>JAPYXD010000687.1:2738396-5476793 GCA_030998225.1 Diplolepis rosae | reverse complement strand
AAGGGCGCGTCCGGTTTTCTCTTACCCCACTCAGATTACTTGGTATAAAAAAAGAGAATTTTATGGTGTTACGTCACAGCGAGTAAATATCGCTGTTTCACGCGAATGTCTGGAGCAAACAGATATATTCTTAAATCTATTGTCTTGATCCCTCGAGCGGCAAAGAGATCAAGTCAGTGGGAGCTTGCCTGGTCCAAAAGTTGAAACTTACCTCTATTTTCTTCGTATTCGTAAGTTATATAAACACAAGTGGAGAATGGATTGGAGGGGTTGGAGGGAAAAAAAAAGGGGTTTTGCGGATGATAAAAATTTTGATCAACAAGATTTACTATATAATACTATAAAAAATATATCTCTAAACTTACATATTCAGGTTATCTTACTGTCTCGGCTATTACATCGAGGAAAAATCCTAGCAACATTCATAAGTCCACGGTGGTTGATTCTTGCATGTTGCAAATAAAACACTTCTTTAATTTAACGGAACTTCGTGAAACAACTATTTTTAAATCTAATAGAATTTTAACAACTAAGTTAGTCATACACTAAATAAAATAATTCTTTAAGTTAACAACTATTCTTAAATTTAATAGGACCTTACTTGCTCGCGGAAGCTACGGTAGGAATTTTAAACATTTAACCGGATAGCGCGTTTTCGAGCCTGATGAGCTGCGAAACCCGATAGGTCGTACCTACTTCGCGACGCGTTTACAGTAGTTGAAACTGAGCGATGTTATAATATTATTGCCAAAATTGAACTGATTGCCAAAGTCCGTGAAAACCTCCGTGACACCCCGAGTATGCCTACCCCCACTTGATGAACTGGCCCAAAGGGTAGGGGTTGGAAAAGTGGAGGTGGAAAGGAATAACGAGAGTCCAAATTGGCTAGTTTGGTCTGGAAAAATCTTCGGCTGACTCATTTATTGAGTCTTACCTGTGTCCTCAGGACAACGGTGATAAACGGTACCCTATAGATAGATTCAAAGACAATCGGTACTTATATTGATGTACCTTGTCCGCCTGCTAGAGGCGGAGGCTATTGTGCCTTATTGGTCTAATAGACCTTTAGGGTCGTTTAAGGTTTGTCGAACATTCATTTCGCCTTAATGTTTTATGGTATATCAAAATAATTTGTGTATTTCCAACTCAAAAATATTTATGCGACCCTCTTTCAAAGTCCAATTCTTGTAACGATATGGACGGTGAGGATTTTAGGGAAAACCAGTAATAAATATTGATGATGGGTAAAACCCAAAAAGCCCCGGAGCCCATCACAGAGATCAGCAATTATGTTCATCTGGGTGTTAGCAATTTAACAGAAATTGTCAAATCCTTGGCAAAGATGATTCGGTTAGAATGCGCATACAATAAACATCCAGATAATCCTACGAAAATTACATTCTACAAGCCTAGATTAATAAATATAAAATCATATTGGCATTATTAAGCATATAACACTTTTAAACAAACACATGTATTCTATATCAATTTACTAGATACGACATGATAATATTTTATTCTATTCTATTCCTTTCTGCATTCCCAGATTCTAAGCGTTAGTTTAGAAGGACTTGTTAGCTCGAGACATCTCGGGACATCACACCTCCTTCTTAGCGAAATGTCGTTCTACGGACGATACTTTCGACATCGAAATATGCGAAATTAGCTAATGAGATGCACAATGCTAGTCCGGAACGATGGCGAGAGATCACAAAATTCGGAGGAATTAATATCATGTGCGTTCTTGTTTACTCTCTGGGTATAATTCCCGCGCTAGCTATCAGGCCTAAATAGTTAAACTAAACTTAAATTTAAACAGTTAAATTAATCCTTATATGATAACTTAGTTTCTTAATACCTAATTAAGTAACATTGGTATATTGCAATATTAATAGACTAAAGTTCAATTGCGGGTTCCGAATTCGGAGCCGAGGAAGAGTTATTGTTCTTGGTCTCCTTATACACGCTTATATGTAATGTATTTCAAGAACTTAAACAGAATAGTAAGAACGAAATATTTGAGTATAATATTGGATGTATTAGGATTCCTGAGGGATGATGTGGAAACAGCTGTAAGATCCGTGCATGAGCCCTTCTGATGGGATAATTTCACATTGAACTAAGCGAAATGAGAATACGGTGATTGAGTTAACAAAACATATAGGTGTGATACAATCATAATAAGAGACAATGGTGAATGAGTATAGTAGAAGATGTCAGATTTCAATAATAAATTTACGGCTTAAACACATACACACATATAGAGAACATTAGTGATTTAGTATCTTGGGTTAAAACGATACAATTTAAACTAGGGCTAAATTCCTATTATTGGGTGATGCAGAAAGGGTCAAGACATTCTTCATTAAATTGTCTGGTCAAATTCGGATGCATTCACGTGAATGGTCCTTATCTTTGACATGCAAACTTCGCGCTGTCCGGCCACGTTTCATTTCATCCGGGTGTGCCGGACTGAGGTGCCGTAACGAGGTAAAATTTCGTCTTACTTAGACAGACGAAGGTTATTCACTGTTATCTCTATTCATTCCTTCTACCTCCCTCTTAAGAATGAGGTGAGGCTCCTCTACCTCCTTCTTAAGGGTATGTCACAGGTTATCTGACAATTTTCATTATATCTGGGCCATCTGCAAGATTAAAGCTTCATCCATTAACTCGGTAAAGGTACCTGTGAACAGAAACTCAACTGCATATTAGTTACGTTAAGAGCTCATCCTCTGAATCGGGGTAAAAGTGCTTAATCTTGTCCATATGCTTAAAGACTCGCTCTCCGCTTCGAATGTCCTTTAAGACCACGCCGTTTCGCGGGTGTATTTCTACGATTTCTAAAGGTCCCTCGTAATAACGATCGAACTTGTGTTCATGGGGTTCCTTCAGTTTTAGAACTAAGTCTCCGAGTTTAAATTCTTTCTCATTTAAGTGACGATCATAATAATGTTTAGATCGTAGTTTAGAGTTAGTGAGATTTTTCGAAGCTATGTCGCGAATTTCGTCCAGACGCGTTACAAGCTCACTCAGATATGAACCGTATGTCTCAAGAACTTCAGCAGACGGGTAAGACGAAGGCACCCGAGCCTCCCTGCCGAATACCAGGTGGTATGGTGAAAATTTAGTGCCCTCGTGTACTGAAACATTATACGAGAGCATCGCAAACGGAAGAAAGGTATCCCAGTCGTCGTAGTCCCGCAAATAATGCTTCAGATAGTCTGCTAGTACTTGGTGGCTTCGTTCAAGACCTCCGTTGGTTTGAGGGTGATACGCTGAGGTTGAGAGCTGTTTAATTTTGAAAATTTTTGTGAGTTTAGCGAATACCCGATTTATGAATGTTGTTCCGCGGTCCGAGAGGATAGCCCGTGGGCAACCGAATATTGCAATGAACTCGCGTGCGAAAGCATCAGCCACAGTAGTCGCGCGAATGTCGGGTACTGCTATTGCAAGGCAATATTTCGTTAGATTGTCTTGCATTGTCAAAATGTGTTTATTGCCTCTAGGTGTTTCAGGCAGTGGACCGACAGTATCCAAACAGACCTTATCAAAAGCTGTCGCTGGTGTATCCGTGAGGATCATTGGCTGCCTTGTTTTTATTCGCACTAATTTGTTGAGCTGGCAACTACGACAGGTTTTTATCGCTTCCTGGATTTGTCTCACCATGTCGGGCCAGTAGAAGCGCTCGCGTATCCGACGATAGGTTTTTCGAACTCCCTTGTGTCCACCCACCAAACTACGATGGAATTCATTGATGATTTCCTTTCTTTTCTCTGGAGGCGGTGTTTCGACTTTCCCTAAGCAGAGTGTAATCCTGAGATCGCCCGCGGAAAACACTCTTCTGATTATGTTACGAAGTGCGCTGTCGGGTAAGTTCTCGAGTGCATCATTGACCTTAGAGATACGTACGGATTTGGTCCCGGTGCTGTACATTGCGTCCTTTAAACAGTTTAGTGCAATATAAAGATCGTCCTCGGTGACGGTATCGAAGAAACGATCACGGCAAACTAGGCTGAAAACCTTGATAGTGCCTGATTGCGAGACGATAACTGAACCCTTCTTAGCACGTTGTTCTTTTAACATTACCTCACTGACGTAGCCGAGGTCCGTCAAGAGATGGCCTATTGGGGTTACCAGATTGCAATCGGCAGAAATGAAATGCGCGTAGTTATCCCTTGACATCGTGAGAGAGTCAGGTACAGTGGACAAGTTCACGCTTTTGTTGGAAGGCAATGATGACACGCCCGTCCAAGGTGATACCGGGGACTCGGGCGGAATCGTTTCATATAATCTGAGAGTTGGTGATCGGCCTCCTTCAGATGTTCGCGGGGAGGATGTAGACGGCGGCCGTTCCATTTCAGTGAGGTGTTTTCGACAAGATTTTGAAATAGAGGTTGCGATGGGGGTAGATTGTGAAGAAGGGAGAAAATTAGAAAGGTTTGGAGTCTGTGGTCTCACGGCAATCTTGTCATTTGAATTTATGACCGTTTCATTTGCGGCGATCGGCGATGTAAGAGTTTCATCTTCTTCAGATTCGATTTCTGAATAGACCGATTCGGAATCTGAAGGGTTGTCCTCTGGTGGAAGAATCCTAATTGAACTCTCGCTGGGAATAGATGACGGGGCTTGAAGTGTAACTTCAGCATCATCAGACTGATCCCCAAGAGCCGTTTCCGAATACGAAGACAAATCCAACAACTGTCCCGGGTCAACCTCTATGATCATTTCTGTAGAAGAAGAGGATGGACAAGGTTCTTCCCTGAAGAGATTTTCTATACTTATAGGGTTTTTTTCTGAAAAGGAGGGTGGAACGTACTCATCGTCATCCTCATATCTCCTCATTCTCCCGCGACGAGCACGTCGCGCTGAGGATGCCGCCGGACGGCTGGATTCCGAATCGGAGGATGAAGAAGCAAGGCGATGGTAAGTTTTAAGGGGTGTTTCCTTATAGTCGGGTTTAGGTTTCGACTGGTTTCGAGATTTAACTCTGCCCGCGATACCCCCCTCGTTAAACTCAGCGTCCGATTCGTCGCAAGCAGATACGTTCGACGCTGCTTTCCCAGGTTCCTTTCTCGGTCGGCCAGGTCTCCTTCGAACCTGTTCGTAAGTCATTGGCAAAACACGAATTTCTTGCACGACGCCCTTTCGGACTGGTGTTTGATTATATCGTCGACTATCTTAAAGCTACATCCGTCAACGCAATCCTTAGCGGCTCCCTTTAATTTTGCAATGACACCGCGGACGAAAAGTTCCTCTTTGGTCTCTACCGGTAGAAACCCTTTTGCGTTTTCAATATCGTATACGAAAGATCTGAGAGCAGGCCTGGACCCGTCGAAAAGTGGCAGGCTCGAAAGAGCACTTTGTAGCGCTAGATATTGCGTATGGGGGTCTGAAATTCTTTCATTCATTTTGGATCTTTTAAATTAGTAATTCGAAATGAGGTTATTTGTCACTTCTGAGTGATTTGATTAGAGGCAATCGAAAATCGTTAAACTCAGCCGAAATAGGGGTTAACACTTTATAATAATTTTGATAGTCAAAGGATCTCAATAGTTGAACGAAAATTAACGCAAGAATTTTTTTTCAAATCTATGCGAAACGTGCCCTTCAGGATCCCGACATGTGAAAGCTAAATCCCTCGAAATATTGCTTAGAACGACTGTACCTAAGAGTGCAAATATTTAAGAAGCATTCGCGATTTTGAGGGGCGGAATCCAAAAATATAATTTGGGTTTATTAATGTGCAATATTCTAAAACTGAGCAAGTCAATTCGCATCGACCTGCACCACAGCAGTCCAGAAACGATTTTAAGAAGATTGAACGAAAATTATATTCTCTTTCAAGTTTAATTCACGGTACAAAGGAATGAAACATATCCGGTGGTCACTCTCGAAACATTAACGTATAAATTATAAAAGTCACATGGGCATATGAACAAAATTAATTACAACACATAATATATAATTAGAGAACAATAATTACAAGTCAGAGTTGAATTCGAATTTCATGCAAAATAAGGAGTTGGTAAGGATGCAAACAAGGAAAAGAATGGAAATTGAAGAAAATTGAGTAGTTAGGCATATCCCACCGCTGTCACCATTTTTGTTACGTCACAGCGAATGAATATCGCTGTTTCGCGCGAATATCTGAGCAAACAGATATATTCTTAAATCTATTGTCTTGATCCCTCGAGCGGCAAAGAGATCAAGTCAGTGGGAGCTTGCCTGGTCCAAAAAGTTGAAACTTACCTCTATTTTCTTCGTATTCGTAAGTTATATAAACACAAGTGGAGAATGGATTGGAGGGGATGGAGGAAAAAAAAGGGTTTTGCGGATGATAAAAATTTTGATCAACAAGATTTGCTATATAATACTGTAAAATATATTCTAAACTTACATATTCAGGTTATCTTACTGTCTCGGCTATTACATCGAGGAAAAATCCTAGCACATTCATAAGTCCACGGTGGTTGATTCTTGCACAATAAAACACTTCTTTAATTTAACGAACTTCGTGAAATAACTATTTTTAAATCTAATAGAATTTAACAACTAAGTTAGTCATACACTAAATAAAATAATTCTTTAAGTTAACAACTATTCTTAAATTTAATAGGACCTTACTGCTCGCGGAAGCTACGGTAGGAATTTAAACATTTAACCGGATAGCGCGTTTTCAGCTGATGAGCTGCGAAACCCGATAGGTCGTACCTACTTCGCGACGCGTTTACAGTAGTTGAAACTGACGATGTTATAATATTATTGCCAAAATTGAACTGATTGCCAAAGTCCGTGAAAACCTCCGTGACACCCCGAGTGCCTACCCCCACTTGATGAACTGGCCCAAAGGGTAGGGGTTGGAAAAGTGGAGGTGGAAAGGAATAACGAGAGTCCAAATTGGCTAGTTTGGTCTGGAAAATTCGGCTGACTCATTTATTGAGTCTTACCTGTGTCCTCAGGACAACGGCGATAAACGGTACCCTTAGATAGATTCAAAGACAATCGGTACTTATATTATGTACCTTGTCCGCCTGCTAGAGGCGGAGGCTATTGTGCCTTATTGGTCTAATAGACCTTTAGGGTCGTTTAAGGTTTGTCTAACATTCATTTCGCCTTAATGTTTTATGGTATTCAAAATAATTTGTGTATTTCCAACTCAAAAATATTTATGGACCCTCTTTCAAAGTCCAATTCTTGTAACGATATGGACGGTGAGGATTTTAGGGAAAACCAGTAATAAATATTGATGATGGGTAAAACCCAAAAAGCCCCGGAGCCCATCACAGAGATCAGCAATTATGTTCATCTGGGTGTTAGCAATTTAACAGAATTGTCAAACTTGGCAAAGATGATTCGGTTAGAATGCGCATACAATAAACATCCAGATAATCCTACGAAAATTACATTCTACAAGCCTAGATTAATAATATAAAATCATATTGGCATTATTAAGCATATAACATTTAAACAAACACATGTATTCTATATCAATTTACTAGATACGACATGATAATATTTTATTCTATTCTATTCCTTTCTGCATTCCCAGATTCTAGCGTTAGTTTAGAAGGACTTGTTAGCTCGAGACATCTCGGGACATCACAATGGTAACTAAAATTTACATAAATTGAGTAACAACCATGTCATTCTGGACGATTAGTGGTTTGTTTTTAGGTAGGGTGGTTTTTAAGGGCGCGTCCGATTTTTCTTACCCCACTCAGATTACTTGGTATAAAAAAAGATAATTTTATTGTAAATAAAATTTACATAAATTGAGTAACAACCATGTCATTCTGGACGATTAGTGGTTTGTTTGTAGGTAGGGTGGCTTTTAAGGGTGCGACCGGTTTTTCTTACCCTACTCAGATTACTTGGTTTAAAGAAAGAGAATTTTATGGTAAATAAAATTTAAAAAAATTGAGTAACAACCACGTCATTCTGGACGATTAGTGGTTTATTTTGCAGGTAGGGTGGTTGTTAAGGGTGCGACCGGTTTTTCTTAACCCACTAAGATTACTTGGTTTAAAAAAAGAGAATTTTATGGTAACTAAAATTTACAAAAATTAAGTAACAACCACGTCATTCTGGACGATTAGTGATTTATTTGCAGGTAGGGTGGTTTTTAAGGGTGCGTCCGGTTTTTCTTACCCCACTCAGATTACTTGGTATAAAAAAAGAGAATTTTATGGTAACTAAAATTTACAAAAATTGAGTAACACCCACGTCATTCTGGACGATTAGTGGTTTTTTTGCAGGTAGGGTGGTTTTTAAGGGCGCGTCCGATTTTTCTTACCCCACTCAGATTACTTGGTATAAAAAAAGATAATTTTATTGTAAATAAAATTTACATAAATTGAGTAACAACCATGTCATTCTGGACGATTAGTGGTTTGTTTGTAGGTAGGGTGGCTTTTAAGGGTGCGACCGGTTTTTCTTACCCTACTCAGATTACTTGGTTTAAAGAAAGAGAATTTTATGGTAAATAAAATTTAAAAAAATTGAGTAACAACCACGTCATTCTGGACGATTAGTGGTTTATTTTGCAGGTAGGGTGGTTTTTAAGGGTGCGACCGGTTTTTCTTACCCCACTCAGATTACTTGGTTTAAAAAAAGAGAATTTTATGGTAAATAAAATTTACAAAAATTGAGTAACAACCACGTCATTCTGGACGATTAGTGGTTTATTTGCAGGTAGGGTGGTTTTTAAGGGAGCGTCCGGTTTTTCTTACCCCACTCAGATTACTTGGTATAAAAAAAGAGAATTTTATGGTAACTAAAATTTACAAAAATTGAGTAACAACCACGTCATTCTGGACGATTAGTGGTTTATTTGAGGGTAGGGTGGTTTTTAAGGGTGCGTCCGGTTTTTCTTACCCCACTCAGATTACTTGGTTTAAAAAAAGAGAATTTTATGGTAACTAAAATTTACAAAAATTGAGTAACAACCACGTCATTCTGGACGATTAGTGGTTTTTTTGCAGGTAGGGTGGTTTTTAAGGGCGCGTCCGGTTTTTCTTACCCCACTCAGATTACTTGGTATAAAAAAAGATAATTTTATTGTAAATAAAATTTACATAAATTGAGTAACAACCATGTCATTCTGGACGATTAGTGGTTTGTTTGTAGGTAGGGTGGCTTTTAAGGGTGCGACCGGTTTTTCATACCCCACTCAGATTACTTGGTTTAAAAAAAGAGAATTTTATGGTAAATAAAATTTAAAAAAATTGAGTAACAACCACGTCATTCTGGACGATTAGTGGTTTGTTTGCAGGTAGGGTGGTTTTTAAGGGTGCGTCCGGTTTTTCTTACCCCACTCAGATTACTTGGTATAAAAAAAGAGAATTTTATGGTAACTAAAATTTACAAAAATTGAGTAACAACCACGTCATTCTGGACGATTAGTGATTTATTTGCAGGTAGGGTGGTTTTTAAGGGTGCGTCCGGTTTTTCTTAGCCCACTCAGATTACTTGGTATAAAAAAAGAGAATTTTATGGTAAATAAAATTTACAAAAATTGAGTAACAACCACGTCATTCTGGACGATTAGTGGTTTATTTGAGGGTAGGGTGGTTTTTAAGGGTGCGTCCGGTTTTTCTTAACCCACTAAGATTACTTGGTATAAAAAAAGATAATTTTATGGTAAATAAAGTTTACATAAATTGAGTAACAACCATGTCATTCTGGACGATTAGTGGTTTGTTTTTAGGTAGGGTGGCTTTTAAGGGTGCGTCCGGTTTTTCTTACCCCACTCAGATTACTTGGTTTAAAAAAAGAGAATTTTATGGTAAATAAAATTTAAAAAAATTGAGTAACAACCACGTCATTCTGGACGATTAGTGGTTTATTTGCAGGTAGGGTGGTTTTTAAGGGTGCGTCCGGTTTTTCTTACCCCACTCAGATTACTTGGTATAAAAAAAGAGAATTTTATGGTAAATAAAATTTACAAAAATTGAGTAACAACCATGTCATTCTGGACGATTAGTGGTTTGTTTGTAGGTAGGGTGGTTTTTAACGGCGCGTCAAGTTTTTCTTACCCCACTCAGATTACTTGGTATAAAAAAAGATAATTTTATTGTAAATAAAATTTACATAAATTGAGTAACAACCATGTCATTCTGGACGATTAGTGGTTTGTTTGTAGGTAGGGTGGCTTTTAAGGGTGCGACCGGTTTTTCTTACCCCACTCAGATTACTTGGTTTAAAAAAAGAGAATTTTATGGTAAATAAAATTTAAAAAAATTGAGTAACAACCACGTCATTCTGGACGATTAGTGGTTTGTTTGCAGGTAGGGTGGTTTTTAAGGGTGCGTCCGGTTTTTCTTACCCCACTCAGATTACTTGGTTTAAAAAAAGAGAATTTTATGGTAAATAAAATTTAAAAAAATTGAGTAACAACCACGTCATTCTGGACGATTAGTGGTTTGTTTTTAGGTAGGGTGGTTTTTAAGGGCGCGTCCGGTTTTTCTTACCCCACTCAGATTACTTGGTATAAAAAAAGAGAATTTTATGGTAAATAAAATTTACAAAAATTGAGTAACAACCACGTCATTCTGGACGATTAGTGGTTTTTTTGCAGGTAGGGTGGTTTTTAAGGGCGCGTCCGATTTTTCTTACCCCACTCAGATTACTTGGTATAAAAAAAGATAATTTTATTGTAAATAAAATTTACATAAATTGAGTAACAACCATGTCATTCTGGACGATTAGTGGTTTGTTTGTAGGTAGGGTGGCTTTTAAGGGTGCGACCGGTTTTTCTTACCCTACTCAGATTACTTGGTTTAAAGAAAGAGAATTTTATGGTAAATAAAATTTAAAAAAATTGAGTAACAACCACGTCATTCTGGACGATTAGTGGTTTGTTTGCAGGTAGGGTGGTTGTTAAGGGTGCGACCGGTTTTTCTTACCCCACTCAGATTACTTGGTATAAAAAAAGAGAATTTTATGGTAAATAAAATCTACAAAAATTGAGTAACAACCACGTCATTCTGGACGATTAGTGGTTTATTTGCAGGTAGGGTGGTTTTTCAGGGTGCGTCCGGTTTTTCTTACCCCACTCAGATTACTTGGTATAAAAAAAGAGAATTTTATGGTAACTAAAATTTACAAAAATTGAGTAACAACCACGTCATTCTGGACGATTAGTGGTTTATTTGCAGGTAGGGTGGTTGTTAAGGGTGCGACCGGTTTTTCTTACCCCACTCAGATTACTTGGTTTAAAAAAAGAGAATTTTATGGTAACTAAAATTTACAAAAATTGAGTAACAACCACGTCATTCTGGACGATTAGTGGTTTTTTTGCAGGTAGGGTGGTTTTTAAGGGCGCGTCCGGTTTTTCTTACCCCACTGAGATTACTTGGTATAAAAAAAGATAATTTTATTGTAAATAAAATTTACATAAATTGAGTAACAACCATGTCATTCTGGACGATTAGTGGTTTGTTTGTAGGTAGGGTGGCTTTTAAGGGTGCGACCGGTTTTTCATACCCCACTCAGATTACTTGGTTTAAAAAAAGAGAATTTTATGGTAAATAAAATTTAAAAAAATTCAGTAACAACCACGTCATTCTGGGCGATTAGTGGTTTGTTTGCAGGTAGGGTGGTTTTTAAGGGCGCGTCCGGTTTTTCTTACCCCACTCAGATTACTTGGTTTAAAAAAAGAGAATTTTATGGTAAATAAAATTTATAAAAATTGAGTAACAACCACGTCATTCTGGACGATTAGTGGTTTGTTTGCAGGTAGGGTGGTTTTTAAGGGCGCGTCCGGTTTTTCTTACCCCACTCAGATTACTTGGTTTAAAAAAAGAGAATTTTATGGTAAATAAAATTTATAAAAATTGAGTAACAACCACGTCATTCTGGACGATTAGTGGTTTATTTGTAGGTAGGGTGGTTTTTAAGGGTGCGTCCGGTTTTTCTTAACCCACTAAGATTACTTGGTATAAAAAAAGATAATTTTATGGTAAATAAAGTTTACATAAATTGAGTAACAACCATGTCATTCTGGACGATTAGTGGTTTGTTTTTAGGTAGGGTGGCTTTTAAGGGCGTGTCCGGTTTTTCTTACCCCACTCAGATTACTTGGTTTAAAAAAAGAGAGTTTTATGGTAAATAAAGTTTACATAAATTGAGTAACAACCATGTCATTCTGGACGATTAGTGGTTTTTTTGCAGGTAGGGTGGTTTTTAAGGGTGCGTCCGGTTTTTCTTAACCCACTAAGATTACTTGGTATAAAAAAAGATAATTTTATGGTAAATAAAGTTTACATAAATTGAGTAACAACCATGTCATTCTGGACGATTAGTGGTTTGTTTTTAGGTAGGGTGGTTTTTAAGGGCGCGTCCGATTTTTCTTACCCCACTCAGATTACTTGGTATAAAAAAAGATAATTTTATTGTAAATAAAATTTACATAAATTGAGTAACAACCATGTCATTCTGGACGATTAGTGGTTTGTTTGTAGGTAGGGTGGCTTTTAAGGGTGCGACCGGTTTTTCATACCCCACTCAGATTACTTGGTTTAAAAAAAGAGAATTTTATGGTAAATAAAATTTAAAAAAATTGAGTAACAACCACGTCATTCTGGACGATTAGTGGTTTATTTGCAGGTAGGGTGGTTTTTAAGGGCGTGTCCGGTTTTTCTTACCCCACTCAGATTACTTGGTTTAAAAAAAGAGAGTTTTGTGGTAAATAAAATTTAAAAAAATTGAGTAACAACCACGTCATTCTGGACGATTAGTGGTTTGTTTTTAGGTAGGGTGGTTTTTAAGGGCGCGTCCGGTTTTTCGTACCCCACTCAGATTACTTGGTTTAAAAAAAGAGAGTTTTATGGTAAATAAAGTTTACATAAATTGAGTAACAACCATGTCATTCTGGACGATTAGTGGTTTTTTTGCAGGTAGGGTGGTTTTTAAGGGCGCGTCCGATTTTTCTTACCCCACTCAGATTACTTGGTATAAAAAAAGATAATTTTATTGTAAATAAAATTTACATAAATTGAGTAACAACCATGTCATTCTGGACGATTAGTGGTTTGTTTGTAGGTAGGGTGGCTTTTAAGGGTGCGTCCGGTTTTTCTTACCCCACTCAGATTACTTGGTATAAAAAAAGAGAATTTTATGGTAACTAAAATTTACAAAAATTGAGTAACACCCACGTCATTCTGGACGATTAGTGATTTATTTGCAGGTAGGGTGGTTTTTAAGGGTGCGTCCGGTTTTTCTTAGCCCACTCAGATTACTTGGTATAAAAAAAGAGAATTTTATGGTAAATAAAATTTACATAAATTGAGTAACAACCATGTCATTCTGGACGATTAGTGGTTTGTTTTTAGGTAGGGTGGCTTTTAAGGGCGTGTCCGGTTTTTCTTACCCCACTCAGATTACTTGGTTTAAAAAAAGAGAGTTTTATGGTAAATAAAGTTTACATAAATTGAGTAACAACCATGTCATTCTGGACGATTAGTGGTTTGTTTTTAGGTAGGGTGGTTTTTAAGGGCGCGTCCGGTTTTTCTTACCCCACTCAGATTACTTGGTATAAAAAAAGAGAATTTTATGGTAAATAAAATTTACAGAAATTGAGTAACAACCACGTCATTCTGGACGATTAGTGGTTTGTTTGCAGGTAGGGTGGTTTTTAAGGGTGCGACCGGTTTTTCTTACCCCACTCAAATTACTTGGTATAAAAAAAGAGAATTTTATGGTAACTAAAATTTACAAAAATTGAGTAACAACCATGTCATTCTGGACGATTAGTGGTTTGTTTGTAGGTAGGGTGGCTTTTAAGGGTGCGTCCGGTTTTTCTTACCCCACTCAGATTACTTGGTATAAAAAAAGAGAATTTTATGGTAACTAAAATTTACAAAAATTGAGTAACACCCACGTCATTCTGGACGATTAGTGATTTATTTGCAGGTAGGGTGGTTTTTAAGGGTGCGTCCGGTTTTTCTTAGCCCACTCAGATTACTTGGTATAAAAAAAGAGAATTTTATGGTAAATAAAATTTACAAAAATTGAGTAACAACCACGTCATTCTGGACGATTAGTGGTTTATTTGAGGGTAGGGTGGTTTTTAAGGGTGCGTCCGGTTTTTCTTAACCCACTAAGATTACTTGGTATAAAAAAAGATAATTTTATGGTAAATAAAGTTTACATAAATTGAGTAACAACCATGTCATTCTGGACGATTAGTGGTTTGTTTTTAGGTAGGGTGGCTTTTAAGGGCGTGTCCGGTTTTTCTTACCCCACTCAGATTACTTGGTTTAAAAAAAGAGAGTTTTGTGGTAAATAAAATTTAAAAAAATTGAGTAACAACCACGTCATTCTGGACGATTAGTGGTTTGTTTGCAGGTAGGGTGGTTTTTAAGGGCGCGTCCGGTTTTTCTTACCCCACTCAGATTACTTGGTATAAAAAAAGAGAATTTTATGGTAAATAAAATTTACAAAAATTGAGTAACAACCACGTCATTCTGGACGATTAGTGGTTTATTTGCAGGTAGGGTGGTTTTTAAGGGCGTGTCCGGTTTTTCTTACCCCACTCAGATTACTTGGTTTAAAAAAAGAGAGTTTTGTGGTAAATAAAATTTAAAAAAATTGAGTAACAACCACGTCATTCTGGACGATTAGTGGTTTGTTTTTAGGTAGGGCGGCTTTTAAGGGCGCGTCCGGTTTTTCTTACCCCACTCAGATTACTTGGTATAAAAAAAGAGAATTTTATGGTAAATAAAATTTACAAAAATTGAGTAACAACCACGTCATTCTGGACGATTAGTGGTTTGTTTGCAGGTAGGGTGGTTTTTAAGGGCGCGTCCGGTTTTTCTTACCCCACTCAGATTACTTGGTATAAAAAAAGATAATTTTATTGTAAATAAAATTTACATAAATTGAGTAACAACCATGTCATTCTGGACGATTAGTGGTTTGTTTGTAGGTAGGGTGGCTTTTAAGGGTGCGACCGGTTTTTCTTACCCTACTCAGATTACTTGGTTTAAAGAAAGAGAATTTTATGGTAAATAAAATTTAAAAAAATTGAGTAACAACCACGTCATTCTGGACGATTAGTGGTTTGTTTGCAGGTAGGGTGGTTGTTAAGGGTGCGACCGGTTTTTCTTACCCCACTCAGATTACTTGGTATAAAAAAAGAGAATTTTATGGTAAATAAAATCTACAAAAATTGAGTAACACCCACGTCATTCTGGACGATTAGTGGTTTATTTGCAGGTAGGGTGGTTTTTCAGGGTGCGTCCGGTTTTTCTTACCCCACTCAGATTACTTGGTATAAAAAAAGAGAATTTTATGGTAACTAAAATTTACAAAAATTGAGTAACAACCACGTCATTCTGGACGATTAGTGGTTTATTTTGCAGGTAGGGTGGTTGTTAAGGGTGCGACCGGTTTTTCTTACCCCACTCAGATTACTTGGTTTAAAAAAAGAGAATTTTATGGTAACTAAAATTTACAAAAATTGAGTAACAACCACGTCATTCTGGACGATTAGTGTTTTTTTTGCAGGTAGGGTGGTTTTTAAGGGCGCGTCCGGTTTTTCTTACCCCACTGAGATTACTTGGTATAAAAAAAGATAATTTTATTGTAAATAAAATTTACATAAATTGAGTAACAACCATGTCATTCTGGACGATTAGTGGTTTGTTTGTAGGTAGGGTGGCTTTTAAGGGTGCGACCGGTTTTTCATACCCCACTCAGATTACTTGGTTTAAAAAAAGAGAATTTTATGGTAAATAAAATTTAAAAAAATTCAGTAACAACCACGTCATTCTGGGCGATTAGTGGTTTGTTTGCAGGTAGGGTGGTTTTTAAGGGTGCGTCCGGTTTTTCTTACCCCACTCAGATTACTTGGTATAAAAAAAGAGAATTTTATGGTAACTAAAATTTACAAAAATTGAGTAACACCCACGTCATTCTGGACGATTAGTGATTTATTTGCAGGTAGGGTGGTTTTTAAGGGTGCGTCCGGTTTTTCTTAGCCCACTCAGATTACTTGGTATAAAAAAAGAGAATTTTATGGTAAATAAAATTTACAAAAATTGAGTAACAACCACGTCATTCTGGACGATTAGTGGTTTATTTGAGGGTAGGGTGGTTTTTAAGGGTGCGTCCGGTTTTTCTTAACCCACTAAGATTACTTGGTATAAAAAAAGATAATTTTATGGTAAATAAAGTTTACATAAATTGAGTAACAACCATGTCATTCTGGACGATTAGTGGTTTGTTTTTAGGTAGGGTGGCTTTTAAGGGCGTGTCCGGTTTTTCTTACCCCACTCAGATTACTTGGTTTAAAAAAAGAGAATTTTATGGTAAATAAAATTTATAAAAATTGAGTAACAACCACGTCATTCTGGACGATTAGTGGTTTATTTGTAGGTAGGGTGGTTTTTAAGGGTGCGTCCGGTTTTTCTTAACCCACTAAGATTACTTGGTATAAAAAAAGATAATTTTATGGTAAATAAAGTTTACATAAATTGAGTAACAACCATGTCATTCTGGACGATTAGTGGTTTTTTTGCAGGTAGGGTGGTTTTTAAGGGCGCGTCCGATTTTTCTTACCCCACTCAGATTACTTGGTATAAAAAAAGATAATTTTATTGTAAATAAAATTTACATAAATTGAGTAACAACCATGTCATTCTGGACGATTAGTGGTTTGTTTGTAGGTAGGGTGGCTTTTAAGGGTGCGACCGGTTTTTCTTACCCCACTCAGATTACTTGGTTTAAAAAAAGAGAATTTTATGGTAAATAAAATTTAAAAAAATTGAGTAACAACCACGTCATTCTGGACGATTAGTGGTTTGTTTGCAGGTAGGGTGGTTTTTAAGGGTGCGTCCGGTTTTTCTTACCCCACTCAGATTACTTGGTTTAAAAAAAGAGAATTTTATGGTAAATAAAATTTAAAAAAATTGAGTAACAACCACGTCATTCTGGACGATTAGTGGTTTGTTTTTAGGTAGGGTGGTTTTTAAGGGTGCGTCCGGTTTTTCGTACCCCACTCAGATTACTTGGTATAAAAAAAGAGAATTTTATGGTAAATAAAATTTACAAAAATTGAGTAACAACCACGTCATTCTGGACGATTAGTGGTTTGTTTGCAGGTAGGGTGGTTTTTAAGGGCGCGTCCGGTTTTTCTTACCCCACTCAGATTACTTGGTATAAAAAAAGATAATTTTATGGTAAATAAAATTTACAAAAATTGAGTAACAACCACGTCATTCTGGACGATTAGTGGTTTATTTGCAGGTAGGGTGGTTTTTAAGGGTGCGTCCGGTTTTTCTTACCCCACTCAGATTACTTGGTATAAAAAAAGAGAATTTTATGGTAAATAAAATTTACAAAAATTGAGTAACAACCACGTCATTCTGGACGATTAGTGGTTTATTTGAGGGTAGGGTGGTTTTTAAGGGTGCGTCCGGTTTTTCTTACCCCACTCAGATTACTTGGTTTAAAAAAAGAGAATTTTATGGTAACTAAAATTTACAAAAATTGAGTAACAACCACGTCATTCTGGACGATTAGTGTTTTTTTTGCAGTTAGGGTGATTTTTAAGGGCGCGTCCGGTTTTTCTTACCCCACTCAGATTACTTGGTATAAAAAAAGATAATTTTATTGTAAATAAAATTTACATAAATTGAGTAACAACCATGTCATTCTGGACGATTAGTGGTTTGTTTGTAGGTAGGGTGGCTTTTAAGGGTGCGACCGGTTTTTCATACCCCACTCAGATTACTTGGTTTAAAAAAAGAGAATTTTATGGTAAATAAAATTTAAAAAAATTGAGTAACAACCACGTCATTCTGGACGATTAGTGGTTTGTTTGCAGGTAGGGTGGTTTTTAAGGGTGCGTCCGGTTTTTCTTACCCCACTCAGATTACTTGGTATAAAAAAAGAGAATTTTATGGTAACTAAAATTTACAAAAATTGAGTAACAACCACGTCATTCTGGACGATTAGTGATTTATTTGCAGGTAGGGTGGTTTTTAAGGGTGCGTCCGGTTTTTCTTAGCCCACTCAGATTACTTGGTATAAAAAAAGAGAATTTTATGGTAAATAAAATTTACAAAAATTGAGTAACAACCACGTCATTCTGGACGATTAGTGGTTTATTTGAGGGTAGGGTGGTTTTTAAGGGTGCGTCCGGTTTTTCTTAACCCACTAAGATTACTTGGTATAAAAAAAGATAATTTTATGGTAAATAAAGTTTACATAAATTGAGTAACAACCATGTCATTCTGGACGATTAGTGGTTTGTTTTTAGGTAGGGTGGCTTTTAAGGGCGTGTCCGGTTTTTCTTACCCCACTCAGATTACTTGGTTTAAAAAAAGAGAATTTTATGGTAAATAAAATTTACAAAAATTGAGTAACAACCACGTCATTCTGGACGATTAGTGGTTTATTTGAGGGTAGGGTGGTTTTTAAGGGTGCGTCCGGTTTTTCTTAACCCACTAAGATTACTTGGTATAAAAAAAGATAATTTTATGGTAAATAAAGTTTACATAAATTGAGTAACAACCATGTCATTCTGGACGATTAGTGGTTTGTTTGTAGGTAGGGTGGTTTTTAAGGGCGCGTCCGGTTTTTCTTACCCCACTCAGATTACTTGGTATAAAAAAAGATAATTTTATTGTAAATAAAATTTACATAAATTGAGTAACAACCATGTCATTCTGGACGATTAGTGGTTTGTTTGTAGGTAGGGTGGCTTTTAAGGGTGCGACCGGTTTTTCATACCCCACTCAGATTACTTGGTTTAAAAAAAGAGAATTTTATGGTAAATAAAATTTAAAAAAATTGAGTAACAACCACGTCATTCTGGGCGATTAGTGGTTTGTTTGCAGGTAGGGTGGTTTTTAAGGGCGCGTCCGGTTTTTCTTACCCCACTCAGATTACTTGGTTTAAAAAAAGAGAATTTTATGGTAAATAAAATTTATAAAAATTGAGTAACAACCACGTCATTCTGGACGATTAGTGGTTTTTTTTGCAGGTAGGGTGGTTTTTAAGGGCGCGTCCGGTTTTTCTTACCCCACTGAGATTACTTGGTATAAACAAAGATAATTTTATGGTAAATAAAATTTACATAAATTGAGTAACAACCACGTCATTCTGGACGATTAGTGGTTTGTTTGCAGGTAGGGTGGTTTTTAAGGGCGCGTCCGGTTTTTCTTACCCCACTCAGATTACTTGGTATAAAAAAAGATAATTTTATTGTAAATAAAATTTACATAAATTGAGTAACAACCATGTCATTCTGGACGATTAGTGGTTTGTTTGTAGGTAGGGTGGCTTTTAAGGGTGCGACCGGTTTTTCATACCCCACTCAGATTACTTGGTTTAAAAAAAGAGAATTTTATGGTAACTAAAATTTACAAAAATTGAGTAACAACCACGTCATTCTGGACGATTAGTGGTTTATTTGCAGGTAGGGTGGTTTTTAAGGGTGCGTCCGGTTTTTCTTACCCCACTCAGATTACTTGGTATAAAAAAAGAGAATTTTATGGTAAATAAAATTTACAAAAATTGAGTAACAACCACGTCATTCTGGACGATTAGTGGTTTGTTTTTAGGTAGGGTGGCTTTTAAGGGCGTGTCCGGTTTTTCTTACCCCACTCAGATTACTTGGTTTAAAAAAAGAGAGTTTTGTGGTAAATAAAATTTACAGAAATTGAGTAACAACCACGTCATTCTGGACGATTAGTGGTTTGTTTGCAGGTAGGGTGGTTTTTAAGGGTGCGTCCGGTTTTTCTTACCCCACTCAGATTACTTGGTATAAAAAAAGAGAATTTTATGGTAACTAAAATTTACAAAAATTGAGTAACAACCATGTCATTCTGGACGATTAGTGGTTTGTTTGTAGGTAGGGTGGCTTTTAAGGGTGCGTCCGGTTTTTCTTACCCCACTCAGATTACTTGGTTTAAAAAAAGAGAATTTTATGGTAAATAAAATTTACAAAAATTGAGTAACAACCACGTCATTCTGGACGATTAGTGGTTTATTTGCAGGTAGGGTGGTTTTTAAGGGTGCGTCCGGTTTTTCTTACCCCACTCAGATTACTTGGTATAAAAAAAGAGAATTTTATGGTAAATAAAATTTACAAAAATTGAGTAACAACCACGTCATTCTGGACGATTAGTGGTTTATTTGAGGGTAGGGTGGTTTTTAAGGGTGCGTCCGGTTTTTCTTAACCCACTAAGATTACTTGGTATAAAAAAAGATAATTTTATGGTAAATAAAGTTTACATAAATTGAGTAACAACCATGTCATTCTGGACGATTAGTGGTTTGTTTTTAGGTAGGGTGGCTTTTAAGGGCGTGTCCGGTTTTTCTTACCCCACTCAGATTACTTGGTTTAAAAAAAGAGAGTTTTGTGGTAAATAAAATTTAAAAAAATTGAGTAACAACCACGTCATTCTGGACGATTAGTGGTTTGTTTGCAGGTAGGGTGGTTTTTAAGGGTGCGTCCGGTTTTTCTTACCCCACTCAGATTACTTGGTATAAAAAAAGAGAATTTTATGGTAAATAAAATTTACAAAAATTGAGTAACAACCACGTCATTCTGGACGATTAGTGGTTTATTTGCAGGTAGGGTGGTTTTTAAGGGTGCGTCCGGTTTTTCTTAACCCACTAAGATTACTTGGTATAAAAAAAGATAATTTTATGGTAAATAAAATTTACATAAATTGAGTAACAACCATGTCATTCTGGACGATTAGTGGTTTGTTTGCAGGTAGGGTGGTTTTTAAGGGCGCGTCCGGTTTTTCTTACCCCACTCAGATTACTTGGTATAAAAAAAGATAATTTTATTGTAAATAAAATTTACATAAATTGAGTAACAACCATGTCATTCTGGACGATTAGTGGTTTGTTTGTAGGTAGGGTGGCTTTTAAGGGTGCGACCGGTTTTTCATACCCCACTCAGATTACTTGGTTTAAAAAAAGAGAATTTTATGGTAAATAAAATTTAAAAAAATTGAGTAACAACCACGTCATTCTGGGCGATTAGTGGTTTGTTTGCAGGTAGGGTGGTTTTTAAGGGCGCGTCCGGTTTTTCTTACCCCACTCAGATTACTTGGTATAAAAAAAGAGAATTTTATGGTAACTAAAATTTACAAAAATTGAGTAACAACCATGTCATTCTGGACGATTAGTGGTTTGTTTGTAGGTAGGGTGGCTTTTAAGGGTGCGACCGGTTTTTCTTACCCTACTCAGATTACTTGGTTTAAAAAAAGAGAATTTTATGGTAAATAAAATTTAAAAAAATTGAGTAACAACCATGTCATTCTGGACGATTAGTGGTTTGTTTGCAGGTAGGGTGGTTTTTAAGGGCGCGTCCGGTTTTTCTTACCCCACTCAGATTACTTGGTATAAAAAAAGATAATTTTATTGTAAATAAAATTTACATAAATTGAGTAACAACCATGTCATTCTGGACGATTAGTGGTTTGTTTGTAGGTAGGGTGGCTTTTAAGGGTGCGACCGGTTTTTCTTACCCCACTCAGATTACTTGGTTTAAAAAAAGAGAATTTTATGGTAAATAAAATTTAAAAAAATTGAGTAACAACCACGTCATTCTGGACGATTAGTGGTTTGTTTGCAGGTAGGGTGGTTTTTAAGGGCGCGTCCGGTTTTTCTTACCCCACTCAGATTACTTGGTATAAAAAAAGATAATTTTATTGTAAATAAAATTTACATAAATTGAGTAACAACCATGTCATTCTGGACGATTAGTGGTTTGTTTGTAGGTAGGGTGGCTTTTAAGGGTGCGACCGGTTTTTCTTACCCTACTCAGATTACTTGGTTTAAAGAAAGAGAATTTTATGGTAAATAAAATTTAAAAAAATTGAGTAACAACCACGTCATTCTGGACGATTAGTGGTTTGTTTGCAGGTAGGGTGGTTTTTAAGGGTGCGACCGGTTTTTCTTACCCCACTCAGATTACTTGGTTTAAAAAAAGAGAATTTTATGGTAAATAAAATTTACAAAAATTGAGTAACAACCACGTCATTCTGGACGATTAGTGGTTTGTTTGCAGGTAGGGTGGTTTTTAAGGGTGCGACCGGTTTTTCTTACCCCACTCAGATTACTTGGTATAAAAAAAGAGAATTTTATGGTAACTAAAATTTACAAAAATTGAGTAACAACCATGTCATTCTGGACGATTAGTGGTTTGTTTGTAGGTAGGGTGGCTTTTAAGGGTGCGTCCGGTTTTTCTTACCCCACTCAGATTACTTGGTTTAAAAAAAGAGAATTTTATGGTAACTAAAATTTACAAAAATTGAGTAACAACCACGTCATTCTGGACGATTAGTGTTTTTTTTGCAGGTAGGGTGGTTTTTAAGGGCGCGTCCGGTTTTTCTTACCCCACTGAGATTACTTGGTATAAAAAAAGATAATTTTATTGTAAATAAAATTTACATAAATTGAGTAACAACCATGTCATTCTGGACGATTAGTGGTTTGTTTGTAGGTAGGGTGGCTTTTAAGGGTGCGACCGGTTTTTCATACCCCACTCAGATTACTTGGTTTAAAAAAAGAGAATTTTATGGTAAATAAAATTTAAAAAAATTGAGTAACAACCACGTCATTCTGGACGATTAGTGGTTTGTTTGCAGGTAGGGTGGTTTTTAAGGGTGCGTCCGGTTTTTCTTACCCCACTCAGATTACTTGGTATAAAAAAAGAGAATTTTATGGTAACTAAAATTTACAAAAATTGAGTAACAACCACGTCATTCTGGACGATTAGTGGTTTATTTGCAGGTAGGGTGGTTTTTAAGGGTGCGTCCGGTTTTTCTTACCCCACTCAGATTACTTGGTATAAAAAAAGAGAATTTTATGGTAAATAAAATTTACAAAAATTGAGTAACAACCACGTCATTCTGGACGATTAGTGGTTTGTTTGCAGGTAGGGTGGTTTTTAAGGGTGCGACCGGTTTTTCTTACCCCACTCAGATTACTTGGTATAAAAAAAGAGAATTTTATGGTAACTAAAATTTACAAAAATTGAGTAACAACCATGTCATTCTGGACGATTAGTGGTTTGTTTGTAGGTAGGGTGGCTTTTAAGGGTGCTTCCCGTTTTTCTTACCCCACTCAGATTACTTGGTTTAAAAAAAGAGAATTTTATGGTAAATAAAATTTAAAAAAATTGAGTAACAACCACGTCATACTGGACGATTAGTGGTTTGTTTGTAGGTAGGGTGGCTTTTAAGGGTGCGTCCGGTTTTTCTTACCCCACTCAGATTACTTGGTATAAAAAAAGAGAATTTTATGGTAACTAAAATTTACAAAAATTGAGTAACAACCACGTCATTCTGGACGATTAGTGGTTTATTTGCAGGTAGGGTGGTTTTTAAGGGTGCGTCCGGTTTTTCTTACCCCACTCAGATTACTTGGTATAAAAAAAGAGAATTTTATGGTAAATAAAATTTACAAAAATTGAGTAACAACCACGTCATTCTGGACGATTAGTGGTTTATTTGCAGGTAGGGTGGTTTTTAAGGGTGCGTCCGGTTTTTCTTACCCCACTCAGATTACTTGGTATAAAAAAAGAGAATTTTATGGTAAATAAAATTTACAAAAATTGAGTAACAACCACGTCATTCTGGACGATTAGTGGTTTATTTGTAGGTAGGGTGGTTTTTAAGGGTGCGTCCGGTTTTTCTTAACCCACTAAGATTACTTGGTATAAAAAAAGATAATTTTATGGTAAATAAAGTTTACATAAATTGAGTAACAACCATGTCATTCTGGACGATTAGTGGTTTTTTTGCAGGTAGGGTGGTTTTTAAGGGCGCGTCCGATTTTTCTTACCCCACTCAGATTACTTGGTATAAAAAAAGATAATTTTATTGTAAATAAAATTTACATAAATTGAGTAACAACCATGTCATTCTGGACGATTAGTGGTTTGTTTGTAGGTAGGGTGGCTTTTAAGGGTGCGACCGGTTTTTCTTACCCTACTCAGATTACTTGGTTTAAAGAAAGAGAATTTTATGGTAAATAAAATTTAAAAAAATTGAGTAACAACCACGTCATTCTGGACGATTAGTGGTTTGTTTGCAGGTAGGGTGGTTTTTAAGGGTGCGACCGGTTTTTCTTACCCCACTCAGATTACTTGGTTTAAAAAAAGAGAATTTTATGGTAACTAAAATTTACAAAAATTGAGTAACAACCACGTCATTCTGGACGATTAGTGTTTTTTTTGCAGGTAGGGTGGTTTTTAAGGGCGCGTCCGGTTTTTCTTACCCCACTCAGATTACTTGGTATAAAAAAAGATAATTTTATTGTAAATAAAATTTACAAAAATTGAGTAACAACCATGTCATTCTGGACGATTAGTGGTTTGTTTGTAGGTAGGGTGGCTTTTAAGGGTGCGACCGGTTTTTCTTACCCTACTCAGATTACTTGGTTTAAAGAAAGAGAATTTTATGGTAAATAAAATTTAATAAAATTGAGTAACAACCATGTCATTCTGGACGATTAGTGGTTTGTTTGTAGGTAGGGTGGCTTTTAAGGGTGCGTCCGGTTTTTCTTACCCCACTCAGATTACTTGGTTTAAAAAAAGAGAATTTTATGGTAACTAAAATTTACAAAAATTGAGTAACAACCACGTCATTCTGGACGATTAGTGGTTTATTTGCAGGTAGGGTGGTTTTTAAGGGTGCGTCCGGTTTTTCTTAACCCACTAAGATTACTTGGTATAAAAAAAGATAATTTTATGGTAATTAAAATTTACAAAAATTGAGTAACAACCACGTCATTCTGGACGATTAGTGGTTTATTTGCAGGTAGGGTGGTTTTTAAGGGTGCGTGCGGTTTTTCTTACCCCACTCAGATTACTTGGTTTAAAAAAAGAGAATTTTATGGCAAATAAAATTTTAAAAAATTGAGTAACAACCACGTCATTCTGGACGATTAGTGGTTTGTTTGCAGGTAGGGTGGTTTTTAAGGATGCGTCCGGTTTTTCTTACCCCACTCAGATTACTTGGTATAAAAAAAGAGAATTTTATAGTAACTAAAATTCACAAAAATTGAGTAACAACCACGTCATTCTGAACGATTAGTGGTTTATTTGCAGGTAGGGTGGTTTTTAAGGGTGCGTCCGGTTTTTCTTACCCCACTCAGATTACTTGGTATAAAAAAAGAGAATTTTATGGTAACTAAAATTTACAAAAATTGAGTAACACCCACGTCATTCTGGACGATTAGTGGTTTATTTGCAGGTAGGGTGGTTTTTAAGGGTGCGTCCGGTTTTTCTTAGCCCACTCAGATTACTTGGTATAAAAAAAGAGAATTTTATGGTAAATAAAATTTACAAAAATTGAGTAACAACCACGTCATTCTGGACGATTAGTGGTTTATTTGAGGGTAGGGTGGTTTTTAAGGGCGCGTCCGGTTTTTCTAACCCCACTCAGATTACTTGGTATAAAAAAAGAGAATTTTATGGTAAATAAAATTTAACATAAATTGAGTAACAACCACGTCATTCTGGACGATTAGTGGTTTATTTGCAGGTAGGGTGGTTTTTAAGGGTGCGTCCGGTTTTTCTTACCCCACTCAGATTACTTGGTATAAAAAAAGAGAATTTTATGGTAACTAAAATTTACAAAAATTGAGTAACAACCACGTCATTCTGGACGATTAGTGGTTTGTTTGCAGGTAGGGTGGTTTTTAAGGGTGCGTCCGGTTTTTCTTAGCCCACTCAGATTACTTGGTATAAAAAAAGAGAATTTTATGGTAAATAAAATTTACAAAAATTGAGTAACAACCACGTCATTCTGGACGATTAGTGGTTTATTTGAGGGTAGGGTGGTTTTTAAGGGTGCGTCCGGTTTTTCTTAACCCACTAAGATTACTTGGTATAAAAAAAGATAATTTTATGGTAAATAAAGTTTACATAAATTGAGTAACAACCACGTCATTCTGGACGATTAGTGGTTTGTTTGCAGGTAGGGTGGTTTTTAAGGGTGCGTCCGGTTTTTCGTACCCCACTCAGATTACTTGGTATAAAAAAAGAGAATTTTATGGTAAATAAAATTTACAGAAATTGAGTAACAACCACGTCATTCTGGACGATTAGTGGTTTGTTTGCAGGTAGGGTGGTTTTTAAGGGTGCGACCGGTTTTTCTTACCCCACTCAAATTACTTGGTATAAAAAAAGAGAATTTTATGGTAACTAAAATTTACAAAAATTGAGTAACAACCATGTCATTCTGGACGATTAGTGGTTTGTTTGTAGGTAGGGTGGCTTTTAAGGGTGCGTCCGGTTTTTTTTACCCCACTCAGATTACTTGGTTTAAAAAAAGAGAATTTTATGGTAAATAAAATTTTAAAAAATTGAGTAACAACCACGTCATACTGGACGATTAGTGGTTTGTTTGTAGGTAGGGTGGCTTTTAAGGGTGCGTCCGGTTTTTCTTACCCCACTCAGATTACTTGGTATAAAAAAAGAGAATTTTATGGTAACTAAAATTTACAAAAATTGAGTAACACCCACGTCATTCTGGACGATTAGTGGTTTATTTGAGGGCAGGGTGGTTTTTAAGGGTGCGACCGGTTTTTCTTACCCCACTCAGATTACTTGGTTTAAAAAAAGAGAATTTTATGGTAAATAAAATTTACAAAAATTGAGTAACAACCACGTCATTCTGGACGATTAGTGGTTTATTTGCAGGTAGGGTGGTTTTTAAGGGTGCGTCCGGTTTTTCTTACCCCACTCAGATTACTTGGTATAAAAAAAGAGAATTTTATGGTAAATAAAATTTACAAAAATTGAGTAACAACCACGTCATTCTGGACGATTAGTGGTTTATTTGCAGGTAGGGTGGTTTTTAAGGGTGCGTCCGGTTTTTCTTACCCCACTCAGATTACTTGGTATAAAAAAAGAGAATTTTATGGTAACTAAAATTTACAAAAATTGAGTAACAACCACGTCATTCTGGACGATTAGTGGTTTATTTGCAGGTAGGGTGGTTTTTAAGGGTGCGTCCGGTTTTTCTTACCCCACTCAGATTACTTGGTATAAAAAAAGAGAATTTTATGGTAAATAAAATTTACAAAAATTGAGTAACAACCACGTCATTCTGGACGATTAGTGGTTTATTTGCAGGTAGGGTGGTTTTTAAGGGTGCGTCCGGTTTTTCTTAGCCCACTCAGATTACTTGGTATAAAAAAAGAGAATTTTATGGTAAATAAAATTTACAAAAATTGAGTAACAACCATGTCATTCTGGACGATTAGTGGTTTATTTGAGGGTAGGGTGGTTTTTAAGGGTGCGTCCGGTTTTTCTTAACCCACTAAGATTACTTGGTTTAAAAAAAGAGAATTTTATGGTAACTAAAATTTACAAAAATTGAGTAACAACCACGTCATTCTGGACGATTAGTGGTTTATTTGCAGGTAGGGTGGTTTTTAAGGGTGCGTCCGGTTTTTCTTACCCCACTCAGATTACTTGGCATAAAAAAAGAGAATTTTATGGTAACTAAAATTTACAAAAATTGAGTAACAACCACGTCATTCTGGACGATTAGTGATTTATTTGCAGGTAGGGTGGTTTTTAAGGGTGCGTCCGGTTTTTCTTAGCCCACTCAGATTACTTGGTATAAAAAAAGAGAATTTTATGGTAAATAAAATTTACAAAAATTGAGTAACAACCACGTCATTCTGGACGATTAGTGGTTTATTTGAGGGTAGGGTGGTTTTTAAGGGTGCGTCCGGTTTTTCTTAACCCACTAAGATTACTTGGTATAAAAAAAGATAATTTTATGGTAAATAAAATTTAAAAAAATTGAGTAACAACCACGTCATTCTGGACGATTAGTGGTTTGATTGCAGGTAGGATGGTTTTTAAGGGTGCGTCCGGTTTTTCGTACCCCACTCAGATTACTTGGTATAAAAAAAGAGAATTTTATGGTAAATAAAATTTACAGAAATTGAGTAACAACCACGTCATTCTGGACGATTAGTGGTTTGTTTGCAGGTAGGGTGGTTTTTAAGGGTGCGACCGGTTTTTCTTACCCCACTCAAATTACTTGGTATAAAAAAAGAGAATTTTATGGTAACTAAAATTTACAAAAATTGAGTAACAACCATGTCATTCTGGACGATTAGTGGTTTGTTTGTAGGTAGGGTGGCTTTTAAGGGTGCGTCCGGTTTTTCTTACCCCACTCAGATTACTTGGTTTAAAAAAAGAGAATTTTATGGTAAATAAAATTTTAAAAAATTGAGTAACAACCACGTCATACTGGACGATTAGTGGTTTGTTTGTAGGTAGGGTGGCTTTTAAGGGTGCGTCCGGTTTTTCTTACCCCACTCAGATTACTTGGTATAAAAAAAGAGAATTTTATGGTAACTAAAATTTACAAAAATTGAGTAACAACCAAGTCATTCTGGACGATTAGTGGTTTATTTGAGGTAGGGTGGCTTTTAAGGGTGCGACCGGTTTTTCTTACCCCACTCAGATTACTTGGTTTAAAAAAAGAGAATTTTATGGTAAATAAAATTTACAAAAATTGAGTAACAACCACGTCATTCTGGACGATTAGTGTTTTTTTTGCAGGTAGGGTGGTTTTTAAGGGCGCGTCCGGTTTTTCTTACCCCACTCAGATTACTTGGTATAAAAAAAGATAATTTTATTGTAAATAAAATTTACATAAATTGAGTAACAACCACGTCATTCTGGACGATTAGTGGTTTGTTTGCAGGTAGGGTGGTTGTTAAGGGTGCGACCGGTTTTTCTTACCCCACTCAGATTACTTGGTTTAAAAAAAGAGAGTTTTATGGTAAATAAAGTTTACATAAATTGAGTAACAACCATGTCATTCTGGACGATTAGTGGTTTGTTTTTAGGTAGGGTGGCTTTTAAGGGCGTGTCCGGTTTTTCTTACCCCACTCAGATTACTTGGTTTAAAAAAAGAGAGTTTTATGGTAAATAAAGTTTACATAAATTGAGTAACAACCATGTCATTCTGGACGATTAGTGGTTTGTTTGCAGGTAGGGTGGTTTTTAAGGGTGCGTCCGGTTTTTCTTACCCCACTCAGATTACTTGGTATAAAAAAAGATAATTTTATTGTAAATAAAATTTACAAAAATTGAGTAACAACCATGTCATTCTGGACGATTAGTGGTTTGTTTGTAGGTAGGGTGGCTTTTAAGGGTGCGACCGGTTTTTCTTACCCTACTCAGATTACTTGGTTTAAAGAAAGAGAATTTTATGGTAAATAAAATTTAAAAAAATTGAGTAACAACCATGTCATTCTGGACGATTAGTGGTTTGTTTGTAGGTAGGGTGGCTTTTAAGGGTGCGTCCGGTTTTTCTTACCCCACTCAGATTACTTGGTTTAAAAAAAGAGAATTTTATGGTAACTAAAATTTACAAAAATTGAGTAACAACCACGTCATTCTGGACGATTAGTGGTTTATTTGCAGGTAGGGTGGTTTTTAAGGGTGCGTCCGGTTTTTCTTAACCCACTAAGATTACTTGGTATAAAAAAATATAATTTTATGGTAATTAAAATTTACAAAAATTGAGTAACAACCACGTCATTCTGGACGATTAGTGGTTTATTTGCAGGTAGGGTGGTTTTTAAGGGTGCGTGCGGTTTTTCTTACCCCACTCAGATTACTTGGTTTAAAAAAAGAGAATTTTATGGCAAATAAAATTTTAAAAAATTGAGTAACAACCACGTCATTCTGGACGATTAGTGGTTTGTTTGCAGGTAGGGTGGTTTTTAAGGGAGCGTCCGGTTTTTCTTACCCCACTCAGATTACTTGGTATAAAAAAAGAGAATTTTATGGTAACTAAAATTTACAAAAATTGAGTAACAACCACGTCATTCTGGACGATTAGTGGTTTATTTGCAGGTAGGGTGGTTTTTAAGGGTGCGTCCGGTTTTTCTTACCCCACTCAGATTACTTGGTATAAAAAAAGAGAATTTTATGGTAACTAAAATTTACAAAAATTGAGTAACAACCACGTCATTCTGGACGATTAGTGGTTTATTTGCAGGTAGGGTGGTTTTTAAGGGTGCGTCCGGTTTTTCTTACCCCACTCAGATTACTTGGTATAAAAAAAGAGAATTTTATGGTAAATAAAATTTACAAAAATTGAGTAACAACCACGTCATTCTGGACGATTAGTGGTTTATTTGAGGGTAGGGTGGTTTTTAAGGGTGCGTCCGGTTTTTCTTAACCCACTAAGATTACTTGGTTTAAAAAAAGAGAATTTTATGGTAAATAAAATGTAAAAAAATTGAGTAACAACCACGTCATTCTGGACGATTAGTGGTTTGTTTGCAGGTAGGGTGGTTTTTAAGGGTGCGTCCGGTTTTTCTTACCCCACTCAGATTACTTGGCATAAAAAAAGAGAATTTTATGGTAACTAAAATTTACAAAAATTGAGTAACAACCACGTCATTCTGGACGATTAGTGATTTATTTGCAGGTAGGGTGGTTTTTAAGGGTGCGTCGGGTTTTTCTTAGCCCACTCAGATTACTTGGTATAAAAAAAGAGAATTTTATGGTAAATAAAATTTACAAAAATTGAGTAACAACCACGTCATTCTGGACGATTAGTGGTTTATTTGAGGGTAGGGTGGTTTTTAAGGGTGCGTCCGGTTTTTCTTAACCCACTAAGATTACTTGGTATAAAAAAAGATAATTTTGTGGTAAATAAAATTTAAAAAAATTGAGTAACAACCACGTCATTCTGGACGATTAGTGGTTTGATTGCAGGTAGGATGGTTTTTAAGGGTGCGTCCGGTTTTTCGTACCCCACTCAGATTACTTGGTATAAAAAAAGAGAATTTTATGGTAAATAAAATTTACAGAAATTGAGTAACAACCACGTCATTCTGGACGATTAGTGGTTTGTTTGCAGGTAGGGTGGTTTTTAAGGGTGCGACCGGTTTTTCTTACCCCACTCAAATTACTTGGTATAAAAAAAGAGAATTTTATGGTAACTAAAATTTACAAAAATTGAGTAACAACCATGTCATTCTGGACGATTAGTGGTTTGTTTGTAGGTAGGGTGGCTTTTAAGGGTGCGTCCGGTTTTTTTTACCCCACTCAGATTACTTGGTTTAAAAAAAGAGAATTTTATGGTAAATAAAATTTTAAAAAATTGAGTAACAACCACGTCATACTGGACGATTAGTGGTTTGTTTGTAGGTAGGGTGGCTTTTAAGGGTGCGTCCGGTTTTTCTTACCCCACTCAGATTACTTGGTATAAAAAAAGAGAATTTTATGGTAACTAAAATTTACAAAAATTGAGTAACAACCACGTCATTCTGGACGATTAGTGGTTTATTTGCAGGTAGGGTGGTTTTTAAGGGTGCGACCGGTTTTTCTTACCCCACTCAGATTACTTGGTTTAAAAAAAGAGAATTTTATGGTAACTAAAATTTACAAAAATTGAGTAACAACCACGTCATTCTGGACGATTAGTGTTTTTTTTGCAGTTAGGGTGATTTTTAAGGGCGCGTCCGGTTTTTCTTACCCCACTCAGATTACTTGGTATAAAAAAAGATAATTTTATTGTAAATAAAATTTACATAAATTGAGTAACAACCACGTCATTCTGGACGATTAGTGGTTTGTTTGCAGGTAGGGTGGTTGTTAAGGGTGCGACCGGTTTTTCTTACCCCACTCAGATTACTTGGTATAAAAAAAGAGAATTTTATGGTAAATAAAATTTACAAAAATTGAGTAACAACCATGTCATTCTGGACGATTAGTGGTTTGTTTGTAGGTAGGGTGGCTTTTAAGGGTGCGTCCGGTTTTTCTTACCCCACTCAGATTACTTGGTTTAAAAAAAGAGAATTTTATGGTAACTAAAATTTACAAAAATTAAGTAACAACCACGTCATTCTGGACGATTAGTGATTTATTTGCAGGTAGGGTGGTTTTTAAGGGTGCGTCCGGTTTTTCTTCGCCCACTAAGATTACTTGGTATAAAAAAAGAGAATTTTATGGTAAATAAAATTTACAAAAATTGAGTAACAACCACGTCATTCTGGACGATTAGTGGTTTATTTGAGGGTAGGGTGGTTTTTAAGGGTGCGTCCGGTTTTTCTTAACCCACTAAGATTACTTGGTATAAAAAAAGATAATTTTATGGTAAATAAAGTTTACATAAATTGAGTAACAACCATGTCATTCTGGACGATTAGTGGTTTGTTTTTAGGTAGGGTGGCTTTTAAGGGCGTGTCCGGTTTTTCTTACCCCACTCAGATTACTTGGTTTAAAAAAAGAGAGTTTTGTGGTAAATAAAATTTAAAAAAATTGAGTAACAACCACGTCATTCTGGACGATTAGTGGGTTATTTGAGGGTAGGGTGGTTTTTAAGGGTGCGTCCGGTTTTTCTTACCCCACTCAGATTACTTGGTATAAAAAAAGAGAATTTTATGGTAAATAAAATTTACAAAAATTGAGTAACAACCACGTCATTCTGGACGATTAGTGGTTTATTTGAGGGTAGGGTGGTTTTTAAGGGTGCGTCCGGTTTTTCTTAACCCACTAAGATTACTTGGTATAAAAAAAGATAATTTTATGGTAAATAAAGTTTACATAAATTGAGTAACAACCATGTCATTCTGGACGATTAGTGGTTTGTTTGTAGGTAGGGTGGTTTTTAAGGGCGCGTCCGGTTTTTCTTACCCCACTCAGATTACTTGGTATAAAAAAAGATAATTTTATTGTAAATAAAATTTACATAAATTGAGTAACAACCATGTCATTCTGGACGATTAGTGGTTTGTTTGTAGGTAGGGTGGCTTTTAAGGGTGCGACCGGTTTTTCATACCCCACTCAGATTACTTGGTTTAAAAAAAGAGAATTTTATGGTAAATAAAATGTAAAAAAATTGAGTAACAACCACGTCATTCTGGACGATTAGTGGTTTGTTTGCAGGTAGGGTGGTTTTTAAGGGCGCGTCAGGTTTTTCTTACCCCACTCAGATTACTTGGTATAAAAAAAGAGAATTTTATGGTAACTAAAATTTACAAAAATTGAGTAACAACCATGTCATTCTGGACGATTAGTGGTTTGTTTGTAGGTAGGGTGGCTTTTAAGGGTGCGACCGGTTTTTCTTACCCTACTCAGATTACTTGGTTTAAAGAAAGAGAATTTTATGGTAAATAAAATTTAATAAAATTGAGTAACAACCATGTCATTCTGGACGATTAGTGGTTTGTTTGTAGGTAGGGTGGCTTTTAAGGGTGCGTCCGGTTTTTCTTACCCCACTCAGATTACTTGGTATAAAAAAAGATAATTTTATTGTAAATAAAATTTACATAAATTGAGTAACAACCATGTCATTCTGGACGATTAGTGGTTTGTTTGTAGGTAGGGTGGCTTTTAAGGGTGCGACCGGTTTTTCTTACCCCACTCAGATTACTTGGTTTAAAAAAAGAGAATTTTATGGTAAATAAAATTTAAAAAAATTGAGTAACAACCACGTCATTCTGGACGATTAGTGGTTTGTTTGCAGGTAGGGTGGTTTTTAAGGGCGCGTCCGATTTTTCTTACCCCACTCAGATTACTTGGTATAAAAAAAGATAATTTTATTGTAAATAAAATTTACATAAATTGAGTAACAACCATGTCATTCTGGACGATTAGTGGTTTGTTTGTAGGTAGGGTGGCTTTTAAGGGTGCGACCGGTTTTTCTTACCCTACTCAGATTACTTGGTTTAAAGAAAGAGAATTTTATGGTAAATAAAATTTAAAAAAATTGAGTAACAACCACGTCATTCTGGACGATTAGTGGTTTGTTTGTAGGTAGGGTGGTTTTTAAGGGTGCGACCGGTTTTTCTTACCCCACTCAGATTACTTGGTTTAAAAAAAGAGAATTTTATGGTAAATAAAATTTAAAAAAATTGAGTAACAACCACGTCATTCTGGACGATTAGTGGTTTGTTTGCAGGTAGGGTGGTTTTTAAGGGTGCGTCCGGTTTTTCTTACCCCACTCAGATTACTTGGTATAAAAAAAGAGAATTTTATGGTAACTAAAATTTACAAAAATTGAGTAACAACCATGTCATTCTGGACGATTAGTGGTTTGTTTGTAGGTAGGGTGGCTTTTAAGGGTGCGTCCGGTTTTTTTTACCCCACTCAGATTACTTGGTTTAAAAAAAGAGAATTTTATGGTAAATAAAATTTAAAAAAATTGAGTAACAACCACGTCATTCTGGACGATTAGTGGTTTGTTTGTAGGTAGGGTGGCTTTTAAGGGTGCGTCCGGTTTTTCTTACCCCACTCAGATTACTTGGTTTAAAAAAAGAGAATTTTATGGTAACTAAAATTTACAAAAATTGAGTAACAACCACGTCATTCTGGACGATTAGTGTTTTTTTTGCAGGTAGGGTGGTTTTTAAGGGCGCGTCCGGTTTTTCTTACCCCACTCAGATTACTTGGTATAAAAAAAGATAATTTTATTGTAAATAAAATTTACATAAATTGAGTAACAACCATGTCATTCTGGACGATTAGTGGTTTGTTTGTAGGTAGGGTGGCTTTTAAGGGTGCGACCGGTTTTTCTTACCCCACTCAGATTACTTGGTTTAAAAAAAGAGAATTTTATGGTAAATAAAATTTAAAAAAATTGAGTAACAACCACGTCATTCTGGACGATTAGTGGTTTGTTTGCAGGTAGGGTGGTTTTTAAGGGTGCGTCCGGTTTTTCTTACCCCACTCAGATTACTTGGTATAAAAAAAGAGAATTTTATGGTAACTAAAATTTACAAAAATTGAGTAACACCCACGTCATTCTGGACGATTAGTGGTTTATTTGCAGGTAGGGTGGTTTTTAAGGGTGCGTCCGGTTTTTCTTAACCCACTAAGATTACTTGGTATAAAAAAATATAATTTTATGGTAAATAAAATTTACAAAAATTGAGTAACAACCACGTCATTCTGGACGATTAGTGGTTTATTTGCAGGTAGGGTGGTTTTTAAGGGTGCGTCCGGTTTTTCTTACCCCACTCAGATTACTTGGTTTAAAAAAAGAGAATTTTATGGTAACTAAAATTTACAAAAATTGAGTAACAACCACGTCATTCTGGACGATTAGTGGTTTATTTGCAGGTAGGGTGGTTTTTAAGGGTGCGTCCGGTTTTTCTTAACCCACTAAGATTACTTGGTATAAAAAAATATAATTTTATGGTAATTAAAATTTACAAAAATTGAGTAACAACCACGTCATTCTGGACGATTAGTGGTTTATTTGCAGGTAGGGTGGTTTTTAAGGGTGCGTCCGGTTTTTCTTACCCTACTCAGATTACTTGGTATAAAAAAGAGAATTTTATGGTAAATAAAATTTACAAAAATTGAGTAACAACCACGTCATTCTGGACGATTAGTGGTTTGTTTGCAGGTAGGGTGGTTTTTAAGGGTGCGACCGGTTTTTCTTACCCCACTCAGATTACTTGGTATAAAAAAAGAGAATTTTATGGTAAATAAAATTTACAAAAATTGAGTAACAACCATGTCATTCTGGACGATTAGTGGTTTTTTTGCAGGTAGGGTGGTTTTTAAGGGCGCGTCCGGTTTTTCTTACCCCACTCAGATTACTTGGTATAAAAAAAGATAATTTTATTGTAAATAAAATTTACAAAAATTGAGTAACAACCATGTCATTCTGGACGATTAGTGGTTTGTTTGTAGGTAGGGTGGCTTTTAAGGGTGCGACCGGTTTTTCTTACCCTACTCAGATTACTTGGTTTAAAGAAAGAGAATTTTATGGTAAATAAAATTTAATAAAATTGAGTAACAACCATGTCATTCTGGACGATTAGTGGTTTGTTTGTAGGTAGGGTGGCTTTTAAGGGTGCGTCCGGTTTTTCTTACCCCACTCAGATTACTTGGTTTAAAAAAAGAGAATTTTATGGTAACTAAAATTTACAAAAATTGAGTAACAACCACGTCATTCTGGACGATTAGTGGTTTATTTGCAGGTAGGGTGGTTTTTAAGGGTGCGTCCGGTTTTTCTTAACCCACTAAGATTACTTGGTATAAAAAAATATAATTTTATGGTAATTAAAATTTACAAAAATTGAGTAACAACCACGTCATTCTGGACGATTAGTGGTTTATTTGCAGGTAGGGTGGTTTTTAAGGGTGCGTGCGGTTTTTCTTACCCCACTCAGATTACTTGGTATAAAAAAAGAGAATTTTATGGTAAATAAAATTTACAAAAATTGAGTAACAACCACGTCATTCTGGACGATTAGTGGTTTGTTTGCAGGTAGGGTGGTTTTTAAGGGTGCGTCCGGTTTTTCTTACCCCACTCAGATTACTTGGTATAAAAAAAGAGAATTTTATGGTAACTAAAATTTACAAAAATTGAGTAACAACCACGTCATTCTGGACGATTAGTGGTTTGTTTGCAGGTAGGGTGGTTTTTAAGGGTGCGTCCGGTTTTTCTTACCCCACTCAGATTACTTGGTATAAAAAAAGAGAATTTTATGGTAACTAAAATTTACAAAAATTGAGTAACACCCACGTCATTCTGGACGATTAGTGGTTTATTTGCAGGTAGGGTGGTTTTTAAGGGTGCGTCCGGTTTTTCTTAGCCCACTCAGATTACTTGGTATAAAAAAAGAGAATTTTATGGTAAATAAAATTTACAAAAATTGAGTAACAACCACGTCATTCTGGACGATTAGTGGTTTATTTGAGGGTAGGGTGGTTTTTAAGGGTGCGTCCGGTTTTTCTTAACCCACTAAGATTACTTGGTTTAAAAAAAGAGAATTTTATGGTAACTAAAATTTACAAAAATTGAGTAACAACCACGTCATTCTGGACGATTAGTGGTTTATTTGCAGGTAGGGTGGTTTTTAAGGGTGCGTCCGGTTTTTCTTACCCCACTCAGATTACTTGGTATAAAAAAAGAGAATTTTATGGTAACTAAAATTTACAAAAATTGAGTAACACCCACGTCATTCTGGACGATTAGTGATTTATTTGCAGGTAGGGTGGTTTTTAAGGGTGCGTCCGGTTTTTCTTAGCCCACTCAGATTACTTGGTATAAAAAAAGAGAATTTTATGGTAAATAAAATTTACAAAAATTGAGTAACAACCACGTCATTCTGGACGATTAGTGGTTTATTTGAGGGCAGGGTGGTTTTTAAGGGTGCGTCCGGTTTTTCTTAACCCACTAAGATTACTTGGTATAAAAAAAGAGAATTTTGTGGTAAATAAAATTTAAAAAAATTGAGTAACAACCACGTCATTCTGGACGATTAGTGGTTTGTTTGCAGGTAGGGTGGTTTTTAAGGGTGCGTCCGGTTTTTCGTACCCCACTCAGATTACTTGGTATAAAAAAAGAGAATTTTATGGTAAATAAAATTTACAGAAATTGAGTAACAACCACGTCATTCTGGACGATTAGTGGTTTGTTTGCAGGTAGGGTGGTTTTTAAGGGTGCGACCGGTTTTTCTTACCCCACTCAAATTACTTGGTATAAAAAAAGAGAATTTTATGGTAACTAAAATTTACAAAAATTGAGTAACAACCATGTCATTCTGGACGATTAGTGGTTTGTTTGTAGGTAGGGTGGCTTTTAAGGGTGCGTCCGGTTTTTTTTACCCCACTCAGATTACTTGGTTTAAAAAAAGAGAATTTTATGGTAAATAAAATTTTAAAAAATTGAGTAACAACCACGTCATACTGGACGATTAGTGGTTTGTTTGTAGGTAGGGTGGCTTTTAAGGGTGCGTCCGGTTTTTCTTACCCCACTCAGATTACTTGGTATAAAAAAAGAGAATTTTATGGTAACTAAAATTTACAAAAATTGAGTAACACCCACGTCATTCTGGACGATTAGTGGTTTATTTGCAGGTAGGGTGGTTTTTAAGGGTGCGACCGGTTTTTCTTACCCCACTCAGATTACTTGGTTTAAAAAAAGAGAATTTTATGGTAACTAAAATTTACAAAAATTGAGTAACAACCACGTCATTCTGGACGATTAGTGTTTTTTTTGCAGGTAGGGTGGTTTTTAAGGGCGCGTCCGGTTTTTCTTACCCCACTCAGATTACTTGGTATAAAAAAAGATAATTTTATTGTAAATAAAATTTACATAAATTGAGTAACAACCACGTCATTCTGGACGATTAGTGGTTTATTTGCAGGTAGGGTGGTTTTTCAGGGTGCGACCGGTTTTTCATACCCCACTCAGATTACTTGGTTTAAAAAAAGAGAATTTTATGGTAAATAAAATTTAAAAAAATTGAGTAACAACCACGTCATTCTGGACGATTAGTGGTTTGTTTGCAGGTAGGGTGGTTTTTAAGGGTGCGACCGGTTTTTCTTACCCCACTCAGATTACTTGGTTTAAAAAAAGAGAATTTTATGGTAACTAAAATTTACAAAAATTGAGTAACAACCACGTCATTCTGGACGATTAGTGTTTTTTTTGCAGGTAGGGTGGTTTTTAAGGGCGCGTCCGGTTTTTCTTACCCCACTCAGATTACTTGGTATAAAAAAAGATAATTTTATTGTAAATAAAATTTAAAAAAATTGAGTAACAACCACGTCATTCTGGACGATTAGTGGTTTTTTTGCAGGTAGGGTGGTTTTTAAGGGCGCGTCCGGTTTTTCTTACCCCACTCAGATTACTTGGTTTAAAAAAAGAGAATTTTATGGTAAATAAAATTTAAAAAAATTGAGTAACAACCACGTCATTCTGGACGATTAGTGGTTTGTTTGCAGGTAGGGTGGTTGTTAAGGGTGCGACCGGTTTTTCTTACCCCACTCAGATTACTTGGTTTAAAAAAAGAGAATTTTATGGTAACTAAAATTTACAAAAATTGAGTAACAACCACGTCATTCTGGACGATTAGTGTTTTTTTTGCAGGTAGGGTGGTTTTTAAGGGCGCGTCCGGTTTTTCTTACCCCACTCAGATTACTTGGTATAAAAAAAGATAATTTTATTGTAAATAAAATTTACATAAATTGAGTAACAACCATGTCATTCTGGACGATTAGTGGTTTGTTTGTAGGTAGGGTGGCTTTTAAGGGCGCGTCCGGTTTTTCTTACCCCACTCAGATTACTTGGTATAAAAAAAGAGAATTTTATGGTAAATAAAATTTAAAAAAATTGAGTAACAACCATGTCATTCTGGACGATTAGTGGTTTGTTTGTAGGTAGGGTGGCTTTTAAGGGTGCGTCCGGTTTTTCTTACCCCACTCAGATTACTTGGTTTAAAAAAAGAGAATTTTATGGTAACTAAAATTTACAAAAATTGAGTAACAACCACGTCATTCTGGACGATTAGTGGTTTATTTGCAGGTAGGGTGGTTTTTAAGGGTGCGTCCGGTTTTTCTTAACCCACTAAGATTACTTGGTATAAAAAAATATAATTTTATGGTAATTAAAATTTACAAAAATTGAGTAACAACCACGTCATTCTGGACGATTAGTGGTTTATTTGCAGGTAGGGTGGTTTTTAAGGGTGCGTGCGGTTTTTCTTACCCCACTCAGATTACTTGGTATAAAAAAAGAGAATTTTATGGTAAATAAAATTTACAAAAATTGAGTAACAACCACGTCATTCTGGACGATTAGTGGTTTATTTGCAGGTAGGGTGGTTTTTAAGGGAGCGTCCGGTTTTTCTTACCCCACTCAGATTACTTGGTATAAAAAAAGAGAATTTTATAGTAACTAAAATTCACAAAAATTGAGTAACATCCACGTCATTCTGAACGATTAGTGGTTTATTTGCAGGTAGGGTGGTTTTTAAGGGTGCGTCCGGTTTTTCTTACCCCACTCAGATTACTTGGTATAAAAAAAGAGAATTTTATGGTAAATAAAATTTACAAAAATTGAGTAACAACCATGTCATTCTGGACGATTAGTGGTTTGTTTGTAGGTAGGGTGGCTTTTAAGGGTGCGTCCGGTTTTTCTTACCCCACTCAGATTACTTGGTATAAAAAAAGATAATTTTATGGTAAATAAAGTTTACATAAATTGAGTAACAACCATGTCATTCTGGACGATTAGTGGTTTGTTTTTAGGTAGGGTGGCTTTTAAGGGTGCGTCCGGTTTTTCTTACCCCACTCAGATTACTTGGTATAAAAAAAGAGAATTTTATGGTAACTAAAATTTACAAAAATTGAGTAACAACCACGTCATTCTGGACGATTAGTGGTTTGTTTGTAGGTAGGGTGGCTTTTAAGGGTGCGTCCGGTTTTTCTTAGCCCACTCAGATTACTTGGTATAAAAAAAGAGAATTTTATGGTAAATAAAATTTACAAAAATTGAGTAACAATCACGTCATTCTGGACGATTAGTGGTTTATTTGAGGGTAGGGTGGTTTTTAAGGGTGCGTCCGGTTTTTCTTAACCCACTAAGATTACTTGGTATAAAAAAAGATAATTTTATGGTAAATAAAGTTTACATAAATTGAGTAACAACCATGTCATTCTGGACGATTAGTGGTTTTTTTGCAGGTAGGGTGGTTTTTAAGGGCGCGTCCGGTTTTTCTTACCCCACTCAGATTACTTGGTATAAAAAAAGAGAATTTTATGGTAACTAAAATTTACAAAAATTGAGTAACACCCACGTCATTCTGGACGATTAGTGATTTATTTGCAGGTAGGGTGGTTTTTAAGGGTGCGTCCGGTTTTTCTTAGCCCACTCAGATTACTTGGTATAAAAAAAGAGAATTTTATGGTAAATAAAATTTACAAAAATTGAGTAACAACCACGTCATTCTGGACGATTAGTGGTTTGTTTGTAGGTAGGGTGGCTTTTAAGGGCGTGTCCGGTTTTTCTTACCCCACTCAGATTACTTGGTTTAAAAAAAGAGAGTTTTATGGTAAATAAAGTTTACATAAATTGAGTAACAACCATGTCATTCTGGACGATTAGTGGTTTTTTTGCAGGTAGGGTGGTTTTTAAGGGTGCGACCGGTTTTTCTTACCCTACTCAGATTACTTGGTTTAAAGAAAGAGAATTTTATGGTAAATAAAATTTAAAAAAATTGAGTAACAACCACGTCATTCTGGACGATTAGTGGTTTGTTTGCAGGTAGGGTGGTTTTTAAGGGTGCGTCCGGTTTTTCTTACCCCACTCAGATTACTTGGTTTAAAAAAAGAGAATTTTATGGTAAATAAAATTTACAAAAATTGAGTAACAACCACGTCATTCTGGACGATTAGTGTTTTTTTTGCAGGTAGGGTGGTTTTTAAGGGCGCGTCCGGTTTTTCTTACCCCACTCAGATTACTTGGTATAAAAAAAGATAATTTTATTGTAAATAAAATTTACATAAATTGAGTAACAACCATGTCATTCTGGACGATTAGTGGTTTGTTTGTAGGTAGGGTGGCTTTTAAGGGTGCGTCCGGTTTTTCTTACCCCACTCAGATTACTTGGTATAAAAAAAGAGAATTTTATGGTAAATAAAATTTAAAAAAATTGAGTAACAACCATGTCATTCTGGACGATTAGTGGTTTGTTTGTAGGTAGGGTGGCTTTTAAGGGTGCGTCCGGTTTTCTTACCCCACTCAGATTACTTGGTTTAAAAAAAGAGAATTTTATGGTAACTAAAATTTACAAAAATTGAGTAACAACCACGTCATTCTGGACGATTAGTGGTTTATTTGCAGGTAGGGTGGTTTTTAAGGGTGCGTCCGGTTTTTCTTAACCCACTAAGATTACTTGGTATAAAAAAATATAATTTTATGGTAATTAAAATTTACAAAAATTGAGTAACAACCACGTCATTCTGGACGATTAGTGGTTTATTTGCAGGTAGGGTGGTTTTTAAGGGTGCGTGCGGTTTTTCTTACCCCACTCAGATTACTTGGTATAAAAAAAGAGAATTTTATGGTAAATAAAATTTACAAAAATTGAGTAACAACCACGTCATTCTGGACGATTAGTGGTTTATTTGCAGGTAGGGTGGTTTTTAAGGGAGCGTCCGGTTTTTCTTACCCCACTCAGATTACTTGGTATAAAAGAAGAGAATTTTATGGTAACTAAAATTCACAAAAATTGAGTAACAACCACGTCATTCTGGACGATTAGTGGTTTATTTGCAGGTAGGGTGGTTTTTAAGGGTGCGTCCGGTTTTTCTTACCCCACTCAGATTACTTGGTATAAAAAAAGAGAATTTTATGGTAAATAAAATTTACAAAAATTGAGTAACAACCATGTCATTCTGGACGATTAGTGGTTTGTTTGTAGGTAGGGTGGCTTTTAAGGGTGCGTCCGGTTTTTCTTACCCCACTCAGATTACTTGGTTTAAAAAAAGAGAATTTTATGGTAAATAAAATTTATAAAAATTGAGTAACAACCACGTCATTCTGGACGATTATTGGTTTGTTTGTAGGTAGGGTGGCTTTTAAGGGTGCGTCCGGTTTTTCTTACCCCACTCAGATTACTTGGTATAAAAAAAGAGAATTTTATGGTAACTAAAATTTACAAAAATTGAGTAACACCCACGTCATTCTGGACGATTAGTGGTTTATTTGCAGGTAGGGTGGTTTTTAAGGGTGCGTCCGGTTTTTCTTAGTCCACTCAGATTACTTGGTATAAAAAAAGAGAGTTTTATGGTAAATAAAGTTTACATAAATTGAGTAACAACCATGTCATTCTGGACGATTAGTGGTTTTTTTGCAGGTAGGGTGGTTTTTAAGGGCGCGTCCGATTTTTCTTACCCCACTCAGATTACTTGGTTTAAAAAAAGAGAATTTTATGGTAAATAAAATGTAAAAAAATTGAGTAACAACCATGTCATTCTGGACGATTAGTGGTTTGTTTGTAGGTAGGGTGGCTTTTAAGGGTGCTTCCGGTTTTTCTTACCCCACTCAGATTACTTGGTATAAAAAAAGAGAATTTTATAGTAACTAAAATTCACAAAAATTGAGTAACATCCACGTCATTCTGAACGATTAGTGGTTTATTTGCAGGTAGGGTGGTTTTTAAGGGTGCGTCCGGTTTTTCTTACCCCACTCAGATTACTTGGTATAAAAAAAGATAATTTTATTGTAAATAAAATTTACATAAATTGAGTAACAACCATGTCATTCTGGACGATTAGTGGTTTGTTTGTAGGTAGGGTGGCTTTTAAGGGTGCGACCGGTTTTTCTTACCCCACTCAGATTACTTGGTTTAAAAAAAGAGAATTTTATGGTAAATAAAATTTAAAAAAATTGAGTAACAACCACGTCATTCTGGACGATTAGTGGTTTGTTTGCAGGTAGGGTGGTTTTTAAGGGTGCGTCCGGTTTTTCTTACCCCACTCAGATTACTTTGTATAAAAAAAGAGAATTTAATGGTAACTAAAATTTACAAAAATTGAGTAACAACCACGTCATTCTGGACGATTAGTGGTTTATTTGCAGGTAGGGTGGTTTTTAAGGGTGCGTCCGGTTTTTCGTACCCCACTCAGATTACTTGATATAAAAAAAGAGAATTTTATGGTAAATAAAATTTACGAAAATTGAGTAACAACCATGTCATTCTGGACGATTAGTGGTTTGTTTGCAGGTAGGGTGGTTTTTAAGGGTGCGTCCGGTTTTTCTTACCCCACTCAGATTACTTGGTATAAAAAAAGAGAATTTTATGGTAAATAAAATTTACAAAAATTGAGTAACAACCACGTCATTCTGGACGATTAGTGGTTTATTTGAGGGTAGGGTGGTTTTTAAGGGCGCGTCCGGTTTTTCTTACCCCACTCAGATTACTTGGTATAAAAAAAGATAATTTTATTGTAAATAAAATTTACATAAATTGAGTAACAACCACGTCATTCTGGACGATTAGTGGTTTATTTGAGGGTAGGGTGGTTTTTAAGGGCGCGTCCGGTTTTTCTTACCCCACTCAGATTACTTGGTATAAAAAAAGATAATTTTATAGTAAATAAAATTTACATAAATTGAGTAACAACCATGTCATTCTGGACGATTAGTGGTTTGTTTGTAGGTAGGGTGGCTTTTAAGGGTGCGTCCGGTTTTTCTTACCCCACTCAGATTACTTTGTATAAAAAAAGAGAATTTAATGGTAACTAAAATTTACAAAAATTGAGTAACAACCACGTCATTCTGGACGATTAGTGGTTTATTTGCAGGTAGGGTGGTTTTTAAGGGTGCGTCCGGTTTTTCGTACCCCACTCAGATTACTTGATATAAAAAAAGAGAATTTTATGGTAAATAAAATTTACGAAAATTGAGTAACAACCATGTCATTCTGGACGATTAGTGGTTTGTTTGTAGGTAGGGTGGTTTTTAAGGGTGCGTCCGGTTTTTCTTACCCCACTCAGATTACTTGGTATAAAAAAAGATAATTTTATTGTAAATAAAATTTACATAAATTGAGTAACAACCACGTCATTCTGGACGATTAGTGGTTTATTTGCAGGTAGGGTGGTTTTTAAGGGCGCGTCCGGTTTTTCTTACCCCACTCAGATTACTTGGTATAAAAAAAGATAATTTTATTGTAAATAAAATTTACATAAATTGAGTAACAACCACGTCATTCTGGACGATTAGTGGTTTATTTGAGGGTAGGGTGGTTTTTAAGGGCGCGTCCGGTTTTTCCTACCCCACTCAGATTACTTGGTATAAAAAAAGAGAATTTTATAGTAACTAAAATTCGACAAAAATTGAGTAACAACCACGTCATTCTGAACGATTAGTGGTTTATTTGCAGGTAGGGTGGTTTTTAAGGGCGCGTCCGGTTTTTCTTACCCCACTCAGATTACTTGATATAAAAAAAGATAATTTTATTGTAAATAAAATTTACATAAATTGAGTAACAACCATGTCATTCTGGACGATTAGTGGTTTGTTTGTAGGTAGGGTGGCTTTTAAGGGTGCGACCGGTTTTTCATACCCCACTCAGATTACTTGGTTTAAAAAAAGAGAATTTTATGGTAAATAAAATGTAAAAAAATTGAGTAACAACCATGTCATTCTGGACGATTAGTGGTTTGTTTGTAGGTAGGGTGGCTTTTAAGGGTGCTTCCGGTTTTTCTTACCCCACTCAGATTACTTGGTATAAAAAAAGAGAATTTTATAGTAACTAAAATTCACAAAAATTGAGTAACAACCACGTCATTCTGGACGATTAGTGGTTTATTTGCAGGTAGGGTGGTTTTTAAGGGTGCGTCCGGTTTTTCTTACCCCACTCAGATTACTTGGTATAAAAAAAGATAATTTTATTGTAAATAAAATTTACATAAATTGAGTAACAACCATGTCATTCTGGACGATTAGTGGTTTGTTTGTAGGTAGGGTGGCTTTTAAGGGTGCGACCGGTTTTTCTTACCCCACTCAGATTACTTGGTTTAAAAAAAGAGAATTTTATGGTAAATAAAATTTAAAAAAATTGAGTAACAACCACGTCATTCTGGACGATTAGTGGTTTGTTTGCAGGTAGGGTGGTTTTTAAGGGTGCGTCCGGTTTTTCTTACCCCACTCAGATTACTTTGTATAAAAAAAGAGAATTTAATGGTAACTAAAATTTACAAAAATTGAGTAACAACCACGTCATTCTGGACGATTAGTGGTTTATTTGCAGGTAGGGTGGTTTTTAAGGGTGCGTCCGGTTTTTCGTACCCCACTCAGATTACTTGATATAAAAAAAGAGAATTTTATGGTAAATAAAATTTACGAAAATTGAGTAACAACCATGTCATTCTGGACGATTAGTGGTTTGTTTGTAGGTAGGGTGGTTTTTAAGGGTGCGTCCGGTTTTTCTTACCCCACTCAGATTACTTGGTATAAAAAAAGAGAATTTTATGGTAAATAAAATTTACAAAAATTGAGTAACAACCACGTCATTCTGGACGATTAGTGGTTTATTTGCAGGTAGGGTGGTTTTTAAGGGCGCGTCCGGTTTTTCTTACCCCACTCAGATTACTTGGTATAAAAAAAGATAATTTTATTGTAAATAAAATTTACATAAATTGAGTAACAACCACGTCATTCTGGACGATTAGTGGTTTATTTGAGGGTAGGGTGGTTTTTAAGGGCGCGTCCGGTTTTTCTTACCCCACTCAGATTACTTGGTATAAAAAAAGATAATTTTATAGTAAATAAAATTTACATAAATTGAGTAACAACCATGTCATTCTGGACGATTAGTGGTTTGTTTGTAGGTAGGGTGGCTTTTAAGGGTGCGACCGGTTTTTCTTACCCCACTCAGATTACTTGGTTTAAAAAAAGAGAATTTTATGGTAAATAAAATTTAAAAAAATTGAGTAACAACCATGTCATTCTGGACGATTAGTGGTTTGTTTGTAGGTAGGGTGGCTTTTAAGGGTGCGTCCGGTTTTTCTTACCCCACTCAGATTACTTGGTATAAAAAAAGAGAATTTTATGGTAACTAAAATTTACAAAAATTGAGTAACAACCACGTCATTCTGAACGATTAGTGGTTTATTTGCAGGTAGGGTGGTTTTTAAGGGCGCGTCCGGTTTTTCTTACCCCACTCAGATTACTTGGTATAAAAAAAGATAATTTTATTGTAAATAAAATTTACATAAATTGAGTAACAACCATGTCATTCTGGACGATTAGTGGTTTGTTTGTAGGTAGGGTGGCTTTTAAGGGTGCGACCGGTTTTTCATACCCCACTCAGATTACTTGGTTTAAAAAAAGAGAATTTTATGGTAAATAAAATGTAAAAAAATTGAGTAACAACCATGTCATTCTGGACGATTAGTGGTTTGTTTGTAGGTAGGGTGGCTTTTAAGGGTGCGTCCGGTTTTTCTTACCCCACTCAGATTACTTGGTTTAAAAAAAGAGAATTTTATGGTAAATAAAATTTATAAAAATTGAGTAACAACCACGTCATTCTGGACGATTAGTGGTTTGTTTGTAGGTAGGGTGGCTTTTAAGGGTGCGTCCGGTTTTTCTTACCCCACTCAGATTACTTGGTATAAAAAAAGAGAATTTTATGGTAACTAAAATTTACAAAAATTGAGTAACAACCACGTCATTCTGGACGATTAGTGGTTTATTTGCAGGTAGGGTGGTTTTTAAGGGTGCGTCCGGTTTTTCTTACCCCACTCAGATTACTTGGTATAAAAAAAGAGAATTTTATGGTAAATAAAATTTACAAAAATTGAGTAACAACCACGTCATTCTGGACGATTAGTGGTTTGTTTGCAGGTAGGGTGGTTTTTAAGGATGCGTCCGGTTTTTCTTACCCTACTCAGATTACTTGGTATAAAAAAAGAGAATTTTATGGTAACTAAAATTTACAAAAATTGAGTAACAACCACGTCATTCTGGACGATTAGTGGTTTATTTGAGGGTAGGGTGTCTTTTAAGGGTGCGTCCGGTTTTTCTTAACCCACTAAGATTACTTGGTATAAAAAAAGATAATTTTATGGTAAATAAAGTTTACATAAATTGAGTAACAACCATGTCATTCTGGACGATTAGTGGTTTTTTTGCAGGTAGGGTGGTTTTTAAGGGCGCGTCCGATTTTTCTTACCCCACTCAGATTACTTGGTATAAAAAAAGATAATTTTATTGTAAATAAAATTTACATAAATTGAGTAACAACCATGTCATTCTGGACGATTAGTGGTTTGTTTGTAGGTAGGGTGGCTTTTAAGGGTGCGACCGGTTTTTCTTACCCCACTCAGATTACTTGGTTTAAAAAAAGAGAATTTTATGGTAAATAAAATTTAAAAAAATTGAGTAACAACCACGTCATTCTGGACGATTAGTGGTTTGTTTGCAGGTAGGGTGGTTTTTAAGGGCGCGTCCGGTTTTTCTTACCCCACTCAGATTACTTGGTATAAAAAAAGAGAATTTTATGGTAACTAAAATTTACAAAAATTGAGTAACAACCATGTCATTCTGGACGATTAGTGGTTTGTTTGTAGGTAGGGTGGCTTTTAAGGGTGCTTCCCGTTTTTCTTACCCCACTCAGATTACTTGGTTTAAAAAAAGAGAATTTTATGGTAAATAAAATTTAAAAAAATTGAGTAACAACCACGTCATACTGGACGATTAGTGGTTTGTTTGTAGGTAGGGTGGCTTTTAAGGGTGCGTCCGGTTTTTCTTACCCCACTCAGATTACTTGGTATAAAAAAAGAGAATTTTATGGTAACTAAAATTTACAAAAATTGAGTAACAACCACGTCATTCTGGACGATTAGTGGTTTATTTGCAGGTAGGGTGGTTTTTAAGGGTGCGTCCGGTTTTTCTTAGCCCACTCAGATTACTTGGTATAAAAAAAGAGAATTTTATGGTAAATAAAATTTACAAAAATTGAGTAACAACCACGTCATTCTGGACGATTAGTGGTTTATTTGCAGGTAGGGTGGTTTTTAAGGGCGCGTCCGGTTTTTCTTACCCCACTCAGATTACTTGGTATAAAAAAAGAGAATTTTATGGTAAATAAAATTTACAAAAATTGAGTAACAACCACGTCATTCTGGACGATTAGTGGTTTATTTGAGGGTAGGGTGGTTTTTAAGGGTGCGTCCGGTTTTTCTTAACCCACTAAGATTACTTGGTTTAAAAAAAGAGAATTTTATGGTAAATAAAATTTACAAAAATTGAGTAACAACCACGTCATTCTGGACGATTAGTGGTTTGTTTGCAGGTAGGGTGGTTTTTAAGGGTGCGTCCGGTTTTGCTTACCCCACTCAGATTACTTGGTATAAAAAAAGAGAATTTTATGGTAACTAAAATTTACAAAAATTGAGTAACAACCATGTCATTCTGGACGATTAGTGGTTTGTTTGTAGGTAGGGTGGCTTTTAAGGGTGCTTCCCGTTTTTCTTACCCCACTCAGATTACTTGGTTTAAAAAAAGAGAATTTTATGGTAAATAAAATTTAAAAAAATTGAGTAACAACCACGTCATACTGGACGATTAGTGGTTTGTTTGTAGGTAGGGTGGCTTTTAAGGGTGCGTCCGGTTTTTCTTACCCCACTCAGATTACTTGGTATAAAAAAAGAGAATTTTATGGTAACTAAAATTTACAAAAATTGAGTAACACCCACGTCATTCTGGACGATTAGTGATTTATTTGCAGGTAGGGTGGTTTTTAAGGGTGCGTCCGGTTTTTCTTAGCCCACTCAGATTACTTGGTATAAAAAAAGAGAATTTTATGGTAAATAAAATTTACAAAAATTGAGTAACAACCACGTCATTCTGGACGATTAGTGGTTTATTTGAGGGTAGGGTGGTTTTTAAGGGTGCGACCGGTTTTTCTTAACCCACTAAGATTACTTGGTATAAAAAAAGAGAATTTTATGGTAAATAAAATTTACAAAAATTGAGTAACAACCACGTCATTCTGGACGATTAGTGGTTTATTTGAGGGTAGGGTGGTTTTTAAGGGCGCGTCCGGTTTTTCTAACCCCACTCAGATTACTTGGTATAAAAAAAGATAATTTTATTGTAAATAAAATTTACATAAATTGAGTAACAACCATGTCATTCTGGACGATTAGTGGTTTGTTTGTAGGTAGGGTGGCTTTTAAGTGTGCGACCGGTTTTTCTTACCCCACTCAGATTACTTGGTTTAAAGAAAGAGAATTTTATGGTAAATAAAATTTACAAAAATTGAGTAACAACCACGTCATTCTGGACGATTAGTGGTTTATTTGCAGGTAGGGTGGTTTTTAAGGGTGCGTCCGGTTTTTCTTACCCCACTCAGATTACTTGGTATAAAAAAAGAGAATTTTATGGTAAATAAAATTTACAAAAATTGAGTAACAACCATGTCATTCTGGACGATTAGTGGTTTGTTTGCAGGTAGGGTGGTTTTTAAGGGTGCGTCCGGTTTTTCTTACCCCACTCAGATTACTTGGTATAAAAAAAGAGAATTTTATGGTAACTAAAATTTACAAAAATTGAGTAACAACCACGTCATTCTGGACGATTAGTGGTTTATTTGCAGGTAGGGTGGTTTTTAAGGGTGCGTCCGGTTTTTCGTACCCCACTCAGATTACTTGATATAAAAAAAGAGAATTTTATGGTAAATAAAATTTACAAAAATTGAGTAACAACCATGTCATTCTGGACGATTAGTGGTTTGTTTGTAGGTAGGGTGGTTTTTAAGGGCGCGTCCGGTTTTTCTTACCCCACTCAGATTACTTGGTATAAAAAAAGAGAATTTTATGGTAAATAAAATTTACAAAAATTGAGTAACAACCATGTCATTCTGGACGATTAGTGGTTTGTTTGTAGGTAGGGTGGCTTTTAAGGGTGCGACCGGTTTTTCTTACCCCACTCAGATTACTTGGTTTAAAAAAAGAGAATTTTATGGTAACTAAAATTTACAAAAATTGAGTAACAACCACGTCATTCTGGACGATTAGTGGTTTATTTGCAGGTAGGGTGGTTTTTAAGGGTGCGTCCGGTTTTTCTTACCCCACTCAGATTACTTGGTATAAAAAAAGAGAATTTTATGGTAAATAAAATTTACAAAAATTGAGTAACAACCACGTCATTCTGGACGATTAGTGGTTTGTTTGCAGGTAGGGTGGTTTTTAAGGGTGCGTCCGGTTTTTCTTACCCCACTCAGATTACTTGGTTTAAAAAAAGAGAATTTTATGGTAACTAAAATTTACAAAAATTGAGTAACAACCACGTCATTCTGGACGATTAGTGGTTTGTTTGCAGGTAGGGTGGTTTTTAAGGGTGCGTCCGGTTTTTCTTACCCCACTCAGATTACTTGGTATAAAAAAAGAGAATTTTATGGTAAATAAAATTTACAAAAATTGAGTAACAACCACGTCATACTGGACGATTAGTGGTTTGTTTGTAGGTAGGGTGGCTTTTAAGGGTGCGTCCGGTTTTTCTTACCCCACTCAGATTACTTGGTATAAAAAAAGAGAATTTTATGGTAACTAAAATTTACAAAAATTGAGTAACACCCACGTCATTCTGGACGATTAGTGATTTATTTGCAGGTAGGGTGGTTTTTAAGGGTGCGTCCGGTTTTTCTTAGCCCACTCAGATTACTTGGTATAAAAAAAGAGAATTTTATGGTAAATAAAATTTACAAAAATTGAGTAACAACCACGTCATTCTGGACGATTAGTGGTTTATTTGAGGGTAGGGTGGTTTTTAAGGGTGCGTCCGGTTTTTCTTAACCCACTAAGATTACTTGGTATAAAAAAAGAGAATTTTGTGGTAAATAAAATTTACAAAAATTGAGTAACAACCATGTCATTCTGGACGATTAGTGGTTTGTTTGTAGGTAGGGTGGCTTTTAAGGGTGCGTCCGGTTTTTCTTACCCCACTCAGATTACTTGGTTTAAAGAAAGAGAATTTTATGGTAACTAAAATTTACAAAAATTGAGTAACAACCACGTCATTCTGGACGATTAGTGGTTTATTTGCAGGTAGGGTGGTTTTTAAGGGTGCGTCCGGTTTTTCGTACCCCACTCAGATTACTTGATATAAAAAAAGAGAATTTTATGGTAAATAAAATTTACAAAAATTGAGTAACAACCATGTCATTCTGGACGATTAGTGGTTTGTTTGCAGGTAGGGTGGTTTTTAAGGGTGCGTCCGGTTTTTCTTACCCCACTCAGATTACTTGGTATAAAAAAAGATAATTTTATTGTAAATAAAATTTACATAAATTGAGTAACAACCATGTCATTCTGGACGATTAGTGGTTTGTTTGTAGGTAGGGTGGCTTTTAAGGGTGCGACCGGTTTTTCTTACCCCACTCAGATTACTTGGTTTAAAGAAAGAGAATTTTATGGTAAATAAAATTTACAAAAATTGAGTAACAACCACGTCATTCTGGACGATTAGTGGTTTATTTGAGGGTAGGGTGGTTTTTAAGGGCGCGTCCGGTTTTTCTTACCCCACTCAGATTACTTGGTATAAAAAAAGATAATTTTATTGTAAATAAAATTTACATAAATTGAGTAACAACCATGTCATTCTGGACGATTAGTGGTTTGTTTGTAGGTAGGGTGGCTTTTAAGGGTGCGACCGGTTTTTCTTACCCCACTCAGATTACTTGGTTTAAAGAAAGAGAATTTTATGGTAAATAAAATTTTAAAAAATTGAGTAACAACCACGTCATTCTGGACGATTAGTGGTTTGTTTGCAGGTAGGGTGGTTTTTAAGGGCGCGTCCGGTTTTGCTTACCCCACTCAGATTACTTGGTATAAAAAAAGAGAATTTTATGGTAACTAAAATTTACAAAAATTGAGTAACAACCACGTCATTCTGGACGATTAGTGGTTTATTTGCAGGTAGGGTGGTTTTTAAGGGTGCGTCCGGTTTTTCGTACCCCACTCAGATTACTTGATATAAAAGAAGAGAATTTTATGGTAAATAAAATTTACAAAAATTGAGTAACAACCATGTCATTCTGGACGATTAGTGGTTTGTTTGTAGGTAGGGTGGCTTTTAAGGGTGCTTCCGGTTTTTCTTACCCCACTCAGATTACTTGGTTTAAAAAAAGAGAATTTTATGGTAAATAAAATTTAAAAAAATTGAGTAACAACCACGTCATACTGGACGATTAGTGGTTTGTTTGTAGGTAGGGTGGCTTTTAAGGGTGCGTCCGGTTTTTCGTACCCCACTCAGATTACTTGGTATAAAAAAAGAGAATTTTATGGTAACTAAAATTTACAAAAATTGAGTAACAACCACGTCATTCTGGACGATTAGTGGTTTGTTTGCAGGTAGGGTGGTTTTTAAGGGTGCGTCCGGTTTTTCTTACCCCACTCAGATTACTTGGTATAAAAAAAGAGAATTTTATGGTAACTAAAATTTACAAAAATTGAGTAACAACCACGTCATTCTGGACGATTAGTGGTTTGTTTGCAGGTAGGGTGGTTTTTAAGGGCGCGTCCGGTTTTGCTTACCCCACTCAGATTACTTGGTATAAAAAAAGAGAATTTTATGGTAACTAAAATTTACAAAAATTGAGTAACAACCACGTCATTCTGGACGATTAGTGGTTTATTTGCAGGTAGGGTGGTTTTTAAGGGTGCGTCCGGTTTTTCGTACCCCACTCAGATTACTTGATATAAAAGAAGAGAATTTTATGGTAAATAAAATTTACAAAAATTGAGTAACAACCACGTCATTCTGGACGATTAGTGGTTTGTTTGCAGGTAGGGTGGTTTTTAAGGGCGCGTCCGGTTTTGCTTACCCCACTCAGATTACTTGGTATAAAAAAAGAGAATTTTATGGTAACTAAAATTTACAAAAATTGAGTAACAACCACGTCATTCTGGACGATTAGTGGTTTATTTGCAGGTAGGGTGGTTTTTAAGGGTGCGTCCGGTTTTTCGTACCGCACTCAGATTACTTGATATAAAAAAAGAGAATTTTATGGTAAATAAAATTTACGAAAATTGAGTAACAACCATGTCATTCTGGACGATTAGTGGTTTGTTTGTAGGTAGGGTGGTTTTTAAGGGTGCGTCCGGTTTTTCTTACCCCACTCAGATTACTTGGTATAAAAAAAGAGTATTTGATGGTAAATAAAATTTACAAAAATTGAGTAACAACCACGTCATTCTGGACGATTAGTGGTTTATTTGCAGGTAGGGTGGTTTTTAAGGGCGAGTCCGGTTTTTCTTACCCCACTCAGATTACTTGGTATAAAAAAAGATAATTTTATTGTAAATAAAATTTACATAAATTGAGTAACAACCACGTCATTCTGGACGATTAGTGGTTTATTTGAGGGTAGGGTGGTTTTTAAGGGCGCGTCCGGTTTTTCTTACCCCACTCAGATTACTTGGTATAAAAAAAGATAATTTTATTGTAAATAAAATTTACATAAATTGAGTAACAACCATGTCATTCTGGACGATTAGTGGTTTGTTTGTAGGTAGGGTGGCTTTTAAGGGTGCGACCGGTTTTTCTTACCCCACTCAGATTACTTGGTTTAAAGAAAGAGAATTTTATGGTAAATAAAATTTTAAAAAATTGAGTAACAACCACGTCATTCTGGACGATTAGTGGTTTGTTTGCAGGTAGGGTGGTTTTTAAGGGCGCGTCCGGTTTTTCTTACCCCACTCAGATTACTTGGTATAAAAAAAGAGAATTTTATGGTAACTAAAATTTACAAAAATTGAGTAACAACCACGTCATTCTGGACGATTAGTGGTTTGTTTGTAGGTAGGGTGGCTTTTAAGGGTGCGTCCGGTTTTTCGTACCCCACTCAGATTACTTGGTATAAAAAAAGAGAATTTTATGGTAAATAAAATTTACAAAAATTGAGTAACAACCACGTCATTCTGGACGATTAGTGGTTTGTTTGCAGGTAGGGTGGTTTTTAAGGGCGCGTCCGGTTTTGCTTACCCCACTCAGATTACTTGGTATAAAAAAAGAGAATTTTATGGTAACTAAAATTTACAAAAATTGAGTAACAACCACGTCATTCTGGACGATTAGTGGTTTATTTGCAGGTAGGGTGGTTTTTAAGGGTGCGTCCGGTTTTTCGTACCCCACTCAGATTACTTGATATAAAAAAAGAGAATTTTATGGTAAATAAAATTTACAAAAATTGAGTAACAACCATGTCATTCTGGACGATTAGTGGTTTGTTTGTAGGTAGGGTGGTTTTTAACGGCGCGTCCGGTTTTTCTTACCCGACTCAGATTACTTGGTTTAAAAAAAGAGAATTTTATGGTAAATAAAATTTACAAAAATTGAGTAACAACCACGTCATTCTGGACGATTAGTGGTTTGTTTTTAGGTAGGGCGGCTTTTAAGGGCGTGTCCGGTTTTTCTTACCCCACTCAGATTACTTGGTTTAAAAAAAGAGAGTTTTGTGGTAAATAAAATTTAAAAAAATTGAGTAACAACCACGTCATTCTGGACGATTAGTGGTTTGTTTGTAGGTAGGGTGGCTTTTAAGGGTGCGTCCGGTTTTTCGTACCCCACTCAGATTACTTGGTATAAAAAAAGAGAATTTTATGGTAACTAAAATTTACAAAAATTGAGTAACAACCACGTCATTCTGGACGATTAGTGGTTTATTTGCAGGTAGGGTGGTTTTTAAGGGTGCGTCCGGTTTTTCGTACCCCACTCAGATTACTTGGTATAAAAAAAGAGAATTTTATGGTAAATAAAATTTACAAAAATTGAGTAACAACCACGTCATTCTGGACGATTAGTGGTTTATTTGAGGGTAGGGTGGTTTTTGAGGGTGCGTCCGGTTTTTCTTAACCCACTAAGATTACTTGGTATAAAAAAAGATAATTTTATGGTAAATAAAGTTTACATAAATTGAGTAACAACCATGTCATTCTGGACGATTAGTGGTTTGTTTGCAGGTAGGGTGGTTTTTAAGGTTGCGTCCGGTTTTTCTTACCCTACTCAAATTACTTGGTATAGAAAAAGAGAATTTTATGGTAAATAAAATTTACATAAATTGAGTAACAACCATGTCATTCTGGACGATTAGTGGTTTGTTTTTAGGTAGGGTGGCTTTTAAGGGCGTGTCCGGTTTTTCTTACCCCACTCAGATTACTTGGTTTAAAAAAAGAGAATTTTGTGGTAAATAAAATTTAAAAAAATTGAGTAACAACCACGTCATTCTGGACGATTAGTGGTTTGTTTGCAGGTAGGGTGGTTTTTAAGGGTGCGTCCGGTTTTTCGTACCCCACTCAGATTACTTGGTATAAAAAAAGAGAATTTTATGGTAAATAAAATTTACAAAAATTGAGTAACAACCATGTCATTCTGGACGATTAGTGGTTTGTTTGCAGGTAGGGTGGTTTTTAAGGGTGCGTCCGGTTTTTCGTACCCCACTCAGATTACTTGGTATAAAAAAAGAGAATTTTATGGTAAATAAAATTTAAAAAAATTGAGTAACAACCACGTCATACTGGACGATTAGTGGTTTGTTTGTAGGTAGGGTGGCTTTTAAGGGTGCGTCCGGTTTTTCGTACCCCACTCAGATTACTTGGTATAAAAAAAGAGAATTTTATGGTAACTAAAATTTACAAAAATTGAGTAACACCCACGTCATTCTGGACGATTAGTGATGTATTTGCAGGTAGGGTGGTTTTTAAGGGTGCGTCCGGTTTTTCTTAGCCTACTCAGATTACTTGGTATAAAAAAAGAGAATTTTATGGTAAATAAAATTTACAAAAATTGAGTAACAACCACGTCATTCTGGACGATTAGTGGTTTATTTGAGGGTAGGGTGGTTTTTGAGGGTGCGTCCGGTTTTTCTTAACCCACTAAGATTACTTGGTATAAAAAAAGATAATTTTATGGTAAATAAAGTTTACATAAATTGAGTAACAACCATGTCATTCTGGACGATTAGTGGTTTGTTTGCAGGTAGGGTGGTTTTTAAGGTTGCGTCCGGTTTTTCTTACCCTACTCAGATTACTTGGTATAGAAAAAGAGAATTTTATGGTAAATAAAATTTACATAAATTGAGTAACAACCATGTCATTCTGGACGATTAGTGGTTTGTTTTTAGGTAGGGTGGCTTTTAAGGGCGTGTCCGGTTTTTCTTACCCCACTCAGATTACTTGGTTTAAAAAAAGAGAGTTTTGTGGTGAATAAAATTTAAAAAAATTGAGTAACAACCACGTCATTCTGGACGATTAGTGGTTTGTTTGCAGGTAGGGTGGTTTTTAAGGGTGCGTCCGGTTTTTCGTACCCCACTCAGATTACTTGGTATAAAAAAAGAGAATTTTATGGTAAATAAAATTTACAGAAATTGAGTAACAACCACGTCATTCTGGACGATTAGTGGTTTATTTGCAGGTAGGGTGGTTTTTAAGGGTGCGTGCGGTTTTTCTGACCCCACTCCGATTACTTGGTATAAAAAAAGAGAATTTTATGGTAAATAAAATTTACAAAAATTGAGTAACAATCACGTCATTCTGGACGATTAGTGGTTTATTTGCAGGTAGGGTGGTTTTTAAGGGTGCGTCCGGTTTTTCTTACCCCACTCAGATTACTTGGTATAAAAAAAGAGAATTTTATTGTAAATAAAATTTACATAAATTTAGTAACAACCACGTCATTCTGGACGATTAGTGGTTTTTTTGCAGGTAGGGTGGTTTTTAAGGGCGCGTCCGGTTTTTCTTACCCCACTCAGATTACTTGGTATAAAAAAAGATAATTTTATTGTAAATAAAATTTACATAAATTGAGTAACAACCATGTCATTCTGGACGATTAGTGGTTTGTTTGTAGGTAGGGTGGCTTTTAAGGGTGCGACCGGTTTTTCTTACCCCACTCAGATTACTTGGTTTAAAGAAAGAGAATTTTATGGTAAATAAAATTTAAAAAAATTGAGTAACAACCACGTCATTCTGGACGATTAGTGGTTTGTTTGCAGGTAGGGTGGTTTTTAAGGGTGCGACCGGTTTTTCTTACCCCACTCAAATTACTTGGTATAAAAAAAGAGAATTTTATGGTAACTAAAATTTACAAAAATTGAGTAACAACCACGTCATTCTGGACGATTAGTGGTTTATTTGCAGGTAGGGTGGTTTTTAAGGGTGCGTCCGGTTTTTCGTACCCCACTCAGATTACTTGATATAAAAAAAGAGAATTTTATGGTAAATAAAATTTACAAAAATTGAGTAACAACCATGTCATTCTGGACGATTAGTGGTTTGTTTGCAGGTAGGGTGGTTTTTAAGGGTGCGTCCGGTTTTTCTTACCCCACTCAGATTACTTGGTATAAAAAAAGAGAATTTTATGGTAACTAAAATTTACAAAAATTGAGTAACAACCACGTCATTCTGGACGATTAGTGGTTTATTTGCAGGTAGGGTGGTTTTTAAGGGTGCGTCCGGTTTTTCGTACCCCACTCAGATTACTTGATATAAAAAAAGAGAATTTTATGGTAAATAAAATTTAAAAAATTGAGTAACAACCACGTCATACTGGACGATTAGTGGTTTGTTTGTAGGTAGGGTGGCTTTTAAGGGTGCGTCCGGTTTTTCTTACCCCACTCAGATTACTTGGTATAAAAAAAGAGAATTTTATGGTAACTAAAATTTACAAAAATTGAGTAACACCCACGTCATTCTGGACGATTAGTGATGTATTTGCAGGTAGGGTGGTTTTTAAGGGTGCGTCCGGTTTTTCTTAGCCTACTCAGATTACTTGGTATAAAAAAAGAGAATTTTATGGTAAATAAAATTTACAAAAATTGAGTAACAACCACGTCATTCTGGACGATTAGTGGTTTATTTGAGGGTAGGGTGGTTTTTGAGGGTGCGTCCGGTTTTTCTTAACCCACTAAGATTACTTGGTATAAAAAAAGATAATTTTATGGTAAATAAAGTTTACATAAATTGAGTAACAACCATGTCATTCTGGACGATTAGTGGTTTGTTTGCAGGTAGGGTGGTTTTTAAGGTTGCGTCCGGTTTTTCTTACCCTACTCAAATTACTTGGTATAGAAAAAGAGAATTTTATGGTAAATAAAATTTACATAAATTGAGTAACAACCATGTCATTCTGGACGATTAGTGGTTTGTTTTTAGGTAGGGTGGCTTTTAAGGGCGTGTCCGGTTTTTCTTACCCCACTCAGATTACTTGGTTTAAAAAAAGAGAATTTTGTGGTAAATAAAATTTAAAAAAATTGAGTAACAACCACGTCATTCTGGACGATTAGTGGTTTATTTGCAGGTAGGGTGGTTTTTAAGGGTGCGTCCGGTTTTTCGTACCCCACTCAGATTACTTGATATAAAAAAAGAGAATTTTATGGTAAATAAAATTTACAAAAATTGAGTAACAACCATGTCATTCTGGACGATTAGTGGTTTGTTTGCAGGTAGGGTGGTTTTTAAGGGTGCGTCCGGTTTTTCGTACCCCACTCAGATTACTTGGTATAAAAAAAGAGAATTTTATGGTAAATAAAATTTAAAAAAATTGAGTAACAACCACGTCATACTGGACGATTAGTGGTTTGTTTGTAGGTAGGGTGGCTTTTAAGGGTGCGTCCGGTTTTTCGTACCCCACTCAGATTACTTGGTATAAAAAAAGAGAATTTTATGGTAACTAAAATTTACAAAAATTGAGTAACACCCACGTCATTCTGGACGATTAGTGATGTATTTGCAGGTAGGGTGGTTTTTAAGGGTGCGTCCGGTTTTTCTTACCCCACTCAGATTACTTGGTATAAAAAAAGAGAATTTTATGGTAAATAAAATTTACAAAAATTGAGTAACAACCACGTCATTCTGGACGATTAGTGGTTTATTTGAGGGTAGGGTGGTTTTTAAGGGTGCGTCCGGTTTTTCTTAACCCACTAAGATTACTTGGTATAAAAAAAGATAATTTTATGGTAAATAAAGTTTACATAAATTGAGTAACAACCATGTCATTCTGGACGATTAGTGGTTTGTTTGCAGGTAGGGTGGTTTTTAAGGTTGCGTCCGGTTTTTCTTACCCTACTCAGATTACTTGGTATAGAAAAAGAGAATTTTATGGTAAATAAAATTTACATAAATTGAGTAACAACCATGTCATTCTGGACGATTAGTGGTTTGTTTTTAGGTAGGGTGGCTTTTAAGGGCGTGTCCGGTTTTTCTTACCCCACTCAGATTACTTGGTTTAAAAAAAGAGAGTTTTGTGGTAAATAAAATTTTAAAAAATTGAGTAACAACCACGTCATTCTGGACGATTAGTGGTTTGTTTGCAGGTAGGGTGGTTTTTAAGGGTGCGTCCGGTTTTTCGTACCCCACTCAGATTACTTGGTATAAAAAAAGAGAATTTTATGGTAAATAAAATTTACAGAAATTGAGTAACAACCACGTCATTCTGGACGATTAGTGGTTTATTTGCAGGTAGGGTGGTTTTTAAGGGTGCGTGCGGTTTTTCTGACCCCACTCCGATTACTTGGTATAAAAAAAGAGAATTTTATGGTAAATAAAATTTACAAAAATTGAGTAACAATCACGTCATTCTGGACGATTAGTGGTTTATTTGCAGGTAGGGTGGTTTTTAAGGGTGCGTCCGGTTTTTCTTACCCCACTCAGATTACTTGGTATAAAAAAAGAGAATTTTATTGTAAATAAAATTTACATAAATTTAGTAACAACCACGTCATTCTGGACGATTAGTGGTTTTTTTGCAGGTAGGGTGGTTTTTAAGGGTGCGTCCGGTTTTTCTTACCCCACTCAGATTACTTGGTATAAAAAAAGATAATTTTATTGTAAATAAAATTTACATAAATTGAGTAACAACCATGTCATTCTGGACGATTAGTGGTTTGTTTGTAGGTAGGGTGGCTTTTAAGGGTGCGACCGGTTTTTCTTACCCCACTCAGATTACTTGGTTTAAAAAAAGAGAATTTTATGGTAAATAAAATTTAAAAAAATTGAGTAACAACCACGTCATTCTGGACGATTAGTGGTTTGTTTGCAGGTAGGGTGGTTGTTAAGGGTGCGACCGGTTTTTCTTACCCCACTCAGATTACTTGGTATAAAAAAAGAGAATTTTATGGTAACTAAAATTTACAAAAATTGAGTAACAACCACGTCATTCTGGACGATTAGTGGTTTATTTGCAGGTAGGGTGGTTTTTAAGGGTGCGTCCGGTTTTTCGTACCCCACTCAGATTACTTGATATAAAAAAAGAGAATTTTATGGTAAATAAAATTTACAAAAATTGAGTAACAACCATGTCATTCTGGACGATTAGTGGTTTGTTTGCAGGTAGGGTGGTTTTTAAGGGTGCGTCCGGTTTTTCTTACCCCACTCAGATTACTTGGTATAAAAAAAGAGAATTTTATGGTAACTAAAATTTACAAAAATTGAGTAACAACCACGTCATTCTGGACGATTAGTGGTTTATTTGCAGGTAGGGTGGTTTTTAAGGGTGCGTCCGGTTTTTCTTACCCCACTCAGATTACTTGGTATAAAAAAAGAGAATTTTATGGTAAATAAAATTTACAAAAATTGAGTAACAACCATGTCATTCTGGACGATTAGTGGTTTGTTTGTAGGTAGGGTGGTTTTTAACGGCGCGTCCGGTTTTTCTTACCCGACTCAGATTACTTGGTTTAAAAAAAGAGAATTTTATGGTAAATAAAATTTACAAAAATTGAGTAACAACCACGTCATTCTGGACGATTAGTGGTTTGTTTTTAGGTAGGGCGGCTTTTAAGGGCGTGTCCGGTTTTTCTTACCCCACTCAGATTACTTGGTTTAAAAAAAGAGAGTTTTGTGGTAAATAAAATTTAAAAAAATTGAGTAACAACCACGTCATTCTGGACGATTAGTGGTTTGTTTGCAGGTAGGGTGGTTTTTAAGGGTGCGTCCGGTTTTTCGTACCCCACTCAGATTACTTGGTATAAAAAAAGAGAATTTTATGGTAAATAAAATTTAAAAAAATTGAGTAACAACCACGTCATACTGGACGATTAGTGGTTTGTTTGTAGGTAGGGTGGCTTTTAAGGGTGCGTCCGGTTTTTCGTACCCCACTCAGATTACTTGGTATAAAAAAAGAGAATTTTATGGTAACTAAAATTTACAAAAATTGAGTAACACCCACGTCATTCTGGACGATTAGTGATGTATTTGCAGGTAGGGTGGTTTTTAAGGGTGCGTCCGGTTTTTCTTAGCCTACTCAGATTACTTGGTATAAAAAAAGAGAATTTTATGGTAAATAAAATTTACAAAAATTGAGTAACAACCACGTCATTCTGGACGATTAGTGGTTTATTTGAGGGTAGGGTGGTTTTTGAGGGTGCGTCCGGTTTTTCTTAACCCACTAAGATTACTTGGTATAAAAAAAGATAATTTTATGGTAAATAAAGTTTACATAAATTGAGTAACAACCATGTCATTCTGGACGATTAGTGGTTTGTTTGCAGGTAGGGTGGTTTTTAAGGTTGCGTCCGGTTTTTCTTACCCTACTCAGATTACTTGGTATAGAAAAAGAGAATTTTATGGTAAATAAAATTTACATAAATTGAGTAACAACCATGTCATTCTGGACGATTAGTGGTTTGTTTTTAGGTAGGGTGGCTTTTAAGGGCGTGTCCGGTTTTTCTTACCCCACTCAGATTACTTGGTTTAAAAAAAGAGAATTTTATGGTAAATAAAATTTACAAAAATTGAGTAACAACCACGTCATTCTGGACGATTAGTGGTTTATTTGCAGGTAGGGTGGTTTTTAAGGGTGCGTCCGGTTTTTCGTACCCCACTCAGATTACTTGATATAAAAAAAGAGAATTTTATGGTAAATAAAATTTACAAAAATTGAGTAACAACCATGTCATTCTGGACGATTAGTGGTTTGTTTGCAGGTAGGGTGGTTTTTAAGGGTGCGTCCGGTTTTTCTTACCCCACTCAGATTACTTGGTATAAAAAAAGAGAATTTTATGGTAAATAAAATTTAAAAAAATTGAGTAACAACCACGTCATTCTGGACGATTAGTGGTTTGTTTGTAGGTAGGGTGGCTTTTAAGGGTGCGTCCGGTTTTTCTTACCCCACTCAGATTACTTGGTATAAAAAAAGAGAATTTTATGGTAACTAAAATTTACAAAAATTGAGTAACACCCACGTCATTCTGGACGATTAGTGATTTATTTGCAGGTAGGGTGGTTTTTAAGGGTGCGTCCGGTTTTTCTTAGCCCACTCAGATTACTTGGTATAAAAAAAGAGAATTTTATGGTAAATAAAATTTACAAAAATTGAGTAACAACCACGTCATTCTGGACGATTAGTGGTTTATTTGAGGGTAGGGTGGTTTTTAAGGGTGCGTCCGGTTTTTCTTAACCCACTAAGATTACTTGGTATAAAAAAAGATAATTTTATGGTAAATAAAGTTTACATAAATTGAGTAACAACCATGTCATTCTGGACGATTAGTGGTTTGTTTGCAGGTAGGGTGGTTTTTAAGGTTGCGTCCGGTTTTTCTTACCCTACTCAGATTACTTGGTATAGAAAAAGAGAATTTTATGGTAAATAAAATTTACATAAATTGAGTAACAACCATGTCATTCTGGACGATTAGTGGTTTGTTTTTAGGTAGGGTGGCTTTTAAGGGCGTGTCCGGTTTTTCTTACCCCACTCAGATTACTTGGTTTAAAAAAAGAGAGTTTTGTGGTAAATAAAATTTAAAAAAATTGAGTAACAACCACGTCATTCTGGACGATTAGTGGTTTGTTTGCAGGTAGGGTGGTTTTTAAGGGTGCGTCCGGTTTTTCGTACCCCACTCAGATTACTTGGTATAAAAAAAGAGAATTTTATGGTAAATAAAATTTACAGAAATTGAGTAACAACCACGTCATTCTGGACGATTAGTGGTTTATTTGCAGGTAGGGTGGTTTTTAAGGGTGCGTGCGGTTTTTCTGACCCCACTCCGATTACTTGGTATAAAAAAAGAGAATTTGATGGTGAATAAAATTTACAAAAATTGAGTAACAACCACGTCATTCTGGACGATTAGTGGTTTATTTGCAGGTAGGGTGGTTTTTAAGGGTGCGTCCGGTTTTTCTTACCCCACTCAGATTACTTGGTATAAAAAAAGAGAATTTTATTGTAAATAAAATTTACATAAATTGAGTAACAACCACGTCATTCTGGACGATTAGTGGTTTTTTTGCAGGTAGGGTGGTTTTTAAGGGCGCGTCCGGTTTTTCTTACCCCACTCAGATTACTTGGTATAAAAAAAGATAATTTTATTGTAAATAAAATTTACATAAATTGAGTAACAACCATGTCATTCTGGACGATTAGTGGTTTGTTTGTAGGTAGGGTGGCTTTTAAGGGTGCGACCGGTTTTTCTTACCCCACTCAGATTACTTGGTTTAAAAAAAGAGAATTTTATGGTAAATAAAATTTAAAAAAATTGAGTAACAACCACGTCATTCTGGACGATTAGTGGTTTGTTTGCAGGTAGGGTGGTTTTTAAGGGTGCGACCGGTTTTTCTTACCCCACTCAAATTACTTGGTATAAAAAAAGAGAATTTTATGGTAACTAAAATTTACAAAAATTGAGTAACAACCACGTCATTCTGGACGATTAGTGGTTTTTTTGCAGGTAGGGTGGTTTTTAACGGCGCGTCCGGTTTTTCTTACCCGACTCAGATTACTTGGTTTAAAAAAAGAGAATTTTATGGTAAATAAAATTTAAAAAAATTTAGTAACAACCACGTCATTCTGGACGATTAGTGGTTTGTTTGCAGGTAGGGTGGTTTTTAAGGGCGCGTCCGGTTTTTCTTACCCCACTCAGATTACTTGGTATAAAAAAAGAGAATTTTATGGTAACTAAAATTTACAAAAATTTAGTAACAACCACGTCATTCTGGACGATTAGTGGTTTGTTTGCAGGTAGGGTGGTTTTTAAGGGCGCGTCCGGTTTTTCTTACCCCACTCAGATTACTTGGTATAGAAAAAGAGAATTTTATTGTAAATAAAATTTACATAAATTTAGTATCAACCATGTCATTCTGGACGATTAGTGGTTTGTTTGTAGGTAGGGTGGCTTTTAAGGGTGCGTCCGGTTTTTCTTACCCCACTCAGGTTACTTGGTATAAAAAAAAAGAATTTTATGGTAAATAAAATTTACAAAAATTGAGTAACAACCACGTCATTTTGGTATATTCACGGAGAAAAATGGATGTTCAACTATGGGACAGCCATCTTATATGTTCAATTGTATTATCTACATGTTCAACTGTAATATCTAAGATATTAATCTCTGCATATTTTAACATCTTAGATATTACAGCTGAATATCTATATAAAGGGTTTCCCAATAAGGATTATTCGACGAATTGAGAGCGCGGATGGAGCAGAATGACGACCATATTTTGCACGATATGCTCTTTGAACACCGACAAAACTTCTCGAATTTTGATAAAATAATTGGACAATTTCCAAACGTTGTGGAAGCGTGAAACTACTCATGATTAAATGGCAAACCTTACTGATGACTACTGACAGCAGACGTCAAAAATTTCAGTTCAAATGAGCCCGATAGGGACATTCAAAATCATATCACCCCTATTGGGAAACCCTTTATTACAACTGAATATATAAGATGGCTGTTCCATAGTTAAACATCTAGATGTTAATTCTAAACATCCACTTTTCTCTGTGTTGTGTTGCTCTTGAAACAGTTATTATAAAGGGGGTTGTTTTATCCCCTAATCAAAATTTTTTGTCACTTTTTTGTGCATAGGCTTCACTTATTTGCATGTATGAATCAAACTGCATCACCAAAATGGAAAAAAAAAAAAATTTTTTTTGCATTTCGTTCATCTGAACGTTCAGAACTTCAGGTACATAAACTGGGCAATGTAGTTACTGTTATCGGAACAATCATGTCCTAGAAGAATGTGACGTCTAAAGTCACATAAGTTTTTAAATTATCGGAAGGACAATTCAAAAAAATATAAAGTTTTTGAGTCTGAAGTTTTCACTCCAATAACTCGGGACATTTACGTTAAGATTGAATTCTTATAAACTTAATTTTAGCATATAAATGGGAGAAGACATATGAATCTAGGACAAGTCGTACTATTCCCGTAAAAGGGAGCACGCCACTTGTCTTAGATTCGGGGATTTGGAACGGACAGGAGACAAAAATGTACAAATGTTAGTACTGGAGTATTACCAGCACCCAAACATTTGTAAGAAAATAGTATGTAAAAGTGTAGAATAAGAAAAGTGCTAGAAAAGACACAGCAATTATGTTTGAAACTTACTTTTATTATTTTTTTTGAGAAACAAATCCTTGTATATCCTTGAAATCCTTAGAAGAGATGCTGCTTGGAGAAATCTTGGTAAAGAATAGTTCACTTCTTATAATTCCGAAAAAAAATTGTAAACTCTTTAATATTTTTCCGACAGAACGGTCTGTCTAAGTTTAGAGTATTTACTCCCGATAAAATTGTCTCAACGAAATTGAAAATTTAAAAAGATTTTGGAGATTTCAATGCCGAAAAATAACAGAAAAATTTTGTCTGACCACGAAATAGAAATAGAATTTATATTATTTTATTTTTTTAGAGATTTTAATGCTGGGAAGAACTGATGAAAATTTTGTCTGCAGTTAGTTTTATGTGCAGCACCCAGCTTCCCTCACCATATTTCAAATTTAGGAAAAGTCTGGGGGTAGCTGTCCTGGCTTTCTATTGGCCTAGTTACGCCCAGACTTCCCTTAGTGTGAAAATCTAGGGGCGTTGCAAGTTTTCCGGGCCTTGTGGGCCGTACCAAGCTCATATGTATTCTGACGTTATTTGAAAATTGAATTAAATCTTTTGCAAATAAGTTTTTAGTTTTTGAAATTTACGAACTTAAAAATATGTTTATGAAGATTGGAAATATATATTTTTGTGAACGTAAAATAGTAATGTTTAAAAATTTACTGTTGAAATATGTTGTGTATAAACTCAAATACATATCATGTAAACTAATCCTTTAACTTTTTTAGAATTGAATAAAGAGTGTAAGAATATCATTTAGTAAATTTTAATTAGTATTTTAACTTCAGAACTGAATTCTCATAAATTTATTCGTTGATAAGGTAGATTCCTAATTATTCAAATCTTCGATATTGGTTTTTAGTTACAATCAAATACGTTTGAAATATTGTTTCATATAAAAGTTAGATTAAAATTACTGTTCCTATTATTAATTAATATAATAATTTATTTTTATTTTTTATTCATAGTATACTGAAATAATATAAAAATAAATAATATTAATTTAAAACTAAATTCTTAATATTTTAACATTCTTATTAATTGAGAATTTTTACTATCTATTATATATATGGCCTATTCTATTTTCTAAGCGCAGTAAATACAATGTGCTTTGTTTGTATTTACTTGGGCGTGGTACAAGCGCGGGCCCTTTTGACCATTAGCCTAAGCTATTTACGATATTTCCGGAAATGGCTAATCGCTAAGCTATATACTACTATAGCCCTATGCAGTTCTATGCATTTATTTATTAGACGATAGCAAACAGAAATATCTAAAAGGAATACGATTGTGGGCTGTATCTTTTGGTCAAAGTTTCAAAGTGCAAGTTTTATTACTTTTACAGATTGCTAAGAAAGTTCAAATCTTTGTATTTACGCAGCTGCACATTTTCTAAAAAGGTTTTTGAATTTATACAATCTTTAGAGAAGAGATTGCGTTTAAAATATTTACATTTTTATGACTAAGACTTCGGAGAAATATAAAATGAGATATTATAATTTTACTTATTACGGGTTAATAAAAATTAATACTAATAATAATAAAAAGCAAAAGACGGACGCAGGACGTTACACGAATGTAGAGTAAAAATTAGGCATGAAAGAGAACGATTGAAATATTCGCGAAAATCTAAACCCGGTAATTTAAACTTCATCTCGAGTTGTCTGACGAGAGGCCAGACATCTTTGAGCGAAAGCCCTTCTCAAGTCAAAGAATCATCCTCACACTCAGGAAAGTTGATAGGGTAGAAGAAAAGGCAGTAATAAAATTGGATAATACTTCCTTTTCGAAAGATGGAGTAGATTTTATGATCGATACTGGTGCAAGCGTTAACACAATGCGATCGTTAATTTTGAAACTGATCGCTTGCAAATAGGTGAAGTTGATTTTCCATTTATCTATCACGGAACTATTTGTTTACCTGCAAGTACAAAGAAATTAGTAAAAATTCATTTAATCAATACAAAATTAAAGGAAGCTTACATACGTAGAATTCAATGTGGTCCTGGAATCTTTGCTGGTGAATCCTTGGTTTATAATGTCGAGGGAACTGCAAAGATACTTTTCATTAATTCTAATAATCAGCAAATAAATTTAACACTACCACCCGTAGAACTTGAAGAGTATTCTAACGTTTTTCCAGAATATCTTAATCCCTCTAACGTAGATACTAAGCAGGCTTCTAGGTTTGCTGAAATCTTAAAATTGATCAATTTTTCGGATTTGAACGACGAAGAAAAATAGTCTTTTTCCCATACTATTCGACTATTCTCAACAATTTCATCTTCCTGGTGATAAATTGGGATCGGCTAAAGCTGTCGCCCATAAAATTATCACTTCAGATAATAAACCAATAAATATAAAAAACTTTCGTCAACCACCTATTCACAAAAAAACAGTTCTCGAAAAATCTAAGGAATACCTTCGTGAGGGGATTATTCAACCCTCATTATCTCCTTATAATTCTCCCGTTTGGATTGTTCCTAAGAAGCCAGACTCTCAGGGTAACAAGCAATGGAGAATGGTGATTGATTATCGCGGACTAAACGAGAAAACTATTAATGACTCTTACTCATTACCACTTATAAAAGACATTTTGGATCAATTAGGAGGTGCTAAATACTTCTCTGTTATGGATTTAGCATCCGGGTTTCATCAAATTCCTATGGATCCTGAATCCAAGGCAAAAACTGCCTTCTCTACACCCTATGCTCATTACGAATTCAACCGTATGCCATTTGGGCTTAAAAATGCCCCTGCTACATTTCAAAAATTAATGGGCCAAGTCCTTACAGGATTACAAGGAAACGAGCTTTTCGTATACATGGATGACATAGTCATCTATGCCTCTTCTCTCGTTGATCATAGTCAAAAACTAAAGGCCCTTTTAGGTCGATTAAAAACTTCTGGATTATCACTTCAACCAGAAAAATGCCACTTCTTAAAGAAGGAAATTGTATATTTGGGACATATTATTACTCAAGAAGGTGTAAAACCCGATCCTCGGAAGGTAGAAGCTGTTAAGAACTTTCCTATTCCGAAGGGAAAGAAAAATATTAAACAGTTTTTAGGTCTTGTAGGGTACTACAGGAAGTTTATTCTTGATTTTGCAAAAATTTCTAAACCCCTTACCCTTATTTTAAAGGACAACGTTGGCTTTCGTTGGTCTACTGTAGAACAAGAGGCTTTTGAGATCCTGCGTGATAAGATCTGTTCCGAACCTTTGTTGCAATATCCTAATTTTACAAAACCTTTCATCCTGACGACGGATGCTTCAAAATATGCGCTTGGTGGTGTTCTTAGTCAGGGCAAAATTGACCAGGATTTACCAATTGCATATGCCTCACGAACACTCCAAGGTGCCGAAATTAATTATTTAACAATAGAGAAGGAACTTCTTGCCATTGTCTTTTGCGTACACCATTTTCGGCCTTACTTATATGGTCATAAATTCATCCTCGTTACTGATCATAGGCCTTTGGTTTGGTTACATAGCATTAAGGATCCTGTCTCTGGTTAGCTCGTTGGCGAATCAAGCTAAGTGAATACAATTATGAAATCGTATATAAACCTGGAAGAGTAAATTCCAATGCCGACGCACTATCAAGGAATCCGCATGATGGTAGTGATTCACTAAAGATTACCACAGATTCCACTTATGTAAGGCAAAAAGATGTTGAAGAAAATGGAGCGGGTATTTGCCTGTTTCGAAGCTCTTGAAGTCAGAGCTATGGAAAGTAGTACTACTAGAATTAACAGGATTAACGTAACAAGTCATCCGAGGTTACATTCTTTGACTGATGAAAATTTAAATGCCACCCAGTATCAAAGTACCAAGGCACCACGACTCGCAACTTCTGCTGGGTGTAGCCAAATAGGAACCCCGATATCGATCTGCGTAAGTGCACCACAGCATCTTGACTCAGATTCGTGGGGAAAGAGACTCCCAAAACCTGGTAATTTAGGTGGTTCTTTGAAAGATAAGAATTCCAGCCTAGAGTCGAGGGATTCAACCCTCAGTGATGACAGTTTTATAACTTCACCTGATGCAGACCTTAACGGCACAGTTAAGTCAACTCCATCGACTCTCAATGGCTTAGCTCAGATGCCCAAAAAACAGAAGCCCTCGATGCCCACGTCATCGTCAGCTCTGAGTGGGTTATGGGCGACGGGAGTCGGCTCGAAATTCTGTGGAAATAAGACGCAAAATCAAATTTGCGCTATAGAGAGAGAGAAAAACAAAAATGAGAACGGTAGTGGCACTACTGCTCGGAAAAAGACTCCTGTATTGGTAATCTCAGATGCATGTATATCCTATAGTAAAGACTATATATGGTGTATATGGGTAGAGGTCATATATCCCATTTCATGTCTGTAGATGGTTTGATGATATCTGAAGCTAACAAAGAATTAATAGATCATAATCTATTTAAGGTTAAAGACTTTTTAGATGGAAACCCTAAGTTAGGTGAAGTAATGGCCTTCACTCGAAATAATAGGTACATTTTTACTTTAGTGGTAAAGAATAACCAGGATGATGAAATATTCTTGAATCATATTTCTTCAGCGATGATTGCATTGAAAAATGCTATGAAAACACTTGATGTTAAAAGTCTTAAAATCTCTAAAAAGGGAAATGATTTAGACTCAATTTTTTGGCTTTCTATTGAGCAAATGTTTCGACAACATTTCATTGAACCCGAATTATTGATTGTTGTCTGCTCCGGTGAAATAATCATTCCACCACGTCATGAGAGAGTCGAATTGATCAAACAGTTCCATGAGTCAACTGTTGGCGGTCATAAGGGATGTTCAAAATGTTATTGGACTCTACGAACTCATTATTATTGGGATAAAATAAAAGAGGATGTTAGAAGAATTATTGGCTCTTGTAAAAACTGCCAGAGGAATAAGTTGGTTAGGAGAAAAACTCGTCATCGAATGTTGATTACTGACACTCCTAAAGAACCTTTTGAAAAAATTCAAATCGATTTGGTTGGTCCTCTCCCTATTACCTCAAAAGGAAACATTCATATTTTAACCATCCAATGCGTATTTTAAAAATATTGTGATGCAATTCCAATGAAAAATACAGATTCTGTTACTATAGCCACTGCTATAGCTGAAGAATTTATAACACGTTATGGTTGTCCTCGTGTTATACAATCCGATCAAGGCTCAAATTTAGTGAGCAAAGTTATTAAAATATTTTGCAAAAACTTAAAGGTTCAAAAAGATCCAATCTACTGCATATCATCCACAAAGGTTAGGGTCCCTAGAAAGAAGTCATCATACTTTAATCAAATATCTTAGGAGTTTCGAAGGACAAGTTGATTGGGATGACTGGACTCGATTCGCAGCATTTTCCTATAATGTGAATGTTCATGAAGCAACTGGTTTTGCCCCATTCACGTTGATGTATGGAAAAGACGCTAATCTCCCTACAAATTTCTCAACAAATTTACCTGATCATACTTATGTGAAATATCTTCAGGGTCTCTTTTCGAAACTCGATAATATCCACTCTCTTGCTCATGATAGGCTTCTAAAGGCGAAGCAGAGGTTCAAAAAATACTATGATAGAAATGCAAATCCAAAGCATTTTAAGGTGGGAAGTCAAGTCTATTTAGAAATAAATAAAAGGGAAAATAAGAAGTTTTCACCTTATTATACTGGACCATATGTTTTAGAAGAACTAATTGGAGGAAGAAATGCTCTTATTAGACTTGGCCCTACTAAGACGAAAATTGTCCATTTAGATAAGTTAAGATTAAATGCATATCCATGTATGGAAGATTAAAAATAAATAAAATATTTATAAATGAATGTAAATAATTAAAACTAGTTACCTACATATATTCAACAAAATGATGAATAGGATTTCCAAATTAAATTCCTCCTCACTTCTGGGGAATAAAGTGAAGTCGTCCGGATTTCCGCAATTTTCCTTATAGATGCTGAAGAATTGTTTTAATTTCTCACTTGATGTTTTGTTGTCCTTAGTCCCTTGTCTAAAAAAAAACAAAAAGCAATTCTACACAAAGACATTATTCTTATTCTACAAATATAAAATAAAATAATAATAGCAAAAACTTATCTGATATATAAATGGAATAGGTGCAATCATTCCTAGTAGGTTTCTCTAGAGAGGAACTTAGATGAAGTAATAAGCTTGCAGCCTTATTTGGCGTGATATCTATTAAAAAACAATAAGACTAAGAATCCATTAATAATTCTAACTTATGAGTTATGCTATTGAACGTAACAGGTTAATTGAGAAATGATAAATTAAATTCAAAGAGGAAATACATATATGTGTATAAAAATCCATTAAAATTATTTAATCAATCGAATATTAAGTATATAAGCCGTGTTCTTTTTCCTCATGGGTGGATACTCTGTACCATGGAACATTGTTAGTCATGTTTACATATGTTTGTTTTCATAAAATTATTATTTCCTTTCAATTCAATGTTAATTGTAATGAAGAGAACTACATGTCATGATTTTGGAGGAAAAAACATCGGTTCTCGAACATAATTATTTTTCACTAGGTTACACTACTATCTTCAGGAAAACAATTAAAAGTATATATATATTTTTAATGTCTTAATTTGCCTGTTGCGTTAATTCTAAAAATTCGCTAAAAATAGAATATACATTTTTAAACACACTTATTCAGATAACTGAGAGACTGTATCCTATTAGAAAGGATCTGCCAAGCAAATAATATGCATAGTTAAATAATCTAATAAATAAAATTACTCACAATTATGGGGAGAACCATAAGTTAAAATTCATTTAAAATATACTAAAGAATTTTTAAAAAAAGGTTGGGGAGTGAAGCGCGCAAACTAGACATTAAAATTTTCCCACGCGCAACTCATCTGAAAAGTAAGGTTACGCGCGAACTAAAGATTCGAATTTTTCTCGCGCACATGTGTTTACAAAGAAAAACAGAATTATGCGCATCATAAGAAACGAATCTACGAATTTTCAAAAAAAAGAAAGAAAATTTTCAAATAAATAAAGCTTAAAGATAAAGCAAACTACATTTTCCTTTTTAACGTAAGAACTTATTGGAGAATATTAGAATAATATTACGTAAATTCCTACCTAATTCGTGATGTTTTGGATATGCCGACCCTTCTCCTTTCCCCGCTAAGTCTTAGGGCCATCGAGTTCACGCGGCTGGTTCATTTCAGTGTAATCGCGTCCTAGAGTCCACACTTCATCTCAAACGAAAAAAAAAAGCTCCAAAAATGATTGAAATAATTTTGATTTCCATGCTGGCCTGCTTGGCTGTAAATTATATTCTCGAATTCATTTCAGAATGTATGGACCTGCAGGTGCATTATGTGTGTCCAGCAGGAACTACTGACGCCCGGCCTGCATTGGCAATTTTGCTTTTTGCATTACGTGGGTATTTCTGCCTTTTTCTCACCTCGTCTATGTGGAGATTGCGGATCTGAACCCTTCCAAAATTATCCGGCCGGAAGCTGCTGGATCTGCCTACAGGTCATTGGAGACTCAGATTGGAATAATATCGGCTGGCATACATACCAGGTATTTCAAATATTTGTGAATCCTTTTGTCGATTACAACCCTGTTACCTTCCGGGAAGTTGATCATAACACCGAACCACCTTTTGAACTCTTCTTCTGGATCGAGTTAAAGCAGGATGAAATAACCAGAGATATCTCCCCTCTCGCTATAATTGAGCGACGGGATTAACACCTGGAGGAAATCCAATAATTTACACTGTAAATTTTAACGCCAGTGCAATTTCCTCTCATAGTACCAAAGAAAATTAGTTTATAATAATAATATATCAATATTACGAGTTTAGTGGCAATGAAAAAAGGGAGTGCATTTATTAATTACACTCAAGTGAAAAAAATTTGGTTACAAAAAGATCAAAAACAAAAATGTAAAAAAAAGGAATATTTTGAAATAATTCAGTATTATTAAAAATTATTGTTAATTACGGACTAGCATTTATATTTAGTGCATAACAAATTTTTTTTAAAGATATAGTTTTAAAATAGATGTAGAAAAAAAGGGGGAAGAAACTTCATTTTGTTTCCTTTTATAAGTGACTAAACACATTTTACTCCCTTGAATATTTTGTCAACATTTTTCAAGTTTATGAATATATAACAATTGGATAATTTGGAGCTCTTCATTAGAACCTAACCTTGATTTAATATTTTTAATTTATAAACATATTCAATTTTAAAATATCATGGATCAGTTTTCTTTTAATTTTCTTTTAATTTAAATACTAAACTTTCTATTGATGGAATAAGAAAAATAAAAGTAATATAAAAATATATATATGTGTGTATATTTGTATACACCGAAAAATATTCCATTCTTATAAATAACTGTTTATTTATAAATATATATATAGAAGTATAGAAATTAGTCTAGCTTGCCTTGTTTATTTCAAATGATTTATTTTTCCGACAGTTTTATCACTTACAGTAGAAACTAGACGAAGTCCGAAACTATGAATGGACCCCATTGATTCAAGACCCAAATCACTAACACCTCATAAATCACAAAAACATCAAACCACTTGAAATATAAGAAAGAGCGATAACTGGCTGTAATTCTCCAAAGAAAAAGCTGTCTTAACTTCACCATGAATCAGCTTTTTAATTAGGCGGGAAGGTGTGACGATATAGGTTTTAGGGTTTTAGAACCCTCAACCAAATCACGTTTACAAACACATGGTATAGCTCAAAGCGAGATAATCTACTTGCGATATATCGATTCGTTTATCTAAATGGCGACATGACTCCGATTCAAATAGAAGTAATAACGCTAATGCTTCATTATTGATTTAGGAAAGCAAAATAGGAAGAATATTCTTTAATCAAGCCCTCTTTATACTGAAATTATTGTTGACACTAAATATTTATAATCAAAATCATAATGTTACATGAGAATTTAGACATTATCGATTATGACTAATTCGTTAGTAAAAAGGCGATCTGAATAACCAACTGGTGCTGCGTGTAGGAATGTTTGGAATGCGAGATATTACGTCATTGTTATGATTGCGAATGACTCGTAGGGCTATTTATAGTAGTAGAACGTGCCTTAACCTCAAAAAGGACCGGATGTAATGTTTACAAACATTTTAGGGAATGTCAACCTTTGGACTTTCGATGCTTATAATGTCACTCATCACCTCAGTCTAAATGCGTCGTAAAATCGATAGGAAGAGCCATGTGACCCATTTTGCTATTTGTCAACGGGACATAAAATAGAGTGACGTCAGCAATATGATTGGTTTGGAGCTTGTTGAAGGGAGTAATCCTTCTCCAAGGAACTATACGATAAATACAGGCGATTCTTGTAAAAAGGTCGGGTTTTTACTCATCGCTCTCGCTAAAGTACTTATATTGTAAACTTTCTTCAGAGGATTATGTAAAGTTAATTGTAAAGTAGTGAATAAAGTGTGATTTTGTGATCATTGAAACTTAGTCTCTTCATTGGTTTTGGTTTCTACCAATTAAGCAGCATAAAATCTCTATTTAACGGTCCTATCGGAAGACGTGAATTCTCCTACACGCCACCAGGGATATAAGGATGGACGTTACAACCATTACAGAGAGTAGAGTTCGAAAATTCTCGGTAAAATAAAATTGGAGGAGGTAACAATGAAAATAACGGTATATTACCGTTAGAGAGAGAATTTATCGAGAAAATATGAGAAGTTTCTTTAAAAAAATTGTTTGTTATTATTCTTTAATTAAATCACATTTAATTTTAATTTCATGTGCGAAACACTAGTAGTAATTATTATAAAACAGAAGAAATAATTTTACATTGTTTATTCACAAAAGAAAAAAATACAAAAAGATGTTAAAGAAATGGGATATAAATGAAAATTGGTCATAAGTAAATTGCATTACATATCATTCATATTTTAATATCAAGAACATTTTAACACTCCAATATAAACCCAACCTAAGGAAGGACCTCTGAAAGAAGAAGAAGAAAGGGAAACAGCTCTTCAGATAGACGGAGAAATCTCACCGTGCGCGTCCAGAAGCAGTGCTCATCAAACCAGTGAAGGAGATGAACTACGCTACTATCCTGCGCGAACACTGTCGTTAAAGAGATAACTAAAGCCAGGGGGACGGTCCGACATCTCATCCCCCAGATCGAGGTCATGATCGCCGACCTGGAATCCACTATCGAAGCGAGAGACGTCGAGGATGCCGTCAGAAGCTTCATTGACCAAGAACCGGTGCTGGAGTGTTTTAGTGGGTAGGGCTGCGCGAGCAGCTGAGTCCCACACGCCGGGAGGGCATGGCGTCCTTTTGACGGTGCATAAAGCATTTCTCCCCTCTTTGAACAAAAACAAAAAAACCAAAAAAAATTCATTGAAAGATATTTATAATTAAAGTTAAGAGTAACTAAATGTTACGAGCGTATCAAGGCGACGGGATTTTTTAAAAATTCGTAATAATAAATCATTAATTAAATTTGTATGCCACTTGAAGCTCCCGTAACCCGAGCAACTTGACAAGACCGCTGATGCAGCTCATCATTGGTCGGATCGAAGTCTTTTAAAAATGCTTGGTTCAGGAAGGAAATTTCCAATCTTACTACTTTAAGCCAAATAGTTATTAACTTAAAATTATTATTATATAACTTCATGGTTAAGATTGCCTACATTATCGGAGGATCACTAGTCGCGTGTCAGATAGGATACGTTGTCGACAGGTGTCCTCGTAGACAATTTCAAACTCTTATATCGCAAATAATGCAAATAAATTTAATATTTTAAAGAATTTGAAAATCTTTCTGTGGAAAAAATGACGCTTTCGACTGCGCTGGGATTCGAGCCCAGGTCTTAGCGTCATTTTTTCCACAGAAAGATTTTCAAATTCTTTAAACTATTAAAATTATTGAAAATGATTATAAAAAATTAAAAAGAAAACAATAATTAAAATGATTAAAAATTATTATTAAAAATATTTAAAACAATTATTGGAAGCATTAAAATTATTACTAAAATCATCAATAACAATTATTAAAATTATTAAGGTAGTTATTAAGGTTATAAAAAATAATAATTAGAATTATTTAAATTAATACAAAAATCATAAACAGCTGCTTATCGAAAACAATTATTTAACTATTGTATTAAGAAAATAGTTATCAGTACAAATTTTTTAAATTTACATAAATAATTACACTAAAATTATTTGAAGTTATTTAAAATCACCCTTAGAGTACTTTATTGGCACATTCCGTTGCTCAACAAACAGGATTCAACAAAATGGACCAATCAACTTCTGCAGATGAATTTTCCAGTCCGCAGCTGGAGGTAGGTATACATTGTACCATAGCTTTAGTTGCCCATAAAATCACCAGACGTCACTATATTTGAAAAGCAGGTTAGACGTAGAGTTCTAAAGAGTTTATATATATATATTTGACAAATGCTTTGTTCTCGAAGTTCGTGTAATGTGCACAATAAAAATGGGAAAAAAAAGAATATAGTTTGGAATTATTTTATAAAAATTATTGATAAACAAAATAAAGCTTCTTTCAAGTGCAAATACTGTGATCAGATGTACAGAAAGCATGCCACTCGACAAATGGAGCACTTAAAAAAGTGCATAAACTGTCCTGAAACTGTCAAAAAATTATTTAAATCAAAGCGTAATTTGTGCGAAGAAAACTTGAAATAAAACTTGACATTTTTCGTAGTTTATTTTTATGAAACCTTCACTATTGCAATTCATAGTGTTTGGAAATAAATTTACAATATTATAAGGTTTAATGGTAAAGAAAATTTTGGTGAAGGTATGGTAAAATTCTCTGTAAATTCTCAAGTTGTCTAAAAATGACGGTCACAGTCACGAGAACGTGACTGGATTTTAAATGTCCAAGAAATTTAGAACTCTAGTTAGACGATGATTATGAAAGGAATGTGTTGGCAAAAACTGCGAGGATTGCAAGATGCAGGATTCCTGTACATTTCCCTGAAGCGCTCTCTACCGCCTATATTTCATATATACTTGCAATTTTTGCCAACGCACTCCTTTCATAATCTTCGTCAAACAATGCTTTTCGAATATAGTGACTTCTGGTGATTTTATGGGCAGTTGAAACTTTAGGCAAATAAAACTATGGTGCAATGTATACCTACCAAACGGCCCAACGAAAGAAGAAAACGGATCTCCCAGCGAGCGAAAAATGAAAACTTCAAGGTTGGCAAAGCTGTCAACGAGTTACTGGGCGTGTCCGAAATGTCGAAGTACATTACGATGTAAATACTTCCATCATAGGATGGAAAGAGTCAGTTTTTACTTCAGTAAACATCGTCCTCTTTTCATCCTATAGTGAAAGCAGGCCTATCCACGGTAGTATAGACGGGTCTGGCAACTCCCATGGTGGGTGATGTTCCCTTATCGTGACGAGTAGTAGTATCGAAAGTGACCGCTTGGACAGCGCTGCAATCGAGTAGTTGATGGGACATTTATACCTCTGTTCAGCCCTATCCGACTAAAATCAAAATGGCGGTTCCTTAGTGATTATAGTTTCTATGTGCGAAGTTTTCTCACCAGAGCGGCGCTGCACGCGGCACGCTCTACAAAAGCATTGTACTAATAGACAAATATTTAAAAAATGTTAAATAATTAAGTTTCTGAACAATATGAAATGAAAAAATGTTCCTAAAATGATTCTAGGACATAAAATACACATTTTGCATAAATCAATTAATACAAAATAAAAAAAAAGAACACATTAAACTTCGTAAAATATATACTGTGGATACGCATGAAGAATTCTTGAGACCCTGAACAAAATTTTTTTTATGTTATTCCCATATAATTGAAAATATATTTAAAAATAAATAAAAAGCTTAAGCTTATAAATAGAAGTATTTTCCATTTTTATTTTCCAGCTTCAAACGAATGAAATGAAAAATAAATATTTTGTTAAGCCCTGTGTTCAACATAAAAAACCATGCGAAGGGAAATATTTACTCAATTAAAAATTTGTAAATATAAAAAAAATATTCATTACTATAAAATTTGCTAGTACATATTTTTAACATATTTTAAATTTTTAACATGCACAGATCGATGATGACTAGTTAAGTATCGCAAAACTTGGCATGCTTTTTTTTCAAAACGCTAAATTTTTAAATTTCAGCCATTTCCTGTCTTACGAATTGTCTCATTCTTATTTAAAATAAAATTAAATCACATATGCTAACATCTCTACAGCTTCATTGGCATGTTATTTGCATTGAAAAATAAATTTTGTTTCACATGACAAAAAATATTCATTACTATAAAATTTGCTAGTACATATTTTTAACATATTTTAAATTTTTAACATGTACAGATAGATGATGACTAGTTAAGTGTGGCAAAGCTTGGCATGCTTTTTTTTCAAGACGCTAACTTTTTTAATCTCAGCCATTTATGTCTTACGAATTGTCTCATCCGTATTTGAAGATAAAATTGAATTGTATATGCTAACATCTCCACAGCTTCATTGGCATGTTAGACCGGCAATGATTGTTAAATAGATATTCGACAACTGTGATAAGCTTGTATAACTTAACATTTGGATGTATGAAATCTTTATTTATTTTTGCAAATCTACACAAACTTTCAGGTAACTGATCACAAGAAAAAGATATCGTATCTGCATTAATTTCAGAAGTAGTCAAAAATGCATTTAAGCATGTCGAACACTGAGTGTGCTGTTTAATGTAAGCAGTTATGCGACCAGTTGTGTAAAAAATCGAACAATCTCTAACAGCTGGTAAAGCATAATCGTGCGCTACTGCATCTACAAAATCACTAAAATCAGTGTCTTCACAATCGATTATTGCTTTTAACTTTTCTCGAATTTCTTGAATTGCGCTTTTACTATTCGACTGATGTAATTCTTTCAATTTTGAAATTGTTATTAAGGGCTGTGGAGGGTTGCCATCGAAAGTACTACAATTTCCAAGCTTTGGAGGTTTCAAAATGCTAAAGGCAGCTAATATCTTGCATATTTACAAGAAGGTTGGTGTACAAGGATGATCATTTGTTTCTCCAGCTAAGCTGATAGTGCCACAAAATCTCTACACCAAAGGAAAGGAACATGAAATTAGTGAAACTTTTATACAGTATTGATAATATTCCATTCGAAATCTCATACTGAATAAAATATTTTTATCTTGTTCAATTAAATTTTCTGAAATTAAGGAAGCGTAAGAAATACTAAATGGATTTTGAATGCAACATCAACGAAACTATATTTCTTATACAAATCCATTTTGTAAAATAATATAAAAGTGCTTTCTTCGATATTTATATTTCACTGGAAGAATTCGGATGAAATGGAATGGATTGAAGGGATATAAAGATAAATTTTGGAGTTAAATAAGTACCGTGATGATTAATATGAACGTATCTGGAAATAAAATATTAGACCAGATTTTATATAAAGATATTTTATTATACGCGTAAAAAATACTAAGTATAAATTAATTAAAATAAATATTTTAATATTATTATTATAAACGGGAGTTTATCTTTCCTGCAAAACACGTCATATTAAAATGAATACATACGTTCATATTTTTCCGCGAAGTGATTTTCCGCAGCGCGCCCTATTGCGAAATGCTCTTGGGAACTAAAATGAAAGGTTCATGCTACTACTTGAAGGGTAAAACAGAGCTACTGTTTATCACTTTTGCAGCGCCCTCAATTGCGTAAAGCTTTTTCGAACTAAAATTAAAGGGCCGCACTGCTACAATAATATGTGGGAGCACACACAATGAAGCGCGTCATGTCAGTGTATTCCCACTACTCGCTTCGATTTCACGCTATCTGTTGTTGAGTTAAAATCAGAAATTGTATTTTTCTCGATTTCATGCAAAGGAGGCGCGAAATAGACGCAGAATTCAAAATTACGGAATATAACATTAAGAAAATTACACTTTTTTTCTATATGCTTTGAAAAATATTGATCTGAAATAAGTATCTAAAAAATTTTGTGAAATTTTAAGATGATTTAAATACTTGAAAAATAATGTTTTAATGAATTTTAAAGTCAATAAATGCTTAAAGATTCGAAACAAAATATCGATTTCAGCATTTTGTTTTTAAATTATGCAGAGAATATTTTATAATAAGATATCATTCAAGATGAGATGCAAGTTTCAAAAATGAAGGGTTTGAACATTTTTATAATAGGTAACATCTTTTGTATGAAAATTTCGATAAATAAATGTAAATGAAGTGTTTGCTGATTTAAGATAGTTCATCCACAAAAATTAGACTTCAGGCAAAAATAGATAAATTTATTTTCAAGAATAGCAATATTATTATTGAAGAGATAATTTGGAAGAAAAGAGATTAGTTTCCAAGAAAAAAAAATTAAAAGATAAAAAAACAATGCATTTAACAAATTTTATTTTTAACCGGACTTGTTTTCTTATCGCTTCGAGACAAATTTAAAAAAATGATGTGATTCTGTGAAATCACGGATAATTTTTTTAAGAAAAAGGCTTTCTACAACTTAACCGTTTCCATTTTTTGGTAATTATAATAAATTTCTCAATGGCTGAAACCATTAAAAATAAATTTTCCAAAACAAAATTCTTGTAAAAAAATTACTGAATTTGGTAAAAACTAATTCATTTTAGAAATATGGAAACGGCTAGGTTGTATTAGGTCTTTTGCCTGAAAAAACGATTCTTGATTTATTTGAATCACATCATTTTTTTTAAATTTGGTATGAAGCAATAGAAAAAAAGTCGGGGTAAAAATAAAATTTGTTAAATTTATTTTTTCTAATGCTTCAAATATTTTTCTTGGAAATTAATCTCTTTTCTCTGAAATGATCTCTTCAATAATAATTTTTATATTTTTGGAAGCAAAATTATCTTTTTTTACCTAAGATATAATTTTTGAAGATAAACTACGAAGAAAGTACATAAATTATATCTGAATTCGCAATATGAATTTACACCTTAAATTTTTTTAAGTATGAAACATCTTATACATATGGCAATTTCAATAGATGAATGTAAATGAAGTGTTTGCTGATTTAAGAAAATACATAAATTATATGTGAATTTACACCTCAAACTTTTCTTGATATGAAGCTAAGTCGACAAACCTTTACTAAAAAATAAAATACATTGAATAAAATTTTTTGGAATTTAACATCTTTTACATGACAATTCGTATATATATATATAAACTGCCATCGGAAATTACAGATTGACCTGGAGTTTCAACTTTCGTCAAAGTGTTTTATTTTATAGAAAGATATTACAAAATAAATTTTAATTCAGATTTAGATTTCAAAAGGTTTTTTTCAGTATGTCTTTATAGTGATTTCTTAACCTAATCAAAATATTTTTACAAATTATTTCCTGGATTCTATCTTGAGGTTGAACGGAATTCAAAAAAGTCATGCAATTTTTAAAATATGTAGCTTCTTCAAGAAGTTTTCAAAAATCGATGTATATCATATTTTAATAAATTTAGAAATTCTTATCAAAATGTTGATAGTTTAGATTTTTTGAATTCTTCAAATGAATGTGGTACAATCATCATTTGAAATTTGATGATTTTTCATTACCATGTTTGATTCTAGAGCAGAATCTAGCAGAAAAATTCCAAAAACATCTTAATTAGTTAGAAAAATACTATGAAAACTTACCTTTGAAATGAGACTACAGACTTTTCACAATGTTAATTAATTTTAGAGTTATTAATATTATTAAGAAAGATCTAAATTTGATGTCTTTTAGATTCTCATCATATGAGAATTAAAGTTTTGGTTTTAAGTGAAAAATCATTTTCGGAATTTTCGTCAAATTTTTACGTTTTGAGATCCCTTGAGTCAGAAAAAGCGGTTTTTACGAAATTGTCTGTCTGTCTGTCTGTCTGTCCTGGTCTGTCCGTCTGCAGTAGTAATAGGTCATATCCCAGGCGGAAAAATCGGTTTACTGCCAATCCTTACAACCGGCGCGGTACCGTTCCGGTTGTAACCCGTGAGTAATGCCAGTGCTGCCGATCAGCACTGTGCCAAGCGTTGGCACACCGCTGGGGCGGTACTGGCTAAACACCGGCGCAGTACTGCTTTTCAGTGCTGACAAACAACCAACATTTGTGTATTGCCAAGCATCGGTGCAGCACTGAATCAGTACCGGCGCAGTACCAACATTCAGTGTTGGCAAACAACCAACTTTTGAGTAATGCCAAGCGTCGGTGCAGCACCGGCGTGGTACCGCTTTTCAGTATTGACGATCAACAAATATCGCGTAATGTCAAGTATATCGGCGCAGCACTGGATCAGCACCGGCGCAGTGCCACCGTCCATTGTTAGCAAACAACCAACTTTTGAGTAATACCAAGCCTTTCTATCGCCTTTCATTGCCGACAAACATATTAGTAATGCTATGAGCAGAACTCTAAAAAAAATCAATTACATTCTACACATTCGTTTGTGTGCCCGCATTGGTGTGGTGGTAAGTAAAATTTCGCTGATCGAAAAACATTTCTATTGAAGTAAACCAAAGTTTATTGCTTGAATTAGTTAAACTTTCCATCAATTAGTTTTATGATTGTACCAAAGTATGCTGCGGTTTACTTCGCGTTTAATTCGCGCGAAGAGAATGCGCCCGCGAAGCGGGCAGATTTTTTTTAATACTACTTCATAAGTTGGAATAAATTATTGCGAACTTAAATGCATAATTTCGTTATGAGATAATTTTCTTGATTCCAAAGTTTCATCATATTTTTGAAATAGAAAAAACTCAAATTTTTTAGAACCTGAACATACGTTGATTTTACTCTTGAAAACAAAAATTAAAGGAATCATAAACTGTATAAATTATCACTAATATACAATAATAAAAGTTAATAATTCTAAAATGTATATAAATATTTTTATTATGTAATGTTCTTTAATTCAAAAATTTGATCGCTTTCTTTCAAAAATATTTTATTTTATAGAAAATCGATTTAATAATTAAAAATCTTAAAAATTTTAATCAGAATCATAAATTGGGATAAATTCTAAAAATTCCCGATTACACGGGGCCTATACACTTCTTACACGGCCCTGCAGTAGTTGAAGGTTATAAACGCTATTTTCTTTCTTGTATTCCAAGCGTGCGCAGCCGAGAGGCTTAGTCGTTAGATTAGTAATGCGTTAATTGTAAGTAGAGAGGGTTCGAACCCGCAGCGTTAAGAATAATTTTTAATACTACCTTTACGAGCGTTTGTGTAGTGTAGAGGGGAATGTATGTTTGTAGGTAAGTTTGCATATAAAAATTGTATGTTAGAGTCTGCTTGAAAGTAAATAAAGTTTTGAAATGTACTAAGAATATTCATTGATTCAATTACTGCTCTTATTTGATTTACCTATGTTCCTGCAGTTCACTTAACTTCAAAAATGACACTGGGGCCTTTACGAACTACGGAAAGTAAGTTAAAAAGTAGTCAAACCTACTGAAATCTTTTTTCTGTGTACGTGTAACGAAAAAGTATTGTCAATTTACTGAGAAAAAATTTTCTAGCTTGAAAACAGATTTTTTACTGTGAAAACAGTAAACTTAACCTTCCAAGCGAATATCCCTCCGTTGCCTTTAAAAACGGTAAATATTAGAGTCTTAACTCGAACTTTCCCTGTACTTTTCATTTAAGTACATTACAGATTTTCGGTACATTTTCCAGTACCGCCCCAGTACTAAACGACAACTCCCAGCCGAGTGGCATTTTCTACTAGTGCCAGCACCGCACCAGCACTGTAGGCCAGCGCTAGCGCAGTACCGCTGGTCAGCACTATGCCGTTGTTAACTATCGGAGTTCCGCCAGCACCACGCCAGCACTGAAGGTCAGCGCTAACGCAGCACTGCTGGTCAGCACTATGCCGGTGTTACCTTTCGAAGCTTTGCCAGCACCGCGACAGACTTCATGAGGATCTACTGCCAGCACTATGCCAGCGCTGGAAGTCCGCTGGCAGTGCTGGCGCGGTGCCGCGCCGGTTGTAAATTTCCGCCTGGGATACTCAACAACTCTGAATAGAAAAAAATTGTCGGATTGAATTGAGCTTTGGCATACATTATCGCAGCTGAAAAAGTAAGGACAAGTTCGTTAACCAGCTACATCCGACAAAAATTGTCAAAATAGGAGCATTTTTTGTTTTTTTTTTTAAAAAACTTTATGAAAAAATCAAAAATTTTAAAGCTGGTTTCTGATAATTCTCGTAAAGCTCTACCAATTATCCTCATAATATTTTGCAATTAAAATAAAATTAAGAAAGTCACAGTATATTAAAACTTGAAAAAAGTCAATATCCATTTTCCAGTTAAAGAATACAAGATACGAATAAAAGTTATGATAAAAAATGGTTTACTACATAAAGATCTACAAGAGTAATAACTGTAAAGTGACATGCTTGATGACACTCTTTTTATTTTCTTCTGTTAACATTATCAATGCTACTTACGATAAAAAACGCAAAAAAAGAGAGAAGGCAACCGTTTCGGTTACATATGCGGGGGCCCTCTTATTCAGTGCCATAAATTAAAAGATTAATTCAAAATTTTCGAAACAGATAAAAATGTAGAAGATAGTTAAAATAAGGATAATAATGAAAATCAAAATCTTATCTCATTGCTTGCAATTCAAAATGAAGAAGTCCAGTAAGCAACAACACGAATTGGAAAAAATATGTAGAATTCACTGTATATAGAAAACCGGATAAAATGAACGAAAGACTTAGAAATTTGTGAACAACAGACCAGAATTTTTGTTTGGTTTTTTTCCTTTATAAAGAACGGATGACCATTTCTTCGACCGTTACATTATTATATCATATAGGTTTGGTTTCGTCGGTCTTAAGGTCAATAAAACAACATTAAAGAAAAATTATTGAATCAATTTACATCAATAAAAATATTAATATTTCAATAAATTTTAAGGCTGAAATTATGAATATTAATCGAACTTCCCATGTAGAAATTTTGATAGGTGTCTAGTGGGGCCCCGACGAATTTGCCCTATCTCTAGTCGGGATCTAGCGTGGAAAACTAGTCAGGGCCCCGTCGGTAACGTAACGCTTTTGTCAACGTGGGCCCTACTAGACTTTCTAGTAGGAGTTTAGTGAGGTCAGCCCTTACACTACCCCACCTACATAAAATGACACTATTAGGGCCCTATTGGACCTCCGCATTGAATTTAAGGGCTAAAATCAGCAGAGTCACGTGACCAATTTTGTTCAGGTATCTCACTGAGAAAATAATAAATAAAAAGGATTTTCCAGAACTGAGAGAAAAAGTACAGGGGAAATGCGAGTTACGACTCTAATATTTACCGTTTTTAACGGCAACGGAGGGATATTCGCTTGGAAGGTTAAGTTTACTGTTTTCACAGTAAAAAATCTGTTTTCAGGATAGGAAATTTTTTCTGAGTAAATTGACAGTATTTTTTCGTTACATGTACACCGAAAAAAAACTTCAGTAGGTTTGACTACTTTTTAACTTACTTTCCATAGTTTGTAAAGGCCCCAAGTGTCATTTTTGAAGTTAAGTGAACTGCAGGAACATAGGTAAATCAAATAAGAGCAGTAGTTGAATCGATGAATATTCTTAGTATATTTCAAAACTTTATATACTTTCAAGTAGACTCTAATTTACTATTTGTATATACACACCTACAAACACACACCCCCCTCTCTGCACTACACAAACGCTCGTTTAGGTGGTATTAAAAATTATTCTTAACGCTGCGGGTTCGAACCCTCTCTACTTATAATTAACGCATTACTAACCTAACGACTAAGCCTCTCGGCTGCGCACGCTTGGAATACGAGAAAGAAAATAGCGCTTATACCCTTCAACTACTGCAGGGCCGTGTAAGATGTGTATAGGCCCCGTGTAATTTGTATATTAGTGATACTTTATACAGGTTATGATTCCTTTCATTTTTGTTTTCAAGAGTAAAATCAACGTATGTTCAGGTTCTAAAAAATTTGAGTTTTTTCAATTCCAAAAATATGATGAAACTTTTGAATCAAGAAAATTAAATTATCGTTATTACCTCGACACAATAAGATACACACACATACACATACGTTCTGGCACATGATTATTATAATTACATGCGAATTCGAGTCAAAATTATGAAAAAGTTTTCTTAAATGTTGTTGCTTCCTCTTAGGTATTGATCATATTCAAGACCGTGTTCAGAAAATCTCCATTTTTCTCAGATAAGATCAAATTTTAATGGGAATAAAGAATAAAGGTTATGTTGTATCTAATGGACCTAACCTTAATCACAAATATTACAAGTAGGGATTCTCTAGTCGGGGCCCCGCCAGATACAAATAGATTTTCCATACTTAAGCGAAACAAGGAATTCCTTACTGGAACCTGACAGGGACCCTATCATTTTTTTCTGGACTAGAAATACTAATCGGGTGCTAACAGGGCCCCCACCAGTTTTTTCTAGAAGAGGAAATTCTAGTCCGGGCCCCACTAGAACCCAACTTGAAATAAGGAAAGATAGGGCAATTTCTACACGGGTTGCCATGGCATTATTTGTCATATGATTTTCAAGTTTGTGTTCTCAAGCTTTAGCACACTTTTCATTGGATAATTTAATTCAATTTATTGTATCTTCGTCTCTCTATCCTACAGTTTGCGTTGCTTCATCGAATTGTACACACCGTATTATAATGTAATTTTAAATTATTGAAGCCCTCAATCTTTGAGGCTTTAATTTTAATTACATTTTCAAGAATAAGACTGAATCTTCATGTGTGCTTTCGTTTTTTTGTAATTTATGTAAGTACTTATTTATTGTATCAACACAACATAAAATAGTTCTCTTTGGAAAAAGAAATTTCATTGTAAATTGATTTGTTCAATTTTTAGTGACATATATATTCCTTGAAAAAGACTCGCAGTGAGGTTGAAACATAGGAGAATTTTTGACCAAATATAATGAAGGAGTTTTTTATAGAATGTTGTTTTATTGACCGCAAGACCGACGAAACCAAACCTATATGATATAAAGATCTACATGTTTGAACTGCAATATTTTTTCATAAGATGTATATTTTTCTTTTTAATGTGACCTGGGTCGCAAACTGAGGAGAGGGAAAGGAGGGGACGCCGAGAAGGTGCACACAAAATAAAATGCGCGTATTCGCACTAAAACGCTTTATTGGCATTTACAAGGATCCGACGAACAAAACTGGGAATCCGACGCTCCGCTCCACAACGCGGGCCAGCAGACAGTAACCGGCGACGACACACGACCGCAGGGCATGCCGGGCCGGGTTCCCCCGAATTCCGGTCGCAGGGCTGTGTCCCCAAGGGGCCCTTATGTAACTTTGTTACAACCCCCCTCCCCCTAATCGGGTTGCGGTCTGTTCTTTGCTTCTGTTTTTTATTGTTTGTTTTGTATGGCGTTCCGAGACCCAACAAGACATTTTCTATCATTGTACATTTTATATAACTAAAAAACAATATATATTTTTTCTTGATGATTATATCTATTAAATCAAATAATAAATTTCTTAAAAGTATTTTCTTAATTCTAATTTCTTAACTTTAGTCTTTATTTTCCTTTATATTTTACTGTTCGTGTTGAATTTTCTGATTCCGTGTCGCTGCCGCTGTCTTTGTCCTTTTCTTTCTTGTTTTCTTGTTCCTGTTCTTTCTTCTCTCCCAGTTTGGTTTAGTTTTTCCTCTCTGTATATCTACCTAAATTCGTTTTTTAATTCCATTTTCTTTCTTGCCTCTTTTCTTCTTCTAAATTCTTCCTTATTCTAAAATTTCTGTGGTTAGCGGGGTCTGGAGCAGGTCTAGTAGACTTGGGCACTTGTGCTTCAGTGATTCCGTGACGTTCATCTCTTGGTAACACTGCTCACATTTCAGTTTTTTCTATGTATTTTTTAATGTCTTTTACGTTCCAATTGCCAAGTGACTTACCTTTTTTGTTTTTTATTTCGTAAATTGTCGGTGAGATTTTTGTTTTTATGAAAAATGGGCCCTCAAAATTTTTGTTTAACTTTTTTGCTATATTATCTGCTTTATTTGACAACGTTTTTTCGCTTCTTAGTACCTGTTCCCCTATCTCGTAGCTAATTGGTCTACGTCTTAAGCTATAATATGTTGCCTGTCTTTCATTTGCTAATTCTAAATTTTTCTGTACCTCGTCTTTTATTATTTTCAACCTGTTTAGTCTCTCTACCCACTTCCCTACTTCTTGTGATTCTATTTTCTCTATGTTTATTAAATCTTTGTTTAGCGTTTGAATTGGTTCTAATTCCCTTCCAAAGTTTAAGAATGCTGGTGTGAAACCTGTTGACGCATGTTTACTAGTATTTAGCGCGAATTGTAGGTCTTCCAAATTTTCATCCCATTCTCTATGGTCTTTTTCGAGGTACGCTTTGATCGCTGTTTTTATTGATCTGTTACATCTTTCTGTTGGGTTTGATTGTGGGTGGTATTGCGGTGTTTTTGAATGTCGTATTCCGAAGTTTTGCGTTAGCTTCACCATGATTCTGTTTACGAATTCTTTGCCGTTGTCTGTGAATAATATTCTTGGTGTTCCCCATTTCGATATGATTTTTCTGTGGAATTCCTTTTCTATCGTTGTTGCTACTTTGTCTTTTATTGGAATTATTTCCACCCATTTGGTGAACATGTCTACGCAAACAAGTATATATTGGTTTTTTGCTTTTGACCTTGGCAGTGGGCCCATTATGTCTGCTGCTACTACTGTCCATGGTTCTTCAATTATTCTTTTTCCCAATAGTCCCACTTGGTTGTTAATTTTAGGTTTAATTCTTTGGCATGTGTCACATTCTTTCACGTATTTCAATGTTTCTGAATACATTCCTGGCCAAAAATAGTTCTCCGCGATTCTTGCATATGTTTTCTCCATGCCCAAGTGTCCTGCTTGTTTATTATCATGGTTTTCTGATAGTACCTGCTCTCTTAGTTCCTTTGGTATTGTTAGTTTCCAGGGATTATTATCCAGGTTCAAGCTTGATTTTAACGGATCTGGTCTGAAGAAATAAAGTTGGCAGTCTCTTATTCGCCAGTTTGGGTTTTCTGTTGGTTTTTCCTTTACTTGTTTTAGTTTGTGACTATACCATTCATCCTTCACTTCGCTTCGTTCTCTTTTCAGTTTTAATTTATTCTGTATTTCCTTTTCGGGTTCTTCCTCTATTTCATTTACCATTCGTTTGTCCCCCTGCTTTGCTTTTGCTTTGACAGCTGTTAGTATTACATTTTCTTTTTCTAAGGGACTAGAACTAGGGAATTCTTGCCTCTGTTCTTTATTTTCTCGTGAGATTAGACTTCCTTGTCTCACTGGTATTTTGGACCATCTTGTGTCCATTATCTGGCCGACTTCAGGTAGGGTATGGTTGGTTGGGGTACTAGTGGTTATTTCTCTCCATTGTAGGCTGTTTGCTGGTCTTACTTCTTGATTTCGCAACTTTATTTTATTTTTTACTCTCGTTCTTTCTTCTAGACTATCCTTTCTTGGTTCTCTTTCCTTTTCATCCTCGTTCCATATTACTCTGTTTTCCTTTGGGTTTGCTTCTATTTTATATCTAATTTGTGGTTTTTCTGGTAGCCACCAAATTTTCTTTTCGAAGTCTAATTTTAATCCTAGCCTTTCCATCATGTCTGTTCCGAGGATTCCTATAGATCTTAGTTCTGGTACCAGTCTAAATAGCAAATATTTTTTCACATGACCCACTTCGGTAGGACTCAATACTTGTCCTATTATTTGTAATTGCTGGCCGTTTGCTACTATTAACTTGTTATTATTTGGTTTCTTAACCTCGTAATCCAATTCCTTTATTTGTTTAAAAAATTGTTTGCCAATATAGGAGTGGGTTGCCCCTGTGTCTACTAACATTTTATATTTTGTGTCTTTCCACTTAATTATTATGTGAAATCTAGTTTCGTTTGGGGCGTCGCTGTCCGCTTCGATATATTCGGGCGATGTGGTTTGGTATTTACGTCGGCTACTACTCGCCCCTAATAGCCTTCGTTTGCGTTTCCCTGACTGTACCAACAGTCTCGTCGCATATAACCTTTGCCTCCGCAATTATAACATTTTATTGGTTGCTGTATCGTATTATTTTCGTTCTCTTCATTTTATTTCCTTGACATGGTGTACTCTTGCGCGTTTGGATTCGGTTCAAATTTTCTATTATTCCTTTCTTTTTGGTTATCGTCTTGCGTGTTATACGTTAGTTCTGGCCATTTTGGGATGCTTTCTATTTGTTGTCTGTTACTGTCTTCAGGTGTTTGGTTATCCTTTCTTACGAAAAATTGGTTTGGATTTGGGTATCCGAAACTACGGTTGTAGTTAAACTTTGTTCTGTTTAGGAATTCATCATTACCTCAAATTCGTGGATATGTGTTTTGATTTTTTGACTTGTTATAAAAATATCTTGTGCTATTGTTAGCGTACCTTGATTGGAATTGTGGTCTATACTGTGTGTTTTGTAATTCATGCCTAAAGTTATTCTGTCTTTCATAATTATTTTCGTAGTCTTAACTATGCTGTTGTTCCTGCTTTATATCTATATTATAAAATTTATGCTTTATATCTTATTATAGAAATAATTTTTATTATTCTATTCCCTTCCTACTATTTCTAATTCTGTAAAGTTTTTGAATGAATTTCTTGTAATGTAAATTTTATATTCGAGTCTTAAATTCTCGTAAACTTTTTTTAATTGCCATTCCAAGCTGGGAAGTGGTTCTAATTCCTCGAATAACTGTCTCATTTCTATTATGAAACTGTGAATTTCTTGGTTTTTCTTTTGATTGCAACATTTTATTTTGTCATGAATTACTTCTAGGTACTTTTCATTTAAATAGGCCTGTTTGAATTCTTGTATAAACTCTTCTATGTTGTGCCAATTTCTTTTATTTACCTGATACCAACTTTGGGCTTCTCCTATTAGGACGGCATCTAAGTTTTCTAGGATATCTTGTTTGTTGATTTTATACCCTTTTTTGAATCTCAATAAATTATTTAAAAAATATGTTGGGCTATCGTCTATATTGTTTCTGAATTTAACCGGCCAGTTTAGCATGATCTGGAAAGGTGTTTGGACCATTCCGAATGGAAAGAATGATGCTCGCATTGCCTGTATTTTGTCGTCTTGTATGTCTTCATCGTTTAGATTATTATTTTCTCTGCTTTGGTTATTGTATCTTTCGGCTTGCGTCTCGTTTTGTTTATTTTCTGTGGTCGTTATTAATTTATTTCTTATTAATTTCCGGGGCGCTGGTGTAGGTAATTTTAATGTACTTTGGTCTTCTTCGCTTTCTTCTATTCTTCTGTTATCTGACCTTTTGTCCGTTTTTGTCATTCTATTTCTATTTATTTTTATTTGGTTTTCTACTGTAGGGATAACTATGGTCTGTGCGTCGTGTGTTTCTAAACTTTTATTTTGCGTATTATTTAGGATTTGTTCCATTTTTTCCTTTAAAGATTTTATTTCTAGGGTTAGTTCTAGGATTTTTAATTTGTTGTTCTTTGGTTCTTCGTTTTCAATTAGTATTTCTGCTTCTTTCCAAAATTCCTCATTCGCTTCTATAAATGAGTCTATTTCGAATGTTCTATCCTTTTCTTCCCTCTGCGTTCTTTCGTTTATTTCTAGCTCTAATTTATCCTTTTCCAATTTTTCCCTAATTATTTTTTCGATCTCTACCCTCTCCTTATCTAGTTTTTTCATTTCGCTTCTTCTTATTTCGCGTTCTCTCTCTAAGTACTCTAATTCTAATTCCCGAAACTTTATTTGATCTAAATTTAAATTTTCTTCTTCCTCTAATATTCACCAACAATCTAACGTATTTTCCGTATTAGGAGATAGCATGCCTTTGTAAGTACTATTTATTATTTCTGTGTCTATGTTGTGTTTCTGTAATATGTCCTTGCTTCGTCCGTCTTTGTCGCGTGGTTTTGAAATTGTCTCTATGCTACGTATTGTGGCTTTCGGTATTGTGCCTGTTTTGCTGGCATGCTGTCTCACTCTAATCTCTAATTCTACTTCTTTTATTTTATTTTCCGTTATTTCTTCATTTTCGCTTTTTTCCCCCCTTACTTTATTCTTTGATACTTTATTTTCTAATTCTATTTCTTTTATTTTTTCATTTTCGCTAATTTCATTTTTATTGACAATTTTTCTGTTATTTTGTTGGGCGCCAAGTTTGTGACCTGGGTCACAAACTGAGGAGAGGGAAAGGAGGGGACGCCGAGAAGGTGCACACAAAATAAAATGCGCGTATTCGCACTAAAACGCTTTATTGCCATTTACAAGGATCCGACGAACAAAACTGGGAATCCGACGCTCCGCTCCACAACGCGGTCCAGCAGACAGTAACCGGCGACGGCATACGACCGCAGGGCATGCCGGTCCGGGTTCCCCCGAATTCCGGTCGCAGGGCTGTGTCCCCAAGGGGCACTTATGTAACTTTGTTACATTAATTGAAAAAAAATACCATTGAAAATCCGAAATTCAATTTTTTAACTAAAATATGTGAAATGCGAAAAAAACGTAAGAATGGAAAATTGTTCGTTTCAATAATATATACAAATATTTTCAGATATAGTTTCTGATAAAACGTATATTTTTCATTTTAATTTTAAAAAATACGATTAAAATTCAAAAATTCCATTATTTGAACAAAATATGTGACATACGAAAAAAACGTTGAGATGGAAAATTATTTGCCTAAATGAGGTCTACAAATTCTCAGTAGGAAATTTTTTGACAAGATGTATATTTTATGTTTTGGTTTTAAAAAAACACTATTGAAAATAAAAAATTCCATTTTTGAACCAAAATATGTGAGATACAAAATAAGCGATAATACAAAATCGTTTCCTCAAAAAGAGTTTATGAATTGTCTTCCTTTTTTAAATATTTGGAAGAAAATAGATTTTTTGTAATCTTGTAAATTATTAGAAAGTTACAGAAATGTATACAGAAAATCGAGCGCGAAGTGCAAGTGTCATGATAAGAATGTGTTCTTTAAGGCTGATAGAGCTTTAAGTAAATTGAATTTCTTTTATCATTTGAAATCAAAAACAAATTTAGTAACTTTGAGAAAATGTAATTCACAAAGATAATATTATAAAATTGACTTGAACTTAAGTATCAAATTACAAGTAATAAATTTAAATAATAATGAAACAGGACTTATATCGACCCTTAGTATTAATATTCAATTATTGTTCATGTTCTTAGTTGGCTTTAGGGTCCGAAGAATATAAGACCGAGTGCGACGATCGAATCGTGCGCCCCAGGCGCTCTCAAACTTGCAAGCGAAGCGCGCGATGAGAATGTGCCCACGAAGCGGGCAGATTTTTTATAGTATATTTTTACAAAATTAATATTTTGCTCTTAACTTGGGCTTCCCAAGTAGAAATTTTCAAAAGTTTTATTTGAGATACTCGTAAGTTTTCCTTTTCAACTAGTGAGGACCTCTTGAGGAAAACTTGTTAAGTATTCAGAAGAAATGTAATGCTACGCCATTTTAGTTATTAGTGAGTCTAAACTTTTGAAGTGTTGTTAAGGCACTCTCTAGTTATTTTTGAGGCAATAGACAGTTCTTTGTTAAGAATTGAACGTCGATTCCAAAAAATTTGTCGGCATCAGTTATGCGGGATTCCGAGGAATTTATAGATTAAGTAAGAAATTAATCAAAGAACTTTGTAGATTAAAAAATAAATTGTACGTGACATGGTTTTGCAACATTTTGGCCAAGAAACAAAAAAAGGTAAATTGCCAATTTTATTGAAAAAATAATGTCACAACCTATAAAATATAGACGTATTGCGATGAATACTTACCAGACTCATACTGATACTTTTGGCTAATTTTTTTCCTTTTGAGGAGAAATATACTAAATTTTAGTTTGACATTTAACTTGTATTTTTAGCACGCACACATCCAATGAAATTACTCCAAGTTTTCGCTTACAAATGCCTCAACAATTACTTACAAGCAATATTCAAAAGTTAATCACGTGGGAAACTAGACAAGTTTTTCTCCAGTTTAGCTTGTAATAGTTAAACTCACAAATAATTAGCAAGTTCCTTACGAATATTTTCTTACTAGTTTTGACTTACTATTAACTATTCAACTGTCAATGAAACTTAAGAAATTTCTACCTGGGTTATTAGAAGCAAAACTGCATTAACTTTTATTTTAGCATCAGGAAAAAATGTTAACCAATTATTATAAAAATTAAGTTACTTTAACAATAGCTTAAATAACAAATGAACCTCTAATTTCCGATGGAAGTGTCTGTGTAAAGAAAGGTTTTAAATATTACAAAAAAAGCATGAATTGTATTTGAATTCGCATGCGATCTTGCACTTTGAGATTTATTTGATGTGAAGTAAATTCGACAAATCATTACTATATAGTAAAATACTTGAAAACAAATTTTCAAAATATTTAATATTTTATACGAATGTATATATATGAAAAATTTTCAAATTCTTTAAATTTAAGTATGTAACTATTAACGTATTAATATGTTCAATGTTTTTAAATTATTCAATGTTTTATTAAAACAATTAAAATAGTAGATTGTATTGACCCTTGATTTAATTTATAATGGACTTCTTCATTTATGGACCCTAAAGCCAATGCAAACGTACCAAGTTTTATTAAAACATTTTGAATTCAAAATAATTCTGAATGTTTGAGTATAAAAGGTTTAAATATTTGAAAAATACTTAAATTATATCAAAATTAGCACACGAAATCGTACATTAACTTTAATTTGGTATGAAGTAAAAATGAAAATAAATCCTTTAGAATAAAACATTTTGAAAAAACTTTCAGAATACATAACATATTTTGAATTAAAATTTCAATATACGAGTTTAAGTATAAATAAAAGTTTTGATTATTCAAAAGTAAAATGTATGGTATGGAGATACACATTTTTAAAACTACATTACTTTTTGTAACATGTTCAATCCCAAGATATAGAATCCAAAAAATAAATTCTAAAAATATTTTAATTAGGTTAACAAATCACTATGAAGACATACTAAAAAAAATCTTTTAAAATGTTAATTTTTTTACATACTTATTAATTTCCTTCAAAGAGATCTAAATTAGAATTTCTTTTTTAATATCTTTCTATAAAATAATCTATTAGAAAATTTTTCCTTTCCTTAGACCATTTCATTTTTTTAATGAAAAGTCTGTGCTTAGGCTACAAAAATGTAAGATGAAAATATTTCTAACATAAAACTGAGAATGTAAATTTTAAACTTGAATTTTATGTTTATCTCTTCTCAATAGAAAATATCTCCAAGTAAAAAGTTTTTAAATGTACAAAATGGATAAGAAGTATGGAAATTTGAATAGGAAAATATATATTGATTAAAATTTGGTACATTTATTGGGATCAAATTTTACTGAAAGTTTATTTTTGAAGTGTTCTAATGCTTATAAAATTTTACACAATATTTCGGATGTTTATTTTAGGCAGATTTTTTGCAAAATGTCGGAAAAAAGTGTTGTTTCTTAAATAACATATTTCGTAAATTTGAAATTATCGTCTGCTTCGCGCCTCTTTTGCACGGTTTCTACAGAAATACACAATTCTCAATTTCGACTCGACAACCGAAAGCGTGAAATCTAAAAATAGCATTGCATGGAGAAAGCGAGGAGAATAAAGAGAAGTGGGATGAGTCGTTCTCGCGTGCAAGAACGACGACGAAGAAACAAGGGCAGCGCGCGCCGCCGCCTTACCATAGAAATTCTATTGGTAAATCATGTCTGGATTTTCTAACATTCATTATTTACCGACGCGCAAAGTGCACCTTTAAAGTAACTCCAGGTTACGCATTCAAAGGGCGCGTTTATCCGCCCATTTTTGTGAAATTCTCTTATTCCATTACTTTAGCAGATAGGTATACATTGTAGCATAGTTTTAGTAGCCCAAAGTTTCACTTGTCGATAAAATCACCAGACGTCACTATATTTGAAAAGCAGTGTTAGACAAAGACAGAGACGAGGTGTGAGCACGGTCGTATAGACAGGTCTGGTAGTGATGCAATATCGATATCGGAATATCGAAAATATCGATATTTCATATCGATATTCGATATTTCATATCGATATTCGATATGGGATATCGATATTTTCCCCAAAACCGATATTTTTCCTGATCGATATTTAACATTTAAGTGGAAATAGTGGAATCCGTTGCCGACAGGAAATAAAAAAAAATTGTTTTCACATTGCAGAACACTTTATCGAAGAAAGCAGTGACAGAACAAAGACTAATAAATCTACATGTACAAACGTCACGCGGTCGCCCGAGCCGGTTGCTTGCTCGCAATTGTTCTTTTGATTGTTAGCAAAAGTAAGAATTGTTGTTAACATCTTTTGAAAAATCGCACAACTCGGCACAAGAATATCCCGTGAAAAAGTTTCAGTTTCAACGTCAGACAGGTCACGTGATTAGATGCGCTAGTGCCACGAGTGAGCACTTTTCGAAACCGCACTTCGATCTTCGACAGTATCGAATATCGATTTCACTCATCAGCTGCTGTCAGCTGTTATAACAGCTCATTATTATTATCATTATTGTCGTCATTATTGTCACGCAAATTCAATCACAGTGATTCTAAAGCGAGTAAGCTATCGTAAAGCTATCGTAAAGTAGTAGCATTATAACTCATGAATGAGGGAAAATAAATTATAAACATGTTTTTATCCTTATTTTACGTTAAAAATAACGTTAAAGGTAATTGAAATATGCAATAATTTTATTTTTACCTTGAAAGTTTAAAAAACATAATACCTGTCATTGAAGGCAATGCAGTGGTTCACCTTTTGTGGAACGTCTCCACCGTTAAAGTTGACCATTGGTTGAAGTGAGACACAACTATACTTTCATCTCACTCAAACAAATAGTCAATCTTGACGGTGAAGACATGAAATGTGACGAACCACTGCAGTTGCATTTGTAAATTGTAAAACCTGGCACAGCTATTTACATCATATACTGTCATATATTTATTTAATAATAAAAATAATAATGATAAAAATTATTTTTTATAATATTTTTATTATTTATTATAATACCATTATTATATATTATAATGGTATTATAATAAAAAATAATATGCTAAACATACAAAATTTCAAACTCAAATAATTAATTTTAAAATATGTATTATATTTACTTTATACATGTATGTATATATTGCATTCTTTTAATCTTTCATTGAATCTTTTTGATCAGAACTGCTGAATAATAAGGAAAGGAACGAAAATATGTATTTAATAATAGAAATTTGAATTAAAATTATTTTTAATAAAACAGTCAATGCATGTCTAACATTTATTATTCAATACAAGCTAGTTTAAAATATTTTAAATTTTGAACAAAAATATCTTAATTTTTTACCTACATAATTAAAACAATGATTGAAAGTAATGAAATAATCAAAAAATTGTATATTTCCATTATATAAGTGAATAAATAGTTTAAGAAATGAAAACACTTATTCTTTTTTAATGCTACACTTTTAAAATTTTCATTTCTTTTATTGAATTAAAGAAAATCAAATATTTTTCTTACAAATAATGTGTCTCACAAGAAGATTCTTGAAAAGGGCATAGCCGGGTTTCCATGTGAAATCGGCCTTACAACTAAATCAAATTTCGCATCAACCATATGGAAGGGGTTGGGAAAGAGATGATTTTTTCCATTTTTCAGATCATTATCTGCCATTTTAAATGAGTAATGGCAGAGTTTACCATTTCCGTTTTTTTCTTTTTTTAGCTAAACTAATAATAGAAAATCTTACTATTAAAGCCTGCCTGCCTGCCTGTCTGCCTGTCTGCCTGTCTGTCTGTAGGTCGTGTGCGGCATAACTCTCGATAGAATTATCAGATTGAATTGAGCTTGGGTACACTTTATCGGAGCCGAAAAAGTAAGGACAAGTTCGTTAACAATGTGAAATGAAAAAATGTTCCCAAAATGATTCTAGGACATAAAATAGACATTTTGCATAAATCAATTAATACAAAATAAAAAAAAGAACACATTAAACTTCGTAAAATATATACTGTGGAAACGCATGAAGAATTCTGGAGACCCTGAAGAAATTTTTTTTTATGTTATCCACATATAACTGAAAATATATTTATAAATAAAGAAAAAGCTTAAGCTTCTAAATAGAAGTATTATCCATTTTTATTTTCCAGCTTCAAACAAATGAAATGAAAAATAAATATTTTGTTAAGCCCTGTGCGTTCAACATAAAAAAGCACGTGAAGGGAAATGTATACTCAATTAAAAATTTGTAAATGTAACAAAAAATATTCATTACTATAAAATTTGCTAGTAAATATTTTTAACATGTACAGATCGATGATGACTAGTTAAGTGTCGCAAAGCTTGGCTGCTTTTTTCTTCAAGACGCTAACTTTTTTAATCTTAGCAATTTCCTGTCTTACGAATTTTCTCATCCGTATTTGAAGATAAAATTAAATTATATATGCTAACATCTCCACAGCTTCATTGGCATGTTCTTTGCATTGAAAACTAAATTTTGTTTCAGATGAAATTAAATCGTCTAGAAGAATTAGATCAAAAGAATTGCTAGACCGGCAATTTTTGTTAAATAGATATTCGACAACTGTGCGTTACTCCATCTTCAAAATCAGGAAAATCAGTGTCTTCACAATCGATTATTGCTTTTAACTTTTCTTGAATTTCTTGAATTGCGCTTTTACTATTCGACTGATGTAATTCTTTCAATTTTGAAATTGTTATTAAGGGCTGTGGAGGGTTGCCATCGAAAGTACTACAATTTCCAAGCTTTGGAGGTTTTAAAATGCTAAAGGCAGCTAATATCTTGTATATTTGCAAGAAGGTTGGTGTACAAGGATGACCATTTGTTCCTCCAGCTAATTTGATAGTGCCAAAAAAAACTCAATTTTTGTAAATATTGAACTTCGCGAAAAAATATGCACATATGAATTCATTTTAATATGACGCGTTTTGTAGGAAAGATAAACTACCGATTATAATAATAATATCAAAATATTTATTTTAATTACTTTATAATTAGTATTTTTTACGCGTGTAATAAAATATCTTTATATAAAATCTGGTCTAATATTTTATTTCCAGATACGTTCATATTAATCATCACGGTACTTATTTAATTCCAAAATTTATCTCTATATCCCTTTAATCCATTCCATTTCATCCGAATTCTTTCAGTGAAATATAAATATCCAAGAAAGCACTTTTATATTTTTTTACAAAATGGATTTGTATATAAGAAATATAGTGTCGTTGATGTTGCATTTGAAATCCATTTAGTATTTCTTTAGCTTCCTTAATTTCAGAAAATTTAACTGAACAGGATAAAAATATTTTATTCAGTATGAGATTTTGAATGGAATATTATCAATACTGTATAAAAGTTTCACTAATTTTTTGTTCCTTTCCTTTTGTTTAGAGATTTTTTGGCACTATCAAATTAGCTGGAGGAACAAATGGTCATCCTTGTACACCAACCTTCTTGCAAATATATAAGATATTAACTGCATTTAGCATTTTGAAACCTCCAAAGCTTGGAATATGTAGTACTTTCGATGGCAACCCTCCACAGCCCTTAAAAACAATTTCAAAATTGAAAGAATTACATCAGTCGAATAGTAAAAGCGCAATTCATGAAATTCAAGAAAAGTTAAAAGCAATAATCGATTGTGAAGACACTGATTTTACTGATTTTGAAAATGGAGTAGCGCACGATTATGCTTTACCAGCTGTTAGAGATTGTTTGATTTTTTACACAACTGGTCGTATAACTGCTTACATTAAACAGCACACGCAGTTTTCGACATGCTTAAATGCATTTTTGACTACTTCTGAAATTCATGCAGATACGATAACTTTTTCTTGTGATCAGTTACCTGAATGTTTGAGTAGATTTGCAAAAATAAATAAAGATTTCATACATCCAAATGTTAAGTTATACAAGTTTATCACAGTTGTCGAATATCTATTTAACAAACATTGCCGGTCTAGCAATTCTTTTGATCTAATTCTAGACTATTTCATTTCATCTGAAACAAAATTTAGTTTTCAATGCAAAGAACATGCCGATGAAGCTGTGGAGATGATAGCATATATATTTTAATTTTATCTTCAAATACGGATGAGAAAAATCGGAAGACAGGAAATTGCTGAGATTAAAAAAGTTAGCGTCTTGAAGAAAAAATCAGCCAAGCTTTGCGACACTTAACTAGTCATCGTCGATCTGTACATGTTAAAATTATGTACTAGCAAATTTTATAGTAATGAATATTTTTTGTTACATTTACAAATTTTTAATTGAGTATATATTTCCCCTCACATGGTTTTTTATGTTGAACGCACAGGGCTTAACAAAATATTTATTTTTCATTTCATTCGTTGGAAACTGGAAAATAAAAATGGAAAATACTTCTATTTAGAAGCTTAAGCTTTTTATTTATTTATAAGTATATATTCAGTTATATGGGGATAACATAAAAAAAATTTTGTTCAGGGTCCCAAGAATTCTTCATGCGTTTCCACAGTTTATATTGTACGAAGTTTAATGTGTTCTTTTTTTCATTTTGTATTAATTGATTCATGCAAAATGTGTATTTTATGTCCTAGAATCATTTTAGGAACATTTTTCATTTCATATTGTTCAGAAACTTAATTATTAAAAATTTGTCAATTAGTATAATTTTGGTATAATGCTTTTGTAGTACGTGCCGCGTGCAGCACCGCTCTGGTGAGACAACTTCGCACATACAAACTATAATCACTAAGGGAATCAAGTTCTCGCCGTTCCATGCAGAGAGTCGGATAGGGCTGCACCGGATGCACAATGCCGCTAGGAAAGGCCGCAAAGTCGTGTGCGCAATTGAGGGCTGAGCCGCCATATTTACTTAGGTTGATTACAAAGAATATTGCGGTAAATTTAAATATAGTAAAAAGGTAAAAGTGTAAATATTAAAGAAACAATATGAAAACCATGCTTTTTTACCAGTATTAGAATTGATATTATACATAATTAAACTAATGAAATGAAATTTAATTAATAATACTAAAATATAACTCGGTAATATTTGTTATTATAGTATATAATGGTGTACATATTTAAATGGGCATATGTATTTATTTATTAACTATAATTAAATATAAATTTATGAAATATAGATTATAGAATTCAACAAGCAAACTTACCTTGGAGTAGTGTAAAAATTATCTCACGTTCTGAACGTGAACTATTAATAATAGTCACATATAATAACTATTTTTAGTATAAATTATTTCGCGTTTCATAATTCAACCCTTATGTACCTGTATATAAACGGTTTTAAAAACTTAAAAAAAGCTCTATCCCCATCTGTTTTAAAAAATGTTGAATTACTCGATCTTGTTGGCGTATTTCATCATACGTTTAAATTGCTTAGGAGTAATAAGTTGCTCCAACTGAAAGAAGTTATAGAAATAATTTTAAATATAAAAAAAAATGATAAACTATTGTATTTTGGTCGTTTACGAACATTTTAATTTATTGGAAAATAATAAAATTGAAAAAGGAACAAACCCTAAAATATAATTAATACTGAATGCAGATATTACATAAAAATTAAGTATGTACATGCTGTGACTAGTATGTTACTAAATAATAGAATCTAATTCTATAAATACCTGAGTAATAATATAGAAGATCATCACTAAATAGTACAAAACATCAGGTACGAAAGTGCTTCACAAGCAGCAAATGACTTAATTACAAAATCACCAGAGTATCACAAACAAGAAGTTTTAAATGTCAAACGGAAGTAGTGACTGATTCAACACCTTAATGTTTAAACTACATGCAAAAGTAATAAATAAACAATTCTTAAAAGAAAAGAATGAAAATTGAACTATTAGAAATTATTGATTGAATAATATCAGTACAGCGTTAAGAAAAACTAATTCGCAGCTGTGTTGCATTTACCTAGTGTATTGCCGCCATACTGAATTATGGAATCAACCTAAGTAAAGATGGAGGCTCAGCCTTCAATCAGGCCCTGTCAACTCAATGGTAGAAATATGAAGAAGCACAGCGCCAACAGTTGGCCGCAACTTGAACTAAAAGTATCAATGTGTGGCGTATGTATGTTATATATGCATTGTATATGTGTTAGAAGTTTTAAAATTGACTATAATGATCAGTAAAATGGATAAACTAAGTGGAAAACACGTATAAAAATACAGAAAGTTTAAGAAATAAATTTTCTGATATTTTTATACATTTTTTCACTTAGTTTATCCATTTTACTGATCATTATAGTCAATTTTTTAAATTATCAGACAATGTAAGACCATTCCCATCTTTTTTAGGCAACAACACTAAAGGCACTATTTTTTTCTTGAACACATTTCGCGGACCACATAAATAATCCTGCTCGCGAAAATGCAAATAGCACAGTTGATACCCGCTCTTGTAAATTTCTTTGTAGGTTAGATTCTTCACAAGTGGGTTTAACACTGCCTATAACCACAACGTTTGTTGACGTTTGTGCAACGCAGTGCAACGAGGACCAAACGAGGATATGCAAGGACAGACGCAGACTTGGGCGAGCGGGGTGGGGTGCAGCGGGGCCGACACGTAGCGCCAACAGTTGGCCGCAACTTGTACTACGCCTAAAATAATAATCATAATTCTTCATATTCCCCCATTAGAGTTAACAGGGCCTGATCACGCAAAATGTTTGCAACTGAATTTATTTGCGATAAGTATTCGAGAGACATTTTTTGCGTTGCAAAAGAAATTCATTGCACAGTTAGATAGAATTGATTAATATTGAGACATTAATCTTTAATATATAGCATAGGCTAACCTCTCTTGAAGAATATCTTCTGGCTTAGAATGCTTTTCGCAAATCGCATGACCTGCTTTTAATTTCATATCATCCCGAAGGATAGCAATTTGCCGTAAGTCTATTGTATTTTCATCCTTCGGTACAATGAAAAAACGAACTTTATCGGAGCAAGATTTTTATCCGGATTTATACCCAAAACAGACACATTTTACCATTTTTTGCACCAATTTTTTTAAACATTTGTTTCTAGACTCGCGAAATTTATCTCAGTACCGTTCAAGAATTCGAAAATTAAAAAATTTACAGGGAAAAGCTTAAAAAACTACATTTTATAATATGATTTTGATGGAAGTCGGCCCAATGAACAGTCAGCACCACCATGGCAGCCAGCACGAAGGAATAATAAGGAGACCAAACTGCCATGGGAAACTTTTCCGAATCTGGCAGGAGCAACGGCACGGTAAGTGCCCGTCTTGTAAGTTGGAAGTAGTGGAAAGGAGTGCGCAAGTGCGCAGTTGTCCTCTTCTTACTCAGGGGAAAATGTGCGAGTGAGACGAACTTGTCAAATTGATCTAAGCCAGAGAGGTTATGCAACCCGGTACACGACACGACATTGCTAAGAAAAAAATCTATTATATTAAATGCATTATATTATATTACACGCGATCTTCAAAATCTTTAAAATTTCTCGGATTAAATCCCCTCACCTTTGAAGAAAAAAACTATTCAACATTATTTAACACACGATTTACGAAGTAATAACAAATACCATAATTTCCCTAGCGAACTGGCTGAACGGTAGCTTTACGCTGTACCGTAAAGCTATCGTAAAGCTATCGTAAAGTAGCATTATAACTCATGAATGAGGCAAAATAAACATTCAAAATGTTTTCATCCTCATTCTACGTTGAAAATAACGTAACTGGTAATTGAAATATGCAATAATTTTATTTATTCACGGTGAAAATTTAAAAAAAACATAATACCTGTCATTGAAGGCAGTGCAGTGGTTCACCTTTTGTGGAACTTCTCCGTTAAAGTTGACCATTGGTTGGAGTGAGACACAACTATACTTTCATCTCACTCTAACAAATATTTAATCCTGACGGTGAAGACATGGAAAGTGATGAACCACTGCACTGCCTTGAATGACAGGTATTATGCTTTTTTCAATTTTTAGCGTAAATAAATAAAATTATTGCATATTTCAATTACCTGTTAACGTTATTTTCCACGTAGAATAAGGATATAAACATTTTGAATGTTTATTTTGCCTCATTCATGAGTTATAATGCTACTTTACGATAGCTTTACGGTACAGCGTAAAGCTACCGTTCAGACAGTTCGCTAGGGTTCCATTTCAAGATTTACAATCTTATATTCGATATATACTTACCACTTTTATAATGCACTCCTTTAGCTTTATACGAGTCCTGAGATAATAATTTTTTATTTTTCAAACTAAATTGAAATTGAACAAATATCTGCCGCTTGCAAATGATCAAAAAATCAATCAACATTAATATTAATGTTAATATAACATATTAATTTCAACCAATTTAGTCTGTATTGGTTGAAATTAATATAAAATAACCTAAAAAACATTAAATTTGTCTTAAAGAAATGAATTATGTTTTACTTACATTAAATTTATCCAATACAGACTAAATTGGTTGAAATTAATAAAACATAACCTAAAATCAACTCATTCGTTAATTTTTTTTACATTGTTTCAAAATTATTAAATCCGTTCTGTAAATAAATCAATTCGTAATTGCAAAATATCATAAAAACCATATTTCGCAATAAATAATTATTGCACACAACTTTATATTTCTTAGTTTTGAATGTTATTAAAAAAGAAACGAGAAAAAATCTTCTTGTCCTTTTCTATTAAAATTAAATTAATTTTAGTTTTAGCGCCATCTATCGATCGGTTTGGATGTTTCTCTTGGAATCGTCCTGACCACTATGCACATGCCTGTCATTTATGTATTTTTATCGTGTTCTATTTTTTCATCGAAGACTCGAATGCACTACCCTAGTCAGGACATTCACCAGGCTGGACATTGACGTACACCCGATGTTCACAATTTATTTACAGTTCAATTGAAGATTTTGCAAAACACTATATTTACGTAATTATAGTCATTGACGTGTGCATGGAGAATAGACATAAGGAGACCAAACTAATGTAACTGAAAATCAGCATCTTTTTGTCGGAAGTACATTGATTGAGTATGAGAACGTCCCAAGAGATGGCGCTCCTGGAAGTAGCGTAAAAAAGAAGAACTCTTCGTGTACCTTTGCATGCATGCAGGTTGTCATGGTAACATATATTTATTATAAGAATGTTTACAAACATTTACAAATATTAACCTTAATTTGCGGTTATGTTAGAATATTTTGAGCAGCCCTCTGCAACTTAAAACTAAAAGTGGGCTGACTTTTGTCTGGCGAGCGCATTAGTACTTAAAGTGACCGAGCGCGGCGCTGATAAGCTTTAGGGCCCACAAATTGCCAAATGCATGGCAAAACAGTAAAGATTCGAGGTTTTTTGATATTTAGTAGTGTGTTTATCGTGTTTTTTGTTGAAAAAGTAAAGTGAATAGCTTTCTTGGTCTAAGGATGTAAAAAACAATAAAAAATGGTGAAGTGTATTGCCGTGAAGTGTGATTCTGGCTACAAAAAGAAACGGAGTTCCGAGGAGCAAACTCGTCGATTTTTGTATGTGCCAAAAGATAAAAATTTAATTAAAAAATGGCAGCGCGAAATTTCAAGAGTCGATATCGAAGTTGAAGAAGGTCAAGCAGTTTGTGACAAACATTTTGCTGAAAGTGACATCATCCGCGAAAGAACAATTATTGGTCCTGACGGAATTGTTTTGGAACGGTATGTATTTGAAACCTTTGAAGTAAAAGGAATAGAATAAACAATGTTTATGGACGAACGACTCGATTTAAAAGAATTGTGATAAACTTTTTATTGTTATGTTTTATTCACAATGTGATAATTATTTTTTTCATAATATTAGTGTTGAAATGCTTCTTGCATTTATTCTATATATAATATTGCCTTATTATTTATTATTAATCCTATATACATGCCTAATGTCTCTTGTTTATTGATATTTTTATAATTGCAAAATATAATTTGTGTTAGTAAAAATAGTTCATCATGTTAAATAAATTTTAATGAACAGCTGAGTCAGTTACTTTACAACTACAGTTTAAAAAAATGCAATAACCAATTTTGAATTTTGATTTTAAAACTAACAATTTCCACACTTTTATTTACTTCTTATGAAAAACTTAATATTAATGTTTATTTGCACAAATAAATGTATTTATATTTGATTATAACTTATAATCATTGCACTAAATTTCTAAAATTAATTAGTTGACTAATTATATTAATTATTTAATTAATGACAATTTTATTGTGATTACTTCGTGTTTTATATTTATTTTATTCAATTTATTAACTGGGTCATATTTTTCTTATTTCTTTCACCCCTAATTGATCGTTCAGAAAATCAATATATTTCACTTTTTCTCATATATTTTGTATTATTATATGCCAAAAACATTTAACTTTATTTTTCTGTCAAAGAAAAAACACGAAAAGGCAGTTCAAATTTTAAAAAAAGATAAATATTTACATTTTGCCATGTATTTGAAAGCAAGTCGGCCCTATAGGTAATCAGCGCCTCCATTTCGCCTGGTGGCCTCTAGAGGAGTAGCACTGGGCTGATTTTGAGCGAACAGAAGGAAGCGGCCATTTTTTTACGCCACTTGCATTCGCGCCATCAATCGGGAAGTTCTTGTACCTTTTCCATGTATTTCCGACAAAAACGTGCTCAACTTTTGTGAAGTTCATGCATAAGAGATTGGTCTCCTTATGTTTATTCTCCATGGACGTGTGATATCAAACTTTTCTCACTTTAATATTCTCTGCAAATAGAAAGCGATAGAGTTAAAAATGTGCGCATGCGATTTATACTCGGAATGGTTGCATTACATCGAACTCGTCACTTATTGTACAGTCACTGTGACCGATTTGGGATCAAGTCTGTACATGAGTTCGGCCTCCTTATACTACTTCGTGGTTTGGAGTTCAGTTTTCTATTCGGTTTTCATTATAATAGATTCCTGAAGTGGGAATTTGATAAGTTATTCTAATTGTTCAATGTTAATTAAGAAATCTAGTTCTGGTCTGGTCTGGTTATTTGTTCAATTGAACAAGAAGCCCATAAAAAAGAAGAATTAAAAAATCAGTGCAATGACGGAAAAAGAAGATATATCCTCAGTTCATAAACCAGAAGTTAATCGAGTTCCCAAAGTATTTGAATTTTCATCGCCAAATATCATATACAGCCCTGAAAAAGCGATCCATTTTGGCGTTACATCAGAACATGTATACTCACCTAATACATCTCAAGGCAGCATATTTCAATTCTCACCACCTACAAATCTATCGAAACATCAACATGAAATTCAGGATCTTGCTAAAAAATACAAGCCTCGAATATTCAGAAATACATTCAAACCCCCAATCAACGTATTTACTCAAGCGCTTAAAGGTAGTATGTGTAAATAATTTTTTCAGTTTTTATATGAATCGCACAACTTTTGCAACTAAATTTTTAGGTCTGTAAAGGTGGTGTCAAGAAAAAGAGGGTTAAGGTCATGGATTAATCGAACCATTAGCATTAATTTGTTCATGTAAGATAACTTTTTTAATTTACAAAACATCTTTCTAAAAATGTGGGAAACATAACAGAAGACAATAAAACACATCTGTTAACTTCTTTTTATTAAAAATTAGAAAATTTATCTTTATTTACAGTTAACTTTAAAAAATTTCAATCAAACGAGGTTGACAGGCAAATTTTTAGAAAAATATTTTGTAAAATGAAAAAATTATCTTACGTGAACTTTTGCAGGAATTTATCACATGCCTTAAGGCAATGGAAAAATCAGACCATATGATCGATCTGGTGATCATGTCCAAAATTTTGTCCGCACAAAAGAAGATTTCAAGTCAAAAATTTGTAAGATCAAAGAAGATGTACTAAGGAAGGTCTGTCGACTCTTAGATTCTTTGAATTAAAAAGAAGACATTTTTCTAAAACGCGCATTCGAAAGCGTCTTTTATTCCACAGAAAGATGTCAAATTCTCTAAATTTGAATTTAATTTGCATTTATTTGCGATATAAGAGTTTGAAATTGTCTACGAGGACACCTGTCGGCAACGTATCCTATCTGATACGCGACTAGTGATTCTCCGATAATGTAGGCAGTGGCAGAAATTTCAAACTCAACTAATTAATTTGAAATATTTTTTTATTATCATACAAATTTAAGAGTTACCAGACTTATCTTAGTGGCTTTTCTTTGATCTCACAAATTTTTTACTTGATATCTTATTTTGCATGGACAAAAGTTTTCAGTTGAAAAAATTACCATATCGATCATGTGGTCTGGTTGATCCATTGCCATAAGGCCATGTCTTAGGTGGGCCACGTGCCCAAGTTAGTCCTCTCATTGATATTTTCTTTGTCCACATCTAAAATTAAAAGTTAAAAGAAAGCAGAAAATGTTGGTAAACCCTTAATAAAGTAGAATTTAAAGTGTGTGTGAAAGCATACATTTAGGGGAACAAAAAAAGTATGTTATAAAATAATCAATCAAGCAATCTGCATTATCATGACAGATCTTGCTAGATCGTGCGCATACAGAGTTCTATGGGGCCGGTCGGTGTTCACACAACTATGTTTATTTATTGAAAACTTTTGTTACATTTATAAATATTTAGGACCAGATGAACCCAAATGAAGTTATTTGGGCGAAAAAAAATTGATTACTTGGTCACGTGGCCCACCTAGGACATGGCCTTAAAGTAAAGTTTAGTGATAGGACTTTGAAATTATCTGTAAGACAGTAAAAGTTATGTACATACTAGCGGCGTCAAATTTAAACTTCGAAATTTTACTAAGTACAATTCCAATTCAAAAATAATATCAGAAACTGAAATGCTTTACGGTTGTTCCTATTATTTTTACATTCTCATCATGGATGAGAAGGTATTGGTTTTATGTGAAAAATGACTTTCGAAAATTTTATCAAATCTTTACGTTTTGAGACCCCCTGAGTCCGAAAAAACGGTTTTTACGAAAGTGTCTGTCTGTCCGTCTGTCTGTCCGTCTGTCTGTCTGTCTGTCTGTCTGTAGGTCGTGTGCGGCATAACTCTCGATAGAATTATCAGATTGAATTGAGCGTTGGTACACTTTATCGGAGCCGAAAAAGTAAGGACAAGTTCGTTAACCAGCCACATCCAATCAAAATTGAGGGATGGAGCACTACTTTTGTGTTTTTGAAAATAATTTTTTGAAAAAATCGAAAATTTTAATACTGGTTTTAGATAGTGCTCATAAATCTCTAAAAATTATCTTGATAACGTTTTTTGATTAAATCAAAATTAGAAATGTTATAGCATATTCAAATTCGAAAAAAGTCAATATAAAAATTCCATTTTCCAGTTAAATTATACGAGATACGAAAAAACGTTATGATACAATATTATTGAATAAATAAAGACCTACAAATCTGAATTGTAACATTTTTTCATAAGATGCATATTTTTTTTTTTAATTCAAAAATAATCTATTGAAAATCCAAAATTCAATTTTTTAACAATAATATGTGAAATACGAAAAAAACGTAAGAATACAAAGTTGTTCGTTTCAAAAAGATCTACAAGTTTTGTCTTACACAGTTTATGAAAAAACATATTTTTCGTTTCAATTCCAAAAAATACGATTAAAATTCAATAATTCCATTTCTTAGACAAAATATATGAGATACATAAAAAAAGTTCAAATGAAAAATTATTTCCCTAAATGAGGTCTACAAATTCTTATTAAGAAATTTCTCGACAGGATGTATATTTTATATATTTAAAGAATTTGAAAATCTTTAAATATTGAATTTATTTGCATTATTTGCGATATAAGAGTTTGAAATTGTCTACGAGGACACCTGTCGACAACGTGTCCTATCTGATACGCGACTAGTGATCCTCCGATAATGTAGGCAGTGACAAAAATTTCAAACTCAACTAATTAATTTGATATATATTTTATGTTTTGATTTTTAATATTAAAAAAATTCGATTTTTTTCACCAAAATATGTGAGATACGAAATAAGCGTTGTTCTGCAGAATCGTTTCCTTAAAGTAGTACGATCACGAAAATTAGACCTCAGACAAAAATAGATAATTTTGCTTTCAAGAATAGCAAAATTATTATTGAAGGGCCAATTTGAATGAAAAAAGATTATTTTTCATGAAAAAAATTTGAAATACAAAAAAATAATGTTATTAATAAATTTTATTTTTGCCCAAACTTATTTTCTTATCGCTTCGAGTCAAATTTTTGAAAATGATGCGATTCTAATAAATTATGGTTCATTTTTTTAGAAAAAAGATTCTCTACAACTTGACCGTTTCCTATTTTTGAAATTGAATTAATTATTATCAAATACAGCAATTTGTTTATAAAAATTTTGTTTTGAAAAATTGTTTTTTTTTAATTTCAGCCATTAAAGAATTCATTTTCAAAAATTGGAAACGGTCAAGTTGTAGAGAATCTTTTTCCTAAAAAAATGAACCGTGATTTATTATAATCGCATCATTTTTAAAAATTTGGCTCGAAGCGATAAGAAAATAAGTTTTGGCAAAAATGAAATTTATTAATAACATTATTTTTTTGTTTTTCAAATTTTTTTCATGAAAAATAATCTTTTCTCTTTCAAATTAGCCCTTCAAAAATAATATTGCTATTCTTGAAAGCAAAATTATCTATTTTAGCCTGAGGTCTAATTTTCGTGATCGTACTACCTTAAATAAACTCTACGATTATTTTTTCTTTTTGAGAGATTTGGAAGAAAATAAATTATTTTAATCATGTAATTTATTAAAAAGTTACTGAAATGTATACAGAAAATCTAGCGCGAAGCGCGAGTGTCATGATGAGAATGTGTTCCTTAAGGCCGATAGAGCCTTAAGTAAATTGAATTTCCTGTTTCACTTAAACTGAAAAAGAAATTTTAGTGAATTTGAGAAAATGAGTAATTTACATCATCTTTAATATTATAAAATTGGTTTGAGCTTCAGTATTAAATTATTAGAAATAAACTTAAATGTATGCGAAGAGCACAAGACCGAGCGCGAAGCGCGAGGTCCAGAAAGATCGGAGCACGAAGCGCGACGTTCAAAAATTCCGGAGCGCGAAGCGCGCGATGGGAATGTGCCCACGAAGCGGGCAGATTTTTTTATTTTTGTTTAAGTTTACGAATTTGCGTGTTATTTTTATGTGAAAGCTATATGGGCGTATCAAGAACTTTTTATTTTCCAGTAGAAAAATAAAGGACAAATTTTTTATAAGCACAGGACTGGGAATTTCACAATATTATCTGAAGGTACTACAAAATCATATTATACAATTGGGTATAAATATGACAGTTTTCTTGTGTGACGTCACTCGAGACGTATAAGCCATTTCACATTAGACAAATTTTAATTTTATATTCCACCGTTACGGTCGACTTAAGGATTTATAATATTCTGCTAAAAGTTAGCAATTAATTATTTGTTTCTTGAGCACAATTACAGAATGTTTAAGGACAACCATGAGAAGGTATTTATAAACTTGTCCAAAACTTTTAATTATATTTCAAGGAGTATCATGAGTGATATGGTCGTTTTTAAATTTTGTACGCACACCATTTTTTTTGAAATTATGAATCCTTTCACAAGAAAATGCGGACAATGGTTTAAGTTGGCTCTCATCCTTTATAATTACTTCAATTTTGAGTTTCAATAAGCTTTTTTCGCGTGCGTGCTGGCTTATTTACGAGAAGTCTGCAAATATGTAATAAATGTAAGTGTAAATGTAGATTCCCATGAATAAACATAGTTCTACTTTATTTCGTCATAGAGTTTGAGCATAAAAAGCATATGCAAATGTGGATCGGAACAAGCTGACTTCATTAGAAATCGAACATTTAAACATTTAAGTAGTTGTCATGCGAGAAAAAAGGTTTTCTATGGTTTTAAGAGTTGAAGTGAACATTATTTTTCATAAAAAAAAATTTGGAATTTACGAAAAATAATACTTTAAATAATATTTTTTGTAATAGAAAATTTTCTTTCTATCGCTTATCAATTTAAAAAAAAATGATTGGCCATGATTCATGATTTTCATAAATCATGGCTTCTTTCTCGGGTGAAATATTCTCTACAACTTTACCACTTCCAATTTTGTTTTGGCATGGGGTCAGTTTGTTCTTTCTTTTTTATTAAAAAATAAAAATAAATACATATACATTGAAAAAAAACGTGGGGGGGGGGGGGGGGTCTTTTGACCGAATACGGGGGCCCTCTTCAGTGCCATAAATTCAAAGATTATATAAACAAAAATTCACAGTAAATGATTAAAAATAATGAAAATAATTAAAAAGATAAATTGTAAAAACTTATCTCAAAGCTTGCAAATCAAAATGAAGCAGTCCAGTCTGGAAAATTTTTAGAAAATAAATACCACTTAAAACTAAATTAGGTCCTTGTCTAGAAGGAAAAAGTCTAAAAACCCAATCGAGAAAAGTGGCTTGGTTGACTGACATTTTTTTATGCTATCCTAAAAGGTTTTTTTCCTTTTTGAAAAAGACTATTGCTCTATACCTATTTAAAAAATTCGAGATCTTTCGAGAAATGGTGATTCTTACGAGTAAACGGAAACGCGTATTTTTGACAATGTTCAAATATTAACATTCTGGTCTGAGACGTTTAAGTCCCATAAGTGTAATCTCAAAATATAAATTACCAGGGAAAATTAAATACAAGAGTAGATGGTTAAGCGTCTGCTCACAACAAGATTTTAGAGATAGGCATTATATAGATGTTCATGCTTCTATTATCTTATTTTAATAATTGTTAAGGAAATAGTTAAAAGTAGAGTAAAATAGATGACATATTGTATAGTACAATATACAGGGTGGGCACGAGTGGGTTGCAGAATAGGGAATATAATTGGGAGTAGTTTAGTATACGAAATACCGCCCAACATGCACTTTCGCTATTCGAAAAGATCTTTTTCAGGCGTTTTTTTTAAATTCGCGCCAGCTCGAAAGAGGTCGTGCATGTCTGTTCCCTTTTTTCTAGGTCCGTAATAGTGAAACCTGTCCACATTAAATTTTAAATATGGTACAGGTTAGGTTTCCAAATGTCATTTTTGAAAAAATAGTGCAAATATTAAAATTAAAAGTGTCATGTTTTAAAAATATTGTCGAAAGTGCGGCAGAATTTTAAACAACAGTGAGTGAATTTATTATTCAGACACACTAGTGTAAATAGTTGAAAATTGGAATCAAGTGTGACAGCAAGAAGCTCACCTTTGTAGTGTGTGATAAAAAATATAAATTTTAAACAAATAAAGAGCTTTGTTGCTCTAAAAGATTGACAAATGAGAACAGGAATAATTTATAACATGGAGAATGGTAAGATTTTAAATCTCTATGATAAAAAATATTGAATATATTTTTAATGTAAAATTTTCAATTACAATAATATGTTTTTAATTTTCAGAAAAATATCTACTCACTTCAAATGAAGTTAAAAAAGAAAATTAAAAATTTTTAATCTGACGGGAAATTCAGATAAGTATTTTTTATTTCACTTTCAATGATATTCTTAAAAAAAGACGTTTACTTTGTGAAATGTTTTTTTTTTCAGAAAGAGTAAAAAATGAAGCAAGAGGGGAAAATAAAGGATTTAAGAACTAAAATTGTGTAGGTATTTATGTTTCTTATAAGTTGCAGTAGCAAAAGTACATACATAATAATTTAATAATAGTTTGAAATATCTTAAAGCTAAACTTTATAATTTATCATTCTGAACAAAATATCAAAACACTAACTGATGTTTATGTAATCAAATCCTCGATAGCCATTGATTATTGTAAAAATTGTTCCCGGGACTAGAATAAAGGTTTCAAAATTCTGCAAACTGGATCAGGAGTCTACGTTCATGTATTCTGTTAGTTCTTATACTAAAACGTTGTAAAAAATTATTTTTACAAATCTTCAATACTCATAGCGGCCGGTCTAGAGTGGCCAAGTTCTAAATACACACAAAACATTACCTAAACCTTTGACTATAACCAAAATAATATCTATAAATTCTTTCAATTCAGTTCATAAGTAGCTATCACTGTCTCTTATCAGTTCCCACAGCTAAACTGCATAATTTATGATTTTAAAAAAATTTTGAAACATTAAATGGTGTTTTTGGAGTCAAATCCTCGATAGCCAATGATTATTGTAAAAATTATTCCCGGGACTACAATTAAAGTTTTCAAATTCTGCAAAGTGGCTCAGTAGTCCTAATTTACATACTCTATCAGTCCTCATAGTAAATATTTCAGAAAAATCATTTTTTCAAAACTTCAATACTCATAGCTGCCGTTCTAGAGTGGCCAAGTTCCAAATACACACAAAATATCACATAAATCCTTGACCGTAATTAAAATAATGGCTATAAATTCTTCCATGTCAGTTCTTAAGTACCTTTTATGTTCACTGTGGACTTTCTTGCTCTAAATATAAACCATAACAATCAAAACACAACCATTAAAATTTTTGTTATGTTCCTGGTATTTTATGCAGGAATGTACTAGAAACGGCTGAAAAAATATGGCAATGAAATGATTTATAATGGTGAGTTTTTGGACGTAATAATTTTTGGTCGCTCTGAAAAGGGCCGTTCGTTTTCTCCCAAATAAGGGTAAATGTTTGATTCCTGTGACATCTGCATTTTTCAGTCCAGATTCTGCTCGAATTGAAGCCCATCGTGGTCGATGCAATGTTGCAGTCTTTCCACAAACTCTCTCCTAATATTTTGCAGAACTTCCGGTGTAAAAATGTCTTGACACTTTTGACTAATCGTATGTTTGAAATTGTCTATTGTGTCTTCATTTTCATACCGGTAGACTGCATTTTTAACTGTCCCCCACACGCTGAAGTGGAGGGGTGATAAGTCTGGAGAACGTGGAGGCCACTGGATTGCACCACCAATACCGATGAGCCTGCCATCAAATTCCTCTCGCAGGATTTTTAGAGCTGTAGCAGTTTGTGCAGAGTTACATTTAGCAAAAAATAATAGTTACGATAGATTAATTATTGTCCAACCTGGAATACCGCGATCAAGGATAAGCTTTTCGGAAGGAAGATTCTGTTCCTTTTTTTTTAATCTTCATACTGGAGATCTAGTGTAATAGTTTCCTTTTTTTTCTCAGAATGCATCTTCTAGAGCTAGTCTTATTTGAATAATTGCAGTCCTCTGTTTTATTCAATTTATTGTATTCGCCGATAGTTGTTGGTAAAGTAGGAAATGGATAAATTACGCATTGTTCTTTTGTTTTACGCATATGCATAATTTCTGTGCTTGTCATTATGACGAAATTTAATAATTTATTGTATTTCTACCGAGGAGAAAATGGAAAACGCGAATATGTTTGCTGGAGGTGCTATTCGGTACACAATTGCAGGAAAAGTGCAAGTTCTTAAGTGGTACTGGGGTCAGTACAGTGTAGCAGAAACACGTGCGAAATTTTTTGAAGAATTTCTTGACAGGCCGGTTCCTAGTCCGAACACTATTTATTCTTGGTGCCGGAAACTAGAAACTGAGGTGTGTCTAAATGATGAACATGTACAAACGCAAAGACCTGCTCGGAAACTTCGCGAGGACACAAAAGTTCAAGTGTGTACTGCAATTGAGAATCAGCCAACAGCAAGTACTCGTGCATTGGCGAACATTACATATGTGCCGCGAACAACTGTACGAAAGGTGTTACAAGAACACGGATACCATCCCTATAAACTGCATTTCGTCCAGAAATTAATACCGGGCGATGGTGAACGCTGGATTCGTTTCTGTCGCGAAATGCAATTGTTAATTGCGGAACAGCCAGACGCGGTTGAAACAATTTGTTTCACGGACCAGGCAACTTTCATTCTTAACGGAAAAAGAAACCGGCAGAATTTAAGGTTCTCGTCCCGGGAAAATCCCAAAATTATATCGGAAAGCAACACGCAGTGGCAACGCAAAGTGAACGTGTGGCTGGGAATTCTTGGTCCTCACCTAATTGGGCCCTTTTTATTGACGGCAACTTAAACAGCGATAAATACATCGAGTTGTTGGAAAATCAAATTTTACCGGAGATTTGCAGGAAGACAGCAAACGATAATGTAAGTACATTTTTTGTTTTAAAATAACAAAGTACAATAATAAACTGGAAAACCGCAGAGAAAATGATAAAACGAGTTTTTGATTCGAATTAAGTAGTGTCTTTTGTTTTTTATTTGAATAAAATAGCAGTATATCCCAACTCATTAAAGGCCTTTCATGTACTTTTTAACAATTGACAAAAAAATTAATATGATTTGTAATTCCTTGCAGAGACCAAAGTACTTCCAGTACGATGGGGCCCCACCTCACCGAACTACTACAGCTCTAGAAATCCTGTGAGAGGAATTTGATGGCAGGCTCATCGGTATTGGTGGTGCAATCCAGTGGCCTCCACGTTCTTCAGACTTATCACCCCTCCACTTCAGCGTGTGGAGGACAATTAAAAATGCAGTCTACCGGTATGAAAATGAAGACACAATAGACAATTTCAAACATACGATTAGTCAAAAGTGTCAAGACATTTTTACACCGGAAGTTCTGCAAAATATTAGGAGAGAGTTTGTGGAAAGACTGCAACATTGCATCGACCACGATGGGCTTCAATTCGAGCAGGATCTGGACTGAAAAATGCAGATGTCACAGGAATCAAACATTTACCCTTATTTGGGAGAAAACGAACGGCCCTTTTCAGAGCGACCAAAAATTATTACGTCCAAAAACTCACCATTATAAATCATTTCATTGCCATATTTTTTCAGCCGTTTCTAGTACATTCCTGCATAAAATACCAGGAACATAACAAAAATTTTAATGGTTGTGTTTTGATTGTTATGGTTTATATTTAGAGCAAGAAAGTCCACAGTGAACATAAAAGGTACTTAAGAACTGACATGGAAGAATTTATAGCCATTATTTTAATTACGGTCAAGGATTTATGTGATATTTTGTGTGTATTTGGAACTTGGCCACTCTAGAACGGCAGCTATGAGTATTGAAGTTTTGAAAAAATGATTTTTCAGAACTATTTACTACGAGGACTGATAGAGTACGAGAATTAAGACTTCTGAGACACTTTACAGAATTTTGAAACTGTTATTCTAGTCCCGGGAACAATTTTTACAATAATCGTTGGTTATCGAGGATTTGATTACATAAACATCAGTGAGGGTTTTTGAAATTCTTTTAAAATGACAAATTATAAAGTATAGCTTTAGGAACAGATGAGAGACAGGAGTAGGTACTTGAGAACCAAATTAGAAGAATTTAGAGCAATTATTTTAATTACAGTCAAGGATTTATGTGATATTTTGTGTGTATTTGGAACTTGGTCACTAGAACGGCAGCTATGAGTATTAAAGTTTTGAAAAAATGATTTTTCAGAAATATTTACTATGAGGACTGATAGAGTATGTAAATTAGGACTACTGAGCCACTTTGCAGAATTTGAAAACTTTAATTGTAGTCCCGGGAATAATTTTTACAATAATCATTGGCTATCGAGGATTTGACTCCAAAAACACCATTTAATGTTTCAAAATTTTTTTAAAATCACAAATAATACAGTTTAGCTGTGGGAACTGATAAGAGACAGTGATAGCTACTTATGAACTGAATTGAAAGAATTTATAGATATTATTTTGGTTATAGTCAAAGGTTTAGGTAATGTTTTGTGTGTATTTAGAACTTGGCCACTCTAGACCGGCCGCTATGAGTATTGAAGATTTGTAAAAATAATATTTTTCAACTTTTTAGTATAAGAACTAACAGAATACATGAACGTAGACTCCTGAGCCAGTTTGCAGAATTTTAAAACCTTTATTCTAGTCCCGGGAACAATTCTTACAATAATCAACGGCTGTCGAGGATTTGATTACATAAACATGAGTTAGTGTTTTGATATTTTGTTCAGAATGATAAATTATAAAGTTTAGCTTTAAGATATTTCAAACTATTATTACATTATTATGTAAGTACTTTTGCTACTGCAACTTATAAGAAACATAAATACCTACACAATTTTAGTTCTTAAATCCTTTATATTCCTGTTCTCATTTATCAATCTTCTAGAGCAACAAAGCTCTTTATTTGTTTAAAATTTATATTTTTTATCACACACTACAAAGGTGAGCTTGTTGCTGTCACACTTGATTCCAATTTTCAACTATTTACACTTGTGTGTCTGTATAATAAATTCACTCACTGTTTAAAAATTCTGCCGCACTTTCGACAATATTTTTAAAACATGACACTTTTAATTTTAATATTTGCACTATTTTTTCAAAAATGACATTTGGAAACCTAACCTGTACCATATTTAAAATTTAATGTGGACAGGTTTCACTATTACGGACCTAGAAAAAAGCGAACAGACATGCACGACCTCTTTCGAGCTGGCGCGAATTTAAAAAAAAACGCCTGAAAAAGATCTTTGCGAATAGCGAAAGTGCATGTTGGGCGGTATTTCGTATACTAAACTACTTCCAATTATATTCCCTATTCTGCAACCCACCTGTGCCTACCCTGTATGCATTCTATCAAAAAAGTACCGGGAATTGGTAAATAAAACACAAACTATTTATTATTCATCCAAATTTATTTTATCGCCTTCAAAGTAGAATCCTCCCAAAATAATACACTAATGCCAACGAATAATCCAATCATCAAAACATTTTTTAAACGCATTTTCCGGAATCGACTTCAGTACTCGCCGCAGCAACGCGTTTCATGCCCAAACAATCGTTTAAAATAGTACGAATTGATTCGTTAGACACAGAAAGTTTAGAGGCTATCTCTCTTAAACTTAAATGACGATTTTCAGTCGCTATTTCCTTCACTTTAGTGATCTCAATTGTGCATTGTGAACAAACTAAATGACAAATCGCTCTCGAACTCCACGTCAGTATAGAGCACAGTGGTGCCAACTTAGCGTCAAAAAGTTTTTTGACAATCTCTTTAAGCGGGTTTTTCGAATGATCAATTCCCGGTACGTTTTTGACAGAATGTAAGGCAGATAAACATAAAATGTAATAGTAATCGACGGTCCGTTATTGCTTAATGAATTTTAGTCGTCGTTGGACGCCTGTTCATTGTGCTAGGTACGTCAGTAATTATACGCACGTGCCTTATCACATTTGGTTCGCTTTCGATGCTTTCCCGCTGCGCCCCCGTCTCACCGCCTTGAGACCGCCAAGACTTTGTAGCGCCTCTATCTTGGATGTTGGCATTTTCGCGACGATAGTACACGCCATACTGGACGAATCTATGATGGTTCGACCTTTGATTGTCATTTCTACCTTTAAAATTGCGCTTATTATAATCGCGCTCCTGGTTTGCGTCAAGATGGCCTAGAGGGATAAAGTTATGCCCTTTAAAACGAATCGTATTGCTGTAATCAGAATAAGAATTCTCTTTATAATCTTGTCCATTAAAACCAGTCCCAAGATTATAATTACAATTTACATTTTGTTGAGCACGGTTCGCTGTTGCTTCAAAGTTATTTCGATTGTTATACATTTGATAATTGTTTCTTTTTAAATTATTTCCGTTGGAAAAAGCAGTTTTTCCGTACACGCTAGGATAAGACCTTTGATTTTGAAACGAATTAGAATTAGTATTACTAGGATTGAGATTTGAAGGCCCTGCTTGGACAAAAGCATCGAGCAATTTAATTAACTTTTCATGAGTTTTAACATTTCTAATAATAATTGCATTTCTAATATCGTCATTAAAATGTCTTGACAATTTCGACATTATATCGGTTTTAGAGGGTGGTGGAATCAAATCTTTTGCATTATTCATTATTTTAATCGCGTACTCAGCGCTGGATAAATTTCCGTTAGGAATGTATTTTCAAAACTGTAGTTCAGAGATGTACACATTTTCGTTACAATACTTTTTAATGCATTTTTTTCTAAAACAACTTATATTTTCATGCTCTGAATAGACTAATTCCCACCACTCTCTTGCAATGCCCTCTATGCATGCGAAAACTACATAATTCAAATCATTAATGTTTACATCTATGGTGCTAATATAACGTTCAAAATCTCTCAGGGTCCACATAGAACTTTCGCGCTTAGCTCTGAAAAGTTTGGCATGGGATATTTATTTACCTAAGGCGAGACTGCCAAAGACTACCCAGGTTTTTCTGTAATTCTTTTTCTAAAGTAAACTGCTGATCTGCCAGATCCTTTAGTCTCTTTTCATGAATCATTTTTTTAGCTATTAAATCTCCACTTAAACAATGAAGTTCCTCAAAAGCCTCGCTTAACCTGTTGCCTTTTGTTTCGACTTCTTTTACATTTTTTCCCAGTTCTAAGCTTCTAAATTCACATTCCGTTTCACGCATTTGCACGCAACTATCTACTCTATTAACAATTAAATCAGTAAATTCGTTAAATCGCTTCCCAGTGTTTAGTTTCAAATCTGATATCTTCTTAGAATTATCTATTATTCCTTCTGCGCGTAAAGAGGATCAACATGACTCGTTATCCACTGGTTCGCGCGACATATTCTCATTTAGTGATAAGTCTAGCGCCGGATTTTGATCGTTTTTTTAATATTTTATTTTATTTATTTTTTATTTATTTATTTCTTTTTGTTCGGTGGAGATAAAGAATGCATTTACCCACGTTGTATGGGACTTGGCCGAAGCAATGCCCACTTAACTCAAAACTCCAGTGCTTTCCCACCAGCCCATGACCCCGGAAACGCGCTAGCTTTAAACTTTAGGGTTGCGTTCTACAGGTGCTCAACGCCGAACTTCGGCGTCCTTATTTACTGCCTGATTGGTTTCATACGTGGCCTCTCGAAGGCTTTCTCTTAGGTACTGCCTCCCGAAAAGGCGCACAATGCATTATCCCCGGGATATGGTCATCCCGAGGCCTATCTTCTCTAGCGGAGCAAAGGTAGCATTGCGGTTTCCTTGTGTAGGCCCCTCTTCGCCGCACCTCCAGATACTCCTGCTTCGGTCGGGCCCCAGGTATTTCGCTGCAATCTGGTCAAAGCCAAGGCAGCGGTAACACTGATTTACCTCCAACTTTCAGCAAATCCTGCAGGAGACCCACTCCGTTTTAATGTGGGTCGCCTTGAACAATTTAAAGGCCCGCGCCTCATACATAAGCACATACGCCTTCCTCTTTCCTCGGTATGGTCTCTCAGTTAAAGACACCTTGAGTTCTAACCTCTTTAAAGATGGTATCTAGCCGCCTTCTGCCTTCTTTGGAACATTTCAGTTCCACCAGCATGGCCTTAGAGCGCGTCTCCCTAATTTCCTAGAATGTGGCGCCCAGTTTGTCAGGTTGGACGCGTTTCTTTAGGTCTTTTAGAATGGCTGCGCAGCTTACCCCTTCAGCGGGCGTGCTTCTGAATGTGTACCTCTCGGTCACTACGGTTTTTAGCCTCCGGTTTAGGCTCTTGCTTTCGGAGGCTCTGCCGTGTCGGGACCTCCACCCATTCCTCTTCCTTTGTGGAGGCTTTAGTTCTTTCCACCTTCAGTTTCTTGGCTACCGAATCCTGCGGGTCCGCGGTTGGCTCTCTCGGCCGTTTACGCCAGTCCGCAGTACTGCTCACTACAGTTTGAGGCTGTCTGGCAGCCTTCAACCTTGACGCTTTTAACTTTTCTGGCCGGCGTCAGTGTCACCTTTCTACCAAGAGCCCTTCCCAGCTGGTATTCAAATGTCCCGGCCCAGCGTTCCTTGTATTCGGTATCTTTCCAGAGTTGCCGTAATTAGTCCAACACCTCCGAGATATCTTCTCTAATCGGCAGGGACATGTTCTTTTATCCCGGACAGGCAGTGTTTTTGCCCCCCCCCCCCCGTGCTGCACCTCTCACTATAATTAGGCTCCGCCATTACTTCCAACTTTCCTCCGAACAATTCCTTGCACATAATTTTATTTAAATCATTTCTCACCATATTATTCCCACGATCGGCTAGGGAAGTATACGGTCCACCCCTGCAGAGCCCCGCATGCAGAAGTAAGGTTTGAATACTCTAGTAGACGACCTGCTTTTCTGGCGACATTGTCCGCGACTGCTTATTTAGTTTTTATCCGTATTTCAGAAGAAACAAATGCAGGACCGGGACATTTTGGTCGTTACCACCCTTATAACTTCCAATCAGTAGTTGGGCCGTGTTCCTTAACAATTCACCCATATTAAATTTACTGATCAACATAGACTGTGATTGTTTTAACTTTTTTCTAGGTGCTTCGCTCAGGTTGGCCATTTTGAAAATATGATTTAAAAAAGAGAATATAGCAATATCAGACATGTTATTAAACAAAATGAATATGTGCAAAAAGAAAAAATAGCAGAAGAAAAAGGGAACCTTATTTTGTTTTTATGACTTGCCCTGGTTTGGAACAGTGAACTGAACATATATAATTTATAGAAAATTATTCTCATCGGAGCTATTATTTCTCAATTACTTTAATTATACCATTCTTTTCGAATTCTGACACATTAGTGATTTTGTTTTGGCGTTATATACTTTTGGTTGTGTGAAAATGTTCAGACTGGAGCATCAGAGAGACCATCGCGTCAGGAGTAAGCTCCGCACCCACTGCCTGACCAGCGGTCTCTCTTGCCACGCCCCACGTGGCACAGACGAAGAGTGCGTGCTCTGCATTATCCACAGGGGAATCGCAGTAGCAGCAACACGTCTCCTCGTCTCTCTTCTTGAAGCGCTTCAGGTACGCGTTAACCCTTTCAGTCACGCAATTAATACGATAGTTTAATTTTCAATTTAATATACTACCCTATTGTTTTTAGGGTCGCTGATTACGAATATGAAGTCAGATTTTAAAAATTCAAAATGGCGGCTCCAATATGGCGGTCAAAAATTTTTAAATTTGGTTAAATGTGTACTAACAACTCTTTTCATAAGTTTTTGAGATCGCTGATACCGAATATGAAGTCAGATTTTGAAAATTCAAAATGGCGGATCCAATATGGCGGACATAAAATTTTAAATTTGGTTAAATGCGTTTAATACAACTGTATTGTGTAAAACCAAATAAATGTATTGAATAAAATCAAAATAATTAGAAAATGTTATAATGAACACTTAGCGATTTCGCTCTACATAATAAGTATCACTGAAAAATGTTATTGGGAGAAGGATTTTCTTGCCGCTGTCTCTTTACTTTCGTAGATTTTAAAACCAAATCAATAAATCAATAAATAATTAGTGATACACTCTTCTAATGACCGACATAATCGACTGAAATGATTTGGAAAAATCAGAATATAGTTCCCGGTTTATCCGTAGCCACATGAGGCGTAAATAGATTCTGTGAGAAAAGTTGTGTGGAACCTCCGTAGCTCAGTCGATAGAGCATTCGACCGGCAATCGAAAGGTCCTGGGCTCGATACCCAGCGGAGTGGTAGCGTTCCTTTTTTCACAGAAAATTTCTTCAAATCAATAAATGTTGGTCACTTGTTATTACAGTATGGTGACTTTCAAAATGTTTGTACTAGAAAAGTTTTCGTATGTTCAATATAAAATTTTTAGAAGAAACAGTGTTTCTTCAAAATTATTGTACTCGTCACATTATATGCTTTATATTGAATTTTGAGAATCAAATCGCACTGAGGTTGAACAGCAAAATACATGTTCTATAAAAAATATGAACTTCATCGTTGGGAGTTATACAAAGAAACTGTCATTTTTTCATTATTTTTGCCGCCATATTGAATCTACCATATTGAATTACAAGTATAAAGCAGAGCTTTTGTAATGAATAACATACAAGCTAACTCTAATACAGATAAACATTTATTTAGAGATAATTGCTTATACATTGAGACAAAAGGTATTTTTCATAGTTATTCCGCCATATTGTATTCACCATATTGAATTCCATCTATCAAATAGAGCCTTTATATTGAATAGAATACAAAATAACTTTTACAAAGAATAACTTAAATACAGAAATCCCTGTAAATTGAAAAGATTGTCAATTTTTCATAACTACGGTCTCGATTAAGAATTTTCATAAATCCAATGACAGTAATTTTTCGTTGGATAATAAGCCAATAAGTTCCAAGTATTTTTAGCAGGTGTTTATATTCAAATTTTGCCAATAACGAATTGAATCCACAAAAACACCCCCTTTTCCGCATACCTTTGTTTATAAAAATATTTAATTTTTATAAATTTATAAAATATCTTTAGCACACTAAAGTATAAGTTTTTCACTAACTAAAAATGCGAAAAATTCCAGTTTTATGCGTGATTTAAAAAATTTAATGACAAAAAAGGGAAATAAAAAAAGTGGCCACTATAATGGCTCTTGTTACTAAAAGGGTTAAAACAGCCATGGACTGAGCGTTTTCGCTAAATAAATACCGACTTCCCCGTGTTTTCTATTCAGCCAGGTGTCGAGCTCCGGGATCAGGTGGTAGGTCCATCTCCCGGTCTGCTCACTATACCATCTCTTGACGAGTCTGTGCCTTCCATCCAAGCGGATGGCCTCTTTCGCGCAAGCGATTTCCTGTAGGTTGGTTATACAGGTAAGCCCCTTGCAGAACTGGAAGGTCTCCTGCCTTTCCTCCGCCAATGAATCTATTGGCGGAACGCTCGCCAGGACTAATACAGTGCAGTTCCGCTCATATGAAGACGTCGAAAAATGGCTTAATTCGTGGATAGCCTCAAAAGATGAACACTTTTACCGTAACGGCATTCGGGCTCTACCAGAAAGATGGGCAAAAGTTGTAGCTTACGATATGCAATATTTTAAATGATTCATTTGTAACCATTTTTTCACAATAAAGTTGCATTTTCATCAAAAAAACAGCGAGAACTTAATTGCGCACCTAATAATTCAAGAGAATTTTCGCTTTGCTAATGTTACGTACAGCTATCATTAAATTAAATAGAACACAAGAAAAGAATTGTCTCCAATATATTTTATTTGCTTGTATAATCAAAACGCAGAGGTCATCTAAACTGCCGAGTTTAGTTAATGTAAATATAAGTATATAACTAGAGAAAAGTATATTCTCTACTGCCCGAGTAGTTCTGGTTATTACCAGGTTTGTAGTTGGTACACGAAACAAAAGTGGTCCTACAAAGAAACTCCATATTTAACTGAAAATCATTCATTTTCCAGCCGTCTAGGTGTCATTCGCTTCTTTTTTTTATGCTGGATAAATGTAAAGAAAATTTAGAGTTCAGGCTATCACCGTTCGAAAGATACATGGCAGAGAAGTTGTCCCTTTCTATAGAGCTGCAAGTTTGACGGGTTTCACGTACTTGAAGCGAATTATTGTACTGTGTCTAGTGTTTCATTGCATCACAATCTACAATATTTGCAATTCTCACATTATTCACGAAGTTGACCATATCTGAAGTGTTAACACAATTCAAAGCTTCGGATTTTCGAGCAAGTTTTAATCACGCAGGCGTCACACTGTCGCTGCACACGTGATACAAGGAATCGTTAATGGGAAAATATGAACTTGAAGTCATTCGTATTCAACACCAATCCATTAGCGCTAAGCTATCATTCAACTCTCATTCCGCAACGATTGCAAAATGGAGCTCTGTTGAGAAAATAATCCTGATAGCTTTTGCTACGTTTACGGTATTTTTTCCCCACAAGAACAAAGACAAAAAATATCTTATGCAATGCGAGAAGGCTATGAGATTTATTTATACCGAATTTTTAATAAATCAGATATCGATATAAATTGATTAAATCGATTCCTTTGATTATTAATCAGATTATAAATTATATATACATTATATATATATATATATATGTGTTATATTATATTATAAATCAGAAATATCGCATACACAGGCTATGGTAACTTGTAACTATCCAAGTTTGTTTACTCTATTGAAGTACCTTATTCCTTGTATGTACAATAAGGAAAATAGGAAGTTGCGGGAGGGAATGTAGATAAACAATGGGAAAACTATATAGAAACTATCCAGAAACTAGGGAAAAACTATGCATTATTGATACTCGCATTAGAGGGATTTACCATGTTGTGAGTCTGATTTTAATTTTTAAAGTGACATGTTTGATAACATGTCTGCTATTATATTGACCCAAAATTCATAGGATTTTTTTCATTTCTCATTATTTTGGCATAGGGTCAGATTCTTTTTATTTTCTCCGATTAAAATTTTCACTATTAAATATGAAAATACTTGAACAGAAAGCAAGGCAAACGTTTCGGCCACATATGGGGGCCCTCTTCAGTGCCATAAATTCAAAGATTAATTCAAAATTTCTGTAAAACGGAATAATTAAAATAAGGATTATCATAAAATTGAAAAACTTATCTCATAGCTTGCAATTCAAAATGAAGTATTCCAGTATGCAGCATCACGAATTGAAAAAATATTTAGAGTTCACTGTGAATAAAGAACCGGAAAAGATAAAAAAAATTTTGCACACGAAACGACCGCAATTTGAAAAAATTTTATTATTAATGAACGATGCCAAATTGGTTATCAATGGCAAAACGCGAACAAGGTTTACATTTGTGAAAAACTTTTCGTGAAGACTTTGTTACCGGAGTCTCTCACAGAATGATCTGAACTGTTTTCAAAACCGATTCGGGACATGTGGCTTTGCCGAACGAAAATTTTTTTATATAAGCAATCCTGAGAGGTTCTTTTCCTCCTCGAAGAAGACTATTGTCCTATGCCTAGTTAAGAAATTCGAGGCGTTTATGTTGATTTTCATGAGTGGACGAAGGCGTGTATTTTTCAAGAAACGATTTTTTATATCAGCTTTACGGACAATCCATTTAATATTGAATTTGCAAGCAAGGTATTACAGAAACATAAATTAAAAAAATTCTATGAATTTTGGATCAATATAATAGCAGACATGTTATCAAACATGTCACTTTAAAATTTAAAAATGGCACATTTAGTATAAAGGTTGAATATATCATAGTTCTGACCATTTTCAGAACAAATTAAATTTAATTATACTTTTTAAAATGTGATACTTAATATCACGAATACTAAAATTGCATTTTTGTTATTTTTTAAAGATAAATGTATTATTTTTCCAAACGTCTCGAATTTCTTAACTAGGTATAGGACAATAGTCTTCTTCAAGGAGGAAAAGAACCTCTCAGGATTGCTTATATAAAAAAAATTTCGTTCGGCAAAGCCACATGTCCTTAATCGGTTTCGAAAACAGTTCAGATCATTCTGTGAGAGACTCCGGTAACAAAGTCTTCACGAAAAGTTTTTAACAAATGTAAACCTTGTTCGCGTTTTGCCATTGATAACCAATTTGGCATCGTTCATTAATAATAAAATTTTTTCAAATTGCGGTCGTTTCGTGTGCAAAATTTTTTTTATGTTTTCCGGTTCTTTATTCACAGTGAACTCTAAATATTTTTTCAATTCGTGATGCTGCATACTGGAATACTTCATTTTGAATTGCAAGCTATGAGATAAGTTTTTCAATTTTATGATAATCCTTATTTTAATTATTCCGTTTTACAGAAATTTTGAATTGATCTTTGAATTTATGGCACTGAAGAGGGCCCCCATATGTGGCCGAAACGTTTGCCTTGCTTTCTGTTTGAGTATTTTTATATTTAATAGTGAAAATTTTAATCGAAGAAAATAAAAAGAATCTGACCCTATGCCAAAATAATTTTCTCTGACCGCTGCGTTTAATTTGTTCAGCTGACGGCAGTAGACAGCTGAATTAATCGTTTGCTTCCTTGGAAGAAGCTCAAAAAATACCACACTTTTCCAATCATACCAGACAGCATAATCTTGTTTTGATGCAATTCAGCTTTCGATGTTGTTTGTTATGGTTCATCACGCTTGGACCATGATCGTTTTCAAACGACGTTATTGTAAACAATCCACTTTTCATCACCAGTGATAATTCGTTTCAAAAAAAGATTGAATTTATTGCGTTTAAGATGCAAATCACAAGCGTTGATGCGCTTTGTGAAATGAATTTCTTTCAATTCATGTGGAATCCAAATATCAAGTTTTTTAACGAGTTCAAGACGTTGTACCATATATGATGGTCGATTGTTGATTTTGGTATTTTTAGCATTTCTTCAATCTCTCGCATAGGTACATGACGATCTGATTCGATTATGGCTTTGATTTGGTCATCATCAACTTCATTTGGCCGACCTGAACGTTGCTCATCTTTGAGTGAAAAATCCCCAGAATGGAATATATCGAACCAATTTCGACACTGTCTGTCTTTTAAGGCTTCTCCACCATACACATAATGTAACTTTTTTTAGCAGCCAGCCTGTGCTGCATTCTTTCCTTTACGCAAATAAAAAAGCAAAATATGACGAAAATGCTCGTTTTTACACTCCATCTTAAAGTTGATGCCTAACTAACAACTGTTAACGGAATTACGCGCAATTTGTTTGTAAAGCAAGCTCAGAGTGATAGCTAACAGATGCCAGAAGGAAAAAATGATGACATTGAAAGAAGCCATTCAAAAAGATGGTCAAAGACATCTATATGTGAAATCGGCAATTTCTTCTGGGAAACCCAATAATATAAAAATATATAACAATAAATTAACATAAAATATCAAAAACTTTCGGCTTTCCCCCTTTCTTTTTATATGGTATTATACCACACTCCTCATCTCCATCCTAGGTTAAAAAAATCTATCTTGTGGTAAAAAATTACGTTAGTCAGCATTTAAATAAAAATATTAGAAAAATCTTTACAAAAGGGTAAATATCTAGAAATTTCTCCACCAAAAATATCACTGATCAACAAAAATGACCTATGTCCTCGCCTAATGGGACATATCATTCCCGAAGTATTTTTCAATGCTGAACAAGAACCTGGCTTGCGTTTGTTGCTATCACGCCTAGTTTAATAGATATTTGCAATTAAAATTGTTAATGAAAAATTGTTTTACAATTTATTTTAAGATTGAAAATCTGGAAAAAAATTTTAATTTGAATTATCCGTTTCTAAAATATCTTAAAAAATGCGTACCCTTCTTTTCAATTTCTAGAAACTTGTACTAAATGCTGTATTGGGTATCAGATCTTAATTTATCCATATTAAAATGTTCGACGTTTGCTTGAGCGAACATGTTTTTTGATCGGATGGTCACGGATGAGACTCCAACAATAATCAGCAAGACTACTGGTACTCCATTTACACTGATATCTCTTCTCAGTAGTTGCTATATCTTGATGGAATTTTTCTCCGTGCTCGTCACTGACTGATCCCAACTTTCCAGGAAAGAAATCTAAGTGTGAATCTAGGAAATGTATTTTCAATGGTATGTTTACATTCAGGCCATGAAATTCCGTCAACATTTCATACACATACCGCTTTTCTCTCTTCACAGCTTAAGCATTCGTCGAATTCTGAGTCTCTCATAAGCTCACGATTTTGAGACACTATGAAAACCCCTTCTTTGATTTTCGCTTCGCTAAGTTTTAGGAATGCTGATTATAGATATCCAAATGTGTTTTCGTTTCGAACTATCACTTTAACGAAGTTATTAACTATTCCGAGTTTGATATGTAGAGGCGGCAGAATAACATTTTTAGTGTCTACCAGATTTAAAAATTTTTAAATATCCCTTTGGAATAAAATACCTTGAAAAAATGGTTTAGAATACTTAACATATTTTTAATGACAATTTCAGTATATACATGTAAATACTAGGGTTGATTATTCGAAAATAATAGTATATTATGAGCCAAGGCGCATAATAAGGGTTATTACGCGACGAGTGACAATGCTCGCAGGAGGTCGAAGCCAAGGGGTAGTCGAGGCTAAGTAAGGCGCAGCCGAGACGTAGCTGAGTCAAAGCCGATACGTAGCCGAGACAAAGCCGAGACGAAGCCGAGGCGCGATCAGTCCTGCGAGCATTTTAAGCGAGTCTCGTAATTACCCGAATTGTGTGCATTGGCACATATTCTATTTTATTTGACTTCGGCGCGTATACGAGTTTTTATGCGTACATTCGAATCTAATCTAGTATTCATCATGATTCTCGTCCATTGCACTTGATATTTCGTGACTAGTTCCGGCCATTTTGATTTTCTCGATCTTGTGTAGTAGTAGCGTATTGTAATAGAGCATGCGCAGTTAAAATGTACAAGGCTTTGTCAGTACGCTGCCAACGCTGTACGAAGAAAAAGAAGAATAAGAAGAAGATTACGCTCCGCTGTATGATTATAGCCACATGCGCAGTTCAATTTTTACATTACATTCCTCTGTATCATAATACACAACATTACGCTACTCTCAACTGTACCTTAAAAACGAGTTTACGCGCCGGAGGCACATAAAATGAATTATATCTAATTTCGCTTGGGAAATTACACCTCGAAATTTCTTTAATATATGAAGCAAAATCCAAAAATATTACTATAGAACGAGTTACCTCAAAAAAAAAAACTTTTTTGAATTGGGAATGGTTAAACTGCGATACGCCATCTGGTGCCAAAAATCTGAATGAAAAAGAATGGGTGGCTAGAACTGAATATACCCGTAAAAAAATGTAAACAAACCGGTGAAAATAGTATTTTTAATTTCTATTCACTAAAAATTATACCAAATTGCATGTAGTCATGGAGGCAAGGGTACTATTTTCTCTAAAACCGTTAAAAAATAAAGTTTTTTGCTCGATTTTTGGCTGTAACAGCAAAGCTAGAAAAAATCCAAAACTAAGTTTCCACAGCTTTCCTGAAGCTGGTAAAATTAAAGTTAAGTGTGCAAATAAACTGGCATTGAGTGAATGGCATTGAGTGGATGGGTAAAGAAGTGACGTTAAAAATGCGAGTATGTTCGCTTCACTTTCTTAAAGAAAATTACACACGGTTTACACAACCAAGTAAGTGACTTGCAATTCGTATATATGTTAAGTCTGTTTACTTTACTTAAATATTTGGTAAAAATTTCGAAATTTATTTTTCTCGTTAAACCAATACCTTCTCATTCATGATGAGAATGTAAAAATGTTAATATAATCTTCAATATAGTAGTGACCATATGAGTAGTGAAAATATTCATTTTTCAATTCACTATCAGAAATATTGAGTTTGAGTATGAACAAATAATTTGTAAATTCGGTTTTATAACTCTTTTACGGCCTTGTCACAAAGCTGACTTCATCCAATACTTTTCGTCCTCCTCATTCTTAAATTCATAGCGCAAGTGGATTTTTCCTATCATATTCTCTAGCGAACTGGCTGAACGCTAGTTTAACTTTTATGAACGCAAATATATTTTTGGATTAATGGATCAATTTAATTCAGATTCAAATTCAATTTATGACCTGCTAGTCGAAAAAATGGTTAATATTTCATTTGCACGCTTATAATAGTATTAAGCGTGGTCTTTTTAATGAAAAATTATGTGTTGAAACATGGGATAGAAAATATTCTTCAATTTTTTCATAAAAATAATAAAAAATAAAACACAGTAATATGTAATCGAGTTGAATTTATTTGACAAATGTAATTACACAATCGGAAGTTTATCATTTCACAAACCAGTTAGAAGTATCATGTTGCGTAGCGAATGACAAATTTATAATTTTAAAATTAAAATAAAAAATTAGGTCATACAAAATTATAGCTAATTAAATTAGTAGCATTCAAATACGAATTAGTAGAAAATTACAAGTTATTGGTCAAAATACTTACTAAAGTAATCGGTGAGTGATTCTGAACTTTCACAATTACTTTAGTTTTCTACCTATTCAGATCAAGAGACTATATTGAATTAATTTTGATAGCATATACTTTTTATGATTCACAGACAAATTTCTTCGAATTTTTCCCACATAGCAAAACAAATATTTGTATGATTCGAGTAATTTTTTCTATAAACAAACATTTTGTCTAAATATGAAGTTCACTTTTTGAACGTAAATACCCGGTATGCAACCATGCGATTGACGAACGTAAATCACATCACTGCGATGGTAACTACTTGTCGATAGGATAATTACCCGAGATCGACAAGGCAGTTGAATCGAACACTAGCACATAATAATCAGCGATAATCAATAATGGATAATCAATCAATAACATCAATCACATTATTGGGGATACGCAAAATAACTTGAATAAAATTCCAAAATGTCGACACTAATAAATCATGTATTACATGAATACTATAAAAAAAAAGATTATAAACTAATGTATAAAATAATAGATAAGTCAGTGCATCGAGCGTCAATGGACTTTGATCCCGATAGTATGGCCTGCGTGGGATCGAGCCGTGAGTTCAAGAGTTTATGCACCTGTCAGCAAACATGGTTATTGACATTAGACGCGTGCCGATCTACAAATTAGCAGGCACTCTCCCATTATAGAAATAATCAATAATATATAAACCCCAGATTTACCTCTGGAGATTGTCTTTTCGCTACTAGCTGTTCAGTCTTCAAGATCTTAACGTCGGTAATCACTCCGTCCGCAAGTCATACTGTCGGTGTCACGATTTGACCCTTCGATATTCGTAACTTCATCGGTATCTTACACAAGGATTACCTGGGTACGTGGTAAACATAATCCCTGGTCCTTAAGTGGTGCAAGTCCGGTAGCCGTGAATTAATAAGTGCCGTTAGATACGTGTATCGTCGTATTAAGTCGAGTTCTGAGAGTTAAATCTACGGAAAACGAACTTGACCAGTGTTTAGCGAGCAAGATGAATTGTCTGATATGCTTCCTGTACTACTTGACTATCACTACTTAACTCCAGCCAGGATTGTGCCGTTATCCAGCTATCAACAAGGAGAAATATACGACAAAACTCTTTTTCTTGCCTTCTCAAGCAGGGAAAAGGCGTAAGTTATATATATTGAGCATCTCAAAACTTATTATATTAACTATAGCGCTCGTTTGTAGTGCGTGAGTTGTAAACCTAGGCATCTCAAAACCTTGTATATTAGCGTAAAACGTACACAATCAACCGCGTAAGTTATATATATATAATAGGCATCTCAAAACCTGTATTATTAACTTGTAGACGCACACACTTAAATGCGTGAGTTATATATAATATGGCCGCTTCTCCATAACTTCTACGGGTTTTCCTTAACATGCCCGATCTTTATTTTTTTTGGCTGTGTTGCACCACTTAAAATATTTTTTTCAAAATATATACTAAAAGTAGAGATTCCAAGGAATATTTCTATAATATTTACTTTGGCGACCCTCTCAAATAAAACCTAAAAAAAAAATTTTGAAAAATTCAAAAAAACTTTTTTACCCCTTTTTTTTGTCCGAAATTTTTTAAAATTTTCTTATAAATTAGTCTCGCTGCTATTTATAACATATATTTTGTTCATCAAAATCTTTAAGTCGTTTTCGAGGAAATTAATTTTTTTTATTTTGATTTCCCCCTCAATAACTCCCAAAAAACTGTAGTTTTAAGGTTACCATTTTAGGAAATTGAATAACTAGTTGGTGCCTACTTACGATATAAATTTGGACTTGATACGTGCGGGGGCAACTTTTACATACTTATCTCCCTAGACCCTTTAGATTGTTACATAACTATTAAGCATCACATTTCGGAAATTTTCTAAATTATTAATCATTATTAATCATTGCCGCTTTTCAAAATTAAATCATTTTGGAATAAGCATTTAAATAAAATAAGTTATTATCTAAGTTTTAAACCGAACGAAGACTGCACTCGAGAGTATAATTTTTTGTTTATTTATTACTTTCAATCCTTCTTTTAATTACATTGGTGAAAAATTATGATATTTTTATTCGAAATCTAATATATTTTAAACTAACTTATATTAAATAATAAAGGCTATACACGCGTAAATAGTTGAGCTAGGTTTTACAATTCATAAATTATGTTCGATCTGGCTTTATTGTCTTCATTAAGCTTTTGTGCTTATCGTTACTCAAATAGTAGAAACGCTCAGGTGGTAAATTGATTCTAACCATCATCGTTTACCGACGCATCATGTACACCTCTGAAGCACGACGACGTAACTCTTAGATGGATCCGCCAAAAGAGCGCATCTATCAGCCTAGTTTTGTCGAAATCTCTTTTCCATAAGGACTGGCAACCTCCCACCTCATCTCTGATTAAACTTCCATTGCATGTAATGGAAGTTTTCCTCAGTAACGTATATTAAATTTAAAGTACTTTCTCCAGAAAAACTCTTATTTGAATCTTAACGCTTAGCCCGTAAACGTTTTTTTGTTACCTGTAACCTGTAAAGGTTGGTCCTTTTTGTCCTGATGTTTATAAAAGTTTTTGGAATGCTGCAAAAAATCTGAAAAAATTCACAAAAGTGCTCAAGACTTCTAATTTAAAGAATCGAAAGCGACATTATAAAAAATATTTTTTTTACATGTTTTTCAACAACATTAAATAAAGTAACTCAGTTCAAATTCTCTTTTTTTATTTAAATTGTAACTTCTAGACGAATAATGATATTGAATAATTGAAACATGACTTTTGAAGGGGAAGAGTGTTGCTTTCATGAAAAAAATGTTGCATGCAATTATCGCGAAAAAAAGTGCCTAATTTCGCGTCCTCAAAATTGCCAAAAAATTTTCCTGAAAATCTGTAGTCGAAGCTGTAAAAAATATATAACTGTCCAAAATGTTCTAATATTATTGATGAAAAGTCAACTCTCACGCGTGATAATGATTTTTTATTGAAAAAAAGTTACATATTTCGAAATCAAAATTTTCAAACTTGTACAAAAATGCGACGAAATTCCTCGCCTGACCGCTGCTCCATTTTCTCCGAAGAGTCGGCTAAAATAATTTCGTATTTTTTTGTGTGCCGGGAGTTTTTCTGGTGCATTTCCGCTCACAATAAACGTTTTAAAACAAAAGTTAAAATAAATTTTACTTACACTTTTGACACACGTTCCCGTAAACGTGGGTCTTTTTCGTCCAAACGAAATTTGACTTTTCTGTCACTGTGATTACATTGACACTACCGCGCCGAGAATCGATAGGCGAATCTTTAGGGTCGATAATGTTTATTAATTCTAATATACTCTGATTAAAAGGTTATTAAATTTAATATGAATGTATACTAATTATTCATGGTATACAAAAGCATTAACTTTAATTGACCACTTGTATATTAAAGCCTTTTAAAATCAATAAAATTTTTAACTGTGAATATATGTGATCCTAAACTATTCGTTAATAAACTATTTAGCGTAAAAGTAGTAAGATTGGAAATTTTCTTCTCGAACCAACTAATTGTCAAAAGTTTCTTGACCTGAGCATCGATTAGCTGCATCAGCAACCTTGCCAAGGTTTTTTTTTTCACCAGGACTTTTGAGTTTGCCAATACGACTATAGAAAAAAAACATGCGAAACATGGCCGCAAGGTATACAATTTTATGATTTTCTAAATAAAAAATCTTTTTACGAAATCCCTATATTCAAAAACCTTTGTTTCGCTGTCACGACTCAGACATTCAAGAAAAAATCACCACACTTGTTCGATTTTATTGATTAAAGAAAAAAACGATCAACCCTTCATAAATTCAAACGCGGACATATACGAACGTTAAAATAAGAAAACCCACAAGTCCCTATCTAAAAGGAGAGCAGGGGCTTATATGCGATTAGGTTCTCTAGATCTTTCGCCTGATGCTTTGATGCAGACAAGCGTGAACGAGCTTTCGATCTAATTTAGTAAGCAAGAGGTAGCGTCTTACCTCTCGAAGGTCTAGAGACCAGAGTGATTTTCGGGGATCAGTAACCAAATCGTGAGCTTTGATTTCCACCTTCTTGGCTGATCCTCACTTTGATTGGATGCTTTGATCATGAGCCGCAACGATCTAGAGTAATTTGATCGATAAATAAGAAGACTTGTTACGATTTTTTAATCTCTTTCGAGCGGTATTCATGCATGCTGTAACATAGATGTTACTATTAAGCGAGGACACGGGGTAAAATATAGGAAAGAGCTGTCATGGTCCCGAGCAGAGTCGAAATCACCCGAAGAACCTCGATGGACGAGAGGTGGTTGGTTCCGTTTGGTCGACGAAGAGTTGCCTAATTGTCGTCGGCGCCAGAGTTGTTCCGTTTTGACCTCACTTCGTAGTCGCAGGAAATCTGTTCGTCCCAAAAATTATATTAGATTGCCTACCGCGTAGCTTGTCCGTTTTCTGGTTCTGTTAGTCCGAATCAGCCGTTGTCAGTGTGGGTGAATAAAGTATTTTAAGAATTTTTGTTCATTTCTCGTTATTTTGGCATAGGGTCAGTTTCTTTTTATTTTCTTCGATTAAAATTATCACTATTAGATATAAAAATACATCAATCAAGAATTGAAAAAATATTTAGAGTTCACTGTGAATTAAAAGCCGAATAAAATGAAAAAACATAAAAAATTTTGCATAAGAACTGACCGGAAAATTTTTTAAATTTTATTATTAAAGAAGGATGCCCAGTTGGTTATTAATGACAAAACGCGAACAAGGTTTGAATTTTTCAAAACTTTTCTTAATCCTTATTTTAATTATCTCCTATATTCTAATCTTTTATAGAAATTTTGAATTAATCTTTGAATTTATGGCACTGAAGAGGGCCCCCATATGTGGCCGAAACGTTTGCCTTTCTTTCTTTCTTTGCGTATTTTTATATCTAATAGTGATAATTTTAATCGAAGAAAATAAAAAGAAACTGACCCTATGCCAAAATAACGAGAAATGAACAAAAATTCTATGAGTTTTGGGTCAATATAATAGCAGACATGTTATGAAACATGTCATTTTAAAAGTGTTTTAACTCTTTTAAGTGCCTATGCCAAGTGATTTTACCCTAGTTCTTGGCATCCTTTCCTAACATTTCACCCTCTGGATAGCCACCGAGTTATAATGCATACAAACATTTAATGAAGTCTGTTCTTAACGAATGTAGACTTTAAAATATTTAAAGCGTGCACAGCTAAAATTTACATATATCTAGATTTTGTGCATGTACACTACCGTCGGAAATTGTGCGCACGATGCTCGTGATCGCTGTTGAAAATCACTGCTGACTTTGAACCACGATATCTCGGTGAAAAAAAGAGATAGGGCATTTTTAAAAATACAGTTGGAAAGCTTTTGAAATTTCACGTCTAGTGATGCTCAATAAATATTTTTTTGACTTTCTGAAAATAATACAGCACGTAAGGAGTTACAAAAAAAAATTCAAGATTTTTTCAAATTCTCTACCTCAACTTCAACTTTTTGCATGACCTAGGAAATTTTTTTTCAAAATCTGAAAATTATACGACATAAATTCTAAAATCTTATCTTTAATTTAAGCCAAGAAAACTTGAAAAATATTCATGGGTACCCGAGATACGATAAAAAATGTTCAATCGTATCTGAGTTGATTTTTAATCGACGATCACGGTTCTTGGCCGGTTTTATTCAGTATTAATTATTGAAATTAATTAGTTGAGTTTGAAATTTTTGTCACTGCCTACATTATCGGAGGATCACTAGTCGCGTGTCAGATAGGATACGTTGTCGACAGGTGTCCTCGTAGACAATTTCAAACTCTTATATCGCAAATAATGCAAATAAATTTAATATTTTAAAGAATTTGAAAATCTTTCTGTGGAAAAAAGACGCTTTCGACTGCGCTGGGATTCGAGCCCAGGTCTTTCGATTGCCAGTCGACTGCTCTGACCACTGAGCTACACAGGCGTCCGACATCTCTTTCTCCACAGGAAGATCTCCTTATATCGCCTAGTGGCTCAGCCTTGCGGCTGTAAAATCATTTCAAATTAATTAGTTGAGTTTGAAATTTTTGTCACTGCCTACATTATCGGAGGATCACTAGTCGCGTGTTAGATAGCGTCATTTTTTCCACAGAAAGATTTTCAAATTCTTTAAAATATTAATTATTGACTTTATTCTTAAAACCATTCTGGTTGAGACTGATTCTAAATACCAATAGCTTATTCAACAAAACTTGAAGTTTACAGTAATATAAAAACAACCGTGAAAAAAATCAATATCAATATTTTTCAGTGGAACGTAAAATTTTGTTACTGTATAAGCTGGAATAGTTCATATCTATGTAGATTCAAACGATGAAGTTTATTTTTTATTTCTAAACATTTTGATTTAGTTATTCTTTTGACAAGTTCCATTCTTCAAACCTCTTCTGTCAAAATTTGAGCCAAATCCATTCATTACTTTACAAGTTACAGTGTCTGAAAGCAACCAACCTTCGAATTTTTTGTAAAAATTGAAAAAAGTGAATTTCGTGAATTTCATTGTGGTTGTACGAGCACAGAAATCATAACAAGTCCTGGCCGTCCAAATGAGATCAATACACCAGAAATGATCAATAAAATCCATAATATTGTTTTGAATGATCCGAAAGTGGAAATGCGTGAGATAGCTGAGATCGTATCCATCTCGAATGAGCGTGTGATCAATATTTTGCATTCACATTTTTGCGTGAGGAAGCCCTGTGCAAGATGAGTGCCGCAATTGCTCACAATCGACCAAAAACGCATTCGTGAGACCACTTCGAAGTAAAATTTGGCTTATTTTAACCGTAATCCGGAAGAGTTTTTACGTCGATTTGTGACGATGGATGAAACATGGATCCACCACTATACTCCGGAATCACGTGAAGGGTCAAAACAATGGGTTGAACCTCTTCTAAACGTCGGCCTGCATGGTTAAATATTGCTCACACCACTCTCTGTCGCATTATGTACGATGATTTAGGTATGTATCCGTACAGAATACTTAGTTCACACATACACTTACACACAGAACACAAAACAATAGAATTATTGAAGGAATTCTTCGGTAATCCAGTCATATCGAGAAATGGCAATTTGGATTAGCCTCCGCGTTTACCCGATTAAACACCACCAGACTTTTTTTTAGGGATATCTTAAAAGTGCAAAGTTAAGATGCAGGTTATTCACCCGGTACCTATACTCTGGCAGAACCAAATAATGTACCGAATTTACTCTGACAACACCGTACCACTCGAGAAAACACATATAAGGTTTTTTAATTAAAATACCGGCCAAACAGAATCAACAGTATCATCTATTCAACGCGAGAGAGAAAGATAGAGCACTCGCGAAACACTTAAAAGGTTCCAAGTGTTTGGTATTTCCAAGTCACTTGCTAGAAAAAATTAAAGTCAATGAACTAACTTACACTACCTGGATAATATCGTCGAGTTCCAGATCGTATTTTAGCACGAATTCGCCCTCAGTGGACATCCTTTCAAATACTTATTTCTTTTTATATATTTTTCTCACCCAACTTGGGAAAACAGCCTCTTGCTGTTAGTCGCAGGATAAGAGTGAGAACGGAAAATTGAGACATCTACAAAATACCCGACCTGCCCCACGAAATATTTGCTTGACCCAATCGCAAGCCCGGCAGCAGCTCATGTGTGACGCAATTGTAATGGACGATGAAGCAACTCGTGCTCAGTAATAAGGAATAGTAATCGTTCCTGGTGAATATTCTTGTTAACGTGCGGTTCTTGCTAGTACGGCGAACAACGCGCGTAATATTTTGGCACTGCGTTTACTAGTGTCTAATTATAGTTTTAATTACAATTTTAGCACTTCCAATCTCAAGAGTGCAAAGTATGTAGTCGTGGTGCTGGGTGAGTCGCTTTTTAACAATCGATGGCTGCGATAGTCGATACATCAATGGGTCGATGCTCGTTGGGTGTCATGGCTGGCCGTTTGTTGTTATCTGCTTGGGAACCGGTCGTACCGCGTCTCCAACACCGCTACTCTCTGGTGCTGTCGTCTTCGTAGAGTGTATTGAACAGACAGGACTCTCGGGTAGTGACGAAATGCGGTCTCTTACCATTTGACTTTTTTCCCGGCGTATATCAACAAGCCACAGTCTCTTCGTGCTCTCGATACCAAAATGAGCAGAGAAATTCGTGAAATACGAAAAGCGGGCTCACGCTTGCATCATAGCAAAAGGCAGTCATTTACGAGATATTATTTTTCATAATTGATTTGTATCAATTTTCATGAACTGAATTAAATGTACATTGTTGAAAGAAGTATACAAATTTACGCATATCCATTCTATCTAATAAATAAATGGTTCATAAATAGATAGCATGCCCTGTACTAAAGTATTTTGAAGTATTTAAAATATTCTGGAGTACATTGAAATTATCTGAAGTCCTATCATGCAGGAAGGACCAGCTGCCTTGAGCTCTATACTGAGGGCAAACTCGAGCAATTCTGCCAAGTAAACTCTCAATAACATTCAAATAAAATAGTCTATTCACCGTTTTATTCTCTAGAACAAATTCTTTTGTGGATGATTCTCTCTGAATCGAAGGAAGTCATGAGCATTGTCTTGATTTTGGATTTGTGTTCGCACCTTTTTGGTCTTAGTTCTCCTTGGTCTTTTCTAACTAAGTTCTGGTGCTTTTTGAGTGGTTAATATCAAAAAGCAGTTAAAATGCTATCTAAGGTATACTGCACTCGAAAATTTGTATTAGTGTCAAACATCTCTATGAAAAATCTTCCGGAACATTTGCGTCAGACTTAATTTGAAAAAATTCTTTAAGAAAATGATACCGTGTTTATACTGCCGCAAAGTAGAAAATTCAAAAATAATTCTTTAGAAATATGAAAACGGTTACTTTGAATAGTTATGTGAAAGCTTAAAAAAATCTGAAAAGAATTCATTTTACCTTTTTTCTAGTTGCAACAACATCTAGTTTTTGGATCGAAATGGGTCTAGCTTTCTTCGAGAAAACCACTTTTTTATTACTTTGCCACCCTCTATATCACTCACAAGAATAAGACTTTCAGAATTGTATTTAAGGAAATGTTATGCGGCATGGATGTAAAATATACCTTTTTCTACCGTTAAAAAGTGTTTTCCATACATATCGAAATTTCTGTTTTTTGTATTTAATGCCCTACTACATATTTCAGATTGATTACATTTTGAGGTGTATATTTTCTTAAGTTTCTTTGAAAATGGACCAGCAAAATTTCAAAACTGTAGCCTTGTAGACTTCAATGCATATCTGCCAAATGGGTGTGAAAGAAAGTCACGAAAGTCCGATAGAAGAGAGATAATAGTACGAACCCTTGAATTTCTATACACCATACTTTTGAACTTGTGAGGATTTCTGAATAAGTGATATAATATGAACAATAAAATATTGTTTCACACTACAATACTCGTACCTAACAGATGACTGTAGAAATAATGAACAATTTTTGTCTGTTTTAGGCACCCCTGCTTTCGAACAGTTGAAGAAAAATTCAAAAACTCAAACCCAGAAGCATAGTTCTGAAAATTCGATAACTTGTGTTGGTGTCCCCAAATGCTTACTAGATAGAGCAGTTGCCAAAGAATACTTTTCGATGTTTGGAGACATTTCTAAAATAATACTTCACCGAAAGAAACAGATGATCACTGTATTTTACGTTACAAAAGGTGAAGCAAATATAGCCTACTACAAAGCTGGCGTATTTCTAAATGAAAAGTTTGATGTCCGGTGGTCTAATGATTTACCTAAATCGCCAATTAGAAGAAACGAAGTTAGTACTTCTGTTGTCTCTCGCATACTCAAAGGATCAAATAATGAAGTTCAAGAAGAAGTGGAAGCTCTGAAAAATTTGGAATATAACCTGCATGGAGAAACTTGTCGTACAGTAGAATCTTCAATTTTTGTAAAATTTCCGAAGGCACCTAAAATTAAAGAAATAATGCATGAAAAAACACCAATGCGTTTGGAAAAAGTAGCCACTATCAAAGCAGAGAAAGCTGAAGTCGAGAGTCAGTTCGTAACATCTATTCCTAAAGCAACGATTGAAGAGTTACAGAATATAATTCGTCAAGCAGCATCATCCTCTGAAGAAAAGTACAAAATTTTAGAAGCTCGAGATAAGCTCATGAGACAGCGACAAGTAAAATCGCTGTCTCTAGTAACAGCTAAAGCAACTAAGGGCACTTGTCCAGATATGTGTCCAGAAAAAGAGAGGCTTATGCGTGAGGCTCAACGGCAAGTATCTTTCTACGAGCAATTAGATAATAGTGGTTTAAAAATAAATCACATGACAGCCGTAAAACAGTATTCTAGGTCATCTGCAGATCAAGAAGAACCTCTACCACATGAATTAAGGCCTGTCCGCTCCTTGAAGATGACCATGAGTTACCTATTGCACGAAATAGTTGATTTTTGTGATAATAAAGATACTAATCTCGCAGAATGGTATCACTTTCTTTGGGACAGAACAAGGGGAATACGAAAAGATATCACGCAACAGGAACTTTGTTGCGTTGACAGTGTTGAATTAATTGAACAGTGTGCACGATTTCATATATTATGTTCTGAGCGACTTTGCGCTGAAGAATCGTCTGTTTTTGACAAAAAAATAAATACGGAAAACCTTACTAAGTGTCTGCAAACTTTGAAGTATATGTATCACGATCTCAGAGTAAAGGGAATTACTTGTAGAAACGAGCCTGAATTTCGCGCGTACATTATTTTATTGAATTTAAACAACAGCAGCTTTATGTGGGACCTTCAGAAGTTACCATCATCGATACAAAAATCACAAGAAGTAAAATTTGCAATAGAAGTTTATTCTGCTATAGTTTCAAGTAATTATGTGAAGTTCTTTAAACTTGTACGAAAAACGACTTACTTGAATGCGTGCATCTTACTGAGGTATTTCAACCAAGTACGCGTTACTGCTTTATCTATAATGGTAAAAGCTTACTGCAGAACCACTTCCAAGCCTTATCTGTATCCTCTTTATGAACTCATAGATATTCTCGCCTTTGAAGAAGAAAAAGAAGCTACTTTCTTTTGCGAGCAAGTAGGTTTGAGTTTAGCGGAGGATGAATTGCACATTTTATTAGGCAGAGAGAACTTCAGTCTACCTGAGAGCAACATAGTTCAAAGTAGAGCATTTAATATCGTAGAATTCAAGAGACGTGGGGAAAAATTGTCTGCAGGACAATGTATTGCTGGTGGATCTTTACCTGAAAAGACGTATGAACATCATCAGCCGCATGACAGTTTTAACTCACAAGGATATCTATTACCTGATTCATTGGGTGCTGAAGATCAAAAAATTTCTACTGGCAAGAAAAAAGAACTGTATGAGTATTTTGAAAGCAAGGAAAACAACAAGAGTGTAAGGAATACCAAAGCGGAATTTGAAAGTCAAGGAGAAAATATTTCTTCTTCTTCTGTTATATTTCCTTGTGTAACAGAATCAAACAACAGTATAAATAGTCAGACTAGTGATACCTTTAAATTCAATGTTAATAAATCTACAGTATTTACAATGATTCATTCAAATGATGCATTAAAGATCAAACCTGATAAACTGAAGACGACTGCATCTTCTGTATTTACAATGACGAGTAAACAGCCAGTGGTTTCATATGCACATTCAAATCAAAGCATATTTTCTGGAACATCTTCCGGAAACATATTTTTCAAACCTGAGACGAATACATCTCTCACTTTTAGTATGCAAGAAAAACCTAATTTTATAAGTGGTGATCTAATGGTAAAAGTAAAAGAGGATCATGACAGAGAGAAATATGAGATACTTGAAAATAACCAAAACACTCCGGAAACCAAGAAAGAAATAAATGAAAAAGTAGAATGCGAGAAAGGGTTGAAGGAAATTGAATGGGAATCTGAATGTGTCTTTAGCTCTTTGCTAGCGGTAGTTGCTGAAAATATCTGTTCTTCCATATTAAAGGAGGAAATATATGTAATCAAATGTGAAGTTTTAAGTGAAGATATTTTTAGAAATTTACTTCAAAACATCGTACAAGAGACTTGTGAAAAAGAATTGAATGAACAACTGTTCTTACAAGAAATGTTGCAAGAAGTAAGAGGAAGGGAGAAGAAAAAAATTACTGCAAAATATTGGAAAATTTGGAAAAGTTATGTACATAGAAAAAGAGCTCAACGCGAAGCTTTAGATAATACCCCAATTTGGTTACAAAGGCAAAGTTTAGAAAATTGTGCAAAGTCATTATATGGCAAACAGCAATATGTTGCTGTAAAAAATATGTGCAGAAAACGATTTAAATCATCTGTTAATGCCGTGCAGAAGCATAGAGAAGTTCCTGTAGAAATTGTGGTATACGGAGGTATCAAAGAGAATGCAAGGTCGTTCGATGCTGAAACTCAACCAAGCATTTTTTGGAAAATGGCGATATCATGGCCTAATTTGGAAAACCGAGTTGTTTTGTGTCAGCGTAAAAAAATTATAACTAAGTATTTGAATCCTGATGATTTTACTACGGATCCAATTTTAAAAACGTTTCAACCGAATAATTATGAGACTTTACATATATGTATAAGAAACTTTGAGGGTGTGACTAGCGAACGAAATTTAACCGGCATAGATGCACTTCTGTTTGTTGCTTCTACTTCTGAAGACAAAAGAACAATTCTACGAAGATTAACAAAGACTGTTTTATCCAAGAACAAACTCATGCCTATACCACTTGTCATCATTATTTTTCATGACGGAAATATAAAACCGGAAACTGTAGATATTGTATCGGACTTGGAGAATCTGATGGATTCAGGTTTTATATCGGAGTACACGATTGTTTCAGAAAACTCGATTGACGAATGCATCATTTTAAAACTCATACAAAGTGCGATATTATGGCTGGCGATAAACAAATCACCACCTGTTCCTCTGGAGATGAACTACTTGCAAGGAGTCCTACGAGACTGTCTGATGGATGAATTGTGGTTCAGGTAAGTCTCTAAGTAAGGTCCAATTAAAATAAATTGTTTACAAAATTAAAATTAAATATCAGGCTCATATCTTTTAAATATTGTCAAATATTCTGATGAGAAGTTCAGGGCGTAAATATTTTTCTTGATTAATATGTTTTCAAAAAATGCCGTTTTTATTGAAAATTTGATCAATTAAAAGCATGCCCTTTCTTGGCAAGATCATGTACCTCCCGCGGACCACCAAAAAGATTATGAAAGTCCCCAAACGCTTTAAATTCACGAAAAGTTTAAGAGATTTATCTCTTTCCACGAGTTGCATGAAATCTTTGCAATAAGAAGAAGAGTTAAAAAATATAGTTTCGAGACATGTTTGTATTAATGTCTAGTTTTTATCTTGACCCAAATATGAATTCAATATAGTGTCTTTATATTGGCATTGGGTCACTTAGTTTTAATTAAACATTAATAATAAAGGAACATATTAAAGATTTTTCAAGGCAGAAAATATATTATGGGGATAAAAAGGCAAACGTTTCGGTCACAAATGGAGGCCCTCTTCTGTGCCAGCTAATTTCATAAACCTAATGGCTAGCCTGTAGGCATGAAAAAATAAAATATTAATGGCAATACTAAATTTTTTGGTTTGTTTTTTTTTCGTTTTTGTTTTCTTAAGTTTAATATTTTATGGAAAAAGCGTGCAAGGAACTTATGCGTTGGGGGAAGCTCCAAGGCGTTCAGGAACAAGACGGCTCCAAAATACAGTCCTCAAAAAAGAGAGAAAGAACTCCTGTTTGGCCGACCCGCGAAACTGTGACCGTAGATTTACTTCTCCTCAAAGGCACACACAAGAACCTCATAAACGCCATGATATTTTTATCTAAAAAGAATTTTTTTTATCCACTAATTTTGTTGATCAAAACACCACTATCCATAAAGGAGGCCCACAACACCTTTAAGAAGTATGCAATTCACAGAACACAAACACACGAACGCGGAAAGACGGAGTTTTTTAACAGTAAAATTTGCAATTTTACTTTATTTTTATTTTTAATTTTCGATTTGTTTGATTCCTTTTAAGACACAGAGGCAGCAGATAGAATTATCCGCACAGTCTGTTCGGTGTCAAAAAGGAAACATAAATACATAAAAATCGATTAAATTTTGAAGGCATAACTCGCGTGTATAAATTTTATGTAGCGCTGAATATGTGTGGAATGTATTCATTATTTTATACCCTTTACGGCGCGAAATTAGAATAACTCTGGGATTGATTACTAAGCGGCTTGTATATAATATTAATATCGAAACAATTCAGAAATATACGCTTCAATCGAGAGTTAAGTAAACCGTGAACCGCAAGACTTATTCCACCAGCTATATATATTCACGCAGAAACGAATGAATGTAATCTGCGCCTTGGGCACACATAAAATATTTTTAATTTGAAAAACCTGTTGAATTTTCAGCATACTTATGTTCCAAGTTATTATATTCAATAATCAAAATCAATTAAAAACATACATAATACCATTACAGTTTATTTTAGTACTCTCTAAATCCAAAATAGTGGATTACACTTATAAACTAGTGATTTTAAAAATTCATCGTACTGCGGTCGTGTTTGATTGTGTTTTGTCTGTTCGTCACCAAGCTTTCGTACATGCTCTGCAGTGTTAACCACTATTTGTTTTTATGATTATCCACTAGTTTATATAATTTATTTAAAAGTTTTATATAATCTAGTTATATAATTTCTGTAATTTTAATAAATTATAGATACAAAATTTGTTCTTAATTAATTTATAATTACTTCTTTCTTTTTCAATCAAGTTTTTTAAATTAAATTCATTTCATGAAAATTTAAGCAACAAAAGTCTTAATAAGTGTATTACATATAATTTGAAAAATCCACACAGGATTTAGATTGCACATAAATTTATTAGGGACAATAATAATTTGGAAATCGCAATTGTAAAATCTATATTTTAAAAATATACAACGCAGAAAATAAAAAAACCTTTTAAATGTTTTTACACAAGATGCTTTTTGATAATAATGCAATTTTTTAATGTACATTTCAGCCGAAGCAATACTCACTAAACTCAAAACTCCCCTATTTCCTCGCCAGACAATGACCCCGGAACCGCGTTAGCATTACTTCAGGGTTACTGTCTATAGGAGCAATACGCCGTGCCTCGGCGTCCTCCTGTTCTGCCTGCTTGGACTTCTATCCACAGCCTCTCCAAGGCTTTCAATTAGGGGCTGCCTCTCGGAAAGCCGCGTACCTCATAGTACCCGGGATGTAGTCGGTCCGGGACTTCTCATCTACGTCAGTGCAGAGGTAACACCGCAGGTTCCTTGTGCCGCGAGAGATCAGCGGCTCATTACGGTAGGGAAGTTCGAGCATATTTGGATACTCAGTTCCATCATAGGTGGATTGGAAGAAGGGGTGAAATCGAGTGGCCTGCTAGATCTCCTGATCTGACGCCTCTCGACTATTTTCTTTGGGGTTATTTAAATAGCAAAGTATACTCAACGCAACCCCAAAGCTTAGACGAATTGCAGAATCGGATTCTGCAAGAGGCTACTTTGATTGATAGGGAGATGATTCGTAATGCTATAACTCATTTTTTCAATCGCATAGCTTTTTGTCAAGAAGCTCAAGGTTTTCAGTTCGAACATCTTCACTGAAGCGTGAGAGGCAAGGGGACTCACGCTAATCAAGCACCCCGAAACGTGAGAGGCAAGGGGACTCATGCTAATCAAGCACCCCAAAGGGAACAGAATTTACTACATCCACGTCGTTGTTCCTGGGTAATGCTAAAAGTAAACGTAAACTGCTTGGAAAAAACCTTGAAAAAACCTTGAAGATCATCATCAAGATCAATACAGAGCTCACCAATGAATTCCCCATTGAAATTTACTTCAGGAATTACTCTGACCTCTTGGAAAACTTTGTTAATTTCAAATAACCTTTAACTGATCTGGAACGTTACAATTGACCTATGACTTGGGTACGTACTTGAACGTAGTATTTTTCGCTCTATCGATTGCAGATGTGAAAAAAGGGAGTTTCCATTTAAAAAAAACAAATTTGACCTTCAAAAAGCCATGAAGGTCAACTCCAAGATAAAAATGAAGGTCACCATTGAATTCCCCGTTGAAAAATACTTCAGGAATTGCACTGACCTCTTGGAAAATTTTGTATATCTCAAATAACCTCTAATTGACCTTGAACGTTACAATTGACCTATGACTTGAGTACGTATCTGAACCTAGAATTTTCTGCTCTATCGATTGCAGATGTAAAAAAGGGGGTTTCCATTTTAAAAAAACAAAGTTGACCTTGAAAAAGCCATGAAGGTAAACTTCAAGATCAAAATGAAAGTCACCATTGAATTCCTCGTTGAAATTTACTTCAGGAATGACCTTCACTTTTTTGAAATAGTACATTACGCGTAGAGAGGCGAAAGTGAGCGAATGCAGACGAACGTCAATTCGACCGAGTACCGCGAACTTCACGCGAGTTTGCATGAGCACTTTCGCCTCGAGGTGGGTATATTATTTTTCTCGATGAGAACATGAAATTTGGCGGCTTCAGTGAGTTCATAGAGTAAATGCGAAATTGCCCGGGGGAAGGGGGGTCCAGGGCGCAGCCCTGGTGGGGATGCAAGGGGCAAAGACCCCGTCAGGGGGTTTGGGGGGTGGAGCCCCCTTACTCAAAAAAACAACTCTCAAAATAAAAAACATTATTTTTCATCAATAAACAATAATAACATCAGAGCAAACATTGTTAAAAAAATTTATTTAAAAGCATAATGTAATGAAAGTTATTATGATGACCGCCTCTGCGTTTAATTTGAGTATAATCGAATCGTTAATATTTTCGTCCTCCGTAACGATCGATAAATTCAACTGATTTTTAACCTGCTTTATAAGCTGTCAAAACCTTGAACGTTGTGAAGTTGTATTCTATACGCTTTTCTTTTCATTTTCTTTTTTTTTTTAGTTTGCGAGGTTTCGAGGTCTTCGATCTATCAACCAATCACAGGCGCGTAAGCTACTTTGCCCATGTTTTCTTTTAGTTTCGCAGTATTACAGCACAGTTTGCTGCATAATACCATTTTCTCAATGCCCAACAGGCCACGATAGCCGCCATTTTCCATGTTAGTGTCGAGAAAAATATTGTACCTGAGGAAATATCCAACCGTCCCGGGACTTTTTAGACACCCTGTATAATTTATACACGCGAGTTATACCTTCAAAATAAATACGATTTTCATGTATATTTAACGTCTCCAATATGAGATTCTTCAGCAGTAGTCCGATGCGAATATTATATCGCGTAAACAAGCCTCAAAGCATTTAAAACATACATGTGTACCTTTCACATAATATACTCACAGATATATTTAAATTTCGCGGCCGCCATTTTATTATATATTAAACACATTTTATATGTATTTAGCTCCACAAAACAATTTATACACGCGTGCTAAAATTTCTATATACATACGAATTTAATTTTGATTCTCTCTCCTTCAAATATTGTATTATATCGCAAAGAAAAACCCCCATGCGCCTGACATACTCGTAAACATCCTGCTTAATATAATCTGAGATTTTCTGTTCTTTTGGGCCTGGAATTATTATCAAATAATGTATACTCTCTACACATAACTTTTTTACATATAAAATAATGCTTATTTTTACACACGAACGGAATAAGACATAGCCTTTTTCATTGTGTTGCAACTCTTTCTAAGAATATTATTGTTAATGATTTCAAATTAATTAGTTGGGTTTGAAATCAATATTATATTTCCCTTGAATTAAAAAGTGCTTTATCTGGAGGACTCTCCGAAAATGTGGTCTTAAACTTCTTTTCTCTTTCTTTCTTCGAACACTTAAGCGTACTTGGGTCCCGAGTTTCCAGGACATAGACTGTGTATGGGGTATGTTTATGCGTTTGGAACTTGACCCTTCACAACAAATGGTCACGGTATATATTAATTCTTTAGGCTAGTTTTTTCAACTTTACTACTCTCTTTCCAAAGCAGTTTCCTTTGAGCAGTTTCCTTTTTGACACCGAACAGACTGTGCGGATAATTCTATCTGCTGCCTCTGTGTCTTAAAAGGAATCAAACAAATCGAAAATTAAAAATAAAAATAAAGTAAAATTGCAAATTTTACTGTTAAAAAACTCCGTCTTTCCGCGTTCGTGTGTTTGTGTTCTGTGAGTTGCATACTTCTTAAAGGTGTTGTGGGCCTCCTTTATGGATAGTGGTGTTTTTATCAACAAAATTAGTGGGTAAAAAAACAATTCTTTTTAGATAAAAATAACGTTGCGTTTATGAGGTTCTTGTGTGTGCCTTTGAGGAGAAGTAAATCGACGGTCACAGTTTCGCGGGTCGGCCAAACAGTAGTTCTTTCTCTCTTTTTTGAGGACTGTATTTTGGAGCCGTCTTGTTCCTGAACGCCTTGGAGCTTCCCCCAACGCATAAGTTCCTTGCACGCTTTTTCCATAAAATATTAAACTTAAGAAAACAAAAACCAAAAAAAAACAAACCAAAAAATTTAGTATTGCCATTAATAATTTATTTTTTCATGCTTACAGCCTAGCCATTAGGTTCATGAAATTAGCTGGCACTGAAGAGGGCCTCCATTTGTGACCGAAACGTTTGCCTTTTTATCCCCATAATATATTTCCTGCCTTGAAAAATCTTTAATATCTGCCTTCATCATTAACTTTTAATGAAAACTAAGTGACGTAATGCCAATATAAATACACTATATTGAGTTTAAAAATATATTTTCTATAACTCATGCATGTAATTTCCGACGCAACCCTATGGTAAATTTCAAAGGTTTGGGTAATTTTGGTCAACGAAAAACAATTGAAAATCGATTCGGATTATAATATTAATAGGCTTAATTTTGGCAACCATAACCTCAAATTAATTCGTGAACAGATTCGTTGACTCACCTCTTTCTGCGAACGCTACATACAGGATATTTGTTGAATTTCCTAAATATTTTTTAAAAAATATCCCACCCTTGATGCATAATGTACTATGTAGAAAACTATATTTAACATTTTAACTCGTGTTATGACCTCTTTTTAAAAGTATTTCAAAATTATTTTTATTACCATCACCTTTGTGTCTATCTTTCTAACTGTTATTTCCATTATTTTTATACGTTTTATCGTTTTTAATGCACTTTCGCTGAATTTAAGGGAATTTTCGTGGAGTGTAATATTCCCTTCTGATGCATTTTCTTGTTGCTTCTCTACCTTTTATGCTATTAAATTTGCATTATCGATACTACAAACCCGACACAACGTAGCCTCAAACAACGATCTCATGGCAAAAATTTTGCTGAAGGCTTCTTCAAAATCGTCATTTTGTTAACAACAGATCAAAACAACGAAAGTAGTGGATCTTCTTCCTTTTTTACATACGTGTCCTCCATAACCAGCAAAATGAGTTATCGAGCTTCCTTGGTGTATGCCACTATATACTTTGAAAGGCGTCGCGAATTCAGTGTCACCAACTAGACTGTCAAAGTTATTTCTGAATTAAATGTTGTAGAACGTATCAATAATTTTTTGTCATGGTCGTCGTCTTTGTCGTTATCAGCGTCAGTTTTGCTATTATCAATTTCATCGAAACATTCGTAATAATTGTGAATATCATTTTCTTTGATATTGTCAGGCTTGTTATCAGACGCATTTTGATCAGTAGTCGACGCCCCTTCTTCGAGCAATGCAATTGCTCTTGAAACAGCGGTTCCAGACTTATCAACATTAGTTTGCATTTGCTTCTTTATTTCGGCTTTAGTTATTGCTAGCAACAAAAGAAAACTGTACTGGACCTGATCTAGTAGTATGTATTCCTGATAAGCTATTTAATAAAGAAATTAAGAACTGACTTGCTAAGGAATACCAGAACTAGATATCTGTAAGTATAGGTCAGCTGGATGTTCTTATCAAGGTGAACAGCGATATTTAGGATTTTGACATGGTCAGCATGTTTGTCTCACAGGACAATGTCCAGACGATTGTGTACGACAAAATGGTTAAGAATTCTTAAGAACTGGTACTGGTATGTATCTGTAGTAAAGGCTTCCAATTTTGTAGTAATTCCAGGTTCAAAGCTATTTGCTGATGGATAATTCCGCATAAATCATTGTATCTGCGTGTTTACTCTGTTTGAGCCAACATTCTGCAGTCATCAATGATGTGTATGAAGGTTTCATTCGGATTTCCACATAATCGGCACTTGTCGCCAATGTTCCAATGAAGGATGTGCTTTAGGTAGTTCTTTTTCCGATTACCTTGTCCTGGATGGCCACGACGAATCATTCCGTTTCCGGAAATAGTTAGCTTCGATACAGCCACAAGTTAAAAGTCTCTCTCTCTCTATGTTTTCTTGATCTTTCACTAGGGGATTCTGTCCGTGTAGACATGTGTAGACTTATAATTCCATAGCAAGTTACTCTAGAATGGGATACCTGATGTTTAGGCTATTTGTATCAGTCAGCTGTGGGGGTGTACAGTTATTGTCTTCTTTGCAGATGTTATTGTAGAGAGGGATAACCTTTTTGTTATAAAAATATTCATGCAACTGTGATACGTATGAAACACACATTTTTCGGACGTCAAAAACTCTCTTACCTCCTTTTGAATGTGGTTTAATCGTCGAAATCCTGTGGTACATTCAGTGCCCAGTCATTTTCGTGCGAATGGTTATGTTGATTTTCTCAAAGTCAATGTTAGACCATTTTATAAGTTTAAAGGAGTATGTGGAAAATGAGATGGGATAGCTGTTAAAAATTTCGGTCTTGTTGACTAAATTCAGATTAGTTCTCATAGCCGTGGGACGTGTTGTTAAGTGTCCTACTCAGTGAGTTGAGAGCCAAACAGAACCATAGTGTGGTAAATGAGTCACCCTGAAAGATACCTGTAGTAATGCGTAAGAATCTAGTCAACCGCAGCTGTCCACGATTCAAATACTTAAACTTAATTTCCTAAAGGGAAATCGCATGTCTAAGAATTCCGATCATACGAAGACAGATTTTGTAAGCTTAAAGAATCACAAGTAACAATTATATTTTTCAGCCAAAATATTCGAGTTTCATAAAAAAATTGTCAGTATGCAAAGCTGTTTGCTCAAATAAAGTCTTCAAATGTTTTGTTCTCACATTTTTTATAAAGTTTATATTTTTTGTTTCAATTTAAAAAAAAAGCATTTAAAATTTAAAAAAAACCTGTTTTTCAGCCAACATATGCTCCGGATTATGAATTCTTGTATCTTTTTCTAACGCGTGCAAAATAAAAGATAGAGGGGGGGCTTTGGCACTGAGAAGAGTAGAAGTTTCAGTGGAAACACATACACAAATATTATTATCATACCTTATTTATGTCCACATATTTAAGTACGCAATGATACACTATTTATTATCGCACACGCTTGAATCAAATTTCAGAATCGCTTTTTGGGTTAGAACCCTCTAACCCTACCTATATCTACATAACTAAACGTATTCCAAACTCCTCAAGCCTCTCGGCTATTCTCGCTTACCATATTCCGGAAGAAATCTCGCTTATCAACCACTACTGAGCATATCCCAGAGACCAGTAAGGCTTGTTGGCTTTAGATCTCTGACACGTCGGTCCAATTCTTCGCACAATAACACGTGGATCAATAAGTCCCGGGACTAGCTAGGAAAAACACATTTTTTTTAGCAAAACTCGACTTTATTCATCAACATAGTCTTCTTCAAAAGCAACACAATCAGTCCAGCGCTTCTCTAACATTTCAATACCTTTTTTGTAGAACAATTTATCTTTGGCCTCGAAATAAGCGTTCGCTTCGGTGATGACTTCCTCGTTGGAGTAGAATGTTTTCCCTTGGAGCATTTTTTTGAGGTCTGCAAACAGGTAGTAGTCGCTGGGGGCCAGATCTGATGAATATGGTGGGTGCGGAAGCAATTCGAAGCTCAATTCATTCAATTTCGCCATAATAGCGAACGACTTGTGACACGGCGCATTGTCTTGGTGAAAGAGCACGTTTTTCTTCTTCATTTGGAGCCGTTTCTCACCGATTTCGTTCTTAAAACGCATCAATTGGCCAATGTAACGTTCGCTATTAATCGTCTTACCTTTTTCAAGGTAGCCGATGAACAAAACTCCATGAGCATCCCAAAATACTGAGGCCATAACCTTACCGGCCCACATTTGCGTGTTTGGCCGCTTTGGACGCTTCTCACCGACTGGAGTCCACTCGGCTGACGACCGCGTTGACTCCGGAGTGTAGTGATGGATCCAGGTTTCGTCCATTGTCACATACCGACGCAAAAAATTCGGTTTATTTCGGCGAAACAACTCGAAACAGCGCTCGGAATCAACACGATGTCGTTTTTGATCCACCGTGAGCAAACGCGGCACCCACTTTGACAACAGCTTCCTCACAGACAAATGTTCATGCAAAATAGCGTACACACTTCCGTATGATATCTTTAAGGTTTCGAATCCATTGTTTTGAGAATATCAAGACTAGCGTCACTTAAATCACTGTAACTCGTGGACCAAACATCAGAATGTCATGAAATTTTTACAGGTATCTTTTGAAGGTTGGTACTCATGAAAAATCATACAGAACTTTTGTTGGCAACGCCATCTATGTGTCAGTCCCGGGACTTATTGATCCACGTGTTAGCTCGATGGGATTTAAATCGGGGGATTGAGGCGGCCATTCCATTATATTAAGGTCACCTGCGACTTTTTTTCGTTCCAAATAAGAAGTACAAAGTTTTGATGTATATTTCGCATCGTTATCTTGTTGGAAAATGAATCCACGACCAATTAAATTTATGCCAGATGGTATTGCATGGCGTTGGAGTATACTGTGATACTGCTATTTTTTCATAATTCCTTCAATTTTTTTAAGTTGACCAACGCCAGCGTGGCTGAAACAGCCCCAAACCATTACTGAAACACCGCCATGTTTTACAGTTGGCACAATACAATCTGGTTTGAATCATTCATTGACTTTTCTGCGAACATATTGACGCCGATGGCTACCGAAAATATCGAATTTTGATTCGTCTGTCCATTATTTTATTTACTGGCCGTAGAAGTGGCTTTCTGACAGCAATGCGTCCAATCATACCTTTTTCTTCAAGCCGGCCTTTGACTGTCGTGAGCGATATTGGTGAATCCAAGTCTTCATTGATTTCAGCACGAATTTCTGATGCAGATTTCTTTCGATTGCCCTTACTTATTGCATATATTTTGTTGTCGATTCTTTGATTTGTTAAATTAACAGATCTACAGTTTTTTATCACACTTCAATGCACCAGACACGATAATACTATCTTTTTTTGTTTAAATGATTGACATGTAACCTTTTGAACCGCAGCCGAATCGATTTTTATGCGAAAAACAACTTAGAACCCAATGCGGCAGATTTAGACACTTTTCACGATTTTCGGCCATAGGCTGTTTTCTTATAAATTTTGATGGAAATTTCAGTAAAATGCATTGAAAATGTCTTCAAATCATAAAGCTACGTTGAACGTACAAAACTACTGCAAATATGTGAATAATTTTTTACTAAATGATACGATAAACTGACAAAAACAACTTTTTTTATCTTGTTCTAATACTTTCCGACTGTACTGTATGTTGGTCATTTCCTCCTTTATAAAAGCTTTTAGAACATCTTAGTACTATGAGATTGCGAGGTTATCTTTCTTTCAATCACGCCCTATATGTGTGCAGTTTTTTATTCTGAAGCCGGACTCCTTACAGAAGTCACTATCCACTCAGTATTACCTAGGAACATCCCCACCCGCGAGAGTTTGAGGCCTTCTTACCGCGACCAAGTTAGAATCTGGCCATTCAGCGGAACAGGAAAATTAATTTCTGGTTTTAGAGAGTAACTAGACTCACGCATCCCATAGAGGAAAATTTTCCGTACGTTATACGTGTTTTTGGTGAAAAACCTATGCCTCACTATTTGCACAAGTACCCTATTGAAAATTCTACCTAATTTCTACGTTGATATTTACGAAGGAATATAAAACTTAATTTTGATGTCGATTTTCGCACTGTTTGTAACATTGATAAAATCTACTTTTTCTGACGTTAAATATGCGGTGTCAAACATAGAATTTAAGGAGGCATAAAATTAACGTGGAAAATACGGTTGGAAAACACAGTTGGTATAACCAACATTGAAATCAATGCAAAAATCGACATTGATATCATGTTTCAGTCCCACGTAGATAACAGCGTCGAAATTAGGGTAGAATTCTCAACAAGATACACTACCGTCGGAAATTGTGCGCACGATGCTCGTGATCGCTGTTGAAAATCACTGCTGACTTTGAACCACGATATCTCGGTGAAAAAAAGAGATAGGGCATTTTTAAAAATACAGTTGGAAAGCTTTTGAAATTTCACGTCTAGTGATGCTCAATAAATATTTTTTTGACTTTCTGAAAATAATACAGCACGTAAGGAGTTACAAAAAAAAATTCAAGATTTTTTCAAATTCTCTACCTCAACTTCAACTTTTTGCATGACCTAGGAAATTTTTTTTCAAAATCTGAAAATTATACGACATAAATTCTAAAATCTTATCTTTAATTTAAGCCAAGAAAACTTGAAAAATATTCATGGGTACCCGAGATACGATAAAAAATGTTCAATCGTATCTGAGTTGATTTTTAATCGACGATCACGGTTCTTGGCCGGTTTTATTCAGTATTAATTATTGACTTTATTCTTAAAATCATTCTGGTTGAGACTGATTCTGAATACCAATAGCTTATTCAACAAAACTTGAAGTTTACAGTAATATAAAAACAACCGTGAATTAAATCAATATCAATATTTTTCAGTGGAACGTAAAATTTTGTTACTGTATAAGCTGGAATAGTTCATATCTATGTAGATTCAAACGATGAAGTTTATTTTTTATTTCTAAACATTTTGATTTAGTTATTCTTTTGACAAGTTCCATTCTTCAAACCTCTTCTGTCAAAATTTGAGCCAAATCCATTCATTAGTTTACAAGTTACAGTGTCTGAAAGCAACCAACCTTCGAATTTTTTGTAAAAATTGAAAAAAGTGAATTTCGTGAATTTCATTGTGGTTGTATGAGCACAGAAATCATAACAAGTCCTGGCCGTCCAAATGAGATCAATACACCAGAAATGATCAATAAAATCCATAATATTGTTTTGAATGATCCGAAAGTGGAAATGCGTGAGATAGCTGAGATCGTATCCATCTCGAATGAGCGTGTGATCAATATTTTGCATTCACATTTTTGCGTGAGGAAGCCCTGTGCAAGATGAGTGCCGCAATTGCTCACAATCGACCAAAAACGCATTCGTGAGACCACTTCGAAGTAAAATTTGGCTTATTTTAACCGTAATCCGGAAGAGTTTTTACGTCGATTTGTGACGATGGATGAAACATGGATCCACCACTATACTCCGGAATCACGTGAAGGGTCAAAACAATGGGTTGAACCTCTTCTAAACGTCGGCCTGCATGGTTAAATATTGCTCACACCACTCTCTGTCGCATTATGTACGATGATTTAGGTATGTATCCGTACAGAATACTTAGTTCACACATACACTTACACACAGAACACAAAACAATAGAATTATTGAAGGAATTCTTCGGTAATCCAGTCATATCGAGAAATGGCAATTTGGATTAGCCTCCGCGTTTACCCGATTAAACACCACCAGACTTTTTTTTAGGGATATCTTAAAAGTGCAAAGTTAAGATGCAGGTTATTCACCCGGTACCTATACTCTGGCAGAACCAAATAATGTACCGAATTTACTCTGACAACACCGTACCACTCGAGAAAACACATATAAGGTTTTTTAATTATAATACCGGCCAAACAGAATCAACAGTATCATCTATTCAACGTGAGAGAGAAAGATAGAGCACTCGCGAAACACTTAAAAGGTTCCAAGTGTTTGGTATTTCCAAGTCACTTGCTAGAAAAAATTAAAGTCAATGAACTAACTTACACTACCTGGATAATATCGTCGAGTTCCAGATCGTATTTTAGCACGAATTCGCCCTCAGTGGACATCCTTCCAAATACTTATTTCTTTTTATATATTTTTCTCACCCAACTTGGGAAAACAGCCTCTTGCTGTTAGTCGCAGGATAAGAGTGAGAACGGAAAATTGAGACATCTACAAAATACCCGACCTGCCCCACGAAATATTTGCTTGACCCAATCGCAAGCCCGGCAGCAGCTCATGTGTGACGCAATTGTAATGGACGATGAAGCAACTCGTGCTCAGTAATAAGGAATAGTAATCGTTCCTGGTGAATATTCTTGTTAACGTGTGGTTCTTGCTAGTACGGCGAACGTCTACTCGACGATCACGATTATCGGCCGGTTTGTTGCTCGCCTCCTTCCTTGAAGCAGGACCGAAATGGCTACGCACAAAGGTGGCGCTTAAGTGGAGCCCTCTTATATGTATTTTTGATTCTGTTCATTAGTAATTTTTATTTCTAATTATTCTAAATTTCAAAAAATATTTATTGTTATTTGTGATTATTATAAATTATTTAAATCCAATATTATCCCCATATTAACGAATAGAACAATGATATGTAAACATTTTTTATTTCTTAAAATTCTTATAAACTAGAACATTAATAAAAATTGTAATAGTCATTGTAAATATTAACTAAGAATGAAAGGAAAGGAAATAAAGGAAACATGTTCTTGGATCAAAGAACATATAAGAGAGCTCCACTTAAGCGCCACCTTTCTGCGTGGCCTATTCGGTCCTACTTCAAGGAAGGAGGCGAGCAACAAACCGGCCGATAATCGTGATCGTCGAGTAAAATTCAACTCAGATACGATTGATAAAGCATAATTCCCAAAATGATTATTATTGGCTTGTGAACATTTGAGTTTGTATTATTATTTTTCACCCTTATAGTCGGTAACTTTGTCGTAAAGGCAAAACACTAAAAAATTTAAGTATTTTCCTAAAAACAAATAAAAATTTTTGAAATTTGTAATAAAATAAATAGAAGTTCCTGATTTATATTAATTAGGTTCTTATTTTTCCTTGTTTCAGAATACATGGTCATTCTTTGTACAACGCACAATTAACTAAGGCTCTCGAAGATCCCCAATTCATTATAAATTTGCATACAGAAGCAATCACACACTTAATGGAAATAATGTTAGATCCAGAATCTCTCATGTACACTGATTTTTCTCCAGAAATGAAACAGTATCTAAATCTAAGTGCTGAATTACCATCTAGTTATGAATTTTTTGATAACGCTTGGAAAAACGTAGAATACAGAGAAAAAGTCGAGAAATATATAAGGAGCTTGATTTTACCACAATGGAGGTAAGATTTATTATTATTATTCAATATTAATAACAATCGAAAGATGTAAATTACTTATGAAAAGCCAAAAAAAATTATTAACCATGAGGAAAGTTATGAATCTATTTTGGAATACGTTTTTATAGATTGTTCATAAAAAACACTATTGCTGATACACCGTAAATTTGCGTTTAACAACTTAAACCTTTATAAAAAAAATTCCTTTCGACTCATAACTTCTTTAAAAAAAGTATTTGATAGTGAATGTTATTATTTTTAATTGCCGAAATCTACCCCTTCGCTAGTACAGTTAATTTTTCCACATCGGATTCATATTTCAAAACTCATACAACGTTATTTTAGAAACATAATTTACAAAAAACAATTATAAAATAAAAAATTAAAAGTTATGTACATATTATCAATTTGGTTTGCTTTTCTGGGGTTACAACGGTGTAATTTTTGGCTAGAAGCCTTCCGTAGGAGTGGCGAGAATTTTTCGGGTGATTTGTCGACTGGAATAAAAATTGTATCCCCGTCAGGGGGGCTTAGCAATTGTCAGAGGAAAAGTTCGACGGCTGTGGGCAGTTCTTTTCGAGGTGGCTCGTTCAGGGCCGGAATATTCGAGGTCCAAGAAGGGACGTGGGGAGGGGGGGGGGGGGGTAGAGGCGGAAGTTTGAAGTAACCGTCTTTGTTCCGGGTTTGGTCGTTTGAAGCGTCGATACGAGAAATTAACGCGTGGTACGTTCATTGAACAAGACCCCCAGTAATTAAGGCTTTTTTGCGGTAGTAAAATGCAGGCGAAGGAGGAGGTCGCGAAGAAAACTAGGCCTATGAAAAATTGTACTCGCTCAAGGAATAATGGAAACAGTCCGGGGCGTAGCGCGGGATCCAGGCGCTGAATAGACGTTCGTGGCCTCGCAGAGTCTGACGCCCGTCGACTTGCCAGAAATACGAAGCGCGTTGGGGGGCAGGAGCGTGGCGAACGAGTGCTAGATTGATGGTCGTGGCCCAGCAGGACCCACGTCCAATCGACCGTGAGGGTAACGCAAATCGACGGTTATGGCCCTAAAAGGTCCGACACCCATCGACTCGTGCTCGTAGGAGGAGGAATTCAAAAGAAACCACTGGGTTTGAAGAACAACTCAACTTTCATCATCATCTTAGTAAGGTAAAATATCAACGCCCCTATTCCTTCCTGTGAGAAAGCTGAGTATATGCCTACTTTACCTTTTCTGAGGAGACCACTATTGCAGCGAGCCCCAAAACCCAGCGTTTTCGCTCGGACTCTATTGGTGTCTCCTTGCGCAGCGATTCCTTGCCTTCCCCTTTGGATCCTGGATAGTGTGAAAAGTATTGTGCTAGGAAGCTCTCAGTAGTCAAGTAGTTAGTAGTCAACTCTTACCTCTAGCTCCTTTGCATTTACATATCCATCAGGATTCATATCTCTGGAGATGTCCCAATCTTTTCTTCACGACATCCGTATCAATTTCATCTCTTCATAAGCTGAGTCCAGGTTAAAGACAATATGTCTGTGATCCGAAAGACCGTCTAGGCAGTCTATAAGCCCCCTCGAGCATAGAATTATGCCTAATACTTCCTGCCTCGTTGAGGTTTGAAATGTCAGTTCACTTCCCCCGTTTAGAATCTCTAGGTCAGTTGTGACCAGATACTCTAGGATCTTTTATCCTTTTTCATTGATGTCGGTGCTACCGCACACCATATAGTGTGCTTTGCATCTAAACCCGATAATTAAATTAAATCTAATCCCTTCAACTACGCGCATTTCTCGGTACCTCGCCTTGGGGTGGTCTGAACAATACTCTTATTCCCCCCAAGACACAAATAGTGCCCCAGAAAACCCAAAGCTCCTGTATTAGGGATATTAGGGATATCTGTATGCATCTTACCATTAGCGAAACACATGTTTAATACTAGGTTGTTCAAAAAGTTTTGAAAGCGACATCTATAGAGCAGTAGAAGAACCAAAATTTTTACGCCATTTTAAGATTTCATTTTTCATATGAACATACCCAAAGTGTCATTCCACTCTGTCAATTCACGCTCCGGACGTCCAAAAAGTGCATCAACACCAGCATTCATAGCAAAAGTACAGGATATGGTTTTGGAAGATGGTCGATTGACCGAGAGAGATTTAGCAGAGGCCCTAGACATCTCATTAGGCAGTGTGAGTCATATTTTACGTGAAGTTTTGGGTTTCAGAAAGCTCTGTGCACAATGGGTGCCGCATTCGCTCACAATGGAACAAAAACACGTTCGAATGCGACTTTCTGAGCAACATTTGGAGCGTTTTCGAAAGGATAAAAAGGATTTTTTGCGTCGATTCATCACTATAGATGAGACTTGGGTCTTCCATCATGATCTTGAATCAAAACAAGAGGCTAAGGAGTGGTGTGAACCAGGCACTTCGGCACCGAAGCGAGTTCGTGTCCAGAAATCGGCGAAGAAGGTGTTAGCATCAGTTTTTTGGGATGCAAAAGGGATTTTATTAATGGATTATCTCCAAACTGGCAAAACAATAAATTCTGAATATTATTGTAACCTTTTGGATGCAAAAATTCGTGAAAAAAGACCCGGTTTGCAGAAGAAAAAAATTCTTTTTTCATCAAGACAATGCACCCGCTCACACAGCTCAAAAAAACATCACTAAATTAACCGAATTAAAGTACGAATTGTTGCAGCATCCACCTTATTCGCCTGATTTAGCTCCCTCTGACATCTGGCTGTTCCCACACCTCAAGAAATTCCTTCGTGGGAAGCATTTTTCATCAAACGAAGAGGTTATAGCCGTCGTAGAGGAGTATTTTGCAGGCCTTGCAGAAAGTCACTTCCATGATGGGATAAACAAGTTGGAAGACCGTTGGACCAAATGTATTGATCTTATGGGAGATTATACTGAACAATAAAAGTGATTTCACCAAAAAAAAAAACGTACTTTCATTTCCGCTTTCAAAAATTTTAGAACAACCTAGTTCCGCGAAAGCGCTTTTACTTCGTTGCAACTTAATTTATGTGCATTGTATCCCTGATGTTATCATTCATGGATTAGTTCTTGGCACCAACCTGTAAATCTCCTTCCTCCGATGAAATTTTCCTTATAGTTACCGTCGACATGGAAGCTTTAAGCACGTAGTGCCTGCATTCCCCTATTCCGCACTCCAACGACCAAAGTTCAGCCGAAATTTATAAGGCCCCTTTGTTAAGCCAGAAAATACTTCCCAGGACGCAGTTTCCAATGTGAGGTTCTAGATTTTGAGGCCTACCAAAGTGACCCGCGGCTCTTCCAAATATTTGGGGATCCAGGCCATCGCCTTATGAAGCTTCTCAAGATCCATCACCCCCACAAACTCCATCCAAGCTTCCTCCCATGTACGGAGCGCTGGCATTTTCCTGGTAACCTAGCCCTGTGACTGCTCATCCGCAATGTCTACAATGGTTACGCCCCCTTATAGGCACGCAAACGCGGGATGTCTTCTTCCCAGATGCTATCTATGGTATATTCTTCCTGATGGCTACCCTCTCAAGCCCTAGTTGCTCTAATGTTAGCCTGGTCTTCGCGAAGTCACAAGATAACAACCCAAAGATCAAGAGACTAAGAGGCCACGTACCTTTAGCAGACGTTTCTGAGTCTGAGAGCCTGCACAGAGTCATATGTTACCATGCGACCGCTCGACGGACTTCACCTGTTGCCATGTCCAACTGTCTCGCTGGAATTTTCATTCTTTCGTCTCATCGATCAGGACAAGCGCCCAGTGTTTCAGAGTACTAAGGCGGTCATATTCAGCGCATTAGGGACGTCATGTTGACAACTTTCACACGAGAAACGTATGGTTGGCTCAATCAAACTCGAATCATATGCTCTATTTTCCGTATTGCTTGGGCTGATCAACATTCTTTTCTTAACTGATTGGATTATCAAAGTGTCTCACCTTCGATGATTGAACTAATGTGATTAAAGTAGCCTATCATTGAGATCGTGTTCGTGAAAAGTTGTTTTGCTGGAGAGTGCGTTGATTTCCTAAATATGAAATAGCGGTTTAAGTTAGTTTCGAGTGTGTTTGCTCAGCCGTGTGAAAAATATAATAAATAATAAATCAATGACACTCTACGTACTTAGACAGGACCGCAGAGGTATTTTTAATGGTTTGAGTGAATTCACATTGTGCAATTGGAATATCGTTGTTTATGTGTGGATTAGTTTTTTAGTTGTGGTTTCTTACATGAGGAATTGATGTATATTTGAATCCAACTTGTGTCGGTGCATCTGGATTTGAGAATAGAAAGAGTTTGGGATGCAGCACGTTTATGTCTATAGTCATTTGAAACTGGTTTACTCGCTTTCAAGTTTTCTTGAAAGCCAGTATCCGGAGTCAAAATTATACCGCTGAATGTATCTCAAGTAGATTGCAATCCAACGTCTGAACAATTAACAGTAACTTCCTATTAGCACGAGAGATGTCAACTCAGCAATATAAGTTTCTTCATTTAACAGAGATTGACTGTATCCTCTTTTAGGATAACTAGGGAACGGTATCGAACGCCATTGATGCAATTGAGCCAAGCACTGCGCGAAAAACGGCCACAGTACGAACAGAGGCACGAAAATGCGAATCTACAGCATGACAACGCTCGGCCTCACGTTGCCAAACCAGTTAAAACCTACGCACCTAATATTAAAGTAAGCTTTTTTATGCACAGAAATGTAGTCATCTATGGGGAAGGAAGAATCGCACATGATTTATGTTTTTAGAGCGAAATCGATGTTTCTTTAGTTTTATATCGATGTTGTTGTTTTCGATGTATCAATGTTTTCCTTTTGATGTCCCATCACTACCGCTAATGTGAGCGACCATCTTTTGCTGAGAAAATCCAGTTCTCTCTTTTTTAACCAAAGCCAAGTTCAAAACTATATGGGAGACTACATTGGGAACTATATGGCGGGCTATATTGCAATTTGAGTCCAGATAAGTGATGGCTCATTTAGAATGTGTACATCATTTACACGATATGAAAAGACTCGCTCAGGATAGGAACGATTGGAGAATTAGACCAGTCCCAGAACGGCTGACTATACAAAGAACAACACGACGGAGAAGTGAAGATCTTTAAGGATCTTGAAATGCAGTACTGCATGTCTTACTAGCTTAAAGCAATAGTCTCTCTGAAAGACATGCCTAGACGACGACCGGCAGCCACTCAAATAGTTAAGGGGGTGTTCTCATCGAACGGTTTCAGAAATTTCGCGACTAGTCCCAGCCATTTTGATTTTATCGATCTTGTGTAGCAGTAGCTTGTTGTAATAGAGCATGCGCAGTTCAAATGTACAAGGCTTTGCCAGTAGGGTGCTAACGCTGTACGAAGAAGAAGAAGAATAAGAAGAAGATTCTGCTCCGCTGTAAGACTATATGCCCATGCGCAGTTCAATTTTTACATTATATTCCTCTGTAACGGAATACACAACATTCCGTTACTCTCAGCTGTAACGGAAAAACGAGTTTCCGCGCCGGAGGCACATAGAGTAATATTGTTGTATTAAAATGGTGACACAGATTTTTGAAGTTTAATGGATCTATTCTCGGTTTTGCAGTGAAATATTTAATTAAATTAATGTAATTGAAATATATTGAACTTGGAAAATCTTCGCCATTTTTCTACAACAATATTACTTTCTATGAGGTTTTTTTTTACTCTGCGCTGTATAAATAAATACAACTTGAAAGAGTTTTTCAGTACTTGCTTTTATTCTTTTTTCAGAGAGTAAAAACAAAATGTAAAAATTCTCAAAAAACGATTGACAGTCCCCTTAATACTCTTTTTGCGACGTAATTTGTATTCATAAATTCTAGACTTTGAATTTATTTAGATCTATCCAATATACATAGACTTCCAGTCATCATTACAGATTTTATACACGTCTTGTATTGTGTTAAAGATGGGTGTAGAATGTGTAGAAACATCTCTTTTTCATTCACATTACTAAGCAATTTGCCTTTATTAATAAAATTATGTTACTGATATTATTGTTACTAATTTATATTTATGCCATCCACAGTTTTTGACAATGTTCCCAATAACAATGATATATAATATATATGAATATACAGAATATTTTAAAATATGTATCAGCTGCAATTTTCATTGTTTTAGATATCCATGGCCCATTGAAGATAGAGCTGAACTTCAAAGAGCAGTTTTAAGCTATATCCAAGAAACATCAATAGATTCTTGTTACAATGTGATGGAAAATGACGTTCTGGCTAATATTTTTCCAATGACTGATACCAATATAATAACTCCAAGGTTCATAGACATTTTGTTACCCATAATCAATGAAAAAATAAATTTCATAAAAGAAGACTTAAAGGTTGTGTACAATAAGAATCACGTTAAACATTTTCGAACATTACCTTGGTGGTTTAAATCGAATGTATTTTTTCATTACAATTTGCTGCACCCTTTAATTTGGGAAGCTCAGAAGGAACGTAAGAACAATGAATCATCAAATTTCTCTACGACAATATTAAAAATGGACATTGATGAAAATGACGTTAATGCAGAAATCAATGATGAGAATATTAAGAAATCATTAAGTACAACAGAAGATTTCATTCCCTTAACCAGATTTTTCAATAATAAAGGAAGTCAAATGATGGAATTACATAACTCGTTAAAAATATTTGAAGCACAGTTGGAAAATCAAAAGTTTAAAGTTCACCGTTTGGAAGATGAACTCCGGAAAGAATTACTTTAAGAAAAGTTGAATTAAAAGTTACAAAACACATTTTATTTCTATAAAACTTATTCAAACGTAAAATCTTAGTAATTTACATGACAGTGGTGCATGTAAAATATCATATGCACTATAAAATTTTGTGAAGACAGTTTTCGTGAATTGTGAATGTTTATTGCTCATACGCAAGTAATTTATCTCTTGGCTTGGAATAAATAATGTATCTCTTTCAAGTTTCAATACTGATTTCTTATGTTTGAAAATTTCATTTGGTATTTAACTCTATGACTCATGAGATTTTAGAACCAAATCTTAACACGAAATTCGCCATATGGTGCTTGTGGATAGGCCCAATTGTCGAGAACGTCGTGAAACTAATAAATTTAGATCTTTCTCAACACTTTCACTTACAGCAGCAATATTTTCAGCTTAGCGACCCGGACGAACACACGTTGTTATTGGTATTGAGACGGCTCAGTCTCTATTAGAGTAATTTTTGAATCAAATAAATGAACTGAATCAAAACAAAAGAGGAAATAATTAACATTTCGCTCATAAAAAATATTTAGAGATATACAGTCTGTCAAAAAAGTACCGGGAATTGATCATTCAAAAAGCCCGCTTAAAAAGATTGTCAAAAACCTTTTTGACGCTAAGATGGCACCACTATTCTCTATGCTGACGTGGAGTTCGAGCGCGATCTGGCATTTAATTTGTTCACAGTGCTCGGTGTTGTCAATATATCTCAAGTGTGTTTCACAATTTTTCCAATGGATAAGAATATCGAACAATTAATTAAGTAATTTTTAACATCTAATTGTTTGATAATAATTTAATAAAATAAATTATATCGAACAACGAATTTGTCTCAAATTTTGCATTGCAAATGGAATTTTGTGTGCGGAATCGCTGAAAATGTTATAGAAGGCTTACGGTGAATGAACTTTATCAAAAATACGTGGATATGAATGGTATAGTGCATTCAAAAGCGTTCGAGATGTATATTTCGGGAGGGGCCTACTTTGAAGACGATAAAATAAATTTGGAAGAATAATAAATAGTTTGTGTTTTATTGACCAATTCCCGGTACTTTTTTGACAGAATGTATTTCACGCAGTTATACATGATATAAAAAATGTAAAGTTAGTAATCGATAAGAATATACTTATACTAGACTTTGTCCATATTTCAAATTGAACTCCTGAACGCAAATATTAACCAATCAGCGATAAGAAGACGTATGAAACGATTTCCCGCTAAGCAGAACCACGTTTAGTGGAGACCTACTATCCTTTTCCAGTAGACGGCACACGCTCTTTTTCTCATACGAACGAAATTTTGTCTAAGCATTTATTGCTTGCATGATGCACTTTTTGTAAATAAATGTGGTATTATTGAAAACTCCAGTTCTTAGTCTATCGACACAAGTATAAATTCCTTAATGAATTGCATTTGAGAAAGGTTAAACGATTAATCACAAAACTTGCAATTAATAAATTAAATTAGCATAGGCTGATTCCACCTGTAATGAAGACGCGCGGGCAATTTATTGAAGTGGATAACCGTCTAGGTGGGATAAAAATTAGACTCTTGAAGCTTGCGAGCTTGGTTGCTGATCTTTAAAAATCAATTCAGTCACAGGACTGCCTCAGGAATAGCTATCAGCGCTGATATTCGATTTTCATCAAGTTATTCACCATCTCCTGAGTCTTCAAAAAAAAAAGTTCCGCTACTGCTGCAGCAATTGTCGCCTTTAAAGTGCCTGAAATAAAAAAAAAAAACAAAAATTTAATTAAACTGGAATATATTTCCTATACAATGACCCTCAATTATGAAAAAAAATTTAAATGCAACAAAATGGCGGGGTTTTGAAACAAAATTAAAATATTGCTCGAAAATTAGATGGTTTTTGGCGTGGCAAAATTATATTTTTCATCCAATCATAAAACTGGAGGGCCATTGTATGGAAAAACAAATACACAATAAGCTAAAAAAAGACGCAAGTCGATCGGATGTTTTGTTATCGAGTTACAGCTGCAGCAAATATGAAAAAGGTAGTTTTGAGAAAAACGCGTTTAAAAATAAAATTACTGATTTCATTGTTACAAATTTTTAAGTATCATACCTAGAGCTAATCTGCTATTCCAGGCCCATACAATTCACCTCCCTCTTCTTCGAAAAGCGCCTGCTGGGCTGTTAAAAAATGTATAAAAAAAGAAGAAATTTTCAAAATTTCAAACTCGTTGAGACTGCAATTTATCCACAAAATGTCTAATACCCGCCTTACTCTCCAGACGTTGCTTCTTCCGACTACCACTTGTTTTGATCGATGGCACACGGCCTAGTTTACCAGTATTTCAGCTCAGTGATCCCAGAACGTAGGAGCTGGCGGCCCACGCCATGCTCTCATGTGGGAGGACACACGTTCAAGCGCGCCGTGTCGGTGTCCCCACTTCCTCGCTTCGATTTCACGCTGTCGGCTGTTGAGCCAAGATCGAAAATTATGTTTCTGTCGACTTCGTGTGAAAGTCGTGCGAAGCAGATGACAAATTTAAAATCACGAAATATATCATTGAAGATATTACCTTTCTTTCTTAGATATTTTTAAAAACATTCACCTAATATGATAATCTAAACATTTTATTATAAATTTTAGGATGATTAAACACTTAAAAAATCATTTTTTATTGAAATTTAAAGTCAATAAATTTTCAAAGTTCCAAAACAAAATATCAATTTCAATATTTTACAGCTATGCAAATCAAATAATTCAATTAGAAAATTATGTTGAGAATATTATATATTCAAGAATGATAAAATATGATATTGGAGTTTGAAAAATAAAATATTAAAATACTTGAGCAATACATATATTATATCTAATTATACACTCGAAATTATACAGTAGAGTTTCTTCTCTGGTATGTGGCAACATTGAAAAAAATTTCATTCAAATAAAAAACTCTGAAAACTTTTTTGAATACGTAATATTATTCACATATGAATTTCATTATAAAACTGTGAATAAAAGGTTTCAGTATTCAAAAAACCAAAATTACATCTAAATTTGCATACGAAATTAGACTTTACTATTTCTTTTATTTAAAATACAAATACAAAATTTTTATTTCGAATAAAAAAGTTTAAAAATTTTTTTATCATACGTGAATCAACTATATCAATCAAAAAATTAGGTGGAGAATGTTTTATTTTAAAAAAATAAGAAATTAAGGTTAAAAATCTACATTTCTAATTACATGGTGATTGTAGGTAAAAATGTTCTCATTTTACGTTTTAGTGACTTATATGCATAGACTTTTCAATGAAAAAAAGATATGCTTTACACAAAGGCAAAATTTTCTAATTGATGCAGTTGATTAAATTTATAAACACGAAACATGCTTTTATTAATGTCTTGATTTAAATCTTCCAAGATTTATTGACTTTAAATTTTACTAAGAATTTTCCAAGAATTTCACATAATCTCAAAAATGTTTATATTAGGCGAATGTTTTTCAAATATCAATAAAATTCTATGGTTAATAAATGTTTAAAATTTCAAGTTAAGGTATTGATTGAAAATTTAGTAGCTTTGTTAGTTAACTGTTTTTATCAGAAATTTCTTCATTTTCGTAGATTTTTTCAATTTTTTAATTAAAAATCTGTGCATAGGCCCCAAAAGCGTGAGGTGAAAATTTTGAATCATCAGCTATAATTTCTAGGCAACAGAAATTTTCATTGGATTTTAGTAGGGCCCTAGCTGTTTTGCCCTGTCAGTAATCAGGTGCTGATTGGAAAAACTAGTGAGAGCTTTAATTAATATGAATTTTATATTAAACTCTTTTTCACACAACCGAGAAGGTAGAGTTGCAGGCGCGTTTTTTAAAAGTGGTTTACCCTGTAGGCCTAATCAACTATTTCAAATATTTGCAATAAGACGAAAGCGAAAAAATAGAAGAAAATATATTTGGGGTGCTTAAATAACGTGAGTTCCCTTGCCTCTCACATAACTCAAGGCACATAAAAAGAAATACACCTCTGGTCACTTGTAAATAGATGCTAATAGATTTCTTTTACCAAGATATTAAACATGATAGATAAAATGAAATAAAAAAATTTTTGGAAGTGCAGGGATTTGAACTCGCATATGCTGCGTATTAGCCAATTACCTTGACCATTCTAATAGGATCGTTTTTGAATACTATTAATTTATGGACATTATACAATATAATTAGGAAGATATGTTTTCCCAAATTCCTGAAAAATGATTATTTATACATTACATTCAAAGAAATATTTTTCAGAATCAGCTACAATCTGGGATACAATGTTATACACTATACAATTAGAATTAACGTTTCCTGCGTGTCATATGATTTCTTTGTAGAACAATAGAGCTTTGAATAATCGGAGTTACAAAAACGATTGAAAAGTTTTTCCAAAATGTAGTATTTGAAGTTGAAATTATGTTTTTCAAGCTGTGAAGAAATGATCTTAATTTGTTCTAGTAAAACATTCTTCCTTTTGTAAAACAAATATTTTTTAATGCTAGCGCTTATTTTTCTCTAATCTGATAGTGTTTTGTTTTCAAAATCATATGGCTAGCACTTCCACTGCTTGGTTATAATAAGAACTGAAGTATTATGATTGTGAAGCGACAAAATTCCAAATTGATTCCAAATTGGTAATTGATAGCAGGGAAAGACTTTGAGAACACCTCGAAGAAACCAGGCTTATTGATGAGCTTAGTTGGGTCTGCCCTGCCGGGTCGTTTGAAACTACTGTGCGCTCGGCGAGGCAGAAAGTGGTCTTGATTTGCGACTACTCGATGCCTCGCCGCAAGCGCAGGCAAGCCAAGGGTTCGATGTACTGCGGCAACGCGCAGTTGGCGGCCCTACGTCGAGAATGCCTTGAAGCGCGGCGAAAATTCACCCGCTCAAAGAGAAATGCTATGCTGCACGAGGCATGGAAAAGGGAAAAGTGGCTTTGAGGCAAGGCATAAAGAAAGGCCGACTTCAATGCTGGAAAGACTTGATCGGTGAGGTTGAGAAGGACCCATGGGGTCTCGGCTTCAAAATAATCACCAAGAGATTGGTGACTAGACGAAAGACCCCGGGCCTGGATAATCCTGCTCGAGTCAAGTACATTGTGCGGAGCTTGTTTCCACACGTGGAGCCGTTCCAAAGACACGACCGAAGTTCCTGTGTGGTCCGGCACGAAGAACTCTTCACTCTCAAAGAACTAAAGAGAGTGGGTGGAAGGCTCAAGGCAAATACAGCGCTGGGTTATCGACGGGGTGCCGAACGAGATCCTCAAAGAGGTGATCGGGGCATACCCGAAGATCCTCTTAGAAACCTTTAACTCCTACCTTCGGAAGGGGAGGTTCCTCGTAGACTGGAAGAAGCAGAGGTTGGTCCTGCTGAGTAAGGGCAACCAACCTCTACGCGTTGCCTCGTCGTATAGACCAATATGTCTATTGGATACGATGGAGAAGCTTCTGGAGGAGTTGATTCTACAATGGCTTCAGGCTCTCTTGGTCGGGGCGGGGAGAACGGTCTCTCAGAAAACCAGTTCGGATTCAGGAAAGGCAGGTCCACTGTGAACGCTACCCAAGCTGTGGTTAACATCGCCACAAATGCAAGAAAAGGAACTGGTAAGCGTAAGGGATTTTGCGCGTTGATCAGCATTGACATACGCAATGCGTTCAATACCGCGAGTTGGAACATCTGCATCGAGCCGATGGTGCGGAAAATGGTTTCAGACTACCTGTTGCGAATGATAGACGACTATCTGAGCGACAGGTGGGTGATATATCAGGGCGAAAAATGGTCTCTCAAGGAAGAGATGACATGTGGCGCCCCTCAAGAGTCGCGGGTGGGTCCAAACGTTTGGAACGTCATGTACGACGACTTCCTGCGCATGTACCTACCTGCTGGAATGAGCATCGTCGGCTTCGCGGATGGCGCACTTGTCGTGTGCGCCGCTGACGACGTCGGAATCCTAGAGCTGAGGATCAATGAAAATCTGTGGCGAGCAAAGCGCTGGTTGGATAGGAGAGGCCTGAAAATGGCCCTTGAGAAAACCGAAGCTTTGCTCGTTATGGACAGGAGATCTTTCCAATACCCGAGGATCTTTCTCGGAGAGCATGAGGTGGAGTGGAAAACAAGCATTAAGTACCTGGGGGTGCAGCTAGATCGTAGGCTTAGCTTTGGCGAACACCTAAAGATCGCAGCTGCCAAAGCCATCCAATGTGGAGCAAACTTGGCTCGGCTTGAGCCAAAAATTGGTGGACGCAGGGAAGCGAAAAGGAGACTGGTGGCGAGCGTGGTCCATTCGAAGCTGCTTTATGCAGCTCCGGTCTGGGCTAATGTGCTGCAAAACCATGCTATCCAGAGGAAACTCTTCTCGGCGCAGAAACTTGTCGCGCTAAGAATAGTTTCAGCATATAGAACTGTCTCGACGAGTTCTATGTTAGTCCTGGCAAGCGTCCCGCCAGTAGATTTATTGGCGGAGGAAAGGCAGGAGATGGCATGATAAGCAGATCGGGAGATGGACCTACCGCCTGATCCCGGAGCTCGCCACCTGGCTGAACAGAAAGCACGGGGAAGTCGGCTTTTATTTGGCGCAAGCGCTCTCAGGCCATGGCTGTTTTAACGCGTACCTGAGGCGCTTCAATAAGAGAGACGAGGAGATGTGTTGCTACTGCGATTTCCCGGTGGATACCGCAGAGCACGCACTCTTCGTCTGCGCAAAATCGGATGTGGCAAGGGAGGCTTTGGTCAGGCAGTGGCTGACGAGGTTACTCCTGACACGATGGTCCCTCTCATGCTCCAATCTGAGCGGTTCAGGACGATCATCGAGTCATTCATCACTCTTGTGATGAAGACGAGAGAGCTCGATGGGCGGCGAGAGCGAAACAACGGGGTGGGCCAGTAGAAATCGCATCAGAGCCTTCACCCGCGGTCCTGCATCTCGGGCGGATTCGACTGTCCGCGTCAATGGGGCGGTGTATTGATCCGAGAGAGGGTTTTTTTTAGTTTTAACAGGTATGCCTAGACCCGTCCTAGGAGAGTCCTGTACAACGTCTATAAAAAATTTCGCCATTTTTCCTCCACGCCCGAAAAAATAAAGAAACAGGAATCATGGTTCCAGGAATTTCCATCATGGAGAGAATGACTCGTTAAATTAGAAAACGAAACAAAATTTCATTGTAAGATTTGCAATGAAACAATGTTATGTGGCAAATCAGTAATTCAAAATCATGAGGCGACTGTAGTTCATCAAAAAAATCAATGTTTTTCGGACAATCTGCCACGCCGAGCGCACAGTAGCTTGAAACGACCCGGCAGGGCAGACCCAACCAAGCTCATCAATAAGCCTGGTTTCTTCGAGATGTTCTTGAAGTCTTTCCCTGCTACCAATTATCAATTTGGAACCAATTTGGAATTTTGTCGCTTCACAATCATAATACTTCAATTCTTATTATAACCAAGCAGTGGAAGTGCTAGCCATATGATTTTGAAAACAAAACACTATCAGATTAGAGAAAAGTAAGCGCTAGCATTAAAAAATGTTTGTTTTACAAAAGGAAGAATGTTTTACTAGAACAAATTAAGATCATTTCTTCACAGCTTGAAAAACATAATTTCAACTTCAAATACTACATTTTGGAAAAACTTTTCAATCGTTTTTGTAACTCCGATTATTCAAAGCTCTATTGTTCTACAAAGAAATCATATGACACGCAGGAAACGTTAATTCTAATTGTATAGTGTATAACATTGTATCCCAGATTGTAGCTGATTCTGAAAAATATTTCTTTGAATGCAATGTATAAATAATCATTTTTCAGGAATTTGGGATAACATATCTTCCTAATTATATTGTATAATGTCCATAAATTAATAGTATTCAAAAACGATCCTATTAGAATGGTCAAGGTAATTGGCTAATACGCAGCATATGCGAGTTCAAATCCCTGCACTTCCAAAAATTTTTTTATTTCATTTTATCTATCATGTTTAATATCTTGGTAAAAGAAATCTATTAGCATCTATTTACAAGTGACCAGAGGTGTATTTCTTTCTATGTGCCTTGAGTTATGTGAGAGGCAAGGGGACTCACGTTATTTAAGCACCCCAAATATATTTTCATCTATTTTTTCGCTTTCATCTTATTGCAAATATTTGAAATAGTTGATTAGGCCTACAGGGTAAACCACTTTTAAAAAACGCGCCTGCAACTCTACCTTCTCGGTAGTGTGGAAAAGAGTTTAATATAAAATTCATATTAATTAAAGCTCTCACTAGTTTTTCCTATCAGCACCTGATTACTGACAGGGCAAAACAGCTAGGGCCCTACTAAAATCCAATGAAAATTTCTGTTGCCTAGAAATTATAGCTGATGATTCAAAATTTTCACCTCACGCTTTTGGGGCCTATGCACAGATTTTTAATTAAAAAATTGAAAAAATCTACGAAAATGAAGAAATTTCTGATAAAAACAGTTAACTAACAAAGCTACTAAATTTTCAATCAATACCTTAACTTGAAATTTTAAACATTTATTAACCATAGAATTTTATTGATATTTGAAAAAAATTCGCCTAATATAAACATTTTTGAGATTATGTGAAATTCTTGGAAAATTCTTAGTAAAATTTAAAGTCAATAAATCTTGGAAGATTTAAATCAAGACATTAATAAAAGCATGTTTCGGGTTTATAAATTTAATCAACTGCATCAATTAGAAAATTTTGCCTTTGTGTAAAGCATATCTTTTTTTCATTGAAAAGTCTATGCATATAAGTCACTAAAACACAAAATGAGAACATTTTTACCTACTATCACCATGTAATGAGGAATGTAGATTTTTAACCTTAATTTCTTATTTTTTTTAAATAAAATATTTTCCACCTAATTTTTTGATTGATATAGTTGATTCACGTATTATAAAAAATTTTTAAAACTATTTTATTCGAAATATTTTGTATTTGTATTTTAAATAAAAGAAATGGTAAAGTGTAATTTCGTATGCAAATTTAGATGTAATTTTGGTTTTTTGAATACTGAAACCTTTTATTCACAGTTTTATAATGAAATTCATATGTGAATAATATTACGTATTCAAAAAAGTTTTCAGAGTTTTTTATTTGAATGAAATTTTTTTCAATGTTGCCACATACCAGAGAAGAAACTCTACTGTATAATTAGATATAATATATGTATTGCTCAAGTATTTTAATATTTTATTTTTCAAACTCCAATATCATATTTTATCATTCTTGAATATATAATATTCTCAACATAATTTTCTAATTGAATTATTTGATTTGCATAGCTGTAAAATATTGAAATTGATATTTTGTTTTGGAACTTTGAAAATTTATTGACTTTAAATTTCAATAAAAAATGATTTTTTAAGTGTTTAATCATCCTAAAATTTATAATAAAATGTTTAGATTATCATATTAGGTGAATGTTTTTAAAAATATCTAAGAAAGAAAGGTAATATCTTCAATGATATATTTCGTGATTTACACAAAAAATTAATTCATTTTCACAAATATTTATTAAAGTTGAGTCGAGACAATTGTTGGGCTTTTGATGCAAAGTTTTATCTTCAAACATTTGTAACTTTTTCCCTGATGCGAAAAACAAAATTTCATTCGAAATGTTTTCGATAGATTTTGGACTAATTTTCATATGGTCATAACCATTTAAAAAAAAATTAAAATTCCACCTACATTTTTGGAGATGAAAAATAAATTGACTTTTGAATTTACCCACACATTTTGCACTTCCTACTTCTGCTACTAGATGGCTGTGTTTCTTAATAAAGAAAATAATTTTTAATAGCATAAGGACCAGTAATATAATATCCATATCATACTCACAGATTTTATCTGAAATTAAATTCATCGAAGTAGGTTTGTACGTGAATATATTTTATTTTTTCTTTCCTGATTCTTACTTTCCTTCATTTGTTATTATTATTACTTTATTTCTGGAATTATTTTGACTTCGATCATTCGGTAGGGTGGTATTAATTGTCTAGAAATCGATTTCTCCAAAAGTTTTTTTCTCCCAGAAACAGTCAACTTCAGGCTACACTTCTTGATCGCTTATTATTTTCATAATAGAGAGACTAACACTTGTCAGAATGGGTGAATGTCGGTAGTGGAGAAATGTGTAATTTTGAAATTGAACAATAGATGGCAATTAGAGTAAATTCTTTGAGAAGCATTTTGAAAAGTGAAGTACAAGAGAAAACTTTATTAAAACTATAGCTGTGAAAGTTAATGATTATATTTGAACATTAATGGTTACAAAAGCAAATTTTATTGCATTTTCAATGAGCCCGTTGTCTAGGATCATGCACCAGGTTACTAAAACAATACTCCACAGGAACTTTTTTTATATTCATATATTAAGGGTTATAAAAACAACTAACAAGAAACAGAAATTAATTTAACCTGTATATTCGAAAATTATTCAAGATTACGAAAAGATATTTTTATTAGCATTATTTCGACTTGCGAATAACAACAGTCAGCCATTTGTTCACAATGCATGAAAAAAATTTCGATTTTTCGAAACAAAAAAAATTTGCAAAATATTTTGCAAAATTTTTGCAAAAATTTCAGCAGTAAACCATGTTAGAAATTGATTACCAAATAAAATTGTATTTTTCATTTGTCTACTGTTATTATAAAATGTGCTTTAATAGTAGGATGTTGGAAGAATGCGTATATTGATGATTTTTTTTTACCCCCGTCCACACCTTGCAAAAATCTGCAAAAATTCTGTTTTAATCATCGATTGGTAACTAATGAATAGAATAATTCAAAAGAGTGGTCGCGCAATTCAAACATGAACAAAATTGCGTGCAAAAATTTTCACAATTTTTTGCATCGCGAATTATGCATCAAAAAATCTGCAAAAATTTACAAATGTTGCTTTAGCTAAAAAAAGGAAAAAACGAAAATGGTAAAATCCACCATTACTAATTTAAAATGGCAGATAATGATCTGAAAATTTGACAAAATAATCTCTTGCCCAACCCTTTCCATATGGTTGATGCGAAATTTGATTTGGTTTTAAGGCCGATTTCACATGGAAACCCGGCTATGCCCTTTGCAGTTCATGTAGATCCCAACTCATCGACACAACAGAAATATCATCATTCTTGAACCCTGGAAATATTGTAGAGCCTTCTGGTAGGGGTAAGTCAGATACTGAGGATCATGAAATGGTTTCTGACGATAGCGAAAATCAGCTATATAACAACGAAAATGATTTAGATTTGTTAGACATCAAGATACAGTATATGAACAAGTACTGTAAAGTAGGTGTTGAAGTACTTGATCAAATTATCGAAAAATTCAATGCCCCCGAAGATGGTCAAGAAAAATGTTAACTTCTCTTGCGTGCAGAAAAATCTTGGGGACGCGAAAAATTTCCGAAGGTGTTCAATACATCAGAGCAAAAAGCAAAAAATGTTAAGAAATTAGTTTCAGCAGATGGAATTCTTACACTTCCGAATAGAAAAACAGGAAGAGCACTGACTTCTGAATCTGAAACTCTTGTGAAAAAATTCTATGAACGCGATGACGTAAGTTGAATGGTTCCAGGAATGAAAGACTTTGTGTCAGTCAAAAATGATGATGGAACTCGTTCACATATCCAGAAAAGGTTACTACTATGTAATCTTAACAAGTCATATGCTCAGACCTCGTCATTTTGTTCTAGCAGGAAACAGTGACATTCATTATGATAATGTTAAATGAGATAAATATCCAAGATTTAACAGAGGATACTGACATGATGTTGAAAAATTATCACAAGTGTCTGGATTCTAGTGTATGCCCTGACTCTTCAAGTTTCTGTCATTTAGGAGAGTGTGAAAACTTTCCAGGTACTGCAAACTTGAAAGATAACATGGCAAGAGGTTTTAATGAGCATAGCATTGATGAAGTGAGATTTAAAATTTGGTTACACACCAACAGATGTAATCTAAAGGCTCTGATGATCCTTTTTCAAAAACCCGAAGGAAAATTTATTGTTTGCTGAGCTTTTGATTTGCTTCGATTTCGTTGAGAATTACGCCTTCATAATTCAGACTGCAGCGCAATCATTTCACTGGAATGATGACTAAGCTAAAACATTTACTGTGGAAATTTATTATAAAAAGAATAGAGAGTTCAAGCACATAAGTATCACAATCACGAGTATCAGAAAACTTGAAAACTCATTTCAGGCTAAAGAAAATCTACTATGTTACCGAAGGTGCAGAGCAAAATTTTAAGAATAAGAGTAGCTTTGCTAATCTCCAAGGCCATGAAGAAGATTTTGGTATCCCAGCAGAATGGCACTTCCATAGTACATCTCATGTTGAGGCTGCATATGAGGGCATAGAAGAAGCGAATATAAAGAGACAAGTTGCACATTCAGGCTTACAATGTTATCCGAAACATCACATGCTCACACCCCAATCTTTGTTCCACTGGGCGAAGAAAAGAGTTCATCCTCTAAGCAGCTTGACATCTTCTCGACTTACAAGAAACAGAAACCGCGATAGAGGCTCGCAAAGAAAACAACTGTTGGAACTATCGCAAAAACATCGAACAGAAAGGCAATGATTCACGCAGAGACGACAACTAATTGGAACTTTAAGGAATCGTCCAGAACAAAATGAAAAGAATAAACGCGAATTAGTCACCCGAATAAAGAGGAACATCACTTTAATACACACTCAATAAATTCGAATTCGATAGATTTAATTTTTAAAGCATATTTCCATTCAATTGTACACTGACTGTAGTAGTTCAACGATGACAGTGTCAATACTAAGAATGCTGAGAGCAGTTATTCTAGCAGTATAATAAGTGTCAAAACTTGAAAAGAAGTCAAATTTATTTTTGATTTTTAAAAATGAAGATGAAATTTTAATTTTTTCCAAAAATTGTTAGGACCATATAAAAATGGGTAGAAAAATCTATCGAAAACATTTCGAGTGAAGTTTTGTTTTACGCATCAGGAAAAAAGTTTTAAATGTTTGAAAATAAGGCTTTGCAACAAAAGTCCAAAAATTGTACCCCCGCCACTACAATAAATGTTTGTTGAAATTAATCAATTTTTTGTGTAAGAAGTATATACGGTAAGGTATCTGTGCCGACTGAGCGTCAGTTGTTTGTCGCATATATATGGTGTGTCACATGCCAAATCGGACGGGTTCGGGACTACATGTTTCCAATTTGCTTGAAATTTTAAAGATTGATAGACTAACATAAGTAATCAAGAAACCCATAATTTGAGATCTTTTCATGCATTATTTTAAAATTTATGGGATAAAGAAAACAAAAGAAAATGTTTTCGTTCTTTTCCAATTACTTAAAAACTGAAACTAGGAAAAATTCTGAAAAAATTACGCAAACATATCATTAGATGGCCAATGTAGTAGCATTTTTCAGAAAAATGTTTACTCCAAATTTAATAACAAAAGAAATTTTTTTTCAAACAAATTGATTTTTTGAAAAAAAAGCAATTTTGGATAAATCTGAAAAAATTCATAGTGATGGCACCAAGTATTACGCAAATTTTAGGTATATAATTAAGGTGCACAATCGAAAATTGCGCGAAATATGAATTTTTTTGTAAAGTGATGCGCATGGAATCACGATCTTCGATCCACGGCATCGATAATTTATTGTTTCATGATCGCTTTATACCCATAACATATGAATACTGTAATGAGTCTTATGATTATATATAAATTATCAAAAAAATAATTTTTTTTATGATCATAAAAATAAATTACTTTGTAAAAAATCCACGAACAAATTTTTTACGTAAGAAAGTATGGAGAGTGATTTTTTGAATTTACATTGATGAGAATGTGAGGAATTGCAATGACTGATTTTTCTTCAATATTATTGTCTTAGAGGGATTTTTGAAATCGGAAGATACCTCAAGGCCGTGAGAAGGAAGATTTCCCGAGTCGTTCGACGATTTCTGATAATTTTAACAATTAAGAATGAAAATATAAATGCTAGGCGGAACAAATCTTATTCTTTTCATCCTTCTTCTAGACCTTCATCTTTCATAACTCTTATCCAGCATGTGTTGCAAAAGGAATGCATTTTTTCAACATTTTTGAATTTACTGAGAAAATGCTCTGGGAACGCCCTCAAACTGCTTGCATGTGAATCTGCATCTTCATATTTCGTGCAATTTTCGAGTGCGCACCGTAATTATATACCTAAAATTTGTGTAATACTTGGGGTTATCACTAGGAATTTTTTCAGATTTTTCAAAAATGGCGTTTTTTCAAAAAATCAATTTGTTTGAAAAAAAAATTTTTTTTGTTATTAAATTTGGAGTACGATTTGGCATGGAAGACACCATATACATACAGTCGTCTGTATTACAAGAGCTTATACACATTAACAGACGACCCTGTAGACAAAAGGTAGTCAAGTCTAGGGGTTTTCAGTAGTGGGAATAGTTCTCTATTTTTTAATCTAATAGACCTTTCAGTGGCATTTATTCTTTCAAGCAGAGTATTGAAAATTCAACATGAGTGCAGTGTACTGAAAACGTTTCGAGATGGTATTTTTATGTCCCCATCCAAAAGGCCCTAAAATGTCTTACATAGAGGTTGTTAACTATATTGGGCGGTCAAGCGCGTTCGTCCAGAACTGGGATACGAGGTTTAAAAACACGCAAAATGCGGTCGATCTTCCGAAGCGCGGGAAAAGTTAAGCCACAACATCACGCAACGATAAGACTTTCATAAAGCTGTTCGAAGCGGACTCAACTGACTCTAGGACAAACTATAAAAGAGCTTTTGAAAAAAAAAGTTGACGGCGTGGGTCTCTGCGTATATCGGTATGGATTGGAGCAACGTAAGTTTTACCGACAAGGCATCGTTATAAGCATAGATACACTCCAGGCGTGTCTCGTCTTGTCGTGGAGAGCCAATATCTCAGCACACTGTTAAACACCCAATAGAGGTGCATGTTTAGGGTTGCTTCTGCAAGCAAAGATTTGCTTCTTTATACATGTTCACAGGGAACTTAAACGCCCAAAGAATCAAAGGACTCTATCAGCAAAAGGCTTGTTACCTTCTACCCCATAGTTTTTTGGCAAGGAAACCAATGGCTGGGTTTTACCGGAGGATAACGACCCCAAGTATTGTAGCAGCCTCTGCACACGCTGAAATGAAAAAAATTGTATCACGACCTTGGATTGGCTTTCACAGTCTCCTGATGTCAATCCAATTAAGGACGTGTAGTCTTTCATGATGAAGAAGCTTCAGAGGAAACGTGTATTCAACCTGAAGCAGCTTTTTTTACCAAGTTCGTCAAATATGGAGATCGCTTCCTGTGACTTATGTCTGAAATCTCGTTGAAAGTATGCCAAGACAATCGCAAGCTATACTTAACAACCATGGAGACTGAATGAGTTATTAGGTAATGACGACAAAATATTATACATTTTAAATCCGTGTAAAGTTTATTTAGTGCAGGAACTTAATGAAGACCAATGCTGATCGTTGGAATGAATTTTGCGATCTTATGATGCGAAGGTTTGATGACAATCCAAACTTTTTCTACAAAATATTCTTTTTAAACGAGGCAACATTTTTCCTAAATAAATGCTGAAATTTCAGATATTAAAGTGACAAAAGTCCTCATTAAATGCCAATTAAATACACCCGATATCTGCAAAAGATGAATGTTTGCGTAGGTATTTTAAATTACGTCATGATTGGGCCATTCTTCATAGAAGGCAACTTGGATACTGCAAAGTATGAGATTACGTGGCGAGAAAGCATAGCGACTTGAACAAGAAGGGTCGTAAATGATAACTTTACTGAGATTGAGTATCAACAAGATTTAGCTGTACCTTATTATAGTATTAATGTACGTGCTTACTTGGAGAATCAATTCATTTGTCGATGGATTGGTAAAATAAGGGTAATTTAATGGTTATCAAACTTGCAGAACCTGCATGATTGAATATGTGTAGAAGCTGGTTCAGTTGATAGAGAAATAATTCAGAGAGCTGTGTACAACTTTTACTAACTTGTATCTACGACGCTTTTTACTTCTTCAAAAACTTTTGTGACATGTAGTTCCTAACATATCTGTTTATCATTACATTATATTTTGAAAACTTATATTTTCCGAGTTATTTTGGATCACCCTGTATTCAAAATATATAGCATTCACAGCCCCATTGTGCAATCCACTCGTCGCCACTCTATATGTACAAGCTGTTTGTTTTCGAGGGCGAAAAGCAGATTCAGATTTTCTATTAAAAGTTACGTAAGTTTTATTCGAATTTTTTGTTCGATCCACAAAATGTGTTCATGGAATGAGATATATTATTTCCTAAGTAGTTTTCTATGCTGAATCCAAATATGGCCTCTGTTTTTTTCCCCAGTGCGTCAGGTTTTTGAGATTTTTTTGAGTTAAAAATGTTTTTGAAAAACCTTATATTTAACTGAATATAATTTATTTGACAGTCAACTGTATGCCATTCTTTTCTTTTTTTGATGCAGAAAAAATTTCAAAAAAGTTTATATATAGTTCCAGCTGTAACTATTCGAAAGATACATGGCAAAGCAATTGTCTCTTTCTATAGAATTGCCAGTTTGACGGCTGATAAGTACTTGAGGCGTATCATTCAATTTTTTTTAGTATCTCATTGCCTTAGTCTACAATATTTGCAATATTCACAGAATTTACAGTATTTACAAAATTCAAAATATACCTTCTTTATTATTGGTTGTTAGCTCTTGTCGAAAAATGACTATAAGCTACTACTACTGACTAGAAACTTTTTCTCTTGCATGCTCGAAAATAATGAGCATTTGGTTCGTCAGTCATGAGACTCCAGCAGTAGTCTGCTAAAGCGTTCACACTCCTTTTACCTTGGTACCTCTTTTAGATTTCAGCAATGTCTTGATGAAATCTTTGCCCGTGTTCATCACTAACTGCTCCCAAATTTTCTGGAAGGAAGTCCAAATGAGAATGACGAATGTGAATCTTTAGTGACATATTCACTTCCACTTTCTGGAACTTCTGCAGCATAGTGTTAACCAGGTGTTTGTAGTTTTTAGCTTCACGTAGCTTAGGGAATTTTCTTTTCAAAAATACGAATTCCAGAAACTACAAACACCTGGTGAATACTATGCTGCAGAACTTCCTAGAAATAAAAGTAAACATGTCACTGAAGATTCACATTCTTTATTCTCACTTGGACTTCTTCCCAGAAAAATCGGGAGCAGTTAATGATGAACACAGGGAAAGATTTCATTAAGACATCGTTGAACTACTTCTGGAGTCTCATGACTGATGAATCAAATGCTCATTACCGTCAAACATGCCCCATAGCAAAAATTGGTTCTGTGGATCAGACTCGACTACCATATCTATACGTATTGGGGTTGCTGAATCCGAATCCATGGATTACAAATCTCTTTCTATGGTCTTTAATTACGTATGACATTTGTCATACAAATATCTTCTTCTCATGATGGTTCTTTCCAAGATTCATTTTTAATAAACTTCAAATCTCTGGACTTCTTTGAGGAATCCCATCTTGTCATCATCATGTAACAAACACTACAAATTTTGTGCGGTGTCCATTTTTTATCTTAGTAGCATCAATCTCAAAACAGTTCTTGTAAATCCTCCTAATTTTCTCCTGTGACACAAAAATATATTTTATTGTTCATTTAATTAATCGCGGTCTAAAAGGGATATACGTAGACGTCGAGGTTAAGATTCAACGTCGCGAGAACCTTAGACTTAATTTGAATAACGTTAACTTAAAAGATTTAACTTGTCAATCAGGTCGGAGAATATATTATTGACAGAGAAGTTAAAGTTATGGCTCTTGACAACATGTGGTAGCCGGACACTCTCTCCTTGGCATTTTTAGTGTAACGAACCTAGACTCGGTTTCCGTGAATTGTGTTGAAACAGGAATAATGTTAATTTGACTAGTGGATTAGTCCTAAAATCTTGCATAGCCGACATCGACCGTTTTAATGTAAGTTCACCTTTTGTCTGGATTTCGCTCTCACTTAATAAATAACATTTCCTCGGCATTGTATTAAAATTCATTTGGGTCTCTCATCTACCTACCCCGCTTACAGGTAATAATAGTCTTTGCTCATTTTAATCTTTGTTAGTTTCGGCAAACTAGTTGACGCCCTTTAAATATTGGTAGTTAATAATTGTCAACTTTGAGCCCTAGTAGCTCATGAACCAAGCCGCGCCAGGCGAAGGACTGAATTTAATAAAGCAAAATATAATAAAATTAAATTAAAATAAAAAAGTTCTGTCTCAATTGGCGCCCAGCGTGGGGCAAGTTGGATTAATAGTGAAATTTAAAAATTTCTGATTGTATAAAACGCCGAATTCCAGGCGATAAAACTTTTGTCGAGATTGTGTACGAGCTTAAGTCACTCTTCGCTTACTCTGTCGTTTCACAGCGTGTTTGAGTTTACATTATGGCTTTGACTCGATCAAAATCAAACTTGCTTTCCTTCGTATTCTTCCTTCCACTATTTTCTTTGCTTTAACCTCTAAGCATGAGAAGCTAATGCTATAATACGATTAATATACACAGTGCGACAAAAAAGTTTCAAGACTGACCGTGAAAAACATCATTGAAACAAGATATCTGAATATTTTTCGATTTTTTTATGCAAAATATTCTCCTCCAGTTTCAATACACTGGTTACAGTGATTCAACAGTGATTCAAATGCGTCTTCTAGCTCATTTTGTGGAATTGCCTCTAGTGCTCGTGTTGTAGCTGTTTTGATGGTCGAAATGTCATTAAAAAAACATCCTTTTAACTTCAATTTCAATTTTGGGAATATGGTAGAAAGAAATCGCACGGGGCCAAATTAGGTGAATACGGTGGATGATTCGACACACGGACTTGATTTCAAGCCAAAATTGACGAACAATGAGTGAGGTGTGACTCGGTGCATTATGGTGCAACAGAGACCAGGTCTCTGGATCACGTAATTTGGGTAGAATACGACGGATTTTGGCCATCAGACGCTTGAAAACTTCGAGATAATATGCACCAGTAATTCATCCATCATTTTCAGCGAAGCATTGCGAGCATTTACAATAAAATCACGTACTTTTTCGATCATTTCAGGTATCCGAGCTGAAATTGGCCTTCCTTCACGATTATCATCTTTTAACCTCTCTCTGCCTTCCAAAAAACATTGATGCCACAGAAAAACATTTGCTCTGCTCAAACAATCATCGCCATACACTCGCTGCATCAACCAGAATGTTTCTGATGCATTTTTACCAAGTTTTGCCTGAAATTTAATAACTGCTCTTTGTTCCGTGTTAGTATTTTAACATCGACAAAAAAGTTGTTTTGAGAGAACTGTCATAACTTTGCTATTTATCAATCGATTGAAGCAAAACTGGTATTATCGGAAAGAGGAATGTCACAGTTTTCAAGCGCCGGTCTGAACACATAGATGGAGCTACTACTTACTCAAATATGGTTCGAGTCTCGGAACTTATTTGTTGCACTGTGTATTATACAATTTAATTAGTGAGTTGAGTTCGAAATTTTTTTCCACCGCCTACATTATTGGAGGATCATTAGTCGCGTATCAGATAGGATACGTTGCCGACAGGTGTCCTCGTAGACAATTTCAAACTCTCATATCGCCATAATGCAAATTAAATTCAGATTTAAAGAGTTTGAAATTTTTGTGTGGAAGAAAAGACGCTTTCGACTGCGCTGGAATTCGAGCCCAGGTCTTTCGACTGCTCTAACCAACTGAGCTACGCGGGCGTTTGACATCCCCTTCTCCACAGGAAGACCTCTTTATATCGCCTGGCGACACGGCCTTTCGACTATAAATGATTTTAAACTACAATTTAATATTTCAATTCCGCATGAAATTTTTTTTAGAGATATTATATTGAAAGTTCATATAATCTACAAAATAATATTAAATATTTTTGCGAAATATTTCGAAATTGTAATAAAAATTTTAAGGTTGAATATGTCCCCTAGTGAACCGGCGTAAACCTAGCGTAAAGTAGCAATATAACTCATGAAAGCGACGAAATAAATATTTAACTTGCTTGTATCCTTATTCTACATTGAAATTGGCGTTCAACCGTAATGGGGATGTGCAATAATTTTATTTATTAACGCTAAAAAATTTTAAAATATAGACACTATATTTTTGAAATTTTTAGCGCAGAATATACCTATTGTTCTTCTGGCATAAAGCAGTCTTTTTGAATGATTTAGCTGATGTTTATGGCCCTCAATTATTTAGTGTTGTGCCCAAATTTCCAGGTGATTTGATCCTCGAAATAGATTTCTGGCCGGATTTCAAGGTGTTAATAGATCTCTACTCCCGAACCTGGACTGTAGGAGGGAGCAAATTTTATGTTGAGGAGTGTGATTTTGTGTTGGGTTCAAGTTCAATCACAGACCAGTGAAGGCACAATTGACTACAAGATCCTAGCAATCACCTTGGGCTCAGTTGTAGTTGACACCGCATAGTTATACTCAAACTAAATCAAAGAAGGGATTCATAATAGATAACGCTATCGTCAAAGTACTCGGTACAATTTTTGATCGCTGGGGAACACCTAAATCTATAGTTACTGACAATGGAAAACATCAACTTAAAAAATAGTCAGAAAAGCGTCTTGCCAAAGTTAATTCAAACATTCTGAAATCGGTCGGAATAAGAAAAGAAACAAAAGTTTATCATCGAAATATAAGATTGAGTAAAATATCAGAGAATTATTCTTCTTAGTTGGCACATAGGTATCTAGAACCAGCCTTTGTTTGAAAAATACATATATAGATTCGCAACGGTTGAATTGGCAGACAAAAAATATATTATTCCTGATTTAAAAATACCGCGTCGAAGTTTGCGTATTCAGTGCCCTGTGTTTTCAGCATGAAGACATCTACTACGGACGGCTGTACGACGCGCCTTACCGCCACTTAGGGTAATGGCGGCCAAGCGACGCCACAAATTGGCGACCACGTGTCTCTCAAAGTTATTTCTAGTGCGATATCCATGATTCTTATTATTTTTTTTGAAAATATAAACAAAAGGGCGCCAACCACCCAAAAAGGGGTGATGACGAAATCCCCTGCCCGTCTAGCTCGGCGTAGAGGGATTCCGTGGGGGCGAACTGATGCTACAGTCACCGCCGGGAGGCTTAGCTAAATATTAATCAAAGAAAGGAAAGATATGGATTAAGACCTCCTCCCGGCCAGGAACTGACAAAATGGAGAAGTCTTGTTTCCTTGGTCATTTTCTTATAGACTTGCAGTTGATCCTCAGCGTGATAGGCAGAGGTCGAGCGGCGAACGGCCATTCACTTCATTGGCTGGCTTCCATTGGCCCAACTTCCCGGTTCAGAACCGTGCGTCCTCGCTCTCCGTTTAGAGAGCTGCCATTCCTGCCCACTATTCACTGTCCTCTTTTCTCCTTCTCAATTTCATCTCCCTTTTTCTCTCTCTCTCTCTTCTAGAAAGGCTTCGGAGCATTACAGTGCTGGAATACAAAATATTATTACAATAAAAATCCATCATTCGGAACGTAGACATTATAAACTTAACTTGTAGCTTAGTAGCTAAGTAAAAGATAGTACAATTTTTTTCCACCCAGATCAAGTTCTTCTGTCTTCTCGGGTTATTCATCAAGATTTAACCCTTTCTACTTGATCTGGCGTGGTCCTACTTACGTAAGGTTACTTACTGGTTGCGTTGTGGATCCTGCCTGGTGTGTCTTTGCCTCTCTACTCGTGCCAAGTGAGAGAGTGCGTTTAAGTGGCAACATGCCACGTTACAGTTGTTATCAACATAGATGGTTCAGAAGCATCGAGTTCCGACTACAACCCTCAAGAGCCCTAGTCTGAAAAGCTAAGGAAACTTCGCTAGCAGGCCGAAATTGAAGCGAAACTTGACACTCCTAAACTTGTGATGAAGTTGGAGGACACAAATATGTTTTCAATAATGGAGATGTGGTTCGACAAATTCGGGTTAAATGTCAAGAAGTACGAGGAAGGGCAGACCATAACGACATCAATGGAAATTTTGGGTGCGGTCAGCGACATTACCAATTATTTTCAATGCTCCGTTACTGAAGCGACAATATCACATGTCGTAGATCCAGAGGCAAGGCAGCCATCCAGTCAAAACATCTCAGGCTACTGGAAAGGAGCTGAAATTGACAGATAACCCGACCGCCCTGGTTACCCCATCGGTGACAGTTAAACCGTTGCCGTTCTAAAAGATCCCTAGATTCGAAAACATTCTGCAGGAATTGGGTGTTCCAGACATCGTTGACCTTAAAGGACAGGAGCAGCCCGTTTACATGTCAGACTGATAAATTATTAGTCAGAGTTCCCACTGAAGGACCTGATCAAGAAGAGGGCCGAGATATTGGTAAAAATGACCGGGTCAACCAGATTTGATCGCGGAACTTAAACGTTCGTCTCCTACATATGTTGTACTCTTCTTTTAGCTCGATACAACGAGTCCAATGATCTTTGAATTTGTCTATGCCTTCCAAATAATACGATTTGTCAAACCCTCGAAAATACTCTTCTGTTTCCCATTCAACTTCTTCGTTCAACTCAAAACGCCTACCACACATGAAAAAGAATTTTTTTCTTCAAGTGTGACCGTTTCTTCATAATTTCGTCAACCAATCGATGCAATAATGCAGCATAATATACTGTAATCGACCTTCCTTTTTCAAGGTAGTCGATGAAGATTACTCTATATGCATCGCAAAAATCACTAGTCATAACTTTGCACAGAGCTTTCTCATGCACAAATGTGTATGCAAAATATTGACCACACATTCAGTTGAGATGGATACGATCTCAGCTATCTCACGCACTTTCACTTTCGGGTCATTTGAAATAATATCATGGATTTTATTAATCATTTCTGGTGCAGTGATCTCATTTGGACGACCTAGACTTGTTATGGACTCTGTGTTCGTACGATCACAATAAAATTCGGTGAACGACTTCTAAACCATTCCATACGATGGAGCAGAGTCCAAATAATATTTATCGAGCTTGGCCTTAGTTTCTGATAAGGTTTTTCCACACAAAAAATAGTGTTTAATCAACACACGAAATTCAATTTTTTCCATCTTTGCAAAAAATTCGGTGGTTCGTTTCTTTCAGACACTGTAACTTGTAAACCAATGATTAGATTTGGCTTAAATTTTAACAGAAGTGGTTTGACGAATGAAACTTGTCAACAATGATAGCCGTTTGTTATTAGTGGAGACCTTTCATAGAAATATCACGTCAATATCAAACACCCTAGTACATATCCGCATGTGATCAAACACGAGCAGGCCCTCGGAAGATTGCCAGGTTGCTCTCGTGATTTGATTTTATATTATCCAGAGTGCCCAGATTATAATCTTCGTCACTAGGGAATTGTCGATTAACGTCGACTAAACTACGCCATATGGCCCACCTGAATGGTCCCCATTAACCACTAACATATGATCGGTGAAAAGAAAAAGAGCTAAAGAGGAAAATCAAAGCGAAGTTTGACGACCCCGACGATTACCCTGCCCGTCTGAAGAAGTTTCTGATTGGAAAAAACGCACTACAGGCTGAAGACAAACCTGGAAAACGAGAGCGCCATTCCATTGTCAGAGACAATGTGTTCGCTTTGATTGGAAGTAAAGTAGCTCTCAATCTATTAGTTCGTTAAACCTAGTTACTCTGATAAGAAATTTAATCAACTTACATTATATCATGTTTATGTCTAGCCTTAAGGTTTATCCTTCTTCGTCGATAATGATTTGATTGTCAAAGAAGAGGTTTTATGTTGATTTTCTTTCTATGCAATTAGCGAAAATTTATTTTGCTTCATTCGTTAGAATTTAGTTACAAAAATAACTTCATTTCCTCGTCAAGTTCAGCGAGATCCTTGTATCTATAGGCAACCTAGGTTATAGGTTTATCATGCCAAAAAGCAGGCATTGTTTTTGAGTGGTTTAACCAAAGAAGAGCCAACGGTGAACTAATTTCCGGAATAAGTTTGCAAAGCGTTGCGAAAAATTTTCACGAAAAATTGGTGGAGCAAGGATTAGTACCAAAAAATCAATTCAGTGCCAGTAATGGGTGGTTAGCGAAATTTAAGAAAAGGCATGGACTCAGAAATTTGCAAACTAAGGGGGAGAAAGTCTCAGCTAATTAAGAAGAGAGCGACGCGTTCGTTATAAAATCCGAACAGTTTTTGATTGACAACGAATACGAGTTGGATGATGTCTACAACGGGGATGAAGGTGGGCTCATGTTCAGATCGCTGCCAAATCAAACTGTGGTGACGGCTAATGAAAAAAAAGTTGCTGGATATAAGCCGATAAAGGATTGAGTGACGTTCATGACCTGTGCTAATGCAACTGGAACTCACGCAATCCCCTTGATGATAATCGGCAAAGCGAAAAAGCCAAGATGCTTCCATTCCCTTGGAAATCAAGCGCTCCCTATTGATTACATTAACCACAAAAAAGCGTGGATGTCGATAGAGACCTTTATGCATTGGTTCAAAAACGTCTTTTTGTTGAATGTCAGGAAAACTAAGCCTGGTAAACGGTATATTGCAATATGCATTCTTAGATGAACGAACAATCAAAACAAAAAATTCAGAATAAAAATAAATAACAGCATTGAAGTTAAAAAATAATTTAAAGTAATTATAAAATGCAAGTTAGGAAGAAAATCAATAACAAAGTTCAAAAAAAAATTACAAATGAAAAATAGTTAAATTTAAACGAATAAATTACAACAATAAAATTTTTTAAAAATTAACAAAATCACAGTAATAAAAGTAAGAACAATAACAAATCAACAATAATATTACCAGAATAAATAAATAATGATAAAGTCGAAAACAATAACGAAATCACAATGATAAAATTAAAATTAAACGAGATTGATCCGAATGGCCGAGTGATGTACCTTCCACCGAACGTCACGAACTTGGTGCAACCGATGGACCAAGGTGTCATTTCGGCGCTAAAACGTCGTTACAAAACGGGATTCTTGTACGAAATGCTATCTCGCAATCACAAAACAAATGCAGAATTTGTCCAATCTGTTAAAAAATGGTCGATTTTAAACTACATGTTTGTTTTGAGGGAATCGTGGGGCGCGTTGGCACAGAGCACTCTTCGCAACGCTTGGAAGAAGCTTCTACCGAATCATTTGCCCGCTTCTCTTTGTAATTTTCCTTCTAACACCGAATTGACCTCCCTGCTCAATCGCGTTCCTGGCGGAGAAGTTTGTTCAGCAGCTACCGTTATCGAGTGGCTCGAAGACGAAGGCGAGAAGCCTGCTTTTGAAGTCATGACTGACAATCAGCTTTTAAACACCTACGCTGGACTGGACTTGCCAATTGATGGAGATTGTCTTCAAAGTTCAAACTCCAATGACATGGAAGAAGACAAGGAAGTTGATACAAGTCCAAATGCGAGCCGAACGAACAAAAATATCGTGAATATGGCACAAGGTTTAGTCGATTGGACCAGTGGAATCGACCAATTTACCGATGAAGAGCGACAAGTATTTTTGAAAGCTCGAAATATTGCCCTCAATGCATTGCTTTCTCCGTGATTTATTTTTAATAAAAGTTTTCGACATTAAAAAGACTGAACATGTACCCTGGCGAAAGTATCGGACAGGAATTCATTCCGAGCCATTCAGAACTATTCCGATTCATTCCGATATTTGTATTCGAGCCAATGCAAATCATTCCGAAACAATCCGAAAAAATGTTTGTATCTCGTTTGATGAAAAACGGTACAAAAACTCGATCTGACCTAATCCGAGGCAACAATCCGACTGAATCCGAACTAATCAAAAACCAAGTTTTCAATCCAAATTAATCCGAGCTCGGATTGGTTAAGATTCATTCGGATAGTTTCCTCGGATTCAATCGGATTAGGTCGGATCGATTTTTATACCATATATTTTATACCATTATACCATCCTATCCGATACATACGCCAGAGTACTTTCAATAGTACAATATTGTTTCTCAAAAGTAGAAAAATGTACCGTTACATATTTTTTTACGGTGTTGATGGAAAGTATTTTTCTAACACAATTTCATTGTTATTCAAACTTTTAATGTAATAAACAGTAATATAAATGTTAAAATGTTGTTGTTGGTTTTCATTTATAAAAAATGCGTTTTGAAACACATGTAGTATTGATCACAATAATAAACTGCGCAGAATTATACATACTGATTAATTGCAATTATATAAATTTTTTATACATATTGTTTAAAAAGGGAGAATTTTAGTTATCTACAATAATGTGTGAAATATCAAAATTTCGAAAAAAACTTATGCAATTTTAATGTTCGATAACCGATTTTGCTCCAAAATATTGAAAACTCCAGATTGGAAAAATTGAATATAAAATTTTTTATTTTAAATACTGTAAAATTACACAATCAAGTAATTTTTCAATAATTGACCAATTATTTTCTCATTAATTTGTGATAAAAGCCATCAAACTCATTGATTACTGTTTCAAATTCGAGCGTATACAAATTCCGTAGTAGTGGAGGAAGAGGGGTCGATCGTCTGCTCGTTATGGGGAGGCGTGGCGCGCTCGTAAAAGGGAGGCCTTGTTACAGGGAATCTCGTTATAAGGAATCTCGAGTGTAATTCTGAATTGTTACATTAATCATATTTATGTTCGGATCAGGTTGTCTCATCCTTGCCTTGACGTTGCGGTTTAAAGAAGGAGAATGTGATAGAAAAATCTATTTTATTGTTCATTTAATTAATCGCGGTCAAAAAGGGATATCCGTAGACGTCGAGGTTAAGATTCAATGTCGCGGGAATCTTAGACATAATTTAAATAACCTTAACTTATAAGATTTAACTTGTCAATATGGTTAAAAACTACATTATGACAACATGTGGTAGCTGGACATTCTCTTCTTAGTCGTCTTACAAGAAATGTTTGCCAGGTGTCCGGCTCCGATTTTTGTTTGTTTTTTTATATGTTGTAGAGAACAAAGAAATAAGCAATGCAATGCAGAACAAAAATATTTCTAACTAGAACAATATTTTTTCATTCTATTTTGCTTTACACGATTGCTATACATTAATTATAAAACAAAAAATAGATGAATTGATAACTTCTTTGCCACCAACCACCCTTATCTATATTATAAACTACCCTTAGTAAAAAAATACGCCTGCAAAAAATTGAAATGTTCATTTGATTTTAAAAAAATGAATGAATATTATTTCGTGACGCCAGAATAGTGATTCAACAACTTATTACCACCACCAAGGGTGAACTACCCCTAATTAACTAGTTACATATATCTTCCAATAAAAAAATCAAGTATCAGTTGAAACTTTTCTAATAAAAAATTATAATTTAATTTCTATTTAAAATTTTTCTAATTAACAATTAAAGATTAATTTTTAATTTTACATTTTTCTAATTGAAAGTTAAAATTAAATTACTATTGGGTTGTCCCAGAAGTAATTGACGATTTCACATATAAATGTCTTCGACTATCTTTTTGAATAGCTTTTTTCAAATGATATAGAAGTTTGAGAGGTCTCAAACCCGAACTTGTGGCGAAATTGTGAGACGAAATATTAGGAAGGAATAGTATATTATGTGCCTAGGCGCATAATGAGGGTTATTACGCGACGAGCGACAATGCTCGCAGAAGATCAAAGCCAAGGCGTAGTCGAGGCGCAGGAGATCAAAGCCAAAGCGAAGCCGAGACGTAGCTGAGGCAAAGCCGAGACGAAATCAGTCCTGCGAGCATTTTAAGCGAGTCCCGTAATTACCCGAATTGTATGCATTGGCACATATTCTATTTAATGTGACTTCGGTGCGTATACGAGTTTTTATGCGTACACTCGAATCTAATCTAGTATTCATCATGATTCTCGTCCACTGCACTTGATATTTCGCGACTAGTTCCGGCCATTTTTATTTTCTCGAGCTTGTGTAGTAGTAGCGTATTGTAATAGACGCATGGGCAGTTCAAATGTACAAGGCTTCGTCAGTACGGTGCCAACGCTGTACGAAGAAGAAGAATAAGAAGAAGATTACGCTCCGCTGTATGGTTATAGGCGCATGCACAGTTCAATTTTTACATTAAATTCCTCTGTATCCTCTGTAAATTTATCCCTAGATCAGGTAACGGAAGAAGACAATAGAAGCAATAAACAATATCTCTATAAACCAAAGGACTTTTATATCTAAGTTCAGAATGAAATTTACATGCATAGAACCTTCGAGACAGACGAAAATTTTATGACTTAGAGGTTAATGAAAAATGTTCGTAAAAAACTCTTCTCATATTTTAAACCTACATGTGCAGGAAGAGGGTCATGAGAATAGAGGCAATAAACCGTACGTGCGGCGTACTCTCAATTCAAAATTTATCTTATCCTTAATTAACTCATGAGATTGACCATCATAGAGTTTTTTCGCGAAACACATCATATGAGTGTAATGTCACATATGAGAACGCGAACTGTGGAATGCCCATAAAGTGGCTGTAATTGTAATAAAAAAGGAATCTGAAGTATTGAATTCGAATCAAACATACTGTTTTGGGAAAGTAATAGAGTAAAAAATTATAAAAACTGAGTATGTTCTAATTAATCTTTTATGAGCAATGATTTAGAATGACTGCAAAAATTTGTCATAAATATTTTGAAAAACATGCGTTCCTTGCATGCAGAAAGTATGATTTTACATCATACTTTATCTATATGCATTTCTGGGTGAGTTACGTTACTTTTCGTAAAAGTAACATGTTGAAATTAAGTTACTTTTAGAAAAAGTAACTTTTCAAACTTAAAGTTACTAGAGAACAAACAGATCGAGTCATCAAAGTGTTTTGCGAAAAGAATAAATGATGAAGCAAACATTGGTAGTATGAAACAGATTCCCGATATTATACACAAAATTTCCCAATCGTAAGCAATAAATTGACACAGTATACGGTCGAAAAAAACTATGACGACGTCCTATTTTTTGAACTTTTAAACCTCTATTCGATAGAAAAAACCTTCACGAAGCGAATGAATCGTATAAGAAAGCTCGCGTCAAATGGGAAATCGGTTTTTTATGCAAAAGAAAAACATAACATTTTCTGGAAATAAGAGTCGATTTGAACGCTAAATTGCTCTAAGCTAAACGTCATTTCTAATTCGTAATTCGCATAGATAATAAAGTGAAGTTTCAGCTTCATATTTCATATTAAAATGTCAACTAGAAATGCATAGAACCTGAGATTTCGCTATTTCTGCAGTTGCATAAATTCGTCTAACTTGCAAGAAATCAGAATTTCTGCGCCCCAGATATGAGTCGAATTGGTCCCACAACTTCTGTCAGCCAGCTCGAAGTCGAACCCAAAAGCAGGTAGTGGGTCATGACAATAGAAGCAATAAACCGTACACAGTGTATCCCAAAAATAACCGACCTTTTTGGATATAGAATAAGATACACATTATATTATTTTTGAAAGTTATTATTTATTCAAAATAGGTTCCACTAGACTCAATACAACGTTTGAAACGATCAACTAATTTATCCATAGACTTTTTAAACTCGGTTTTTGGGATGTTCTTTAGCACCTGTGTCACAGCTGATTGAATGGTTGGAACGTCATCGTAAAAAGATCCTTTCATTGCAGTTTTTAGTTTTGGGAACAAAAAATAGTCACTCTGTGATAGATCAGGCGAATACGGAGGGTAGTCCATGACACAAATCTGTTTTTTCATCAAAAATTCGTTGACTTTTTTGGTCTTATGAGGTGGTGCATTTAACTGATGTGGAACAAAACGTGCAAAGACCTTTCTTTTACCCAAATCTTCAGTTAATATTGTGTAGATTGTACAGTAAGATAAATTTAATTCTTCTGCCAGCATTCTCACAGTGAAATTTGCATCGATAGCGATTATTTCACGCACTTTTTGCACTAACTCAGCACGATTTGATGCTTCTGGTCGTCCAGGTCTTGGATCATCATTTAAATCGTCACGGACATTTTTAAATCGTGTAAACCACGTATAACCTTGAGTACAACTCATACAATCATCACCATAAACTTTTTTGATCAATTCGTATGTCTCAGCGAATTTTTTTTCAAGTTTAACACAAAATTTTATATTTGCTCTTTGTTCCATTTTTGTTTTGTAACATTAGCACACTTTTTCTTTTATTGAAATGGCTGTAACTTTCATTTTCAATAGATGGCGCTGCATGTTGTATGATTTAAATATAAAGTTCGGTTATTTTTGGGACACATTGTGTACGTGCGACGTACTCTCAATTCAAAATTGATCATATCCTTCATTAAGGGGGTATTCTACCCGAGTCGGTCCGAAATATCGATGTTTTTAAATCGTTATGAAAAAAAAACTTTTCAATATTTTTAATCGCAATTTGTCGTAAGTTATTCTACAGGATATGGACAAGGAAATTTTTTTTTACTTTTGAAAAAATCTTTAAAAGTATAGTTTTTTTGACGCCTTGAACTTGAGCCTGTCGAAAAAAGTTGCTTCCTTGCAGACACGATATCTTTCGTTCAAAGATTCTGAAACACAAATTTTAACCCATTTTATAGCAATTACACTTCCCGCTATCGTCTGAACTAGGGAATTTTGCCCTGTTTTTGTTTGTATTTTGCATTAAAAACAATATTTAAACGAATGCTTTGGGCATAATCCTAGTTTCGGTCAAAACTATACATTTGCTAAGTAAGCTCAACAAATTTCAAGTCAATTGGATCAATAGTTTTTGAGTTATCGTGTCCGCAGTTTCCAAAAAAATGGTTTCGAGAAACATCGCCCCGTCTTCTTTCTCATTCTCTTCATTGTCTACGTCATAAATGTTAAAAAAAAAATTCGATTTTTCGGATTATCTCGGGTAAAATACCCCCTTAACCCATGCGATAGAATATCATGAGTTTTTTTCGCAAAGCACATCATATGAGTGTAATGCAACATATGAGAACGCGAATTATGGAATGCCCGTCAAATGGCAGTATTTTTAATAAAAATGTAATCTGAAGTTTTGAATTCAAAGAAAACATACTGTGTTTATAGAATTATATCGAATTATCGGCTGAATTGAGCTGTGGCATACTTTATCAGAGCTGGAAAAGTAAGGGCAAGTTAGTTAACCAGACACATTCGACCAAGGTTGTTGAAATAAGAATATTTTCTTGATCTCCTAGCCGAAAGTACGGTCCTCCCGGCCGCATTTCACTCCAGAAAGAACGACTTTTGTGGCCGTTTTTTGTTTTTTTGGGCTCAGTAGTGTCGCTAAATTCATCGTATAATTCGTTTGTTTAATTTAATTTAATGTGACTTCATGCAATTGCACGAAAGAGTAACTCTTAAAAAGAAAAACAAAAAATTTATGTACACGGTTTATTTTATATTAATAATTATATTAATAAAAGTAATAATAATTATTGTAATAAGATTAGTATTACTGGATGTGTGATGTTAAAGTTACTGTTGATCAATATTAATATTGTTATCGAAGAATAAATTTTCTCTGGTTTGTTAAAAGTTCTTCTACAATAAACTTAAGTTGATTCAATTAACTGTAATATACCAAGATTTCATGAGGATAGGTTTTTTCCCATGGCAATTTCACGAATTCTGACCCATTATCGGAAAATGTTGTTAAGATACTAAGTAGGGATTTATGAGCACTATCAGGAAACAGAGTTGGAATTTTGGATTTTTTCAACAAGCTTTCTTCGAAAACACGAAAAATATTCTTATTTTATAAACCTTGGTCGAATGTGTCTGGTTAACTAACTTGCCCTTACTTTTCCAGCTCCGACAAAGTATGCCACAGCTCAATTCAGCCGATAATTCGATATATTCTGACCGAATTTAATTTGTAAGTGTAAATTCTCCGTGGAATGACCCACATATATTAATAAAAACGAATAACAAGAAATAATATGATGTTAATAACATGAATGATGAATACAATAAAAATTACACGTTACAACAAAAGTGGCCTATGTCCTCATGGGATGAGATCTGCAACAAACAAATATACCATGTTAGAATGAGGACTGACCTCTGTAAGAAATGCAAATTTTGTAGGAGCATTACATTAAGTTTTTACGAATAAATATTCGATTCATACAAGGAAAAAATGATGCAGCGCGTATAGTATTATAATTATTAATTAAAAACTATGTTTCCAGTAAAGAAAAAACAACTTTTTTGAGAAAAATCCTATTTTTTTTCCAATATAATCTCCATTCAGCTCGATACACTTAGTCCAACGATCTTTCAACATTTCGATGCCTCTCTTGTAATACGATTTGTCAACGCCTTTAAAATAGCCATCCCTGTGTCATCCTACGGACTTATTGAACTCCTTAGTATTCATTAATTAAAAATTATAATCCTGTATGCGTGTATATACTTTATATCCCTTACTCTACTTTACTCTATTTTTGAAAAGATGTGAAGAAAAATTAACTCGTTTTTATTTCTTCTTCCGAGGATTCGATCGTTGGAGTAGTATTCCTTCATTTCCACGATCGAATTTGGGGCGGGGAGGGGGGGTCACGTATCTGTGACTATTGGAATGTTAAATAAATCATTATAATTTTTATTTTTATTATTATTACTGATTGTAACTTTTGTATAACCAATTATAATTATTTTTCTATCACACAACTCCTGAAGAAAATGTGGGTGAAACCCATACCATGAATTCATGACTCGAACGGACTTAGAAAATCGTTCTGAGTCCTTCAGCTCACCAACGCAGTACACAAGCAAGCTGACCCATGCTTTCAATTCAACACACTGACATCTAAAATTCTAATGGACTTCGAAAAGGCTATTAGAACCATGGAGCTCGAATTCCCATTCTTTCGTCTTACTCATTAAATATACAACATAAGCCAGACTGCAAGGACTAAAGATGAGTCTTAGTAGAAGCAGAAAAGTGCGTCTACAAGTCTTCGAAACTCGCCTATTGTCGCCGTACGGGTCGTAAATCTTCTAAGTGGACGTGTGTTAAAGATAAAAAATAGTGAAGAAATCGTAGCGTCACCCTCCATATTAATATTATAAAAGATGCTGGTTTGCGATCGATGAGGGTAAAATATAATGAAGAAAACTCTTCGTACTGTCAAAATTGTAGCGACGCTTCGTTGGCTATGGGTTTGCCAACCTCATCAGGCTTTATTAAAATTTAAGAAAACACCAAATAGTAAAATTGTCACACACAATAAAAATAAAAAAATTAACTTAACATTAAAACATACACAAGAAAATTAAATTTTACCTTTATAAAAGAAGGTTAACTCATGATGAGTGATGTCGAAAATATAAAATTATAATAAAAATCATGATTTTAGTTAATAAAATGACGTGATGTCATGGAGTCGACGAAACATTGCCTACTAAATTACTACATTCTAACAGTTAACTTTAAATATTGACAACAGTTATTGTAAATACAGAATTTGAAATGTAAACAAACTTCAGCTGGATAACAATCATGAATTTAATCTATTAAGAAATAAAAAATAAATTCTATTCAAAGTAAATGTATCTTCTTTTTTATTTATACTCAATTTATTAAATTTTATATGGATCATCTCTGATATTAATCTATTCCGATAGTCAGAGACATAATCAACAATCTTAGTATTTTCCCAATCAAATTGATGGTTGAATTCTAATTATTATTATTATTAATTAATATTAGTTTGTTTCCATTTGTTCCTGGAGTCTTTACCTAATTTTATTATTGATTTTAAAGTTTTTTTAACCACAGGAATAGTTGAAATATTTTATTTTTTAAAAATGTTTGACAATTCAGTGAAGTTTGTTATGTTTTATGGCAAGCATACCTTTGGTTGATGTCTGTATAAATCTGAACGGTTTTTTTTATTCAGAGAATTTGGAGAGCTGTATTTAATTTTATTCATACGGATTTTTATATTTTTATCGATGAATCTATTTGGATAATTATTGTTAAATAATATTTGTTTAAAGATCTTCATATTGGCGTTATAAAATGTTTTGTAAGATATAGATATCGCTCGGTCAACTAAGTAATAAACAATTTTTTTTTTCTGAGAAAATTGGATGATTTGAAAAATAATTGATTAATCTATTAGATGAGGTAGGTTTTTGAAACCAATTAGAAATAATTTGATTTTCATTTATAAGTAATGACAAGTCCAGAAAGTTATTTTGCTTATTTTGTTGCACTTCAAAGATGAATTGTAAGTTATTATCTTGTGAATTAAAAATGTTGAGAACCAAATCAATAAATTGCTTTTGTACACACAGAATAGTGTCATCTACAAATCTGTAATAAAAATAAAGGAGAGCAACTATGTTTGTCTTTTAAAAAAGCAATCATTTCCCAAATCATCCATAACAATGTCGGCGAATAGAGGTGAAATTAGTGAGCCCATTGGAGTACCAAAAATTTGCAAATAAATATTATTGTTAAAGGTAAAGTATGTGTTTTCCAAAAGAAATTTGGTACAATTTATAATTTCGTCAAATGGAATTCTACATTTATTATGAATATGCTGACATCTTCGGTCTAAACTCTTTAGAAAATTATGAAGAGTTTTCGTCTTTATATTTTACCCTCATCGATCGCAAACCAGCATCTTTTATGATAAAAAATAGTGTTAACGTAATTTTAACTATATTTTATTAAAAACTGAGATACTCGCTAGCAGCTCGTAAGCGTCTAGAAAAGGGCAAGTAGGTTCGGTTAGCAAGACTGACGAGCGGGCCCTGCGCTCTACAATATAAGGGCTATCTTATCTCTAAATTAGGAAGGGGAGATTAGACCACGTGACACCCCCCATTTCTAGCTTACATTTAGTCCCTTAATTGTTTATTTATAACTGAATACGTCGATTCTTCATCTTTAGAAGTTTGTCTTTACAAACGTTAGGGTTTTTAATATTTAAAGGTTCTTCCTCAGGAATAGCATGTTGGTAAGTTACAATTGTAGAGGTCGTTTGTACCTGAGTCTTTACACAAAAGATACAGAGTTTCTTAGGTACACACTTGGAGATACACTTGATTATGCCACACGTATAGAGAATGAAGATAGTTGATAATCCTAGTTCGATATATCCGAAATATTGCAACCACTAAGTGGCTGTGACTTTCCAACATTTAAGGCGTTTATGAGTTGATATTCTAGGTTTATAGTAGTGTTATAGGCCATACTTATAATTTTCAGGTTTTGGTCCCAGTCTGTACCATTATCCGCCAAACTAGTTTTAATTAGATTTTTTAACGTGGAATGGGCTCTCTCTACGCTAGCATTGCTTTGAGGATGATAGACAGTCGTTTTTATGTGCTTCATTCGGAATAAATTTTCAAAATTTTGTACTAACTTGCAGATGCAATTGGACCCTATATCGGTGAAAATATGTTTCGATGCTCCAAACAAAAGGATGAAGTGGTCGAAGAGTCGTTCAATTATGGTTTCGGCTTGTATATTCCTGAGGGGTATCAAAATAAGGTATTTAGTGAGCGGATCTTAAATATTAAATATATACTCATATCCTCTAGGTGTAATGGGCAGTGGTCCAACCATGTCCATGGCTATAGTATCGTTAGGGTTTGTCGGAGTGTCAGGTATTATCCCTTCGCATTGACGTTTGATGCGAACTCCCTTTTGAATTTTGCAAGTTGGGCATTTCTTAACGAAATCTACTATTTCTTGTTCTATCCCTTTCCATTCTCCGAGTTCTCGTACTTTCTCAACGCTTTTGTTTTCTCCGTAATGTTGAGACGTTAGGGAACCGTGTGCCTCTCGAATAATTTCTCTCTTTTCTTCTTGTGTCAATTCAGTACGAGGCGTTAAACTAATATGAAATCTTTGTCCTGTTTTTTCATTTAACACGAAATTAATCATGTCTTTTAATTTAAGTTTCTTGACGAGAGTAAGAGTGGGATCTACAAAGTGATATCGTATGATAGTGAGCTTGTTATTTATTCCATCTGTATAAATTTTATGAATGACCCTTAACCATTCTTTCTTGTTATAGACGGTAATTTATAATGTATTTCTTGCTTAGTCCTCACTCTTTCCTTGCCTATTTTCCTCCATAGTTTCCCTGCAGAATTTGGCTTTGCCTTTACCAACGTTATTATTTTGTCTTTGCAGCATTCTTCTGTTGATGATGATGGGAGTTGTTCAGTATCTATGTCGCTTCCTTCTTGGTTCGTTATTGCTGCACCGAGTGATTCCTTATCAGAATTGATTTTGTCTAAACTTTTCGTCAACAAATCGGGTTCGTCATATTTTCTTTCTATCTCCGGATCGTGAATCGGTAATAGTCGAGATAGACAATCGGCAGCTTGGTTCTCCTTTCCTTTGACATAGATAACAGTATATGCGTACTCTTCTAATCGCAGTCTCCATCTCAGAAGCCGTGATGATGGATCCTTGACAGTATATAACCAAACAAGGGCTTGGTGGTCGGTCTGGATTTTAAAATGTCTTCCTAGTAAATATTGTTGTAAACGTTTCGTAGCCTAAACTATAGCTAAAAGCTCCTTTTCGGAGATGCTATAATTCTGCTCGGCACTGTTCAACGTGCGTAATATCTAACAGCAGGGATGTCTATCTTGCGAGAGTACTGCTCCTAACCCTTGATTACTCGCGTCGGTTTGTAATAAAAATTCTTTGGAATAATTTGGATATCTCAGTACTGGGGCTTCGCAGAGATTTTGTTTTAATGTATCAAAAGCTTGTTGACAATCCGCTGTCCAATCGAATATATTCTCTTTTTTAGTCAGTTCGGTGAGAGGTTTTGCTAGAGCTGAAAATTTTTTTAATAAACTTCATGTAGTATTCAGCTAATCCCAAGAATGATTGTACTTTTACAACATTTCGTGGTTCTTCGAACTCCCTTACGGATTGTGTTTTAACTGGGTTTGGTTTTACGCCTTCGGCTGTAATGAGATGACCTAAGTACTCTAATTCAGGACGGAGATATTCACACTTATCAGGCTTTAATTTGAGACCAACTAGTCGGAGTCTCTCAAATAATATCATTAAGTTGTTATTATGTTCTTCCAAAGTGGGTCCGAATACGACGATATTGTCTAAATAAACAAAACAGATTTTTCCATTGAGCGCTTTCAGTATGCTATCCGTCATGCGTTTAAAGGTCGCCGGGGCATTTTTGGGACCAAAGGGCATTCTATTAAATTCAAAATACCCATATGATGTGGTAAAGCCTGTATATTTTTTGCTTTCTTCAGCCATTGGGATCTGATGAAATCCGGAACTAAGATCGAATGCTGAGAAGAACTTTGCATTTCCTAGATGGTCTAGTATGTCATCGATAACAGGAAGTGGATAAGCGTTCTGGTCGGTATCTTCAATTATTTTCCTGAAATCAATTACAATTCTCCATTATTTTTTTCCTGAGGCGTCTTTCTTTTTAGGGACGACCCAAGTGGGAGAATTGTAAGGAGAATCAGAGTCTCTGATTACCCGTTTTTTGTACAACTCTTCTATTTGATTGTGAATCTCCTCCTTGTATCATTCTGGTAGTTTATAGGACTTTGTGTTAATAACTTTTCCTGATTTTAATATGATTTCATGTTTCACCAGGTTAGTACAGGGTAAAGGGTCACTCTCTAGATGGAAAATGTCATGGCACGACGCTATTCCTTTCCAAATGTGTGCTTCGACTTTATCTTCTAAATGGGATAATCGAGTTTTTTGCTTCAAATCCAATACCCGGTCTGTCAGTTTATTTTCTTAGCAATCTTTATTCTTTTTTACTGATTTTAATGTTATTTCTTTTATCTCATCGAAGTTTGGTGTTGGTATCGGTTGAGGCTGACTACTGTAATTATATATTGGTAACCAAATTTGAGAATTCCTGATAGTGTAGATACCGTCGGGTATCATGTTTTGGTCTTCAATCCACACCTTTCCTTCTTCAATGGGAACATCTATTTTTCTTACTTGTACTGTGTTTTAAACAGATAATAATCGTTCAGTGACTGCTGCAACTCGGCTGAGTGCTCGTAGTTCTTTATCTCTATTTTCTCTTCTCGGCTTACTGCCTCCTGTTCTAAAAAAGTGGATTCTCCATTGTTTCCCCTTGGATGTTTCTCACTAGATTTTAAGGTGCTCTTTTGGTGAATTGTCATCGTTACAAAACCGTTGAATTAATTCTCGTTAGACATTGAAGCGATAAATGTCCTAGTTTTTCATACTGAAAAAATTTCATTTGCGCTCTTTGTGGAGGGGCATGTTATCATATGTTTGGTTTTTCGATGAAGACTCGCTACTTGCTTGAGATAGTGAGGGTACCCTGGCCCTTGGCAGGAAGCGTGTATTTGCTGTAGGTTGCGTTATCTGTGTTATATTATATATATTATCTGGTTTCTGGGCTTTAACTTGTAGCCCAATTTCTCTCTTTAAGTTTAGCATGTATCTTTTGAGAGATGCTTTCTCTTCTATTTGAATTGCTATTTTTCTTTCCAAGATGTTCGTATGCTCGCCTTGTATAGCATATTTGAGTTCATTAGTAATTTGTCAGTATCTATTATTCAAGTTTGGGACGGTTTTCATAGGGCCTTGACGACAGCTTTCCAGTCTAGATCTAAGAGCAGATACGTATCCTGTGTTTGTTAGGTTGATACGAAGTGCGCTGTATAGTTGAGCGTACCGTCCGATATTTTTCGCAAGTTGAAAGCGTCTCTTTTTCCACAGAATGACTTAAAATTCCATGGATTTTAAAAATTTTATCCTATTATGGCAATATAGTTAACAATAATATTAGTGATGATGGTATAACTGTAATAGTGATACAGTTATGGATACGTAATATTATCATTATAAAAATAAAAATATACGATAACACATATGCAAATATATACATGTGTATAGTATAACATTAAATCAATTAAATTTCCCTTACTCGTCCTAGTACTAAAAAATATAAAAATATTAATTTCCTAATTTCAATTTTTTTTTTCAGAACATCGTTATCATGATTTTGAGACGATATTTCCTCCCTTTTACTATGAAAGGAGTAACCTTTCTTTTATTCCTTGAAATCATCCTTAACAAGGCCGTATTTTCCACCGAGTCTTTTCAGAAATGAGTTTATAAACAAGATAAAATGTACCAACATGACAAATGAACGTTCTTATTCATTTTCCTATTTCACTGTTTTAATGAACTACAATAGGAGTGTTATAGGAGTGCCAAGCAAGAACACCTTTTCGTTGGCTGGTAATGCGTTCCAATTCGGAGGAAACGTTAAAAAAAAACCTATCCCAAAGAATTTCGATATTGTCCGCAACACTCTCATGAAATACGTTTTTGACTAAAGTGATCCCACAAACCTACCTTTGACCAATCATGACTTTTATTACTTTTTTTGAAAACTTAAAATTAGTTTCAATTACAAAATCCATTTTTATTACTTTTCCATCCTTTCAAAAATTTACAAGTTCAGGTAGATTTTGTCTTTTCTTTTCTGGACTTCAAAAATACCTGCATGACAATCAAGATTATATGCTGTTAAAGAACAGTTTTTTTATTAGTAGCATTATTATAGTGAACGACAAAATACCATAATTTAAAAAAATTATTACAAAATATACAGGGAGTTTTTTGATCTTGAAACGTCAAAATATCTCTAGAAGTACGCATACTACGAAAAGAATGTCCGTGATAAAAACTTTTTATTTTTGAGAGAGAAAAGCAATTCCACATAAATTTACATCAAACCCCACCCCCTGGGGGCAGAAAGGAAAGGGGGATTTAAAAATTCCAAATAAGAACTTCTATTTTTTATCGCAGTCTCAGATTCTTTATTAAAGAAAAGTAAGTTTTATTTGGAATTTTTTTTTGATTCATGAGAGATGGCACCGCAATGACGAAAGCTGAAATTGTTGATTATTTGAAGGAATACGCTTCTGAAGAAATTATAAATGAGACGTATTAAATGTTTCCAGGAGGAGCATTCAATGAATAACAATGAATAACTTTTATAACTGCTTTAATAACTCTAATAACTGTTTCAAGATCCGCAAATATATGTGTATAAAGGATTGATATCTCGTTTGTTTCACACTAAATTCATCATAATGGAAAAAATATATATTGTATTTCAGTAAAAATAAATTAGAGATAACTAAACAAAGTGAAATTTGAATTCAAAATGTTTATAATTTATAATACCTTCACAATTACGAAATCATTTTTTCGTATTGGGCTCACTTTTACAGCAATTTTTTGTCTATGAAATTATCTCAAATAGATGAATGTAATCTAAATATCATTTCTACTAAGTTTTGAGGAGCTGAATCTTGATAACATACGTATACTTCTTTAGACTGAATACTTGAATACATTCGTCCTACGATCCAATAAGGCGTGTTATTCCAATGAAACAACACTCCATGTTCTTTAATGGCAATTAAACTCTTGTTAATTAAAGATTTATCCATGTCTTGATTTAACATTTTTTTGTATCTCACGGTGTTTTGCAATAGCCTATGTATTACATATGCGCAACTACTAAATTTCAACATCAATTCTGAATCCTGTGATAATTCTCGATCTATTGTCGATGAAATCAAGATGCCTTCAAGTGAATCCAAATGTACATAGTGTAGCAAGTAATTTTTTTCACCTGAAGTTAGAAATTTCGTTGCGATGTAACCCATATGTTTCAGAAGATTTTCTCGCATGTCGGAGGTGCCAATGTTATTTACTTGTTTATCACTCTGAAATACATATTCAAAATTACCAAAAATTATAAACGGTGCATCAAAAGAAGTGAGACGGTAAAATATCTTGAAAGGATCGCATTTTTGGGAAAATTGTTCAATACAAAAGTTTTGTGGTTTCAAGAGATCTACAAGTATAAGGGCAGGTCAATAAGTACTTACAAAATGTACCACATGGCACTCAAAATATTTAAATAAGTATATTTGTAAAGAACGCCATCTTTTAATAGACTACTGTAAAATTTTTGGACAAATCCGTCGCGTAGTTCAATTCCTAAAATCAATCGCAGCAAACAAGTCTTGTGAATTCAATAAAATGGAGAAAAAAGAATTTCGTGCGGTAATTAAACATTCCTATATAAAAGGCAATACACCAAAAGAAATAAAGCCTGAGTTAAATGAAGTTCGTCGCACATCTGCAGCATCGTTTGAAACTGTATACAATTGGGTGAATGAGTTCAAACGTGACCGTACATCCACTTACGATGAACCCCGTTTGGGACGTCAAGTTGAGGCAGCGACACTAGAAATCATCGAAAAAGTTCACGATATGATTTTAAACGATCGACGAGTAAAAGTTCGAGAGATTGTTGAAGTCATAGGCATATCACATGTCACCGTAGTAACAATTTTGCATCAGGAATATTGCATGACAAATCTGTGGGGAAGTTTGGTACCCCGTTTACTCACCGTCGAGAATAAACGCAACCATTTGACTAATTCGAAGGCTTTACTATAATTTAGTACACATAACATAATTATAATATACACAAATAATTATATTTAATTAACTTTCAGTGAATAAAACTCGATTAAATAAAATTATTACAATTTTTACTGTTAAAATAATTCAATTTGCAATATTCAATGACGGCAAATTTATTTTCTTCTCGCGCTTACCCGAATTTAAAAAAAAAGAACAAAATACAATCATTTTTGGCCAAGATAGGGTGTTTTTTTCTTAGCGCCCCGATTTGAAGTATACTTTTCAGTTTCGAGCTTTGAGCGCGCGACAATCCCCCACTCCGTCTTCCACGGCACTGATTCTCGTTTGTGTCCGATCACCTTTCTCTGACTGCAAGTCCTGATTCCAAATATTACGATATCTTGTTTATCTACGGAGCAATGGCTTGTTAAAAAAAGACGTTTCTTGGCTCTCAATGCTCGTAAATAAACGTTTTTTTTAAATTTAGATAAAAATCGCACTTTTGCAATGGACTATGTTAGATTAAGATCATATTTAAATGTTGTCTGGTACAAATGTAAATTAGGCCTTTTATAAACAATAGCATCCAGGAGTACTCCTAATTAAAAGTTTGTCGTTATCTAAATAGTTTATTGAAATATAACTCTTCTAGATCACGTTCAAGTACAGGCAACGATACTGACCAATTTTTTACAATTTGCCAGTACTGCGAAAATAAAAAAATTTCGAAATATTGGTACCATTTAAAAAAAAATTATAATTGATAGACGATTGAAATTTGGCAAGCTGTTTTGGACTATTAAGTACTACCTTTTCCCAAAATATTAATGTGAATAAGAGATTTTCTAATAAGTTATAACAGTTTTCGATTTTTGATAATTACGTGCTTCTTCTCAATTAACAAGTAAACTAATGAACTTATAGGGGTGCCCTTACTGAGATTTTTGTATGTACATAATTTAATAACAAACATCCTTTATGCACAACTTTTTCCGCTAAAATCAGCACCTTTTAAACCGCAGAGCTAAATATATATTGGGTTGGCAACAATGTCATTTCGTTTTTTTCATGTTTCTCAAAACAAGTTTATTAATAAAAATAACAAATATTAATTAATTATCTATTGACCATTTTGTTCGATGACCTTTTTCCATCTCTCAGTCAGCTTCATAATTCCGCTTTCGTAGAAAGTTTGGTTCTTAGAGGCAAAAAACTGAATCAACTCATTTTTGACCTCATTTGAATCGAATGTTTTTCCATTTAAATGGTTTTGAAGTGAACGGAATAAATGATTATCGGATAGTGCAAGGTCAGGACTATACGGTGGGTGAGGCATCACTTCCCAGCCTAACTCCAATAATTTTTTGCGAGTGACCAAAGATGTACAGTACCGGTCAACTGTTTTTCAATAATTGCTTAAATTATCCTAATTTGATTTATGAAAGTGAAAAAATTTGTTCTCTTAATTAAATTTAAAGCTATCAAAATTCTTTATAAAATGAGCCCAGCATGAATTCGTTTTGTTAAATTTTGAAGAAGTTATTGCAGAATTAGTCAAGATTTCAATGCTTTCTTAAATTTTAAATAACTTTCAAAGTAATCAACATTTTTAAATGTTTTTGGACTAATTTTAAAGCTGAATTTCTACAAAATCGATCAAAATTCTTGGAATTGATGTGTAATTTTTTTCTTACATACTGCACAAGGTTAAAGTTCAAATAAAAAAGTTGGAAAAATTCCTATATTGCTTTTGCTTAGAAAAATATTTTTATAAGATATATAAAACATATAATCATGAATTTTGTATTGAATCCCCTTGAAATATATATTCATATGATCTTTATTATGATTTAACTACAGATGAAATGTTTTCGAAATTCCCCTACTTGTTTGCTACAATTTTAACTCCTTGCATTATGCAAGAAAAAATGTATAGATTTATAATGATAATATAATGCGATTCTGTAGAATCTTAGCTCTAAAATGAGCCCAAGAACATTAAAAAATGTTGATTACTTCGAAAGTTATTTAAAATTTAAGAAAGCATTGAAGTCTTGACTATTTCTGCAATAACTTCTTCAAAATTTAACAAAACGAATTCATGTCGGGTTCATTTTATGAAGAATTTTGATAGCTTTAAATTTAATCAAGAGAACAAATTTTTTCACTTATATAATTCAAATTAGGATAATTTAAGCAATTATCGAAAACAGGTGGCCGGACAATTCTGACCGGTACTGTATGTGGTCTGGCGTTATCTTGATGGAAGATGACGCCTTCACGAGTTGACAGCTCTGGCCACTTTTCCTTGATTTCTTTGTCCAATTTCATTAGCTGGCGACAGTAGACATTCTATTTGATAGTTTGGTTCCTTGAGAGCACGACGTTATCGTAAAAAACCCATTTTTGTCGCCCCTTATGATTCGCTTCAAAAATGGATCAGTTTCGTTACGTTTCATCAGTGAATCGCAAATGGAAATTCGTTTGGTGAGTTGAATTTCGTTCACTTTGTGAGAAACCCAAATTTTGAGCTTATTAACGTAATCAACTTGTTTTAAATGTCTTTCAACGCATGTATGTGATATCTTAAGCTTCTCTGCAATCTCTTGTATCGTACTACGCCGGTTATTTTCTATCATTGCTTTTATTTTGTCGTCGTCAACTTCAGTTGGCCGTCCAGAGCGAGGTGCATCTTTGAGGTTAAAATCTCTGGAACGAAAACGAGCAAACCAATTCCGGCACTGGCGTTCTGTTAATGATTTTTCACCATAAACATCATACAACTTTTTCCAAGCTTGCATTGCGTTTACTTTTTCGGAAATAATAAAGTAAAATGTGACGAAAATGACCGTCTGGAATCTCTATTTCAAATCAATGCAAAACAATAAGTAAATAACAAAACGTGCAACTTTTTTTTACTGAATAATCTATGAAACGTGAGCTGTCAAATACCATATACGGTGTGAACTTTGCAATGGAGAAGAATGACTTCGAACGACTAAAGTCATCTAGCGGAAAAAAGCGAAATGACTTTGTTGACAACCCAATACTTTAATTGTTTATTGTACATTTATTTTAAAAAACTGGTGGTTATCATTGTTGAATTATTGTTCTACACACATATCCGAACCATTTTCAGCTTAAAGAAGACTACGTTGAGAAATAGAGGTATTTAGCAAACAGTAAACAACTCTCTCCACACTAGATTGACTTTCTACTTTGATCGCATGTTATCCGGCCTCGAAAACGCTTCGGATACTTCTAAACGCATAATGGATGGATCAAAACTGCTCAATGGGAGAATTTGTTTTATTTATTTGGAAGATGTTGTTTTCAGTGCTTCCTTATAAAAACACAAAAAAAAATGATGACAGAATTTAAGAGACTTTGTTAAGTTGGTTGTAACATACAAGCCCTTTGTGAGATTAGCTGACTGCTACAGAAAGTCCGCAAAAAAAATTCGAAACAATAGCTTTGAACCCTTGAAATCCCTTAGAAAATTAACTTTAAAACAGAGTATATTTGATTGGACAATGGATTGTCAAGAAACTTTTGATACATCAAAACAGAAACTATGTATGGCTTCAGTGTTGATGTATCCAAATTATTTAAAACAATTCTTATCCACAACAGACATAAGTAATTATGAGTTGAGAGCAGTAGTGTCACAGGATTGACATACATGTTGCTTTACATAGGGTACGTTAAAAAGTGCTGAGCGGAATTACAGCACTTTTGATAAGAGAATTTTTTTATAGTTTGGGCTAGCAAGCGGTTACGACAGTACCTGTATGGGAAACAGTTCAGAATTCAGTCCGATTACAGAAGTCTAGTTTAGTCACACAACATCAAAAATCCATAATAATCAAGCTGCGGAATGCATTATTAGGCAATTTCCAATTAAAGATCCAGACATAGAAAAGAGGTACGATAAGACTGACATGATAACCAAAGGTTTGGTTTGCTATCAGCCTGCATAGGCCAGCACCTGACAGGCCTACAACCATGTCCCAGACGCATCAATCACCTAATTGACCAAGGGAACATTAATTCAGCTTATTGGTTGCCTGGCACCGTCGTCCTAATTAGAAGAGTCGTTCGCGCAAACTTGAACTTCTGCGCGTGCACCATCTTTTCCAGCTGATGTAATAAAACTGCACGATTCATGTAACGCGGTGCTCATTTTGTTGCTGTCACAGTCAAGGGCTTGTCTCCAATATTAATTGGAGGGAATAATAAAAATTGACGAGGGAGGTCTAACACTTCGACCTTGAAAAATTTCAGCAAGAGATCACGGCTAGAGGCCCGGTGAATTTTAAAGTCACATTCCGGGTTTCTTCCTCCTTTTGTTCTGATTGCGTGGCTTTCAAGCTTTCTTAGAGGCCATTGTTTTGAGCCAGTGTTTGCGGCCATATTGTCTAGCTGACTAGATATGTTACAACAAAATTTAGTTTTTTATAGAGCCAGGGCTCAGCCCACATAATACAATAGATGTAGATTTTCTATTTATTTCAAATTTCTGCTTGTTTTATCTTATTAAGCTTAGTTTTTAGGTTAGGTCTTCTTGATGCTTCCTAAAGCCAACAAATTGATCCCGAACTTCTGAATCTACTCGCCCTGGTCGACAACCTTTTTCAGACTTTTTGTTTTCCCTTTTAAATGTTTTCAGGTCTGACCGTTCTCTGACTGTTCGATGACCGTTCTATGACCTCGCATTATTACGGCTAAGAACGGTAAAAAAGACATTAAAAGCTTTGCAATTATGACTCTGTGGCGAAATTTGGATTAGAAGGTGAAGCAGTAAATACAATTATCTTATTTTTCAGCGATAAAAACTAGGAATACATCATGTACCCGTTATTGAAGGCAGTGCAGTGGTTCACCATTTGCGGAACGTCTCCACCAATAGTAAACCTTCACGGTGGAGATGTTCCGCCAATTGTGAACCACTGCACTGCCTCCAATGACAGGTATTATGTTTTTCTAGTTTTTATCGCTGAAAAATAAGATAATTGTATTTATTGCTTCACCTTCTAATCCAAATTTAGCCACAGAATCATAATTGCAAAGCTTTTAATGTCTTTTTTACCGTTCTTAGCCGTAATAATGCGACGTCGTAGAACGGCCGTAATAATGCGAGGTCATAGAACGGCCATAGAACGGTCATAGAACGGTCAGAGCATTCTATGACCGTTCTCTCACACGGGTCCGCTACGGACCAGAAAAAACACTAGTAACAGAAAAACCAAACGCCAGGGGCATGCTATGAAGAAAAATAGTCAGAGAAAAGAAGAGTTGAACAAAAAACACGTTAGTGTTAAATTAGAACGAAAAAGAATGGTAGGGAATTCTTTACAAAGTCTACATAGACAAAGTTAAAAGTAAAATTACAAGTATAGTTTTTAATCCACAGCGCAGGTTGCAGTTAATATGAAAGGGGTAATTGGAAAGTCGGACGCCAAGCAGGAAAATAAGCAAATGCCAAGCGTCGGATGAAAAAAGAATATATTTGAATTGAGGCTACAAGTAACAGCAGGGTACACAGCTGAAGCAGCGAAGCGCTGAGGTTGGCAAGCTAGCAGCTGACAAGTGACGCAGGTTAAGACAGCAGACAGCGGTAATAATCAGGCAGCAATGCAGATGACGAAAAAGAATAGCCGAACCGGCTCGGGCACTAGGCGCACAAGCAGTGTAGCCCTGGAAGATGGATTCGCGGGTCGAAGGACAATGAATCAAGCTAGATTAAATTTGGGTAAAACTGTGATTTATCGGATCACGGTCAGGATCGTAACTATACTACATCTTACCCTTCTGCGCGGGACGAGGTGTATACCAATTTACAACTTCTCTAATTCTTTTTCGCAATATTATAAGTCAAAATCTTCTCCTATGTCTATGTCTATAAAGTCTTTTGACAATGTTTCTGTTTTATTTTGTACCTCTACTTCCTTCTTAGATTTATCTGTTCCACCTTAAGTTTTTTCTATTTTTTCAAATAGTTTTCAAATGCTACTACCAATATTTATTTCTTTATTCTTCATTTTCGCTTTTTTCTATTCTTGTTCAACTCCTATTTTTTCAAACATAGTTTCGGTGTTAATTATTTTACATCTTTCCTCATTGATTAAAAGTTTAAGAAATGTTTTTTTCTGTACCTCCCCGTTGGCTTTGGCGTATTTTCTTCCACTTGCATCTGGCTTGGTAAAGTAGTTGCGTTGACGGTCGTTTCTATCCAGGCTGAATGTGTCGTCGATTAGGTGAATATTCCTTTTAGGATTTGTTAGATGCTAATTCTACAACTCCACTTCTGGGCCTCCATTCTTGGACCATCTAGAACATAGAATATGTCGATATCCGCAAGAAAATGAAACAAGAATTGCAGTATCTATATTTTTGTTTTATAGCCTATGTCATTGTCCGTAGTTTAAACGCCTGTCGTTTTTTTCTCTATGTTTAGCCTTTCGGCCCCAATTCCGTAAAAGTATTGGTTTATTTGCTCTTCGATTCTCCCCCTGTGTTTTCCTCATTCTTTTTCATTTATCTTTTATTCTTCTTTCGTTCATTCTTCTTTCTATTTATATGATTTCTTTCATGCTTCCTCTGTAGTTTTCTAGCTTTTTCTTTACTTTACTAGCTTCCTCTCTATTTTCTTCCGCCTATTCACTCAATATTTCCTATATTCTTCATATGTTCAGTTTGTCAATAGAAGGCTCCAGCAGTAAGTTCTGGTCGATTTTGAAAAGTCATGAACCAAGCTTAGACAAATGGTAAACAAACCGTTTTGACACATTATTGATTTTGTTTTGGCGTCATATACTTTTGGTTGTGTGAAAATGTCTTATTTTGTGCCAAATAATCGTCATTTGCGGCAAGTGTTGTTGCGTTTGAGTCAAGCACTGCGCGAAAAACGGCCACAATTCGAGCAGAGGCACGAAAAAGTGATTCTGCAGCATGACAACGCTCGGCTTCACGTTGCCAAACTCGTTAAACCCTACCTGGAAACCCTCAAATGAGAAGTCTCACCCCACCCGCCGTATTCCCCAGATATTGTGCCGTCCGATTGTTACTTGTTCCGGTCGATGGCACATGGTCTGGCTGATCAGCAGTTCCGCTGATTGAAGACATCGCAAAATGGCTTCATTCGTGGATAGCCTCAAATGATGAACACTTTTACCGTAACGGTATTCGAGCTCTACCAGAAAGATGGGCAAAAGTTGTATCTAACGATAGGCAATACTTTAAATGATTCATTTGTAACCATTTTTCACAATAAAGTTGCATTTTCATGAAAAAACAGCGGGAACTTAGTTGCGCACCTAATACTGTCCCTGGTTCTTCAATTATTCTTTTCCCCATAAATCCTATTTTCTGTTTTTGACTCAATTTATTTCTCTAGCAAGTACTGCAATTGTTTAAATATTTAATTGCAAATGAAAATATGAAATGAATATTATCTGGCTAAAAAAATATTATCTTTTTAGTCACGTTGAAAAATTTTCAATCTACTCTCGTATGTAGTATGTCTTTAGCGATTATATTTTGGATGCGCAACGTCTATTGTGTTCTCATCTCATTCTGTAAATTCGTTGCGCGAGTTACCTAATTTTGTCTTCGAAATGAATTCAAATTAATAACTGTTATTTTCGCTCATTACTTCTTTATTATTATAGGTTTATGTTTGTAAACAGTCTTTTGTTCAATTTTATTTCCTTCTGTTTCTTCCTCTTTCTGTGCTTAACCAGCCTGTTCATAAACCTACATTACAGGTTGTTAACATCGGGATCGGTTCTGATTTATTTCTGTAGTTCATGTATTATAATATTTAATTTTCTCTAATACTGCTAACCACCAAATAAAATTGTCGAAATGAATATTTATATAATATAATTTTAACATATCCTGACCAATAATTGCATTGACTTTTGATTTCAGCACTAATCTAATATAATATGGCCGGAAAAAAACACTCTTTAAGGCCATGGACCAACCGGATTTTTGCAACCCCACTTCTGTAAAAAATGAGAAGACAGATTGAAAATTTGTAAGAGTTAAGGAAATGCACTAAGACAAGTCTGTCCGGTCATAAATTTTTATAATTACACAAGACGGCAAAATTCGACAAAGTTCCTGAACCATAAACAAGACCTTACCTTGCCGAATGATTTTGATGCGCTGAATCCGAATCCGGGCTCGAAATTTGCCATATACGTCAGGTTACTGAGATATTCTAACCTAAAAGTGCGAAAAACAGTATTTTTTGCTATATTTGAGATTATATAACATCGAGAATTAATTTTTTTCGGAAAACGGGTCAAACCGTTTGAAAGTACCAGTCTTGCCCTTTAGAAACGTTTTTTTATTTTTCAGATACCATTTTTTTTTCACGGAGATATCGTTCAGTGAAGTTTACTACTTTAGAGCGCTGATTACAGCATGACCTAAATAAAAAAAATTCTTTAAAAAACAAACGTAATCTACTTCTATGTTTTTTGGGATATAGCGTCGGCGGTTACAGGTCTTGAGGGTTAAACGAGAAGTTCCATCCTGGTTCTAGCGTTAGTCGATTAGAGCGTAGATAGGTTAATTGCCTTAATGTTGCAGAAAAAGTGTATTTTCGGCTTTCAGGCTAGGATATCTCGAATAGTTCAGGTAGTGGAATAATATAGAGGTTAAATTCGGATTCAGCGACCCAAAAAACACAGAAGTAGATTACGTTTGTTTTTTAAAAAGAATTTTTACATAACTGTTTACTTTTGGATTAATGAATTCAAACGTGGCTGGACGTCAACAAAAAATGAAGTGCGCCCAGGACCTCCAGTTAAAGCGAACGCGCCAGAAATTATTGAAAAAATCTATCGCATCATCATGGAAGATCGCCGAATAAAGGTGCGTGAAATAGCTCAGATCATTGAGAGTTCAGTACGTGCGGTACATAATATTCTGCAGAAAAAAAATGTGTGCTTGATGGGTGCCGCGATTGTTGACCATCGACCAAACGCACGCAAAAACATTTCAGAGCAGTGTTTGATAATGCTTAAGCGCATTGTGCAAGATTTTTGGCATCGATTTGTCTTTGTAGACGAGACCTGGATCCACCACTACACACCCGAGACGAAACAACAGCCGAAGCACACGGAAAACTCCATGTCATTGTGGTAGCAATATTTGAGTGGTCACAAGGTTATGGTATTGTTTTTAATACGATACAAAGAGAATCGTGGTCACAAGTATACGCGTACCACTGTGACAGCTCTACACTCATTATAAAATACGGTGTCACTACCAGAGCGATGCGTTTCGCTATGACCGCGATATACTGTATAAGGATCTCAGCTCTAATGATTAAATAGTTGAGAAGACGATATACGTATTTAGGTGTTACGTGAAACATTTTTAGCATAACTTTCAATGTGTAAAAAGTAAAAAAGCTTACATGACAATTTTTTGATAATTTTTTCCAAATTGGTAGCTCAAGCAACATATTTGATAAATGTAATATTTTCAGAAAACAGCATTGAAATAATGGGGTTATTATTGCAACAAATTACTAATTCGATTACTAGTGTTCTATTGGGTTGTCAACAAAGTCATGTCGCTTTTTTCCGCTAGATGACTTTAGTCGTTCGAAGTCATTCTTCTCCATTGCAAAGTTCAGACGGTATATGGTATTTGACAGCTCACGTTTCATAGATTATTCAGTAAAAAAAAGTTTCACGTTTTGTTATTTATTTATTGTTTTGCATTGATTTGAAATAGAGATTCCAGACGGTCATTTTCGTCACATTTTACTTTATTATTTCCGAAAAGGTAAACGCAATGCAAGCTCGGAAAAAGTTGTATGATTTTTATGGCAAAAACTCATCAAGAGAAAGCCAGTGCCAGAATAAGTTACGTTAATAAGCTCGATATTTGGGTTCCTCACAAATTGAACGTAATTCAACTCACCAAACGAATTTCCATTTGCGATTCATTGATGAAACGTAGCGAAACTGATCCATTTTTGAAGCGAATCATAACGGGCGACAAAAAATGGGTTGTTTACGATAACGTCGTGCTCCCAAGGAACCAAACTATCAATTCGAATGTCTACTGTCGCCATCTAATGAAATTGGATAAAGAAATCAAAGAAAAGCGGCCAGAGCTGTCAACTCGTGAAGGCGTCATCTTCCATCAAGATAACGCCAGACCACATTCATCTTTGGTTACTCGCAAAAAATTATTGGAGTTGGGCTGGGAAGTGATACCTCACCCACCGTATAGTCCTGACCTTGCACTATCCGATTAGCATTTATTCCGTCCACTTCAAAACCATTTAAATGGAAAAACATTCGATTCAAATTAGGCTATCAAAAATAAGTTGATTCTGTTTTTTGCCTCTAAGAACCAAACTTTCTACGAAAGCGGAATTATCATCTTTCAATCAATTTCATTACAAACTAATCAGTTTTATACAGTAAATGTTATACTAGATTTGTAGAGAAGCATTTCAAGAAAAATTATTAAAGAATTTAAATTGTTTTACAAAATTATAGATTTTTGCGAATAATTAATTAAATGAAAGAATACTAATTTTGATAGTTAATAAATATTCACCTTTGAACAAATCGATGTATAACTGGAAATTCACCATGTCTAAATTAAGCAGCTTTTGAGCTTACACGAATTTACGTGCGCAGATAGCCAGCGCAATGTAGGCGTGGCGGCAACACCGTAGAGCTGTTACAGCTCCAATGTATAGGCCTTAGAGCACTGCACTTTTTTTGGCTGCTGTAGAAATACGTATGCTGCTACCAGAGTGAAACTGTATCGCTACGGGGGATATTTTTAGAGTTTCACTGTATTACATCTCTGATATCGTTTTAGTAACGATACATAGCTCTCACATAGCGTTTAGAAAAATAAATATTAAGTACGCAACTAAGTTCCCGCTGTTTTTTGATGAAAATGCAACTTTATTGTGAAAAAATGGTTACAAATGAATCATTTAAAGTATTGCCTATCGTTAGATACAACTTTTTCCCATCTTTCTGGTAGAGCTCGAATACCGTTACGGTAAAAGTGTTCATCATTTGAGACTATCCACGAAACAAGCCATTTTGCGATGTCTTCATATCAGCGGAACTGCTAATCAGCCAGACCATGTGCCATCGACCGGAACAAGTTACAATCGGACGGCGCAATATCTGGGGAATACGGCGGGTGGGGTGAGACTTCTCATTTGAGCGTTTCCAGGTAGGGTTTAACGGGTTTGGCAACGTGAGGCTGAGCGTTGTCATGCTGTAGAATCACTTTTTCGTGCCTCTGTTCGTATTATCAAGGCATGTTGTTTCACTTAGAACAGCATCTCCGTAAATTTTTTTGTTCTCTCGATACGCTTTAGTCGCCGTTTTCTTCAAATGAAAGAAGAAAATCAACACTCCCCGCAAATGACGATTATTTGGCACAAAATCAGTCGGTAGAACCTGGTGAAAGTGCGCCAAAAAAGGCGGAGACCGTTTCATCGGCCGAGAAGGTGATGGCCACTATTTCTTGGGATGCTTAAGGGATTATCCTTATTGACTATTTGCAGAAGGGTCAAACAATCACAAGGGAATGTCGCACGAAAAAAACCTTTTTCATCAAGACAACTTACGGGCTCACACTACCGCAGTTTCAATGGCAAAAGTGCATTAATTAAGGTTCGAACTTTTCCCTTATTACCCTATTCTCCTGGTTTAACTCTTTCTGAGTTATTTTTATTTCTAAATCTCAAGATATGGCTTGGGGGAAAGAGATTTTCTGCATCCCTAAAATGTCAACTTTACTACTGTGGTACATACGATACTTCATCTGAAATAGGCAGAGAAAGCGCAAATTCCTCTGCTCAAGGAGTAGAAAGAAAATGGCGCTTGATTGTACAGCGTACGCACGCGTGTAGGGCAATGTTATAATTCCACAATCAACATTGTGATGTTATCGTATTACCTTGCGCGCGCACGCATCTCTCTCGCTTCCTCTATCACTTCCCCCTCCTTATTCTGCCTATTTCAGAAAGATATTACGTATTATAAGAAATTTTTAATAGTATTTATTTCCAGAAAAATATTTCTTAACTCTATTTCATATTAGAGAAATCGCAAGGTGTAATATAACAAAGAAGTTTGAGACGTCCAAGACCAGAGTTTGTGATGAATTCTTAGACGCCAAATTACGAGGAAAATTCTTTTATGAGACTAAATTTATCCCTAGCTGAGGTAATGATGGAAGACGATAGAAGCAATAAACAATACCTCAATAAACAGTGGGACTCTTGTACCGGAGTTCGGGTCAAAATTTACCTGTATGAAACCCTTGAGACCAACTGAAATTTTATGACTTTAAGGTTAACAAAAAATTATCACAAAACACTCTGCTCATATGTCAACGCTACTTTTGGAATTATAGCGAAAGGTGCATATTCGCGACATTTAAAAAAATGTTGTCGGTCTGTGTAAATGATGAATATAATTTTAATATAGTATTTAGACAGAAAGGGTATAGAAAACTGAATCCTACAAATGGAAATTTTTCATCTTACAAACCATTTTTCTGAAAAAATTTGCAAAACAATGGCGTCTTTCTATTTTTTAAACTTTTTAAGCCTCAATTGATAGAACAATCCTCTACGAAGAGAAAGGGTCGTATAAAAGTGCTCGGAAGAAACAGGAGCACAACATATCTAGAAGGGATTCATGAAATATAAATAAAGTTTCAAAACATAATAAAATACTTATCTGTAACATTCAATAGTCATAAAAGACATAATCTGCAGATAAAAAAATAGGAAACTATCTTACATTACATTCGGCTTTTTCGCGGATCTCTGGTGGCATGAAAACTCCCTCCTTAGCGCAAACTTCCATATCCGAATTCCGTCAATTTGACGGAGAAATTAAAGATTTTAACGATTGTCATTAGAATCACGCCAAAATCCTTATACTATTAGACTCTTCATTACCAGATTTTTCAATTTCACACAACAAAATTGGCAAGGAAAATAATATGCACCTAGTATAAATGATTCTGTTAATACAACACCAAGGATTAATTTCTTAGTATTATGCTTACTATCTGTGCAATCCTGATAAACAAATTACACGCGGACACTGATCTTGCCAACAAACATTCTTACTCTATAACATCAGAAGAATAAGAATAAAAAATTTCAAAATTTGTCGACGAAGCTAACCAACATACCGATTGACGGATGTAGATAATTGCGACTGTAGCTTATTAAAACGATTATTACAATACTTCTAGCAAAATAGATCACTCTAGACATCATTTGAATCAATAGCTTTAGCAACAGAGATTGATAGAGCTATTTTAATTTAAGGACAAGATTATAAGGTAATATCTGATAACCTCAAGTCATATCTTAACGGGGAAAAACTATACATTAAGTTTTTATTAGTCATGATCAATTTTATTTTATATTTATAGGTTATGTTACTCATATAATATTGGATCTTTAACTTAATTCGTGCGGTTTGCAAAGAGATGGCGTAACTTGATTATTATTCCATCGTTCCAATATTCCGAACATGCGTTGGAAAGAGCTACTGTCATTGTGCGTCTTTTTCAGCATATGTCTTCATTTGAAGCCTAAACAACAATAATTTTTTTTCACTCAAATATGTCGAACTTTGTGCCTGAAAAAGTGTTTTTGCGGGGGGTTCTTCTTCATTACTTTAATATGAAGAAAACTGCTGCCGAAAGTCATCGTATTTTGATGGTAGTTGATGGTGAACATGCTCTAGCTGAGCGAACATGCCAAATGTGGTTTGCACGATTTAAAAGTGTTGATTTTGGCTTGGAAGACGAAGAACGTCCTGGGCAGCCAAAAAAGTTTGAAGATGAAGAACTGGAAGCATTACTCGATGAAGATTGTTGCCAAACACAAAAAGAGCTCGTAGAATCTTTGGGAGTCACTGAAGCAGCCATTTCAAAACGTTTAAAAGCAACCAGATACATTCAAAAGCAAGGAAATTGGGTTCCACATGAACTCAAGCCGAGAGACGTTGAAATGCGGTTTTACATGTCCGAAATGCTGCTGGAATGCCACAAAAAGAAGTCATTTTTGCATCGGATTGTTACTGGTGATGAAAAATGGATCCATTAGGACAACCTCAAGCGCAAAAAATCTAATGTGAAACCCGGCCAATCAACCAAATCAACGGCAAAGCCGAATATCCATGGCGCGAAGATAATGCTCTGTATTTGGTGGGATCAGAAGGGTGTGCTGTATTATGAGCTGCTAAAACCGGGTGAAACCATCAGTGGAGAACGCTAGCGAACACAATTAATCGGTTTGAAGAGAGCAATAGCCAAAAAACGCCCGGAATAAGCGACCAGACACGAGGCAATAATGTTGCTATTCCAGTTAAGAACTATTTGGAAAACAGTGGATGGGAAGTTTTACCCCACCCGCCTTATAGCCCAGACCTTGCCCCTTCTGACTACCATTTGTTCCGGTCGATGCAGAACGCCCTCACTGGAATACGATTTACATCAGAACAGGGTATCGAAAATTGGCTTGATTCATTATTGGCCGCCAAGCCGGCGCAGTTCTTTTGGGATAGAATCCACAAATTGCCAGTAAAACAGGAAAAAGTCATAGCTTCAGATGGGCAATACTTTGAATAATACTATTGTACATGTTTTTCTCAAATAAACGTTCAAATTTTGAAAAAAAAACCGCACGAATTAAGTTATGGATCCAATATATGCAAGGAATATGTCTCGGGGAAAAGGACCTAAGGTTGTCATAATCGATTTTCGGGTTTCTACATTCATAAGTAGTTTTTGAATTGCTCTTTCTTATGGACGGATCCAAAAAATTCTAACTGATTTATTGCGCTCATAATTAAGCTGCAAGGCCCTAGCATACCGTTCACTGACAAATCGCTTACTTCGTGATAATATGAATAAGAAGAGCATATAAAAAATTCAAATTGTTTCAATTATGATTCTGTGGTATATTTTGAGTTTAGAGGCACGGAAGTTAGTACAATAATTTTGTTTTTTAACATTAAAAACTAAAAAAACATAATAATTGTCATTGAAGGCAGTGCAGTGATGCTCTTCTTATTTATATTATCACGAGGTCAGCGAATGGACAGTGAACGGTCAGTAAATGTTGAGCGAATTTGCTGACCGCGGCATTGATTGTAGTGATAAGTGGAGGAGAACATTTTTGGGGCCTTCCTTACGAGAAAAAATATTGGTAAGTATTGGATCCAATATTTTTCTGCGCAAAGATATTAAATTTTCAAGACTCAATCGTAAAAAAATATTGGATCCAATACTTACCAATATTTTTCTTTATATGGGCTTTCACATTGTGTTCTCTGTTTAGGTAAAAATAATCGAAATTTGTAATTTATAATAAAATATATCAAAACCCAGTAGTTATGCTCTCTAATTCTTGATTATTCATTCAAAATATGATTATAAAATAATTTAAATTTGATGAAATGTAATATTGTAAAGATTTAAAACTGTTTATTATTATAATTTATCAGAAATATAAAAAAATATACGTCAAAGGTAAAAGAAAAATTATTTGCAATAATTTAAGCCTCAAATTTCCAATTTAACAATTTTATTCAGAATACTATATATATATATATATATATATGTATAAAGAAGAGAGAGAGAGAAGATGCCCCTCTTGGTTCCTTGATTTTCGGGAATGGGCGAAAGATATTTCTTCTTGTAATCGTTGCCCAAAAGGGCAATTCTAGTTGTTTTGGTTTGCAGTCCGCATTCGAACATGTACACATGCAAACAAAAACCGTTCTTGCCACTTATTAATTTAGTCTTCATCAGAGAAAATAACAGTTGGCTTCTAGCCAGAAAAGGACTGAAGCTTTTAAATTCACCCTTTTCACTGCTTACATTTTCTGATCAATCCTAATTTAAATATTTTACGAAAAATTATCATTACCGTTTTGAAATTCGGTAGTATTAATCTTTCTGCGATTTCTGGCTGCTTTCTGTCGTTTTCTAGTTTTAATAAATCTGGAAAACTTTAATTTGGACCTCAATTAGTCCTTCGAAGATGAAGAAAACTCTGTTTCCTTACCACTGAAAGGTCTGATCGGTATTAAGACGTTTAGAGGACTGAAAATTTGATTCTGCCCTGATATGTTTTACTGGTTCATCGCTAGGTGAACATAGTAGGGTTTTTTGGTGATTAAGGAATCTATGATTGAACAAAGGTAATAATAGCAGGGAAAATTTAGAAATTTAGACGTTTGCTGATGTGGCTGTTGCACTATTTGCTGATATTCAAGTGGCAAATATTTTTATGTGCCTCCGGCGCGTAAACTCGCTTTTACGCTACAGTTGAGAGTAGCGTAATGTTGTGTATTACGATACAGAGAGATGTAATGTTCATCGCTAGGTGAACATAGTAGGGTTTTTTGGTGATTAAGGAATCTATGATTGAACAAAGGTAATAATAGCAGGGAAAATTTAGAAATTTAGACGTTTGCTGAGAGACAGAGAGATGTAATGTAAAAATTGAACTGCACATGTGCCTGTAACCATACAACGGAGCGTAATCTTCTTCTTATTCTTCTCCTTCTTCGCACAGCGTTGGCACCGTACTGACAAAGCCTTGTACATTTGAACTGCGCAAGCTCTATTACAATATGCTACTACTACACAAGATCGAGAAAATCAAAATGGCCGGAACTATTCGCAAAATATCAAGTGCAATGGACGAGAATCATGATGAATACTATATTATTATATTTATTCGAGTGTACGCATAAAAACTCGTATACACACCGAAGTCACATTAAATAGAATATGTGCCAATGCACAGAATTCGGGTAATTACGAGACTCACTTAAAATGCTCGCAGGACTGATCGCACCTCGGCTTCGATCTCCTGCGAGCATTGTCGCTCATCGCGTAATAACCCTCATTATGCGCCTAGGCACATAATATACTATTCTCCTCTTTCTACACTTATCGTGAGAAAGGAAATGCGCTCACCAATTTTTAATATTTGATGGATGGTCATTAAATTGTAGAAACGATTTTATTTGCGGATCTATAAATATTTTCTCACGTCCCAAGATCTTCAAGGATTACAATCAACAAATGGTATATGTCAACAAGGTTGACATGGTAAAATCCTTTTATGAGATCAATAAAAAGTCTAAGAAGTTTTGGCACCGTATATTTTAACACTTTCTTGACGTGACAGTAACCAATGCTTAAATTTTACATAAAGATCGCAGACATAATAACATGAAACTGAAACAATTTAGAATGTCTGTTGTGACTGGTCTCATTGGTGACCCTGTCGTTACGAAAAAGAGCAGGAAATCGATCATTAAAGTTTATAGCATGAATTCACGCAAACGAATGATTTCCGGTACTAGCAAACGATTCTCTAAAGCTGCTCATATACCTCCCGCAATCGACAAAAAATTACTTTGTCGTTTGTGCAGTATTAAAGCAAAACCAGAAAAAAATAATAGTCACAGACGATGATATTTTTATGTCTTTGGTGTCTCTGAATCTGAATCGGAAGCCTCTTTTAGGCCATAAGGTCAAAGTCCTACTTCAAAAACAGAATAGAAAAAATTTTCCCGTTGGACTAGTCCAGCGGTCGTCAACCTTTTAGATATTGCTGCCCACTAAATTTGCATTTAAAATTTCGCGGACCACTAACATAATTGTTAAAGATACGAAATAATACGAGCATTGAGTATGATATACATATATATTTTATTTATTTATTTATTAATAATTTAAATTACATTTATTTGACGATAAAACAAAACATCAAAATTACGTCAAGAATCACCGGTCGCCGATAACTGTACCAGACCATTATAGTCTTGTGTTTTATTGGTCGCTGAATCGAAATTCAATAAACCTTCAAAAACATGTAATTGTTTCGTCTCGAAATAGAACTCATTAAAGAATTATGTGAGCCCTTTTATGTAACATGTAAGTAACGTTTCAAATCCGGCTAAATAGATAGATCAAATTCTGATCCATCCCGGTTATCTTCTTAAGCTGCAGAAAATCTTTGCGCAGTGTTTTTTTGGAGGTATGTCTTCCTGCTATTTCGATTGAATTATTACTTCAATTATTATAATAATTACTTTAATTATCATCAATTTTATTCAAAATGATTTAGATGTGTTAGCTATGCGGCAAGAATGACGAAATATCTCCGCACCCCATTAGAAAGATCTTTAATTTTTAGAGTAGAATGGGCTTTTCATATACAGTGTATAGAACTGGTTAATAAGGGTCAATACAAAGGATTCAATGGGTGGAAACGTCAGTATGAGTAATAAAGCTCTATTCTCACGCACTTATAGCTATAAAAGATTTTTTTTATTTTTACCGTAACTTGAGTAAAAAATTAAATTGTTTCACATATTAAGAAGATTTTGATATGTAGAAGTGAAAGTTGTTTAATTTATAATTTCTAAATATTTTCCTGTAAAAATAATGTAAATTTGTGAAATTGGTGTAGGAAGACTTTGGAATAAATGTGCCCAAGAGTAGAGCAATGACGATCAGAGTGTCAGGTAAGCAATTTTAAACCATAGTTTCAGATTATGAAGTCGATATAAATGGAGTCAATTCATAAAATATGTAAATATATTCGATATATGTGTAAATTGGCTTTAGGGTTCAGAAATGATGAAAACTCAGTTCTTACATTCTTTCAAACGTTTCGACTCAGGTTGGAGTCCTCATCAGTGAGAATTTATTTCTATAAAAAATACAAAGGAGGAATGTTAAGAATTGACCGTGTGACGGATAAACATTGTAGTAAAAAAGTGATATAAGAATCGCAGGTGTGAAAATAAAATTGGACTAAGTAACTAAATTTGCAATACAGTAAAACTGTAACAAAATTGTGCAAAAAAAATTTTTTTTCGTAAAATTGCTAAAAAAGAACCTTAAAGAGACATTGTAATACAATGATATAAATGAATTATGCATGTGAACCTATAAAATTGGTCTAAACTGAATTGTAATGAACTGTACAGAAAAAAATATTTCTATAAGAATACAAATGAAGAAACTTGAAACAATTTGAAACTGTGACCGATGAAAAATATGCTAAGAATAATTTAAAAGGATTGCAAGTTTGAAATTAAAAAATTGGTCTAAATAACTAAATTTGCTAAAAAGTAAAGGCGTAAAGCCTTAATTTGAAAGAAATACTAACAAGAGAGACTTAAAAGTAACACGTGTGACAGATAACAATTTTGGCTAACCGATATGAATGAAATTGTACAAGTGAAACTATAAATGGTATAAACCAAATGTTAAAAATGTAAAATGTAAGAAAAATGTAAAAAATGTAAAAAAACTTGTACAGAAAAATTTCTTGTAAAAAGACAGAGGAAGAAACTTAAAATCTTGAATGTGTGACCGATGAACATACTGTTAAAAAATGATGTTAAAAATTTCAAAGTTTGACACTATAAAATTGGGCTAAATAACTAAATTTTCGATACAGTAAAACTGTAACAAAAACTGTACAAAAAATTTTTTCTGTGAAATTACTAAGGAGAACCTAAAAGAATAGCACGTGTGGCGGATAACATTGTAATAAAATTATATGAATGAATTATACATGTGAACTATAAAATGGGTCTAAACTAAATGTAAATGAAATGTACAGAACAATTTTCTCTATAAAGGTACAAAAGAAGAACTTGAAACAATTTTGAACGTGTGACCGATGAGCATTCTGTTAAAATGATGTAAAAGAATTGCAAGTTTGAAATTATAAAATTGGTATAAATAACTAAATTAGCTAAAAAGTAAAACTGTGAACCTTAATTTGAAAAAATTACTAACAAGAGAGACTAAAAAGTAGCACGTGTAACAGATAACAATTTTTGGTAAAACCGATGTAAATGAATTGTATAAGTGAAACTATAAAAATGGTCAAAAAATTCGATTTGCATGAAAATATAAAGTACACAAAAATTTAATTCTGTAAAATTACTAAGGGGAGAAAAAATTTAAAAAATTTAAAAATAGCACATGTGACGGATAAACATTGCGGGATAAAAAGTCAAAAAGTGAGAGCTTATCACCAACAAAACACTGTAAACGAAACTGACCTGTTATTTTATTAAGTAGACATACAGCGATGATAAAAAAGATTAATCCAAATGAACACAAAAATTCCCTTTTTCTTCCTTTTCCTTCGTCCCAAACAAGATAGACACATAATTTTGAACAAATAACTCCTGACACTACGGGTTTTACTTGAAAACTGAGTTGCACTTGGAAACTGACTTGGAAAGGCTTTGTAAAGTGGAGTGGAGGGTTAGGTTTTTTTGCTTTGGAAAGTCTCGGTTAAATGAAAAGGAGAAAAAAATTGTAGAAATATGTCCACAAGATGTCCAGAGAATGTGACAAAGGAGGGCTATGAAATTTGAGACGAGTCATAAGAGTCTGTGTATAACTGTTAGAAATTTTCACCAACAATCTCCCGAGACATGTGACCGGGGTTTTTTTTAAAATTTAAAAAAAATTTTTTTGTTTGACAGTCTCAGTGTCGCAAGATTAAGGTGGAAAATAAATTGAGTTTTCAATGTACATACAAAGTGATGGATATTATGATGCCCGTATGTGGAATTATAAGACTCTTAACAGAAATTATATAATTTTTAAATTTTTGCAATTTAATGATAAATTTGATAAAATCGATAAAATTCGATAAAATTTGGTAAAGTTTTCCAGATTTTTCGGAAGCTGTGGAAAATTTGTGTAAACCTAAGTTTTTTTATTTAAAAGAGGAAAGTAAAAAGCAGATAGATTGTCTGTGTCCGTTCTTTGATTGACTGTATGAGCATTGCTAGCAATGTGAGTCATTTCGAGAATCATACGTTTTTTATAATTGTTAGATCTGTCAACTATTTTTACCTGGTCAAAATAAAATTTATGATCCTGGCGCCACGTGTGCTTGGTGAGGGCGGTCCATTTTTCTGAGGGGTTATATACATCTTTTTTATGTTCATGGATTCTATTTTTTAGAGGTCTTTTGGTTGTGCCTATATAATTTGCTGTACAATCAATGCAAGGAATGTTGTAGACAACATGTGCTGTTTCAAGTTTTGGTGTGGGGTCTTTTGCTGATTTGAAAAGATGTGATAGGTCATTGGTATTACGTGGGGCAATTTTTACATTGAAAGGTTTAAGGATGCTTGAAAGTTTTTCAGATAACCCTTTAACATAGGGAAGTGACACATATTTCTGTGTTTGGCTAGCTGAGTTTTGTTTTTGCTTGTTTGTGCGAGTGTAAGAGTGAGAAGATTCCTCACCCACCCCCACAGGTGGATGGTGAATGAGGGGCCCGGTTATGGAGGCTTTATGTAGCAGATAATTGAGTCTGTGTTTTATAGTGGAGTTGATTATTGTTGTTGGATAATTGTTTTATGATAGGATATTTTGGATTTTTTTTAAATTTTCTGTGTGGAAGTTTTTGTGTGCTAAGATGATGCCTCTGTCAACAAGGTTGTTAATCACATTAATTTTGTAGTGTAATGGGTGGTGAGAATAAAAGTTAAGAATACGGCCTGAGTAAGTAGGTTTTTGGTACCAATTTGTCTTGATGTTCTCCCCTGTTCTGATGATAAGAACATCCAAAAAGCATAATTTGTTATCTGATTCCTCTTCTACTGTAAATTGGATTTTATGATTGTAACTGTTAAAAGTGTTTCTAATTTTGTCTATTTCATCAGCCGGTACTGCTGTAATTATGTCGTCTACGTATCGAAAATAAAAGGGGAGTCGAAAGGGGAGGGAAGCTATGCATTGTTTTTCTAGATCATCCATTACAATATCCGCAGCAATCGGAGAAAGGGGTGAACCCATGGGGAAACCAGATTTTTGTTTGTAGGAATGGCCTTGAAAGTTGAAAGTAGAATTTGAAGAGCAGATTCTAAGGCCTTTTTCAAATTGATACCAAGGCATTTTTGTCTTTGGTTCTATTTGTTGCCATCTCTCTTTTATACCTTTAAAAGCTAAACCAATTTGGACATTTGTAAAAAGTGATACAGCATCAAGAGATATGATTTTATGGCTCAGAGGCACCTGGATATTTTTGATTTTATCGATGAAATCGAAGCTGTTTTTTACTCGAGAAACTGGGGGAGGTACGTTACAGGCGATAATGTTATTATAAAAAGATGCGAGATTGTAAGTGGGGCTACCACAAAAAGAAACAATAGGTTGATAGTTGAGAATTGAAACTTATTTATAACTAAGGAATGCATGCTTGTAATGTTGCTGTTATCAAAAACTGTTGCCAGAGATGCGATGTGTTGCAAATGTTGTGGAAGGATTCTCTCTTTCCTACAACGCAAAAGTAGAATTCTTTGGTTGAACTTGGTAACAAGTTGAACCTTATAATGTGAAAATGTTTTCATGTAGGAGACGACCTCATCGCCGAAGTCATTCTTGATTCTTCTGAAAAAATTGTTTCCTCTTCGTTTTCTTTGATTGCCCATAGTTAAATAATTATAGATAGGACTTGTATCGACCCTTTGATGAATATTCGATATATGTGTAAATTGGCTTTAAAAACCGCTTCGATTTCATCGATAAAATCAAAAATATCCAGGTGCCTCTGAGCCATAAAATCATATCTCTTGATGCTGTATCACTTTTTACAAATGTCCAAATTGGTTTAGCTTTTAAAGGTATAAAAGAGAGATGGGAACAAATAGAACCAAAGACAAAAATGCCTTGGTATCAATTTGAAAAAGGCCTTAGAATCTGCTCTTCAAATTCTACTTTCAACTTTCAAGGCCATTCCTACAAACAAAAATCTGGTTTCCCCATGGGTTCACCCCTTTCTCCGATTGCTGCGGATATTGTAATGGATGATCTAGAAAAACAATGCATAGCTTCCCTCCCCTTTCGACTCCCCTTTTATTTTCGATACGTAGACGACATAATTACAGCAGTACCGGCTGATGAAATAGACAAAATTAGAAACACTTTTAACAGTTACAATCATAAAATCCAATTTACAGTAGAAGAGGAATCAGATAACAAATTATGCTTTTTGGATGTTCTTATCATCAGAACAGGGGAGAACATCAAGACAAATTGGTACCAAAAACCTACTTACTCAGGCCGTATTCTTAACTTTTATTCTCACCACCCATTACACTACAAAATTAATGTGATTAACAACCTTGTTGACAGAGGCATCATCTTAGCACACAAAAACTTCCACACAGAAAATTTAAAAAAAATCCAAAATATCCTATCATAAAACAATTATCCAACAACAATAATCAACTCCACTATAAAACACAGACTCAATTATCTGCTACATAAAGCCTCCATAACCGGGCCCCTCATTCACCATCCACCTGTGAGGGTGGGTGAGGAATCTTCTCACTCTTACACTCGCACAAACAAGCAAAAACAAAACTCAGCTAGCCAAACACAGAAATATGTGTCACTTCCCTATGTTAAAGGGTTATCTGAAAAACTTTCAAGCATCCTTAAACCTTTCAATGTAAAAATTGCCCCACGTAATACCAATGACCTATCACATCTTTTCAAATCAGCAAAAGACCCCACACCAAAACTTGAAACAGCACATGTTGTCTACAACATTCCTTGCATTGATTGTACAGCAAATTATATAGGCACAACCAAAAGACCTCTAAAAAATAGAATCCATGAACATAAAAAAGATGTATATAACCCCCCAGAAAAATGGACCGCCCTCACCAAGCACACGTGGCGCCAGGATCATAAATTTTATTTTGACCAGGTAAAAATAGTTGACAGATCTAACAATTATAAAAAACGTATGATTCTCGAAATGACTCACATTGCTAGCAATGCTCATACAGTCAATCAAAGAACGGACACAGACAATCTATCTGCTTTTTACTTTCCTCTTTTAAATAAAAAAACTTAGGTTTACACAAATTTTCCACAGCTTCCGAAAAATCTGGAAAACTTTACCAAATTTTATCGAATTTTATCGATTTTATCAAATTTATCATTAAATTGCAAAAATTTAAAAATTATATAATTTCTGTTAAGAGTCTTATAATTCCACATACGGGCATCATAATATCCATCACTTTGTATGTACATTGAAAACTCAATTTATTTTCCACCTTAATCTTGCGACACTGAGACTGTCAAACAAAAAAATTTTTTTTAAATTTTAAAAAAAACCCCGGTCACATGTCTCGGGAGATTGTTGGTGAAAATTTCTAACAGTTATACACAGACTCTTATGACTCGTCTCAAATTTCATAGCCCTCCTTTGTCACATTCTCTGGACATCTTGTGGACATATTTCTACAACTTTTTTCTCCTTTTTCATTTAACCGAGACTTTCCAAAGCAAAAAAACCTAACCCTCCACTCCACTTTACAAAGCCTTTCCAAGTCAGTTTCCAAGTGCAACTCAGTTTTCAAGTAAAACCCGTAGTGTCAGGAGTTATTTGTTCAAAATTATGTGTCTATCTTGTTTGGGACGAAGGAAAAGGAAGAAAAAGGGAATTTTTGTGTTCATTTGGATTAATCTTTTTTATCATCGCTGTATGTCTACTTAATAAAATAACAGGTCAGTTTCGTTTACAGTGTTTTGTTGGTGATAAGCTCTCACTTTTTGACTTTTTATCCCGCAATGTTTATCCGTCACATGTGCTATTTTTAAATTTTTTAAATTTTTTCTCCCCTTAGTAATTTTACAGAATTAAATTTTTGTGTACTTTATATTTTCATGCAAATCGAATTTTTTGACCATTTTTATAGTTTCACTTATACAATTCATTTACATCGGTTTTACCAAAAATTGTTATCTGTTACACGTGCTACTTTTTAGTCTCTCTTGTTAGTAATTTTTTCAAATTAAGGTTCACAGTTTTACTTTTTAGCTAATTTAGTTATTTATACCAATTTTATAATTTCAAACTTGCAATTCTTTTACATCATTTTAACAGAATGCTCATCGGTCACACGTTCAAAATTGTTTCAAGTTCTTCTTTTGTACCTTTATAGAGAAAATTGTTCTGTACATTTCATTTACATTTAGTTTAGACCCATTTTATAGTTCACATGTATAATTCATTCATATAATTTTATTACAATGTTATCCGCCACACGTGCTATTCTTTTAGGTTCTCCTTAGTAATTTCACAGAAAAAATTTTTTGTACAGTTTTTGTTACAGTTTTACTGTATCGAAAATTTAGTTATTTAGCCCAATTTTATAGTGTCAAACTTTGAATTTTTTTACATCATTTTTTAACAGTATGTTCATCGGTCACACATTCAAGATTTTAAGTTTCTTCCTCTGTCTTTTTACAAGAAATTTTTCTGTACAAGTTTTTTTACATTTTTTACATTTTTCTTACATTTTACATTTTTAACATTTGGTTTATACCATTTATAGTTTCACTTGTACAATTTCATTCATATCGGTTAGCCAAAATTGTTATCTGTCACACGTGTTACTTTTAAGTCTCTCTTGTTAGTATTTCTTTCAAATTAAGGCTTTACGCCTTTAGTTTTTAGCAAATTTAGTTATTTAGACCAATTTTTTAATTTCAAACTTGCAATCCTTTTAAATTATTCTTAGCATATTTTTCATCGGTCACAGTTTCAAATTGTTTCAAGTTTCTTCATTTGTATTCTTATAGAAATATTTTTTTCTGTACAGTTCATTACAATTCAGTTTAGACCAATTTTATAGGTTCACATGCATAATTCATTTATATCATTGTATTACAATGTCTCTTTAAGGTTCTTTTTTAGCAATTTTACGAAAAAAAATTTTTTTTGCACAATTTTGTTACAGTTTTACTGTATTGCAAATTTAGTTACTTAGTCCAATTTTATTTTCACACCTGCGATTCTTATATCACTTTTTTACTACAATGTTTATCCGTCACACGGTCAATTCTTAACATTCCTCCTTTGTATTTTTTATAGAAATAAATTCTCACTGATGAGGACTCCAACCTGAGTCGAAACGTTTGAAAGAATGTAAGAACTGAGTTTTCATCATTTCTGAACCCTAAAGCCAATTTACACATATATCGAATATTCATCAAAGGGTCGATACAAGTCCTATCTATAATTATGTAAATATAAAAATCAATAACCATCTACGTAAAAAAGTTATTGTCAGAGTAGGAGCATAACATGTTACTTTTGGAACACATTGTTAAAAAACACTTCACTTACAAAAGACATTTTTCAGTCGCTCGATAAGAGTCAGCAAGCAAATGAAGATCCTGCACGAACTGTATGGAAATTCCTTATTAGTAAAGTTTATTAGAATTCATTTCCAATCACTACGCTAATATGAAAAAAATATTATCATTATCCAATTCCTTACGAAGAAATTTCCACTGTCACGGGCATATGGTACTTGAGAAAAATAGCAAATGCGAAGAACTCTTGTTTTAGTTTCTACACGTGTACGCCCAAAATACATAAAATTTTTTTTACAAAATGTGGAAAATAGTGGGGAGGGTACAAACGGACGTAGATAGATAACTTTTGGTTTTGATGTTAAACAAACATGCAGAGACCAAAAATCAATAAAATTTGCCAATATAATTGCATGTGCAGCAGCTCAGAATAGAGGTATCAAAGTCAAAGTCAAGACTGCTCATTGCTCAATATCCTGACTAGCGTAGTGTAATCGAGTTGAATCGAGTCCTCTGTGAAAAAAAGAAACACAAAACAAATGTACAAATGATAGACATGTTCACTGTGGTGAACCTAAAATAAATTTGAATGTGATAAAAGAGAAAAACATGGAATCTTTTTTAAAATATTTATGTGGATCCGTGGTTTCTCTTTTTTTTTGTATGTATATATTTTTCAGAAAATATAGGCTTGTATATAAAATAAATTTTCGCTTTATTTACACCAATTTACTAATATTAAAACTTTACAATATAGAAATCGTAACGATACCGACTTACCAGTTTTTCCAGGCTTATTCCTACTAGTCAGGAAAGAGAGAGGGAGAGTATTTCTCTATTATCTTCGTGGAATGGGCTTTGATTCCTTATTTTCGCTACGGCTTTCGTCGCATTCCTGTCTTTCGCGATCCTTAGGCAGCACACACGGGCACCTGTCTTTCCCGATCCTTAGGCATCACACACGGGCACCTGTCCTTCGCGATCCTTAGCTCTTCACCTTAGAAGAGGTAATAAAATGAGTGGCTTTCAACCAGAATAAGAGCAATGCGTTAAAATTGCTTCACCTTCCTCACTGATGCCTCGTAATAATGTTAAAAGTATCCGTAGAGAAAGTCTTCTTGTCGTTTTGAGATTCGACAACAAGATTTTCCTCTGAAGATTTCCTTTTTTTTTTGCTCCGCACTAAGCTGAACACACACTATTAGCACTCGCGGCTAATTGGCCACCGGCGCACCTTGAAATTTAAGGAGACAAATCTATTGGCGGAAGTACTTAATTTCCCGCGTTGTCAGCCCTGCGGATGGCTTCCGTCGGATAAAAGATTATTCTTGTTTTACCCTCGACCTTTTGGTTCCGACTCACGAGCGGGCAAGGTAGAATTATTAAGATTCCTACTCTCGAGTAGTTCTGGTCGGTTCCAGGTTGCTCGAGTAACAGCCTAAGGATCGCGAAAGACAGGAGTGCGACGAAAGCCGCAAAGAAAATAAGGAATCAAACCCCAGTCCACGAAGATAATAGAGAAATACTCTCCCTCTCTCTTTCCTGACTGGTAGGAATAAGCCCGGAAAAACTGGTAAGTCGGTATCATTCCGATTTCTGTATTGTAAAGTTTTAATATTTGTCAATTGATGTAAATAAAACGAAAGTTTATTTTACATACAAGCCCTCTATTTTCTGGAAAATATATATATACAAAACAGAAGAGAAACCATGGATCCACATAATTATAAATTATGTAAAGGGTTTCCCAACAGGGGTGATATGATTTTGAATGTCCCTATCGGGCTCATTTGAACTGAAATTTTTGGCGTCTGCTGTCAGTTGTCATCAGTAAGGTTTTCCATTTAATCATGAGTAGTTTCACGCTTCCACAACGTTTGGAAATTGTCCAATTATTTTATCAAAATTCGAGAAGTTTTGTCGGTGTTCAAAGAGCATATGGTGCAAAATATGGTCGTCATTCTGCTCCATCCGCGCTCTCAATTCGTCGAATAATCGATAAGTTGGAGAGTGAATTTACTCTATTGGATATTAAGCCTAAAAATCGTATGCGTACCGCACGTTCTACACAGAATATAGCCGCCGTACAGGCCAGTATCGAGGAAAACCGTGAATTGTCCGTGCCACGCCGATCTCAGGAATTGGGCCTGTCCAGGATGACTACCTGGCGTATTTTGCGATTGGATCTTGGCCTGCATTCCTATAAGATGATTCTGGCCCAAAAACTGAAGCCTAATGACCATCGTTTGCGTCGGGAGTTCGCGGATTGGGCTCTGGAATCAATTGAAAATGATCCCAATTTTCATCAAAAAATCATCTTTTCTGATGAGGCGCATTTTTGGCTCAAGTCTCGGGGGACATTTGGCCGATATATTGTTTAAATCATAAATGGCATAGAATATCCAATATAATAAAAAAGATTTCGATCAATTCCGAATGAATATTCAGTGTTTTTTTTCAATTTCAAAACATATCACCCTTATTGGGAAACCCTTTATGTATCATATATTCGGCAGTTTGGACGACCTCCACGTACTTCTGCTTATTAATAAAATATATTGAAGGTAATGATATTTACTTTTTGATTTTGATTTTATTCAATTGATGATATCCGTACGTAACAGAACTCAATCTAATTTGAGCAAGAATTAATTTTTTATTGCAAGCTTACTTACCATTTCTAAAATCGCAGAAACAAAATTTTATGTATTTTGGGCACAAATATGTAGTAACTGGACCAAATTTTTCACATGAACTTGCTACTTTTTTCAAATCTCACATGCCTTTGATATAATAAGCTTGCTATAAAAAATTGATTTATGTTCAAATTAAATTAAGTTCTGTGCGATTATTAAAAATAACCTGTTTTCTTAATCAATGATAATTAAACTTTTTATAATATTAAAAAATTTGTAATATTATAAGAGAAGATTCGAAGTTTTTCTATTAATCACACTCAAATTTGTTTTAGGTTCAGTGCCATCTCTCGATCGGTTTGGATATTTCTCTCACAAGGAACAGTAGGTAGGTGTCCCCCTCCAATTTTGTTCGTTCGCACATATATTGTAGTACTCGAAAAACTAAGCGACACGTATTTTTTTTATATGCCCAAAATGGTTTTTAGGGGGTAAAGATCACCCCCGAAAAGTGCGGTACCAAATACCCATTTAATTGTTTCACTTATAATAACAGAATCTTTCACAATCAAACCAACTCGAAAAATATCTTTACTATGAGAGATGAAATATGTGATTTTATCAACTTGATAAAAAAGATTTTCGGGGGGTAAACTACCCCACAATAAGTTTTAATTATACAAAAAAATTTCAAACAGACATTATTTCAACCCGAAAAATCTGGAAAAAAGTGTATATGCCACGCGATAATAAAATAAACTTTACGTATATTTGCATTTTCATGAGAAATTAATTTATAAGGGGTAACCACCCTTAAGTGCATGTTATTATATTTCTACAAAATAAAGTAAATTTCACGTACAAAACCAAGCAGAAAAAATTCTTTCACACAGAGGGTTAAAAAATAGAAATTGCTCAATTTAGTCGAAACATTTTATGTGGGTAAACTACCCCAAAAGAAGTTACGATCACACAAGAAAATTACCAAATAAGTGCTAATTCATGTCGTAAAAATCTGAAAAAAGTGAATGTTGAAGGCAATAATAAAATAAAAATTTATCAGGCCAACAATCATCATTAGACTTGTTTATTCATCACTCAAAGAATACGCCTGAATTTGTTCAAAACGTTTCGAGCAACTTTTCAATTTTGCAAATAGCATAATTTTTGCAAAATCAAAAAATTGCTCAAAACACCCCAAAAAAGTTTGTATGTATTCTTTAACTAATTTGAAGAACTTTTTATTCTTGGTAATTTTTGCCATAAAACTATTGCTTTCATAAAAAAAATTCTCAATATCCTCGAAAGTACCGCAGTATATTCGATTGATCGAATCGAGGCGATGTTGAGAAAAATTGGATATCGAGAGGCAACCCCGGATGAAAATCGTTTACGACTGCAGCAGGCCTGCTGCTCGTTTAGAAACCTGCAACAAGCCTGTGGCAGACCTGCTTCTGATCACACGCCTGCAAGAGACCTGCAGCACACCCGCATATTGAACATTTATATATAAATGTAATATTTTGATTTAATCTGCGGGTGTGTTGCAGGCCTCTTGCAGGCGTATGATTGAATACAGGCCTGCTACAGGCCTGTTGCACGTCTCTAAACGAGCTACAGGCCTGCTGCAGTCGTAAACGATTTTCACCCGGGACGCCGGCATGAGAAAAAAGCTTTGCAGAAATGAAGACACTATTAACACTATCGACCTTAAAGATTCTATCCGTCTATGTGTTTATATCTCTTCCGCGTGTTCTCTCATTCATGAATTGCACTGGAGATCGAGGATTTTTTTCGGGTTTTTGTTCACGACTTTACATCGATAAATATGTCGATACACGGACTTTCTCATCGGATACTAATTTGATCTTTGAGAATTTTTTTCTTGAAAGAAATAGACTTATGGCAAAAATTACTAAGAGTATAAAGTTCTTAAAATTGGTCATAAAATACATAAAATTTTTTTCGGGGTGTTTTGAGCAATTTTTTGATTTTGCAAAAATTATTCTATTTGCAAAATTGAAAAGTTGCTCGAAACGTTTTGAAAAAATTCAGACGTATTCTTTGAGTGATTCTAAGAACTTCTTATTCTTAGTAATTTCCTCGGTTTGTTTATATTTTCTGACAAAAAAAATCCTGAATGTATTCGTGAAAATTTTGTAATTTGGGCGCCATTTTGTAAAGTCTGAAGTGAAAAATTAATCTCTGAACTACACCTTTTTAAAGTTTAGACATTTATTCCATCGGTTAAAAATGTTCCAGGTCGTTGACAGACCGGGAAACCTTTCAAAACTCGCTTTCAAAAAAAAAAAAAGATTGAAAAAATCGTGCTTTTTTTTAAACTGAATTTTTTTATAATTAATAATTTTTTATATCAATTTCGTATTTACCATCGGAAAGGGCACGTCTTGAACTTCAAAAATATATTCCTCTCAATTTTTTCAGTCGCGAATAGCATAAGTTACACGTCCTCAAAGACCAGTGTATCGTTTATGCCATTTTAGCCCTTAAAGGGTTAAACCAGGAGTAATTAAAAAGACTGTGATACCTTGGTGAAGATAATTGATTATGTACTAAAGACTGTAACTTTATTATATTATTTCGTGTGTGCAGATTTCAATCATAGTCTAACAATATAACTGAATCTGAAAAATGTCGCACATAATTTTTCCATATGCGAAATCCGTAGACGTCAAGAGGCTGAACTTTTCCAGTAGTGCCTTTTAGTATAATCATAGGAATAACATTCTTTCCCGCAGGCGTTGCTTGCCGTACAACTTCTGGGCAGTGTCCAGTCCAAGAATCTATGAGCAACACGCTTGTCGGCCCTACCTTCGGGAAAAAAACATTTTCCAACCAGCTCTGAAAATGTTCTGCAGATAAAATAATTTAAAAAATTCGTAGACTGTAATTTGTTGGTCTGATAAATTTTATTTTATTATTGCCTTCAACATCCACTTTTTTCAGATTTTTACGACATGAATTAGTACTCATTTGGTAATTTTCTTGTGTGATCGTAACTTCTTTTGGGGTAGTTTACCCCCCAAAAATCTTTTTTATCAAGTTGATAAAATCACATATTTCATCTCTCATAGTGACGATATTTTTCGAGTTCGTTTGATTGTGAAAGATTCTGTTATTGTATGTGAAACAATTAAATGGGTATTTGGTACCGCACTTTTCGGGGGTGATTTTTACCCCCTAAAAACCATTTTGGGCACGTAAAAAAAAATACGTGTCACTTAGTGTTTCGAGTACTACAACATATGTGCGAACGAACAAAATCGGAGGGGGACACCTACCGAGGGTTCCTTGGCAGAATCGTCCTGACCATTTCCAGAGGAAAGACGCCAAGATGACAATGATCATGTTGAAGGTCATGAAAAGGTCGGCAGCCGACAAGTTTGGCAACTAACGGGCCGTGAATACGTAGTCGTTACTGATTTTCAAGCAAGAAGGAATCGAAGTTCAGAAAGGTGTTTATCATGTTTAAAAAAAAGAAATTATCCAGAAAAATGTGTTCTTAAAGTTATCAGTTATTTTTTTTCAAAAATGAATACCAGTATATTGAGTAAGTTAATCGATATAAAGACAATGACAATAATGACCCAATGTACAGCAATTTCAGCACCAGCAATTACAAACTTCAAAGAGAGGAACGTGAGTTTCGTGGATAGCAAAGTCCAATTGAAGAGGAAAAACCCTAAAACGACAATCGTTATTTTGAAGGTCATGAAGAACCGGCAACCGAGGTCAGCAACAAACAGGCCATGACGACGTAATCGTTACTGCTCCTCAACCAAGAAAGGATAGAAGTTCAGAAGGGTGTTTATCGTGTTTTCAAAATAAGAAATTATCAAACGTTCATATTCATAAAATAGGACTTGTATCGACCTTCGAATAATAAATTTCATACGATTTTGTTGTTAATACTTGGCTTAAGGTTCTAGAAATATTAACTTATAACTTCATATACTTTCAAATGTTTCGACTCGAGCGGAGTCCTCATAAGTAATCTTATTTCTAAAATATCAAAGCAATAAATAAAATATTGCACGTATAAGCCCCATTATGGAGCAAACTTTGGTAATGTGAAAAAATGTAAAAATTCGTGAAAAAATTTACACAAAATTGTACAGAAAACATCAATAAAATTCCCAGTACGTCCTTAGGAATAACAATATAATTCTAGCACATAACTTTGAGATACCTAAACTAAAAAACTAGTATATATTTGTGTCTACATGTTACTGAAGATATAAATGCAGAATAAGAATTGCTATTACGAATTCTGCACTGTTAGAAATTTCTACCGCAATTTCCCGAAACACGTGAATGGAGTTTTATTATGCAAAAAAGGTGGACACAACCTCACACATATTACATGCACATTTTATGCAAAAGATTTGATCAAATTTCAAACGAAATTTTTGTTAAACGTGCTTTCAGGGACTCTGACCAGAACTTTTTCAAGCAGACGGTTTTTAATTTGTATATTTATTTTGTGAATTGCCTGCTTTGAGTGTCCAAATTTTGTTCGTTTACACATACTTTAAATGCATAGTAATTCTTCAAATAAAAAAATCATAACCTTAAATTATACATGAAACTGTTTACTTGAAACACTATTTGTCGTTGTTTCACCTCTTAAATTACAATTTTTAAAGTCTTCGCACAACACACGTTTACAAATTTACATTAATTTTCACTAAAAATATCAATAAAGTCATGAAATATATTATTTAGCTTTCGCTAAGCGTTATGCGTAATAACGTACAAAGATGTTTGAAGAATGTTACTGAGCGGGCCCTGCGCTCTACATTATATAGGCCTCGAGTGCTAATAGAAGGGGTATCTTACCGTTAGGTATAATACTCCCCTGTTTAAAATGAATTTAGTCCCTAAATTTTGATACGTCTATTTTTGGGTGGTTCAGTTAGCAAAGGCTGAACGCTCGCATTGTAAGTGATCACATGCGTGTGTGTGTCTATTTTAGTTTTAACGAAAAATAAGCATATTCTTTTCGGGATACAATTTTTTTTACAATTCAAATAATCCGAACTTGTAACTAATGTACAGTGTGACTAATCATAGCTAGTGCTAGCAGAGTTATCATCTGTATCAGCATCTGAAAAATACGGCATACATTGGTCTATGTGTATTCGAGTGATCTTATCTTTATTTCTAATTCTTAGATTGTTATTGTCGACGTAATCTATGACTTCAGAAGGACCTTTCCAGGCAGGTTCTAATTTATTTTGCTTAGTTTTGTTAAGTGTTTTGACAAGATCTCCTGTTTATATATTGGATGTTTTCTAGTTATATTTTCGTCGAGTCTCATTTCTGTCTTTTCCATTTCTACCTGGATTCTCTCTCGGGTTTTGGATATGATCTCTTCGTGTTTCTTCTTCCATTTCCTTATCAGATCCTGATAAGTTAGGTTAGGTGAGGTGTTGACCGTTGACGGGATATTGGGTGTTCTTCCGAATGTTAATTCATATTGAGAATGTCCAGTCGTTTGATTGGTAGTCGTGTTGATGACGAAATTGATGTATTTTAAGTTTTCGTCCCATTGTTTATTATTTTCAGCAATACTAGTCTTGATTAGGTTTACTAGTGTAGAGTGCATTCTTTCGATGTTCCCGTTTGATTGCGGGTGGAATGCAGTTGTTTTAATATGCCGAATGTGCAATGCGTTTTCAAATTGTGTCATTAATTCTGATAAGAAGTTTGATCCTTGGTCAGAAAGTATGGTCTTAGGTGCTCCGAAAGTATAAATGTAGCTTCTTTGATTATAGCTTGCTTTTCTTCTTTTGTCAATTCTCTGGTAGGCGTGAAACATAAGTGGAAATTTAGGTGAGGGTAATAATTTGAGAGAAATTCCATCATTTCCTGGAGTATTTCCTTTTGCAGTGGGGTAAATAGTGGGTCTCCGAAAATAAGCCTTAAGATGGTTAATTTTTTGCTATTAATTTCCTCTATAATCCAGCTTAATTTTATGAACCAATCTTCTTCATCATAGTCGGGCATTTCCTCCTTTTTTATTTCCTTCCATAAATTTCCTATCGCGTTAGGTTTTGTCTTAACTTTGCCGAAGGTGGGTTGCAGTCTCCAATTTATAAATTCCGTATGCATGTCAAGTTTTTCGGTTGTCATGTCTTCTGTAGATTCGTTCTCTGTTTCCTCCGAAGGTTCTCTCATCCTTCTTGATGGTAAATCGATCTTTTCTTCTCCTTTTAGTACCCTATCTTCTGTTATAACTGGGGTACCGAAAATTTCGATTTTCTGTGGTTGAGTTTTTAATTCCGCAGTTCCATCTTCCTCATCGGATATTCCTGCTTCCCACATTGCTTGTTTTGAAATATCAGATGTTATAGGGAAAAGTCGGGATAAACAGTCTGCAACTTTGTTTTCTTTTCCTTTTACGTATTCGATGTCGTAATCGTATTCCTCCATTCTCAATCGCCATCGTAGCAATCTTGAGCTAGGATCCTTGATGTTATAGAGCCAGACCAAGGCTCTGTGATCAGTTTGGATTTTGAATTTGTTACCAAGGAGATACTGTCTCAAACGCTTCATAGCCCATACTATAGCTAAAACTCTTTTTCTGAGGTACTGTATCTTTCTTCGGCTTTGTTGAGAGTCCTTGAGATGGATAAGCATGGGTGTCCATTTTGACTAAGAACTGCTCCTAAGCCTTGATTTGAGGCGTCAGTTGTTAAGGTGAATTGTTCTTTAAAATTCGGAAACCTTAACACTGGTGCTGATATTAATGAATTTTTCAAGTCGTAGAATGCTTTTTCGCAGTTTAATGTCCAGTCAAATATTGTGTCTTTTTGAGTTAGCTTAGTGAGTGGTCTTGCAATGCTTGAAAAGTTTTTTTATGAATTTTCTATAATAACCAGATAGTCCTAGGAAGGATTGCACGTCCTTCACAGTTCTCAGTTCTTTAAAGTTTTTGATCGCGCTTAACTTTTCTGGGTTAGGTTTCACACCTTCTTTGGTTATTATGTGTCCTAAGTACTCTAATTCAGGTTTCAAGTAATCACATTTACTGGGTTCTAAACGTAGTCCACGTTGTTTGATTCTTTGCAAAACGTCTTCCATATTTTGATTATGTTGTTGGATAGTTTCTCCGAAGATAACTATATCGTCAATGTAAGCGAAACATTTGTTACCAATTAATCCGCGGAATGCATTGTCCATCATTCGCTGGAAGGTTGCAGGTGCGTTCTTTAATCCAAAAGGCATTCGATTGTACTCAAAGTGTCCTTGTGAAGTGGAGAAAGCTGTATATTTTTTGTCTTTTTCCTTCATCGGGATCTGGTGAAAGCCCGCTGATAAGTCAAAGGCAGAAAAGAATTTTGCTTTGCCTAATTGATCAAGGATATCGTCTATCTTAGGCAAGGGATAAGCATCCTGGTCTGTGTCTTCATTAATTTTTCGATAGTCTATGACCATTCTCAACTTATCTCCTTTTTTAGGTACTATCCATAATGGAGAGTTAAACGGTGATTGGGATTCTCTAATGATTCCTTTTTTAAAAAGTTTCTCCGTTTCTTGTAATGCAAATTCTTTGTGTTTTTCGGGTAATCTGTGTGATCGTAAATTAATGATTTTTCCAGTTTTAAGTACAATTTCGTGTTCCGTTAGATTTGTACATGGTAAAGGTTCAGTGTCAAGTGAAAAAACTTCTTGATATTTTCTTATTATCTTTTTAATAAATTCCTTTTGTTCTGGTTCCAAATGTTCCAATTTTGATAATTTAAGAATTTCTTGTAATAGTTGCCATGATTCATCCCTTTTTGGAAAGTTCACGTCTCGGGAACACATAGTATAAATTTCTTCATATATAATACTTTTTGGTATTTCTGCTGATTTCGTTGAGTGATTTTGAATGGGTACTTTTATAATTCCGTTCTTAATTTTATATATCCCGTCTGGTACTGTGTCTTGATCGATTATTAATACATCTTGATCGTCTCCTGCCGCCGGGATTCTAAATACTTTTGATGTTTTTGCCGATATAAAATCTCCATCTACCTGTAACGGTATTTTCTTTTTATCCAAAACTAAAAAATCTGATGTAATTGCATATCGGTCATGTTTCGAGAAAAATTTGAGTCCGATAATTCCATCTTCCGGTAAGGGAAAATCGTTGGGAATAATATGAAATATGTGTACTTTATTGAAAAAGTTAAATTTTACGGTTTCACTTGAAACGTGTTCGTCCCGTCCCATAACAAATTTTTTAAAGTGTTTTTGTCTAACGTCTCGTTCGTCTAGGATTTTTTCTTTTATCAGGTTGATTGCTGCTCCAGAGTCGACTAGAAGTCGGTAACTTCCTGTTCTTCTTCTTGCTCTAAAAGATCTGAGTCTTCCGCATACGGCAGAAACTCGGCTGAGTCCTCGAAATCTATTTGTTCTTGTACTTCTTCCGGTGTCATTTCTATTGCATCCGTGCTTTCCTCTTGCAGTATTCTTATTGGTTGTGGGGGTCTTTTGACGTTCTGGCCAGGTTGAAAACCCTGCCTAATGTGACATTGATTTGCAAAATGACCTGTTTTACCACATTTATAACAATTCATTCTTACCCTGTCTTCCAGTCGTAGTGAATGATTGGGTGTTTTTATTCCATTAGTGTTGGCGTTAGGTCGTGATGGTGGTTGCGGCCTAGGTAGGTACTTCAATACAGGTCTCGTGACTACCTGTGTTCTTGTAGGTTGACTTTCTCTTAATCACATTTCGGTTTCTATGGCATGCGTCTGTGCCTCCGTTATTGTGATGGGTTTTAAAAGTCGTATCTGTATACCTACATCTTTCCTAAGGTTTAAAAGATATCGGTTCACTGCTTCCTGTTCTTCGAGCTTAATTTTCAATCGACGTTCGGTAGGATTGATATGCTGTGCCTGTACAGCGTAATTGATTTCGTTTATAATCTGTCTGAATCTAAGTGTTAAATTTTGGACAGACTCAGTTGCTCCTTGTTTACAACTCTCTAGTTTTGATTTTAAAGCTAAAATTGAATTTGATGATTTTAAATTTTGTCTTAGTGCATCATATAAATCTTCGTATGAATTTATTTGTAGATATCTTATTGCTTTTTCTGCGAAGCCAGTAATTTTATTTGCCATAATTAAATCCAGTAGTAAATTAGGTTGTGAACATCTCGATTTTGCTCTCTTTACAGTTTTAATGAAATCTTCTATTCCTATATCGTCTTGTCCGTTGATCCCTCGTATAGTTTCAATCGCGGTCTTTGCGTTGATTCTTTCCTCTTCAATGACGTGTGGTGCTGAGGGGACGGGGAATCATACGGAAGGCTGTGTGTTGATGTTCTCATTTCTGACTCAAAAATTTTCTTGTGCTTGCTTGTCTTCTCGCTCTTCTTCGGACGAAGAGTCATTGGTTACCTCTAGGCGTTGTGTCGTTTCCCTGTCGGTTTCCACTTCTCCCGAGCAACCTATTTTCACTGCCAGCTTAGAGATCTCTTCTATTCTGTTGTCGTTTTCTCTTTTAAGCATACTGAAAGAGAGAGTGAGAGATTCCATTTGGGCGAGCATTCGTCCTAACAGTTCTTCCGTGGTGTGGGAGGGGGACTTGGCCCGGACGGGTGAATGAACTCTAGACATTGGAGCTGTCGTGGATGAAAGGTTTATAGAAAGTGACGAGTCGATCTGGTACAAAGTACCGTTTTGATATTTGTAAAACGCCGGTGTGCCTATTTTCACCTATTTTCCTATTTTGATGATGGTTTGCGTAACGAGTGAATGTGTCGCGTTACAATATTAAATGTTTCGGTTTTTTAATACTATAAAGTTCGAAGCAATCGCCTATTGCAATTCCTTAGATTTTAATAGTAGTGTATTTGTTTTATTGAGGAACGACCAGTGCTCTGGAACACCAGGAGTTAGTCGACCCGATCTCACCACTACTTAGCCTCGCCTGTAATGTAATACAGTCGCCGTTCAACGAACGTAAGGAGGACTTATACTCAATGGCCGGAGATCGCTTCAAGTCGCGAAGTTACAATGCTTAGATTCATATATATTTTTTATGCTTACGGTTTCTCGCTTCCGCTAACATCTGAGATTCAGGGTCTGGATTCCGTGGACTCCGCTGCGACTTTCTCAAGCGATGACGTGTCAACCACTCTGCTGCTTGCTGCTAACCGGTTTCTCCAAAGGACGTTAGCTACTTGCTGCTATGCACGTTATGGGCGTTGGTCAACCTGGTCCAATTCTTCTTAGGTTCTTACCGTCTATGTAACGTACCTCTTCCGCCTGTTTGCGAGACTCGTTCCAATTTGAATGTTCTTTAATCTGAAATTACGTAGTATAGGGCCTACTATGTTCAGCGCCTAATTATATTCAGATAAATACTAATTCACTTTTATTTTATTTTCTTTCGGGCTTACCGTAGTGAAGTCCGGAGTTCTTGCCTTAATGAATCTCATAAGATTCTCACTTGCTTCTGGTCCGTAGAAACCAGTTTCTTTTCTCAGTGCCGTCCGCGTTTCTATATGATTCCAATTAATTTATTCCGTAGAATTTCGAGAACCGAGAAAACTTAGCGGATCCTGGCAGGATCGCCAAAAAATGTTATGCGTAATAATGTACAAAGATGTTTGAAGAATGTTACTGAGTCATTCGCTTAGAAAGCTCAGTAGTTAGTACTTTATTGCTCGGACAGGAACTGAGGAGCGGGTCCTGCGCTCTACATTATATAGGCCTCGAGTGCTAATAGAAGGGGTATCTTACCGTTAGGCATAACATAAGATTTCGCGTTGAAAAAATCGAGGCAACTCTCATGCTACTTTTCGACAAGGTTTACGCGAGAAAATTCAGAAGGATTTTCAAATTCTTCAAGGAAACTCGTAAAATCAATTAAGTGAAACGCAAGAATCTTCGACGCATGTAAAAAATTGTAAAGTTTTTTTTCAATATTGTGCGTTTGACTTGATCATGCACTGTCAAAAAACACAAACTGTAACGCGGGAAACAGAGTCTAGGGCTTCAAGCATGCTTTTTCCGTTCAAAAAAGATTGCTCTTTTCATTTAAAATACTATTCTGGAAATCTCTATGTCAGTTGTCACCCAATAAAAGGACGTAAAGTGTAATTACCATGGAGATCGAGTGGAGTACTCTCAAAAATCACGAATGCGAAATGACCTCTTCGTAAACGTCTTTGCCTGCACTTATGTTTTCCTTACGACTTCTTCAAAAAATACCCTACTATGTACTAAACGACGTATTGACATCAAAAGTAGTAAAAGATTATATAAATGTTTGGAATGATAAATTTTGCTATTGTTTATATCATCGTTCATGTGACACTTAAAAGCAGAAAAAAACGATGGGACACGGGAAAGATTGACATGCAGCGATCGATGTCTGGGCCTAATACTATATTCTGGTAGCCAAATACATGTTTAAGTATTATAAGTTATGAGGCTACCCGAGCGAAACGGCTCACAGTAGGGCAAAAGAGCTGTCTCTGGACGAATCAGTCTACAGGCCACAATTTTAATCTAATTTCAATTTTTTTTTTAACTCAAAGCTAATAAAATTCTCCATAATCGGTCGAGCACGCTCTGAAAAAAGACTTTTAAAAATTTTTTATATAAGAAAAGGAAAAGAAATATTTTTTCTTTTCTGATAGCACCATTTTTTCAAAATAGATTTTATTGTTGCTCCAATAATTGGAATCGGTAAAACAATTTTCTAGAAATAATCTTCAGCGGTATTAGTTGATTAGGCAATATTTTGTATTATTATAAACAATTTAGTTAATAAATGTGTTTTGTGCAGAATTTTCTCGTTTTTGTTTCTTGAAACTGATATTTTTGCACGAATTGTGTGTAGAATGAAGTTCAATTAGAAAATAAACAAGAGCAAATGATATCTAGTCATTGTTTAAACAAATGTTAGAAACAAATTTACATTTCGGCTATTTTTGTTCACCTATTGTTATCGAAAATATCTTGTCAGTGGGATTTTGCAGTGTCAACTTGATATTGCACAACAAGTTTCAATTATTTAAACAATTTAAATCAACAAATGCATAACTTTGTCAGTTTTCACGACGAAGATTTGGATTTTTTCGTAAAACCAAGTGATACTCCTAGTGATACTCAAGTTGAATTGACTACTGCATAAATTTATTTGTTTTGGATATGAGGATCTTGGATTTGTACGAGGTTCAACTACAAATATTGTGTGTAAGGTGCTTTCCTGTAATAATATTTCCTGTGATCGTCATCCTCTTGATTTTATTGATAAGGAACACTTGGATTCTATGAAAATAAAAAATCGAGAACTCTCTGATATCATGTTTGAATAGCATTCCAAAATTGTCGAGGATCTGCTGGATCGTGTACAGGAAAAGTATAGCCTTTCTGCAAATTCACAAGAAAGTGTTCGTGAAAAACAGGCTCAGTTTTTTGTAACAACTTTTAATTGAAAGTTCGAAGCTTTTATTTGTAATAAGGATAAGTTTCCCGAGAAAAATTCAATCTGGTTATATACTACGGTTAGAGCTTCAGAGGCAGCATTTCCATCACATTGAAGAACAAAAAGTTTTGAAGAATGTTCTGAAAAAACTGAGAGAAGAAAAATAGAAGCATTAAGAGGATCCATTTCAGAAGAGGAAACTGGTTTATTCAAGAACTTGCGCTCTTTATACCAAAATACTGCAAATTGTATTGTTAAAACAGGCGTTTTAAGTGAAAGCAGACCAGAATTAGAAGTGCAGGAAGCAGAAGCGGGAACATCACATGCTACAAATTCAATGTTATTTATGGATGGCGAAGAACTTGCACTTCATACAGATTTGAAACTGTCCAAAAATAAATACGAACTCTTTGGGAAACCTCGAATTAAGAAAAACGTTGATGTTCTTTCTCCATATTAAAAAACTGCAAATGCCAAAACAAAGTTCTACCTCAAGTCTATACATGATGTCAATGGTTCCGCTTTCTCATCAATCCGCAGGTAACACGATAATAGTTTAGAAAAAACCTTCGAACTTTCTCTTCCAAATCTTACTTGCTTATATCTTCTCATTTTTCACCACAGACAAAAGAGAGAATTTTAGATGAATTTCAGAACATTGAAAAGCAAATCAAACGAATGAGAGCAGGTAATATAGCAATCAATGATACTGTCTATAATGTAGAGTTCGAACTAATGTGTGCCATGATTGACGGAAAAGTTTTCTAACTAATTACTAACACTTCTGCTTCATCAAATTGTATTGTTTGTGGGACAAAGCCCTCAGAAATCACTTGGTTTTACAAAAAAATTCAAATCTTCGTAGTAAAATCTGAAAAACTTATGTATTTGTTAATTAAATTTGTTTGAATAATAAAAAATAGTTGGGTAATAGAGATTTTTCACAGTATTAGGGCAGAAGCAAAATTATATAAGTTTATTTTAGGCTAAAAAAGAAATCTCTGGAATTGTTTAATAGCCGAATGAATAAACTTAATCTTATTAATCTTTTATGAAAAAATGTTTTTAAAATAATAGAGAATACTTTAATAAAATCTAAGAAGATAATCATTTATGAACTCTGAAGACAATTTCTCCAACATCGTACAAGTCTTTATTAAAAGTAAAGGGTCAATATAACTTTCAATTTTAATTATAATAAAGAGTATTTAAAATTAAATAATATTGTATTGAAAGTGATTAAATTTTATATCAAATGTAATATAAATATGCAACTAAATTAGAGCTCATAATGAAATTATATAATATTAATGAATGTTTGTATAAAATTGTTTACATAACAAAATTTGTTTTCATTGATTAATTGATATATCATTTTTTATGCAGATAATTTGGAAAAATAATGGAAGAGAAACTGTTATTACGTTTAATGAAAATTTTATTGCATGCAAATTTGCTACGGAAAGAACTTAAATTTCAACGTCGAATGAGGATTCCAACAATTTAAATATTTATTTTACTTCAATTTTAGATGTTTTCAAAAACTTGTGATAACTCTGAAACTGTTAAACTTTAAAAAAATAAAACAATTGTATTTCTTCATTACCTCCTGACGTCAATTTCAACGTGGAATGAGGATTCCAACAATTTAAATATTTATTTTGATGCTTTCATTAGTTATGTTTCGAGTTTGCTTTGAGTTTACTTTAGGTTTACGCAGCAGCGTAAACCTTCCGTTCAGCCGGTTCGCTAGGGTTTAAAGCTTTAGAAATGCAAGAAGATAGAAAAATCTTGTACTCACTGTCCAGTATTAGATAACAAACGTTCATAAAAATTTCTGTCTGATTTTTAAAATAAAAAAATATAAATTAAAACCTTTACTAACTCTGTATATGCCCAAATCTAAGTCGCTGTCATCAGAGTATTTCGATGTAACGCTGGTTCTCTCTCTTAATGCTCTTCTTCCCAGTATTGGCGCTGTTTCATCACTTATTTCGCTAAGGGCTCCTGTTCCTTGACACAGGGATTCTTCAGATGTACGAAGTGGATAATCTTGATGATAATAAAAATGATAAAAGAAACCAACAAAAGAAAATGTTTCATAAAAATGTTAATCACTAAATGTCAAGGGTTTTTGGTCTAAACAGATGTTAATAAATTTGTTACAGCTTAAAAATATGTTAAATTCAACCCAAATGCCTAATAATTTTTATTCGATTTTAATCTTCTAGTGAAAATTATGCACAGTGTGACAAATAAGCTAATTTTTCTCATAGGATTTCATTCATCAGACTTTTTAGTTTTCTGAAAAAACAGTAGATTTTTTTAATTAAATAGAAACTGTTTAGGCAAATATGAGAACGCAGCAGACCGTGCCAAATCAATCCAGAGAATTTATTGTTTTTTCGGCGAAATGAAATTTTGAAAAAAGAAAAGTTTGATAAATTACAATAAATCGTACCTTCTTGCTGTATAAATCTGGGATATTGGGACACTAAATTTAATGTTCAAATAAGCCATTAAATTATTCACGGACAAAAAATAATTCAAAAATTGACAATTTACCTGAGGTAGCGCCAAGGGTATTTTCTCCAGAACTACGAGGTATCAATGTAGGACTTATTTCTTGAACCTTTCTTCTCAGTGTAGAATTACTGGGTTTAGTCAAGGGATTTTGAATTGCAGGTGATTTTATCAACCCTAGAAGATTTTCTGTTAGCCGTGTAGATGACTTTACAGTCGACTGTTCATCGAAGAGGACTACTTCTGGCCTGGCATTGGACACTATCCATTTTGAAGCCAATGCAGATATACCGATCTTCTGTAGATGTTGCAAAATTTCTTGAGCTTTTTCCACGTAGAAAACGTCCGGACCAATATTTTTATGATGCCTATGTAATTCAACCAGTCTTTAAACACTAAAAACGTTTTCGAAGAGGTAATAAGAAAAGCATAACATAAAGTGAGCGAAGCACAGTGTTATTAACAAGCACTTACTCCTTACTAAAATTTAGATGCAATCGATATTATTTTTATTCAATTTTGAAGTCAAAATTTATCACTCAACTTATGCATTTAACTTAGGGAAGAGTACTAAAAATTCCCGAACACAGTCAAGGACAACGTGAAAGTATCATTTTCCGCATTCAAAATTACATATTAAGTGCCCCGTTTTCTTCTGACCCATTGATATTTATTCATTTCAATTGATCTAGGTATAGCGGAATGTGCTCTTTAAACAAGTCGGACGCACTTCGAAAATATAGCATATGTATAGAGCTGCAGAAGGAGGAACACCAAAAAATATTTTCCTAAAATTACTTTTTTTCAAAATTAAGCAGAAATTTATATTTATAGTTGCAGAAAATCCATCCAACTTCTTGTATTTCCATTGAGTCAGTTTATTTCTCAGCAAAAAACCAGTACTCAAAAACTCGGAGGAGTGGGGGGGGGGAGTTTCGTCCACAAATGGGGGTTATCCTCAGTGCCGCCTAATTGAATCAAATTAATGACTAAGCTGTAATAATTTTATTCAAACTTGCAGAGAACTTATGCAAGAGGGTCAAGCTCTAAGGCGTCTAACAACCAGGCTGCTCCAAACACATTTTTCAAAAAGGGGAAAGAGAACTCCTCTTAGGCAAATTCAGTGACTGAAAACCCTTTCTCCCCAGAAGCACGCACAATGAACCATATTTTAGGAAGGGGTTTCATCAATCACGATTTGGTATGGATGAAAGCATCAAAATTTATTAATGAGGCCTAAAAAACATCTTTGAGTAGTACGCATAGCACAAAACAAACAACACACAAACGTCGATAAAACGGAGTTATGTAAAAAGTGAATGAAGAGTGAAAAAGATCAATTTGATACATTTTTGGTTTAGTGAAAGTATTATTCCTTTGGGACACAGAGACAACAGAAAGTTAATAGTCGCACACTTCGTTACGCATAAAAAAGAAAACTGATTTGAGAGGAAACCTGTACTGTTTAAAAGCTAGTGTAAAGAAGTTATTATACACGAGGACCATTTTTTTGAAAAAGCTAAGTTCCAAACCCATAAGAGTATCCCCGTACACAGTCTATGTCCTGGCCACTGAATACCCACATACACTCAAGTGTTCAAAGAAAGAAAAAAAAATATAAGAACACATCTTCAAAGGACTCTCCCAGAATAAGTAATTTTAATTCAAGGGAATTGTATTCTTTTTGGAAAAACTGCGTCGAAATGAAAAAGGCTGTGTTTTGAACATCTTCTTTAATGTAAATATTTGAAAGCGGAAATTCGTAGGGCAAAGATATGTCAATTATGATACGTTAGCAAATACGGTGTTATGAAGCGTTTGCTGGCGCGTATTCGTCATGTGCGACCAGAATATCGTGGAAAAGGAAGTTGGCGCTTGTTTCACGACAATGCACCAGCTTATCGATCAACGCCAATGACGGATTTTTTACCAAAAATAGTATTTTGACTATCAACCATTTCCTGTATTCACCTTATTTAGCTCCATGCGATTTCCATTTGTTCGGAAAGTTACATTTGACGATGAAAGGAAAGCATTATGCAGACATTGAAGACATTGAAAGGTCGACGACGGCTAACCTGAACATAATTTTTACTGATGAAATAAAAATGTCTCTATATTCATAGGTTAGTTTTGACTTCACAGCCATTTGTATTAAACGTGTTTGATGTTTATCGATACAATGAAAAAGAACGATATTGATCCGTAATTCGCTTTTCATTTTTGGATGGAAAAAAATGCGAAGAAATAATTGCAAAGTTTAACGTTGTCTATGGAGACCTTTCACGATCTATGACAACCGTGAGATATTGGTTCAACAAATTTAAACGTGACCGTACATATATTTTTGATGAGGATCACCCAGGCCGCCCGGCAGACGTGGTTACTGTGGAAGTCGTTAAAAAGGTCCATGACATGATTTTTTCTGATCACCGAACGGAAGTGCGCGGTGAAGCAAAAGCCGTAGGCGTATCGTACGGAAGGACAATAAACATTTTACATGATATGATAAGTTCGAAGCAGTGTTTAGACCTCTCCAAGCGAAATCCGGAGAAGTTTGTACGTTGAGTAGTCACTGCTGATAAAACTTGCTCAGCCTTGCGGCTATAAATGATTTCAAATTGATTAGTTGAGTTTGAAATTTCTGCCACTGCCAACATTATCGGCCCCTCCTAGGAGCTGTAGGACCTTGTCGTTGGTGGAGGGGCTTAGCGCGCGGCCCGGGGCCGCAACGGTCCCTGATCCTGTCGGTTCGGGTGTAGGATCCCTATAAACGGGCTCTCCTGAATGAATGTAGGACCCCCACAAATGGTAGTCCTGGAGTGAATGAAGGACCCCTATAAACGGGCTCTCCTCGTATGGATGGGTAGGGTCGGGGGCCGTCCCGGTCCCTGGCTCGCGTTGCGACCAAGAAACGGCTCCCCCTAAGCCAGGGTGTGCGCAGCCGTGCCCATTGGCTCTCTTGAGCCTCGCATGGTGCTTCGGGAACACCGGGCGACCGTCCCCAGTACTTAGCCTTAACCCTGCAAGCGGGGCTCTGTAGGGTCGGACCTTATGTTTCCCTAGCTTCTCGTGGGACTAAAAATGGAACCATTTAAAACTAAATTAATAAATAGCAAGGTGGAGAAGGCGGGAGCTGGGGTGGATGCGGAGCTGGACTTGCAAAGGTCTAACACAAATCCACCCCTGCAAACCGCCCCTGAGGAATAGCAGGTGCTGACGGTGGCTGCTGGTCCTGGCTCTTCGGGGTCGGGTACTAATGTGGTCCCTCAGGAGATTGAGATGGAAGAGAATGCAAACCAGCAGGGAACTGCTGGGACATCCTCTGATAGGAAGAGACTCACCGGGCAACAGAAGAGGAAGCTGCGGCGGCAGGGCCTTCGCGCTAACGAAGCGGCTTGTAGCGCCGTAGCTCTTCAGTCTCCTGTGGCGAGTACAGTGGCCCCCAAGAGACGAAAGGACTCTAAGGACACTCCCCCGCAAGGGATGAGGAGTCCGAAGAGGCCCAAGCCGGCGCGCCTGCCGACGACGAACACAGAGTTGGCGGGCGTGGGGCTTTCGGCTGCTCAGAGGACCAACCCTCTGACGGTGATAGTGGCGGACTCCGGTTACCCGGAGTCAGTCCTGTCACCAGAGCAGGTCGAATTCTTCAGGGAGGCCACGTTACGTGCCCTGGACAAAGAACCGGCCAGCAAATGGCCGAGATTTGAGACCTTCTTTTGCAGGGGAGGTGTATTTATTCTAGTGGCGTCAAACCAAGAGGCCAAAGCATGGCTAACCAGAACGGTAGCCAAGCTCAGGCCCTGGGAAGGCGCCAACCTGAAATTAGGAGGGGTGGAGATACTCCAAAGGATGCTAAAGTCGACGGCCTGGACCCCCGGGAAACCTGAGGACCCTGCTGTCGTTCTGCGGCGTCTGCAGGGGTTCAACCCCTTGCTGAAAACATCATCCTGGCGCATCGTCAGGCATGAGAGACCTCAGGAGGCTAGCGCGACGGGAGGATTAAAACACCTCCTAATCGTTCAGGTTCCTGAGTCTCAGGCGAGAGCCCTAGCAGGCCTCAACGACAGGCCCTTCTACCATCTTGGCCAGATTGCCATTAGGGTAAGTGGCCGAGAACAGGAAGGGCCTGCCATGGAAACGGAAAGGCCGGAACAGCCCTAAATGGCTGCATGCGGCTTAACTATTATCCAGATTTACTTACATCACAGCAAAAGTGCCTCTGCGGTTCTGCAGAAAAACATAGATGTGATGCACACATCCAAGAACCGTGGATAAATAAAGATGCCATCAGGGGATTAGGGAGGGGGCTGGCATTTCTTGTTACAGGTACCCCTAGGCACCCAATCCGAGGACATGCATTCTGGCGAAGAACGTCAACATCGTCCCACTACTGGATCTTTGCTCCAGAGACCTCATGGTGGCTTCAGTATATCTAATAGGAATTGGTAAGCTCGTCATTGGATCGGCAAACTTTCCACATGACAGTGCGACCCATCCACAGGAGGAAGTCCGCTCATTAGTGGACTACTGTAAGGTAAGAGGCTTGCCTCTGCTCTTGGGGTGCGATGCAAACTCTCACCATAAGCTGTGGGGTAGCACGGACACCAACAGAAGGGGTGAGGACCTAGTGGACTATCTAATCACTACTGACTTGGATATTCTAAATGCAGGTACTGCACCGACCTTTCGGAACTCTGTGAGAGAAGAGGTAATCGACATTACCTTCGAAAATCAAGAAGGCGCGGGAGACCCACTGGTGGAATGGGAAGCTTGAAAAGCTTCGCAAAGAAACTAGAGAAAGGTTCAGACGGGCAAAGAAAGGCAATACGGAAGAACTATGGAACCTATCCAATGCAACTAGGGATGCATATAGGAAAGAAATCAGGGAGGTCAAGAATAAGAGCTGGACCTCCTTCTGTTCGGACACAGAAATGGGTGCGGAGGCGGCCAGGCTGAATAGACTACTGGCCCGCAACCAAGGAGCTATGTTGAGCACCCTAAGACTACCGGACGGGACGTACTCAGAGTCGGACAGGGAGACCCTGACCCTTCTGACAATGGCACACTTCCCGGGCTTTAAACGTCCAACGGAGGTGGGAGGGGGGCTCCCAAAAGGGCCGACCGCTGCCCGCGACCCAATTGGGTTTACGCGGGCGGCTGGCCCGGGAGATCGCCTCCCCAGCCAGGGTCAGATGGGCCTTGAAGTCTTTCCCCCCCTTCAAATCCCCAGGTCCGGATGGCATTTACCCGGCCCTTCTACAGAGGGCTGGGGACCCCATCATTGGACCGCTGGTGAGACTTGCTAGGGCCAGTCTGGCTCTAGGTCACGTCCCCAAAGCCTGGAGAGGGACAAAGGTTATTTTTATACCCAAAGCAGGCAGGAACGGATGGACGTCCCCTAAGAATTTTTGACCAATCAGCCTTACCTTATTCGTACCAAAAACGGTGGAGAGACTCGTGGAAAAATATATCCGCGATAAGATCCTGACGGTAAAACCACTACACAGCGATCAGCATGCCTACAGGGCCGGTCGTTCGACCGAAACTGCCCTGAGCAAAGCGGTGAATCTGATTGAGGACCAATTAAACCTCAAAGGATTCGTTATTGGAACATTCATGGATATATCCAGTGAAGTGATCAGGAGAGCTATGATAAGACCAGGAGTCCCCATAACCGTAGTTGACTGGACCTGCCATATGCTAGGAAACAGGAACATCACGATTACCAAAGGAAATACTACCCTCCAAGGGATCGTTGATTCAGGATGCCCGCAGGGAGGAGTACTATCTCCCCTGCTGTGGAGTCTAGTGGTGGATGAGCTACTGCATCTACTAACCGACCAAGGATGTCACCCCATTGGATATGCTGACGACATCCTAGTCATAGTACGCGGAATGCATTTGGATGCACTGATGGGCGTAATGCAACAGTCGCTAAAAGCTGTGGATACCTGGTGTCGAACAACAGGACTCTCGGTGAACCCAGGTAAGACTGATGCAGTCATTTTTACCAAGCGGTACAAATGGAGTACAACTAGAACACTGAAACTGAAAAAGCAGCGTCTAGACATTTCCAAGAGCGCTAAATATCTAGGAGTTATCTTGGACAATAAGCTCACTTGGAAAGACCACTTCGAAAACAAGTGCAATAAATTTATATCAACCCTTTGGCTCTGCAGAAGAGCTATTGGCAATAATTGGGGCTTGAAACCCGACACATTGCTGTGGATCTTCACGGCGATTCTGCGACCCAGACTAACGTATGCGTCATTGGTCTGGTGGAGCAGAGTCAAGCAGAAGACAGCCATGGCCAGGTTGGAAAGACTTCGAGGGCTGATCCTTGGAGGGATCACTGGCGCCTCAAAGTCCTCACCCACAACAGCGTTGGGAACACTAATGGGGCTAGAGCCTCTGCACCTAACCATCACAGCCGAGGCTAGCAAGGCGGCCTCGAGAATTGGTAAAAACCCTAACACAGTGATTTCGAAAAAACTAAAAACCACTGTCAACATCGCGAAGAGACCGATCATGAAAATGGTAAGAGACAGGACGTCTCCATGGTACCTCTTCGACAAAAAGTACAAGGTAAGCTTGTCAACCATGGAAGATTGGAGGGTGGGTCGCGCACACCTCCCAGGGGACGGAGACAACTGGTTTACAGACGGCTCCAAAAACAGGGAGGGTGCGGGGGCTGGTGTCTACGGGAAGAACAGCGACACACGCCTCATGTTCCCGCTGGGGCCCCACTCCACAGTTCTTCAAACCGAGATTCCGGCCATACTCCAATGCGCACACGCAGCACAGAATCATGGTCGCAGCAGGAACATCCGCATCTGCTCAGATAGTAGAGCGGCCATCACGACACTAGATAAATCAGTGACTACCTCGACGATGGTCTGGGAATGCTACGAAGCATTCAACAAACTAGCGGAAGACAACCAAGTCACAGTCCTCTGGATTGCTGGACACAGGGGTATCAAGGGCAACGAGACAGCGGATAGACTAGCTAAGCTAGTGACGAAAAAACAAAACCCATCTGGTCCAGAACCAGTAATAAGTATTTCGAACAGGTCGGCCACAGAAGACATTAAAAAGTGGCTGGCCGAGAAACACCAGGAAGAGTGGTACAAGGCAACGGCATGCAAACAAGCCAAAGCCCTCATGGGGGAATATCTTAACCCAAAACGAGCTGCAGATCTGCGCGGACTTAGTAGAACCGAGGTAAAAACCATAACAGAAGTGCTTATTGGTCACGGCAACTTCGCCTGCCATAGACATAAGATAGGGCTTGCCAAAAGTCCACTTTGTCGTCTATGTGGGGAAGACAATGAAACTTCCACCCATATACTCTGCCATTGTCCTGCAATTGGGGACAAACGACAGTTTCTCACGAGCTACGTCTCCATAGATGTAGCCGTGATTTAGACCAAAAACGTGGCCCAGTTCCTTGCCCTTTGGCACGGGCTGTGGGGTCGCGCATGAGGTTTTAGTTGGTGATGCAACGGGATTACCCAAGCATCAGGGGCCCTTCGGGGTCCCAGCCATATTTATAATAATAATAATTATTGTGATTGCTTTTCAAACTTTTGCGCCACTGTGATATACACAAGGCGCATGTGCGCCGTATGAGCGATCGCGTACGTAAGAGTCTACTTGACTATTCTTTGTATCTGGCTGTCTGTCGCTTGCGTGCCTTCGCCTAATAAACAGCAATTCATGAAAACGTGTTTCGTTCTTTTATACCCCAACCAAACCCAATAGGTTATGGGCCCAGGACGTTGTTCGGGTTGTTAAAAAGTGAATTGAGGGTTAGGGAGGGAGTGGTTACGAGTGAAAACTGAGACAGACGTAATCCGCGCGACGTGGTATTCTCGTTTTCGTGTGAAAACGTCTCGTGAAAAGAAAAAAAAATGGCGGACATGATTTCGACGCGCCATATGGACAAGTTTAATGGTTCGAACTACCAAGTATGGAAGTTTCAAGTGAGAGCAATTCTCGTCGCGCACGGCATCGACGACGTTGTCGATGGAACGCGAGTGAAACCCGAGGAGAACGACAATACGTTGAAAACCTGGAAGAAAGACGACGCCAAGGCCATGTATTTCATTTCGTCGACAATGGAACCTGCTCATATCAAAAGCGTTCTGACGTGCAAATCAAGCCGCGAGATGTGGACGAAGCTCGCTTTGATACACGAGCAGAAATCGGAAACGAACAAACTCATCATGACGCAACGTTTCCACGAATACAAGATGGAGTCGAACGACACGGTATCGCAGCACATCTCGAAGGTGCAAAATATGGCCGCGCAGCTGAACGACGTCGGCGAGGCAGTTTCCGATGTTGCAATAATGGCGAAAATTCTGGCGAGCCTGCCTCCAAGATTCAACGCTTTGAAGACAGCATGGGACAGTGTCGAGCTCGAAAGGCAAACGTTGGAAAATCTCCAAGAAAGGTTGCTGAAAGAAGAGACGAGATCTCTGGCAGACGACGGTGCGATGTCGGCGTTTGCAACGGCAACAAAGAACGCGAAAAATGCTCTGAAGAAGGACGCGAAAAACATGGCAAACGTCGAATGTTTCAATTTTCGTAAGAAAGGTCATTTCGCTTGGCAGTGTCCGAACAAGAAGAAGAAGAAAAATGATTTCATGAAGAAGAACGACGAGAGGAACGACAAATCGGATGAATGTGCATTCATCATTACCGACAGAGAAGAGTCTCCTCACCTTATCGAAAGATTCGACAAGATGGATGTTAGTGATGTGTGGCTTCTCGACAGTGGCGCCTCTAGGCACATATCCTTCAAACGCGAGTGATTCACAGATTTCTCCATTACCTCCGGTGAGTACGTCATGCTCGGCGACAACGGGGAATGTGAAGTGCGCGGTGTTGGAACTGTCAAAATCCAAAAATTCGTGAACAACGAGTGGTTTTCTTCAACGATAGAAAATGTACTGTATGTTCCAAAACTTCGAAAAAAATTTATTCTCGGTCGGAATGTGTGCGGCACGAGGTTTTGACGTGACTTTTTCGGAAAAACGCGTAGTGATTTCGAGACGTGGTGAAATCATCGCGGAAGGTGCGAAACAGGCGAATGCAATTTATCGAATGTTTTTCGCTGTGCTTCCCGTTCATGGAGACTGTGCAACTGAGATCAACGTGAGTGAGTCATCGGCTGATCTGAAGTTGTGGCACGAACGCTTCGGTCACGCGGGGAAGAACACCCTGAAGAAGATGTTTGCGAGCGGCTTTGTCAACGGAGTAAAGGTAACCGGTGTGAAGGAGTTTTTCTGTGAGTCATGCCAGTTCGGCAAGGCGCATCGTCTTCCTTTTCAGAAGTCCGTTCAACGTAAAAAATGGCTTGTCGGTGAGTGTTTTCATTCCGATGTGTGCGGGCCGATGCAGACCGAATCCCTAGGTGGTGCGAGATACTTTGTTTTGTTTGTGGACGACGCTTCGGGGTATAAGACCGTGTACTTCGTACGTTCGAAAGACAAGGTCGTTGAGAAATATCGCGAGTTTGCTACGTTGGTCAAAAACAAATTTGGTCGTTCGATGAAAATTCTGCGCAGCGACAACGGACTCGAATACGTGAATGCCAAATTCAAGCATTATCCCGTGAGTGAGGGTATCGAAATGACGAATTCTGCCCCGTATACGCCTGAGCAAAACGGTAAAACCGAGCGCGCGAACCGAACCGTCGTAGAAGCAGCGAGAACGATGCTGAAGGCGAAGAATCTCCCGACGTTCCTTTGGGCAGAAGCGGTGAACACGGCTGTGTATCTCCAGAATCGTATCGTGTCCAGAACTCACCCTGAGAAGACGCCATTCGAGTTTTGGAACGGCGAGAAGCCCGAGCTCAGTCATCTTCGTGTATTTGGAAGTGTCGCGTACATGTTACTGCATGTTCCCAAGCAGTCGCGAAAGAAATTCGACGCGAAGTCGGAGAAACGCATAATGGTCGGATACCAAGGAAACTCGAGTAATTATAGAGTTTATGACCCGATCACCAAGAAAGTAACCGTGTCAAGAGATGTCATCTTCAACGAGAAAGCAGCCAGTGACACGTCCTTCTCGAAGCGTTACGACAATGAGTTTGCTTTGTCGTACAATGAAAACTTGAATGCTGACGAGCGAATTTTCAACGACGACGATGATGAAAACGTTCAACACGACGACGTGGAAAAGCCGCAGGACAACGAGAACATCGACGGAGCGAGAGACGAGCAAAACGCGGGACAGGAGCATCAAGGAACAGCACCACATGCATATCGACTTCGTGAAAGAAGCAATATCCGCGCGCCAATTCATTATCAGGCGAATCTAGTGGATTATCCAGTACTTTCTTACGAAGAAGCTGTCAATGGTCCCGAATCCAGCGAATGGAAACGAGCAATCGAGATGGAGCTCGACTCGCATCGAGAAAATTCAACGTGGGAATTTGTTCCTAAAACGCCAGGGATGAAACTCATCGATTCCAAGTGGGTCTTTAAGGTTCTTCGAGACGAAAGAGGGAATCCAGTGAAATACAAAGCTCGACTTTGTGCCCGAGGTTTTCATCAAGTCGAGGGCCTCGATTATAAAGAAACATTTGCTCCCGTGATTCGATACGATTCCCTTCGTATTTTTCTCGCTCTCGTCACGCATCTGGACCTGGAGTTGGTAGAGTTTGACATCAAAACCGCTTTCCTCTACGGTGATCTTCAGGAAGAGATTTTCATGGAAGTTCCGGAAGGAATTCGCAGTGCGAAAAGTGAGGACAGTGTGTGCCGGTTGTTAAAAGCATGGTATGGTTTGAAACAAGCCGCGCGCTGTTGGAATGAGAAGTTCACGCGTGCCCTCAGAGATTTGGGGCTTGAGCAATGTGCGAGTGAGAAATGTATTTTCCGCGGTTGTGTGAATGATGACGAAGTCATTGTCGCGCTGTTCGTCGATGACGGGTTGGTCGCGGCGAAATCGCATGTATCGCTGAGAAAAGTGTTCGATGCGTTAAGTGAATCGTTCGAGATCAAGCTTGGCGATTCAGCATGTTTTGTGGGCATGGAGTTTGTGCGTGACAGACGCAATAAAAGAATGTTTCTCCATCAAAGTTCATATGCATCGAAAGTTGTGAGTAAATTCAAAATGGAGAGTGCCAATCCAGTATGCGTACCCGCGGATCCAAATCAAGTTTTGTGTGCGCCCGAGAATGAGAGTGTGATCGAAAATGTGCCCTATCGTGAGGCCGTCGGTTCTTTGATGTTTCTTGCCGTTGTATCGCGCCCCGATATCGCGTACGCGGTAAACAATGTGAGCGAGTTTCTCGAAAAACATGACGCGAGTCATTGGAACGCGGTCAAAAGAATTGTTAAATATGTGGCAGGTTAGATCGAGTTCGGTATCGTATACGAAGGAGCGAGCGAAAATTTCGATTTGACGGGTTACACGGATTCGGATTACGCGGGAGATATCGACACGCGACGTTCAACGTCCGGTTTTGTTTTCTTTTTATGCGACGGAGCTGTCACCTGGTGTTGTCAAAGACAGAAAACCGTCACTTTGAGTACTACGGAAGCGGAGTACGTTGCGGCAGCGTTGGCCGCGCGCGAAGCCATTTGGTTGCGGCAAGTTTTGAAAGATCTTGCTCGGGAACAAAATAATGCGACTTGCTTGTTCATCGACAATCAAAGCGCGATTCGAATGTTGAAGAATCCCGAGTTTCACAAACGAACGAAACATATCGACGTGAAGTTTCATTTCGTTCGAGATCTGGTCGAAAATAATACGTTGATCGCGAAATTCGTGTCGTCGGACGAGCAACGCGCAGATGTTTTCACGAAAGCGTTTCCGAGAAGCAGATTTTTTTTTCTGCGTGAGTGCCTTGGTATGAGATCGAGAAGAGAATATCTCGATGAATGCAAGCACTAAACGAGTATCTTCGTTTAGTCATAGTGTTTTTTGTTTTTCGTTTTGAATGTCGCGAAAGTTCACAAGCAGGGAAGATATTGTGATTGCTTTTTAAACTTTTGCGCCACTGTGATATACACAAGGCGCATGTGCGCCGTATGAGCGATCGCGTACGTAAGAGTCTACTTGACTATTCTTTGTATCTGGCTGTCTGTCGCTTGCGTGCCTTCGCCTAATAAACAGCAATTCATGAAAACGTGTTTCGTTCTTTTATACCCCAACCAAACCCAATAATAATAATAATAATAATAATAATAATAATAATAATAATAATAATACATTATCGGAGAATAACTAGTCGCGTATCAGATAGGATACGTTGCCGATAGGTGTTCTCGTAGACAATTTGAAGCTCTTATATCGCAAATGAACGCCAATTAAATTCAAATTTAAATTTAAGAATTCGAAATCTTTCTGTGGAAAAAAAGACGCTTTCGATTGCGCTGGGATTTGAGCCCAGGTCTTTTGATTGCTGGTCGACTGCGTATTGAACAAAAAAAATTGTTCAAAAAAATTGAATTTGAGAAAATAAACTGCCATTCCGATCTCAAAAAGAGATTTCAAAAGAATTTTAGAGAAAAATAGATTATTTAAACAAATAAAATTTATTTAAATAAATGGAAATTAACTGAAAAACATTTGTAAATATTCCAGTAGAAATATAGTTAGTACGAAATATGTATTTTTGTTGTTACCATTATATGTTACTAGTAAAGTGAATAATGACCTTTCTATTCTATTTATATTCTATTCACTCTACTAATGGAATATAGTAATGATTTCCGGAAAAAAGGAGAACAAACTGCTTCAATTTCCTGAAGAATGTACAATTTTGATATAAGGGTAGTCTTCAGGGCATCGTGGGGTTGGGTTAGGGGAGTCAAATCAATATGTATAATAGGTCAAATTCTTCGTTGGAAAGTTCTCTACAAGTCTTATAATTTTAATGGCAACTTTTCCTTAACCCTGAAAAATTATTCGAAGAATACAAAAGAGTTACTTTTTCTCATGTATGTTCCCATATAAATTTGAAGTTCTAACAGGCACTATCAAAAATCAAAATTTTGAAAACCAAAAAATTTGTGATCACTTTTTTTTGGATTTCGAAACGATTTGGGGGGATCGTTTGCATCTAGCATTAAGAAAATTTTTGCAATGCATTTTTGGATCACCCCAATGTACATCAAAGTGTCCAAAAACGCAACAGTCGGCTGGGTGAGTTATGGCTAGTGTTTTTTGGAATGCACATGGTGTAATCTTCATCGACTACCTTGAGAAAGGAAGGGCGATTACTGGTGCGGTTTTTTCTGCATTATTGAATCGATTGGTAGATAAAATCAGGAAGAAATGGCCACATTTGAAAAACAAAAAACTCTTTTTTCATGATTACATTGCACCATTTCACACATTAAAGATTTCACAGGCAAGAAAGCACAAATTGGGTTTCGAATCGCTTCCGCATCCACTGTATTCTCCAGACTTGGCCCCTAGCGATTCCCCCCAAGAGATAGCTGTGTGCTAGGCGTTTTGAATCGAACGAAGAAATTAAATGGGAAACAGAAGAGTTCTTTGTTGGGTTTGACAAACCGTATTATTTGGAAGACATACAGAAGTTGAAAGATCGTTGAACTCGTTGTATTGAACAAAAAGGAGTGTAAATATATTGTGTGGAACTTGTTCCACTAAACTTCGTGAATTGTTGCCACTGACAGGGACTCTGTTATAGACTTAGTGAATTGTTGCTATGGACAGGACTCTGTTATAGAATAGTGAATTTTGATAGCAAACCTATTTGTCATAAATTCACCTCGTGATTTAAGTTCTCTCGCCAGAATTTACCTGCTCCCAGACCGCTGGTTTTAAAGCTAACGCAGCGCCAAATACGCCATCTTACAACAACTGTTTCTAGGACGTGGCACTTTCCACATTTGGCTACATTACAAATAGAGATGTGGCATTTGCCGTGTTGTCAAACGTTTGAGGTGTGTTTTCAACCGTTGTGGTGCGTTGCTACAACATATTTGAGTGCGGCTACACATTAGGGAAACGAACACGCTGGACTGCAGGAACACATCTGTTAAGGCTGGAAATGCGCTCTTTTCCGTGTCTTCAGCTTAGAAGTTAATTCTGTTATATGAAAATCTGGTGTGCGCATCAATCAATAACAGTTTTGCATCATTCGTTAAAGTCTGGCGAATTTTGATTTATGTGACAGATCAGAGTGACAGGCCGAAAGACTCTCAATCAAGTTTCTCAGATTGTCCTATTTGCATCCAGGGCACCTCAACGTGGTCACCTCGAGTAACAGAATTCCCGTGAAAATGTTGTGGACAAAGGATTTTATACCGTCATTGCACATAGAAAGGAAGTGTTCATGATAAAAGGAGTCGGAACTCTAGTATCAGCAGCTGGTCAAGGTGGGAAAGCAGTCCGACAGTCGTCGTCATCATGCAACCCTGATCCATTAACAGTGGGTAACAATATGGCATGGCAAAATTCGACGAATCAAAGATGTGCTGCTTATAGCAGGTTTGCAAACCGTGAAAGTAATCGTAAGAGAATTTACTGATGAATAAAATTCTTCTTCTGTTCGCATTAGAAGGTGCATCGCCCTTTGTGATATTTTATATTGGTACGCATAAAATTTAAAGCAAACGAAGATGTCGAGCATCTAGACATTAAAATTCATAGAACTGTGGCAATCCACAAACATTGTTGTGTTTGTTGCGGGTAACAAAATTTAAGAGCAGTCCCGAAACAGGCACGCGTAAAATTCTATTAAGTGCGCAATGAAGTTCCCGCTGTTTTTTTTTTTAATGAAAATGCCACTTTATTGTAAGAAAATAGTTACAAATGTATCATTCAAAGTATTGCCCATCGTTAGCTATAAAATTTGCCCATCTTTCTGGTAGAGCTCGAATACCGTTACGGTAAAAGTGTTCATCTTTTGAGGCTATCCACGAATCAAGCTATTTTTCGATGTCTTCATATGAGCGGAATTGCTGATCAGCCAGACCATCTGCCATCGACCGGAACAAGTAATAATCGGACGGCGCAATATCTGGGGAATACTGCGGATGGGGTAGGACTTCCCATTTGAGCGTTTTCAGGTAGGTTTTAACGGGTTTGGCAACGTGAGGCCGAGCGTTGTCATGCTCTAGAATCACCTTTCGTGTCGCTGCTCGTATTGTGGCCGTTTTTTGCGTAGTGTTCGGCTCAAACGCATCAATTGCGTTCGGTACCGTTCCCCAGTGATGGTTTCGTTCGGTTACAACAGCTCATAATAAATAACACCGACCTGGTGCCACCAAATACACAGCATGACCTTCGCAGCGTGAATATCCGTCACGATGCAATGATGAAAACCCTTCCTTTTTTGCCGCTAAAGCAGTCGTTCACAGTCGAAAAAACGACGCTCAACGTCCTTTGGCTTCAAATCATAAGGAACCCAAGTTCCTTGTCTTTGAATCAATCCCAACGCATGCAATCGCTTGGAAATGGCTTGGCGGGTAACTCCTAATGATGAAGCAAGCTCTTCTTGTGTTTGGCATATCCTCATCGAGCAATGCCTCCAATTGAGCGTCTTCGAAGGTTTTTGGCCTTCCTCCACGCGGTCGGTCGTCAACATCGAAATCACCGTCTTTGAAGCGACGGATCAATCATGGCACATTGTTTCACTTAGAGAAGCATCTCCGTAAACTTTTTGGAGCGCTCGATGCGCTTCAGCCGCCGTTTTCTTCGAATGAAAGAAAAAAATCAACACTTCCCGCAAATGACCATTATTTGGCCCAAAATCAGACATTTGCACATAACCAAAAGTATATGATGCTAAAACAAAATCACTAAAGTGTCAAAACAGTTTGTTTACCATACATCTAAGCTTGGTTCATGACATTTTAAATAGGTTAAAATCGACCAGCACTTACTTCTCGAGCCATCTATTGACAAACAGCGAAAACTTAGTTGCGCACCTAATATTTTCAAAAAAGATATATAATCTGGGAGGTATCGAGACCTGAACAGTCTGCATTACTCTGCTTTTGAGGAAATATAAATTCAGAGTCTCCCTCCTGATCTTGGTAGAAGCAAAACATGAGCAAAACACGAACTCCGACGTCTCGTTTTCTCCCTTACAGAATCGGTATTCCGCTAATGGACTCAAGCCCATATTTATATTCATGTTATCTCTGACTTGCATCTCCTGTTAGGAGCTGAGTTATCATGTTCAGCTCAGCCATACCCACCACTGTCTGTGGACCTGTACGGGTGATTTTTGCTACATATCTGACAAGTTTGTTAGTAACTGCCAGTGCAACATGACTGTTTTGCGAACATGCTAAGATCGCTATGACATTTACTTGAAATACGGTCGCAAGTCTTCCCAGTAGAATACTGAACCTCTGCCCATCCTCGCTGCCGTATATCTTAGTACCAGTTCCTCCACTCTTTGAGCTGTCAGTGTACCACACACTGCCTCCAAAGGGTAGACTGCCAGTCCTGCTCCGCCAGACCTCCATTTTAAGTTTATATACCCGTAAGAGATAGTTGAGATCACACCTGTCAACCATATCATCATGTGGAATATTCAAATAGGACGGTTGATACCCTCGGGTAGCCGAGTATGTCTGGCCCCCCATTTCCAGCACTAAGCAAATCAGCTAGTACGCAGTTTTTGCCGCTCGCTTTACCGCCGATATGTGGAAGGGCTCTTTACACAGAAGGAACCCCAAAGAAACAATGGGCGTTGTCCTATTTGCTCCTGTAATACCCCTGAACGCGAGGGTCTGAGGGTGGACCAGTGCTGATCTTACTGTCTTCAGGTCCACTTCGGGTCACTACTCCAAGAATCCATAAAGCCATCTTGATTTAAGGCTCACCATTTATAACAAAGTAATCATTATCGGCCTGAGTCATCACATTGACTAGAAGGATCTTCTGCACATTCACATGAATGCGTAGACTTGCCGACTTTGATACTCCAAATGCTCTCCGCACTTAAGTTTTCTATCCAGGGGCACCGCAAGATATTTAACCTGCCCGAAGGTTTGTATCTATGTTACTCCAAACTTTGTGCCTTCCATCTGCCCCAACTTATTCCTCCTAGTAAAAAACACATTATATCTTTACTGGATTCACTGACAGCTGAGTGTTTTCATACCACTGCTATAAAATCTATAAGAACCTCCATGAAGCTCTTTCTTACGCTCTGCGCTGGTGTTTGCACCCACACCCTTCCATTCTTCATCCCTAGGAGTAATTTGCATTAAGGTCGATCTTTCGCAGATTGGCACATTGGCTTTTAGCTCTAGGCGTTCCAGAGCCTGAGCTCTCCCAGCTCGTCGTTTTTTTGTGAATTCACTTGAATCTTTTTTATCCCACGAGAAGGTATACATTTGAGGAACCATTTTTTAGTTCAGGTCCCACAGGTGCAGGCCCTTCAGCTAAGCATATTTGAAGGGCATCACTTCCAGTTACCTATGCGACTAATCTATTAGAAGTAAGATCAAGAAACTTCTACAAAATGGTTGCTAAAATTTTGCAATTAGTACGAGAGCAGCTTGTTCTAGATTATTCCACATTTATCATGAGTTTATTTGAAAAAGATGTTTCACTCTCACGAATTGGATTGAATGTTATTTCTGGATGCAACATAATTGATTTCCATTCTACTGATGCTCTGAAATACTTTATAATTCTGCTGACGAGTTAATGTTAATTTTTGACGGTAGATATGCTCGCCATCAGAGAAGCAACACCATTTTTTATATTTATTTATACATTTTCTACGATCTGTATAACAACCTGACGATTACTAGACTAGGCAGGACCATTTTATGTGAATCAGAATGACCCTGAAATGATAAAAAACCTTATTGAGGGTATTCATGATTTCTGTTAATTGATTAATGAAGGCGCCAAATTCTTTCTATTTCGTGGTTTTCGAGATGGAAAAGACCTACTGAAAGGCGAAGGATTTTCCGTACTAATGCCAACGTTAAAACGTAAGCGAAATCAGTTGTATACTAAAGAATCGAACTAGTCTCATTTGGCATAGAAATTTGCTGGGAAATAACGTTTGTACGTGGAACTAATGAACAAAAAATCGATTACTAGATAATTTAATTGCTACATAATTTCTTCAGTATATTAGTTTGAATTTCAAAAATGCAACGTTTCTGCACAATTAATTTGAAAATGTGTTAAAATCGGATGAGCAGCTTTTAAATGAAATTGTAAAGAGAATCATGCGACCTCATCCATACTACATGATTCTCACGCCTTGCTTGCGGGAATGCACCCTTCCCGCTAGCACGGAATAATGGCGCATAGCTGCGAACGTTACGCGCCACATAGCGCCATCACGTGTGATGTCATGCAATGAAGAAACAATGCGACGCACCTCATGACATGACAGCACTCAGATAACAATCGTGTAAAGCGCCTCAGCCGCACTGCGTGATACGCATGCCGTGTGAATTTGAATTTTATGCGTTGCATATAACCATTAAGTGTGACATCGTGCAATGAAAAAACCATGCGATGTTTAGGAAAATGCATGGCGCGACACGTACCTGGAAAACGGCATTATAGTCATAAACTATGATTTAAAAATGTTCTTTTGTGTCAGGTATAGAGAAAAAAATATTGTTATCCGGGCGTACTTTTGCGAAATGATGAATGAGAATGAGTTCATCAGTTCATAATTTATAAAAAAGTAGGCGTTTATTCGAAAAGTCTAGGTACAGTCAGGGATTAAACGTATAGATGTTTTATTGACTATAGAACAAACAGTATGGGTATTGCAGAAATTAGGAGATATGTGTACATTTAAAAAATCGTAAGGCTTGCTGAAATTCTCAGTGAATTACTTAGACAAAACGATATAGATTCCGCGATAGAAGCAAAAAGTGAGGAACATTAAGAGGGTCATTTGAATTACTGAGTCAAAAAATTGATTTTTTTCACTTGATCCAACTGGTAAACTCATGGGGATTATGTCCTTAAAGCTTGATTGACCAATTCTAAGTATTTCACGAGATGCAAACCCGAGAGCAGGTGCGCGTCAAGCAAGAGCTCCGAGAGTCATCTAACGGTTTCTGCTTTCTGAAGTAAGCTATTAAGACAACGAATATATTACCTTCAATTTTCGAGGTTTTTCGTGAGTGCGTGTGTATTTTTGTATGCGTGCGTGTGTGTTGGTTCGGTCGTCCTAGTTTCTGGGCCCAGGACCCGATGCACCTGATTTTTGGGCAGAGTCAGGAAGTGTCGCGTAGAATTCAACGTGTAAAGATAGTAACATCATGCCTTCGTCTTTTAAAGGCACAAAAACGAGCGATTTCCGAATTTCTAGGACGCAGAAACGAAAATTTTGCGATAATCAGCATAGTCGAGACAAAAATGAAGAACTTGATCTGAGTTCTAGCTCAAAGAAATTGAGCAATTGCGAACTTGGTTTTGCTTAAAACTTGCAAAGTCGGTCGGAGACAAAAAAAGTACTGTTTGACCAAGACAATGAACCGTGCCACAAGTCCATGAAAGCGATGGTAAAATTGAATGAATTAAGCTTCGAATTTCTTCATCACCCATTCTCTAGATCTGGCCCCCAGCGACAATTGACTCTTCGCTGACCTGAAAAAAATGCTCCAGGGAAAGAGATTTGGCTCCAATGAAGAAGTGATTGCCAAAACTGAGGCCTATTTTGAGAACAAATACAAATTATTCTACAAAAAAGGCATCGCGAAATTAGAAAAGCGTTGGAATGAATATATTACGCTTGAAAAAATCTATGTTGATGAATAAAGTCGAATTTTTCGAAAAAACTGTGTTTTTCTTAGTTAGATCAGAAACTTATTGAGTGATGTGTTAGCTTAGGCTTTCGACTCCAATAAAATGTATTGAAGATATATTAAATTTGTAATGTTAGATACGTATGTTAATTTTACAATATCTAAAAAACCACTCAGAATGTATCTTTTATGACGAAAAAACTACATACTTACTTTGTAGTGCATTCTCCAGAAACTAAAAGTGCAGCCAGCAAATCGTGTTTGCATCCGACGACGAGCAAGAACCACCGTCTTTGATGTATATATGAATCATTCATAGTTTCCTCAACTCCTTGTTCAGATATTTTAGGATGCACATTTTTCCATACTACTATAGACTGGACTGATGAATTTGTGACTAGATTCAATAAACCATATTGCATCAAAAAAGAACGTATTTGATCAAAATCATCGTGGAGCATGTGAGATCCTAATAAGTAATTTTTATGATACAAGCAACTTCCCAGAATTTTGTAAAAGCGTTGGCAGTCCAGTGGATCTTCATTCTATCATAAAAAAAATTAAGTCAAGATTATTTTTACACTATTATTGTTAATCTAACATTGGCATTCGATATTAGCAATCAGAGAAAAGCTAACCGTCAGAAGAGCTCAAATCCAAATTGTCAGAATGACATTTTGGTGGTAATTCTAACGGAAAATAATATGTTAAAGTTAAGGAACAGAAAACATTTGAAGCGTGCATCTTGTATGTGTCAGGGGGAATCAAACCTCCATTCTATGCATCCTTTGCCGGGGATTTTCTGTGATAAACGTATCAGGTTTACAGCGATTCAAACAATTACAGTATACTTGTCTGTTACTTGATTTAAGCCGTTTAGTAATTATATAATTTTTTACATTAAGACCTGTGGTGACATCTATTAGGTATAATTGCAAACAGGCACGTGAATCGATAACACAGGCATACGAAAAAAAATCCTTGTCCACCAGACGAGATAAACATTTGTATACGTTTTTGGGGTCGCTGAATCCGAATCCGTGGTTGGTTTGACTCGGACAGGTCGCATTTTGTTCCTCACCTCAAAAAAATCGTGAAAGTTGGAACATTCATTAAAACAACCAGAAAGCTGAGCGAGTATATCATCTAATCAAATTTGACCCAGACTGGTTAAAAAAACAACATTTTTATGTATTGGATCTATAACTTAATTCGTGCGGTTTTTTTTTCAAAATTTAAACGTTTGTTTAAGAAAAAAATGTAGAATAGTATTATTCAAAGTATTGCCCATCTGAAGCTATGACATTTTCCCATCTTTCTGGTAATTTGTGGATTCTATCCCAAAAGAACTGCTCCGGCTTGGCGGCCAAGAATGAATCAAGACAATTTTTGATACGCTGTTCTGACGTGAACCGTATTCCAGTGAGGGCGTTCTGCATCTACCGGAACAAATGGTAATCAGAAGGGGCAAGGTCTGGGCTATAAGGCGGGTGGGGTAAAACTTCCCATCCACTGTTTTCCAAATAGTTCTTAACCGGAATAGCAACATGAGGCCGAGCGTTGTCATGATGGAAAATTATTGCCTCGTGTCTGGTTGCATATTCCGGGCGTTTTTCAGCTATTGTTCTCTTCAAACGGATTAATTGTGCTCGGTAGCGTTCTCCATTGATGGTTTCACCCGGTTTTAGCAGCTCATAATATCCGGCTGCTTTTAAACGTTTTGAAATGGCTGCTTGAGTGACTCCCAAAGATTCTGCGAGCTCTTCTTGTGTTTGCCAACAATCTTCATCGAGTAATGCTTCCAGTTCTTTATCTTCAAACTTTTTTGGCTGCCCAGGACGTTCTTCGTCTTCCAAGCGAAAATCACCACTTTTAAATCGTGCAAACCACTTTTGGCACGTTCGCTCAGCTAGAGCATTTTCACCATAAACTTCCACCAAAATACGATGACTTTCGGCAGCAGTTTTCTTCATATTAAAGTTATGAAGAGGAACTCCCCGCCAAAACACTTTTTCAGGCACAAAGATCGACATATTTGAGTGAAAAAAATTATTGTTGTCTACGCTTCAAATGAATGACATATACTGAAAAAGACGCACAATGACAGTAGGTTTCCAACGCATGTTCCGAATATTGGAACGATGGAATATGTGGGGAGCGCTAGTATTTAGGTTCCCCCTCCTGCTGCGGGAGTGGGGATACCACCGCGCGACCAGGGGAGTCGACTCGCTAGTTAGTTAGTGGCTTGCTGGCCGGCACACGCGAAGTGCCAGAGATATCTCTTCACTTGTAGAACTATATATTAACAGATGTAACTGAAATAAAGTAGTGTTGTCTTGGTTTATTTAATCAGTGCGTCTCTCTCTCGTCCCGCACTTACGGTTCAGAGTAAAAGGTGCAAATGGATAGACCTTTAGTCTACTGAGTCTAAGAATCCATAAATAATAATCAAGTTGCGCCATCTCTTAGCAAACCGCACGAATTAAGTTATAGATCCAATATTATAATACAAATCTTTATTATCACCTTCAAAATAGGCTCCTTTTGAGCCAATACAAGCATGTCAACGGTTAACCCAATTTTCCATGCACTTCTTATGCACTTCTCGATGTCTTCATATGAGCGGAACTGCTGATCCGCCAGACCATGTGTTATCGACCGGAACAAGTAATAATTGGACGGCACAATATCTAGGGAATACGGCGAGTGGGGCATGACTTCCCATTTGATCGTTTCCAGGTAGGTAGGTTTCTCAGGTCTATTGTCGGGACGCTCGCTAGGAACAGCATAGCGATCTGTAGGTGTTCGACGAAGCTAAGCCTACGATCTCTTTTCTCAGGGGCCACTTCAAGGTCTATGCTGTTCAACGAACGCTTTGCCTGACACAGACTTTTGCTTTACGCTCTGATCTATTGAACCTTCACCTTCACCAGTATATTCATGATCGTATAAATATACTCTTACAATTGGGAGTCTCATAAAAAAGCAACACAGCTTTTTTTCTAAATTATTTTGAAACAGATGAAAAGTGTCAAAATTTATAGAAAAGTCAAATCTTTTTGTATTTCCAAGAACTTCAGAAATTAGACCCTACATATGAAGGAGCCTTTCACGGAATTGGCGCTGGGTGACCCACTGGGACGGGAAGTACAGAGCGATATCCTCCTAGAAAACTAGTGCCTTCCCTGCTTAAAAAAACCGTAGAACCATGGTTGGAACCTGGTAAAATGCCATTTAGAATCCGGATAGGTTTCCATCATAAGCTCTGGCACTTTACTCGGGCCTACCTGGGTTATACCGGCAAATTATAACATAACTGTGGAATGCTATCCGGGTGCAAGCGAGTTCTGCATAGGTAATTGGTACTCAAGTTATATTATTTTAATAGGAAAATGGAACCTAACAGGGTATACCTCGCTACCGTCAGGAATTAGTATATGAAAATTATTCTTCCAAAGTGCACTTTGGGTGTTTAAACGGGTCTAGCGTGAGTGTATCAGGTATCTGAGGAATCATAGTTGTGGGCGTCTAAACGGTCCCTGGTGGGGATATAGATTGATAAATTTGCTCAAGTGCGATCTGGGTGTCTAAAAGGGCCTAGCCTAGTAGTTCTAGTAGTGATCCCATGAATCGAAGATATAGGCGTGTAGCGGGATCTAAGCGGGTCATAGTGGGAAAATAGACTGACAAATTGGACTGTCCGCTCTGGGTGTTTAAAAGGGCCTAGCGTAACAATGTTTGGTTCCGTATAGAACCCTGTTATGGACATACAGAACCCTTTTACTGGAAAAACCACTTTATGGAAATCAGTTTGACTCTTAGAAAGGTGGATTCACAAATGACGTTTTTTACTTGTTCACCCCCCTCCTGCCGTCCAAAAAGTGTCACGGAAAGGCGATGTGTCAATAAGAGCATTTTTACGCATAGAGGGTGTTTTTAGCAATACTCCTATTGAGTTCCTATGAAGATCTGCTGAAGGACATGGACTTAGTCCCACAGTCAATAAGTTGATATGCTCTATGCTGAACAATAGGATTATTATTCGAACAACACTTCATGGAGACAGCGTGAAAGCATTTATAACACAAGGGAATGTCCTCGTGGAGGCATATTATCGTCTGCCAAGGGCCGCTTGTCATTTATAACCTTATTATAAAGTAATGATGAGGTAGGATTCGATACGCAAGTTTACGTAGAAGACCTCGTAACAGTAATAATGGACAAGCATGAAGGGACATTAATAGCTCTCTTTGAGTTTGGAAATGCTTCAGGATATACTTTTTATAATAGATTTATATAATATAATTTATATAATTATTATTATATAATTTTATAATAGATTTTGAGATGCCTCGTGCCCCGCAGTGTTGCTGTTTTTCATTTGTACAATTGTTCCCGAATTCGTTTTCACAAAACGTAATTTGCATTCTGTAACTTTTTCCTTTTCAGTCATCGGACCGAATTTGTATTTTTTAGCGTCACATCCTGTTTTTTAATTTTGGAATCGACTGTAAACCTTGTGTCAATATCGGACTCTAATTCAATTAAAGTCCTCACTGTATTATTCTTAGGAATATTGCAGACATTGTCATGTAGTATTCTGTAATTTTAATACAAGGTGCTGAAAGGTCGCAGAACTCGTTCGTAATCCGAATATCACCCTTCAGCAAATATAAAATATAACAATTGAACACATTTTCTGTGAAAAAAGGTTTGGTTTGGTTTATCCGTAGCCACATGAGGCGTAAATAGATTCTGTGAGAAAGATTGTGTGGAACCTCCATAGCTCCAATGATAGAGCATTCGACCGCCAATCTAAAGGTCCTGGGCTCAATACCCAGCGGAGTGAAAGCGTTCCTTTTTTCACAGAAAATGTCTTCAATTTATATTGAAAAATTCTATCTAGTTTTGAATAACGTTAAATTAATTCTAAATCACAGGTTGGTAAGGTTGATATGGTAGAGTTCGGTTATCATGGTGAGTGATACACTCTTCTAATGATCGACATAATCGACTGAAATGATTTGGAAAATCGGAAAATATAACACGTTTACAAAAACCGGTTTCTTTCTCACAAATATCACTTCGAGAGCAGCATTAAAGAAATATACAAGCAAGCGCAACTAAACACAACGTCTCAACAATAGTATATTATGTGCCTAGGCGCATAATGAGGGTTATTACGCGACGAGCGGCAATGCTCGCAGGAGATCGAAGCCGAGACAAAGCCGAGACGAAGCAGAGGCGCAATCAGTCCTGCGAGAATTTCAAGCGAGTCCCGTAATTACCCGAATTGTGAACATTGGCACATATTCTATTTTATGTGACTTCGGTGCGTATACGAGTTTTTATGCGTACACTCGAATCTAATCTAGTATTCATCATGATTCTCGTCCATTGCACTTGATATTTCGCGACTAGTTCCGGCCATTTTGATTTTCCCGAGCTTGTGTAGTAGTAGCGTATTGTAATAGACGCATGGGCAGTTCAAATGTACAAGGCTTTGTCAGTACGGTGCCAACGCTGTACGAAGAAGAAGAAGAATAAGAAGAAGATTACGCTCCGCTGTATTTTACGTCCCGAGCAAAAGGCGAGGGTAGTTTGGATTTTTGGATGTAAGGGAGGTGGTTAGCTAATTATATTAAGTTGGTAAAGCCTGATAATTTATTTTTGTTTGTGGGTACGTTGTCACTTGTCAGGTCTATGGGCCCTGAGTTTTTCACAATGATGATAAAACACTGAATATATAAATAAATGAAATAATTTATTATAAAAAAATAAGATGTTGCGCAAGTTTTCACACTTTCACATACTTAGGTGGTAACTTACTTGTTTACCTCTTAAATAAGAGGGCAAAAGAGAGAATTGTCGTTTTTTACTCCTATAATTGCAAGTCAACGGCACAAATCCTTGCAGGATAGTTGGTTTTCGTTTGAGTCTCCGTGAAGTAGTAAAACAACGATAAATCTTGCAGGAGGTATGGTGTATGGTGATAGGTTAGTTCGTTCCGATTTCAGAAATGAATCACTAATAACCGTCACGACTAAATACGACGATACACGTAATCCAAAGGAACTATCTAGCACTACGGTTTCCGGACTTGCACCACTTAAGGACCAAAGATTTTATTTACCAAGTAACGAATGTAGAATTGCTCATAGAAATCCACTGAGACTGACGTTTATCGAAGGGTCTGCTCACGACGTTGAATTACCGGTCCGAACCTAATAACCGTACAACTGTTCGGAACTTAATGACAAACCACCAGAGGTAAATCTGGGGTATATATACTATTGATGCTTCTATTAGTGGGAGCAGATCAACGTAAATCGATGGCACGGCACGTTCGAATCGAAAATCGGTGGCAAGGCACCTTCGAATCGCAAATCGGTGGCAAAGCACGTACGAATTGCGAATCGGTGGCCAGGCACGATCTCTGCAAGAGTTCATGGGTTCATCTCTTCTATTGCCCAACTTTATATCTAGTTTCCAAATAAATGCATTTTTAATTACTTATTCCTGCATTTATTTGTCTATGATTTATATCACTCATTTTACGAAGTATGATCATTAATTGATTGCCAATGATCAGTCAATCAATTCTTTATTTATGATCCATAATCAATAATCGATTTTCATTCATTGATCATGATCGACTTATCGGCAATCAATACATAATGGCGCTAATATTGATCAATACTATATTACTACCCGAGATATTAATAATAGTTGTGATATAATATTAATATAATATTAATATTAATATAATAATGCATATCACAGCATTCTACAAATTATCGCTATTACATTAAATTTTTCCATGTATAGAATTTCAAATTTACTACTATATTTTATAAATATTATTGATATAACATGTTCGTAGTCCACCGAGTCGTGAATGGACACCCTCAATACCGCTCTACCCCCCCCCCCACTCTTTTCTTCAAAGTGGTTTCCTGCGGGTTCGCTGCCGGCCACAAGCATATGAGCGTACCGGACGCATTCAACCACGAGGTGAGATTCGTTGGTGAATGGGTTTAGGGTGCCCTGGGTATAGCTGAGAGCACCGAACTCGGAGTAAGGGCTGAAAACCTTTATCCTACCCACCGCATCTCAACTGTGAGCCGAGCCCAAAATGTGCGGGACGTTCTACTGGCTGGATTTAATTGAAAATTGGTACTAAAGGGTTATCTTGGTCGCTGAATACGAATTCGGGGTCAAAATTTGAAATCGCTGATCCAATATGGCGACCAAAAATTATGCAACATCCAATGAGTTGGCGGATTTGGATGAAAATTGGTACCTGGGGGTTATTTGGGTCGCTGAATACGAATTCGAGGTCAAAATTTGGCATTTCGAAATTGCTGATCCAATATGGCGAATCAAAATTTGGAAAAATCTAATGAATTGGCGGAGTTCAATGAGAGTCTGTACCAAAAACTCGAATAACTTTTTTGGATTTCAAAGTCTTACTGGCGGAAGATCTTATCCGAAGACATGGCACAAAACAAACACAAATGAGAAGGCAGTCATCAGGATGTGAATGGGTTCAATTTTCGGGTCCTCACTTTCCTGATAGTAACGAAAAAGCTGCTAACAGCAAACCAAAATTTGGATGCTGTGTCGAATGCTGCAAGGAAAATATGAGGAAGGAAAGGAGCATCATTTGTAAAGAACGCAATGGTATTTCACTGTGTGCTGTGCCATACTCCAAAGAGTTCCATATGAGAAAGAAGTAATTTATACTTTCTTCTGGAAACTGTTTTTGATAAAGAGCATAAAGAATATTAAAGAATGAAGTTTAAAAAAATTTTTAAAAATGAAAAAAAAATACAAACAAAAAGTGAAACAAAACGAGGAGTGTACAATCCTACCATATGCCTCCACACGGCACACTCTGGGGTTGTGAAGAGACGTATGGAACATTCACTATCTAAATATGGAGGTTAAACAATGGTTTTCTGGACGCCATATTGGATGTTCATTTCCCATCTCAAATTCGTATTCAGCGACCCAAATAATCCCTTGGTACTAATTTTCAATGAAATCCGTCCATTCATCAGGAACTTACCTTCATGACGTGTATGCACGTCATCCGTAATTTGGGCCCACCTAGTCCATGACGTGTATACACGTCATCCTTACGCATGCGATGCATTAGAAGTAGTACCTTTACTTGATGGAAGTAAAATTCCATTATCACCAAAAATGATGCGAATGACTTTAGTGGAACTTCAGAAGGTCCAATATCGAATGCTAATTCGAAGCCTTTAACAATTTTTAATGAAATCCTATATAAAGAATTTTTTCACAAAATTAATAACGATATAGTAAAATACACAAATCCATTGAAACTATCATCTTCAAATATTCATCTTATGAAATATTAAAATTTGCCATGGAAAGCCATGAATACTAGGGGTAAAGAGAAAAACAAATGGAAAATTAAAATCAATATAAAATTCTAGAAGATTCAAATCAAAATATATCTGTTGAGCCTCCCATCAGGAGATCGTGAGGTAGACCAAGAAAACAAGTAATTGAAGATAAACTCCCAGAAATATATATGAAAAGAAGAAGCAAAAACAAAACTACAATTAAATTCCGACTCTGATCTCAAACTTGCGTTAAAAAGTTAGAAATCCTTATTATGATTGAAATCAAAAGAAAATATATAACAGTACAATACTTTATAATAAAATTTTCAGGCCAATTTACATTTCTTCTGGATTAACTTTAATTATTTATTAACGGTGAGAATTGTTAAAGTCTTGATCTCTGGAAATTGCCGAACTCTTAAAAGATTTGATATGCAACAGTTGTGATGTCACACCGTTCATGTGCAATGTGATAGTGTTAGTTATTTATACGGAGAAAAATAGTTTTAAAAATTCTACTTGACTGTCGGGTAAACTTGGGACATTTCAATATCTTTTAAATCCTAGTCGGGTAAAATGATTCTGATAAGTATTTAATTTACCTAGAGTGAATGATAATGAACGTTACATTGAGAATAATGAAGGGTTCGGTAAAAGATGTTCGAGGACATGACATCAATAGGCAGCAGTGCGTTCACGTGAAATGTATAAGTATATCACTGATGCCCGCGAAGCTTAATATCATCCTCGCGTTAATAAATCAAAAAAATCTAAAAATTATTTTTAAACCAACGAAAGACAAATTACTGATAGAACAATACTCCAATGTAGTTTATAGCATTTACCACGCAATTAGAAAAGGCATCTTCTCTTGCGCTCAAAATGAACTGTCCGTCACATTCATGCAATTTAGTTGCACAGCATGCGTGACAAAATCCAATTCCAAAATGGTTTTATGAATTTTTTACGTGGCCTATCAGTTATGTCCGTAACAGCCCAAAGCACATTACGAATATAATAATTGAACCAAATGCTGTTGCATGGTGCACAGAGGTAGATACCACCAGGATTTTAATTGCGACGATTCATATGACTGTCTCTATATGAATTCATATGACTTTCACCTTCATAAAATCCTATGTTCGCACCTACGAACACACCTACGTCCAGACCTATGAACTGCACCTATATAAAAACTTCCTGCGCTTCCTGAAGGTAAAAAAATCGCAAAATCTGTGCACTAAGCGTAGCGATTTTACAAACTTGTCAAAAATCGCATTAAACCATAGTGAATTTAAGCAAATCTTTGTTTACAGATAAGATTTTACGTTGGTGTAGTTCGTAGGTGTGAGCATAGGACTTCATGTAGGTAAAGTTCATAGGTCTCGACGCAGGATTTCATGTAGGTGCAGTTCATAGGTCAAGACATAGGATTTTACGTGGATGCAGTTCATAGGTCTGAATCTAGGTTTTTATATAGGTGCACTTCATAGGTCTGGACGTAGGTGTGTTCGTAGGTGCGAACATAGGATTTTATGAAGGGGAAAGTCATAGGAATTAATGTAAAGAAAACCATAGGAATCCATGTAGGGACAGTCATATGGACCTATATAGGGACCTGTATGTTTCACCTATAGGTGCCACTTATAGAAAATGGCATAGAATCCTACATGGGTTCCTATATAGATTCTATACAGGAACCTATATAAGAATTTTCATTAGGGGGGGGGGGGGTCAAAAGAGGGAAGAGTCTAAAAAAGAAGAGCGATGAGATCGGATCTCGAAGAAAATTTTTATGAATAGGAAGGTCCCCTTTATGAGGCAGGAATGGTAGATTAAAAATAAGAAGCTTAAGGTGGCTTGATGGGTGGGTGCCGTATTATTCAAGGGACCCCGTATAGCACTTTACGATTTCAGTAACTTTTACAATTGAAATTTAACAAAATCCATTAATTAATGATCTCAAACGTGTTTCAAGAAAAACAAATACTAATATAAGTGAAAAAATAATTATTTTTTTAATTTTTAATTTTACACGTTGATACCACAAATGTTTGGACATTACTAATACATTAGATCTGGTAACGCCGCAAACATATGTTATGCCCGATGCGAACTTCATTTATTTATCTGGTAACAACATGTTTGAATAAGAATGCCATACAATGAACATGCTGTAGTTGGCAAGATGAAAGATAAGTTTACAAAAAAGAAAGTGAAACGTAAAATACATAAAATTATTAATTTAGATTTGATGCTCCTAGAATTATCCAACTAGCAATATATGTAAGTCTTCTAAAGGAACTTATCCTTTTCGTTAAAGGTTTTGTAGATACTCTATACTTGTTTAAATCACTATTAAGGAAAAGGATAAAGAATAAACAGAAATTTAGCCAAGGTGCGCTAGTAAATGATTATTTAGATAAAAACGATATAAAAGATGCACACAATGCATTGAATGACGATTTGATGGAGATATATATATCTCCACCAATTTCTTTCGCCTCACTTTCGACCATGGCTCATTTTAAAGGGAAAAAGTCAAGCTTTATTTAAAAATAATTTTGGAAACAAAATTAGCGGCCGCACTTGGAGAAAAACTCAAAAATATATTCAAAATTAAAAAATGAAGTTCAAATAATATTTTTTATCTAAAACCATTGCTTTCAGCGTAAAGCTGATTAAAAAAAGTTCATTAGTTCGAAAAAGATAAATCAGAAAACAAAAACATTTAAGCGATCGTTAGAAGATTGAAAAATTTCTAGTAATATGAAGAATAAAATTGCAAAAGCAGGTATAAACCAAGAAATTCTTAATAAAGCTTGTGAAACTGGAGGTATGGATGCCTTATCTATTTTGCTACGGGAAAACGTGGAAGGCAAACCAAGAGTGACAAATAATAAAAAATTTCACAAGTATTTTATTCGAATAGAATGTTTTTCAATGTTTCCTTGTACCAGAGAAATCCTACAGCGTATTTCTTCCATATGAAAATAATATCTAAGAAATAAATTTCTTTAAATATATTATATATCATGTTTACTTTTTTTACTAGTAATTTTCAACTTTAAGCATAAAAAAATAAAAATTTTATCACTGGAAAGCTTTTAAAAAATCAGTCATTTTTTAAAAAGTTAAATGAAGAAAAAAAATTTCCTTTTTATAATTATTGTTAAGACTTACTTATTTGATGGTACTAACACTTACGTGATGGTCATACCTATCTGAACTCGATTTTTTAAAAATATACATCAAAACGAAGATTTCACTAAATTTTTTAAGCAGTAATATTTCTTGAAAAAATTAATTTAGTTTTCAAAATAGCAGCGAAATAGAACAAAGTTTTTATCACCTCCAGAACGAAATGAAAGTATGATACCTAATGGATGAAATAATTTAAAAAAATTAAATAGCATACCCAATCTCTGTAATCCATAGCTTCTAATGAATTCAAAGCGGCATCAATCTGTATCTGTGCATCCCTCGGTAAACGAACGAATTGCGCTGCAGGTATGGTGGTTTCGAACTTGATTTCTTGCGCAATATTTTCAATAGTTATATTTTGATGAGTTGAACTATTGTTCTCATTGCATGATTTTCTAAATGAAATGCGCCGAATAAACATAAAAAATAAATTATCCAAAGACAGATGATTTCCCACAAATGTAAAGCAATTTTTCAAGCTTTCGTAAGTAAATTCTAGATTTCTAATTATATCTGATGATAACTCGGTTGCTTCATATTTGTCACAGCTAGATAGAAAAAAATTATAATTTTATAATATATCTACGATATTTGCTAATGTAATTCAATTTAGAAACGTACCAACTGTCTGGAAAGGTTATTAGAAGTAAGTTATCATTTTGAGCAGCGTAGTTGACATGAATCTTTTCCTTTGCAAAGCGTACCATTGAACTGAAAAATTAAAATTTCTTTTTGTTTTGCGAGACATAATTTTTTTTCCAATGGCTAGTTTGAGTAAAATATTCTAGAACAAATAATGTGTAGTTGATGGAGGAAAATTAGCTTATACCATCCTAAAGAAAGTAAGAAGGTAAATAGTGGGAGAAGCAGACTCCGAATTTATCTGCAATAAATTGTAACCAAGTCATTAATAGGCTCTAACGAATTTTAAAGTACAATGAAATTGAATTCAATGTTATCTTAAAGTTTCGAGGCCGAAGATATTTTATGGAAATAACAGAAATAGATTGAACTGATTGAGAAAATCTGGTATTAAATTTTAAGATGGTATGAGTTCTTTTTCTCTTATTAATTATTCAAAAAGTCTTTGTCTTAAATTAGGGCATGAAAATCCTTGCTTAGGATTTAGGTAGAATAAGGATTAATCGACTATCAAATTACATTTGATATAATTAAATCAAATTATTATTATAGACAAGATATAACTGGGATACAAATTGAGATACTACGTAAAATTTTGTGGCAGTCTAAAGTTACAATAGGACTATATCAAGACAGTCTATCCAAGACGATCTAATCAGTTTCCAACCTGCTCCTGATCAGGCTAGTGTGATTGGAAAATTTTCCAACTGTTTCTAGACGGTTTGATAAATTCTCGACTCGAAACGAATCAGACAATCATTATTTTAAAATAATTATTAAATTATACATAATGAAATCAATAAAATTGTTATTAGAAATAAGCAAAACTTTATTTGCTTATTATTTATATAGGATTTTATTATTGGATCTATAATTTAATTCATGCGGTTTTTTTTCAAAATTTGAACGTTTATTTAATAAAAACATGTACAATAGTATTATTCAAAGTATTGCCCATCTGAAGCTATGACTTTTCCCCATCTTTCGGCAATTTGTGGATTCCATACCAAAAGAACTGCGTCGGCTTGGCGGCGAAGAATGAATCAAGCCAATTTTTGATACCCTGTTCTGATGTGAACCGTATTCCAGTGAGGGCGTTCTGCATCGACCGGAACAAATGGTAATCAGAAGGAGAAAGGTCTGGAGTATAAGGCGGGTCGGGTAAAACTTCCCATCCACTGTTTTCCAAATAGTTCTTAACCGGAATAGTAAAATAGGGCTGAGCGTTGTCATGATGGAAAATGATTGCCTCGTGTTTGGTCGCATATTCCGGGCGTTTTTCGACTATTGCTCTCTTCAAACGGATTAATTGTGTTCGGTAGTGTTCTCCATTGATGGTTTCACCCGGTTTTAGAAGCTCATAATACAGCACACCCTTCGGATCCCACCAAATACAGAGCATTACCTTTGCGCCATGGATATTCGGCTTTGCCGTTGATTTTGCTGGTTGGCCGGGTTTCACATATGATTTTTCGCGCTTCGAGTTGTCGTAATGGATCCATTTTTCATCACCAGTAACAATCCGATGCAAAAATGACTTCTTTTTGTGGCGTTCCAGCAGCATTTCGGACATGTAAAACCGCCTTTCAACGTCTCTCGGCTTGAGTTCATGTGAAACCCAATTTCCTTGCTTTTGAATGTATCTGGCTGCTTTTAAACGTTTTGAAATGACTGCTTGATTGACTCCCAAAGATTCTGCGAGCTCTTCTTGTCTTTGGCAACAATCTTCATCGAGTAATTCTTCCAGTTATTCATCTTCAAACTTTTTTGAAGAAGAACTCCCCGCAAAAACACTTTTTCAGGCACAAAATTCGACATATTTGAGTGAAAAAAAATTATTGTTGTTCACGCTTCAAATGAATGACATATACTGAAAAAGACGCACAATGACAGTAGCTTCCCAACGTATGTTCGGAATATTGGAACGATGGAATAATAATCAAGTTACGCCATCTCTTAGCAAACTGCACGAACTCTTACGGATTTGTTCAATAATAAGAAAAAATTTCAATCCATCATCATTTTATTAATGTGAATATGGTTTGAATATTTTTATATTTATAAATAAATAAAGCCGAATTTAAAATTTAATGAATTCATCAGTTTTGGGCGATCGTAAATAAAAGTTGCGTGAAATAGCTGACATCTTAAAGATATCAGAAGGTAGTGTGTTCACAATTCTATACGAATCACTGGGATTGCGTAAGTTGTTTTCGAAGTGGGTTCCGCGTTTACTCACATCCGACCAAAAACAACAACAACAACGCGTTGAGGATTCAGAGTAAAAAGATCGTCAGCTGAGTGGACTGCTTCGAATTGCTTCCTCACCCCCCATATTCTCCAGATCTGCCCCCCCAGCAACTCCTGGCTCTTTGCTGACCTGAAAAAAATGTTGCAGGGAAAGAGATTTGGCTTTTTTATTCGTTTTTTTTTTGCAAAAAGCTATACCTTGAAAACGAATTTTTAGACGCAAAGATAAAAAAAAATTATTTACATTTTTTGTTCCAGAGTGATCTTGTAAGGCAATATCTTGCACACCGTTTACATCTGCACTACGCGCAAAGTCCACTTTAGGTGCTTTGATATGCTAACTGGGTATGATTTTTATGTATTTGGTCATTAAGTATGAAGTTGGAAGTTTCTTATGTATGAATTTTGACATTTAATATCTTCCACATTTTTCATTGGCATTTGTTTTTATTTTGTACATTGTGAATTGGAGAAGGTTCAACTAGCGATAGCACAGTAACGCTTTGGTTTTCTGAATTTCGTTCTGGGAATTTCAGTCTCGAAGATGAACCACATGGAAGACCCCAACCCAAAATAAATAAAGATAAACTGAAAGCTATTGTATAGGCGGGTGACAGTTCTCAAACTACTCATGAGTTAGCATTGAAATTTGATGTTTCTATCCCAATGATATTAGATCATTTGCATCAAATCAACAAAGTTAAAAAGCTTGACAGACGGGTTCGGCAGGAATTATACGGACATCAGATGAAAAAACGTTTCGATGCTTGTGTTTCTTTGCTCTCGCGGAATAAAGGAGAGCCTTTTATGCACCGTATCGTTACTTGTGATGAAAAATGGATCCTCCATGATAATTGTATACGTTCAGCACGCTGGTTGGATAAGGATGAAGTTCCTAAACATAGCTCAAAACTAAACATTTATCAAAAGAAGCTCACCGTTACTACTTGGTGGTGCAGACACGGTTTAATTCATCATTGCTTCATACAACCTTGTCTCGAAGAGTTCTCTCGAAATCAGGGACTTCGTCGAGACCGTGACAAGGGAGGAAGTTGTTGCTGCGCTCTGCATTGCGCTGGGTAAACCCGACCTCGAGGATCCCTGCAGGCCTTTCAAACGTTTCGGCAGTGATCCAGCTGGCCCAGGTGGACGCCCAAATTTTTGCCGTCATACTCGACCATCCTATTTTTTTATCGGTGGAGGTGCTGAAGCTACGTCAAGGTCAACTCCACTTTTTTAAATGGAACTATGTATTTTTTTTCGATTACATTATTACAGATTTTAAGACGAATTCAGCGAACTACAAAACAAGGTCATTCTAGCCACGCAAAGTATGAAAATATTCGAAAAATCGAAACATATCGGAATAATCACTTTCAAAGGATCCACTAACCTTGGTTTGGGTCTACCTACAGAAAATGCTCGAAGTGATAACTCTCGACTTGTAAGTACTTGTTAATTCGCTAATGAAAAGACCATCTACCTTCAGCCAACATTTGTGGTGTAATTTCGGTACATACTCGGCGTATTCTTTCTTTCATGTCGTCAGGCGTGGTACACTACCGGTCAGAATTGTGGGACTACCTATTTTTCGATAATTGCTTGAATTATCCTAATTTGAATTATGCGAGTGAACAAAATTGTTCTCTTAATTAAATTCAAAGCTATCAAAATTCCTGATAAAATGAGCGCAGCATGAAGTCGTTTTGTTAAATTTCGAAGAAGTTAATGCATAAATAGTCAAGATTTCAATGATTTCTTAAATTTTAAATAACTTCCGAAATAATAAACATTTCTTAATGTTCTTGGACTCATTTTGAAGCTAATTTGTTACAAAATCGAATCAAATTATTAGCATTAATTTGTGACTTTTTTCGTATATAGTGCACGAGGTTAAAGTTCAAATAAAAAAGTTGGAAAAATTACAATATTGCTTTTGCTGAGGAAAACATTTTTATAAGATATATGAAACATATGATCATGAAATTTCTATGGAATGCTCTTGAAATATATATTCATATAATCTTTATTATGATTTACCTACAGATGAAATTTTTTCAAATTTTCCTTACTTTTTTGTTACAATTTTAACTCTTAGCATTATGCAAGAGAAAAATTATACATTTATATTGAAAATTTATTGCGATATGACAAATGTTTAGTACAGAAAAAGCTAAGATAGCAGCCGCATTATTTTCATTAACAATTGGTCGACGTTTTACTCGTGTTTGTTTCACTGTACTGAAGCGATAGAAACGGTCAGCTAATTGCTTAAAAGCCATGTGCATTCCTCCTGCACCATCAAAATATCAAAATATTCTTGAAAATCGTTCATTTTTGCGTTCCGATGTACTCACATTAGAAGGTAATGCGTGACTAACTGATATGTCAACAGAAAATGCTTACTTTCTGCCGATGTCAGCAATACCCTATCGATGTCTATTATCATGGTTATCGTAAGAAATGAAAAGTAATGAAAATGATTTTTCGACTATTTTCATACTTTGCGTGACTAGAATGACCTTGTGTTATAGGTCGTTGAATTCGTCTTCAAATCGGTAATAATGTCATCGAAAAAAAATACATGGTTCAATTTAAAAAATTGGAGTTGACCTTAACGTAGCTTCAGAGCCTCCACCGATAAAAAAATAGGGTGGTCGAGTATGACGGCCTTCTCGAACACTGAAACTTTTGTCTAAAACATTTTTGGATATGATCAATGGTTTGAGTGATATCGCTTTGTAACACTTTATGTGTCACCCTGTATAATGCATATTGATATTGCGTATTGAATTATCTAACTAGTTAATTTCATTTTGTAATTGAGTTCACCCAGACGATATTTTTAACTAAATAGCCTTTCATCCTCCCATTATTGAATTTTCTTAACATATTCTTTTGTTGCTTTTTACAAATGTCCTTCCATTTTCTCATAATTTTGGAACACAACATTCATTCCTCATAAAATTGAACCGGCTGCGCTACTAAGGCGTTCTAAGGGTCCTTCGTCGATAAAAAGTCATCATAAAGGAGCATAAACTCAAAATCGAGACACAAAAGTGATCCTAGTCCAAACTCTAGGGGGAGAGGGAGGGGGTAGATATACGTGTCTAGTTCCAGATTAAATAAATAACACATTTTGTTTTACTGTTACAGATATGTAATCCATGTACAGTAAAACCTATCGTAGCTGACACTCTCTTAACGAACATCCCACTCTAACGTTTCACATTATTGGTCGAGAAATGTGCATGGTCAGGGTCGTCTTAAACACCGTCTTTGGAGGGTCCTCATATTTTTGTAAAATATCTTGGTAATTTCTTTTTTCAATGAATATTTTTAATGAAATATTATTTTAATTAATGATTATATTTGAATTATAAATTTTAATTACAATTTATCTTCGAAAAATTGGAGAATTTTCATAACCAATTATATTTCAAGTTATTAAGATCTTAAATATGTATGCACAGTAGTGCAACATAACCTCAACTGTCATCTATACATTTTTCTCTAAAAGCACTAAGTATTCCTTATAGTTTTTTATCGACTGAATTTATCCATGAAATTTTTTAATTATCAACAAAAAAAACTGATTATTTTTCAAACTAACTTTTACTCACCTTCTTGCACAAAAGTAAACACAAAAAATATGTACAAGCCGCCCATATGTGTCGGCTCCGATAGGTTTTACTGTATTCGTAAAAGTAACTTAAAAATAGTTTAAGATGAACCAAACTAGGAAAAATTGTGTTGAAAAGAAATTTGAAAAAACAATTTATGCATATTATCCTTAAAAAATTAAAACCTTTATTGAGCCACTTGAAAAACTTGCAAAGTTTACAAAATACTTGCTCTTTTATTTTGTGAGCCACACGGAATGTTGCTTATTACTTCATAAAAATTCTATAAAGTATTTCTTCGTATTTATATATATTTATACATAGAATTGCATAGGACATCCTGCGTGCGCTTTGAAAAGCGCAAGAGAAAATTTCATTTAATTCAAAATAGCTTCGCAGTGCCGGCAGGGCAGTCGCCTTCGCCTACTTTGCTATAATTATTTCTCAAATTTTAAATCAAATGAGTTCTATCAAGTTTTATTATTATTATTTATAAAGTACTAAAAATTAATGTAATTTGGAAGTGCAGTGCACGAGCGATAATTTGTGTCAGCCGTCACTGTTGTTGAGACTTGTGTCTGCTGTATCTTGCATTTAGCCTCTTTCTGTTTTTATAGCAGCACGAATTCAAACAGTAGATACGTCTGACAAGTTTGCTGGTTGTTGGCTGTTGTCGTTGTCTTCTTGACTCTTGTCATTTTGTGGCCCTTTATGATGACAATTCATCGCCGAGTGATCCTTAGAACGCATTAGTAACGTAGCCGAACCCCTTTCAGGAAAAGCCTAACTTTCAGTGCTTTTACCTAAAATTTCAAAAATTGATTCTCAAAGAACGAACAGAAGATATTGACCGATTCAAAACAGATTTTGCAGGTGTGTTTCTAGTATTGGTGGGCCACTTTTAAAGATCAGAGTTGAACATAAAGAAGCCGAGACCGAATTTTCTACGTCAAGTCAAATCCTATCTACATGCAATAGAACAAATTCACTACAATTTACTCATGTAAAAAAAGTCGTCTAATCACATGGTACTCGTAATAAGAAATATAGAAGAAAATTATCCTGTTCGCGGAAGAATTAATCATACGACAATAAGCAGTATCACGTGTAGGCAATACAGTAACGAAGTGGTCATTAGTGAACGAGCCAGTAACAGATTATCGACACAGCTCTTTGAAAGTGTGTTGTTACCATGAAAGCTTAATGATAATATGATCATAAGTAATTAATTATAAATCATAAATAACACAGATAAACAAAACTGACCTACGTCCTTATCTGCAAAAAATAAAAATTCGGATTATCCGGTGCTGAAATATCTTGAAAAATGCGTACCTTTCTTTGCAATTTCCTAAAACTTGTACTAAATGCTGTGCTGGGCATGAGATCTTCTTTTAACCATATTAAAATGTTTGATGTTTGCTTGAGCGAACATGTTTTTTGATCGGATCTCAATAAGATCGACAGTGATGTGAATTAAATGTGAGTGATCGTCTTATATTTTAAAATTCTTAATCAAGTAACATAAGACGATCACGCACATTTCATTTGTTTCTGAAATTCATGCATTTGTGAAGTATAAGACGATCAACCACATTGTTCAGTCTTCGGTGAAACTTGTCTTCGATCATAGTGAATACACTCATAAAGAGCTTTAATGTAAAGAATAAGCAACAGATTGTTTATGCGGCTGTTCCATTCGTGGCCAAGCTTGTTTTTATACATGTGCCTAAAGCAGAGAAAAGCTTGGATGTAATAAAAAATAAGCGGCTTAATTCTGAAGAGGATGAATCAGAACTAAAACGTTCGAAGGAAAATCCGATTGTATTCGATCAAGCTGAATTGAACGATCTCAAAAGAGATCTTAATCTACCATAAGATAAAGCTAAATAAATTGGTGGAATTGATGAAAGCTTTCGAACATAAGCACACAGCCAGCGAATAACGTTTATTCATCGATTCAAATAAGACTAGTCTGAAGAAAGTTCCTAGGAACTTGGGATTGGTCAGTGACGAGCACGGAGAAAGATTCCACCAAGATATAGCAACTATTGAGAAGAGAAATCCGGGTTGATGGCGAAAAAAAATTTTCACTCTTAAACAAAAATTGTTAAACAATTTTTTATTAACCATTTTAATTGCAAACATCTATTAAAATAGGCATGATAGCAAAAAACGGAAGCCAGATCCGTGTTCATCATTGAAAAGTCCTTCGGAAATGATATGTCGCATTCAGCGATGACATAGGTCATTTTTGTTGATCAGCGTAATAGATAAAATGATCACTGATCATGCAGTACAGATTTTCAATACTTAATGGTATATTAGTCAAAATTCATAACTACTTTGGCATTTCCTTTGTCTGTTCTGGTAAATATTAGTTCATTATGTTCTTTCAAAAATATTTGGGTGTAGTTCTCGACTTTAGAAAGGGGGTTGTTATTATTTTTGGATTTGTCATTCTGTATATAGTTTTGTAATACATAAACAATATTAGATTTGAATTCTTCAGGATTATTATTATCAATTAGGTTCATCTTGTTTTCAAAACTAGCTGCAGTTTTTTCTCTTAATTTATGTTTGTTTACCTCGTTATCAGTATAAAAGTTATGTCCAAGAGTAAGGAAATAGTTAACATCGTTAGGAATATTGATATCGAATAGCCTAATCAGCCATCAAGGATTAGTATTATTATAATGTATGCTATTATTGTTATTGTAATATTTCTTTTAAAAAAGTCAAATTTATTCTTGAATTCTTCAATAAGGGCTTTATCATATTTATCTATAGTACTATGCTGGCAGTTAAAAGATTATTCCGTTTAATTTCCATCTAATATTGTAGTTATGTTTCATTTTATTAATTGTAGTTTATTCTGTAAGAATTCAGTAAGTTTAATGATTTCCCAAATTTCGAGGTTTAAAACTTTTTATTTCATAGATACGATATAATTTATCATATGTTATGTTATATGAAAATTCGCATGGATAAACATGCTGGTTAAATAAGTGACATAGTAAAACACCTCTACTACGGCACCTTAATAGGAATCTCGGCTGGTTAGAGTTCTCGTCAAGAAGTTTTACAGCTAGTAGCTGAAGTTTTAGAAGGTTGTGGGTATTTAATCTATATCAGTCTCATAAGCAAATTCAGTTATGAAAATCTTAGAAAACAACATATTAAAACGATTACCATATAAACCAATATTTTTTCTTCGATACGTCGATGCCAATGTAACTTTTATTCCTATTCCCGAAATTGACCATGATATACGCGCCTTAAGCCGTATACCTTTATGATAGAAAAATACTCAATTTTCCTATCAGTAAGATACTTGTCCGAAATTAACTTAAAGGCGACTCGAAGTCTCTCAAAAACAGTACCGTTAGAACGGTATGGCCATGCCTCCTTTTCTGACACACGTCTAGACATCGGAAAAACCCTTTCCTTGTCTCACCCCTACGGCTGACCGATCCACAAGCATCTTCCCTCTCCCCTCTACCCCCTTGCCATGTAACGGACTTCACTCCTACGAGATAGGAAGAGTGATCTCAATCGGTCACTAGCAACAGGGAAGAAAAGGATGTAGTGACGCTAGCCATAGGATAGAGGAAGACAGCGATATTTCCTCCCTCCAAGAAGCTAGCAAAGTCGCTGAAGGGAAGGAGGCTCGGTACTCAAAAACTATATTAAAAAAACCGTACCTCCTTCCACTGCGACATTTCTCCTCACTTTCCGTCCCTATAAGAAGGGCCTCGAGATGCTTGAGAGTCAGTTCACTTGAGTCAGGAGTTCCTGACCTACGCCAAGCTGGAAGTACGCCTAGTGTAACATCTCAAATAAAGACTTTCGCCCTCCAACGACTTAGTTTGATTCCTCCCGCCGAGATCCAGTCAAAGAAGCCCGTAAATCTCGAGACTTACTCTTAGATTACTAAGAGTTATCTCAATTTCTTCACTCTTTGAGACACTCAGATCCCTGAGTCTCTCTCTCTCTCTCCCTCTTTCTCTCTGAGACTTACTCTTAGATTACTAAGAGTTATATCAGCCTCTTTACTCTTCCAGACATTCAGATCCCTGAGTATCTCCATCTTTTTTCTCACTATTACGAGACTTACTCTTAGATCTCTAAGAGTTATCTCAACTTCTCCACTCTTGAGACACTCAGATCCCTGAGTATTTCAGCTCAACCTACGACTCGACCGATTATTCTCTCTCACTAGAGTAAGGTCCTATCACCTACCCAGATCCTAAGCTTCAGTTTACCAACAAAATAAAAGATAATAGTATCATCCTTCTTGGATGTATATCTCACTCTCATTGATGATACATTTACTACTAATTGGTATAGGAAACCGAGATAATCTGATAGGTACCTTATTTACCTTTCTCACACTAGATTTTATTCAACCTATCTTAACACCAAGGATTTGCAATAATTAAAACAGGAAAATTAACGGTTGTTCCAGAGAAATAATTGAACAAGAAGGAATCTGCATACGTGATTTTTTTTTTCGGTGAGGAGGAAAAATGGCGAAATCTTTTAAAGATGTAGTAAAGGACTTTCCTAGGACGGGTCGAGGCATACCTGTTAAAAAAAACCAAAAACCCCCTCTTTCGGACCGATACACCGCCCGTGGAACCGCCTTTCTGCTTTAAACTTCGCGGGCGGTTGGTTCCAGCTTAAAGTCGCGTACGACTCTTCCGTCGTCCGTTCGCCCGGGACTCCCATCCGCGGTCACACGCCCGTTAGGCAATACAGAATATTCGAAAATTAAGTAACATTTTTAAAATTATGTTTAAAAAGCATAATATTTATATTATTCAACAGCAATAATTTGTTGAAAATTTTATTCCACCCATTTAAACATCAAGGATTTATAATAATTAAAACAAAAAAATTAACGGTTATTCCAGAAAAATAATTGAACCAGAAGAAATCTGAATAAGTGGGTTATTGCCGTGTTTAAGTATAGTCTTTCTATCTAACGCTAGGACATACAAGAATGAATACGGAAGGTAACAGCTTGTAAGTGACTGAAGAACGAGAAAGGATCTGCTGATTGACGTACCTCTCATGAAAAGTGGAGACACCGGTACAAATCCGGGACGAGGGAGATTTTTCTCGATATTTTATTTTATTTGCCTAGAAGAACCATTAATTTCTCCATTCTAATTGATATTTCTTAGAAAATTAACAATAATACCAGCATTATTCATGCACTAAGAATCGTAGACCTTCAATAAACGAAACATATAAGACATTAGACAAACTAATCATAACTTACAGCTACAATCACAAGACACAAAAGAGATAGTAAAAGCGATAATGGAAAAATAGCATTGATTCAACACTCCCATGCTTTTGTGTGATATTTTGAAACATTACATATCAATAAACCGCAGTACTGATATTGAGAACATTAGTATTACATACCAGAATCTTATTCAATTCACTTAAATCTATGAACTACAATTATTACAATAACTGAGCGTAACTATACGAACATAATTAGTCCATTTTTGAACAGAATCACTTCCCAGCCGTGTGGTTTTATTTCTATCCAAGGCTATTTCTTCAGAAATTAACATTAATACTTCATATACCTTGTCTGTCAATTCACTCAGCAACCACTTTCAACATGGACAGTAATCCCAGTTCAGAATTTTAATTATTACTAACGAAGATAATAGTCGAAAATGTTAGTATCTTTTAAAAAAATATTGAAAAATTTAAATTATATGACGGAATTACCTTATATTTGGCTATTACCATAATTGAAGACGCAAAATGCAATGTACATACCATCGAAGAATTTAAGGTTAGTTAATGATTATAAATGATACCACATATATTTCTCGTTGCTAACTTTATAATATAAATTTCTATCAGGAATTTTTATTCTAGATCGATGCTATACTTATATTTTATGTACTTTTGACATCCCTAAAAACTCAAAATAATTATATCGTTTGAGTTAGTTAAACCGTGGTGCTACATGAGAGTGAGCACATTAGCCAGATTATTATTTTTTATTATTTAATATTGGTACTTTACGTTCAAACGTTCTTGACTTTTTAATGTTTAGTGATGATCCTTTTTCAAGTGTTATTAACTTTTTCTTTTCTAAATTTTGCGTACTTTTACCTTGTCGAGTTTGTATTGATGGTACTTTGGCTGTGCTTACCTTTATATTTCTATTATTATTTAAATTAGAAGAATTATCTGTGATGTGTCATTGGGATAGTGATTGATGTATTGCATGTAAGGAGGATATTGATACTGACAAGGAACCCTAGATAGGTGTCCCACTGCGATTTTGTTCGTTCGCACATATGTTGTAGTACTCGAAAAACTAAGCGACACGCATTTTTTTTACGTGCCCAAAATGGTTTTTAGAGGGTAAAAATCACCCCCGAAAAGTGCGGTACCAAATACCCATTTAATTGTTTCACATATAATAACAGAATCTTTTACAATCAAACCAACTCGAAAAATATCCTCACTATGAGAGATGAAATATGTGATTTTGTCAATTTGATAAAAAAGATTTTTTTGGGGGGGGGGGGGACTAGCCCACAATAAGTTTTAATTATACAAAAAAATTTCAAAAAGACATTATTTTAACCCGAAAAATCTAAGAAAAATATATGTTGCACGCGATAATAAAATAAACTTTACGTATATTTGCATTTTAATGAAAAATTAATTTATAAGGGGTAACCAACCTTACGTGCATGTTATTATATTTCTACAAAATAAAGTAAATTTTGCGTACAAAACCAAGCAGAAAAAATTCTTTCGCACAGAGGGTTGAGAAATATAAATTGCTTAATTTAGTCGAAACATTTGATGGGGGTAAACTACCCCAAAAGAGGTTACGATCCCACAAGTAAATTACCAAATGACTGCTAATTCATGTCGTAAAAATCTGAAAAAGTGTATATGCCACGCGATAATAAAATAAACTTTACGTTTATTTGCATTTTCATGAGAAATTAATTTATAAGGGGTAACTACCCTTAAGTGCATCTTATCATATTTCTACAAAATAAACAACACGCTTGTCGGCCCTACTTTCGGGAAAAAAACATTTTCCAACCAGCTCTGAAAGTGTTCTGCGGATAAAATAATTATAAATATTTAAAAACTGTAATGAATTTTTATGACCAAAAATTACTAAAAATAAACAAATTTACCAGACGTAAGTTTTCTATATTTAGATACAGCTACAAAGACGTTTATAGGCTGAAAAATGGTTTTTTGTACTATGGGTCCAAATTTTTCACTTGTCTCTTTTAACACAAGATAAATTGCAGATAGAAGCTTTCCATCGGCAGAAATCGTGGGCTGGATAGTGTAGCTGTGAGTTGTAGAAGAAATAGATTGGACGACACATTTGACTTGCCGTGTACCTTCAATTGCCAATGTTCTCCCAGAATGAATTTCTAACTGGAATACACTTTGATCCGAGTTATAATCATTCTCTCTCCCATATTGAGTGATGTACGGCTTCACTTCATTCACAAAATTCTCCACATTTACTTTTAACATTCCCTTATCTTCTAATGTTTTTCTGGTGATGAATTTATTGGCTTTTCTCGATGTTATTCGGTGAGTTCGTTTAAACTTCCACACCCACCAGTCAGATGCTTTGAATCGTGTGTCTTCAAAACCAAGGATATTTTTAGCATGTAGACCCCATTTCTATAGGTCTACATCGTGAATTATCATACCAGCATCAATTGAACTTTTAAAATTGTTCAATGTGTACTCCACAATACGATGCAACTTTTCCATGTATGTACCGCCTTTATTTATTTGTCCTGCTCATCGCCTCAATTGACGTACTGATGTTACTTTTCTGAACCGATGTTGAACAGCACTCAACTCACGATTGCTTTTTTTCATTCCGCTTCTCCAAAACTCCACTGCTCTTTGTTTATAATCGAAGTCAACATTTTCATTATCTCTCGTACAAACAGCGTCATCTAATTTGGAATCAAGTTTAGGAGTCCACTCTACATAGGTGTCTTCCACAGCGGAAGGCTCCCAGTCTTTATATGGTTCTGAAAAGTTTAACATATTTTCTTCAACAATCTCAACGTCATTGAACTCATTCATAGCCTGAATTAGTATTTCATTGAAATGATCTGCCAGTTGCCGTTCTGCATCATTAACTTCACTGTCAGGTATGTTCATGGTTTGAAATGCAATTAACAAAAGTTGTATTACATTTAAGGGATATATAGGCATGCTTACAAGACTTGATAAACTGTTCACTGATAAGTTTCACTGCAGAATCAAAAAGATAGACTTTTAAACTTGAGAACGATGAAAGCAACACTGAACGATTATTCGCAGTCTTTACAAAAGTTCGCATATTAAAAATAAAACTTGATCTTGAAAAACAAATACATTAAACCTCATATACTATACATTTCAATACATTCGTAAAGATACGTGGGTCGAGATAAATAGCAGCTTAATCAGTTTAACCTTCTGCATGAGTCAAACATGTAATTTATGTATGTCTACAAATATAAACGTATATGTATAATATAGAGTTCTTTAATTTATAGAAATATAATAACATGCACTTAAGGATGGTTACCCCTCATAAATTAATTTCTCATGAAAATGCAAATATACGTAAAGTTTATATTATTATCGCGTGGCATATATATTTTTTTCAGAATTTTCAGCTTCAATTTAACCTATTTGATAATTTTCTTGTATAATCGTAATTTTTTGGGGTAGTTTACCCCCATAAAATGTTTCGACTAAATTAAGCAATTTATATTTCTCAACCCTCTGTGCGAAAGAATTTTTTCTGCTTGGTTTTGTACGCAAAATTTACTTTATTTTGTAGAAATATAATAACATGCACTTAAGGGTGGTTACCCCTTATAAATTAATTTCTCATGAAAATGCAAATATACGTAAACTTTATTTCATTATCGCGTGCAACATATATTTTTTCCAGATTTTTCGGGTTGAAATAATGTCTGTTTAAAAATTTTTTGTATAATTAAAACTTATTGTGGGGCAGTTTACCCCCCAAAAATCTTTTTTATCAAGTTGACAAAATCACATATTTCATCTCTCATAGTCAGGATATCTTTCGAGTTGGTTTGATTATGAAAGATTCTGTTATTATATGTGAAGCAATTAAATGGGTATTTGGTACCGCAATTTTCGGAGGTGATTTTTACCCCCTAAAAACTATTTTGGGCACGTAAAAAAATACGTGTCGCTTAGTGTTTCGAGTACTACAACATGTGTGCGAACGTACAAAATCGGAGGGGAACACCGACCTAGGGTTCCTTGTGAGGATTATAATTAGTATTTGATAGGATGTGCGTATTTTGAAATTTTTTAGTTGCGTTTTACTTGGGGTTCTCTGACGGTGATAGTGGCGGACGCCGGTTACCCGGAGTCAGTCCTGTCACCGGAGCAGTTCAAGCTCTTTAGGGAGGCCACGTTGCACGCCCTGGACAAAGAACCGGTCAGCAATTGGCCCAAATCGCTAAAGGCGACGGCCTGGGTCCCCGGAAAACCGGAAGACCCGGCTGTCGTTCTGCGGCGTCTGGAGGGGTTCAACCCCTCGCTGAAAACAGCATCCTGGCGTATTGTCAGGCATGAGAGACCTCAGGAGGCTAACGCGACGGGGGGATTAAAACACCTCCTAGTCGTTCAGGTCCCTGAGCCTCAGGCGAGAGCCTTAGCAGGCCTTAACGACAGGCGCTTCTATCGTTTCGGGCAGATTGCCTTTAAGGTAAGTGGCCGTGAGCAGGAGGAGCCTGCCATGGAAACGGAGAGGCCAGAGTAGCCCTAAATGGCTGCATCCGGCTTATCCATCATCTAAATTAACTTTCATCACAGCAAAAGCGCTTCTGCGGTTCTGCAGAAAAGCATAGCTGTGATGCAGACAGGCATCCCACTTATCCAAGAACCTTGGATGAATAAGGAAGTCATAAGGGGATTAGGGGGGGGGGCGGCATTTATTGTTACTGGCGAAGAACGTCAACATCGTCCCACTACTGGATCTTTGCTCCAGAGACGTCATGGTGGCTTCAGTCGACCTGACAGGTATTGGTAAGCTAGTCATAGGATCGGCATACTTTCCTCATGACGGGGCGTCCCATCCACCGGAGAAAGTCCGCTCACTGGTGGACTACTGCAAGGTAAGGCGCCTGCCCCTACTCTTGGGGTGCGATGCCAACTCCCACCATAAGCTGTGGGGTAGCACGGACACCAACAGAAGGTGTGGAGACCTAGTGGACTATCTAATCACTACTGACTTGGATATTCTAAATACAGGTTCTAAATACAGGTACGATACCGAGTTGCCGGAACTCTGTGCGAGAGGAGGTAATCGACATCACCCTCTGCACCGGGAGCTTTCGAGATAAAGTCAAAAAATGGAGGGTCTCAGATGAACCCTTCCTATCTGACCATATGCAGATAATGTACGAACTGGAATCTTACGCACCTTCTGGGCCTACTTGGGCCAGACCAATTTTCGTCAGACATTATTACTGCGTATGAACGCAACTGCTTACCTTCGAAAATCAAGAAGGCGCAGGAGTCTCACTGGTGGAATAGGAAGCTTGAGAAACTTCGTAAAGAAACCAGAGAAAGGTTCAGACGGGCCAAAAAAGGCAATACGGAAGAACTATAGAACTTGGCCAATGCAACTAGGGATGCATATAGGAAAGAAATCAGGGAGGCCAAAGGTAAGAGCTGGACCTCCTTCTGTTCAAACATAGAGAAGGGAGCGGAGGCGGCAAGGCTGAACAGGCTAATGGCCCGCAACCCGGGAGCTATGTTAAGCACTCTTCGACTGCCAAACGGAACGTACTCAGAGTCGGACGAGGAGACCCTGAGCCTTCTGACGACAGCGCACTTCCCGGGCTTTAAGGGTCCGACCGAGGTGAGGGGGTATTCTCAGAAGGACCGACCGCTGCCTGCGACCCAATTGGGAATACGTGGGCGGCTGGCCTATGAGATCGCCTCCCCAGCCGGGGTTAGATGGGCTTTGAAGTCTTTCAACCCTTTCAAGTCCCCAGGTCCGGATGGCATCTACCCGGTCCCCCTGCAGAGGGCTGGGGAACCCATCATAGGGCCGCTAGTGAGACTTGCTAGGGCCAGTCTGACTTTGGGTTATGTCCCCAAGGCTTGGAGTGGGACAAGGGTAATATTTATACCTAAAGCAGGCAAGAACGGATGGACGTCTCCGAAGGATTTCCGACCAATCATCCTTACCTCCTTCGTACTACAAACGGCGGAGAGACTCGTGGACAGATATATCCGCGACAAGATTCTGACGGCAAAACCGCTTCACAGGGATCAGCATGCCTACAGGGCCGGTCGCTCGACTGAAACAGCCATGAGCAAAACAGTGAATCTAATTGAGGACCAAGTGAACCTTAAAGGATTCGCTATCGGAACACTCATAAATATTGAGGGTGCCTTTAACCACACATCCAGTGAAGTGATCAGGAGGGCTATGATTAGGCAAGAAATCCCCATAGCTGTCGTGGACTAGACCTGCCATATGCTAGGAAACAGAAATATAACGATAACCAAAGGAAATACCACCCTTTGAGGGATCGTTGAGACAGGGTGCCCGCAGGGAGGAGTACTATCTCCCCAGCTGTGGAATCTAGTGGTGGATGAACTATTGCATCTACTTACCGACCAGGGATGTCACCCCCTTGGATACAATAAAATTTATACGTAAACCGTTCAAGTTAGTTAATCCATAGTGTTACCTTAAAGCAACCATGTTAGCCGGCTTATGACTTAGTGACTCTTTCTTTTCATAAATTTGCGTATCTGTTCCTTTATGAGTTTGTGCTGATACTACTTTGGTTGTGACTTTCATTATATTTCTGCTCATATTTTTACTCTCTTCTGTGCTACTTTGTACAGAGAAGGAATCCTTGGTAACGAAAGATTTTATCTCTTGTCTTAAGAGATTTTCACGTTGCATTAGGATTTTAACACTCATTCGATGTTCTTTTTTTCTATTTTGGTCGATGTATTTTCATTTATCTTGTTTCTGAAATTTGGATAGCAATTAGTTTTATTATTAGTCTGAGACAATGGAATCATAGAAGGGATTGTATTTTGTGTAAGGAGCATACTGATTCTGAGAGTCGAAAGTGCTTGTATTCGTTTGAATTCGAATGTGTTGGGTTGCGTTTGACACGGAGTTCGTAGAATTTTGTCCATTGCGTGATGGTGTAGATTATGCTTGGCTTTTATCTCTCAAATAAAAATTAACTTTCTGCTGATACCTCGAAACATGATGCAAAAATTAAGTGTTAGTTTGATATTCGGGCAAACCGCGAATAAACGCTTCCAAGGAGCAATCATCGGGAGCCAGACAAAGTGATTTGGCGTTCTCATATTTCTCTCGAGAACTGCCTGTGCTCCTAATCTTAATGACGTTATGTGATCGTAAAATTCGCTTATATTTTCGCCGCGAGACAGTCGACAAACACCCATTTCTCTTATATACCATGAGTATGCTTTACGAGGAGCATATTGTTACTTTGAATGATTACTAAGTTCATTGAGGTTTGAAAAGGTTCTTTCATATGCACTGCTTTTTGCAGCACTTTTTAAAAGTGAGAACACTGCCGTGACATATCGTTTTTCACAATTAGCTGGTACTACGAACGCGCCGTTCATAATATCTTTAATAAAATGTCTAACAGGAATATTTTCGCCGTCAAAAACCGGATCGTTCATAATGCCTTGCTGTATAGCAGAACATTCTGTCATCGATCTTATCATGGATTCATCAAGGGTGCGGGTGAAATTGCTGATAACCTCTCGAGCATGAATATCATCGGTTTTAAAATTGCCTCTAGACTGACATTTTGCCCGCTGTTCTTGTGGCAAAAATAACTTGATTCGCTTAATTAAGTTGACATATGTGCTAGTTGATAATAATAATTTTTGACTTGAAGTTATGTTTGAATAAATTTTGAATTTAAGTTTGCATATTATTTCATCTGACGTGGAGATTCTTGAATTTTATCAAATGTTTCCTTTATCTGTTCAAAATAAAATATTGACTGCCCAAATCAGTAATTTGTATATCTTTTCTTAAGCCAAAATGACTTATTTATATTAATCCGAAAGTATTTAATTATTCAAAGTTTTAATTATATTATTATTTATTTTTTGATTTTGTTGTGAATAAAAATTTTACTATTAAATTTTTATTACTTCTGAATAAATTAAAATAACCTCTAAGTCTAAATTCAATTATTAATTAACTCAATTATGATGATTGAGAAAATAAAATTCAAAATTCTGTGGTTTGAAAGTTCTTAATTTTGTTATAATACAAGTTTGCTTGTGACTATGTTTGTTTATTTGACATTGAATTTCCCGTTCAAAAATACTTCAGGAATTGCACTGACCTCTTGGAAAACTTTGTTTATTTTAAATAACCTCTAATTGACCTGCAACGTTACAATTGACCTATGACCAGGGTACGTACTTCAACGTAGAATTTCCCGCTCTATCGATTGTAGATGTAAAAAAAAGGGGTTTCCATTGAAAAAAACAAAGTTGACCTTCAAAAATCCATGAAGGTCAACTTCAAGGTCAAAATGAAGGTCACCATTATATTCCTCGTTGAAATTTAATTCAGGAATGACCTTCACTTTTTTGAAAAATATTTTACCTGAGGAAATATCCAACCGTCCCGGGATTTTTTGGACCCCCTGTATACCTAAAATTTGCGTAATACTTCAGGCTATCGCTATGAATTTTTCAGATTTTTCAAATATGGTATTTTTTCAAAAAATCAATTTGTTTGAAAAAAAAAATTTGTTTGTTATTAAATTTGGAGTAAAATTTTTTCCGAAAAATGCTACTACATCGGCCATCTAATAATACGTTTATGTAAATTTTTTCAGAATTTTTCCTAGTTTCAGTTTTTAAATAATTAAATAGAACAAAACAAATTTTTTTTGCTTATCCCATGACTTTATAAATAATGCATGAAAGAATCTCAAATTATATATATTATATATAATGCACGTATTAAAGTGTGTGCGTCTACAATTTAATATAACAGGGTTTTCAGATGGCTGTATATACAACTCACGCATTAAAGTGTGTTGGTCTTCAAGTTAAGATAACATAACTTACGCATCCTCAAAGATTCGTGCAAGATTGTAAACACAATACCTTCTTATATATATAAGGTGTTAGCTATCTCATGCAACTTTAATTTACGATCGCCCAAAACTATTCTTGTTCTAGTTAATATAATTAGTTTTGAGATTCTTACGTATATAACTTAAGCTGTTTCTCTGCTTGAGAAGGCAAGGGAAAGAGTTTTGTTGTACAGTTCTCCTAGCTGGTAGCTGGATAACGGCACAATCCTAGCTGGAGTTGAGTAGTGCTAGTCAACTAGTACAGGAAGCGTATCCGACAATCCAAGTTTCTTGCTAAACACTAGTTAAGTTCGTTTTCCGTGGATTTAACTTTCAGAAGTCGACTTAATACGACGATACACGTATTTAACTGCGCTTAATGATTCACGGCTACAGGACTTGCACGACTCAAGAACCAGGAGTGATTTTTACCAAGTACCAAGGTAATCCTTGTGTAAAATACCAATAAAGTCTCGAATATCGAAGGGTCAAATCGAGAAACCGACAGTATGACTTGTAGACTGAACGACTACAGACGAAAGGCTTGTAGACTGAACGGCTATCGACGAAAAGACAAACTCCAAAGGTAAATCTGGGGTTTATATATTATTGATTGTTCCTATAGTGAGAGCGCGCTTGCAAATTTGTGAAACGGCACGTACGTTGTTAATTTGTTGATCGGCACGCGTCTGGCGGCAATCTCAATGACCATGTTTACTGACAGCCGCGTAAACTCCTGAATTCACGGCTCGCTCCCACGCAGGTTATACTACCGGGATCAAAGTCCATTGACGCTCGATGTGGAACATCTTTCTCTCGTCTTTTCACCTATGTTATTTATTATATATATACATGTTGACAATTCGGTGCAATTGTACTAAGGTATAATTGCACTGACTCATCTTTTATTTTATACATTGGATATCAATCTTATTTCTATAGTTTTTATGTGATAGTAAAGTATGTCAGTGTCTAGGTTTTGGAGTTTTATTAAGCTTATTCTGCAGATCCCCAATAATATGATTAATCTCTTCTGATTTAATGCTATTGATTCATTATTTATTATTGCTTACCACTAATCACTATTTGCTAGTGTTAATTATTATTACCAGGGGTGTTAGTTGAAATTTGCCGGTTTTACTCATAGATGTCGCTAGAGATAAGTATACATTTCTATGATTTGGCATCTATGTCATATTTTTCTATGGACAATAACCTTCAAAAATACACAATTACATTCTGCCAAAATAATACCATCATAGTTGTTTACCTCAGTGAAAATGAATACGTATTTTTTTCCCATAAAAGATATTAATTAATTATTTGTATGCATTCGATACAGTCTGCAGTCATGAGCAGTTCCGGGAAGGAAGGAGCCCGAAACCGATCAAACGACTCCCTGCGCCCTTTCTTTTTATATATTTTTGTAGTAAAATTGAATATTGAAGTTTCGGCATAACGACTTCTAGCTCCCCCTTAAGATTGCAGCTAGCAAGTAAATTCACAAACGATTGAATCTCATCTGATACAAAGAAATAAGTTTAAAAATTTTGCAAGTGGGCACCTGGGTACCCTGAGAGTTAAATAACTTCGATAAATCCGTGTATCGATAGAAGGGTTGAAAAATGGAAAAGAAACTGGAGGAGCATAAATATTCTCAAAATAAAATTTAGCTACCATGATCATTCGAAAATATAAAAATTAGCACAAGAAATAATTTGGTTATATAGATTATACTAATTATATTAAAATTTCAAAGCTGCTTAATGCATCTCCGTTCTGGACAATCGCTCTTAACAACCATTCTATCCAGAAGAAGCTGTTCTCGGCACAGAGATTTTTGACATGAAACTAATACCTTCTCATCCATGATAAAAATGTAAAAATTATATTAAAATTAATTTACACGCTAAAACTGCTTACACTTTCACACTGAGAAGTGAGAAGCTGATCAAAAAGGGGGATTTGAATATTTCGAAGAAAGATGTTGATCGATTAATAAAAGGTTCAGTATCTGAACGTTTTTGAGTTTGCTGAATCCGAATCTAAACTCAACTTTCGATTTAGTAAACACGAAAACCTCCAGACTCCAAGTCTTGTATGAATCCAAGTAGTATCTTACAAATTGCGACTGCCATATTGGATCTGCTATTTTAAATTTAAAAAATCTGCCCGCTTCGCGGGCACATTCTCATCGCGCGCAGCTCGCTTCGCTCGCAAGTTTGAGCGCGCCTAGGGCGCGCAATTCGATCGTCGCGCTTCGCGCTCCGTTCTTTCTGGACCTCGCGCTTCGCGCTCGTTCTTGTGCCCTTCACATACATTCAAGTTTATTTCTTATAATTTGATACTAAAGCTCAAACCAATTTTATAATAATATTACTGATGATGTGAATTACACATTTTCTCAAAGTCACTCAATTTCTTTTTGAATTTAAGTGAAACAGGAAATTCAATTTACTTAAGGCTCTATCAGCCTTAAGGAACACATTCTCGTCATGGCGATCGCGGTTCGTGCTCAATTTTCTGTATACATTTCAGTAACTTTTTAATAAATTACATAATTAAAATAATTTATTTTCATCTAAATCTCTCAAAAAGAAAAAACAATCATAGACTTTATTTAAGGAAACGATTTTGCAAAACAACGCTTATTTCGTATCTCACATATTTTTGTGAAAAAAATCGAATTTTTTTAATATTAAAAATCAAAACATAAAATATACCTCCTGTCCCGAAATGTCTTAATGAGAATTTGTAGACCTCATTTAGGCAAACAATTTTCCATCTATACGTTTTATTGTATCTCACATATTTTGTCAAAAAAATTGAATTTTTTAATTTTAATCGTATTTTTTGGAATTGAAACGAAAAATATATGTTTTATCAGAAATTGTGTGAGACAAAATTTGTAGATCTTTTTGAAACGACGAACTTTGTATTCTTACGTTTTTTTCGTATTTCGAATATTATTGTTAAAAAATTGAATTTTGGATTTTCAATAGTTTTTTTTTTTTAATTAAAAAGAAAAATATGCATCTTATGAAAAAATGTTACAATTCAAATTTGTAGGTCTTTGTGTCGAAAATAATATTGTATCATTACGTTTTTTCGTATCTCGTATAATTTAACTGGAAAATGGAATTTTGATATTGACTTTTTTCGAATTTGAATATGCTGTAACATTTCTAATTTTGATTTAATCAAAAAATGTTATCAGGATAATTTGGAGAGATCTATGAGCACTATCTAAAACCAGTATTGAAATTTTTGATTCATTTAAAAAATTATTTTTAAAAACACAAAAGTAGTGCTCAATCCCTCAATTTTGATTGGATGTGGCTGGTTAACGAACTTGTCCTTACTTTTTCGGATCCGATAAAGTGTACCAAAGCTCAATTCAATCTGATAATTCTATCGAGAGTTATGCCGCACTCGACCTACTACAGACAGACAGACAGACACTTTCGTAAAAACCCTTTTTTCTGACTCAGGGGGTCTCAAAACGTAAAGATTTGATGAAAATTTCGAAAGTCATTTTTCACATAAAACCAATACCTTCTCATCCATGATGAGAATGTAAAAATACGATCACTTACCTGACAGGTCGAGAACCCAATATATCCGGTAAGATATGATTCAAAGTAAGAAAGGCTCCTCTCATTAAAAACAGAACAGTCTGTTCAGTCTCGGTTTCTAAATTAGGAAAAATGTATAAAATGTCCTGAGATTCAGATGCCGTCTCAGCAAGACCTGTAGTTTTTAAAAACATGATTCCAATTGTTTGCTTCAAGAAGTTCTTCATGCACCCTTTACTCATATTGTGGTGTATTAGTTGACTCATCACTGGGGATCGCTAGAAAAATAAAACTATCTATTTTTTTTTTATAATATAAAATAAGAAATAATTTTGTTTTATTTTTGAAAGACTTAAACAACACAAAGACATTTTTGTTTTTTATCTGTAGGATCTTCAAGGCAGTTTTTTGCTTAGGAATCACAGAAATTCTACAGTGGCGGAATTGTGGTTTAACCTCATAAATGAAAAAAGGTGGTTGAAAAATGTGAGTAAATTTTTCTTTGCGTGTGTACCCTGTATTAGTTTCATTTGGCTAACGGCAAAGCTAACGTTCAAGTGTTTTCATTTTAAATGCTTTTACAACAGTTTTTACGCTCTGATTTGTCTTTCTACCTGGTCTCCAGTATTTAACTTCATTCTTCGTCTGTTCAAAACTGAAATTTTCTTTGTTTTTAGGACAATGATCTAAACTGGTGAACTCCTTGTGACAAATATCATCTTTGGAGACTATTGCTTTATGACTTTTAAAATCTTTTAAAACCATTTACTCAACCATACATCAATTAATGTATGTAGGATGAAGTTTTGATTTCACGAAATAGCTTTCTAAAAAATTTACAAAATGCTGAAAAAACAAAAAACAATGTTTGTCAACTTCGCTTTAATAAAAATGTTGCAAAAAATCGAGCAATTGGGAAAATACATCTGGAAGAGTCACCAGAATTACTATTAAATTCAGAATCGTTTGTATGATTCTAATTTAAACTAATTTCATCAAATTTTTCATTCTATTTCTGTTGTTTTCCAAATTTTTAGGAAATTTTTTTGCAAAATAAAAAAGTTACCTCACAGGAATTTGGTAATGTATAAAGAAATATGAAATGTTTACGAAGCTATAGCACATAGTCGAGAACATGCCGGGAGCGTACGCTGTGAAGCATGCGACAACTACAGCGGTCTTAACTCTCCATTGTTGTCACGTTACTCTTATCGAGAGAAATGTCAGACGCTTCAAAAATGACCAGGTCATCTCGTAGAGCAGAAAAATTAGCTGCAATCGATGCCTATGAAGAAACGAAAGTTTTACTCTATGCACCAGGTATAGCTGATTAGTGTAAGTATACATTTTTTATTAAGAATCTGAAATCAAAACTTTAATCACATTTTTTTCGAAACGTTTTTGTAAGCGGCGCAGGTGATTAAAAAAATTTTATCCAAGCAATTGCTTTCATTTTTGCACATGTTATTCAACACAACAATAGCTCCGTGGGGTACTAAAATTTATTAATTATAATAATAATTTCTTTTTTTCACCGATTTTTAACGAAAAAAATCACGATTTTTTAATCGTTTTTTTGTATAAGTCCTCCATTTTGTTATTCATTGATAAAAATGTTTATATCTAGTAAGGGACGCAGCCACAAGCATTCAAAACAATAATCAAATCAACTTTTGTGTTACAGACGACTTTAAGTCATTAAAAAACTTTAAAAAAAGCTTAAAAAAACAATTATAAAATGGTGTAAAATTAAATAAATTTTTTTTATGGTTTTCGATGACAATAAAAATATGTAAAAAATTAAAATGATTGTAATTTACTTTGTTATAAAAAAAAATCTTGAAATAAGCTTCCGAAACCTGCCTGAACACAAGACTTCATCCTTAAGGGGGGATATACATATATTTTGCATAAAGCAAAATTTTACTTCATATGTTTTCTCGAGTCTTTTTCGTAATCTTTCAACTGGTTGTAACCATTTTTGAAAAATTAAAATTTGACCTACATTTTCGAAAATCAAAAATAAATTTGATTCTTTCTCAAATTTGAAACTATTTTAGTCTTTTTAAATCATCATCTGAAATATACTATAATCTATACTTTGTTGAGTCCGTATTAGGGAAAATATCTATTGGTAGATAAATCTTAAAGTGAATGTTCCTGAATGATACAAATGAACTAAGATCTAGTGATATAACTGTATATCTTATATTTTTCGTGCAATGTCTCGAAAACGACCAAGACAAACTATTTTCCCTGATATTGAAGGTAAAATATATACCTGAAAGATGATTATAATTACGGCGATGAAACAGTTGCAATACCGAATCCAGATGATTCTGGTTTTTCAGACGATTCAGATTCTGATACTGATTGTAACGAAAAATTATCGAGTGTCACTTGAGAAAAAGCTGGCAAAAGTTATCGAGTAGATTAAGCTAAGCTAGAAAAAGATCATGTATTCCATTGGGTGAATTGTGAGAGTATTTTCTGATGATATTGAGAATAAAGTACTATTGACTGCATCTGTAAGGAGAAATATTTGGAAAAGTTAGTCAATAGAACTATTTGAGATACATTTTTCTAATGAAATGGAAAAATATATCATTGATGAATGTAAATAGAACGGTTTTGACTTGTGATTAGACGTTTTGAATACATTTATTGGAAACATCATGATCAGTTTGTTCAATAAAAGAAAATTACGAAGAGATTATTGGTCATTTGATCCATTTTTGTCTTGTGAGGTAGTTTTTTCCGCAATGACACGCCATAATTTGTAAAAATCAAGTTAAAATTGAAATATTCGAAGTCCAAGGATAGTAATACTAATGACAAGGGGTGGCGCGTTCGTGCATTGATGAAACTATTTTGAGAGAATATTCTGAAGTTTGGCATTTGGAGAACTACTCTATGGGCAGACGAAATTATGGCTGAATCGTATACGAAAACTTCATTGAAACAGTTTATACATGGAAAACCCATACGCTTTGGGTTTAAATTCTGGGAACTTTGCACTGCAGGTGAATATTCACTAAATCTTCACCAATATTGTGGAAAAAATCAATCAGTTGGAAAAAAATTAGCTGAATGCGCATTGGGTTCTTGCGTGGTAATGATACATTACATCAACATTAATATTTTAAAAATCTCAAATTAAAATGTACTGAAATTATTAGAGATAATCAGGTTACTGAAAAGAATGTCATCGTTAATAAATCTCCACGTAGAACATATGCAGTGAAGCATGAACAAAACAGTGGAATCAATTACATCACTGTAATGGATTTAAAATTAGTATCGATAGTATCTACAGCTGCAGGGGTAACTATTTTCCTCCCCTCGGACTGGTACCTTGACGAAGTCCTTCTCTTGACTATCTCAAAAAAGGACGGGTGGGTAGGCTTAGCAGACGACCCTCGGGTCATGGAGGTTGTAGTGTCCCTATGAATCGGTGAACAAATGCAGGGTGCTCTATAGACGGGCATCTTCCCATTGCGTGAAGGGTGCCCTATAAACGGGTCTATCCCAGGTTGAAAGCGGGGGACGCTATAGACGCGTCTATCCCCATGCATGAAGAAGGATGTATGCCCCAGGCAGCGGCGCTGCGAATGAGTCTGCGAGTGCCTGCGAGGAATGAGTGAACTGAATGAATGTCAGCGCCGCATGACTGTAATATGTGTCCTTCGAATGTGAGAGAAGAACCTATGGACGGGCTCTCTCTTAAATGTGGCGCAGAACGAATGGGTGTATGGAATCTCCGAGGGGACACTGCAAAGCCCCCGCAGTCTGTGACCAAGAACAGTCCAAACGATCGTTTCCGTATGGCATCCCACTGGAAGTTCTTCGTCGCCAAGTGGTGTCTTCCCCGGCCCATGAGGAGGCGAGGTTGATGTGAGCCTAGCTCTTCCAAAGTGGTGTGCCATGCGGGATTAGGAGCCAGCCCGTTCGGGACCTTGATCAGGTAGTCACATAGGTGACGGAGCCTGTGTTGCTTCGAGCGAGTCCGGTCTGTCCATGTATTCCGGGACCGGCTAAGCGCAGGTTGGGCCTGAGGGAACTGGGGTGGGCTTCGGTCCGAGGGTACACCCGTTCCCAACTATTCCGACCCGCTCCTCTACGCACGATGCGCTGGTAAAAAGATTTATGGACACTAAAAAACAAACGATGGGGAAAGAGGACTTGAGTGTTTCTCCAGGAGCTGAGGGATGGAAGGACGTCCTTCAGCTCCTGAGGGAGCAACGTGAAAAAATGGAGGTCCTGACCAGGGCCCTCAGCGTTATCCACCAGGGTATGCTAAGAAAATCCCAGGTCGGGCGAAGCTATTAGGGTGTCGGCGAAGGACGGTGAGTCCTACGCCGAGATCCTAAAAACCATGAAGGCCAAGGTGGACCCCCAAAATTCGGGAGCGGAGGTCCTTTCCATCCGAAGAACAAGGAGGGAGGAGGTCCTCCTGGTCCTGAAAATGGGGGTTGACGTCTCGGCCTTCGAGAAGGCGCTTGATCAGGCGGTCGGGCAGAAGGCCGATGTAAAGTCTTTGGTCTCGAAGAGGTCGTGTGTACAGATGCTGATTTTCCGCCAACGATCCTTTCGAGATCTTCAAGACCCAGATCCTCCTCCTTGAGGAAAGCCTCAGAGAGGCTAGTGGGCGCTCCCTTATTGCGGGCGACTTTAACAGTAAGTCGCCCGAGTGGGGAGAAGCCCGTCTGGACTGGAGGGGAATCTTGGTCGGTGAGATGGTCGCTTGAAATGACCTAATTGTATTGAATCGGGGCAGGGATTTTACATTCAGACGAGGAGCGAGGGGGGTCGATTATCGACCTCACGATTGCCGCGCCCCGTCTTGCCTCAAGGATAGGCGACTCAATGTACTGGTGGAATGACCAGTTGTCTGTCCTGCGTCGAAAATGCCTTACAGCGCGGCGGAGATTTACCCACTCAAAAGGTGATCCTCTGCTGCGCGAGACATGGAAAAAAGCAAAATTAGTTCTGAGGCAAGGCATAAAGAAAAGCTGACTTCAGTGCTGGTAAGCCTTGATCGGTGAAGTTGAAAAGGACCCATCGGGTCTCGCCTTCAAAATAGTCACTATGAGACTGGTGACTAGAAGAAAGACCCCGGGCCTGGATAATGTCGATCGAGTCAAATACATTGTGCGAAGCTTGTTTCCACATGTAGAGCCGTTCCAAAGACAGGACCGAATTTCCTGCGTGGTCAAGCACGAAGAACTCTTCACTCTCGAGGAACTAAAGAGAGCGGGTGGGAGGCTTAAGGCAAATACAGGCCGGGGATCGACGGGGTGTCAAGCGAGATCCTCAAAGAGGTGATCGGGACATACCCGGAGCTCCTCCTGGGAGCCTTCAACTCCTGTCTTCGGAGGGGAGGATCTTCGCAGACTGGAAGAAGCAGAGGTTTGTCCTGCTGAGGAAGGGCAACAAACCTCTAGGGGATGCCTCATCGTATAGACTAATATGTCTATTGGATGCGATGGGGAAGCTTTTGGAGGAAATGATCCTACAAAGACTACAGGGTCACATGGTCCGCGAGAATGGTCTCTCGGAAAGGCAGGTCCACAGTTGACGCCATTCAGGCGGTGGTGGACATCGCCACTAAAGCAAGAAGAGGAACTGATAAGCGTAAGGGATTCTGCGCGTTAATCAGCATTGACTAACGCAATGCGTTCAATACCGCGAAATGGAACGTCTGCATCGAGGCGATGATGTGGAAAAAGGTTCCAGACTACCTGTTGCGAATGATAGATGACTATCTGAGCGACACGGCGGTGATATACGAGGGCGAAAAATGGTCTCTCAAGGAAGAGATGACATGTGGCACACCTCAGGGGTCGCGAGTTGGTCCACTCGTTTGGAACGTCATGTACGACGATTTCCTGCGCATGGACCTGCCTGCTGGAACGAGCATCATCGGCTTCGCGGATGACGTACTTGTTGTGTGCGCCGCTGACGACGTCAAAATCCTGGAGCTGAGGATCAATGATAGTCTGTGGCGAGAAAAGCATTGGTTGGATAGCAGATGCCTGAAAATGGCCCCTGAAAAGACCGAGGCTTGGCTGGTCACGGACAGGAGATCCTTCAAATACCCGAAGATCGTTTTCGGGGGACATGAAATCGAGTGGAAAAGGAGCATTAAGTACCTGGGTGTGCAGTTGGATCGAAGGCTAAGCTTCGGCAAACACCTGCAGATCACGCCTGCCAAAGCCATCCAATGTGGAGCCGCTCTGACTCGACTCATGCCCAACATAGGTGGCTCTAGGGAAGCTAAGAGAAGGCTGGTGGCGAGCGTGGCAAATTCGAAGCTGCTTTATGCAGCTCCGGTCTGGACAAGTACCCTTAACAACCATGCTATGCAGAAGAAGCTGTCCTCGGCACAGAGAGGTGTAGTGCGGAGGAATGGAAGGAGACTTTTCAGCTCCGTAAAGAGCTGACCTGCTTAACAAACCTGCAGGAAATCGCTCGCGCGAAGGAGGCCATCCGCAAGGATGTAAGGCGCAGACTCGTCGAGAAATGGTTGACCTGGGGAGGAATCTTCTTATTCCTCCCCTGGTTTGCACGGCTAGTCGGCCCGCCTAACGGGCGTGTGCCCGCGGATGGGTGTCCCGGGCGAACGGACGACGGAAGAGTTGTACGCGACTTTAAGCTGGAACTAACTGCCCGCGAAGTTTACAGCAGAAAGGCGGTTCCGCGGGTGGTGTATTGGTTTGAGAGAGGGGGTTTTTTGGTTTTAACAGGTATGCCTGGACCCGTCCTAGGAGAGTCCTGTACAACGTCTATAAGAGATTTCGCCCCCCCCCCCCCCCCAAGGGAGTAACTCTTTTATTAGAGTCGAAGAGGTATAGCATAGTTTATAGTATATATAGTGTATAGTATAGTTTATAGTGGGTAGTTTTTATTAAACTTATCTATGCCGTTATTGTAAATTCCGTTGCAATATTCAATGCAGCTGGAGATGGTAAGAATAATGTTGCTACTAGAGAATTCATGATATCGATAGTTGAAAGTTATATTCATAAGGATCAGCGAGAATTAAAACAAAAACAAAAAACGTATCCACAAAGTAAACAGAAATACTGTTTCAATTAATCAAGAAGAACAAGCTTTCCTCTTTTTATTAATTCAGATTTGTTTTGTAAAGATTGTAATAGCTTCAAAAATTTTCACAATATAACTACATGTTATGGAGTACATTTTCTTCAATTGACATCAAATTACAATAAGTAGAAATGAGATTGTAATTTTTTACATTATAGAAACCCAGTTTCTGAATTTGGGGATGTTTTGTTAAAGTATCAATGGCTTATGAGTTTCTAGCAACATAACGAAGTGTTCTGAAATACTCATTCTTTGATTTAGGAAAGTATAAAGTAACAAGAAATGATATTACAAAGGATCTAGCAGAATAAGCATGTGAAATCTGCCCCCGCACGTATAAAGCTGAAACTAATTTTATAAGTTCGTATGCACGTGGTATGAAATTCCATCTAGTTTCAACCTTAAAATCCCACTTTTATGGGAAATATGTAGAGGAAAAAAAAAATCTAAAAAGTGGATTTTCTCGAAAATGGCTTGACCGATTTTAATTACCAAAATATATGTTAAAAATAGGATATACGAAAATAAAAATTGTAATAGAAAAGAAAATTGTGAATTTATAAAGAGAAAAAGTTCTGAAAATAAAACATCGTAAACCCTAAATTACGTGTGAACGAGGGAACTTTAATATAATTTTCCTTTTTTCTGCAAGACACGAAATCTGGGACAGTATCGATCGAAAAATGGTGGAATTTTTCCGGATAAGGGCCTATAAAAGCACCTATTTTATTGAAAATCTTCAGTTACTTCGAGACAATCTTCGCATTAGTTATTCTGCTCGAAAGAGTTAATTCCCGGGCATCACGATAAATTTTTAAGTCTGCTTGTTCGACGATAATTAGTATTCTTCAACTAGTATCATATTTTTCAACCAGTATAATATTTTTCAACTAGTATAATATTTTTCAACTAGTATCTTTAACCAGTATCACGTTCTTCAACTAGTATAATATTCTTCAACCAGTATCACATTCTTCAACGTTTATCAGTGTTTGGAATATCAATGGCTCCAGCATGGATAATAAGTGTCTACCTTCAGGATATCAGTGGTTCCAGTATAAAATATCAGTGGTTCAGTCAAAGATACAAAAGGTTCCATGTGTTTGAACTTACCATAGGGCACCTGAATGGCGTTTTACTAACAATCACAGTGAGTCAAATATTAACAATCTCCCCAGAAGGAAATTTCACGATTGGTTTTCTCTCTCTTCCTCTCTGTCAATTGTAATGTAATTTCATAAAAGGTTAATAATTGCGAACTGTTAGTGTTTTTTTATTGTTGGTTAACCTCAACCTAGTTTCCGTCTGGAAACCCTCTGGAATTCTTCACCGATCTAAAACGAGGAGAAACAAATATATTGATAAAAGGTAAGTAACCAGGATGTTACAATACCACTTTTATTTTTTTAGGAAAACATTTTTGCACCGTATCGCTGCAATCGTCATTCCGCCAAGTAACAGACACAATCAAGGACTAAGTTCCATTTACATTAGGTGTTCTGCGTTCTCACAAAATAGTATGGTATTTCATTACTTTTTTCTGTTCATCATTATTGAATATCTGATTCAATTTTGTTAATTAAATAATTAATATCATTCAAGTTAATTAACAATTGACTATTATTTTCTAAAAAATGTCTTCGGCATTAAAGTATTTGGAATGTGCTGACTGTGACATTTCTTTAAAGTAAGTGACTAGTAGAAAAAAATGGTAGAAACTGAAGAAGAAGCGAATTGTTTTTCTAGCTTTCTAAAAAAAACAATAGATGTTAACGATATTTTATGCCGCAAATGCAGACTTTCTATTTATAAAAAAAATAATTGGGTAAAAACTCTGAATTAGAAGCTGATTCAACTTTTGATCCATCATTCGTAATTAAAGTAAAAAGAAATGAAACTACTCCTGAGTTCGAATATACTGAGATTGCACTCCAAAGAACTGTTTCCACGCATAAGTATTGTTGTATTTATCATTCTACAAAAAATCTGATTGTAATTCCGGAAGAGGCTTGAATCCAATCCTACATAAAAAATCAAATCTATATACCAGTTGACAATTAGTGTTGTCAAAGTCATATAATTAAAAATCGCTTTTTTGAGGAAGATCTTAGGCTTCTAAAATTATACTTTAATACTAATATCTAAATACTAATAACTAATTAAATTACATTAAATACTAATATCTAATATACTAATATCTAATATACTAATATCTAATACTAATATCCAAAGTGATGGAAAGTCTTTCTATCAAATGCGATGCGACTTTATTTGATAAAGTCGGCGAATGCAGTCTTTCAAAAAAAGAAATTGAAGTTTTTACGGGCTTGACTTGGGACCAACTTAATGATTTAAAAGATAAGATGATTTCATTGAGAAACCATTCCGTAATTCAAGCTCTAGTTCTGTTTCTCTTTAAACTACGTACAGGAAACTCAAATAAAGTAATCATTTCTGGTTTTAAGTTAGATAATGAACAATCAATTTCTGATTATTGTGCAAGCGTAATTAAATCTTTTAAAACTGATATCTTACCATTTGATTTTGGCTCAAGTGCTTTAAATAGAGATGATCTTATTAATAATCACACTACTGAAATACACGGAGAAAAACGGAGAGTCGAAGTTAGAGGTTCAAAATTTACAGTGAGACCGACCCTCTTGATTATCAAATAGTCCCTCTGTAATTTTATCGACATAATTAAGGAGACTCTCGTTTTATGATCAGCTTGATAACCATAGAGAAACAGTCACACTATTCAAGATAATCAAATCAAACCTCTGGGATGATCAAGTTGAACATCTTGTTTTGAATCATTTCGACCATCCGCAGAGGGTCAGGTACACTATCAGAGATAATCGTTACCCCATCATGCGCACTAAAGTTGAACGGTCAAGAGACCACTATGCCATGCAATTCGCGCTAATTTCACAAAGGACGCGTCTACTGACTAGTCTCGCCAATTTTATCCGCTTAAAACGGTGAATAATTTATGAATTACTTTATGATATTGTATTACGTGAAAGAGTGTTCACAAATAATAAGAATGTTGGGACCACTGGGAAACATCCAAGCAACAAGAAGTGAAGCCACGCATAGAAAAGCAAAGTTAGGTGCAAATTCGGTCTCGACCAGAATCAATATATGCAAAACAATAGCCATGAAGCAACAGCTCATATTTTCCAATAAACTTCTTCCAAATCAAGGTTCTGATTCCGAGTTTGCTAGTGGTCATTTAAGAGAATTTAGTGCAGAAACTGCCAATGAATTAGAAACTTTAACTAATTATAAAGCCAATGATTATCTTGGAGTTGACTCCGTGAAAATTTACAACACTCAATATAAGTTTGAGTTGTTTATTAGAATCGATGGAGACGATGAGTTTTCGACATTTGCTCAAATCAAAGAGATTTTGATTTTCTTTCAAGACAACGACATTCATTTTTGTTATAACCCGTTCAAAACATTATATTTTTCTGAGCATATATTTGCTCATAAATCTATATTAAATTATATAATTATAATAAAATTATAATAAAATATAATTATAAATTATAACTTATGAATGAGGCAAAATAAACATTCAAAATGTTTTCATCCTTATTCTACGTTGAAAATAACGTTAACTGGTAATTGAAATATGCAATAATTTTATTTGTTTACGCTAAAAATTAAAAAAACATAATACCTGTCACTGAAGGCAGTGCAGTGGTTCATCACTTTCCATGTCTTCGCCGTCAAGATTGATTATTTGTTAGAGTGAGATGAAAGTATAGTTGTGTCTCACTCCAGCCAATGGTCAACTTTAACGGAGAAGTTCCACAAAAGGGGAACCACTGCACTGCCTTCAATGACAGGTATTATGTTTTTTTAATTTTTAGCGTAAATAAATAAAATTATTGCATATTTCAATTACCAGTTAACGTTATTTTTAACGTAGAATAAGGATAAAAACATTTTGAATATTTATTTTGCCTCATTCATGAGTTATAATGCTACTTTGCGATAACTTTGCGATAATGTTACGATAATGTTACGCTACAGCGTAAAGCTATCGTTCAGCCAGTTCGCTAGGGTTGTTCTTCGTGTAGAAAGGAAACTGTTTGATGTGAGCGATAATTTATTTATAACTTGTGGTGGTACGTATGCATGACACCAAAAAAGTACCAACAATGAGTACCAAACGAAATCTTTTTCGGGGTAAAAGAAAATTCCTCTTTGCAAACCCTTCACTATTTGTACGACTAACGGTTTTGTAATAGATATGCCTGGATCATATCTTGCAAATAAAAATAATGCGGGAATTTTGAAAAATATTCTGGAATTTTTGATGCATGTAGTTTGGACGAAAAAAAGTTTAAAGTATAAATGCCTGCTCTGAAAGGTATATAGTATAAAGTATAAAGGTACATATAGTCGTTTTTAAGGTATAAACCTAACTGCGTTGCGGTTTCGGGTCTGATACATTATGCATGTGAATGTGCTAATGGTAGAAGAACAGTTGGTTGCTGCTCTCACATTGCAGCCATCGTTTATTATTTATCTTACGCAAGGTATTTATCACAAATTTCAAAACCAGCAGAAATACTGAGCGATTTATTTAAGAACGATAATAGCATTCAATTAAATGACAGTGACAGTGAAGAAGATTAAGAAATATATGAGAGGCAGGGGGACTCGCACTAGAAAAGCACCCCGAGGATTCTGAACTGATGTGAAAGGCAAGGTGACCCACTTTAAAAAAGCACACCGATGATAAGGAGCTTAAAAACGTACTGCAACCTCCTCGTGGTAAAATCTGGAAACTATATGTGTATTAGCAAAGTGCAGACGTCCTATAAAAAAGGAGTCCCATTCATCCACAGTTAACCTCGGCAGCGGGCGGCATTGTTATGTACATTGTTTTTTTAACTATTTTCTAACACACAAAATAAATCATAAAAAATCTGAGTTTTGGTATACAGTGCAAGGATGTTTTCCTGAAAAAATGAAAGTGGTATCTCTAAAACATAAGAAAAAAAATCTTGTGCTCTCCACATACATTCAAGTTTATTTATTATAATTTTATACTGTAGCTCAAACCAATTTTATAATAATATTACAGATGATGTGAATTACACATTTCCTCAAAGTCACTCTATTTCTTTTTGAATTTAAGTGAAACAGGAGATTCAATTTACTTAAGGCTCTATCGGCCTTAAGGAACACATTCTCATCATGACGCTCGCGCTTCGCGCTCGATTTTCTGTATACATTTCAGTAACTTTTTAGTAAATTACATGATTAAATTAATTTATTTTCTTCCAAATCTCTCATAAAGAAAAAACAATCGTAGACTTTATTTAAGGAAACGATTTTGCAGAACAACGGTTATTTCGTATCTCACATATTTTGGTGAAAAAAATCGAATTATTTAATATTAAAAATCAAAACATAAAATATACCTCCTGTCCCGAAATGTCTTATGAAAATTTGTAGACCTCATTTAGGCAAACAATTTCCCATCTAAACGTTTTTTTTTGTATCTCACATATTTTGTCTAAAAAATGGAATTATTGAATTTTAATCGTATTTTTTGGAATTGAAACGAAAAATATATGTTTTTTCATAAACTGTGTAAGATAAAACTTGTAGATCTTTTTGAAACGAACAACTTTGTATTCTTGCGTTTTTTTCGTATTTCACATATTATTTTAAAAAAATTGAATTTTGGATTTTCAATAGTTTTTTTTTTAAATTAAAAAGAAAAATATGCATCTTCTGGAAAAATGTTACAATTCAAATTTGTAGGTCTTTATGTAGGAAATAATATTGTATCATTACGTTTTTTCGTATCTCGTATAATTTAACTGGAAAATGGAATTTTGATATTGACTTTTTTCGAATTTGAATATGCTGTAACATTTCTAATTTTGATTTAATCAAAAAATGTTATCAGGATAATTTTTAGAGATTTATGAGCACTATCTATAACCAGTATTGAAATTTTTGATTTTTCCAAAAAATTATTTTCAAAAACACAAAAGTAGTGCTCCATCTCTCAATTTTGATTGGATGTGGCTGGTTAACGAACTTGTCCTTACTTTTTCGGCTCCGATAAAGTGTACCAAAGCTCAATTCAATCTGATAATTCTATCGAGAGTTATCGAGTATACGACCTACTACAGACAGACAGACACTTTCGTGAAAACCATTTTTTCTGACTCAGGGGGTCTCAAAACGTAAAGATTTGATGAAAATTTCGAAAGTCATTTTTCACATAAAACCAATACCTTCTCATCCATGATGAGAATGTAAAAAATTTCAGAAATTTTGTTTATGCTTATTTTCTGTTCGAAAAATTTATTAATTTTTCTTTTAAATTATCCAAAGTGATCTATAAAACATATATTTTGTTCATTAAAATCGATTGAGCTATTTAAAAAAAAAATCACTTTTTTGATTTTCCTTTCCGCCTCCATATCTCCCACAAAAATCGGATATTAAGGTCGAAACTTGGTGGATTTTCATTCCACATGGATACGAACTTATGAAATTGATTTGAGACATACGTGCGGGGGCAGATTCCACATGCTTATTCCGCTAGGCCCTTTTGTATGCTTTAGGGGTCGTCTTTACATCTGGGCTGGTTTATGAGAGTACAAAAATTCTGAGTTTTTTTTTACACGTTGAATACCTATACTATATATTCAAATCCACCATGTGTCGCGTAGGTTAAGATACTACAAAAAAGTCGACCGTTAAAGTGTTACACTTGATAACGATATAATCATTACAAATCAGTATTAAAAAGCACGTATGTAAGATGAATTTTGTGAGTACATTCGGAGCTGTAAAAGTTGATAGGAACAAAAGTTAGTGCGATCAGTAACTCGCGAGCCCATATTCAATGCTGAAAATCCTTCTGGGGCTTTCAAAAAAGTTTCCCTTGAAACGGTCGACAAACTACCAACAACGCCGAACGGAAATCGACACATCTTAACAATGTAAGACAATTTCAGTAAGTATTGCATTGCCGTTCCCATTTCAGGCACAAGAGCTGTAACTATTGCTCATGCAGTCGCAACCCATCTCTTTAAGAAATATGAAGCACTCAAGTGCATCCTCACTGACAGACGAGGGGGGTCCGTAAGCAAATTGATGCGACATCTAAAAAGACTTTTTAATGTCAAGCAACTCACAACATCCGGATACAGACCGCAAACAAACGGATCGCTAGGAAGAAGTCACGTTATATTAGATCTATAACTTAATTCGTGCGGTTTGCTAAGAGATGGCGTAACTTGATTATTATTCCATCGTTCCAATATTCCGAACATGCGTTGGAAAGCTACTGTCATTGTGCGTCTTTTTCAGCATATGTCTTCATTTGAAGCCTAAACAACAATAATTTTTTTTCACTCAAATATGTCGAACTTTGTGCCTGAAAAAGTGTTTTTGCGGGGGGTTCTTCTTCATTACTTTAATATGAAGAAAACTGCTGCCGAAAGTCATCGTATTTTGGTGGAAATTTATGGTGAACATGCTCTAGCTGAGCGAACGTGCCAAAAGTGGTTTGCACGATTTAAAAGTGGTGATTTTGGCTTGGAACGCGAAGAACGTCCTGGGCAAAGAAATTGGGTTCCACATGAACTCAAGCTGAGAGACGTTGAAAGGCGGTTTCGCATGTCCGAAATGCTGCTGGAACGCCACAAAAAGAAGTCATTTTTGCATCAGATTGTTACTGGTGATGAAAAATGAATCCATTACGACAAACCCAAGCGCAAAAAATCATATGTGAAACCCGGCCAACCAGCCAAATTAACGGCAAAGCCGAGTATCCATGGCGCGAAGGTAATGCCGGAATATGCGACCAGACACGAGGCAATAATTTTCCATCATGACAACGCTCGGCCCCATGTTGCTATTCCGGTTAAGAACTATTTGGAAAACAGTGGATAAAAAGTTTTACCCCACCCGCCTTATAGCCCACACCTTGCCCTTTTTGATTACCATTTATTCCGGTCGACGCAGAACGCCCTCACTGGAATAAGGTTCACATCAGAACAGGGTATCAAAAATTGGCTTGATTCATTCTTGGCCGCAAAGCCGGAGCAGTTCTTTTGGGATGGAATCCACAAATTGCCAGAAAGATGGGAAAAAGTCATAGCTTCAGATAGACAATACTTTGAATAATACTATTGTACATGTTTTTCTTAAATAAACGTTCAAATTTTGAAAAAAAACGCACGAATTAAGTTATAGATCCAATATTATTAGACTACGTCAAAAATTATGTGGGCAAGTATGATAATTGGGGCAAATTGCTTCCATTGGCCATGTTCGCCTATGATACATCGGTATACCAGCCAACCAAATGTACAACGTATAGATTGGTTTTCGAACGGGTGGCCAGGGCACCAATCTCGTATCCCCAAGGACCAGAACTGAAAACATTTGAATCCTATTATATTTCCACAATTCGACAGTTAGACTTACGGAAATTTAAAAGATCGCGGCGAAAAATTTGATTGAGGCAAAGCAGAGATCTAAACGTCACTGCGACGCGTAATCCCGACTGTTAAATAAAAAATTTGACGACCAAATCTATGTAGTCAAAGATCAGAGAGATAGAAAATTCGACAGTAGGGCCCATGGCCCCTACACAATCTTTGGGTTTACTAGAGACAATAATATTGTCCTAGAAACCACAAATGGGGAACGTTTCTTGAAACACGCTGATAAGTTTCTGATTACCCATTGCTAGGACATTGAGTTATCACTAGCCAAGAGCGCTGAAGAAACGTCAAAATCAAAGACACGCCACCAGGGTAAAGTTCTGCTTAACACATGAGAGGTCTCAAATAAATAAAAAAGATAAAAACTAGCTAGGATGAACTTTATCCTCCCTGATGTGTTTCCGATTCCGGCTATTATTGTCATAAGCTTATAATTGTTTCTTTTATAGGAATAGCGGGACCAATCACCATGGCTGCCATTGTTCTAATAATGCTGATTCTACCTCCCTCCACTATTATGTGTCATGAAGACAAGGGACAGGATTTCCGTATCACGACATTTGAATTCAGTACGAGTATTTACTACGAGTATCTGTGACTAGTGAGGCAAAGCACCAGCATTTGGAGGATTACAGCATTTCTAGAGACGAATAAGCGTCACCGTGTTCCTGGATATATTAAAAGTTCAACTAATAGATCAATTGAGAGATAGACGAGCTGAGCAAAAGAACTAAAAGGAGATTACCTACCTAGGGAGATAAGATTACGTCGTGCCGCAGCATCGGCGTTATTATGATGGGAATAATAATTCACTACTGTCAGATATGTGTCCAGACTGGAATTCTATGTTTTAGAAATGGCATTTGCCGGAAGTCACAAATACGCGAAAAATACAACAAAACAATAGACCGCAGCAGCCAATCCTCCAAACTTCGTTCACCGACTCCGCTAGTAAAAGAGAATGCCACTTATCACCCCACAGTACAGCATACTAATAGCGAGCATCAAAGCAATATACCATCCTCCCCAGAAAAGTGTGTTCCTGTTAATAAAAGAGTCACCTTAAAGTTTCGCCTTCCACTTCAGCCTGTTTGACCGGTGTAAAGTGAAATGAGGTGTATTTAATGAATCAAAACGTAAATTTGTTTAATAAGCAACCAAAACTATTGAAAAACTAATAAAAGTATGCAATTCTCATACGATGATAATAAACAATTAATTCAAGGACATTCTACAATAATAACAATAATGACAATAAATCAGAATATCATTTTTGGAACCATAAGTATTCGTGGTCAAAAACCACAAATTTCCGGGTTGAGGTATTACGAGCGCTCCGACGTAGTTAAAAGTTATTACCATTTTCAAGCCCTAATATTAAGTATAATTTTGCATTCATGGATTTCAATTTGAAAATACCACATTGAAACGCACGTAGTAACCCGGGCATATGAAGCATACAGCTAATGCAGCTTATTGTCAATTCGGTACAACCATGCTAGGTCCCTGGCCTGGTGGTCGGTGGTTAACCTGGTGACATCGGAGCCGAGATCAGTCAGGCGCACTTGGCGCTGAGCCTCGGCTCATGTCGAAGGCCGGCTATGGGAGCACCTATCAGTCGGCGTTTGACATGATACCACCAGGTTAGAAATCTGACTGTCCCCTGGATAGAATTTGATTAGGCGCACCTGACGTCTAGCTCTAGGCTCCGCTGAGGACCTATCATAGGAGCACTCATCCATTGGTACTTGATCCGGGGCCCAGTCCGGACAGGTCTTTCAGGATCAGGTCAGTCGGTGTTAACCTAGTCTAACTGAAGCAGCACAAAGTCAGGGGCGCCCGTCGCTGAGTGCCGGCTCACACCGAGAGATGGCCATGTAAGAGCTTATCTGCCAACGCTCAGTGTGACTGAATCAGGTTAACCGGTGTCGGGGAGTTCCATCCAGAGACGTCTGAGTGAAGTTCAGTTAGGGTCACCTGACGCTGAACTTGCACCCGTGCCGAAGGCCGGCCAAGGGAGCACCCATCCGTCGGCGTTCGACGCGGCGTCTCTGGGTACTCGGTCAGTAACCGGGCCCGGGCAGGAGAGATGACATGCAGCAAACGAACAGTTGGCGCACACGCGAAGGCACGGAGTATCGGTGAGATGTTCAAATAGTCATGTGCGAGAGCGATTTTCACGCTTGCTTAGAGGCTGTAAAGCCCGAATTCAGATTTATTGTGAGTTTTCACCCGCGCAACAACGTGGGTTGGACATTTTTTTTTAATTTCAATTTACCGAACCTGGAAAATTTTATATTTATAAATAATTATCACAAACCTATGAATCAATCTAAAATTCGTCGAAACTCTGGCGCTATTTAATTTGAAAATAATTATTCCAAACTTAAGAACCAATCTGACTCTCTACTGCATTACAGGGAGAAAGCACGTCCACTTTTCCGGTCTTCTCATTCCAGACTGATGGAAGCCACTAATTTTCATCTTGGCGATTTAATTTGTTTGTCGAGCTGAGCTTTTTTTAACATGATTCAATAATTGCAAGTTGCAAATTTTCTTCACAACAAAGAAAATGAGGTCTTAAACGCTAAATTAGTTGCCTGGCAAGTAAGTGACGAGGATATTAGATTCTGCATTGTGAAAGATCGAGAAAATAATGGCAGATTTGTTCGTACTTTCTGGAAAAACTACGGATACAACGCAAATAAAAAGGCATTTAGGCACGCCTAAGCACATGAGTTATAAAAATGGGACTCACAAAAGTAGTAACACAACAAGATCCAAAAAACTAAATTCTGTCCAAAGGATTAACATCGGAAAATCGCACGAAAGTGGCAGAAGTACGATTTGCTGAATTTATACAATAGCCCAAATGGGAATAAACTTCACACAGGGAAACAAAGTTTTGTGATTTTTCGAAACAGTCGGCCAAGATTGTGCGGTTTTCTACGGTATGCGCATGTCGCGTCGAAAAATTTCGAACATCGTAATAAATGTCTTAAGCCCTTATGAGAAAGAAAAATACGTAAAAAGTTTACAAAACTGTAAACTTTCTTTGCACATCGATGAACTTACTGAGTCTGTGCAAAGAAAGAAGTGAATGACTTTGCAGATATGGTATGTTCACGTAGGCATCATAGATGTCCGGACAAAACCCTTGAGCTTACTTTCACTTGACTGACTAACACATTTGCGAAGAAAAATAATATAGCTTGATACTTTCTCGTTTCGAAGATATTCGCGAAGTAGCTACAACATTAAATGTGGAAATCGACGATGTCACGCTAAAGAAAAAATGGCACCAACTTTTAAGGACATATAATCTTAACGCTCTTAAAGATCTATCAGGTGTACAAATAAGTTTACGCTGCTTTTTATCAAAAATTGGGCATTTATTATTAAACGATGTAAAATTGCTTGTTGAGTTTTTCTTGCGTTTGGCACGAATCTTGGTCCAATAAGCTTCCAATTTCGCGTCTTCGTACACTTTCGGCCTTCCACTACGTCCCTTGTCTTCGATTTCAAATTAACCGTTTTTAAAGTTTTGAAACCACTCACGATAACTTCTCTCACTTAAGGAAGCCTCGCAATATGTTTCTATAAGCAATCGATGCGCCTCAGCTGCAGATTTCTTCAAATTGAAAAAGTAAATCAAAAATTCCCGCAAATGACGCTTATCCGGCTCAAAACTTGACATCTTCGCACACAAAAGAATATATTATACTGGTAAAAATTCAATAATATTTCAAGGTTATGTTGTTGACCTATGTCCAACCTTACGACAGTGACATTTTACATCTGCCAATTTCAAACAAAACTTACTGGTAACGCCAACTTTTTTCAAACGGCGGAAACTTATTTATACACCTGATAGAATTTGATGAATCAAATTATTCTAAATTTGAGCAGCACAGAACTCTAGGAGTACTACAAAAATCTATCTGCAAAAAATAAATATGTGAGAAGTGGGGGACTGAAATTTTTTTTTGAAACTTAACTGTGCCCGAGAAATTTACGGACGTATTTTGGAGAAGTGTCAAGAACTCTAGAACTATGTTGAATCTTTCCAGAACTCTGAAAAAAAAAACAAATTTCCCGAAAGTGGACGGGAGCGTGAACTTAGCCCCCAACTTTGAAAAACTGATTTTTGAGGCATCTAAACCTGAAACTATTTTTAAAAACTATCAGGATCTCTAGAAATATTCGGAAAGAGCAAAGAACTATAAAAAAACTGTTTTTTCAAAAGTGTGGGTACAGCTTCATAGGCATCAACTCATAGGCAATGAAATATTTACATTTTCAAAATTCGAATTTTGAAAAAATTTTGAATTATGGAAAAACTTCAAGCTCGGCAAATAGATTTTATCTAAAATAATACAAATGAGATTGAAAAATGTTGATATACTTTTTTCCTAATTTCACCTAGCACAGTTCAGCACAAGTTTTCGTTTTTAAAAATTCATATTTTTGCAAAATCCCGGGTCAGTGATGGATTATGTTTTAAAAATGAGTTTTCACTTGGAAAATATTAATCTGATTGGAAAATTTTATAAGAATTTATTCTCGTACTTGCCTAGCAAAACTCAACACAAGTTTTTGTTTTTTAAAATTCCTATTTTTGCAAAATCCCGGGTCAGTGATGGACTATATTTCAAAAATGAGTTTTCAATTGGAAAATATTAATCTGATTGGAAAATGTTATAAGAGTTCATTCTTGTCGCAAGAGGAGCCTGTTGTAAAACCTTTTAATGTGTTGTACCGATCTGTTCAATAAATTTTTTTTAATCGGCTCATTGACATTACTTTTTGGACAAACCATGTATATAGCGTCCGCGCGCGGCAGAGGTGGCTTCGCGCATAGTGGGAGTACACTTGCTGAAAGCCACCGTAGGGGAGCAACCACGTAGTGACATCGTACTGTCCGTTATAAATTACACAAATACAATACGTGTTCTTCAGCTAAGGAAACATCCACTGCCAAATACGGGCACCTCGAAAATCAAGTGCTTTCGTACTTTGGATTCTCCATCCTAGCGCCAAGCGCTCTTTTGCAGTTCTAACCCTAGTCTAGCTTTTTTAAAGGAAAATGTACAGTAAAATTGAAATCATGCACTTACCATACCTTTTTTGAAACTTTTTCTTTGATTTGAAGAATGTTATCCAGTTTTATATTTCTGATACTATATCGATTGCTCTTCGTCGTTTCAGAAAGGTGCATTGATATTGCAGTTCTTGCATTTCGCCGTTTTGTTGATTTATGTATTTCAAGCTTATTTTGATCTGCTGATAATTTTTTATTATTACACATAGACTCTTCCGTTGACACTACGTAGAAAACTTCACCTGATGAGCTGATTTCTGATTTCCATTCGCCAACTGAACTATTTTAGGAAACATAATTATTTCAGATTTATTTATAGGCTGATAGAAGCACTAAATAGGTGCGGAAAGTAATTTATGTTCATGTTCAGTATAATTTTTTTGGATCAAAATATGTCAAGAGCTTTAACCTCGTAAGATTTATTTTCAAATCCAGTATATAATACTTCAGTATATCGTACACTCCATAATAGTATTCGTCACGCACGGCTTGTTTAACACTAAAACTACCATCATTTTATAAATCTCTAATTTATTTGTTTCTTATTTATAATTTCATTATTTTACTTCTATTTTATTTCATTTAATTTGTATGTATTTTCTCATTTGTATAGTACTTTAAAAGTCATAACATATGTTGGTAAATAAACACTATTATTATCAATATTTTTTTAATGAAACTATTACCAGTCATTTTGACTAGTCTGGTAGATCTAGTGTTAAATTGAATAAAAGACAAAATGTGTTCTTATAGTATTATATTTTAGTACTGAGAGCATGAGTATTTTTACTCTCAAAATTACTTTGCAAATGTTGTCATGCTCACTTCTTGCAAGTGTGATGCTGGCTTGTTTCAAATAATATTATATTAGGTGAAGGACCCTATTAACGGCAATCTAAGATTTTCACCATAGAATAAACGAAATTTAAATGATTTAACGAATTATATAATAGTAAATATTTTTATATAAGTAAAGTTAAGTCGTTTTTCAACCAAATCACGGTGCGTTTGACAATTTAATCGCCTATTTATCGAAAATATATTGCTTTTCTTGAGCCTCTACAGGGAGCTCATTTAACGGAAAATCAAATTTTATGTGGCCCAATTAACGGCAACCCTGGGAGGTACAATTAACGGCAACTGAAAGGAAGTTTTTTCAGCGATTCCTGAAGAAGGGAAAAATTTTGTTACGAGAGTTTTCATAAGAATTTTGTATTGAAATTAAGATAAGACCTATGATATATAAATTTTGGGTAGTTTTTTATTTCCACAGAAAGATTTTCAAATTCTTTAATAGTTGTAATTTTTATAACATATTTTTGCAAAAACCGTGTTTTTATCTACTTAATTCTCCTTTCTGATTTTTAGAACTGATTTAAATTTAATAACTACCAAAGGTTAAGAAATAAAAAATTACCATGTAAAAACAATTATTTACAAAATATAAAATGTGTAAAACACAGATGGGGAAAAAATTGGAATATATATTTTTGAATGAAATATATTAGGACTCAATGATGATTTACATACTTAAGTGTAATAATCACGCTGAATCATAGAATTAATGAGCCATTGAAGTGATAGAATATAAATGTTATTCTTGTTTTTCATTGTTCTTTCTAGAGGTTTGTTTGGCTCCCTGGACTGCTTTTTCTGTCGCTATTTTCGATTGTGTTTCTTCTCTTTCTCTCTTTTTCTTTGCAGAAATTTCTTGGCAAGTCCTTTTTTTCTCTTCAACATTAGCTCGGTGTTGTTCTTTTTCTGCTTCTTTCGCTTTGTGATAGTCTATCCACTCAGCTCAACTTGCGACTGTAGGAACAGATTCAGCAATTTTTCGTTTTTTTTTCGCATCTCTTTTTCGGCCAGAACAACATATCTCGAAAGACTTTCGGAACGCTTGGTTACTATTGTCAGTTTGCTCATGTGTGTAACTTACTTGTGGCAAATAAGAATACTTTGGAAATTCAATCATATAAAAAAATAATAAACAAATATACAATATAATAATATTGTATAAATATATTAATACAATATAAATATAATAATATAATATGTAAATTACAGGTATATGTTATCTAGAAAGTATTGGATTATTCTTTATTTAGCGCTATCTTATATTGTACAATAATGATTATACTGATCTACATAAATGACCTTTGTTCTCGCTGAATGCGACATATCATTTCCGAAGTACTTTTCAATGCTGAACACGAATCTGACTTCCGTTTGTTGCTATTACGCCTAGTTCAATAGATATTTGCAATTGAAATTTTTAATAAAAAATTGTTTAACACTTTTTTTTAGAGTGCAAATTCTTTTTTTGACATCGACGCAGGCCATGTCGATGCGGTTTCAACGTAGTTTGCAAATATCGTCTTACTTTAGCGATATATATAACGGTTCTCGAGATTTTCTTAAAAAACTGAAAAAAATGCTGAAAATGTACTGAAATTTCAGTGCTCTGTAATTCAGGACATATTTACTTTCTTCTGATAAACAGTAGGTAGAGTTGTTTGTTTTTTTTTTTTAATAATTATCTGGAAAAAAATTTAAATTCAGATTATCCGTTTCTGAAATATCTTGAAAAATGCGTACTCTTCTTTCCCATTTCCAAAAACTTGTACTAAATGATGTACTGGGCATCAGATCTTCAATTAACCATATTAAAATATTCGACGTTTGCTTGAACGAATAAGTTTTTTGATTGGATCGTCACGGGTGAGACTCCAACAATAATCAGCAAGACAACAGGTACTCCATTTACCCTGATATCTCTTCTCAATAGTTGCTATATTTTGGTAGAATCTTTCTCCGTGCTCGTCACTGACTGATCTCAACTTTCCAGGAAAAAAATCTAAATGCGAATGTAGAAAATGTATTTTTAATGACATGCTTACATTCAGGCCATAAAATTGCGTTAACATTTCATTCACATACTGCTTGCAGTGCTCAGATTTGTGATTTCCGAGGAAATTTTGGAATATATTCTTTACGGATAATCAGCCTCTTCTCTCTTCACTGCTCACGCATTCGTCAAATTCTAAGTCTTGCATAAGCTTACGAATTTGAGGCCCTGTGAGGACCCCTTATTTGATTTTCGCTTCGCTAAGTTTTGAGAATTTTGATTTCAGATAGCCAAATGCTTTTCCATTCCGAACTATTGCTTTTACGAAGTTTTTGATTATCCCGAGTTTGATATGTAGAGGCGGGAGAATAACCTTTTTAGTGTCTACCAGAGGGCCTTCAGCGACGTTTCATTGCCCTGGTTCAAGCGAATCGCGTTTGTCAATACCTTGACAGGGTAATGTTTGTCTCTAGCAGGACTGCCCCAATAACATAAGAAGCAACAATACTTCCTGTATCCTGTCTGCAGTCCTAACAAAATAGCAATCACTTTAAAGTCTGAACAGATTGACCAACAGTGTGCGTGGCAATTTATTTTCAGAAGAAGCATATTCATAACTTCGTAACACTCTTTTAAATGTGAAGCATAGGCAACAGGTATGGATGGAAACTCATTATCATTATGCAGAAGAACTCGTTTCAGACTATTTCTATTTTAATCGATGAATAAACGTCATTCGCTGACTATGTGATTATGTCCGAAAGCTTTCATCAATTCATTCACGTCGTTACAATAAATAAGACCATCTTCGTCAGGAATAAATTGGGCCAGACCTTTTTCGCAATTGCGGTAGAACATTCTCATATTTTTTTGTGAGGAGGAAAAATAGCGAAATCTTTTATAAATGCAGTATAGGACTCTCCTAGGACGAGTGTAGGCATACCTGTTGTAACATCCCTACTTGTCCCCGGGTTGCCAGACGCTTCAGTCAGCCAGTGTTCGGTAGGAGTGGGGGAATAGGTGATGAAATAATTTCGGAAACGGAAATTTAATTATGATTAATCAGAATTTATTTATATAAAAAGTTGATCATGAAAATTACAAAAGTAATAATTACAATATAATATTTAGTCTGTGTGCATGTGTGTAAATGAATATAAAACAGAAACATAAAGCACAGGCCTAGCGGTTCGGGCTGTGGACCGGTTATCGTTGACATTATTTAATTTCTGTAAAACAAAACATAACAAAATCGTAGGGGTTAATAGATCGGCGGTTTACAATGTACTCTCCTAGTCCGATTCCCCTCGGGGGGCGCGTTCACCCAAATCTCTCATCCGGTTGCTCGTTTATTCGGTCACGTTCTAGTCTCGGTCGTTTAGGGAGGGGTGTCCTCAGCGGTATCTCAGCCTTAGCGCCTCACCCTCGGTGCCTCGGCCATGGTTGTATCCAGAGGGCCGAGGGCACTGGTGGGTCGATCGGCCAATAATTCCCCAGGTCGGGCCCGGTCACCGGTATTTAACGGAACCCAGTCCTGGGCGGGGCTTCGACCATGGCAGGATCTAGAGGGCCGAGGGTACTGGTGTGTTGGTCGGTCGGTCGGTATAAATATTCGTTTCTAGGTAGCTGGACCTGCACCTCTTCGATTTCTTGGACCCGCTGAATCAGCTCTTCGGGTATCGAGGCCTCTTTCAGACGTATTTGAAGACGTAATCCTGGCTTCATATTGTAGTATAGGGTTTCCATAACCCTCTCGTTGTCGTAGCCACCCCGTCCCCTCAAGAGTGTGAGTAAGGCTGTAGTGTACACTCGTATGGGCTCTCTGGGCCCTTGTCGCTGGTCACTAATCTGCTGGTCCAGGTTTCTTCGCTCCCCCGGTGACAGGTAAAATCTTCTCAAGCCTTGCTCCCAACTCTTCCCCGGTTGTTATGTTGGATGCGCAGTTCCTATACCACAATTGTGCCTCTCCTCTGAGGAGCTCTGGGAATCCCCTGGGTAGCTGTTGACCAGTCAGCTGATACGCTTTTCGTAGTTTCCGCACCATTTCCAAAAACTCATATACGCCTCTACCATCAAAATGGCAGTTTCATTTCCTCCTTTGGTCGAGGGTATGCCCGGTAGACTGCCTCATTGGCATCTGTTCGGCGTTTATTGGTTTGTCGGAATTTACTCGTCGGCTGGTGCTGGGCGGACAGTCCAAATATGGGTTCTGGCCTGGTCGATGGTGTTCAGGGGTGGAGACTACTTGGTGTCGGAGTTGTTGCGCTTCTTGGTTTAGAGCTACTACCTCTCTCCGGGTTGACGAGGCTACTAACATTTCTTTTAGGTCGTTCAGCTCTTCCTCCATGTTCTCGAGGTCCTTCGTCCGGTCAGGATCCTCTTTGTGGTCTGGTGGGTACATGCTGTGACCACTTCCCGTCTCGTCGCCCGCAATGTGTCTGTCATCGACCCAGAAGACTTCGCCCAACCGAGGCCGTCTATGATCATGGTTTCCTCGAGATGTTCTCGGAGTTTGTCTTTGCTGAGTAATCTTGTGTCCCAGGATGGGTTCCGTCTTAGCCGCCCCTTCCTGTGTTCGCAGGGAGTCTTCTTTCCAGTATGATGAACTCGATGCACCGGTGGTCGCTCAAGGTAGTCACCTCGAGTACGCACCAGTGGCCTATTCTTGAAGCAAGACGGGGCGCGGTAATCAAGAGGTCAATAATCCACCCTCGGCCCCATGCCTGAATTTCATTTTTCTATCTGTGTTTAGCACCATCAGGTCGTTTCTGGCGACCATCTCATCGATTAGTATTCCTCTCCTATTCAGGCGAGCTTCTATCCGCTCGGGCGACTTGCTACTAAAGTCACCCGCAATGAGGTTCCGCCCTCTAGTCTCACTAAGGCTTTCCTCAAGGAGAAGAATTTGAGTGTCGAAGACCTCGAAAAGATCGTTCGGGGAGAAGTAGCAGCTGTACACATGCAACCCTATCAACTCTACTCTAAAGGAACCCTACGTCGGTCTCCTGAAAGTCCCCGATGCCATATTCGGGGTTGCACACCAGGGTCCCAGCCCTCCTTAATGCATCCTGGTACCAGAAAAAGTTTTTAGACCATTTGTACTGTTCACTAATGGGCAGTACGTCGGCCACTCTTTCCCAATAAACATTTATGAGTGTTGATAAAGTTGTCCAAAACCTCGGCAGCCTCTCAAACACTCGTTTTGGAGGTGATCAGGGTGTTTTGACGCATCCAGTCTTGAATCACTTTAAGGGCCAAGCCCAGCTTCTCCATTTTTTCACTTTGCTTTTTCAGGAGCTGGAGGATGTCTTTCAATCCCCATGTTGAAAAAGGGTATAATACACGGACGGACCGGACTCGCTTGGGGCAACACAGACTCCGACGTGTGTGTTCAATACGCACTTCCTAATCAAAGTCTCGAAGGGGCTGGCTCCTGATCCCGCATGGCATATCACCTCGGAAGAGCTATGCTCACATCATCCTCACCCCCTCATGGGTCGGAAAAGACACCATTCAGCGGCGGGGCCCTCCCAGTAAGGTGCTCTACGCGAACGATCAGATGGACTGTTCTTAGTCACAGACTGTGGACGTTTCGCAGTGTCCCCCAGGAGATTCCATTTACCAAAGTACTCTCAGCTGCATTCAGGTATGATTTTTTGGTGTATAAAAACTACAAACAAAACAGAAAAAATTGGAATTATTTTTTCACCTGCCCAACATTTTCTCAGCTTATTTCAACTCAAGAAATAAAATTGAATTCCTAATGTATATTTACAGACCATATATCTACTAACTCAAAACGAAAAACACAAATATTTTCACCTTATATCTAATAAATTAAATCTAATAACACAAAAACACAAATGGTAGAAACCAAACAAGGGATTGAAAAATAAATTTATTCACTATGATTGAAGACAACTTTCACCGAAGAGTGAACAATATGGTTGATCGCCTTATACTTTACAAATGCATGATTTCAGAAACGAATCAAATATGAGTGACTGTCTTATGTTCCATAACTGCATGAAATTCAGGAACAAATGACAATATGAGTGAGCATCTTATGTCACTTGATTATGAATTTCATACAGTTCTAAATATAAGACGTTCACTCACATTTCATTCACATCATTCACGATCACATCACATCACGATTCGATCAAAAAACATGTTCGCTCAAGCAAACGTCGAACATTTTAATATGGATAAATGAAGATCTGATGCCCAGTACAGCATTTAGTACAAGTTTTCGGAAATTGAAATGAAGGGCACGCATTTTTCAAGATATTTCGAAAATGGATAATCCGAATTTAAATTTTTTTTCCAGATAATTTTTCTTCATGAAAAAACAAACAAATCTACCTATTGTTTATCATAAAAAAGTGAATATGTTCTGAATTCCAAAGCACTGAAATTTCAGTACATTTTTAGCACTTTTTTGCAATTTTAAAAAAAAATCTCAAGAATCGTTATAGAAATTGCTAAAGTAAGGAGATATTCGCAAACTGCGTTAAAAAGCGCATCGAAATGACCTGCGTTTATGGCGTAAAAAAATTCAACTTTTAAAAAAAAATTGTTTAAAATTTTTTTATCAACAACATTAACAAACAGAAGCCAGATTCGTCTTCTGCATTGAAAATTACTTCGGAAATGATATGTCGCATTCAGCGAGGACATAGGTCATTTTTGTTGCTTAGTGTTACCAAACGCAATATACATATTCCTTTAAAATCTCTCAGTGTCTTGAAACGAATTGATCTTTTTTTAATAAAAGATCATCTTGTTTAGGGGGGCTTTAAGACGGTTTAGTCTCGTCCGAAATAGTTTTGAGAAAGAAAACAATGACTAAATAATAATGTTAATACTTTTTATCCATTCATATAAAAGACACATTATACTCATAGATTTATGCATATATTTCAGCATTCTCTTAACGGCTCATGATCAATGATCAATTAAAAACAATCCAGATGCTAAATTATATGCAGGAAACGGATATGAACTGGACATACCAAGTACCACGTTTTGATTCCCGCAGATACCCTTGACCTTGAAAATCACCAATTCAAGGTCAAATTTTATTTATAGCATAAGCCGAGTTTCAAGAAGGTTTTCGTGCGTAGTTTGATGCGCTGAAAACGTAAAAAACATTACAAAGATTTCGCAGGCACTCTTGTTATGTAGAACGTCTGTTTAGAGATCAAATTTCATTTCTACCACAAACGCAGCAAGTTACTGCCGCATCTCCGGAGATGTCAAGAAATATTCTGACATTCGCTCTCAGCATGACCCAGGATCAACAACGTGGACTAATCCAAGCTTCATTTTCAGCGATTTTATGGAAGAAAAAAGTATGATACACTGTTCGATCAATAGTGAAGGTAAATGACAATAGTAAAAATGATATACATACTGTGAAAATCCTGGAGAATAATAAATTGTGAATGTAAAGTAGCAATCTGCAACATATTAAAAATTTATAGAAATGAATGAGTAAAAAATCCATTCCTCTACAGAAAAAAAACCGAGTGCTAATCCTCTTGTAGATACTAACAATAAATCAATTTTTTGACATTCAAGTATTTTTAAAGATGAGATGAGTTTCTGCGATGTGTCATGATATTTGTTTCGTACTCAGTGAACAGACAACAATGATATGCCAACTCACAAACCGAAATAGCAAAAAAAAATTGGCGTTCACGTCGTTGATCTTAGATCATGCTAGGAATGAATGCCGCAGTATTTTATGTAACATTCAGATATGAGGTTGAAGCTCACTGCGTTTCTGCTGGAAACTAAAATTTCACCTCGAAATAAACATTTTCAAGGTCAAAGTTTCTTTGAGGATTTTTTTCACTGTTTTTCCCATTTTTAGCGCATCAATAACGCTGGAAAGTCATCTCCAACTTTCGCTTATGCAAAAAATAAAATGTGGCCTTGACTGTAGATTTTAAATGTCAAGGATACCTCAGTGATTTTTTTCAGTATTTTTCCGTATTCAGTCCATTAAATTACGTAGGAGAACACTCTGAAATCCTCACTTCTACTACAAATGAAATTTGACCTTGAAATACCGATTTTCAAGGTGAGCAATGTTTCGAGGAATCTTTAAACTATTTTTTACGTATTCAAAACATCAAATTTTGCCTAAAAACATTAAATATTTTGTGCCTCTTGAGTGACGAAATACCAATCACCCCCGCATCTAAAAGGTTAAAAGCGATCTCAGGCATGGTCAGCACTCGGATGGGTCCCCCATTAATATTTTCATTTATTTTTATTTTATAACAACAATAAAGAAGTTACTATATATATTTTTCGCTTTTAGCTTTTTATTTGAATTACTACAAAAATGGTACACTTGTTCTTCATATTATGATTTTGTTTATACAATATTAGGTGTACAACTTTGCTCCCGCCGTTTTTACAAAATTTGAGACTTTATTCATAAAAAGTGATTACTTATTTTTGATTTAAAGTACTGCCCGTCGCTAGCCACTACTTTTTTTTATATTTCTGGCAACTGCCGGATATTATCTCGGAAACATGCATCTTTTGAGGCGATCCACGAATCAATCCATTTTTTGACTTCTTCATAAGAGCGGAAATGCAGATGAGACAGGCCGAGTACCATTGATCGAAACAAATGGTAGTCGGAAGAAATAATGTCTGGAAAGTACGGCAGGTAGGGTAAGACCTACCATTTCAGCGTTTTCAAGCATGTCTTGACCGTTCTTGCGACATGTGGCCGAGCATTGTCATGCTGGAGGATAATTTTGTCGTGTCTCTCTTGGTACTGTGACTATTTATCCTTCAATACTCGGCTCAAACGCATCAATTGCGTTCGATACCAATCCCCTGTCATAGGTTCACTCGGTTTCAACAGCTCATAATACACCTCACGGAGCTGGTCTCACCAAATGCAAAGTATAGTATAACCTTGGCACCGTGAATATTTGGTCTGCCCGTCGACGTGGAGGCATGTCCGGGCATTCCCCTTGATTTTCTGCGCCTGGGATGCCGGTCCTTGACATCAAAATGACCGCTGTTAAAGTTTTGAAACCACTCACGCCACGTTCTTTCACTAAGAGCAGCCTCATCGTAAGTATTTGAGAATATTCGATGAGCCTCAGCCGCAGTTTTCCTTAAGTGAAAGCAGCAAATCGAAACTTTCCACAAATGACGAGAATTTGGCTCGAAAACTGACATCTTTGATCGAGAATAAATTTATGATGCAAACACGAAGTCATTAATGTGATGCTATCGTTATGTTGACAGATGTCGAAGATTACTAAGTGACATTTTTGATCTGCCTATTTCGACCAGCACTTACCGCTGCAGCCATCTATTGAAAAACGGCGTAAGAAAAGTTGCACACCTAATATAATTTTATTATACCATGGCCGGACAAAAAATAAATCGAGGGCTCGTTCGCGCTCGCCTGCAACAAAGCATCAGGCGAACGGTTCTGAGAACCTCGTCGACTATTTTTCCCAGCCCACCCATAGCCAAGGACTTCTAGGCTTTGATTAAATACATGAATATCGCGAGGATTAATAATTTCCTTTCCCAAAAAAACGGCGCATAGGCAAAAGGGAGTCACGAGAATCCGAGGCCATCTTGGGGAAAAGACGTCAGGAGAACAGGCGATGACGGTTACCACAGGCAAGCACAATAACTCGCGAGAGAGGTGAGGTATGGAAAAAGACTTCTGGTAGGGTCACGTACCGGTGAAGAACTCTTGTCATCGATTTCACGGTTTTGGTTTTCGGGCCTCTCTACCTTCCTTAGTAGGTCAGTGCCGGAAGAAGCTAGGGCCCTGCTGTGCTTTCACGTTACTAGATTCAATGGTGAAGTGATTATTATTGAATTTTTCTTATACGCCTCCTGTCATCAGTCTTTTACAATTGATTACAATGTTCATATTTTAATTGTCTGAACGGCAGTGAAAATGATAAGAAATTAGTTTTCCCAACATCTGCTTAGAGAATAAAATATGACAGACAGGATAGAAATTTATTAAGATTAGCAGTTCCCAATATTAGATTTTTAATTTTTAGTCATTTCATTTAATTACCTAATTAATATTGCTATTCTTCAATGTTTGCATCAACTTCTTCACGAAGCTTATAGTCTGTTCCTTTATGTTTATGCTTACATTTCATTGTACATATTGTTTGCGCCATTTTCCATTTTGAAGTTATGTTCCAATCAAGTGACCTCGAAAATCCCGAATAACTGAATCATATTAAGTCTAGCATAATAGACGCCTTTAAAATATTTTCTGTCCTCAAAGGGTTAAGAGTGTTTTGGATACAAATATTTAAATTACCTGTTTCACCAACTGTCCACATTTTTTATTAATACGATACAACTAAAAAAAGTTATCACCACGATAATTTACATTTTCTAGTTAACCAATAAAAATATTTATTACCTTTCAGTATCCGAATGATAAGATGTTGAGTTTGAACTGCTCCCGCTTGTCCAAGAATCATTTTCTTCGTCAGGGCAATTGGTATCAATATTAGTTTGTGACGCTCTAGTACACCGACTTTCTGAATGCAATAACATTTTTATTTCAGCTTTGCTCAGATTTTCAAGTTTTCTGGAACATATTTATGCCATGATGATATAGATTATGCTTCAAGCAGTTTTTTGAGTAAAACGCCGTAGCAGGATCAGCATGGTCTGGGTGCCCCCGCTCGGATTTGATCCATATTGCGAGGGTGAGTTGCTCCCATTACAAGATAAATTCACCCCGAGTATCAACTCGAAAAAAATTTTTTTACAAAAGTTATGAACGAATTTTGAAAAATCAAAGAATCTAATTTTCTCCAAAACTGCTCAACCCACCTCGATGATTAAAATATGTGTTATAGAGGGTACTAAAGAGGTTCTGAAAAAAATTCAAAAACCCATTCCGTTTATAAAAAGGGGGTAAACATTTTTTTTTTAATTTTTGAATAATTTTTTTAATGTGAATTACTTCTTGAACACCCACCATTTTTTTATATTTCATGCTCAAATTCAAAGTGACAATATATATTTTTTCGAAAATTTTCGGAGAGGTACTTCATAGTTAAAAAAAATAAAAACTTCTTTGGCTGCTACAATGTATGGAACAATTGATACCTTATGATTCATCGAAGCAATTTTTGTGACTGAAAGAAAAAGCTTGTTGACAGGTGGATGAAGTGTGTTGAAAACAAGGCGATCATGTAGAGATGTTTTTTTTTTAATTGATAACGATCAATTCCACAGACAGGGTGCGGAAATAATTCACATTGAAAAAATTATTCAAAAATTAAAAAAAAATGTTTACCCCCTTTTTATAAACGGAATGGGTTCTTGAATTTTTTCCAGAACCTCTTTAGTACCCTCTATATCATATATTCTAGTCATCAAGATCGGTTGAGCCGTTTTCGAGAAAATTAGATTTTTTGATTTTTCAAAATTTGTTCATAACTTTTGTAAACAATTTTTTTTCAAGTTGATACTTGGGGTGATTTCATCTTGTAATGGTAGCCACTTATCCTCGCCATTTTGGATCAAATCCGAGCGGGGGCACTCAGACCATGCTTATCCTGCTACGGCCTTTGTGTTCAAGCAACTTGAAAAGATTCGGGGTAGTATGCGACTCTAATTTGATTTTGCTTAAAGTATGTTTTAGTTTTCAAATAATTACTTGAAAAGTAGAATTGTTATACAAATGATTAAAGAATTTCATAATGAAGCAAATTTGGTTTGACTAAAAATTGAATCCGTGCCTGGCAATATTAGAACGCCCAGCACAAGTTTCCATCAAACAAATTGATAATAGATGCCTTATTTTTGTTTAATTTGAAAAATGGAGCCAATTCCTAGCTACGTTTGGATTCCTAACACTAGCATCAAGGAAATTTAAAAATTGGAATATTTAATAATAAAGTAAATTTGTTTGGTCCAATTTTCAAAATTTAATCAGTGCTTAGCTATGTAAAAAACGCCAAGCACAAAATTTGATTAAATTTTTTTTCGAAAAATCATAAATTGTATGATAGAGTGTAAGTATTTTTTATAATGGAAAGCATTACATGATTTGGGTGCGTTTTTTTATGTAGAATCCATTGGTTGTTTTGTTTCTTTAATATCTTATGCAGTTACTGAAATGATTGAAAAAAAAAATTTGAACACGAAAAAAATGGTTTTACAAAAAACCTTATATTTAACTGAATATCATTTATTTTGTAATGAATTGCGTGTCCTGCTCTCCTTTTTTAATGCAAACAAAATTTCGAAGAAATTTATAGTTCCAGCTGTAACTATTCGAGAGATATATGGCAGAGAAGTTGTCCCTTTCTATAGAGTTGACAGTTTGATGGCTTACAAAGTACTTGAGGCGAATAGTTCTACTGTTTCTTGTATCTTATTACACATGTAACATCCCTACTTTCCCCCTAGTTGCCAGACGCTTCAGTCAGCCAGGGCTCGGTAAATGGGGAGTAGGTAATGAAAGAAATCGGAGACGGACGTTTAAATAATATTACAATTATGTTTATTGAAGGAAGTTATAGAATATTCACAAGGAAAGAATTACAATAAAATATATAGCCGGTGTGTATGTAGGTATAAGTGGATATAAAAAAATAGATTTGGTGTGCCGGTTTCAGTGCGTGAATTTACCGTGTATGTGTGTGTGGGTGTGTGTGTGTTTTAAAGCGGGTGCGTAGGCACAGGCCAAGCGGTTTGGGCTATGGACCGGTTATCGGTAACATTTAACATATTTCTGGGGGCGCGTTTACTCAAATCTCTCATCCGGGTGCGTGTCAGTCGGTCACGGTCTAGTTTCGTCATTTAGGGAGCGGTGCCCTCATCGGTATCTGAGCGTTGGTGGCCCACCCTCGGTGCCTCGGCCATGGCGGTATCCAGACGACCGAGGGTACTGGTGTGTCGGTTAGTCGGTCGGTCTATTGGTTCGGTGAGAGTTGGGTTTACGATGCCCCGGTGAGAACCGGGCGACGCGTGATCAAGTTCGCCTGGCTTCACACACTGGCCTCTCGTCCCATGGCCAATGGCTATTAACCTTGGTTAGGGGACGAGCTGGTTCGCCGGTATTGTATATGCGGGGGTGGGATCGGGTACGGTTTGGTTACGTTTGGGTACGGTCAGGTGCGGTCGGGTATGTTCGGTTGCGTCTGTGTTGTCTTGGTCCAGCCTGAGCAGCACCCAGTCAGGGGCAACTGACGCTGGGTATCAGCTCCCACCGAGAGTCGATCATGGGGGAACCCATCGGTCGACGCTTAATGCGGCTGAACCAGGAAATTGACGCATTTTAGGAAATCATTACTGTACAAATCCTGATGTAATGATATACGATACGGATGGAACTTGTGTTCATGTAAGATTCTTCATACAGATCGCTGACTAATGCCACTCTTTTTTTTCATTTTCCTGCTGCCCGCATGTGGATTTAGTGCAGCAGAAGCTAAAATAGCAGCCGCATTATTTTCATTAACAAGTGGTCGACGTTTGACTCGTGTTTGCTTCACTGTACCGAAGCCACAGAAAAGGTCAGCTAATCGCTTAAAAGCCATGTGCGATTTTTGTTACCTATCGTGATAATGAGCCGCATACAAATCTTGGGGGTTTCTTTAATGTTTACGGCATTCTCCCACCACCATTAACACATCAAAATATTCTTGAAAATCGTTCATTTTCGCGTTCCGATGTACTCACATTAGAAGGTAATGCGTGACTAACTGATATGTCAACAGAAAACGCTTACTTTATGCTGATCCCAACAATACTCTATCGATGTGTATTATCATGGGTATCGTAAGAAATGAAAAGAAACGAAAATGATTTTTCGACTATTTTCATACTTTGCGTGACTAGAATGACCTTATGTTGTAGTTCGCTGAATTCATCTTAAAATCGGTAATAATGTCATTGAAAAAAAATACATGGTTCCATTTAAAAAAGTGGAGTTGACCTTGACGTAGCTTCAGCGCTTCCACCGTTAAAAAAAGAGGGTGGTCCAGTATGACGGCCCTCTCGATAACTGAAACTTTTGTCTGAAACATTTTTGGATATGATCAATAGTTTGAGTACTATCGCTCTGTAACACTTTATGTGCCTCACCCTGTTATATGGGGCAAAATTCGTTAAGTGTACCGGCCTAAAAACTTTTTGTCTCCGATTTCCTTGAAAGTCCGCGAAATTATTGTCCTAGTGAACCTTTGTTATATTATTATACATATTATAACAAAAGTTATTTATAAGAATGTCAACTTGAGCGATTAGATTTGTGTTCATGTTTGAATGTGTGTGCATATACTTACGTGCCAATTATGACAAGAGATATTGGCACCTAAATGTATGCATGTAAATACATAATAAAATTAAACAAGCACAAGATATGAGTATGGAATAATGAATCAAAATAATGTCAATGAAATGAATGAAGATTAAGAAAAACGTGGAAGTTTAAAAATTGTAAAGAACGATAGAGAAGAGAATACGAGAAAACAGCGAACGCAGATAGGTGGGACAAATAGCGGAGGAAGAAGGAAAAGAAAAACGAAAAGGAAAAGAAAAACGAAAAGGAAAAGAAAAACGAAAAGGAAAATGCTCACACGCACGTAAGCTGGACCCTATTGGCTGTAGCGCAGGTATAATTCTTGCGGTGACGTCATGACCACCTCACGCCTGCCGTAAGCAGCTTACGTTCGCCCGTACACACCGACTTTGACTAAACCTACGCATGTTAGAGACCATGCGCTAAAATCCTTGACCTCTGGTATCGATGTTATGCATGCAATAGTATTCCTGAAATCACCTTAATCCATTTAATCACTATTCCTATTATTAATTATACCTAAAGCTTGAGTAGCTGAAAAATTGTCGGCCAGTGAGTACTACATTACCAAAAGAATCTGAACCGAAAATTTTTTGAAAATATGAAAAACCGAAAAGGTGTCAGATTCCAAAACATTTTAAAGGTCAATCTAAAATCCTGATATCGAGTTACAATTTGTTAAAATTCTGGAATAATCCAGAAATTATCATTAACTAATAAAATGACAAGTCGACAAAAAATTCTCACTTGGCAATAGACATGAAGAATTTCAAAACTACCAAGTATTTAGGCCTTCAATATTTCCAAATTCTTTTTCAGCCACATAGAAATAATTCCAAGTCATCACTATTCCCCACCTGTATGACATCGATACAATTCTATGAAAATCAATCAATTTGAAATCAAAAACGCAGTCTGACGAGCTTCTTACTCCGGGTAAGAACTCTAAAGAGCAGGGCACGGTTCTTTGCATTCGCCCATCCGCGGTTCGGAACAAGCACGTCCTATCACCTGGATAGTTGGCCTAGATTCGTAAAAAGACCTAGCCAGGGCCACAAATTGTTGATTGTACTTGGGCGGACGTAAATACTTCTAAAATCTTTCCTCCGACGAAAGCCGTTCACGGAATTGTCGAGCTAAAAAATTGTACAAGTAAAATTTTTATCACTACGCTTCTGAAATAATATTTTGAGTGCGTCGGTGGTCGGTTGGCCACGAGGGTTAACGGTGCGTGTAAAGCCTGGCGTTCAAAAACAAAATTACGAAAAATAATTCTGTCGTCGAATCTCAAAACGACGAGAAGATATTTTTCGAGGAGCCATATTAAGGTTATAAACGATTAAAAGTGGAAAAAGAACACAATGTAACGAACTGTACAATACATACGTCACTGCTTCCCCCGCTTACGCCAAGCAGCGCGGGCAGCGGTCCCCACCACGTACGAACAAGATATAGGGAAGGACCGCAGCACTGGAACGGCAGTTCGCCCGGGGCGGCGAGCCGGGTCACACCGGAGCGTCGCACTGGACGGACGTCAGGGAGATGCCTCTTCTGATGGGTGCTCGCATAGATACCCTGTTCTGATGTGAACCGCATTCCAGTGAGGGCGTTCTGCATCGACCGGAATAAATAGTAGTCAGAAAGGGCAAGATCTGGGCTATAAGGCGGGTGGAGTAAAACTTTCTATCCACTGTTTTCCAAATAGTTCTTAACCGGAATAGCAACATGGGGCCGAGCGTTTTCTTGATGATAAATTATTGCCTCGTGTCTGGTCGCATATTCCGGGCGTTTTTCGGCCATTGCTCTCTTCAAACGGATTAATTGTGTTCGGTAGCGTTCTCCATTGATGGTTTCACCCGGTTTTAGCAGCTCATAATACAGCACTCTCTTCTGATCCCACCAAATACAGAGAATTACCTTCGCGCCATGGATATTCGGCTTTGCCGTTGATTTGGCTGGTTGGCCGGGTTTCATATGCGATTTTTTGCGTTTGGGGTTGTCGTAATGGTTCCATTTTTCATCACCAGTAACAATCTGATGCAAAAATGACTTCTTTTTGTGGCGTTCCAGCAGCATTTCGGACATGCAAAGCCGCCTTTCAACGTCTCTCGGCTTGAGTTCATGTGGAACCCAATTTCCTTGCTTTTGAATATATCCGGCTGCTTTTAAACGTTTTGAAATGGCTGCTTGAGTGACTCCCAAAAATTCTGCAACCTGTTCTTGTGTTTGGCAACAATCTTCATCGAGTAATGCTTCCAGTTCTTTATCTTCAAACTTTTTTGGCTTCCCAGGACATTCTTCATCTTCCAACCCAAAATCACCACTTTTAAATCGTGCAAACCACTCTTGGCACGTTTGCTCAGCTAGAGCATGTTCACCATAAACTTCCACCAAAATACGATGACTTTCGGCAGCAGTTTTCTTCATTTTAAAGTAATGAAGAAGAACTCCCCGCAAAAAGACTTTTTCAGGCACAAAGCTGGATATATTTGAGTGAAAAAAAATTATTATTGTTTACGCTTCAAATGAATGACATATACTGAAAAAGACGCACAATGACAATAGCTTTCCAACGCATGTTCGGAATATTAGAACGATGGAATAATAATCAAGTTACGCCATCTCTTAGCAAACCGCACGAATTAAGTTATAGATGCAATATATAAATATATTATATTATTGATTATTGATAGAATTATATCGGTTCACATCAGAACAGGGTATCAAAAAATGGCTTGATTCATTCTTGGCGGCCAAGCCGGCGCAGTTCAATTGGGATGGAATCCACAAATTGCCAGAAAAAAGGGAAAAAGTCACAGCTTCAGATGGGCAATACATTGAATAATACTATTACACGTGTTTTTCTTAAATAAACGTTCAAAGTTTGAAAGAAAACCGCACGAATTAAGTTATAGATTCAATAGCATAATATAATATTTCTATTTTTATACCTGGTGTCTACTTCTCACTACTAAATAATTTATTCATGGTTTATTACAGAGTGACTATTCATTTTTGTATTTCACTACCAAGGTGTTAATTTAAATTGTTTTACACCAGGCAACTCCTTTGAATTTATTATAATATATATGTGTGGATATATATATGTATATATATATATTTTTATATGATATACCTATTTTATTGTATTTATCCTTTAACGAGTGAGTACGTGGAACTCCTAATTATTAATTGGTTAAATGATTAATAATTATGAATTGATTATTTATTAATTATTAATTATTGATTACTGTTAATGATTATTGATTATACAGGTCAACATTTTATCTACTCTGGAGCACCAGAAACGGATTGGATATACAAGGGTTTTTGAGGTCGCTGATTACGATGAGAGGATTAGTTAACCTCCATCACGTCAGGTTCAAGGTCATTTAAAGGTCAAGTGTAGAAAAATGCGTAAGAAAAATTTGTAAAAATTCTTACTTATGTGTTTGAGGTCACTGAGTTCGAAACCAAGATCAGTTAGTCTTAATCACGCCAAATTTAAGGTCATATGATGGTCAAATATGAGAAAAACTCTTTTAAAAAATCTGGAAAAATTCATACTTATTTTTATATGGCCACTAAATTTGACGCCAAGATCAGTTAGCGTTTATTCTGCGAGGTTCAAGATCATTTGAAGGTCAAGTGTAGAAAAATGCGTCATAAAGGTTTGGAAAAATTCTTATTTATGTTTTTGAGGTCACTGAGTTCTAATCCAAGGTCAGTTAGTCTTGATCACACCAAATTCGAGGTGATCTGAAGATCAATCATAGGAAAAACTGAAAAAATATCTTGATCATGCAAAAACAACTTGGGAAGCTTCTACCTTTTATGTAGGCAGTGTATTTCCAAAAATAAATTCAGATTTTCATAAGCATTCAAAAAAATATAGTGAATTCTTCAATATAATAAGATATTATTTCGAGCTTAAGATTAAGATAAACTATATTAATCTTCAGCTATAAAACGTTTACGTTGAGTTTCAAATGATTTAAACCGATTTCTTGTCTTTGTTGTTTTTGCATTATTAAGATATTTTTCAGTTTTTTCTATAGTTGACCTTCAGATCACCTTGAATTCGGCGTGATCAAGACTAACTGACCTTGTATGCTTCTTACGCATTTTCTACACTTGACCTTCAAATGACCTTAAACCTCGCAGAATCAACGCTAACTGATCTTGGTGTCGAACTTAGTGACCATAAAAAAATAATTATGAATTTTTCCAGATTTTTTAAACAGGTTTTCTCATATTTGACCTTCATATGACCTTAAATTTGGCGTGATTAAGACTAACTGATCTTGGTTTCGAACTCAGTGACCTCAAACACATAAGTAAGAATTTTTCCAGATTTTTCTTGCGCATTTTTCTACACTTGACCTTCAAATGACCTTGAACCTGACGTGATGGAGGTTAACTGATCCTCTCATCGTAATCAGCGACCTCAAAAATCTTTGTATATCCAATCCGTTTCTGGTGTTCCAGAGTAGATAAAATGTTGACCTGTGTTATTGTTAAATTAATTATTTAATTATTGATTATAGTTAGATTAACTAATTTCTTAATTATGTAATTATCATAATAATTCTAATCATTCTTATTAGTCACTTACTGAGCACCAAGTTATTACTGAAGTGATCTGGAGTCAAAATTAAAACAGTGGCATTTTAGATGTTTTTCTAAATTTATCTAAATCCTCATACATCATTTGTTGCTCATCACATGTTATTCTAGAATAAAATAAGAGTCAACAAGTCACTCAAGGGTTTGACCTTAAGGCTAACTTGTGTGACTAATATTTAACCTTATTTTATTCGAAATCTTTCACATTATCTAAGCATATCAGCTATCATTCGATTTTCCTTACACAATTCATACTTCATTTCAAAATAAAATAAAAGCAATCAAGTCACTCAAGGGTTTGACCTTGAGGCTAACTTGCGTGACTTAGCAATTGGCTTTATTTTATTTGCAATTTCTACCCTCCTAGTTTTAGTACCTTATCCTAGAATAAAATAAGGGCAATCAAGTCGCTGAAGGGTTTGACCTTGAGGCTAACTTGTGTGACAACATCGGCTTTATTTTATTCACTATTTTTTTTATTGCCTCTTACTAGTCAAAATTATTCAGGGTTTTCTCTCTTAAAATTTAGCCTGTGTGTAAAGATTTCAAGAGCAGGTAACGCAGTCAATTATACCTGAAAATCCGGACCAGATTCGCAAAATTAAAAATTTTGACGAATTTTCAAGTCTGTTCGAATCCCTTCTGGAACGAGCAGAAAGTACAATTCAGAGGAAAACGACTGAAAACATGGACTCGTTATAGGCACCAGCCACACTCAAATTCAAACAAGTGTACGAACACAAACCTCTAGTTAAAAGACCAGGCCAAAAGCCCTGCGAACCTCAATTTTCAAAACATTCAAATCTAGAATCAGGAGTACCTGTCATAGACCTAGCTTCAGAGTCCGAGTCGTCCAGAATAAACTTATCCTCAGATTCGGAAACAGAAGTACCAAGTGACGCGGAAACAATAGTTCCTCAGAGCCTAGAGTCTATAGACAGGAGCATACTCATTAGTGACTCTGAATTCTAAGCCACATTTAATGAAGTAAAAACCTAAAGCCTAACACTAATCCAAGTTTACAACTTTGTTTTCGAAACTCGATTACAAGATTTTGCTTCTCGTTTAAGGTATAATAGGCGCGCCATATTAGAGTGTGGTATAACCCTGCACAGCTTAGCCGACAATGGCGTAACCTGTGCAGGTTGGCGGACCCTCCCTAATATAGCGCCTAACTCCATTTTAGAAATTAAGGTATATAACATAAGCTATTGTGTCACATGTTTGTACATATATTTATATATTAAGCGTCACAATATTCCGGGGTGGTCGACGATACACGTTGACCTCATAACATTTTGTCTCCTCTCCTATTGTAGATCTTGCTAGCACTACAACAACATGCCTAGAAACGTTGATCGGAACCCGCCCCAACATGGGGACGACCACGGTTGAAACGACTTGGATACGAATCCCGAACAAGATACTCAAATACTCTTAAGCCAAAGTGTCTCGGATTCATTAACCGGAGACCCAGCGAATATTCCGTCCCCTACGTCCTATCTCAATTTAAATACGAGCGCGGCAATGGCGTCAGTGTTGCAGTGTATGACTGCAGCATAGTACATACCATATATATACCGTACCGTAACCGACGTTACGGAACCCGGTTTCATCAAGGCCGTGTTAGCCAAGCTCAAAGGTGTAGCTCGCGAAAGAGTCCGCGACAAACAGTTCTCTAGGGTAATCCCGCCATGATGCAATGCCCACCAGTCGAAAAGGGTAAAAAAACACCCGACAACTCGTCGTGACAAGGGCAAAGCAAAATTGCAAGAAGCATGACCCCTCCCCAGTCAGCCTCTCCAGGACTATCAGGAGCTTTAAACTCCCAATCAACTCGTCGCTCGGACGCTGTGACGAGTCACTCAACTATACAAGAGCGTCCCAAGTTCGTCCACTTCCAGGAGAACTCCGCAGGGTCCTTCGAACGGGACGCAGCCAAGAAGACTCCCCAGTAGTTAAACTAACTGCATCCGAATTCTGAGGTCCTAGGGCAACCTTCCTGGTCGACCCAGGTTCTGACGTGAATCTTGTGAAACTTCACGCTTTACGCCAGAATATGATTATCGAACCCTGAATTCTATCCTTATCACCGACATAACCAACGATCCTGTGAAAACAATCGGTACAGTGAAAATCACGATTTTTAAGAGTCCTGCGGAATTTCACGTCGTAGGAAACGAACTCCCCATTTCGCCCGATGTGATCTTAGGACGACCATACCTACGGCAGGAGCAAGCAGAAATTTCATTCAGGCATAATACTCTGGTCACCGTATCCAACCATATCACGCCGATTCCATTTGTCGACGCGGAATCACAGGAAGGAACCAGGCAACCCATTGCGATTCGGAAATTCGGAAATCCATCAAAAGTACCTGCCAAGGATTGATACCCCAGAAGGCTTGTACATAGGTACACAAGAAATCATCCCCTTTGATTTCTGCAGATTCCCCGGTGAAAAATTCTCGGCATCGGAGACAGAAGACGTGCCTGAATATCCCCAGGAACAGCTGCGAGGAAGTCATTCCGATCGCGTAAAGAGAGTGATACAAAGTTTACATGTGTCACACCTGTGGCCTGAAGAAAAAGACTATGTATTCGGCTGGGCGGAACACTATGCTGACATCGTCTACTTAAATGGCAAGAAACTCCCCTGGACTCATCTGATCCAGCATCGAATTCCGACCATCGACGATAAAATCATCATTAAGAAACAATACAGGTCACCTCACGAGGTTACGGAGCAGATACATGCCCAGATAGAAAAGCAGTATAAAAGTGGCATCATAGGCAGCTCCAAGTCTACCTATAGCTCACCACTTTTAATCGTCCCTAAAAACTCGACGCATCCGGCGAAATAAAATGGAGGGATGTAATCCACTTACTAGCCTTCAATGAAAAAGTAATAGGAGATGCCTATCCACTACCCAAAATTTCAGACATCTTCGACCAGCATGGAAATTCCCAGTACTTCTCGGTTTTCGACCTGGCAAGCGGTTTCCACCAAATTGAAACACACCCTGAAGACCGAGCAAAGACTGCTTCCTCATCACCTAGAGGACACTTTGAATACCTTCGTATGCCCATGGGGATCAAGAACGCACTGGCAACCTTTCAGCACCTTATAGATACGGTGTTAAAAGGAATGCATGGAACAGAGGTATTCGTCTATTTGGATGGCACTGTAGTATATGCAGAAAGTCTCGAAGAACATGATAAAAAGGAAAGAAGACTTTTTGATCGTCTGCGTAGTGCTAATTTGAAACTACAACCAGACAAGTGCGACTTTTTACGAACGGAAGTCGCCTACCTAGGGCACATCATCGGGCGTGAATAGGTGAAACCTAACCCGGCTAAAATTAAGGCGATTAGGAAATTTCCCAGATCCACTACCGTGGGAGCAATCCGACAGTTCCTGGTGCTCTCTGGGTACTACCGAAAATTCATCCAAGATCACGCGGAATTGGCAAAACCACTATCCAACCTTCTTAAAAAGGACGTAAAATGGAAATGGGGAAACAGACAAAAGAGAATCTTCAGAAGACTTCGCAGGTACCTCTGTAGGGAGCCTATTCTCTTATACCCACCAGTTAAAAAACGAAACGAATTTGAGAAATTAAAAAAGGCACTTGAGCAACTCGAGGTAATTTGGAACAATGCCCCACGGCATAACGGCATTGAAGGCAATGAGGCAGCCAACAGGCTTGTCCGTGAAGGGATCGAAGGAAGAGCACTGTTCAGTTCTGAATCTGAAGAAGACGCTGATGAAGAATTTGATATGGATACCCTTAAAAGAGATCTACAAAAAACATTCTCTCAATTCAAGAAAACTGTGGGGAGGGAGGGACTAGACATATCCAACATAAACCCTGACTCACTCTACTAGGATCATGAGGGCATGGACACGAAGAACGTCCCGGTATGTACCCATGTGTCAGAAGGTCAGGAAGACGAGGAACTATTGGACGATGACGCCTTTCCCAAAAGGGTTCAGAACTTCTTAGAAAAATATGAAGAAAGGATGTATGGTTCATCTGCCAAACCAGATCAGGCGGAGGGAGCCCTTTCCAACCCACTTTAAAGTCTGGAAGAAGGAAGTGGTACTTACAGAAAAGAATTTTGGTCACCTAGACTTCAACCAAGCTATCCCGGTGTGAAAAGGTTTTCCTTTGGTGAGATTCAAGGATCTCCTGGAAGATATCCAGTCCCCAATAATTGGGAGGCAACCTTCAAGAAGATCATTACTCCAAACTCCAGCTCCGTCTGCAGCCCCAGACGCGAGGTCGACACCATTCACAATCGCCGAAGAAGAGGAAGAAACGGATACGAACAAGAGCCCACCAAGAAGAGGCTGGACCTCAGACCCTGGCGACTACAGCGTTCGGAGAAGTCTGAAACGACCAACGTTGACTCCACTCCATTTTCTAGCTCTTTGATCGATGTTGCTATTCCTTATATCGATCCACCGTCACCCCTTTCCTTGGAGGAAAAGCCAGAAGTGCAAAAACCACTTCTGAATTGCACGGAGGTGCACAACATTAAGCACGAGTGTACAGAACCACTGGCTTACCGACGAGGCACATACGCGCATTTTCTTTCTGAAGACTATGAGCCCACAAACGCTATAGCAAAGCTGCTTGTGGCCACCGAGCGTCTTGACCTCCAAGACACCTTGGAAAACCGACCTAAAAAGGAGCAAGTCCTGGTCACTTCGCACGGACAACACAAGACCTACTCGATCGTAGTGAAGAAACGACACTTTGACGAAATTGAATGGAAGGATGTGACTCAGGGGCTGAAAAATCTCCAGCTGGCGTTTAGACGTGACAAGAAAACAACACTGCGAATGGCAAATTCAGGAGACCTCCTGGGCTCTTTGCCTCAGAATAAAATGACAGACATTTTGTCTGAAATATTCCTGGGTCTGTAACTGTCACACTTTGCCACGGGAAGATTCAGGTTCCACTTCCTCAAATGAGGCCCCAGATAATCGAAGAATACACAGCAGCTTCATAGGAGGCCACAAGGGCATAACCAGAACCTACAGAAGAATTAGGAAGCGATACACCTGGCCCGGACTGAGAGATCAAATCACGGAATTTATTCAAGGTTGTAAGAGCTGTTTAGAACAAAAACACGTGCGAGCTCGAACCCGGGAACCCATGCTCATTACCGACACACCGGCTGAACCGTTCGACAAGGTGTCTCTCGATACAGTCGGTAAACTACCACCTACCCCTAACGGAAATCGCACAAGTTCGAGGAGCACTGCATGAAGCACGCCGACAAGCTTTTGATCTTTCATAGATGAAGTATCAAGGGTTTGCTGGTGTGCATTATAAGCAGGCGCTGAAGTTGAGGACATGTCGCCCAGGAAAAATAACAAAAAAAATAAAAATAAAATATATACATACATATATATATATCACCAATAAAGGGGACCTCCACTTGGATCAACCCTGGCGACTTGTGCCCAACTTTCCATACTAGAACTATGACTAACGATAATAAAATTCCACTGGTATCATCATGGAAACCACTACCATTCTATTACTATTTCTGGCAGCAAGTGCCATGCTCAAAAATACCACCAGCCAAGGGACCGAGACCTACCGGAGCCTGCCCTTTGAGGCCAGTACCGGCCTCTACTACGAATACCAGAGCGTAATGAGGCGCAGAGTTTCCACCTGGAGGATCACCCGCTTCCTGGACACTCAGAAGCTATGCCTTAGATTAGAGGCGTATAAATCACGGCTAACTGCGCTCACCAGGATGTGCCCACCAATGCTGGTAACTGAATGTCAACAGCTTATAGAAAGTTTCCACCTGGAAAGTAAATGGAAAGCTGCCTACAATTACATCGTGAAAAAACCCATGAGGCAGAAGAACTAAACCGACGAACCGATGCCCAATTACCAGCACACTTGCCCCACGGGCTAAGGAGAAGAAGAACAACCCCAATGATGGGATTCCTGGGAGGCATCATCGACCCCGTCGCTGGCCTTCTCACATACGACGATGGTCAGTAAATCGAGGAAGAAATTAATAACCTCAAACAGGTGGCTGCTAATCTATCACACCTGGTAGGGAAACAGACTCACGTACTACGAGCACAATTCGAGGAAATACAACGATTCAACATCTATAAAGAACGTCAGAAAGAATTGACACTAGCTCACCGAGATCCAGAAAGGTATGTATGAGATGTCCTCTTCTATAGTAAGACTGGAATACTTACGGGCACTTTCAAACACACTTCACGTCCTGAAGGCAGGACTCGATGAGCTCAGGGTATGTTTGGACGTTCCTCTGCTAGACAAAACCGACCACAATCTGTATGGACTACATTCCGTACCGTAGATCCAATCTATCCTGAAAAATGGATAGGGAAGAGCATATGTCCGCTCCGAATTTTCTCACTTAGCTATGGCAGACTCGCAACGGACTTATCTCCTGCTGAAGGAAAGGGAAATGGACCAGTGCAAGGAACTAAGAGGGTTAGTTTCCGAGATATGACTTTATTTGTTGAGCGATGCTCGAAAGATTTTTGAAGCAGCGTTTCAGCTGGTCGCTCGACTCACGAGACACTGTCAGGGCACAATAGGCGGTAGGCGCCAAACAAGGCACCACGATTCGAAGAATATTTATTCATTTTTTATTATTTTTCATTATAATATTTATATTATATTATTATATTATTTTATATTATTTTTTTATTAATTTTTCGCAGAGGTCTATACAAATATTTTATTTCTAAATAAAGAGTCCTTAAATAAGGAAAGGAGATATTAACTATGTGAAAAAAATTCTAATTGCGAAAACAATTAAAATGTATCTGAGTGACAAGAGATTTAAAAAAATCTTTCGAGTATCGCTCAACAAATAAAGTCATATCTCGGAAACTAATGAAATTTAAAAAGACTATTTGGGCTCAATTTATAGCCGAGGCTTTAGGCGTTATTTTAGCAAAGTTTCAAATTTTTCCTACCACTTCCCTAAAGTATGCAGGCAGCTGAAGTTTAAAAGTGAAAATTTGTCAAAATCGGAAATTACGTCGGCCTTTCTCACATGCTATCTCGGCTTCTATGCAATGAAAATATTTCAAAAAGAGCTTAGTCGACGCAAAATTTTATAATCTTATAAACGCATTTTCAAAAATATTTCTAACTTAATTTTTTACGGAGATAGCCGCATGTTTTTAATACAATTTTTGTAGGTGGTCCCACAATTTTGATCGGTAGTGTATATGGTATGTATATATATTATATACCTTTGTTATATTATTATACATGCCAAATTGAGCGTTTAGATTTGTGTCCATGTTTGAATGTGTGTGCATATATTTACGTGCCAATTATGACAAGAGATATTGGCATCTAAATGTATGCATGCAAATACATAATAAAATTAACCAGGCACAAGACATGAGGATGGAATAATGAATCAAAATAATGTAAATGAAATGAATGAAGATTAAGAAAAACGTGGAAGTTTAAAAATTGTAAAGAACGATAGAGAAGAGAATGCGAGAAAACAGCGAACGCAGATTGGTGGGACAAATAGCGGCGGAAGAAGGAAAAGAAAAACGAAAAGGAAAATGCTCTCACGCACGCAAGCTAGACCCTATTGGCTGTAGCGCAGGTATAATTCTTGCGGTGACGTCATGACCACCTCACGCCTGCCGTAAGCAGCTTACGTTCGCCCGTACACACCGACTTTGACTAAACCTACGCATGTTAGAGACCATGCGCTAAAATCCTTGACCTCTGGTATCGATGTTATGCATGCAATAGTATTCCTGAAATCACCTTAATCCATTTAATCACTATTCCTATTATTAATTATACCTAAAGCTTGAGTAGCTGAAAAATTGTCGGCCAGTGAGTAATACATTACCAAAAGAATCTGAACCGAAGTTTTTTTGAAAATATAAAAAACCGAAAAGGTGTCAGATTCCAAAAAATTTTAAAGGTCAATCTAAAATCCTGATATCGAGCTACAATTTGTTAAAATTCTGGAATAATCCAGAAATTATCATTAACTAATAAAATGACAAGTCGACAAAAAATTCTCACTTGGCAATAGACATGAAGAATTTCAAAACTACCAAGTATTTAGGCCTTCAATATTTCCAAATTCTTTTTCAGCCACATAGAAATAATTCCAAGTCATCACTATTCCCCACCTGTTTGACATCGATACAATTCTATGAAAATCAATCAATTTGAAATCAAAAACGCAGTCTGACGAGCTTCTTACTCCGGGTAAGAACTCTAAAATTCGTAAAAAGACCTAGCCAGGGCCACAAATTGGGGATTGTACTTGGGCGGACGTAAATACTTCTAAAATCTTTCCTCCGACGAAAGCCGTTCAAGGGATTGTCGAGCTAAAAAATTATATAAGTAAAATTTTTATCACTACGCTTCTGAAATAATATTTTGAGTGAGTCGGTGGTCGGTTGGCCGCGAGAGTTAACTGTGCGTGTACAGCCTGGCGTTGAAAAACAAAATTCCGAAAAATAATCCTGTCGTCGAATCTCAAAACGACGAGAAGATATGTTTCGAGAAGCCATATTAAGGTTATAAACGATTAAAAATGGAGAAAGAACACAATTTAAAAGTACTGTTTTCTTTCTGGGTCGAAACCATCCATCTTTTAATTTTTATAAAATTAACAATGCAAAAGTGACACGGATTCGTGTGCGTGTGTGTTAGTTGTAACCACGTGCAACCCTTGAAAAATGAACAAGAGTGACTAGTTTTAGTTACGCATCACAGAATTTTTAAAAGCCCAGTTAAGTCAGAAAATTAAGGGTGACATCGGAGACATTCTTCTTCTCCAGCCCTTGTCCTACCAACTGGTAGAATTAACTACAACTATCGGTAAGCTGTATCATTCTCAATTTATAATATTTTGTTGAATCCAGAAGCAAAACCTTTTGATTAAGCTCCTTCGAAAAAAGGTGTATGTTTGGTACCTCCATGTACGCAGGTATTATAATTAAATATTGCAATTTCTATTCATTGATCCAACTTGCAATTCTTGTCAGAGTATACATCAAAAAATTCACCTAATACGTGATGTGAACGTTCCAGAGAACCGTTGGATTGAGGGTGAAATACAGTAGTTTCCTCTCTTTTAATTTTGAACCTTCTTGCTATTTTTTAAATTAAGCTTCTAAGGAAGTTTCTGCCTTGATTGGTCAAAACAACCTCAGGTGCTCTAAAGATGCAAATGAATTTCTTTATGAATTTGTGAGCTATCATGGTAGCCAAGGCATTTGTAAAAGGTGCTGCTAGACTGAATTTTAACAACTGGTCTTGCATAGTGAGTATATACTTATTATTTTCCTTCGTCTAAAGCGATTTTTTCAATAACTGTCCCTGGTGTGTCTGTTGTTACCATGGGTTGTCTGGTCTTTATTCTAACCAACAATTTTAATTGGCACTGTATACATAATGTATTCGTCTCTGTATATCTTGTTTCAAATTTTCCCAATAGTAATTTTGCCGTATACTATTGAATATTTTGGATACATCCTTATGACCGCCAGTTGGTGAATTATGGATCTCTGTAAAATTTTTGTAACATCTGTCATCGGTAACGTACATAACCTTTATAAGTTATATCAAGAAGGAATGTAAGCGTTGCGCACAAGTTTTCTTCAATTGTTCCTAACGCCTCTGGAGTTTTCCCTCGCACGCATAATCCGAAAAGATGCTTTCCATTACACTTACTACTGTGGGCAAAAACTAAGGTGAATTTTTAATTTAAACTTCGCGGTCTAACCGATTCGGGCAAACTCTTTTGTTTTTATGTTGGTCCTACTGTTACTGACATCTGTGCCAAATTTCGTGTCAATGTCATCATTTGTTACATAGTTACGCTTGTGTTTTCTAAACGACTAAAAGTGGTTTTTTGGATTTTTACAATGTCTGAATTTGTTGAGCAAAGAAGTGCCATTAAATTTTGTTTGCGGAATGAAATTTCAGTTGCGGAACCATTTAGAATGTTGCAAAAGGCCTTCGGTAATTTCACCATGTCGCAGAAAAATATTTGTAAGTGGTACAAAGACTTCAAAGAAGGCAGAGAACGTGTTGATGACTTGGAACGCCCCGAACGACCATCAACATCAACTGACGAGCAACACGTCAATAAAATCAAAGAATTAGTGCACAAAAATCATCGATTGACAATTAGAGACCTTGCTGACACTATTGGCAATTCAAGAAGATCACCCAACACCATTTCACAAGATATTTTGGGCAGACAACTTGTGGTTTTTGCATCACGATAATGCGCCGTCTCACACTGCACTCGTTCTTCGTGACCATTTGGCGAAAAATACAACGCATATCGTTACAAAACCACCATATTCACCTGATTTGGCTCCGTGTGACTTCTAGCTATTCCCCAAACTCAAAAGACCACTCTGAGGACACCGTTTTGACACGATTGAAGAGATACAAGCCGAATCGAATTTTATTTGCTTCTATTAGTCCTCGACTACCTTCGTCGCAAAGGCCTTCATCGATAGCTACGATATACACGATATTGTCTTTACGAAAATGTAGTAATTCTTTTGTTTCAATCAGATTTTAAGAATACGCTACGAGTTAAAAATGCCATTTTAATGAGCATCCAGTTCGTCCAAGGCAATTTGACGAAAACCTGAGACACAATTCATCATTGCATAGTATTGAGCATTACCCACTTGGTAAAAAATATCAGTTACGTTAGGGAGCGATTATGGCATCGGGATAGTGTGCTCATTTAATGGTCAAAAACCTATTATAACACACCTACTAGGTTTACCGCTTTAATCTGCCTTTTTCGGAACTACCCATAGGCTGGTGTTGTAAGATGATTTCCAAGGCCTTATAATTCCCTTTTCTAATAATTCATTTAGTTGTTTTTCTACATCTTTTCTTAAAATGTAAAAAAGTCGATATTGCTAAGTCACATTGGTACAAGACAATTCGTCACCTTCTAATTGAAATCTATCCGAATGCATTTTTATTAGTCCATACATCTGTTCTCTGCAAGAAACAATTGGAGTAAATGAGGAACTAATTAAAATGTTCAGAAACGTACTATGAATGCTAGCTAGAGCAGAAAACTCCCCCTTCTCTTTTTCAACGAGTATGCTCTCAGATCGGCAAAACTGTATGTGAGCTTATATTCATGGTACTACATGCCTTCTTCAGTTCACAAAATACTGCTACATGGGGAAAATTTGTGGAGAATTTCATGTTACCAATTGGCATGTATTCCGAAGAGGCTTCTGAGACAAGAAACAAGGATGTCAAGTATATTTGAAAGTTCAACACGCGAAAGATGTCTCGATGGCATACTGTGCACGACCTAATTAACAGACTTCTTGAGTTCTCAGATGTTTTCACTGCATCCTTAATGCGTGAATGGGAAAGTCTGATTGAAACTTGATCAAGAAATCAAAGAACTAATCAAAAGTTCGAATCTCAGACTGATTCGAATGCCAAATCGTAACTTATTTAATCGAAGCTTATTTTTTAGTAATCCCAGTATTATTATACATATTGATTGATGCAGTACTTTCATCGCCTTCTTTCTATGTGAAAATTATAAAAATATAAATTTTGTTTATAAAACTTTTTATAACAAACGTATATAATTTGTTGATCAATATTGTTGGTTAAGTATCACAATTGAGCTTATCTCAACAATAATTAATGAAAAAATCATTTTTTCTGCCATGAAACAGCAGATGGTGACATTTGTTTATAAAAAATGTTATTGAAAATTACACAAATTATTATTTAGTGTCTCATATCTAGTTTTAGAATCACTGTTGGTTATTGGTGGATAATTTCCGTGGAAAACGGCTTTTATGTGTCTCCGGCGCGGAAACTCGTTTTTACGCTACAGTTGAGAGTAGTACAATGTTGTGTATTCCGCTACAGAGGAATGAAATATAAAAATTGAACTGCGCATGCGCCTATAGCCATACAGCGGAGCACAACCTTCTTCTTATTCTTCTTCGTACAGCGTTAGCATCCTACTAACAAAGCTTGTACATTTGAACTGCGCATACTCTATTACAACACGCTACTACTACACAAGATCGATAAAATCAAAATGGCCGGGACTAGTCGCGAATTATCAAGTGTAATGAAAGAAAATTATTTTTTCCACGCACCAAAAATCTTGAATGGGTTCACAAATGGCATTTAGCGTAATGCGACATGAATTCCTGATACTTCAAAACAATGGCAGACCTCATAAGAAGCCGGTTCCCCTTGCCGCACTCCGCCCGCTTAGTACAACTAGCGCCGCAAACAACTACAATACTAGATTAGATTCGAGTGAACCCATAAAAACTCGTATATGCACCAAAGTCACATAAAATAGAATACGTGCCAATGCACATAATTCGGGTGATTACGAGACTCGCTTAAAATGCTCGCAGGACTGATCGCGCCTCGGTTTGGTCACGGCTTTGTCTCGGCTTCGATCTTCTGCGAGCATTGTCGCTCGTCGCGCAATAACCCTCATTGTGCGCCTAGGCACGTAATATACTATTTTGTATGAAACAGTGATAAATATAAATTCTTGGTAAAAAAAATTTTTATGGCAATCATATAAATTATTTTTCAATCAATTTCAATTATCTCGACAAATGTCATTCCGAAAATAATTGAAGGAAAAATATAATTTTTTTCCAAGAGTAAAGGGCTGAATGGGTCATTTGTTTATAGAAATTGTTATTAACGATCATATTATGTATGTCCGATTAAGATTGAGGTTTAAAAACACTTTTAAAGGCCATTAGGAATTACTTCTGGTCGTTAAAATTGATCTATCTGTGATCAAAACTCATGAGATGAGAATTCATCCATAAAAATATTTATAATAATAATTGTTGAATTATGTGAATTTTTCGGTGCAAATTAAGACTGATGAAATATTTTAGCAATTAGAGTCAAAAAAAAAATTTGTTTATAATATTTAACTTGAATATTAATAGTATTATTTTTGTTCTATGAGAGAAGTCACAATAATTCTGTCCGAAGTGAGTTTATTTCAGCATTTTTTCTTAAATTAAAAATTCTCAGAGCTGAAATGGCCAATTTTGTAACTCTTTTTGTTTATGTATTGTTGATCTGTGAAAAAAATTTAAAAATCGCAATCGACAATTCTGTTAAGAATTTAATGCTGAGAATTTCAAAAAAATAAAATTCAAAATGGGTTGAGAAATACGATCTGTTGGCGATTATGAACAGTAAAGTCGTGTTTCAGACCTCTGTGCAACGTTGGGATTCTTAATATGGTAAACTTGTATGCATATTAAAATTTTAAAGGTTTTTTTGCAAATCATACTGTCACATGATTCCGCGCACAAGTATCACAATAATGAAATCTTTAACGGCAGAAAGTTTATCTGACGGCGCTATTCAAACAACGATTTATGAAATGATAGAAAGTATGATAGAAGATGCATCTGACTTACATTTGTATTTGCCGTATTTTTCCGAACAAGAGCTTGGTAATTGTAAGATAAATTAAAAAAAATAATCTTTTATTTTTCCACGTATTTTCAGATACTACATAAAGTATTATTCATGAAAGCTTTCCTTCTTTTCACGTCTAGTATTCTGCCGTGAAAATAAAACAAGTTGCACACTGGAATGCAAATAAAAATAAGCACATTTGCAAATTGGTAGTTGCGCACTTTACATTTTTGAACATTAATGCACTCTGAACCAATTATAATGATGTAGAAGACATTCTAGTGTACCTACACTACCGTCAGAAATTTTCGGTAGGAATCTTGATAAAAATATTAGCGTTTCAGAATTTGTATGGGTGTTAATATAATTAAGACAATGATAGAAATTAAATTAGTTTTCAGTTATTACAGCAAATAGTGGATAGTCGACAGCCATGATTAACGACTAACATTTTATAAAAATACGCTAGCACATTATTGGTCATATCTCGGGAACCCGTGAAGATTTTCCAAGTTTTGATCGCTTCAATTGAAGAAAACACTTTGAGGATCACTTGGTGTGAATTCCAGATAATTGAGACAAACCCTTATAGATCATACAATGAGCATGGAAACCCATGTGGGAACCTACATAGATTCCTATGTAGGGGGTTTCAACCAGGCAGAGCTATTTAGCAGAGTAATTTAATACACTTCCCAATCGTTCATTTGTTTCATCTCTCTTTCTTTGACCCAGTTATTGTGTTTCAATGTGAGCAGTAATTTTGTATAGCTCTCGGGCTACTCCTACCTACTATTATTGACGGTAGTGTATATGACAAAAGAAATGAATAATTTCCAAAAACTACCATTTCACAATTCTTGAAATGCAGAATAAAGTTCGCGTACTGCCTTTCTGACTGCAGATGTCAGTAAAAGATTCAAATTTTTTAATGAATTTTAATTTCAGTATAAAGGTGAGTCTATAATAGACAATTTTCAGCCAACATAAACATGATGGAGAATAGCCATACCATGGAGACTAGATATATAAGGAGACCAATCTCTTATGATTGTACTTCACAAAACACGAAATGAAGTTCTGCCAAGTACTTAGTTAGGAAACTTCCCGATGAGGGCACGTGTGTTCCCTGAGTGCAAAATGGCGGCATCCACGGTTTATAAGCATCGTCTACAAGACGTCGCCATTTTGCACTCAGGAACCACACATGCCCTCATCGGGAAGTTTTGTAACTATGTACTTGGCAGAACTTCATTTCGGGAATGGATATATGGAGATTGGTCTCCTTATATCTAGTCTCCATGAGCCATAAGCAGACCCAGGAAGGAATAATAAGGAGACCAAACTGCAATGGGAATCCCATCTTTTCCAAATCTGGCAGGAGCATCGGCACGGTAAAGGAGGAATTACACCTCTGCATGCAGGAATTATGCATGCATGTTACTATGGTAACATATTAGTGGGAAAGAAATAGGAAAATTGTTCGTCTCTTTCTCCCTTGTATGTTACAATGGTAACCTGCATGCATAATTCCTGCATGCAGAGGTGTAATACCTCCTTAAGTGCCCGGCTTGTGAGTTGAAAGTAGTGGAAAGGAGTGCGCAAGTGCGCAGATGTCCTCTTCTTACTCACGGGAAAATGTGCGAGTGAGACGAACTTGTCAAATTGATCTAAGCCAGAGAGGTTATGCAACCCGGTACGCGGTACGACATTGCTAAGAAAAAAATTTATTATATTAAATGCATTATATTATAAAGGGTTTCCCAATAGGGGTGATATGATTTTGAATGTCCCTATCGGGCTCATTTGAACTGAAATTTTTGGCGTCTGCTGTCAGTTGTCATCAGTAAGGTTTGCCATTAAATCATGAGTAGTTTCACGCTTCCACAACGTTTGGAAATTGTCCAATTATTTTATCAAAATTCGAGAAGTTTTGTCGGTGTTCAAAGAGCATATCGTGCAAAATATGGTCGTCATTCTGCTCCATCCGCGCTCTCAATTCGTCGAATAATCGATAAGTTGGAGAGTAAATTTACTCTATTGGATACTAAGCCTAAAAATCGTATGCGTACCGCACGTTCTACACAGAATATAGCCGCCGTACAGGCCAGTATCGAGGAAAACCGTGAATTGTCCGTGCCACGCCGATCTCAGGAATTGGGCCTGTCCAGGATGACTACCTGGCGTATTTTGCGATTGGATCTTGGCCTGCATCCCTATAAGATGATTCTGGCCCAAGAACTGAAGCCTAATGACCAGCGTTTGCGTCGGGAGTTCGCGGATTGGGCTCTGGAATCAATTGAAAATGATCCCAATTTTCATCAAAAAATCATCTTTTCTGATGAGGCGCATTTTTGGCTCAAGTCTCGCGGGACATTTGGCCGATATATTGTTTAAATCATAAATGGCATAGAATATCCAATATAATAAAAAAGATTTCGATCAATTCCGAATGAATATTCAGTGTTTTTTTTCAATTTCAAAACATATCACCCTTATTGGGAAACCCTTTATTACATGGTAGGTATACATTGTACCATAGTTTTAGTTTCCCAAAGTTTCAATTGCCCATAAAATCACCAGAAGTCACTATATTTGAAAAGCAGTGTTTGACGAAGATTATGAAAGGAATGCGTTGGAAGAAATTGCAAGTATATATCAAATATAGGCGGTAGAGAGCGCTTCACGGAAATGTACAGGAATCCTGCATCTTGCAATCCTCGCAGTTTTTGACAACACATTCCTTTCATAATCTTCGTCTAATACTGCTTTTCAAATATAGTGACGTCTGGTGATTTTATGGGCAATTGAAACTTTGGGCAACTAAACTATGGTACAATGTATACCTACCATATTACATGCGATCTTCAAAATCTTGAAAATTTCTCGGATTAAATTCCCTCCCCTATAAAGGAAAAAGCTATTAAACATTATTTAACACACGATTTACGGAGTAATAACAAATACCATAATTTCAATTTCAAGATTTACAATCTTATATTCGATATATACTTACCACGTTTATAATGCACTCCTTTAGCTTTATGGGAGTCCTGAGATAATATATTTTTTTTTTTAAACTAAATTGAAATTGAGCAAATATCTGCCGCTTGCAAATGATCAAAAAATCAATCAACAGAACCACTCTTGCTTTGATCAATTTGACAATTTGACAAATTCGTCTCACTCGCACATTTTCTCGTGAGTACCCAGGAAAAAAAACCGATAGAACGCGCATCTCTTTGAATTGTGTATCTGTCATTTGCATATTCAGGAAATAAAAATTCAATCGGATGATGACACTTGGAATCTGCCATTTGTGCGCAATGTTTTAAATCTGCCATTCGACATTGGTTAAATCGTTAAGTGAATAGGGTTGAATAAGACTGATTAACCTCAAATAATTTCTAATGGCAATGTACGATTCATTGATATTCGCATGAATCGGTTGAAATTCCAAATGAAATGGAAGTCTTAAAAGGGCACTCTGAATAAGAGAAATACAATAAAAACAGAATGCGAATTGTATTGTAAACGACTGTTCACTTTAAATACATTATTTTCTATCGGAAATATTGGTTTTCAATCTGTTAATGCTGAAATTCCAGTGACAGATACGCAATTCAGAACACCTCAAAGCCCATTCAAATTTAACGCAAGTGAATGGTTTTTTGTTTCCTGGGTAAGAAGAGGACAACTGCGCACTCCTTTCCACTATTTCCAACTTACAAGCCGGGCACTTACCGTGCCGTTGCTCCTGCCAAGTCGCTTATATGGAGATAGGTCTCCTTATTATTCCTTCGTGAGCAGACCAAACAAGATCAAAGTAGTGTACATTGACTAAACCAATTTTATTTTATATTAAAAACTTAAAAAAATGACAAGCGACAAGTAGGTACTCAAAACAGGCGGAAATTAATTTTGCACTTGAAAAATATAATTATTAATAACTTTATGACTTAGTTTTACGCTAGAAAATTTTGTTTCATTAATTTCCCAATGATTCCCATATATTTCTTTCGCCCAAGACCAACCTAACTTACAGTCTATCCCTACCACATGGCCTGTGACGTCAACTTGGTTATTTCGATTGCGCCAAAGTACATTTTTTATCGTTCTGCGCAAGTTGAGTAAATGCGATGATTGTAATGGCGCGCACGTCAGACTATCGCAATTGCATTTGGATTCGTACGAGAAGCCAACCATGAATGTGTAAGTACATGCGCAGTAACCTATTGGGCAGTGCTGCTCTGTTTGCCGAAGTTTCTGGCTTCAACAGACGACACGGACGAGTATGGAGAATTTCTTCTCCTGTTTCTAGTGTGCTTGGACCATGGTAGTATATACAGGTCTGGCAACTCCCGTGGTGGAGGATGTTCCCTTATCGTTACGAGTAGTAGTATCGAAAGTGACCGCTTGGGCAGCGCTGCAATCGAGTAGTTGAAGAAATTCCCGTGGTTTACAGACGGCTTTCACAGCTGACTACTTCTGGGTGTATCTATATGCATACATGCTATAGTGCGATCATTCGGGCCACTACTCGATACTAGCGCTATCCGTGACGAAAATATGAAACATTCTAACTTTAAGAAGGGAACGTCCCCCACCGCGGGGGTTGCCAGACTTATCTATACTACCGTGTCTTGGACCTAAATGAAAAACAAATATTTTACTTTCGTAATTTCAAAATGCATTGAAATGCTAGATCTTCCCGAATGCAGCGCTTGTGTCGCAGTCAGCCGTATGAACAGAAACGAAAATGGCGCCCCGTTATGGTGCATTTATACCTCTGTCTGCCTGACCGGTACGGACAGAAAATACATAACAGCAAAAAAGACAGACGTTTTCTATTTGTCCAATTTTACACTGTCTGTCTCCTTTACTCTTATGTATTTTCTGTCCGCACCGGTCAGACAGACAAAAGTATAAATGCACGGTAGGTATACATTGTACCATAGTTTTAGTTGCCCAAAGTTTCAATTGCCCATAAAATCACCAGGCGTCACTATATTTGAAAAGCAGTGTTAGACGAAGATTATGAAAGGAATGTGTTGTCAAAAACTGCGAGGATTGCAAAATGCAGAATTCCTGTACATTTCCCTGAAGCGCTCTCTACCGCCCATATTTGATGTATACTTGCAATTTTTGCCTACGCATTCCTTTCATAATCTTCGTCGAACACTGCTTTTCAAATATAGTGACTTCTGGTGATTTTATGGGCAATTGAAACTATGGTACAATGTATACCTACCTAAATGCACCATTAGTGTCCTAAGTTGAATTCCTAAGTTAGTTTGCCGAACCGTCACACGTGGCGCTAACTGTAGCATCACTCCCTGAAAATTTACAGTGACATACGAAGAATTTAATATAAAAAATTCTTTAAATATATTATTTAATGCCATAAACAAATAAAAGAGATCAGACTTTAAATATTGATATTATTCGAATATTTTTAATAAAATTTTCCCCTTTTTATTCATATTTATATCGTACAAAAACTATTTTGAAACATTCAGCCGAGATTAATATTTAAATATCAATATCTCTTTTATTCCTTTATGGCATTGAATAATAACTTTTTAAAAATTTTTATAAATAATTATCTGCATATCACTGCATTTATATTATTTTTTTGAGGTAAAATTAAGTTGAAAGATGCAGAAAAAATGAAAAATTCTGAACAAGGAACGAAGTTGATGAGAGTTGTAATTGGTTGGAAATCATTATGAATAATTAAAGAAAATAGAATATAATATAAGGTGAATATTAATTTATATTTTTTAAATAGTTAACTAAAATTAATAAAAATAGTATAATAAGAGCATTTAATTTTTTTTTCATTTTCAAAACCAAAAGTAGTCTATCTATACGTTCGTTTTCATGGTCTCTAACAGTCACGAAATGTGAAAGTTATTTTTTTTATGAATGATTTCACGAATTTGAATTTTTACAACTTTGTTTCCCTGAATTTAAACTTTCACAGCATCCAGGTAAAAATAATTACAGTTTCTTTCATATACATCGGATATTTTCCGTAAATCTAACTTTGTGATAGATGAACAAAAATTTTGAAAAGTTCATTGCTTCAGGTGTTATTAAAAAATGGTGAAAACTATGAAATTTGGACTTTTTATGCATTATTTTTGTCAATGCTGCACAAAAGCACTTCGTTTTTAGGTCACTGAATGCAAAATTTCATTACCTCTGACGTGATTTCTAGAAATGTTATTTATTTGATCTATTACACCGAGAGGGTCAAGTTAGAATCGTGAAATACGGGCTGATACATACGGCTAGTTGCAGTGGCATAAATTGGCCGTGTTCATGGGTAGCATAAGTTAAAGTACTATATTATATGGGAGTTCGCATCCCGACATTTTGGCTCCTGATGATTAGCACGGCCTTCAAACTTACTATTGTTCCAATACATAAATAAATATAACATATTATATATATATTCAAATAAATAAATATCTTCTGCATTACTTTAATATGAAAAAAACTGCTGCCGAAAGTCATCGCATTATGGTGGGAGTTAATGGTGAACATGCTCTAGCTGAGCGAACGTGCCAAAAGTGGTTTGCACGATTTAAAAGTGATGATTTTGGCTTTGAAGACGAAGAACGTCCTGGGCAGCCAAAAAAGTTTAAAGATGAAGAACTGGAAGCATTACTCGGTGAAAATTGTTGCCAGACACAAGAAGAGCTCGCATAATCTTTGGGAGTCACTCAAACAGCCATTTCAGAACGTTTAAAAGCATCCGGATACATTCAGAAGCAAGAAATTTGGGTTCCGCATGAACTCAAGCCAAGAGACGTTGAAAGGCGTTTTTGCATGTCCGAAATGCTGCTGGAACGCCACAAAAAGAAGTCATTTCTGCATCGGATTGTTACTGGTGTCACGTCCCGCGACGCATTAGAATGTACTATAGGCATAGGCTAGGTCTAGAGAAAAATGTGGGGAAATTACTAAAAGAGAGAGAAAACCACTAATTGAAAAGAGAGGTATTACTACGTCACACGCTGCGGGAGACTGCGCAACGCGTGACGTCACCAAAAAATATAATGTAAAAAGGAGACGCCGCCAAGAGAAAACTAATCTTGTGAGCAGAATTTAAGTGCGGCATTTTCTAAAAAACTAAAGAGGATTCACAGCGTGAGATAATTACACCGTGCAGTTTGACAGAGTGAAAACCAGAGAGTTATAAATTTACCGTGGTCCGTGTTGCTATCCTTGAAGAGATCTTAGACTCAGTGCCAAAAAGGGTAAATAGTCGTGTCCTTGTCACACCTGTAGATATTCACTCCTTCGCAGTCACACCTGTGGGAATCGCATCGCAGTTATACCTGTGAGGAACGCTTAAAGAAACAAAGGTTAATCATAAAGGTACCGAACTCCCCACGCCCCTCTCACTCACTACACCCCTCTCACTCTTCTGTCTTTTTCCAACCAACCAGCCTGTGCCTCCAATTTCATACCAATTGTATCAACAATTTTATAATTTCAAATTTATAATTATTTTAATAAATTTAATTTGTGTTATTTGATAATCATTGTGTCTTTTCATTGACTTATCCTCATCCCTAAGCGAGGATCATTCGATCCTAATTTAAAACGAGGAATCTTCGATCAAAGTAAGTATTTACGTACTTGTGACGTAATATACTTCCTTTTTTCTGGTGCATCGGCCCGGGAAACACAAGTCAATTGAAATTTAACACATTGATTGTTAATAGTGAATAAATAAATTATTATGAAATATTATTTCAATTTGAAAACATAAAATTTCAATAAAATAGATTTGTTAGATCACAAAGGGATAAAATAAATAAACAAATTGAAAATAAATTTTACTAATCTCATTTTATTTTTCTTAAAAAACAAATTTTATGTATAGTTTTTTTATTGATATAAACAATCGAATAATTTAAAATAACAATAAACAATCTAAGACAACGCTCAATACGAAATATTGTAAATTTATAATGACTCAATGTCAAAACCAAATATCCCTTTAGAATCTACCCCAAAAGTTATAACACGTAGTCAAGCTAAACAGGATAGTCAGCTTGCAAAAATAGTAGATTTGAATCAAAAGGGTAATTTAAAAATAAAACCAATTAGAAATAGAGAATATTTAACTGATAATAAATGCCAAAATATCCCTGATCCAATCCCTACAGAACAAGAATTAGATAACACTCTTAAGTTAGATGATCCATGTTTAGACAAGACTCTAATTAATAATTAAAGTATATGAAGTGAAAATTCAGAAAAAACTAGCGGGTTTCATTCAAGTTTCTGTCCAGATTTGAGCATTGTAACAGGATCCAGTAATCAATATCAAACTCTAACGAACGAATTATCTTATTTTGACGAATTCAATTTGCTAAGCTCAACAGTAATAACAATAGATAATAAAACTTTGAAAGAAAGATTGGAAACCTCATTGGCACGCGAATCTATAATTAGTAACAACGACAGCGACGACGAGAAAAGCGACACAGAAGTCATAAATCAAGATAATCCAGTAATAGTAAATAACGAAGAAATGGCCGTAGTCATACCCAACAGCCAGCAGGTATCCTTACGCGACGCGCTAGAGGTGGTCCCATTGTTCGGTGGAAGCAACCTCCCATTGTCACATTTTATTGAGGGTTGCATGGAGGCAAAGGCAATGCTACCGACACCTGCAGCTCAAGAAAACCTCGCAAGGTTATTAAGAGTTAAACTAACTGGAGAAGCTAGAAAATGCATTTTTGGTTCAACTCATGCAACAATAGAGGAATTTATAGAAAAATTGAAGAGTATATGCTCCTGCGAAAAGCGTGTACCAGTTACAGGGAGAATTAGGTAATACATTTATGTGGGAAAGAGAAAATGTACTTTCCTATGCTGCTAGGATAAAAGAAATTGCCGACAAAATCGAAGATGCTCACAGGCTCAATCATAATGGTCAGGTAGATAATAATTTTAAACTAAACCTTGAAAAAGACGTAATTCAATGTTTTATACGCGGTTTGCGTCCTGAGTTAGAAATTCGTGTTTAAGAAAAGGATACTTTTAAAGATGTTATTAGCGACAGTATTGATATAGAACGAAGATTAGCTGCAAATTCCGCACTACGAAGAAATAAAAACATGGATTATTCAAAAAGTGACGAATCAACTAATAATTAAAATAATAAAACAATCCGATTTAACATAGCACTTGAAAACAAAACTATTTGTTTAATTTGTAAAAAACCAGGTCACACAACTGAAAAATGTTTTCATTTAAGTGAAGCCCAAGAGGCAGTTCTTAATAATAAACAAAAAAAATTTTTGAATCGTAAGCAACAAAGATATAGTAATTTAAGTGGTCAAAGAAGTGTTACGTCACAAGTACGCAAATATACTTACTTTGATCGAAGATTCCTCGTTTTAAGTTAGGATCGAATTATCCTCGCTTAGGGATGAGGATAAGTCAATGAAAGACACAATGATTATGAAAATAATACAAATTGAATTTATTTTACTAGTTAAAATTTCCGGATATACATTCGTTAAGACAATTTATATATATAACGTAGGCACAGGCTGGTTGGTACGTGGGTGAGAGAGAGACAAAGAATAAAGAGAGAGAGAGAGAGAGATTCAGTACCTTTATGATGACGGTTAATCCACACGGCGGTGAGTGGTAAGCACTGGATCCCCACAGGTGTAGTCCAAGTGTGTGAGAGAGACGGAGTTATAGACCGCACAGGTATATTCCGTAAAGGCGGCGATTCAAATTTACGACACTGTTCGAAGATCTTTACAAGATCTATTCAAGTCTACGATGACTTTTACGACTCCCGAACTTTGATTTTAAATTGTCCCGTTCGAATTTTATTAATCTCAAACTCAGAGATTTTCGAAGTTAAATTGAAATGCCGCACTGGACTATTGTTGCGAGACCGGTTATAAATCCGAAGGAAAATTTAAGTGTCGAACTAGACGAAGAATTTACTGACTGCTTTCTCTTGGTGTGGGCCTCTTTTATATTTTTTCATACAAATGGACGGTCAGCGAAAATCGTGACGTAGTCATATCTTCTTAGAGGAGAAGGGGCCCTATACTGCTCCCTACTTCCCCTACTCCCTATTCCCCTTTATCGATTTCCTCATAGATTTCTTAACTCAATCCAGCCTGTGTGTATTATATACATTCAAATACGTCGCGGGACGTGACACCTCCCCCCACAGTTCGAGCGCGGGGAGTTAACGATCCGCGATCGAAACTTCGGTAGAAGAATACATTTTTAATCCAAGATGCTTACTCAATCAAGTACATATTTTCAATTTAATTTGCCAATTTATAACATAAAAATTTTGTTTATACATAATTATAGGAATTGACATTTTCAATTATTGTTGCGAATTAAAATTTTATAACAAGTTTTATATAAATGCATAGTAATAATGGAGGATACAAGTCTGGAAATATTACAATCATTGATTACATATGTTATAGTGGTGATTAGCTAATTTAACAATTTTCTCTTTGATTGATAATAACTATTTAAACTTACAACATGATGATTGTTGATGAAAAGAAGATTAAAAATTGTAAAATTTCATCGATTAGATATAAAATAGTAAAGAGCAATTTACAAGTATTACGATGGTTGATGTATACATTAGTAAAAAGAGAAAATGACATATATAATATTAATAATACAGATTAAAAATAGAATTTAGATCGTTGATAACATATATTAATTAATAGACGTTGTAACTTGGTACATTGAAGAGAAAAAACTTGGTTAAGTCTAAAATTAATTTCTTCAAAACATGGCATTGCTATTGCTTATTATTACTTTTACATGTTTCTAAAAATTAATTTCATGAACTTCAATTTCAGTGGTGTATTATTAAATGAATAAAATAATCATAAGAAAAACAATTTTACATAACCACAGGGTAATAGATTTTCCTACAATTCTTATACTTTTAATTGTTTTTCTACTCTTTCTTGTAAAATTAATAGTTATTTGTGTATGAAACATATGAAGAATAGTAATTATTCAATTTGTTATTGTTGCACATTAATCTCTATTGGAAAAGCAATTTTTACATTAACAATTTTGTAACGCCATCGCATAGTATACATTTACAGACTCGATATTTGTAGAAACTGTTCTTCCAATAGGATGGGAATCAAGAAAAGTTCCCTTGATGGAAGAAAAAACAAAATTGAAATTATATTTATGATGGCACCGATTATGAAGTGCTTATTTATTCTTGTCAGAAAAAGTCTTTTTTTTCATCCAAAAAGGAAGAAAAATACAAATATTTCTATATTTTTCTTTAAGTGATAAAATATAATGTTGACTCGAATGAAAACTAGCATTTGTCTTTCTAAAAAGGTTATTAGTTTGTTTTTTGAAAGGTTGGTGAACAAAAATAAAATTGATTCAATTAAATGCAAAGAAATTACACATAAGAATTTTAATGAAATATAATTTCTTTGTGATGATATTAGATTATTATTTTTTGCTGAACAGAAGAGAAAAGTTAAACATTTTTGATTAATTTGATAGATACTTGCTAGTTTGAGAAGTTTAATTTACTCTGAAAAAAAAGACACGAAATATATTGAAATTTTTTGATTGGTATTTGAAGGTACAGTGAGCTTCTCGAATCTCTGAAATAGAAAAAATAAGATTAGAATAAAATTTCAAAAGATCTTTTGTTTAAAACATTTCCTGGTTCAGTTATTCTAAACACTTTGGTTTTATGCAAAGTTTATATTATTTTAGGTTTGGATTCAAATTCAGTTAATCAATTTTGTATATTCATGTGCGATCTTTTTTATTCGATTCATGTGAACTACTGTCGGTTTTCCTTTTACGTTGATTTTTACATTTCCTTTTCCTAGAACATCTAAAACTTCGTGAGGTCCTGTGTATTGATTATCCAGCTTTTTAATTTTTCCTCCTTTTAATAAAAATACGTTATCTCCAATTTTTACTTCTAAAGGATTTATTTTTTTATCATAATATATTTTCGATTTTTCTTTTGCTGAAATAAGATTCTCTCTTGCTTGTGTTCGCATTTCGTGTAGTTGTGTTACGAAATTAATTAAATAATCATCATACGTTTGTAATTTTTCTTGTCGTGATAAAGGTTCACTGGAAGGTTCACGAGCCAGTTTACCAAAAACCAATTCATAGGGTGTGCATTTTGTGCCTTCATGTACACTAGTATTATACGAGAACATTGCTAGTTCAAGCCAATCATCCCATTCTGAATTTTTTGCAACAAATTGTTTGAGATATTCTCCTAACACATGATGTGAACGTTCTAATGACCCGTTTGATTGAGGGTGAAAAGTTGTGGTACGAAATTGTTTAATTCTAAAACGTTTTGCCAATCTTTTTAATAAATTACTTTAAAAATCTCTGCCTTGGTCAGTAAGTACTCCTTTTGGTGATCCAAATATGCAAATAAATTTTTTCACAAAAGCATCTGCTATTGTACTAGCTTGGTGATTAGGAAGAGGTATTGCTAAAGAATATTTGGTAAAATTGTCTTGTATCGTTAAAATATATAAGTTACCAGATTTTGTTTCAGGTAGTGGACCAACAATGTCCATTGATATTTTTTCAAAAGCAGTTGTGGGTGTGTCTGTGATTACCATAGGATTTTTTGTTTTGACTCTGATTAATTTTTTCAGTTGACATTGTAAACAGCCTTGAATATATTTTTGAATGTCTGCTTTCATATTTTCCCAAACAAATTTTTGGCGAATTCGACTATAAGTTTTTGTGACGCCTTTATGGCCTCCTAATGCTGAAGAATGAGCTTCTTCGATTAAATGAGTTCGTTGTTCTTTTGTTGGATATTACGTTATTCCATTGCAAACTATAATTTTTGTAGTTGAATTTGAAAAAATTGAGTCAAAAATTGATTTCACTTCTTCCCAAAGTATATGATTAATTCTGGAAGTTTTAGAAATACTAATTGACCGTAACTTCAGATTTTGAGATAATTCATGTAATGAGTATATTGATAATTTTATATTATTTAATGTTTCGGATAAATTGTCTTTAGTTTCTTCTTCAATTGGAAGTGCAAAATGGTAGTAGTTTCCTTTTTTAATCTCTTTTGCTATCCCTTTTTGTAAATTTTTAAATTTTGGTAAAATTTCACGTTTTTCTAAAGTTTTTGATCCGTTGTCGCGAGGAGTTCCATTTGTTGTAACAAAATATGCATAATTATCTTTTCGCATAGTTAATTGATCGCGACATTCAACTAAATTTTTCCTTGTTATAATTTTTTCTGTTTGAGAGTTTATAGGAGGAGGTTCTGGGGGTGGGCGATTATAATTATCATGATCTTTATCGATTTTTTCACAATTTATTTGAGATCTTCGGTTTAATCTCAAATTTTCTTCAAAATAAGGCTCTTCAAATTCTTCTTCCAATTTTTCTTCTTGGTTTTCTTCAAACTTCTCTTCAAAATTTTCCTCAAGATTGTCTTCAAAATTTTCTTCAAAATTCTGTTCGAAATTCTTTTCGAAATTGTCTTCAAGATCATCTTCAAAATTATCTTCCAAATTTTCTTCATAATTTTCTCCATCATTTTCTTCGTGTGAGGTTTCAATGTCGTTGATTTCATCTTCTGAGGTTGAAAAATAATTCTCACTTTCTTCGCTTTCAAATTCATTAACATTTTTTCGCTTCTTGGCATTCTTCTTCATTTTGTTTTTTGCTTGAGCTTGTTTCAAATAATCTAAATAATCAGGATCAGAGTCGGAATCTGATTCTACTTGTGTTCGGTTTCCTTTAGCATATTTATTTCTGGTAAATCATCTTCATATATTTGTTTTCTTGGTCTACCTCTCTTTCTTTTTGTTTGAGAGGGAATATTTTTCAAATTTGTAAGTAGATTTTTCATTGGCCTACCTCGAGGTTTTTTGACAAGAGGTTTAGAAGAAAAATTTTTGTCTAATTTTTCTTGGATTTCATTTTGATTCAAATTTTTTGCTTTTTCTTGTTGTATTCTCTTTTGAGCTCTTGTGGTAATAGTTTTCCATGATAAATTTTCGTATTTTTGGAAAACATTGGACTTAATAAACATAATGTCATAAAATTAAGTTTTGAAGCCATATTTTTGAATAAATTTGTGTATTTTAAAATGTTCTCACCAATTTCACTAAATGATTCTTCACTAAGGAATTCTTGTAAAAATTCTGGAAATTTTGAGTTAATATTCAATATTTTGGCTTCTGAAATTTCGCTAAAATGATCTGCTTCGTCTGGTACGATTCCTGGATTCAAGTTTCTTCGTTTTAAAGGTCTTACCTCATTTTTAGAGTTTTCTTGTTTATTTCTTGTAAAAGTTTTCTTGAAAAACGTTTTTTCTTGAGAAGTCATAAAAGTATCATTGTCATCAACTTGTAAATATTTTTCTTTCTCCTTGTTATCATCAATAGGGTTTCTTGAGAGAGCGTCTGCATTTACATTCATTTTTCCTGCTTTGTAAATTACATCAAAATCATGTTCTGCGAGTTTTAATCTCCAACGTGAAACTCGTGAACAAGGGTCTTTAGAATTTTGAAACCAAACTAGAGGTTTGTGATCAGTCATTAAAGTAAATTTTCTTCCATACAAATAAGGACGAAAATGAGTTACACAAAATATTATAGCAAGAGCTTCTTTTTCATATGTATCATATTTTTTCTCAGTAGCACTTAGACTACGTGAAGCATATGCTATTGGTTTATCTTTACCTATTTTACCTTGTGATAAAATACCTCCTATTGCAAATCCTGAGGCATCTGTTGTGAGTATAAAGGGTTGAGAAAAATCAGGTCGTTGTAAAAGTGGTTCTTCACATAACTTTGCTTTTAAAATATCGAAAGCTGCTTGTTGTTTTTCTGTCCAATTAAAAGGTATATCTTTTTTCAGAAGTTGATTTAAAGGACTTGCAATTTTTGAAAATCCATCAATAAATCGTCTATAATATCCTGCTAAGCCTAAAAATTGTTTAATATTTTTCTGTGTTTTTGGGACTGGAAAGTTTTTTACAGCTATTATCTTTTTTGGATCTGGACGTACTCCATTTTTATCAATTATATGACCTAAATATCCTACTTCAGGTCGTAAAAATTCGCATTTGTCTGGTTGTAAGTGAAGATTTGCTTTTCTAAGTCTTTCTACTAAATTGTTGAATTTAATTTCGTGCTCTTCTAGAGTATTTGCATATATAACTATGTCATCAAGATATACAAAAAGTTCCGTTCCGATTAATCCAGTTAATGTTAAATCCATTAATCTTTGAAATGTGGCTGGTGCAGTTTTTAAACCGAGAGGCATTCTATCGAATTCGTAATGACCGTGAGGTGTAGAAAATGCGGTTTTATGTGAGTCTTTTGGGTTCATTTTTATATGGTGAAAACCGGTAGCTAACTCAAACACTGAAAAATATTTTGCTGATCCTAGAGAATCAAGTATATCGTTTATATTAGGTAAAGGATACGAATCGCCAATTGTTTTTTCATTTAATTTACGAAAATCAAGAACCATTCTCCATTTTATTTTTCCTTGAGAATCAGGTTTTTTAGGAACTATCCACACTGGAGTGTTATATGGTGATTGTGAGGGTTTTATTATTTTATTTTTTAATAATTCATCGACTTGTCTTGTTATTTCTTCCTTGTGAACTGGGGGAAATCTATATTGTCTTGAAAAAATTGGAGCGTCATCTACAGTAGGAATTGAATGTTGTAATACATTAGTAGCTTCAAGTGGTTCTCCTGGGATTTTAAATCTGTCTGCATTATTTTTAATTAATTTTTCTACATGTTCATATTCATCTTGATTTAAGTGGTCTAATCGAAGAAGTTTTTTAATACATTCTACTCTGTCTTCGTCTGTTACATTATAAAATTTGCATGAGTTAATTAGAGAATTGTCAGTTTTTAAAAAGTTATTTAATATTTTACTTGATAAATCTTCGTTATTTGTTTTTTTGAAATTAATTAAATTTTCAATTTGTTTATAACATTCTTGTTCTTCAAAGTCTTCTAAATTAACTAATGGGACGGATAATGTAATTGGGATTTCATTTGTGTTTGCAAATTTTAAATAAGCTTTTCCTCTGTGATTTTTTACAACTGCGTCACCTACGTAGACGCCATCTTGGATATGTAATCGAGGTACATACCCTTCACTCTTTTCTGTATTTTTTATATTAACATAAAATGTTGTAACTGTTCGAGCTGGAATAGTAATCGTATTGGTAGATTTAAAAGGGTAACAGTGGTTCTCAATTTCTAAGCATTTTGAAGTATAGTTTATATTCACACTATTATCTTGAAAAAATTCTGATCCTAATACTCCATCTTCTTCTACTGGGACTTCATTGGGAATAATGTTAAATATCGTTGGATAACCAAAAATGTTTATTTTTACCTGTCCTAACGTGTAAAGTGGTAAATCATTAATTCCTGTAAGTTTCAATACGTTTTGGCTATTTATGGGTACTTCAGGGTTGAGAACCTTTTGTTTAATTAAATTTCGAGCAGCACCAGTATCAATCATCATGTGTGTTGGATTTTTTAGACCTTCCGTTGATATTATAATTGATGGAATTGAAGTGGACTTTGAAATATTTATTGTTGTTGTTGTATGATCGTTAGAAGTGGATGCCAGTGGTTCTCGATTTATGCTTTCCTCAGTGCACCCGTGCTGGGGAGAGCTTTGGAGTTTTCCTGATCAGCTGTTTGTGATTGGTTATTTGGTCTTATCTTGCAGTCTCGTACTAAATGACCGGGTTGTTTACAGTAATTGCAAATTATTTCAGTATAATTTGAATTTTGTTGAGTGTTATTATTTTGTAAAAATCTATTTTCATATGGTTTATTTCGATTTTGAAACTGTCCTGAGTTAAAGTTTTTATACTGTCCTGGATTCAATTGTCTATTAGTATTATTAAGATTATTGTTATTATTGTAAAAATTTCTAGGAAAATTATTATTATTGTTGTATCTTTGTAGTAAAAAATTATTATTATTGTTTCTATAATTGTTATTTCTATTTTGTAAAAAATGATTGTTGTTATTATTAAAATTATAATTTTTATTTCTTAAGAAATTGTTATTTGGAAAATTATTGTAATTGTTTTTTGCAAAATTGTTATTATTATTACTTCTTTGACCATTGAAATTACTATATCCTTGTTGGTTAGGATGCAAAAATTTTCTTTGCTTATTGTTAAGAACTGCATCTTGAGCTTTACTTAAATGAAAACATTTTTCAGTTGTGTGACCTGGTTTTTTACAAATTAAACAAATAGTTTTATTTTCAAGTGTTACGTTGAATCGGGTGGTTTTATTATTTTTATTATTATTAGTTGATTCTTTGGTTTTTAAATAATCAGTATTTTTATTTCTTCGCAGTGCAGAACTTGCAGCCAATCTTCGTTCTATGTCTATTGTATCATTAATTACTTCCTTAAATGTGTCCTTTTCTTCCACACGAATTTCTAACTCAGGACGCAAACCGCGTATAAAACATTGAATTACATCTCTTTCTAAATTTTGTTTAAAAACATTATCTACCTGACCGTCAATATTAAGTCTGTGAGCATCTTCTATTCTATCAGCAATTTCTTTAATTCTAGCAGCATAGGAAAGGAGATTTTCTCTTTCCCACATAAATGTATTACCTAATTCTCCCTGCAATTGATATACGCTTTTCGCAGGGGCATATACTCTTTTCAATTTTTCTATTAATTCCTCTATTGTTGCATACGTTGACCCAAAAATACATTTTCGTGCCTCACCAGACAATTTACCTCTCAATAGACGTGCAAGATTTTCTTGGGCAGCAGGTGTCGGCAGCATTGCCTTTGCTTCCATGCAACCCTCAATAAACTGGGACAATGGGAGGTTACTTCCGTCGAACAAAGGGATCACCTCTAGCGCGTCGCGTAAGGATACCTGCTGGCTGTTAGGTATGGCTACGGCCATCTCTTCGTTGTTTACTATTACGGGATTATCCTGATTTATGACTTCTGTATCGCTTTGTCGTCGTCGCTATCGTTGTTACTAATTAGAGAGTCGCGTGCCAATGAGTTTTTCAATTTTTCTTTCAAATTTCTATTTTCTATTGTTATTACCGTTGAGCTTAGCAAATTAGATCCGTCAAAATAAGATAACTCGTTCGTTAATGTTTGATCTTGATTACTAGATCCTGTCACAATGCTCAAATCTGGATAGAAACTTGAATGAAATCCGCTAGTTTTACTAGAATTTTCACTTGATATGGTTTGATCATTAATTAAAGTCTTGTCGAAACGTGAATCGTCTAGCTGAAGAGTGTTATCTAATTCTTGTTCAGCAGAAAAAGTGTTTGAAATATCCTTGTATTTATTATAATCGACTAAATTTTCTTTGATTTTACCTGATCTTTTTAGTTTCAAGGAATCTATTTGATTCTGATCGACAATTTTTGCGAGTTGATTGTCTTGTTTTGCTTTACTACGCGTAATAACTTTTTGGGCGGATTCTACAGGGGTATTTGAATTTGACATTGAGTCATTATAAATTTACAGTTTCTTTTTGTTGAGCGTTATCTTAGATTATTTATTGTTAATTATCGATTGTTTATAACAATTTAAAAAACTACATGTAAAATTTTGTTTGTAAATAAAGTGAAATTAGTAAAAATATAATTTTAATTTATAAAAATTCAAAAAATTTATAATAATAATTTCAAAATATAATTTAATTATTTTTATTTGTTTATAACAATAATTAATATTTTTACTCTTTCATTAGGAAATAAGATAATAAAATAAAAATATAATTCTATAAAATATTCAAATAAATAAATAATCGCTCAATTTTCGTAAAATTATAATGTTAATTAATACATTTCTTAAAATTATAACAATATATATATATATTTTGTACCAACCACGTGTGTCTTATAAATTATAATGATCTATTTTATTAATTTATTGAATTATAAATTGTTTTTTAAATAAATAAAATTGTTTATAACAAGGATCAGATAAGATTCGAGTTATGCACAATTTATTTTTGTCTAGACTGGACAAGTTAGGCTCAAGCTCAGATCCTTGGACAATCTTTGCAAATAAAATTATTCTGTTCCTTAACAGAGTTAAAATTAAAGTTATAAACAATACAATCACAAGCACTTCGAACTTTGCCCTACCCAATGATCGTAATCAATGGTGACCGTTCAACGTACCCAAAAGGGACTTATACTCTCGTGTGCTGTTTTTTTGTTTGTTTTAACTTAAATCAAAACTTAGTTAACAAATTAGAATAATTTTTTAAATAAGATAAGTTACTTAATCACTTAGGTTAGCCTCAAGGTCAGATCCCTGCGTGATTTTTCAAACTTATTTTATTTTATACAATTTATATAAATTATAAAATTTCAAAGAAATGATTTGATTATTAAATCATTAAGGTTAGCCTCAAGGTCAAATCCCTTTGTGATCTAACAAATCTATTTTATTGAAATTTCAAGTTACAAGTTGAAATAATATTTCATAATCATTTATTTATTCACTAGAAATAATCAATGTGTTAATTTTAAATTGACTTGAGTTTCCCGGGCCGATGCACCAGAAAAAAGGAAGTATGTTACGTCACAAGTACGCAAATATACTTACTTTGATCGAAGATTCCTCGTTTTAAGTTAGGATCGAATTATCCTCGCTTAGGGATGAGGATAAGTCAATGAAAGACACAATGATTATGAAAATAATACAAATTGAATTTATTTTACTGGTTAAAATTTCCGGATATACATTCGTTAAGACAATTTATATATATAACGTAGGCACAGGCTGGTTGGTACGTGGGTGAGAGAGAGAGAGAGAGAGAGAGAGAGAGAGAGAGGAGAGAGAGAGAGAGAGAGAGAGAGAGAGAGAGAGAGAGAGAGAGAGAGAGAGAGAGAGAGAGAGAGAGAGAGAGAGAGGGAGGGAGGGAGGGAGGGAGGGAGAGAGAGAGAGAGAGAGAGAGAGAGAGAGAGAGAGAGAGAGAGAGAGAGAGAGAGAGAGAGAGAGAGAGAGAGAGAGAGAGAGAGAGAGAGAGAGAGAGAGAGAGAGAGAGAGAGAGAGGGGGAGTGAGTGAGTGAGGGAGAGAGAGAGAGAGAGAGAGAGAGAGAGAGAGAGAGAGAGAGAGAGAGAGAGAGAGAGAGAGAGAGAGAGAGAGAGAGAGAGAGAGAGAGAGAGAGAGAGAGAGAGAGAGAGAGGGGGGAGAGAGAGAGAGAGAGAGAGAGAGAGAGAGAGAGATTCAGTACCTTTATGATGACGGTTAATCCACACGGCGGTGAGTGGTAAGCACTGGATCCCCACAGGTGTAGTCCAAGTGTGTGAGAGAGACGGAGTTATAGGCCGCACAGGTATATTCCGTAAAGGCGGCGATTCAAATTTACGACACTGTTCGAAGATCTTTACAAGATCTATTCAAGTCTACGATGACTTTTACGACTCCCGAACTTTGATTTTAAATTGTCCCGGTCGAATTTTATTAATCTCAAACTCAGAGATTTTCGAAGTTAAATTGAAATGCCGCACTGGACTGTTGTCGCGAGACCGGTTATAAATCCGAAGGAAAATTTAAGTGTCGAACTAGACGAAGAATTTACTGACTGCTTTCTCTTGGTGTGGGCCTCTTTTATATTTTTTCATACAAATGGACGGTCAGCGAAAATCGTGATGTAGTCATATCTTCTTAGAGGAGAAGGGGCCCTATACTGCTCCCTACTTCCCCTACTCCCTATTCCCCTTCATCGATTTCCTTATAGATTTCTTAACTCAATCCAGCCTGTGTGTATTATATACATTCAAATACGTCGCGGGACGTGACAGAAGTAATAATAATAACTTTTCAAGAAACAATTACAATAATTTTCCGAATAACAATTTTTTAAGGAATAAAAATTTTAATTTCAATAACAATAATAATTTGCAAAATAGAAATAATAATTATAGAAACAATAATAATAATTTTTTACAACAAAGATACAACAACAATAATAATTTTCCTAGAAATTTTTACAATAATAACAATAGTGTTAATAATAATAATAGACACTGGAATCCAGGACAGTATAAAAACTTTAACTCAGGACAGTTCCAAAATAAAAATAAATCATATGAAAATAGATTTTTTCAGAATAATAACACTCAACAAAATTTAAATTATACTGAAATAATTTGCAACTACTGTAAAAAACCCGGTCATTTAGTACGAGACTGCAAGATACGACCAAATTGCCAATCACAAACAGCTCATCAGGAAAACTCCAAAGCTCTCCCCAGTACGGGTGCACTGAGGAAAGCATAAATCGAGAACCACTGGCATCCACTTCTAACGATCATACAACAACAACAATAAATATTTCAAACTCTACTTCAATTCCATCAATTATAATATAAACGGAAGGTTTAAAAAATCCAACACACATGATGATTGATACTGGTGCTGCTCGAAATTTAATTAAACAAAAGGTTCTCAATCCTGAAGTACCAATAAATAGCCAAAACGTATTAAAACTTACAGGAATTAATGATTTACCACTTTACACATTCGGACAGGTACAAATAAACATTTTCATAATAAAAGATGCTTGTTTATGATCAATGAGGGTCAAATATAAAGAAGAAAACTCTTTATAGTGTCAAAATTGTTGCAACGTTTCGTTGGCTATGGGTTTGCCAACCTCATCAGGCTTTATTAAATTAAAAAAACACCAAATATTAAAATTGTCACACACAAGAAAAATAAACATTAAATTAACTTAACATCCAGAACATACACAAAATTGTTAAAATTTTACCTTTATAAAAGAAGTTTAACTCATGATGAGTAATGTCGAGAAAATAAAATTATAATAAAAGTCATGATTTACTTAATAAAATGACGTGATGTCATGGAGTCGACGACACTTTGTCTACTAAATTATTACATTCAAACAGTTAACTTAAAATATTGACAACAGTTATTGTAAACACAGAATTTGAAATGTAAACAGACATCAGCTGGAAAGCTATCATGAATTTAATCTATTAAGTAATGAAAAATAAATTCTATTCAAAGTAAATATGTCTTCTTTTTTATTTATACTAAATTTATTACATTTTATATGGATCATCTCTGATGTTAATCTTTTCCGATAGTTAGAGACATAATCAAAAACCTTGGTATTTTCCCAATCAAATTCATGGTTGAATTCCAATTGATGTTCACAGACTACGGATTCACTGTTTTTTTTTATTTTTGTGTTCATTAATACGAACTCTTAATGCTCTCTTAGATTCACCAATATAAGTCGCAGTGCAATTTTTAGAATTAAATTTCTATACAATATTAGTTTGTTCCCATTTGTTTGTGGAGTCTTTACCTAATTTTATTATTGATTTCAAAGTTTTGTTTACGACTGGAATAGTTGAAATATTGTATTTTTTAAAAATATTAGACAATTTAGTGAAGTTTGTCACGTTGTACGGCTAACATACCTTTGGTTGATGTCTGTATAAGTTTGAACGGTTTTTTTTATTTGGAGAATTTGGAGAGCTGTATTTAATTTTATTCATACGGATTTTTATATTTTTATCGATGAAGCTATTTGGATAATCGTTGTTTAATAATATTTGTTTAACAATCTTCAAAATAGCGTTATGAAACGTTTTTTTTACTAATGCTGACAAATGTAACCTTACTGTTTGTCTAAAAAAATCGACTTATAATACAAAAATGACTGACCTTCTCTCAAATACTTCCACCTACATTTCAATAACAAGAAATCATCTGAAAAAATTACAAAGCATTACTTCCAACATTTGAAAGAGACTCAATGATAATGAATTTTTAAAATATAAATTCCACAATAATCAATTTACTCTAACCAACACTGTATTAGCTAAATGCTATGGCTTACCTAAAATCCATAATCAAGATACACCTCTTCGTCCCATAATTTCTTTGATCAATAGTCCCACGCATTTTTTAGCAAAAATACTATATGATGAATTAAAAGACAGTATCAAAGTCCCAAAATCACATTTAAATGATAGTTTAGATCTTAAAATAAAATTGGAAAATCTCGTTGTAGATGATAATCATGTTCTGCTTTCATTAGATGTCAGTTCATTATTCACAAATGTACCCTGTGATTTGGTCCTAAAGAGTTTAGACCGAAGATGTCAACTTATTCATAATAACTGTAGAATTCCATTTGATGAAATTATAAATTGTACTAAATTTCTTTTCGAAAATACATATTTTACCTTTAATAATAATATCTATTTGCAAATTTTTGGCACTCCAATAGGTTCACCAATTTCACCTCTATTCGCAGACATTGTCATGGATGATTTGGAAAATTATTGCCTACGAATTTTAAAAGACAAACATAATTGCTCTCCTTTATTTTATTACAGATTTGTAGATGACACTATTCTGTGTGTACAAAAGAAATTTATTGACTTGGTTTTAAACATTTTTAATTCACAAGATAAGAACTTACAATTCACCTTTGAAGTTCAACAAAATAATCAAATTGACGTTCTGGACGTGTCATTAATTATAAAAGATAATAAAATTATTTCTAATTGGTTTCAAAAGCCTACCTCATCAAATAGAACAATTAATTACTTTTCCAATCACCCAATTTTTCAGAAAAAAAATATTGTTCATAACTTAGTTGATCGAGCGATATCTTTATCTCACAAAACGTTTCATAACGCCATTTAGAAGATTGTTAAACAAATATTATTAAACAACGATTATCCAAATAGCTTCATCGATAAAAATATAAAAATCCGTATGAATAAAATTAAATACAGCTCTCCAAATTTTCCAAATAAAAAAAACCGTTCAAACTTATACAGACATCAACCAAAGGTATGTTTGCCATACAACGTAACAAACTTCACTAAATTGTCTAATATTTTTAAAAAATACAATATTTCAACTATTCCAGTCGTCAACAAAACTTTGAAATCAATAATAAAATTAGGTAAAGACTCCACAAACAAATGGGAACAAACTAATATTGTATAGAAATTTAATTGTAAAAATTGCACTGCGACTTATATTGGTGAATCTAAGAGAGCATTAAGAGTTCGTATTAATGAACACAAAAATAAAAAAAAACAGTGAATCCGTAGTCTGTGAACATCAATTGGAATTCAACCATGAATTTGATTGGGAAAATACCAAGGTTGTTGATTATGTCTCTGACTATCGGAAAAGATTAACATCAGAGATGATCCATATAAAATGTAATAAATTTAATATGAATAAAAAAGAAGACATATTTACTTTGAATAGAATTTATTTTTCATTACTTAATAGATTAAATTCATGATAGCTTTCCAGCTGATGTCTGTTTACATTTCAAATTCTGTGTTTACAATAACTGTTGTCAATATTTTAAGTTAACTGTTTGAATGTAATAATTTAGTAGACAAAGTCTCGTCAACTCCATGACATCACGTCATTTTATTAAGTAAATCATGACTTTTATTATAATTTTATTTTCTCGACATTACTCATCATGAGTTAAACTTCTTTTATAAAGGTAAAATTTTAACAATTTTGTGTATGTTCTGGATGTTAAGTTAATTTAATGTTTATTTTTCTTGTGTGTGACAATTTTAATATTTGGTGTTTTTTTATTTTAATAAAGCCTGATGAGGTTGGCAAACCCATAGCCAACGAAACGTTGCAACAATTTTGACACTATAAAGAGTTTTCTTCTTTATATTTGACCCTCATTGATCGTAAACCAGCATCTTTTATTATATTAATATGGATGGGTGACACTACCATTTCTACACAAATAAACATTTTCGGTTATCCAACGATTTTTAACATTATTCCCAATGAAGTCTCAGTAGAAGAAGATGCAGTATTAGGATCAGAATTTATTCAAGATAATAGTGTGAATATAAACTATACTTCAAAATGCTTAGAAATTGAGAACCACTGTTACCCTTTTAAATCTACCAATACATTTACTATTCCAGCTCGAACAGTTACAACATTTTATGTTAATATGAAAAATACAGAAAAGAGTGAAGGGTACCCTAGCGAACTGGCTGAACGGTAGCATTACGCTGTACCGTAAAGCTATCGTAAAGTTATCATAAAGTAGCATTATAACTCATGAATGAGGCAAAATAAACATTCAAAATGTTTTCATCCTTATTCTATGTTTAAAATAACGTTAACTGGTAATTGAAATATGCAATAATTTTATTTATTTACGCTAAAAATTAAAAAAAAACATAATACCTGTCATTGAAGGCAGTGCAGTGGTTCACCTTTTCTGGAACTTCTTCGTTAAAGTTGACCATTGTTTGGAGTGAGACACAACTATACTTTCATCTCACTCTAACAAATATTCAATCCTGACGGTGAAGACATGGAAAGTGATGAACCACTGCATTGCCTTGAATGATAGGTATTATCTTTTTTTCAATTTTTAGCGTGAATAAATAATATTATTGCATATTTTGATTACCAGTTAACGTTATTTTCAACGTAGAATAAGGATAAAAACATTTTGAATGTTTATTTTGCCTCATTCATGAGTTATAATGCTACTTTACGATAGCTTTACAATAGTTTTACGATAGCTTTACGGTACAGAGTAAAGCTACCGTTCAGCCAGTCTACGTAGGTGACGCAGTTGTAAAAAATCACAAGGGAAAAGCTTATTTAAAATTTGCAAATACAAATTAAATACCAATAACATTATCCGTCCCAATAGTTAATTTAGAAGATTTTGAAGAACAAGAATGTTATAAATAAATTGAAGAATTACATAATTTTAAACAATCAAATAACGAAGATTTATCAAGTAAAATATTAAATAACTTTTTAAGAACTGACAATTCTCTAATTAAGTCGTGCAAAATTTAGAATGTAACAGACGAAGACAGAATTTAAATTCATTCAGACCATTTAAATCAAGATGAATATGAACATGTAGAAAAATTAATTAAAAATAATGCAGACAGATTTCAAATCCCAGGAGAACCACTAGAAGCTACTAATGTATTACATCATTCAATTCCTACTGTAGATGACGCTCCAATTTTTTCAAGACAATATAGATTTCCCCCAGTTCACAAGGAAGAAATTACAAGACAAGTCGATGAATTATTAAAAAATAAAATAATAAAACTGAGGACAATTTATCAGAAACTTTAAATAATATAAAATTATCAATTCACTCATTACATGAATTATCTCAAAAATTCAAATTACGATCAATTAGTATTTGAAAAACTTCCAGAATTAATCATATACCTTGGGAAGAAGTGAAATCAATTTTCGTTTCATTTTTTTCAAATTCAACTACAAAAATTATAGTTTGCAATGGTATAACGCAATATCCAACAAAGGAACAACGAACTCATTTAATTGAAGAAGCTCATTCTTCAGCATTAGGAGGCCATAAAGGCGTTACAAAAACTTATAGCCGAATTCGCCAAAAATTTTTTTGGGAAAATATGAAAGTAGACATTCAAAAATATATCCAAGGCTGTTTATAATGTCAACTGAAAAAATTAATCAGAGTCAAAACAAAAAATCCTACGGTAATCACTGACACACCCACTACTGCTTTTGAAAAAATATCAATGGACATTGTTGGTCCACTACCTGAAACATAATCTGGTAACTTATATATTCTAACGATACAAGACAATTTTACCAAATATTCTTTAGCAATACCTCTTCCTAATCACCAAGCTAGTACGATAGCAGATGCTTTCGTGAAAAAATTTATTTGCATATTTGGATCACCGAAAGGAGTACTTACTGATCAAGGCAGAGATTTTTAAAGTAATTTATTAAAAAGATTGGCAAAACGTTTTAGAATTAAACAAATTCGTACCACAGCTTTTCAACCTCAATCAAACGGGTCATTAGAACGTTCACATCAAGTTTTAGGAGAATATCTCAAACAATTTGTTGCAAAAAATTCAGAATGGGATGATTGGCTCGAAATAGCAATGTTCTCATACAATACTAGTGTACATGAAGGCACAAAATGCACACCCTACGTATTGGTTTTTGGTAAACTAGCTCGTGAACCTTCTACGGATTACCCAAAATCCATAAAGAAGGCAACCCCATTAGATCCATTGTATCTTATGTAGGCAGTCCTACCTACAATCTAGCATCCTTCTTTAGCACAACCATATCTAAAAACACCACGCCACCAAAATCAAAAATCATTAACAGTTTCGAACTAGTCCAGAAACTTAAAAATGTTAGTGTCCCTGATAATTTTGTTCTCGCCTCCTTGGATGTAGTGTCCCTTTTCACAAATATACCCAAGGAAGCAGCAATCTGTGCTGTAAAAAATAGATGGGAAGAGATTCGTCGCAAAGTATCATTGCCATGGAAGGAATATGAAGAAGGGTTGCGATTATGCTTGGATAGCACAGACTTTAATTTCGATGGCACCACCTATTTTCAAAAACGTGGATTACCAATGGGTTCTCCTTTCTCCCCCGTCCTTGCAGATATAGTAATGGATGACCTAGAAAAAGACAGGCTCTCTAATCTTGATTTTGAAGTACCTGTTTACTTTCGATACGTAGACGATATTCTCATCGTGGTTCCTGACACACAAGTGAACCACATTTTGCAAATCTTCAACAACAATTCCCTCAATATTGAATTCACCCTAGAAAAAGAGATAAATGGTGCTATTAATTTTCTAGATGTCACTATGACTAGGAAACAGAATCAAAAACATTCTTTCAATTGGTATAGGAAACCGACTTGGTCTGGAAGATACCTTAACTTTAATTCCCATCACCCCCTCAGATACAAGAAAAGTGTTGTAAACAACTTAGTTGACAGGGCAATTCTACTTTCAGATAAAGAATTTCACAAAAACAACCTTAACCTAATTATAGATACACTACTAGAAAATGACTATCCACAACAGTTCACGCAAGAGATTATAAATCTAAGACTTCTTACCCTTGAACATAAGACACGATTAGGTAACAATCAGGCCGACATAAACACAGAAAACAAACCCTTCATTAGTATCCCTTACGTTGAAATTCTGTCAGAGAGAATATCAGGAATCTTACATAGCTACAACATAAACACTGCGTACAAAAACCAAAAAAACCTAAAAACGATCTTCATACCCACCAAGGACAAAATACCCAAAGATCAATCTTCTAACGTCGTCTACAGCGTTCCGTGCAAAGGGAATGACTGCAAGGCTGTCTATATAGGTCAAACGAAACGATTCCTTAAAAACAGACTAAAAGAACATAAAAACAACATTAGAGAAAGCCCCAATAAACAAAACGCGCTAACAAAACATACGATTGAAAGAGATCACTTCTTCGATTTTGATAGAACAAAAATCTTAGCTAACGAAAAAAACTACAAAAAAAGGTTGCTGTTGGAAATGTGTCACATTGCAGGTACGAACGATGCGGTGAATCTTAGAACCGACATAGAAAACCTTTCTAAGATTTACAACCCTATACTTAAAAAAGGGTCATAAAAAAATGTGAAATGAGAAATTGGGACCCACCGTGTTTCAGTCGTCCCTTCACGGTTTATGTTCTTACATCTGGCCACTTTGTCTGGGTCAGATTTCGTTGTAACTCGCGCATTTTTGACCACCTTATTTAGGTCAGGTTTCGTTGAACTCGCGTATTACGCGACTATTTTTTGTATTTATATCAGTCCTGACGTCCATTTAACTTTGCGCATTATTTGGCCACATAATTTTAAGCCAGAGTCCGAAGAGCTCGCGCATTACTTGGCCACTTTATATAAAAATTCTGTACTAAGAATTCGCGCATTACTTTGCCACCTTATTTAGGTCAGACATTGTTTGATCTCGCGTATTACGCGGCTATTTTTGCATTGATATCAGTCCTGACGTCCATTGAACTCGCGCATAACTTGGCCACCTTACTGTAAATCAGAGTCCGAAGTGCTCGCGCATTACTTGGCCGCTTTATTCAGGTCAGAGTCTAAGGACCCTAAGTGTTAATTATTATTTTTTGACCACTTTATAAAAATTCTTATACCCCTAAGAATTCGCGCATTACTTGGCCACTCTTTTCAGATCAGACTTCGTTCAACTTGCGTATTACGCGGCCATTTTGGTACTCATATCAGTCCTGACGTCCATTGAACTCGCGCATTACTTGGCCACATAATTTTAAGCGAGAGTCCGAAGAGCTCGCGCATTACTTGGCCAGTTTATATAAAAATCCTGTACTAAGAATTCGCGCATTAATTTGCCACCTTATTTAGGTCAGACTTTGTTTGCTCTCGCGTATTACGCGGCTTTTTGTGCATTTATATCAGTCCTGACGTCCATTGAACTCGCGCATTACTTGGCCACATAATTTTAAGCCAGAGTCCGAAGAGCTCGCGCATTACTTGGCCACTTTATATAAAAATTCTGTACTAAGAATTCGCGCATTACTTTGCCACCTTATTTAGGTCAGATTTCGTTTGATCTCGCGAATTACGCGGCTATTTTTGCATTTATATCAGTCCTGACGTCCATTGAACTCGCGCATTACTTGGCCACCTTACTGTAAATCAGAGTCCGAAGTGCTCGCGCATTACTTGGCCGCTTTATTCAGGTCAGAGTCTAAGGACCCTAAGTGTTAATTATTATTTTTTGGCCACTTTATAAAAATTCTTATACCCCTAAGAATTCGCGCATTACTTGGCCACTCTTTTCAGATCAGACTTCGTTCAACTCCCGTATTACGCGGCCATTTTTGTATTTATATCAGTCCTGACGTCCATTGAACTCGCGCATTACTTGGCCACATAATTTTAAGCCAGAGTCCGAAGAGCTCGCGCATTACTTGGCTACTTTATATAAAAATTCTGTACTCCTAAGAATTCGCGCATTACTTTGCCTCCTTATTTAGGTCAGACTTCGTTTGATCTCGCGTATTACGCGGCTATTTTTGCATTTATATCAGTCCTGACGTCCATTGAACTCGCGAATTACTTGGCCACATAATTTTAAGCCAGAGTCCGAAGAGCTCGCGCATTACTTGGCCAGTTTATATAAAAATCCTGTACTAAGAATTCGCGCATTAATTTGCCACCTTATTTAGGTCAGACTTTGTTTGCTCTCGCGTATTACGCGGCTTTTTGTGCATTTATATCAGTCCTGACGTCCATTGAACTCGCGCATTACTTGGCCACATAATTTTAAGCCAGAGTCCGAAGAGCTCGCGCATTACTTGGCCACTTTATATAAAAATCCTGTACTAAGAATTCGCGCATTACTTTGCCTCCTTATTTAGGTCAGACTTCGTTTGATCTCGCGTATTACGAGGCTATTTTGGCATTTATGTCAGTCCTGACGTCCATTGAACTCGCGCATTACTTGGCCACCTTACTGAAAATCTGAGTCCGAAGAGCTCGCGCATTACTTGGCCACTCTTTTCAGATCAGACTTTGTTCAACTCGCGTATTACGCGGCTATTTTTGTATTTATATCAGTCCTGACGTCCATTGTACTCGCGCATTACTTGGCCACATAATTTTAAGCCAGATTCCGAAGAGCTCGCGCATTACTCGGCCACTTTATATTAAAATTCTGTACTAAGAATTCGCGCATTACTTTGCCACCTTATTTAGGTGAGATTTCGTTTGATCTCGCGTATTACGCGGCTATTTTTGCATTTATATCAGTCCTGACGTCCATTGAACTCGCGCATTACTTGGCCACCTTACTGTAAATCAGAGTCCGAAGTGCTCGCGCATTACTTGGCCGCTTTATTCAGGTCAGAGTCTAAGGACCCTAAGTGTTAATTATTATTTTTTGGCCACTTTATAAAAATTCTTATACCCCTAAGAATTCGCGCATTACTTGGCCACTCTTTTCAGATCAGACTTCGTTCAACTCCCGTATTACGCGGCCATTTTTGTATTTATATCAGTCCTGACGTCCATTGAACTCGCGCATTACTTGGCCACATAATTTTAAGCCAGAGTCCGAAGAGCTCGCGCATTACTTGGCTACTTTATATAAAAATTCTGTACTCCTAAGAATAGCGCATTACTTTGCCTCCTTATTTAGGTCAGACTTCGTTTGATCTCGCGTATTACGCGGCTATTTTTGCATTTATATCAGTCCTGACGTCCATTGAACTCGCGAATTACTTGGCCACATAATTTTAAGCCAGAGTCCGAAGAGCTCGCGCATTACTTGGCCAGTTCATATAAAAATCCTGTACTAAGAATTCGCGCATTAATTTGCCACCTTATTTAGGTCAGACTTCGTTTGATCTCGCGTATTACGAGGCTATTTTGGCATTTATGTCAGTCCTGACGTCCATTGAACTCGCGCATTACTTGGCCACCTTACTGAAAATCTGAGTCCGAAGAGCTCGCGCATTACTTGGCCACTCTTTTCAGATCAGACTTTGTTCAACTCGCGTATTACGCGGCTATTTTTGTATTTATATCAGTCCTGACGTCCATTGTACTCGCGCATTACTTGGCCACATAATTTTAAGCCAGATTCCGAAGAGCTCGCGCATTACTCGGCCACTTTATATTAAAATTCTGTACTAAGAATTCGCGCATTACTTTGCCACCTTATTTAGGTGAGATTTCGTTTGATCTCGCGTATTACGCGGCTATTTTTGCATTTATATCAGTCCTGACGTCCATTGAACTCGCGCATTACTTGGCCACCTTACTGTAAATCAGAGTCCGAAGTGCTCGCGCATTACTTGGCCGCTTTATTCAGGTCAGAGTCTAAGGACCCTAAGTGTTAATTATTATTTTTTGGCCACTTTATAAAAATTCTTATACCCCTAAGAATTCGCGCATTACTTGGCCACTCTTTTCAGATTAGACTTCGTTCAACTCGCGTATTACGCGGCTATTTTTGTATTTATATCAGTCCTGACGTCCATTGTACTCGCGCATTACTTGGCCACATAATTTTAAGCCAGATTCCGAAGAGCTCGCGCATTACTTGGCCACTTTATATAAAAATCCCGTACTAAGAATTCGCGCATTACTTTCCACCTTATTTAGGTCAGACATTGTTTGATCTCGCGTATTACGCGGCTTTTTTTTGCATTTATATCAGTCCTGAACTCCATTGAACTCGCGCATTAATTGGCCACCTTACTGAAAATCTGAGTCCGAAGTGCTCGCGCATTACTTGGCCGCATTATTCAGGTCAGAGTCTAAGGACCCTAAATGTTAATTATTATTTTTTGGCCACTTTATATAAAAATTCTTATACCCCTAAGAATTCGCGCATTACTTGGCCACTCTTTTCAGGTCAGACTGCGTTCAACTCGCGTATTACGCGCCTATTTTTGTATTTATAACAGTCCTGACGTCCATTGAACTCGCGCATTACTTGGCCACTTTATATATAAAAATTCTGTACTAAGAATTCGCTCATTACTTGGCCACATAATTTTGAGCCAGAGTCCGAAGAGCTCGCGCATTACTTGGCCACTTTATATAAAAATTCTGTACTAAGAATTCGCGCATTACTCTGCCACCTTATTTAGGTCAGATTTCGTTTGATCTCGCGTATCACGCGGCTATTTTGCATTTATATTAGTCCTGGCGTCCATTGAACTCGCGAATTACTTGGCCACATAATTTTAAGCCAGAGTCCGAAGAGCTCGCGCATTACTTGGCCGCTTTATATAAAAATCCTGTCCTAAGAATTCGCGCATTATTTTGCCTCCTTATTTAGGTCAGACTTCGTTTGATCTCGCGTATTACGCGGCTAATTGTGCATTAAAATCAGTCCTGACGTCCATTGAACTCGCGCATTACTTGGCCACCTTACTGAAAATCTGAGTCCGAAGTGCTCGCGCATTACTTGGCCGCTTTATTCAGGTCAGAGTCTAAGGACCCTAAGTGTTAATTATTATTTTTTGGCCACTTTATAAAAATTCTTATAACCCTAAGAATTCGCGCATTACTTGGCCACTCTTTTCAGGCCAGACTGTGTTCAACTCTCGTATTACGCGCCTATTTTTGTATTTATATCAGTCCTGACGTCCATTGATCTCGCGAATTACTTGGCCACATAATTTTAAGCCAGAGTCCGAAGAGCTCGCGCATTACTTGGCTACTTTACATAAAAATTCTGTACTCCTAAGAATTCGCGCATTACTTTGCTTCCTTATTTAGGTCAGACTTTGTTTGATCTGGCGTATTACGCGGCTTTTTGTGCATTTATATCAGTCCTGACGTCCATTGATCTCGCGAATTACTTGGCCACATAATTTTAAGCCAGAGTCCGAAGAGCTCGCGCATTACTTGGCCACTTTATATAAAAATTCTGTACTAAGAATTCGCGCATTACTTTGCCACCTTATTTAGGTCAGATTTCGTTTGATCTCGCGAATTACGCGGCTATTTTTGCATTTATATCAGTCCTGACGTCCATTGAACTCGCGCATTACTTGGCCACCTTACTGTAAATCAGAGTCCGAAGTGCTCGCGCATTACTTGGCCGCTTTATTCAGGTCAGAGTCTAAGGACCCTAAGTGTTAATTATTATTTTTTGGCCACTTTATAAAAATTCTTATACCCCTAAGAATTCGCGCATTACTTGGCCACTCTTTTCAGATCAGACTTCGTTCAACTCCCGTATTACGCGGCCATTTTTGTATTTATATCAGTCCTGACGTCCATTGAACTCGCGCATTACTTGGCCACATAATTTTAAGCCAGAGTCCGAAGAGCTCGCGCATTACTTGGCTACTTTATATAAAAATTCTGTACTCCTAAGAATTCGCGCATTACTTTGCCTCCTTATTTAGGTCAGACTTCGTTTGATCTCGCGTATTACGCGGCTATTTTTGCATTTATAACAGTCCTGACGTCCATTGAACTCGCGCATTACTTGGCCACTTTATATATAAAAATTCTGTACTAAGAATTCGCTCATTACTTGGCCACATAATTTTAAGCCAGAGTCCGAAGAGCTCGCGCATTACTTGGCCACTTTATATAAAAATCCTGTCCTAAGAATTCGCGCATTATTTTGCCACCTTATTTAGGTCAGATTTCGTTTGATCTCGCGTATTACGCGGCTATTTTTGCATTTATATCAGTCCTGACGTCCATTGAACTCGCGAATTACTTGGCCACATAATTTTAAGCCAGAGTCCGAAGAGCTCGCGCATTACTTGGCCGCCATATTCAGGTCATAGTCTAAGGAGCCTACGTGTTAATTATTATTTTTTGGCCACTTTATAAAAATTCTTATAACCCTAAAAATTCGTGCATTACTTGGCCACTCTTTTTAGGTTAGACTTCGTTAAACTGCGTATTACGCGGCTATTTTTGTACTTATATCAGTCCTGACGTCCATTGAACTCGCTAATTACTTGGCCACATAATTTTAAGCCAGAGTCCGAAGAGCTCGCGCATTACTTGGCCACTTTATATAAAAATCCTGTACTAAGAATTCGCGCATTACTTTGCCTCCTTATTTAGGTCAGACTTCGTTTGATCTCGCGTATTACGCGGCTATTTTTGCATTTATATCAGTCCTGACGTCCATTGAACTCGCGAATTACTTGGCCACATAATTTTAAGCCAGAGTCCGAAGAGCTCGCGCATTACTTGGCCACTTTATATAAAAATCCTGTACTAAGAATTCGCGCATTACTTTGCCTCCTTATTTAGGTCAGACTTCGTTTGATCTCGCGTATTACGAGGCTATTTTGGCATTTATATCAGTCCTGACGTCCATTGAACTCGCGCATTACTTGGCCACCTTACTGAAAATCTGAGTCCGAAGAGCTCGCTCATTACTTTGCCACCTTATTTAGGTCAGACTTTGTTTGATCTCGCGTAGTACGCGGCTTTTTGTGCATTTATATCAGTCCTGACGTCCATTGATCTCGCGAATTACTTGGCCACTTTATATAAAAATCCTGTATTAAGAATTCGCGCATTACTTTGCCTCCTTATTTAGGTCAGACTTCGTTTGATCTCGCGTATTTCGCGGCTATTTTTGCATTTATATCAGTCCTGACGTCCATTGAACTCGCGCATTACTTGGCCACCTTACTCAGAATCAGAGTCTGATGTGCTCGCGCATTACTTGGCCACCTTACTCAGAATTAGAGTCCGAAGTGCTCGCGCATTACTTGGCCATTTTTTATCAGTCTTAGAATCCGTAGTGCTACTGTATTAATTGGCCACTCTATTTAAGTCAGAGTTCGAATAACTCTCGTAATATTTTGCCACTTTACAACAGTCTTATAATCTGAAAAACTCGGACATCATACTTATAAACTTAATATTGTATTTTTCCGGGTTCCATTTATTAAGAATCAGAGGTTTCGAAAAACCAGGAATTTAATTTTTCGTGAATTTCCACTTTAGTTGCATTTTACTTTCTATATCCACAGAAATGTGTACAATTTTTACGACGTCGGGACCGTAGTGAGTGCCTTTCTTTACAGAGTTTTTCGAACATGTGGTGGGTCTTTGCTTTTGTCGGACGCTTGAGCATATAATAATCTCAAGTGCCGGGGACATTAAAATAAGGTTTTACTATGTATAACCCTTGGTGTTGGAACCTGACCTATCTGGAGAATGCTTTCTATACACGTCAAACTCTGAACACTAGTCTTCCTAAATACGACTTCTTCCCAAATCAGTTTTCTTTTAGCCATGTGGCAGAGTGGTGGACTTACTTTCGTTTGTCATCTCTGCGGCTTCGGAGAAAATACAAAATAAAAATTTTTCCGTACCAATTACATCGTTCTTATTGTTTTAACTTCAGTGTCCTTTACTTCTGGTGCTCGTGAATGTGTGTGATTTGCTGTGCGTGCTTTACCAAGGATCCACGTTATATTCTCCATCGTGTTGTTTCTTTCTTTGGTGAAATAATCGTGTTTATATATGTGCCCTTGAGAGAGTGTGTTCCGCGGTCGCATTTTTCACGGTTCCTGTGGGAGAGGATTACTCGTTGGAACAGTTTTTGGAACGGTCTGGTTCCTTCACACCTAGGAACTCGCTTACCCATAAGTCTTTCCGCATGTTTACTCTATCTTTTTCTAATATCAATAAGCAAAGAAAAAAACAAAAAAACAAAAAATACAATAATTATTAAGTTGCATGTCTTAGTTAATAAATATTTAAAGGTTACTATTAAGGTAATTGGCACTGAAGAGGGCCCCCATTTGTGGCCGAAACGTTTGCCTTTTGTATTTTTTATGTGTTCTATCACTTAATTAAAAAAATAAATCCGTATCAAAACTGACCCCATGCCAAATTAACTATTACAAAATTATTATTGTGGGTCAATAAAACATTGAACATGTACGGAAACATGTCACGATATAATTTTACTTATGGCAACAATCAAAATGGTAGAAGTGGGATGGGTTTTTACAAACAAATAGAAGAGACATATGGATATGAGGAGGCATCACTCCTCAAAAAATGGTCTCAATTAAATCTAGACTATGCGAATAGCTTTAATCAGAGAATTTTCCTACTACGGTGTAGGAAACTTGAAGTTCTTCCCAAACATTTACAAGGTATCCGATCTCAACACATTGGTTTTAATTCTAGAAGTATGAGTAACAAATTGTCAAACCTGCATAATACTTTTCTTAGGTCCATTTTGAATCTTGAAATTTGTGACATACGTGCACATTTAAAGTACCTTGTGAATCAAATTATGTATTTTCAAAGTAGAATAGTTGCTATTTTTCCAAACCACATGTCCGACAGATTTTTTGAGCTCGAATCCGGGAAAGTCTCCCGCCGTTTTGAAGAAAGCAAATTTAAATGCAAAAAGAAACTCGACTTACTGATAAGGTCTCTTGATTGCAATAAAAAGACCGTTTCCAACAGTAAACTTAACCAAAAGTGGTTCAAAAATTTAACAGGAAACCAAATTCCAGAGAATGTCGCAAAAATAGCTAGCTTAGGAATAAATTTCGGTGTTATTATAAAAAAACGGGAAATTCCTACATATAATATAATCGCGGACATCGAATCTAACATTAATAAAATTGATCCTGAATCTCAAGATGAATTGCGCTTAAAAGTTGCTAACGTCGTTAATAATTTTAAGAAAAATGGGAATGAACACAAATCTAAATTCGTACAACCTGTTAAAGAAATTAAAGAAGCTAGGGATTTCGTAAAAAATAACCCGGACATAGTTTTTACTAGGGCAGACAAAGGTAACACCACAGTAGCCTTGACGCGAACAGATTACAACGAGAAAGTATTGAACCTTCTAAATGATGAAAACACATACAAAGTCCGCTCCAAGGACACTACAACCAAAATACAAAATAAAGTAAATTGTCTAGTCAAAACATGGGAAAACAAAAAATTAATCAACAACCTGTTAGCTAAGGATTTAAAGTCTTCTAATGCTGTTCCCTCCAGATTCTACGGATTACCCAAAATCCATAAAGAAGGCAACCCCATTAGACCCATTGTATCTTATGTAGGCAGTCCTACCTACAATCTAGCATCCTTCTTTAGCACAACCATATCTAAAAACACCACGCCACCAAAATCAAAAATCATTAACAGTTTCGAACTAGTCCAGAAACTTAAAAATGTTAGTGTCCCTGATAATTTTGTTCTCGCCTCCTTGGATGTAGTGTCCCTTTTCACAAATATACCCAAGGAAGCAGCCATCTCTGCTGTAAAAAATAGATGGGAAGAGATTCGTCGCAAAGTATCATTGCCATGGAAGGAATATGAAGAAGGGTTGCGATTATGCTTGGATAGCACAGACTTTAATTTCGATGGCACCACCTATTTTCAAAAACGTGGATTACCAATGGGTTCTCCTTTCTCCCCCGTCCTTGCAGATATAGTAATGGATGACCTAGAAAAAGACAGGCTCTCTAATCTTGATTTTGAAGTACCTGTTTACTTTCGATACGTAGACGATATTCTCATCGTGGTTCCTGACACACAAGTGAACCACATTTTGCAAATCTTCAACAACAATTCCCTCAATATTGAATTCACCCTAGAAAAAGAGATAAATGGTGCTATTAATTTTCTAGATGTCACTATGACTAGGAAACAGAATCAAAAACTTTCTTTCAATTGGTATAGGAAACCGACTTGGTCTGGAAGATACCTTAACTTTAATTCCCATCACCCCCTCAGATACAAGAAAAGTGTTGTAAACAACTTAGTTGACAGGGCAATTCTACTTTCAGATAAAGAATTTCACAAAAACAACCTTAAACTAATTATAGATACACTACTAGAAAATGACTATCCACAACAGTTCACGCAAGAGATTATAAATCTAAGACTTCTTACCCTTGAACATAAGACACGATTAGGTAACAATCAGGCCGACATAAACACAGAAAACAAACCCTTCATTAGTATCCCTTACGTTGAAATTCTGTCAGAGAGAATATCAGGAATCTTACATAGCTACAACATAAACACTGCGTACAAAAACCAAAAAAACCTAAAAACGATCTTCATACCCACCAAGGACAAAATACCCAAAGATCAATCTTCTAACGTCGTCTACAGCGTTCCGTGCAAAGGGAATGACTGCAAGGCTGTCTATATAGGTCAAACGAAACGATTCCTTAAAAACAGAATAAAAGAACATAAAAACAACATTAGAGAAAGCCCCAATAAACAAAACGCGCTAACAAAACATACGATTGAAAGAGATCACTTCTTCGATTTTGATAGAACAAAAATCTTAGCTAACGAAAAAAACTACAAAAAAAGGTTGCTGTTGGAAATGTGTCACATTGCAGGTACGAACGATGCGGTGAATCTTAGAACCGACATAGAAAACCTTTCTAAGATTTACAACCCTATACTTAAAAAAGGGTCATAAAAAAATGTGAAATGAGAAATTGGGACCCACCGTGTTTCAGTCGTCCCTTCACGGTTTATGTTCTTACATCTGGCCACTTTGTCTGGGTCAGATTTCGTTGTAACTCGCGCATTTTTGGCCACCTTATTTAGGTCAGGTTTCGTTGAACTCGCGTATTACGCGACTATTTTTTGTATTTATATCAGTCCTGACGTCCATTTAACTTTGCGCATTATTTGGCCACATAATTTTAAGCCAGAGTCCGAAGAGCTCGCGCATTACTTGGCTACTTTACATAAAAATTCTGTACTCCTAAGAATTCGCGCATTACTTTGCCTCCTTATTTAGGTCAGACTTTGTTTGATCTGGCGTATTACGCGGCTTTTTGTGCATTTATATCAGTCCTGACGTCCATTGAACTCGCGCATTACTTGGCCACCTTACTGAAAATCGGAGTCCGAAGAGCTCGCGCATTACTTGGCCACTCTTTTCAGATCAGACTTTGTTCAACTCGCGTATTACGCGGCTATTTTTGTATTTATATCAGTCCTGACGTCCATTGTACTCGCGCATTACTTGGCCACATAATTTTAAGCCAGATTCCGAAGAGCTCGCGCATTACTCGGCCACTTTATATTAAAATTCTGTACTAAGAATTCGCGCATTACTTTGCCACCTTATTTAGGTGAGATTTCGTTTGATCTCGCGTATTACGCGGCTATTTTTGCATTTATATCAGTCCTGACGTCCATTGAACTCGCGCATTACTTGGCCACCTTACTGTAAATCAGAGTCCGAAGTGCTCGCGCATTACTTGGCCGCTTTATTCAGGTCAGAGTCTAAGGACCCTAAGTGTTAATTATTATTTTTTGGCCACTTTATAAAAATTCTTATACCCCTAAGAATTCGCGCATTACTTGGCCACTCTTTTCAGATTAGACTTCGTTCAACTCGCGTATTACGCGGCTATTTTTGTATTTATATCAGTCTTGACGTCCATTGAACTCGCGCATTACTTGGCCACATAATTTTAAGCCAGAGTCCGAAGAGCTCGCGCATTACTTGGCCACTTTATATAAAAATTCTGTACTCCTAAGAATTCGCGCATTTCTTTGCCTCCTTATTTAGGTCAGACTTCGTTTGATCTCGCGTATTACGAGGCTATTTTGGCATTTATATCAGTCCTGACGTCCATTGAACTCGCGCATTACTTGGCCACCTTACTGAAAATCTGAGTCCGAAGAGCTCGCGCATTACTTGGCCACTCTTTTCAGATCAGACTTTGTTCAACTCGCGTATTACGCGGCTATTTTTGTATTTATATCAGTCCTGACGTCCATTGTACTCGCGCATTACTTGGCCACATAATTTTAAGCCAGATTCCGAAGAGCTCGCGCATTACTTGGCCACTTTATATAAAAATCCCGTACTAAGAATTCGCGCATTACTTTCCACCTTATTTAGGTCAGACATTGTTTGATCTCGCGTATTACGCGGCTTTTTTTGCATTTATATCAGTCCTGAACTCCATTGAACTCGCGCATTAATTGGCCACCTTACTGAAAATCTGAGTCCGAAGTGCTCGCGCATTACTTGGCCGCATTATTCAGGTCAGAGTCTAAGGACCCTAAATGTTAATTATTATTTTTTGGCCACTTTATATAAAAATTCTTATACCCCTAAGAATTCGCGCATTACTTGGCCACTCTTTTCAGGTCAGACTGCGTTCAACTCGCGTATTACGCGCCTATTTTTGTATTTATAACAGTCCTGACGTCCATTGAACTCGCGCATTACTTGGCCACTTTATATATAAAAATTCTGTACTAAGAATTCGCTCATTACTTGGCCACATAATTTTGAGCCAGAGTCCGAAGAGCTCGCGCATTACTTGGCCACTTTATATAAAAATTCTGTACTAAGAATTCGCGCATTACTCTGCCACCTTATTTAGGTCAGATTTCGTTTGATCTCGCGTATCACGCGGCTATTTTGCATTTATATTAGTCCTGGCGTCCATTGAACTCGCGAATTACTTGGCCACATAATTTTAAGCCAGAGTCCGAAGAGCTCGCGCATTACTTGGCCGCTTTATATAAAAATCCTGTCCTAAGAATTCGCGCATTATTTTGCCTCCTTATTTAGGTCAGACTTCGTTTGATCTCGCGTATTACGCGGCTAATTGTGCATTTATATCAGTCCTGACGTCCATTGAACTCGCGCATTACTTGGCCACCTTACTGAAAATCTGAGTCCGAAGTGCTCGCGCATTACTTGGCCGCTTTATTCAGGTCAGAGTCTAAGGACCCTAAGTGTTAATTATTATTTTTTGGCCACTTTATAAAAATTCTTATAACCCTAAGAATTCGCGCATTACTTGGCCACTCTTTTCAGGTCAGACTGTGTTCAACTCTCGTATTACGCGCCTATTTTTGTATTTATATCAGTCCTGACGTCCATTGATCTCGCGAATTACTTGGCCACATAATTTTAAGCCAGAGTCCGAAGAGCTCGCGCATTACTTGGCTACTTTACATAAAAATTCTGTACTCCTAAGAATTCGCGCATTACTTTGCTTCCTTATTTAGGTCAGACTTTGTTTGATCTGGCGTATTACGCGGCTTTTTGTGCATTTATATCAGTCCTGACGTCCATTGATCTCGCGAATTACTTGGCCACATAATTTTAAGCCAGAGTCCGAAGAGCTCGCGCATTACTTGGCCACTTTATATAAAAATTCTGTACTAAGAATTCGCGCATTACTTTGCCACCTTATTTAGGTCAGATTTCGTTTGATCTCGCGAATTACGCGGCTATTTTTGCATTTATATCAGTCCTGACGTCCATTGAACTCGCGCATTACTTGGCCACCTTACTGTAAATCAGAGTCCGAAGTGCTCGCGCATTACTTGGCCGCTTTATTCAGGTCAGAGTCTAAGGACCCTAAGTGTTAATTATTATTTTTTGGCCACTTTATAAAAATTCTTATACCCCTAAGAATTCGCGCATTACTTGGCCACTCTTTTCAGATTAGACTTCGTTCAACTCGCGTATTACGCGGCTATTTTTGTATTTATATCAGTCTTGACGTCCATTGAACTCGCGCATTACTTGGCCACATAATTTTAAGCCAGAGTCCGAAGAGCTCGCGCATTACTTGGCCACTTTATATAAAAATTCTGTACTCCTAAGAATTCGCGCATTTCTTTGCCTCCTTATTTAGGTCAGACTTCGTTTGATCTCGCGTATTACGAGGCTATTTTGGCATTTATATCAGTCCTGACGTCCATTGAACTCGCGCATTACTTGGCCACCTTACTGAAAATCTGAGTCCGAAGAGCTCGCGCATTACTTGGCCACTATTTTCAGATCAGACTTTGTTCAACTCGCGTATTACGCGGCTATTTTTGTATTTATATCAGTCCTGACGTCCATTGTACTCGCGCATTACTTGGCCACATAATTTTAAGCCAGATTCCGAAGAGCTCGCGCATTACTTGGCCACTTTATATAAAAATCCCGTACTAAGAATTCGCGCATTACTTTCCACCTTATTTAGGTCAGACATTGTTTGATCTCGCGTATTACGCGGCTTTTTTTGCATTTATATCAGTCCTGACGTCCATTGAACTCGCGCATTACTTGGCCACCTTACTGAAAATCTGAGTCCGAAGAGCTCGCGCATTACTTGGCCACTCTTTTCAGATCAGACTTTGTTCAACTCGCGTATTACGCGGCTATTTTTGTATTTATATCAGTCCTGACGTCCATTGTACTCGCGCATTACTTGGCCACATAATTTTAAGCCAGATTCCGAAGAGCTCGCGCATTACTCGGCCACTTTATATTAAAATTCTGTACTAAGAATTCGCGCATTACTTTGCCACCTTATTTAGGTGAGATTTCGTTTGATCTCGCGTATTACGCGGCTATTTTTGCATTTATATCAGTCCTGACGTCCATTGAACTCGCGCATTACTTGGCCACCTTACTGTAAATCAGAGTCCGAAGTGCTCGCGCATTACTTGGCCACTTTATATAAAAATTCTGTACTCCTAAGAATTCGCGCATTTCTTTGCCTCCTTATTTAGGTCAGACTTCGTTTGATCTCGCGTATTACGAGGCTATTTTGGCATTTATATCAGTCCTGACGTCCATTGAACTCGCGCATTACTTGGCCACCTTACTGAAAATCTGAGTCCGAAGAGCTCGCGCATTACTTGGCCACTCTTTTCAGATCAGACTTTGTTCAACTCGCGTATTACGCGGCTATTTTTGTATTTATATCAGTCCTGACGTCCATTGAACTCGCGCATTACTTGGCCACCTTACTGAAAATCTGAGTCCGAAGTGCTCGCGCATTACTTGGCCGCATTATTCAGGTCAGAGTCTAAGGACCCTAAATGTTAATTATTATTTTTTGGCCACTTTATATAAAAATTCTTATACCCCTAAGAATTCGCGCATTACTTGGCCACTCTTTTCAGGTCAGACTGCGTTCAACTCGCGTATTACGCGCCTATTTTTGTATTTATAACAGTCCTGACGTCCATTGAACTCGCGCATTACTTGGCCACTTTATATATAAAAATTCTGTACTAAGAATTCGCTCATTACTTGGCCACATAATTTTGAGCCAGAGTCCGAAGAGCTCGCGCATTACTTGGCCACTTTATATAAAAATTCTGTACTAAGAATTCGCGCATTACTCTGCCACCTTATTTAGGTCAGATTTCGTTTGATCTCGCGTATCACGCGGCTATTTTGCATTTATATTAGTCCTGGCGTCCATTGAACTCGCGAATTACTTGGCCACATAATTTTAAGCCAGAGTCCGAAGAGCTCGCGCATTACTTGGCCGCTTTATATAAAAATCCTGTCCTAAGAATTCGCGCATTATTTTGCCTCCTTATTTAGGTCAGACTTCGTTTGATCTCGCGTATTACGCGGCTAATTGTGCATTTATATCAGTCCTGACGTCCATTGAACTCGCGCATTACTTGGCCACCTTACTGAAAATCTGAGTCCGAAGTGCTCGCGCATTACTTGGCCGCTTTATTCAGGTCAGAGTCTAAGGACCCTAAGTGTTAATTATTATTTTTTGGCCACTTTATAAAAATTCTTATAACCCTAAGAATTCGCGCATTACTTGGCCACTCTTTTCAGGTCAGACTGTGTTCAACTCTCGTATTACGCGCCTATTTTTGTATTTATATCAGTCCTGACGTCCATTGATCTCGCGAATTACTTGGCCACATAATTTTAAGCCAGAGTCCGAAGAGCTCGCGCATTACTTGGCTACTTTACATAAAAATTCTGTACTCCTAAGAATTCGCGCATTACTTTGCTTCCTTATTTAGGTCAGACTTTGTTTGATCTGGCGTATTACGCGGCTTTTTGTGCATTTATATCAGTCCTGACGTCCATTGATCTCGCGAATTACTTGGCCACATAATTTTAAGCCAGAGTCCGAAGAGCTCGCGCATTACTTGGCCACTTTATATAAAAATTCTGTACTAAGAATTCGCGCATTACTTTGCCACCTTATTTAGGTCAGATTTCGTTTGATCTCGCGAATTACGCGGCTATTTTTGCATTTATATCAGTCCTGACGTCCATTGAACTCGCGCATTACTTGGCCACCTTACTGTAAATCAGAGTCCGAAGAGCTCGCGCATTACTTGGCCACTTTATATAAAAATCCTGTACTAAGAATTCGCGCATTAATTTGCCACCTTATTTAGGTCAGACTTTGTTTGATCTCGCGTATTACGCGGCTTTTTTTGCATTTATATCAGTCCTGACGTCCATTGAACTCGCGCATTACTTGGCCACCTTACTGTAAATCAGAGTCCGAAGTGCTCGCGCATTACTTGGCCGCTTTATTCAGGTCAGAGTCTAAGGACCCTAAGTGTTAATTATTATTTTTTGGCCACTTTATAAAAATTCTTATACCCCTAAGAATTCGCGCATTACTTGGCCACTCTTTTCAGATCAGACTTCGTTCAACTCCCGTATTACGCGGCCATTTTTGTATTTATATCAGTCCTGACGTCCATTGAACTCGCGCATTACTTGGCCACATAATTTTAAGCCAGAGTCCGAAGAGCTCGCGCATTACTTGGCTACTTTATATAAAAATTCTGTACTCCTAAGAATTCGCGCATTACTTTGCCTCCTTATTTAGGTCAGACTTCGTTTGATCTCGCGTATTACGAGGCTATTTTGGCATTTATATCAGTCCTGACGTCCATTGAACTCGCGCATTACTTGGCCACCTTACTGAAAATCTGAGTCCGAAGAGCTCGCGCATTACTTGGCCACTCTTTTCAGATCAGACTTCGTTCAACTCCCGTATTACGCGGCCATTTTTGTATTTATATCAGTCCTGACGTCCATTGAACTCGCGCATTACTTGGCCACATAATTTTAAGCCAGAGTCCGAAGAGCTCGCGCATTACTTGGCTACTTTATATAAAAATTCTGTACTCCTAAGAATTCGCGCATTACTTTGCCTCCTTATTTAGGTCAGACTTCGTTTGATCTCGCGTATTACGCGGCTATTTTTGCATTTATAACAGTCCTGACGTCCATTGAACTCGCGCATTACTTGGCCACTTTATATATAAAAATTCTGTACTAAGAATTCGCTCATTACTTGGCCACATAATTTTAAGCCAGAGTCCGAAGAGCTCGCGCATTACTTGGCCACTTTATATAAAAATCCTGTCCTAAGAATTCGCGCATTATTTTGCCACCTTATTTAGGTCAGATTTCGTTTGATCTCGCGTATTACGCGGCTATTTTTGCATTTATATCAGTCCTGACGTCCATTGAACTCGCGAATTACTTGGCCACATAATTTTAAGCCAGAGTCCGAAGAGCTCGCGCATTACTTGGCCGCCTTATTCAGGTCATAGTCTAAGGAGCCTACGTGTTAATTATTATTTTTTGGCCACTTTATAAAAATTCTTATAACCCTAAAAATTCGTGCATTACTTGGCCACTCTTTTCAGGTTAGACTTCGTTAAACTGCGTATTACGCGGCTATTTTTGTATTTATATCAGTCCTGACGTCCATTGAACTCGCGAATTACTTGGCCACATAATTTTAAGCCAGAGTCCGAAGAGCTCGCGCATTACTTGGCCACTTTATATAAAAATCCTGTACTAAGAATTCGCGCATTACTTTGCCTCCTTATTTAGGTCAGACTTTGTTTGATCTCGCGTAGTACGCGGCTTTTTGTGCATTTATATCAGTCCTGACGTCCATTGATCTCGCGAATTACTTGGCCACTTTATATAAAAATCCTGTATTAAGAATTCGCGCATTACTTTGCCTCCTTATTTAGGTCAGACTTCGTTTGATCTCGCGTATTTCGCGGCTATTTTTGCATTTATATCAGTCCTGACGTCCATTGAACTCGCGCATTACTTGGCCACCTTACTCAGAATTAGAGTCCGAAGTGCTCGCGCATTACTTGGCCATTTTTTATCAGTCTTAGAATCCGTAGTGCTACTGTATTAATTGGCCACTCTATTTAAGTCAGAGTTCGAATAACTCTCGTAATATTTTGCCACTTTACAACAGTCTTATAATCTGAAAAACTCGGACATCATACTTATAAACTTAATATTGTATTTTTCCGGGTTCCATTTATTAAGAATCAGAGGTTTCGAAAAACCAGGAATTTAATTTTTCGTGAATTTCCACTTTAGTTGCATTTTACTTTCTATATCCACAGAAATGTGTACAATTTTTACGACGTCGGGACCGTAGTGAGTGCCTTTCTTTACAGAGTTTTTCGAACATGTGGTGGGTCTTTGCTTTTGTCGGACGCTTGAGCATATAATAATCTCAAGTGCCGGGGACATTAAAATAAGGTTTTACTATGTATAACCCTTGGTGTTGGAACCTGACCTATCTGGAGAATGCTTTCTATACACGTCAAACTCTGAACACTAGTCTTCCTAAATACGACTTCTTCCCAAATCAGTTTTCTTTTAGCCATGTGGCAGAGTGGTGGACTTACTTTCGTCTGTCATCTCTGCGGCTTCGGAGAAAATACAAAATAAAAATTTTTCCGTACCAATTACATCGTTCTTATTGTTTTAACTTCAGTGTCCTTTACTTCTGGTGCTCGTGAATGTGTGTGATTTGCTGTGCGTGCTTTACCAAGGATCCACGTTATATTCTCCATCGTGTTGTTTCTTTCTTTGGTGAAATAATCGTGTTTATATATGTGCCCTTGAGAGAGTGTGTTCCGCGGTCGCATTTTTCACGGTTCCTGTGGGAGAGGATTACTCGTTGGAACAGTTTTTGGAACGGTCTGGTTCCTTCACACCTAGGAACTCGCTTACCCATAAGTCTTTCCGCATGTTTACTCTATCTTTTTCTAATATCAATAAGCAAAGAAAAAAACAAAAAAACAAAAAATACAATAATTATTAAGTTGCATGTCTTAGTTAATAAATATTTAAAGGTTACTATTAAGGTAATTGGCACTGAAGAGGGCCCCCATTTGTGGCCGAAACGTTTGCCTTTTGTATTTTTTATGTGTTCTATCACTTAATTAAAAAAATAAATCCGTATCAAAACTGACCCCATGCCAAATTAACTATTACAAAATTATTATTGTGGGTCAATAAAACATTGAACATGTACGGAAACATGTCACGATATAATTTTACTTATGGCAACAATCAAAATGGTAGAAGTGGGATGGGTTTTTACAAACAAATAGAAGAGACATATGGATATGAGGAGGCATCACTCCTCAAAAAATGGTCTCAATTAAATCTAGACTATGCGAATAGCTTTAATCAGAGAATTTTCCTACTACGGTGTAGGAAACTTGAAGTTCTTCCCAAACATTTACAAGGTATCCGATCTCAACACATTGGTTTTAATTCTAGAAGTATGAGTAACAAATTGTCAAACCTGCATAATACTTTTCTTAGGTCCATTTTGAATCTTGAAATTTGTGACATACGTGCACATTTAAAGTACCTTGTGAATCAAATTATGTATTTTCAAAGTAGAATAGTTGCTATTTTTCCAAACCACATGTCCGACAGATTTTTTGAGCTCGAATCCGGGAAAGTCTCCCGCCGTTTTGAAGAAAGCAAATTTAAATGCAAAAAGAAACTCGACTTACTGATAAGGTCTCTTGATTGCAATAAAAAGACCGTTTCCAACAGTAAACTTAACCAAAAGTGGTTCAAAAATTTAACAGGAAACCAAATTCCAGAGAATGTCGCAAAAATAGCTAGCTTAGGAATAAATTTCGGTGTTATTATAAAAAAACGGGAAATTCCTACATATAATATAATCGCGGACATCGAATCTAACATTAATAAAATTGATCCTGAATCTCAAGATGAATTGCGCTTAAAAGTTGCTAACGTCGTTAATAATTTTAAGAAAAATGGGAATGAACACAAATCTAAATTCGTACAACCTGTTAAAGAAATTAAAGAAGCTAGGGATTTCGTAAAAAATAACCCGGACATAGTTTTTACTAGGGCAGACAAAGGTAACACCACAGTAGCCTTGACGCGAACAGATTACAACGAGAAAGTATTGAACCTTCTAAATGATGAAAACACATACAAAGTCCGCTCCAAGGACACTACAACCAAAATACAAAATAAAGTAAATTGTCCAGTCAAAACATGGGAAAACAAAAAATTAATCAACAACCTGTTAGCTAAGGATTTAAAGTCTTCTAATGCTGTTCCCTCCAGATTCTACGGATTACCCAAAATCCATAAAGAAGGCAACCCCATTAGACCCATTGTATCTTATGTAGGCAGTCCTACCTACAATCTAGCATCCTTCTTTAGCACAACCATATCTAAAAACACCACGCCACCAAAATCAAAAATCATTAACAGTTTCGAACTAGTCCAGAAACTTAAAAATGTTAGTGTCCCTGATAATTTTGTTCTCGCCTCCTTGGATGTAGTGTCCCTTTTCACAAATATACCCAAGGAAGCAGCCATCTCTGCTGTAAAAAATAGATGGGAAGAGATTCGTCGCAAAGTATCATTGCCATGGAAGGAATATGAAGAAGGGTTGCGATTATGCTTGGATAGCACAGACTTTAATTTCGATGGCACCACCTATTTTCAAAAACGTGGATTACCAATGGGTTCTCCTTTCTCCCCCGTCCTTGCAGATATAGTAATGGATGACCTAGAAAAAGACAGGCTCTCTAATCTTGATTTTGAAGTACCTGTTTACTTTCGATACGTAGACGATATTCTCATCGTGGTTCCTGACACACAAGTGAACCACATTTTGCAAATCTTCAACAACAATTCCCTCAATATTGAATTCACCCTAGAAAAAGAGATAAATGGTGCTATTAATTTTCTAGATGTCACTATGACTAGGAAACAGAATCAAAAACTTTCTTTCAATTGGTATAGGAAACCGACTTGGTCTGGAAGATACCTTAACTTTAATTCCCATCACCCCCTCAGATACAAGAAAAGTGTTGTAAACAACTTAGTTGACAGGGCAATTCTACTTTCAGATAAAGAATTTCACAAAAACAACCTTAAACTAATTATAGATACACTACTAGAAAATGACTATCCACAACAGTTCACGCAAGAGATTATAAATCTAAGACTTCTTACCCTTGAACATAAGACACGATTAGGTAACAATCAGGCCGACATAAACACAGAAAACAAACCCTTCATTAGTATCCCTTACGTTGAAATTCTGTCAGAGAGAATATCAGGAATCTTACATAGCTACAACATAAACACTGCGTACAAAAACCAAAAAAACCTAAAAACGATCTTCATACCCACCAAGGACAAAATACCCAAAGATCAATCTTCTAACGTCGTCTACAGCGTTCCGTGCAAAGGGAATGACTGCAAGGCTGTCTATATAGGTCAAACGAAACGCTTCCTTAAAAACAGAATAAAAGAACATAAAAACAACATTAGAGAAAGCCCCAATAAACAAAACGCGCTAACAAAACATACGATTGAAAGAGATCACTTCTTCGATTTTGATAGAACAAAAATCTTAGCTAACGAAAAAAACTACAAAAAAAGGTTGCTGTTGGAAATGTGTCACATTGCAGGTACGAACGATGCGGTGAATCTTAGAACCGACATAGAAAACCTTTCTAAGATTTACAACCCTATACTTAAAAAAGGGTCATAAAAAAATGTGAAATGAGAAATTGGGACCCACCGTGTTTCAGTCGTCCCTTCACGGTTTATGTTCTTACATCTGGCCACTTTGTCTGGGTCAGATTTCGTTGTAACTCGCGCATTTTTGGCCACCTTATTTAGGTCAGGTTTCGTTGAACTCGCGTATTACGCGACTATTTTTTGTATTTATATCAGTCCTGACGTCCATTTAACTTTGCGCATTATTTGGCCACATAATTTTAAGCCAGAGTCCGAAGAGCTCGCGCATTACTTGGCCACTTTATATAAAAATTCTGTACTAAGAATTCGCGCATTACTTGGCCACCTTACTGTAAATCAGAGTCCGAAGTGCTCGCGCATTACTTGGCCGCTTTATTCAGGTCAGAGTCTAAGGACCCTAAGTGTTAATTATTATTTTTTGACCACTTTATAAAAATTCTTATACCCCTAAGAATTCGCGCATTACTTGGCCACTCTTTTCAGATCAGACTTCGTTCAACTTGCGTATTACGCGGCCATTTTTGTACTTATATTAGTCCTGACGTCCATTGAACTCGCGCATTACTTGGCCACATAATTTTAAGCCAGAGTCCGAAGAGCTCGCGCATTACTTGGCCAGTTTATATAAAAATCCTGTACTAAGAATTCGCGCATTAATTTGCCACCTTATTTAGGTCAGACTTTGTTTGCTCTCGCGTATTACGCGGCTTTTTGTGCATTTATATCAGTCCTGACGTCCATTGAACTCGCGCATTACTTGGCCACATAATTTTAAGCCAGAGTCCGAAGAGCTCGCGCATTACTTGGCCACTTTATATAAAAATTCTGTACTAAGAATTCGCGCATTACTTTGCCACCTTATTTAGGTCAGATTTCGTTTGATCTCGCGAATTACGCGGCTATTTTTGCATTTATATCAGTCCTGACGTCCATTGAACTCGCGCATTACTTGGCCACCTTACTGTAAATCAGAGTCCGAAGTGCTCGCGCATTACTTGGCCGCTTTATTCAGGTCAGAGTCTAAGGACCCTAAGTGTTAATTATTATTTTTTGGCCACTTTATAAAAATTCTTATACCCCTAAGAATTCGCGCATTACTTGGCCACTCTTTTCAGATCAGACTTCGTTCAACTCCCGTATTACGCGGCCATTTTTGTATTTATATCAGTCCTGACGTCCATTGAACTCGCGCATTACTTGGCCACATAATTTTAAGCCAGAGTCCGAAGAGCTCGCGCATTACTTGGCTACTTTATATAAAAATTCTGTACTCCTAAGAATTCGCGCATTACTTTGCCTCCTTATTTAGGTCAGACTTCGTTTGATCTCGCGTATTACGCGGCTATTTTTGCATTTATAACAGTCCTGACGTCCATTGAACTCGCGCATTACTTGGCTACTTTATATATAAAAATTCTGTACTAAGAATTCGCGCATTACTTGGCCACATAATTTTAAGCCAGAGTCCGAAGAGCTCGCGCATTACTTGGCTACTTTATATAAAAATTCTGTACTCCTAAGAATTCGCGCATTACTTTGCCTCCTTATTTAGGTCAGACTTCGTTTGATCTCGCGTATTACGCGGCTATTTTTGCATTTATATCAGTCCTGACGTCCATTGAACTCGCGAATTACTTGGCCACATAATTTTAAGCCAGAGTCCGAAGAGCTCGCGCATTACTTGGCCACTTTATATAAAAATCCTGTACTAAGAATTCGCGCATTACTTTGCCTCCTTATTTAGGTCAGACTTCGTTTGATCTCGCGTATTACGAGGCTATTTTGGCATTTATGTCAGTCCTGACGTCCATTGAACTCGCGCATTACTTGGCCACCTTACTGAAAATCTGAGTCCGAAGAGCTCGCGCATTACTGGGCCACTCTTTTCAGATCAGACTTTGTTCAACTCGCGTATTACGCGGCTATTTTTGTATTTATATCAGTCCTGACGTCCATTGTACTCGCGCATTACTTGGCCACATAATTTTAAGACAGATTCCGAAGAGCTCGCGCATTACTCGGCCACTTTATATTAAAATTCTGTACTAAGAATTCGCGCATTACTTTGCCACCTTATTTAGGTGAGATTTCGTTTGATCTCGCGTATTACGCGGCTATTTTTGCATTTATATCAGTCCTGACGTCCATTGAACTCGCGCATTACTTGGCCACCTTACTGTAAATCAGAGTCCGAAGTGCTCGCGCATTACTTGGCCGCTTTATTCAGGTCAGAGTCTAAGGACCCTAAGTGTTAATTATTATTTTTTGGCCACTTTATAAAAATTCTTATACCCCTAAGAATTCGCGCATTACTTGGCCACTCTTTTCAGATTAGACTTCGTTCAACTCGCGTATTACGCGGCTATTTTTGTATTTATATCAGTCCTGACGTCCATTGAACTCGCGCATTACTTGGCCACATAATTTTAAGCCAGAGTCCGAAGAGCTCGCGCATTACTTGGCCACTTTATATAAAAATTCTGTACTCCTAAGAATTCGCGCATTTCTTTGCCTCCTTATTTAGGTCAGACTTCGTTTGATCTCGCGTATTACGAGGCTATTTTGGCATTTATATCAGTCCTGACGTCCATTGAACTCGCGCATTACTTGGCCACCTTACTGAAAATCTGAGTCCGAAGAGCTCGCGCATTACTTGGCCACTCTTTTCAGATCAGACTTTGTTCAACTCGCGTATTACGCGGCTATTTTTGTATTTATATCAGTCCTGACGTCCATTGTACTCGCGCATTACTTGGCCACATAATTTTAAGCCAGATTCCGAAGAGCTCGCGCATTACTTGGCCACTTTATATAAAAATCCCGTACTAAGAATTCGCGCATTACTTTTCCACCTTATTTAGGTCAGACATTGTTTGATCTCGCGTATTACGCGGCTTTTTTTGCATTTATATCAGTCCTGAACTCCATTGAACTCGCGCATTAATTGGCCACCTTACTGAAAATCTGAGTCCGAAGTGCTCGCGCATTACTTGGCCGCATTATTCAGGTCAGAGTCTAAGGACCCTAAATGTTAATTATTATTTTTTGGCCACTTTATATAAAAATTCTTATACCCCTAAGAATTCGCGCATTACTTGGCCACTCTTTTCAGGTCAGACTGCGTTCAACTCGCGTATTACGCGCCTATTTTTGTATTTATAACAGTCCTGACGTCCATTGAACTCGCGCATTACTTGGCCACTTTATATATAAAAATTCTGTACTAAGAATTCGCTCATTACTTGGCCACATAATTTTGATCCAGAGTCCGAAGAGCTCGCGCATTACTTGGCCACTTTATATAAAAATTCTGTACTAAGAATTCGCGCATTACTCTGCCACCTTATTTAGGTCAGATTTCGTTTGATCTCGCGTATCACGCGGCTATTTTGCATTTATATTAGTCCTGGCGTCCATTGAACTCGCGAATTACTTGGCCACATAATTTTAAGCCAGAGTCCGAAGAGCTCGCGCATTACTTGGCCGCTTTATATAAAAATCCTGTCCTAAGAATTCGCGCATTATTTTGCCTCCTTATTTAGGTCAGACTTCGTTTGATCTCGCGTATTACGCGGCTAATTGTGCATTTATATCAGTCCTGACGTCCATTGAACTCGCGCATTACTTGGCCACCTTACTGAAAATCTGAGTCCGAAGTGCTCGCGCATTACTTGGCCGCTTTATTCAGGTCAGAGTCTAAGGACCCTAAATGTTAATTATTATTTTTTGGCCACTTTATATAAAAATTCTTATACCCCTAAGAATTCGCGCATTACTTGGCCACTCTTTTCAGTTCAGACTTCGTTCAACTCCCGTATTACGCGGCCATTTTTGTATTTATATCAGTCCTGACGTCCATTGAACTCGCGCATTACTTGGCCACATAATTTTAAGCCAGAGTCCGAAGAGCTCGCGCATTACTTGGCTACTTTATATAAAAATTCTGTACTCCTAAGAATTCGCGCATTACTTTGCCTCCTTATTTAGGTCAGACTTCGTTTGATCTCGCGTATGACGCGGCTATTTTTGCATTTATAACAGTCGTGACGTCCATTGAACTCGCGCATTACTTGGCCACTTTATATATAAAAATTCTGTACTAAGAATTCGCTCATTACTTGGCCACATAATTTTAAGCCAGAGTCCGAAGAGCTCGCGCATTACTTGGCCACTTTATATAAAAATCCTGTCCTAAGAATTCGCGCATTATTTTGCCACCTTATTTAGGTCAGATTTCGTTTGATCTCGCGTATTACGCGGCTATTTTTGTATTTATATCAGTCGTGACGTCCATTGAACTCGCGAATTACTTGGCCACATAATTTTAAGCCAGAGTCCGAAGAGCTCGCGCATTACTTGGCCGCCTTATTCAGGTCATAGTCTAAGGAGCCTACGTGTTAATTATTATTTTTTGGCCACTTTATAAAAATTCTTATAACCCTAAAAATTCGTGCATTACTTGGCCACTCTTTTCAGGTTAGACTTCGTTAAACTGCGTATTACGCGGCTATTTTTGTATTTATATCAGTCCTGACGTCCATTGAACTCGCGAATTACTTGGCCACATAATTTTAAGCCAGAGTCCGAAGAGCTCGCGCATTACTTGGCCACTTTATATAAAAATCCTGTACTAAGAATTCGCGCATTACTTTGCCTCCTTATTTAGGTCAGACTTCGTTTGATCTCGCGTATTACGCGGCTATTTTTGCATTTATATCAGTCCTGACGTCCATTGAACTCGCGAATTACTTGGCCACATAATTTTAAGCCAGAGTCCGAAGAGCTCGCGCATTACTTGGCCACTTTATATAAAAATCCTGTACTAAGAATTCGCGCATTACTTTGCCTCCTTATTTAGGTCAGACTTCGTTTGATCTCGCGTATTACGAGGCTATTTTGGCATTTATATCAGTCCTGACGTCCATTGAACTCGCGCATTACTTGGCCACCTTACTGAAAATCTGAGTCCGAAGAGCTCGCTCATTACTTTGCCACCTTATTTAGGTCAGACTTTGTTTGATCTCGCGTAGTACGCGGCTTTTTGTGCATTTATATCAGTCCTGACGTCCATTGATCTCGCGAATTACTTGGTCACTTTATATAAAAATCCTGTATTAAGAATTCGCGCATTACTTTGCCTCCTTATTTAGGTCAGACTTCGTTTGATCTCGCGTATTTCGCGGCTATTTTTGCATTTATATCAGTCCTGACGTCCATTGAACTCGCGCATTACTTGGCCACCTTACTCAGAATCAGAGTCTGATGTGCTCGCGCATTACTTGGCCACCTTACTCAGAATTAGAGTCCGAAGTGCTCGCGCATTACTTGGCCATTTTTTATCAGTCATAGAATCCGTAGTGCTACTGTATTAATTGGCCACTCTATTTAAGTCAGAGTTCGAATAACTCTCGTAATATTTTGCCACTTTACAACAGTCTTATAATCTGAAAAACTCGGACATCATACTTATAAACTTAATATTGTATTTTTCCGGGTTCCATTTATTAAGAATCAGAGGTTTCGAAAAACCAGGAATTTAATTTTTCGTGAATTTCCACTTTAGTTGCATTTTACTTTCTATATCCACAGAAATGTGTACAATTTTTACGACGTCGGGACCGTAGTGAGTGCCTTTCTTTAGAGAGTTTTTCGAACATGTGGTGGGTCTTTGCTTTTGTCGGACGCTTGAGCATATAATAATCTCAAGTGCCGGGGACATTAAAATAAGGTTTTACTGTGTATAACCCTTGGTGTTGGAACCTGACCTATCTGGAGAATGCTTTCTATACACGTCAAACTCTGAACACTAGTCTTCCTAAATACGACTTCTTCCCAAATCAGTTTTCTTTTAGCCATGTGGCAGAGTGGTGGACTTACTTTCGTCTGTCATCTCTGCGGCTTCGGAGAAAATACAAAATAAAAATTTTTCCGTACCAATTACATCGTTCTTATTGTTTTAACTTCAGTGTCCTTTACTTCTGGTGCTCGTGAATGTGTGTGATTTGCTGTGCGTGCTTTACCAAGGATCCACGTTATATTCTCCATCGTGTTGTTTCTTTCTTTGGTGAAATAATCGTGTTTATATATGTGCCCTTGAGAGAGTGTGTTCCGCGGTCGCATTTTTCACGGTTCCTGTGGGAGAGGATTACTCGTTGGAACAGTTTTTGGAACGGTCTGGTTCCTTCACACCTAGGAACTCGCTTACCCATAAGTCTTTCCGCATGTTTACTCTATCTTTTTCTAATATCAATAAGCAAAGAAAAAAACAAAAAAACAAAAAATACAATAATTATTAAGTTGCATGTCTTAGTTAATAAATATTTAAAGGTTACTATTAAGCTAATTGGCACTGAAGAGGGCCCCCATTTGTGGCCGAAACGTTTGCCTTTTGTATTTTTTATGTGTTCTATCACTTAATTAAAAAAATAAATCCGTATCAAAACTGACCCCATGCCAAATTAACTATTACAAAATTATTATTGTGGGTCAATAAAACATTGAACATGTACGGAAACATGTCACGATATAATCTTACAGTGAACCTTTATCACAATAAGAAAAATTACAAACATTTGACGATTATTTAATTCATTTCGTAACACAACTACATGAAATGCGAACACAAGTAAGAGAGAATCTTATTTCAGCAAAAGAAAAATCGAAATTTTATTATGATAAAAAAATAAATCCTTTAGAAGTAAAATTGGAGATAACGTATTTTTATTAAAAGGAGGTAAAATTAAAAAACTTGACAGCCATTATACAGGGCCTTATGAAATATTGGAAGTGTTAGGAAAAGGGAATGTAAAAATAAGCTATAAAGGCAAACCTACTGTAGTTCACATTAATATAGTAGACTAAAACGCTCACATGTGCAAGTACAAAAGTAAAGAAATAAAAATGGAAACAAAATATCTTTACTTTAATTATTAAAAAAAAAATATATATATACATATCAGTTTAAATAGAGATATAGAAATTTTATTTTGTCAATAAATAGTAAAAATATAAAAAATACAATTTTTTTTAAAGAAAATATATATTCTATATATAAAATAAAATATCTATATATAAAACAAAATAAAAATGAAATTTCAGACACAACACAATATTCCAGATAAAATGGAACAAATTCATCGCAAACGCATAGATGATATCATTGAAATAGTTCCCTGTTTTATCAACATGGTAGCTCTCTGGCCATACTAAATTCAAACTGGAATTTTTAAGCAAGATGACTGTAATATTCCCACATGGAGTAGAAACCTAACAATCCAGATATAATAAAAGACATTTTTTCAACAATCAAAACAAGAGGACCGGACGCATACAAAAATTTAATTTTCAGTTTACGGCTATCAAATCACATTGTCATAGCCGACATGTTGGATATAATGAACTAGGAACGCAAAATACAAAAAGTAAATCAATAACTTCAAAAATATACATATGTAACGATAAACATTTTTCTATTCTTATATTACTGTGACGTCTGAAGACACACAAGAGAAAGATTTAATTATATAATTGTATTATTATATTCTTGAAGAGAATATAATAGGTTTAGTAATTTCGGGTCTGGAAAATTAATTCCAATAACCCGGGACTACTGTTCGTAAATTAATTATTTCTCAACCAAACAAATAAGCATAAAAATAGAAATAAAAATGGGAAAAGACATGAGAATCTTGGACAAGTCGTACTATTCCCGTAAAAGGGAGCACGCCACTTGTCTTTGATTCGGGATTTGGAATGGAAAGGGGCAAAAATGGTACAAATGTTAGTACTGGGATGGCTACCAGCACTCAAACATTTGTACTAAAATATTAAATTAAAATATATATATATATATATATATAAAATAAAAAAGACAAAGATGTAGAAAGTAAACAGCAAATATGGTAATGAACTTACTTTTATTAATATTGTAAAATAAATCCACAAATCCTGGTAATCCTTGGAGAAGTGCTGCTGGGAGAAATCTTGGTATAATAATTCCCAGTTTTGACGAAAATGTAAACCTTTTTAAATATTTAACTGACAGAACGGTCTGTCTAATTTTTGAATATTTACTCGCGATAAAATTGTCTTTTAAGAATTGAAAACAATTTTTTAGCAGGATTTTTTTAGTAATGAAATTTTGAAGGTCCTAAGTAACTTAGAAAAAATTTTGTCAGAACAAGAAAGATGAATATTCCCCTTTTTATTAGAGAGATTTGAATGCCGGGAAGAACTGATGAAAATTTTGTCTGCAGTTAGTTTTATGTGCAGCACCCCGCTTCCCTCATCATATTTCAAATTTAGGAAAAGTCTGGGGGTAGCTGTCCTGGCTTTCTATTGGCCTAGTTAGGCAAGCCTAGTTACGCCCAGACTTCCCTTAGTGTGAAAATGTAGGGGCGTTGCAAGTTTTCCGGGCCTTGTGGGGCGTACCAAGTTTTCTCCAAGTTCAGTCACCTTCCAACAGATGGCGACATTTGTATATTCTTAAATAAAATGTGTTACAAATTAATTATTTAAATAATTATGTTTACAGATTTCGTTAAGTTTAAATAATTGAAAAGTTAAATTTCAATATAATTCATTTATATCTAATTTTAACTTAAAAACTCGTTAATTTACATTCGACTGACTATTCCTCTTTTCAAAATTCAAAAGAATCATTAATACATAAGATTAATTTTTATTCTGTAATTAGTTTTATGAATAAACTTAAACATCATAAAATTAAAACTAAACATCGAATATGTTGTTTAAACATAGAAAATTATTTATTTAAAAGGGTAAATTTAATATAAGTTTTCTTTTGTGAATTTATTTGATAAAATATAAAAAGGTAATTCTGAAAGTTTGTGATTTTTCATTTTTATATAAACTTCTTATTTGTAAAAATAAGTGTAAAGATTTACATATTCGAAGCTGAGTTTGTTCATTTGGAAAATATATGTAAAGTTATTTATAAAATACATATTCGAATATGAAATTTTGTCGGTAAAACAGAACATTTCATTATTGCAAATCTTTAATAACAGTATTTCAATTAACTTAAATTGTTAATTTTGTTTAATTTTTTGTTTAATATTGTTAATTGAATTAAATCTTTTACAAATAAGTTTAGTTTTTAGAATTTATGAACTTAAAAATATGTTTATAAAGATTGGAAATATATATTTTTGTGAAGGTAAAATAGTAATGTTTAAAAATTTACTGTTGAAATATGTTGTGTATAAATTCAAATACATATCATGTAAACTAATACTTTAACTTTTCTAGAATTGAATAAAAGAGTGTAAGAAAGTAAATTTTAATTAGTATTTTAACTTCAGAATTGAATTTTCATAAATTTATTCGTTGATAAGGTAGATTCCTAATTATTAAAATCTTCGATGAATTGCTATTGGTTTTTAGTTACAATCAAATAGGTTTGAACTATTGTTTCACATAAAAATTAGATTAGAATTACTGTTCCTATTATTAACTAATATAATAGTTCATTTTTATTTTTTATTCATAGTATACTGAAATAATATAAAAATAAATAATATTAATCTAAAACTAAATTCTTAATATTTTAACATTCTTATTAATTGAGAATTTTTATTATCTATTATATATATGGCCTATTCTATTTTCTAAGCGCAGTAAATACAATGTGCTTTGTTTGTATTTACTTGGGCGTGGTACGTTTTGACCATTAGCCTAAGCTATTTACGATATTTCCGGAAATGGCTAATCGCTAAGCTATATACTGTTATGGCTCTATGCAGTTCGATGCATTTATTTATTAGAGAATAGCAAACAGAAATATCTAAAAGGAATACGATTGTAGGCTGTATCTTTTGGTCAAAGTTTCAAAGTGCAAGTTTTATTACTTTTACAGATTGCTAAGAAAGTTCAAATCTTTGTATTTACGCAGCTGCACATTTTCTAAAAACGTTTTTGAGTTTGTACAATCTTTAGAGAAGAGATTGCGTTCAAAATATTTACATTTTTATGAGTAAGACTTCGGAGGAATATAAAATGAGATATCATAATTTTACTTATTACAGGAATGAATAAAAATAAATGATAATAATAAAAAGCAAAAGACGGACGCAGGACGTTACATTACAAAGCAAGCTGCTAATTGGAACCTCCTTTTTCCGGAGATGGGATTACGAGGCTTCCTTTTGGCACTGCTCACTTGTAACTTCAACTATATAACAACAGTCTACGCCATCATAGGATTCATAGGAACATTGTTAGTAACCCCTTCTCTTCAGATATCAAAGTTAAAAGTAAATGAAACTTCATTTCATAGCGTTACTTTAGCAGGTTCTGTAACACCTAATGGAGACTGTACTGTTACACAATTTTCTGGCCCATATGGAACATGGAATAATGTCGTAGTCAAAGCCATATTCAAAATAACTTTACAAGAACATTACGCAACTATTCATTTAAATTCAAATAAAATTCAATTAGGATCTGGAATAACATGCCCACTTTCTGACACATTCTGTATAGAAGTAGAATATGGACAAACATTCTGGGATACGTTACCTAATGACGTATGTAATTTTAACAAATATGAAATTATTTATGAAGGACCAGCAAATAAAACATATGACAACACGACAGACAACTCTGAAACCTTTTATTCTTTAACGACTAAAGATAGAACTTTCGTACTAGCTGAAAAAACAAGAAAACCAGTTTGCAGTTACGTTTTAATACAAACCGCACATCCAAAATTATTAATTTTTGAAACCAGACCTGGAAATTCATTTTTAGAAAATAAACATTTAGAAATTCAAAATATGGACATTTTTACATACGTTAACTCTATAAATTCATATATGTGGAAAGACACATACGCACTGAAATAAATAGAGTTTATCACGACGTTCTTACTCAACAATGTATACTTGAACAGCAAGTTTTTAGAAATACATTAACCTTAGCAGCCCAATCACCAGACGAATTTGCGTATCATTTAATGAAAGGCTAAAATGTTTACCGGTTGAAGTAAAATATCACAAAACTGAAGAATGTTATCTACAACTACCAATACTTAGAGGAAATCAATCCTTTTTCCTTTCTCTACGAACTCATATATTAACAAAATCCGGTATCCAAACAAATTGCAATTCTTTCCTTCCACCAATGTACCTTTTAGTAGAAACCTGGTACAAATTACTTCCAAATCCTGTCGAATCCATAGCACCAACTATAATTAAACCTTTCACAAAAGCAACCTGGAAATACACAAATCCTTCATCCTTAGCAACAAGTGGCATTTATTCTCAATTTGATCTTGACAATCTACGAGATCATATTATATTTCCAGCAGAAAAACCAATGATTCTAAATTCTTTAGCTAGAGAAATAACAGGATATCCAACTATTAATCAAGGAATATCATTAACGAATTTATTTAATGAAGATGTAATTGATAAAATTGCTGAATCCGCATGGGCTAGATTTTGGACAATTTTTACAAGTTTTGGAACTACTAGTGCAGGCCTAATTGGATTAATAATAATAATTAGAGGGATTAAATTGATAGCGGATACCATTATTCATGGATATGCAATACACAGATTATTTGGATGGTCTCTACATCTACTAGGCGCCTTCTGGGATTCGGTCACAACCTCATATTACACTTAGGTATCCATCGACCTTCTGGACCTCCTGCTTAGAGCCATCAAGAACTGCTAACAGCTTCAGCGCCACAAAGCTCGAAAGAGGCACCTAAAAGTTCATGGTATAACGCAAATACTACTTCAGGTAAAGATCACAATAATACAAACACAACTCTTTATCCTCACTCTGAATTAAAAGAAGAACTTAGTAGAACCCACTACTCTATCCAAATCTAACATCTTCAGAATGTCGCATGTGCCTTTTACAACCTTACTAAACAAAATTATTCAACAAAAAGGAGATCCACCCCTCTTTTATGAGATACTCATTGAACAAACCAATAATAATGAATGTGTATTTCACGTTAATTTACAATATAAAAATTATATAATAATGAATAGTGGTAAAGATAAAAAAAAATGTAAAGCAAAGGGTAGCACAAAATTTATATAATGCCTTAATTAATGAATCAAAGGAAACAAATCAAAACGTCCAACCACATTCTATTAGTAAAAATTGCGAAAAATTAATCGAAATTTGCACTCAAAATAAATTTGAGTATCCAAAATATACAGTACTACGAATAAAAACCTCATCAAAAGACTCAACATACATAGCAATTTGTCAAAAGAAACAGCTAAGGATTTTGCTGCCATAAAAGCTATTAATTCTCTTTCGCATAAAGACGAGAGATGTGAACTAAGTTTGATAAACTCACTAGCACATTTGCATGTAACAATTCAAGAACCATCTCTTACGTAACAAGTACGCAAATATACTTACTTTGATCGAAGATCTCTCGTTTTAAGTTAGGATCGAATGATCCTCGCTTAGGGATGAGGATAAGTCAATGAAAGACACAATAATTATGAAAATAATGCAAATTGAATTTATTTTACTGGTTAAAATTTCCGGATATACATTCGTTAAGACAATTCTTATATAATGTAGGCACAGGCTGGTTGGTACGTGGGAGAGAAAGAGAAAAAAGAATAAAGATAGAGAGAGAGAGGTTCGGTACCTTTATGTTGAGGGTTAATCCACACGGCGGTGAGTAGTAAATACTGGATCCCCGCAGGTGTAGTCCAAGTGTGTGAGAGAGAGACGGAGTTATAGGCCGCACAGGTTTATTCCGTAAAGGGCGGTGATCCAAATTTATGACACTGTTCGAAGATCTTTACAAAGATCTATACAAGTCCACGATGACTTTTACGACTCCCGAACTTTGATTTTAAATTGTCCCGGTCGAATTTTATTAATCTCAAACTCAGAGATTTTCGAAGTTAATTTGAAATGCCGCACTGGACTATTGTCGCGAGACCGGTTATAAATCCAAAGGAAAATTTAAGTGTCGAACTAGACGAAGAATTTACTGACTGCTTGCTCTTGGTGTGGGCCTCTTTTATATTTTTTTACACAAATTGACGGTCAGCGAAAATCGTGACGTAGTCATATCTTCTTAGAGGAGAAGGGGCCCTATACTGCTCCCTACTTCCCCTACTCCCTATTCCCCTTCATCGATTTTCTCATAGATTTTTAACTCAATCCAGCCTGTGTGTATTATATACATTCAAATATGTCGCGGGACGTGACACATCTATAAACGAACCAAAACCTTCAACCAGTAGCCAAATAACAAAATCTATTACTTCAAATAAGAACCATGTTAAAAATACAAATTAATATAAAATGAAAAAAAATAATAATCATACTACAGCATCTTTCTCTACGAAAAGCTTTAAAAAATGTTTCAAATGCAGATATAAACCTCCCAACCAGTACAATAAATTCTAATATAAAAATTCCATAACGATTCAGGAAATCAACTGCAATGGAGCATTACTACGACGAGCCTACCCACGTACCAAGTTACCAAAAAAAGAAATACAGAACAGACTCCAAGAGATTTTTAAATCATGTAGAAATTTTAAGAAATTTCACGATAAAATATGAACTGCCGTTACCACAATATACGGTCTATCCTGATTCGAATTCGAAAACACTCATTTTTTCTTGCACAAATCAATATAAACGAACATTTTGTCATACAAGCCGGCCCTACTAGTGAATTAGCAGAAAACAGAGCAGCATTAAAATTATTGTTACTACTAATGAGATCATACGACCTCTGCGACGAAAATTTTTATAATAATGATGATAAAAAAATGCAAAAAATCAAAGTATTCAAACCGATCCAAGACCAGAATTAATAGCTTGGGAAAATTCCTGTAGATTTTGTAACACTCAAATGCATGCTACAAAAGAGTGCCGTAGACGAAATATTTTTAAAGTAGACAAATCATCCCAATTTTCCCCTCCAGTTCCACCAAGAAACTCCTCAAAATTTAGTAGAATTTTTACCCTTTTTCTCCAAAAAACTTCTAGACCTGAATCCAACCAAATGTAAACATCCTATTTTATCCAATATTAATCCTACTTTTCTTTTTCAGCCTTCCGAGAAGCCTAATGAATTTCCTTAATCAACTAGCATCCAGAGTGTATTAAATTTTAATTCCACTCCTCTTCTCCAAAGCCGAAAATACTTCATAGACTCACAAGTTTCTCATTCTTCAGGGATTCATTTTGAACCAATTTCAAAAGTTCGTCTTTTTTCTGAAAAATATCATTTTATATCTTATATCGATATCTTTCTTGTAGAAATATCATTTATATCTAGACAAGCTCGTAATATCACCAATATTTCTAAAACTAATGATCCATTCCTGCAACAGATACAAAAAGTACTTTTAGAATTGAGAATGAGACAGGAAACCTCCCTTTACGGGCCAAAAGAAAATTTATTTCTACTTCCAAATCCATTTTTCCAAAAAGTTACAACTCTTTCTTCAAAACTTGGCAACATTATGACCTACAAAAAATGGCATAATTCTCAAAAAGATCCAAATATTCACCTATATCGAATATTAGCAGCAAATTGGCTTAAAGACCTGCATGCAATTTCTCAATCTTTTCTTTTAATCCTTGACCAACTCACAGAAGCCATTACCCATGCCGCAACTAATGTATGGCACCCTATGCTACTTCCTGATACCTCTTAGACTTCAAATCCAACAAAGAAGACCCACACCTTTCAACATCCCTTTTTTCTATGGTCCTTCCATTTTCTAAAATACAATACTTCTTATTCGATAAGTACTTGATTTTTATTATGACTATACCAATCCCATCTGCTGAAGAATTTCAATTATTTAAACCACATCCAATTCCAATACATCTCGATTTTAATACTGACGTAATTTCCTCTATTTACATAAAACCTCAAAATTCTTATCTCGCTATTTCTTCAAATAACCAATCATACTTTATAACAAATGAAAATTTCCTCAATGCATGTTATCAAAATGGATTCCAAACATTTTGTCACCCACCAAGATCTATATCTAACATCGATAACAATCCTATTTGTGAAACATCAATGTTTCTAAATTCAGAACCATACAAGTGTAAAATATTCATCAGTTTTAGTGAATATCCCTTTCTAACACCATTGCAATTTCATCATGGATGGCTATACTCAACAATTTTCCCCCGACAAATTTTCTTATCATGTCGAAAAAACTCTAAGACCTTAATCACACTCCAAGGAATAGGAATTTTGCAAACAAAATCAGGTTGCAATCTAGATTCATCAACTCCATATTACCATCTTCAAAACCATTTGAATATAATGGATAATTCAATTCCAGTCAGCAAATCAACCACATCACTTGCTATAATTTCACCATTTTTACATAATATTTCTATTCAAGAACCTCACTTACTAAAAAAAGTATTACTTCTTCTTCAAAAAAAAGAAGACATGTCATTATCAATCTTCGAAAACCATGTCTTTATCCTTACAAAATATGCAAACATTCAAAAAATTATTCCATCTATTTTTATTTCTAGTGCACATAAATTAACATTCGCACTAATCATTATAACTTTACTTATGGTTACAATTTTAGGATTAATACTATTGAAAATTCAAAAAATATCTAACAAAATAAATATAACGCCAACACGTATAGAACTTGTACAAAAAACTCCTTTAAGCTCAGTGACAAAACCTTTACTGACCGACTTGACGTTTAACTTTTGACCTTTCCTTTATTCCATCTTTCACCTTTTTCTTTAATAGACTTGAAGTCAATTCACAAAATTTTTCAGATGCAGGCACATTCCGTCCTTACCTTCCTCAAAACCACGTGCATGAACGTTGTAAATCCTATAACGTCGGAAAGACAGTTTTTGTACCCACGCATTTAATGTTTCTAACTAAAGAAATGAAAAACTGTAATATAAGAGTTGTTTTTTGACGGAAAGTAAAATACTTCTAGCAAAATCTTTTACCTTGCATGATTAGAAAATATATTCAAAAAGTTATTATTCAATCTCCTTACCAGACATTAATAAATAAAATCTATTCTAACAATTTGTAGAAAATGATACCAACTCCAACTGAACCTATTGTTAACCATCTTGGACCGGTAGACAGTGTATGTCCGCAAGAATATCCGATAGCATACGCGCGTTTATTACAGAGTTATTGCTTCGAATTAGAACCCTCGACATTGTTTTTATATTATAATCACCAAACCACAAAAAGATATTGTCAATTATGTTTCGAGAAATTGGATCAGGAAACTCAAAATAACTGTGAGTTTTTTACTTCATGGCATTCCATTTGTAAATTGGAATGTATATATATAAATTGTTACGGTTGTCAAAAACTATTAATTAATCCGCGACAAAGAGCAGCTAATTGTAACGAATGCATCGAAACATATTTAAATAACAAATTCAAAATTAGTCAAGGAAACGAAGTTCTGGTAGAAAATATCCCTGCATGATCTATACGTATCTACCTTCCACAAATGTACTCACGCATGAACAATTTTGTAAATTTTAATAGAATCCTTAACACTAAAAAATTGTAAAATTTTGCAAATATTTCAAATTCCTTAAATATTGTAAATTTCTCCTTAGAAAAATGCTGCCCCAAGAAATCGATACAATCGAAGCAGAAGAAGTTCGAGCAAGCGAGCAGGATGTTCAGCCGTATTTTGAACATCATTTATGGTCGGAATACTGCTGCACAACCCTTATCGAAAATTTCTATATGAACGTCCTCGAAAAAAATCTTGTTTGCGAGGATTGTTACATGACAAAACTTAGCTTCTTTGAGGCCGAAGTAACATTGCCTTTCCGAATAGATCACATAATCACTAAAGACTTATATTGTACAGGGTGGGCCATATAAAATTTTAAATTTAAAAAGTCAATAAAAAAAACGGCTTGATATTTTTCAAAGGTCTAACATTTATTTGGAAGGTTGTTTTATGAAATTTATTTGTGGAAAACAATTTCTGACAAATGACCACCACGGCTGTGTTTACAGTAGCTTATCCGATCCACCCAATTTTGGAGTACTTTCTCGATGGTTTTAGGCCTTATGGCAGATATGGAACCTTCGGTTTTAATAGACGTTAGATTGAGCCACACTAAAATGGTCCTAGTTGTTAATAACGTCGTATGTGCTGCTGAAACTGATCGCATGGCAAATATTTTGCGTAAGCAATCATTTTCAGTGTACGAAGACGAAACGACCGACAGGACTCTAGAAAAGTGGGTGTCATTAATGGTTCGATATGTGGAGCCAACGACATTTTCTGTCAGGGTGGAATTGCTCCAGCTTATTAATGTAAATGCTTCGGATTGTTCTGCCTCTAAAATTTTTGATGCGTTCGAAAAAGCATTGTCCGGGCAGAAAATCCTTTTATCTAATATCTGTGCTTTAGCTTGTGATAATGCACAGGTGATGGTCGGCAATAGGTCCTCATTTAAAACAAAATTAAAGGAAAAAAGTCCCCGTTTAATTATTTTCCCGTGTGTCTCGCATTCGTCAGCAATTGTAGCAAAATATGCTTGTGCCACAATCCCAGATGTAGAGGATTTAATCAAAGATTTGCCAGCTTTTCTTAATGCTAGCTCCAAGCGAACGGCTATTTTTCGATCGATTGTTTTGGAATTAGGAAATGACTATCAAAAAATTCCTAGTCATTCTGAAACTCGCTGGCTTGTCCGCTATCGATGCATAGATATTATAATAAAGAATTGGGAAGTTATTCTTCAGTATCTTATGGTCCTCGTATATGAGAAGGTAGAGAAGGCCAAAGACTTGTTAGGAAAAATGCAGAATCCTTTGACACTCGCATATTTCCTATTCTTGAAATTTACTTTGAATAGGTTCAACGTATACAATGCGAAATTTCAAAGTCGCGAAACAATGGTTCAGGAACTCCAGCCAAACTCGGCTAAATTCTTCGTATGGATTCTTAGCAGTTATTTGAAAGAGGGTCTTCTTCAACCGAATTTATTCTTTCCAATCATTAGAAATGTTAACTTTGCAGATCCTAGTAATCAAAAGCCGCTTCAAGACATTGACGTTGGTAAGGAAACGCGAGAATATTTCCAGCAGCAACTTACAAACAAGAAATTGCAAATAGTAGAAGTTGATCTATTTCTTCGTAATTGCTTGAAATTTTATGTCACAGCAAGCGAAGAAATTCGCAATCGACTTCCTTTTGATGACATCTTTTTGTCTTGCGTTGCTGTTTTCCGGCCTCAAGTAGCTTTCTATGCTGATCGAAGCGAAACTTTTCCTAGGGTCTGGAAAGTTTGTCAAGATTTAGGGTCGTTTGATAGAATAGGTGTACAAAAAGAGTGGGATTCTTTACTCAAAATCAGACAGGAACTCAAAGAAAAGTGGTCGAATTTATCTTTTGACGAAATGTGGTCTAGTATCGGTGTATCTTCGACGAGTACAGGAGAAAAATTTTTTCCAAATTTGACTTCAGTATTGAATCATGTTCGGAGTCTTCCTCATTCAAGTGCTGAGGCGGAGCGAGGTTTCTCCATGCTCACGGACGCGAAAACTCCCAAAAGAAATCGCTTAGGAAACAGGACGGTCAACTCAATTTGTGTTACTCGATCAGCCCTAAAGGCGAGAGCTGAAACAGCCAGAACAACGAGCATCACTTCGAAGCATTTGCAATTAATGACCGAAAATCTATATGAGATGGCAGAAAGTGATAGGGAAAGTGGTTTGTCGCTCTTCGCTTACGAAGGAGAGGATTAATTCTAATGGCCAAGGCATGGCGTTAATCAATTTCAAACCCCTTTCTTACTCACAAAATAATGACATTTTATTTCTTATATCAGAGATACGTTCTTTATTTCTTTCTTCGCGTGCCTCGGGTATGGAAATTGTTTAGTTTTAATTATTATTTTGTGAGTAAGAAAACATACTGAAATTGAGTAATATCACGCTTTGGGCATAAGTGAGAGGCAAGGGGACTCACAATAATCAAGCACCCCAAATCATCCCGAATTAATCAAACTTCTTCATTATTTGATTTAAAACAAAACATTTTTGTTCGACGTATACTGGCATTTGATAGAGGCAAGCCTGAAGTACGGGCTACATTTGTAGCGTTTTTTACCACTTTGCTTCATTTTTTTCCTTTTTTCTTTTTGCTTGAAAGCAAAAACCCTTTTCGTTTCGTAGGACGTGGACTAGGCCTACAGGGGATACCACGTAAAAAAAACGAGCCTTAAACTCTACCTCCGTGGTGGTGTGGAAAGGAGTTTTATTTCAGAATATTTGGGATTCTCTAAGAATGAACCAGCTTTTTTATTTTAATATTTCAAATGTGTTTTCTTTCTTTTATGTTTAAGGCAAAAACTAGATCTAAAAAAAGCAAGAAAACCTATTTCTCTAATTGCGTCCAAGATTAGAGCAGAATCTATGCAACCGATTGTTAAAGGTTTTAAAAGTTTTCGCTTTAATTTAAAAAGCAAGTCTTCATAGTATTTTACTAAGTAATGAAAGTATGTCTACAATTGTTTTCTTGAATCCTACCCAAAGGTCGAACATGGTGCAAAAATGTCGTAAAATAAGAAAAATGTCTGAGTACTTTGAAGAAGTTTTTCTAAATCGATATGTATCATATTCCAATAATATTTAGGAATATTTATTAAAATATTCATCTTCTAAATTTGCTTGATTAATGTACAGAGTACACTTTATATTTGAAATTTGTATACACTCTAAATCTGAATCAGTCAAATTTTCACTGATTGAATCAGTGATTTGCCTTTTCACTGAATCATCAGTGGAAACAATATTTTTCACTGTTAAATCAGTTACTTTTCACTGAAGTAATCAGTGAAATTTGACTGATTCACAGTAACCTGTTTTTAGTTATTTAAATCAGTCAAATTTCACTGATAATCAGTAGATTTTGACTGATTCATATTTGATGTTTGTACAGTTTTTAAAAAAATCCGAAACTTTTTGAATTTAGTAGTTTATTTATAAAATTTGAGAATGTTGTAGTTGATATTTCTATATAGAACTTTAAGCATTTATGGACATAAAATTTAATTTAAAGTTTCTTCTATCGGTATTCAAAACTTTCAACAATTTTGCAAGATCAGTCAAATGCAAAATTTGACAGAGTATTTAATCAAAATATTTACATTTATTTTTTTAATATTTTGAAAATAATTCGACTAAAATAATGATTAATAAGATTTTGTAACATTGTGGGAATATTGGAACGCTGCAAGATTAAATTTTGAGTACAATTTTCAATTAATGAATGTTTAAAGAATTGAGTGAAAGCACCAATTAAAAAATATTTTTATTTTATAAATTTGATTAAGTGCAGTAATAAGAAAATTTTGACTTTCTATAAAGCATTTCATTTATCTGATTAAAATTCTGTGCATACGTCACTAAAACGTAAGATTAAAAAACTTTAAACTGCTTTTACCATCAATCTATGAATGTGGATTTCAAACCGTAATTTAATGTGTCTTATTTTTTTTTGATAAAATATTTTTAACATAATTTTTTGCTTAAAGTAGCCGATTTACTCGATTAAAAATTGGTCAACTTGTATATTTCAAAATTCTGTAATAAAAGTATTTTCATATTATGTTTTTGTATCCTATGCGTAGAATTTTAATTTTAAAATTGAGATTTCTCACAAAGAAGAAAGATTGTCTTATTAAAGCAGTTTATTCCCAGAAATTAAAAATCATTTACTTAATATTTCGATTCCAAACATTGAATATTTATTGACTTTGAATAAAACAGAAAAAAAATTTTTATGAAGTTTTAAAATCTTTTTACAATGTTACGAATTGGGCCGAATTTAGAATTACGAAATCTTTCATTAGAAAAAGAAAAAGTCACTCACATGAAATAAACTTCTGTAAGAATTATCAAGATTGAAGAGATGTCAAAATATTTGAAAAATAATGCAATTGTAAAATTGCAATTTATATCAATATTTGACAAATTTTTTGGCGGCGCTGATGCTCATTTTCACTTTTTTAAGTATCCTCCTAAAATACATGGTAGTGGCCACACTGTGCGTACAACTGATCGGAACTTAATGACAAACCACCAGAGGTAAATCTAGGGTATATATACTATTGATGCCTCGAATAGTGGGAGCAGATCAACGTAAATCGATGGCACGGCACGTTCGAATCGCAAATCGGTGGTAAGGCACCCTAGCGGACCCGTGTGAGAGAACGGTCATAGAATACTCTGACCGTTCTCTGACTGTTCTATGACCGTTCTATGACCTCGCATTATTACGGCTAAGAACGGTAAAAAAGACATTAAAAGCTTTGCAATTATGATTCTGTGGCGAAATTTGGATTAGAAGGTGAAGCAATAAATACAATTATCTTATTTTTCAGCGATAAAAACTAGAAAAACATAATACCTGTCATTGAAGGCAGTGCAGTGGTTCACAATTGGCGGAACGTCTCCACCGTGAAGGTTTACTATTGGTGGAGACGTTCCGCCAATTGTGAACCACTGCACTGCCTTCAATGACAGGTATTATGTTTTTCTAGTTTTTATCGCTGAAAAATAAGATAATTGTATGTATTGCTTCACCTTCTAATCCAAATTTCGCCACAGAATCATAATTGCAAAGCTTTTAATGTCTTTTTTACCGATCTCAGCCGTAATAATGCGAGGTCATAGAACGGTCATAGAACAGTCAGAGAACGGTCAGAGTATTCTATGACCGTTCTCTCACACCGTTCCGCTAGGGCACGTTCGAATCGCAAATCGGTGGCAAGGCACGTACGAATTGCGACTCGGTGGCCAGGCACGATCTCTGCAAGAGCTCATTGGTTCATCTCTTCTATTGCTTAATTTTATTGCTACACGGAAAAAAATTTGGTAGAAATGCTGCACTACCTCTGGTGCTCCTGCGCCACTACACTGGAGGGCAACTGCAGCGCTCTTCATAGGTTAGCAGGTTTACTTTTTTGTGGACTAACTGCTCTCCCACAATTTCGGGAGAGCTGCTGCCCCACAGGAGGGAATGCTGCGGCGAGTCATATAAACTGATATTTGACTATACTTTTCAATGGACAACTCAATTGTTTTGATATTTCTGAAATCATCGTTAATTATTATATCTTTTGAAGAATTTTTTTAATTTCTTAAAATAATGTGAAATTATTCAAAATCTCAACATTGAGGTTAGGTTATTTGTAAACAGATCGTAATGAACCAAAAAGTACTTCTATATATATATATAGGAAACATCATTTCAATGGGCACTTTCATGTAAATCATAAAAAACTTAAAATTTGTACATTTGCCTGCTTTTGCATTTGTCTGCCGATGCGGTGCAACTACACTCCCTACCGAAAGGAGCGCTGTGTTCCTTCGACGTAAGTCAACTGCTCCCCCAAAAAGGGGCAGCTGCTCACCCACAGAGGGAACGCAGCATACCCAAATGCATAGTCGCACAACTTTCCTCCGTTAAACGCAACAGCTCCACCGCTAGGGGCAGCATCTGCGCCAAATTTTTTTCCGTGTAGTTTCAAAATAATTGCAGTTTTAATTATTCATTTCTGCATTTATTTGTCTATTTTATATATTTTGCAAATTATGATTAATAATCGATTGCCAATGATCAATTAATCAGTCTTTCATTTGTGATCCATGATCAATAATCGACTTTCATCTATTGATCTCGATTGATTATCGGCAATCAATACGCAATAGTACTAATAATGATATGTTATTATGATTATTAAAATATTGCTAACCGGGATGTTAATAATAGTTGTAATATTATACCGATATGACAATAACTATTTATAATAGTTATCTACATATAATAGTTAGACATTACATTTAATGAGGCTGTGCTGATAACTTCTCATTCTCTCATTAGGTTATTAGCACAGCATCACTACCTTATCGGCACGGGGTGTGAGTTACTGACTCATTGTCGCGGGTACAATTACCATATAGACAGAGCGCTGTTCTTCTTTATCACTCATTACCATGTGTCAAACCGATCGGTCGACGTGAGGTACACATTGGTTTATCTTATGCGCACAGCTACCATCCTTATGATAATTTATCATAGGAACACTATTATATTTAAATAGTTTCTTCCTCGATCTCCTTAGTGTGTGGCGTGTTGCCCTTGCACAGGGGCAATTTGAAAATTTCAAGTTACTGGGATGTAACAAAAATATTGATAAATAATTATTTAAACCATAAATTCTTGAAATTCCCTTTATATTCTCTTACATTCTTTAAATTCTATAATATTCTCGGTTATATTACTTGAACTTAATTTCTCGAGAATTTAAGAACTTTACCTTATACAGGGCCTTATGAAGTATTGGAAGTGTTAGGAAAAGAAAATGTTAAAACCAGCTATAAAGGCAAACCTACTGTAGTTCACATTAATAGACTAAAACGCTCGCATGTGCACGTATAAAAGTAAATGAATAAAAATAAAATGCCCTTCCTTTCATTATAAAATAGAATATTTATATATATATATATTCATATGCACTGTTATAATTAAAGGCGTAGAGAGATCTCTTTTTTAAATGAACGAGCGGTTTCCAAACAGGGAACCATTTTATCTTTATTGAACGATACACGAGAATGCGTAGCTAGAACTGAACTTATGGACTAGGCTTTCTAGAGATAGAGCGTCAGGGGTGGGGAGTCCCCACTCGACATGCGTAACATCCCCCTATTTAGACTAAATTTAGTCTCTTAAATTTTTACTCTCTTATTTTTTGGAAATTCTGGAATTAAGGGTTGAGCGCTTGCATTGTAAGCGACTACATGGGTCGGTGATTCTATCTTGGTTTTTACACAAAACAAACATATTTTCTTTGGAATACAATCAATTAAACATTTGAAAAATCCTATCTTATAAAATAAATACAGTAATCCTGTAATTAAGGCTCCATATCCTAAATAACTTAAATAAGTTAATGCGGTCTCTGTTATCGTTTTCGCGCGTCTATGTTGAGCAATATTTGCTAACATATTTTCCGAGTCGTCCAGGCTCAAACGGGCTTGCCGTAATTCGTTATTACTTATTACCTTAGGTAACTGAATCAGTTGTTCTTTCAAATTATTCAAATCTTGTTCCAAATATTTTGTGTTATAAGTTACGTTAAATTGCTCTATTGATTCGATTCGTTGAAAATTTTTTAAATATAAAACATCTAGGTCATTATAGATCTTACAATCTTTACCTTGAATTATAGTTGGTTGGTTTATGATTAAATTTCTTAACGTGGATTCGCAACTTATGTCTAAATTCGTTGGATTGGCTGGTATTATTATATATCCATTTGCGATTGGTATAAAAGTTTCTCTATGTAATAAAAACGGTGACGTTTTACATTTTGCTTCTGAATATCTTTCGAATAACGTCGATTCGCAAGTTTCGCTTTCTGATAATTTAGTCGCAGCTTGTGAGCGTTCGCAAATTTTGTACTCGATTATATTTTTACATTTATCGATGGTGTCTTTGTCGGTAGGTACATAAGAGTCTCTGTACTTTATGACGTAATCGTAATTTGGGATGATAGAAAAGTAAACGTTTTTTATAGGATAAGGGATAGGAATGATTCTTTGGACTTGACCTTCTTCTTGTTCTATGATGGTTATTTCTAATATGTACGTGAATAGACCTTTTATTAAAGCAACCGATAATTGGCTTATATCAATTATATGTTGATAATTGCTTTCGTCATTGTTGAAATGGAAACGTGTTCTTTTAGTGTTTTCGAATTCTTGGATCGTATTCTTTAAGATTATGGGCGTAAGTATTTGTTGATGAACTATCCCTTGCTTGCCGTCGTTAATTGCGTTGATTGCGGTGTTGATGTCTTCGCTAGTTTCGTCTATCATTATTGCGGCTATTATTAGTTTGTCATTGATAAAATTGCCTTGCATCGAGGAGTTTAATTTCCTACTCATTTCCGTTGCTAAATCGTGTTCTTCCATTCTATCTTTTAATAGTTCTTCGTGATTTATCGAAGATGAATCCAGTATCATTTTAAGAATCTTGGTGTGATTCGTCAAAACTGTAGCGACGTTTCTATTATCTGCGTATATTTTATCGAATTCGACATTTATTTGTTTCAAATCATCTTCGCTCAGGGTTCAGGAAAGTATTTTTGAAATGTCTCCTATAAAGTTCGCTAATCCTCTTTTTACTCTACTTTGTTTGCCGATTAACTTGTCTAAAGTATTTATTTTATTCGGTAATCTATTATATCGGTTTCTCACCAAGTGTAGTTCGTGTGATGCGTAGCATTTTATTCCACAGGCTTTTTCTGCCAATCTTATGGTTTTCTCTATTGAATACAATCTCTGATTGTTACTTGTAAAATTGACTCCAATTATTAATTTCCAGGTTTCGTGATATAAATGTATTTTGTTTAAGTTTTCGATGTATATGTTTCCATCCAAAGGCGTTAGGGTGTAATTAGCTTGGTTGCTCGCGGCTAGTGCCAGCAATAACGTCATCAGTGCAATCATCTGTAAAATAAGGCATACATTGGTCCAGGTGAATTCTTACTATTTTATTTTTGTTTTGTATTTTTAAATCATTGGTCTCTAGTTTTTCTATAATCTTAAATGGGCCTTTAAAGGATGGGTCTAGTTTAGTTAATTTAGCGTTATTAATTATTTTGACATAGTCTCATATTTCATAAACAGGATGTTTTCTAATTATTTTGTCATCGATTCTTTTCTTAGTTTTCTCCATTTCCATGTGGATTCTTTCTTTAGTTTTCTTAATGTTTTCTTCGTGTCGTCTTTTCCATCGACTTAATAAACTGTCGTATGTTAATTCAGTAGGCAAACTCAAAGTAGATGGAATATTTGGGTTTCGTCCAAAAGTCATTTCGAAGGGTGAATATCCAGTTGTTTGATTGGTTGTAGTGTTTATAACAAAATTTATGTATTTTAGATTTTCATCCCATTGTTTTTTATTCTCCGCAATACTTGTTTTGATCAAATTTGTAAGAGTTGAATGCATTCGTTCTATGTTTGCGTTTCACTGTGGATGAAAGGCTGTTGTTTTGATTTGTTTAATATTCAGTGCGTCTTCAAACTGAGTCATTAATTCTGATACAAAGTTTGAACCTTGATCAGTTAGGATAGTTGTTGGTGCTCCGAATATGTAAATGTAATGGTCGATCAAATTTTCAATAATATCTTTGGAAGTTTCTAGTTTAATTGGTAATAATACAGTGTATCTGGTCAATATGTCTTGAATACTTAATATGTATTTATTTCCTTTAATCGTCACAGGTAGTGGGCCGTAAATGTCCATTGCGATTTTATCGTTCGGTTCAATCGGAACGTCTGGTATTATGCTTTCAATTTGATATTTTATTCTGGTTGTTTTATGAAGTTGGCAAATAGGGCATTTTTTAACGTAATTTTTTATTTCTTGGTCCATTCCTGGCCATAATCCAATTTTCTCTGCTCTTTCCAATGTATTCATTTCTCCTAAATGTGTCGAGTGTGCTTCTTTAATTATTGTCTCTTTTTCTTCTTTAGTTAATTCTCGAGACGGTGTGAAACAGAGGAAGAATTTTCGATCATAAGAATATTTTGACAAGAATTCTACCATTTCTTTTAGAGTTTCTTTTTGTACAGGAGTAAATAAGGGGTCTCCAAATGAGAATTTCACTATAGTGAGATCTACGTTAACTTCTGTTATTTTTAGGAATAGTTTGTTTAACCATTCTTTTTCGTTTTCTGGCATCATTTCTTCTTTTCTAATATTTTTCCATAATTTACCTATTGCGTTTGGTTTAGTTTTCACAATGTCTCCTCTTTTAAGTTTCAATTTCCATTTATTAAACTCTTCCTGTAAATCTATTTTTATTTTTCCTGTCACTTTTTTTATTTCTTTTATATCATTTTTATTCGTTTCTATGGGTATATTATTTTCTTCAACTATTCCTGATTCTTCAACGGCTTGTTGCAATATATCAGTGGTTATTGGGAATAATCTTGATAGGCAGTCTGCAACTTTATTTTCCTTTCCTTTAACGTATTCTATTTTATAATCGTATTCTTCCATGCGTAATCTCCATCGTAATAGGCACGAGCTTGGATCCTTTACATTGTGTAACCACACTAATGCTCTGTGATCCGTCTGGATTTTAAATTTTTTACGGAGTAAATACTGTCTTAGGCGTTTCATCGCCCAAACTATTGCTAATAATTCCTTTTCTGACGTAGTGTATTTTTTTTCTGCTTTATTGAGAGTCCGAGAGATAAATAGACAAGGATGATTATTTTGACTTAATACTGCTCCTAATCCTTGATTAGATGCGTCTGTGGTTAAAACGAATTTTTCTTCAAAATTTGGAAATTTTAATACTGGGGCTGATATCAACGCGTGTATTAAATCAAAGAATGCTTTCTGACAGTCCTTTGTCTAATCAAATATAATTTCTTTCTGTGTGAGACGGGTTAAAGGTCTTGCAATGTTCGAAAAGTTTTTTATAATTTTTCTGTAATATCCTGCGAGTTCTAAAAAGGATTGTACGTCTTTTACGTTTTTCAATTGTCTGAAATTCTGAATCGCACTTAATTTTTCTGGATTTGGTTTTACTCCGTCTTTCGTAATGACATGACCTAAATATTCTAATTCCGGTTTGAGATATTCACATTTGCTAGGTTCCAATCTCAAGCCTAATTTCTTTATTCTTTCTAGTACGATTTCAAGGTTTTCATTGTGCTTCTGTATCGTGTCTCCAAAAATTACAATGTCGTCAATGTAAGCAAAACATCTTGTGCCAATTAATCCTTTGAATACATTATCCATCATACGTTGAAAAGTTTCCTTTTACGTACTATCCATAACGGTGGATTGTATGGGGATTGTGACTCTCTTATAATATTTTTACGTAAAAGTTGGTCTGTTTCTTGTAACGAGAATCCTCTGTGTTTCTCGGGTAATTTATGCGATCTCAAATTAATAATTTTTCCTGATTTTAATATAATTTCGTGTTCCGTCAAATTTGTATAAGGAAGCGGTTCTGAATCCAATGAATATACTTCCTGATATTTCGCTATTAATTTTAATATAATTTCCTTTTGTACTTTTTCCAAATGATTTAATTTGGAGAGTTTTAGAATTTCTTGTAGTCGTTCCAAAACATTATTGTCTTTTTCTTGTGAGCGTACGTCTTTAGAGGTTATTGTTAATATTGGTTCGTATTTGATAGCTGTATTAATTAATTGGGGCTCATTACGGTAATTATTGATTGGTATTGATACTTTATTATTTTGGATTTTATAAATTCCGTCTGGTATATTTTCTGCATCCATCATCAAAATCTCTTGATCTAAATCGTGGGCTTCAATTTTAAATATTTTTGTCATCTTTCCTGGAATAAATTCACCATCGTCGTAAAATTGTAGTTTAAATTTCTCAAGTATAAGGAATTCCGGTGTGATTGAATATCTCTCGTATTGTGAGAAAAATTTTACTCCTATGATTCAATCTTCGGTCAGTGGAAAATCATCCGGAATTATATGAAAAGTGTGAGTTTTACCAAAAAATGTTAAATTTACTGATTCTGTTGAGATATGCTCATCGTTGCTCATTACAAATTTTTAAAAGTATTTCTTTCTTTCATCTTTTTTATCCAAAATTTTATTCTTTATTAAATTTATCGCTGCACCAGTGTCAACTAATAATCTGTAATTTCCTGTTCTTCTTCTGCATTGGATAGAAAAGAGTCTTCCGCATATGGGAGAAACTCTGCTGAGTCCTCGTAATTTCGTTGTTCGTTTATTTCGCCTTGAGTCATCTCCGAATAATCTGCTTGTTCGTTTTCCTAGATCATTCGAATTGGCTGCGGCGGTCGTTTGGTAAATTGACCTGTTGGAAAATTTTGAGGTCTGACGTAACATTGAGCTGCTAAGTGTCCCAATTTTCCGCATTTGTGGCAATTCATCTTTGATCTGTCTGCTAACGGTAAATTAGAATTCATTGCGCGTGGAGTAACATTAGCATGATGTCTGGGAGGCGGCTAAGGTCGTTTTACAAAATTCATTGTTTTGGAAGGAATTTGCGTCATTCTCTGTGGCTGGGATTCTTTTAACCACATTTCCGTTTCGAGTGCCTGATTTTGAGCTTCTGATAAAGTTAAAGGTTTCATCAACCTCACTTGAAGTCCAATTTCTTTCCTGAGATTTAATAAATAGCGACTTACGTGTTCTTGCTCTTCGATTTTTATTCTTAAGCGTCTTTCCGTGGGTGACGTGTGTAATCCTTGAATGACATAATTTAATTCGTTAGTGATTTGCCTGAATCGTAAAGTAAAATTCTGTACAATTTCCATGATGTCTTGTTTACAAGATTCTAGTTTTGATTTCAATGCGAGAGCTGAGCCTGACTGTTTTATATTCTGTCTGAGCGATTCGTACAAATCCTCGCAGGAATTTATTTGCGAGTATCGCGTGGCTTTTTCCGCAATACCCTGGATCTTTTTCGCGACTATCAAATCTAATAACAAGTTTGGGTGCGTACACCTAATTTTCGCTTTTTTAATAGATTTTATAAAATCTTCGACACCCATGTCATCTTGACCATTTAGTGTTTTTATTGTTTCTATTGCTAATTTAGCATCTATCCTTTCATCTTCTTCTATAGGCGCGGTTGGTCTCTGAAAATGCATTTGTGCTCCGGAATTTCCCATTCGTGGTTGCTCGAACGCTTCGTCATCTGTACTAGGTTGTTCAAAAAGTTTTGAAAGCGACATCTATAGAGCAGTAGAAGAACCAAAATTTCTATGCCATTTTAAGATTTCATCTTTCATATGAACATACCCAAAGTGTCATTCCACTCTGTCAATTCATTGTTTGTTTACAAGCCATTTGAAGTTGACGTGTAAGTGTATTTTTGTACAATGGAAAAAACCGAATATCGTGCAGTGATAAAATTCTTTGTTTTGGAAGGTTTATCAGCAACGGAAATTCATACAAAAGTGGTGAAAGTGTTAAAGGAAGCTGCTCCTTCATTTCCAACTGTGCATCGATGGGTTTTAGAGTTTAGACGTGGTCGAAAAAGCGTTGAAGACGATCCACGCTCAGGACGTCCAAAAAGTGCATCAACACCAGGATTCATAGCAAAAGTACAGGATATGGTTTTGGAAGATCGTCGATTGACCGAGAGAGATTTAGCAGAGGCCCTAGACATCTCATTAGGCAGTGTGAGTCATATTTTACGTGAAGTTTTGGGTTTCAGAAAGCTCTGTTCACAATGGGTGCCGCATTCGCTCACAATGGAACAAAAACACGTTCGAATGCGACTTTCTGAGCAACATTTGGAGCGTTTTCGAAAGGATAAAAAGGATTTTTTGCGCCGATTCATCACTATGGATGAGATTTGGGTCTTCCATCATGATCCTGAATCAAAACAAGAGGCTAAGGAGTGGTGTGAACCAGGCACTTCGGCACCGAAGCGAGTTCGTGTCCAGAAATCGGCGAAGAAGGTGTTAGCATCAGTTTTTTGGGATGCAAAAGGGATTTTGTTGGTGGATTATCTCCAAACTGGTCAAACAACAAATTTTGAATATTATTGTAACCTTTTGGATCAATTGGATGCAAAAATTCGTGAAAAAAGACCCGGTTTGCGGAAGAAAAAAATCCTTTTTTATCAAGACAATGCACCCGCTCACACAGCTCAAAAAATCATCACTAAAATAACAGAATTAAAGTACGAATTGTTGCAGCATCCACCTTATTCGCCTGATTTAGCTCCCTCTGACTTCTGGCTGTTCCCACACCTTAAGAAACTCGTTCGTGGGAAGCATTTTTCATCAAACGAAGAGGTTATAGCCGTCGTAGAGGAGTATTTTGCAGGCCTTGTAGTAAGTCACTTCCATGATGGGATAAACAAGTTGGAAGACCGTTGGACCAAATGTATTGATCTTATGGAAGATTATACTGAGCAATAAAAGTGATTTCACCAAAAAAAAAACGTATTTTCATTTCCGCTTTCAAAACTTTTTGAACAACCTAGTAGATGAGTCATTTGTTATCTCCGTTCTTCGTACATCGTTATCCGTTTCCACTTCTCCCGAAAATCCTAACTTTTTAACTAATTCCGACATTTCTTTGACTCTGTTTTCGTTTTCTCTTTTTAAATAATTTTGTGAGATTTCGATCGATTGTAGTTTAGTTAAAATATCTCCCAAAATTCTTTCCGTGGACATATTGGTAGAGGGATCTTTTCGAGTTGGGGATTGTGTCCTAGACATGATTGAAGTTATTTTATTATTGTTTAAAAATAAAAAGGAAGGTTTAAAGGGGGATTAATGTCGTCCGTAGGGTCTGTCAGGTAATGTATAATATTTAAATACGCGGCTAGTGAACCTCCGATAATTTAGGCAGTGAAAAATATTTCAAACGCACCTAATTAATTTGTAATGTATAATCTCACGATATGCCAGCTTAAATTTTTAACATTTTTTGTCGGATTTGTTTCTTAATTTTTTTCTTTTTGCAGTTTTAGGTGTAATGAATTTTAATCCTATGAAATTCGAAGCGATCGTCTAAAACAATCCCTTAGATTTCAGTAGTAGTGAGGTTTATTTTGTTAAGGATAACCAGTGCTCTGGATCACCAGGAGTATAGTCAACCCGAACTCACCACAACTTTACTTCACCTGTGTCGTAACACAGTCTCCGTTCGACAAAAGCAAAGAAGATTTACTTTCTATGGCCTGAGTTCGCTTCGCAGTGATTCACAAAAGTCTTATTTTTATTTCCTAAATATGCTTACTATTTTATTTCCGCTAGATAGAGATCGTGGTTTTCTTCGTTGTTCTAAAGTTCCTGTGCGGACGCTGTGAAGCCAGGTTGCTAGGCGGATGCAGTGACGTCAGATGGGCTTCTTCCGTCTTATTACGGGCCTCGTTCACTGGATTTGAGCTTTTGAGAATTTAGTTTTACGTAGGATGTCGGCTACTAAATTCACCAGACAATTATAACTAAACCTCTACTAACTTGTTATCGGGATTACCCGTAGGAAAAGTCCGGAGTTCAGCTTTTCCTTTACTTGATCCGCAGATTCAAGTTCCTTTTATCTCCAGTCTGCTTATCGATGTGAATCCAGTTATATTTTTTCCGTAGAATTTTTACTGATTCGCGATTTGAGCAGAACCTGGTAGGATCTCCAAAATGTTATAATTAAAGTCAGAGGAAGAACTCTTTTTTAAAAGAACGAGCGGTTTCCAGGCAGGGAACCACTTTATCTTTATTGAACGATACACGAGAATGTTCTCTCCATCTATTAGGCTCCTTCTAGGATTCGGTCACTAGCCTTAGAGATCCTCAAGGGAGAGTTGAGACACAGATTCTAGTGCGCATCACGATTAGTCCAGAACCAGAAGTCGTCACAACTGCGCGAAAAATTTGAAATATGTAAACGTTGTAGCTGCGCGTTTGTTAGGAAAGTCAGTGATGTGGTCAGTTGACAGTTGCTGTTAGTTGCTACAATGTCTGGATGCAGTATTTTGTACTGCCCGAATTCAGCCTCCAAAGGCTTTGTGTTGAAGTGTATTCCAAAAAATACTGAAATTAAAGAAAAATGGATGAAGAACATCATTAAATATAATGATCGAGACGAAGATTGGCAGCAGGTCCAGGGTTCCGCGTTTGTGCGAGGTGTGTTTTTCGTGAACAAACAAATTTTCGTTTGAAACAATTCCAACACATGAAGTATGTTTCAGGTAGACTTTGCACCTGAGATGTGGGGAGTCTCTGGTAATAAAAAAAGAATCCGAACTGGAGCAGTACCAACTTTATTTCCGAATGAACCCAAAAGAATGACAAGAGAACACCAAAAAACTTTTGTTAGTAAGATAAGAGTGGTATGCATTATATTTTTGTAGATCCTTTATTTTTTATGTTTTAATCTTTCAAATCATATAATAAGAAAAGAGCAAAAATGATTCCATTTGTGGGCGTCTGATAGGGATAAACATAATCTCATAAAAAAAAAATGAGAAAGCGTTCAAGATTAAAAAATGATCCCACAGGCATAAAGTACCGTACAAAACGCCGTAGAGAGAGAGAGAGAGGGGGGGGGGGGGAGGGAGGGAGGGGGGGAGGGGGGGAGGGAGAGAGAGAGAGAGAGAGAGAGAGAGAGAGAGAGAGAGAGAGAGAGAGAGAGAGTGAGAGAGAGAGGGGGGGGGGGGGAGCGAGAGAGAGAGAGAGAGAGAGAGAGAGAGAGAGAGAGAGAGAGAGAGAGAGAGAGAGAGAGAGAGAGAGAGAGAGAGAGAGAGAGAGAGAGAGAGAGAGAGAGAGAGAGAGACTTGTTTGCGTTACGCATCTAGTGCTTCCGCATATTTTACAATTGTGGATTCGTTGATTACATTTTAATATGTTTATTTTAATATTTTCATACATATTTTTTTATTAATGAATATTATTTTTTGAATTGTTTGTAAAATTATTTCATCAGAAACAACCCGGTAAGAATTACTACAACTTCTTCGGTTATCCTACGTAATTAAATTGAATTACTTTCTTTCACACTTTGACTCATAGAAACGAATTAAGATGTCTTTAATATTATGAGTTCCTTTGCGAGATTAAACAGAATCAACTTGACTTCAAATCTTTCACCCTTGACAGAATTAAAGCGTGTTCATTCTTCACCGCAGCATTCGACGGAATTGAAACGAACGCACAAACGTAGCACGCTAAAATGAATTGAAGTGCTTACGTTCAAAAACGGTACTGCTTTGTATTAAAAGAGTTGGAAAATCGCCCATATTCGAACAAGTTTAATTCAATTTAATCTATACCTTCTTACCGGGAATGTTAAAAAGTCAGGCTGAAGCGCGTCTGCGTTTAAAATTTATTTTCTCCATTCCTATCATTATCTTTTAAAATTTTTTTGCTGGAAATTTTTATTATATGCTTGTTAATTCACTGTGATTATTCCATGAGTATTTTTCATTAATAAATATAATTTTTTAAATTATTTGTAACATTATCCCATAACAAACAATGTTAAAGTCAGGCTGAAGCGCAACTGCGCCCTTAGTCGAGATTTTAAGGAACTACCGTGTGGGGGTCACATATTTACAGACATCTTTTAGGCAGTTGGATAGGGCTGGTAACGACGAGTACTTTTGTAGTATAAAGAATGTAAAGAAATATACTTATGTTTGCTCTGAAAATAATTTTTTTCCGTTTACTATTTTGTCTGTCATAGAATTAAATTATCTGCGTACCATAGAAATTTAATAGAGATAGAGAATAATAATTTTATATTCTCATTTACTATGATCTATTCATTATAAAGAATTGTTCACCATTCAAAAAAAATATATTTGTATAAATGCATTCACTTCTTTACAGTATCGAATTTTAAGATTAAGAAAATCATTACCGAATAATTTATGACAAGTTAGTGTCATGAAATCACACATTTATAAACATTATCTAATATAAATTCATTCATATATTTCATACTACATACCGGTCAACAAGTTGTTGCTTTTTTCCTTTAATGGGCTGTTTTCTTCGTTTTAACCATCTTCCGCTCTTAAATGAAAAGTTCTATTTAGCTATTGTAACGAAATAAAATTTAAAAAGTCGTTTAAAAAGAACCAATCGTAGGCTAGCATCGAAAGGAACATTATGTTATTGGTAGAAACAACTTTTCAATATGAAATGAAAAGTTCTCAGAAATGTGAAAAATTTCACTAAAGTTCTCATTTCATTGAAAAGTTCCATTGAAATAATGCACCCTACGCTTCCCTATATCTATCCACTTGTATCTATTTTTATCTCTTTCCTATCCATCACTATCTCTTCCTATCTCTAGTTTATCCAAATTATACCGAAATAGAGAAAAATGTATTCAAAGATTGGATTGATTTTGGATTGACGAAAATATAGAAAAAGTTGAATGGGGATAGTCGAGGAATAGACATGGATAGCGAATAAAAAATATTGTATTTTAGCAAAGGGAAGGACCATAGAAAAAAGGGATATTCATGGGTATTGGTCTTCTTTGTTAGATTTGAAGTCTAGAAAAGTATCATGTGGGTCTTTAAGTCAATTTGCTGCTAATATTAGATATAGGTGGATATTTGGATATTTTTTAGAATTATCCCAATTCTTGTAGGTTATAATGTTTCCAAGTTTTGAAGAAAGATTTGAAATTTTTTGGAAAAATGGATTAGGAAGTAGGAATACATTGTCTTTGCGGGCCAGTAAAGGGAGGTTTCCTGTATCATTCTCAATTCTAAAAGTATTTTTTGTATTTGTAGCAAGAATGGATCATTAGTTTTAGAAATATTAGTGATATTACGAGCGTGTCTAGATATAAATGATATTTCTTCAAGAAAATAGTTAATTCGTTGTTCTATAAATTCAAGTTCTGCTTGATAATCGTAGAAATTACAATTATTGGCAATATTTAAAGGTATGCAATGCTCATATACTAGTTCAGTACCAGGTTTTGTTATCTGGCTACTTGTTGAAGGTTTTAGATAGTTTACAGATGATGTGCAATAAGTATTTCATAATTGAGGGGTGGATCTCCTCTTTGTAGAATAAGTTTCTTCAATAAATAATTAAAAGGAACATGCGACATTCTGAAGATGTTAGAATTAGATAGAGCAATGTGTTCTACTAAGTTATTCTTTTCCCTATTGAAAATTCCGAGGTTGGAAACAACATCGGAAATGACATCGGATTTTGGGACCATATCCGCTTTCGTTTACGACCTTTTTTTATGTTAAATAAGACAAAATATTTTATTATTGTTAAAATTTAAATCTATTTAACTATATGTAAGGAATATGAAGACAATGGAAACTGATATAAACATATTGGTTTATTTAAATGCTCATTATAAAAAAACAAACAATTTTCTTTCGCATTTTAAGGACAAAATGAAACCAATATGTTTATACCCGTTTCCGTTATCTTTATATTCCTCCAATTTTTTTAAATAGATTCAAATTTTATTAATAATGAAATATTTCATCTTATTTAACATAAAAAAAGGTCGTAAACGACATCGTATACGATATCGGATATAGTCCCAAAATCCAACGTCGTTTATGATATATCACTTACAATGACGTTTACGATATCGCTTACGATAACGTTTCCGATGCCATTTCCAATGTCATTTCCGATGTCGTTTCCAACATCGAAATTTTTAATAGGGTTACCCTAGCGAACTGGCTGAACGGTAGCTTTACGCTGTAGCGTAAAGCTATCGTAAAGCTATCGTCAAGTAGCATTATAACTCATGAATAAGGCAAAATAAACATTCAAAATGTTTTATCCTTATTCTACGTTGAAAATAACGTTAACTGGTAATTGAAATATGCAATAATTTTTATTTATTTACGCTAAAAATTAAAAAAAAACATAATACCTGTCAGTGAAGGCAGTGCAGTGGTTCATAACTTTCCATGTCTTCACCGTCAGGATTGACTATTTGTTAGAGTGAGATGAAAGTATAGTTGTGTCTCATTCCAACCAATCGTCAACTTCAAAACATTTTGAATGTTTATTTTACCTCATTTATGGGTTATAATGCTACTTTACGATAGCTTTACGATAGCTTTACGATAGCGTTTGTAACGTCCCAGTCACATACCTATTTTTAATTTATAATAATTAACTTTCCTCGTTTTTGATCGGTAAAGAAATTGTTCAAATTTCTAAATTGAAACAGGGTCGAGGATAACCAATAATAAAATTGTGGTGTAAAATATTAATGCAATGGTTCTTTATTGAATATTACAAAAGTGGAAATCCTTAACTAGAATGTGACTGACCTTTGTGACTCTGGAATCGGCTGGAACTGGAACCTAGAGCCACTGATAATCCTTTTTATATTCCGGGAGGAATCTCCGAACTTAATCCAAATCGTGGTACCACTTGACAAACTCCGTTCGAGGGATTGACTCTTCTGAACAATCGACTTAAAACGGGAACGGGTTTGAACTTTTTCGGAACTTCTCACGAAGTGTGGTAGCTTCCGCCCTATTGAAAAACTTTACGTAAAAAATGACGTCAAAAATGACATAAAAAACGACGTCAAAAATTACGTCAAAAATGACGTAAAAAACGACGTCAAAAATCACGTAAAAAACGAAGTTAAAAATTGGGACAGTTTTTTACGTCGTTTTTGACGTACTTTTTTGTCTTTAAGAAGCCTTACATTTCTCATTACATTTTTGTGACTCCTTTACGAAATGCCCATTCCACTTTAAAAAAAATTATTTTATTATACAATAGTTCTTTTACTGATAAGCATTTCTCAATTACGATATCCAATGAACGACCGAATATAAATTGTTAAGGCTTCTTAAAGTCGAAAAATTACGTAAAAAACGTCGTAAAAAATAACGTAAAAAATGACGTAAAAAACTAACCCAATTTTTGACATCGTTTTTTACTTAATTTTTGACGTCGTTTTTTATGTCGTTTTTGACGTACTTTTTTGTCTTTAAGAAGCCTTAACAATTTATATTCGGTCGTTCATTGGGTATCGTAATTGAGAAATGCTTATCAGTAAAAGAACTATTGTATAATAAAATAATTTATTTCAAAGTGGAATGGGCATTTCGTAAAGGAGTCACAAAAATGTAATAGGAAATGTAAGGCTTCTTAAAGACAAAAAAGTACGTCAAAAACGACGTCAAAAACGACGTCAAAAACGACGTCAAAAATGACATAAAAAACGAAGTAAAAAATGACGTAAAAAACTGTCCCAATTTTTTACCTCGTTTTTTACGTAATTTTTGACGTCGTTTTTTATGTCATTTTTGACGTCGTTTTTTACGCCATTTTTGACGTCCTTTTTTACGTCCTTTTTTACGTCATTTTTTACGTTATTTTTTACGTCAAGTTTTTCAATAGGGCGGGGCAAAGGTCTAACTGAAACTGAAGGACTGGCCTAAGAGATGGCCCGGACTTGTCGCGCGGTGTTGGACCTTCCGGGTCAAAAGTCAAATTGGAACTGAAGAAGTGGCCTGGGAGATGGTCCGGACTTGTCGCGCGGTGTTGGACCTTCCGGGTCATAAGTCAAACTGGAACTGAAGAAGTGGCCTGTGCCCCTTAAATATTCTGGGGGGTTGGTCATTTCACCCTATTTTATGATTTTGTTTTTCTCGAACTCGCCCCCTTTGATATTTTCTAATTTCAACAAATTTCATTTCTTGTCAGTTTACTTCCTTTTTCTTTGAGTAGACGTGCTGTCAGTCCGTGTATATGACAGGGCTTATTGAATTGGCTTTAGTGTGTATGAGAATTTCCATTTCGGTTTATTACCAATTCTGTTCCCTAATTTTGTTGGTCCCCAAATTCAATTTTCCTTTACGGCCCTTTTTATAGCATTTTTATAGTATTATTTGTATGGTGTCTCCCACGCAGTGTTAAATAGTAGGGATCACCCTTGGAGTCTGCGTCTAGGTTTCTATCCTTTACTGAGCCTGCGTCGGAATTTTGGGACAATCGGTTGTGTATTTTGGATCAATACTTCCCGCATTCCTGAAGTCTACTTGTTGCTTCTGAATGACCCTCGTAAAATTGGGGTGCGATGACAACCCGCGGTGCATCCTCTGTTGTGTATTTCCAGTTGCGGTGAGGGTGGAGATATTGATTTATTACTTGGCGATTCTGAATACTATCTTCTGTGTTTACATTCTTCGTTTCCACTTACAGTATTTTGATTTTTACTCTCTGTAGATTCTTTCCAGTTGATTCACATTTTTCTTAAACAATCCAATTACATCCATCAATGGCCAACGTCACATTCATGTTTTACATAATATCAATATTAACATGTATTACATTAATAAGAAAAAGGTCACAGGACGTGAAACTTTACGCTACAGCGTAAAGCTACCATTCAGCCAGTTCGTTAGGGTATTAACATTTTTTTGCTGTAAATTTTTACTATGTGATATGTTTGTTAATTTATTATAATATTTTCATAAGTATTTTATTATTGAGGAATATAATTTTTTAAATTGTTTGTAAAATTATTCCATAAGAAACAATATTAAAAAGACAGGCTGAAACGCGACTGCGTTTGAAATGTTTTCACTCCATTCTTATTATTATCTATCAAAATTTTTTTGGCTGAAAATTCTTATTATATGTTTGTCAATTTATTATGATAGTTTCATGAGTATTTTTTATTGATAAACATAATTTTTTTTAATTCTTTGTACATTATCCCATATGAAACAATGTTAAAGTCAGCCTGAAGCGCAACTGCGCCCTCAGTCGGGATTTTAAGGAACTATCATAAATAATAATAATAAATAAATAATAATAATAAATAATAATAATAATAATAGTAATAAAATAATAAGTACATTCTAAGTACGACTTGTATCGGCTATCACTTCTACAATTTCAAAAAAAGCCCTTTCTACCTGTACCAACCTTTTTCCTTTTCAGAAGATTTTCTTCAGGTATATCAGACATTTTTTTTGTGCAAAGTTTTTTAACTCAAAATCTTTTGAAATATTTTTTTTTCGTAAATATTTACCTTGCCCATGTACTTTCTCAGTAAAAAGAGCTCGAAACTCCCGGAAGTACTATGGATATTTCGCGCTTGCGCAGTATCGTTTTCTTAAATGAAAACGTCTATACACTGTAAAAAATGATCAAGGGAAAATTATGGAAGATTCGTAAAATCACAGGGCCTCTCTGTGTAAATTTACTTAGTTCCGTAAATTTATATTGATGGAGGATGTGATTTTTCGACAAGTGTATAAAATCACTTCGATCAGCGTTGGACATAAAATGACCCTCATTAAGCGATGTAAAATCGCATCGTCTGTCGTATGAATTTTCCAAACGTAAACTGAGATTTTGTTTGAGGTTTGCGCAAAATTACCGCCTAGCTGTAAATTTCCGGATAAGAATTTAATCTTCATTTCGCTCTTAGTAATTTTCAGTTCACTTTCGGAATTTTACGTTTCCGAGCTCTGCATTCGCTATTCGGTATAATTCTACATAATCATCATTTATTTAATACATTAATATTTTAAATTCCAACTAGCACCGATAAATCCTGTACCACAAAATGACGTAATAACTGAAATTTTATACAATTTATATTTATATGTGGCCACATCTAAACTTCGTTTTCTACTAAGGTGCAGAAGTAATGTCGTAATACCGATACATATTCAGAATTTATATAAACAATATTATAATGTATCATTTTTTAGTAAAAGTTGTAAAAGGGATTTTCATAGATTCAACAATTATTCCATGAAAAAATTGTTGAATTTTGAAATTAGTGACATTAATTTCCATTTAATTTTCTTAAAGAAGTCTCTTAAAAAAATAGACAAAGACATTTCTACTAATACTATTGATTCTAATACCAAAAAAAAAAATTTCTTTCTTTCTCAAAAAAAGTTTAATTTTATTTTATCTAATCACAATTCTATACATCATGAAAAGTTTACATCCTTGCTACCGAAAAAAGATAACCCTACATTAAGTTGTAAGGATACTTTTGTTAAAAATTTATCAGAAGTTCAATTACCTTCCAAGGTTATTGACACTGTATCGCTGGGCTCAAACTTTAGCGTTCCTTCCAAAATATCTAAACAACAGATCATTGACATTGTTAAGAACGTCGAAACTTCATTACAGCTATTAGATATAAACAATGACGTCAAGAACGAAATAAGAGAAATAACAACTAAGAATGTTAACAACTTTATCAAGAAAGACTTTCACATCTCAAAAGAGGACAAAAAAATTTCTAAAAATCTAAAAATCACCAAAAAGTTCCTTAATGACAATCCGGATATCTTTTTTACTAAAGCCGATAAAGGCAATGTTACAGTCTGTTTGAAAAAATCTGAATATATTATTAAGATGAACAATCTTTTATCTGATACTTCCGCTTACATTTCAATTGATAAAAATCCACTCAGGAAACTTCAGGAAAAAACTTCTAAGATACTAAAAAATTTTAACGATAATGAATTTTTAAAACAAAAATACCATAACAATCAATTAACTTTAACTAGTACAGTCCTTCCTAACGAAAGATTTTTAGCAATTTTTAGCGAAAGTTATTAATCAAGAATTAAAAAATATTATCAAACTTCCAAAATCACATATAAATAACAGTTTTGAACCTAAAGAAAAATTTAAAAATATTATTTTAGACGATGACCACGTTATTTTTTCTCTCGATGTGAATTCTCTTTTTACTAATGTTTCTTGCAACTTAGTTTTAGACAGTTTAGATAGAAGATTTTTTTGCATTAATGAGAATTGTAAAATCCCGTTTGATGACATTCGTGATTCTGTTAGATTTTTGTTTGACAATACCTTCTTTGAATTTAATGATAAGTTCTACAAGCAAATTTATGGAACACCAATGGGGTCTCCTATCTCTCCGTTTTTTGCTGACATAGTTATGGATGATTTGGAAAACTATTGTTTATCCGTTTTAAATAAGGATTTTAATTGTATTCCTGTATTTTATTATAGATATGTCGACGATATTATTCTATGTGTCCGTAAGAAACATATTGATTCAGTGATTAATACCTTTAATTCTTATGTTTCCAATTTACCATTTACCTTTGAGTTAGAACAAGATGAAAGAATAAATTTTTTAGATGTGACCTTAATTAGAAATAATAATATGATTATCACTAATTGGTTTCGTAAACAAACATCGTCTAACAGAGTTATTAATTATTCTTCAAATCATACAACTCAACAAAAGAAAAATATTGTTTTTAACCTTGTTGACAGAGCAATTTTATTATCTCATCATGAATTTCATCATGAGAATTTGTGTAAAGTTTTTCAGATTTTAAAACATAATAATTATCCTTCAAATTTTATTGAGCAGAATATTAAAATCCGTCTAGAAAAAATTAGATCTTTTAATTCTACCCATAATGAAAGCATCAGTAATAAAAATAAGTACTTTTCTCATAATTTCAATACTACTATTTGCTTGCCCTTTGTTGAAAGAATTTTAAAAAAATTATCTTCAAGTTTGAAAGTATTCAATATTTCAACTATCCCAATTGTCAATAAAAATTTGAGTTCTGTCATCAAATTAGGTAAAGACAGCACCAAAATAATAGATAGAACTAATGTTGCTTATAAAATCCGTTGCAAAGATTGCGAAGCGTGTTATATTGGTGAAACAAAAAGAACTTTAAAGACACGTATAAAGGAACATATTAATAATAAAAATGACGAATCAGTTGTTTGGCAGCATCAAATTAATTTTAAACATGAATTTGATTGGAATAAGACTACTGTAGTGGATTCCGAAATTATTTATAAAAAGAGACTTATATCAGAAATGATTCATGTTAAATGTCAAAAAAATAGCATAAATAAAAAAGATGATATTTATACGTTAAATTCTAACTACTTTCCACTTTTGAAGAGTTTGAAATTATGAATACTGATTCTTGTTTGAAATTATTATTTAACATATGAATACTCATTTGTATAATATACAAGTTTAAGTTAGTGTTAGTTTATTAATATTAGTGTCCTCCGTCTTATAAATAAGGAAACAAAATTACGAATAGTTAGTTTAATATTTCACTTCGGGACGAAACAATGTGACCAATTTGAATTAGATTTTAATAATTGACTAAATGTTTTAAATGTAAAGACTTCAATTTTAAGGTAAAATTTGTTTTGTGACTCTTTAGAAAGTGTTTTTTCACTGTTTTGTAAAAAATGTTGTAAAAATTGTGATTCCTAATTTATATGAACTTTATCATTCAAATATAGCCTGATGAGGTTGGCGAACCAAGCCAACGAAACGTCGCTCAGTGATCCCAGAACGTGGGAGCTGGCGGCCCCCACCATAGATGCCACGAGCTCATTGTGTCTTCCTCACTCAACCAACCTATGGCAGTCGAGCGAGGAAGAAGCCATGAGCTGGTGGGGTCTATGGTGGGGGCCGCCAGCTCCCACGTTCTGGGATCACTGACGTCGCTCATGACAAATTATGGTTGAGTGTTTCAATTATTTTTTCTAACCCACACCTTGATCGACTTATATATATACATCTACTATATAAATCTTGAATGCTTTGTAAAAATCGTATAAAACTTCAGTGATTACTTCGTGTTCAATTTTGCAGTTTAAGATTTATTATTGTCAGTTTAAATTGAAAATATTTCATTTATTAACTAAATACGATTATCTAAAGTTCTCAATAAAGAATGTTGATAATGTATATATATATAAAATAATCCAGGATGTGGATGGGAAATTCCACCCATTAATTGAATTTTCCATCCAAAGCCGGAATTTTTGTTCCATGTTACGTATAATTACGGACAAGATGAGGAATAATCACGAAGGAATAATAAGGAGACCTATCTCCATGTAAGCGACTTGGCAGGAGCAACGGCACGGTAAGTGCCCGGCTTGTAAGTTGGAAGTAGTGGAAAGGAGTGCGCAAGTGCTCAGTTGTCCTCTTCTTACTCACGATAAAATGTTCGAGTGAGACGAATTTGTCAAATTGATCTAAGCCAGAGTGGTTATGTTGATTGATTTTTTGATCATTTGCAAGCGGCAGATATTTGTTCAATTTCAATTTAGTTTAAAAAACAAAGATATTATCTCAGGACTCCTATAAAGCTTACGGACTGCATTATAAAAGTGGTAAGTGCACCCAATTTTGTGCTGCTAGCAGAAATTTCGCAACTTTGCCTGCTTTGCGACAAAAAACAAAAAATTTTAAATTTACAAAAATAAATGTTTTTCTACATTTTTACAGGACAATAAAATTTTTATTGAGTAACAGATACAAATTTTATTGCTTTGCTGCAATTCCGAACCCCTAATTTTAGAAATGTTTTTAAAAAATTCGGAATAAAAAAATCAGAATTTTATAAAAAAATAATTTCAGAAATTGGAAACTTGTGCCGAGTTGTGCGATTTTTAAGAAGATGTTAACAACAATTCTTACTTTAGCTAACAGTCAAAAGAACAATTGCAAGCAAGCAACCGGCTCGGGCGACCGCGTGGCGTGTGTAAATGTAGATTTTATTAGTCTTTGTTCTGTCACTGATTTCTTCGATAAAGTGTGCTGCAATGTGAAAACAATTGTTTTTTATTTTCTGTCTGCAACGGATTCCACTATTTCCACTTAAATGTTAAATATCGATATTCCATATCGAATATCGGTATGGAAAATATCGATGTTCCATATCGAATATCGGTATGGAAAATATCGATATATCAAGAGGAAAATATAGATATTTCGATATCGATATTGCATCACTATTTCACAGCATCCAGGTAGAAATAATTACAGTTTCTTTCATATACATCGGATATTTTCCGTAAATCTAACTTTGCGATAGAGGGAACAAAAATATTGAAAAGTTCATTGCTTTAGGTGTTATTAAAAAATGGTAAAAACTATGAAATTTGGACTTTTATTGCACTATTTTTGCCAATGCTGCACAAAAACACTTCGTTTTTAGGTCACTTAATGCAAAATTTTATTACCTCTGTCGTGATTTCTAGAAATGTAATATATTTGATCTATTACTAAAATTATGAGCTATAAGGACATGTGATACTTGAGAAGAGTAGCAAATTTATATGAATAATTTCGTCCAGTTTCTACTTGTTTGTGTCCAAAGTACATAAAATGTTGTTTCTAAAATTTCGTGAATGTTGGAGAAGATGAAAACGGACGTAGATAGACTACTTTTGGTTTTGAAAATAAAAATAAAATTTAATTGCTCTTATTATACTATTTTTATTAATGTAAGTTAACTATTTTAAAAATATAAATTAATATTCACCTCATTTTATATTCTATTTTCTTTAATTATTCATAATGATTTCCAGCTAATTACAACTCTCATCAACTTCGTTCCTTGTTTAGAATTTTTCATTTTTTGTCCATTTTTCAACTTAATTTTACCTCAAAAAAAATATAAATGCAGTAATATGTAGACAATTAAATATAAAAAATTTTAAAAAGTTATTATTCAATGCCATGAAGGAATAAAAGAGATATTAATATTTTGAATATTAATATCAGCTGAATGTTTCAAAATAGTTTTTGTACGAGATAAATATGAATAAAATGGGAAAAATTTAATTTAAAATATTCAGATAATATTAATATTCAAAGTCTGATCTCTTTTATTTGTTTATGGCATTGAATAATATTCACGGTCGTATAGACACGTCTGGCATCTCCCGAAGTGGGGGATGTTCCCTTATTGTAGTCAGAATGTTTCATATTTTTGCCACGGATAGCGCTAGTATCGAGTAGTGGCCCGAATGACCGCACCGTAGCATGTATGTATATAGATATATCCAGAACGTAGATAGTGTTCTAAAATAACCGGTGTGTCTTTTTCTAGCCTATAACTCCATGTTTCTATAGTAAAGGACACCGCTATAGGTTAAAGAAGGACACACCGGGAATTTTCAAACTCTAAACGTAGACAGCTGTGAAAGCTGTCTGTAAACCACGGGTATTCCCTCAATTACTCGATTGCAGCGCTGCCCAAGCGGTCACTTTCGAAACTACTACTCGTCACGATAAGGGAACATCCCCCAACACGGGAGATGCCAGACCTGTCTATACGACCGTGATAATATTTCAGGGAGTGATGGTACAGTTAGCGCTGCGTGTGGCGGTTCGGCAAACTAACTTAGGAATTCAACTTAAGACACTAAAGGAGGAATTACACCTCTGCATGCAGGCATTATGCATGCAGGTTACCATGGTAGCATATTAATGGGAAAGAAACAGGAAAATTGTCGGTCTCTTTCTCTCTTATATGTTACCATGGTAACCTGCATGCAGAATGCCTGCATACGGTAGTTATACATTGAGATAACCAAGTTTACGTCACAGGCCATGTCGTAGGGATAGACTGTAAGTTAGGTTGGTCTTGGACGAAAGAAATATATGGGAATCATTGGGAAATTGATGAAACAAAATTTTCTAGCGTAAAAGTAAGTCATAAATTTATTAATAATTATATTTTTCAACTGCAAAATTCATTTCCGCCTATTTTGAGTACCTACTTGTCGCTTGTCATTCTTTTAATTTTTTAATATAAAATAAAATGTCATAAATTTGTAGGTTATGATGACCGTTTGTTTTGAAGGATTTGAAGAATGTATCGATAAGCATGTTCTCGTTTTCAATACATTCTTCAAATACTTCAAAACAAACGGTCATCATAACCTAAAAGTTTATGACATTTTATTTTATATTAGAAAATTAAAAGAATGACAAGCGACAAGTAGGTACTCAAAATAGGCGGAAATGAATTTTGCAGTTGAAAAATATAATTATTAATAAATTTATGACTTACTTTTACGCTAGAAAATTTTGTTTCATCAATTTCCCAATGATTCCCATATATTTCTTTTGTCCAAGACCAACCTAACTTACAGTCTATCCCTACGACATGGCCTGTACGTCAACTTGGTTATCTCAATTATACCATTGTTTTAGTTGTCCAAAGTTTCAATTGCCCATAAAATCACCAGAAGTCACTATATTTGAAAAGTAGTGTTTGACGAAGGTTATGAAAGGAATGCGTTGGCAAAAATTGCAAATATATATCAAACATAGGCGGTAGAGAGCGCTTCAGGAAAATGTACAGGAATCCTGCATCTTGCAATCCTCGCAGTTTTTGCCAACACATTCCTTTCATAATCTTCGTCTAACACTGCTTATCAAATATAATGACTTCTGGTGATTTTATGGGCAATTGAAACTTTGGGCAACTAAAACTATGGTACAATGTATACCTACCCCTGCATACAGAGGTGTAATTCCTCCTTAAGGGTGCAGTCCACGGTCGTATAGATAGGTCTGGCATCTCCCGTGGTGGGGGATGTTCCCTTATCGTGACGAGTAGTAGTTTCGAAAGTGACCGCTTGGGCAGCGCTGCAATCGAGTAGTTGAGGCATGGAGACTAGATATAAGGAGACCAATCTCTTAAGCCCGTACTTCACAAAACACGAAATGAAGTTCTGCCAAGTACTTAGTTAGGTAACTTCCCGATGAGGGCACTTGTGTTCCCTGAGTGCAAAATGGCGGCATCCACGGTTTATAAGCATCGTGTATTAGACGTCGCCATTTTGCACCCAGGGAACACACATGCCCTTATCGGGAAGTTTCGTAACTATGTACTTGGCAGAACTTCATTTCGGGAATGGATATATGTAGATTGGTCTCCTTATATCTAGTCTCCATGGGAATACCCGTGGTTTACAGACAGCTTTCACAGCTGACTACGTTCTGGATATATCTATATACATACATGCTACGCTGCGGTCATTCGGGCCACTACTCGATACTAGCGCTATTCTTCTTCTTCTTCTTCTAGGTTGTGGCAGCTTGCAATTCTGCAAATAGCCATATCAAATATAATAATAGTAAGTCCTTCAAAATATAGTCAGAGCCAAATGAGAAACCCAGCAATTAGCGCTATTCTTGGAAAAAAAATATGAAACATTCTGACTACAATAAGGGAACATCCCCCACCACGGGAGATGCCAGACCTGCCTATACGACCGTGGTGCAGTGTGCCCAGATCGGACACGCCAACCATTCGCACACAATTACAGGCTACGTGCGTGAGAATAAAGTAGGAGCTGTAAGTTTGGTTGCGCGCGCAACCAACTTCTCCTCTTCTGAATTCGAAAATTCGGAGATGCCCGAAAATCTTCGGGAGACTTCGGCTCTCTCCTTATTTCGTCTATATATAGCATATACGAAATAAAGTAAAAGCAAGCGTTCCCTAACTTTCTGAGTTTCTGCGATTTCTTCGATTCGATGTCTCATGCATCTCGTCGTCTGCTCGCACGGCGATTTCTGTTTACAAAATTTGACAGCAAACAAATTTTGTTAAAACTCTTAAATAATGTTGATGACGTGACATAAATTTTATGAATTTCAGGAAATGTTAAATAATTCTTTCGAGTGTGTGACCAGCAAGGACTATTTATTTGATACTACTTGTTTGTAGAATTTAAATGCAAAATTTGAGGTTAACTTCATAACCTGTTGTATTCAAGTAGTTTTATATTTTAACTTTCTTTGATTTCACTCAATTGATTTTGAATATTGTAAATTCAGATTGTTAATTAATTGTATTTTTTTGTACATTTTAAAAATAATAATCATTTTTATTTAATAAATTCTGTAAGTAATTATTTAGTTTAGTTTTATATTCTCAGAAAATAGAATTACAAGAAAGGTATTAATGACAGAATTTATTATTTAAAAATGATTATTATTTTAAAAATTTACATAAAAATACTATTAATTAACGTTCTGAATTTACAATATTCAAAATCAATTGAGTGAAATCAAAGAAAGTTAAAAAATAAAACTACTTGAATACAACAGGTTATGAAGTTAACCTCAAATTTTGCATTTAAATTCTACAAACAAGTAGTATCAAATAAATAGTCCTTGCTGATCACACACTCGAAACAATTATTTAACATTTCCTGAAATTATTAAAATTGATGTCACGTCATCAACATTATTTAAGAGTTTTAACAAAATTTGTTAGCTGTCAAATTTTGTAAACAGAATTCGCCGGGCGAGCAGACGACGAGATTCATGAGACATCGAATCGAAGAAATCGCAGAAACTAAGAAATTTAGGGAACGCTTGCTTTTACTTTATTTCGTATATGCTATATATAGACGAAATAAGGAGAGAGCCGAAGTTTCCCGAAGATTTTCGGGCATCTCCGAGTTTTCGAATTCAGAAGAGGAGAAGTTGGTTGCGCGCGCAGCCAAACTTACAGCTCCTACTTTATTCTCACGCACGTAGCCTGTAATTGTGTGCGAATGGTCGGCGTGTCCGATCTGGGCACACTGCCGTGGTGCAGTCCCATGGCGGCGTTTTTACGCGGCGTAAAGCAAGAAAATTATGAGACAGAAAGAGAATGGTGTATCTGTGTATCTCTTTCTCTCTCATTATTTTCTGCTTCACGCCGCATAAAAACGCTGACATGGGACTGCACCCTAAGGCTGTCAAGTTAGAATCGTGAAATATGGGTTGATGCATACGGCTGATTGCAATTAGGAAGCGTGGAGAAACCGGAGAATTGGGACGAATCGTTCTCGCGTGCGAGAACAACAAGGAAGGAACAAGGGTAGCGCGCGCCGTTGACTCTCCCTACTCGCTTGCACGCTTGCACGGACACGAGATGCTCTTCTGCTCGTGACTACGTCGCAGGCCGTGCAAACCTAATGGAAAGGTGGTGGACCGTTAGCAACTAGCGCCGCGTACAGCACTGCGCATGAACTACCATTATGTGTGCACGTGTTAGTGCATATACATGCATACGTAGGTTCTTTAAATGTGTTACAAAGAATATATTCAAATAAAATTAAAAGGAAATTGAAGATTTAGCGCACAATTGTGAAAATTTAATTCAAGATTGAGAAGTTATGTCGATATCAACTCACTCTTTAATTACATTTACACATTTTTGCCTTAAATCATGGTTTTCTCGTCATAAATAAAAATCAAAAATATCTGTAATTTGTATTTTTATTTTCAGAAAATATAGTTGCTTAGCACATTTTGCGTTGATTTTTGTTGTACCACAAGATAATCGAACACTTTGTGGGGTCGAAATAGCTCTCTTCGGTGTTGTGTGAAAGTCTTCTCCAAATACATCCTTGCTGCTTCCTGCTTCTGGGATATCTTCTGATTCTTTTTTCTGGAATATAGATTAAAAGCATTTAATTTATATGAATATTTGAAATTTATTTCGTAGGTATTTTATAAAATAAATAAAAATAAATTTTATAAAATAAAACTCCAGTCATATGTTTCGCGAAATTGTGGTGGGAATTTCTAACATTATGGAATTTGTATTGGCAATTCTCAGCTATTTTTTCATAAATAATCCTTTGTAATTTTATACTATATATGTACTTGCATCTATATCTTCAGTAACATTTAGACAGAAGTACACTGCCGGTCGAAATTATTTGTTCACGTGTTGTTTCAGCTATTCCTAAAGTGTCTTAATTTTTATAATAACAAGTTGAAATTTTTTTCTCTATCATAAAATAAAAGTTAATAAAATTTTGCAAATAACAAATAAAACAAAATAAAAAATAATCAAATAAACTAAATAACTGTGAAATAAATTCTGTGAAAAAAAAATTTCTTCAATTTATATTGGAAAATACCATCTAGTTTTAAATAACGTTGGATTAATTCTAAATCAGAGGTTGATAAGGTCGATATAGTAGAGTTCCGTTGTCACGTACAGTGATACACTCTTCTAATGATCGACATAATCGACTGAAATGATTTAGAAAAATCAGAAAAAATAACAAAATGTTAATTTTATAAAAAAATATTTCAGAAAACTCGAAATTTCAATCATTCTGAAAAATATTAACAACTCTGAAATTAATTAAGATTTTTAAAAGTTTTTTGTCTCATTTAAATAGTAGGTTTTCATAGTATTTTGCTAACTAATCAAGATATTTTCAGATTTTTTTTCCTGGATTCTACCCGGCGTCAAAAATGATACAAGAAGGTCATAAACTTTTAAAAATGTGTAGCTACTTACAAGAAATTTTTAAAAACCAATGTGTATCATATTTTAATAAAATTTATAGATTACTGTCTTCATTTGAAAATTTTCGACATGTTTGTACCATGTTTGACCCCAGGGTAGAATCCAAAAGAAAAATTCTAAAAATATCTTGATAAGTTAACAAAATACTATGAAGAGTAACCTTCAAAATGAGACCAGAAACGTTTAAAGGTCTTAATTAATTTCAGTGTTATTAATATTTATTCAAAAAGATCGAAATTTGACGTTTTTTGCAATATATTCTTATAAAATTATCATTTTGCCTTCAACTTGGGCTCACTAGATGCAAAATTGAAATAATTATAAAAATTAAGACACTTTAAGAATAGCTAACACAGCAGGTGAATAAATAATTTTGACCGGTAGTGTATATACTACTTTTTTAGTTTGGTATCTCAAAATTACGTGCTAGAGTTTTATTGTCATTCCTAAGGAAGTTTTAGATACTTCATCGAAGTTTCTTGTACTATTTTATGTAAATTTTCTTACGATTTTTATATTTTTTCACATTTTCGAAGTTTACTTCGAAATAGGGTTCATATATGTAATATTTTATTTATTGCACTTAAAATTTTAGAAATAAAGATCACTAATGAGGACTCTGATCAGAGTCGAAAAGTTTGAAATTATATACAATATCGTATGAAATTAAAAATATTGTTACTTACGTGTGCAAACTGCACGCTACTTTCTTCAAAGTCTCGTGTGCCTTCTGCAGGTTTTTCTACTTCGGGAATAAAAATTTCGAAGTCTGATGGGGAAGAAACACTCGCCGGTTTAATGTTCACATCACTTCCACTCGACACATCACTACACGACGGTAAATTTAACGACGGAAAAATGTCGATGACAAATAAAAAATTGTTTTTCTAGTACTTCGAGGTATCCTAACCTCGACAAGTAGGGATTTGAGCATGCTTCTATCCATCGTTGTCCGGCATTTTCTTTCTTCGGAAACCGATGAATTGACACATTGTTCTTCCGACCCCTTTTGGAGGTACACCCACTCACAGCACACTGAATTTCGTACTTCGAATTCATTTTAAATGATTATAAAGCGCGATCGCGTACGAATTGTTGATACATGTATACAACAATGGCGGAACTCATACGAAGCCGTTCCCTTTGCCGCACTCCGCCCGCTTCCGACAACTAGCGCCGCGTACACCACCGCACATGAACTATCCTACGGGGACACCCAATACATTAGAGGTCGACCTACCCTGCTACGTCGGTATCTCAATTGTACACCACTGGTTGGCCACCTTGTCAGCTTGCTACAGGTTGCTATTCCCGCTATTCCTTCGTGCCCATAGTATGCAAGATCCACGGATTTGTCCCTTGCAATAACCATGCCTTTTACCGCAGATGCAGCTGCATATCAAATACAGGTATGAAATAGGTAAATACAAGATAATCAATGTAAACGTCTGGAGATAAAATTTTTTATAAATAAACCAAGCGACAGTAGCTAAGGCAATTATTGGTTTGACATAACTATAATTTGTAATGTTCATTGCAGCTTACAATGTTAACACTTAGCCGACCGCACGCGCCACAGAGAATTGTAAAAATGGGGAGATCTCCCCGATCGTTCGGCTAAGTGTTAAAAAATATCAAAAGAGATAGAGAGCGTCCTTTGCTAGTCCAATTTTGGAAGTCATACACTAAAAAAAATGTTGTGTAACTTTACCACTCCGAGAGTGGGTGATAATATTTCCTACTCTCAGAGTAGCGATATTACCGACAGTTTGGAATTAAACTTCTAGGTTATGTAACTTTCCAAATGAATTCTGTAAAATCTCAATCAGCTGTACTATTACAGGCAGTAGTATTCTAACCAAAAATATTCGTGTTTTAAGAAAAAACTGTAAAATTTGCATTAAAGTTAATTTTGCAAAAAAATGTAAATTTCGTGTTGAATATAGTAATTTTACGGTAAATATTTTGAATTTTTTTTTTAATAAAAATAACTTTATATAAAATTTAATTTGAATTAAACTGTATCATTGTAATGAAAAGTTTTCTTTACTCACAAAAAACCCAGTTGAATGGAAATAATCATTTACTGAAGAACACAAAAGTAAATCACATATGTGTAACAATTTTCCTATACCTATATAGAGAATACGTATATTGCGTAAGTTTCTATCGTCGGAACTTGATTCAACAAACTTCAAAATGGCAGGTACATTACCCGGTATTTCAATGCCATTCAATGCCCACCTTACCGGGTACAGCTACAACATTAATAATCTTAAAGAACTCATTCTATTACACAAGAGGTTCTCTCAATTTCCCTTTTCACAAGAACAAAGTAAGTAGAAACTAACAAGTCTTCCATAAAAATAAATATTTCACTCTCATAATACAACAATTCTGTTAGAGTATCTGGTACTTACATTATACTTATGTTTAAATTCAGTCGCAAACTTATAAATGTTAAAGAAACTTAGATCAGTAGAAAAGTGTACATTGAATGTAAAATGTGCGCAAAAAATTTTTTTGGTTTTTTTTTTCAAATGTGATCATTTAGCACTACTCTTTCCCTTCAAATGAGCTATTGAACAGTCACGAGCGATTTTTTTTCACAAAGATACGGCCATATCAAGTTTTGACATTTATCCGAACAACCTTATGAGCATCTTTGGTGCATACCATTTTTCATTCGAAAATTTATCTTGAAAATTTGTGCTTGCGGGTTTTGATGGTCTGTGAATAAGAATTTACAGTCAGAAAATTGACATTTCCATTTCTAAGATGGCGGATCGAAATTTACGAAATTAAACGATTTTGCTCTCTAATGTCAATTTTCTGACTGTAAATTCTTATCGCTGGAATGAAGACAATGCTTTCCGACAGCAATCGAATAATGCTTAGGCGATAGTTTAGGAAGCCGGTCTGGAACCAGCCTTTTGTTGTGACGAAATATTTAATATCTAAAAACATATCCCTTTTTACGAACCCTTCAAAAATATCATGCGCTAAACAAGGAGGTAGTCTTGGAGTTGCTACGTGATAATAACTTAATTCATTTAAAAAAGAATTCCTCTTAAGTCCCTTTACAACTGTTTTTCTTCCGCCTTATTAGCACATTCTGTATAACTTTGTATTGTTCTCAAATTTCTTCTGCAGAAAATATTGGCATTGAATTCATTCCGCGATATTTCACAATATCGACAAAAATTAAGAGACTTGCTGAAATTCTCAACGAAACCGCCTATCTGGTGGCTTCCAAGATTATCGCCTAGCACAGCAATCAAAGTGCTGAGAAAAGTTTGGAACTCACCATTAAATATTAAAGAAATACCTTCAGTTTCTATTACTTTCAAATCTGCCACAATTTTCTGTAAGACTTTTTCCCATCCATATTTCCTTAAATGTGAATCCAAACATAAAGCAACAAGTTTAATATTTTCTGTTTTTGTTCTCAAGTGTGGAGGGAGATTTACTAAAACCATATAAATGCCAACTACTTAAAATTTTTTTTTAAACGCTCCGATAGGATTGCATAATTCAAAAACATCTTGAAAAAAAGGGACTAGCACGCAATTACGGTTGTTTCTTATCAATTCATTTTCTTTAATTATCCCCCCATCTGTAATATCGAACATCATTCTACTATTTTCAGGCAAGGTGACATTTTCGCAGTGTCTGTGAATTTTCTCGTTCATTAACATTTCTGCAATTGTTTCCAGTATAGAAATGTAACTATAACGATCCCCTCAGTCCCCCCCAAAATCGCCTAAAAGAATTTCCTCTATTGGAAGAATTACGTTCAAATTATTGCGATAATATATTTTTCTATCGTACGTGTTTCTTAAGAAGCCTTTTTTCTTGTCAAAAGCGTTTGTAAATTCTTTAAAACTTTCGTCAAAACTTTCCATGACATTTTTCCTAACATCTTCGTGTAAGTTACTGTTATGCAGAATGTTTGAAAATCTACCTTTACGTATTGTAAATATTTCATCCGATTTAGTGACAACTTCCTGCACGATTGGTTCAGTTGCATGATACTTTGTTCTGAGTCGTAAACACAAATCAACTATTTTTTCCGTAACTTCAGAAATGTTTTCTTTCTTCTCTAAAACCTTGCTCGACGCAAACTCATCATACCAAGAAGTACTTGGTTCATGTAAATTACCTATTATCTCATCATTATTATCTTGAGCAAAAAAATTGTAATCCCTACGTGCCGTACTTTCGGTACCTTCCAAACATTTCTCAGAAAGCTCATCTGCCTCTTCTAACGTGTTTGTGAAACGAGTAAAGATCAACAAATATTTTATTGCAATTTTCCACTTTACAGCAATGAATACCACTATTTGAATCTTTGTGATGACGATAAATGTGCATTTTGAATGACTTATAAGATGTAAGTTTTGCATGGCAGTTGGAATATAGGCATAATATTTCTATATTACATAAATTTGCGTGTGTTATTTGATGTTGGTCGTACGACCTAATGTTTATCAAAGAGAATTTGCATATGTTACATGTGAACATTTTTACTTTAGTTTTATCCACGAATATTGTGAAATTGTTGTTATAGGAAAAAGGTTTATGGGAAAGTAAAGAAAAATGTTATTGATTCCAACATATTTTTTGCGAGCAGTCCATTCCACGCCTCACGGTACTGAAAGGAGCGTAAAGATAATATAGAATTATTTAACATATAAAGATAAAGTTAAAGTTTTAAAAAAGAATATTTTAAGAAATACCGTTGATAACAATTCTCAAAATGTAATATCAGAGATTGTACCGGTATGAGCATAATGGATCACGCGGTAAAATCCCTAACCTCATTTTCACTTTTCCAACGGGCACAAATTTCTAATAAATACAAGATTTACATTAAATAACAATAGAAATTAAAGAAACTTACCTTTAAATATATTTTTCGCACCTTTCTGTTAAAATATACAAATTGATCAACAACTCATATAATATAATATTATTGTTTAATGTAATATTATACTTCCTGTGATTCATTTTTTTTTTCATATGAATCGATGTGTTTATACGTCGAGATAGAGATATGGAGTTTTGCGCCCTGGACGAATGTGTTTAGTTTTTAGTCGTTCGACACTCTCTAATGAGTAAAGATTAAAATGAATAAAAGGCTTTCAACTTGATCATTCAAATTAAAGACTTTGTCATTTAATTAGAAAATCACTACCTTACTTCCACAATATTCCAATAGGTTATGGGCCCAGGTGCTTTATAAATAATTAAATAAAGTTAAAACTGAAAGTGATAGACAATAAAACTTTGTGGGTGAACTAGTGCTAGTGTTACTAGTGACAATGAGCGCCGAAGCAAAGAAAGATCCGGGAATAACACTCTTCGACGGTGAAAACTACAGTTTATGGAAACACCGAATTCGTGGATTAATTGAAGACGAAGATGCCTTGACAGTTCTTGGTGATCCAATTCCAGAGAAAAAGAAAGATGATTGGAAGAAAAAGGAGAGAATTGCAAAGGGCATAATGAGAAGACATTTGCATAATACATTAGTATTAATTGCAACTGAAGAAGACAGTGCGCGTGACGTAATTAAAAAACTCGATTCAGTGTACGATCGGAAAAGTGGTGCATCTAAAATTGCTGTTAAAAAGAAGATGGCAAACTTCAAAATCAAGGACGATATTCCTCTAGGCAATCAATTATTATTTTTCGATGATTTATTGATCGAATATCGATCTGCCACTGGAAAAGCATTGGATGATGACGAAAAGATCAAAACACTCTTGATTGCTTTACCACCTTCACACGATTCAATTGCTACAGCAATTGAAAATTATCCCGATGAGCATATGAAGTTTTTATATGTAAAAAATAAATTGCTGGATCATGAAATTAAAAGAAAAGAAAAGTGACTCCAGTGCAAAAATTTTGAGCGTGGAAACTCAAGACAATGAAAAAGTGCAAAATGCAAATAATTCAAACGCAAAAAACTATAATAACAACAAAGGCTATAACAATAACAAAGGAAAGAATTTTCATAACAAAAGGAAGTTCTATAAAAATGGTCAAGATTTCAATCCCAGAAACAAATTCAAGAAAGGAGGAAAGTTCAACAAATTCAACGCAAAAAAATGTTTTCAAATGTTTCAATGTTTCGTATAATGAAGAATATTGCAATTTTACTAGTGCCCAGTCTGTAATGTGTGACATTCCAAACTCATACTCAGAAATTAAAAACCGAGCGGATAAAGGTCAGTGGGAGAAAGCAATAAAAGAGGAGATTCTCTCCCTCTTACAAAACAAAGCGTGGGATATTGTGCCTTGTCCACTTGAAAGAAACATAGTAGACTGTAGATGGGTTTTTACCATTAAAACAGATGCTTCGGGAAATCCATATAAATATAAAGCAAGACTCGTGGCGAGAGGATTCAGTCAACAGTATTTATTAGATTATGATGAGACATTTGCACCCGTTGCTCGTATTACAACTTTTAGATAATTGATAGCTTTTGCAAATCAACATAATTTATTAATACATCAAATGGATGTAAAAACAGCATTCTTAAATGGTTCATTAAAAGAGCAAATTTATATGAAAATTCCAGAAGGAATCAATGCAAAAGAGAATCATGTGTGCAAATTAAATAAAGCTTTGTATGGTTTAAAACAAGCTGCTCGATGCTGGTTTGAGGATTTTGATCAAGTAATAAAAGAACGTGGTTTCAAAAATTCTTCAGTCTATCGGTGTTTATACTTTCTAGATCGCGGACATATTGCGAAAAACATTTACGTAATTCTATATGTTGATGATATCCTCATAATTACTTTTGAAAAGAGCGTAATGATAAACTTCAAGAAATATTTAATGAATAAATTCTCTATGTTAGATATGAATGAGATAAACTTTTTCTTGGGAATCAATGTCAAAAGGAATAGCGATAGAATTACATTAGATCAAAAGGCTTATCTTGAGTCAATTCTAAAGAAATTCAATATGACTGATTGCAATCCTCTCGGCACGTCCTTGCCGAATAAATTAAACTATAAAGATCTAGAATCTGACGAATTTCACGATACTCCTTGAAAGAGTCTTATCGGATGTCTAATGTATGCAATGTTGTGTACGAGACCTGATCTTTGTTTTGCTCTAAATATATTGAGTAGATATCAGGTTAAAAATAACAAAGAATTATGGCAAAATTTAAAAAGAGTACTTAGATATGTAAAAGGTTCCTTAAATTTTAAATTAACATACAAAAAGGGCGACTACACCGATATGTTGGTTGGATATGTAGATGCCGATTGGGTAAGTAATGAATCTGATCGAAAAACCACCACTGGCTTCGTTTTTAAATTATTTAATCAAAATACAATTTGCTGGAATAGTAAAAAACAAAACTCAGTAGCAGCTTCTTCAACAGAAGCTGAGTATATGGCTGTCTTCGAAGCAGTCAAAGAAGCTTGTTGGCTAAAATCACTTTTGCAAAGTATTAAAATTGAAATTACAAAACCAATAACTATTTTCGAAGATAACAATGGTTGCATTGCACTTGCAAATAATCCAACTGATCACAAACGGTCCAAACATATCGATGTAAAGTACCATTTTTCGAGAGAGAAAATCGAACGAAAGGATATAACACTTAAATATGTGTGTACAGATGAGCAAATTGCTGATACTATGACGAAGTCGCTGCCTGCACCACAATTTATTCAATTCCGAAGACAAATGGGTCTGGAAGAATCACTCTAGGACTAGAAACCTGAGACCAAACTTTTAGAGCATCTAAACCTTATCATTCTTCAACACTTTAATTATTAAGTAAAAGAAAGCAAACGATCATATATATTATTGACTACATTTTTTTCAAATTAATTTCTATCACATGTGTTACTTTTGCTTTATCCTTGAATATTAATATAAACTTGCAAAACAAAGTTAATTTTAATTATATACACAGATATTGTATGTCGTATAAGAAATTGTCTGGTGGGTGGTTTTTCTTGGGTTTCCCTTCGACACCCATGCAACGAATGTTGGACGATCATTTCATTGCCCAAGTGAACAAGGGGTGAAACAAAAGAGAGAATTTTAAAGTGACATGTTTGATAACATGTCTGCTATTATATTGACCCAAAATTCATAGAATTTATTTCATTTCTCATTATTTTGGCATAGGGTCAGATTCTTTCTATTTTCTTCGATTGAAATTTTCACTATTCGATATAAAAAAACTCAAAAAGAAAGCAAGGCAAACGTTTCGGCCACATATGGGGGCCCTCTTCAGTGCCATAAATTCAAAGATTAATTCAAAAATTTTTGTAAAACGTAGATAATTAAAGTAAGAATTATCATAAAATTGAAAAACTTATCTCATAGCTTGCAATTCAAAATGAAGTAGTCCAGTATGCAGCATCACGAATTGAAAAAATGTTTAGAGATCACTGTGAATAAAAAACCGGATTACCAATAAACTGGAAAACATAAAAAAATTTTTTGCACACGAACCGACCACAATTTGAAAAAAAAATTTTTTTTTATTTTTATTAAAGAACGATGCCGAATTGGTAATCGAGGGCAGAACGCGAACAAGGTTTACATTTTTAAAAACTTTGCGTGAAGATTTTGTTACCGCCGGAGTCTCTTATAGAATGATCTGAACTGTTTTCAAAACCGACTCGAGACATGTGGCTTTGCTGACCGAAAATTTTTTTATATAAGCAATCCTGAGTTGTTTTTTCATATGAATCGATGTGTTTATACGTCGAGATAGAGATATGGAGTTTTGCGCCCTGGACGAATGTGTTTAGTTTTTAGTCGTTCGACACTCTCTAATGAGTAAAGATTACAATGAATAAAAGGCTTTCAACTTAATCACTCAAATTAAAGACTTTGTCATTTAATTAGAAAATTACTACCTTACTTCCACAATATTCCAATACTTTCTCTCCAATTTATGATTGAAAGAACTCGATTAAGAAAAAACAAAGAAACAAACATTCGACACATGGGACCCTCAGGGTGCCATCCCATGTGGGCACAAAATGCAAAGCAGAATACGAACAGCCAATTACAGAAAAGCTTTAGATTTCTTTCTTCTTCAAGGTGTTCTGTAATTGGCTGTTCGTTTTCTGCATTGCATTTTGCGCCCGCATAGGACGGCACCTTGTATTTATATAACAAATGCATGTGTTTTGCCCGCGGCGGCATTGTGAGGGCGCTTGCATAATTCTGAATTTTTTAATCCATTCAAACCGATATTTCTGAAGTGTAGCCGAATTCATGTTATAAATACTCTGTAAGATTCTATCATATTTTAATATCAACTTATGAATATATGTATACATATTTTTAGCTGCATGAGGAAATATTTCCTAAATTATAGAAATATATATTTTCCGATGTAAAATACGTTATAAAAAGAATTTTGTGCACTAATTTAAATTTCTTCGTCACTAAATAATTATTTTCTTGTAATATTTCACAATTTTAAACATAAAGAAGATTGTTAATTATTTTTACCATTCTTCAGATTTTTTACAAACAATTTTAATTATAAAAATCTGTTGTGAAATTTTGCATAACCTTTAAATTATACAGCAATTGGTGCTTTTACTATTCTGAATATTGTGCAAGTACGTCATATTGTGAAATTTCGTTTTATACATGTAAAGTTAAATTTACAGAAGGGATTTTTACAAGTTTTTGCACTTTTCAGAGTGGGTAATTTTATTTCCTACTCTGATTAAGGCGAATTTACAAGTTTAGTCAGTAGGACTACAACTTGAAATTGTACTCTTACAACGCCCTGTAATATTCTCATACTAAGAGTGGTAAAGTTACAAGTTTCATTCGCATTTCTAACCTTTAAATTGTATTATCCCTGTAATTAGAGTGGTAATAGTACATACAAAAATTCATGTAATTTTAACTTTCGAAGTTGTAAGTTTTTTTATTTTTTACAGTGTAGTTCAAAATGTAATTTAAAATATTTTCAACTCTTAAAGATAAAGAGTAGGGAAAAAGGATAGGAAAGGAGGTAAAGTTCAACAAAATTAAAATAAAAATAAATTATTTAAGTAAATTCAGCAAAAATTGTTGCATGAAAAGGACTTGTAAAAGAAAAAAGAAGAATAAAACGGGCCGAAAAAGTGTTGAATTTAAGATTTTTAAGAATGTTAAAAACATGTTTTTTATCTGGAAAACAGGCAACATTCTAATGATTCCTGTGATGAAGTATCCAATAAAGAAAGAGAAAAAGAAATAGAACGAAGACAATAGAGCAAACGGTATCGTACACTGGAAAAAAAAACTTCTGGAATTTTCCAACATTCAACGCGGGCACGATTATTACCTTTGTACAAAGTAGTGAAAACACTAAGTTTCATGTAGTAGTTTTACTTTTAAGATTATGTGAAATCACTAGTGTAATTTTACGAACATGAACTCCATGAACATTGTGTTTTCACCACGTTGGACATAGGTAATAATCGTGCTCACGTTGAACGTGGGAAAGTTATACAAAATTTTTTTTCAATCTATCAATTATAACGTTTTCGAAAAATCTAACGCCAAATTATGACTTAAATTGATGTTAATACACGTTCTTAGTAAATAGGTAAATAACAACACAAATTATGATAAATTGCCAACCGTACGTAATCTTTTAAGTCAGCAATTACATTTAAACCATTTTTTTCTACTTTTTTGAAGAAAAATATCTCTGTCAATACTCTTTTAAAATAATTCGTTTCTTTGTGTAAAACTTTAATGTTATCCCAATTAAATTCGTGGTCAAATGCTATTCTGTTTTATATTATGAGAAAAATTACAATGCAAACGCAGAGAAATAGTGCGGTTGAATTGTAAATTACTTTGAAATTCTCATAGTTGTTCTGAATATGCATACTGAAACCTGGATTATTGAAACTATTATTAAGACCATAGTATTATTATTAAAATTTGAATATTTTTGGTGTGCTTAGTTGGCTTTAGGGTCCAGAAAAAATTTAAAACTCAAGGTTTCATATTTTCAAACGTTTCGACTCAGGTTGGAGTCCTCATCAGTGAGATTTATTTCTATAAAAAATACAAAGGAGGAAAACTTATAAATTGGCGTGTGACAGATAAACATTGTGGTAAAAAAAGTGATATAAAAGAATTGCAAGTGTGAAACTATAGAATTGTACCAAATAACTAAATTTGCCGATAAAGTAACACTGTACAATAAATGTACAAAAAATGTTTTCTGTAAAATTACTGAAGAGAACATAAAGAATAGCACGTGTGAAAGATAAAACATTGTGGTAAAAACGATATAAATAAATTGTACATGTGAATCTGTAAAATTGGTCTAAACTAAATGTAAAAGAACTGTACACAAACAAATTTTTTTCCATAAAAATACACAAGAAAAACTTGAACAATTTTGAACGTGTGACCGATGAAGATTCTGTTGAAAAATTATGTAAAAGAATTGCAAATTTGAAACTATAAAAATGGTATAAAAAACTAAATTTTCTAAACGGTAAAACTATAAAACCTTGATTTGTAAAATTGCTAAAGAGAGAAACTTAAAAGTAGCACGTGTGACGGGTAACATTGTGGTAAACCGATATAAATAAATTGCACAAGCGAAATTAACAAAATGGTCTAAATAAAGTTAGATTTACAAGAAACTAAACTGTACGTGTGACGGGTAACATTGCGGTAAACCGATATAAATAAATTGCACAAACGAAACTAACAAAATGGTCTAAATAAAATTAGATTTACAAGAAAATAAACTGTACAAGAAATTCGGTTCTGTAAAAATATGAAGGAGAGAAAGAATTTTAAAATTTTTTTAAAAAAAATGGCACATTTGACGGATAAACATTGTGGTAAACACGATATAAGTGAGTTGTATATGTGAAACCATGAAATTGGTCCAAACCAAATTTACCCAAAAAAATTTTTTACACAAGCAAAAAAATGTACCACAGAATTGTTTTCTATGCAAATACAAAATGAAACAAAAAACTTTTTTAGCATATGTGAGCGATGAACATTGTGGAAAAATGATATGAAGGAACTACACTTATGGAACTATAAAACTGGTGTAAATAACCAAATTTACAGAAAATGAAAAATGTACCATAAAAAATATTTTCTATAAGAATACAAAGAGAAGAAACTTAAAAAACTTAACAAAATTGTACGTGTGACAGATAAACATTACAGAATAAAAGTATAAGAACTGCGAGCTCATCCCAAACATTGCCAAAAATAAAAACTGACCTGTTATTTTGTTGAATAGATGTACAAGACGATGATGAAAAAAATTAATCCAAGTGACACAACACAAAATTCCTTTTTTTCTCTTTCTTTTCTTTCGTCGCGAACAAGATGAGCACATAATTTTGTAAAGCAACTCTTGTCACTACGGATTTTTCTTTGAAACTGAATTGCATTTGGAAACAGACCTGGTAAAGGCTTTGCAAAGTGAAGTGGAGGGTTAGGTTTTTTTGCTTTGGAAAGTCTCGGTTAAATGAAAATGAGAAAAAGGAGAGAAAATGTGTAAAGAAAAAAAATGTGTAAAGATGTCCACAAGATGACCAGAACACTGTGACAAAGGAGGGCTATGAAATATGAAACGAGTCATAACAGTCTGTATATAACTGTTAAAAATTTCTACGACAAAACTCACGGAACATGTGGCTGGGGTTTTTTATAATGCAACTTAACTTTGAGGTGCCCAAAAACGGATCTTAAAACTGTCGAATTGCAACCAAATTTTATCAAATTTGTCATTAAATTGCAATAACTTAAAACATTTATATCGGTTTACCACAATGTTACCCGTCACACGTACAGTATGGTTTCTTGTAAATCTAACTTTATTTAGACCATTTTGTTAGTTTCGCTTGTGCAATTTATTTATATCGGTTTACCACAATGTTACCCGTCACACGTGCTACTTTTAAGTTTCTCTCTTTAGCAATTTTACAAATCAAGGTTTTATAGTTTTACCGTTTAGAAAATTTAGTTTTTTATACCATTTTTATAGTTTCAAATTTGCAATTCTTTTACATAATTTTTCAACAGAATCTTCATCGGTCACACGTTCAAAATTGTTCAAGTTTTTCTTGTGTATTTTTATGGAAAAAAATTTGTTTGTGTACAGTTCTTTTACATTTAGTTTAGACCAATTTTACAGATTCACATGTACAATTTATTTATATCGTTTTTACCACAATGTTTTATCTTTCACACGTGCTATTCTTTATGTTCTCTTCAGTAATTTTACAGACAAAATTTTTTCTACACTTATTGTACAGTCTTACTTTATCGCAAATTTAGTTATTTGGTACAATTCTATAGTTTCACACTTGCAATTCTTTTATATCACTTTTTTTACCACAATTTTTATCCGTCACACGCCAATTTATAAGGTTTCCTCCTTTATATTTTTTATAGAAATAAATCTCACTGACACAAAAATCAAAATAAAAAAAGAAAAATCGTCCTACGCTAATTTAAGAAATCCACTCCCAGGTGATCAGCCTGGAGTGCCTAACAGCTAATAAAAAATTTAGATTTCAAATAAAACTGATAAAGTAGAATTAGCTAGGAAAAATAATATTCAATAATTTATTATTATTATTATGTCTAGTCTTTGGTCATGACATTATATGATTAAAAAAAGAACAATTATGTATTTATTTCGAATTTTAGATTCTATATAATCCTGCCTGAAGTTTGAATAATGTAACTTAACCTAATATAACCGTGAGATTTTATATAAAGCAACCGCGAATTTCCCTTCATGTGATAACCGCCACAAGCATGCTGGAGTTCCAAGCTCTTTACTTGTGAATAATATTCACAGGTGAAGGCGCTTAAAGACACACCTAGGTGGTTGAGAGCACCAAATTCAGAGAAGGGCAGAAAACCCTTACCCTGTCCACTGCACCTCAACCGTGAGCTGTATCAAGACAGCTAAGGGCAACAAACCCTTAGCCTGCCCCGAGAACGTCTCAGAGAATAAGTTAGGACTCACCTAAAGGCAGAAAACCTTTAGACTGCCCCGAGCGTAATCTCAGGCTGTTTGCGGCTCGGTCAAGAGCCGCCAGAATGCTCATCTTGGCCCAGCATCCCGCTTTCATATCCGCGGAACCATCCTCCCACTCTGGTCCACCGGCCGCGGGTGGGAGATGCGTTTGCGCTCCTCGACGGCGCCTGGGTATTGGCTACACTGCTCGTCGGCCGACAGGCTGGCGTTACCGGTTGCCATTCCGCAGGAGCAAATTGTGTGAGGTTACAATGTGTACGTTACGTATAAGCGTTGAAATGCAAAATCGTTTGCTTAAGTAAAGTCTACGATTGTTTTTCCTTTTGGTGAAACTTGGAAGATAATAAATTATTTAAATTATGTCATTTATTAGAAAGTTACAGAATAGTATATTATGTGCCTAGGCACACAATAAGGGTGATTGCGTGACGAGCGACAATGTTCGCAGGAGATCGAAGCCAAGGCGTAGTCGAGACGTAGCTGAGGCAAAGCCGAGACAAAGCCGAGACGAATCCGAGGCGCGATCAGTCTGCGAGCATTGTCGCGAGTCTCGCAATGTCCCGAATTGTGTGCATTGGCACATATTCTATTTTATGTGACTGTGGTGCGGATACGAGTTTTTATGCGTACATTGGAATCTAATCTAGTACTTATTGTAGTTGTTTGCTGCGTTAGTTGTACGAAGCGGGCGCAAATTGGCGACTAGTCCCGGCCATTTTAATTTTATCGGTCTTGTGTAGTAGTCAGTGCTAACGCTGTACGAAGAAGAAGAATAAGAAATAGATTGCTTTCCGCTGGAAGATTATAATGCGCATGCGCAGTTCAATTTCTACATTGTATTCCTCTGTAACGGAATATACAGCATTGCTTTACTCTCAGCTGTAACGGAAAAACGAGTTTCCGCGGCTGAGGCACATAAATTTATATGTATATACATAATGAGAATGTGTTCCTTTTTCATTTAGAATCAAATAAAAGTTTAGTAACTTTGAGGAAATTTAATTTATATTTACAATATTATGAAATTGACTTGAGTTTTAGTATAAAATTAGAAAAAATGAACTTGAATGTATGCGAAGAAAATAAGACCGAGCGCGAGGCGCCACGATCGAATCGCGGGCTTTAACTATGTTCAGATTTGCGAGGGAAGAAAATTTCAATATTCCAGGTCCGAGTGAATTAATCTATTTTTTGTGTTTATCAATGAATTTTGTAGGGAAAGTATTAAAAAATGAAAGTTCTTTGACAATTTTGATTTTTTTTCTGATATGACTCACGCGACAGAAGTATTGCAGTATCTATCAAGTTTTTAATGATACAAGTTACGAAATTCTAACGTCCTTCATAGACATTCTTTTCTTTATTGAAATGAGTTATATGGGTGATTCTACAAAAAATGGGCAACTCGTTGTCATTAGTCAGATGATGAGACATTTTGAAACATTTTACAAATATTTCATTATATTATAGAAGAATTTAAACTCCTTTATTTGTTCACCCAATTTTAATTACTTACTCTTAAAGAAAGTTTGAAAAATAACACAATAAATCTTCAAAACGTCAGTCCTCTGGCGTGTCACAATCCAAAAAACGCGCAATCAAGTGTGTATATTAGAAAATAACCACTTTTTTATATATCTTATTATTTCCCTACAATTTATAGTATATTTAATAATAGATCATGCAACTTTCACCTTAGATTCCTCAGATTGTTATTTTTTTTAAATTAAGAAACTTTGTCATAAGTTTCATTCGTCAGTCCGTTATGCGATATTCAAATTAGAAATCCCCGCAAAATATCGCCAACTCAAAGTCAATCCTTATATATAGTTTTTAATATTGGTATTTAAGTCAGCTGTAAACAATTGCCACTTGACAGCAGCCATTACAACGACTGTGCTAGAAGCGTGATTAGCGCGTGTACATGTGCCGATCCTGTCAAAATCTCAGTACTTTGGTGAGTCATTATTTTCTTCGATACTTATATTTTGTTTTTATTTATGCATAGTTAATTATGATTTATAAAAATGTAGCATCTTAATAATTGAAAATATCGATAAAAACATTAGTCTTATTAATAACCTCAAATGTATGCCCGTTACATCAGTACTTTGGCGTCAGTCCCATGTCTGGTAATTGCGCCAGAGGACAGACGTGTGTCCAGGGTACTGATGCTTTTCATTTAAAATATTATTTATTTTTAATGTTGCAATTTGTAAGCATTTGTATTATTTATTTTAGACTAAAACATTATGTCACCGCCTACAAAAAACATAAATTGTCTCGAGAAGATGCATTAAAAAAGAAAAGAGAAGCCGAAAAGGCTCGTTTGGTCAGAATTAGAAGTGACCCAATTAAATTAGCCGAATATAAAGAAAAACAAAGGTTACAGTACTTGAAAAAAAAAGGAGAAAGGACAAAGAAAATCTGTTGAGAAAATGACACCTTGGGAGCAACGAATAACCAGAAAAAAATGGGAAAAATATTCATCAAACTATAGACAAAAACAATCGTTAAACCGAACAACGAATAATTTCATACATCAGCATACACCTTCAACTACTGACGATGAAAGGCCACCAATAGTTCCTGAAAATGATACACTTATTACACAGGTCTGCAAATAATGGGTTTGTATTTGTTGTTGGAAAACGAAAGATCATTTCCGGGGTAATTTTTGACGTAGAATCCGAATCCGAAATCAGAATCAGCCTATCACGTCAGGATTTTGAGATATTTGAGGTTATGTGCTTGAAAAATGGAGTTTTTCGCTACTTTTGAAGTTATGTACAGGGCGTAAGAAATTTTTTTGGTTTTTATCTCAAATGTCATCATTTAGCACTACTCTTTCCCTTCAAAATGAGCTATTGAACAGTCACGAGCGATTTTTTTTCACAAAGATGCGGCCATATCAAGTTTTGACATTTATCCGAACAACCTTATGAGCATTCACATTGACTCTTTGGTGCATACAATTCTGCATTCGAAAATTTATCTTGAAAATTGGTGCTTGCGGGTTTTGATGGTCTGTGAATAAGAATTTAGTCAGAAAATTGACATTTCCATTTTTAAGGTGGCGGATTCAAAATCGCGGATCGAAATTTACGAAATTAAACGATTTCGCTCTCTAAAAACTCTTACTCGGGGGTTTCGGAATTGCTGATTATGAAAATGGGGTCGCGAGATTGACATTTTCATTTACAAGATGGCCGACCGTTTTAAAATGGCGAACTGAAATTTACGGGGAAAACAATATTGGTCTCTAAAATTCTGTACTTGAGAGTTTTTTGAGTCACTGAGTACGAATGCATCTGTACAATATCTGGAAATCCTGACGTGATAGACATAAAAACTATGGAGAATCAAAAACAACGCAGTGACATATAAAAAAACTAAGCAAAACCTTCCAAACCAAATGAAAATGAAAAGCAAAATTCAGTTGAAAAATTTAATTCAGCAATTTTTAGAAGATGATGCTAATAGCCGCCAAGCAGCAGGAAAGAAAGAATTTTTTTCTCGAAAACAAATTAAAAAACTGAAGTGATACTTTCTTGATAATTTAAAAAATCTACATAAGATTTTAAAAAATGTTCCGTTTGTAATCAGTTATTCTCTATTTGGTCGACTACGACCATTTTGTGTCGAACCCCCTGCTTTGTCAAATCGTGATACCTGTGCTTGTACGATCCACGAAAACATGGACCTTAAGCTTGCTGCTTTAAAAAATGCAAATATTTTTAAAGCAGTAAGTAATCATCAAACTATGCTCGAAATACTTTATTGCGATCGATATGCTGAAAGATGTCTACAGAGGACATGTGAGGATTGTTGCTCAAAAACTTTAACTTACGCAGAGTTCGATAATTCTAAGCCGATCTTAACGAAACAGTGGGTGAGAAAGAAGGAGTCTATAATTGATTTCAAGACAAAAAAAGAACGATTTGTGACGAAGTATAAAAACAAAACACAAGAAATTTTACCTAGAAATCTCATTTTAAAGCTTGAAAACGATTTAGATAATTTTTTCCGGCATGTTTTTTACATAGTTCACCAGCACAATGTAATTAAGCAACTGAAGGAGTCTTTGTCTGTAAATGATGCCATAGTACACATGGATTTCTCAGAGAATTTTTGTACTAAGTACAACCAAGAAATTCAAGCCTTTCATTTCGGCGGTTCGCGTACCCAAATTTCACTACATACTGTGGTTATATACCTCAAAAATTCTATTGTAGCACACTGCACTATGACATCAAATTTTTCTCATAACGTCGGAGCGATTTGGGCCCATCTAGAAGCAGTACTGGCATCATTGCCATCAAATATTTACCATATTTACTTTCTCAGTGATGGTCCGGTAACTAAATACAGAAACAAGTCTATGTTTTATGTACTGGGATGTAAAATGCAACAAATGTATCCCAATATTATAAAATATATCTGGAACTATCATGAAGCTGGCCATGGAAAGGGGGCACCTGATGGTGTAGGGGCCACTTGTAAGCGAACAGCAGATGAAGTGATTGCTACAGGAAGTGACGTTACCGATTTGAAAGAGTTTGTTGCTGTCATTCGTGAGAGATGTCCAAGAATAAAAGTAAATGTGATTGAAGAACGTAAAATCGAGCAAATGAACATGTTAATCAACGAAAAGTCGTCTGAAATGGTCGCTTTTAAAGTAACGCTATTGCTGCATCAAGTAACCGCCTCTGCCTACATTCCAAATCAACTTATAATGAAATCGCTAGTTATTTTTGCGACCCTGGTGGAAGTGATCATTACAAGCTAGGATCTGTTAAGTGTAAGACAGAACTGCCGGTTGAACATCTTAACACTTCGGCCGTATTCACGGACTCCGAAGACGATACTATGCCACTATCGAACAACGTGAGTGATAACAATATCAACTCTAGCTTGAATTGTGATCTATTGACACCAGGAGTTGGTGAATATGAAAAAGCACAAAAGAATGATGTTTTTGAAAAGTAATTTTAGTCATGTTAAACTATTTGGAATTCTTTCATATTTTTTGCAGCAAAAGAGCTGATTATTGTTTATTTTTATGGTCACTATATTTCGTAATTGTTACGTAGTAAACAAGAAAAATTACCTTAAAGTTGTTGTTTTAATTTTAAGCTTGTTGATTTCTTAAAAATTGTCTACTAGCAAACTAATATTAATTGTCTACTAATATCTAATAACAAGAATTAAGAGTGTGATATTAAATTAAGTATTGAAAAAGTTCAAAAGACTGTTTTAAAGATTCAGACATATTTAAAGTATTACCTTGTTACAGATAATCTTAATAGTAACTCATGTGATTTAATTCTTAAAATATATGATATTATTAGATTTTAAGAAATTTAGGACAGAACAAGCTTTAAATAAGTATAAGTCTCATAAAATATTTATGAAATTGTGTATTCAATCAGTCCAATGTTATCCTCGTCAGTCCCCTGGTAGTCAAATTTAAAAAAATAGAAATATCTCAAAAACAACTAAAAAAAGTGACTAGACCGATCTAGGTTAGTATATTTATTATATTGTATTACCTATCTAAAATACCGGAAGACGAAGCCAGTTAATATAAAAACTATAATAAACAAAACACCTCTCAAAGTTACCCAACTTTTGCAGAATCACCCAATTATTGGACCAACACATAGGCTATTTGAAACTAGACCTAATTAACATATGAAAAACATTAATCTTAACCCTAGGTATTACAATGTAATTAGCAACCATAGAATAGAATTTGATCACGAATTTAATTGGGATAACAATAAAATTTTACCATACATAAAGAACCGAGTTATTTTAAAAGAATTTTGACAGATGTTTTTTATTAGAAAAGTGTAAAAAAATGGTTTAAGTGCTGTTTTGATCGACTTAACAAATTACAACCTTGCTTGCAATGTTATCTTAACCCGTTTCGTCCTGAAAGGACGTAAATTTGGCACTGTTTTTATCCAGTAAATTATGAAAGAAAAAATTGATGGATCATTTTGAGAACTTATACCCTATTAATCTTTTATCCGATCTTTCCAATACTATTGTCTATTTTACGTTACCGTTCGCCATTTTTTCAATATGGCAAAAAAATATAAAAAAGTCACAAAAATGTCAATTTTTTTTCATTGTATCGTATTTTTGAACATATAAGTGTTATCTAATCGTATCGAACGCCTATATCTGGTGGCATAAATATTTTTACTAAAGGAAAAAATAATTTTCGTTCATAAATTCAAAATGGCGGATATAACATGGCGTCTTTTTCACAAAACATCTTATGTTCTCAGGTAAATAAAGTTCGCAACGTTGCTGTAACGAAAAAATCGAGTGTAAATGGTAATATAGCACGAAAACTACCCTTCCGCGTTCATTTCATCCCCTGAATATCGAAAATCGTAAAAAATCAAAAAACTGAACTAAGGTCGATACCTAAAATTTTAAAACTGGGTATTGTAACATTTAGTGCCAATTAATTCGGAAAAAATGTTCATTCCTATATCTGGCGGGGATGTTTGTCGTTTTCAACCCCAATTGCCCAAAGATGTGAATAATAAATTTGTATAATAAAACTAAGCTCGATACTTAGAATTTTAGAACTGCATATTGTAGCATTTGATGCCAATTAACTACAAAAAAAATTCCATCCCTATACCTAGCGAGGATGTTTTTCGTCTTCAACCCCAAATACCCAGAATTGTAAATAAAAAATTTGGAAAATCAAAATATGTTCGATACCTAAAACTTTAGAACTGAATATTGTAGCATTTTGAGCCAATTACTTAGGAAAAAATGTTCATTCCTATATCTGGCGGGGATGTTTGTCGTTTTCAACCCCAATTGCCCAAAGATGTGAATAATAAATTTGTATAATAAAACTAAGCTCGATACTTAGAATTTTAGAACTGCATATTGTAGCATTTTGGGTCAATTACTTGGGAAAAAATTTTCATTCCCATTCCTTGCGGGGATGTTTGTTGTTTGCAACCCCAAATGTCCAAAAATATAAACGAAAATTTGTACAATAAAACTAAACTCGATACCTAAAATTTTGGAATTAAATTACGTAGAATTTAGTGTCAATTACCTGCAAAAAAATCTCTATCCCCATATCTCGCGCGGATGTTTGTCGTTTGCAACCCCAGATGTCCAAAAATGTGGATAAAAAATGTCTAGAATAAAACTAAGCTCGATATTAAAAATTTTAGAACTGGAACCACATACATCTTTGGTCACCAGCAAAAAATTATTCCGTTCACTTCAAAACCATTTGAATAGAAAAACATCCGATTAAAATGAGGCTGTCAAAAATGAGCTGATTCAGTTTTTTGCCTCTGAGAACCAAATTTTCTACGAAAGCGGAATTATGAAGCTGACTGAAAGATGTCACTTTTCACAATTGGTTTTTAACATAAACTCAAACAACCGCACTTTTGAGTATGTGATGGAAAATGATATTTTTTTTACGGGATCCAAGCTACCGATTCCAAAAATAGAGCCAGAGTACTTATATAACTGACAATTCTGTGATATAACCTCAAAAAAAATTCTTTCATCAGCAAACTGCAAGCCAGCAATTACATTTTTATGGATCCCAGTTTTTAAGTCAAATCTGCATAGTAACGAACAAATCTGTTACATTATTCCAAGAACATACTGCATTACAACAATCTTCTTTTAGAGAAGTCTTTTTCATCATATTTATCGTAAGTAAGCTTACTGCGTTTCTTCTGAACTATGATTTCTGAGCCTCTCGTGTTATAATTTAATCATAAATCTTCGAACTGAAGTGTCCATTCATTTGCATCCATTGGATTCACTTAAATATTCAGTGTCATTACCTGCTACTACGCTAGGTACTGGAAGTGATAACAACTGCTCTGAAAAGGGATGTGTACAATGATGCACTTTCCAGCTCAATCAGTAACGAAGCCAGCGAAGGCGCGCTGCCCTGCGGGGAGACGCTATGGTGTGAGAGTGAAGCTATAGTGTGTCTAGCGATGAGTTGAGATTGTCCTCATCAAAGCTGGAATGCCCTCATATTTAACCCTGGAGAGGTATGGGGGTTATCACCCCCAGGACAGTGGACTCGACTGCGTTCGGTACAGGATCCTTAACGTGCGGGGTTTGAAATAACCATGGCTTCCAAAACCAAAAACTTGAAAAAAACGCATAGTTGTGAAAGCAATCAAAATAAATTTTGTTACATTTGTACGAAATATGAAATCCCAAAATATCGGAAGAACATTACTGGAAAAATTCGGGTCATGTATGCAAAATACTTCAACATTAAATTTTGAGAACGAGATGAAAGCTGGGCTCCTTATATACTATGCTCCGCTTGCAATTTAATGTTGTTCAAATGCGTAGAAAGTAAAAACAATGTAAGCTTGGAGTTTACTGTACCAGCAATTTGGGAAAAACCGCAAAATGAAAGAGATTGTTACTTCTGCATGAACGATGCGAAAAAATGAGGAATTTTCAACAATAAATGAATAACTTATAACACAGTCTCTTCGTTCATAGTATCACAAATTAAAAAAAAACCTGTAGACATTCCAGTAGACGCTGGCACTTCTCAATTAAACGATAAAAGAAAGAAGGCAGTTCTGGAACATGAGACAGGCTATTTTACAAGAAGTAGTGAAGATTCCAACATTGAATGTGAAACATTTGATGACGAGTACACTACATATGCCACAAAAAGGAGACATTCAGAGAGGTGATCCCAAAAGGAATTGAATGACTTAATTCGAGATTTGAGATTACCTAAAGATGGCGATAAACACCTTGATTCAGCTTTGAAAGAAAAAAAAAAATTTCGTGAAAGGGACAAAGTCAAGTATTTATCGAGACAGAGAACAGAATTCTCGGAAATACTTTCATTTTGATCAAGAACCTTGTTTAGTCTATTGCACGAATCTTAATTGACCGATGCCTGAAAGTACACAAATCTAATTTTGTACTGCAAAGCACCGCTCAGAAAATTTTGTTTTAAGGTTATATTCCAGATTTTCTAGATACATCACTGAACTGATACTATATATGAATTTAGCATTTTGAAATCTTTAATAAAACCATGTTTCTTCATCATATAGTCAAAAATACGATTTTTTGAGGTTATCTTGAATACCAATCGTGAAAGGATTCAGCGTCTCAAAATACATAGAAATACATGTTTCTCGTTAAAAGTACCAGACTTTTTTTTGTCTGGCTGTGTTATTAACCCCATCTTCTCCTTACACATGTTTTCAAAAATCAAAAATAAATTTGACATTTTTCGAAGGTGTTTTTTTTTTGTTCAAAATAGTCATCTGCCTCCCATTTGACCTCTTCACTTAAATGAAATATTTTACCTTGGAGCCATATTTTCAAGTTAGGGAGCAAATAATAGTCGCTCGGTGTTATATCTGGAGAATATAATATGGTAGAAGAGGAAGCACTTCGTACTTCAGTTCGTTTAATTTGGCCATCTCTTTCACGCATGTATGAGCTGGCGCCTCGTCGTCGTGGTAGAGCACTTTTTTTATTTTGTCGCTAGATCGGTTTAATAATGCAACATAATACTTTTTTTTCAAGATGATCTATGAATATTATCCCATGCAATCCCAAAAAACACTGGCCAGAACTTTCCTGGATGTTTTTTTGCATCTTTGGAGTAGCTTTCCTGCGGTCTCAACCACAGCGCGGACTGCTTACTGGACTTAGATGTGTAGTGGTGTATCCGTGACTCGTCCATTATCACATAGTGGCGGAGAAACTCTTTTGGATTAGGCTGGTACAGCTTCAAACAGCGCTCTGAATCCTCAACACGTTGTTTGTTTTGGTCGATTGTGAAAGAGCGCGGCACCCATCGCGCACAGAGATTCTTAATAAGCAAATGTTTATGAAGAATGTGCCGCATATGTTCTTTTCACATCTTTAGGATGTCAGCTATCTCACACACTTCCACTTTTCTGTCATTCAAAACAATGAGTTTAGATACTGCAGCTATTTGATTTATTAAAAATTAAGCAGATTAGACTTCGAATTTTAACACTTGCAAACATGTTTTTCATGAAGAAGTGAATATAAAATTTTGCCTGATTCATTAATTTAATCTATTAATAATTAAATATACAATTTATATGAATTAATTTGATTAATTTAAATCATTATTTTTTAAAGGGCCTAGGGGGGTATGTATGCAAAAGTTTCCCCTGCTCGTATCCGGTTGATATTAACACCATAGATGGGTATCCACGTGACATGAAATCCTTCCAAAGGAGAAACTCCAATATTCATTTTTGAGGGAGTTATGGAGGGGGTAAGTAAAATCGAAAAAGTCATTTTTCTCGAGAAGGGCTTGAACGATTTGGATGAAATTTATATATGTCATAGAGACTATCAAGACCTTTTAGAGGAAAAAGTTTCAATTTTTTTCCCGCGAAAAGTAGAGGTGAAAAAATGTTTTGAAATTTTCAAAAAAATTTTTTTAGGTTATGTTTTAGAGGTACACCTCTAATTTTTTCGTGCAAAAATTGCTTAAAGTGTCCCCTTCAACATATATTTTTCCCACATTTTTAGTCAGGGTGCGTCATGGCTCAAAAACAGAAAATCTTGCAGCGAGGTGCCATGTGGGTAATGGGTATGACTTGTAACATCGTCTCAAGGACTGGAACATCACAGATCTACATGGAACCTTCAGCTGTCACAATTCGAGGTGCTTTTTGAACGTGAGTCCCCTAGCCTCTCACCATTCGGGGTGCTTGATTCGAATGAGTCCCCTTGCCTCTCGCCGTTCGGGGTGCTTGATTAGCATGAGTCCCCTAGCCTCTCACCATTCGGGGTGCTTGATTCGAATGAGTCCCCTTGCCTCTCACCGTTCGGAGTGCTTGATTTAGGTGAGTCCCCTTGCCTCTCACCATTCGAAGTCGTTCATCATTTTAATCATTATCGCTGTCACTCTCAATCACTGGAACGTAGTCGCTCTTTTTGTACACATCACTGAGTATCTCTGCAGGTCTGAAGATTCTTGACAAATACCTGGCATGTGATAAATAATACACAATTGCAGCAATGTGTGAACAGCAACCAACAGTTCGTTGACCATTAGCACATTCACAAAAGTAATGTGTCAATCCAGAGATTCCAACACTATTTGGCTTGTACCTCAAAAAACATCTATAAGTTGTACGAGAGATGTGACGAGATGGAACTCTTATTTTGAGTACATTTGACTCATCTTTTACATATTCAATCTTCAGCTTATCATCTTTGTCGACCATTTCTGCTAAATACGATACAGCTTGAGACAGTTGATATTTTCCAGTGAACAAAATTTTTAAATCTCGTTCAGTCATTTCCGGAAAATCCAAAATGTCGTCCGATGTGACACTTTTGAAAGGAAGTTTTCGACGAAGCCATCCTTTTTCTTCTACTTCAGTAGCCAGAGTATTCTGCACGTTTCTCTGACTATGCATTCTCTGCAATATATCATCGAAAGTGTCTACATCGGATTTGATTCTTTTTCCGAAAGTATGTTCCAATTTTAGGTATCAATTTGTTGTCAATTTTGTGATTCAAAAGACGATACTTTTGTTTAAGTACGCCATGGACTGATTCAACTGCCCAACGGATTTTCGTAACAAAACGAGATTCGTTGGATTCGTCCGCATTCGTTTTCTTTTTCTTTTCAAAGCAGGCATCAAAACTTTGAAATTTTGTTCTTCTAACTTCTCTTTTACATCTCGAAAACCGCGATCAAGGACGAAAACATCACCTTCTTTGAGGAATCTGCGTAAACCATGTGGATCTTCAACAACACTCTTCAAAATTTCAGCATCATTTTGATTGGCAAGATATGGCCCAAGCATGTCAACAATGAAGCCATCAGTCGTGCAAATAGTGAACGGTTTGCAAAGCGGAACTTTTTTCTGTTCAGAATAGGATTTCATCAGATATTCATTATTGGTGCTTTTTTGGTGTCTAGCATACGTTCCATTACAAATTAAAAATAATTTGTTGTTAATGTTAAACAATGTGGCAAAACATCAGCTTCAAAAGATCTCATCACACTATCACAATAATCAGAAACATTGTGTTCGTTTTCCAATTGTAAGATAGAAGAAAGCATTTTATTAGAGTTTCCACTGCGTAATTTGAACAAGAAAACTACGAGTGCTTGGATCGCAGAACAAGATTGGCTGTTTCGCAAGGAAATCAACATATCATTCAGAGAATTGAGTTGTTCCCATTTTAATCCTGTGAACACTTCCAAATCTTTTTCGGGAAGACTATATTCCCCTATTTTATCAAATAAACTTGAATCACACCTCATAGAGAGGGTTTCCATTACTTTAGATAACTCCAATGCAGTGACACTCGTAGTATTAGAATGTACCTTCAGAAGTTTGAGATCTTCTTCGAAAAAACGATTCTTGATGATATGAATTCGACAGCATCGATTTCTCTGTGGTACGTATATACTTTTCTGAATAAAGACTGCATTCGAGCATCTTCCGGAATCGTAGTCAAATTCGTCGTAGAAGAACAGAGGCAACAATATTTATGAGTCGCAATAGTCCGCTGAATATAAAGTTCAATGCATTCAACATGAGGGGTTTGATTATTCGATTTGAGCTTAACTTCAAACGATGGATCCTTAATGCTGATTGATTCATTGTTAGAAGAAGAGGCGCTCTCGAGGTTAGTATGAGACTCATTGTTCAGATTCTTTTTGTACGCAGAAAGTCGATAACTATTACACAAAATGTCATCAACATCTATTTTTCGTTTCAGAGCAAGTGAAAAATGATTTCCTTCTGTCACGTTTTTTATCATCTTTTTCTTACCTTTCCTCTTTCTCAGGAAAACATCGCAACCAGCACATGTGACATTAATTTTTTGCTTGTTCATTATTGCATCAAAGATTGAAGATTATTAAATCATAAGTATATAGTTCAATCGATACTCTTAACAAAGTATAATCGATTATTGCGGTAGCATAAAGTCAAAAGAAGAGAATCAATTATATATTTCCGAGCATGAGTTGATCTTTTCGTTTCTACGAGTCGACAATTCACCAATAAGTTGTCATAGAAACATTTGACAGTGCGGTTTAGAATAGGATGAATGAAGGACAGTTAGTAACGCAACGGCAAAGAAGAGAACATAAAAATATTTGACGATCACTTTGAACGAAAGAAGAACAGGAACAGTAAGTTAAAGTTGCGGCCACGAGTATTCTGCCAAGAGAACATTCAAGAACTCGTTCAAAATAATAGAAAACCAGAATAAGAAAGCTTATGTCCCGTTGCACAATGGAATATCACGAAAACATTTGACTGTCAGTACCAAACAACTGAATAACGATATCAGCGAGTTGCATTCGCAGCAGTCGAAGAGATATCATAAGAACATTCGTCAATTAGTTTGAAACAAATGAATGTGGAATATCATCAAGTTGGCATCGTAGTACACAATGAAATGTCATGAAAGCATTTATCGTCTCAAAACAATCGAATCATGGGAGCAGAGCTTCAATGTCGTAACCACTTATAACATGTAATGGAAACATTCGACTGCATTCATAGAATTAAAAAAAAATTGCATCATGTGTACGTAACTTTTGCATACATACCCCCCTAGGCCCTTTATTGAATTTGAATTTTGGTAGGATACAATATTTAAAGAATTTGAAAATATTTCTGTGGAACAAATAACTGATTAATTTGGTAGGATAATTAAAACTATATTAATAAATAAATATATATTTAATCTGTAATTGAAAATATTAAATATTTACAAAAAATTATATTTTGAAAAATTAATGAAATATATTCTTAATATATTTTTTAAAGCTTATCTCATGGAATATTGGAATTGATCTTTAATAAAGAATTTAATATCTTTTTAAAATCTAGTGAATTTATGAATTAAAGACGTTTATTAAAGAATTAGATATTACTGTGGTCAGCAGCCATTTTGCTGCATGGTAGACAACAATTTTTCTAGAGTAATGTAGACACGCTTAATCCAAAGATGACAATAATTTTTTTCAAACAGCTTATGTTTTTGCGATTTTGGAAAAAACCATTTTTTTCGATATGCAAACATTCAAATTCGTATATTTTTCTTTTATCAAATACTTCAACCATCGACCATTCATAACGTAGCTATGGGTCCTAATTAAACTAAAGAACCTTAAATTATACGCATTCATAAAGTTATTCCTTTCGAAAATTATTTTTTAAACGAACACAACTCGATTTTTTAGTTAAAACTCGGCTATTATTAAAATTCAATGTGCTGTTACATACATACATACATAAATTTTGTCTAATTTTAATAAAATTTACTGAATTTGCAGCTTTATCTATCTTCTTTATTGTGTTAAAATTGCAACGTAATCTAACAAAAATTGGCGAAATGGTACTAAATATTCTAAAAACAAACAGTTTTGTTGTTGTTGCAATATTGCAAAAACAAGAGCTGGTTTAGTCAAATGATGCTCATTTTTGGATTCAGCGTACCCAAATTATTTTTTGTAGACCCAGGAGCAAACAGAAAATTTCTCTTTATGATTAAACATTGTTTCCTAATGGGGAAAAATACCGTGTAGACGAAACATTGGCTTGATAAATGTTATGGGGAATCTTCTCCATCAAGGCAAATGGTTGAGAAGTGGATTAGTGAATTTAAATGATTTAAATGATTTCGCATGAGAGAGCTAACCGCAAAATGGGTGCCGCGTTTGCTAACAATTGATTGAAAACGCCGAGGAGTTCGTAATGCAAAAAGTTGTCTGGACCTTTTTAACCGTAATCCAAGCGATTTTTTGCGTCGATTAGTGACCATTGATGAAACTTCAACCTTTACACACCAGAATCGAAACAACAAGCAAAATAGTGGGTAGGACCCTATGGAATAGTATTGGGAGTACAAATTAGTTCGGTTCGTTTTCAAAAGATTGCTCTGGCTGTTATGAATGTTTCATAATGACAGCTGATTTCGGTGGATTCAGAGAGGTTAGACATCTGTCAATTACATTCAGTTTATATCGCTTTGAGTTTCATAAAAAACTTGTATTAGTTTATGGTGACAATGCTCCAACTGATAAGTCATGTAGGGAATGGTTCCGACGTTTCAAGCATGGTTATGTGAGATACATCGTCTAGCGAAAGCGTAATAAAATAAATATGTACGTCAGTAATTTAAAATAATATTACTTGTATTGTAGTTGTAAAATTAATGTTGGGAAAGTCCCGGACGTGGACCGCTCATATTCCTGTGAATTATAACAATAAAGCAATTGACGAAATACGAACGTCGGAAGAAACCCTCAGGGATAGCTTTTTTCATGAGGCAATGGTCAGCAATGAGTCTTTAAGTATCAATATTGTTAAGTAGTAGTCTTTTCGGAGTCCTCGAGCGAGAAGGTCCACTCCTTGTACTTTTCGTGTCTTGTATATTTTTTGTATAAATAAATTAAGTTTGATTGTTCCGTACATTAAAAGCACTTTCTTTCACTTCACCGTTTCAATACCAAAATATAATTACCTCTCCTATTTTGACTAGAACATTTGGCGACCGTGACAGGACTTGGTATTTCAATTTTGGTAATTTTTTCTTGTGTACGTGAAGTTTTATTAGTGAAAAGTGACTGAAAATGGAACAACTTAAGAAGAGAAGGACGATAGAACGCTCTGCATTTACGAAGGCACTCGTAGCATTGAATAATTTATTGAAAGAAAAGACGACAACTGTTGGCAATTTAACAGTGGCATATCAACTGCTAGAAAAGGAAATGTACGAATTAGATGTAGTGTACGAGAAATTAAATGAACTGTTTTTTGATTCAGAGACTGTGTTAGCTTCCGATATTGACAAAGACGCGGAAGAGTGTGACGGTTACAGTACGAGATTTTTGACAGCAAAGTTCGGTTTCAATGCGCGCATGGAGAAAAAAGTAAATGATGCAGCAGCAATCCCTGTAAACAGTACATGGACCGATTCGAGTGATAATATGACGCCATTAAATTTACCAAAGGTTCAATTTACAAGGTTTAGTGACGATCTGAAAGAATGGCTCAAATTCTGGAGTCTCTTCAAGAAGGTTCTCGAACCAACGGTCTTCCAACTTGTTTATCCCATCATGGAAGTGACTTTCTGTAAGGCCTGCAAAATACTCCTCTACGACGGCTATAACCTCTTCGTTTGATGAAAAATGCTTCCCACGAAGGAATTTCTTGAGGTGTGGGAACAGCCAGAAGTCAGAGGGAGCTAAATCAGGCGAATAAGGTGTATACTGCAACAATTCGTACTTTAATTCGGTTTTTTAAGTGATTGTTTTTTGAGCTGTGTGAGCGAGTGCATTGTCTTGATGAAAAAGGATTTTTTTCTTCTGCAAACCGGGTCTTTTTTCACGAATTTTCGCATCCAATTGATCCAAAAGGTTACAATAATATTCAGAATTTATTGTTTTGCCAGTTTGGAGATAATCCACCAACGAAATCCCTTTTGCATCCCAAAAAACTGATGCTAACACCTTCTTCGCCGATTTCTGGACACGAACTCGCTTCGGTGCGGAAGTGCCTAGTTCACACCACTCCTTAGCCTCTTGTTTTGATTCAGGATCATGATGGAAGACCCAAGTCTCATCCATAGTGATGAATCGACGCAAAAAATCCTTTTTATCCTTTTGAAAACGCTCCAAATGTTGCTCAGAAAGTCGCATTCGAACGTGTTTTTGTTCCATTGTGAGCGAATGCGGCACCCATTGTGCACCGAGCTTTCTGAAACCCAAAACTTCACGTAAAATATGACTCACACTGCATAATGAGATGTCTAGGGCCTCTGCTAAATCTCTCTCGGTCAATTCACGATCTTCCAAAACAATATCCTGTACTTTTGCTATGAATGCTGGTGTTAATGCACTTTTTGGACGTCCTGAGCGTAGATCGTCTTCAACGCTTTTTCGACCACGTCTAAACTCTAAAACCCATCGATGCACAGTTGGAAATGAAGGAGCAGCTTCCTTTAACACTTTCACCATTTTTGTATGAATTTCCGTTGCTGATAAACCTTCCAAAACAAAGAATATTATCACTGCACGATATTCGGTTTTTTCCATTGTACAAAAATACACTGACACGTCAACTTTAAATGGCTTGTAAACAAACAATGAATTGACAGAGTGGAATGACACTTTGGGTATGTTCATATGAAAGATGAAATCTTAAAATGGCGTAGAAATTTTGGTTCTTCTACTGCTCTATAGATGTTGCTTTCAAAACTTTTTGAACAACCTAGTAGCTAACATTTTTCGTGATCTAGAAGTTGTGTTGCAAACATTACGCGTGAAATTATACATCAAAAAGAAAGTTTTTTGTGCGCGTAATTATTGACACTGGTTCGCAAAAATCATATATTACAAAGAAAGGCGCATTTAAGTAGTTTAAATGATGCGTATAGCTGCAATTTTACCGCGCTTGATCAAGATATTATTTGTGACAGTATTCCATCGATTAAAAGTGGCGTATGGTGTGATGAATTAAGTGAATTAAATATCAAGATTACAGACATGAACGCGAGTGACGAGACCGTTTCTATATTAATTAGAGCTGATATCGCCGGAAAATTACTCACAGGTAAATGGCATGTATTTAAATGCGGCTTAGTGTCAATAGAAACATACCTGGGGTGGACGGTTATGGGATCGGCCTTAGATATAGAAGAGCGTACAGATGCAAAACTAGTATCTACTACTTTATTTGTGAATACTCACAAGGTGGCCGATTTATGGTCATTAGATTTTCTTGGCATTAAAGACCCTATTGAAGCAAAGACCAAAGAAGAATATGAAAAGGAAATAAGTGAGAATTTTTTTAAAACTGTCACAGTAAATAAAGAAGGTCGGTACGAAGTTAAATTACCATGGCTAGAGAGTCACTCAGCAGTCGGTGATAACAAAAGTTTAGCGCTACAACGACTTCAGTCCACTGTTAAAACGTTGAAAAGCGAAGGATTTTACAAAGGATACGATGCAGTATTTGAAGAATGGCAAGCAGAAGGTGTGATAGAACGTGTTTCAGAAGAAGATGAACAAAATTGGGGACATTATTTGCCGCATCGCCATGTCATCAAGGAAGACAGCACTACGAAGATCAGACCAGTTTTCGATGCTTCAGCGAAGGTGTTGTTGCAGATGTCAAGAAGGCTTTTTTATAAATAAGTCTTAACAAAAATGATAGAGACTTTTTAAGATTTTTTTGGTACGACAAAGAAGGTAAAATTATAATTTTCACATTGTTGAGTAGTTTTTGGAGTTTCGTGTAGTCCATTTATATTAGGAGCCGTAATTACGTTGCATTTGAATAAAATAATTGATTCTATAAAAACAGAGAAAAATAATACATTTTCAAAAAGTAACATTGTAAAACTTTTAGATAGTTTGTATGTAGATAATTGCGTTACTAGTGTAAATACCATAGAAGAATTAAATAATTTTATTATAGATGCAAAAACAGCGATGGATTTAGCCGGCTTTGACTTAAGAGTGTGGGAGTACACGAATGACAATTCTAGTGAAAATAAAACAACTGTGTTAGGTTTAGTGTGGGATAAACAACGCGATTGTTTACTATTTAAAGTACCGACCGTTGAAGAAATGTATAAAGAAAAGCTCACGAAACGAAGTATTCTGGCAGTATTGTTATATCCACGTTTATTATTATAAGAAACTTGGGCACAAAAGTTAGCATGGGACGAGGAAGTGAGTGGCGATATGAAGAGAAGACTTTTTAATTGGTTAGACAATTTTAATGATTTAAGGAAAATCCAAATACCGCGATGCTTAATGGAAGAAAACAATATTGATAGCAATAATATAAGCATCCATACTTTCTGCGATGTGAGTAAATTAGCATATGCAGCAGTAGTGTATGTGAGAATAGAGAGAGTGTCGAATGTTCAAATTCGATTTATTCAGTCAAAATCGCGAGTAGCGCCTACAAAGGAAAAGAGTTTAGACGCGCGACAGAGTATTCCGCGTTCAGAGTTGCTGGCAGCTACAATCGGAGTCAGATTAACAGCATCAGTTTTAGAAGCATTACGTCGGGAAAATGTATAGGTTTTTTATTAGAGTGATTCTTCTACGGTATTAGCATGGATTCGAAGAGAAAATTATTGAGCGACTTTCGTATATAATAGAGTCAAAGAAATCCGCGAATATTCAAAATCCGAGCAATGGAGTCACGTACCGGGAAATCAGAACCCGGCTGATTTGCCATCGCGCGGAAGCAGTACTAAACAGCTTCTAGATTCGCGTTGGTGGGAGGGTCCAGACTGGCTACGAATGAACGCGAAAAGCTGGCCGCGTGATGAGGGCTCGTATGATGAAGACAAGATTGATAAAGAACTAAAAAAATCAGTCCTTAAAGATAGAGAAATGAAAGGTGCCGTTTTAATATCTGCAACGAGTAAGCCCGCAGAAGAAATTCTGTTTTATAATAAATTTTCCAATTTTGATACTATCAAACGTGTGATAGCATGGTTGAAACGTTTTTGTCATAACTGCAAAGTTCCTTTAATACAACGAAAAGGTATTACTTTGGGTAGCATTAGAGAGAAATATTGGAAAAGCATGGGTTTGTTTGTTTACCTGCGTTGTTTTCCGAGCTGTTCGTCTCGAACTAGTAACCTCTCTCTCTACCGCTGCACTCTTAATGGCATTAAGACAGCAAGGCAATTGCGTTCCGTACGAAATGAAATCGAAAAACGCCGATTTTGCAGCAGGTCAACGGTTGGCCCAATGTTGCAGAACCGGTAAAAACCTACTTGGAAACGCTGAAAAGGGAGGTCCTAACGCACCCGTCGTACTCTGCAGACGTTACTCCTTCCAACTACCATTTGTTTCGATCAATAGCACACGGCTTGGCTCATCAGCATTTCTGCTCTTATAAAGAAGTCATAAAATAAATTGATTCGTGGATCGCCTCAAAAAACGCATCATTTTTTCGAGATGGAATTCGAAAATTGCCTGAGAGATGGGAAAAAGTCGTAATCAGCGATGGACAATACTTTGATAAATCTGTTCTTTTATTTTGTTTTTAAATAAATGCATTTTTGATAACAAAAAAACCGACCGAATTAATCTGTACTCCTAATAGTAAAGCGAGCAAAGGCACAACAATCGTCTGGAAAGGTTATGGCTTCTGTTTTTTGGGATTTCAGTGGCATATTGTCCATCGACTATTTGAAAAAACGAAAATCAATCAACAGCGACCATTACTGTGATCTATTGGACTGATTGAAATTTTAAGAGATAGCTTCAGGACAGAGCTTTTCATCAAACGAAGCCCAGAATATATGTCAGTAATTAAAGAAACAGTAGTATGTATATGATTTGAAGTAAAATATCGCAAAACTGAAGAATGTTTTCTCACCTTCAAGGTGAAACCTAGTACAAATCACATCTAAATCCTTTTGAATCCATAGCACCAACTATAGTTAAACCTCTTACAAAAGCAACCTGGAAATACACGAATTCTTCATCCGTAGCGACAAGTTGCATTTATTTGCAATCTGACCTTGATAAACTAGGTTATCACATATTTAAATCAGAAAAAGCATTGATTTTTAATTTTTAGTTAAGAAATAACAGGAAATCTAACTGTTAATCAAGGAATATCATTAACAAATGTATTTAATGAGGAAGTTATTCTTGAAAATGTCGCATGTTCCTTTTACAACTTTATTAAACAAACTTATTCAACAAAGAGGAGATCCACCCTTCCTTTATAAAATACTTATTAAACGTTAATTTGTAACATAAAAATTATATGGTACATCAAATAACAGTCATTTTAAAAACACAAATGCTTATAAAATAAAACGAAACGATATTCCTACTACAAGATCTGTTCAAAAAATAAGGTGAATTTTCATTTTTTTTCGAAAGATATTAATTTATTCATGAATTTCTATGTTGATAACAATTTTCTTCACTGCTTCAGTGTTTTCATTGGTTTTTGACGTGCTGGGCCGTCCAAGGCGAGCGTCGTCATTCACCTCTTCTCGACCTTCTGTTAAGAGCTTGTACGACTTGTAAACACTTTTTTGACTTACAACACACTCACCGTATGCCACTCAACATTTCAAGTGCTTTTTAGCACTTGATTCCATTTTCCACACAAAATTTTATGCATATTCTTTGATACATTTTTTTCGACAGCAGAAAATCGCCAACACACGCAAAACACTTCTAACCTTTATGCCTCTTACAAACAAACAAACAATGCTATATTGCTGAAACTGGACATACATTCGGGACAAGTGTGCCAACATAGGAAAAACAATCGAAAATCGAATGTACTGTTACGTCACAAGTACGCAAATATACTTACTTTGATCGAAGATTCCTCGTTTTAAGTTAGGATCGAATGATCCTCGCTTAGGGATGAGGTTAAGTCAATGAAAGACACAATGATTATGAAAATAATACAAATTGAATTTATTTTACTGGTTAAAATTTCCGGATATACATTCGTTAAGAGAATTCTTATATAATGTAGGCACAGGCTGGTTGGTACGTGGGTGAGAAAGAGACAAAGAATAAACATAGAGAGAGAGAGATTCGGTACCTTTATGTTGAGGGTTAATCCACACGGTGGTGAGTAGTAAATACTGGATCCCCACAGGTGTATTCCAAGTGTGTGAGAGAGACGGAGTTATAGGCCGCACAGTTATATTCCGTAAAGGGCGGTGATCCAAATTTATGACACTGTTCGAAGATCTTTACAAAGATCTATACAAGTCCACGATGACTTTTACGACTCCCGAACTTGGATTTGAAATTGTCCCGGTCGAATTTTATTAATCTCAAACTCAGAGATTTCCGAAGTTAAATTGAAATGCCGCACTGGACTATTGTCGCGAGACCGGTTATAAATCCGAAGGAAAATTTAAGTGTCGAACTAGACGAAGAATTTACTGACTGCTTTCTCTTGGTGTGGGCCTCTTTTATATTTTTTCATACAAATGGACGGTCAGCGAAAATCGTGACGTAGTCATATCTTCTTAGAGGAGAAGGGGCCCTATACTGCTCCCTACTTCCCCTACTCCCTATTCCCCTTTATCGATTTCCTCATAGATTTCTTAACTCAATCCAGCCTGTGTGTATTATATACATTCAAATACGTCGCGGGACGTGACAGTACATAGCCTGCGAAATTTGAAAATCTACCTTATTTTTTGAACAGACCTCGTATATCATCTTTCTCTGGCAAACACTTTAGGAAATGCTTCAAATGCGGATATAAACACCCCAATCAGTACAATAAATTCTAATATAAATACTCCATTCCGAGTCGGGGAATCAACTTCAATCGAGCATTACTATGATGAGCCAATCACGTATCAAGTTACCGAAAAAAGATATAAAGAACTATCAAATATGGATTGCCGTTACCGCAATATATAGTTTATTCTAATCCAAATTCAAAATTATTCTTGCTTGCTCAAGTTGATACAAATGATCATAATTAATGTAAATACTGTAACACTCAAATACATACTACAAAAGAGTGCCGTAGACGAAATATTTTAATGGCTAACAAATCACCAGTTTCCTCTTTCACTTCTACCTGGAAATTCTACAATATTTGGTAGATTATTCCCTCCTTTCGTTCGAGAAATTTCTAGACCTAAATCAAGCTACATGTAAACATCCTATTTCATTCAATATTAATCCTTCTTTTCTTTTTCAGCCCTTCGATAAGCATAATGTATTTTCTAAATCAACTTGTATTTGGCGTTTACTCAATCGCTATTTCATTTTTTATTTCTAAACGTTTTATCTGCCGGTGGCAGAGATCTTTGCCACGTAAGACTTTCCCCAAACTGCCGGAAGAAGACAAATATTTGGCATAGAATAATTTAGTGTGTTCAAGTTTACAGGTATTTTAATTTTAAAAAAGAGTAATTCTAAATATGGTGTGTTTCATGCAAGGTAGGACGGGTTCAGGACTCCATGTTTACGAATTACTTGAAATTTTAAGGATTGATAGACTAACACAAATATTGAAGAAACCCAAAATTTTTAATTTTTTCTTGCATTATTTATAAAGCTATGGGATAAACAAAAAACAAATATGTTTTTGTTCTTTTTCAATTATTTAATAACTGAAAATAGAAAAAATTCAGAAAAAATTACACAAACGTATTATTAGATGGCCAATGTAGTGGCATTTTTTGGAAAAATTTTTACTCCAAATTTAACAACAATTTTTTTTTCAAACATATTGATTTTTTGAAGAAATGCCATTTTTTTTAAATTTGAAAAAATTCATAGTGATAGACCCGAGTATTACGCAAATTTTGGGCATATAAGTAAGGTGCGAACTCGAAAATTGCGCAAAATATTAATTTTTTTGTAAAGTGATGCGCGTGGAATCACGATCTTCGATCGATGGCGTCGACCACAACTTCCACTAATGCTGTATTACTGTCTACTTTTTGGAGAAGGTTATTATCAAAAAGTGATGGGAAGTGATTATTTATTGTTTTATGATCGCTTCGTACTCATAACATATGAATACTGTAATGAGTTTTATGATTATATATAAATTATCAAAAAAATACGTTTTTTATTATTAAAAAATAAATTAGTTTGTAAAAAATCCACGAACAAATTTTTTACGTAAGGAAGTATGGAGAGTAATTTTTTGAATTGTACGTTGATGAGAATGTGAGGAATCACAAGGACTCTGATTTTTCGTCAATATTATTGTCTTCGAGGGATTCTTGGAATCAGAAGGTACCTGGAAGCCGTGAGAAGGAAGATTTTGCGAGTCTTTCGCCGATTTCTGATAATTTTAACCTACTTGCATTTGAATCTGCGAGTATAATTTATTAAGAGCAAAATGAATTTTAAGCTCAGGCTTGATGAATTATTTATAGATGAGCACATGATGATTTCAGTACATTTTAATCTGTATTAAGCAGTGAAAAATGCTTCATTCACTAGCTGAAATGAATATACTTGGAATTGGAATGAATAAATCAATTCTATAAAATTCACTCAAATTCAATACACCAAAACAGTTCATGTTAGTGATAAGAATTGTAGTTAAAATAGTCGGAGTTTTTTTACATATGTTCAATTGAAGCGAATTTCAGAAATTGCAAGTTTGCAATTCAATTTATCCTGGGCAATATGAAGCTCAGCGATCCAAACTTGTAAAAAACAATTACGCCGCGATACCAAATATCTTGCAACAGCAAAACATAAAGGAAACCAGTGTGCACAGATCGGATACCGACGCAGTAACAACTACAGAAGCACCTCCTGTCTGTGTGAAGCAAGTAGGGAGTGACGACGGCGCGCGCTGCCTTTGTTTCTTTCTCGTCGCTCTTGCATGCGAGAACGACTCATCCCACTTCTCCTTATTATTACTCAGAAACAACACTTTTTTCAGATATTTTGGAAAAAATCTGCCTAAAATAAACATTTAAAAGATCGTGTAAACTTTTATAAGCATTTGAACACTTCAAAAATAAACTTTCAGTAAAATTTGATGCCAATAAATGTTCAAAATTCGAATCAATATGTTTTCCTATTCAAATTTCCATACTTCTTATCAATTTTGTACATTTAAAAAATGTTCAGTCACAGAGATGTTTTCTATTAAGAAGATATAAACATAAAATTCCTACATCAATTTCTTATTTTTCACCCAAGAAAAAGAAAGTGCTGAAATGATTTTCCATAAATCCGTTTAAAAACGTATTTATCATTTTGCATTAGGCCCGTATGGTGCCCGTATTGAGCCGACGCTTGGCATAACTGCGGAAAGTACGGGCTAGCCATCATTCAGTTCATGTGCATTGGGCCTGAGTTATGCCTGAGTTAAGCCAACGCTGCCATGCCGCTGCTGGTCTTCCGACACTGGCTTGCCATTACAGGCGCAGTACTGCGCCCGTTGTAGAATCGGGCATAAGTACAAAATATCCGATTGGGAAGTTGCGCTCGACGCCGTCGATCGAAGATCGTGATTCCACGCGCATCACTTTACAAAAAAATTCATATTTCGCGCAATTGTCGAGTGCGCACCTTACTTATATACCCGAAATTTTGCGTAATACTTGGGGTTATCACCATGAATTTTTTCAGATTTTAAAAAAAAATGCTACTACATCGACAAGCTAATAATACGTTTGTGTAATTTTTTTCAGAATTTTTCCTAGTTTCAGTTTTTAAATAATGCATCAAGTATTATCATGAAAAGATGGTGTTTCGAGTCCTCTAACGTCTGGGAAGCGGATAAAGGTTTCAAAATTGACGAAATAATTTTCGTAATGCGACTTCTTCCAGACTGTACTTCAAACATAATTGCGAAGGTTTTTTTTCAAATCTTCGTTATATATACATTTTTTTAAAAAACATACCATTACATATGGTTGTCCTTTCTTGTTGGACGTTTTAGTATTTTTTCTAAATGATTGACAAATTTGAATAACGTATCCTAAAGAGGGCAATATATTTTTGCCGAAACGTCGTTCTCAATCATTATTCTCTTAGAATAATTGTTTATTGTCTGGAAGAAGTCGCATTACGAAATTTATTTCGTCAATTTTCAAATAAATAATGCATGAAAAAGTCTCAAATTTTGGGTTTTTTCATTATTTATGTTAGTCTATCAATCTTTAAAATTTCAAGTAAATCGTAAACATGGAGTCCTGAACCCGTCGGATTGGGCATGGAACACACCATATATTTAGATATGCTGATCACGATTCCATAGTTGGTTTAATAATTTTTCGTGTCTGAAAATTAATATGGCTGCTCAAAACCGCGTTTTTCCGGTTTTTTTGTAAAACTTTTCGAACGAATAATTTACTCTATTAAGCCTTTTTTTCAAATTGCAATAATTGCACACACCACATAGTGGATGAAAAAGTATGTTGAGACACACAGATATCTTTAAAAAATTAGAATGTAGTTACAACTCTTGAAAATCTCGCTTCAAAACTACCCCTATTTAATTTCAAAATTAAAAATTAATTTTAAAAAATTAATTTTAAAAATATATTCATTGGAATGCTAAAAAAGAATTTTCTAAGACTGTCAATACATCCTACTACTTGCAATCTACCCTAGACAGAATAACACCACCCGTTTTACTTCAATACATACTTCTTACAAATTCCAATTATATCAGAAACCACGTGATAAATGAAAAAATGTGTTGAGACAGTCGCTGAATCCGAATTTGCAGTGAAAACTGATAAAGTTATGCATTTTGTTAATCAAGGTTGTTTAAACAATTAACAATTGTTGTCTAATATCATTATTGTTTATTTCCATTCAGTTTCTAATTAGACTTCATAACACTTATTTTCCTCCAAAAAAATGTACGTTTGAAGCAACAGAAAGTAGTCAATTCCCAAAAATCACATTTGTTCTCTAAATTGCTTATATCAGGAATTTGAACCACAATTCTGAATTTTTGGCAGTCTGAGCATGTTTTTTGAAATTTGGTTGGCAGTTACGGAATTAAGCAGAAAATTTTAATATAAATTCTCAATTTTGATATTTCTCACAAACTTTAGGAATATTATGTGCTTTCAAATATTGTCAATAACTGTCATTTTTATAATCACCACATTCAGTTTGAAATTATAGAAATACGGAAAAATAATTTTTTTAAGGACATATGATTTAGAAACATCCATCGAGCCCTTTTTGAATAAAATCAATTTTTTTATGTTTAATTGATTTTATAGCGAGAAAATTGTCTAAAACTGCCCTTATAATCGTACTTTTCAATTCCTATTTTATTATAATTTGCATTTTTCGAAGTGGGAGTTTAAATTGAGATTGTTCTTTGATAATTAGTTGCTTATGAAGTCAAATTTCGTCAATATTGGGCCTTGTAATTTATATCCTCATTGTAGTGTTACATATAAATTCGATCAAACTTTCAATTTGTGTTCAAGTAAGAAATTAACAGTTTATTATCTTGTGTTCCTCCTGCTTCACGCCACTGTGAGGAATTTTAATCTTGAAAGCCTTTTGAGACGACACCTTGCAAGTATTTTAGTCTTCCGTCATCGTTCAATTGAGCATCATTTTCAGTAGGTTGAAATGGCAGACACACCTCTAGAAAATCCTCACAACCATCGGTGCCAAACTTTGTGTACTTTATGCATTTGCGCTTGTCTTTACCAAATTCAATACAATCTTCTAGAACTTGTCGATACATCACAACTTTTTTTGTATCCGAGACCATTTTGCATTTGGTTTTCATACTTCTGAATGAGAAAATTTTAATATGAAAAAATTTGTTCAGACAATGATTATCATTTGACAGTTTGCTCTTTAAATTATTAGGCGTACAACTTTGCTTCCATCGTTTATCGATAGATGGCTGCATCGGTAAGTTCTGGTCGAAATGGGCAAATCAAAAACGTTACACAGTAAGCTTGGACATCTGTCAACATAACGACAGCACCACATTAGTGAATTTGTGTTTGCATCACAAATTTATTCTCGATCGAAGATGTCAGTTTTCGAGCCAAATTCTCGTCATTTCCTAGAAGTTTTGATTTTCTACTTTTATTTGGAGAAAATTGCGGCTGCAGCTCATCGAATGCTCTTAAGTACTTACGATATGGTTGATCTTAGTGAAAAAACGTATCGTGAGTAATTACTTGCTGAAGACTAGTGGCAAACGCAAGAAGAATTAGCAGAATCATTGTTAGTGACTCAAGAAGCCATTTAGAAACGCCTCAAAGCCATGGGAACGATTCAGAAACAAGGGAATTTGGTTCCGTACGAGTTGAAGTCGAAAGATGTTGAACGGCGTTTCTTTGCTTGTGAACAGCTGCTTCAAAGGCAGAATCGGAAGGGGTTTTTACTCGCTGTACTCTTCAGACGTTACTCCTCCTAACTACTATTTGTTTCGATCGATGGCACACGGCCTGGCTCATCAGCATTTTCACTCTTATGAAGAAGTCAAAAAGTGGATCGATTCGTGGATCGCCTCGAAAGATGCATCGTTTTTTCGAGATGGTATCGAACAATTGCCAGAAAGATGGAAAAAAATAGTGGCTAGCGGCGCACAGTACTTTGAATCATAAACAGGTAATCACTTTTAAGAATAAAGCCTTTAATTTGGGTAAAAACGGCGAAAGCAAGGTTGTACACTTAATAGATTCGATTATTATATTATGTAAAAGATTCTATTATTACTAGCCACACAAGTGATAAATACAATCCCAAGAGTTCTAGTTTGCGAAAATTTGAATTTCACCCGCATTTTTTCCAAATCTTCAGCAGTGATAAGTTGCTTTTCTATGGAATTTTATTTCTTCGAACTATTTACGAAAATTTGCAGATGCATGCCAGCAGTTGATTGAGAAAGTAGGCACCAGCGGTTTTCCCATTATTTTGCTCAATTTTTTTTCCAGTAGAGATGAAAATATTTAATCCCTTACTTTACTTTACAATAATAAACTTTTCAATTTGCTGATGGTCTAAGCTTGCTAAATTATATTGAAAATCCATGTGTTATAGGAACGATTAATCATCATATACAATCTGGTTCATGAACTAGAGAACAAACGCAAGCATTCTGAACTCAACTTGAACATAATTATTAAAACACATGAGAAGCTCAGTCCAGATGATAAAGTTACTCCCTACTACCAACAGAAGCTGAAAACAATCTACACCGGGTCAGTATTAGATGCTCAACTGGAAGAAGAATTATTACGCAAATGTCTTGAAAAGATAAATGAAATTAGGTTAATAAGAAACGAACGACGAATTCAGGTATGTATGTGAGAAAGATAAATCAATTTTTATTTGCACCAGCTATGATCTTACGAAAATTGGTGTGATATAATAAATTTCTTAGCTTACTATTTCCAGTTCTTGCATGTGAGGCTTGAAAAAAGTAAATATTTATGGGTTTTGTTTTGGCCATCCTTTGTAACAAATCATGGTCCTGATATACCATATTTTGAATTATTTTTTGAAAATTTTTAAGACAAAAATCTTTACTTCTTAATTTTGAAAAAAAATTTTAGTTGTTACTTGTTGTTGTTTACTTCTTAATTATTGATTTCCTTCCTGACTATTCTTAACTGCACATTATTATATTATTATTATATACTTCGAAATATTTTTATTTATTCTTACTGACTCAACAAATTTTACAAAATGAAAGCGTGATGTGATGTATTACAACATATTTTTATAAAATTTTACATAAAATTTAACTATAATTATGTGCCCTGATGCTTTCGTTTCATGAACAAGAATCGGTTTGTTGTGTTATCAGTATCCATATGTAATATCTGCTCCTTCGATACATTTGTTTTATAAAATGTGTTTTTGTAAGGGCTTGAGAACTTCAAATTGAAATAAAGCACTGAAAAATTGATAGAATGTTTTCTTTTTTTTTTTTTTAATTTTTTAGTGAAAGTAAATTCAATGCCATTCATTCCTCCGTTTTAACAATAAATTCTGGACCTTTATCTTTTTAAGTATACATTCTGGTTTTTACAGGAACAATTCCATCCAGTATACAGGGTGATCTGCCAATAGTCATAAAGTTTTAAATGTCAAATTCTTTGTTGAAAACCAAACAAGAAATTATATTGACAAAATGTTGTGCCAACAATAGTTTTCAAACTATTAAGCATTGCAATTGGCTAATAGAAACTCACTATTTCCGTGCGCCCATAAGCTTACTACGCGGATTTTTTACCAAGATTCACTTCAGATGAGTAGAAAAATAGTTTTCAGCCAGATAAGAAAAAAACTGTTAGTAAAGTAACATGAAGTTGAAAACCATGTCACCCTCAATTGTTCATTGAGTTTCTCACGATTTAAATACGAATTACAAAAATTGATTTCTAAATAAAAAGATATTAAGATATTATCAATAGTTAACTAGTAGTTTCTCAGAAGAAGAAACCTGATCAATTGGACTTTAATGAAAATTTGAATTAAACATCAATAAAATTGAATCAAGAGTAAACACTGTAACTGTGCACTTTATTCTAAAAGATTTTATTAGCGATTTTAAGAATTCTTTCTAGTATTGAGGAATGCAATTCTAAGAGTATCGTTTTGTCCTAGAAATCATAATTTAGCCCAATAAAGATATAAATATTTTAGAATCAGTAATATTACCCTCCATGGTTAATTCTTAGAAAGGTATAAATAGTTGTAAACTGTTTAATTTGGAAGTACTAATGATATTACTGCCGGCTGAATCCTCGACAGGGTAAGTAAATAAAAAATGGAAAAAATGAAAATTTTGTTTAAATTATTACAATTCAATGTGTTTTTGGCAACAAATAAAAAGGAAAAGTTGAAATTAAGAGAACTGAATTTTCCATGAGTATGGATTTTTCATAATAGGAGAAAATGACGCCTTTTGAGATTTAATTAGTTGTACTTACAATTAAAAATTTGTTTACTATAGTGTTTCCAATTTCATGTTGGTTTGGTAACAGTTTGTCTCTCTTGTCTGGCTGAGAATATTTTTCTATTGATCTGAAGTGAATCTTGGTAAAAAATTCGCGCTGGAAGCCTATGGGCAAGCGGAAATAGTGAGTTATGCTTAATAGTTCGAAAACTATTGCTGGCATAACCTGTTGTCAATATGATTTCTTGTTTGGTTTTTAACAAATAATTTGACATTCAAAACTTCATGACTATTGACGGATCACCCTATATATTCTATGATTTTTACAGGCTTTTTAAGGTCCTCCCTATCATTTATTTTTATTTCAGCACCCTTTTATTGCTTGAGGTCATCAAATACCTCAACAAGCCATGATTTAGAGGCTTTGTTTGAGCATATGATAATGACCGCATTATTCTTAAATCTGCAGTCCTCAAATTTCGGGATTTAATTTTTTATGTTCAAAAACTTGGTATACATTAAATTACTTTTTATTATTATTATCTTACATAATTATATTTAAAAATATAGTTACATTGAAATTATATTAATTGTATGAAAATAATAATTATGTATTATATTATGACACGAAAAAAATTGTCTTAAGAGTAAACTGATTTTAGTAACTTTCTAATAAGTAAAAAAAAGTTTTACAAAATAGTTATCTTGCAAAACGAAATTTGTTTTTGCCTCCTCCATTGTTGAATAAAAAAAAATTAATTATTTTAAAAATGTGCTTCAACAACTTTGCTAGAAATTTTATAAGCTTTCATCAAAAACAGATTTAGATTAGGTTTATTTAGACTAATAAAAGTCGGGATCAATTCTGGATAAGGCAATTTACATAGAGAGCTGAAGTCAGATCCATTTTGAATCTCATGACTGAGGAGGTTAGCACTCCCTAAGTTATATGAAGAATTAAACTTATTTGATTCGACAAGGGGTTTGTATGGCGTAAGTCAAATACTTTCCAAATGGAACAAAATATTTACGCCTCATTGATTTTATATATCAAAAATTGATAAAAAGTCACGATCATAAATTGAACTAGAGTTGCAATTAAGGTCAGAATGAGTATATGGTTTTGACTTGATTTTGAAAAAATTCAGGGTCTGTCTGAGAACTAAAAAAGTAGCATTAACTCTAATTTTGCTCTCCTTAATATGTTTCTAGAATAGCTATTCAGTTATAGTCCTTCAATTGAAGCAGTCTTCTTCTTCTTCTTCTTGGTGGTCTTCGTTTGGTGGTCGTTAGGTGGTAGTTTTCGATGTTTGGTGGTCAAAATTGCAAAAACTACAGAATTTTCACAGTTGGAGTGCTAACTTCACGCTGCACTCCACATGTTAATATTTTTCAAAATTTCTTTAGGTAATCGTTTGGTGGTCGTTAGATGGTCATTAGGTTTAGTTTTCGACGTTTGGTGGTCAAAATTGTGGGAGATATCGTTTTTCCAAAAAATCTTTTGCAACATGCGCAGAAGATCTGCGCATTTGTATACGCGCGCAATTTGAAAACATAAAATTATAAAAAAACTATTCCAATCGTTTAATAATTTATTAAATTACATTTATTTTATGCATCTTTAAATTTTTCACATTATTTAAAAGTAAATATCCTTCAATAGCTATCTTAAATTTACATCACATTTATTATGTCAAAAACTAAGTTTCTTGATATTTTAAAATAATTCTTTTTGAAAGCACTTCATGATTGTTTGGTAACCGTCTGGAGGTAGTTTCACACGTTAGGTGGTCACAAATGTGGCAGATATTAATTTTTCACACAATTTGTCACCGTGTGCACGAACGTTTTTTTTTTTTTTTTTTTTTTTCCACCCGCGGCCACACGCCCACTAGGATAACCGACTAGCCGCGCCACCCAGGGGAGAAACAAACAGATTCCTCCCCCGAACGACGCGGACAGTCAAGTCTACCCGAGACGCAGGACCGCGGGTGCCGGCCCCGATGCGATTTCTACTGGCCCTCCCCGTTGTTTCGCTCTCGATGCCCATCAAGTTCTCTCGTCTTCATCACAAGTGTGACGAATGACTCGATGAGCGTGTGCACGGACGTTGGTGCGCATACTAAACCGGCGCCGAATTCAAAAGTCGGTAATACACAAAGTACAACTAAATACCTTGGGTAGCATATTTGCCTGAAGGGCGCCGATCGAAACTTTGGTTCTATTTTGTTATTGTCAGTATTTTTTAATAACTTGGATATTTTTTGTGTAGATAGTTGGCTTTAGGGTCCAGAAAATATTGTAAACTCAAGGTTTCATATTTTCAAACCTTTCGACTCACGTTGGAGTCCTCATCAGTGAGAATTTATTTCTATAAAAAATACAAAGGAGGAAAATTCAAAAATTGCCCGTGTGACATATAAACATTGTGGTAAAAAATGATATAAAAGAATTGCAAGTGTGAAAATATAAAATTGGACTAAGTAACTAAATTTGCGATAAAGTAAAACTGTACAAAAAAATTTTTTCTGTAAAATTACTAAGAAGAAACTTAAGAAATAGCACGTGTGAAGGATAAAACATTGTGGTTAAACGGTATAAATGAATTGTACATGTGAACCTATAAAATTGGTCTAAGTCTAAACTAAATGTGTACGTGCTATTTTTTAAGTTTCTCCTTAGTAATATTACAGAAAAAAATTTTTTGTACAGTTTTACTTTACCGCAAATTTAGTTATTTAGTCGAATTTTATATTTTCACACTTGCAATTCTTTTATATCATTTTTTACCACAATGTTTATCTGTCACACAGGCAATTTTCAAGTTTTCCTCCTTTGTAAAAACGTTTGAAAATATGAAACCTTGAGTTTACATATTTTCTAGACCTTAAACCCAACTAAGTACACCAAAAATATCCAAATTTTAATACTGAGGGTCGATATAAGTCCTGTTTATTATTTTTTAATAACACTAGTCGATCGATCTCTGTCTATTTGAAAATGAAGGTAAATGGACTGGTTTTGTTCAAGAATATTTATTATTGTGGACTCAAAGTTGGCGAAACTAAATTACTCTTATGCCCTCAACTTTTCTTCTCAAATTGTTTCGTTGGCAAAATAAACTTGGAAAATAATACAGTTATCGTACAGAAAACGAAGTTGATAGAAGTGTTAATTGCTTATAAATAATGTTTGAACAACTAAATATTGCTACGTAAAAAAGTATTATGTATAACACTTATTGTACATGTCTAATGTTTCTCTCTAAAGCGAGTTTAAAAGAAACGAGGATTGTATCATTAATTTAGTATAAGTAGAAATATAATAATGAAAGTGTTAATTTTAGATCTGAAGTACATAATGTGTATAATATTATATTTATATGTGCTTTATGAATCTTTTCGTCCAGAAACTCCTAATGCATATTTCAAATGTTTGCTATGTTCCATACATAGGTGCCTCTGGTTGTAAATTTTGGAAGTATTCTTATGTAATACTATTTCGCACACTATTTTCGTTGGAGCTCTTATTTTCCGAATCGATCAAGCTTTTCAATAATATATAAAAAATTTGTAAAATGTAATTCTGAGAAGAAAAACCCGATTTGACAATAATCAGTTGATAATAATTAACAATAGTATCAATAAATTAGGAAATCTCAAATTGTAAGTGGAAAAAATATTTATTTACAGTAAAAAAAGTAATACATATATTATTTTAGATACATACATAAACATAAAAACCTTTTATACACTTAAAACTATTCACAACTAAAATGTTAAATGTTTTCATAGTTAAAACTTCTTACAATATTAAAATATACTCTATCTTTGGCTGTAAATACTATGCAGAGGAATATGTTAAGGACTTAGAATAATACCTAAAATTTGCTTTGTTTGAAATGTGGTTATTATACTGAGAAAATTTTTTTGGAGAAACTCCCATAGATTATAGAAATTTTGAGTCATGAAACAAATCATGATGAGTTTTCACGTAGCCATAGGAAATATTTATAGAACAATTGCAGAATTAAACGTGGAAATAGAATAATATCCTATTATATAGACATATACAATAAGTGTTATACATAATACTTTTTTACGGAGCAATATTTAGTTGTTCAAAAAATTATTCATAAACAATTAACACTTCTATCAACTTCGTTTGCTGTACGATAACTGTATTATTTTCCAAGTTTATTTTGCCAACGAAAAAATTTGAGAAGAAAAGTTGAGGGCATAAGAGTAATTTAATTTCGCCAACTTTGAGTCCACAATAATAAATTTTCTTGATCAAAACCAGTCCATTTACCTTCATTTTCAAATAGACAGAGATCGATCGACTAGTGTTATTAAAAAATACTTACAATAACAAAATAGAACCAAAGTTTCGATCGGCACCCTTCAGGCAAATATGCTACCCAAGGTATTTAGTTGTACTTTGTGTATTACCGTCTTTTGAATTTCGCGCCGGTTTAGTATGCGCATCAACGTCCGTGCACACGGTGACAAATTGTGTGAAAAATTAATATCTGCCACATTTGTGACCACCTAACGTCAGAAACTACTTCCAGACAATTACCAAACGATCATGAAGTGCTTCCAAAAAGAGTTATTTTAAAATATCAAGAAACTTAGTTTTTGATATAATAAATGTGATGCAAATTTAAGATAGCTATTAAAGGATGATATTTACCTTTAAATAATGTAAAGCATTTAAATATGCATAAAATAAATGTAATATAATAGATTATTAAAAGATCTGAATAGTTATTTATAATTTTGTTTTCAAATTGCGCGCCAAGTATACACATTCGTAGATCTTCTGCGCATACCACAAAAGATTTTTTGGAAAAATGATATCTCCCATAATTTTGACCACCAAACGTCGAAAACTACCACCTAACGACCACCAAACGACCACCAAACGATTACAAAAAGAAATTTTGAAAAATATTAACATGTGGAGTGCAGCGTGAAGTTAGCACTCCAACTTTGAAAATTCTGTAGTTTCTGCAATTTTGACCACCAAACGTCGAAAACTACCACCTAACGACCACCAAACGATCACCAAACGATTTCACCAAAAAAAGTTTGGATTTTTCATGGTCGGAGTGCTAACTTCACGGACATTGCCCACCCAAAGCCAAATTTACCCATACTTCAAAATTTCATATTTCAGCAAAAAAATGAACTATGGAAACCGGCTTGAGCGCGTTTAAAATCTCTTTTATCGCCCATTTATGACCTGGTGCATTACTATAAAAGAAATCGCACAAAAATTAGAACAAAAGCATTTTGTAACTTTCTTCAAGCTCTTTCGAAAACACTCATAGAAAAAAATTGATTAAAATTTATTGAAATTGTGAGCATTTTTTTTTAGTTTCCATAGCCGTCTTTGATATTCTATGTGTGATAAAAAATAACTTTTCTTTTTCGCGCCATTTTTCTGGTAAATGTGAGCTTCTGAATGAGTTACCTAGTTATTGTTTATGTCGATACGAGATTGATATACCATGTGTTTATAAACACAACTCACTGAAAGTAAATATTCCACTATAGAGTTATAACACATTACTCAATAAGTTTCCGGTCTAACTATGAAAAACACAGTTTTTTCGAGAAATTCGACTTTATTCATCAACACAATTTCCTTCAAGCGCAATACATTCATTCCAACGTTTCCCCAACTTTTCAATGCCTTTTTTATAGAATGATTCGTCTTTTCTCTCATAATTTACCATCGTTTTGATGGACTTGTGGCACAGTACTTTTTTCTTTTGCATGTGAGGCCGTTTTTTCTTGATTTCTGCGCTCAATATTATGCGCGTCCCAAAATACGGACGCCATAACCTTGCCAGCTCACTGTTGAGTTTTTGGTCGCTTTGAACGGCTTTAACCAGCTGCTGTTCACTCAGATGACGATCTTTTTGTTTCAAGTGTGTAGTGGTAGATCCATGTTTCATCAATTGTCACATATCGACGCTGAAAATCCTTTTTACCTCGCTTGAATAGTTTCAAACAGCGCTCTGAATCCTCAGATTCAATAACCAATAAACCAAAATTTAATCGGATCAAGGATAATTGTAAGGACAACGCTGAATCATCCATGGATGAATGAACTAACATTGCACCCTTTGGAATCAACCCTTCGGTTTTGTTCGTTGGTGGCCATGCAAACTATTTCCGATCCAGATTCTGTCTAGAAACTCTTCAAAGATTGTAACCATCACGAAAAAGGTAAGGGTACATTAAGGTCAAGGTCAGATGCGATTAAATTTGGGTTTATTGAAGTCGAAAGGGGAAATGACAAGCTTCAATTTGAGAGATTTTTGCAGGTTCTTGGACTCCGGGTTTAGTGCCCACGGTTATCCAAAAATGACCAAAAACGCCTTTTTTTGGGGGTTTAAACTCCCATTTTCTCAAAACCTGTACGTGATGGACAACTTTTGAGCCCAGATTCGTGTTCAGTGTGCGAAATCTATCTTAAGCACCTAGTTGCTTCCCATTAGTACAACCCTTGTATACCAGTGTTATTAATTCATAGATTAACTTTTTCTTCTTTAAGAACTTCACCTTCACGTATTCTTTGTGGTATCACACATTAGACTTGTGACCCTTGTTTGGCATCACCGTTACATCCAAATCTCTACCTAAGCACTTAAAAAAGCTCCTGTGTTCAAATTACTGTTCTCCATACGAGAGTAGTCCCAGAAGTACTAGACCTAACAAAGAAAACCCAAAAAATCTCCCAGCGATGTTCAATAGCTTCGATACTTTGTCAATAATGAGGATCGTCAAGATCCTTGAAATAGCCATTAACTCATTGATTTCACAGGCCCCAAAAAAATATGGTCTGAGCTTTACATGTGACTAGACTACCCTTGTGGATTTTGAGCCGCTGAATCCGAATCCGGTTTTAGAATTTCCCCTAGACCCCACAATTTTCCCCTGGCCTAGGGAAAAAGTATATAACTTAGCAAAACTTGAAGTTTCACGGAGGTTTTATTTTTACACGAAAAAATTCAGCAACTCAAAATACGGAAAGATACCAACTTTTTCGTGAAAAAATAAAACCTACGTGAGACCTCAAATTTTGCTAATCCGTTAGGCTTAGCCTAGCTTTCCCGCTAGGCTAGGGGAATTCTGAGGTACTTTAGAAAAATTCTAATTTTGGATTCGAACTTAGCGACTTGAAATACGTAGAAATCACATTATTTTATTAACTTTCCCGTGGATAAATATTACTTCAACGGAGCCTGAAACTTACAAGATTTCACACTTTTTCCCTAGGCTAGGGAAAAATTGTGGGGTCTAGGGGAAATTCTGAGACCGGATTCGCATTCAGCGGCTCAAAATCCATAAGTGTAGCCTAGTCACATGTACAGTTCAGACCACTTTTTTTTTGTGGGCCTGTGTTTTGATTACTCAAACTCTGTAGTAGGTTCGCATAATACTTGCCTTTAAATGTTTTTCCTCATCGAAGATAATCAATGGAAATTATCCCACGTGCATTCCAAAGAACTGATGCCATGACGTTGCCAACAGATGGATTTGTCTTCGCCTTCTTTGGAGCCGATTCTCTCCTTTTAGTCTATTGTTTTGACTGTTCCTTCGTCTCAGGTGTGAAGTGATGGACCCATTTTCCATCCATGTTTATATTTCGACGCAAGAAATTAGTCAATCACTGCGATGTTCGTACAACCTTGTTTGATCTCTGACACCAAATACTTCATTGTTGTAAACGAAGGAGCAGACTTCCCCAGAGTAGAATCTAGCTCAGCTTTGCTCTTAGTCACAGTAAGACCATTTGAATGTAAGTATTGTATCACATAACGATGACGAATTTTTTCCATATTTACGAATTTACTGAGAGCGTTCACTATTGCTAGCTCTTAAACAAATGCTAAACAACGTTCATAAGGTTGGTCCTTCCGACCATAGTAATTTTTTTCAAAGAACAACCGTCATCTATACGTCAGGTCGGGTACTTCTGGTACTACCTTGGTATATATTCTGATGAGTAGGCAGGGAAACATTTACTTATTATGAATTTTCCTACCTATTGTTTATGCGTAATTTTCCATAACAATCGTCAATAATTTGTTCACAAACATTAAAAATATCAGTTTTTCACGATTATTTTGTTGAAAATATCAAAGTTTAATAATTCATGAGTATAGATAATTTTATAAAGCATGCACATACGATGATTAATATCGTCGATTTGTGTTTAATAATTTTATGCATTCAGAGTAAAATTTCAACCGCTGTATGAAATCTAAAAAAATGCAAAAATGGTTCGTGCGCTCGGTAACGCGCAAAAATATTGGCATACTTTTATTTTTCAAAATCCGTTAATATTTCACTAAGATATGGCAATTTAAGTTTTGAAAAACACGTTTTTTCTAGTAAAAAATACCAAGTTTTCGATCTTTTTTTCTAAAAATGATAATTTTATGAGAAATTGTTTATGGAACCTTAATCTCATCTTCAAAAAGTTATCTCTCAGTATTTATATTTTTTAATTTTTGGACTTTGAAATTTGACATGTGACGTCACTCCCTGGTCAATGCTTTTCGGCGTTTGCGAAAATTCTTGCATCCTGCCCTTCAGCTGATACATTTTTTCAAAATTATGAGTGTAGGTTAGAAAAAGCAAGAATTGCGTTCATTGGAAAAAGGGAGTGTCACCGCTAAACACGTTTCACCCACTAGAAGAACTATCCACGCGTCTCATATGCGCTTATCATTCAAATTTCCATTATTATTTATTTACTCGATTTAATTGATTAAATTTGAATTTGTTTAATTGAAACTAGTTCATTGACAGCTTATTTTGTGATTGAAATTCGTTTAAATATGTTGATTATTTTATGTTAAAATATTTTGAAGCATCTGAATTATTAACCTACGGTATTTAATTCAACTTATTGACCATCCAAAGCCGTACTGTGTTACTCTCGTAACAAATTTAATTTTTTAAAATAAATTTGATGGAAGATTATTTTACTGTGGAAGGGGGAAATGCTTTAGGCACCGTCAAGGGGCTTTGTGCCCCCTGGCGTGTGGGACCGCGGCCGCTTTGACCGCTCCTTCCTGTATTTGTTTTTACAACGTGAGCCTTGTATCTAGCATCAACCCCGGGTATTTAACGAACGCCTTTGTTACGGTCATGACATCGTCCAGCTGTACAGAAAGCGGCAGGGTATCTTCTCCTTCGTGAGGAGCATGATGTCGGTCTTCGCCATCGCTAGCTCCAGTCCATGGTCCAGCACCCAAAAACGGACACTGTACGTTACCTGACCGCGACGCAGCTATACAGCCTCGACATCCCTTTCAGGTATGACAGCCACAACGTCGTCCGCGAACCCGATCAGGAAGCAGCCCTTAGGTTCTTCCATGCGGAAGATCCTGTGGTAGGAAGCATTCTATTTGTCGGGACCCAACAATGAAAAGGTCCCTCAAGTAATCTCTAATCATGTGGAGAAGGACCGTGGTACCTGGAAGTCTTACTCCAAAGTCTGCAATGCGTCAACCACCTTGCGGTTACGGGACTGAAGATGTTTTTGCATAATTGGGTTTTTTTTAACTCAGTTATTCTCAGAATTATTTACTCTTCATGATATAAGAGTTTTGTTCATGTAAAGGTATAAGAGATTCAGTTTTAATTTTATAGTTCTTAGTAGCTAGCCTGCACTTTGTAACTTTGTCTAAAACCGAAAGCTCAAGAGTTATGAACTCCCACCATAATCATATATTATCAAAATCGAAATAATAAATGAGTAATATGAAAGCACAACCCCATGGTCCATGTGAATTTATTCTTGTAAGGTTAGTTCGACTCTGTAAGTTGAAGAAAGAACATTTCATTGAATACTCTAATACATAATCCTTTGTCTCCTTTATTTCAAGTCTGCTTCGACATATAACCAGTAGAGGCCATTTTCGGATTCAGCATAAATACCATTGAGGGTAGTTTACCAATAATTTAGTTATATGGTGCAACCTGTAAATAAGAGCGAGTTCGGGGCTGCAGGAAAATTGTTTTTTCAGGTTCTAGTTCACTCACTAATGGCCTACGCTTGAATTAGTACAAATTAAATAGGTCCCTACGAATAAGGACGTCTTTTAGTTATAATTTTGTTGATATTTGTATATCCATTAATCTCCCATTGCCATTATTTTTGAAGATATTATTTGTTTTATCATTGTCCAGAAAGAATGATTTACTTTCTGAATTTTTTCATAATTATGACGAAAAAAAGATATAAAAGAAAAAAAATTATTTTATCAAAAATTAAAGTTATTGAGAAAAATCAATATTTTTTATATTAGTAATAGTATTGAAGATATTGGCCTTATAATAAAAAAAAAGATATTGGCCTTTCTAGTACTTCTTAAAAATGGTGTTTACTATTCATCCAATTTTATTTTATCGCCTTCTAAGTTAGGCCTCTTCCGAAATAATACACTTATGCCAACGAATAATCCAATCATCAAAACATTTTTTAAACGCATTTTTGGAATAGACTTCGTTCACGATGACAGCCTTGTGAGATGGTCTTTCGGTACTAGTCGAGCAGCAAAACGTTTCATGCCCAAACAATCATTTAAAATGTTATGAATTGATTCGTAAGACACAGAAAGTTCAACGGCTATCTCTCTTAAACTTAAATGACGATTTGAGGCAAATGCTTTGTTCGATATTCTTATCGATTGATAAAATCGCGAAACACAATATAGAGCACTGTGGATTTTGAAATGCAGGTTCCTCTTTCTAACTACAAAATTAGTTATTTACAATAACCCCATTCTGAAATTATTTTGAAATTAGATTTCTACACAAAATACTAAAAAATGAACTTTTAGCGTGACCTTATTGACCGGTTATGTTTCGATTAATATATATATATATATATAAATCATATCTTGGCCAAATATTGAAATTCCGTGAAAATTGATTCACATACGCAGCATAGTCTATCAGTGCTATAAAACATTCACAGATTAAAAATTGCCTATTGATTGATAATATTCAATTGCAATTTGAGGCCGTTGAATTACCACGTTTTCTTAGTTTAACCGAGGAAAAGTATTAATGAAAATTTAAATTAAAAACAACTTTTAGTGAGACATTTGTTCCTCATAGTCAAAAAAAGATTTTAAAAATGTGCCCTTTGATTCATCAAAAATGTGCGACTATATACACTTTTTTTAGAAACCATTTGATGCACTTAACTATTGACCCGTGAACACTGACACTCGTCAGGCAGCGTACTCTAGGATAGGCTCTCCACTATTCGATCTTATAATGATTTTTCATTGTTCACTTGAAACCTCTGCCTCCTACCCAATATAGAAATAACGAACTATTATCTGTATCAGTGTCATTAGGAAAAAATAAAAGATAAAAATGTAATTTACATTTCAGCTTATATTTTTACCCTAAAAAGTCAAAAGAAATTGTGTTTCCAAACACAATACTTTAACGGTAACATGTTTCTTGCCTCTCCAAAATTTATTACCACAAAAAAGACAACATTTTATGCCAGAGATCCAGCAAAGAATGAGTATAAAAATGGCGAGATCTGCAACGTGGTCGCTACCGCAAGACGGTCGTTTTCCTCGCCGCGCTGACTTGTCATATGAACGCCGGTATCCTGGTGCTCAGGCGCAGTTCGGGGTGTGCCTTATAGCGCCGAGTGCATGTAAAGTGAATAAAATAATATTATAAAAAAGAGTTAATGATTATAGTGAAGGAAATCTTCAGTCTGGCTATCAGGAATAAGTACTTGGGAAAAATAATCTCTCCCCGCATATATAAATTGTCAAAATTTAATTTTTATCGAATCAGCGAGTCAGAGTCAGGGGCCTACTGAGCATGACACGTTTGACCTTTGGCTTTTGACTGTCACAGATAGCCTCAGACATGATTTTCTGCTCAAGGTCATTAAATTAACTAGATTTAATGATTTTTCTGTGTGGTGACAAATATTATCAGGTGTACAAATAAGTTTCCGCCGTTTTTCATAAAAAATTTGGCATTTTATTGTGGAAGAACTGAACCTTATGTTTTATTCGAAGTATTCTCCATCGTATTATTCTTCTCACGTTCGGCACGAATCTTGATCCAATAATGCTTCCAATTCCGCGTCTTCGTACACTTTCGGTCTTCCGCTACGTCCTTTGTCTTCGATGTCAAATTCACCGTTCTTAAACTTTTGAAACCACTCACGACAACTTCTTTCACTTAAGGCAGCCTCACCATATGTTTCTACAAGCAATCGATTCGTCTCAGCTGCAGATTTCTTCAAATTGAACAAGTAAATCAAAAGTTCCCGCAAATGACGCTTATTCGGCTTAAAACTCGACATTTATGCACACAAAAGAATATATTATACTGATCAAAATTCACTAATATTTAATTTAATTACTGTCTAGTGTGTTTCTACATTCCCAGGACAGTTCGAGCTAAAAGATTGCGATACTTAGGATGCATCTGTAAACCAGGCAGATCAATTCTAGTCTGGACACGATGTTGCAAGGGAGTTTTAAGTGTGTGTGGTCCCCTCTTTTCATACACCTGATGTTAGACTGAGCAGCTTTTCATAGAACGTTGGTCCTCTGATACCCAGTGCCATCTATTTACGACTTCTAAGGCTGTATGGCCTGATTGTACTAGGATCTGGTGAGACGCATTGAGAACACCTCCTCAATATCAAGAAAGATGCCTAGTGCGAGGCCCCTTTCTTCTTTCGATACTTCCCTCTCAATTCTGGCTATCGCCTTACGAAGAGTTTATTCTACCGAGTATTCAGCCTTAAATGCATGCCCGTCAAAATTCTATAAAGTCCACTCGCTACGGGTACCTTTTCGGTAAGAGGAAATGATTGCTTTCTGCTGTAATTCTGCGCCGAGCTCTAGTTTTTCCTCCGTCCCATAACAAAAAATCCTGCAGTTCCTCCACATAAGAGTTTCACGCAGTTTCTCTCGGATTACGCTTTCATTCTGAATCCTTCCTGACTGATAACAGTTCGAAGGTGATATGTCTCGCCTGAGAGGGATTTTTTGTCAACTACTCTCCACTCTTCCACAAATTCCCTCATTGATCTCAAGCAAAGATATATGTCCAACACTTCCTTTTGCCTGACTATCTTGTAATTTGGAGCGTTCTCGTCGTTTAGAATGTCCAAGTCGGTTTCCATTGATAAATTTAAGAAGTCTTCTATCCCTGATGTTGGTGTTTGTGCTGACCCACACTGTATGATGTGCATTCGCGTCGCAGCTCAACACTAAAAGGTGACCATTTTGTTGGCAGTGGTCCACGAGCTGGGCAACTTTCACTGGGTATGGAATACCCTCGGTGACCCCTGGAAAGTAGACCGAAGCGATCATCACCTCCCGTCATTTCCCAGTTCTGTCTTGGTAGCACACGCTTGCGACTGCGATATCCGTAAAACAAAATTCTGGCATAGACATGCATGCCTTAAAAAAAAATGATTTTACTTATCCTACCAGCTGATTTGAATGACACGGTTTTGGGAATAGCACGTGTACATTTTCAAATAACCTACTCACTAGACTAAAATTGAAAAATTAACTTCATAAGCAGGTCAAACCTTCATTTAAACAAAAATTTAATGTTTTAATTCCTATAGTGGTGTTACTCCGTAAGAGAGCGACGAACGGCTAACGTAACTTTTTTAGCCAGTTAACAAAGTGAACATAATGAATAAATTACAATAGGTCAAAGAAATATGTTAAGCGTAAATTAAAATAAATCAAAGCAAACATAATGTATAAAGTTAGTGACATAGGTCGGTGCTACACTAGTACTGACTCAGATTCAAAATCATATAATAGGTCTAAGGAATCATAACGTGCTACAGTGCCTGAAAAAATGACTAAACAAATCAAAAAGCCTTTAACACATTACCCAATAAGTTTCTGGTCTGACATACAGATGGCACCACTGTTGTTAAATACATATGATCTCTGGATAGTACCAACCTTGAACGTTAAGTATCAAAATTTCATGACAATCTGACGTTTACTTCAGAAGTTACAGAGCTTTTGGTCAAGCAGCTTTTGTCATTTTCAAAACAATGGATAAAAAAGAATTTCAAGTGTTGATCAAACAGTGCGTTTTAATGGAAAAAATACTCTTGAAGCAAAGTAGTAGCTTGATAAGCGTTATGGGGACTCTGCACCAGGGAAATCAACAATCATCGACTGGTATGCCGATTTGAAACGCGGCCATATAAACACCCATGACGCTGAATGCTCTGGTCGCCCAAAATCAACAGTTGTTCCGGAAAACATAACAAAAGAACACAAAATAGTTTTGTGCGATCGTAAATTGAAGTTGCGTGAGATAGCTGACACCTTAAAGATGTCAGAAGGTAGTGTGTTTACAATTTTGTACGAATCTTTTGGGATGCGTAAGTTGTTTTCGTAGTGGGTGCAGCGTTTGCTGACACCCGACTAAAAACAACAACTCGTCGAAGATTCAAAGCGCTGGTTGGAGCTGTTCAAGCGAGGTACAAAGGATTTTCTGCGTCGGTATGTACCAATGGATGAAACATGGATCCATCACTACACACCTGAAACAAAAAGATCGTCAGCTGAGTGGACAGCAGCTGTTGAAAGCTCTAGGTCTGGACCCCAGCGACTACTCGCTTTTTGCTGACCTGAAAAAAATGCTCCAGGGATAGAGATTTGGTTCCAATGAAGAAGTGATTGCCGAAACTGAGGCATTTTTTGAGAGCAGAGACGAATCATTCTACAAAAAAGACATCGAAAAGTAAAAGAAGCTTTGGAATGAATATATTACGCTTGAAAGAAGCTATGTTGATAAATAACGTCGAATTTCTCGGAAAAACTGTGTTTTTCTTAGTTAGACCGGAAACTTATTGACTGATGTGTTAATTATAATACTGGATCTAACTCCCAGGACTTTTGCTTTATTATACAGACCCCAAAAGCGATTTACTTCTTCGCCCTACCTGTTTCCTTCAATTCCTACGCCTATCGCGATTCTTGGTCCTTATCATATGTGTGATCTAGTAATCGTTGTGTTTTCTGGAAGACCTCCTGCCTTTCCTTCGTTAATAAGTCTATTGGTGACACGATCGCTAGGATCAGCACAGCGCTTATCGAAACAATTTCGTATATCACCTGCGTTTCGTATTTCATGCGTAGCACTTCCTCTTTTCGATTTCACGACGATGCCCATCACTGTCTGAATATCATCTAGCATGGGCTGGTCATTCCAAAAACTGAACTCGTTCTCTGGTAGACTCTCTTTGCCATCCATATGACATTGAAGTTTTCGCAGAAACAGTTCCTCTAGCAGCTTCCTCATTGTATCCAACAGACATATTAGTCTGTAAAATGAGACCCTGTCTAGGTACCAGTCAGAGCTGTTAGACTTTTTCTACTACTCGCTGATAAGCAGCACATCAGTCCTCGTCACCCAGGAATTATTTTATATTTGATTGTGGGCAAATTATCACTCGTCAATTAATGGGCCTTTATTTGTTCAAAATTATAATAATACACTGAAGATGAATACACAGTCATTCATTGAACAAATAACACTGGGGAACATGGGTTATGTAAATGAGATGTGACTAGGTGTTTTTGAAAGGTTTTTTCGTGCTGGACACGAATCTGGGCTCAAAAGTTGTCCATCACGTATAGCTTTTGAGAAAATATGGTTTGAAACCCCCAAAAAATGCGTTTTTGGTAATTTTTGGATAACCGTGGGCACTAAACCAGGAGTCCTAGAACCTTCATGAATATCTCAAATTGAAGCTTATCGTTTCCGCTTTTAACCCTAATAAACCCAAATTTAATCGAATCTGACCTTGAAGCCCTGTGCGCTTATGAGCATATTCGTGTCAATGGTTGCGCACGGACGAAGTGTGTGCACTTGGCCGTTGTTCTGATTAAGAGAGAACAGGAAATTTATCCGTTTTTCGTCATGTATTTCATTTTGGTCGAATCCAAAGACACCCTGAAAATTCCGTTATGAAATATATGCACATCGCACTCTCTAAAAACAATCCTTATGTTAATTAATGTACCCTTGCCTTTTTCGTGATGGTTACAATCTTTGAAGAGTTCCTAGTCAGAATCTGGATCGGAAATAGTTTGCATGGTCACCAACTAACAAACATTGGGTGGATCGGCGTATATTGATGAACCGAAGGGTTGATTCCAAAGGGTGCAATGTTAGTTCATTTATCCATAGATGATTCAGCATTGTTCTTACAATTAGCCTTGATCCGATTAAATTTGGGTTTATTGGAGTTGAAAGGGGAAATGACAAGTTTCAATTTGAGGCATTCTGGAAGGTTTTAGGACTCCAGGTTTATTGCCCACGGTTATCCAAAAATGACCAAAAACGGCTTTTTGGAGTGTTTCAACCCGCATTTACTCTAAAATGTGAAGTGATAGACGACATTCAATCCCAGACGCGCATTCAGCACGTAAAAACCTTTGAAAAACTCAAGTGAGGTCTGCAAGAGTATCAACAATAGCAGTGTGTAGTGACAATGCTAAAGCATCATCTGTTCCAGATTTACAACGAAATATTTAGATTTACGTGTTCGTCACTCACTTCAGTGACTATGTAAAAGAACAATTTACCAGCGTGAAATTCCTTGTGAAATTTGGAAATAGCGACTCGGAAATGATCGAAATGTTGTGTCAAGTGTACGGAACGTCTTCTTTGAAGATCAAAGAGTAAAAAACAATTATCCTCTTACTAAGCGATACCGCGAAAATTTAACCCACATTCTGGGAATGCGAGGGTTTTGGGATTTTAAATGGAAACATCCATTTTTCTATTGAAGATTCAGATTCTCCATTAAAAAAATACGTATGCTTTATTCGAAATTTTCTTTTTAATTTGGAAATTTAATTTTTAATTAAAAATTTTTTTTACCCCACACCCTAGGGTGTGTGGAGTAGGGTGTTGGACAAATTTTTGCTGAATCGCTTTTTGATCTCGAATATAAAAAGTTTTCATTGTGGACATTTTTCTCGTGCGATGCGTATTTCTTGAGATATTTCGATGTCACAAGACGGGAAACTAACCGTGTATATAATAGTATATTACATTACAAGGGGCGAAATAGAGCGATTGCATGAGTGTGAAGTTTGCTGCCCGAGTGAAACGAGAGCTGCAATCACACGAAATGCTTTCGCTGTGTTTTGTTTCGAGTAATGTATACTATTTTTCATAGCAACTCTTTTGAGAATCTGATTGGCTGTAACTATGGAGCGGGTTGAAACTACGATTTTCAACCCTAGGGTTGAAAGTCGCTGTTTCAACCTGTTCTACAGGTACCGAAAATCGGATTTTCAAAGGAGGCGCTATGAAAATTATTTTTCTTATGGACAGTTATGCCAAACTCAAAAATATAAAATTAATTTTATTTACCCATCTCTAAGAATTAAGTTTTCTGAACATAACTTTAAATACATATATTCATTTAGCTCCTTTTATGAACAGTGAGTAAAATTGACTCCGGAATAAAAACAGATACGAGTTTCTAACTACGCGCTATTATATGAGAAAACTTGCATGTATATATTATTTATGTATATGTAGTTGAGTGTGACGAGAATTATTGATAACACCACAAGGATAAGTAGTTAGTTAATTATCCCATTCCCATTTCAGCGTTTCCATGTATGTCTTGACCGGTCTTGCGACGTGTGGCCGAGCATCGTCATGCTGGAGGATAACTTTGTCGTATCTCTCTTGGTACTGTGGCCGTTTCTCCTTCAATGCTCGGCTCAAACGCTCAAACGCGTTTTATATCGATCCACTGTGATGGTCCCACTAAATGCAGACCATAACTTTCACACCGTGAATATTCAGTCTGGCCGCCGACAAGAAGGCATGTCCGGGCATTCTCCATGATTTTCTGCGCTTGGGATTATCGTAGTGGTAATCCACGTCTAGAGCCGTTTGAAAGGCAAGCGCGTATGTGCCAAGGCCCAACCTGAGTCTATGGGAATTTTTATTACTCTGTAGTTGTCATATTCCTTTACGAAAAAGTTGAAATAGTATGTAAAATATTTTACAAAATTTTCTCGATTTCCTTAATTCTCATGTATTTTCGAAAAATTTAGGTACTCAATTTCATAATTTTGAATTTGCAAATACTCAAAAATCAAAGTCCAAGTCTCACAATTTATAAATTTCACTCGAGTAGTTTTCGAAAAATCCAGAGAATTTTAGAATAAAAAAGTCGAAGGTTTTAAATTCAAAAATCAAAAATTTCCAAATTCGACTTACTTAGTATTTAATCTTCTGTTTGTGATTTCAAAAGTGCAAGTATTTGAATTGTTGAATTATAATGCAAAAAATTTAGATTTCCAGAGGGCATCTAAAAATTGTTCTTTTATGAAACCAGGTAAAAAAAATACTGCAAAGGTATATTTCCCTTTGGAATAATTCAATTTATGGATACCTAAGGGGAAGATGGTAACCAGATAATTATACATTTCCTTTGGAAAAATTTCGATGCAAAATACCGCACGCTTATGCAATTTTATGTAGAAATATTTCTGAAATATACATGATCTCTAATCACTACTTCTCAAACTTAAACTTAGGTAACCAAACACGCTGTTTCGAATATCATAAGATTTATGAAACAATCTAAACGTTGTCAGGCAGATATGTACACTATATGTATAGAAGGAATAAGGGGAAAACTCTACTGACAAGCACTTTAATGGAGAATGTTAAAATAAATCAATGACTATAATTCAGAAGCAAGTGCAGTAAATTACAACAACTATTATCTATAATTTTGCCAATATCTTTCTCTTTTCTTCGGTAATAGTAATCTTCGGTCTTAGATGGTGCGTTCTACTTACTGAAAATGTGAAGAATAGAAATGTATAGAATTCAAGATTCAACAGTTGCAATTCCTATTACGGAAACAATACAATAGCATGCCAGCGAAATCTTTCCAAAGTAAGCGCTGGACAATCCTTCTATGAATTAACCATGCTCTTGAAAGCACTTTTCAAGTATTATATTTTTCAGAGGAAACCTTAGAACATTCTTCAATCTAGTGACAATCCACGTTGTGTCCTTCGATGTGGAGCTTCTCTGAGGACAGGTCACTAGTACTTAACAGGACCTTCGGTTTAAGTTAGAATCCGAACTATCCAAGTGAATATAAGGGGTGATTTCTGTAAAAGAAATAAAATAAAATGAATGAACAAGTAGAATGTTACATTCAGTCATACATATTAATTACCTGCAACATATATGTTACATTCACAATGAATTTACGGCACTATTTTCCCAAATAATAACAAAAAATAAATCCTATATTTGCCAATTTAACTCCGAAATTATCGTAGAACAAATACATATATTGGAAACATAGCTATGCATAAAAATATAGAAAATTAATAAAATATTGTATATTCTATGTAATGTTCATGTAAAAAATAACACCTGCAGAATTGGACGAAGCAATAGATTGCTTCAGGCAAAGACTGAGTGTTCTGGCTGCAAGACTGAGGGGATGGAAATGGATTGTTGTAAAAAGAGAACAAAAAATTAATTCAGAGAGAATGAAAAAAGTTTCTACTGTGAAACAAATGGAGGACAATTACAAAACACGGATTAAAGTTCCTCAAGTCAAAAACATGTTTGATTATCGGTGAGGTAACTGGGCTAAAATGAACAGAAGCAATTTTGTCACAACGTATTTAAAAATCAAAAAGCAGCAAGAAGTCCAGGGTTCTTGAGATGACGGCTACTTTTGTCACATCCTCGGATATATTCAAAGTTTTAAAGAGGACAATGAACTGGAAAACACCCGGACTAGACATGTTGCATAACTTTTGGTACAGAACTCGCGAGACATCAAGGATCTGGTTACTTTTGACATTGTCGCTGTGTTGTAAGCCAAAAATGCCTTTTTAGATGTATAACCTAAAGTTGTATGTTAGTTCAGAAACGAAACTGCAGAATGTTTTTGATATCACTCTGCAGTTTCCCAATGACATCAGTATGAAATTGAGGCAGAAGTAGTGTAGAAAAGCATCAGGGTATTATAGTTGTTTGAATATTTTAACATCGAAAAAAACGTCTATTTCTACAATAACATCTGTAAAAAAGATAAGAACTCGGAAAAATTTGCAGAGGAGGAAAACCATTATACAGACAGCATTTTCTGGTGCCGTATTAGCATAAGTAATGCTGAGCGTCCTGGCCGTCCAAAAGAGGTGACTTCTCAAGCAATGATCGATAAAATGCACGACATCGTACTCAACGATCGTCGATTGAAAGTGCGTAAGATTAGTGAGACTGTAAACATTTCAGTGGGACGCGTATGGCACATTTTACATCAATGTTTGGGCATGAGGAAGCTGTCTGCAAAATGGGTGCCGCGTTTGCTCACAGCCGATCACAAGCAGGCTCGTATGGTTGCGTCTAAGCAATGTTTGGGCATGTTTAAACGTAATTCAAAGGAATTTTTACGATGTTATGTAACTGTTCATGAAACGTGGATTTATTATTAGACGACAAAAACAAAAAATCAGTCGAAAATGTGAACTGGGCCTGGCGAATCTGCGCCGAAAAAAGCAAAGACGGTTCCATCAGCCGGTAAGGTCATGGCCACAATTTTTTGGGACTCACGTGATATAATATTAATCGATTATCTACAAAAAGGAAAAACTATTACAGGAGAGTATTATGCCTCATTATCAGATCGATTTGATGCCAAACTGAAGGAAAAGAATCCCCATCTTGCAAAAAAAGTGCTTTTGCACCACGAGAATGCACCAGCTCACACGATTGTAATTGCAACGGCCAAATTATTTGATTTAAGCTACGAAATACTTTCTATCCACCTTATTCCCCAGATTTGGCTTCTTCCAATTATTTTTTGTGTTCTAACATGAAAACTTGTCTTGGAGGTAAAAGATTTTCATCGAACGAAAAGATCATTGCTGCGACAAATGAGTATTTTGAGGGATTTGATAAAAATTATTTTTTAGAGGGCATAAAGTAGCTTGAGTACCGCTATAATAAATGTATACATTTAAAAGGGGATTATGCTGAAAAATAAAATGGAATTTTTGTTATAAAAAGTGTTCTTGATTTCAAAGTCACGGACTTATTAAACAGCCTTCGTACATCCAAAGGTACAGACGATAGAAGTGAACAAGTTTTAATTTATTTAATAAAATGGAAAGAAGTGAATTTCGTGTGCTGATTAAACACTGTTTCCTAATGGGAAAAAACACTGTGCATAAGAAAAAGTGGCTTGATAAATTTTGTGGTGAATCTTCTCCAAAGAGGCAAACGATTGAAAAGTGGATTGGTGAATTTAAATGATTTCGCACGAGCACAAATGATGCTAAACGATTAGGTAGGCCAAAAGACGTCACCACTCCAGAAATCATCGAAAAAATTCATGATATCATATTATCAGGTGTACGAATCATAGAGATATTACAGATAGAGGAGGGTAGGTATACATTGTACCATAGTTTTATTTGCCCAAAGTTTCAATTGCCCATAAAATCACCAGAAGTCACTATATTTGAAAAGCAGTGTTTGACGAAGATTATGAAAAGAATGCGTTGGCAAAAATTGCAATTATATATCAAATGTAGGCGGTAGAGAGCGCTTCAGCGAAATGTACAGGAATCCTGCATCTTGCAATCCTCGCAGTTTTTGCCAACACATTCCTTTCATAATCTTCGTCTAACACTTCTCTCTTACTCTCACTCTCACTCACACACACACACACACACACACACCGAGTTTGCAGACTGACGTTGCCACTTGCAGAGCGGCCTATGGCTTGTCTTCTTTATCTGTAATATCTCTATGGTACAAGAAAGCTTCCACCGTTTTTGATCAAAAATTGGGGATTTATTGTGAAGGAACGAAACCTTATGTTTTATTCAAAGTATTTTCCATCGTATTGTTCTTCTTGCTTTTGGCACGAATCTTGATCCAATAATGCTTTTAATTCCGCGTCTTCGTATACATTTTCGCACACAAAAGCTGAGATCGTAGGCATATTAATTTGGTCAGTGATTGAAATTTTTCCTGAGGATTTGGACATGAGAAAGCTAACTGCATAATGAGTGCCACGTTTGCTAACAATCGATCAAAAACGCCAACGAGCTCGTGATTAAAAGAGTTTCTGGACCCTTTCATTCGTAATTTAAGCGATTTTTTGCGCCAATTAGTGACCATTGATAAAAAATAGATCCACCACTAGACACCAGAATCGAAACAATAAGCAAAACAGTGGGTAAGACATGGCGGAACTGCACCAAAACGAGTAAAGGCACAAAAATCGGCTGAAAAGATAATGGCTTCTGTTTTTTGAGATTCCAGTGGTGTATTATCCATCGAATATTTGGGAAAAGGGAAAACAATCAACAGCGACTATTATAGTGAATTATAGGACAAATTCGAAGAAGAAATAACAAAAGAACAACCACATTAGCTGAAGAAAAAATGTATCTCTTTGGAAGAACGAATAGGCTTTTTTCCAAAAAAGTAGTTTTTTACGTCAAGTTACAGACTTACTGAATTGCCTAGTACCATGCATATCTGGCTATACACTTTTAGTCGAGCTTTATAAGCGTGTTGGTGTTTTTTTTTTTTTTTTTTTAGTTGATGTGTGAAAAGAATAACAAGTGGTAAAACCAATGTTTGGTCGCTTCTCCTTTCCTAATTAGCCTTAATAGGTAATATCTTTCAAATCATAAAATTTTTTAAAAATATGTTCGCACGTGGGACCTGATAATAATTAATATGCTTTAGTGTCATGATTGTTAAAGGATGAAAATCAAAAACAGTTTTAATTCTGCTTCAATTTTCCAATTTAATTTTTAAAATAACTTTATTTTAGGCACGACATGCTGGGAATAAAGAAACAATTAGAAGAGGGGCTTTGATGAAAATGTTGTTGAGTACAGCACAAACTTTACCTCTATACATTAGTGAATCTCCAGGTGTGAAAGCTCCACCATTGTGCGGGGCTGTTCCTGCAGAACCAACATATGTGGCTAAAGTGAGTAATGATACATTACATGATGAATTCCATCTATCACGTAGAAGATTTTAGAAATCGAAATTAAAGGGGGAATGTTTAAAAAAGGCCATTTTGGCCTGGGAGTGTTAAGTGAATACGCACCAAAAATTGTTTTTTGTTCTTTTTGAGAGGGGACAGTGACATTTACTTCGTTGTGGGGTACTGGCAACATAGAAAGAATAAGCGAACTATAGTTCTTTTTACCCGTAACGACGGGAAGCATGTACACATATCCTCCGTTCATATTTCATAAACTTGTGGCATAACGGTTCAAGCATGCAAATGTTTTTCAAAATACATAAAGATCATATTAAAAAGGGTCTTCATGTTGCTCTTATCGATTTTGAGCAGTAAAACTCTGAGCTCAAGATGGCGGATCGAATATGGTTACCGTTGAAATATAATTCAATATTGATGTTACATAGTTTTTCGATTTGGGTTTGTACTCTTATAATATATACTTGGATCCGTAGAATGGAACAAACGAAGATTGTACAACAAAACAGAATAGCGACAATCGTTATACAACTAAATATTACGTAAATTACGTCAACAGTCTGGCTTAGCACGCTTAAAGTATTCTAATCGAGTTGGTAGAAACCAAAAAATGAACATCTAACATCAGAATAATAACAGCATCTGTTGAAGTGTTCATGTGTACAATACGCGTATTCGACCAGGATATTTTGAATCTGCTCACCCAGACTGGTGACACGATTTATCCATCATTGTGTGGTATAATAGCTGTCGCTATCCTTCTGATGTACTATCTTCATTTGTTTCTTTCTACGTATTAGTATCTTCTATTAGTATTAGTTTCTACATATATAATCGTATTCTACGATTCACCTATCATTTGGTTATATACTAGTTGCCCCTATCTTTTTTGGTGTAAAATCTTCATTCCTTTCTTTCTAAGTATTCAAGCATACTGTCATAAGAGTGCAGATCCAGATTTCTGACGCTCTAGATCCAAACGCCTGTTCTGTTTGATTTAACTACTTCTGTGTGGATATTCTGGTATTGAACTACCGTGTCCATATGCTCGATGTGTGAACGATCCCTGGAAAAAAAGGCTCGCTCCGAGTATCCTCGAATGGATGGTGTATTCTTCCGTAAAAAATGTTATTTAGATAGAAAAAGACCAAGGAAGTCTTCATCTGACAATGAATCAATTTAGAACATCGTGTTATTGAGTCACTTTCCATTTGTGACATATCTTTTTGGAAAAAGAAACTAAACTAGTGTCTGTGGAACAAGTTGCATGTCTGATACGCTTTACGTACTACCTTAAAAACACCAACTTAACTCTACACGAATAACAAATATGACTATAATAACAAGAATACTGGTCATGCTTTTGTAGCAGGTTTCGTTCTTGTTATCCTAGTGAAGAATTTATACATTTTACGCAGGGATCCTTTCATGCTAAAAAAGTACTAAGTTTCATGCTTTTAGAGCAGTTGTGACTTGTGAAAATACCTCGCAATTCGCCTTGCTATGGTTGCAAGAAACTCATCCTATTTGAGCATGAGTTCTCCTACAACCGAAATGTTAGGCCACTCCTACTTTCGAACGTAGCACCTAACGTGTTTTCTCGGTTGTAAGAGAACTCTTGCTGGAATAGGATGAGTTTTCTTGCAACCATAGCAAGGCGAATTGCGAGATATTTTTGCGAGGAACATTGCTCTGACAGCTTATGACACTAGCAATATTGGCACGCGCTTGATTGTTTTATAGTATAAGACATTTGATGCTATAAATGCATGAGTTGATGTCAATCTTTGTAGAAGCTCATACCAACTTCGCACGTTAAGTTCGACGCTTTAATAGGAAGAGCTCAGTTTACTATGCCAGTTAGATTTTTTTCTTCGTGTAGCCAGAATTTCGTCGCTTTCTAGCTGTTCCAAGGAGACCTACACCACAACCCTTTCTTTCATTTCTCAGATCGAGAAGTATCGTAAATTTTTACTTGTGTATCAAAACAGTAATTACTACTTGAATGCTTATACTTATATTTTTAATAAACTTGTAATTTTTGACGTCACAATTCTTATTGTCATTGTGAGCAGCACAAATTCCATAGATTTGATAAGTCACAACAATCCAACATAAAAATAAATTTACAGGACTTACTACCCTCACTTGACCAGCTACAAAGCAAATATTCGCTCTTTAGCTACTTACAGTCTGTTCAACAAAAGCAAGTTCTCGATTTTTCGAAAACTATTAGAGATTTCTGAACTTTTTTTTTCTTTAATGAAAGTACATTCGAAGGACTACGGCGCAATTACCAAGGCGATTCAGTAGCGCTCGAATCGTCCGAGAGAGCAGACGTGAGTCATAATGAGTTCTGTGTACGCGAAACGTTTTGAAGCGGTCTTCTTATGTACCCATCCAAAGGGACCACTTATGTCCTATACAGCCGCTGCTAAATACATCACAAAGTCGAAAACGTTCGTGAAGAAATGGGTTGAGCGTTATAAAGCCAATAAAACAGTCGACGATCTTCCTGAAAGATGCAAATCGCGAGTTTTGGGTGTTTAGAGCTGTTCACCGAGAACTTGAGTGCTCAGAAAATGCTCCAAATATATGAACGTGGTCTTCTAAGGTCTGCTACAAAGATGTTTTGAGCCGATACGGCCGATTGGATTTTACAAGAAGATAACGACCCGAAACATCGAAGCCGTCTCTGCACCGCCTGGATAACAGAAAATGGCATCACAACTTTGGACTGGCCATCACAGTCCCCCGATGCGAATCCAATCGAAAATGTCTGTAGTTTTTTAAAGAGGAAGCTTGCGGGAAAACGTGTGTTCACCCTGAAACAGCTCTCGCAAAAAATCAGGAAGATATGGCAAGAATTACCAACGGAATACGCTGAAAAATTAGTGGAAAGCATGCCGAAAAGGTGCCAGGCCATTCTGGACAACGATAGGGACTGGGCTATTTATTAGGTAGTAGCGCCGTAGTCCTTCGAGAATACTTTTATTTGAAAAAAAAAACGTTTCAAAATCTCTAATAGTTTTCGAAAAATCGAGGAGTCGCTCTTGTTGAACAGACTGTATTTGATTAAATTAATTACTTTAATTTAACATTATTTTTAATAGCTAAATGTCAATAATAGTGATGGATACAAGCATATGTTTAAATTAACATATATCTTATATTCTTGTACGAAAAAGTCGCGATTTTTTATTATAAAAAACGAGTAATTTTTCTACTTATTCCCTGAAGTCCATCCCTAACTGTAAATGTCTTTCAATTTATTTATTAAAAAGTTGCTGCAAGCCCATAAGATAAGGAGAAAAAATCGGGAATTTTCATGGTAAAAAACAGGTGTGTTTTTGAATTACAATGCAGTAATGCTTCTAGACATTTTTAGAAACCCATCACTCAAGAGAATAGATTTCGCAACAATTTTCAATAGAGGTTGACTCAAACCTAGGAAAGTTAATAAAAGTCCACGGGTGCAGGCCCCGATGCGATTTCTACTGGCCCCCGTTGTTGCCGCGCTCTGCACGCCCATCTAGCTCCCTCGTCTTCATCACCAGGGTGACGAATGACTCGATAAGTATCCATTTTTGTTCAGACTGGAGCATGAGAGACCAGCACAGCACTCGTCGACACAGTTCGGTATGCTGAGACAATTCTCATCACCACACCTCTCTGTGCCGAGAACAGCTTCTCCAGGATAGCATGGTTGTTAAGGGCACTTGCCCAGATCGGAGCTGCATAAAGCAGCTTCGAATTTACCACGCACGCCACCAGCCTTCTCTTAGCTTCCCTGGGTCCAACAATTTTAGGCATGAGCCGAGTCAAAGCGGCCCCACATTGGATGGCTTTGGCAGTCGCGATCTGCAGATGTTCGCCGAAGCTAAGCCTTCGATCCAACTGCACTCCCAGGTACCTAATGCTCTTTTTCCACTCGATTTCATTTTCTCCGAGAACGATCCTCGGATATTGGAAGGATCTCCTGTCTGTGACCAGCAAAGCCTCGGTCTTTTCAGGGGCCATTTTCAGGCCTCTGCTATCTAACCAACGCTTTGCCCGCCACAGACTATTATTGATCCTCAGTTCCAGGATTCCGAAATTGTCAGCAGCGCACACGACAAGTGCGTCATCCGCGAAGCCGACGATGCTCGTTCCAGCAGGTAGGCCTATGCGCAGGAAGTCGTCGTACATGACGTTCCATACGAGTGGACCCACCCGCGACCCTTGAGGGGCGCCACATGTCATCTCTTCTTTTAGAGACCATTTTTCGCCCTCGTATATAACCCACCTGTCGCTCAGATAGTCATCTATCATTCGCAACAGGTAGTCTGGAACCTTTTTCCGCACCATCGCTTCGATGCAGATGTTCCATCTCGCGGTATTGAACGCATTGCGTATGTCAATGCTGATCAACGTGCAGAATCCCTTACGCTTACCAGTTCCTCTTCTTTCATTAGTGGCAACGTCCACCACTGCCTGGATAGCGTCAACTGTGGACCTGCTTTACCGAAAGCCAAACTGGTTTTCCGAGAGACCATTCTCGCGGACCATGTGACCTGTATTCTTTGTAGGATCATTTCCTCCAGAAGTTTCCCCATCGTATCCAATAGACATATTGGTCTATACGATGAGGCATCCCCTAGAGGTTTGTTGCCCTTCTTCAGCAGGACCAACCTCTGCTTCTTCCAGTCTGCGAAGAATCTCTCCTCCCGACGACAGGAGTTAAAGACTTCTAGGAGGGTCTCCGGGTATGCCCCGATCACCTCTTAGAGGATATCGTTCGGCAACCCGTCGATCCCCGGCGCTGTGTTTGCCTTGAACCTTCCACCCGCTCTCTTTAGTTCTTCGAGAGTGAAGAGTTCTTCGCGCCGGACCACGCAGGAGCTTCGGTCCTGTCTTTGGAACGGCTCTACGTGCGGAAACAAGCTTCGCACGATGTACTTGACTCGATCGGGATTATCCAGGCCCAGGGTCTTTCTTCTAGTCACCAATCTCTTGGTGACTATTTTGAAGGTGAGACCCCATGGGTCCTTCTCGACCTTACCGATCAAGTCTTTCCAGCACTGAAGTCGGCTTTTCTTAATGCCTTGCCTCAGAGCTGATTTTGCGTTTTTCCATGCCTCGTGCAGCAGAGAATCACCCTTTGAGCGGGTGAATCTCCACCAGTACATTGAGTCCCAGGTACGCCCGTGCCCTCGTCGATGCATCGAGTGGTCACATGCCCACTAGCCTCTCTGAGGCTTTCCTCAAGGAGGAGGTTCTGGGTCTCGAAGATCTCCAAAGGTGAAATATGAGGTTGGCGCTTGTTGCATGAACATGCATCAGCTCATTGATCAACGTTAATAACGGATTTTTCATCTGATTTGGCTCCGTTCGATTTGTATTTGTTCGGATAGTTACATTTGGCCATGAAAGGATAGCGTTATGCAGACATTAAAGACATTAAAAGGTCGACGACCGCCATCCTGAACATAATTTCTACTGTAGAAATAAAAATGTCTTTCAATATGCTTCTCGACCGTGCAAAACGGTGCATTGGGTCCAAATGGGACTATTTTCAATGAAATAATTCAACTTTTCCATAAAAATTTCTACTCTTCTAGATTTTTAGCTTATCTAGGAACTTTCTCGAAAACCCTTGTATATGTAAATTTGCGTGCATTTCATGTACACTTATAACAATTATCCTCATTTGTTCTACTTACAACTTCTTTAATCTTCACCATGTTGGTATGCTTCTTGTTCAAATTTTTCTAATCAATATATTCGTTTTTGAATCTTACTGTATTCCAAAGTAATCCCAATGTCAAAAATTTGTTTATGTTGAAATTACGACGGAATCTATCCTCGCGTACATTTTTTTACGTTTTTTATAAAAACCAAGATAGCATTACAGTGTGTGAGATTTTACCGACGTAATTAATAGCCAGATCTACAGATCAATAGAATGATCGATATGGTACAACCATGTTTCATCGTTTTGTTATTACCGCGAGTTCAGTCCAGTCTAGTCCATTTTTAAGTCAGTAAAATCAACGCCATGACATAACGTCTACGAGTTCTGCGAGTTCATCGACAGTAGAAAGTGAAGGGGAGTCGACTTGGATAATCCTCCAAAATAACTGGGATCAACAAATCAATCATCTGAACATTCTATCTTGTTACCAATTAAAATGTATTTTATGTCAATAAACAAATCCTGTTTTAGTCCAACAGTTTATATAATTTAATTAAAAGTTTCACATAATCTAGTTATATATTAGGTGCGCAACTAAGTTCCTGCTGTTTGTCAATAGATGACTCCAGCAGTAAGTGCTAGTCGATTTTTACCTGTCCAAAACGTCATGAACCAAGCTTAGACATATGGTAAACAAATTGTTTTGACACATTAGTGATTTTGTTCTGGCGTCATATACTTTTGGTTGTGTGAAAATGTCTGATTTTGTGTCAAATAATCGTCATTTGCGGGAAGTGTTGATTTTCTTCTTTCATTCGAAGAAAACGGCGGCTGAAGCGCATCGAGAGCTTCAAAAACTTCACAGACGCTGAATTGGAGGCATTGCTCGATGAGGATCCGTGCAAAACGCAAGAAGAGCTTGCTTCAGCATTAGGAATTACCCGCCAAGCCATTTCCAAACAATTGCATGCGTTGGGAATGATTCAAAAACAAGGAACTTTGGTCCTTAAGATTTGAAGCCAAGGGACGTTGAGCGTCGTTTTTTCGCATATGAGTAACAGCTTCGGCTGCAAAAAAGGATGGGTTTTCTTCATCGCATCGTGACGGGTGATGAAAAGTGGATTCATTGCAGCAACCTACAGAGAAAAAAGTCATGGGGACTGCCCGGACATGCTTCTACGTCGTCGGCTCGACCGAATATTCACGCTGCGAAGGTTATGCTGTGTATTTGGTGGGACCAAGTGGGTGTTATTCATTATGAGCTGTTGAAACCGAACGAAACCATCACTGGGGAACGGTATCTAACGTAATTGATGCGTTTGAGCCGAGCACTGCGCGAAAAACGGCCACAATACGAGTAGAAGCACGAAAAAGTGATTCTACAACATGACAACACTCGGCCTCACGTTGCCAAACCCGTTAAAACCTACCTGGAAACGCTCAAATGGGAAGTCATATCCCACCTGCCGTATTCTCCAGATAATGCACCTTCCGATTATTACTTGTTCCGGTCGATGGAACATGGTCTGGCTGATCAGCAGTTCCGCTCATATGAAGACATCGAAAAATATCTTGATTCGTGGATAGTCTCAAAAGATGAACACTTTTACCGTAACGGTAATTTGAAAACATAAAATTATAAAAAAACTATTCCAATCGTTTAATAATTTATTAAATTACATTTATTTTATGCATCTTTAAATTTTTCACATTATTTAAAAGTAAATATCCTTCAATAGCTATCTTAAATTTACATCACATTTATTATGTCAAAAACTAAGTTTCTTGATATTTTAAAATAATTCTTTTTGAAAGCACTTCATGATTGTTTGGTAACCGTCTGGAGGTAGTTTCACACGTTAGGTGGTCACAATTGTAGCAGATATTAATTTTTCAGATAATTTGTCACAGTGTGCACGGACGTTGGTGCGCATACTAAACCGGCGCGAAATTCAAAAGACGGTAATACACAAAGTACAACTAAATACCTTGGGTAGCATATTTGCCTGAAGGGTGCCGATCAAAACTTTGGTTCTATTTTGTTATTGTAAGTATGTTTTAATAACACTAGTCGATCGATCTCTGTCTATTTGAAAATGAAGGTAAATGGACTGGTTTTGATCAAGAATATTTATTATTGTGGACTCAAAGTTGGCGAAACTAAATTACTTTTATGCCCTCAACTTTTCTTCTCAAATTTTTTCGTTGGCAAAATAAACTTAGAAAATAATACACTTATCGTACAGAAAACGAAGTTTATAGAAGTGTTAATTATTTATGAATAATTTTTTGAACAACTAAATATTGATACCTAAAAAAGTATTATGTATAACACTTATTGAACATGTCTAATGTTTCTTTTTAAAGCAAGTTTAAAAGAAACGAGGATTGTATCACTAATTTGGTATAAGTAGAAATATAATACTGAAAGTGTTAATTTTAGATCTGAAGTATATAATGTATATAATATTATATTTATATGTGCTTTATGAATCGTTTCGTCCAGAAACTCCTAATGCATATTTCAAATATGTTTGCTATGTTCCATGCATAGAGTGCCTCTGTTGTAAATTTTGGAAGAATTATTATCTAATACGATTTCGCACACTATTTTCGTTGGAGCTCTTATTTTCCGAATCATTCAAGCTTTTCAATAATATATACAAAATTTGTAAAATGCAATTCTGAGAAGAAATAACCGATTTGACAATAATCAGTTGATAATAATTAACAATAGTATCAATAAATTCGGAAATCTCAGATCAATCAGAATTAAACGTGGGAACAGGATAATATAAAATATAAAAGATTTTTATATGTTTATGTAAATAATATAATAATAATAATAATAAAAATAATAATAAAAAAAATAATATAAATAATATTCTTGAACAAAACCAGTCCATTTACCTTCATTTTCAAATAGGCGGAGATCGATCGGCTAGTGTTATTAAACAATGCAGTAAAACCCCATTTATCGGGACGCCCATGAAATGTAAACACCTCGTTATCGGGATTTGGAGGGGCTCCCCACTACCACCTACAGTCTCATGGTGGGTTGCCATGACTCTTGTTGTATGTTAACATTTAGTAATGGTTATGTACATAAGTTGTAATGTATTTGCAAATTGTGTAAATTTATTTGGTTTTTCATGGTGGAAAATGAAGATAGAAATACAAACGAAGGTATTTAAAAAAATTGACATAATAAAACTCCTGCAAATGAAACATCTGGAAACTGTCACTATGTCACTATGTACAAGGAGTGGTGGCTGGAGGAGAAACAATATGTCCCGATAATTGAGGTTGCGAGATCTCGATAAGTGAAGATCCTGATAAATGAGTGTCCCGATAAATGAGGTTTTACTGTACTTACAATAACAAAATAGAACCAAAGTATAGCAATTTAAAGATCCATAAAATAAATGTAATTTAATAAATTATTAAACGATTAGAATAGTTTTATAATTTTATGTTTTCAAATTGCGCGCCAAGTATACAAATGCGCAGATCTTCTGCACATGTTGCAAAAGATTTTTTGGAAAAACGATATCTCCCACAATTTTGACCACCAAACGTCGAAAACTAAACCTAATGACCACCTAACGACCACCAACCGATTACAAAAAGAAATTTTGAAAAATATTAACATGTGGAGTGCAGCGTGAAGTTAGCACTCCAACTTTGAAAATTCTGTAGTTTTTGCAATTTTGATCACCAAACGTCGAAAACTACCACCTAACGACCAGCAAACGATTTCACCAAAAAAAGTTTGGATTTTCCATGGTCGGAGTGCTAACTTCACGGACATAATTAGACATAATAATAATAATTTTAAATTCACAATTGTGAAATACATGTTTTGGAAATATACATTGGAAATACATTTCAAAATTTAGTTTCATTAAAATTTATACGTCATTATAATTCAAAATTTATATTAAATATTTATGAATAATCATATTATAATATATTATGTATATTATCAATTAAGAACTTTAATTTCAATAACTAATGAATTTTATTGAACTTTTTTTATATTATATAATATACAAAAAAAGTTGTGTTTTATTTACTTCAGTGAGGCCCAAAAACTTTAGTTAAGACACTCGTACTCTCACAAGCTTTGAATGTTTCTTGCAGTCACTATTGTAACGTAGCAACTAGCCTCTTAACTCTCTTACTTAGCACGGATGAGTAGACAAGGACATTCAAGGCAGGATCTCCATGGTAACGCTATGTAAGTAGGACTGCACCAGATTGAGTAGAAAGGGGTTAAATCTAGATGAATAACTCAAAAAAAAAGAAGAACTTGACCTGGGTGGAAAACTGTAATAGTTATACCTGCCTTAAGTTTTGTTTATAGTATTGCCCAATTCGTGATTAATTATAATCTGATTTTGATAACCTAATGTTACACCACATAATGCATTGTAACTGTTTGAGTCGAGAAAAAGTAAATATTAAAAATAGCAGTAAAATATTTAAGTGGATAGCCGTTCATCGCTCGCGCTCTGCTTTCAAAATCTGAATCGGCTAAAGGTCGTTCATAGACAATAAAAGGAAGAAGAATCCTCCAAATTTGCCAGTCCTTTGGTCGGGAGGAGGTCTTAATCTAAATAAAATTACAACGATGGGACATGTGCGTGGCGGCCAATCCCTAAAATACTGGGTTTCGAAAAAAGAAGCTGAGATTGCAGCACCTCCCGGTCATGGCACGTGGAACGAGAAGCTGAACCGTGAGGAGAGACGCCATTCTATCGTGAGTGTCCGGCCAGTAGAAGTGCTTAAAAGGTAGATCGTAAAAAACTGAAAATTGGCCTGGAAAAAGGAAGCAGACAAGAATAGGGTAAAAGGAGTTAGCCATAAAAAGTCTCTCTCTCTCAGTCTTTCCTGACAACAGGTGAATGCAGAATAATTATTCTGATGTACATGAGGTGTGGGTGTTATGTGAAAGTGTGAGTACGTGTAAGGGAAAATCAAAGTTGTACAAAAAGGATGGAATTAAGGATGAAATAAACATTAGAGTAACAAGCTAACGTTAATTGTGAAACACACGTGATCGCCTGATTGGTGCATGTGCGTCATTTCAACGTAAGCATATAGTTCTATATATAAGTGTAGTTATTAGGTTTATGTATGTAGGGTTCTATGTTAAATGTATTCGTGATTAAAAATATGATTGTCTGCGACTGACTGGTGTATATGAATTTGTATGCTGTTTATGTATGTATGTATCGGATGGCTAATGGTAGGCTTGAGGTAAAAATTTTTTTTGTTTAAGAGGATCATACTACTGCTGGTTAAAGTCACACGCCCGATGCTCAGTTTACCGAACTACCGTTTGAAGCTCCTCGAGCATCAGTGATATACTTATACATTTCATCTGAACCTACTAACGCGTATTGATGCCTTGTCCTAGACAACATTTTACCAAACCCCTCATTATTCCCTATGTAACGTTCATTATCACTCACGTTAGGTGAATAAAGTAGCTATCAAATTCATTTTATCTGATTAGAATTTGAATGATGTTGAAATGTCCTTATGTCCCAAGTTTAACCGAAAGAGTCAAGTAAAATTACTTATCTAATCGATTTTATATTGTTTCATAATTTTTCATATTTCCGTAATTAATACTCAATAACTGCCTAATGTATTTTTATTTACTTCTCAATCGTGTTATTTTTTTGTTCTTATCAGCGTTACATCTTTTTCTTTTTTACGCTGCACTTTCAAAGAAACAGCTGTCAATAACAATAGTTGTACTTTGTTTTCTGCAATCATGGATCAGTTTTTCAAGAAAACGCGCAATGTTTAACACCTATTCAAATAAAAGCCGACTTCCCGTGCGTTCTGTTCAGCCAGGTGGCGAGCTCCGGGATCAGGCGGTGGGTCTATCTCCCGGTCTGCTCACCATGCCATCTCATCTGCCATTTCTCGACGAGTCTGCACCTTCCATCCTTGCGGATGGCCTCCTTTGCGCGATCGATTTCCTGCAGGTCGGCGTAGGTAAGCTCCTTGCGAAGCTGAAAGGTCTCCTTCCTTTCCTCCGCCAATTAATCTATTGGTGGGACCCTCGCCAGGACCAACACAGCACTCGTCGAGACAGTTCTATATGCTTCAAATTGACCACGCTCGCCACCAGTCTCCTTTTCGCTTCCCTGGGTGCAACAATGTTTGGCATAAGCCGAGCCAAGTTTACTCCACATTGGGTGGCTTTGGCAGCTGCGATCTTTAGGTGTTCGCCAAAGCTAAGCCTACGATCCAGCTACACCCACAGGTACTTAATGCTTGTTTTCCACTCGACCTCATGCTCTCCGAGAACGATTCTTGGGTATTGGAAAGATCTCCTGTCCGTAACAAGCAAAGCCTTGGTTTTCTCGGGGGCCATTTTCAGGCCTCTTCTATCCAACCAGCGCTTCGCTCGCCACATACTTTCATTGATCCTCAGCTCTAGGATTCTGACGTCGTCAGCGGTGAACACGACAAGTGCGTCATCCGCGAAGCCGACGATGCTCGTTCCAGCAGGTAGGCCTATGCGCAGGAAGTCGTCGTACATGACGTTCCATACGAGTGGACCCACCCGCGACCCTTGAGGGGCGCCACATGTCATCTCTTCTTTTAGAGACCATTTTTCGCCCTCGTATATCACCCACCTGTTGCTCAGGTAGTCATCTGTCATTCGCAATAGGTAGTCTGGAACCTTTTCCGCATCATCGCCTCGATGCAGATATTCCACCTCTTGGTGTTGAACGCATTGCGTATGTCAATGCTGATCAACACGCAGAATCCCTTACGCTTACCAGTTCCTCTTCTTGCTTTAGTGGCGATGTCTACCACTGCCAGGATGGCGTCAACTGTGAACCTGCCTTTCCGAAAGCCGAACTGGTTTTCCGAGAGACCGTTCTCCCCGACGAAGAGAGCCTGAAGCCGCTGTAGAATCAACTCCTCCAGAAGCTTCCCCATCGTATCCAATAGGCATATTGGTCTATACAACGAGGCAACCCCTAGAGGTTTGTTGCCCTTCCTCAGCAGGACCAACCTCTGCTTCTTCTAGATTACGAAGAACCTCCTCTCCCGAAGACAGGAGTTGAAGGTTTCAAGGAGGATCTCCGGGTATGCCCCGATCACTTCTTTGAGGATCTCGTTCGGCACCCCGTCGATACACGGTGCTGTATTTGCCTTAAGCCTTCCACCCGCTCTCTTTAGATCTTCGAGAGTGAAGAGTGTCTTTGGAACGGCTCCACGTGTGGAAACAAGCTCCGCATAATGTACTTTACTCGATCGGAATTATCCAGGCCTGGGGTCTTTCTTCTAGTCACCATTCTCTTGGTGACTATTTTGAAAGCGAGATCCTATAGGTCCTTCTCGACCTCACCGATCAAGTCTTTCTAGCATTGAAGTCGGCTTTTCTTTATGCCTCGCCTCAAAGCTGCTTTTGCCCCTCTCCATGCCTCGTGCAGCATAGCATCCCCCTTTGATCGGATGCATTTTTGCCGCGCTGCGAGGCATTCTCGACGTAGGGCTGCCAACTGGTCGTTCCACCAGTATATCGAACCCTTGGCTTGCCTGCGCTTGCGGCGAGGCATCGTGTAGTCGCAAGCCGTGACCACCATCTGCCTCGCCAAGCGCGCAGTAGCTTCAAACGACCCAGTAGGGCAGACCCAGCCAAGCTCATCAATGAGCCTAGTTTCTTCGAGGTGTTCTTGAAGCCTTTCCCTGCTGAGTCGTCTCGTGTTCCAGGAGGGGCTCCTTCCTTCGCCGCCCCTACCCTTATCCACTGCTTGCCACCGTTGTTCTAAATTAATTTCGATGCGCCAGTGGTCACTCAAGGTTATTACCTCGAGAATCGACCAGTCGCTTATCCTTGAGGCGAGGCGACGTGCGGAAATCGTAAGATCAATTATTGACCCCCCCCCCCCGCTCCTCGTCTGAACGTAAATTCCCTGCCCTGATTTAAAACGATCAGGTCATTCCTGGCGACCATGTTGCCAACCAAGATTCCCCTCCTATCTAGGCAGGCCTCACCCCACTCGCACGACTTACTGTTAAAGTCATTCCCTATGAGGGTCCGCCCGACAGCCTCGCTGAGGCTCTTCTCAAGGAGGAGGATCTGGGTCTCGAAGACCTCGAAAGGATCGTTGGGGGACAAGTGGCAGCTGTACACACGCACACCCGCCACCTCTACCCAAACGAACCCCGCGTCGGACTCTAGGAAATCCCTCACGGTCAAATCAGGGCTACAAACAAGGATACCAGCCCTCTTTGATGCATCCTGATACCAGGTTGAGCTGCAGGAACTTCAATATCTGCCTCTCAATCTCGGAAGCTCTTCCCGGAAGACCGGGCAGCAGCTGTCACCAGAGACATGGGCGATATCTTTGTCGCCCCTGCCTAAGCACGTCAGGCACCTTGGCGGCGCCTTACAGCTCCTGGCCAAGTGCCCCGTGGTGCCGCATCTCCAACAGGCATTCTTCCTGTCGGGGTTGCCACAGCCTCGGGACCCATGGCCGTAACCAAGGCACTTGAAGCCTCAGGCGATACCAAAATATCTGAGACACAAGCTTTTAAAAAAAATATTAGGCACAAAAGTTGTTAGACTTTAAAAGTTCTATTAAATAGTGAATTCAATTATGAGTTCGAAACCCTAGTTTGAGCTCGACTAAGTCCAAATTAATTTTTTTGAATGGCAAAATAAATTATTCAAGACAAATGTATTTATTCGAATGTTCTGTTTTAGTTTATAACCTGGATAGCCTATTTCAGCCCTTGAGCCCCTTCGAGTGCAATGTGACCTAACTCAATCTATAAAGTGCATTTGACAGGAAAAAAAATATTTTTCATCAGGCTGTAAACAAGTGCCAATATAACACATAGATACAATTGTTTTTTGGATTTTTCGATCATTCTAAATAGCGTTTGTTTCAGAAGTACTTTATTCTATGCTATGAATAAAATCGAGTTCGATGCGTACAAAATGTATTCTAACCTGAACTCGAACCCGTATCACTACCAACCCGGATTCCTCTCAACGTCCAAACTGAAGCACAATTAAAAATTTCAAGAATTCGAAACTAATCGAATCCTCAAAACACAAAAAACACAACCAAATTTGGACCAAAATCACCACAAGAAAAAACCTTGAGAAAACTAGTTGAAAAACTACTTGAGACTAGTTGTTTCGACTATTAATACACCTACTAGATTTTTTAAACAAGATTTTAATATGATACTTGAAAATTCATTATCAAAGTCAAATTATACTGTTAAAAATAGTTGAGAATTTCAAAAGATTATAGTCACAAAGACAATACCTGATGGTGATGTAATGATTTCTTTGGATGTTGTTGTAATGTTTCCGAACATTCCTTTGGATTTGGTCAAAAAAGCTGTTTCAAATAGATGGACAAAAGTTAAATCACATACAAAAATAGATAAAAAAGAGTTTCTCAAAGGATCAGATTTCATTATGAATTCTACTAAATTTAAATTGAACGGTAAATTCTATAAACAAAAATTTGATACCCCAATAGGTTCTGTTATTTCTCCAATATTGGCTGAAATAGTCATGGAAGATTTGGAAAAGACTGTCTTTGAGAGGTTGGAGTTTATTATGCCCTTCTATTTTAGATATGTTGATGATACTTTATTATGTGTACCTTTGGATAAGTTGCAAACAGTTGTAGATACTTTTAATGACTATCACCCAAGAATTCAATTTACCCATGAAATGGAAAGAAACAATAGAATTAGTTTTTAAATGGATTTGGACTTGGAAATAATTAAACTTGATAATAGTAAAATAGTGTCAAATTGGTACAGAAAGAGTACATATTCTGGTAGTGTTAAATTTTATCTCAAATTATCCCTTTCAAAATAAAGTCGCTATTATTAAAAATCTAGTTGACACAGCTGTGTGTTTGTCTAATGAATCATTCCATTCAGAGAATTTAGATTTTGTTAGAAAATTTTTATTTTTTAATCACTACCCACAAGATTTGATTGAAAAACGTATAGAAAGTAGAATTCAACAAATTAAAAGTAGAAAGAGTGGAAACGTGGAGACGGATACACAAAGTGCAATTTTTGATAAAAATAACACTATTGTTCTTCCATATTTTGGTCAAATTTCAAAAACAATTTAATCTATGTTAAAAATATTTCAAATTCATACAATTTTTAGAATAGCGTTTGGGATGGAAGGACTTATAACTTTGGGTAAAGACGTCTTGAATAGATTAGAAAAAAGTGGTGTGATATACAAACTGATTTGTAAAAGGTGTAAAATGACTAGTGTGGGACAAACGGGCAAACTTCTTAATACTAGAGTAGAAGAACACAAAAAGAATCTTGGGAGAAAGTGTAATTATCATAATGTTTTGTCTGATCATGGAAAGGAATACGCTGATCATGACATTGACTGGAACAATGTAGAGGTTTTACACTCGGAAAGTAATAAGGGAAAAAGAGAATTTATGGAAATGTTATATATAGAAAGAGAGGGAACATATTTTATAAATTTAAAAACGGATTTGGCTAAATATAATGGCTGTCATGACAGCATGATAAGTGATCTTTAAAGACAATGTTCCACAGTAAATATTCTTGAGGTTTCTAGATTCTGCGAAACGATTTAAATTTTATTCGATGCCCCTTGGGGTCTTTCAGGTGCTTAAAAGGGAGGGATACACAAGGTCTTGTTGCTGTTTCCTGTTGGCGTTCCATGGAGAAGGGTCTACGTTCCCATGGAGGGTGATAGGAGACGCAACAATTATTAAATATTTTTATTTTCTGTAGTATTACAGCTTTGAAGAGGGTGCTGGAAGAGCACCGAAACGTCGGCGAGTAGTTTAAATTTTTTTTATGTAAATGGTGGTAGGTAATAAAGGCAAAAGAGGACGAAAGAAAGAAAAAGAAGGAAGGGGTTTTGGAAGGTTGCCTTCTTTTTTCTTTCCTCCTTTTTTGTTTGCTTTTTCAAGGTTTTTTCTAGTGGTGATTTTGGTCCAAATTTGGTTGTGTTTTTTGAATTTTGAGGATTTGATTAATTTCGAATTCTTGAAATTTTTAATTTTAACATGTATTCTGAACAAGAGTGAAGTGGTGACGATTTTGATTGTTGTTTACAATTCTGTGAAACTATGATCAGGTGGATTGACACTGATTCCAAGTTTTCGTATACAATTTTTTAAAATGAAGAAACCTTTTAATTGAATTGCCATTTTTTAACAATGAAAATTTGACTACAGTTATAAAAGACGGAATTCTCATAAGCGATATAGTCGCATAAAAAACAGGGAATGACTTCAACATTAACCAAACGGCACTTATCATTTCCGAGTACATTGAGAATCCCATATTTAGTTTTTATAATCGTATACCTTATCATCAATCCGTAAAAATTGAAAATTTCGAATAAATTTTTGAAGATCTTGCCTTAGACGATACAAGTTGTATGCATGTAAGCCGTTTTGTGAAACTGTGTGGAGTACATGTGCTACGCAGGCCAGACAGTGCTTCATTTTAAGTTGTTCTGCGTGGTGCACGTGTAGTATTCAGTACATGAAGGAATACACTACACAGAACCATGAAATTCAATACGGAATTTATCAGCAACCCCAGATGTTAAACGAGTTGAATAAGATCCTTCTACAATTATAAATTGCCATATACGTCGGTTACTACCGTGTTTAAAAATAGTGAATTTTCATCCAATGTTAGGACTTACAGGAATAAGAATACGCAGAGTATCAGCCTTTGAATGTCTACGAAGAACAAAAAAGAGTCTGCTGTGGCTTCGGTGGCGTAATCGGTTAGCTTACAGCTCATCTAAAATAGGGACCCCGGTTAAAGTACGGTCTGAGGCAGGCTTTTTCTCGCTCTTTAATAATTTTCTGAAAGAATCGTAAAATTATATATATATATATATATATATATATATATATATATATATATATATAGATTATACCCTCTGTATAGTTGCTAAAGCACGGATTGGACTCGGAAAAATTTTGTGATATATCATTCCTTTCATCCACCTTTAAAAGAAATAAGAGTTCTTCAGGAGCACTTTGTGTAAACATATGTAATTAATTAGTTTGGTTACAGATGGGAGATATGGTAGCGGCCTTAGTAAAAGGATCAGAAGAAGAGGAAAACTGGATCCTTGCTGAAGTTGTTAGTTTCAACCCCACAACTAATAAATACGAAGTGGACGATATAGATGAAGAACAAAAAGATAGACATACTTTATCACGTAGACGCGTAATTCCCCTACCATTAATGAGAGCTAACCCAGAAACGGATGCTAATGCTTTATTTCCAAAGGAATCTATAGGTAAGAGTGCGCTTTTATATATAAATTTTTAAATTATAACGGGCATAGCCGGGTTTCCATGTTAAATTCCCTTTGAACCAAATGAAATTTCATACCAACTATTTGAAAGCATTTGACTTGAAAACGACCGAGTAAGTACTATATCTATCCATTTTATTGATATAACATGTTCGTAGTCCACTGAGTAGTAAATGGACACCCTCAATACCCCTCTACAGACACTCGAAATACTTATCAGGACGTATTTTGCAGAAAATATCATTTATGTGCCTCAGCCGCGGAAACTCGTTTTTCCGTTACAGCTGAGAGTAAAGTAATGTTGTATATTCCGTTACAGAGGAATACAATGTAGAAATTGAACTGCGCATGTGCATTATAGTCTTACAGCGGAACGCAATCTATTTCTTATTCTTCTTCTGCTCACTTCTTCTTCGTACAGCGGAACGCAATCTATTTCTTATTCTTCTTCTTCTCACTTCTTCTTCGTACAGCGTTAGCACTGACTACTACACAAGACCGATAAAATCAAAATGGCCGGGACTAGTCGCCAATTTGCGCCCGCTTCGTACAACTAGCGCAGCAAACAACTACAATAAGTACTAGATTAAATTCCAATGTATGCATAAAAACTCGTATCCGCACCACAGTCACATAAAATAGAATATGTGCCAATGCACACAATTCGGGACATTGCGAGACTCGCGACAATGCTCGCAGGACTGATCGCGCCTCGGATTCGTCTCGGCTTTGTCTCGACTTCGTCTCGGCTTTGCCTCAGCTACGTCTTGGCTACGCCTCGACTACGCCTTGGCTTCGATCTCCTGCGAACATTGTCGCTCGTCACGCAATCACCCTCATTGTGTGCCTAGGCACATAATATACTATTGTGCTACGGAGCTCGGCCATTTTCGGACTCGACCAATGTATTCAGTCTTTGCCTCAAAAGGCTTGACTCAGCTCCTAGCAACGCAATATACTGTTTCTTGCTTCTAAAAAACACTCGAAGTAGATTTTTTATTCATCACTTTAGATAAAAATTAAAAAGTACTTGACACCTGCTTGTTATTTTGTACTCTTCAAATACAGTTATTTTTTAATGAATCCTTAACTGTGGGATTTTGTTATTAGTCTTTTATTATTCATACATTTTTCACAACTTTTGAATTGTTTTCACAGCCATAAATTGATTCCTCGACTTACTTTGTATCATTTGATTTTTTTCAGACTTAACATTTGAATTAAAACTGTGGATCATTTTACTTGAATTTTATCAAAGACTTCTGAAAAAAACCAATCAAATGAAGCAATATTTTTATGCGCTCACTCATTGCGTTCTTGATAAACGCTATTACTCCTAAAAATCTAATAAATAAATGATTGCTATTGTGTGCGGTGACTTTTCCGATCGAATCAAGTGTCTTATGGTAGAAAATACTACCATTAATTTTTCAAATAAATTGTTTACCTAAAAAAAGGCAAAAAATGAAAATTGAAAAATTCGCTATAACTATCGGACGCAAAATTTGACAAAATTTCAGGTCAAGTGCTTTCAAATAGTCAATATGAAATGCCATTTGGTTCGGGGGCACTTTAACATGGAAACCCGGATATGCCCTTTCGACGAGTTCTTCTATTACCTATAATTTTACAGCTTGTGGATATTTATCTTGCACTGCTTATTATTACAAATTCAATTAAAATATTACGCGTTTTCTATTACTGGCCATTTACAATTCGTGAAGGTTGAAAAAAATCTATAATCTTCACGAGTATCACAAATTTCACGAGAACTGCGACTGGCAGTTGTGATATGGGGATCTTGGTGTACCTGCCCATGAATGCGTATTGTGTTGCATATAACAAAAATGAACGAGATAATAATATATTGTGTAACAAGTGAGAAAAGTATGCAATTAAAGATGAGTGTCCAAGTCCAAAGGGCGAGGCATAGCCGAAAACGAACCGCAGACGCGTCCTGCAAACTTGACATGACAGGGTTGTATGATTCCCTTACATGTTGCAAACGATATTTTTTATAACGGCCTCTTGCCATGCACGTAGAGATTGCAGATCGAGGTCCGTCCTTTCGGGTTATGGTTGTCAAAATTAATTCGGTAACTCAAATTGGTGATGCTAAAGATCGGAACCTTTTATCGTTGCGCAAACGTCAAAAGAGGGTGAACAAAAGAGCAAGAAGTAAATCATATTATTTGACGGGCTAATTCGAAAATCTACACTGAGAGACTTTTCGTTAGAGTAAATGATAAAATTGAATGATATAACAATGAATATTATAACCTGAAAGGTATATTTGAGAAATTCATATTATGATTATGAATTTGCCAGAAACCTAGCGACGCGCAGCAAAAATGAAAACATTCATTCTCGGTCTTTCGTATAATTCGATTCGGAATGTCATCCGAGTGCTACCGAGGTTTTCAGATTGGCTTCGTAGACTCAATTCAAGTCTGTCCAACTGAGTAGTGGCTTATAAGCGAGATTCCTTTCGGAATATGGCAAGCGAGAATAGCCGAGGGGCTTCAGGCGTTAGGAATGCGTTAGAAAAAGACACAAGAATTTTTAATTCAGAGACGTCACTTCTGAAGGTCAAACCTTTTGGTGAAGTGAGTGATTTTTCATATAATGGTTTTCAAATTCACATATTCTTTGTTTCGCCTCGCAACTTTGATATGGTGAGTTTCAAATTCTCGTAGGTTTTATAACAGTTAGTAGAACATATATTCCATTTATTCAAACGAAAATATCAACTTCGCCGCTTGAAAACCTCCATATTAATTTCTGATACGTAAAACCTGTTCGCCTCATTTTGAAACGATATTATACTAATAAGCAATTCATTTTTATGATTTACTCTTACGAAAAGTCTCTCAGTGTAGGAATACGTAAAATTGATATTAATTCGTACTTCATTTCGTGTAATTCCGCCGTCGCAACTACTGTTCTTTGGGTTGGTGCAATGTCCTGGTGAAACATGATTTTTCTCTTGGTCAAATGCGAACGTTTGTTCTTGATTTCCTGTTCCAAACGTTGTACTAGCTCACCATAATACTCTCCGTTAATATTTCTACCTTTCTTTAGGTATTTCACAAAAATTACCCCGCAGGAACCCCAGAAGACTGTAGCCATCACTTTGCCAGCTGACAGAATTGCTTTCGCCTTCTTCGGAATCGGTTTGTCCTTTGCAGTCCACGGTTTTCATTGTTTTTTTAATCTTCGAAGTGTAGTGGTGGACGCAAGTTTCGTCAACAGTAATAAAACGTAAAAAATCTTCATGTAAAATGTTGTTGCGCACCCGTCGTATATGATACATATATGTTTGAACTCAGCAGCCCAGATTTTCAAGGTCGTGAATCAAGAAGCAGCATCTCCATAGGCTGAATCTAGTCCAGCTTTAATTTATTTAAAACGTTTCTGAAAGTGTCGCTTAATGAATGATGAATTTATGAAATGAAATAAATAAAAATGGATTTCACAAATATAGACACAAATTCGTAGGACAAAGTTTCCAATCTTCTCAGAACTGTCGACTTACTGCTTTTTGTTAATCCTTTAACCACTGAAATCGAAATACGAGGTATTTTGTTATGAGATAGAAATGGCTGTATCTGTCAAACCATTCAACTGAGTTCGTTCCCACCGACACCGTTCGATACGTACATTCAATCTGCAAAAGAAGTCTGGCGGTCAGAGCGAACAAATTTTTTGGTTTAAATATAATTGGATTTTAGTGAAGACCTTCTGTGGACGATCTTAGTGATTTAAGGGTGAATTTGGCAAATTACATATGTGATGAAGATATTTTATTAGAGAAATTATTAATAGCCACAAAAACTCTTATTTCTGACAGTCTTCTTGTGAGTGAAAAATTTCAAAGTTGAGAAATAGAACAAAAATGCACATCCAAAACTTAGTTCGAAGTATTCAATATTACTCAAACCTTTGTTCTTTCACAGCAATTTAAATCTGCTTTATCACCATATTTTCAATTTGGTGTGACTTGACAATTTTTGAAATGGTAAACGAATATTTTCCTCCATAATTTAGCTCAACATTCTAGAACACAATTGAAATAGCGTTTTAGAACTTCGATACAATATTCTTACTAGAATATTATAAATCAGTTCTAGAACTGATTTGGCACTGACACGGTTATAACAGTTTTATAGAACATCGAAGTGACATTATTAAGGCACGGTTCTGGAAATAAAATGAAACTAATAATAATTTATAGCTTCTATGACATGCTTTTTCCAAAATATTTTCTAATTTTTGTTCTAGAACACCGTTATATCACGGTTCTAGAACTAAATATAATCTCATAATCTATACAAATTAGGCCTTGTTTGTTCCGGAATATTTCCATAATATGAAAATATCTATCACATGCGGGTTTCTCTCGGTGCATTTATTAATTGCAGGATGTAATTTTAGCAATTTTCAATATATAAACAGTCGATACATGTCTAAGAGTCTCTTAGTTTAGATTTTGGAGATTAATTACTAGACTCAGAAGACGTCGAAGTCGAAAATAGTGTGAATAAGTGCCCTGCTATTTATTTAAAAGTCCAGGGGATACAAACGGAAGTTCTTGTAGATTCCGGAAGCGAAATGACATGTATTTCAGAATAATACCAAGACTAAATAAAAAATATATTACGAAAGTAGATTTGCTAATAAGGCTCAAGGGAAAAATCGATTTGGAAGAAAATTTTATTGAACTATAAAATAAGGGGAAGAAAATACAGGTTAAATTAATAAATGAAGAAAAGTATTATATATATTAGGCTAATCCATGAGATAGATATGGAGTCTAATAACGAGTTAGTAAATATTCATCACGAGAAGCTTGCATTTTGAAAACAGTTTCGAAGATACATATATATAGATAAAGAATTTAGAGAAATCAAGGAATATAATTATACTTTTGATGGGAAGCCTCTTCTTCAAAAGAATATAACTTATTTTTTTTTGCATAAAGAAAAATTGTACTTCATATGTTTTCTTCAGTCATTTTCGTGATCTTTCAACTGGTTGTAACCATTTCGAAACAAAATAAAAATTTGACCACCATTTCTGAAAATCAAGCTAATTTTTCATATTACATAATATATACGCGGTTAGTGTAACTGCTCTCTGTTAAACACATGTGGGATGTTTAGAAACCTAACCTCAAAATTTAAACATATGATATTTCATCACGTGACATAAAAATCACTTGACAGGGTTTGTTTCTTTCTCCATTTGTTTCTTCATTTGTCTAGATTTGTTTCGTTGCTTCGTCACTTCTACCACTAGAGTTCCACTATTTTCGTTTCCCATGAGAGAATAGTATATTACGTGCCTAGGCGCACAATGAGGGTTATTGCGTGACGAGCGACAATCCTCGCAGGAGATCGAAGCCAAGGCGTAGTCGAGGCGCGATCAGTCCTGCTAGCATTGTCGCGAGTCTCGTAATGTCCCGAATTGTGTGCATTGGTATTCATCATGATTCTCGTCCATTGCACTTGATATTTCGCGACTAGTCCCAGCCATTTTTATTTTATCGATCTTGTGTAGCAGTAGCTTGTTGTAATAGAGCATGCGCTGCTCAAATGTACAAGGCTTTGTCAGTAGGGTGCTAACGCTGTACGAAGAAGAAGAAGAATAAGAAGAAGATTCTGCTCCGCTGTGACTATATGCGCATGCGCAGTTCAATTTTTACATTATATTCCTCTGTAACGGAATACACAACATTCCGTTACTCTCAGCTGTAACGGAAAAACGAGTTTCCGCTCCTGAGGCACATAAAATACTTTGACTCATACTGCAAGGATTCCTAATCAAGTTCAATCAGATATTGACACTTTTGTTGACGATGATGATGCAGATAATATTGAATGTAATCCAGATTTTTCAATACTTGATCAAATTATCGAAAAATTCAACGTCTCTAAAAGTAGACAAGAAAAATTTCAACTCCTTTCACTTGCACCAAAATCTTGGGGACGTAGAAAACTAAGGAAGGTGTTTGGTACGTCAGAGCGGCAAGCAATTAAGGTGAAACAATTAGTTTCAGAACATGGAATTCTTATACTCCCGAATCCAAAAAAAGGAAGAGCATTATTCCTGGAAATTGAAACACTTGCAAAGACTTTTTATGAACGCGATGACATTAGTCGAATGATGCCAGGAATAAAAGACTTTGTGTCGGTAAAAATGATGATAGAACTCGTTCACATGTCCAAAAAAGACTTCTACTATGTAATATCAATGAGCTGTATGTACAATTTACAGCAGAACACGAAGGTCTGAAGATAAGTATTTCAAAATTTACAAAACTTAGACCTCGTCATTGTGTTCTGGCAGGAAGCAGTGTCAGTCATAATGTGTGCGTTTGTGTGCACCATGAGAATATAAAGTTGATGCTAAATGAGATCAATATTCAGCATTTGACAGAGAATACTGACATGAGTTTAAACAATTATCATGATTGTCTGGATTCTATTGTATGCCCTGAATCTTCAAGTTCCTGTTTTCTAGGAGAGTGTGAAATCTGCCCAGGTACTGCAAAGTTGAAAGAAAATTTGAGAAATGCTTTTGATGAACATGAAATCGTTGAAGTAAGATTCGAAATTTGGCTACAAACCGACAGATGTACTTTGCAAATTTTGGTAATGGATACCGATGAATTCCTGGTTGATTTCTGTAATCGGTTGTTAAAATTTAAAACTCATCACTTTGTTTCAAAGATGCAGTCATCGTTTTTGTAATAACCGAAAAGAAAATTTATTTGCAGGTGAGTTTTTGATTTGCTTCGATTTTGCAGAGAATTACGCCTTCGTCGCTCAGAATTCAGCTCAATCATTTTACTGGAATAACGACCAAGCTACAATCTTCACTGTCGTGATTTATTATAAAGATGGTGTAGAGCGGAAACACAGAAGTATCGCGATAATATCCGATGATTTAGCTCATGACACGGTGGATGTTAATGAATATCAGAAGATCATAATAAATTATCTGAAAAATAACTTTGAGCCAAAGAAAATTTACTATTTCACTGATGGCGCTGGGCAACATTTCACATTAACTTTCAAATTAAAATTGTAACGGGGAGAGAGAAATAGTAAGACCATAAAAGGAAAAAGACTTGTATTAATAAACGACGACAGACTCGAAACTAAGAATAGACCAGGGAACCTCATCGGAATGCAGTGTGTACACAAGGCTCAATTATCTACCGCTGCATCAGAGGAATAAAATAAAAAAGAAAAAAAAAACTAAGTTGGAAATATTTTCACCCTTTTCTTGATACATGGAAGTGCGAATCAAGGAAAAGAGGCCAGGTTTGCCACGTGCCAAGGACAAGTCACCCTCGCAGAAGTTCTTAATATGTTTTTTCTGAGAATCAAGCCTAGGCTGGTATTGATTGAAAAATGGCGGATTTTCTACAGTATAGATGTCCATAAAAGCAGGTGTTTTCCTTGCAAATCTCCAGTATCTTCCCAACTTCCATCCGCACCGTTACTCTGCCCAAAAGTCTTCTTCTTCAGTCTGTCACCGCGAGTTCTTCCCTCCTAAGAAGCTACTCCGGGAAGTTCTCCCGTTAAAATAAGTTACATCATTTATCGGTACGATCCTCCTCAGTGAAAAAGAAAGATGTTGCATTATCAGTGTCTTCAATTATCGTGAAGAAATTCCAGTGCCTCTAGTTCCAGTGATGGCTCCCAAGGTTCCAAAGACAGTTCCAGCTGGAATAAAAATAAGGAAGTTTTAGTTTAAGCAAATCTCTCCCTCTCTCTCTTTCTCTAACGCGCGCGCTCGCGCGACAAACTTGTTAAATAAAAGGTTAATAATTGTAAAATTCAATGATTATTTTATTGTTAGCTATCCCTAACCCTTGCTTCGATTGAGAAATCATTCCGATTTCTTAAACGAACAAAAAACAGGGAAAATAATTATAATAATGATAATAAAGGTTGGTTACTAGGACGTTAAAAATTTATCGGAAAAATGCTTTTCATTGTATAAATCAAGGAACCAATGAAAGGATTAATGTAAACATTACTGCGTGCATGATTTTATCGACGCAAGTTATAGACAGTTCTACAGATCAACAGAATGATCAATATGGAATTACCATGTGTCTTTATAATACCTACATATGATAACAAATCGACTGACCCAGAGAGAAAGTAAATGAAGACCTACAGTACCAACGCAATACTACATGCAATTATCACACACATTAGAGTCACAACATGTAACTTGCAATAACATGTGACTGGTCATAACATGTAGCTCGTCATAGTTGACCTTTCAAAGTTCTATAGAAATCGAAAGTTCCAATTGAAGTCAGTCCAGTGTCATCATTTTTTATCGCGAGGTCAGTCTAGTCCAGTGTCATCATTTTTTACCACGAGCTCAGTCCAGCCAGTGCACTCCAGTCAAGTCCCATCAGATTATTCACCGCCAGTTGGTCCAGTTTTATTTCGACGCCGAGTTCTACGACTGTAAAAAGTAAAGGGGAATCGCCTTAACAAATCCTCTCTATAACCTGGGATCAGAGAATCGACTATCTCAACCAACTTCCAAGCCAGGGTAATTACTAAGTATTTCAACTTTTATATACCCATTTCCATTTTTCCATGGTGCTTACTTAGAATAGTTTTCATGTTAATAAATATATATATATATATATATTCTTATTATTTCTTGGAAAAGCCTTAGCTTCTTTGACTATTTGATTTTTTTCATCAGTTAGTATACCTAGCGATGCTGGACGGATGAGGGCATGTATAGGCCCATTATTCTCAAAATGCGATGCAATAGGGCCTGGGTAGGCTGGGGTATACGCCTGTGAATGCAATGTGTGTGACGCACCGGCGCAGGTCGTAATTGTCGACGTGGTCGTCGTGGTGGAGGCAGCCAAGACGTGGGCGTTGAACGCAGTCGCTCCTAATATGCTTGCCAGATCAGACCGTTTTCGAGATACAGTCTGATCATTGCGCAATACTAATAGTGACGCGTCTAATGTGTCATTCGCATCCCATGGAATGTTTTCATCGCCTGATCTTTTCTTAATATATCGCACTATGTGATCTCTTTAAATTGGCACCACCCCCGCTGCGTTAATATTAAATGCAGTCGTGAGCCTACGAATTTCCGTTTCGACTAGAGTATATACCAGCAATTCGGTGGCGAGAATTGAAATTCACCGCTCAGTAGCAGCTCGATTCTCGCGAGGCACGAGCGCAGATGTAGATGCACGGAGTTTGCCGAGCTGTCGAGTGAGGTAAGACGGTCAAGCGTCGTACGCTAACTATACAAATTATGTCGAATGACAGTTGCGAGAGGATTACTTTTATTCTCTTGAACGTTTCACTTGATTTTTATGCTTTCCAGGTGGCTCTTTTACGTCCAAAGTTTTGAAATAATCTCACAAATAGTTCTATTATTTAATGAGACTATTTTTATTTTTTTGCAGTCGTGATTTTAATTTATAGATATTTAAAATCGACTGAGCTGCCAACCGAACAGCTATAAAATCGCACTACCAGAAAAACACAAGCAAAGAATCCACTCGCATACACGATTTTCGCGGCCTAGCACCGCCTACCCGCACTTTAGCTAATGTTGGTGTTTTATAGTGCAGAGCACTTTTATTCTTGTATAGCACTCTAGCGCTTTTGTTATTATATAGCGCTTTAGCACTAACATAAAAGATGCAAGGTATATAAAATGCCAATAAATAAAAATTTAAATCATGTAATATATAATATTAATGATTTCAAATTAATTAGTTGAGTTTGAAATTTTTGTCACTGCCTACATTATCGGAGGATCACTAGTCGCGTATCAGATAGGATACGTTGTCGACAGGTGTCCTCGTAGACAATTTCAAACTCTTATATCGCAAATAATGCAAATAAATTCAATATTTAAAGAATTTGAAAATCTTTCTGTGGAAAAAAGCAATCGAAAGACCTGGGCTCGTATCCCAGCGCAGTCGAAAGCGTCGTTTTTTTCACAGAAAGATTTTCAAATTCTTTAAATATATAATATTAATATTTGTATATTATTGGAAAGTAAAAGGATCCAAAATCCTGCTTGGATAAGCGAGCACAAAATTCCTGAAAATAAAATTTTATATTTTTATCCTGATGATCGGAGGCTCCTTTCAGCCGTTGGGCGCTATTATAACGTGTGTGGCTTTCCGCTAAAACGTCAAAAAAGGACAAGTAATATCGCAAAGGATACGAGGATTTAGGAGTACCCTCGGCGTCACTGTCGTTAATAATGGCTGCTTTATAATGAACGCCTGACGTCTATTGATGCCATATTTATAATTTTTCTATCCTGGAAGAAAAACTTTGCAAGCAAAACGGGTGCCGACTAGGGTGGTTGGGTTCGAGAATGCCGGATCAGGTGTTCGAGGTCGAATCACATGGTACCTCTGGTATTTAAGATAAAACAAAAATAAACAAATTAAGCAACATTTATGTGAAAAGGCTACAATTTATTATTTCGGGTCCGGAGTATAATCTCATGGGCTTACTGGGCTGATGGCCACAATCTCGCGCCTCTACGCGTCTAGATCAAAATCCTGGGCGCCGTATGTGTCGCGCAGTATTATTACATTAGCTGAAAAAGCTGGCACACGCGCAGAAGCCAAGATTTGCGTGGGCGAATCGTCTTGTTAAAATGACGGCGACAAGCAACCGATAAGCTGAAGCGTCTCTATATCAACCTGCCCCATTAGCTTAAAACATGAGGGAGCAGATTTTAATTACGAAGAGTTGTCAACAATTTTCAGTCTGGTCAAAAAAACAAATACGAAGGACCCCACACCAAATGTACAAAAAATGGCCTTATCATAAATAATTGTAAAAAAAATTTTTTCTTGTATTTTCGAACCTGCAAACTAAAAATTCGAAAGAAAAATGTCAAAAAGATGGACAGTTTTTAGACAAACACTTGTCAAACTTTCGATTTTTACATGTATTTTAATGGAAAAATGCTTATTTTAGAAAAATGTTTTTAATCGTTGAAAACTCTATGATAGATTTGACTAAAACTTTTATATTTTGACGATCAGGCGTACCGAATCAAAAGATTCATACGAACGGACTAGAAAGATTAACGATTTTTTAGGTATACACCATGTTTTTGGGGGTGTTTTCGTACCGCTACGATATGAAATAAACGACTTTCAAATAAGTACAAGGTTGTTTTGTTATCCCTGGAAAATTGAATTCGGAATATGTACATGTCTTAATAACTAAAATCACTCAAAGTTTTCTGATTAATCTGTGAGGATATAGGAAATCATATTAAAATAAGTAGAGATTTTTTAGACGACAAAGATATATCTGAATATTTTTTGAATTGTTTATTTTTATTTATTTTTTTTAATCATCCCTTAATTAGAGAAGCGGATAAGTTAACATTTTGTAAGGGATAAATCTTCAAATATTTTTTGTATTAAGAATCAGGTGAACAAAATAACTTTAAGACATATACAGGAAGCGTCTTTTAGCAGGATTTGCATTAGAAATTATTATCAGGGTAGTTTAATCATCCCTAAGGGAAATCGATACTTATTAATAACCTGAATTTGGAATCTCATAGCACCTTTATATACAATGATAATGAGCATAAGTTTTCTTGCCATTTCATGATCAAATGAAAACTTAATATTGAAATTAGTATTTACATGATTTGTAACATATTTACATTATATATAAAGTTGGAGATCAGAGTTTAATCTACATCCATTGGTATCTCGGGCCCATTATTGGGATTTTGCTTCATTGGTCTCGCAGCAGCGTCTAACACCGAATTTAGTAGCAGTATGGAAGGATACCGAACATTTTGTTCGTACCTTGCGTAGCCGAGAAACCACAAAACACTCGCAACATGTGCGCACGTTCCAAGAGTCCTAGCTCCTGACTTGCAGGTAAAATAGTAACCAAGAACAGGATTTTCAGCCTCGACAATTTCTTCGTTTTCGGCATCCTCGGGACCAATGTAGGCTATCCATAGCTGATGTTTCGTAGCGTTATGGAACCGTGAAAAAATGCGGACTCTTATGATACCCAGATTGTCCCTATATGTATCCAATTGAAATAATTCCCCTTCTTCATTTTCTCTTTGTAGTTTATCTTGGATATAGGATGGGACTATTTGGATCCACTGACCACTTCTTCTATGCACTTCGTCTGCTTCTATTCGAGCTTGTAATATGTTTACTTATCGCGCTTTTTCTAGCATTGTTCGGGCCCTATCTGCATTCGCATCTTGCATAATAATAGGTTCATGGTAACGGTTTATCAATACCCCAGCTATTCGGTAGAAATGTCCAAGATTTGGAACATGCGGCATAACAAAGGTTCCACTGAAGAATTTGAAAATTGACTCCAGATGTCCGTTCCTAGCTTCCACTATCCATCGTGTTTTTGTCACCAATCGTGATGCATTTGCTTCTTCAGTGCTGAATTGCCGCTGACCTGGTCAAAGTAGCGATGGCATTTTAACTGATATGCTGCGATCCTGGAGCATTGGTAAAGCATGTCGGTATCCTCGATCTAATACAACAATGTCGTTTTCCTGAAACCATGTTCTCAAGCCGTCCACACCCCTTTCGAACTCGTTTCGCAGCATTTCTGCGTCATTATTACGCGAGTCAGAAAAGTATGGACCTTGAATTTCGAGAATATAGTCATCAGGAGCAACGACTAGGGCTGGTTTCACGAGATGTTTACTCTTGTGCACGCTGTAGGATTGACGTAAAACAGGAATTTTCATCATGATGTTCTGCGCAAGATCTAACACCATCTGGAATATACACATTAGAGTCAACGAAAACGTTAACTCTGCAATTGACTGACAGACGCTGAAGATTATTTTGAGGATTGCAAATAAGACATCTGTCTTTTCGAGTTTGCGACAAAACAATCAATCAAACGCTACTAGGATTATTCTCCACATCAGCTATTTCATAAACAATTGCTCGATTACAAATAATACATATTCTGATCTCAGCAGTTACTTCGAATGGAGTCTTACCTTCAGAATGACGCCTTGAAATTGCAATATCTCTTTTTACATCATTCTCCTGTCCATGAATATGTGACATTTGTTTTGGCGGAAAGCTGTTTTCTAAAAGCCATTGTGAAATAAAAGAAACAGTATTTAGTTCAAATATTTCTAAGCTAATGCATTACGTTCTTGTTCACAAAGGAAGCAATAAGACAAGCTTGCATTAATAAATGACTTCAAGATTAAGGCTGAAAATAACCAAAGATAATTCACACTGTACTTTTCCAAACACGTTAAAATTGATAACAAAAAATATAAGTTAAGTTCACTTATATTCAAGCGATAATAACGGTAGTGATAATTGAAATATAAATACACTCATAATATGTAAGAAAATAATTAATAGTAACTAGTACCAACCTGTGCAAACTTGCTTTAACTTGTTTCAACCTGTACCAATAAGTTGTAAGAATTATATTTTTACCCGGAAAAGTTTAAATATTGTTCCAACCTCTATCAATAAGTTATGAGTATATTTTTACACGAAAGTTCAATTATTCTTAAACCGAAACTTGCACCAACCTCTGAAAACCTGCTGTAACTTGATCCAACCTATACCAATAATTTACAAGAGTATTTTTACACGGGAAGTTTAAATATTCATAAACGCAAACTTGCCCTAACCTGTACAAACCTGCTCTAACTTGGGTAAAGCGAAGATGTAAGTATCTTCTGTATCGCGCTGGGCAAGCCAGACCTCGGGGACCAATGCAGGCTGTATAAGCGCTTTGGCGGTGTGCAGGCTGCGGTGGTCCGTTTAACCGAGGCGTACGCTCGAAACTTGCTCGGGCTTGGTAAGCTGAGAGTGGGGTGGGTGAACTGCCGCATCCGGGAGCATGTCGAGGTTGCCCGGTGCTTCAGGTGCCAGGGTCATGGCCATGTGTCGCGTGGCTGCACGCTTCCAGGCGTTAGTTAGATAGCAGAGGCCTGAAAATGGCCCCTGAAAAGACCGAGGCTTTGCTGGTCACAAACAGGAGATCCTTCACATACCCGAGGATTGTTCTCGAGGAACATGAAATCAAGTGCAAAAAGAGCATTAAGTACCTGGGTGTGCAGCTGGATCGAAGGCTTAGCTTCGGCGAACACCTGCAGATCGCGACTGCCAAAGGCATCCAATGTGGGGCCGCCCTGACTCGGCTCATGCCTAACATTGGTGGACCCAGGGAAGCTAAGAGAAGGCTGGTGGCGAGCGTGGTAAATTCGAAGCTGCTTTATCCAGCTCCGATCTGGAAAATTGCGCTTAACAACCATGCTATCCTGAAGAAGCTGTTCTCGGCACAGAGAGGGGTGGTGATAAGAACTGTCTCAGCATACCGAACTGTGTCGACGAGTGCTGTGCTGGTCCTGGCGAGCGTCCCGCCAATTGACTTATTGGCGGAGGAAAGGAAAGAGACCTTTCAGCTCCGTAAGGAGCTCACCTGCTTAACCAACCTGCAGAAAATTGCTCGCGCGAAGGAGGCCATCCGCAAGGATGGAAGGCACAGACTCGTCGAGAAATGGCAGACGAGATGGCATGGTGACCAATCCGGGAGATGAACACACCGTCTAATCCCGGAGCTCACCACCTGGCTGGATAGAAAGCACAGTCAAGTCGGCTTTTACCTGGTGCAAGCGCTTTCAGGCCATGGCTGCTTTAATGCGTACCTGAAGCGCTTCAAGAAAAGATACGACGAGTCGTGTAGTTACTGCGGATCCCTTGTGGACAATGCAGAGCACACACTCCTTTTCTGTGCCAGGTGGGGCGTGGAAAGAGAGGCTGTTGGTCGGGAAGTGGGCGCACAACTCACCCCTGACACGATGGTCTCTCTCATGCTCCAGGCTAAACAAAAATGGATACTTATCGAGTCATTCGTCACCCTAGTGATGAAGACGAGGAAGCTTGATGGGCGTGCAGAGCGCGGAAACAACGGGGGCCAGTAGAAATCGCATCGGGGCCTGCACCCGCGGTCCTGCGTCTTGAGCGGACTTGGCTGTCCGCGTCGTTCAGGGGAGGAATCGCTTTATTCCTCCCCTGTCTGGCGCGGCTAGTCGGTCTGCCTAACGGGCGTGTGGCCGCGGATGGGAGTCCCGGGTGAACGGATTACGGAAGAGTTGTACGCGACTTTAAGCTGAAACCAACCACCCGTGAAGTTTAAAGCCAAAGGCGGTTCCGTGGGCAGTCTATTGGTTCGAGAGAGGGGGTTTTTTAGTTTCAACAGGTATGTCTAGACCCGTCGTAGGAGAGTCCTGTACAACGTCTATAAAGGATTACGCCATTTTTCCTCGTCACCAAAAAAAATAATAATAATAATAACACCTAGAAATAATAATTTCCTTCCTTTCATATTCAAACGATGTGAAACTAACAATTAGTACAAATTCCCATAGCTCCTTATCCTTATTACGAGTATAGTATCTATAACTTAGGGATGATTAAACTACCCTGACAATAAATCCTTATGCAAATCCTGCTAAAAGACGCATCCTGTGTATTTTTTAAAGTTATTTTGTCAACATGATTCCTGATACAAAAAATATTTGAACATTTATCCCGTAGGAAACGTTAATTTATCCGCTTCTCTAATTAAGGGATGATTGAAAAAATAAATAAAAATAAAAAATAAAATAAAATTCAAAAACACATCCTTGTCGTCTACACCTTTTCTACTTATTTTAATATGATTTTCTATATCCTTATAGATTAATCATAAAACTTTGTGTGATTTTACTTCTTAAGAAATATCAATGTTCGGGATTCAATGTCCAAGGGATTATAAACCAACCATGCACTTATTTTAAAGTCGTTACATACCGTAGTAGTTGACTGAAACTCTCTATTGATTTTAGTTGCTTAAAAATGACGATTTCCATACTTGGATATTTAAGGTACGAAAACACCCCCAAAAACAAGCTGCATACTAAAATAAGCATTTTTCCATTAAAATACATGTAAAAATTGGAACTTTGGTAAGTGAGTATCTGAAAACTGTCCATTTTTCTTACTTTTTTGAATTTATTGAATTTTTAAAATATTTAAAAATATTTAGACTTGGATGAGTTCCACATGTACTGAGTAGTTGAAACTTTTTGTGTGAACTGTTCGCATGAATTGAAAAAATTATCAGCAAAATTCTGGCGTATTTTGGAATTGGGCTGTTCATATTGAATTTTAAAAATATTTAGGGGTGACTGGGGTGACTTCTACATGTGCTGAGGTTCTGAAACATTTTTTTTGCCCCTTTGGCATCAACTGAAAACATTTCCAGAAGAATCCTGGTGTACTTTGAAATTAGGGTGATTGTATTGAATTTTCAAAATATTTCTGGGTTGCTGGGGTGAGTTCTACATTCGCTGAAGGGTTGAGACTTTATGTGTGCCCCTTTGGCATCAATTGAAATCATTATCAGCAAAAACTGGGCGGATTTTTGAATTAGGTTGGTTTTGTTGAATTTTAAAAATATTTAGGGACAGTGAGGTTCAGACTCGATGAGGGGTTGAAAGATCTTTAAGAAGTTTGTAGGGTTGTACGCGACTATTTTCTGTCATAAAATAGCAGCTTTCATGCATTTAAAAATAAAATTATTTTTCGTTATTGATTAATGTTAGGGACTTCAGACTCATTGTTTAAAGGGTGGTAAAACATCCCGTAAAATTAGGTGAAAACATATTCTTGCTGTGTACGCTTCCTCTACTTATTGGAAAGTCGTTTCATACCGTAGCAGTTGAATAAAAATCTCTATTGATTTTAGGTTCTAAGAAGTGATGATTTACATATGTTACTTGGATGTTTAGGGTACGAAAACGCCCCCAAAAACATGGTGTATACCCAAAGAATCGTTAATCTTTCTAGTTCGTGGGTATGAATCTTTTGATTCCGTACGCCTGATCGTCAAAATATAAAAGTTTTAGTCAAATATATCATAGAGTTTTCGACGATTAAAAACATTTTTCTAAAATAAGCATTTTTCCATTAAAATACATGTAAAAATCGAAAGTTTGACAAGTGTTTGTCTAAAAACTGTCCATCTTTCTGACATTTTTCTTTCGAATTTTTAGTTTGCAGGTTCGAAAATACAAGAAAAAATTTTTTTTACAATTTTTTATCATAAGGCTATTTTCTGTATATTTGGTGCGGGGTCCTTTGGATTCAGCGACATCGAAAACCCCTAAAAGTTATTTAAACTTTTAAATTCTTCAACTGATTCAAATTTAAACGTGAAAACCACCCCTTAAGTGCAAAGAGTTGTTTCTGCCCTTAGACTTGAACCTTCGCCGATATAAAAAAATACGTGTCGATTATTTTTTTGAACTCTAGAAATTTTCACAGTTTCATTCTAATCGTCGAATGATACTTCCGTAGCTTTACTTGTGAGTGATACTTTTGTACTGACCTGGCAGTACTGGATATTCCTGTAAAGTACTGACGTACTAGGATGTCCCGAATTGTACTCATCTAGTACAATTGTACCAACAGGGACAACCCTGATTTTTCTACAAACGCTTTTGTGATAGACTGGATCTGTTATGGTATTAAAATTAAAGCACCATCAAAAAGTTATTTCGATTCAAACAAACATAAAAAACCTTATTTACTATATAAATGATCGATAAGTTCTTATTTTTTAAATTTCAGTTATGGCTCTTTACCCTCAAACTACCTGTTTTTACAAGGCTGTCGTAAATCAGTTACCTACTACTTCAACTGAAGAATATGAAGTTTTGTTCGAAGATGCAAATTATGCTGATGGGTATTCTCCTCCATTGAATGTGGCGCAGCGCTACGTGATTTCAATCAAAGAGAGTAAAAAAAGTAAAATCCAACTGTAATTTATGTAACTATTATATAAAAAATCTTTATAGAATATTTTAAGGATACAAAGTTTGAACCGTAACTCTTTGCCGTCTTGAGTCTAGCTGCACAAGGTTCACTAATGCTGAGAACCATCGACTGCCGGTGGTAGAGACAACGAAGGTGAACATTAGCACTAATCAGTATGCGTATATAACCCCTTCCTTCCTTTTCTTTCCTTCGTCCTCTTTTATCTTCATTACCTACAATCATTCACATTGAAAATAATACGCCGACGTTTCGGTGTTCTTTTAGCACCTTCTTCAAAGCTAAAAACAAATTATAATACAATTAAAATATTAATGTTTCTGACCTTTCACCTTCCATGCGTATGCCCTACCCTAGGAGACCGTAAGGGTCATTCAATAAAATTTTAATTGTTTCACCGAATCTAGAAACTTCAAGGAAATGTATTGTGAGATATTGGCTTTAAATGTAATCTACCGTACTGTCATAATAACCGTTGTACTTTACTAAATCCGTTTTTAAATTCATAGAATATCTTCCACCCCGTTTTCTATACAAAATCTCAACATTATTCTAGTCAAAGCCATGCTTAGCGTATTCCTTTTTATGGTCAGATAACACATTATTGTAATTACACTTTCTCCCAAGATTAATTTCGTTTTCTTCCACTCTAGTATTCAGAAGTCTGCCTATTTGACCTACATAAGTCACTTTACACCTTTTACAAATTAATTTATACACTAGACCACTTTGTTCAAATCTATTCAAGAGATTTTTACCCAAACTTATGTGTTGTCATTTTAAACGATATTCTAAAAATTGGATAGATTTCAAATTTTTTTAACATAAACTGAATTGTTTTTTATATTTGACCAAAATTTGTAAGGAAAATAGTATGATATTAATCTCAGACCTCACTTTGTGTAACTATATCTGCGTTACTACCCTGTTAATTTTTGACTTGTTTAATTCTAATTTTTAGGGAGTTTTCAATCAAATCTTGTCCTACCAATATTTACATTTTCAGAACGGAATGATTCATGAGAAACAAACAGCTTCTGTCAATCAAATTTTAAATAGTAGCATTTTTATTTGGAGAAGTATAAGTCCAATGAAATTTAACAATCTACCAGAATATGTGCTCTTTCTTTACCAATTGGTCACAATTTTACCATTATAAAGTTTAATTATTTCCAAGTCCAAAAAACTAATTCTACTATTTCTTTCCATTTTATGGGTAAATTGAATTCTTGGGTGATAGACGTTAGAAGTATTTATAATTGTATGCAGTTTATCCAAAACCAAACACAATAATCTTTTGAGAAACTTTTTTATCTAACTTTTTATGTGATTTAATTTTATTTCTTATGAATTTTTCTGAAGCTACAACATCTAGCAGTCCAACAGACCAATCTAGCTATAGCTATAGCAGTGCTACTATCTATAGTCCCATCTAGCACTTCCAACATTCCCCTCTTCCTCTAATTATCCATCATCCTGAAACTACTACTCTTTACCTATTTTGAAAGATCCTGATCCAATCTATCAAAATCTATCACCTTTTCTGTGTTACGTGAGGCTATTAAATTGAATTAAACATAAGAATAGAAAATAATCGTCCTCAATATATTTTATTCATTTGTATAATGAGTACTCGGAGGTCATCCAAACTGCTGAATTCAGATAATAAAAATATTATCCAAATTCGCTTATTATTATGTGGGATCGTTGATCTTCTACTCTCCGACTGAGAGTGTATTCTACATGTCTATGCTTACCGCTTCGAATTTTGTAAAAGGGGAAAGATGCTTTTGAATAAATTCAACTCAAATAGAGCAAAAATTACTATATTAATACAATATTAACACGTCCTGGGATTCTAAAGTCCTAGATGATCCGGGCCAAATCTGATTTGATGTAGACGTAGTTCCAAAAATAAAAGACCACTCTTGTCTCACAATAACCCTATTCATGGCTATGAGAAAATAAACTCCTCGTCGTTTTGAGATTCGACGAGATGTAGATTTCTTTAGCTAGTTAGTACTATGCTAACTAGATTTTTAGTTCCAATTCACGACACACTACTAGCACTCTCGGCTAAAAGACTGCCGGCGAGCTTCTATATAATAAAACCCGAAGCATAGCAGTGACAGTATTTTGGAATTCTCTTAGTGTCACGATCCCACGTTCGGCTTCCATCGGAGAGAAGATTTGTTATTGTTAACGTCCGCCCAATCACTTGTTTCCGCGGATGCGCAAAGTAGAAAAAAGTATATTCCCTACTGCTCGAATAGTTCTGGTTAGTACCAGATTACTCAAGCTACTACCATTTTGATTGAATTTAGATTTACCTCAAAGACCCGTATCGAACATGCTTAGATGTAGAATTTTCATGACATTAGATTTCCTCAGTGACGTAATATTAGGAAAAGAATTTATGCTAACTGGTAAGTTTGCAATTATTGGATCCCTGAATACTTGGTAGCTTACTTTCAATTACTTGCTTTAAAGTGAAATTTTTATGAAGTAGCCATTTCTGATATTGTTGAAATATTTGAATCATATTTCATAGTATAAAATTCTGAATGAATCAAATATGGATATTAATTAATGAAGCTGATTCCTCTGACTATTATTTATGGATTCTGATACTTTAGTTTTTTTTTCATAGCTAGACATATTGTTTGATAGAGTGAGTTATATATTTTATTTCCAATGCAAGCTGGAATTTGATGTCTGTATTTTTCTACCTAAATAGTGTACTCATAAGCACGTACAAATTCTGCGCGATAATCCTATTCCAATAAATTTGTAGTACCGACAACCTTCCATCGGTGTTATTCGTTGTTTCCGATACAATCCAGGGTTGCCAGTATTTCTAATGATTTTCAAATTTCAATCTTGGACTTAAAATTGAACATAAATTTGAATGAACATTGGCAAGTGAATTTGTGGAAAAATTCATTTACTACGGAATGAGCTTGAATTCTACAATAAGCAACTGTAGCTGTGGCTGGTTTCAACTTTACCTGAGACAAATAGATGTGTCTAGGACATTAACACGTATTCCAACATTTGGAAGCAGATCCACAGTATACAACAAACGTAAGTCTCCAACACAAATTTATTTCCATTCCTTATCCTTTGCCTTATATTCTCTCGAAATCCCTACGAAGTCGCTTGATTAATTAAAAATCGAACGGTCCGTGATAAAGAGTAAGGTGACTCACTTCTCACCCTTTTGGAACGGCCTTGACAGGGCAAGTGATAATGTAGGCGCACTTGAAGTGGAATTAGAAAGGTTAGAATAGAGTTCTAAAGAGTTTATGTGACCGAGAATATGTCTGGGAGCACGGGAATATGACTGAGAATTTCTCTGATGAATGTGCTCTTCGAAAATTTATAAGAATTTAAAAATATTTTTCCGTAACGGTTCAAGCTTTCAATTGTTTTTGATAAATGCTTTGTTCTGGAAGTTCGTGTAACGTGCGCAATAAAAATGGAAAAAAAAATAATATAGTTTGGAATTTTTTTTTTAAACTATTGATAAACAAAATAAAGCTTCTTTCAAGTGCAAATACTGTGATCAGATGTACAGAAAGCATGCCACTCGACAAATAGAGCACTTAAAAAAGTGCATAAACTGTCCCGCAACTGTCAAACAATTATTTAAATCAAAGCGTAATTTGTGCGAAGAAAACTTGAATTACTTGTTCTTTATGTTTGAATTTAATATAATGGTTATAAAAAAAAATTTTTTGATATTGAATTCCGATAAAACTTGACATTTTTCGTAGTTTATTTTTATGAAACCTTCACTATTGCAATTCATAGTGTTTGGAAATAAATTTACAATATTATAAGGTTTAATGATAAAGAAAATATTGGTGAAGGTATGGTGAAATTCCCTTAAATTCTCTTTAAATTCTCAAGTTGTCTTGAAATGACGGTCACAGTCACGAGAACGTGACCGGATTTTAAATGTCCGAGAAATTTAGAACTCTAGGTTAGAATTGCAGTATGATGCATTCGATGGAGTACAGATTCACATAGAGTTAGATCCTAGGAATGCCAATATAGAAGCTCAAGAACGAGAAGAACAAGAACGCACCGAATTTGAAAGTCGATTTTGTGAATGAGTGTCGTCAGCTAGGGAACATATTGAAAGTAAAACTCGCCGTCCCACAAATGCACAAAGTATGGAACAAATACCATCAATGCCGAGTCATGAATTGCGTCTTCCAATCACAATGTTTGGTGATTCGAGTTACCACTTATCAAGAATGCCGTTGCCGAGTTTTAACGGATCTTTCGAAAATTGGATAAAATTTCGCGATTCCTTTAAGGTTATAGTTCAAGATAGAGACATTGCAAATATTAATAAATTCCATTATTTAAATCAAGCACTTACAGGGAATGCAGTTCGCGTAATTCAGTCGTTTACCCACAAACTATCAGGGTTAATCAAATGCACTTAATTATAAAAAACCTGCTGTCAATCTTGCGTTTCACGTGGCCGCAGAGAAATCGGCGTGTGTAATAAGTACAAAACCTCTCGCAATTTATGAATGCAACGAGTTCAAGAAACTTTCTGTTCAAGAACGAGAAACCATAGTTATAAAATTGCATTTATGTTTCAACTGTCTGTTCTCTGGCCATGGAAATAGGAACTGACAATCGGAATCTTGTGGGAAATGTGCAAAAACATCACACCTTACTGCACAGGGAATGGATATCTCAGCCAAAATAACTCAATCAAGAACAGGAATTACCTCATGATAATTTAAATTGTCATACGTCTCACATCTTGTGCTATCAACTGCAATTGTGCATATTCGCGGCCGGAAAGGCAATTTTCATGAGTGTAGAGTTTTACTCGATACGGGATCACAACCGAATTTAATCACTGAGGATTTGTGCCGTAGGCTAGAACTACCTATTTCTGCGACTAATATAACAGTTTCAGGAGTAGAGCAGATTGGACTCAATCTTAGGAAAGGAACGCGTGCAGTGATAAACTCTAAGTTTGGACATTATGAGACTTCACTACGCTGCTTGGTCACGTCGCGTATCACTCAATATACTATACGCCTGTTTCGTCACAGGATTTGAAAAACGTCCAGATTCCTCATCATATCCAACTTGCTGATCCAATAATTAAGAATCCGTAGGTGGATCTGCTAATTGGGGCTGGCCTATTTTGGGACCTTTTGTATGTAGGACAGATTAGACTACTTTCAGAAGGTTCAGTGCTTCAGGAAATCTCGTAGCTTCAAAGTATTTGAAAAATAACAAAACTACTTGTCATCATGTTGTCACCAATCAGCACTTACACAATACGGTTGAAAAATTCTGGGAATTGGATAAAAGTAATTGGAGTAAAGGCGCAAGGGATCTCGACACAGAGAATGTTTGTGAGTAGCACTTCATGAAAACAACAAAACGCGCTAGCGTCGGGCATTGTGAACATCCCGTATTGGGACAGAGTAAATGATCTAGGAAATTTTTTCGAAATCGCAAAAAAACGATTGAATTCATTGGAACGCAAATTAGAAAAGGATGCACAACTCAAGAACAGATACCTGGAATTTATGAATGAATACGAAGCCTCGGGAGACATGATGTAAGGGGATTCAGACAACATTGATTCTGATCTTCCAATTCATTACCTTCCTTATCACGCTGTGATGAAACCTGATAGCACAACCACCAAGATTCGTGTGGTTTTCGATGGATCTTTCAAAACTTCCTCTGGAATATCACTAAATGAGGTTCAGCACGTTGGACCCACAGTTCAGGATGATCTGTTTTCAATTGTCTACAAGTTGAATACGGTCACATATGGTACTGCAGCAGCCCCCTACTTAGCTACACAATGCCTATGGCAACTTGGAGAGGACAGCAAGGAGCAATATCTAACCGCAAGTAAAGCAATTATCTCTGATTTCTACGTGAATGATCTTTTGACAGGTGCAGACTCACTCGACGAAGCGCGAACACTCAAGAATGAGCTAATGTCGATTTTTGTTATGGAATGTCCACTCAGATCAATTATGATACTCAGTGAGGATTTCTGAACAGTATGCAGTGACAGAGCGATCAATTTTGTCACTTATTTCTCAGATATTTGATCCGCTTGGGCTCATCGGTCTCGCGACGATACGAGCATAAATCATTCTTCAGGGACTTTGGGAAGTCAATTTGGATTGGGATCAATTTTCGCCCCAACGAATGCATACAATGCATACAATATAACTCCATGGTTTTTGTGACGCTTCAGAAAAGGCTTACGGTGCGTCAATTTATGTACGTTACATAAATGAACATGGGGAAATCACAGTGAATTTTTCGTGTGCGAAGTCAAGAGTAGCCCCAATAAAAATGATTTTTTTACCAACACTGGAACTCTGCGGTACGCTCTTACTTGCACAATTGTCGCAAAAGTTCAGCACTGAATACATCATGGGAAGTCTACCTGCAGCAAGAGTAACAATTTCTGGTCCCTTTAACAATCGTGGAGTTGACTATGCAGGGCCGTACTTCGTAAAGAACAGGACTCGAAATCAGACTGTGACAGAGGCCTATTTATCTCATAGGTACGCAACTAAGTTCCCGCTGTTTGTGAATAGATGGCTCCAGTAGTAAATGCTGCTTGATTTTGAAATATCCAAAACGTCCATGAACCAAGCTTATACATATGGTAAACAAACCGTTTTTACACATTAGTGATTTTGTTTTGGCGTCATATACTTTTGGTTGTGTGAAAATGTATGATTTTGTGCCAGACGGTGATTTCGATGTTGACGACCGTCCGCGTGAAGGAAGGCCAAAAACCTTCGAAGACGCTGATGTTATTTATTATGAGCTGTTGAAACCGAACGAAACCATCACTGGAGAACGGTATCGAAAGCAATTGATGCGTTTGAGCCGAGAACTGTGCAAAAAAACGGCTACAACACGAGCAGAGGCACGAAAAAGTGATTCTACAGCATGACAATGCTCGGCCTTACGTTGCCAAACCCGTTAAAACCTACCTGGACACGCTCAAAAGGGAAGTCCTACCCCACCCGCCGTATTCCCCAGATATTACGCCATCCGATTATTACTTGTTCCGGTCGATGGCACATGGTCTGGCTGATCAGCAGTTCCGCTCATATGAAGACATCGAGAAATGGCTTGATTCGTGGATAGCCTCGAAATGTAAACACTTTTACCGTAACGCTATTCGAGCTCTACCAGAAAGATGGGCAAAAGTTGTAGCTAACGATGTGCAATACTTTGAATGACCCATTTGTAACCATTTTTTCACAATAAAGTTGCATTTTCATCAACAAAAAATAGCGGGAACTTAGTTGCGCACCTAATATATTTTTCTGTTTCGTGACACAGGACGTTGACCTGGAACTATATACAGATTTATCGACGGATACATTTTTAAGTTGCCTACAGCGCTTCATATCTCGACGAGATTGTCCTCAAAACATGTATTTGGGCAACGGGAAGAACTTTGTCGGCGCTCGAAATGAGCTCAACGATCTAGCAAGACTTCTTCTTGATCCAAAACATCAAGAACGTGTAATCAATTCTTTATCTCGGGAAGGAAAAAATTGGCATTTTATTCCTGCTCATGCACCACATTTTGGTGGATTATGGGAAAGCGCTGTCAAATCTGTAAAACATCATTTAAAGCGAGTCATCAGCGAATCTCAACTCACATTCGCGGAGCTATATACTGTATTTACTCAAGTAGAGGCCTGTTCAAATTCCGCCCTCTATCTCCCTCATCCAACGACCCTAATGACCCCTGACTCCTAGACACTCTCTTGTTGGAGACTCATTGCATGCATTACCACAGCCAGATTTACGCCACCTTCCAGTACTGCGATTGAACCGGTACCAGCATGTATAGCAAATTGTCCAGCATTTTTGGTCACGCTGGCAAAAGGAGTAATTGCACCAACTTTAGCAGCGGTACAAATGGTCCCGCATCAACCTCGATCCCTGTTTAGTGTACTTAGAATATTTTCAGTTTAATCACTCGCTTGTAGCTTATTATTTTTAACATCATTTGAATAAAGAAATTTTATGTGAACGACACAAGTTATCCTAATTGCTTTCATTTATTCATTCCTTATAGTCTAAGAGCGCACCGCAAAAATTTGGGTCGATCACTTTGATGAGTGAATTTTTTCTCAAAAAGTAGTTTATAGGTCGTTTAATCATAATCAATTGTCAGCCAAACCCGCATCCCCTGCGTTATATGTTATAACAATTGATTGAAATTTGCATTTATTTCGAATCCGTGTCCATCGCTTTTATGAACGAAACCTATTTCATTCGAAAGAGCTTTAAATTCTCTTTTGAATAACACCCGGATGATCTGCCCTGGTCCCCGCAAAACCCAGACTGATCAGCATTTGCGACTCGACTTGCAAGTCAGATCAAGCGTGAAGTTTGAAATGCGCACCGTAGTTCTCTATATATAACGATTCATTTTATGAAATTGTAGTTACTTTAATTGCTTTCTTAATTGCTCCTTAGTACGTGCAGTTTCCGATTTTTTAATAATTTGCAAGCAATGTTATAAAAGAGTAAAAATTACATGACAGAATTACTTAACGCAGAAGATAAAATGTAATTTGTATTCCATTAAGATCAATACTTGTTAATTGATTATCTTGAACAATCAAATTCAAGAATGATAATAAAACCGTACTGTTTAAAACAAGACTTTAGTAGAAAAAGCTTTTATAATATTTATTTTCATGAATAATTGAAAATACGTATTTTCATTCTGAATTAAGAGGAAATAGATTTCAATAGATTTGTGTAATTTCAAATTTATTATAGAATTGTGAAAATAATCGTTTTAAAGAAAAGTATCGATAAGTCGCTCCCCTGAAAATTAATTCCAAGAACTGAAATTGAGATTTTTTTCTCAACGTAATTGCATCAAATAAGCATACATCACAAGAATGTTTAAAGCAACGGTATTATTTAATTAATAAAACACCTGAAAATAATCTCCGAATATAATATTTTACTAGAAAAGGTGACATCTGTAATTTGTAGTTAGCATAAACATTAGGATAGAAATTGTTAGACAATATTCAATTTTCAGGAATGCTCTTTAATATTTAATTTTCAGAAAAATAAGTGTATAATTTATGTTTTATAATTTTGAAAGATGAACTGTCCAATGAATTTTTAAATATGATCTGTTGCAATAGACAAAAATTCGGAGAAATTCTATTTTATAAGTTTTATAGAGGCTTAAAAGAGCAGTGACGTCACTATTCTGTATAAACTCACTATTCTATATCAATTATAGGAAATATTGATGTCATAGCGTTTTTCAAGCCTCTGTATCTCCATCAAATTTTTATCAATCAAAAAATACAAAAATACGTGTTGATTATTGTTTGATTCGATGTGGGGAAGTGCCACTGAATCTCGTTGCGCGAAATTAAGACCTGAAGATTGTGGATGATTCGTAGATCATTCAAGCGAAAAAGAGATTTTCAAACCGATTTGGTTCAACGGAGAAGCTTTGCTTTCCGCGATCACAAATTTAATAGGAAAGGAAATGGCTAATGATCCTAATTTTGATGTCGATTCATCGGAAGAGGAGTCTTCAGATGAGTTTTCCGATAAATGAATCATCAGCTTCATAATAAAGTTGAAGCCTTCTATCTTACTGTATTTGAAACTTTACTTCATAATGGTATTTGTAAAATCTTTCATTCCGAATTTTTTGTACTTTTCAAATCAATGTAACTCTAAAGTGTAAGAAACGTTTATTTTAACTTTATCTGTAAATGTGGTATTTGAAACTATGATGAATAAAGAAAAATATGATAAACATATAAATTATAATAATATAAATGATAAAAAAATCCAAAATACTTATGATACACAATAGAATATTACTATAATATTATAAATGTTAAATAACAATGATAACAACAGTTACAATATGAAAAAATTTATAATATTAGATAGAATCCAGTGTATAAATTAAAGCGCGATGCTCTGTCCTTGTTTATGGCGCGTATTTCAAAGTCCACGCTTGACCTGACTCGCGCATCGAGTCGAAAATGCCGATCAGCCTGGATTTTGCTGGGGCCAGGGCAGATCAGCCGAGTGTTTTTTAAAAGAAAATTTAAAGCTCTTCCGAATGAAATAGGTTTCGTTTTTAAAAGAGATGGACCCGAATCCCAAATAAATGAAAATTTTAATAAATTGTTATAGCATATAACGCAGGGGATGCGGGTTTGGCTGACAATTGATTATGATTAAACGACCTATAAACTACTTTTTGGAAGAAAATTCACTCATAAAAGTGATCGACCCAAATTTTTGCGATGGGCTCTCACACTATTAATTACTTTGGAAAAATGCTTTCCCGGGTATAATTTTATTATCAATAATTATTCGCATCTGATTATTTCAACGCACATATACATATATGGTAGGTACGGACATATACTTATGGGGTATATTTTCTAAAGTGTACCCCCCCCCCCCCTCCCGTAATTGAAAAGTTGTCTGATCAGGCTGAACATTTAGCCATTTGTAGTATTATTGAATGGTTATTCTCTCAGAAAAAATTTATTAATTTCAACAAATATTTATTAAAGTGGAGGGGATACAATTTTGTGGACTTTTGATGCAAAGCCTTATCTTGAAACATTTGTAATTTTTTTTTTTGATGCGTCAAACAAAATTTCACTTCAGAAGTTTTCGATAGATTTTTTTACCAATATTGATATTGTCATAACTATTTTTGGAAACAAGTAAAATGTCATCTTCATTTTTTTAAATCAGAAATAAATTTGACTTTTTTCCCAAATCTTGACTTCTTTTTTCTTTGAAAATAGTTCAGAAGGAAATGTGAGGTTTTTTACTACAAGACCTTTAATTTTCAGAGTTGTATTTAGATGCCATGATAATAGAATGGGAGACGCACGATCTCCGTTGAAGCCCTCACACCTGGGAACTTTGTAGAATGCTTTTGTGCCAATTTTTCAAGTATAATAACATTATATACTGCTATAATAGCTGCTATCTGCATTTTCAGGATTGAGCTTGTCCTTGATGAATTAGAATATCTGCATTACAACCAGTGTAAAATTAAATGAGAATATGCTTCTAAAATTAAATCTGTTGGATTGGAATCTATTGACTGTGTATTAAAGTTATGTTTCCCTCTACCCGGGTAACTAATTTGCGTTTATTCTTTCTGTTTTGTTATGGACGACTTCTTAAAGTTGCAATTATTTGTCGTCTTTGTGTGAATCTTTGTCTTTCTGTTGAATGTTTTTGCAATGGTTTCAACAGTTGTTTTCTTTGACGGCCTCTTTTGTGGTTTGTGTTTCTTGCGAGTCGAGAAGACGTCGTGCTGTTCAGAAGATGAAAACTTCTTGAGTTGAAGTTTTTCATCTTGAGTAGGAATGAAAGCATGGTACTGTAATGTACCTGGTATCGTGACAGCTTTATCAAATATGGCTGTCAGTAACTCGGTGGCTAAGGTATGATTTTCTTTGCTACAGAAAAAAGTCATTAGACAATAAATTTCCCTTCATGTTTTTCAAAAAGGATGATTGCTCCTTTGAAATGAAATAATGTGTTTTTAACTTCAGCAACCGTTCACAGAAATCATTTAGGAATGCATCAGTAACCATCACCAGAGTCTTAAGAGTACATCTGTCGATCTGTAACCAAAGTTCAAATCTCACTTTATTTATTCTATGCTCATCAAAAGCTTTTGCCATGTTATCTTTCAAGTTTGCAATACCTGGACAGTTTGAAACTGTCCAAAACCACAGGAACGTGAAGAGTCAGGACATACAATAGCGTCCGGACAGTCCTGATAATTTTTCAACATGATGTCAGTATCCTTTGTTGAATGTTGGATAATTATGCCATTTAACATTAACTTAATATTCTCATGATGCACGCAAACGCACACTTTATGAATGCCACTGCTTCCTGTTATAACACAGTGACAAGGTCTGAGTTCTGTAAATTTATAAATACTGATTTTCAGGCCTTCGTGTTCTGGTGTAAATTGAGCGTGTAACTCGTTGAGATTACATAGTAGTAACCTTTTTTGGGTATGTTGTTACATCCCGGTAACATTGAATATTCATATTGCCCCTGTTCAACGGCAACACGCCACACGCCAATGTGAACGGACAATGAGCAAATCGGACATAATAGTATTCTGATGATAAATTATCATATGGACGTAATCCAAAGGAACTAGATAGCACTACTGTTTCTGGACTTGCACCACTTAAGGACCGAGGATTTTATTTACCAAGTACCGAAGGTAGAATTGTGCTCAAAGAAACCGATGAGACTTACGTTTATCGAAGGGCCTGCTCACGATGTTGACTAACTGGTCCGAAATGAATCTAGTGGACCGTACAACTGATTGGAACTTAATGACAAACCTCCAGAGCTGAACCTGGGATATATATATTATTCGATTTTTCAACAGTGAGGGCAGTGGGAGCGGATCTCACGAAAGTGGTACTAGGCACGTATAGCGCAAAACTGGTACCAGTCACACTTGCATCTATTTATCGGTAATTTACATATAGTACATATAGTTACCATTTTTAATAATAATCAAAGCTAAATCTCACTAAATTAATCTTAATGAAATAATCTTGACAATCCTTTACTTTCTCATCCGGTTATTAACACAGCATTATTATTGTATCGGCACGCGGTGTGAGTCACTGACTCATTGGCGTGTGTATAATTACCGTATGGAGAGAGCGCTGCTCTTCTTTATCACTTATTACCAAGTGTCAAACTGATTTTTCGACGTGGGGTAATACGTTGGTTTACTTCACGCGTACAGTTACTGGGTCTATATGACAATTTATCATTAGAATACTGTTATGTTTGATTTGCTCATTGTCCGTCAACATTGGTGTGTGGCGTGTTGCCCTTCCACAGGCGCAATATAAAAATGTAATGTTACCGGGATGTAACAAGTGTGTAGTTTAGTGTGGAGTCAATATGCTTATTATAAAAATTCCCAACTATGGACTTGATGGACATGCATGTCATAAGAGGAAATATAGAATTAAAAGAAGTAATTGAAAAAAAGAGATGAAACTGCATTATTCAATTTTATACAGTATAAGCTGCGCAACATTTTTCGTTCCATTTTTAAGAATGGTAAAATAAGTACCAGTAGTGCATAAGGATTCAAGAGATGCAGTTGTCTTGTAATTCAAGCAACAGGGAATTTGTTGGGACATTATTTATGTCAGAAAACGGACTACGCCATTAGAAGAGAGGTTAGTCATAGAGTAATTGTATCATGTTTTGGACAACGAAATATGATTTATAAATTGTTTATTAACATTTAAGACCAAAAAATCGCACTTTTTTTAGTTTTTTCTTAAGAACATTAAAGGTAATTAACCAATCTTAATGACATCAATTGAAAAGTTGTAGACAATTGAATTGCGAACAAAATGAGTCGTGGCTTGATCTGATTGGGTAATTAGAAGCTGAAAAAATACTGAAAAACCGGTAAATTTAGCTTTTGTCAAACAAATTAATATCTAAGATAATTTTTAACGTTTTAGTTTGAGGTTTGGTGAAAAAGTAGCAAACTTTATACTCTTCAAATGTATAAAAAACGGACACTTTAAGATAATACGTTTCCGCGCTATTGACACTTTAATTTATTTAATGCGTTAATTGTACTATTTCTGCTTGCCGCACAGGTGGTCCGATTTTTATTTTGAAAACAGCTTTTAATAGTATATTATATGCCTAGGCGAATAATGAGGATTATTATGCGACTAGCGACAATGCTCGCAGGAGATCGAAGCCGAGACGAAGCCGAGGCGCGATCTGTCCTGCGAGCATTTTAAGCGAGTCTCGTAATTACCCGAATTGTGTGCATTGGCACATATTCTATTTTATGTGACTTCGGTGCGGATACGAGTTTTTATGCGTACACTCGAATCTAATTTAGTATTCATCATGATTATCGTCCATTGCACTTGATATTTTGCGACTAGTTCCGGACATTTTGATTTTCTCGATCTTGTGTAGTAGTAGCAGCGTATTGTAATAGACGCATGCGCAGTTCAAATGTACAAGGCTTCGTCAGTATGGTGCCAACGCTGTACCAAGAAGAAGGATGAGAAGAAGATTGCGCTTCGCTGTATCGTAATATACAACATAACGCTACTCTCAACTGTAGCGTAAAAACGAGTTTACGCACCGGAGGCACATAAAAATAGAAATAACGCACAACAGGACGTCAATCTTGGTTTTTCGCTAAAATGTTGCAAAGTTCATTGAAACAGACCCAACCATGGCTTCAAACTCCTGAACGCAACAGAGTGACAGTGGTGTGGGGAGAAGGCGAGTAGGCTCACTGAGTCACTTTGCTGCGTTCAGGTGTTTGAAGCCTTATTTGGGCCTTTTTTTAATAAACTATATTGTGCTTGATTTATATTTTTAAAAGCCATTTTCAAAATAAAAATCGGACCACCTCTGCGGAAAGCAGACATTTTACAATTAACGCATCAAATAAATTAAAGTGTCAATAGCGCGGAAACGTATTATCTTGAAATGTCCGTTTTTTATACATTTGAAGAGAATAAAATCTGCTTATTTTTCACCAAACCTCAAACTAAAAAGTTAAAAATTATCTGAGATATTAATTTGTTTAAAAAAAGTTAAATTTCCCGGTTTTTCAGAATTTTTTCAGCTTCTAATTGTCTACAACTTTTCAATTGATGTCATTAAGATTGGTTAATTACCTTTAATGTTCTTAAGAAAAAACTAAAAAAAGTGCGATTTTTTGGTCTTAAATGTTAATAAACAATTTATAAATCATATTTCGTTGTCCAAAACATGATACAATTACTCTATGACCAACCTTCTGATAGCACAGTCCACTTTCTCAAATAAATAATGTCCTAAATCATTCATAACAAATTCCCTGTTGCTTGGATTATTGCTCAATCTGGCTCGTTCTCAAATTATTATCGCAACCAAGAATCTAGATTTTTCATTTGTTTTGATCATTTCATGTCGTCTCATCTAGTCTCATTTCTCACTTCAGTTTTCGCTACATACGAATATGCAAAAATAGTAATTAAAACATCATATATGATATTAAAACGTAAATATGAAAGTGACGTTGCGTTTTGAGAATAAAATAGTGTCCATATATTACGTTTCAATTTTTCTTAAGAGAATTTTATTAATAAATTTTTAACACAGACGTCTCTTATACTTGTGTAACAAGTCAACCTGCGTGTTAACTACGAGTGTACGGGTGTAACATCCAATCTTTCTTGACGGAATTATATGTCATCATACTTTAAAAAAATCCTCTCTCATGCATTGTACACTACGTCAATCTTAGTATTAACCACAAATGGCCAGGTGTTACATTCAATTCCAATGCAGCTAGTACATATCAGCCAATATGCAATTTTCGCTACTCCTATTACCACAGCAATATGCAATTTTCGCTACTCCTATTACCACAGCAATATGCAGGGGCTCTTCACCCATAAGAAACCGCAAAGCGAAAGTGGGCATTACCCTGTATTTTTTAAGGTTCTGACGAAGCACTCTACTTTTTCTGGGGAGATAACTTTTGCAGCGAGCCCAAAATCCCAGCATTTCCGCTTGGACTATATTGGTTACTTTCTGCCAAGTGATTCTTCCCCTTCCCTTTTGAACCATAGGTAGTGTGTATCCAGTAAGTGATTTAATCTTTCCTCGTCGGATTCCACGTATTCTTCATGTGGTAGGAGTATAGTTCCTAAATCCACAATGAGACCGTCTTTCCCGAGACCTGGATCTTCAACAAATTGTTATTCCTGTATGAACGTATCAGAGCTTTCTGTACGTAGTCAACTGTTATCTCTAGCTCCTCCACGTTCCTATATAATTAAGGAAAGGTTTGCATCTTTCTCTGTAGCTCATCTCTGAAGGAATCCCAGTCTGACCTCTTTGGGTCCCATGTCCATTTTTTTTCCTTAAGATGACGAGTCGAAGTGGGTATCACCCGTTGTATTCTTTAATCTAACCATTACTGTGGTCAAGTCTCTAAACCCCATCTCAGGTACTCGAACCCTGTCAAGTCCCTTCAACAGCACGCAGATTCTCAGTATCCCACTTCGGGGCCACCTACAGTGTAACGAACCTAGAGCGGACTGACCTTGAAACTGAGAAAGCCCTCCGCCTCCAATTCTGCCTCCGGGGTAGCCATCTCGTCTTCGGACGTAGTTGAAGAGCGATGCTTGCGGTTCGACATCTCGAAGAGTAATGAGCTGCCGGCACTGCTTCACCCTTCGGCATTAGTTCAGATTGTGTATTTTCTCTCCGCTGGTGCTTTCCCTATCGCCAAGGTTTGTTGCAGATTCGCCGGTCCCTATGTTTTTGCTCGTGCAGATTTTCTAACGTGCCATACTGGCTGGTTCTTGATATGGTTTCAGCTTGCTGATGTGCACGTGGCGTTGATATCTCCCTGCTTCGTCTTGCAAGTCGACGATCTAGGTTCCTTAGATTCTTCAGCTCTTGGCGGAAATTCAGGTATGCAGGTGTGTGTCCGGTTGATTCGTGCTGTGCGGTGTTTTAAGCAAACGCCAGTTTCGGTAGATGTTTGTCCTAAGTTTTCTGGTTCCCGGGGGTATGTGGTCAATCACCGTCTTGATGACTCGGTTTGCTCTTTCTACCGGGCAGCACTGCGGTATGTAAATTTTACATAAATACTCGCTATAGGTAAATTTAAGTCAGCCAGATTTCTTTGCAGGTTGACCAGGCTATTTAAGGTCGTCATCGTCCCTTGACGTTCTACGTCCTTGCCATACATTACAGCGTCATAATTTAGATTTTATTTCGATAAACGACTCTACTTGAATTACTATTTCCTTACTGCCCTGGTTTTGGGGTTTATTATTCACGTCAAACTTACAAAATAATAAAGGCTATTAAATTAACATAACGTCGTTACTGAGAAAGCAAAGGAAATTGGTGAATTAAAATTCCTAGATGTTTGCCCATTTTTAGTTTGTTTATTTTTTTTTTTTTATTAACAAAATTAGTACCAAAAATTACATAAATTGGAGCAAAAGTAAATTGCTCTCTTCCATAACTCAGGAAATTCTATAAGTAATATAATAAATCTTTCAAGGTTCATCATTGCGTGTGTCTCTTTCAAAGCAAACCTATATTCACTTCCTCTGGTGAGCATCGTTTGTTCAGAGAATTTGGATGTAAATCACTGTTTAGAGTAGTTTCCTGAAAAAAAAATTTTATTTACTTCTCTTTTCATACAAAAAGAACAATAAAAGTTATTTTCTATTGCTCGAATACTTTTGCTTGAACGTACTGTGAAATTTCCAATATTGATGTGTACTAAAATTGATGCAAGTTCTAACTCCTCATTATAATTATTTTTCAAAGGTACGCTCCTATATCCAGTTCTCAAACATCTCACCTATAACAATAAAATGAATACCATTGTTATTCTAATAAACTAAAATCACAATTCGTTTTCATTTATTTGAATGATTACTAAAATATAATGTTAGCAAATAATCCGAAACCCAGAATTATCTAAAAATGTATGTACCATTTGTCAGTCTTTTCATGAGGAAAAATTATTTTTTATAACACATGCATGAAAAGTGCCACTTTTTGCGCACGTACAGCGTACCGAAAATTATTCAGTACAGGAATGTTTTTTTATTAATATTGAGAATGCGCACTGAAAGAAAATATATATGCGACCTGTCACGAAGAAATTGGCGTGAAACAGCAAAGATAGATTTTCGGGTTTTTACAATTACACATTCTGTCAAAAAAGTACAGGGAATTGATCGTTCAAAAAGCCCACTTAAAGAGATTATAAAAAATCTTTTTGACGATAGGTTGGCACCATTGCCCTCTTTACTTACGTGGAGTTCAAGCGCGATCTGTCATTTAATTTGTTCACAGTGCTCGATGTTGTCAGCTTATCTCAAGTGTGTTCCGTGATTTTTCCAATGGATAAAAATATCGAACAAAGAATTGGTCTTAAATTTTGTGTTGAAAATGGAATTTCATGTGCGGAATCGCTGAAAATCTAACAGAAGGTCTACGGTGAATCGACTTTATCAAAAACACGTGAATATGAGTGGTACAGTGCATTCAAAAGCGGTCGAGATGTGGTGGAAGATTTACCTCGATCTGGTGGGCAATCAACGTCTTCAACTGAAGTTAACATTGCTAAAGTGAAGGAAAAATCGTCAGTTAAATAAAGAATATTATTTGAGCACTATAAAGCGTTTGAGAAAGCAAATTCGTCGAAAAAGGGCAGATTTGTGGAAAGAAAATTCATGGTTTTTGCACCGCGATAACGCACCATCTCACAAGGCTATCATTGTGAACAAATTTCTGTCCAAAAACTCAAGGAATATCATCGAACAACCACCGTATTCATCTGATATGGCTCCGGCTGACTTAAAAGAGAATTCGTGGCGAGAACTGAAGTGGATTCCGGAAAAAGCGTTCAAAAAAAGTTTTGATGATTGGATTATTGGTCGGCATAAGAGTATTATTTCGGGAGGGGTTTACTTTGAAGGCGATAAAATAAATTTGGATTAATAATAAATAGTTTGTGTTTTCTTGACCAATTCCCGGTAATTTGTTGACAGAATGTAAGTGTTTATTTTTTCTTTAGTCGAACGAATTGTTGAGTTTACAAATCTATCAGATAATGAATTGAACAGTGCGTTTGATAGTATACGAGGTCTGTCCGGAAAGTATCAGACCTACTATTATATCTCCGCGCTGGCGTTATTTTTCATCATCGGGCGGGTGGCATCCTTCAAAGTAATCCCCACTTGATTGAATAACACGGTTCCAGCGATGTTTACACTTCTCGAAACAGTCCTGGAACTCACTTTTAGGGATGGCCTTGAGTACGCTCGTCGCATTATTTTCAACCGTCGTTTTGTCATCGAATCGCTGTCCTTTGAGTGTTTTTTTGAGTTTTGGAAACATTCAAAAGTCACAGGGGGCTATGTCGGGACTGTACGGAGGTTGTGGAAGCAATGCGATACTATGTTTACTCAGAAACTGCTGCACTAGATTCGATGAATGCGATGACGCGTTATCGTCGTGAAGAAGCCAGTCACCGCAGACACGCGAGTCATTCCTAAAATTTTGTTCAAAATTTCCCAAACAGTAATTTTCAGTATTCCGAGATCATTTTCTAGTTCACGAACAGTTAATCGACGATCACCTTCAATCGCAAGTCGCACCCGCTCAATATTATCCAATGTTCTTGTCGTCGAAGGTCAGCCAGAACGAGAATCACTATCAACAGAAGTGCGGCCTCATTTGAAACGATTATACCACTCTTTTATTCGTGTTTTGCTCATACACTCATTCCCAAAGGCCTTCTGCGTCATCTGAATAGTTTCCGAACTCGTTTTTCCGAGTTGAAAACAAAATTTGATGCAAATTCGTTGATCTTGTTTTTCAGTCATTTTCAACTATCACAAAATCCGCCGAACTCAAAAATAGCTTTGTAAACAAAGACACGCTGCGCATGAACTATACGTCCGGCAGATGTCAGCAAGCAACTGATAAGTTTGTGAGGCTTTACTGTTGACGTTCATGCCCCGCAGAGGTCGCTCGAACACTATGGCGCGGAGATATAAAGGTAGGTCCGATACTTTCCGGACAGACCTCGTATGTGTTCGTTTGGCGTATTCTTTCTCTGCTTAATTCGTACAACATTCAAATAATTCCCCAAGGGAATTTTCAAAGCTTTTCCTCTTGCCTTTTTCTTTCTATTATTGGAACCACTTCAACCCATAATATCCTTATTCAATGTAAAGTAAAATATCCAATAAATTATCTTGAATTTATTTTATTTCATAGCCCCTTTGGCAACAATTTAAATACAATATTCTAAAACTATTTTGAGCTTATGGCTACGACCCTGGCATGACAACGCCTGATTCAAAATTTTTTGACAAAACACACTTGGCTGTTTCTCAAATCAAAACATCCATTTAAAGATGAAAAATTCGACCATGTGAAATAAATATAACATGATGCGACAAAGAAGCTATTAATCATCTTGAAAACTGAAGTTAGAATCACTTTAGGGAGTAAGACGTTATCGCCATTCAGCCAAGAAAACTCGTCTTTTTTATATTGAACAAGATTAGTTATTTTTCAAACGGACCCCGTATTACCTTTTACCTTAAATAGACTTATTTAATAATAAATAACGAAAAAAACGTGCAAAAGGAAAAAATTTGCTTGAAACTTAACATCCTTTATAAAATACATTGACATAAACTCTTTCTCTATAACTTACTGGGTATGTAGCTTGTCCAATAAAATTACTGTCTCCAAACATGTCTTCGTCTTGAATGACGAACCGTAGTAGTGCAAAATATGGATTTACAATGTCAAATTCACAAGCCTCATTCCACACTGGATTGAATCCGTTGTCAACTAAAAATATAAGATCATAAACCATTAATTAATATCTACCATAATCACTTAACAAAAAATGTGTGACTGGCATTTCCAAAAATTCGTTTTATATAGATTTGAATTATTCATTTCTTGGAGAAAGATTTTTTAGCTATTTTTAAAAAATATTGCATCGTTTACAAGAAAAATAGACGACAAAAAATGTGAATTTTACAAAAATAAATCAGCAAAAATAAGTACTTCTTCTCTGAAGTATTCCTGGGTTTAGCTAAGCGTAATTTTACTCAAAGTAAAGCAATAATGGCAGTTGAAAGTTCTTTACTCTTTGATACTTTGCACAGAAGGGAAAATCAAAATATAATAGTAAGGTGAATTCTTACTATTAAAGTACGGGTCTTAAACTTGCGAAGTTATAGTCTCACTTTTTCAACCGCGTTTTTGAGCATTTTCATCAGGTGAAACAGACCCATTAAGCTAAGCAATTGTTTCAAACATCTAAAAAAAATTTTTTTTCATTATTATTCGTAATCCTAAAAAAGTAATTTACCAATTGCAATTATTCAAAGAAATATAAAAATAGTTTTCTTTCCTTATTTTTACTCTTGAGTTTAATGACTAAAGTGAAATTGAGAGAAACAAATACGAAACGGAAATTAATACAGGGTCAAAATAATGAATAGAAGCCAACAAGGTTAGATTTTTACTCAGCTATACCATTATATTTCAGTGTTTGTGAACTGCCCTTAATCTCACAATCATCGAGTGGTGTGTAAATACACTTGTGCTCTACCCAAATTTTGTTTATTTGATAGATTGATTTTTCAGACCAGAAGTGATTTATAATAGCTTTAAAAGTTAATTTTGAACTTCAATCTTGATCAAACATAAACAACATAGTTCGTTAATAACAATTCCCATAAAGAAAAAACCAAATTGACCGTTTACCCTAAGAAACAAATTATTTTCCCTTCAAGTATTGCTGGAATGGAATCTTTTTCGATAACAGCCCCACAAAAAAAGTGTCTTGAGCTAGAAACAAAATCAAAAACCTCATGTTTTTTCGAACTTCGACTTTACAGTTACTACCTTAAATTACAAAAAACCGTGAAATTTGTTCTCTATCACTGACAACTACAAAAGGATCTCATTCCTTATATCAGTTGATCACTCACGCTTCTTTCCGGAGTTTGAAGGTCATTAACTATACAGTTCCCTAACGCTTAGCCCTTGTGCAATTACATGAGAAAAAAGCGTTATAGCAATATGTTGCTAGGATGCTTTCTACTTTTGTCTGCATTTCCAAGATTGAGCAAGACTGCAAGCAAACTTGCAAGGAATGTTAGGGTGTGATGATAAAGCCATAGTAAACAGGAAATGCCACAAAACTCGTATTTCTCGAATGAGCGACTCTGACGTCACAAAACATGATTGCGATAAGAACTCGGATCTATTTCGCTACGTATGTGGCAAATATAAAGTACAAAAGAATCGGCGGATGATGAATGATGAAATCAAGGATGTGTACGAACGTTGCTTCAACCTCAAAATTACGAACCAAGATAAGAATAGGTTCCACACTCAATTTGCAGCGCTTGTTATAACATGTTTTTGGGACGGGGTAAAAGCAAGAACTAGAAACATCTTAAATATGACAAACCTACAATATGGCAACAACCAAGAAGCAAAGCTGACTGTTATGTTTGCAACACAGATGATCGTTCTGGCTGCAATAGAAGGACACGGATCAATATTCAGTATGCTCAAAATTCGTCTGTAGAAAAAGCTGTAATCATCCCTAAAAACCATATGTCTCGTGAAAAAACTGATGAAAATGATTGTGCAAGTAATGATGAGGTAGTTAACGGCGAAGATGAAAAAGAAACTTATGATACCGTTTTTTTGAGTGACAAGGAATCAAAGAAACCTGAAACGTTTGTACAGGACGAACTGAATGATCTTGTTAAAGATCTTGGACTTTTAACACGTTCGTCGCCCAGCGTGATTCAGTTAAGTTTCTTACGGGGCCCAAATCCTATTCAACTTGAACAAGAAGAACGTCATCCATATTTGAATGAATAGAAGTATACTCGTCACCCAAATATGGGTGACGTGGCGACGAACGTGTTAGAAGATAAGTCAAAACATCTTGCAGCAATAATGAAAAAAAACTTTCTAAAATGAAGAATGGAGACTTTTCATCGACTCATCTACTCGGAGCTTAAAAGCAGTTTTACTTCCCAACTCAAATGCTTACGCTTCAGTTCCAGTCGGACACTCTGTGACGATGGAAGAAGAACACGATAATATCAGAATCTTGCTGGAAACAATCAAATATGCTGAATATCAGTGAAAAATTGGTGGGGATTCAAAAATTGCAACAATCATACTTGGACAACAAGGAAGGTTTACGAAGAATCCTTGCTTCTTGTGTTTGTAGAACAGTCGAGATCGCGAGAAACGTTAAAAACAAATAAAATGTCCCACAAGAAACGAGATGACACCTAGTTCAATGAATGAAGCAGATTGTTTTAACTATACTACCCAAAAATTTCACCACATTTCACCTGCAAAACTGAAAGCCGGGGCTGTGTAATTAACCCACGAAATTAGTTCAAAAATAATATTTACAATTTTTATAAACTATTATCAAATTTAATGATTCAAAATACAATAATTGTAAACATTATGATAGCTACATTGATGGTACTTTTCACATACGAGAATGGTATATGTAAGTGTGTAGGAACAACGTCTTCGGACAATCAATGAAAAAATTTTAGTCCAAAAAATATCATTTTATAATTTCTACTTAAAGTTTCCAAGCCCCAGTTGCCTCGCCTTTATGAGCTTTATTGAAAGTATTATTATGTTTATACATTTTTATGAAAAACTAATCTTATGTGTTTCAGTGTCGTAATTATAGTTCTAACAATTGCACATACTATTCTGTCGTTGATTTTTTTTTCTTATCCTTTCGTGGAAACTTTTAATGATAAGAACATTTTTGTTTGTTAATTCTCGTAAAAAATTTGATTTCATGCAACGGAAGCACGTTTATAGCGTCATTCAGTGAACGTTTGGTGACATTAGCATATCGGGGAATATTTGGGGTAGAGATTTTTACCGTACTTGATGGTAAAATTGACTTTACCAGCGCTGGTGCATGCGCAGTTCATGAGTTTTAATAATATTGCAGGTCTTAATGGACAGTTATTCTTATGGATTTTTGACAGACCATAAAATCTGGGTATGTTAGTACTATCATACAAAATATCTTTTCTGCGTACATTCCCCAAGTAACCTTTTGTCCTCCATTTGTTTAAAATTTTCAAAGTATCTTTTTTAAATTTTTGTTCAGGGTTATTTTTAATCTTCTTTTAGGTATTTTTGTCATCTAGTAATTCAAACACTTTCTTAATGTAATCATCTTTTTTCATTACAACTGTAATATTACCTTTATCACCTCTTATAAAAAATAGAACACTGTTACTTTTAATAAATATGTTAGTTTCTTTTATGTTTTTTGCTATTACTTTGTCAATCTCAGTGATATGTGATTTTTCTTTAAAATAATTTGAAGAAATATTAATTATACTATGTCAGAAACAAAGAAGGATATAGCCCCTTCAGGAGCTGAGGGATGGAGATATGTTCTCCAGCTCCTGAAGAAGCAGAGCATCAAAATGGAGAAATTGGGCAGGGTGCTAAGAGACATCCAGGAAGGTATAATAAATAGCAGCCCCAGGACCGTTAAATCGAGTGTTGGGGAGGCTAACGACGTTTTCAGTAGTCTCCTCAACACTCACAAGTCTTTGGTCGAAGGCAGCATGGAGATCCAAAAGAGACTGCATTCCCATCCCGCCTTCCGGAAAGCTGTTTAGCGTTAGAGGTCCCTCTTATATCGCGAATATGAGGAGCCAGACTCCCAAGGTGGCTGGGGACTAGCAACTCGTGGAAAGGGAGAAGAAGAAAAATAAATACAAAAAATAAGAGAATTTAAAAGTGTAGGAAGCACGAAAGAAGAAAGAAGGCGCCAAGACGCTCTCCGCCCGCCTGGCCGGGCGATGCTATCAGTGTTTCGTCGAGGGGCGGACAGTCCTACACTGAAATCTTGAAAGAAATGAAGGCGAAGATGATCCTCATCGATGCAGAACTGGAGGACCTGACCATTCGAAGAACCAGGAAGGAGGAGGTCCTCCTAGTCCTGAAAAAGAGGGGCGAAGTTTTGGCCTTCGAAAAGGCGCTAGGCCAGGCGGTCGGGGCGAAGGCCGACGTTTGGGCTTTATTCTCGAATAATTGGGTGGAGGTGGCGATCCTCTCGAGGTCTTGAAGACAAAGATTCACCTCTTCAAGGAAAGCTTCAACGAGACTACCGGGCGAACCCCCATAGCCGGTGACATCAATAGTAAGTTTTCCGAGTAGTGAGAAACCCGTCTAGATAGGAGGAGAAACCTGGTTAGTCAGATGGTCTCCAGAAACGATCTGGTTGTGCTAAATCGGGGTCAAGAGATGACATTCAGACGAGCGGCCGTCTTGCTTTGAGGATAGGCGACTGTTGCGTTCTCCTAGCGACTACCTTGAGCGACTAACAGTGCATTGAGTTCAGTATTCAGGAATCGAGTCACCGCGCTGCGCAAGGCATGGAAAACTGCAAAATCGGCTCTGAGGCAAGGCATAAAGAAAAGCCGACTCCAGTGCTCAAAGGACTTGTTCTATGATCTATGATCTATGATCTTAGAGGCCTGCACTCTCGATCGCGCGCCGAGTGGCGGCAAGCTGGGTTGCTGTGCCGGGGGTAAGAGCATGCTTTCTTCTGCTTGGCGCAGTGCATCGGTCCGTCGACCGTGAAGTGAAGTGAAGTGAAGTTTAAAGCCGAAAGGCCGTTCCACGAGCGGCAATATGGTCTAAGACAGGGGGTTTTGGTTTTAATACGGATGCCTAGACCCGTCCGAGGATAGTCCTGTACTACGCCTACAAAACATTTCGCCATTTTTCCTCCTCCTAAAAAAAATCAAACTAGGGTCATTATTGTTATTGACATTGTAATTAATCAAAAAAAAATAATTCAGTGCCCAAAAAATTATGAATTCGACAAAAAAAAGAGACAGGGAGTATTTCACGAGTTTTTTAAAACTTTTCATTAAGTGGCGTTCGAAAAACTCTATGATCGTAATTACATTAATTACATTATTACTTTCTACACCTTTTCCTCGTTTTGATAGTGCAACGAATCGAACACTGAGACAGGTAATCTGTACAATAATATTTAAACATCAAAGTTTCTGCTAAGTGGCAAGACCTGGCATTCTTAATACCTTATTCAGAGTACTCAGGTTGAAATGACAATTTTCCCCAGCGGTGGGCCTGCCGGGCGCACGCGTTGGAATGGTTGCTCCGCAACCTTCAAGCGCGTGAGGATGCGGTGTGCAGCAAAAGCATCAGGAGACCTTGAACAGGTTCTTTGATGCCGCAAGGGTGGACACGGTGTGAATGCGGGGGGCCCCTTAATCGAGGTATCGCCCCAAAAGCCCATGCGGCGGTGACGCTGAACTTCCCTCGTGCCCTCCCGCGGTCACATCACAACCACATGCACGATGCCGGCAACCGCACATACCAGAATGATTGCACTGCTTAGTGAATGGGCTGCGGCCGGCGCCTAGTGGGTATTCCAGATAGACTAGCCAAGGTAGGAGTAGTAGCCTCCCGACCGGGGTAGGACGCAACGTCAGTACCTAACCTCTGTGGAAGAAATATGGGTAAATGTAAGTCCCTCCGGTGTTCGGCCACGAAGGGCAAAGATCCCGTGAAACCACATGTTAAACCAGGAAGGAGGAGATCCTCTTGGTCCTGAAAAAGGGGGGTGACGTCTCGGCCTTCGAGAAGGCGCTCGACCAGGCGGTCGGCAGAGAACTTAGGTCTCGAAGAGATCCCGTGATGTTAGGGACCTCGACGAGACCGTCGAGGTTGTAGCCGCGCTTTGTATCGCGCTGGGCAAGCCAGACCTCGGGGACCAGTGCAGGCTGTATAAGCGCTTCGGCGGTGTGCGTTGGTCTGTTCAACCGAGGCGGACGCTCGAAGCTTGCTTAGGCTCGGTAAGCTGAGGGTGGGGTGTGAACTGCCGCATCCAGGAGCATGTCGAGGTTGCCCGGTGCTTCAGGTGCCAGGGTTATGGCCATGTGTCGCGCGGCTGCACGCTTCCAGGCAGGAAAGACGCCTGCTGGAGGTGTGAGGGCGCGTCGCACGTGGCCAAGGAGTCTAAGGCTCCGCCTAGGTGCCTGACTTGCGCTGATAGGGGCAAAAAAGATGTCGCCCATGCTTTGGGGAGCGGTTCTTGCCCAATATTTAGGGCGGAGCTTCGGAGGTTGATAGGTGGAAAGTGAAGTTTCTACAGCTCAACCTCGAGAGAGGGAAGGAAGCTCAGAACCTTCTGATGCAGACTGCCAAGGAGAGGGGAGCTGATGTATTGCTCTTTAGTGAGCAATACAAATGGTCTGAAAACTCTGCTTGGTACCAGGATTCATCACGGAGGGCTGGGATCCTTGTTTGTAACCCTGATTTGAAAATCGGGGATTTCCGGGAGACCGACGCGGGGTTCGTTTAAGTGGAGGTGGCGTGGGTGCGTGTGTACAGCTGCTACTTCTCTCCCAACGATCCTTTCGAGATCTTCGAGACCCAGATCCTCCTCCTTGAGGAAAGCCGCAGAGAAGCTAGTGGGAATGACCTGATTGTATTAAATCAGGGCAGGGATTTTATGTTCAGACGAGGAGCGGGGGGGGGGGGGTCGATTATCGACCTCACGTTTGCCGCGCCTCGTCTTTCCTCAAGGATAGCCGACTGGTGCTTCCTCCAGGTAATGACCTTGAGTGACCACCAGTGCATTGAGTTTAGCATCCGGGAACGGAGTCACCCAGTGCATACGGGACGGGGCGGCAAAGAAAGGAGCCCCTCCTGGAACACGAGACGACTCAGCAAAGACAAGCTACAAAAACATCTTGAGGAAACCGGGCTCATAGATGAGCTTGGTTGGGCTAAGTCTGCTGGGTCGTTGGAGGACACCGTGCGGGCGAGGAGGCGGAAAGTGGTCGCAGCATGTGACCACTCAATGCCTCGACGAGGGCACGGGCGTACCGGGGACTCAATGTACTGGTGGAACGACCAGTTGTCTGTCCTGCGTCGGGAATGCCTTGCAGCGCGGCGGAGATTCACCAACTCAAAGAGTGATTCTCTGCTGCACCAGGCATGGAAAAAAGCAAAATCAGCTCTAAGGCAAGGCATAAAGAAAAACCGACTTCAGTGCTGGAAAGACTTGATCGGTGAGGTCGAGAAGGACTCATGGCGTCTCGCCTTCAAAATAGTCACCAAGAGATTGGTGAATAGAAGAAAGACCCCGGGCCCGGATAATCCCGATCGAGTCAAGTACATCGTGCGAAGCTTGTTTCCGCATGTAGAGCCGTTCCAATGACAGGACCGAAGCTCCTGCGTGGTCCGGCGCGAAGAACTCTTCACTCTCGAAGAACTAAAGAGAGCGGGTGGAAGGCTCAGGGCAAACACAGCGCCGGGAATCGACGGGCTGCCAAACGAGATCCTCAAATAGGTGATCGGAGCATAACCGGAGATCCTCCTACAAGTCTTCAACTCCTGTCTTCGGGAGGGGAGATTCTTCGCAGACTGGAAGAAGCAGAGGTTGGTCCTGCTGAGGAAGGGCAACAAACCTCTAGGGGATGCCTCATCGTATAGACCAATATGTCTATTGGATATGATGGGGAAACTTCTTTAGGAAATGATCCTACAAAGACTACAGGGCCACATGGTCCGAGAGAATGGTCTCTCGGAAAACCAGTTTGGCTTTCGGAATGCAGGTCCACAGTTGACGCCATTCAGGCAGCGATAGACATGGCCACTAAAGTAAAAAGAGGAACTGGTAAGCGTAAGGGATTCTGCGCGCAGTGTGCTCAGATCGGACACGCCAACCATGCGCACACAATTACAAGTTACGTCCGTGTAAATAAAGTAGGAGCTGTAAGTTTGGTTGCGCGCGCAACCGACTGAATTCGAAAACACGGAGACGCTCGAAAATCTTGGGGAAACTTCGGCTCTCTCCTTATTTCGTCTATATTTAGCATTTACGAACTAAAGTAATTTCTTCGATTCGATGTCTCGTGCATCTCGTCGTCTGCTCGCCCGGCTACTTCTGTTTACAAAATTTGACAGCTAGCAAATTTTGTAAAAATCTTAAATAATGTTGATGACGTGACATAAATTTTATGAATTTCAGGAAATGTTGAATAATTCTTTCGAGTGTGTGATCTGCAAGGACTATTTATTCGATACTATTTGTTTGTAGAATTTAAATGCAGAATTTGAGGTTAAGTTCATAACCTGTTGTATTTAAGTAGTTTTATTTTTTAACTTTCTTTGATGTCACTCAATTGATTTTGAATATTGTCACGTCCCGCGACTCTACCGCCACAGGTAACAAGCAGATTAAGAAACCAATAAAGGGATCAAGACAGCATTACAGCGAGTGTGATTTTATCGACGCAAGTTATAGACAAATCTACAGATCAATAGGATGATCAATATGAAATTACCATGTGTCGTTATAATACCCACACATGATAACAAATCGACTGACCCAGAGAGAAAGTGAATGAAGCCCTACAATACCAACACACTACCGTCACAACATGCGACTTGTAATAGCATGTGACTTGTAATAACATGCGACTGGTCATAGCATGTTACTCGTCATACTTGACCTTTTAAAGTTCTATAAAAAGCGAAAGTTCCAAGAGAAGTCAGTCCAGTACCATCATCTCTACACCGCGAGTTCAGTTAGTTAGTCAACGTCCGATTTCTACAATGTGACCAACGCGAGTCCAGTCCAGTGCCATCGAATCTATACCGCGAGTGCAATCCAGTCAGTCCAGCTTCACCAGATTTCTACCGCTACTCAACCCGAATTCTAACTCGACGCTGATTTCAACGACATTAGAAAGTGAAGGGGAATCGCCTTCCAAATTTTCTCGAAACTGGGATCGAAGAATCAACTAGATCAACTGTCTAGATTACGAATTTACTATACAACAGCAACTATCTGAAGATTACAAGTTACACTCAACTGACCACATTCGCTTACTGGACTCAATTGATCATCAATCAATTCAAACTCAGGATAACTAAAAGGGTATTTCTAATTTTGATTCTATTTTACATTTCCATGATGCTTACCTGATAAAATTTCAATTGTCAATAAATATATTTTATATACCTAACCCTTCTCAATCACTGACTATTCCTCATCCCTTAGAGAGGATCCTTCTGATCCTGACATAAAACGAGGAGATCTTTTAAAAAGAGAAATGTTACGTTTCTGACGTAACAATATTTTTAATTCAGAATGTTAATTAATTGTATTTTTATGTAAATTTTAAAAATAATAATAATTTTTAATTAATACATTCCTTCATAATTACCTTTCTTGTAATTCTATTTTCTGAGAATATAAAAACACTGCTTTAAAGAAAAAATGTGGAAACCTAGCTTCAAGTTTGCTTACGTAAGAAAAACTGCAGCCAACCCGAAATTTATGAAATAACTAAATGAATAATTACTTGCAGGAAATAACTCTTTAATATTCTTTTTTACTTATACCTTAGGCAATAAAGTATATCTATGAAGGGAAAAATTGTTACTGTCAATATTTTTGGTCGAAATGAGAAATTGAAATTTTGAGTTTAGAATTTAAATCCAATACTCTTACAGTCTTGCAAATGAAAATTAAAATACAGATATTAAAATTTCACAAAAGTACAATATAAATCAGTAAATTAATGATACAATGATGTAAAAATGAAAGAGTTTTCAAATCGTTTGAACTCAAAATTTTTTTAATTTTAAAAAGGCTTTTTTAAGGCTATAAGTACTTTTCAAAAGTGATTAATTAAAAGCTTACAAGAAAATCATACGTGGACAGATTAAAAAATAATGAGATATTGAAAATTGCTTAATTAGTAATATTTCCAATTTTAAATTGAATAAGTTGGGAATAATTAAGTAAAAAGATCTACAAATAATTATAATGGTTCCTCTTTACAAAAATTTTAATTGCAAACAATCCAAATTGTAAAATGTCCTCGATTTTTAAGCGTTTTTAAATTAAATCTATATAATTTAAAGTAATTTTAGTTATATATCAAAAAAATTGAAATAGTCTTCGTACTTTAGAAAACTAGGAAATTTATTCATGGAAATCATTTCAAATTGCAATTAATGAAATATTTCAAATGAAACAATTATTTTTTGTGAAATTATTTTTCTTTGCTTTAAATTTTTTTTATGGAAAATAATCTATTCTCTTCCAAAATGGTCCTTCAATAATAATATTGTTATTCTTGAAAGCAAATTTATTTTTTTTTTGCCTGAGGTCTAATTTTCGTGGATGAAAACTACCTTAATTAAACAAAATTTGTTTAATTCAAACAAGATATCTTTAAACGAAATAATTATTTGTTTGAATCAAATTAAGTTTTCTTCAAAACAATGAAATTAATTCAATGATATATGGTCAAAGATATAAATGGTTTGATTGAAGGCAGAAATTTATTTGATTCGAACAAATATTTATTTGGTCCAAAGATATTTTGTTTGAATCAAAAAAATTTTGTATAATTAAGGTAGTTTTCATCCACGGAAATTAGACCTCAGGCAAAAATAAATAAATTTGCTTTCAAGAATAGCAATATTATTATTGAAGGATTATTTTGAAAGAGAAAAGATTATTTTCCATAAAAAAAATTTAAAGCAAAGAAAAATAATTTTACAAAAAATAATTGTTTCATTTGAAATATTTCATTAATTGCAATTTGAAATGATTTCCATGAATAAATTTCCTAGTTTTCTAAAGTCCGAAGACTATTTCAATTTTTTCGATATATAACTAAAATTACTTTAAATTATATAGATTTAGTTTAAAAACGCTTAAAAATCGAAGACATTTTACAATTGGGATTGTTTGCAATTAAAATTTTTGTAAAGAGGAACCATTATAATTATTTGTAGATCTTTTTACTTAATTATTCCCAACTTATTCAATTTAAAATTGGAAATATTACTAATTAAGCAATTTTCAATATCTCATTATTTTTTAATCTGTCCACGTATGATTTTCTTGTAAGCTTTTAATTAATCACTTTTGAAAAGTACTTATAGCCTTAAAAAAGCCTTTTTAAAATTAAAAAAATTTTGAGTTCAAACGATTTTAAAACACTTTCATTTTTAGATCATTGTATCATTTATTTACTGATTTATATTGTACTTTTGTGAAATTTTGATATCTGTAATTTAATTTTCATTTGCAAGACTGTAATAGTATTGGATTTAAATTCTAAACTCAAAATTTCAATTTCTCATTTCGACTAAAAATATTGAGAGTAACAATTTTACCTTCATAGATGTACTTTATTATCTATGGTATATTAAGTTAGAAAGAATATTAAAGAGTTATTTCCTGTAAGTAATTATTTATTTAGTAATTTCATAAATTTCGGGTTGGCTGCAAAGTTTTTCCTACGTAAGCAAACTTGAAGCTAGGTTTCCACATTTTTTCTTTAAAGCAGTGTGTTTATATTCTCAGAAAATAGAATTACAAGAAAGGTAATTATGACAGAATTTATTAATTAAAAATGATTATTATTTTTAAAATTTACATAAAAATACAATTAATTAACATTCTTAATTTACAATATTCAAAATCAATTGAGTGACATCAAAGAAAGTTAAAAAATAAAACTACTTGAATACAACAGGTTATGAACCTAACCTCAAATTCTGCATTTAAATTCTACAAACAAATAGTATCGAATAAATAGTCCTTGCAGATCACACACTCGAAAGAATTATTTAACATTTCCTGAAATTCATAAAATTTATGTCACGTCATCAACATTATTTAAGATTTTTTACAAAATTTGTTAGCTGTCAAATTTTGTAAACAGAAGTAGCCAGGCGAGCAGACGACGAGATGGACGAGACATCGAATCGAAGAAATCGCAGAAACTCAGAAAGTTAGGGAACGCTTGCTTTTACTTTAGTTCGTATATGCTATATATAGACGAAATAAGGAGAGAGCCGAAGTTTCCCGAAGATTTTCGAGCGTCTTCGTGTTTTCGAATTCAGAAGAGTAGAAGTCGGTTGCGCGCGCAACCAAACTTACAGCTCCTACTTTATTCACACGGACCTAGTCTGTAATTGTGTGCGCATGGTTGGCGTGTCAGATCTGAGCACACTGTCTGCGCGTTGATCAGCATTGACATACGCAATGCGTTCAATACCGCGACATGGAACATCTGCATCGAGGCGATGGTGCGGAAAAAGGTTCCAGACTACCTGTTGCGAATGATAGATGACTATCTGAGCGACAGGTGGGTGATATACGAAGGCGACAAATGGTCTCTCAAGGAAGAGATGACATGTGGCGCCCCTCAAGGGTCGCGGGTGGGTCCACTCGTTTTGAACGTCATGTACGACGATTTCCTGCGCATGGTCCTGCCAGCTGGAACGAGCATCATGGGCGTCACGGATGACGCACTTGTCGTGTGCGCTGCTGACAATTTCGGAATCCTGGAACTGAGGATCAATGATAGTCTGTGGCGGGCAAAGCGTTGGTTAGATAGCAGAGGCCTGAAAATGGCCCTTGAAAAGACCGAGGCTTTGCTGGTCACAGACAGGAGATCCTTCCAATATCCGAGGATCGTTCTCGGAGAAAATGAAATCGAGTGGAAAAAGAGCATTAGGTACCTGGGAGTGCAGTTGGATCGAAGGCTTAGCTTCGGCGAACACCTGCAGATCGCGACTGCCAAAGGCATCCAATGTGGGGCCGCCTTGACTCGGCTCATGCCCAACATTGGTGGACCCAGGGAAGCTAAGAGAAAGCTGGTGGCGAGCGTGGTAAACTCGAAGCTGCTTTATGCAGCTCCGATCTGGACAACTGCTCTTAACAACCATGCTATCCTGAAGTAGCTGTTCTCGGCAAAGAGAAGTGTGGTGATGAGAATTGTCTCAGCATACCGAACTGTGTCGTACGCGACTTTAAGCTGGAACCAACTGCCCGCGAAGTTTAAAACCGAAAGGGGGTTCCACGGGCGGTGTATTGGTTCGAGAGAGGGTTTTTTTGGTTTCAACAGGTATGCCTAGACCCATCCTAGGAGAGTCCTGTACAACGTCTATAAAAGATTTCGACATTTTTCCTCCTCACCAAAAAAAAAACTGATTTACTTTGTCCGAAATCAAGCTGCGAAGTACCCAAAAAATAGCGTTCGTTGTTAGCCTTTTTTTTTTATTGCTCGCCCTGTAAAATCTTGTTTCGCAGCCTAGGTCCCTTTCATCCTAACAGGACACATACAGGATGTATAATAAATATGGCAACCCCTGGATAATTTCGCAGGATCGAGTTTTCATGAAAAACTTTTCCTACAAAAGTTGTAAGAAATCGAGCAATTCATCGGATGAAGACCTTGGAATTGACCTTGACTGATCTTTAAATTCATTTCAAGGTCTTCATCCGATGCCTTGCTTGATTTCCTACAACTTTTGTAAGGAAAGTTTTTCATGAAAACTCGATCCTGCGAAGTTATCCAGGGGTTTCCATATTTTTTAGACACCCTGTATATAAGCTGATTCACTCAAGTGTCATTCTAGTCAAGTGACTTTTTGCAATTTGGTACGGAATATTAAGCATTAAAGTATGAAACCTCTTAATATCATAGATATTATAAACCTAGATGTGGCAAGAGGCATCAAGGTGGGGGAACGATATATATTGCTAACTACATTTTCAGCGATATCGAATTGCTGCCCTCTCCAACTATTCGCCGTTTTTATGGCAACCGCGTTCTTCCCAATACTTTCCCTGAACTCATGCTGCGAACAAACCTGCCTAACTGGACTCTCCGAGATCCGAGATTCTGACCAAACTCATGAGACTAGCCTTAAGTCTCAGCGACTTAAACGGCAGGAAAAAAAGCTGTTTTAATTTTGCTTTCATTCAGAAAAAATAAGGAAACATTTTTTTTGGGGTAAATTCAATTTGGATTCTAAAAATTTCTATTAAAAAATTATTAAAAAAGGATGGATTTAATGTAGATAAAAAATATTATTTACATTCATTGTTTCATTTTCATTTCTTTGGAAATGTGATTAGAATTAAAAAAAAAAGATTTCAAGAAATGCACAAGCTTTATAAGAGTTGTTGTTTAATCGTTATTTTTCTTCTTCGAAATTTTTCCTCGTAAAAAACTAATTTTTTAATTTCAAAAATTATTTATTTATAATTATTCAATTCAAAAATTTTATGATTGTTTTAAGTACCAAAGAATTATATTAATTTCAATGTTCTCACTTGAAAATTCTTGATTATCTTATTTCAAATGTTAAAAACATTAATTTTTAATAATTTTACTTTGATTTAAATGTGATAATTTCTAATTGAAATTCAATAGTCTTGAGAATTTTATTTCTATTGTTAAGTTAATAAGGTATAAAATTGAAACACTCAGTGGCGAATTTAGCCTTCGTCCATCCTTGTCTTACGTCACTTTTCTAGCTCAGAGGCGACGTCAGACAAGGAAGGACGAAGGCTAATTCGCCACTGGAAATACTCTATAAGTAATGTCAGTATAAATTTTTCCATTTTTTGAATATCATCATTTCATTTTTGTTTTTGACTACTTGTTACAAAACTTGCTACTTTTTTGTTAATTTTCTTTCCGTAAGAAGACGTTTTTTACAATTGTTTTACTATTTTTGAATATATATATATACAGTCAAGACTCCTTTATTGCAAGGCTTCGAAACGAGCGAGACTCGTTTATTGCAAGACGAGAGAGGCTCCCAACACAGCAACTATCGGTAAGGTTGGTTTTTAGAGCAAGCAGTGGATTGGTTGTCGCCCTAACCACAGGGTTGCCGTTGTGTTGCATATACAGCAAAGGTGGGGGTTAGGGGAACCCTCGGGCTTAGTAATAGACGAGTCTTGCAATAAAGAAGTCTTGACTGTATGTAGTTAAAAGCCTGTATGACAGATTGAAATTTCGAGTATCATTGATAGTGTGTATTTTAATTTCAGATATTTGACAAAAACCACGATGATCTTTTCCAAACTTTCTCTCCGTTTGCATAAAAGAATAATTATCTGAATTCTTAATAACCTATTCAACAAATTTTTACTTCAAGTTCTTTCCTTTGAAATTTATTTCATCTTAAGTTTATAATCAAACTTAATTTTCGTTAAACTTAAAATTGTGGGAGTAGTGGATAATAAGGCTTTTATTTTGAAATTGTATAGTTTATTGTACAATTTTTAAACATGTAATAAAAGTGGACGAGATAATTTTAAAGGTCTCTATTCGAAGTTACTGAATTTGCATTTATTTAATTGTAAAATCTTTCGAGTGAAAATTATTTATTCTAAGTGATTTGAAAATACAAACCTCCTGTTTTGAAACTTTATGAAATATGTATTGTTTTTGAACGGTTGGTTTTGTGAACAACATTTTGAAATTAAAAAATACCGCGTTTAATTCGGAGATAATTTCAAATTAAAAGCGTTTGAAATCATGAAATTTTTACATAAAAACATTCCATATATACGAGTTTTTATCTGAAAAGGTCGAAATTGCCGTTATTATCGACCATCTCACTTGATATTTCGCGACTAGTTCCGGCCATTTTGATTTTCTCGATCTTGTGAAGTAGTATCGTATTGTAATAGACGCATGCGCAGTTCAAATGTACTAGGCTTTGTCAGTAAGATGCCAACGCTGTACGAAGAATAAGAAGAAGATTCGGAAACAGAAAAATTATTGATGAGTCACTGTTGTGATTCAACGAAAAATGACGAACTTGTTTACACGTGCAAACGTCCGGGATTTTCCTGTATGGGAAGTGCAGTGGTTGTCACTTCAGGAGTTCCACGGATACGAAACGAGTTTTGGGAAACAGTCGAAATCAACAGCTCCGTGTGGTTGTAACACAGAGCCCGTTTCGCGCGAACGTCGAAAAAAGAAAGAATAAAGAAAAAAATTCACGTTGGCATTCTTAAGTTCAAACCGACATTTTGGGAGGAAAAGTCATCATCATGAATATCAAAAAATTTCCTTTTTAACTTCGACAATTTTGTGTACTGATGGTTAAAGGGTATTCTAGATTTTTGCGCGGTTTCAGTCCGAAAAAAAAAGATTAGAAACTAAATTAATTAACCTTTGACGCGTAAGAAATTCAATACGTCACAAGAATAGTCATCTTTCTTTAAACAAATTGAAAACATTCTCATCTGTGTGAAAAAAAAACTTTGTTTTGGGAGTACGGAATATTCTGAAAGAAACGTTAAAGACATTAAAATGATTTTGTTCAAAATCAAGACATCTTCTTTAGAATGAGGTCATAATAAGATTATGTAAGATTTTGTGGTTTATTTCTCCTAAATTTGGTTTATTTTTTATTTTTGATTGTGTATATATGAACGCTTCAGTCTTTCAACGTGAATTACTGTCAGTTTTATTTTAATGTTAATTTTCACATTTCCTTTTCCTAGTACAGCTACAACTTCTTCATGAGCTGTTAATTGATTATCTAGATTTTTATTTTTTTCTCCTTATAATAAAAAGACATTATCTCCAATTTTTTTTTCCAAAAGATTTTTTTTCTATCATAGTGAATTTTTTATTTTCCTTTTGTATCTATACGATTTTATTTAGCTTCAGATCGCATTTAATGAAGTTGCACAACAGAGTTCATCAAATAATCATAATAGGTTCACAATTTTTCTTGTTGTGATAGAGGTTTGCTGAAAGGTTCACAAGCAAGCTTACCATAATTTACCATGAATTCTGAATTTTTTGTGACAGATTGTTCAAGATATTACACTTAAACATGATGTCGATGTTCTAATGTTCCTCTTGATTGAGGGTGGAAAGCTGTGGTACGGAATCCAAATATGCAAATGAATTTTTTTAAGTGAGCATCTGATATAACTAAGTGACTTTAAAAAAACTAAATCGATAATTTAATTTCTTCCCGAGGTATATGATTTATTTTTCAAGTTTTTGAAATACTAATTGATCGTAAATTCAATGTGTTTGATATTGACATTATAAAATGAACTAGAATTTTTTTTTTGGAAAAAATCGGTTTTTTTCTCATTTTACTCTCCTTTTAGCTCGATACAACGAGTTCAACGATCACTCAACTTTTCTATGCCTTCCAAATAATACGATTTGTCAACCCTCTAAAATACCATTCTGTTTCCCATTCAACTTCTTTGTTGGACTCAAAACGTGTACTACACAGCTATCTCTTGAGGTTTGGGAACAGATAATAGTCGCTGGGGACTAGGTCTGGAGGATACGGTGGATTTCATCATGAAAAATGGATTTTTCTTCTTCAAATGTGTACATTTTTTTCTGATTTCGTCAACCAATCGATCCAATAATGCAGCATAATATGCTCCAGTAATCGCCCATTCTTTCTGAACGTAGTCCATGAAGATTGCTCCATGTACATCCCAAAAAACACTAGCCATAACTTTCCTAGCCGATTGTTGCGTTTTCAGACGCTTTGGTGCACTTTCACCAAGTTTAACTCACTGTTTTGACCCTTCACGTGATTTCAGAGTATTGTGGTGGATCCATGTTTCATGCATCGTCACAAATCGACGCAAAAACTGTTTCGGATTGCGGTTGAAATAGACAAAATTTTTCTCCGAAATGGTCACACGAATGCGTTTTTGGCCGATTGTGAGCAAACGCGGCACCCATCTTGCACAGAGCTTTACAATGCATAAATGTATATGCAAAATATTGACCACACGCTCAGTTGAGAAGAATACGATCTCAGCTATCTCACGCACTTTCACTTTCGGGTCATTCAAAAGTATATCATGAATTTTATTGATCATTTCCTCTGACGTAGTGAACTCATTTGGACGTCCTGTACTTGGTATGGTATGAAGTATTCCTTACTACTGATCGGAGTACGAATAATATTTATCGAACTTGGCCTTGGTTTTTCAAAATTTGGGAAATAGCAAAGAAGATAAAAACGGACGTAGATAGACTACTTTTGGTTTCGAAAATGAAAAACAAGTTCAATTTTAGCAAAATATATCGGAATAATTTTTTTATTATCAAAACCAAAAGTAGTCCATCTACGTCTGTTTTTACCATCTCTATCATTTCCCAAATTTTGAAAGCCAAATTTTTTATATTTTGGACACAAACATGTAGAAACCTAAAATCAATCAAATTTGCTAATTTTCCAAGTATCACATGCCCTTAATCAACACACAAAATTTACTTTTTTCCATCTTTGCGAAAAATTCGGAGGTTGGTTGCTTTTAGACAATGTAACTTGTAAACTGATGAATTGCTTGCTCAAATTTTGACAGAAGAGGTTTGAAGGATGGAACTTGTCAACAATGATAGACGTTTGTTATTAGTGCCAACCTCTCAAGTATCACGTCCATATCAAATACCCTAGTATATGATCCGTGGATCGAGATTGTCGGTTTCCGGGTGAGGTCGAGATTTTCGGTTCATTTTTTAATTTTTTCAATTTTCTTATAAATTCTCTTCCAGGTTTTCTTCAAATTTTTTCCCTAAAATTTTGTTTGATATCCTACGGCTGCCACTAAAGTACCTATATTACATACGATTATTATACACTGAAATAATACAGAAAAATACAATAAAAATGTGCTATTAAAAATTATTATACGAGTACGCGGAAAAAAGTACAAAAAAAGTGAGTTTTTCAATAGCAGCAAGCAATATAGGCTTAAAGTTTTCGGTTAAACACATGTATTTTCAAACAATAGATCGTAACAGAATACTTCCCAAATTGCTGCTTAAAAGACTGTATTCAATTTTGAGAAAGTAACTGAACGGTTTGCTTTCGTGGTGGACCAGTTTTATATTATTCATCAAGGGGCTATTCATTGAAAAGCACCTCAGTAGCATTGCAAGAGAGAGAAAGAGTGCTAAAGAATCTGGAAGGTGCTAAGCACGATGGTAAAATTCTGCCAAAAATTGTGTCGAATTTGAAAACACGGTAAGAGGGATTTCACTGTTTGGAAATCGGATAAAATCTCAGTGAATAGCCCCTCGGATATCATTTATTTGATTTAATCAATTACTCACTTATAGTCTTCGTTGTTAACTTCACTGAAGTATCAAACTCTGCTCCGATAACTTCAACTTCTACGAAAGGACTCACTGTTCCACGTTTTGACTTGCTCAAGTGTCTGGCACCAATAATTTTTAAACTTATTTTGAGAGGTTCCATATGCAATAAATATTTGCTATCATATGGATTGAAATCTTCTCTAAACATGAATTCTGGCTTCAAAAGATAACCACAATTGCCATTTTCTCTAAATTTTGCATAATTCAATTGCATTGGTTTGTCACCAGTTTGATAATTCAAAGCGACCATTTGAGAACCAGAATTCCACATTGGAACAGGATTATAGTTTGAAGAATCAAATCGTGAACCTTTAGGGTAGACTCTACTCAACTGTACCTAAAAAAATTATTTAACTTTAAATCATGTTACTCAACTTTTTTAGATAGTAGATATGAAGTATGATTAAGGCGTCTTATAAATTATCCTAACAAGGTTTTCATTGCAACAAAGTCAGTATCCTTAAGCAATAGACCACATGATTTTATTTGAAATATTAAAACGTAACATTTTTTGATATTTTTGAAAATATTGTTTTTGTAAGAGATGAGGCACTGTAGTATGTTTTTGTCACCATAGGGCTAGTCGTTGGCATCTTAATTGCAGAAAATAGCATTATTTAACAGTCAAAGAAATTTTTAATGTTTAAAGAATTATTTTATATCAAAACATTAGTAGAATTAAACAATAAAAGGAAAGGTGCGCATTTCACTCCTTAGTTATTAAATAAAATAAACAAAGAGCATAAACGGCTGCATGCCATTGAATTCGTGATAAAAAAAATACAGGCGAATTATCAAATTTGCAACATTGTAAAATTAATTTTTTATGTTTTTTGAAATTTTGTTATCTATTTGATGCGATTATCAAGTATTTTGAACGGTTTCATTCTATAGACAGAAGAGCATGCGCATATTACATAATTCAAAATTATTCTAAATCGCACCTCTGAAACCAAATCATCTTTGAGGCAACTGAAACATTTCAAATAATGTATATAAATCACAAATTTTTTGTGAATCGTGAATTAGGTAGTTTAAGTTCAATTATATGGTATTATAAATATCCAAGAACATCCAGAATTGTGAGAATAAGCTAACATTGTCTATATCAAGGCACTTATATAAATTTTTATCACAGATATTAATTTATTATTTATAATGTTTTTTTCCGTTCATGAATATTTTCTTAGTGTATCAAGAAAGTTGAGTGATTTCGTGCTTCGAATGAGAATCTCTGAGATATATGACTTTAGAAGAAACAAAACTTACAATTCAAAACTCTGATTCTTTTCCTCACTTTTCATCCTAATTTATCATCTGCCTTGAATTATTCATCCTACCCACAAGGCATGGAGAACGCGACAATAATGTCAATTAGAAATCTTTAGGGATTTGAGGTTAATGAGGTAGGAAGTAACTGAACTTATTTATTCCAATATGTTTTTTTATTGATCTTGGAAGATCCCTTGCGGGTTCAAAGTAAAATAAAACTTGAAAAATTAAGTTTAGCTTGCAAAATCCAGCCAATTAAGAGAAAATTGTTGGTATCCTGCGATACGATCTCCTTAGGGGTACCTATTTATTTATTGCTTCGATGTTAGGTTTTTGCTAAAGGAAAAAAATAATTTTGAATGATTGAATGAATGAATATCGCAATGCACTATTGTATTACCTTCTATTAATTTCAACGTTTTGACATTTAAACATAGGAATTCAATGAACGCTTAGAAAATTCATCTTGGAACTTAGGAAATCGTAATCCGATTACCATTAATTGGTAAACCGACGATCATACCTTGACTACCTGAATAACCTACAAGCTGTGCGTTTGAAGCACAGTCTATCATCAAGATCAGACGAAAACTAGTAACACTTGAGAGTCTTCAGATGACTTGCGATTGCTGTTATGAAACATCAGATAAAAGAAATATTTCCGTAGAACGTTAAAACTACAGAAAATTTACAGTCATGCTTTTAAAGGGGTCATTTAACTTTCTCACTTTTGAAAAATCGATTTTTTGCATTTTTGGAAAGGTTATATATTCAAAAATATCATATCGAAATTTTATACAGAAATTCGGAGTCATTCTATACTTTTTAGAGCCCTACTAGAACAAAATTCTGGTGCAAGTGACGTCAGGCAAAGGCTTTAAAACAAGAAAAGAATTATAAACACCTTCTAGATTTTAATTCTGATACTCTTGAAACTCTAAAGCTTGTTTATGACGAATTATCAGCAGATGATTCATTATAAAGATGCTTGGGCAGTCTCACTCAGAATAATATTGAGAGCTTCAATGAATGTGTATGGAATTTGGCGCCAAAACATGTGTTTTATGGCAAAAATGTTCTTGAAAAAAAAAAAAATTTGTAAACTTTGAATGTGAGTGCACAACTAGCTTCAGATGCCCCTAACTAGGTGCTGCTTAGGTTTCACCAGGATATGGTGACAATTCCTCGACCGGACTAATCCCCAGGAGATTCCGCGTCGAACGCCGACGAATGGGTGCCCCCATGGTCGGCCTTCGACACGGGCTAGGAATCAGCTTCAGGTGCCCCTGACTGACCCTGGCCCCGACATCCCGGGGCGAGGACGCCAATACCCCGACCGGACTAATCCCCAGGAGATGCCGCGTTGAACGCCGACAAATGGGTGCTCCCATAGTCGGCCTTCGACATGGGCCTGGAGTCAGCTTCAGGTGCCCCTGACCGACCCTGGCCCCGACATACCTGAGCGAAGACGTTCGTAACCTAACCATGCGGACTCGACTCGCTACGCCACTCCCACGTAGAGTGCCGATGAATGGGCGCTCCCATGACCGGCCTTCTGCTCAGCACGGTGCTCGACTTCAAATGCCTTTGATCGAGCTCCGCCTGGGGCGCTCGGCGGGCCTCGGATCCCTGGGGACCCGCGACGCGAATCGAACCGACCCCAGATCGACCCGGACTGACCCAAACTTACACAACCTGATTCAAGCAACGAACCGACCCGAACTGACCCGATTTTCCACGAAGTGATTCGGACAACGAACCGACCCAAAATGACCCCGAACTGACCTGAATTTTTTATTTAACAGACGAAACCGATACCGGGCTCCACCAATCGCGCGACTTTTTACGAGCGACCAACACAACCAAAACCCCGGCCCCCTGGATACCACCATGGCCGGGGACCCGAGAGGAGGGCGCGGACTCAGATACCGCTGAGAGCGTCCTCCCCTATGATGACACCGACCTGACCCCGACAAAATCGGACGACACGAACCCGAGGGAAGGGGAACAGAGGTGGTTACACGCACTACCTGGAGGCCCGTGCTCCGGACGAATTGTACACCGCAGCGAAAATACCGACGGTAACTATTGTTCTCTCTATTTTATTTCAGAATCATAAAAAGAACCAATAGGCCAGTGCCCACTCTCACACATTCCTGCATTCACGCACTCACGCGCTCGCACACACACACACACACACACACGCACGTAAAATCTCACTTACACTGTCACCGGTCCACACCAAACCTGTTTTAGTTTATATTCATTCACACACAACTTCCGACTTAACCTATTAGTATATTTATCTTGTATCTTTATCCATCTTTTTTTGCTAAATAAACATAATTTATAAATGTAATAAATTGAGTCAGTGAATTATTTCATCACCTAATCCCCCACACCTACCGAACCCTGGCTGACTGAAGCGTCTGGCAACCAGGGGGAAAGTAGGGATGTTACAAAGTAGTTGTTGAGAAAAAATTCTTGAAAATCATCTTTTTTTGCCGAGATATTAGAATGACGCCTTATGTATAAATAACGGAGAAACCTGCAACTGCAGGACGCAGGAGGTTATAAATCGAAACCAAGAATCGTTGACAGGAACGAGGTTCATGAATGACAGCCGGGGCTTTAAAATTCTTCACCACACTATCAAAAAAACCTTGAAGTCGGAACCAGGCTGCCCTAAAGAGGGCGGAGGCCTTGTGTGTCTAGTTAAAGATAATAACACCAAATGAAACAGCGGTCTAAGTACTGAACCAGGGTTCCCAGAAGAGAACTCAGGTCCAGGGCTCTCGGATAAGGTTCCAAGCACCTTAAACACAAGATCATTCGATTATTCTTAAAGGAAAAAGGAGGAAGGACCCCAAAGATACTTCTCCGAGCAGGATTGCAAAATGTTCAAAGCCTTAAAATAACTAGGGTATAGATAACTAGCCAAATATCTTCACCTATTGGAAGAGAATCTCTTGTCGAAAAGATAGAGTTGAGTCGTTAGATCTCTGTCCATTTTCAGGGCTATCTGGGGATAGCCCCTTCAAGATGATCTTAGTTAACTTCAGCTTGGCTTTCAAAAATTAAGTCGGAAATGTCTTTTACGAAGATTAAATTGCGTCGTAGCCATGATGCCTCAGCGGCATAAGCCAGGTGCATGGTCGTGATGGGGACAGGTTTCACTCTAATCTAAAAAAAAAAAAAAAAAAAAAAAAAAACGGGGAGAAGATTAGTGGTTTGGAATGAAACGACACTTTATATTCATTACGTTTAGATTCAATTATTAGATGGAAAGTGAGGAAAAAAGACAAATTTTCCAGTTTTACTTTTTTTCATTTCAGGGACGACTTCTAAATATTTTCAAAATTCCTTCAAGCCATGCAGAGAAACTTGAAGAATAAAAATAATTTGCATAATAGTTAATCTAATTGTTGTAATCAAATCAACTGAACTTATTAACATCTAAGTGGTTTAGTTCAGATGTTGCCATCTTAGAAATCTCAAGCACCTTAAATTTACGGTCATCGATAATTAAACGTAGAATTTGTGTACATTTCTGGCGTAGTCGCGTCTGAAAGCCTCCATGAACATGGTTCGTCATTTGCGTTCGTACAACAAAAAAAATTATTTTTACATTCAACGCTGCTATAGATCGATCTAATAGTGATTATTGATTTAAGGAATTACAATGTCTGTCGCAAAAGTTCCCAAACAAGATAAAAATCAAGAAAACTAAAAACGTTTTAGGCAAAGTTAATTAATTTTATTCAAAATAGTCCTCTTTGGATTCAATACATCACTTTGCACGGCCGAGAAGCAAATTAAAGACATTTTCATTTAATTAGTAGAACTTATGTTCAGGATGGCGTTCGTAGACCTTTGAATGTCTACAATGCCTGCATAACGCTTTCCTTTCTTGGCCAAATGTAACTTTCCGAACGTTCCATAACACAAAGATAAAACACAGCATTGGCCGTTTGCCCCTTTGAAACGAAGATTTCGGCTCTCTTTTTATAAATTCACGCACAATTTCAGCGTTTTCTTCATTTACAGCTGATCTCGGCCGACCTGAACGTTCGTCGTCATTTAAGTCTTCCCGACTTTCTCCAAATCGTTTTTCACCATAAACTTTTTGTATAATTTTCTGCGCCTCAGCAGCTGTTTCACAGAGTTTAAAAAATATTGCCTCTTTGCTCCTTTTCATTTTCGACCGATGGTTCAAACGTACTATCACATTAGGCTCAATAACTCAGCTTCTAAATGTCCGAATGTCATGAAATTTTGACACATCTATGATGGGTGTACGATTAAATGTATAAAAATTCTAACAGATGTCGCCACTAGTATTGACTATTTTGACTTGTCTGGGAATTTTTGCGGCAGGCCTTGTATATTAAAAATACTTATGATAGTTATTATCAGTTTTATGAAAAAATACCGTTCAGCGTCATTTTGGTATAGGTAAAGAATGTTTTGTCTCCACAACTTTCTAAAAATTTTTAAACTTTTTTTTTTAAACTTTCTAAAATATAAATAATTTCATATTAGCTCTTAAAATCAATTTCTCGCATTAGTGTTTCTATTAAATTTTTACTAGTCTCGAATGCCAAATTGCCCAAGTAACTCAAGTACTTGAAAATCAATCTCAAATTCAGGTTATTTTCATTCTTCTTTAGATGATGCGACGTATAGATCAGATAAAACTAAGAGTTTATGCATTAGATCTAGATTTACTGCCTCTCAAGAAATTTTGTGAGTGCTAGATTTTTGAAAACGCTTAACATCTTTGTTACAAGCTTCAGCAGCTTCTTCAGCATAGTGTCTTATTGAAAAAAGCGAATGATCCATTATTTTACGTCCATAAAAGAATACATTACGCGTAGAGAGGCGAAAGTGAGCGAATGCAGAAGAACGTGAATTCGACCGAGTACCGCGAACTTCACGCGAGTTTGCATGAGCACTTTCGCCTCGAGGTGCGCATATGAAGAGTGGACATTCAAAAGGGCGTAAGCCACAATTTTTCAAAAATCATTTTTTTGGCGAAACAAATTCTTGAGGTTAATGCCAATACAATAGCGCAAACGATTTTTTTTTTTTCAATCTGAAATATTTTTATTTTCGATTTGGAAATCAAAAATCTATATCTCGAGGTGTCAAAATGGGAACGTTTCTGTGCCGCTTTGTAAAATTTCAGAAATGTGGGTTACGCTCTTTTGAATGTCCACTCTTCATATTATTTTTCTCAATGAGAACATGAAATTTGGCGGCTTGAGTAAGTTCATGGAGTAAAACGTGAAATTTCAATCATTCTGAAAAATATTAACAACTCTGAAATTAATTAAGATTATTAAAAGTTTTTGGACTCATTTAAATGGTAGGTTTTCATGGTATTTTGCTAACTAATCAAGATATTTTCAGAAGTTTTTTCCTGGATTCTACCCAGCGTCAAAAATGATACAAAAAGGTCGTATAATTTTGAAAATGTGTAGCTACTTACAAGAAATTTGCAAAAACCAATGTGTATCATATTTTAATAAAATTTAAGAATATTTATGAAAATGGTAATATTTTGGACTTTTTAAATTGATTTATAAATTACTGTATTTATTTAAAATTTTTCGACTTCTTTGTACCATGTTTGACCCCAGGGTAGAATCCAAAAGAAAAATTCTAAAAATATCTTGATAAGTGAACAAAATACTATGAAGAGTAACCTTCAAAATGAGACCAAAAACGTTCAAAAATCTTAATTAATTTCAGTGTTATTAATATTTTCCAAAATGATCGAAATTTGACGTTTTTTGCAATATATTCTTATAAAATTATCATTTTGTCTTCAACTTGGGCTCATTAGATGCAAAATTTTATTAACTTCCATCCTATCATGGGAAAAGAAACTTCAACTTGTTATTATAAAAATTAAGACACTTTAAGAATAGCTAAAACAGCAGGTGAACAAATAATTTTGACCGGTAGTGTACATACTCAGGGAAAACCAGAGTTGATTAACCTCTGATAATATTTTTATAGATCAATTTATCCTTTATAACCATACTTATTAAGAGGTTAGGGGACCTTGTGGTATAGAAAATTCATAGAAATAAAAAAAAATGTGGTCACAACTATTACACAAGGAATTTTCCCTTTATAATCAATATTTACAATATAAATAAATGAATAAATTATGTGCAAAATATTTTAAAAAATGAAAAAATAGCGGAATTGTGTGGTGTACTTTAACAGTGACGCGCCCAGACGGCGGACAGCATGGTTTCAGAAAAGTCCATCCAAAACGAAAAAACCAAAGATTTTTTCATTAAGTGGTATAATATCTGTCGCATAGCATAACCAAAAAAATAGACAAATTTCTAACGCAAATTCTACATAACATCTAATTTAGAGCTCTAAGCATTCAAAGTACTCACTCACGGGCGACTCATCCCGTTTTTAAACAACCTACACCCTGTTGGCTCTGGCTAAACTCCCAGCAGTGGATCTGCAAGACTCGTAACTGTTCATAAAGCAAGAATACTTGGGAACGTTGACGTGATAATATCAACAGCGCCCCACCGTGGCTGGAAAAAGCGCCAGGAAAAAGTTGAACAGAACCAAGAGGAGAAAGAATTAGAAGACAAAGAGGGTGCGACGGATGATGAGTTGACCAGTGAACATAGATTCTCATAAAAATTAATACCTATAACCAATTCTATTTTTCCTGGATGGTCGCGTGAACTGAACTGCTATCGAATTGAGTATCATTTCGGTAACGATTGAATAAAATTTCGGTAACAAGACAGTAAACTGAAAAATGGCATAAAATTAAGACTTGAAATGTTGACGGTGTTATTCTTTGTTGAAATTGACCTGATAAACTTTATAATAAAAATCGATAATGTTATTTCCCGGCTGTAGAAAATAGAAAAACACGTTTTCGAATTTTAATTTTAATTCAGGAGAATTAACATGCAGTCGACAACAGTCTTAAAAATTATTATTTACAGAAATTTATTTCAATACATATTTACTACCAACAGTGAAATTGAAGCCGCCTTTACCATCAGACGTGAAAATTCGACATCGTGTCTTTTCTATTTTCTACAGCCAGGAAATAAAGTTACCCATTTTCATTGTTGAGTTTATTAGCTCAATTTAAACAAAAATCACACTTTCAACATTTTAACTGTTAATTTTTGCGCCATTTATTCTGTATACTGTCATACTACCGAAATGTTATACAATTGTTACCAAAATGATACCCAATTCGGTAACAGTACGGTTTACGCGACACGCTAGGGTTTGAACTTAAAAAAAATGTCTAGTTCTTAAAGATGAAGAAGCATATTAAATTACTTAAGATGTGTACAATTTTTTTATTTCTTATTTAAAATACTCATTTTTTGTTGAAGATTTTATAAAAACGATTAATTTTACATATATTGGTAAAATTCTTATTTAAATAAAATTTTTTCGTCATCAGCGAATTTGTTTTTGAATTTTCTTTTTTATTTCTTTAATGTAAACTAGTCGTATGTGTTGACTAGTATTGACATAAAAGTACAAACATATACTACATAGAAAGTTATTCATTACACAGGTCTGCAAATAATGGCTTTGTATTTGTTGTTGGAAAACGAAAGATCATTTCCGCGGTAATTTTTGACGTAGAATCCGAATCCGAAATCAGAATCAGCCTATCACGTCAGGATTTTGAGATATTTGAGGTTATGTGCTCGAAAAATGGGGTTTTCCGCTAATTTTGAGGTTATGTTACATTTGAGAAAAAAACCAAAAAATTTCTTGCGCTCTGTACATAACCTCAAAAGTAGCGAAAAACTCAATTTTTCGAGTACATAACCTCAAATATCTCAAAATCCTGACGTGATAGGCTGATTCTGATTCCGGATTCGGATTCTACGTCAAAAATTACTTCGGAAACGACCCATAGCTTTTCAACAACAAAACCTTGCAGACCTGTGTTATTACAGAACTTAAACTCATCAGAATGTAAAATTTAATTGAAAAATTTGATAGTGGTATTTTCTAGTGGTAAGTGTTTAGAAACCATAACATTCGATTTTCTTTTCAAAAACCCTCTTTAAATAATTTAAAGTATATAACTTATTTATTTGAAAATAAATAATCCTGAGAGGTGTATCAAATATATCTGCTTTATGGTGTTGAAAAATTTCGACCAAAAAAAATATTTCTGCCATAAATCATAAGATCATGAAAAATGATAAAATAGCTTCAAGCTCTAATGTATGTAGTGTTATAAAGGGGGAGGGTGGTCTCTAAGGCCGGTTTTTGGCCCAAAAAATTCGAAAAAATTCCTATAGTATCTACTAAAAATAAAAAGTAAATTCCGCCCTAAACGGATCACCCTCATACCCCCCTATTCACCCCGAGCACCCTTTAAAAAAATGAAAACTTCACCGCTTCTATGCAGTGTTTTTGGGAAAAAACCCAATAAAAAAAATCCAGAAAAATACATATATAGGTTTTTGGGGTCGCTGATTTCGAATCCGAGGTCCGTTGACCTCCATCATATCAGATTCAAGGTCATTTGAAGGTCAAACTGCATAGAAAAGGTGAAGTTTTCATTTTTTTAAGGGGTGCTCGGGGTGAATAGGAGGAATCAGGGTGGTCCGTTTAGGGTGGAATTGACTTCTTATTGTTATTAGATACTGTAGGAATTTTTTCGAATTTTTTGGGCCAAAAACCGGCCTTAGAGACCCTCCTCCTTTACGGGGTGTCTTCCTTTAACCTATAGTGACGTCTTTTACCAATAAAAGACGTCGCTATAGGTTAAAGGAGGACACACCAGTAAATTGACAACACTAAATGTATCGAACTGCAGATACTTTCTTATTTTACCTGGTGATACTTGACGAAGAATTTCATTTCTTGTTGACAAATAAGTTTTTCTGCCTTTGTTTCAGGAAAGCTGCTCATTTCATTGAAAATAAAACCTTTTGTCCTTATTCGGTCAATATTAAATGCTACCGAACGACAATAAACGATAAGGTTAGACATTTCCTTGGCTATCCTCCATGCTCGCTCTATCTGCTTGTGTTGATTTTTCTAAAATGAGAAAAAATAATACTTCCTATATTTATTTTTTTCATAATCTATTTCCAGCAATAATGTACTTGAGAGTGTGCTTTGTATAGTTTGTATTAAGAGGAACTTCGCTTGTAAATCATTACATTGGATGGACTCTAAAATACACAGACAGATTCGAAATTTTTAAAACTTGATTTTCCTGAATGATACATCGACTTTTGTGACATATTTGTGTTTACCCCCTACTTACACGAAATCGTCTAAGCATCTTATCAGCATGTTCGATGTGAAAATAACACTGGTCATAAAAAATAACCTATGTTCTCCCTGAATTCGACACATCAATCCTAAAGTACTTTTTTATGTTGAAAACGAATGTCCCCTCCATAAGTTGATTACAAGTGTAGTTTGATAGATATTTGCAACTAAAGGGAGTAGCCAAATAAGCATGGTTGGGCTGAGCCTGCTTGGATTTTTTAAATATTTGGGGATAACTTTCTACCATTATACTTTGTCACCCTGAGTGACAATTTAAAAAAAGTTTTTCATCAACGTAATAAAAAAATTTCGAAATTCTTTGAGAGATAAAATTTATCTCTACACCAGGTACGAAGGAAGACAATAGAAGCAATAAACAATACTTCAATAAACCAAAGGACTCTTGTATTGGATCTATAACTTAATTCGTGCAGTTTTTTTTTTCAAAATTTGAACGTTTACTTAAGAAAAACATGTACAATAGTATTATTCAAAGTATTGTCCATCTGAAGCTATGACTTTTTCCAATCTTTCTGGCAATTTGTGGATTCCATCCCAAAAGAACTGCGCCGGCTTGGCGGCCAAGAATGAATCAAGCCAATTTTTTATACCCTGTTCTGATGTGAACCGTATTCCAGTGAGGGCGTTCTGCATCGACCGGAACAAATGGTAGTCAGAAGGGGCAAGGTCTGGGCTATAAGGCGGGTGGGGTAAAACTTCCCATCCACTGTTTTCCAAAAAGTTCTTAACCGGAATAGCAACATACGGCCAAGCGTTATCATGATGAAAAATTATTGTCTCGTGTCTGGTCGCATATTCCGGGCGTTTTTCGGCTATTGCTCTCTTCAAACGGATTAATTATGTTCGGTAGCGTTCTCCATTGATGGTTTCAACCGGTTTTAGCAGCTAATAATACAGCACACCCTTCTGATCCCACCAAATACAGAGCATTACCTTCGCGCCATGAATATTCGGCTTTGCCGTTGATCTGGCTGGTTGGCCGGGTTTCAAATATGATTTTTTGCGCTTGGGGTTGTCGTAATGGATCCATTTTTTATCACCAGGAACAATCTGATGCAAAAATGACTTCTTTTTGTGGCGTTCCAGCAGCATTTCGGACATGCAAAACCGCCTTTCATCTCTCGGCTTGAGTTCATGTGGAACCCAATTGCCTTGCTTTTGAATGTATCCGGCTGCTTTTAAACGTTTTGAAATGGCTGCTTGAGTCACTCCCAAACGTTCTGCGAGCTCTTCTTGTGTTTGGCAACAATCTTCATCGAGTAATGCTTCCAGTTCTTCATCTTCAAACTTTTTTGGCTTCCCAGGACGTTCTTCGTCTTCTAAGCCAAAATCACCACTTTTAAATCGTGCAAACCACTTTTGGCACGTTTGCTCAGCTGGAGCATGTTCACCATAAACTTCCACCAAAATGCGATGATTTTCGGCAGCAGTTTTCTTCATATTAAAGTAATGAAGAACTCCCCGCAAAAACACTTTTTCAAGCACAAAGTTCGACATATTTGAGTGAAAAAAGTTATTGTTGTTTACGCTTCAAATGAATGACATATACTGAAAAAGACGCACAATGACAGTAGCTTTCCAACGCATGTTCGGAATATTGGAACGATGGAATAATAATCAAGTTACACCATCTCTTAGAAAACCGCACGAATTAAGTTATAGATCCAATACTTCAGTTCGGAATGATATTTACCTGTAGAAAACTCTTAATCGTAGTTGTCAATTCCCCGCGCCTGATGAAATTTGGTCACTTTCAGGACCCTAAATCTTGGTGTCTACTACACCTATTACCTTGAATTTTTATTTTTTATTTTGTCAAGAATTGTGTGATGAAGAACTTTAACCATGGAAATTTTTTTATACTAACTTGGGGGAAATACAGTCGATCTGCAAAATTGTTGAAAAATACCATTTTTGAACACTAGGAAAAATTCTGTCTCCTTGCCACTGTAATTGAAAGAACACAAAACCCATGGTCAAAGTTGTCCATCACTCAATTCATCCCCATAGCAGGTAATCGAATACGGCAATAAAAGCAATAGATGTAACCGCCATAAACCGAACGCATGTAGTGCCCTTCTTTTCTAAATTAAGATTTAAGGACTTTTTTATGAAAAACATTTCGTAATAAAAAAGCGTATCATATTCATACGCGACATATGAAATCTCCGCGAAATAGCAGCACTGCCAAAAAAATACTTATTTGATGCTTTTAATAGATATAAAATATATCAGCTGCAGATAAAAAAAGATTATATTATCGATCTTTGTTCCAGAACATAAAGTGATATAACGCAAAAATGCTTTGCGAAAAGGATGGATGCTGTTTAAAAAATGTCTTGAATTTGTCACAAAATGAGGACAGACGAATAGATATAACATCAAGACAAAACCGAACAATTGGTGCAGGAAATTCTTGCTACAAATACAGTTACCCACCCTTTAACGAGTCAATCGTGCATTCTCTAAGGTAGCAGGATTTTTATTTTGAGAGAGCAAATTTTTGCAAATGAAATTTCCACAATGGAATAATGCTGTATGATCAGGGAGCTGCGACTGCCAAAAGATGTAGCAGAATATAAAGTTCACTCATCACTGTAAGTCACAAAAGAAACATACACGACATTATACAGGGTTATAAGGTTAAGGGGTAATGGGGTAGAGGGGTAATAGGTTGACGGGTGTTTGAGTTTATTTTATCAAATTCACCCATTACTGTAAGTCACAAGAGAAACATACACGGCATTTTCGGTTTTGAAGTACATGACCTTTTCAATGCACAGGGTTATGACGTTGAGAGATTATGGGTTCATAGTGTTGAAGGGTTATGGCGTTAAGGAATTACATGTTTTATGGCTTATTTGCTTATGGGGTTTTCGGTATATTGAATTTAGTGATTTTTCGAAGTGTTTTTTGAGGTTAAGACGAAATCTTGACGTGCTGGAGTCAAACGGATTACGGTTTCGGTTTCATTGGAAAAAATACGTGGGAATATCATAATGGCATTCTCCGCGCAGAAATTTTTTTTTGTGGGCCTGTGTAATTGGTATACCTCCCCCTTACCTCTCAATTAGCTCATTCAAGAGGACACAAATGCATGTGAAACCGTTAGGCATTGCAGTCTTCAATGTTACTATTATCTATAACTCTTGTTAAAAGAGAAAAAAAATTCCGCTAAACTTTCAATTGGAGTTAGTGGAAAACCTATAAAACACCGCAAACGAAAATGCACATAGCAGCAAAATAGTTATGAAACTGCCATTTCAACAGTGTCACGAAAAAGAGTTGTTGCACATACTTCAAATCTTTTGACATCGGTGAGCGGAAGAGCTAGAATGTGAAGTTTTTCTTGTAAGTCTTTCAGACAATGGAGGATAGCAAAAACAATCTGTTTCAAATGTGGCGACATACCCTTATGTTTGATTGCTTCGGAAAATTCCAGAAACGAAGGAGCTACAATTTGGTTTAGTTTAAAATAAACTAATTTGAAAAAAATTTGAAACTATTTAAAAAATGTTTGAATGAAATAAAAAGTGGAGTGTAAATTCCTATCTTGCAGCGTCCCCGTGGCAAACACTGGGGTCGTGAATTTATGAATCTATGCCATGAACCTGCTTTCGAAATTTTGTATTGCTTTTATTACATGTTAATATTTACCTCTGAATTTTGACCATGGATACGTATTATGTGACCTAAAATACTTCTGAAAAGAAAGTTTAACGGGAATATATCATATTTGAATTTTTAGACATTTTGAGCAGACATATTCGATCAGCCCTTTTGAATTCTCCAATTTCGATCACGTATTCGTATTCTACGACCCCCAAAACCTCTATTACGTAAACATGAAGACATAAAATTTGAAATCTTGAGAATTTTTACTTTAAAAATACAATAGTTTCATTCATTGATGAATAATGCTACGCTCATATCAAATATGTATTCACTCTGGCAGTAATGGCAAGGCCCAATTTACAAAAAATTCTTATGTAAGTGAAGGTTAACAATATTTTAAGGGGTTACGGTCACTTGTGAGGTAAAAAAAAACGCTTTTTGGGGAATTTTTTTTGGAAACAGGTTTTATTATTTATTAATGAATGATCTCCAGTTCCAATAATAATGCACATTTCAATGAGTTAAGGTGGCTTGAGCGTTTAGTGTCGTATGAAGTGAGGCGCACCGTGGGGGCACGTGTTACATGAATGCTCATTGCTACTTATTTTTTTAATAATCATATGTATTATAGTTACATCTGAGTAGAAGGGTAAGAAATCACGGAAATGTCCCCTGAAAAAAGTGATAGTAAAAATTTATTAGTTTCACCTCGAGGCGGTTTTTTATATTCTGTACTTTTTCGCAATTTTCTCTAGATTGAAGTCGTCAACCCTTTGTTTTTATAATACTAATAGATTCCTCGAAATCGAAAGTACTATTATATATTTGATTTATGGGGACTTGTGTTTTGTTCCGTAGTTTCGCCGATTTTGATGAGGAATCCCATAAGACTACGTGTTAAACTGACATTTTTTCGGTAGCGATTTTTTCGGCATTGACATCGTCAACCACGGTATTTCTTTTTTCCAAATGAATCTAGCATATTTTATTAAGATAATCTCTAAGTTTCAGAGCAATCTGTAATTTTTTTCAAAAACGATCAAGCCAACTTAAAATGATTTTTCATGTAAAAAAGCAAAAAACAACAGAGTCAATGCCATTCTCCCAGAGGTCTAAAAAAATTTGTTCTACGGTGCGCAACGTAACCAAAGAGATATTATAGATAGAGGAGACATGCCATAGGCCGCTCTGTAAGTGGCAACGTCAGTCTGCAAACTCGATGAGAGCGAAAGAGAAAGACGATAAGTGGTTTTTTTCTGTCTTTGTCTACGCGTACCGCACTAGCCTCGGCGTTAGCGAGAGACAGCCTAACCCGAAATTCACTCTCTCTCTCGCCCGAGCTGACAGGCTTCAGGCTGGCATGTCTCCTCTATCTATAATATCGCTATGAACGTAACTCATGACTGGATCATCAGAAACGAAAAAATCCAACGGGATCAGTTAGAAAATAATATTCCCTTGTACTTGAACAAATAAAAAATTCTCAATTTCAACTTTTGACAAAATAGCGGATATTTGAAGAAATTTTTTTTGTCACTAAAAAATCGCTCATTTTTCGGCTCAAAAAGAAAACTAACTTATAAATCAAAATGTCGATCATTCAAGTACTTCAGAATTATGTTAAAAATAAGTGGTTAAAATTTGGTAACGATTAATTAAGCCGTTCTGGAGATTTTCCGCGTACCGTCTTCGTAAACGTAGTTTCGAGAAAAATGCGTTTAAAGCTTTGAGTGTAATTTACAAGAATATAAGAATTTTATTTTCGAACTTACATCAAGTCATCAATTCCAGGACCATACAGTGACCCTTCTTCTGAAATAGAAACTTCATGGGCGGTGATTTGTTGTTGTCTTCGAAGCATTCTGGCCTTTCGAGTATTTTGTTCCGCACAAACTGAGCTTACCATAATTCTTTGATTACACAGGTCTGCAAATAATGGGTTTGTATTTGTTGATAAAAAGCTATAGGTCGTTTTCGAAGTAATGTTTGACGTAGAATCCGAATCTGGAACCAGAATCAGCCTATCGCGTCAGGATTTTGAGATATTTAAGGTTATTTGTTCGATAAATGGGGGTTTTCGCTACTTTTGAGGTTATGTACAGAGTGCAAGAAATTTTTTTGGTTTTTTTCTTAAATGTAATCATTTAGAACTACTTTTTTCCTTCAAAATATGCTATCAAACAGTCACGAGCGATTTTTTTTCACAAAGATACGGCGATATCAAGTTTTGACATTTATCCGAACAACCTTATGAGCATTCACATTGACTCTTTGGTGCATACAATTCTGCATTCGAAAATTTATCTTGAAAATTTGTGCTTGCGGGTTTTGATGATCTGTGAATAAGAATTTACAGTCAGAAAATTGACATTTCCATTTCTAAGATGGCGGATCGAAATTTACGAAATTAAACGATTTCGCTCTCTAAAAACTCTTACTCGGGGGTTTCGGCATTGCTGATTACGAAAATGTGGTCGCAGGATTGACATTTTCATTTACAAGATGGTCGGCCGTTTCAAAATGGCGAACTGAAATTTACGGGGAAAACAATATTGGTCTCTAAAATTCTTTACTTGAGATTTTTTTGAGTCACTGAGTACGAATTCATGTGTACAATATGCGAAATTTTTTCTGTGTATTACGAAGGTCAACTTTCATGAGTTAATTTACTGGTTTAGCATAAACAACCTTAAATTTCTCAGGGTCCGAAAATTTTTAGAGAGCGAAATCGTTTAATTTCGTAAATTTCGATCCGCGATTTTGAATCCGCCATCTTAGAAATGGAAATGTCAATTTTCTGACTGTAAATTCTTATTCTCAGACCATCAAAACCCGCAAGCACAAATTTTCAAGATAAATTTTCGAATGCAGAATTGTATGCGCCAAAGAGTTAATGTGAATGCTCATAAGGTTGTTCGGATAAATGTCAAAACTTGATATGGCCGTATCTTTGTGAAAAAAAATCGCTCGTGACTGTTTGATAGCATATTTTGAAGGAAAAAAGTAGTTATAAATGATTACATTTGAGAAAAAAACCAAAAAAAATTCTTGCACCCTGTACATAACCTCAAAAGTAGCGAAAAACTCCATTTTTCGAGCACATAACCTCAAATATCTCAAAATCCTGACGTGATAGGCTGATTCTGATTCCAGATTCGGATTTTACGTCAAAAATTACTCCGGTAACGACCCATAGCTTTTCAACAACAAAACCTTGCAGACCTGTGTTATTAGCAGCAGCAGCGTAAGTATGGGCGTTATGTCCACAGCTAATCCCAAATCCGCCCATTACTGCTAGAAGACTGCGACTACCCTGATTAAAAACGCAGGTAGCAATTTAGGCTGAAATACTGACAGCATTTGTACCATGACTGTCCTCCCTCCGGAAATTTTGTATTACGTGAACTTTCGTAAGTAGAACTGTAGTGATAAAACGTGGCCCAAATAGGATCTTTCATACTTTCCACAAAATTAGATGTGCAGTTGTCACGAATGGCTTTTCCGTAGTAAACAGCTAATCTGTCGATCATTTTATCGGTAAGTCTACCCTTGCCAATGAGTCCTTTTAGCTACGCAGCGACTGTTTTTGGCGGTTTTTATTAGCTGTCGAGGCTTTTTGGATTCACGGTTTTAGCAACCTTTGTACTTTTCACCAAATTGCGAAGACGAGTTCCCATTCTCTTCTGAACGCGGCCGATGCACTCTTTTTTAATTACAGCAGTTTCTCCATATGGTTTACCTTTTAAAAGACCGAGGTGGGTTTTTCAATTTCCATCGCCTACGTGATTCAAAAATCTAACACCCAGATTTTTCAGTGATCGAAGAAACATTTCAATAACAGCATTCACTTCCATTTTTCCCGAAGACCCTGTATGAATTGCTTTACATACTTCCATGTGTTCCGGGTAATTGAGTTCATATTCAGCGGTGCCTTGTTTTAATTTACAATACCCACACATTGGACAGTAAGCACTTTTCACAGAAACGTTCAAGACTTTGCCAGTATAATGTACGATCAAAGTAACGACACTATATAAAGACGTAAATCCAAGTTTATGCCACGTTCCATCACCGGAGACCGTTAGATAAATGTTATTTTCGATTTTAGTAGCTTTACTATTTTCTTCAGTTTCTTCTTTGGTAGCTTTTTTCATAAAAAAATTCAGCTACGTTCTTACTTGCGGTAAACAGTAGATCGAGAATCAACTGATACGTTTCATTCTGTAAAAATGGCGGAAAGTCCGTTAAACCACGAAACTTTGATGCACCTGTAAAGCCAACGCCTAATACTCGCATTGCGAATATGAATCATCAATTGATTTCATAAGCGTATCCTACGAACAGACAAGCCGGTATGTATTCAGGATCACGATTTTCAAAAGTGGCAATTAACTTGAATTCGAGACCACGTTCAGATTGCAAAATCTCTCTTTATCGGAATCGAAAGAAAGATTTAACCACATATTTTTCTAGCCAAGATACCCTCATTTATTGTAACGATGTAGATGGACTTATGAGGGTTATTGTTCATGAACACCAGCCAGAGAATTGGCGTATATTCATTAATTCGAATAAACTTTGTTTAAAGCTGTATTCTTGCATAAACAGAAACGAATATCCATCTATACCCGTTGCTCATACCACCAATATGAAAGATTTCTATGATTTCATGCAACTTTTACTTGAAAAAATGGATTACAAGCTCCATAAATGGTTCAGATGACGTTCCGAAATTCACTTTTTCGTCACACTTTGCACATTTCATAAGGTTTGAAATGGTATACTTTTAGAAAATGTAAGAAAAAAAAATCGATTTTTTGAAAATTCTAAGAGACCGTAACACCTTAAATTATAATAATGTAATAAAATTTTTATCATTCAAGAGTAGTTTTCTATGCTGAATACAAATGTGGCCTCTATTTCTTCCCTGCACGTCAGGTTTTAAGATTTTTCAAGTTAAATTTGTTTTCTTTTCACCTGGGACAGCAGAGCACGATACCAACATTATAATGTTAAAGTTTGGCCAGCGCGTGAGACGTTAGGACCTGGAAAAATGAACGTCGGTCAAAAATCACTGGTTAGGATGACGACGCCAGGCAACCAATAAGCTGGAGCGTCACTGTATAGATCAGTCACATTGGCTTACAACGTTGAAAGGCAAACATTAAAAATGTACAAGGTCAAGTTGTCAATTAATCGTTCTATTAGTAACTTAATAGTAGATTTGTCACCTTAAATTACTAATACGATGGTCCCAAGCTACTTTGAATTAACTCGCAAAGAAGTGAAGAAACTGTCCGAACTGAAAATCTTTGTTCCATTTTGACTCAACTGAAAATGTCAATTCCATTTTGACTTAACTGAAAATGTCAAATCTATTTTGACATAACTGAAATGACTCGTGATATTTTGTTGTAACTGTTTTTTTATGTTTTTTTGAAATTTGTGATAAAAATGGTAATGAGGCAAAGATCTATCATACATGAGAGTGTAAAGAAGCAAATTTCGATTTTTCATTCAGAAAAGGGCATGTTCCCTTTTATTGTAACTGCAAATTATCATATTTGTTCTATTCTACTTTGTCTCAACTAGATTGGCGTAAAATGTTTCTTGTTTTATATGTTTTAAAACTGTTTCATTGTAATGTTGCATCACAAAGTAACTTTTTGGTATTTGTTTTTGATTTTTTTTTGCTCTCAAATACACATCAATATTCTAGTTTTACATAATAATCTGCTTATCTTTAGTAATGATCACAACAAGAAAAAATATAAAATTATTTTGGGTAAGTAAAGAAGAAAAATTCAATTTTCACGAAATTTGGTTTAAAATGTAAATGGTGGATTGGCAATCGATTTTTAATATTTGATTTTTAACTCTTCACTTCTATGTATTAAAGGCATTTTTGTTTCTTCACAATCTGTGATGTATCGCTTTTTCATAATTATATTAAAATAAGGAAAATTTATAAGAGTGTGATTTTAAAATGACTCTCAAAATTGATACAGCTTGTTCTCTAAAACTGCCAAATAAAAGTTACAACAAAATGTCACAACCGATTTCAATTAAGTCAAAATAGAACTGACATTTTCAGTTGAGTCAAAATGGAACGGAGATTTTCAGTCAGGATAGTTTTTTCACTTGTTTCCGAGTAAAGTCAAAAGTCGCTCGAGACCATCGAATAAAGCGTGCGTTGTCATTAAACAATTATTGGCGACGTACGCAGGCTCATACCAATTATATAATATTACAGATGAAGTGAATTACACATTTTCTCAAAGTCACTAAATTTGTTTTTGAGTTTAAGTGAAACAGGAAATTCAATTTACTTAAGGCTCTATCAGCCTTAAGGAACATATTCTCATGATACATATACATTTCAGTAACTTTTTAATAAATTACATGATTAAAATAATTTATTTTCTTCCAATTATCTCAAAAACCTCATTTAAATTCTGTTTAATTTATGTGACCGCTTGAATAAAATTTAATTCTATTAACAATCATAGAAACTGAAATCAATCTGATCCTACTTAATGACAAAATGAGTGAAATTAGGACTTATTTCATGTATAACACTCCCGTGAATCGGCAAATCTTATATGGTAAATTACCTAAAAGATTCAAATATTATTCTGTAATATTTATTTTGGCTTGGGGTCAGCTTAGTTTCTAATTATGAATATGTCCTCTATGACATAAATAATTAGAAACTAAGCTGACCCCAAGCCAAAATAAATATTACAGAATTATAACTGTGGGTCAATGTAACAAGGAACATGTACGGAAACATGTCACGATATCAAATATTATTGTCACATCCTGATTTCGATTTTACATCACCACTAGATAGATAATGCATGAATGTTTTACGAATGAATATTTCACGAAACTTAACTACTTAATGACAAGAAGCGACCTTAAAACTTGCATTTAATTTAATTCCCTCCCTGAAGTATTAGTCGTCGATATACATGAAATAGGACTTGTATCGGCCCTCAAATAATGAATTTCATACGATGTTGTTGTTAATAATTGGCTTTAGGGTCTAGAAATAATAACTCAGATGGTTACGTACTTTCAAACGTTTCGACTCTGATCGGAGTCCTCAGCAGTGATCTTTATTTCTAAACTATGAAAAAAGTAGATAAAATATTGCAAAAATAAGTACTATTTTGGAACAAACTTCGTTAATTTGAAAAAATGTAAAAACCGTGAGAAAATTTACATAAAATTGTACAGAAATAATCGATAAAAATACCTGAACCTTCCTTAGAAACAACAATAAAACTTTTAGCACATAACTGATAGCTAAACTAAAAGACAAATGTATTTGTGTCTTAATGTTACTATCACGTCCCGCGACTCTATCGACTCAAGTTGCAAACAGATCAAGAAACCAATGAAGGGATCAAGATAGCATTACCCTGTGCATGATTTTATCGTTGCAAGTTACAGCCAGATCTACAGATCAATAGAATATTCAATATGGTGTTACTATGTGTCGTTATAATACCCACACAAGATAACAAATTGACTGACCAAAAGAGAAGGTGAATGAAGGCCTACAGTACCAACGAAACTACCACATGCACTTATCATACATATAAGAGACACTACATGCAACTCGTCATATCATGTAGCTCGTCATAGTTGACCTTTCAAAAGTCTATAAACAGCGAAAGTTCCAACAGAAGTCAGTCCAGTTTAGTTCAATGAAATCAACGCCACAATGTAACATTTACAGGAAGTCAGTCCAGTCTTATCAGATTTTTTGCTGCAAGTTATGTCCAGTCCAGTTTAATTCGGTGAAATCAACAGTACGACATAAAGTTTACGAGTTCAACGACAGTAGAAAGTGAAGAGGAATCGTCTTAGAGAATCTTATGGAATAACCGGGATCAGAAAATCAATCATCCCAACCGATTGGATCACAACGTTTACAGTCTAATTAAGACTCATTTCAACACCCACGAAGGAAGGACTCAACTCACTATATTCAACCAACTGGACTCAATTATAACTAAACTTTCTTTCAACCAAGGGCAATTACAACCAACTTTGAATTGCATTCATATAATTAATTCCTTCCTGTTCACTGACTTATTCCTCGTCCCTTAGAGAGGATCCTTCCGATCCTGACATAAAAGGAGGAAATCTTTTAAAAAGAGAAAATTCAGTTACTTTTTAGTAAATTTAGGATTTTTTTTTTAATTTTCTCTCTAAATGTGAAACAGACACATTTTCACCGACTGAATGAGTGCTTCGACCTTTTACTGATTCATCTGTAAAAAATAGCCTTTAACGCTAAATTAGCTAATTTTTACTAAAGTAATCAGTGAAACGTGACCGACTCACAGTAATCTCTTTTTAGCATCTTCCCATTGCGTGAAGGGTGCCCTATAAACGGGTCTATCCCAGGTTGAGAGTGGGGGACGCTATAAACGCGTCCATACCCATGCATGGAGAAGGATGTATGCCCCAGGTAGCGGCGCTGAGAGAGAGTCTGAGAGTGCTTGTGAGGAATGAGTGAACTGAACGAATGTCAGCGCCGCATGACTGTGATATGTGTCCTTCGAATGTGAGAGGAGAACCTATAGACGGTCTCCCTCTTGAAAGAGGCTAAGAGCGAATTGGTGTATGGAATCTCCTGGGGGACACTGCAAGGCCTCCGCAGTCTGTGACCAAGAGCAGTCCAAACGATCGTTTCCGTATGGCGCCCCACTGGGAGTGCTTCGTCGCCGAGTGGTGTCTTCCCCGGCCCACGAGGAGGCGAGGCTGCTGTGAGCCTAGCTCTGCCGAGGTGGTGTGCCATGCGGGATCAGGAGCCAGCCCCTTCGGGACCTTGATCAGGTAGTGCGTATTGAACACAGGTGTCGGAGCCTGTGTTGCCTCGAGCGAGTCCGGTCTGTCCGTGTATTCCGGGACCGGCTAAGCGGAGGTTGGGCCTCAGGGAACTGGGGTAGGACTTCGGTCCGAGGGTACACCCGTTCCCAACTATTCCGACCCGCTCCTCTACGCACGATGCGCTGGTAAAAATGATTTATGGATTTGAATAAAAATACTGTGGGGAATGTCGACTTGGGTGCTTCATCAGGAGCTGAAGGATGGAAGGACGTCCCTCAGCTGAGGTGTTGGGCGGTATGCTCAACACCCACAGGTGCCTACTTGAAAGCGGGGTGGAACTCCAGAAGAGGCTGGAGACCCACCCCGTCTCGAAAAAAATGGGTATCTTCTGGAGACCGCGCTCTGCGTCTCTGGGAGACACCCCAAAACTTCAAAATAAAGGTGAGAAGAGGGCAGCCCCCTCCCCCCCTCAGGAAAGAACTCCTAAGAGGGGGAAGGGCGGCCCGTCACCGTCAAATGCACAGGTGGCCAAGAGCCAGGCCCCGATTAAAGATGGGGACTGGCAAGTGGTCACCAAAAAGAGAAAAAAAAAGGAAAAGAAAAAAGTGGATACGGAGAGAAGGGCGAAGGACCCTGTGCAAGAAGCACAGGGTACAAACGCCAAGAGAACTTCGAAGCGCTCCTCGCCCGTCAGGTCGGGCGACGCCATCAGGGTTTCGGCGAAGGACGGCCAGTCCTACGCCGACATCTTGAAGGAGATGAAGGCGAAAGTCGACCCCCGGAAGGCAGAACTTGAGGTCCTGTCTATCCGGAGGACCAGGAAGGAAGAAGTTCTTCTGGTCCTCAAAAAGGGGGGAGACGTTTCGGCCTTCCGGAAGGAGCTCGACCTGGCGGTCGGGGAGAGGGCAGAGATTTCGGCCCTGGTCTCGACGATATCCCTCGAAATTAGGGACCTCGACGAGACCGTTGAAAAAGAGGAGGTTGTATCTGCCCTGTGCTTGGCATTGGGCAGACTAGCTTTTGAGGGGTCCTGCAGGCTCTTCACCCGCTTTGGTGGGGTGAAGACTGCAGTCATCCGGTTGGCTGAGGAAGACGCCGCGCGTCTGCTTCAGCTAGGCAAGTTGAGGATCGGGTGGGTAGAGTGCCGCATTCGCGAACACCTGGAAGTCGCCCGCTGCTTCAGGTGCCTTGGGTACGGCCACGGGTCCCGGGGCTGCAGCAACCCCGACAGGAAAAACGCCTGTTGGAGATGCGGCGCCACGGGACACTTGGCCAGGACCTGTAAGGCGCCACCAAGGTGCCTGTCATGCGCAGACAGGGGCGACAAAGATGTCGCCCATGTGTCGGGGAGCGGCTCCTGCCCGGTCTTCCGGGAAGAGCTTCGGAGGTTGAGAGGCAGGAATTGAAGTTCCTGCAGCTCAACCTCGGAAGGGGGAGGGATTCCCAGGACCTCCTGATGCAGACTGCCAGGGAGAGGGGGGCTGATGTGCTGCTCATTAGTGAGCAGTACAAGTGGTCCGATAACTCTGCTTGGTATCAGGATGCATCAAGGAGGGCCGGCATCCTTGTTTGTAACCCTGATTTGGGCGTCGGGGACTTCCTGGAGACCGACGCAGGGTTCGTCTGGGTGGAGGTGGCGGATGTGCGTGTGTACAGCTGCTACTTCTCCCCCGGCGATCCCTTCGATGTCTTTGAGACCCAGATCCTCCTCCTTGAGGAAAGCCTCCGTGAGGCCATCGGGCGATCCCTCATAGGGGGTGACTTCAACAGTAAGTCGCCCGAGTGGGGTGAAGCCCGCCTAGATAGGAGGGGAATCTTGGTTGGCGAGATGGTCGCTAGGAACGAACTGATCGTCTTGAATCAGGGCGGGGAATTTACGTTCAGACGAGGAGCGGGGGTGTCAATAATTGATCTCACAATTGCCGCACCTCGCCTCGCTTCAAGGATAAGCGACTGGTCGGTCCTCGATTTAATAACCTTGAGTGACCACCGGTGCATCGAATTCACACTAGAACAACGGTGTCAGACGGTAGATAAGGGTAGGGGCGGCGAAGGAAGGAGCCCCTCCTGGAACACGAGACGACTCAGCAGGGAAAGACTTCGCGAACACCTCGAAGAAACCAGGCTCATCGATGAGCTTGGTTGGGTCTGCCCTGCTGGGTCGTTTGAAGTTGCTGTGCGCTCGGTGAGGCAGAAGGTGGTCGCGGCTTGCGACTACTCGATGCCTCGCCGTGAGCGCAGGCAAGCCAAGGGTTCGATGTACTGGTGGAACGACCAGTTGGCAGCCCTACGTCGAGAATGCCTCGCAGCGCGGCGAAAATTCACCCGTTCAAAGGGGGATGCTACGCTGCACGAGGCATGGAAAGGGGCAAAAACAGCTTTGAGGCGAGGCATAAAGAAAAGCCGACTTCAATGCTGGAAAGACTTGATCGGTGAGGTCGAGAAGAACCCATGGGGTCTCGCCTTCAAAATAGTCACCAAGAGATTGGTGGCTAGAAGAAAGACCCCGGGCCTGGATAATCCCGATCGAGTCCAGTACATTGTGCGTAGCTTGTTTCCACACGTGGAGCCGTTCCAAAGACAGGACCGAAGTTCCTGCGTGGTCCGGCGCGAAGAACTCTTCACTCTCGAAGAACTAAAGAGAGCGGGTGGAAGGCTTAAGGCAAATACAGCGCCGGGTATCGACGGGGTGCCGAACGAGATCCTCAAAGAGGTGATCGGGGCGTACCCAGAGATCCTCCTAGAAGCCTTTAACTCCTGTCTTCGGGAGGGGAGGTTCTTCGCAGATTGGAAGAAGCAGAGGTTGGTCCTGCTGAGGAAGGGCAACAAACCTCTAGGGGTTGCCTCGTCGTATAGACCAATATGCTTATTGGATACGATGGGGAAGCTTCTGGAGGAGTTGATTCTACAACGGCTTCAGGCTCTCTTGGTCGGGGAGAACGGGCTCTCGGAAAACCAGTTCGGATTCAGGAAAGGCAGGTCCACTGTGGACGCCATCCAAGCTGTGGTTAACATCGCCACAAATGCAAGAAAAGGAACTGGTAAGCGTAAGGGATTCTGTGCGTTGATTAGCATTGACATACGCAATGCGTTCAATACCGCGAGATGGAACATCTGCATCGAGGCGATGGTGCGGAAAAAGGTTCCAGACTACCTGTTGCGAATGATAGATGACTATCTGAGCGACAGGTGGGTGATATATGAGGGCGACAAATGGTCTCTCAAGGAGGAGATGACATGTGGCGCCCCTCAAGGGTCGCGGGTGGGTCCACTCGTTTGGAACGTCATGTACGACGATTTCCTGCGCATGGACCTGCCTGCTGGAACGAGCATCGTCGGCTTCGCGGATGACGCACTAGTCGTGTGCGCCGCTGACGACGTTGGAATCCTAGAGCTGAGGATCAATGAAATTCTGTGGCGAGCGAAGCGCTGGTTGGATGGCAGAGGTCTTAAAATGGCCCCTGAGAAAACTGAGGCTTTGCTCGTTACGGACAGGAGATCCATCCAATACCCGAGGATCGTTCTCGGAGAGCATGAAGTCGAGTGGAAAACAAGCATTAAGTACCTGGGGGTGCGGCTGGATCGTAGGCTTAGCTTTGGTGAACACCTAAAGATCGCAGCCGCCAAAGCTATCCAATATGGAGCAAACTTGGCCCGGCTTATGCCAAACATTGGTGGACCCAGGGAAGCGAAAAGAAGATTGGTGGCGAGCGTGGTCCATACGAAGCTGCTTTATGCAGCTCCGGTCTGGGCCAATGCCTTGCAAAACCATGCTATCCAGAAGAAGCTGTTCTCGGCGCAGAGACTTGTCGCGCTGAGAATAGTTTCGGCATATAGAACTATCTCGACGAGCGCTGTGCTGGTCCTGGCGAGCGTCCCGCCAATAGATTTATTGGCGGAGGAAAGGCAGGAAACCTTTCAGCTTCGCAAGGAGCTTACCTGCGCCGACCTGCAGGAAATCGCTCGCGCGAAGGAGGCCATCCGCAAGGATGGAAGGCGCAGACTCGTCGAGAAATGGCAGATGAGATGGCATGGTGAGCAGACAGGGAGATGGACCTACCGCCTGATCCCGGAGCTCGCCACCTGGCTGAACAGAAAGCACGGGGAAGTCGGCTTTTACTTGGCACAAGCGCTCTCGGGCCATGGCTGTTTTAACGCGTACCTGAGGCGCTTTAAGAAGAGAGACGAGGAGACGTGTTGCTACTGCGATTCCCCGGTGGATAACGCAGAGCACGCACTCTTCGTCTGCGCAAAATGGGGTGTGGCTAGGGGGGTCCTCGGTCAGGCGGTGGGTTCCGAACTTACTCCTGACACGATGGTCCCCCTCATGCTCCAGTCTGAACGGTTCTGGACGCTCATCGAGTCATTCGTCACACTTGTGATGAAGACAAGAGAACTTGATGGGCGTCGAGAGCGAAACAACGGGGAGGGCCAGTAGAAATCGCATCGGGGCCGGCACCCGCGGTCCTGCGTCTCGGGTAGACTTGGCTGTCCGCGTCGTTCGGGGAAGGAATCTGTTTGTTTCTCCCCTGGGTGGCGCGGCTAGTCGGTTATCCTAGTGGGCGTGTGGCCGCGGGTGGAAGTTCCGAGCGAACGGATGACGGAAGAGTCGTACGCGACTTTAATGGAACCAACCACCCGTGAAGTTTAAAGCCGAGAAGCGGTTCCGCGGGTGGTGTATTGGTTCAAGAGAGGGGTTTTTTTTGGTTTTAGCAGGTATGCCTAGACCCGTCCTAGGAGAGTCCTGTACAACGTCTATAAAAGATTTTGCCATTTTTCCTCCTCACCAAAAAAAAAAAAAAAAAAAAAATAAATAAATACATTTTCCTAATAAATCAATCAACCGATTTAGAACAGCTTTTGGAATTTGGCAGGAAAATATAATGAAGTTTATAAAATCACTGGAAAAATTCTAAAAAATTTTTTTTACATGATTTTTTAATAACTTTTTTATAAACAAATGATTTTTTATGGTGTTCTGCACTTTTTAAAAATCTGAAAAAAATTACAATATATATAAACAAACCTTGAGGAATCCAAATCCGTTAAGAAAAGTTTGGAGCTGAAATTATTTTAGAAGCTGTAATTCGAAGAAAGTTGCGCGGCGTGCCCTATCAATTGGAGTGCATTGCACTGTACGCCTCTCGCGCCATTGTAGTTGGGAAGTGATTTAAATTGGAAGTTTTGATGATAAAGGATAAAGTAATTATTGTATTCGTACGATTTAAAAAGGCGATTTTTTTATTTAATATTTAACAATAATTAGGCATGAAAAAATTTTTAATTACAATAATTTGTGAACATCGAAATCCGTAGATGAAGAAATGACTTTGCATGCAACACTTTTTGAATCAATGGGTATGAAACAATGATAGCTTCGCGTTCCTTTGATTTTTTTCACACTTTCAAAACTTTTCTGTCACTTTTCTGATTCCTTTATAAACGGGAGAATGTTTTTTTGAATTTAATGGATTACAGCACGCGTTTGGATTCAGCATCTTGGACGATTGACGAAAAATCAAAAACTAACTGAGTAAAACCGACTAGAATTCGTAACCCCCTAATTTGAAATTTTACGACGAAATTCGAAAAAAAGACTATCTTATCTAGAAATAAATGATGTAGAAAAAGCGGGAAATAAAAGAAAAACAATGAACCTTTGAAATCGCAAGTCATTGTCCTGGAGATTCAAAAAATCTCCAAAAATGCGCGCATAAATTGAAGGACAAATGAACCTCAAGGTTTGTTTATATATTGTAATTTTTTCAGATTTTTAAAAAGTGCAGAACACCATCAAAAATCATTTGTTTATAAAAAAGTTATTAAAAAATCATGTAAAAAAATTTTTTGATAATTTTTCCAGTGATTTTATAAACTTCATTATATTTTCCTGCCAAATTCCAAAAGCTGTTCTAAATCGGTTGATTAATTTATTAGGAAAATGTATTTATTTAAAAAGTATCTAAAAACATCATGTAACAATTAACTGTTGAAAAAAAAAATTATTATTTTTTTTTTGTCAAGTCATTAGGATGATAGTGAGCTATCGTTTTTTCATCATTCCGACGAAAACAAAAGTTCGTCATTTTTTTGTGGCTTTTTCGGGAATTCTGACCCAATAGGAATAGTTTTACGTTTTGGGTAACTGAAGTTTTACACAGCTACATGTAACTGAAAACTTTGTTACAGTTTCGTAACTTTACACATACAAAATTATTTAGAGTAATAAATTGAAATGTAGGACATAAACTTGTATTATAAACGTCAAATATAAATGAATTGCTCATATGGAAGAAATACTTGTATGTATTCTGACAATGAGATATCTAAAATTTTCCAATCTCATGAATTTTTGAAATTTGAAAATAAAATGAAGTAACCTTATGCAATGCACTTTGCACAAAAATCGGATGCATTTTACTAATGCAAATAGTCACTTCCGGTTCCAAATTTTGTTTATTTAAAATTTTGATTCGAAATTTGAAATCAGCGAGTTTAAAACCATAAATTTACCGATTCCCACAAAAATCGTATGCATTTTACTGAAACAACTAGTCACTTCCGGTCCGCCATTTTGTTTATTCAAAATTTCAATTCCAAATTTGAAATCAGCGAGTTCAAAAACATAAGAATTATAAGAATCCAATTCTGGGGTACGCGCCTTTGCCTAATTTTGCCGTTTTTTTGGAATCCAGCCCACTGTGCGTCGTTTAGTTCAATTTTTACAATTGATCAAAGAAAACAAGTCTTATGAATCCAATAAAATGGAGAAAAACGAATTTCGTGCAATAATTAAACACTTCTATAAAAAAGGCAATACACCAAAAAAAAAAAAATAAAGGCCAAGTTAGATGAAGTTCATGGCATATTTGCACTATTGTTTAAAACTGTGTACAATGGGATGAATGAGTTTAAACGTGGTCGTACATCCACTCGTGATGAACCCAGTTCGGGACGTCCAGTTGTGGCAGTGACGCCTGAAATCATCGAAAAAGATTTGATTTTAAACGATTAACCAGTGAAAGTTCGAAAAATTTTTGAAGCCAGAGGCATATAACATGGCACGGTAATTACAATTTTGCAAGAGAAATTGTCTATGAAAAAGCTGTCGGCATGACGGGTGCTGCGTTTACTCACCGTCGAGAATAAACGCAACCGTGTGACCGATTCAATGAAACGGTACATCACTCTTGATAAAATTTCGATACACTTTGATATGCCTGAGACGAAAGAACAATCGAAAGAATGGACTTGTAAGTTCTGCTACCTATTCATGCTTCTGTTAAATACATTTTACTTATACCCAATGCTATCGTCTACTTCACTTTCCTACATGGCGTCCTATTCCTCATTTACTCTTATATTTTAGTGTAATCTGCGCTTTAGATTACAATAAATATTATGACGACTAAACTTACGATTACTAATGAGATATTTTTTTGCTTGGAAATATAGGTACATTTTGTTTCTAAAAAGTATAAAGTACTTATTTCAAGTCTAACTTCTATTGGTTTTATGTTCCTCACTATTCATACTTGGACACACACGTCACTGTCACCCACACGACTACATACGAACGAATGGGAAAATGCGTAAATAGGCTGCAGTCGACACCTAGTGAATATTCCCAATAGACTAGCCAAAAAAGGAGTAGTAGCTTCCCGACCGGGGTGGGATGCGATGTAAGTATCGAACCTCTGTGGAAGTAATATGGGTAAACGTAAGTCCCCTCTCCGGCTATTTTACGGTGAAAGACAAAGATCCCCTGAAACCACATGTTAAACTGGGAGAACCGCTCACGTTTCCACTGTCTGGAATCAATGTTGGGGTTGAAAATTCGGATGTTCGGACGCAGGAATGAAGGTTTATCTGCTCAGTACTTCCTTATATCCTTCGCTGCGTAGGATAAATCGCAGACCGTATAGCATGCGGGCTGGGTAAGAAGCCAGGGCAGACTCGGCATCGCCTAGTCAATAGAGGTGACGTTTAACCTTTCGCATCAATATGACGCGGGAAAACAGCCAAATCGGCTCTGAGGTGAGGCATAAAGAAAAGCTAACTCCAGTGCTGGAAGGACCTGATCGGTGAGGTCGATAAGGACCCATGGGGTCTCTCTTTCAAAATAGTTACCAAGAGATTGGTGACTAGAAGAAGGACTCCCGGCCTGGACAATCCTGATCGGGTCAGGCACATTGTGCAAAGTCTGTTTCCATGGGTAGAATCATTCCCGCGACAGGACCAAAGTTCCTGCACAATTCAAGGTGGGGAGCTTTTTACACTATTGTAAGAAGCTTACTTCTAAGGAAACGACGTGAGAATTGGAACAAAACATCAAACAAACATATTAGAAGTGAAATAAGAGAATATGGAAATAAATAAATTGCTTAGCACATTATCAGTCGCTTGTTACAGGTAAGTGTGTTGTTCTTGTGTGTGAAACCGAGTTTAATGCTGTTGGTTGGCTTCCCAGAGACATTCAACCCCAAAATACCTACAAATTCTTCGTAAGTGACTAAAGGTAGGACTGTCGTAAGTTTTTTAAAAAATTTTTTGTCCATAACCAAGCGCATTATTTTGTTATACCAACAGCTTTTCTTTTCGGCGTTCCCCCTCCTGAATCCTTTTTGCAGTGAGCGACCCCGTCGCAATCTCAATAACGCAGCCACACAAAAAAAATGTCAAGAATTATTAACGAGACACATGTATTCCTAGGTATTTTGGGTCACCGAATCCGAAGTAAAAATAGTACCTTTCACGATTAGTTTTCGACATAACCTCAAAAAACCTCATTTTTGAGTATATGATGGGAAAACATGGTTTCTTTCTGGATTTTGAGCCGCTAAATTTAAATAAGAAGTGAGATTAGTTATATGACTAATTCCGTAACATAACCTCCAAAAAACATTATTTAAATGAACACAAAATCAGGAGTGCTTGGTCTATTGAAAAATGACCAAAGCTGTTTTTTCTGGGTCTTGTAAACTTGTAAAGAAAACGAATTTACTATCTGTTGAGTTTAACGATTGGGAAAAAGGCTCTGACTGTATAATGCATCATGAGCATTTTGCGGAGGATAGGGACACTAGTATGTCCTTTTTGAATAGAAGCAAGATTATTCAACGAATTGATAAGGCTTTCATGCATCAAGCAGAGAAGGAAATTGTCTATTGGACGAATGTTTTGAAACGTGTAGTAGCAACTTTAAAGGCATGAGCATCGCATGGAGTGCCATTTCGGGAAACTGCGAAAAAATTTGGTTCCTCGATATCGGGAAATTATATTATGGCTCTAAAACTGATAACTAAATTACATTTTTCTCTTTTGGAACACATTGAGCTCGGGCAAATAAAAGTAGTGGGACAACGTCCTACCTTTCGTCTTCAGTCTGTAAAGAATTTATTTCTATTTCAGAGATCCGCATTCCATTTGAAATAGTAAAAATGTCTGATTGTCCTTTTTTGGAATAATATCCTCCAAAGATTTAACGTCGCCAGTAAAGCGCTTCAGGCGTCAGACTGTCATTTATCACTCGTCGTTGAATTATTATATCACTCTCGAGTAAAGTACGTTAGTAAACTGCGAGTGCTGTTCGATACATATAAAGAAAGAGCGAAAGAGGTCTGCGAACAGATTTCATACAAGTATGGCGGTTTAAGGAAGCTAAAACAAAAGCAGCATTTAGACGATGACAAAGGAACAGAGCATGTATTTTCGGGTAAAACTAACGTTAAAATAAATGCATTTATTTTAATCATTGATTGATTAGAAGCCGAATTAAAGGGTCATTTAAAAGGCTGCCAGAACTAAATGTTTTGCTATCCTAATGATTTAGGATAGGAGCCGGAGGCAGAATATATGGTGTGTTCCATGCCAAATCGGACGGATTCAGGACTCCATGTTTCCAATTTACTTGAAATTTAAAAGATTGGCAGACTAACATAAATAATGAAAAAACCAAAAATTCAAGATTTTTTCACGCATTATTTAAAAAGTTATGGGATAAACAAAAAAAATATGTTTTTGTTCTTTTTCAATTATTTAGAAACTAAAACTAGGAAAATATCTGAAAAAAATTACACAAACGCATCATTAGATGGCCGATGTAATACTTGGGGCTATCACTATGAATTTTTTCAGATTTTTCAAAAATAGCATTTTTTCAAAAAATCAATTTGTTTGAAAAAAAAATTTTTTTTGTTATTAAATTTGGAGTAAAAATATTTTCAAAAAATGCTACTACATCGGCCATCTAATGATACGTTTGTGTAATTTTATTCAGAATTTTTCCTGGTTTCAATTTTTAAATAATTGAAAAAGAACAAAAACATGTTTTTTTTTGTGTATCCTATAACTTTTTAAATGATGCATGAAAAAATCTCAAATATTGGATATCTTCATTATTTATGTTAGTCTATCAATCTCTAAAATTTCAAGTAAATTGAAAACATGGAGTCCTGAATCCGTCCGGTTTGGCATGGAACAAACCATATACATCTGAGTACAAACTTGATATTAATTGGAATTGAAAAAATCTCAGCAACTGATCAATCCACTTTGTTGTATGAAAAAGGGATTACGGTCGTGTATCTTAATGTGAATATAGCACTGCGCAAATACCTATTAGTTCTTACATCGAACTGTTCAGGGGAACGTTTATTCTCAGCCTTAAGTAGACTAAGAAACTATTTGCAAACGGGTACGTGCGAAGACAGATTAAATTATTTTGAGCTTCTCTACATCAAAGCTTCTTTTCCGCAAACAATAGACTATGCAATTATTATCACGGAATTGCAGTGAAAAATCATAATGACATTATTTTCGAAAGTTATTAAACTTACAATATAAGTATGTTTTACTGTTTTACGTGTTCGCATGACCTTTTTTTTGCTTAGTACATTGCATCTTAAGGAAATTAGCAGTGAAAAAGGTTAGTCTTTCTCTTGACTACCCTAGGGCTGCGTCAAAGATAAATACGGCCCTGCCTATACTCCATTGTAAGTAAAGGCAACAATTACCGAGGCTCATTAAATATCAAGGATTATTATCTATGTATATGTGTGTGTATAGAAGACGTTAAGACTTGACTGAACTCGCGTTATAAAAGATGGTGAGACTGAACTGATGCGTGTTGGTTACATTGTAGAGCTCGGACGTTGACCAGACCTACCCAACGGTGTGTAATGTTGGGTGGCGCTAGATTCAGCAATTTCTATTACACACAGTCGGATATGCCTGGACGTCAACTGCACTTTAGCATCAAGTTTTTCCTTTTAATAGACCCAAAGTACGTCAATCACGATGAGGTACAAGATCAGATGAGTCACCCTTTTCATATTTGGTATTGAAGCTCAATATTGGATGAGTTACTTTCTCTTATAAGTCACTCTCTGATGAAATTTATTACCGAGCAATAATGGCAGAGCTAAATGTATCAATTCCATTTGATATTAAATAATATTAATTAATTAATTAATTTCGTTGAATAATTCCTCATTTAGGGTTTAATTAAACAATTTTGAAAGCTTCGAATTGAGATTCGATATTAGACCTTCTAAAGTTTCACTAAAGTCATTTGCATCATATTCGTCGAATACTGAATTAAAATACTTATTTTTTAAAGTATTTTCTTTTTTGATATTGTCTTGTAGATTAATTTTTATGAAAGTATTCTTAAGATTAATTTTTTCTCAAAATGTCATAAAAATATCATCATCTTCTTGAAAAATTTTTGATATTTTTTTGTTAATAAAAGGATTCCTCAAAAGTTTTTTTGACATTGTTTTTTCATTAACTTTTCTAAAGTTAAAAACTATTCGCCATTTTATGTTATATAACAGGTGACAATCCGCTGAAACGTAAAAAAAAAAATCTTGTAGAAAGTAGACCCCAGGATTCACGATTACCTTCGGTGTCACCTGCGTTATTATGGTTGCTTAGGATGTGCGCCTGGCGTCTCCTGATGCTATATTTATAAGTTGCGTTGCTTTGAAATGAATCTCCATAGAAAAGGGGAAGAAAACGAGCAAGCAGATAACCGGCTAGGGCGAGTGGATACGGGATCTCAGGATCAGTATGGAGGAGATTAGGAAAACCTGAAGGTTAATAACCTCAAAGTTGATCTTAAAATAAAACCAATAAAATAAGCAGACACTTGAGCCAACGAAAGAATCTACGATTTATCTCAGTAAATGGGCAAAGCCCTGACTCGATATAAAATTTAAATGAAGAATGAAAAAAAATTTATAACCGAATACGGCGTCCAGCGCCATGTACATTATAAAGAGGCTCTAAGAAAGCCTGAAAGCAAACTATGTTTCATGAGTAAAAGGAAAAGGTAACCTCGAATATAATCATCTATCGACTTGCCAGGACCCTGGCCAAAATCTCTTGCCTTATGATTTACAAACCATGGTCCAAAAGGCCATCTTTAACTTTAGTGCTTCTTCTTTTTTCATTAAAGCGACAGGTGTCCCGCAGTCAGGCAAAGACGAAAAATACAAGATTAAGCACCGCGTTGCATTATTCGAGAAGTTTCATCACCTCAACTAGAAGGGCTGGCACATGCGCTGCAGCCCAGGCTCACGCAGGTAACTCAGCTTGGTAGGACAACGGCGCTAGGCTACCAATAAGGCTGAAGGGTCGATAGATAAACCTGCTTAATTGGCTTCTATCATATTAATCAGAGATGATTTTCTGGTGTTACTTTTCTTGCACTGTTTAAAATCTTTTTTTCTAGTCTCTTGGGATTCTTCCGAAAGTTGCCCGATAAGTATCACGAAAGAAGCAATGGCTTTTGCACCGTGAATGAAAATTTTATGTGCTGAAGCTGTACTGCTTGCAGACGATTAATTTCTGAGGGCTTTGCCCCACAAGCAGTACCTTTTGATAAAGCAGAAGTGTCACTTGGAAAACTTTTCCGTCAATCATGGTAGACATTAGTTCGTACTCTACTTTATGAACAGTATGATTGATTGCTATTTTACCTGCTCTCAATCGTTTGATTTTCTTTTTGATGTTTCGAAGTTTATTTAAAATTCTATCCTTTGTTTTTGGTGCAAAATGGAATGATATAGGCAAGCAAGAGTTTAGTGAGGAAGTTCGAAGGTTTTCCCAAACTGTTATCGATTTGTCTGCGAATTGAAGAGAAAGTAGGACCATTGACATCAAGAATAGACTTGAAGTAGAACTTTCCTTATTTTCTAATTTATATTGATAAGTATTAATTCCGGATGTCCCATCGCAACCGTATTTAATTTTTAATTTTAAGTTCTTCACATAATCAGGTGGTAAATCCTTAATTTTTATTATTTTTCCAGCTATATGATTCAGTAATCCCTGGAGTTGTAGAGTAGCCCCTGTTTCATTAATTTCAATTGTCGAACTTGGTGGATAGCACTTCGTTTCGGCATTTGCAATTTTCTTATATGTAGGACAAACATCAGCATTTTTCTATTTTAAATGTTTCATGCACTTCTAACTCTGGTCTGCTTTTACTTAAAACGCCTGTTTTAATGATACGAATTGCAATTTTTTGGTCTAAAGTGTGCAAGTTTTTAAATAAATCAGTGTCCTTCTAAGAAATGGATTTTTTTTAATGCTTCTATCCTTCTCCTCTTAGTTTTTTTGGAACGTTCATCAAAGCTTTTTGTTTTTCGGTGTGACGGGAATGCTGCCTCAGAAGCTTTAAACATAGTACCCAATCAGATTGAATTTTTCTCGAGAAACTTATCTTTGTTACAAATACAAGCTTTGAACTTTTCATTAAAAGTCAGTACAATCAGCTGAGTCAGTTTCTTATGAACAATTTCTTGTACATTTGCAGAAACGTTATATTTGTCCTGTAAACGATTCAATAGATCCTCGACACTTATGGAATTTGATTCAAACATGATATCAGAGAGTTCTCGATTTTTTATTTTCATAGAATCCATGTTCCTTATTGATAAAATCAACAACAATCGCAGGAAGCAAATAAGGATCGCAGAAAACAATCGAAAGCTTCATCAAGCCTGTGGCGTAGACAATGTTAGTCTGCAGGATTATACAAGTAAAAGGAACATAAAGAACAAGTGAGGATCGCAGAAAACAATCAAGAACTTAGCTAAGCATATAGCGTAGATATCTGTTATTCAATTATTACAGGAAAGCACCTTCCACACAATATTTATAGATAAATCTACTAAAAACCCAGAATCTTCGTTATCAATATAAGTGGCTTCGTTTATTAATGTTTTAGCTAGATCAATCGATCAACATATAATACTTGAATTAGATTGGAAGCTTAAAGGGCGTAGCCGGATAAGCATGGTTGGGCAGCCCCCGCTTGGATTTGATTCATATGTGGTGAATAAGTTTTTACGATTATAAAACTAATTTATCCCAAATAATAACTTCAAAAAAATTTGGTTACAAAAGTTATAAACATATTTTGAAAAATAAAAAATTCGATTTTCTCAAAATTGACTAAACCTATTTTCATACCTCGAATATATATTGTAGAGGGTATTAAGGCAATAAAAAATAAAAATTTACACCTAATTCATTTAACAGGAATGGGGTGAAAAAATTATTACAGTTTCGAAACAATTTTTTTTAATCAAAGTTTTTGTTGCGACACCGCTATTTTTTGCTATAATACACTCATATCCCAAGTAACAACACATAGTTTTTGCGATACGATCAGAGGATTACTTCATAGTTTAAAAAAAGAAAATATCAACGTTGGTCCCTTATATGTATGTAATTCCATTAGAACGGGGGCCAACTTCATTTTTAGCCAATAACTCTATAAAATAAACATCATTTGAACAATGCGCCTCACTCTAATATGATACGCACCTAATCTTCGTCACTATTTTCCTCTATCACGGGATTCATATTGTTTTGTGTAAGCAATTTACTGAAGATTTCAACAGGTCTTACGATTTTCGACAAGTATCTCGCATTGACAGATTTCGCAATTAGGTAACTGTGTGCTATAATTTGGTATTCGAATTTAGCGGTTTTGACCCATTTGAGTGTGTGTTAGAAACCATCAGTCGCCAGGCGTCCGTCCAGTGAATTTGGATTGATTGAAGCACAGCATTTCAGCAGACCAATGTGGCAGATTATGTAACTATCAATGTACAATGTACAATCAATGTACAATAGAGTTCCTTAGAATCTACTGTCTGCATATTCAGGGCACCTCCACGTGGTAACGGTAGGCAACGGGATTTTTTTGGCAAAGTTCCTGGATAAAAAATGTTATGCCGGCATGGCAGACAGAGAAAAAGTGTTTACGATGGAGGGAGTCGAAATCCCATTATCGCCGGTTGGTCAGGGTGGGAAAGCGCGCCCGCAGCCAACGACCGTACCTCATTAGCAAATTCATCGAAAAGTTTGATGAATCAAAGATGTGCTGCTTGCAGCAGGTTTACTAAGAGTGTAAATAAGCGTAAGAAAAAAGTAGAATCTGTGAATGAAGCAAATGCTTTGGAAGAAGCATTGTCCTCAATGATGTTTTATGTTGGAACTATCGCATTATTGCTTGCAAAAACAGAACATTGGATGATGGTATTCGATTTCCTGATAATAGAGGAACATTTTCTGAGAGCGATGATTTTTCGGAATTGAGCGACAAAGATCCAGAATTTGAGACACGCATAAAATCTAAAATAAACGAAGGTGTTGAGAACATACGAATTCAAATTCAAAGGTCTGTATTTTTTCTTAGCTTGACTACGCGTAATAGGATTTTCTTGAGATTGGGATTCCCATAATTCACTGGGATTGGGGCCAGACATAAGTCTTTTATAACGGGTGACTCCCGCTGAAACGACAAAGAAAAATAAAATTTTTATCGATGCGGACCCGAGGATTCGGGATTGCCCTCGTCGTCACCGATGTTACTAAGGCGGCTTTAAAATGAGCGCCTGGGCTAAGGCTGGATGGATTCGAGAGTTCGGATCAGGTGATATTTTAGATTATGAAGGAAATTAACCTAGAACATAGAAGCTCTCGCATAAAAGAAAAATAAAATAAATTAAGCGACGTCGAAGCAAAATAAAGCAACAATTTATTAAGTTAATGGGCAAGGCCCTGGCTCGATACAAACTTCGAAAGAACAGAAGTTTTCTATGTGGTGTCACGTCCCGCGACGTATTAGAATGTACTATAGGCACAGGCTAGGTCTAGAGAAAATCTGGGGAAGTTACTGAAGAGAAAGAAAACCACCTATTGAAAAGAGAGGTATAGCTACGTCACACACAGCGGGATACTGTGCCACGCTTGACCTCACCAAAAAATACAATATAAAAAGGACACGCCGCCAAGGGTAAAGCTAGTCTTGTGAGCAGAAATTAAGTGCGGGTTTCTAAACACCTTGAAAAGGATACACAGCGTGAGATACGCGTTTAGTCCAGTTTTTCCAAAGAACCGTGTCATAAATCCTCCGTGTTGCATTTTCAATCTTTGAAAAGATTTTAGTCAGTGTTCAGTGGGATAGCTATGCTTGTCTTCCTCACACCAGTGTATTTTCGTTCCTGTCTTCCTCGCACCAGTAGGATACATATTGCTGTCTTCGTCACGCCAGTGGAAGAATCATTCTCTCTTCTTTACACCTGTGAGGATCATTCATAAAAAAGGACCATTCACAACTGAACAAAAAGTACTGAAAATTCCCTCTCTTTCTTCTTTACTCTTTACCTATTCCCTGTGCCATTGCCTAAATACTTGTAAAATGTTAACTTTATATTTGTTTCAGTTTTAATTTTAAATAAATTCAATTTGTATTACTTTACTAATCATTGTGTTCTTAACTGACTTATTCTCATCCCTATGCGAGGATCACTTGATCCTAACTTAAAACGAGGAACCGTCGATCAAAGTAAGTATGTACGTAGTTGTCGTTTAACAGTGGCGTACAACGCCTAAAATAATAAGCTAGCTCTATGATAGCCTGAGAGCCACACGAGTCAATTCAAACAACCAAATAGGAAAAAGAATATAACCGCGAAGCGATTTATAATGGCCCGGAATATAGTCTTAAAGACTTACCGGACATTTAGCCGCAATCTCGCGTCTCACTTCTTCCAAGTTAAAATTTGTGGCGACGTACATTAAAAAAAAATCTTTTAATAATTCTTAACATGTACTTTGCCACCTCAATGACAACAGAATCACAGTGGATCCACTCATATAGGAGAAAAGGGGAACGAATAATAATGTTTGCTACCAACAAGTGGTGGCGCTATTGTCGCTACCGATGTTATTTTTAAACTGTTGTAACCATAGCAACCACATCATTGCCAGTTCAAATAATACAGCCGATGCTCATTTTACTCAACTACCGTTCGAAGCACCTCAACCGTCGGTGATATATTTATACATTTCAGGTTAACCCACTGACGCATTGTGATGCCCTGTCGTCGACAACGTTTTACTCAACTCCTTACTATTTCCTATGTAACGCTTATTGACATTCACTTTAGGTGAATTAGGTATTTATCAAATTCATTTTACCCGACTAGGATTTAATAAATCTTCAAATGCCCTTAAGTCCCAAGTTTAATCGACAGAGTTGAGTAAAATTACTTCAACTATTTTTCTCCGTGTAATAGTACAGTATTTAACTTTTCATCGTGATTCATATTTAAAAATTCTTGATGTATTTTTATTCTTACACAAATTATTTTCAATTTTAAATCATTTAAATTTATGAAATGGATTTCATATAATATATTTCAAAATTTTCCGTTCTTTAGAATACATCGGGTTGGGGGGACGGGGGTTTCGTTTGCATTGATATTAGTTCTTACTATCAAAACTTGGCGACGCTGATTCTCATTTTTACTTTTTTAAGTACCCTTCTAAAATACATGGTAGTTGCCGCACTGTGAACAGAATAAAGGCCGCGCGCCACAGGTGTCGCGCAGTTTTATTACACCAACTGGAAAGGCTGGCGCACGCGCATGAAGCTGAGGTTTGCGCGGGAGACTCGTCCTGTGAGGACGACGGCGCCAGGCAACCAATAAACTGAAGCGCCTATAGGTCAGCTTGCCCCATTGGCTTAAAATGTCGAGGGGTGCGTTTAAAATACGAAGAGTTTGTACTGCACAACACAGCAGTTACAAGCACGCAATAGAAATATACAATATATTACATATAATATATGGTGACTGTAACTCAATATGTGCCTTCTATATTAATTATAACTGTATTATTGCAAAAGTGTTGGAATCTATGGGCTGCAGCACGTGGCTAGTTTCAGATGCCATGCCCGCCGGGTGATGCCTTCTGTGGCTTGCCTGTGAATCCCTCGGACGTGTGATGGTAACACAGCGATCTTCTTGGCGGCGCCTTTCAAGCTGGTGCAGTAATGAAAAAACAAAAAAAAAGAATAACGACCAGAAAAGAAAATAAAATAAAAGAATTTTTCAAGCAGCTCTCAGACTATTCTTGACATTTACAACTTTTATGAAAGTTTTGGGCTCGATCCTGTCGTTATCGGTCGAGGTAAAAGAATTTAACGCAATTTACCACGTTACACATTATAAAATAAAAACTTACTGATACGTTCATGGAGACAATTTTGAAATTGCAATATGCATAAATATTTCCTTAAATCAGCCAAAAAGACTTCAAAATATAACGAATAAATATAATATTTAAATTTGAATTTAATTTGCATTTATTTGCGATATAAGAGTTTGAAATTGTTTTTTTTTTTTCTCTCAAATGTCATCATTTAGCACTACCCTTTCCCTTCAAAATGAGCTATTGAACAGTCACGAGCGATTTCTTTTCACAAAGATACGGCCATATCAAGTTTTGAAATTTATCCGAACAACCTTAAGAGCATTCATATTGACTCTTTGGTGCATACCATTTTGCATTCGAAAATTTATCTTGAAAATTTGTGCTTGCGGATTTTGATGGTCTGTGAATAAGAATTTACAGTCAGAAAATTGACATTTCCATTTCTAAGATGGCGGATTCAAAATGGCTTATCGAAATCCACGAAATTAAACGATTTCGCTCTCTAAAAACTCTTAGTCGGGGGTTTCGGAGTTGCCGATTACGAAAATGGGGTCGCAAGATTGACATTTTCATTTCTAAGATGGCTGATTCAAAATGGCGGATCGAAATCCACGAAATTAAACGATTTCGGTCTCTAAAAACTCTTAGTCGGGGGTTTCGGAGTTGCTGATTACGAAAATGAGGTCGCAAGATTAACATTTCCATTTCCAAGATCGTAGATTCAATGTCAAAATTTAAGGTTGTTTATGCTAGACCAGTAAATTGACTCATGAAAGTTGACTTTCGTAATACACAGAAAAAAACTTCGCACATTGTACACATGAATTCGTACTCAGTGACTCAAAAAAATCTCAAGTAAAGAATTTTAGAGACCAATATTGTTTTCCCCGTAAATTTCAGTTCGCCATTTTGAAACGGCCGACCATCTTGTAAATGAAAATGTCAATCTTGCGACCCCATTTTCGTAATCAGCAATGCCGAAACCCCCGAGTAAGAGTTTTTAGAGAGCGAAATCGTTTAATTTCGTAAATTTCGATCCGCCATTTTGAATCCGCCATCTTAGAAATGGAAATGTCAATTTTCTGACTGTAAATTCTTATTCACAGACCATCAAAACCCGCAAGCACAAATTTTCAAGATAAATTTTCGAATGCAGAATTGTATGCACCAAAGAGTCAATGTGAATGCTCATAAGGTTGTTCGGACAAATGTCAAAACTTGATATGGCCGTATCTTTGTGACAACAAATCGCTCGTGAAAAATCCCGTTTTTCGAGCACATAACCTCAAATATCTCAAAATCCAGAACGTGATAGGCTGATTTTGATTCCAGATTCGGATTTTACGTCAAAAATTACTCCGGAAACGACTCATAGCTTTTCAACAACAAAACCTTGCAGACCTGTGTTATTATATCTTTAATTTGGAACTTGGAATCGTTTTGGCTTAACTTGCCTTTCACATTCGAACTGTCACCGAACATGCAGTATAGAAGATCCAAAAACTGGACTAAACTCGCGGTATAAAAAACGGTGAGACTGTACTGATGCGTGATGGTTCCATTGTAGAACCTGGACGTTGAATGCGCCTTAGCATCAGGCCTATCCTTTTTATGGGATTCTGAAAGAGTGGGATATTTTATGTCCGCATATGATTTGACCTATGGATGAAAGTGACGTTCAGATGTCATCAGAAAGTTAAATCACTCTCTCAAATTGATTAAACTGAGAAAAAAAATGATCCATATTGTGAAATCTGTGAATTACAAATATCTTTCTACGGGTTTTATTAACGTTAAAACGTCGAGATATTGACTTTCCAAAAATCAAATCAATAATATTTAAATTTGAATACGAAATTACATCTTGAGATTTCTCTGATATAAAATGAAATTGAATAATATTTCTTTGGAATGAAATATCGTAAAAAAATTTTGGAATAGTTAAATTTTTTATGGGAATCGTTGTTATAAAAATTTATATACTTCAACGATAGCTAAAAGTATAAGTTAACCTGTCGTTACCCATAGCATTGTATATATTGAAATTATCATGTAGAAGATGTTATGTATTTCAAAAAATTATATTAAAAATATTTTTCTCTATAATAAAAGTTTGTCAAATTATTTTCAACACCAAAGAAATCCCAATGTGTAATTTTGTATGTGAATTCAGATATAATTAATAGATTTGTTTAATAATCAAAATTTTTATTTACATTTATACATTAAAATTGTCATATGAAAATTATCAAGTATTCTAAGAGTTTTTCCAAAAGTATTTTATTTTCATAATATTTGTCACTTTTACTTAATAACAAAAAAGTCTCAATATTTAATTTCGTAAGCAAAATTAAATATAATTTATTAATTAAAAAAAATAGAAACCGCAAAGTTTGCGCCGAAGTTTAAGCACACCTAGGGCACGCAATTCGATCGTCGCGCTTTGCGTTCCAAAATATTTGAACATTGCGCTTCGCGCTCCGTTCTGTTTGGATCTCGCGTTTCGCGCTTGGTCTTATATTCTTCGCATACGTGTAAGTTTATTTCTTGTAATTTGATACTGAAACTCAAGTCAATATTATAATATTGCAGATGTGAATTACATTTTCACGAAATTAATAAGTTTTTTGAAATCAAATAGAAAAGGAAATTCAATTTACTTGAGGTTCTATCAGCTTTAAGGAACACATTCTCACCATGACACTCGCGCTTCGCGGTTGATTTTCTGTATACATTTCTTTAACTTTCTATTAATTTAAATTATTAAAAAATTTATTTTCTTCCAAATATCTCGAGAATGAAAAAACTTCGTTAGAAAGTTTTTAAGCAAACGATTTTTTATTTTAACTCTTATTTAGTATTCCTCATATTTTGTTAAAAAAATGGAATTTTGGATTTTTAATATTTGAAACCAAAACATAAAATATACATCTTGTCAAAAAATGTCCTACTGAGAATATGTAGACCTCATATAGGAAAATAATTTTCCATCTGAACGTTTTTTAAGTATGTCACATATTTTGTTTAAATAATTTTTGTCGAGGACAAAGTCAAAGTCAAATTCTCAATAACCTGGAAAGTACCGCAGTATTGAGAATTTTTTTCTTGACAGCAATAGACTTATAGCGAAAATTACCAAGAATAAAAAGTTCTTAAAATTTATCAAAGAATACATACAAATTTTTCGGATAGATTTAAGCAATTTTTTTATTTTGCAAAAATTATGCTATTTGCAAAATTGAAAAGTTGCTCGAAACGTTTTGAAAAAATTCAGACGCATTCTTTGAGTGATTCTAAGAACTTTTCATTCTTGGTAATTTTCTTGGTTTGTTCATATTTTCTGACAAAAAAAATCCTGAATTTATTCGTGAAAATTTTGTAATTCGGACGCCATTTTGTAAAGACAAAAGTGAAAAATTAATCTCTGAACCACACCTTCTTAAAGTTCAGACATTTGTTCCACCGGTTAAAAATGTTCCAGGTCGTTGGCAGACCAGGAAACCTTTCAAAACTCGCTTTCAAAAAAAAAAGATCGAAAAAATCGTGATTTTTTTTTTTAAACTGAATATTTTTATATTTAATAATTTTTTAGATCAATTTCGTATTTACCATTGGAAAGGGCACGTCTTGAACTTCACAAATATGTCCGTCTCAATTTTTCCAGTCGCGAATAGCATAAGTTACACGGCCTCAAAGACCGGTGTATCATTTATGCCATTTTGGCCCTTAAAGAGTTAAGATGCAAATCACAAGCGCTGATGCGTTTTGTTACATGAATTTCTTTCAATTCATGTTAAATCCAAATATCAAGTTTTTTAACGAGTCCAAGACATTGTATATGGCGGTCGATTGTTGATTTTGGTATTTAATATTTGATATTAATATTTTTTTTAGGTATTTGGTATTAATATTTTTAAAATTTCTTCAATCTCTCGCACAGCTACGTGACGATCCGATTCGATTATAGCTTTGATTTGGTGATCATCAACTTCATGTGGCTGACCTGAACTTTGCTCATCTTTGAGTAAAAAATCCCCAGAACCATCACGTAACTTTTTGGCAGCCTGTGCTGCGTTCTTTCCTTTACGGAAATAAAAAGCAAAATATGACAAAAATTCTCGTTTTTACACTCTATATTAGAGTTGATGCCGAACTAACAACTGTAAACGAAATTACGCGCAATTTGTTTGTAAAGCAAGCTAAGAGTGACAGCTAACAAATGCCAGAAGGAAAAAATCATGACATTGAAAAAAGCCATTCAAAAAGATGGTCAGACATCTATTGTATATGTGAAATCGGCAATTATTTCTGGGACAACCCAATAAGAGGTACTTCGAGGAAAAATGCTGATATAATTCCCTATTCTTTGCATGATTAAAAAAAAAATTTGACCTCAATTTAACCCTGGAATTGCCGTGAATAGCCATAATTTTAGAAATAATTCGATCAATATGCCACCCTTTAAAAAAATTTAAGAGGAATAAGTCAATGAAAGAAATGAATATATTAGAATTTACGTACCCTAAGACTTGCGTTCTGAGCAGTTTCTTGAATTTTTGTCACCCATTCTAAAGCAGTGTCCTTTGAAGATGTAGCGGCTTCAAAAATGGAGTACATACTAGAATTTTGAATCCTTAAAATCCATTCTAACCCAGACTTTTCTCCCATGGCTAGTTCAACAACGGCTCCCATTATATCTAATGAGCCTTTTTGTAGTCCTCCAAGCATCGCTGAATCCGATGACTGTAACATGAAAAATTCATATATAAACATGAATGATACGGAAAAACAGAGAATTTGATTGTAAAACTGGCAAGAGAAAAAGTAATTAAACAAAACGTTTTTCAAACTTGAAGTTAATTACAAAAATCGATTAATTTATTTATTTGCGCCTTCTCAAGGTTTCGATACATTTTTGTCTTGGCAGTTTGCTGTAAGCCGTGAGTCGGGGTGATTGATAATCGTGAGTTCCTTCGCCTCTCATAAATCGGGGTTTTAGGATTGTCGGCAAGTACCTTGCATGGAACATATAAAAAGCGAGCAGGCAGTCGAGAATTTTAGGAGAGAGAGAAGGCCAATAAAACGTTTCCTCCCCACTCACAACTACACTCTCACGCGAATTTCTAAGCGTATAACGCTCTGTGCATGACTGCAGCGCCATAGCATGAGTGAACTAAAGGAGGCTGTTCGAGAACTTTTGCAATGTATTATAATGGGACTTAATTATAAAAATGTTTATTATCAATAAAAAAACAAACAAAAAACAATTTAATTCACTTTAAAATTCAATTGTTTTTCCTTGTGAAGTATTTGTGTGAAATCAGCAGTAAAAAGTAAGTATTTTCCATAATAAAAATGATATAGAAACCAGTAAATATAACGTTAAGGTAGGTGTCGTGCCAAAAATCAGTCTCTGGAAAAAGAAGTTCTTCTATGATTTCAATACTGAGAATTATATCATCAGCCATGTCATATGTAAGGAAAGACACTCTTTTTAATGAAAAAATTTAAAAATTACGAAAAATAATTTTTTAATAATGTTTTTTGTAATAGGATTTTTCCTTACTATCGCTTCTTACCAATTTTTTAAAAATGATTGAAGTTTCTTAAATCATTGCTTATTTTTTCGGGGAAAATATTCTCTGAAACTTGACCGTTTCCAATTTTTGAAAATAAATTCTTTAATGACTGAAATAATTAAAAATCAATTTTCCAAAAGAAAATTTTCATAAACAAATTACTGTATTTGATAATAATTGATTTATTTTCAAAAATTGGAAACGGTCAAGTTTCAGAGAATATTTTCCCCGAAAAAATAAGCAATGATTTAAGAAACTTCAATCATTTTTAAAAAATTGGTAAGAAGCGATAGTAAGGAAAAATCCTATTACAAAAAACATTATTAAAAAATTATTTTTCGTAATTTTTAAATTTTTTCATTAAAAAGAGTGTCTTTCCTTACATATGACATGGCTGATGATATAATTCTCAGTATTGAAATCATAGAAGAACTTCTTTTTCCAAAGACTGATTTTTGGCATGCCGACTACCTTAAGTTAATAACAGATCAAAACTGACTAGAAAAATAATAAAGAATTAAATTGTAATTTCATGATGACAGTTTTAGGTACTTGTTGAGTAAATAAATATTAATTGTTTATTTTCAGATTCAAATTCATCATGGATATAATTATTAAAACAGGTTTTCAATCAATTAAACATACAATAGAATTTCAACCACAAACGAAAATTAAAGGTAAAAGTCTTGTTCTAGCAGAACATGTACGAGATGTCCAAGAGTTCCGTAGAAATAATAACTTTTGCCTTCTTACTGCAGCTACCCACTTATTCCTCTGATTTATTTTCCATTTAGACGTTGGAAATTTATAAAATTTACACTCACTTTTCCTGCTTGTATTTTTACAATTCACAACACAACAAATTCGGTGGCTCATTTCAGCTATATTTTTTTAATTAAAACAAAATTTAGATTTGCACATGTATTTTGATTGCTCGGAAATATGAAACAGCCTCCTTTAACGCCTAAATTATCCACTGCGTGCGCTGGCGTCGATCTAACTCTCCCTACCATGACTTCGCACGGTGCCTATAGGTGAGGCGTGAAAATATAGTTGTGGGTGGTGGGAAATGTTTCACGAAATTGCAGTCAGACTAAGAAAGCGCGATTTACAGACTTCCTAACAACCTAGTTTTGAACAATAATAACTTTTGGAAAAATGTTGTTGATCGTTCCTTCAAAAAGAGTTACTCATTCTTTCAAAAATCTCCGTTGCAAATTCAGCATCATATTGAAATTCGCAGTATACGGTCCTAGCATATCGAAAACAAATCCACCAGTTGTGCAAATTGTAAAAAGTTCGCAGAGTGGCACTTTTTCTTACCTAAATAAGGTTTTTTCTGATATTCACTGTTTGCCCTTTTTTAATGACGTGCATAAGTTTTATCACAGATCAAAAGAAGATTTCTGCAAATGTCAAACAAACTTTTGTCCATTCCTGTTGTGTGATTTTCAATTAAATCCTCTCTATTCGATGCAGGTGATCCAAAACGAAATGGTAATAGTATATTACGTGCCTAGGTGCACAATGAGGGTTATTGCGTGACGAGCGACAATGCTCGCAGGAGATCGAAGCCAATGCGTAGTCGAGATATAGCCGATGCGTAGTCGAGACGTAGCTGAGGCAAAGCCGAGACGAAGCCGAGACAAAGCCGAGGCGTGAAAAGTCCTGCGAGCATTGTCGCGAGTCTCTTAATTTCCTGAATTGTGTGCACTAGCACGTATTCTATTTTATGTGACTTCGGTGCGGATACGAGTTTTTATGCGTACACTCGAATCTAATCTAGTATTGTAGTTGTTTGCAGCGCTAGTCATTACACTTGATATTTCGCGACTTGTCCCAGCCATTTTGATTTTATCGATCTTGTGTAGTAGTAGCTTGATGTAATAGAGCATACGCAGTTCAAATGTACAAGGCTTTATCAGTAGGGTGCTAACGCTGTACGAAGAAGAAGAAGAATAAGAAGAAGATTCTGCTCCGCTGTAAGACTATATGCGCATGCGCAGTTCGATTTTTATGTTATTTTCCTCTATAACGGCATACACAACATTCCGTTACTCTCAGCTGAAACGGAAAAACGAGTTTCCACGCCGAAAGCACATAAAATATCTTCTTCAAAATATTTCACTATTGCTGACGTGCATTTGGAAATAAGCTGTTTATAATCATCACATAATTTATTTACAGAATGAAATCCAAAAGTTTATTAGAATTGACTGTCCGGAGTTTGAAGAGAAATACTACTAGTGCTTAAGTTACACGGAGAAAAATAGTTGAAGTAATTTTACTCAACTTCCGATAAAATTTGGGACACAAGGACAAGTTAGAAGTTATTTAGTATCACTGTATTTATTTGTGATATATTAAATGTTCGAAAATGAATCAAAGTTGAGTAAAATTCAGAAGTGTAGGGTGAAGTATGAAAGCGTGCATTAAAAATTTTTAAATATATATATTATTACTCGTAGTATAACTATAAAAAACCAATCTTTTATTAAATCACAAAAATAGTAGAGCTTTCCGTTTATTCTACTCTACGCTACTCTACAGCTACATCTATTCACGCAGGAACGAATGAAAATAATCTGCGCCTTGGGCACACATAACAAATTTTTAATTTCAAAAACTTAAATTCTTAAAATTAAATTGATATTATGAAAATTTAAACAAAAAAAAGTCGATAAGTGTATTACATAAAATATGAAATATCACATAAATTACTCAGGCAGAATAATAATTTGGAATTCGCAAATGCAAAACCCATATTTTGAAAATATAAAACACAGAAAATAAAAGAACCTTCTTTTAAATGTTTTTATACAAGATACTTCTTAATAATAATGCAATTTTTTAATGTACATTTGAAAATTTAGTTTCACTAAACTTCATACGTCGTTATAATAAAAATCTATACTAAATGTAATTCAATAATTATATTATATATATCAATAATCATAGTTATAATAATTGATTAATTATATTAATTTTTAAAAATATTTTATTAATTATTTATGAAAAAAGTTGATTTATTTTTACTTGAGTAAGGCTAAAAAATTTTATTGACGGCACTTGCTCTCACAAGCTCTGAATAACTCATGCAGTCACTATATAAGAAAGTTCCAAATTTTATATCTCAGCATTGTAAGCGAGCGTGTGCGTGATTCGACGAAAGCGTATCGTACTATATATAAGTGCAGTTATTAGGTTTATATATGTAAGGTTATATGTTTAAGTGTATTTGTAATTTGAAATATGATTGGCTACGTTCGAATGGTGTGAATGTATTTGTAGGTTGTTTATGGATATACCGGATGACTATTGGCAGGCTTGAGGTAAGAATTTTTTTTTATTTGAGAGAACCATACCATTGCTAGTTCAAATAATACACCCGATGCTCATTTTACCCAACTACGGTTTGAAGCACCTCAAGCGTCGGTGATATACTTATATATTTCATGTTAACCCACTGACGCATGTTGGTGCCCTGTCGTCGATAACGTTTTACTTAGCTCCTTGCTATTTCCTATGTAACGCTTATTGTTATTCAATTTGGGTGAATTAGGTATATATCAAATTGATTTTACCCGACTAGGATTTAATAGATGTTCAAATGTTCTTATGTCCCAAGTTTAATCGACAGAGTTGAGTAAAATTACTTCAACTATTTTTCTCCTTGTACGTACGAATTGTCGGCCTCGCACTAAAGTCATCATGTCCCGTGACTGCATTATAGTTTCCCATGTTAAACCTGTGAAGATAAGAAGCTGTTTTTCGGAAAGACTGAAATCTGCTATTTTGTCATACAGAGTAAAATTACATTTTATTGCAAGATTGAGAATTATTTTCAACAATTAAAAAGCACATAGATATTGATTAACTCGACATTTCCTACCCAAGATATCGTGAACAAAAATTATTCTTCGAAGCCTATCAGATAAACTCAATGCTTCATCCTTTCGGAAAAAAATAATTCTAATTTGGTGAAGTTCCTAACTCTTTGAGGTTGGAGTCATGAGTCCAGATCATCTGCTTTTCCTAGTTCGTCTTTCTTGACTCGCTAGTCTTTAGGCAGCATCCTGGCGCAATTTGTAATATTTCCATTTCAGATAATTGCTCCTTACACGGAGAAACTCTTCATTCCAAAATTTAGTATTATTATATTTATTTTTACTAAAAGTCAATAGGAAACGAGGATATAACGTCACTTTTGTAGAAATTACTATTTTCAATATTAAACTATGGAGTTACTAATAATATTGGAGAAAATGGTGATATAATTGTACTTATGCCTAAAAACAAAAGCAAATTTTATTACTTGAAATTGTAAAATAGTAATCGACACATCGAACGAATTATATTGAAGTAAACCCAATAAATGTTTCATTAATTGCTAAAAAAGAATGTTAAGTTTACAAAAGACAATAGTAAAGTCACATCTTCTGTCTAACCGAATTGCCATAGTCTTTTGGAGATAGTGGAACCATATTTATAACCTTTCCTATCGAAAATAGGAAATAATTGCACCTCCATGATATAAAAAAATCAGTCATTCGTAAATTTTACCATAGTTCTTATTAGACTTGGTAAGCTACATAGAGAGAGTATTTATAAACATAGTTACATATTTACATACACATACGCGTATATATATATATATATATATCAATATGAATAATAAACATACCAATGCACGCTCAAATACTAATTTAACGCAACTTAACCTAACTGCACAACGCACACATTCATAAACGCATCGCAGTGATATGTCAATATTGTCAATTACAATGTAGCAACTTCATTATATACTGAACTGTGGACAATTTTACGATTTGTGAGGAAAAACTCGGTAATCCCTCTGCTAGAAAAAATCGTAAGTTAGAAAGGCGCCATATTCAAATGTAAAAAAATATATTACTATATCGGCTACCGACAAATAATCATAACGAGGACATGGAGAAATTCTCGGGTAATATCAGAAACGTTCGGCGTATCTGACGTCACTCGGTAGTACATTTAATATTTCCAATGGGAATTTTGACAACGTACTATTCCAATATATGATGTATTCGATTACAAAATATTCACGTCTTTCTCTCTTCATTGTTCATTACTATTGACAATGGTAATTTCTCTAAACTATTTTGCAATTTATATTATTCAAAAAACCAATTCTTGCATAGATAGTTTTACTTTTTATTTATATAGGTATCACTTATTTCTAGTTTCAATTTGCCATAAATTTTCCATATCTTTGCAACTCTTAATGGTAATTTATAAAGTTGCACTATATTTACAATTGGTTCAGAAAATGTATTTCCTCCTACCGCTATGGTAAATAAAACTAGTTATGTTACTATATCCTCGCTTCCTATTGACTTTTAGTAAAAATAAGTATAATAATACTAGATTTTACAATGAAAAGTTTCGCCGTGTAATAGTTCGGTAAGAAATATTATATCAGTTGAAATTTTTTTCGAGAAAGAGTATATTCAACCGCCAGAGGACCCTATTTATTTGACATGAGGACGCTTCTTATCAGACACTTGGACTTCACACAGCCGCAATGACCCGGAAGTAGGATTGCTTGAAAGAACGCTCTCGCAAGTTTTATAAGTTTATACTCGTACTCGTGTAAAGTTTTCTGAACAGAAGAATGAACTGTACAAATCCTTGCATCCAACCATTTCCTATTGGTCCGTCAGGAGATAGGTTCATTGTAATTATTTTATGGCTTTATGCGAGGATTCATGCCGGGTATATGCACTTTCTGCACCATTTCTCATAATAGATTGCACTACTGGCACTAGGTAGCTGGAAATGACGGTTTTATACAGGAAAGTGATGATATATAAAGCTTTTTGGGGCCAGTTTTAAAGGCTGTAGAGAATGGTCATGGTGATCTTCTTCTTCGCATATAATATACATATAATAACAGTATCCTTCACAATCAAACCAACTCGAACAATGTCCTCACCATAAAAGTTGAGAAATGTGATTTTGTCAACTTGATCAAAAAAATTTTTGGGGGGCAAAGTAGCCCACAATAATTTTTAATTATACAAAAAAATTCCAAACGGGCATGATTTCCACCCGAAAAATCTGGAAAAAAATATATAATACACGCCATAATTAAATAAATTTTAAGTATTTTTGCATTTTTACGAGAAATTTATTTATAAGGGGTAAACTCCCTTGAGTGAATTTTATTATATTTCTGCAAAATCAAGTAATTTTTGGCGAGCAAAATCGAAATGAAAAATTTTCTCCCAATAAAAGGTAAAAAATGTGAATTTCTCAATTTAGTCAAAATTTGTATGGTGGTAAACTATCCCAAAATAAGTTAGAATTATGCAATCATCTAACCGAACAGGTGTAAATTTAAGCTGAAAAATCTGAAAAAAATATATGTTTAACGCAATAATAAAATAAAATTTACCAGACCGACAGTCATCATTACACGGAGCAAAATAGTTGAAGTAATTTTACTCAACTCTGTCGATTAAACTTGGGATATAAGGACATTTGAACATCTATTAAATCCTAGTCGGGTAAAATCAATTTGATATATACCTAATTCACCCAAATTGAATAACAATAAGCGTTACATAGGAAATAGTAAGGAGTTGAGTAAAACGTTATCGACGACAGGGCACCAACATGCGTCAGTGGGTTAACATGAAATATATAAGTATATCACCGACGCTTGAGGTGCTTCAAACCGTAGTTGGGTAAAATGAGCATCGGGTGTATTATTTGAACTAGCAATGGTATGGTTCTCTCAAATAAAAAAAAATTCTTACCTCAAGCCTGCCAATAGTCATCCGGTATATACATAAACAACCTACAAATACATTCACACCATTCGGACGTAGCCAATCATATTTCAAATTACAAATACACTTAAACATATAACCTTACATATATAAACCTAATAACTGCACTTATATATAGTACGATACGCTTTCGTCGAATCACGCACACGCTCGCTTACAATGCTGAATATAAAACTTGAGGCATTCTTATATAGTGACTGCATGAGTTATTCAGAGCTTGTGAGAGTAAGTGCCGTCAATAAAATTTTTTCGCCTTACTCAAGTAAAAATAAATCAACTTTTTTCATAAATAATTAATAAAATATTTTTAAAAATTAATATAATTAATCAATTATTATAACTATGATTATTGATATATATAATATAATTATTGAATTAAATTTAGTATAGATTTTTATTATAACGACGTATGAAGTTTAGTGAAACTAAATTTTCAAATGTACATTAAAAAATTGCATTATTATTAAGAAGTATCTTGTATAAAAACATTTAAAAGAAGGTTCTTTTATTTTCTGTGTTTTATATTTTCAAAATATGGGTTTTGCATTTGCGAATTCCAAATTATTATTCTGCCTAAGTAATTTATGTGATATTTCATATTTTATGTAATACACTTATCGACTTTTTTTAATTTAAATTTTCATAATATCAATTTAATTTTAAGAATTTAAGTTTTTAAAATTAAAAATTTGTTATGTGTGCCCAAGGCGCAGATTACTTTCATTCGTTCCTGCGTGAATAGATGTAGCTGTTGGAATAAATCTTGCGATTCACGGTTTACTCAACTCTCGATTGAAGCGTAGAGTAGAATGAACGGAAAGCTCTACTATTTTTGTGATTTAATAAAAGATTGGTTTTTTATAGTTATACTACGAGTGATAATATATATATTTAAAAATTTTTAATGCACGCTTTCATACTTCACTCTACACTTCTGAATTTTACTCAACTTTTATTCATTTTCGAACATTTAATATATCACAAATAAATACAGTGATACTAAATAACTTCTAACTCGTCCTTATGTCCCAAATTTGATCGGAAGTTGAGTAAAATTACTTCAACTATTTTTCTCCGTGTAGATTTGTTTATTCATTGCACGTGGTACAGTAAGGATGCTCTTCAAAGAAATATTTAAAACACAAAGATTTCTTGCATCACGATCAACTAATAACGGCTACGTTTCGACACCTTAGAATTTCAAATAATGTGTTGGAAAATGTTTTGAAGAAAAAGCCTCGCAGATTCTTAAATTCTCCTGGTTTTTCTGCAACATAACCACTTTCAAACTAGGAGTACATAAAAGACTGTGATACCTTGATAAAGATATTTGATTATGTACTAAAGACTGTAAGTTTATAATATTATTTCGTATGTGCAGATTTAAATCATACTATAAAAGTATAACTGAATCTGAAAAATGTCGCACATAATTTTTCCATATTTTGTCAATATATGTACAAGTACAATTAAGTACGCTGACACCTTAGATAATAAAATATAAGCGCAAAGAATAAAACTGTCGTATTTAGCTCTGAAGAATAATTTCGATTAAAATTTCTCAGTGACTCCCTTTTTATTTGCTAACTAAAAATGAAGTTTTATTTCTAGCCATTTGTAAGAATTTCAATTTTACGCGGGTTAAGGCGCCAAGAATTACTGTCGTTATAATTCCTGTAACAACACCCGGATATTTTCAATAGGACAATCAACACTTTTTTCGGTTTACAAACCTTGTTCTTACACTGTCGTAGTTGAAACATCAGGCTTTCAATTGATCTCACTTTTAGCATTTCTAGCATTTCATATTATTTTTTGTAGGTTTTCCAAAAGTGCCAAAAAGTATTTTTTTACTAGTGGGTCATAAAGTGCATTTTATTGCCCTTTGCGGAGCAAAGAAATCCATTTTTTGACCCACAAATGAGAAAAAATTAATAAAATCAATATCGGACAATGTTCATTACGGCTCCAGGCTGATTTCGAAAGTTCAAAAAAGCTGTGTTTACAAAAATTGAACAATCAATCACAAAAAAAATTTTTTACGATATTCTAAAGCAACTGTATCAAGCTGGATATACAGAGATTCCGAAAAAATCCATATATACGTATTTAGACCAGAGTCAGAAATTATTTGCTCGCCGGGCTAGGTTTTCGTTATTTAAAATATACAAATTTTGAGAAAAGTGGAATGAAAAAATTGCACGAGCGCCGTACACAATTTCTTATTTGATAGGGAAATATTCAAAACCTTTCAGTGAGGGGGAATTTATTTAAAAATGTCTCATTGAAACTATCAATGCATTTAAAAACACAGTTTCTCTAGGGGATGTAAAAAACAATCTGCTTAGCATAAAAACTGCTGCATCCATATTATACGACATTGGGATATTATTCCCTCAATACTTTTATTTTATTTTCTTTATTGTCTTGCTAGAAGCTAAGTCACGTGTTTTGGAACGAGGACCGATGTATTCAAGCTGAGTAGTAACTGAGTGCGCGCAATGTAGAGACGAAGACTGAATACATGGGTCCTTGCCCCTAAATGGCCGAGCTTCGTAGCACACACGATATTTTTTTCAAAATACGTACTCAAGAAGTATTTGCAGTGTCTGTAGAGCGGTATTGTGAGTGTCCATTTACGACTCATTGGACTACGAACATGCTGTATCAATAATATGTATAAATATAGCACTTACTTGGTGGGGAATTTGAAATTGTGTACATGAATACTAACCATGTCAAAAGCTTAGGCTGCGTGCCAACGACACGCATTGAAAGAATGTAACCCATATTCGTACAGCTGTTCAGTGGACTTAAGGAACAAAAGTAGGACGTAAAGAACGGAAGTAGGACCTAGAAAACGAAAACAGATACAATATGAAAACGCCGGTTGTAAATGGACATTCTTACTACCGCTCTATAGGGACTTAAAGTACTTCTTTAGTGCGTGTTTTCCAAAATGATTGTTATATGAATCATCTTTTGAATTTATCTACTCACATCGCTTTGTGTTTCTTGATATTCTATTTCTTCAACATAACTTGCAGGGAACCAATGTTGTTTTTTACCTCCATAATCACCTCTCCACCAAACACCAGCTTGTCGATTAACATTAGTTATAATGGCATGCTTAACAAATGTTAGTTCACTATCACTTCTTGCTTTGTAATCGTACAAAGCTTTTACCGTAACCTAAAGAGAAAAAATCTATCGTATATATCAATTTATACGTAAAATGATAATTTTCTGACTGGAAGAAAGCAACTGCAAGAACAGAATCAAAGAAATATATATAAAAACCTACTTTTGAAACAAATGTTGTTGGGTCCATATAACCAGGAATGCCGTACACAGAACCATCGTCAATGTCCTGAGAAATGAAAAGTCACCGGTGATTTACGTTTTTAAATGAGGTTAACATGAATGAATAATTATGGATTTATTATGCTTAACTGTTCCTTTCCAGCTTGTAGCGTCTTTGTTGACCGGATAACACAGCTTTATTTTTTTGTACAAGGGATGTCGTTCATAATAATTAACCAATTCGACTAAACTTTCAAATTGTATGGTTCCAATAGTATACAAACGGCCATCCAATATTATCCTGCAGTGTTTTATTTGCTTATCAGCCCTACAACAATCAAGCACAACATATAAATTATATCAGAATAAGATAGATATTCGTAAGCACTTTGTATTTAGGTGAAGAAATGGTAGTATCACCCTCCATATTAATATTATAAAAGATGCTGGTTTGCGAACGATGAGGGTAAAATATAAAAAAGAAATCGTTTTTTGTATTTTGTATTGGCATTGGGTCAGATCATTACCATCAGGAATAATTTATTGAACAAACATGTTCTAGATATATAAAACCAGAATCATGTTTAAGAAGATAAAATAGATAAAAAAGATAATAAAGTAAAAAAGGGGGGTTAAAAAGGCAAACGTTTCGGCCACAAATGGGGGCCCTCTTCAGTGCCAGCTAAATTTCGGAACTTAATGACTAAGCTGTAAGCGTGCAAAAACCATTATTTATAGTAAAAACTAGATTTTTTATTTTTGTTTTTTATGTTTTTTGTTTTCTTAATTATGATATTTTATAAAAAATGTGCAAAGGGACTTATGTGTTGGGGCAAGCTCCAAGGCGTCCAGGAACCAGGCCGCTCCAAAACCACAGTCCTCAAAAAAGCAAGAAGAAAGGCTCCTGTTTAGCCGATTGGCGAAGAGTGTGACCGCAAATTTGCTTCTCCTCAAAGGCACACACCAGAACCACGTATAAATAATGATTTTTTAACACTAATCTCGTACAGAAAAACACCAGTATCCATTAGGAGGTCCACAACACCTTTGAGAAGTATGCACTTCACAGAACACACACACGCGAATCCGGGCGGACGGAGATTTTTCTTTCCTTCTTTTTTTTTTTTTTTTTTTGTTTTTTTTCCTTAATAGAGTGAATTTAAAAAACCAATTGAACTTTGATTTTCCGATTATCTTGATTCCTCTTTTGACACAGAGGCAGCAGATAGAATTAGCTGCACGCTCTGTTCAGCGTCAAAAGGAAACTGCTTGGGAAAGAGAGCAGTACAGTTTAAAGCTAGCATAAAAAATTAATATATACAATGACCATTTGTTGTGAAGGTTCAAGTTTCAAAACGCATAAACATACCCCATACACGGTCTATGTCCTGGCTACTCGAGACCCGAATATGCTTGAGTGTTCAAAGAAAAGAGAGAAAAAGGTCTCAGACCACATGTTTGAAGAATCCCTCTGAAGAAGCAATTTTAATTCTGGGAAAATGTTATACTTTTATATTTTATTTTATTTTTTAAATTGGAGGTCAAATTTCTTTATAGAAAATTAATTTTCATTTCATTTTTACACACAATGAAGAAGGCTATGTTTTTTTTTTTTTTTTTTTTTTTAACACCGAAAATCTAACTAAATTTGTATGTAATTTAACAGTAAAATTCGCGCGTATAAATTTGCAATATTTTGTAACCAATGGTAGGCGCGAAATTCGAATTATCTTGGAAGGAATACTAAGCGGAGGTTCTCGCACATAAATTGAGCGCTTCGCGGCTTATTTTTGAGAAGTCATATTCATTGTTTACCGGTATGGCTGAATATAAGACCTTTTCAGGCCGAAAAGGTAAAGGAATTTGGTATATTTTGAATTGATGCGACCGAATATAATACATTTTTTACCAGAAAAATAACTGGATTTTGTATATATTATTAATGTAAAATTTCGCGTGCGTAAACTTACATGTGTGCAAAATGTGTAATGTGTGCAATATTTTGTAAACGATGGCACGCGCTAATTTTTAATTATCTTGGAGATTGTATTAGACGGCGGTTCTCGCGTATGAGTTGAACGCTTAGCGGCTTATTTTTTTGATCTCACATTCATAGCTTATCGATAAAGCTGAATATGAGACATTTTCAGGCCGAAAAGAAAATGAATTTGGTATGAGTTTTAAATTAATAAAATTAATTTCGCGTGCATAAATATAATGTGTGCAAGGATAAGCGTGTAACGTATTTTATGTTCTTATAACCAATTCCAAGGCGCGAATCTTTCATAGACTATATTAAGCGACGGTTCTCGCGTGTGAGTTTAGCGCTTAGCGGCTTATTTTTGTGATATAATTTTCATAGCATATCAATGCAGCTAACTAAAAGCTATTTGCAGGCAGAAAATATAATTGCAATATGTGTGCATTTTTTAAAAGGTAAAATTAGCGTGTAAGTAAGGTCGGCCGCGTATTTTTGAAATCTCGGAGAGTTTCTTAAGCGCAAGTTTAGCAATTATGCGAAGAACGTTTAGCAGAAAAGTTATGTTATATTATTAAGGCGTCGATAAGCTATTTTGTAATTCAGAAGACACGTATAATGTATCCAATATTCCGCATGTTATTGAAACATGTTCTCACATGTGTGATGAGTGCTTAGCGGCATGTTATTACGTAATAGTATCTACTTTGGATTGGTGCGACCGAATATAATACATTTTTTACCAGAAAAAATAACTGGATTTTGTATATATTATTAATGTAAAATTTCGCATGTGTAAGCTTACAGTATTAGACGGCGGTTCTCGCGTAGTAGTTGAACGCTTAGCGGCTTATGTTTTCGATATCATATTCATAGCTTATCGATAGAGCTGAAAATAATACATATTCCAGGCCGAGAATGTAAATGAATTTGGTATGGGTTATAAAATAACAAAATAAATCTCACGTGCACAATAATAATGTATGCAGGGATAAGCGTGTAACGTATTTTAGGTTCTTATAACCAATTCCAAGGCGCGAATCTTTCATAGACTATATTAAGCGACGGTTCTCGCGTGTGAGTTTAGCGCTTAGCGGCTTATTTTTGTGGTATCATTTTTCATAGCGTATCAATGCAGCTGACTAAAAGCTATTCGCAGGCCGAAAATATAATTGCAATATGTATGTATTTTTTAAAAGTAAAATTAGCGTGTACGTAAGGACGGCCGCGTATTTTTAAAAAACTCGGAGAGTTTCTTAAGCGCAAGTTTAGCAATTATGCGAAGAACGTTTAGCATAAAAGTTATGTTATATTATTAACGCGTCGATAAGCTATTTTGTAATTCAGAAGACACGTATAATATATCCATTGTTCAGCATGTTATTAAAACATGTTCTCACATATGAGATAAGCGCTTAGCGGCTTGTTTTTACGTAATAGTATCTATTGTTCAGCATGTTATTAAAACATGTTTTCACATATGAGATGAGCGCATAGCGGCTTGTTATTACGTAATAGTATCTATTTTGGATTGATGCGACCGAATATAATACATTTTTTACCAGAAAATAACTGGATTTTGTATATATTATTAATGAAAAATTTCGTGTGTGTAAACTTACAGTATTAGACTGCGGTTCTAGCATATTAGTTAAACGCTTAGCGGATTATTTTTTCAATATCATATTCATAGCTTATCGATAGAGCTGAATATAAGATATATTCCAGGCCGAGAATGTAGATGAATTTGGTATGAGTTATAAAATAACAAAATAAAACTCACGTGCACAATAATAATGTATGCAGGGATAAGCGTGTAACATATTTTAGGTTCTCATAACCAATTCCAAGGCGCGAATCTTTCAGAGACTATATTAAGCGACGGTTCTCGCGTGTGAGTTTAGCGCTTAGCGGCTTATTTTTGTGATATCATTTTTCATAGCGTATCAATGCAGCTGACTAAAAGCTATTCGCAGGCCGAAAATATAATTGCAATATGTATGTATTTTTTAAAAGTAAAATTAGCGTGTACGTAAGGTCGGCCGCGTATTTTTAAAAAACTCGGAGAGTTTCTTAAGCGCAAGTTTAGCAATTATGCGAAGAACGTTTAGCATAAAAGTTATGTTATATTATTAACGCGTCGATAAGCTATTTTGTAATTCAGAAGACACGTATAATGTATCCAATATTCCGCATGTTATTAAAACATGTTCTCACATGTGTGATGAGCGCTTAGCGGCTTGTTATTACGTAATAGTATCTATTGTTCAGCATGTTATTAAAACATGTTTTCACATATGAGATGAGCGCATAGCGGCTTGTTATTACGTAATAGTATCTATTTTGGATTGATGCGACCGAATATAATACATTTTTTACCAGAAAATAACTGGATTTTGTATATATTATTAATGAAAAATTTCGCGTGTGTAAACTTACAGTATTAGACTGCGGTTCTCGCATATTAGTTGAACGCTTAGCGGCTTATTTTTTCAATATCATATTCAAAGCTTATCGATAGAGCTGAATATAAGATATATTCCAGGCCGAGAATGTAGATGAATTTGGTATGAGTTATAAAATAACAAAATAAATCTCACGTGCACAATAATAATGTATGCAGGGATAAGCGTGTAACGTATTTTAGGTTCTTATAACCAATTCCAAGGCGCGAATCTTTCAGAGACTATATTAAGCGACGGTTCTCGCGTGTGAGTTTAGCGCTTAGCGGCTTATTTTTGTGATATCATTTTTCATAGCGTATCAATGCAGCTGACTAAAAGCTATTTGCAGGCCGAAAATATAATTGCAATATGTATGCATTCATTCTTTGAGTTAAATTTTCGTAAGCGTGTAACGTATTTTAGGTTCTTATAACCAATTCCAAGGCGCGAATCTTTCAGAGACTATATTAAGCGACGGTTCTCGCGTGTGAGTTTAGCGCTTAGCGGCTTATTTTTGTGATATCATTTTTCATAGCGTATCAATGCAGCTGACTAAAAGCTATTTGCAGGCCGAAAATATAATTGCAATATGTATGTATTTTTTGAAAAAATTAGCGTGTACGTAAGGTCGGCCGCGTATTTTTAAAAAACTCGGAGAGTTTCTTAAGCGCAAGTTTAGCAATTATGCGAAGAACGTTTAGCATAAAAGTTATGTTATATTATTAACGCGTCGATAAGCTATTTTGTAATTCAGAAGACACGTATAATGTATCCAATATTCCGTATGTTATTGAAACATGTTCTCACATGTGTGATGAGTGCTTAGCGGCTTGTTATTACGTAATAGTATCTATTGTTCAGCATGTTATTAAAACATGTTTTCACATATGAGATGAGCGCATAGCGGCTTGTTATTACGTAATAGTATCTATTTTGGATTGATGCGACCGAATATAATACATTTTTTACCAGAAAATAACTGGATTTTGTATATATTATTAATGAAAAATTTCGCGTGTGTAAACTTACAGTATTAGACTGCGGTTCTCGCATATTAGTTGAACGCTTAGCGGCTTATTTTTTCAATATCATATTCAAAGCTTATCGATAGAGCTGAATATAAGATATATTCCAGGCCAAGAATGTAGAAGAATTTGGTATGGGTTATAAAATAACAAAATAAATCTCACGTGCACAATAATAATGTATGCAGGGATAAGCGTGTAACGTATTTTAGGTTCTTATAACCAATTCCAAGGCGCGAATCTTTCAGAGACTATATTAAGCGACGGTTCTCGCGTGTGAGTTTAGCGCTTAGCGGCTTATTTTTGTGATATCATTTTTCATAGCGTATCAATGCAGCTGACTAAAAGCTATTTGCAGGCCGAAAATATAATTGCAATATGTATGTATTTTTTAAAAGTAAAATTAGCGTGTAAGTAAGATCGGCCGAGTATTTTTTAAAAACTCGGAGAGTTTCTTAAGCGCAAGTTTAGCAATTATGCGAAGAACGTTTAGTATAAAAGTTATGTTATATTATTAACGCGTCGATAAGCTATTTTGTAATACAGAAGATACGTATAATATATCCATTGTTCAGCATGTTATTAAAACATGTTCTCACATATGGGATGAGCGCTTAGCGGCTTGTTTTACGTAATAGTATCTATTGTTCAGCATGCTATTAAAACATGTTTTCACATATGAGATGAGCGCTTAGCGGCTTGTTATTACGTAATAGTATCTATTTTGGATTGATGCGAACGAATATAATACATTTTTCACCAGAAAAATAACTGGATTTTGTATATATTATTAATGAAAAATTTCGTGTGTGTAAACTTACAGTATTAGACTGCGGTTCTAGCATATTAGTTGAACGCTTAGCGGCTTATTTTTTCAATATCATATTCATAGCTTATCGATAGAGCTGAATATAAGATATATTCCAGGCCGAGAATGTAGATGAATTTGGTATGAGTTATAAAATAACAAAATAAATCTCACGTGCACAATAATAATGTATGCAGGGATAAGCGTGTAACATATTTTAGGTTCTCATAACCAATTCGAAGGCGCGAATCTTTCAGAGACTATATTAAGCGACGGTTCTCGCGTGTGAGTTTAGCGCTTAGCGGCTTATTTTTGTGATATCATTTTTCATAGCGTATCAATGCAGCTGACTAAAAGCTATTTGCAGGCCGAAAATATAATTGCAATATGTATGTATTTTTTGAAAAAATTAGCGTGTACGTAAGGTCGGCCGCGTGTTTTTAAAAAACTCGGAGAGTTTCTTAAGCGCAAGTTTAGCAATTATGCGAAGAACGTTTAGCATAAAAGTCATGTTATATTATTAACGCCTCGATAAGCTATTTTGTAATTCAGAAGACACGTATAATGTATCCAATATTCCGCATGTTATTGAAATATGTTCTCACATGTGTGATGAGTGCTTAGCGGCTTGTTATTACGTAATAGTATCTATTGTTCAGCATGTTATTAAAACATGTTTCACACGCGAGAACCGTCGCTTAATATAGTCTCTGAAAGATTCGCGCCTTGGAATTGGTTATAAGAACCTAAAATACGTTACACGCTTATCCCTGCATACATTATTATTGTGCACGTGAGATTTATTTTGTTATTTTATAACTCATACCAAATTCATTTACATTCTCGGCCTGGAATATATCTTATATTCAGCTCTATCGATAAGCTATGAATATGATATCGATAAGCTATGAATATGATTTCGATAAGCTATGAATATGATTTCGAAAAAATAAGCAGCTAAGCGTTCAACTAATACGCGAGAACCGCAGTCTAATACTGTAAGTTTACACACGCGAAATTTTACATTAATAATATATACAAAATCCAGTTATTTTTCTGGTAAAAAATGTATTATATTCGGTCGCATCAATCCAAAATAGATACTATTACGTAATAACAAGCCGCTAAGCGCTCATCTCATATGTGAAAACATGTTTTAATAACATGCTGAACAATAGATACTATTACGTAAAAACAAGCCGCTAAGCGCTCATCCCATATGTGAGAACATGTTTTAATAACATGCTGAACAATGGATATATTATACGTATCTTCTGTATTACAAAATAGCTTATCGACGTGTTAATAATATAACATAACTTTTATGCTAAACGTTCTTCGCATAATTGCTAAACTTGCGCTTAAGAAACTCTCCGAGTTTTTTAAAAATACTCGGCCGATCTTACTTACACGCTAATTTTACTTTTAAAAAATACATACATATTCCAATTATATTTTCGGCCTGCAAATAGCTTTTAGTCAGCTGCATTGATACGCTATGAAAAATGATATCACAAAAATAAGCCGCTAAGCGCTAAACTCACACGCGAGAACCGTCGCTTAATATAGTCTCTGAAAGATTCGCGCCTTGGAATTGGTTATAAGAACCTAAAATACGTTACACGCTTATCCCTGCATACATTATTATTGTGCACGTGAGATTTATTTTGTTATTTTATAACCCATACCAAATTCTTCTACATTCTTGGCCTGGAATATATCTTATATTCAGCTCTATCGATAAGCTTTGAATATGATATTGAAAAAATAAGCCGCTAAGCGTTCAACTAATATGCGAGAACCGCAGTCTAATACTGTAAGTTTACACACGCGAAATTTTTCATTAATAATATATACAAAATCCAGTTATTTTCTGGTAAAAAATGTATTATATTCGGTCGCATCAATCCAAAATAGATACTATTACGTAATAACAAGCCGCTATGCGCTCATCTCATATGTGAAAACATGTTTTAATAACATGCTGAACAATAGATACTATTACGTAATAACAAGCCGCTAAGCACTCATCACACATGTGAGAACATGTTTCAATAACATACGGAATATTGGATACATTATACGTGTCTTCTGAATTACAAAATAGCTTATCGACGCGTTAATAATATAACATAACTTTTATGCTAAACGTTCTTCGCATAATTGCTAAACTTGCGCTTAAGAAACTCTCCGAGTTTTTTAAAAATACGCGGCCGACCTTACGTACACGCTAATTTTTTCAAAAAATACATACATATTGCAATTATATTTTCGGCCTGCAAATAGCTTTTAGTCAGCTGCATTGATACCCTATGAAAAATGATATCACAAAAATAAGCCGCTAAGCGCTAAACTCACACGCGAGAACCGTCGCTTAATATAGTCTCTGAAAGATTCGCGCCTTGGAATTGGTTATAAGAACCTAAAATACGTTACACGCTTATCCCTGCATACATTATTATTGTGCACGTGAGATTTATTTTGTTATTTTATAACCCATACCAAATTCATTTACATTCTCGTCCTGGAATATGTATTATTTTCAGGTCTATCGATAAGCTATGAATATGATATCGAAAACATAATCCGCTAAGCGTTCAACTACTACGCGAGAACCGCCGTCTAATACTGTAAGCTTACACATGCGAAATTTTACATTAATAATATATACAAAATCCAGTTATTTTTTGTGGTAAAAAATGTATTATATTCGGTCGCACCAATCCAAAATAGATACTATTACGTAATAACAAGCCGCTAAGCACTCATCACACATGTGAGAACAGGTTTCAATAACATGCGGAATATTGGATACATTATACGTGTCTTCTGAATTACAAAATAGCTTATCGACGCCTTAATAATATAACATAACTTTTCTGCTAAACGTTCTTCGCATAATTGCTAAACTTGCGCTTAAGAAACTCTCCGAGATTTCAAAAATACGCGGCCGACCTTACTTACACGCTAATTTTACCTTTCAAAAAATGCACACATATTGCAATTATATTTTCTGCCTGCAAATAGCTTTTAGTCAGCTGCATTGATAAGCTATGAAAAATGATATCACAAAAATAAGCCGCTAAGCGCTAAACTCACACGCGAGAACCGTCGCTTAATATAGTCTCTGAAAGATTCGCGCCTTGGAATTGGTTATAAGAACATAAAATACGTTACACGCTTATCCTTGCACACATTATATTTATGCACGCGAAATTAATTTTATTAATTTAAAACTCATACCAAATTCATTTTCTTTTCGGCCTGAAAATGTCTCATATTCAGCTTTATCGATAAGCTATGAATGTGAGATCAAAAAAATAAGCCGCTAAGCGTTCAACTCATACGCGAGAACCGCCGTCTAATACAATCTCCAAGATAATTAAAAATTAGCGCGTGCCATCGTTTACAAAATATTGCACACATTACACATTTTGCACACATGTAAGTTTACGCACGCGAAATTTTACATTAATAATATATACAAAATCCAGTTATTTTTCTGGTAAAAAATGTATTACATTCGGTCGCATCAATCCAAAATATACCAAATTCCTTTACCTTTTCGGCCTGAAAAGGTCTTATATTCAGCCATACCGATAAACAATGAATATGACTTCTCAAAAATAAGCCGCGAAGCGCTCAATTTATGTGCGAGAACCTCCGCTTAGTATTCCTTCCAAGATAATTCGAATTTCGCGCCTACTATTGGTTACAAAATATTGCAAATTTATACGCGCGAATTTTACTGTTAAATTACATACAAATTTAGTTAGATTTTCGGTGTTAAAAAAAAAAAAAAAAAAAAACATAGCCTTCTTCATTGTGTGTAAAAATGAAATGAAAATTAATTTTCTATAAAGAAATTTGACCTCCAATTTAAAAAATAAAATAAAATATAAAAGTATAACATTTTCCCAGAATTAAAATTGCTTCTTCAGAGGGATTCTTCAAACATGTGGTCTGAGACCTTTTTCTCTCTTTTCTTTGAACACTCAAGCATATTCGGGTCTCGAGTAGCCAGGACATAGACCGTGTATGGGGTATGTTTATGCGTTTTGAAACTTGAACCTTCACAACAAATGGTCATTGTATATATTAATTTTTTATGCTAGCTTTAAACTGTACTGCTCTCTTTCCCAAGCAGTTTCCTTTTGACGCTGAACAGAGCGTGCAGCTAATTCTATCTGCTGCCTCTGTGTCAAAAGAGGAATCAAGATAATCGGAAAATCAAAGTTCAATTGGTTTTTTAAATTCACTCTATTAAGGAAAAAAAAGAAAAAAAAAAAAAAGAAAAATCTCCGTCCGCCCGGATTCGCGTGTGTGTGTTCTGTGAAGTGCATACTTCTCAAAGGTGTTGTGGACCTCCTAATGGATACTGGTGTTTTTCTGTACGAGATTAGTGTTAAAAAATCATTATTTATACGTGGTTCTGGTGTGTGCCTTTGAGGAGAAGCAAATTTGCGGTCACACTCTTCGCCAATCGGCTAAACAGGAGCCTTTCTTCTTGCTTTTTTGAGGACTGTGGTTTTGGAGCGGCCTGGTTCCTGGACGCCTTGGAGCTTGCCCCAACACATAAGTCCCTTTGCACGTTTTTTATAAAATATCATAATTAAGAAAACAAAAAACATAAAAAACAAAAATAAAAAATCTAGTTTTTACTATAAATAATGGTTTTTGCACGCTTACAGCTTAGTCATTAAGTTCCGAAATTTAGCTGGCACTGAAGAGGGCCCCCATTTGTGGCCGAAACGTTTGCCTTTTTAACCCCCCTTTTTTACTTTATTATCTTTTTTATCTATTTTATCTTCTTAAACATGATTCTGGTTTTATATATCTAGAACATGTTTGTTCAATAAATTATTCCTGATGGTAATGATCTGACCCAATGCCAATACAAAATACAAAAAACGATTTAATTTTGGGTCAAGATAATAATTAAGACATGAACACAAACATGTCACAAAATTATAAAAAAGAAAACTCTTCATAGTGTCAAAATTGTAGCGACGTTTCGTTGGCTATGGGTTCGCCAACCTCATCAGGCTTTATTAAACTAAAAAAAAAACACCAAATGGTAAAATTGTCACATACAAGAAAAATAAAAAAATAAAATTAACTTAATATTAAAACACACGAAAATATTAAATTTTTCCTTTATAAAAAAAGGTTAACTCATGATGAGTGATGTCGAATGTATAAAATTATAATAAAAATGATGGTTTTAGTTAATAAAATGACGTGATGTTATAATGTTATGTTATAATGTTATGTTATAATGTTATGTTATAAAATTATAATAAAAATCATGGTTTTAGTTAATAAAATGACGTGATGTTATCGAGTCGACGAAACTTTGTCTACTAAATTATTACATTCTAGCAGTTAATTTTAAATATTGACAACAGTTATTGTAAACACAGAATTTGGAATGTAAAAAGACATCAGCTGGAACACAATCATGAATTTAATCTATTAAGTACTGAAAAATAAATTCTATTCAATGTGAATATATCTTCTTTTTTATTTATACTCAATTTATTAAATTTCATATGGATCATCTCTGATGTTAATCTTTTCCGATAGTCAGAGACATAATCAACAATCTTAGTATTTTCCCAATCCAATTCATGGTTAAATTCCAATTGATGTTCACAGACTACGGATTCACTGTTTTTTTATTTTTGTGTTCATTAATACGAACTCTTAATACTCTCTTAGATACGGATTTTTATATTTTTATCGATGAAGTTATTTGGACAATCATTGTTTAGTAATATTTGTTTAACGATTTTCAAATTGGCGTTATGAAACGTTTTGTGAGATAAAGATATCGCTGGGTCAACTAAGTTATAAACAATATTTTTTTTCTGACAAATTGGATGATTGGAGAAATAATTGATTGTTCTGTTTTATGACGTAGGTTTTTGAAACCAATTAGAAATAATTTGATTTTCTTTAATCATTAATGACAAGTCCAGAAAGTTGATTTGGTTATTTTGTTGCATTTCAAAGGAGGATTGTAAGTTATTTTCTTGTGTTAATTGTGAATTAAAAGACAAACATAATTGCTCTCCTTTATTTTATTACAGATTTGTAGATGACACTATATATACAAAAGCAATTTATTGATTTGGTTCTTAATATTTTTAATTCAGAAGATAATAACTTACAATTCACCTTTGAAATGCAACAAAATAACCAAATTAACTTTCTGGACTTGTCATTAATTATTAAAGAAAATCAAATTATTTCTAATTGGTTTCAAAAACCTACCTCATCAAATAGATCAATTATTTTTTCAATCATCCAATTTTGTCAGAAAAAAAAATTGTTTATAACTTAGTTGACCGAGCGATATCTTTATCTTACAAAACATTTTATAACGCCAATCTGAAGATCTTTAAGGGGGTCCACCTGTGTGACGGCGGTATTTCGAACGCTTTTTCGGGAATGTTTGTTAGGAGAACTAATTCGAAAATGAGAATAAGTTTAACGTTATTTTGAAGGTTTGTGGTTTTATTATAATAGTAAATTTTTCCAATAGTGTAATCCGAAGGCTTGTATTCATTAAGGGCATTGAAAGTGACCCCTTCAAAATGGAATACCGAAATTGTGGGCAAGATTCCGCTGGAACCAGTTATCTAAAACACAAAAAGTAAAAAAAATATTATTTCTGTTTATGCTGTCGAGGTACTGACGTAGCATTTTGACAAAATTTTAAAAATTGAAGAAATGGCAGTAGTTTTCATAAAAATTAATCATTTTCATGCTTTTTTCAATATAATATATGCTGTAAAATTAAAAAAAAAAAATATTTCAAAAAACCGCTACGTGGGTACCTTCAGTTATCTCTATAAATGAGTCAGTTAAAATTTCAAGTCAATCTGTTGAGTAGATTTTTTTCAATCCTACCCACAAATTTCAAAAACATGGTTTCTAGAAAAACGCGTTTAAAGTTTGGAAACACAACAGAACTTTGTATTGTTTCCTGTAACATTTGGCGCCCTGTCACACTTTAATTAGGTTGAATTCATGAAAATTGCTTAAGGACATCATTAGTCATATCTTAAAGATGCAAAAAATGTCAAAAAAAATCGATTTTTCGAAAATTTTACACAGGTGGACCCCCTTAAACAAATATTATTTGACAATGATTATCCAAATAGATTCATCGATAAAAATATAAAAATCTGTATGAATAAAATAAAATACAGCTCTCCAAATTCTCTGAATAAAAAAAACCGTTCAGATTTATACAGGCATAAACCAAAGGTATGCTTGCCATACAACATAACAAACCTCACTAAATTGTCAAATATTTCCAAAAATACAATATTTCAACTATCCCTGTGGTTAACAAAACTTTCAAATCAATAATAAAATTAGGTAAAGACTCCACAAACAAATGGGAACAAACTACTATTGTATACAAATTTAATTGTAAAAATTGCCCTGCGACTTATATTGGTGAATCTAAGAGAGCATTAAGAGTTCGTATTAATGAACACAAAAATAAAAAAACAGTGAATCCGTAGTCTGTGAACATCAATTGGAATTTAACCATGAATTTGATTGGGAAAATACTAAGATTGTTGATTATGTCTCTGACTATCGGAAAAGATTAACATCAGAGATGATCCATATGAAATTTAATAAATTGAGTATAAATAAAAAAGAAGATATATTCACTTTGAATAGAATTTTTTTTTCATTACTTAATAGATTAAATTCATGATTGTGTTCCAGCTGATGTCTGTTTACATTTCAAATTCTGTGTTTACAATAACTGTTTACGTTCTGTAAATTTCCAGACAACTCTATCATATGTATTCATATAATAATATGAAATAATTTGTATGTGTCTCTAACCTTAATTAAATATCATAGTTTTCAGCGTTTTCTTGCACTTTTTCGCACAAATCACGAGGTTATTATATTTCATTATTATATATCATTATTATAATGATTATTATTATCATGTTTATATCATAATATTAATATATAATATTAATAATCGCGATGGTCAATTTTCGCTTTAAAAAAAATAAATTTCATTTTCGTACACATTATTGATGAATCATATGATTTTTAATTCAACGAAAAATTTTACAAGCTAATCAATTATTGAATAATATATCAGTATGTTGATCTTTTTACGTCCGAGAATAATATAAATTCAAGTGTAGTACACATCCAATGTGTTTGAAAGTAACAACGACGCTTTCGCACCAAGTCATTTTATTTAAAAAACAGTTCCAACGTTTCGAGAACACAATGTATCTCCTCATCAGAGAATAACAGTTCTTATTACAATTACCACATTAGTATTAAATTTTTTGTATCTGTAATAATAAATTTTTTATAAAGATTGTAAAAAATAAAATATTATAAAAGTATTTCAAATTAATTAGTTGAGTTTGAAATTTTTGTCACTGCCTACATTATCGGAGGATCACTAGTCGCGTATCAGATAGGATACGTTGTCGACAGGTGTCCTCGTAGACAATTTCAAACTCTTATATCGCAAATAATGCAAATAAATTCAATATTTAAAGAATTTGAAAATCTTTCTGTGGAAAAAATGACGCTTTCGACTGCGCTGGGATTCAAGCCCAGGTCTTTCCGGCAATCGAAAGACCTGGGCTCGAATCCCAGCGCAGTCGAAAGCGTCATTTTTTCCACAGAAAGATTTTCAAATTCTTTAAATATTATAAAAGTATTATTATAAAAAGTATGTACCTTAAAAAAGAGATAAGGAAGACATCATCAAAAAAAGAATTCTTATTAAAATGTCGTAATTATAACCTCTTTCCTAATAATATTATTAATAATACAAAAAATGTCAAAAATATTAGTTTTCATAGTCGCTCTGTTAGTAAATAATTGAATTCTACGATTGAAAAATTGAAATACCAGATACGAAATATGGAAATCAAAGATATTCATAATCATTTACATTTTTTACAAAACAAATCTAATAATATAAAAAAATCATTAGCTACATTAATTCCTACTTATCTCTTAGATAATATGATTTCTTATCAGAATGACTTAAATTCTAAGATCCACAATAATAAAATTATATTAGACAGAAAATTTCCAAATTTAAAAACTTCTGTTGATAAAATTTGTTTAAACAAACATAAAAAAAATAATCCAGATCCGTGGTTAATAAATTATTTTAACACTATCTTACTAGAATCAGTTTCTGACATTATAAGATTGGGCGACAAATTTAGCTCTAGTTTTGTATCTTCTAAAAACGAACACATTTTTGAAATTGTAAAAGATCTTGAAACCAATATACATAAAATTCCTGAAGAAAAACAAGACGAATTTAGACATAAAGTTCTTTCATTATCTTCAAAATATATAAACAAACTAAAACATATCTCAGACTTTGATAGATCAATATAGCTAAGAAAATAAAATCTACACAGGAGTTTCTAAAAGACAAAAAACAATTGCTTGTAAGAAAAGCCGATAAAGGAAATATCACGGTAGTTTTAAACAAATCTGATTATAACAAAAAAATGAACGACCTTCTTAATGATCAATCAATATATGAAAAAATTGACTCAAATCCACTAACACAATTACAAAAAAATGTTTTCAAAAAACGACAACTGGAGAAAGAAAGGTTATTTAAATGAAAATATAAAAAGAAAAGACTTAATCACTTTAAATACCTTATTAGCTCGAATTTATGGATTACCAAAAGTACATAAAGATAATTATCCACTAAGACCGGTAGTTTCTTGTGTGAACTGTCCCACTTATAATATGTCTAAAAATTTTAACAAGATCCTTAACGATTCATTACCAAAACCACGTTCTTTTATAAAAAAACTCTTTATCTTTCAGATACCATAATAAAAAACCAAATTCCAAATAATTATATAATGATTTCATTAGATGTGATGTCATTATTTACTAACTATCCAATCAAACTAATACAAAAGAGCATAGAAAAAAGATGGCACTATATTGAAAAATTCACAAAATTACCTTTAGAAGAATTTAAAGATGGAATAGAATTCTCAATGAACAACACTTTTTTTCAATTTAATAACTCTTTTTGCAGACAATCTTTTGGAACACCTATGGGCTCTCCAATTTCTCCTATTTTAGCTGACTTAGTAATGCAAGATTTAGAAACAAATGTTTTAGGAAACTTTGATTTTAATATTCCAGTTTATTATAGATATGTTGATGATACGATTATGTTCATTCCGAAAGATAAAATCGAAGAAGTCTTAACCAGATTTAACGATTATCATGATAGACTTCAATTTACATATGAAATTGAAAACGAACGCAATTCTATAAATTTTTTTAATTTATCGATCATAAAAAATGAAGATAATTCCATAAAAACTAATTGGTTCCGCAAAAACACTTATTCTGGTAGATTCTTAAATTATTTTTCTAACCATCCTTTACAACACAAAATAGGAATAATAAAAAATTTGGTTGACTCCGCTATCTTACTTGCTGACAAATCCTTCCACAATGAAAACTTAGATATTATCAAGAACTGTTTAGAGTTAAATAATTATCCAAAAAATACAATCATAAAACATATTAATAAAAGAATTATTGAATTAAATGAGACAATCACAAAACCTAAACAAAACTTAGATATTGAAAACAAAGAAAAAGTGAAAAATTATCACAATTCCTTACTATGGCATTATTTCTGAAAATATAAAGAGAGTTTTAAACAAATATCAAATAAAAACCATTTACAGAATAAATTCAAAATTTAACAGGTTTGTAAGATTAGGTAAGGATCCTGTATCTTCCTCAGATAAAAATAATGTAGTTTATAAATTTAATTGTAAGTGTGGTAAAACATACGTGGGACAGACAAAAAGACCTTTACATATTCGTAGAGAGGAGCACAAAAATAACATAAAACTCAACCCAAACTATCACAACGTCATTTCCAAACACATTCTTGAAAATGAAAATAATAGTTTATCACATGAGATTTTGTGGAATGATTTCAAAATTGTCCACCAAGAAAAAAACTTTCAAAAAAGAGCTTTTGCAGAAATGGTTTTCATGAAAAAAGAAAAAAACAACAGTCTTAACAAAGTCTCAAATTTGGAACATTTTAACCAATCTTATAATGCTATCTTGGAATTCCTTTTATAAAAGTTGAAAAAAATCCAATTTTTTGTTTTCCTCTTACTATGTGTTGGTTTTCGTTTCTTACTAAATCTTATGAAATGGATGTAAGAATTTAATTTAATTTGTTTGAAAAAAACTGAAGAAAAAAAATCTCTTCTTATCTTATGTTGTTTCCAAATTTTTATCTAGTTTTAACCAAATTTGACTTACTTAATGACTCCGTAATTTTAAACTTTGATGATACGCTCCTGTAATATTATAATAATAAGTAAATGATAATTTTAAAATTCAGTTAAGTCGGTAACAGAGCCGTGTGTTCTTGCTTCCAAACAAAATTTTACACTTTGTTTAATCATACAATGTAGTTGTAAATTATTATTGTTTATAGTTCTACTCTTACAATTTTTTAAGGTACATACTTTTTATAATAATACTTTTATAATATTTTATTTGTTACAATCTTTATAAAAAATTTATTATTACAGATACAAAAAATTTAATAATAATGTGGTAAGTGTGATAAGAACTTTTATTCCCTAATGAGGAGATACATTGTGTTCTCGAAACTTCGAAACTGTTTTTTAAATAAAATGACTTGGTGCGAAAGCGTCGTTGTTACTTTCAAACTCATTGGATGTGTACTACACTTGAATGAATAATATATATTATTCAATCAAGAAGTACTATTCTAAGAAAAGAGTATGGGAGGGCTCAAAAACATTAATTGCACGCATAAAATTGCTAAGATAAATTCGCATATCATTCCAATGATAAACAGTATGCTTTAACAATTCAATTCTTATGGTAGGATTCGCATTTTTTTTGTCAGAGTCCAGCGTTTCCAAAGCCTGGAATCCATTGCAAAATTTGATTTTCATCAGTTGAGGAATCCTTGGTTGGGATGAGTTCTGGCCGTTCCATTTACGGGGCGGGGGGATATCGTTCGAGGACTGAGGCACTGACTTTTTACTATCTAGTGTACTTTTGTCTGCCTCCTTCTACCATTAGGCGATTTGAATGTGGCACTCAATCTCGCTGTCCAATCCCCATTATTTTCTTTCTCTCGCTTTTTACTATCTTTTTCATTTCCTCAATTTCGCTTATACGAAAAATAACCGAGTTTTGAAAATTTACAAAAAGGGATATTTAAGGAATTTTGCAAAGGACAACAGTATCATTTTGCAACATTAAATCAATGAGTATTGCAAAATCACCGCCCATCTATACCAAGAACTACAGCCTATATGAGTTTGATGAGACTAGAAGAATAAAAATCACAAAGAAATACATATATATACATATATTAGGGTGTGCCAAAAAAACGCGATACTTTTTTTTTACGAAAATTTGAAAATATTGTAGAACATGTCTAAACAAAAATTTTGTCCAAAGCACAGTTCGTAATTTCAATTTTAAGAGGTTTCTCATCGTATCTAAAGTTTTTCCATTTAAATAACACAAATTATAGGTATTTTCTACATTATTTCCTTCCGCAAGTTATGATAAAATTATTTTTTCATCAAATAAATGAGAAAAACCTTATTCAGAATTAAATTCTCTATAAAAAATTCTATTGAGTCGAATTCCTATTATCAAGATTGCATTTTCTACAGAGCCTCAAAATTTTAATTTCTAAAAATTTTGAGTTTTTTTAATTTTTAAGCTAAACTTGATAAAAGTTGAAAATGAAAAAAATGAGACTTTGAGAATCTGTAACTTAGTAAATATTCACGATACAAAAAATTTATCAAGAAATTTTTGTAGAGAACTAAATGTACTACAAAATTGCCATTTAACTTTTTGTCCTATCTTAAATAGTTTAGTTTAAAAATTCAAAAAACTCAAAATTTTTAGAAATTAAAATTTTGAGGCTCTGTAGAAAATGCAATATTGATAATAGGAATTTGACTCAAATATGTCGAACTTTGTGCCTGAAAAAGTGTTTTTGCGGGGAGTTCTTCTTCATTACTTTAATATGAAGAAAACAGCTACCGAAAGTCATCGTATTTTGGTGAAAGTTTATGGTGAACATGCTCTAGCTGAGCGAACGTGCCAAAAGTGGTTTGCACAATTTAAAAGTGGTGATTTTGGCTTGGAAGTCGAAGAACGCCCTGGGCAACCAAAAAAGTTTGAAGATAAAGAACTGGAAGCATTACTTGATGAAGATTGTTGCCAAACACAAGAAGAGCTCGCAGAATCTTTGGGAGTCACTCAAGCAGCCATTTCAAAACGTTTAAAAGCAGCCGGATATTATGAGATGCTAAAACCGGGTGAAACCATCAATGGAGAACGCTACCGAACACAATTAATCCATTTGAAGAGAACAATAGCCGAAAAACGCCCGGAATATACAACCAGACACGAGGCAATAATTTCTCATCATGACAACGCTTGGCCCCATGTTGCTATTCCGGTTAAGAACTATTTGGAAAACAGTGGATCGGAAGTTTTACCCCACCCGCCTTATAGCCCAGACCTTGCCTCTTCTGACTATCATTTGTTCCGGTCGATGCAGAACGCCCTCACTGGAATACGGTTCACATAAGAACAGGGTTTCAAAAATTGGCTTGATTCATTCTTGGCCGCCAAGCCGGCGCAGTTCTTTTGGGATGGAATCCACAAATTTCCAGAAAGATGGGAAACAGTCATAGCTTCAGATTGGGAATACTTTGAATAATACTATTGTACATGTTTTTCTTAAATAAACGTTCAAATTTCGAAAAAAAAACGCACGAATTAAGTTATAGATCCAATAATTATAGTAATAAACGAAGGTCTGTAATTGATTCCTCGCGTTTTCCTGCAATCACAAAAAAATACCAGAAAGAACTGACAGGCCTGTCAATCTTTCAATACCATACTTATCCGTGAAGATCATATGGGTTTTATAAGCCCCTATGGTTTCTATAAATTTTTTTTACCATAGAACCCGCAAAGGACCTGAATAGAACCAAATAGATTCATGAAATATTAATTTATAACGCCCAGATATGAATCGCATAGACCCTGATATAGAGTCCGTTTCTTGCTTTGTAATAGTTCCAGGTCATGAAGCCTGCATATGACCCGAGTAGAACCAGGTTAATTCCGGTATATTAATTAGTAAGGCCTAGATAAGGCTTATATATACGCTGATCGAATGCCCGTTTTATGCTTTATAGTAATTTTGTGTCACGAAACCTGCATAAAAACCCGCGTAGAACCACGCTGATTCCCATAAAATTGATATATCACACCCAAGTAGAACCCGCTTAGACCCTCATATAGAGGAAGTATCATGTTTGTTAAATTTTCATGCGATGAAATAAGCACAGAATCAGGATAGAATCAGGTAGATTCCCGTAATATTAACTTGTGACACCCAGATATGACCCACATAGACTATGATATAGAGTGCGTTTTTTGCTTTTTTATAACTTGCGTGCCGTAAAGCCGGCATAGGAGCCTAATAGAACCAGGTAGGTTACCAGTAAAGTAATTGGTGAAACCTAAATAGGACCTGTGTATACCCTGATAGAAATGACCGACATATTTATGCATGACTACCGTGTATGACCTGGGTGGACAATACCGCATTCAATATTGTGATCCGCGTTAAGCTCAGGTTAACCCAGATAAAAGACCACAAAGCGACTATATGGGTCATACGCAGGTAAAATTTGGATTCTATTCGGATTCTATCTGGATTCTTTCCACTCTTTTACGCAACGCAGCCTTTTTTTCTGATATTGAAATCGCTTTTGTACAAAAAAATATAACGGTGCGTCTTATTCACTGATCTTTAGCGCCAAGAGTAGTGTAACGCAGAAACTTTGTTTCAAATACAAAATAATAAATTTAATATTCGAGTATATTTTTAATTTTCCTTTATTGCTGCATCTGTAAAAGAGCAATATGTTATATGGCAATGTAAATGAGCAATGTATAATCTTCTATAAGATAGTAGTCCTATGATAAATATTATGTCGATAAGGCAGTTAGCAATGAAGTATAGAATAAATCATTATCTACATCATTTCAAGTCAAGGCTACACATTTGTATGCACAAGAGGATTTTATGACTGGTTATTGGATTCAACACATCAATTAAAAACGGGGTCCAAAATGAATAAAAGGATACAATTTCCTACAACATTAGATTGATTGAGATGCGGTTTCTAATGAGTTTAACTGATGACTAAAGAAAATTATTGTAATAAATCTTACGTACCTAAAAGATATGGCATATGATTTACACTCCTTTTCGCTAGGTCTTACTAAAAATGCACCATCAGTAGGTACTCGCTTAAGCATTTCTTCCGCTACAGTTCGAGAACAATCAGCGTGCCACCATTCTTGTTCCTCGTGTTTGCTAGGCTGTGGCACAGGTTCTTGTAATGTTATTACAAATTCCTGAACAAATAATACAAAACATTTAAGTGGAAAGTAAAAAAGAATTTGCTCACTTTAATTATAGAATAAAATAGTCATAAAAATATAGAATAAAATTAAATTAAATACAACCATAATTTAATTTATTCTCCATGAAAAAAATTTGGAACGCAGAAAAATAATTTTCTTAATAAATTTTATTTTTGTTCAAACTTTGTTCTTATCGCTTCAAGAATTTTTTTTAAAAATGATGCAATTCTAATAAAACCAGGATAATTTTTTCAGGGAAAAGATTCTCTACAACTTGTAGCATATAGGAACTATAACTTAATTCGTGCGGTTTTTGTTCAAAATTTGAACGTTTATTTAAGAAAAAGATGTACAGTAGTATTATTCAAAGTGTTGCCCATCTGAAGCTATGCCTTTTCCCCATCTTTCTTGCAATTTGTGTATTCCATCCCAAAAGAACTGCGCCGGCTTGGCAGCCAAGAATGAATCAAACCAATTTTTGATACCCTGTTCTGATGTGAACCGTATTCCAGTGAGGGCGTTCTGCATCGACCGAAACAAATGGTAGTCAGAAGGGGCAAGATCTGGGCTATAAGGCGGGTGGGGTAAAACTTCCCATCCACTGTTTTCCAAACAGTTCTTGACCGGAATAGCAACATGGGGCCGAGCGTTGTCATGATGGAAAATTATTGCCTCGTGTCTGGTCACATATTCCGGGCGTTTTTCGGCTATTGCTCTCTTCAAACGGATTAATTGTGTTCGGTAGCGTTCTCCATTGATGGTTTCACCCGGTTTTAGCAGCTCATAATACAGCTCACCCTTCTGATCCCACCAAATACAGAGCATTACCTTCGTGCCATGGATATTCGGCTTTGCCGTTGATTTGGCTGGTTGGCCGGGCTTCACATATGATTTTTGGCGCTTGGGGTTGTTGTAATGGACCCATTTTTCATCACCAGTAACAATCCGATGCAAAAATGACTTCTTTTCGTAGCGTTCCAGCAGCATTTCGAACATGCAAACCCGCCTTTCAACGTCTCTCGGCTTGAGTTCATGTGGCACCCAATTTCCTTACTTTTGAATGTATTCGACTGCTTTTAAACTTCTGAAATAGCTGCTTGAATGACTCCCAAAGATTCTGCGAGCTCTTCTTGTGTTTGGCAACAGTCTTCACCGAGTAATGTTTCCAGTTGTTCATCTTCAAACTTTTTTGGCTGCCCAGGACGTTCTTCGTCTTCCAAGCCAAAATCACCACTTTTAAATCGTGCAAACCACTTTTGGCACGTTCGTTCAGCTTGAGAATGTTCACCATAAACTTCCACCAAAATACGATGACTTTCGGTAGCTGTTTTCTTCATATTAAAGTAATGAAGAAGAACTCCCCGCAAAAACACTTTTTCAGGCACAAAGTTCGACATAATTGAGTAAAAAAAAATTATTGTTGTTCACGCTTCAAATGAATGACATATACTAAAAAAGACGCACAATGACAGTAGCTTTCCAACGCATGTTCGGAATATTGGAATGATAGAATAATAATCAAGTTACGCCATCTCTTCGCAAACCGCACGAATTAAGTTATAGATCCAATAGATGTTACCAAGATATACGCTGGGCGCGATAGGGGGAGGGACCGGCATGGGTCTGAGTCAAGTCAGGATTACTCAAAGAGCCACGAGGGGCTAGCATGATTCGCGCTAGTGAGTTACACATGGTCTGTCTAAGAGTGCTGGCCGTTCGTTGTCAGCTGAGACTGCATCCTTCGCTTTTGTTTCGCCCGCCAGTGAAATCTTTGTATAAACTTGACCGTTTTCAATGTTCGAAAATGAAACAATTAAAAAATTTTTTTTCCAAAACACAATTTTTCCAAATAAATTGTTAAATTTAATAATTGACTCATTTTCCAAAATTCAAAACGATAAAGCTGTAGAGAATTTTTTCCCTGAAAAAATGATCCATGAATTACTAGAATCACATCATTTTCAGGAAAATTTGTCTCGAAGCAATATGAAAAAAAGTTCGGACAAAAATAAAGCTTATTAATAAAATGATTTTTCTGTGTTTCAAGTTTTTGCCTAAGACTCAACTTTCGCGAAAGTACACCCTTGAAGCCGGAACCAACCGCTCACGAAGTTTGAAGCCGAAAGGCTATTCCGCGAGCAGTACATTGGTTCGAAAGAAGGGGTTTTCTGGTTTTAACAGGTATGCTTAACCGATCATATTGACTCAAATATTTAGGGTAGCCAGAAAAGGATTTAGGAATGGACTATAAGTATGAAAAGCGCAAACTAATATACACTAGAGATGGGCGATCTCGATTCGATTAATAAGAAATCGATTATTTTGAAACGATTAATCGATTTTTTAATCGATTATCGAAAGTTCGATTAATCGGGTGAATCGATTAATTTCTCCAATTCTTTTTGACCGATTCTTTTTTTTCAACATTGGAACTGGACCCGGTAGGGTGTACTTTGTACCGTATATCGATCCTCCAAAGCATTAATTCTCCCAGGCGCACTGAACTTCACGCTGGAAATCCTAAGAATTTTTAGACTTCTTTCTTCTGAATTATAATGTACACCTGAAAACTCTTAGAATTTTCAGCGTGAAATTCAGTGCGCCTGGGAGAATATACGATATACGGTCCAAAATACACCCTACTCTGGACCCGAGTCACCTGAGTGCAATAATTTCGGGAGCGGAAAACGCGAACGTAAGTGTGTCTGTCTTCTTCTAAATGTGTTTATGTCTTTATCTAACGGACGGGGAATACATTTTGAATAAAATTATGTTCAAAATACAATTTGTGGCAATCTATAATTTCAGTGACAGATATGTTATTTAGTAGAAGTGAAAACCCATTGCAAAAATTAAAATTCATTGACTTGCGTTTGACTGAGTTTTCAAGTCTTCCGAATTTTTGTATCTGTCACAGAAATGATAGATTGTCTCAAATTGTATTTTGAACAGAATTTTATTCAAAATGTATTTCTCGTTCGTTAGAAAAAGACAAACATTTTGAACAGAACTTTATTTAGAATTACATTTTTGCCAGCTTTTGTGTTGTAGATTCGAAGTAATGACAACAATTTCACAAATCCTTCTAAATTTGTAGGTTATGCATGTATAAGCACTAGCAGGACAAACATTTTTTCTAAATTTTATCACGTGTCTAGATATGAAATGAATCGATTTTCGTATAATGTCCTGGAAATACGGAAAATGTAAACGTGCAATATGATTTTTAAATACATAACTGTGTTGTAAAAATTCTGGTAAAGGTTATATACTGTCAAAAGTGGCAACTTCGGACACGTGATTTAATTTCAGACGGTCCTAAGTTCATAATTCAATTTACTCAAGGTGGTTTTAATTAAGATCTGCAATTAGCTCAGACTCAAACTGATTGCTGATCCTAATTAAAACCACCTTGAGCAATTTAAATTATGAACTTAGGGCTATCCAAAATTAATCCACATGTCTTAAGTTGCCTCGTTTGACGGCATTCAAACTTTGAATTTGTTGCCATGGGCAATTTAAAGGGTTAAGGTGCAGAGAAAATTATACTTTTTTAAATATTTACCTAGCATGCCACGAAGGACACCAAGTGAAGTCTGGAAACACTACGTGAAGACAGATCGTTCTTCTGCAAGATGTAGTCTTTGTAACGGCCTAATAATGCACTGCGGTAATACAACCAATTTGAAAAACCACTTATCTCGGATCCATCAAATGAAAATTGGATTGAAAGTTGAAGCTAAGACAAATAAAGAGATAAATTCAAGAACCGATGAAGAACCAGGAGTACAGTGTTCAGAAGCGGAATCGCAGGAAATTCTAGGGAACAGTAATCCATCAAAACCAGATGAAGAATTTGACGTACAAATCCAGAATATAGAAACACAGGGAAGTAATTCAGAGAGCAGTTCGACACATGCTATAAGTTCAGTATCGGTACCAGAATCTACCTCGAGAAAAAGAAATAATCAAATACCAATTGATGAATACTTTGAAGAAATAAATTCGTATTCACGTTAGTAATTTTATGTACTTACAGCTTTGAACGCTCATTGGACGATGAAAAATAGTTTTTTTTTGGAAACTAAATGATTAGGTTCTTTCGGATTAAATTAAAAAGTAGCGTATATTTAACAACAAATTGTATATCTGAGAGGCTCTGAATATAAACATAATAATTAATTTTGTTTTGGAAGAAAAAATGTTGCCATCGTTCAATGATCGTTAACCACTCGATTTTTAGATTTTCTAGGCACCAAAAATTAAATTTAAAATTGTTTTTTTTTGTCGAATATAGTACTTATATCAGTGCGATTTTGCTTTAGTATTTACGTAAAAATCTTCTATAATTTTAAATGTTTTTGTTTTTTATTCGTGCCTATTTTTTTAAAGTAAACAAAGGAAATCTAACTATCTATCTGCAAAGTTAATTGAAACTTGTTTTTACAGTTGGAGGCACAAAAGCGAACACAATAACTGAATCATTAGTGTACATGATTGCAGTTGATAATCTGCCACTGCTGACGCCAGAAAAAAGAGGATTTAAAAAATTTATAAAAACGGTTACCCCACATTACCAGCCACCTAGTCGCAAAACAATCACACGTTGCATTGATGAGAAATATAAAACTCTAAAAGAAAAGATAGAAACTGATCTCGCAGATTTGAAGTACTTATGTATGACAACAGATACTTGGACAGAATCGCACACAGTGAAAACACATCTTGGTTTGACAGTCCATTATTTTAAAGACGAAAAATTACAATCAGTTATCTTAGGCACTGCACCACTAGATCAATCTCACACAGGGGAATATTTATCGAACAAAATAAAGGAATTGTGTACAAGCTGGAAAATAAAGAGCGATTCAGTTGTTGCTTTGGTAACGGATAATGGTGCCAATATTGTGAAAGCTGCTGAAATAATTTTTGGCAGAGAAAGACACCTAGGCTGCTTCGGACATACGATACACTTGGTGCCATCAATTGCAATTAAAGAAACTCCAGGCGTACAAGAATTAATTTCTGAAGTAAAACAAATAATAACTTTCTTTAAAAAAAGCGCGAATGCAGCTGATGCGTTAAGACGCTTACAACTGGGCCAAGGTGAAACCGTAGGAACGTGCCTGAAACTACTGCAAGACGTCGATACTCGCTGGAATTCAGAATTTTTCATGTTGGAACGATTCCTTGACTTAGCACCTCTAATAAGTTCTGCCTTACTTGTGGTACCAAACGCGCCATCAATGTTAAGTCGTGAAAAAGTTGATGCACTAAACGAAATCGTTGACATTTTGCGCCCGATTGAGCAAGCCACAAGAGAGCTTTCATCTCAGGACTATGCGAGCTGCAGCGTTGTTATTCCGATGGTCAACTGCGTAATGAAAACCCTAGATTCAATAAATTTAATAAATCCAATCGCTTTCCACCTTCAAACAAATCTCATAAACCAGATGGTTAATAGGTTTTCTAAAGTAGAAGAAAATAATATTTACGCCAAGGCTACGATTTTAGATCGAAGATTTAAAAAAATCCATTTTGAACGTGTGCTTGCAGTTTCCGATACTATTCAAAAGATCTCGCGAGAAATTAAAGCAGAATCAGAACCAACTGAAGGTACAGAACGCATTCTGATTCCAGCACCTACGTTGGATGTAAAAAAAAAGTGTTTGGAACTATCACGACAATTTGGTTGCCAAACAAGTACCCGATCGAGACGAACCAGGAGGCCTACCTGTTGAATTTAGGCAATATCTTAGTCAATCAGTGATCCCAAGGTCCGAGGATCCTTTTAAATACTGGATGAACATGAAAAAATTATTTCCAAATGTTTACAAACTCGCGATTAAATACTTGTCAATAGTAGCAACATCAGTCCCATCAGAACGACTATTCTCAAAGACTGGAAATATAGCTTCAGGCAAACGAAGCAGACTCGATCCTGAGCGGTTATCTCAGTTAGCCTTCCTCAGCTCTTTACCTGAAGAAAAGTGGGGATTGAAAACTTCTAACTCAGAATTTTGAGTACAACAATACAGACTTTACAGATATGAATTTTTTCTGGTTTATAAATATTGAAAAATTTGTCTATTCATGTCTAGCAATCCTAGACATGGATTACCCAGTAAGAAGGGGGGCATGGAATGGTATTGAAATCTCAAAATTTGGAAAGAAATGGAATCGAGAATGAAACTTGTGAATGCATTTTAATTCCTAGGCATTAAAAGGCATTCAATAGTTTCATTCTCGATTCCGTTTCTTTCTAGATCTTGACATTTCAATGCCATTCAATGCCCACCTTCTTACTGGGTACGCTAGATGACAAAATTTTATGTCTGGGATTGCCAGACATGTATAAACAAAATTTTAGCAATGCTAGATATTAGACTCGCTTTTGTTGACACCGGTAATGAACTTTTATCTCGTGTCGAGCTTATCTCTGAATTTCTCTCTGTTTCTGTATCCCGAATTAGTGTTTCATCTTTTTTTTTCGCGGGAAGTAAAACTATATTTTAGATATAAGCGATAAAAATAACTTATTTAAAGTTTGAAACTTCAAGTTCCTGAAGTATTATATAAAATGTGATTTATTATTTATTATTTATGTTGTACCAAAGAATGTACCTCATATGAATTATAGGGATGTTTATTTAGGCGGTAAAGATCGATCAGAATGTGATATATGCTCAAGATGCTCAAAAAGATTTACATTTAATAGATAAGAATGTATTGCCCCTAGCAAACTGGCTAATATACACAGGTATATTGCTATCACACTCAAATTCATGATTCTATTCTACAACCCACTCGACATCATTCTGTATGTCATACAGAGATTAAAATCAGTTTGAAACGAGTTTTGAGATCTCATTTTGTTAGAAGGGTATAATAAAAAATAATTAAAATGAATGTTTATTCCATTGTAGTTAAGAATCAAAAATCAAGTTTAAAATATTTTAATTCGTGTATTTATATGAAGAGTAGCAGCTTGGGAGTAACTATGAAAGATGGGTAAAAATCTGCTGAGACCAACCACCATATCCGTTTACCCATGGGATAATAACAGTAAAGATTATTAAAAGCTGCTCAATTGAAAATATGTTCGTAAAAGTAGCGTATTCGGTCAGGATTTTGAGACATCCTAGTTTTAAAGCGTGAATCTATATCAGTTTACCCTAATTCGACTTTTTCCGCTAAAATCCGTGATAACTTTCGTTTTTATTGTTTCACGCTTGCCCGTTTGAATATCGCAGAACAGTCCCCATGCATGAAGGAAAAACATTTTCCTTTACAGCAGTTTTTGATTGTGCAAGAATTGAATCTACAGTTACCTCTTGCATCTCAGAAAACCAGGTTTCTTTTTCTATAGCATTCAGAGTTCGTAAAATGCATTATCTTTTGTCATTATACATATCTATTGTTCAACGAACACTCTTTACTTTAGCTTCACCTCTGAAAGTCCAGGAAATTTTACTCACGAACATTTATATATGTATCGCCTTCTTTGCTAACAAGGAACATTAGGTACACCGACAAAAATCTCTTTCGAATTTCGTATGAGGTGCCGTTACGTTATGCTTCATAAAGTTTACGTGTTTTTGCATTTTCACGAGAAATTAATTTATAAGGGGTAACCACCCTTAAGTGCACTTTATTATATTTCTGCAAAATAAAGTAAGTTTCGCGTACAAAACCAAGCAGAAAAAGTTATTCATAAAGAGAGTGGAAAAATGTAAAGTTCTCAATTGAGTGAAAAATTTTAATGGGTGTAATCTGCCCCAAAAGAAGTTACGATTATATAAATAGATAACCAAATAGCTGTAAATTGAAGCTGAAAAATTTTAAAAAAATATGTTACACACGATAATAAAATAGTTTACTTTTTTTTGCATTTTCCTGAGAAATTACTTTATAAGGGGTAACTGCCCTCAAGAGAATTTCATTACGTTTCCATAAATGAAAGAAACTTATATTATACATAAAAGTTTATAGTATTATTTTTAGAAATACATAAATTGCATTTTTAACTAATGCAGAACGTTGAACTAATTAAGCGTCTCTTTTCCTCAACCCACGTATCTTTATGAATACACTGAAATGTACATGATGCTTGATTCATTTGTTTTTCAAGAGAAAGTTTTATTTTTGGGTCGTTTAGATTATAGAAGAAAATACTTTAGACTTTTCAGATCCATACAAAGCCGAGGAGCCTTCCGCTGTGGAAGATACTTGTGCAGAGTGGACCCCTAAACTTGGTTCCAAAACAGATAAAGCTGTTTGTACGAAAAATGACGAAGATAATGACTCCGATCATAAGAAAAGAGCAGCGCAGTTTTGGAGAAGCGGAACTTGAAGAAGTGATCATGGGTTAAGTGCTGTCCAACATCGGTTCAGAAAAGTAACATCAGTACATCAATTGAGGCGATGGGCAGGACAAGTAAATAAAGGAGGTACATATATGGAAAATTTGCAATCGTATTTCGGAGTACACGTTGAACAATTTTAAAAGTGCAATTAATGCTGGTATGATAGTTGACGATGCAGACCTGCGGAAATGGGGTCTACATGCTAAAAACAACCTTGGTTTTGAAGATACACGATTTAAAGCATTTAACTGGTGGGTGTGGAGATTTAAACAAACTCACCAAATAACATCCAGAAAAGATAATCAATTCATCACCAGAAAAACATTAGGAGATATGAAGAAGTTAAAAGTAAATGCGGAGAATTTTGTGAATGAAGTAAAGCCTTACATCACACAATATGGGACAGAGGATGTTTATAACTCGGATCAAAGTGGATTCCAGTTAGAAACGTATTCTGGTATTTGCATTCTTTCACTATGTGGATTCCTGTGTCTCTTTCTGTCTCACATAATCTACATGACTTTTTTTCATCTTCCATCCAATATCTGCTTGCTTTCCATTTAATTCCTTGTTAAAATCTTGCTCTTGTCTTTAGCTTCTGTCCCTTGTTTTTCTCCTGCAAATATCTTAGCATCCTTTCCGTTCTCCATCTTCTGCACTCTTCGTTATACGTTGACTCTTCTAATCTTCTATCTTTATCTCTCTCTTTTCTACCTACAGTTCTCTGTTTCTCCATAATTCCACCACATTTTCCCCATTGCCGTCTCTATTCCCTAATCTCGTTTCTATCCATTTTTCCTTATCCATCTATCTTCTACATTATCTGAGTATCACATTTTCTGATCTCTTTATTTTTCTTTCGTATTTAACTACTCTCTCGCCTGCCTTTGCCATAATCCTTTCTGTTTTCGTCTCCTCTCTCACCAGGTAGCCTGGTGTGCATCTCTCTAATGCTAGAATATTCTTCAAATACCTTTCTTGTATACTTTCAATTTCTCTCCTTTCTTCTATGCCCCATGTATCTACCGCGTACATACATATGCTTTTGACCGTTGTATTGAACATAATCATTCTCCTTCTGAAATCTCCTCCAAACTTTATTTCCCCTATGCTCCATATCTGCACCATTGCTGATGTTGCTCTCTTCCTTAAATCCTGCATGTGTGCATCGTCCTTGTTGTTGTATTTAAACGTGTAGCCTAGATATTTAAACTCTGTTACCTCTTCTATTTCCTGGTCTTTCTATTTCTTGTCTTTAATCTTTCTTTGTCTTTAAAGTACTTATTCAGGTATTTTATCATTCTCACAATTTTCTCTTTCGTTTTTGCGACTAAGGCCAGGTCATCTACGTATGCCAGCGCGTAAACTCTCTTGTTCCAAATTGTAATTCCTTCTTCCTATGTTTTCCTTAGGTATTCTTCTATATCTGTTATGAACAGTATGAAAAGCAGCGGGCTCAGTAGTCAACCCTGTCTTACCCTCTTCTCTATCCAGAACGACTCTGTATAGATCGTTCCTATTTTTATCTTGCTTTTCGTTTATCTGTTGCTTCTTCCTTTTCTAAATCTCGCTTGCGTCTCTGGTAATAATTGTAACCTTTCTGTTTCCTCTCTTAATCTTTTTTCTACTATCATTGCATATATCTTGTACGCTGTTCACATTAAGGTTACTCCTCTGTGGTTATTTGTCTTTGCTTTTTCTCCTTTCTTGTATATTGAGCATATTATGCCTTTTTTACAATCCTCCGGCCATTCTTTAGCTTTCCATATCCCATTCATAATCTTTCTCAGTCTCTTCCTTACTTTTTCGTTCGCGTATTTCCATGCTTCGTTCCTTATTCCGTCCGTGATTGCGCTTTGTTTCTTCTTCAATTTTCTGGTTGCCTCTTGGATATCTTCTTTTTAATTTCTTCCGTTTCGCCCCCTTCCACTTTTATCCTTCTTTCTTCTTCTTTATTCCTTTCTGTTCCTTCCAATAGATTCATGAAGTGTTGTTTCCACTCATCTGCCGTAATACTTTTATTTATCCTTACTTTTTTTTCCCTCTTCCCTTCCTTATATAATTCCATATTTCTGTTTCATCTTTTATGTTCATTATATTCTCTTTCTCGTCCTTCCGTTGTTTTCCCTCACTTTCTTTACATATCCTGCAAAACCCTTTAAAGTACTTCTTGGAACCTGCTTGACACCCATAAAGAACCTGATTGGCGCACAATTTTTTGAACCATTTAGAACCTTTCTTAGGGTCGGGTACAACCTGATTTCAACCCGTGTAGAACCCGATAGTCGCACAATTTTTGTATCCATTTAGAACTCTTTATAACCCTTCTTAGGACCGGATAAAACTGAGGGCAGGACTCGTTTGAAAAAACCGTGTACAAATCTGTTTACACCTGGGTAGAAACCCATGTTCTAACAGGGTTCTATCGGGCTCTAACGGTTTTTTGAAGCAGGATCTGTTTTTCTTCTCCCAACCATGCGATGCTTCCTTTATTACTTGTTCTCGCGTTAAAATCCCCAGCTATTATGATTGTGAAATGTCCAACCGCTTCCGCTTTTGTCAAAAATGTTCTCCCACGTTTGAATTCAGCAGCCTAGGTCGATTCTGCGGAACCCACACTTATGGTATGCCGTTTAATGAAAATCCCTTTTTAATTCTCGAAATCAATGTCAAAAGTTGCAGAATCACTGAGAGAGCATAACATATTTTTTATGCGAATGAAATTTTGATTCATTATGGAAAGCAAAGTGGTAATTATTTACATGGCAAAGAGTCGTTGAGCCACACCGCATGTCGGTAATGCAGTAAGGATATGCTAATAGCTAAATTAGACGGTAAGAGGTTGTCATTAAGAGTAGTTCGTCATTTTTTATAAAAAATATTATGACGAATACGAACCCAATGACCAGACCAGGTGTCCCAAAAGAATAATGATGTCCTAAAAACAAATCCAATGTGCAAATTTTTCCTATACGCTGGGATTTCAAAATATTTTAAGCTTAAAGAGCAAAAACGGTCCTTTTCAGCTATATTTGAAACAATTTGACGCGAGAAGAAAATTTCATTCTGAACTACTCGTTTGAGCATCACAACAAATATCTGTTTAATAATGCGAGTAATGTTTATTTTAAGTCCTCCAACGTAGCTGGCTCATCCGCATAGACGTTAAACGTTACGTATCTCCAAAGAAAATAATTCAGAGGTGTGATATCTTACGACCTAGGTGGCTAATTCACCGGTGCAAAGCGGGAAATCAGCTGCTCATCAAAATTATTTCATATATGTCCATTGTTTTATGCGCTACTTAGCTATTAGCGCCATCTTGTTGGAACCAGATATCACCGACATTGTTGGCTTAAATTTTAGCCAGCAAATATTCCGTTGTCATGGTATGATAGAGGATATGAACACTCTAAGCTACTGCCGCTATATTCTTCTCACCATATGCTGAATGTGGTCTATTCGGTCGCTGGTCATCCAAAAATGAAAATTGGGTTTGAAATTTGTTGGTGGTATAGGCAATAGTGCGTTCAGTGGGTCGACTATTTCGACCGTAAGTTCCTCTAAGTGCACGATAAACTTGTTTCACAGATCGATGATTTTCGTAATACAGCTCCACAACTTGGAGACGATGTGCCGATGTAACTCTTTCCATGATGAAATGGTACACCATACTGAGTTCAACTGTAATGATCAATTGACACTATTCATGCGTGATCTGTAAAAAAATCATATTTAAAAACGTATTATACTTAGAAAGATACATAAGCAGATAATTGGTATTAACCATTGGTAGACTTGCATTAGTTACAGACTTTTAGTTCATGCGAAATGTGTTTTTGTTTTGCAAACACGCGGAGAATCAAATGAAACACAAATATCCTGCAAGACTTTGTCTGTATTATGAGCTGCTAAAACCGGGTGAAACCATCAATGGAGAACGCTACCGAACACAATTAATCCGTTTGAAGAGAGCAATAGCCGAAAAACGCCCGGAATATGCGACCAGACACAAAGGCAATAATTTTCCATCATGACAACCCTCGGCCCCATGTTGCTATTCCGGTCAAGAACTGTTTGGAAAACAGTGGATGGGAAGTTTTACCCCACCCGCCTTATAGCCCAGACCTTGCCCCTTCTGACTACCATTTGTTCCGGTCGATGCAGAACGCCCTCACTGGAATACGGTTCACATCAGAACAGCGTATCAAAAATTGGCTTGATTCATTCTTGGCCGCCAAGCCGGCGCAGTTCTTTTGGGATAGAATCCACAAATTACAAGAAAAATGGGAAAAACTCATAGCTTCACATGGGCAATACTTTGAATAATGCTATTGTACATGTTTTTCTTAAATAAACGTTCAAATTTAGAAAAAAACCGCACGAATTAAGTTATAGATCCAATAGATTATATTGTATAATAAAGGATTTTATATATAATTTATAGTTATAGAGATAATATAAATTCAAGTATGACATTGATTTAAGATTTTTAGTATTCAATGTGTTAAATTCAAAATAAACCTAATGTCAAATTTCGACAGTACATAATTTTAATATATTAACAGTAAAACTATTCTTAAGTTCTTCTTTATTTATAAATATATTTATATAAGTGAACGCCTTTTATATTTATTTATTTTATATATTTATTTTATATATATTTTATATATTTTTATTATTTTATTTATTTTATTCTCTCTTATATTCTTTAAATTCTGTAATATTCTCGGTTATATAACTTGAACTTAAATTCTCGAGAATTTAAGAACTCTACTTGAATAGACTGGTGCATTGACGTGGTGTAACGACACATTTTCCTTAGCTATTCCCAGACAATTCTCCGCGATTACTGTCTTCAATCTGTCCGAAGGGTATGTGTAGTACTCCCCAGTAATAGTTTCCCCCTTTACAAGATAGTCAATGAGAAAGATCCTTTTCACGTCCCAGAAAACTGACGCCATCACCTTCCCAGCGGATAGAACGCTTTTCACCTTTCTTGGATTCGGTTCACCTTGTCCAGCCCAATGTTTAAACTCATGGTTCGTTTTCGGCGTATAGTGGTAGATTCAAGTTTTGTCCATTGTTAGAAAACACTGAAAAAAATCAGCTGGATTCCTCTTTAATGATTGCAAACAATCGACAGATGATCGCACGCGATTTTGTTTTTTCTCTAGCGTAAGCCAGCCAGCCTTAAACCTGTCAGCTCGGGCGAGAGAGAGAGTGATATGGAGGATTAGGTTGTCTCTCTCTAACGCGGTACGCGTAGACAAAGACAGAAAAAACCTCTCATCTCTCTTTCGCTCTCACCGAGTTTGCAGACTGACGTTGCCACTTACAGAGCGCCCTATGGCTTGTCTCCTCTATCTGTAATATAAATATAATAATTTAATAATGTAAAAAAACGCAGCACCCATTTTGTGCACAGTTTCTTCATATACAAATCATGTTGCAAAATAAAATGTACCCAGTCAATCAAAATGCCTACGGCCTCTGCTAACTTAAGCACTTTCACTGGCCTATTGATCAAAACAATATCGTGGACTTTGTCGATGTTTTCTGGCGTCACAGCTAATTTTTGAGTATGTGGTTTTAGTATGTGAACCAAGTTACTTATCGAGCCACCAGATGAAGAAAGTGGATTTTTAACGACATTCGAACTCCCATTTTTCGGTAATTCCTCAAAAGAAGAAAGACATTTGGTAAAGTTGTTGTCGTCAATCAATTTTCTAGTATTTGGTCCGGCAAAAATTCCCTCTTTTATTTTTGCATAGGAAGTGAACAGGGTGCAATACTACCAACATCGATAATCTCAGAAACCTGACCTGATGGTCGAAAACGGGCAACGGATTTGATTTCAGCAAGAAAAAAAACATGGAAAAACATGTTTGTCTTCTCGGGTCAAAATTTCTTTCGAAATTTGTAAACCTGCGCCTATTAAACGCCCAAAATTGAAGCTTGATTGTGAAAAAATATACATGGTAGGAAACGCCAATAATCTCGGAATAAATTTTTTCAGCCTAAGTCCCATTTCTTCGTGGCGCGTCACATATATATTTATTCTGGCACTTCTTTAACGTGTGATTATATTTTGCGGTTGAGAAAGTTTTTTATGTGTCACAACTTTAAACGCGTTTTTCTCAAAACTGCATTTTCGAAACTGGCGTACAGGATTACTCAAAAACTATTAAACCGATTTTGTTGAAATTTCACGGCAATATTAATAACATTATCGTCTTCTATGTTAATTAAATTGTTTTTGCAAAACTAGGGGGAAAACGACTTCCTTTAGTAAAATTTTGAATATTTTTCAAATACATGCCATTTATTTAGATTTGTATTTTCTTCATATTAATTATATTCAATCAGAAACTAAACCAGCTACATTGCACGTCAATTCGCAACTCCCGTGGCAACCTTTCTGGCACAATGTAATATATCTCCGCCATTTTGAGAATAATTAAATAAAATAAATTGTTTTGTAGGCTTAAATATACCATTATAGTATGTTGCGTACGAGTATTCACTTTGAATTGTAAAAGGAAATGTTAAAATAACATGTCCATTTACCTGAAGGAATAATTCGTCCGTGAAGGCTCCAAACTGCTAAAATTCCAATCGGTATTTGAACTAATTAAAATTTTGTTTCTATTTTGGGATTCGTGTTTAACCCTTTCCTCTGACTGTGGAGGCTATACCCGGTATAAAATAAAACCCATTCTAGACCCACATAAATGAAGAAAATGATACCTTACACAGAGAGAAATAAAATCTGGTCATAATGACTAGGAAAATGTAGTTGGAAAAAAAAAGTGACTGAAACCAGGTATACTCGTTGTTTCTACTTGAACCATTACCACTGCAACATGATTTGTAGTCATGGTAGCTATTCTGAATACCTGGTCGTGGCGACTAGTTAACGTAGTTGAAATTGTCCTTAACTCTTAGACCTCGCTATGAGAACTTGAAACATTGAGTTGCCATGACTAGAATAACGTTGTCGCTATAACCAGGCAAAGGTAGTCGATTTTGAAAATTAAAAAATCGTACCAGCGATAACTCTCTACACGTATGGAAACGAAAAAGGACTAGTATAATTTGTAATCGTTCAGTCGCGTTTTGTCTTTATAAGCTCGCCTTGTCTTCATTTTATTGACTCAATAGGTGCCGATAACCATGAACGTTCTAGGAAGGTCGTTTTGAGTCTTTTGGTTCTGTGTAGTGCAACCAGTGCAATACGCGATTAATTCAAATAATATCGAAAGTCAATGATATTACGTTCAAAGCAGGTAAGAAGAGTTCATTCATGTACGAACATCATTTTTCATTCCTTTTTACGGTTAACATCAATATTATTTTTCATAGCGTCCCTTTTGAAAATCCGATTTTCGGTATCTGTAGAGCGGGTTGAATCTGAGACTTCCAACCCTAGAGTTGGAAGTTTAAAAGTAGGGTTAAAAATCGCAGTTTCGACCCGCTCCAGAGTTACATCAAATCAAATTCTCAAAAGAGTTGCTATAAAAAATAATATGCATTACTCGAAATAAAACAAAACAGATTCAACAAATGTGAATGCAGCCTGCGCTTCGTTGGGCAGCATACTTCAAAATCTTTGCAAACGCTGTAATGTGTCGCTTTTAGTGCAATTACTTAATTACAAACTTGGAGGACTGATTCAAATTTGTAATGCAGCAGGAGGCATTATTCAAATCGAATTTATCTGTGATTAAAATCAAATTAGCATTAAATTATCATAAGATTTATCATTAATTTGTAATATAAATTTTAATTGTTTCAGAAGTCACATGCTGATCACCCTGAAAACATCGAGATCGGAATTGATTCGGAAAATGATGTTTGGAGTGAAAGTAATGTCCGAAGCGATTTAACTAAAAGTGCACGGGCATTAAATAACATTGATAACAATAATAATAAAAACGTGATAATTGGACTGGTACCTATTTAAATATCCTTTTCTATGCCTAAAATAGAAACTTAAACATAATAAATATACTCATGCATGAAATCCAATATTTTTCAGGCACTGAAGGTTTTACTTAAACGAGACATCATTGGACAAGAATTGCTAAAACGCTCTTTTCTTAATGAAAATGATAGACAAAAACTCTGTAATAAAATTGCTGAACATCTGTTGGACAAATCTAGAATGTGAGTTTTATTGAATTAATGTGATTGTTAGAACTGATTATATACGATTAACAAACTTTTTCTTCGTTATAGAATAAAACGTCTCGAATTTGAATTTTGGGTCGCAGAAATTTGTGCAGTTTTCAAAACCGAAGAACCCAACATTTATTACAAATTTTGTCAAAAAAAAAATCCAAGTGGCAAATTATATAATTGCTTCACAAAATTGAAAAAATGGGTTGGAAATAATAAATCTACTCAACAGAAAGAGAAAGTAAGCCACGAGGAAACTTCAGAAGATTCTTCGAATTTTTAACAATTAAAGGACTTTTCCTTAGCCGGTGAAAAACTGAAAGAGCTATGGAACAAAACTGCATTAATTCGTGACCAAAGTGGAAGTATTAGAGAGTATTATGAGGCCTTTCCGATACTCAAACATCCCGTGGGCAGTGAATTAGTATGAAATTGATCGCCTTTACACTTTTAGGTTGCATCATTTTTGTATAATTAACTGCAATTTAAAGTTGTACAGCTGGCTCTCGATTTTGACAGGATTTTTAATCTGGATCTAGATATTTTTTGCACTAAATGGAAAGAAATTGCTGGTTCAATTCTAACCGAAGCAGCGGCTTACAAGGAATGTGAAGTTTTTATTAATACTCCAGGTGGATTAATACTATATATTAATGCCTCTTAAGCATAATTGTGATACTATATGCTCCAAATAAATTATTTTTCTACTTTTGATCACTTATAAAAATGCTGAAAATTTTTTAAATGTATCCAAATTCTTTTCAGATGTTCATGTCGAAACTTTAGCATTATTTGCACTGCCTTATATATTTAAACCTGTTCTGGCTAAGGCAAAAAGCAAGACTTGCCCTCAAACTTGGAGGGCTGGAAAAGTAGAAATTGCTGAAGGTTTCATTTATAATATTCCGGTAAATAAAGTTCCTCTTTACTCTCTAAACATGAATCAGTCAAAATCTACTGATTATCAGTGAAATTTGACTGATTCAAATAGCTAAAACGAGGTCACTGTAAATCAGTCAAATTCCACTGATTGCTTCAGTGAAAATTAACTGATTTATCAGTGAAAATATTTTTTCCACTGATTCAATTAGTGATAATCAACTGATTTAACAGTGAAATATATTTCTTAACTGGGGAATCAGCGAAAAGGCAAACCACTGATTCAATCAGTAAAAATTAGACTGATTCAGATTTAGAGAGTAGGTTACCAATTATTTTTCAATCAATTAGTTTAACGTGTTTATCATCAAAATAAATGCAAACATGATTAACAATTCTTCTTAGGAATTGTAAAAGGATTTAAGTAAATAAAAAAATGTATGCTTCAACATATTTTATTCCAACCCTCGCCCCATATTTCAGACCCTCGCCGACTTGGAGTCAAAGTGGGAAAAACGACTTGAAAAATTACAAAAGTACAACCTTACTCAGCAGCCGATCGTCATTGCAATTGGAACTTTGAAGGACCTCACTGCATCTTACGTATCAATCAACGGATACAAATACGAATCCCTCAATTTGCACCACGCCGTTGATCGGTGTTTCAAATCGTTTTTTGCCTTGAACGCTGATTTTTCGGCTGACTCAAGGCCTGTGTGGGAGTTTTTACAACGCTTGTATGGAATCCCATTTCAAGATGGACAGAAGAGCAATATTAACGTGGCAGTAATGTGGAATAAGCTACGAAAGGGATGAATATGAATTCATTTTTCGATCTGCTCAAACAAAAAACTTAAACTGCAAGAAAATGTAGAATTTTTTTTTAATTTTTTCAGTAATTTTTTATTTTCTTTATCAAAAATTAAACCAAAAGTTATATTTGAGTTATGTTACGTTTTTTTAAAGGGTGAAGAATTGTTAGCGGTAATCGTTCAGGGTCAAACAGAGAAATTCAATAATTTTTAATACTATTAATAGTTCATTATGATGAAGGGTTCGTGTACTTATTGTGGACTAATTTTGCCATCTAAACATTTGCCAATGCACTTAAGAGTCCAACACAATGCAGAAAAACTAATTTCTTCAAGTGTATCGTGCAAAATTAATGACTGTAATCGATTATTTTTCAACAATAAAAGTTTGAAAAATCATCAACAACATAAACACAAAACTTCCATTCGTAATATTGATGTTATAGAATCAGGGGGATCTGAAGCTATCAATTGCAACAACGATTTGGAAACGGGCAATGAAAACCAAACAGGCAATTCTTCACAAAGGCTTAATAATGGTCACTTAGATGTGAAAACAAATGGAAAATACCAATCGGAAAATCTCTTGGATATTTTAACAAATGATAAGATTTTATCTGAAGAGATCATATAAAAAAGTAAAGTGGATAATACGAGAAGCAATATAAATTATAAAACTGAAAGTGTCGCCGATATTTCTGCAAAAATATTATCGAATTTGTCGATTGAAAAATTAACTGAATCCTCATTATCTTTCATATCTACGTGTAATTCGGATGTCATTTTAACAAGAGCACAAACTGGAAACATGATCAATGGAGTCGTTGATTTTCTTAACTGCCAGTTCATAAATGATCTTAAACAACTGATTTTGTTAAATGCAAACAAAAGTATGGTGAATGTTATTTCAGAAAAAATTGAATCTGTGCAATCAATATTTAAAGATTTCAATACAGAATACAAACGATTAGCTTTTCTTAAAAACCAAAAACTCTACATTGAACCAAAAAGTGTACATTTTGGACCTCAGCCGAGAGAGAAAAAAGGTAAAGAAGAAATAGTAAATGTTGGGGGTCAGTTAGTACCTTTAGATTCCGTATTGAAACGTTTTTTAGAATTGCCAAATGTTTTCGATGAGACGTATAAATATTATTGTGATTTAATTAATACTTCTGATTCAATTACAAATATTATCCAAACTGAATTTTGGAAAAAAAATGTAGAATATAAAGAAAACTCAATAATATTCCCATTGCATATATTTGAGGATGCTTTTGAAACTGGAAACCCACTAGGCCCTAATGCAGGAAAACATAAATTAAATGGAGTTTATGCATCAATCGCGTGCTTACCTCCAGACCAAAAATCAAAACTTAATAATATTTTTTTACTACAAATATATTACGTCGACGATTTACACAATTTCAATCTAAAAGAAATTTCTTCTGATATGATTATACTTCTCAACAAATTGGATACAGAAGGAATAACATTATAACTAAAAGAAAATCGCATAATCAATGTACGTTTTAAAGTTGCGAATATTATTACCGATAATTTGGGTTTAAATGGAATTTTGGGATTTCAAGAAAGTTTCTCGGCTAATAACTTCTGTAGAATATGTAAATTACACAAAACTGAAACCAAAAAACGATGCCATCAAGTCGATAAAAGCTTGCGAAATTTAGAAAATTATAAAAAAGACTAGGAAATCAGAAATTCAGAAAAGAGTGGGATTAAAGAGGCTTGCGTTTTTCATGACTTAATAGACTTTCATTGCACTGTTAACATTTCTGTTGACGTTATGCACGATATACTTGAAGGAATATGTCGTGGTGAAATGTTTCATGTTGTGCATCACTGTTTAAAAGTTGCCAAATATTTTAGTTTAAAAACTCTTAATCACCGGTTAACCTTCTTTAGATTCAAAGACTCGGAAAATAGACCTCCTTTGATTACCGAAACTGACATTGTAAACAAAAAATTAAAAATGACAGCATCACAGATGCTTGCTTTCGTTTTAAATTTTGGTTTCATGGTCGGGGATTTGATAACGAAAAGAAATGATGAATTTTGGAAGCTTTATAAACTGCAGCGAGAAATATTGTCTGTGGCATTGCAAAATACTATTGAAAATTCAACACCAGCACTCTTTGAAAAACTTGTTATGGAACATCACACTTTGTATATCAAATTGATCTGAAATTTGTTTCCTAAACAGCATTTACTCACGCACTATGCTGATATAATGCGAAAATTCGGTCCCGTTATAAATACGTGGTGCATGCGATTTGAAGCCAAGCATTTAATACTGAAAAAGTATTGTGCTGTGAACAAAAATTTTATAAATTTGTGCTACAGTATTGCTGTTAGGCATCAGATTTTGCAGAGTGATTATTTTTTGCAAAAAAGAGCATCTCTGGCTTTTGAAGTAAATTTTTTTAAGTACAGATGCAATGTAGCAGGCAAAGAATTAGATCATAATGGAAGAGAATTTTAAAATATAAAAAATGTACGTATCAGTCGCACAAAGCTTGCAACAGATTCTATAGTATTGGTAAGAACAAGTTACAAAATTCCTCTATTTGCCAGGGTTTGCACAATCTACAAAGATGCTTCAAAGATTGATAATTTAAAAAAAAGTGATTTTATTTTTCAAGGACAAATCGTTGAAACTGTATTTTATGATGATCATTATCAGGCTTATAATGTTCGATACACTGATACACTGCATTCAAAAATTGGATGAAAAGTATTTTATAGTTTATTCACATCACGAAGAAATTTTTTATAATAATTAAAAGTATAATTTGAATATGTTGAAACAAGCATTGTATTTAACTATGAATTATTCTTACTATGTACAAACTGTTAAAAGGGTATTGTTCCTTTTTTGAAACACTATTGAAAATCCTCATATGATTTAATAAAACTAGTATGATAAGCTGAATCATTTTTTCCATACTTTAAAACCACATAATTACATGTTTGTTTGCATCCTCTAACTATTCGGTACATTCTATATTAGTTATATAGTTGTTAAATATTGTGCAATTGTGATATATAAATAACAGATAAAAATAGTTAATTATTTATGATATTTATATCAATTTTGAAAGAATAATAATAAAATATTTTCGATAATTATGTGTTTTATTTTCCCCCTGAAATATACCACATTCAAGTTAATTTTTTTTTTTTTATTCACATGAGAATTTTAAAATATTTCATGCTGCTGCAGCTACTAAAAAAGGTTATGTTGATGGTACAAATTTCATTGCTGTAACGCTTTAAAATTTGGTTCTTAGGACCAGGTATAAATGCCAGAACAATGCTTCTATCATGGTTTCCACAACGGGGCATTTTTAGTCACCATTGATACTTACATATAGTCGCTGTGACCATATCACATAGTCTCTGTGACTACATTACTTAGTCGCAGCGACCAGTTTCTGTACCTACACTGACAGGTCAACATCTGTTTGAATTTAGCCACAAAAAGTAGTTAAGGAAAATTTCAACTACATACATCAGGTCACTATGCCTAGGATTTTTTCTCAGTGTATGCTCAAAGATTCCAAATTTTTAATTTTATTAAATATAAGAGGTACAAGAGTGGAGGAAAATAAAACATATATAAATATATATATATTTGGAACGATACCTTATAATTACTAATCCTGGGAGAGACAGAGAGAAAGATATTAGATCCTTAGTCTCCAAGACTATTTACACCCTCGCGTTATAGTTATTTTTTTTGTAATCTATTTATTTATTTTCATTTAAAAAAAAACACAAATCCAGAAGATTCCTAGCTTTAAACGTCGGACATGGGAACATTGGCAATCGAGTTCTCTAAAGATTAGGCGCGGCGATGCTACAATGCACCTCACCTAATCTCAAGCCTTGGTCTATTTTAATAAGACATTGAGCTGGGCTCTCACCGTAAGAGGCTTCGCGCCTGGAATGATTTTTGAGGATCTGCAAGCGATCTCGTTACCTCGGTTTTCCACCTCTCTGGCAAATTCCCACTTTAATTAATATGCGCGCGCCTCAATTACCGACCGCGATCAAATCCAGTTCGATCAATAAATTACAAAATTTATAGACAATTTTTTCCCTCCCTCCCATACCGCATTAGACATGCAAATTGGTGTCAGAAGATAGATAACGTTTTCGCGATTATTACAATGTATTTTTTATTTCCAAACTTCGTATATTACGTCCGGTGGAGGCGTTTGATGATCTATATGCGTCAAAAAGAGAAGGCATACCGCGCTTTTATTGGCTGGTAGCGTGAAGATACTTAATATTCACATGGAGATTTCCCATGTGCGCAGATGAGAGAGAAAAAGACGGATTCAATCGTCGCGCATTATTTATTCATACTTGGGTTCTACATTTTTGCTTATTATTTATAATGTTTTAATAATTTTTTATTGACGTTCATTGATAAGTTGGAAAATTTGTACATTTTCTTAATTTCTATTAGTTTATTTGATTTTTTATTTATATTTATATTTTTATATGACTTATGTTTCTTTTTATAAATTAATTACCACTGCATCCAAATATTTATTTATTTATGCTTAAATATTATAGGCTGACATTATCAATAATTAAACTGCCTACATGGATAGAAATAAAGGAAGCAATAATAAATGAAGTAAGAAAAAAAAGACGCAAAAGGAGAAGTGGACGTGTGACGCCCATCCAGTAAAAGAAAACGCATGAAGCTGCTTCGCCTAGGTAACTGGGTGAGTGGCAGTAAAAACACAGGCTAGTCCAGCGCTCTCAGACATCACGAACAAAAATATCCGTGAAGACTAGAGGGCCGTGTTCAAGCCACATGCACTTCCGGTTTGGAAGTTAATGAGTAATTATTGCACTACGGCTCAATGAAACCTCGCGATTCTTTCGTGCGAGTTCAGGGTAAATGTGTTTATTCTTATTACGACTCTATTTTTGGGGATTTCGCTCCCCTTTCCTCGCAAGAAGGCGGAGACTCGAGGTTGGGCCGTCTCAGTTAGCTTTAAATGTAGCAAATATGAGTATATAGTGTAGAGAGCGAATAATAATTTTATCTATTTTTTATTAATTTAATTAAAATAAAATGGACATTCTTTCACTTATATTTAGTTCAAGGTTATGCATATTGTTTTTGCAGTTACCAGAGGTTAGGATGTTTTTGTTTTGCTGATTTTTGTTTGCAGAACCAATTTTTCAAGTATTCACGAAGAATTAAATCCAACTATTATAGTAAGCCGAGCTCTTCCAATTGAAGCACCGAACTTAATGTGCGAAATTTGTACGCGCTTCTACCAATATTGGCATCAACTCATGCATTTTTAGCATGGAATGTCTTATACTATAAAAGAATCAAGAGCATGCCATTATTGCTACTGGCATATGCAGTCAGAGCGATGTTCCTTGCGAAAATAGCTCGACCGTGGCCTTGATATGTTTGCAAGAAAACTCATCCTGATTCAGCAAGAGTTCTCTTGCAACTATGAGAACACGTAAGGTGCTACGTTCAAAAGTAGGCATGGCCTAACATCTCGGTTGTAATAAAACCCATGCTTAAATAAGATGAGTTTCTTGCAACTATAGCAAGGCTATCAATGTCAATATCAAATCTTAAAATAATAATATTGGAAGTGAATTATTTCAATATATATTCAGTGAAAGTTCTCTTACCTGACTTCTCAAAGGGTGTGTGCGGTAATGCGTAATTAGACTGTATAAACTGTCAAAACAATTTGTATCTATGAGGTAATATTGCGTCTGTCCCATTTCCTGTTTCAATTTTATTCGACAGTGGTTTACTTTGCCTTTTCTCCAAAATGAGAGACAATAATCACCCACAAATGTTACGCACTGCCTGACTAAAAAAGTTCCATCTCCCAAATGGGAATATTGTCTCAATAAATCTTCTGCCTCTTCACGACCTCTTGCTAACTTTCCATGAAACCACATCTCACCAAAATGAAGTTCATCATTCGGTACACTCTATTTTCAAATAAGACAAAGTGAATAGAATGAAAAAGTAAGTAACAAAATGTAGTTCAGAAGACAGACCACCATTCATAGACTTTAAATATGCCCAATTAAAGGTGATTACTTCTCTGAACATTCCTCATAAAATAAATGATTAGAGTTCTGAACATACATCATGTGGTCTTCGCATTGTTCCATTTTCTTCATCATCCATTTCGGACTCTGTAGATTTTGCAAATCTCTCAGTATAAAATAACTTCTGCTGCGTCAGAACAAAAAAGTGAGGATTCCATTCTTTGTCAACGGGATCTTCAAGATAAAGAATGCCATTTTTAATGCTATTCCTCAGGTCCATTTCTTGCTTATTATCGTCATTCTTTATAACAAATGAATCCTCGTCTACTCCATCTGGAAGTTTCTTGTGTTTTATCAGAATCTTATTGCGCAATGTACTCGGCGAAGGCAGAGCAGTCTCGTTTTTCTCAACAGGTTGAACAAGTAAGGATTCTCCGAATACCTCCTGCATGGCAACTGCCATTTTCCGTTGCTGAGGTAATGTACAATTGTCTTCTATAGAAAGGATCACAGGATACCTAAACATTCGAAATAAAAACAACTTAATAGATCCAATAGAATTTGTTAAAATTATATTGGGTGTATATATTATTGGGTCACTAGGTATGACATTGGAAGCTTCTTATGTATGGATTTTAACATTTAATATCTTTGACATTCTGTATTGGCATTTGTTGTTGTTTTGTACATTGTAAAACTACATTATTATTCCGACTATTCTTTTAAATTTAAAATTATCTTTTCATCAGCATTTTGTGGAAAATATTTTGTGAGAAAGGAGAGGGTTTACCTAGCCATAGCACAGTACCGTTTTGGTTTGCGAACTTTCGTTCTGGGGATTTCAACCTTGTGCATGAACCTCGTGGAAGACCTCAACCCAAAGTATATAATGATGGGCTGAAAGCTATTGTAGAGAGTGATACATCTCTAACTACTATTGAGTTAGCATCGAAATTTAATGTTTGCATCCCAACGATATTGAATCATTTGCATTAAATCAGCAACGTAAAAATGTTTAGCACTTATTTAAAAGGCTTACTTTAAAAACTGGAGAAATGAATTCCTAGGTCTTAGAAAAAAACCACGTTAGCAAATTTGAAAGAGCTTTTTCACTCGGAATACAACATGAGACATTGTGAACTGTTAATGTCCATCCTGCCACAATGCAGACAAAAAGACTTTCTACATAAATTAATGTCCTCTACAATACAGATAAATCTATGAGGGTTTAAAAATGTTGTGCAATATTTGGGTATTTCTAAGAAATAGTTTAATCGTCACAAGAATAATATCGAATTTCACGAACCTTTCAGACGATTATCGCAAAACATGAACAAATTTGCCTTAGCCTGGATCCTGACTGAGGATCCCACTTTACATAAGTAGTACTTCAAGCGATTACACTACCGAGGTACTACACGGTACTAACCCACGTTCATGACAATTCATAACTTTTGAAGGATCTTATTTAACTGTTAGAAGTTTTAATTGGTGTATGCTGTAAAATACTTAATTTCTCTAGTGACTCATTAAAGCAGCTCTCGCGTACCTGGCAGGAGTTGGCTTACTGGAACCGTTTTTTTTCCTTTCTTCAAATATGTTTGTAAAAATTGTATCAGGCGTTGTTGAATCTCCATACTTATTGAATAAAAATTTTATATTTACGTCAAAGGAATCATTTAATAGTATATTATGTGCCTAGGCGCATAATGAGGGTTATTACGCGACGATCAACAATGCTCGCAGGAGATCGCAGCCGAGGCGCGATTAGTCCTGCGAGCATTTTAAGCGAGTCTCGTAATTACCCGAATTATGTGCATTGGCACGTATTCTATTTTATGTGACTTCGGTGCGGATACGAGTTTTTATGCGTACACCCGAATCTAATCTAGTATTTTAGTTGTTTGCGGCGCTAGTCATTACACTTGATATGTCACGACTAGTCACGGCCATTTTGATTTTATCGATCTTGTGTAGTAGTAATGAATTCTAATAGACGCATGCGCAGTTCAAATGTACAAGGCTTTGCCAGTAAGGTGCTAACGCTGTACGAAGAAGAAGTGAGAAGAAGAAGAAGAATAAGAAAAAGATTGCGTTCCGCTGTAAGACTGTATGCGCATACGCAGTTCAATTTTTACATTGTATTCCTCTGTAAGGGAATACACAACATTCCGTTACTCTTCAGCTGTAGCGTAAAAACGAGTTTACGCGCCGGAGGCACATAAAGTATTTTATTAACCTAATGCTATGTCACGAGCCTGCTCAAATGGCAAATTTTCGTATTGATTGGAAACTACATAATTAAAATCTTTGTGAATTGCAGATTGAAATATGTAGAAATCACCAAACAATATCGTATGCCACCTCGAAGCATCCGAAACCCGAGCACCTTGATAAGACCGCTGATGCTACTTATCACTGCTCGGGTCAGAGACCTATTAAAACATGGTTAGTTCAGGAAGGAAATTTCTAATATTTAATAAAACCTCTCCTTGGAATGACACCTTGATGTGTCCTTCTCTTGGCAATGCCAAAAAAGGACGGGTGGGAAGGCTTAGCGGACGGCCTTCGGGCCATGGAGGTTGAAGTGTCCCGATGAATCGGTGAAAAAATGCAGGGGGCTCTATAAACAGGCATCTTCCCAGTTACATGAGTGATCCCTTATGTTATCCGACGTAGCGGTGCTGAGGATAAGTCTGCGAGTGTTTAGGAGGATTAAATGAATATCAATGTAGACGAATGAATGACAACGCCGCGTGAGTGTGACAAATGTCCTTTGAACGCGAGAGAAGACCCTATAAGGGGGCTCTCTCCTGAATGAAGCTAAGAGTACACTAGCGAATGGAATCTCCTGGCGGGAACAGCGCAAAACCTCTACAGTCTGCAACTAATAACAGTCTAACTGATCGTTCCCGTACGGCACCCTACTAGGAGTGCCCCGCCACCGAATTGATCAGGAAGTGCGTATTGAATACAGACATCGGAGTCTTTGTTGACCCGAGCGATTCCAGTCCGTCCGTCTATTCCGGGATCGGCTAAGCAGATGTTGGACCTCAGGGAACTGGGGAAGGGCAGCGGTCCGAGGGTACACCCGTTCTCAACTATTCCGACCCGCTCCTCTACGCACGATGTCCTGGTAAAACGACTTATGAATATTTCAAAAAGAAATCTTTGGGAAAGACGGAGTGCAAGGCTCTTTCGGAAGATAAGCGATTCAAAGATATCCTTCAGCTCCTAAAAGAGCAAAGAAAAAACGGAAACATTGGGCAAGGCCCTAAAAGTAATTTAGCAGGATGCGACAAAACACCCTAATTACCGTCGTTTAAAGCAAAAAGACGGTCCCGCGAGCATCAATAAGGTTCAAAAGATAATTTCGATAATGTTAAACCTGATTATATAAAGTGATTTTGTACTTTTTATGGATACATTAGATTATATTACATATCAATACAATGTTATATTAATTGATATATGCTCAAGCAATTGTTCAGTTTCTACCAGGAAGAGATTATATCAGCAAAAGTGTTTTAAGGTAGTTGTCGTGCCAAAAATCAGTCTCTGGAAAAAGAAGTTTTTCTATTATTTCAAGACTGGTAATTATATCATCAGCCATGTCATATGTAAGGAAAGACACTCTTTTTAATAAAAAAAATTTTTAAATTACGAAAAATAATATTTTAATAATGTTTTTTGTAATAGGATATTTCCTTATTATCACTCTTTACCAATTTTTTAAAAATGATGCTACTTTAATAAATCACGGTCCATTTTTTTAGGAAAAAGATTCTCTACAACTTAACTGTTTCCAATTTTTTTAAATAAATCAATTGTTATCAAATTCAGCAATTTTTTTATAAAAATTTCGTTTTGGAAAATTGTTTTTTAATGATTTCAACCATTAAAGAGTTTATTTTCAAAAATTAGAAACGGTTAAGTTGTAGAGAATCTTTTTCCTAAAAAAATGAACCGTGATTTATTAAAGTCGCATAATTTTTAAAAAATTGGTAAAGAGCGATAATAAGGAAATATCCTATTACAAAAAACATTATTAAAATATTATTTTTCGTAATTTAAAATTTCTTTTTATTAACCCTTTAACGCTCAGATATGCAGAATTTTCACGTTGACTACAATGTCGTACCATTTATAGAAAAAAGATGAAAAGGGATCGGAAACTCCATATCCTACCGTTTTTGGGGCCACTCTTTCGAATGGCAGAGTCAGAATTTTCAAAAAATGACGCTAAATTCTTTATTTTCCCAAAAATACCCAAAAAAAAACGCTATTTTTGGGGTACGATTTTTTTTTTAATTTAAATTTTCACTATGTTCACGACACTTAGGCAATTTCTAACTGATCAGAAACGTGTTCTCGAGACTTGTACTTTTAAAATATGCATTAAAATATTTTGATTTTCTTTTTTCTCTAATTCAAAATGGCGTCTGGACGTTTGAAATTTTTTGAAATTGAGAATATTGATCCTACTTCGGATTTTCCAGGTTACTTCGTAGTGTGATCATACAAATAAGTTATTACGAGTTTTGTCTCACCGATTGTGATTGGCGGAAGCAATATTAGCCCATAAAATTAAAATTCAAGATGGCGGCTGCCATGAAGCTATAGTAGAAATACGTACACTACCGTCGGAAACTGTGCGCACGGTGCTCGTGATCGCTATTGAAAATCACTGCTGACTTTGAACCAACCACGATATCTCGGTGAAAAAAAGAGATAGTGCATTTTTAAAAATACAGTTGAAAAACTTATGACATTCCACGTCTAGTGATTCTCCATAAATATTTTTTTGACTTTCTGAAAATAATACAGCACGTGAGGTATTAAAAAAAAAAATTCAAGATTTTCTCAAATTCTCTACCTCAATTTCAACTTTTTGCATGACCTAGGAAAAATTTTTCCAACATCTGAAAATTTTACGACATGAAGTCTAAAATCTTATCTTTAATTTAAGCCAAGAAAACTTAAAAAATATTCATGGGTGCCCGAGATACGATTAAAAATGTTCAATCGTATCTGAGTTGAATTTTAATCGACGATCATGATTCTCGGCCGGTTTGTTGCTCGCCTCCTTCGTTGAAGCAGGACCGAAATGGCTACGCACAAAGGTGGCGTTTAAGTGGAGCCCTCTTATATGTATTTCTGATTCTGTCCATTAGTAATTTTTATTTCTAATTATTCAACGAAGGAGGCGACCAATAAACCGGCCGAGAACCATGATCGTCGATTAAAATTCAACTCAGATACGATTGAACATTTTTAATCGTATCTCGGGCACCCATGAATATTTTTCAAGTTTTCTTGGCTTAAATTAAAGATAAGATTTTAGACTTTATGCCGTATAATTTTCAGATGTTGGAAAAATTTTTCCTAGGTCATGCAAAAAGTTGAAATTGAGGTAGAGAATTTGAGAAAATCTTGAATTTTTTTTTTAATACCTCACGTGTTGTATTATTTTCAGAAAGTCAAAAAAATATTTATGGAGAATCACTAGACGTGGAATTTCATAAGTTTTTCAACTGTATTTTTAAAAATGCACTATCTCTTTTTTTCACCGAGATATCGTGGTTCAAAGTCAGCAGTGATTTTAGGATTGTTGATTACATATATTAATTAATAGACGTCGTAACTTGGTACATTAAAGAGAAAAAACTTGGTTAAGTCTGAAATTGTTTTCTTCAAAACATGGCATTGCGATTGCTTATTATTATTCTACAGGTTTCTGAAAATTAATTTCATGAACTTCAATTTGATTAGTGTATTATTAAATGAATAAAATAATCATAAGAAAAACAATTTTACATAATAACAGGGTAATAGATTTTCCTACAATTCTTGTAATTTTAATTGTTTTTCTAATCTTTCTTTTAAAATTAGTAGAGTTATTTGTGCATGAAACATATGAAGAATAGTAATTATTTAATTTGTCATTGTTGCACATTAATTTCTAATGGAAAAGCAATTTTTACATTAACAATTTTGTAACGCCATCGCACAGTATACATTTACAGACTCAATATTTGTAGAAACTGTTCTTCCAATAGGATGGGAATCAAGAAAAGTTCCCTTGATGGAAGGAAAAACAAAATTGTAATTATATTTATGATGGCACCAATTATGAAGTGCTTATTTATTCTTGTCAGGAAAAGTCTTTTTTTTTATCCAAAAAAGAAGAAAAATGCAAATATTTCTATATTTTTCTTTAACTGATAAAATAAAATGTTGATTCGAATGAAAACTAGCATTTATCTTACTTAAAAGGTTATTAGTTTGTTTTTTGAAAGGTTTGTGAACAAAAATAAAATTGATTAAATTAAATGCAAAGAAAGTACTCATAAGAATTTTAAAGAAATATAATTTCTTTGTGATGATATTAGATTATTAGTTTTTGCTCAACAGAAGAGAAAAGTTGAAAAATTTTGATGCATTTGATAAACACTTGCTAGTTTGAGGAGTTTAATTTACTGTGAAAAAAAACATGAAATCTATTAAAATTTTTTCATTGCTATTTAAAAGGTACAGTGAGCTTCTCGAATCTCTGAAATAGAAAAATAAGATGAGAATAAAATTTCAAAAGATCTTTTTGTTTAGAACATTTCCTGGTTTAGTTACTCAAAACGCTTTGGTTTTATGCAAAGTTTATATTCTTTTAAGTTTGAATTCAAATTCAGTTAATCAGTTTTGTATATTTATGTGCGATCTTTTTATTCGATTGATGTGAACTACTGTCGGTTTTCCTTTTATGTTGATTTTTACATTTCCTTTTCCCAGTACATCTAAAACTTCGTGAGGTCCTGTGTATTGATTATCCAGCTTTTTAATTTTTCCTCCTTTTAATAAAAATACATTATCCCCAATTTTTATTTCCAGGGGATTTATTTTTCTATCGTGGTACATTTTTGATTTTTCTTTTGCCTTTATGAGGTTTTCTCTTGCTTGTGTTCGCATTTCATGCAGTTGTGTGACAAATTTAATCAAATAATCGTCATAGATTTGCAATTTTCATTTTGTGATAGAGGTTCACTAGAGGGTTCACGGGCTAATTTGCCAAAAACTAATTCGTAAGGCGTACATTTTGTGGCTTCGTGTACACTTGTGTTATATGAAAACATTGCTAATTCTAGCCAATCGTCCCATTCTGAATTTTTTGCTACAAATCGTTTGAGATATTCGTCTAGGACATGATGTGATCGTTCAAGTGATCCATTGGATTGAGGGTGAAAAGTTGTCGTACAAAATTGTTTGATTCTAAAACGTTTTGCTAATCTTTTTAATAAATTGCTTAAAAAATCTCTGCCTTGATCCGTCAGTACTCCTTTTGGCGATCCAAATATGCAAATAAATTTTTTCACAAATGCGTCTGCTATTGTACCAGCTTGATGATTAGGAAGAGGTATTGCCAAAGAATATTTTGTAAAATTATCTTGTATAGTAAGAATATGCAGATTTCCAGACTTTGTTTCTGGTAGTGGACCAACAATATCCATTGATATTTTTTCAAAAGCAGTAGTGGGTGTATCGGTAATAACCATAGGATTTTTAGTTTTAACTCGAACTATTTTTTTTATTTGGCATTGTAAACAGCCCTGAATATACTTTTGAATATCGACTTTCATATTTTCCCAAAAAAATTTTTGGCGAATTTGATTATAGGTCTTTGTGACGCCTTTATGGCCTCCTAATGCTGAGGAGTGTGCTTCTTCAATTAATTGTGATCTTTGTTCTTTTGTTGGATATTGCGTTATGCCATTACAAATTATTATTTTTGTAAGTGAATTTGCGAAAACTAAATTAAATATTAATTTTATTTCTTCCCAAGGTATATGGTTGATTTTTGAAGTCTTTGAAATACTAATTGATCGTAAATTCAATTTTTGAGATAATTCATGTAATGAATAAATTGACAATTTTATATTATTTAAGGTTTCAGATAAATTGACTTTGGCTACTTCTTCAATCGGAAGAGCAAAATGACAGTAATTTCCTTTTTTTATTTCTTTCGCCGTTCCCTTCTGTAAGTTTTTAAATTTTGGTAAGGTTCCTCGTTTTTCTAGACTTTTTGATCCATTATCTCTAGGATTTCCGTTTGTTGTAACAAAATATACATAATTATCTTTTCGCATTGTCAATTGATCGCGACATTCAACGATATTTTCATTTTCAAAAATTTCTTCAATACAAGAGCTTTCAGAGCTCTCTTCATCTTCAGGTTCCATATCAATTACTTCATCTTCAGAAGTAGAAAAATAATTTTCGCTTCTTTCCTCTTGAGGTATAATAAATTGTTTAGGCTTTTTGCCATTTTTATTTCTTTTATTTTTTGCTTGGATTTCTTTTAAATAGTCCAAATATTCAGGATCAGAGTCGGAATCTGATTTTACTTTTGTTCGGCTTCCTTCTTGCATATTTATTTCTGGTAATTCATTTTCATATATTTGTTTTCTTGGTCTACCTCTCTTTCTTTTTGTTTGAGAGGGAACAATTTTTAAATTTGTAAGTAGAGTTTTTCTTGGCCTACCTCGAGGTTTTTTCACAAGAGGTTTAAAAGAAAAATTTTCGTCTAATTTTTCTTTGATTTCGATTTGATTTAAATTTTTTAGATTTTTATGCTCATTTGAATTTTTCATTTGTTCTTGTTTTTTCTTTTTACCCCTAGTAGTCATGGTTTTCCATGGCGAATTTTCATAATTTTTTCCAAGTATTGGACTTAAGAGTATAATAGTCATAAACAGAAGCTTTGATGCTAAAAGTTTCAATAAACTTGTATATTTTATAAAATTGTTACAAATGTTATTAAATAGTTCTTCAATGGGAGAAACATTAAAAGTTTCTAAAAAATTAGGATTGATATTTAATATTGGATCTTGTGATGATTCACTAAAGTCATTTATATCATCTTGGGTAAATATCGAATTGAAATATTCTCTTTTGGAATTATTTCCTTTTTTGATATTATTTTCTTCGTTATTTTTCATAAAGGTATTCTCAAGATTCGTTTTTTCTTGAGATGTCATAAAGGTATCGTCATCATCTTCGTGTAAATTTCTTGATCTCTCTTCATTAATAATAGGGTTTCTTGAGAGAGCGTCTGCATTGACATTCACTTTTCCTGCCTTGTATACTACATCAAAATCATATTCAGCGAGTTTTAACCTCCAGCGCGAAACTCGTGAGCAAGGGTCCTTAGAATTTTGAAACCAAACTAGTGGTTTATGATCAGTTACTAGGGTAAATTTTCTTCCATATAAATAAGGACGGAAATGAGTGACACAAAATATTATTGCAAGTGCTTCTTTTTCATATGTATCATATTTTTTCTCAGCGTCACTTAAACTCCGTGAAGCATATGCTATTGGCTTATCTTTGCCTATTTTACCTTGTGATAATATACCTCCTATTGCGTGTCCTGAGGCATCTGTTGTGAGAACAAAGGGTTGAGAAAAATCGGGTCGTTGTAAAATTGGTTCTTCACATAATCTTGATTTTAAAATATCAAAAGCTGTTTGCTGTTTATCCGTCCATATGAAAGGGGTATCCTTTTTTAGAAGTTGATTAAGAGGATTGGCAATTTTGGAAAATCCTTCGATAAATCTACGATAATATCCTGCTAATCCTAAAAATTGTTTGACATTCTTTTGTGTTTTTGGAACTGGAAATTCTTTTACGGCTATTATTTTTTTGGGGTCCGGCCGAACTCCATTTTTATCAATTATATGACCTAAATATCCTATCTCAGGTCGTAGAAATTCACATTTGTCTGGTTGTAAATGAAGGTTTGCTTTTCGAAGGCGTTGTATTAAATTATTAAATTTTTTCTCATGTTCTTCTAGTGTATCAGCAAATATGACTATGTCATCAAGATATACAAAGAGTTCTGTGCCTATTAATCCAGTTAAAGTAATATTCATTAACCTTTGAAATGTTGCAGGGGCGGTTTTTAAACCAAAGGGCATTCTATCAAATTCATAATGGCCATGAGGTGTAGAAAATGTAGTTTTATGAGGGTCTTTAGGGCCCATTTTTATATGGTGAAAACCAGTAGCTAAATCGAATACTGAAAAATATCTGGCAGATCCGAGTGAATCGAGTATATCATTTATGTTAGGTAGTGGGTAAGAATCTCCGATTGTTTTTTCATTAAGTTTTCTGAAGTCAAGAACCATACGCCATTTTATTTTACCTTTAGAGTCTGGTTTTTTAGGAAGAATCCAAATTGGAGTGTTATACGGTGATTGTGAAGGCTTTATTATTTTATTTTTTAATAATTCGTCAACTTGTTTTGTAATTTCTTCTTTATGAACAGGGGGAAATCTATATTGCCTTGAAGAAATTGGAGAATCATCTGTAGTTGGAATTGAATGTTGCAAAACGTTAGTAGCTTCAAGTGGTTCTCCTGGGATTTGAAATCTGTCTGCACTGTTAATAATTAATCTTTCTACATGTTCGTATTCGTCTTGATTCAAATGATCCAAACGAAGAAGTTTTTTAATGCATTCTATTCTTTCATCACCTGTTATGTTAAAAAATCTGCATGGATTGTTGAACAAATTTTCGGTTTTTAAGAAGCTATTCTTTTTTTAAATTGCTTGATTGACTTGTTACATTTTGAAAGTCGCTTTCTTCAAAGTCTTCTAAAGTAATAGCCGGTATTGATATTGTTACTGAAATTTCGTTTGTATTTGCAAATTTGATATAAGCTTTACCAATGCAATTTTTTACAATTGCGTCTCCTGCATAAATTCCTTCGCCAAAATGTAGCCGAGGTACGTGAACTTCGTTTTTTTCAGTATTTTCAATTGGAACCTAAAATGTTGTTACTGTTCTAGCTGGAATTGTTAATATCTGTGTCGATTCAAATGGATACAGTTTATTTTGTATTTCTAGACATTTTGATACATAATTTATATTGACTTTATTTTCTCGAAAAAATTCTGAACCTAGAACTCCGTCTTCATCTATTTGAACTTCATTAGGAATTATATTCAATATTGTTGGATATCCTAAAATGTTTATTTGTATTTGTCCCATTGTAAAAAGTGGTAAATTATTTATTCCTGTAAGTTTTAACACTATTTTTTCATCTATTGGCAAATTAGGATTTACGGAATTTTGTTTAATCAAATTACGACCAGCACCGGTATCTATCATCATCCGAGCAGGGCTTTGGAGACCGTCTGCGCGTATCATTATCGATGGAATTATACTTGGTTTGGAAACGCTTATCTTTATAGCCGGTTGATTGTTAAAAGTGGATGCTTCTGGTTCTTGCCTTATGCTTTCCTCAGTGCATCCGTACTGGGGACAGCGTTTGAGTTTTGCGAATTTTGCGATTGTTGTTTATTTAATGTAACGTTACAATTTGTTATAATATGTCCTGGTTTTTTACAATAGTTGCATATAACTTCTGACTTTTGTGGATAATTTTGATTTGGTCTACTTAATTGCTGATTTCGCATTTCTCGTTGGCTATTTTGATTTAAAAATTGTCTGTGATTTGCATATCTGTTGTGATCTAGATTTTCTTGTCTATTATCATTATTTCTGTTTCTCGAAAAATTATTATTATTGTAATTATGGAATCTATTGTTGTTAGGATAATTATTTCTGTTACCTGAAAAGTTATTGTAATTGTTGTTCCTGTTCCTTGAAAAATTGCTATTCGGATTGTTATTATTATCATAATTGTTATTTCTGTTTCCTAAAAAGTGGTTATTCCGGTAATTATTTCTTGCAGAATTATTGTAAATATTTTCTCGTCGTTGGTGATTATTACTAGGCTGTTGATTTTGCATAAAAAAATTAGGATTTTGTTTTCTAGATACTGCTTCTTGTGCTTTGGTTAAATGATAACAATTTTCAGCAACATGACCTGGTTTTTTACATATTATACAATTTATGTTGTTATCTCGTGCAACATTGATCCGAATTGTTTTATTATTTCTATTATTTATAGAATCATCCATTTTTAAATAATCTGAATTTTTATTTCTGCGTAGTGCGAATGATGCTGCCAAATCTCTTTCTACGTTGATTGTGTCATTGAAAACTTCTTTGAATGTTTCCTTTGTTTTTACTCGAATTTCTAATTCGGGACGCAGTCCGCGAATAAAGCATTGAATAACATCTTTTTGAAGGTTCTGTTTGAAGGTATTATCTACTTGTCCATTATTGTTGAGTCTATGAGCGTCTTCGATTCTGTCGGCAATCTCCTTAATTCTAGCTGCATAGGAAAGTACGTTCTCTTTTTCCCACATATAGGTATTCCCTAATTCTCCTTGTAACTGATACACACTTTTTGCTAGGGCGTATACTCTTTTGAGTTTCTCAATTAATTCCTCCATATTATTATAAGTCGATCCAAAGATACATTTTCTCGCTTCTCCTGATAATTTACTTCTCAATAATCGTCCTAAATTTTCTTGAGCTGCGGGTGTTGGCAGCATTGCCTTTGCCTCATAACATCCTTCAATAAAATGAGATAATGGAATGTTACTTCCATCAAATAAGGGTACTACTTCTAACGCGTCGCGTAAAGATACTTGTTGATTATTAGGTAGGACCATTTCGTTGTTTCTAATTGGATTAACGTTTTCTGCAGGATTGTTGTGAACAATTTGTTCCATTTGTTCGTTGTCGGTACTATTATCGTCGCTATCGTTATTACTTAAAATTGTTTGGCGTTTAAGAGAATTTTCTGATAAATTTGTTTTAGTTCTTTCTTCGACTGTGTTTTTTGGAATTATCGTTGAACTAAGTAAACTTATATCTTCGTTGTCAATATAAGTAGTTTCGTTTTTTAATGTTTCGTCTTGATCAATTGATCCACAAATAATACTTGAATTAGTTTTTGAATTTGAATGACGCCAATTATTCGAGTCAGATGAATTGCTTGTTCCGGCAGTTTCGAATTGTTCAAACGTTAAGGTTTTCTCTAATGAAATATTATCTAATTGCAAACTGATATTTGTTTTGTCCTTGTTATAAATATTTTCAAAATTATCTTTAGTTACCTTTTCCTTTACAGTAACTGTTCTTTTTGGTTTAAGAGGACCAGTTTGATTTTGTGCCACAATTTTTGCAAGTTCAGTATTTTTCTTATCTTGACTGCGCGTAATAGGATTTTCTTGAATTTATGATTTCCCTAATTCACTGGGATTGGGTCCCGACATAGGTTATTATAAAATAAAATTTACTGATATGTACATGGAGACACTTTTAAAATTGCAATACATAAATATTAATTTGGATCAACAGAAAATTTTTTCAAATATCTTTCGTTAAAATATTTTTGTAATCAATAAATGTGATTAGTAATTTGTTATTAGAAAATATGAATTTGTCTCAATGTTCCGAGTCAGGTAAATTTATAATCATCAATCAAAATTCTTAAAAATAATATGCCTTAATTCTACCAATTTCCATGTGCTTACAAAAAGAATATTTATTTAGAATTTTTGTTTCAAATTTATTCTTATTGAAACTAATTTTGTTCCTTGTCTTACCTGGGATACTTGATATGTTTTTTTTTATATAATCGTCGAATGGCATAGGTCATAAATGGGTTTTAAATAATTGGTACACTCACAAAAAAAATTTTTTTGTTATATTTTTTATTATATACACATAAACAAAATTATAAATTATACAGAATTTAATTAATGCAAGATTGGACAAGCCTGACTCAAGCACAACATCTTGGTCAATCGTTTGCGATTAAAAATATTCTGTTAGTTAACAGAGTTAAAATAAAAGTTTCAAACGATACTGTATGAGCATTTGAATTTTGCCTTACCCAATTGATCGTCATCAAATGGTGACCGTTCAACGAATCTAAAAAGGACTTATAGTCTCTTGTGCTGCTTTTTCTCGTTTTAACTCAAATTAAAACTTAGTCAACAATTTAGAATTAAAGAAGTACGAGATTAGACAGGCATGACTCAAGCACAAAATCCTATGTAATCTCTGCACTTTCAAAAATTCCGATAATAAAATTTCAAATAAAATAAGTCTTTTGATCACTTAGGTTAGCCTCAAGGTCAAATCCCTGCGTGAATCAACAGAATTTATTTTATTTTAACACAGTTTGTACAAAATAACAAGAAATCAGGAAATAAAACAATATTTCAAATAAAATAATTATTTAATCACTTAGGTTAGCCTCAAGGTCAGATCCCTTTGTGATTTGATAAAATTATTTTATTTTAACAAGATATGTGTATAAAATTTCAAATAAAATAAAATGATTATTTAATCACTCAAGTTAGCCTCAAAGTCAAATCCTTTCGTGATTTTATCAAATTTATTTTATTTTAACAAAATGTTGTGAAATCATATAAATTATAATTGTACTTTATCAAGTTTTGATTCCTAGTAATTATGAAATTTCAATATCTCATTCACTGATTTTAAGTGTTTCCCGGGCCGATGCACAAAAAAAGAGATTGGGTATGTTACGTCAGAAACGTAACATTTCTCTTTTTAAAAGATTCCTCGTTTTATGTTAGGATCGAAAAGGATCCTCTCTAAGGGATGAGGAGAAGTCAGTGATCGAGAATGGTTATTGATATAAAGTATGTTTATTGACAATCAAATTGAGAAACGAATAAGCATCATGGAATTGGAAATCGAATTGAAATTTAGATGTACCTTTGTAATTACCCCGAGTGAAATTTGTCTGATGAATAATTGAGTACAGTGGAGCGAAGGTGGTCAGTTGAGTCCTCGTTGAGATCGTTGAGATGGCACTTGTTTGATGGGAAATTCCTTGTTGAGACGGTTGGTCTAGTCGATTCTTGATCCAAGTTTAGAGAGAATTTTGGACGGTGATTCCCCTTCACTTTCTAATGTCGTTGAACTCAGCGTCGAGTAGGAATTCGTCTGAGTAGCGGTAAAATCTGATGAGGCTGGACTGAACTCGTAATGTAGAGATAATGAAACTGGACTAGACTGAACTGAACTCGCCGTGTAGAGATGATGGTAGTGGACTGAATCTGATGTTAACTGAACTGACTGAACTCGCGTTGGTTACATTGTAGAAATCTGATGTTGACTGAACTGATCTCTATTAGAACTTTCGCTTTTTATAGAACTTTTGCAAGGTTGCCCATGGTGGGAGCAAAACAAGGTGTACTGCCTTTTCCATATTTGGTATTAAGATCGGATGAGTTGCCTTCTCTGATGACTCGTGCTCCAATGAAATTCATTGCCTAAGACTAATGTCGCAGTCTATTTTATCTGTTATTCGGTTCTAACGAAAGGTCAACTACTGTGGAAATAAAAACAAGGTGTATCATCTTTTCCATATTTGGTATTTTAAGATCGGATGAGTTGCCTTCTCTGATCACTTATGCTTCGATGAAATTTATTACCTGGCATTAGTGTTATAGTCAAATATATCAAGTCTATTTTATTTGTTATTCGATTCTAACGAAAAGGTCAACTACTGTGGAAGTAAAAACAAGGTGTACGATCTTTTCCATATTTTGGTGTTTAAAGTCGAATGAGTTGCCTTTACCGATGAGTCACGTTCCGATGAAATTTATTACTTGGCGTTAATGTCACAGCCAAATATATCTATTTAGATTTGCCTTTCGATTTTAACGATCTTCCTATTTCTTGTTAGATCTTGCTGTTGAGTCAATATAATCAAGGACGTGGTAATGTTGCCTTGATCTCTTCATTGGTTCCTTAATTTGTTTATTACTCTAGGTGGTAGAGTCGCGGGACGTGACACTAAATTCGAATCTTAGGTGAGTTTTTCAAAATTTAAAATGGCTGATCCGATATGGCGGAACCCGTTATGTAAAATTTGATATTCCTGAAATAAAAAAAATACTGCCGCATTCTACGCAAAATTTAAAATCAAAATTATTCTTGATGTTTTTTTTATTACAAGAGTTGTTTTCGAGAAAAAAATTCCAAGATTATGAGGCTTCCCGAAATTATTAGAAATTTGAGTATGTATGATAAATCGACATTTATGGATTTTTATAGTAAGATAGAGTATCAGCAAATATAAAATTCAGTCGAATTTACTAATTCCCCAACATTTATTAGTGTCTCTTTCACACTCTACCATTTATCTATAAATGTTCATCTACTTCTATAGCATAATTAGTCAGTTACACCAGTATCAGAATGACATATTATTATAATTAAGTTTCATGTATGATTCATATGAACATTATTTTATGAAGTATTAACAAAGTTTGAGGCAAAAAATATAGATATATGCAGTATTTTTTTATTTCAGGAATATCAAATTTTACATAACGGGTCCGCCATATTGGATCAGCCATTTTAAATTTTGGAAAACTCACCTAAGATTCGAATTTAGTGATGACTAAAACCTATGAGATTGCTAATTGGCAAATTTTACACCATCCTGGTTTGTAATAAAACTCGAAATATACGTATTCTACTAGCTTCATGGCAGCCGCCATCTTGAATTTTAATTTTATGGTTTAATATTGCTTCCGCCAATCACAATCGGTGAGATAAAACTCGTAATAACTTATTTGTATGATCACACTACGAAGTAACCTGGAAAATCCGAAGTAGGATCAATATTCTCAATTTCAAAAAATTTCAAACGTCCAGACGCCATTTTGAATTAGAGAACAAAGAAAATCAAAATATTTCAATGCATATTTTAAAAGTACAAGTCTCGAGAACACGTTTCTGATAAGTTAGAAGTTGCCTAAGTGTCGTGAACATAGTGAAAATTTAAATAAAAAAAAAATCGTACCCCAAAAATAGCGTTTTTTTGGGTTTTTCTGGGAAAATAAAGAATTTAGCGTCATTTTTTGAAAATTCTGACTCTGCCATTCGAAAGAGTGGCCCCAAAAACGGTAGGATATGGAGTTTCCGATCCTTTTTCATCTTTTTTCTATAAATGGTACGACATTGTAGTCAACTTGAAAATTCTGCACATCTGGGCGTTAAAGAGTTAAAAAGAGTGTCTTTCCTTACATATGACACGGCTGATGATATAATTACCAGTTTTGAAATAATAGAAAAACTTCTTTTTTCAGAGACTGATTTTTGGCACGACAACTACCTTAAGGCCATGGATTAACCTGGTCACGTGACTAGATTCCTCCTTTACCGGCATTTGAGTTTGTATAAGCCCATTTCTATAAAAATGAAGATACAGTACAGTCGGAAAGTATTAGAACAAGATAAAAAAAGTTGTTTTTGTCAGTTTATCGTATCATTTATTGGGATATTATTCACATATTCGCGGTAGTTTTGTACTTTCAATGTAGCTTCATGACTCGAAGACATTTTTAATGCAATTTTATTTTAAGGTCACCTGCGATTTTTCTTCGTTCCAAATAAGAAGTACAAAGTTTTGATGCATGTTTCGGATCGTTATCTTGTTGGAAAATGAATCAACGACCAATTAAATTGATGCCAGATGGTATTGCATGGCGTTGTAGTATACTGTGATACTGCTCATTTTTCATAATTCCTTCAATTATTTTAAGTTGACCAACGCCAGCGTGGCTGAAACAGCCCCAAACCATTACTGAGCCACCGCCATGTTTAACAGTTGGCACAATGCAATCTGATTTGAATCTTTCATTGACTTTTCTGCGAACATATTGACGCCGATGGCTACCGAAATGTTCAAATTTTCATTCGTCTGTCCATAAAACTGATTTCCACTGATCAATCGTCCAGTCAACATGTTCTTGAGTGAACTTCAGTCTTTTTTGTTTATTTACTGGCCATAGAAGTGGCTTTCTGACAGCAATGCGTCCAATCATACCTTTTTCTTCAAGCCGGCCTTTGACTGTCGTGAGCGATATTCGTGAATCCAAGTATCCATTAATTTTAGCACGAATTTCTGATGCAGATTTCTGTCGATTGCCCTCACTTATTGCATATATTGTGTTGTAACCTTTTAAACCGCAGCCGAATCGATTTTTGTGCGAAAAACAACTGAAAACCCAATGCGGCAGTTTCATAAAGCTACGTTGAACGTACAAAACTACTGCAAATATGTGAATAATTTTCAATAAATGATGTGATAAACTGACAAAAACAACTTTTTCTATCTTGTTCTAATACTTTCGGACTGTACTGTAGGTAACTATAGTTATAAACATTTATGAACAGACAGACTTGGCTTAGTGCATTTTATTTGTTCTCACCATTTTTAACTTGTTATTTTATTTTTTCGGAAATAGTGTTACACAAATGGACAATGCTGGTAAGGTAGGAATCTAGTGACGTGATCCAGTTGGTACCTGGCCTTAAAGATAATATAATTAAAGAATGAGAAAATTAATGGATGGAAGAATAAAATTAATCAAAATAATCTAAATTTGTAGAATTATACGAACAAGTTAGATCAATGTTCGCTGAATAATAATTTTTACAGATAAATGAAATGTATTATAAATGTAATATACTGACAGTTGCAAACGCTAACCACTTGTCGACTATCAATCAGCTACGTTTAGTGGGGCATGCACGAAATATAAAATAGAACATAATATTAGTTTTCATATTCAAAAAACATTCACGTCTTTCTTGTACATGGAGCAAAATTCGTCAAATGTACCCGCCTAAAAACTTTTTGTCTCCGATTTCCTTGAAAGTCCGCGAAATTATTGTCCTAGTGAACCTCTTTTAATTCCCCTAAGAGAACGTCTGTAGTACGACATAACTTCTACTAAAGCTGTCCAAATTAATTTTTTTATGGAGGTCATCAGCTTTACGCTGAAGGCAATGGTTTTAGATTTAAAAAATTATTTGAGCTTTATTTTTTAATTTTAAACATATTTTTGAGTTTTTCTCCAAGTGCGGCCGCTAATTTTTTTTTCAAAATTATGTTTAAAAAAAAAGCTTGACGTTTTCCCTTTTAAATGAGCCATGGTCGAAAGTGGGGCGAGAGAAATTGGTGGAGTTATATATATCTCCACCAATTTGTGGTCGAGAGTGGGGCGAAAGAAATTGGTGGAGATATATATAACTCCACCAATTTCTCTCGCCCCACTTTCGACCATGGCTCATTTTAAAGGGAAAACGTCAAGCTTTTTTTTAAACATAATTTTGGAACAATAATTTCGCGGACTTTCAAGGAAATCGGAGACAAATAGTTTTTAGGCGGGTACACTTGACAAATTTTGCCCCACATACATAATCTCATCATATATTCTAGATTAGTCTATAACGCCTATTATGAATTGAATTCATTCAAAATTTTTTGCATTAAAATAATAAATCATTTTAATTAAAGTATTAAATCGAAACAAAATCTAGCAGCTTTGAACGATATTTAGTATATTACTTTTAATTATCATATTTACTATTTATTTATCTACTTTATTATATTTACAAATTTATGCTGCGGCCACCAGAGGCCAGACCCCGAAAAAGGATGGGGAATGGCAGCTGGTGGAGAAGAAGAAGAAGAAGAAAAAAAAAGAGAAGAAGAAGAAAGAGGTTCCTGTGCCCTCTGCGCAGGAACACAACACAAAGGGAAAGTTGCCGAGGCGCTCCCCGGCCGCGAGGTCGGGCGACGCCATCAAGGTGTCGGCGAAGGACGGCCAGTCCTACGCCGACATCTTGAGGGAAATGAAGGCGAAGGTCGACCCCCAGAAGGCAGGACTTGAGGTCCTGTCGATCCGGAGGACCAGGAAGGAAGAAGTCCTTTTGGTCCTCAAAAAGGGGGGAGACGTTTCGGCCTTCCGAAAGGAGCTCGACCTGGCGGTCGGGGAAAGGGCGCAAATTTCAGCCCTGGTCTCGACGAGGTCCCTCGAAATTAGGGACCTCGACGAGACCGTTGAAAAAGAAGAGGTTGTGTCTGCCCTGTGCTTGGCATTGGGCAGACCAGCTTTTGAGGGGTCCTGCAGACTGCAGTGATCCGGCTAGCTGAGGCAGACGCCGCGCGTCTGCTTCAGCTAGGTAAGTTGAGGATCGGGTGGGTAGAGTGCCGCATTCGCGAGCACCTGGAAGTCGCTCGCTGCTTCAGGTGCCTTGGGTACGGCCACGGGTCCCGGGGCTGCAGCAACCCCGACAGGAAAAACGCCTGTTGGAGATGCGGCGCCACGGGACACTTGGCCGGGACCTGTAAGGCGCCACCAAGGTGCCTGTCATGCGCAGACAGGGGAGACAAAGATGTCGCCCATGTGTCGGGGAGCGGCTCCTGCCCGGTCTTCCGGGAAGAGCTTCGGAGGTTGAGAGGCAGGAATTGAAGTTCCTGCAGCTCAACCTCGGAAGGGGGAAGGATGCCCAGGACCTCCTGATGCAGACTGCCAGGGAGAGGGGGGCTGATGTGCTGCTCATTAGTGAGCAGTACAAGTGGTCCGAAAACTCTGCTTGGTATCAGGATGCATCAAGGAGGGCCGGCATCCTTGTTTGTAACCCTGATTTGGGCGTCGGGGACTTCCTGGAGACCGACGCGGGGTTCGTCTGGGTGGAGGTGGCGGGTGTGCGTGTGTACAGCTGCTACTTCTCCCCCGGCGATCCCTTCGATGTCTTTGAGACCCAGATCCTCCTCCTTGAGGAAAGCCTCCGTGAGGCCATCGGGCGATCCCTCATAGGGGGGGACTTCAACAGTAAGTCGCCCGAGTAGGGTGGAGCCCGCCTAGATAGGAGGGGAATCTTGGTTGGCGAGATGGTCGCTAGGAACGAACTGATCGTCTTGAATCAGGGCGGGGAATTTACGTTCAGACGAGGAGCGGGGGGGTCAATAATTGATCTCACAATTGCCGCACCTCGCCTCGCTTCAAGGATAAGCGACTGGTCGGTCCTCGAAGTAATAACCTTGAGTGACCACCGGTGCATCGAATTCACACTAGAACAACGGTGTCAGGCGGTGGATAAGGGTAGGGGCGGCGAAGGAAGGGGCGGCCCTCCTGGAACACGAGACGACTCAGCAGGGAAAGACTTCGCGAACACCTCGAAGAAACCAGGCTCATCGATGAGCTTGGTTGGGTCTGCCCTGCTGGGTCGTTTGAAGCTGCTGTGCGCTCGGTGAGGCAGAAGGTGGTCGCGGCTTGCGACTACTCGATGCCTCGCCGCGAGCGCAGGCAAGCCAAGGGTTCGATGTACTGGCGGAACGACCAGTTGACAGCCCTACGTCGAGAATGCCTCCCAGCGCGGCGAAAATTCACCCGTTCAAAGGGGGATGCTACGCTGCACGAGGCATGGAAAGGGGCAAAAACAGCTTTGAGGCGAGGCATAAAGAAAAGCCGACTTCAATGCTGGAAAGACTTGATCGGTGAGGTCGAGAAGGACCCATGGGGTCTCGCCTTCAAAATAGTCACCAAGAGATTGGTGTCTAGAAGAAGGACCCCGGGCCTGGATAATCCCGATCGAGTCCAGTACATTGTGTGTAGCTTGTTTCCACACGTGGAGCCGTTTCAAAGACAGGACCGAAGTTCCTGCGTGGTCCGGCGCGAAGAACTCTTCACTCTCGAAGAACTAAAGAGAGCGGGTGGAAGGCTTAAGGCAAATACAGCGCCGGGTATCGACGGGGTGCCGAACGAGATCCTCAAAGAGGTGATCGGGGCGTACCCAGAGATTCTCCTAGAAGCCTTTAACTCCTGTCTTCGGGAGGGGAGGTTCTTCGCAGATTGGAAGAAGCAGAGGTTGGTCCTGCTGAGGAAGGGCAACAAACCTCTAGGGGTTGCCTCGTCGTATAGACCAATATGCCTATTGGATACGATGGGGAAGCTTCTGGAGGAGTTGATTCTACAACGGCTTCAGGCTCTCTTGGTCCGGGAGAACGGGCTCTCGGAAAACCAGTTCGGATTCAGGAAAGGCAGGTCCACTGTGGACGCCATCCAAGCTGTGGTTAACATCGCCACAAATGCAAGAAAAGGAACTGGTAAGCGTAAGGGATTCTGTGCGTTGGTTAGCATTGACATACGCAATGCGTTCAATACCGCGAGATGGAACATCTGCATCGAGGCGATGGTGCGGAAAAAGGTTCCAGACTACCTGTTGCGAATGATAGATGACTATCTGAGCGACAGGTGGGTGATATATAAGGGCGACAAATGGTCTCTCAAGGAGGAGATGACATGTGGCGCCCCTCAGGGATCGCGGGTGGGTCCACTCGTTTGGAACGTCATGTACGACGATTTCCTGCGCATGGACCTGCCTGCTGGAACGAGCATCGTCGGCTTCGCGGATGACGCACTTGTCGTGTGCGCCGCTGACGACGTTGGAATCCTAGAGCTGAGGATCAATGAAAGTCTGTGGCGAGCGAAGCGCTGGTTGGATGGCAGAGGTCTTAAAATGGCCCCTGAGAAAACCGAGGCTTTGCTCGTTACGGACAGGAGATCCTTCCAATACCCGAGGATCGTTCTCGGAGAGCATGAAGTCCAGTGGAAAACAAGCATTAAGTACCTGGGGGTGTAGCTGGATCGTAGGCTTAGCTTTGGCGAACACCTAAAGATCGCAGCCACCAAAGCCATCCAATGTGGAGCAAACTTGGCCCGGCTTATGCCAAACATTGGTGGACCCAGGGAAGCGAAAAGAAGATTGGTGGCGAGCGTGGTCCATTCGAAGCTGCTTTATGCAGCTCCGGTCTGGGCCAATGTCTTGCAAAACCATGCTATCCAGAAGAAGCTGTTCTCGGCGCAGAGACTTGTCGCGCTGAGAATAGTTTCGGCATATAGAACTATCTCGACGAGCGCTGTGCTGGTCCTAGCGAGCGTCCCGCCAATAGATTTATTGGCGGAGGAAAGGCAGGAAACCTTTCAGCTTCGCAAGGAGCTTACCTGCGCCGACCTGCAGGAAATCGCTCGCGCGAAGGAGGCCATCCGCAAGGATGGAAGGCGCAGACTCGTCGAGAAATGGCAGATGAGATGGCATGGTGAGCAGACAGGGAGATGGACCTACCGCCTGATCCCGGAGCTCGCCACCTGGCTGAACAGAAAGCACGGGGAAGTCGGCTTTTACTTGGCACAAGCGCTCTCGGGCCATGGCTGTTTTAACGCGTACCTGAGGCGCTTTAAGAAGAGAGACGAGGAGACGTGTTGCTACTGCAATTCCCCGGTGGATAACGCAGAGCACGCTCTCTTCGTCTGCGCAAAATGGGGTGTGGCTAGGGGGGTCCTCGGTCAGGCGGTGGGTTCCGAACTTACTCCTGACACGATGGTCCCACTCATGCTCCAGTCTGAGCGGTTCTGGACGCTCATCGAGTCATTCGTCACACTTGTGATGAAGACGAGAGAACTTGATGGGCGTCGGGAGCGAAACAACGGGGAGGGCCAGTAGAAATCGCATCGGGGCCTGCACCCGCGGTCCTGCGTCTCGGGTAGACTTGGCCGTCCGCGTCGTTCGGGGGAGGAATCTGTTTGTTTCTCCCCTGGGTGGCGCGGCTGGTTATTCTTTAGTAAAGAGCGATATCAGCGAATAAATACTCTGCAGACAGGGCCGGATCAAGGGCTGAGCAACCCGGGCGGCTGCTCGAGGCATTACAATAACAAGGGCGAAAAACTGAATTTTAAATGTTGAGACTCTGCTGCTCTGGCCAAGACTTGTGAGGAGCAAGAAGGGGATAGGACGTCTAAAAGTCATTCTGCCCGGGTGACAAATACATCTTGAGCCGCCACTGACTACTAGGTTATGGCAATAGAAGTGTGAAGTAGAATGTTACATTCCTCATGCTCATAATAACTGCAAAACGAAAATGCATATGACGACTGGTGTAGATGTTATTTGTTGAAATTAAGATACATTGGTTGACAGAATCGAATGCCTGAACGATTTTATTCACTTCACAGCTCAATGAAAACTTGACCTAAGTTGATTGAAGGTCTTTTCCGCCCGCTTCAGATGCACGGTAAATCCTACATTTCATACATTTGTTACGAAAAGTATCGTATGCATCATATCCGAATAGCTTACTTATATAAAGTACGCAGCACTCGTCTGGAATCACCTGCTTTATGTATTTGGTGTACAATATATTATTTTGTAGGCTAGCTGCAGAAAATAATAATTTGGATATCACATATTCAAAAACCATAATTTATATAAAGGAGGGAAATGAAAGAAGATAACTAGACTAGACGGGTTCCGGGTGCCTGAGATGGAATCTAGAGACCTGGCCACGGTGAGGGTTAGTTTGAAAGACAAGAAGGGTGACAAAGGAGAGCTGGCAGTGACGTTAGCATACTTTCCGAGGAGCTTTTATTAGGTTGCGATGCGATTGCACACAATACAGTGTGGAATGGTACCAACATCAATGAAAGAGGATGACAACTTTGACATATGGAGAGAAGAAATAAATAACAAACTCGAGTACGGATTGCGACTTCTTCAGAGGTGAACTACAGGAGAGGATTCAAACATTTTCTGATCGATATGAGAACGCGGAAAAGCTAGATGTAGCCGTTGACTACTAAGACTGATCTATATTGGAATAAACGTCTCCAAGGACTGAGAACGGAGGTCAGGAGGATTCATAACAAGACACGGAAAGGAAAGAACCCCTCAAGGGTGTAAACCTACATGAAGGCCCGGAGGGAGTATCAGAAGTAAGTGGAAAAGCTAAAAGTGAAGGACGGAAAAGATTCTGTGAAGGGGTAGAGTGCATTCCTGAAATAGCTAGACTATACAAAATTTTAGCTAAGGATTCTGAAAAGCATTTAGGAACTATACTCCTACCATCTGGAGAATATGCGGGAACTGATGAGGAAACATTCAACTACCTACTGAAGACACACTATTCAAGGCTCCAGGGGTAAATAACATATACCCAACCTTCTTAACGGAATTTGATATCAAATAGTCTGGGCTTATAATAACTTATATTGATTTAAAGTATGAACACAATTTTTCTATTAAGGAGAGGCACCATCTTAATTTCAACCGTTTGAAAATGACATATATGTAATTGCTTCCTAGAGTTGATAGTAAAACTTTTACTAAAAAATTAAAAACTGCTGAAATTATTATATATGGGGCATAATTTCTCAAGTGATACCAACCCAAAAACGAAGTCGTCCAATCGGACTTAAAGTTTGGCTGATTGGAGTCCTATTTGATGGTACTTCCTACAAAAAAATTTTTTTGTTTTGACAAATATTTGCTGAAATAGGAGGGGTGCAATTTTCAGACTTTTGATAAGAAGCCTCTTCTTCAAACGAATATAACTTATTTCTTTTTAAATAAAGTAAAATTTTACTTCGTATGTTTTCTTCAGTCTTTTTCGTGATATTTCAACTGCTTGTAACGATTTTTGAAAAAATCAAAATTTGACCTCCATTCTCGAAAATCAAAAATAAATTTGACTTTTTTTAAAATTTGGACCCATTAAATTTTTGTTTAAAACATTTAGTTAAAAAGCTGAGATTTTTTCTTATAAAATAGCAAAATTTCAGGATAGCGTTTTTTTTTTTTGGTTTTCGAGCAATTGTGCGATGAACAACCGGATGCTCCGCCGGAGCTGAGGCCGCGCGACCGTTCGCCACCGTCTTCACGCCGGGGAACGCGTAGAACACTCTCAAGCTAATTTTTTACATTACATAATATCATACGCGGTTAGAGTAACTGCTCTCTGTGAAATATATATGGGATGTTTAGAAACCTAATCTCAAAATTTAAATATATGATATTTCATCACGTGACAGGGTTTGTTTCTTTGTCGATTTGTTTCTTCATTTGTTTCGTTGCTTCGTCACTTTTACTACTAGAGTTCCACTATTTTCGTTTCCCATAAGAGAAAATACTTTGACTCAACATAATATACAAGCATACGAGTCGGGTTCATTATTTCCAGATTTTATATGAGACCAGTTTCTTGAAGCAGGTGAAAAAAAAGTAGCCGCAGAAGAGGCCCGCGAAATTACCTCCAAAAGCAAAAAAAATCGCCACGAAACACAATTCTACGGAATAAGCTATGTTTAAAAAGACAGGAGGTTCAAAAAAAACAAAATACATCAAACTCACATCCAAATAATTCACACAGATAAACAGAAACATCACCTTTATACACATTCAATTACTAGGTATAAATTCAATAGATTTAATTTTCAAAACATATTCCAAATTAATCTTACACTAACTGTAATTCAGGCATTGTAACTTGTAACTTAACAATGACAGTCCCAACTCTGTAAATGTAGAGAGCAGTTACACTAACCGCTTATAATATTATGGAATGTAAAAAATTAGCTTGAGAGTGTTCTACGCGTTCCCCGGCGTGAAGACGGTGGCGAACGGTCGCGCGGCCTCGGCTCTGGCGGAGCATCCGGTTATTCATTGCACAATTGCTCGAAAACAAAAAAAAACACCATCCTGAAATTTTTCTATTTTATAAGAAAAAATCTCAGCTTTTTAACTAGATGATTTTTGAAAAAAAATTAAATGGGTCCAAATTTAAGAAAAAGTAAAATTAATTAGTTGAGTTTGAAATTTTTGTCATTTTTGTCACTGCCTACATTATCGGAGGATCACTAGTCGCGTATCAGATAGGATACGTTGTCGACAGGTGTCCTCGTAGACAATTTCAAACTCTTATATCGCAAATAATGCAAATAAATTCAATATTTAAAGAATTTGAAAATCTTTCTGTGGAAAAAATGACGCTTTCGACTGCGCTGGGATTCGAGCCCAGGTCTTTCGATTGCCACAGAAAGATTTTCAAATTCTTTAAAAAGTAAAATTTTGATTTTTTCAAAAATGTTTACAACCAGTTGAAAGATCACGAAAAAGACTGAAAAAAACATATGAAGTAAAATTTTACTTTATGCAGAAAAGAAATAAGTTATATTCGTTTGAAGAAGAGGCTTCCCATCAAAAGTATGAAAATTGGATCCCCCTCTATTCCAGCAAATATTTGTCAAAACAAAAAAATTTTTTTGTAGGAAGTACCATCAAATAGGACTCCAATCAGCCAAACTTTAAGCCCGATTGGACGACTTCGTTTTTTGGGGTGGTATCACTTGAGAAATTATGCCCCATATGTCGAATGTGTACATGTATACTCAGGATATAATTTCAAAATTTCTTCAGAAGCATATAATTCTTTTCAAAAATGCATAGGTTTTTCGCAAATATATATAATATAATATACATATATATGACATGCAGTTTCAAAATTTTAAATGTAGGAGACGCATTGAAAGAAAATAAAGGAGTGGAGCATACCTAGAAGAATTTATCAACATTTCGAGATGTAATTTCATAACATAATTATATATTATATAACTTTCTTTTATTTAAAAATGGAAACTGAAATTAAGATCTTTTTACACTAGAAAGAATTGCATTTCAATTAAGGATCAATATCTGCCTCAATATAAATCTAAGTCCGCTCTGTCCCCTAAATTCTATTACTATCTGCATTAAAATTTAAATCTGTTCACGTCAACCTTCGCGCTCAAAGAATGGAAAGAATAAGAAGATAGGGTAAGCGCCGGTGACTAAAGTTGGCTACCTTTGTATAAGAAGAATAATTTACACAAATGTATACAATTTTCTGACAGCAGAACATCAATTCGTCAAGGGAAAAAAGTAGAGATTCAAATGCATGAACAAGTCTAATGCTTCTCTTACAGCACTATTTTATATAATTTTTCATTGAAAAAACCATTCCATTCAATCTACACGAAACATCAGAAAAAAGTTAAAAGCACAACAATAGTAGAAAGATCACATTACGTGTTATTATGTTGAGTTGATTTTCTTATGATTACTCTACTAACTCAATCATATATCAAATTTTACCTCATGAAATGCTTTTTAGAACGTTACAAAAATAATCATAATAAGCAGCCGTAATGTCATTCTTTTAAAGAAATCAACTTCACACTTAATCAATTTTTTTCTCTTTTATATACTGCAGTAGGACCCCCATATAATATTTTTTTCCTCATAAAGATAAAAAATAACGCCCTTATAACGAGCGGAGGCCCCGCCTTGTACTCCCTCTACCGATCGAATTTCATCGCTTCATTGTACGGGCGGACGAAAACAGTTGAAAACCGTGAAACAAACGGCGGCTATAGAGTAGGAGATGTAGAGGCGCAAAAAATGAGATCCCACTACTGTTTCTAAAGCAATAGTGGGATCCCTTCCTTTCCTCGTTATTGCTCGTTATAAGGAGGTACGGCCAGTTCCGATTTATTCGTTATAAGGGGGCCCTACTGTAATTCGAAACTTCTATTATCTTTATCACATATGTAATCAACAGTCATAATATTTTTCAATCTCTCTTATGATTAAAATGTATTATGTTTTATGAGTAGTTTGTAGAATATGAATATAGTGTAAAGACTTTAGTATACCGTATATAAACTGGTATTATTATTCTTATTATTACGATGCATGCTGATTCATCTTTTATATGTAATTAATGATTCATAATGCTCTTCAGAGAAACTTTTTACAAATGTTTGTAACAACGATCATAAAACTTATGCATCTATCTTCTTTATTCCAAATTCAATCGATGTTTATAATAATTCTCATTCTTTCTATTTTTATTATATACCCAATCAATAATCATAATGCTTGTAAATCCACCTAATGATTTTCCCTTTTACTATCTTATAAGAAGTAAAAGGTGGTCCAATACTAAACAAGATCTGAGCTCAGCAATTTAACTTATACGCAATGACAGTTAAGTTTTGCCACCTTTAACCACTAATTGAGCATTCCATCCAATTTGAGAGAAGTAAATATCAAATTGGAATTATCCATCAGCCCTCTAAAAGGTTTCAACATGAAATATTAACGCAGAATCAACTCAATAGAAAGTGCAATTAGCGAAGTCAATTGGTTGGACTCAGCTGAAGGTGATCACAAGATGAAACCCATAAAAATAAAAAATTTTGAAGTTATGTTAGAAAGTTTTTTTGAAAATCCTTTTTCCTCGAAAAAATACAAAGGATATTTGTTGGTACTTTTTTTCAATACAAGCTAATGGCAGGCACTAAAAAAAGGGTATTTCGATAACACAGGTCTCGATTAAACAAAGTAATGTACTGGACAGTGATCATAAGGTCGGATGGCAGGTTAGACAGAGATTAAAAACCAAAATTTGAGAGTCTACGTTCTGTTAAAAATAGTTTGTCCAGTAAATTAACGAATTATTTATAATCCGTTATTATTAGAATATTTCTTGCATACAATTCAATAGAAAAAAATATTCGTTTTTCCATTAATACGTGTCGGGTGACCGGTACGCTTACCCTATGGTACACTTACCCAATGTCCTAAGAAAAAATGATCGTGGTACTCAAAAAACTATGAGAAAACATTTTTTTAATTAATAAAAATGTTAATGCCTTTCTAGTTAACGAAACCGATTTTGGATTTTTTATTCAAAATGTTCTAATGGACCCTATAACATATTTTTTACATTAAAATCCGCTTAGCTGTTTTTGAACAAATTAAATTTCTTGGTATGTTTGTATAGTTTGTAACATCACCACTTTCCCCCTGGTTGCCAGACGCTTCAGTCAGCCAGGGTTCGATGTGTAGGTCAGAGCAGGTGTGCGTTCACAGGCCTAGTAAATCGGTTATCAGACCGATTATCGTCGTTATTAATTAATCTCTGTAAAACAAATAAAAATTTTGTTATGTTAATGAATTGGCGGTTTACACTTGGTGTTATAGCTCAGTTGCTCTCGGGGGCGTGTCCACCCTAAAATCTCGTCCGGACGTTGCGTCTGTGGTATCCAGGGGGCCGAGGGTATTGTTGTGTTAGTCGGTCGGTCGGTAATTCGGTCCGGTGAGACGGTCGGTTCAGTGTTCGCATAGTGTGGACGTAAGCGGCCCCCACCACTGACCCGTGTGGATCCTCACACAACCAAACGCGGCGTGTCGGTGTGTCCCCACTTTCTAGCTTCAATTTTATGCTAGCGGCTGTTGAACTAAGATCAAGAATTATGTTTCTCTCGACTTAGTGTGAAAGATGCGCGAAGCAGACGACAAATTCCAAATGATAAAATATGTAGTTCAAGATATTAGCTTTCTTTTTTGATATTCTGATAAACACTTACCTAAAATAAATATCTGAAAGATTTTTTTGAATTTTAAGATGATTTAAACACTTGAGAAATAATTTGTAAGTAACCCAAGTAACACAAGATCATCTATTAGACGTCTAAAACAGTTTTTTGAGAAAAACGGGAGAGCTCTAGAAGACATTCCGATTTTCCGCCGAAAGTGGTATTAGACGTCTAGTAGAGATCAAATTGGCCACTACACGGAAAAAATTTGTCGCTTAAAAAGCCATCGACTTTGTGTAATACTTGTGGATAGGTTAGAAAGTCGACTAAATATTATGAACCTCCTTATTGAAGAATATGATAGATAATCGCTGGAAATGTAAAACGTAAATTCGAAAGTTTAAGTGACAGTCGCGGAAAATTTAAAACACCGTGGGTTGGGTTCCATTTTCTCTAAACCAGGCCTTGAAAGTCTAAGTGAAAGTCGAAGAAAATGTTGAACAGTGTAAAAAGGAAAATATTATTTTCTGTAGTATGATCCTGCACTTATGTAGTTAATTATTTTTCACTTCTACATTACCTATATAATCCTAATATGAACTTACCATTATATTTAACACTGTAAAACATTACAGAAACGCAATTTTTCATAAACACTTCGCAGCACCGAGAATCGAACGCTTGCACGCACGCACGCATCCTAACCCAATTCTAATCGCACACCCTAACCCGCATAGCCGATACATGTCGTGGAGACTTGTGTAAAATATTTGGATCACATTCAGTTTGAAGGCAAAACTAAAATAATAGATAAATTTCAAATTTGACGTAATACACTTTATCAAGGTAAACATATACTTACTCGGAACTAATTCTTCAATGTAGGCTTCAATCCAGATTCAAACGAAACCAAACGACACGTAATCTCAAAATCTAACCAAAATTATTACAGAAACATAAAGCCGAGCTGCATTGTCTGCTGTGCGATGCTACGAATTACGTTTCTGCGCATCGCTTTTTGCGACTGTCGAGAAAATTTTAGAAGACGGCATATAAAATCTAATGGACTTTAGAATACAATTTACAAAACTATTTGTTTGAATTACTTTCATTTCAGATTATTCGATAGTCTTTTAAAATCTATGACAAATGAATCCAAAGATTATGAAATTTTTTATTACTTAGAACAGATCAGTTAGTGTTTAAAATACATTTATAATAGTAAATACGCGACTTTTTTTCTTCGACCTGGTTTTCTAAAAGTTATTCGACTTTTTTCTACTATTTCCTAAAAGTCATTGAAACCTTACAAGACTTTCTCCGATTTTACTTTTTGTCCACGACTCTTCGAATAGTCTGTTAAATTTTAAGCGACAAATTTTTTCCGTGTAATTCGACTATTTTTGGCGTCTAGAAGACGATCGAAAAAAAGCATCTACAAGACGTCCTTATGTTGTCTTCTAGAGGAGTGTCATTTGATGAGTTTTAGATTGTTTGAAGAGCTCTATTAGAGATTCTTAAAAACGTATTCCAGTCCTCTTTAATTGAGGTCTCTGTTAGAGGTTGTTAAAAATTTGTTGAAGCTTTCGATAATCTATTCTACAAGACCATACGAAAATCGTCTTTTAGACAACAATTAAAAACTCTGCTAGAACAGGTAAGTAAATATTTCCAAGAGCTCTAAGTTAAGAGCTCTAGAAGAGGTATGAAAAATTGTATTTTAGATATTAACAAATGGGCTAAAAGTTATATCTTTACTGTTTATTTAGATATTGGTCTCAAGATAAATATCTGTACTACATTTTAGGCTTCTATTTGTAGAAAATCTCATGCTCAAATTTAACAAACATTTATTACAGTTTTCACGATAATTACAATTCATCGCTGGAAATTTCAGTATCGTTATGTTCCATTATGCGCGCTTTCTTTGCCTTTTGTATGACTACGTCCTTCTTGTCTTGACGTTTTTTACTCCTTTTTGCTGCATCCTGGATTCTCGTATTAGTGCTCGTAAACCATGTTTTAATCATATTTTCAATTTCTTCAACCGTTTTCTTAAATTTTTTCTTTGCAATGTCTGAAACAAATAATTATTTATTTCGTATTTCTACGTATTGTTACAATTTAGAATTTCGCAACTATAATCACTAAACCCCTTATTAACTTGACTGACGTTAATATTTGTGCAGAACATTTTACGGTCCCCCTCCAGCTGTATAAAAGTGCAAGTTCATCTGTGAATATGCTTTGAAGCATATTTTTAACAGCCCCCGAAGTTGGTTCACTCACGATTTTGCCTCTGACATAATCCTCCTGTTATAATAGTACATTTTTCAATTAATATATTTTATATCAAGATTTCGAATGCTATTCATATCAGTAACTAAAAATTCCGTGGTTAAAAAATTTTCATTCCGTATCTATTACAAATCTACAAATTTTTCTAAATAGTAGCAATAAAGAAAATGAATCACGTATATTACAATACAGACGAGTCTCATTACAAAGTTTTAATTCTTCTTCAAAGAACTACTGACTTAAGGTACATAATAAATTTAACAATATACAACACTTCAAATCACGAAATTTTTCTTCACATCTTCGTTTTGCAGAAGTGTTTCCAGCCTTTCCACGAATTTTGGATCTTTTATCGGCACCATTTCAATTATGTCATTTTGAGAATTGTTCAGATTTACTCACTTTGCTTGTTTTTCATTTAATCGTTGTTGAATTTTCGCGTTGAATTGTACCTGTTTTGTTATCATTGAATTTATGACTTGTAGCAGCCGTTTAGCTAAAAACCATTAATAAATTGCAATTTTTGTACAAATATAATGTTTTGTTCGAATTTTTAGTTCCATTTATCGAAGTCTTGTCAGAGACCCCTATAATAGCGTTTTCAGCTTCCTGTTCTGTCACTGCAATTTAATTATTATATGAAAAAAATTTCGTTTAATGAAAATTATTTCAAATTCTTCAAGATCTTACTGTGAGTCATGTGAAATTCAAGAGACTTAAACATTATAGGAATTCAATATCGTATATGGTAAAAGTCTAGATTAGTTAACTGATAACGGAGCTAATTTATTGATTATTTTTATGATTCTTGCAAAATTTGAACTTTTGCGGTTTGACAAATCATAGCATTATCTGAGTTGAAATGATTGAACATTCCTTACTGTTATTATTTTTTGCGATTGCGAACATTGAAAAGAAACAATTACAAGTTTTTAATTTTGTGTTTAGTTCAAAGTTGCATTTTTAAAAGTATTCTTTATATTTCATATTTTAAGTTTTTACCAAAAATCCCGAGTAAACTTTCAATTTTTTTCTTTTTCCATTCGCTATTTGGCTGCAGTCGACAAGCAGCTTTAATCAACAATTCTTTCAATGTTTCATACTCAGGGAGAAAAACTGTGTCTTTATCTATGAGCCATAAGGTTGGAACAACTTTTTATCCAAGGAAACATGCTTTCAAGGAACTCTCAATAGTACACATAATTTCTACTAATTATCCTTATAATATGGATGTTAATTGACAGTAATAATTTGAAGAATCATAAACAATTCGAATTGAAGATTGGCGATGCAGAAAAATCAGACATATTTTACATTGAATAGAAACCAAATGGAACGGACAATTTTTGAATTACGGTAATCAAAGTGATTATAGTTTCTTTATAATTGTAAATATTCATAACTTTCTGAACTCGTCATCACGCAATGCAGTGTGCAAACAGGGAATAACAGCAAAAAAATTTTTTTCCTTTCGTAATGTCAAACACATGCATTTCTCCTGAATTTCGATCACTGGCCACGCTAAAAGCGCTGATAAATTTTTTGCGCAATAAATATTAGCTTTCATAGAAGAACAGGGTTCACTAAAGAAATCAGTGAGATCTACAAACTTGCGACCAATAACTTAAGAACTGATCCTTTGTTTGTCTCCGCAAAATTTTCAATGAACACAAATGCGCCATTAATTAAGCAATAGTTGTTCGGAATTGATGTAGTTAAAGTATAATTTTCAAAATTGTACTTTCGGTACTGTTTCTTGAAATTTCCATAAATCAGTGGACCATCCGAATGAGCATCTAATGGCTCGATATTTCCGCCTGTACTGCGAAATGAAAATCTCACATCGAAGTGAATCATCGAAGAGTATGTATTGAAGAGCTGCTCGAGTGGGTTGTGCGTTTCATGCTTTGTTTTTTTTTTCAAATGAATATGCACTAAAAGTGTCTAAAGGACCTAAATTTGCGACAACTTCTGGTATATGGTTGATTGCATGAATACAACTGGTCACATGCTCAGACCCGTACAGTTTTGGAAAATCGTCGACAAACTCCTTGAGATACAAGGAAGCTAGTGGAGTTTTCTGAGCTAAACATAAAAATCGCAATTCCAGACACAATTTAGTGAAATGTGACAAAATAGGACTGTCTTTTTGTAGAATCACTCTCATAATGACGATACCTTCGCAGATTGTGAATAATCTAAATTGAGTCGCTTTCCATGCACTGTAATTAGCAATATCGTGTACTTTTCTACCGAATTCCATACGTATATGGAAAGATAAATCTTCCATATATTCTTCCAGGACCTCCATATTGCGTTTGGTGAATAAACGTACTGAAACGGGTCCTTTGTCCCATAAAAAAAATAATTTTTTCACGATATTACTGATTAAGTGCATGGGATTAAGAGGAACATTCGTTACTAAACCGAAGCCTGGGATATCCAAAAGTATTGATGTTCCTTTTTGATACTCAGGGTATTCTTTAGTTCGCATGCCTACATCGATACGTTTTTCGTAATCGGTGCCAGAGAAACACACATGATGCTTTATGTAATCACCCTCTATCACGAATTTGGGACAGCTAGAGTATCTGCTGTGTCCTTTTGTTTTTAATGCCCATTATTTAGCTGGAAAATCACAGACTAGCGAGTGGAGCAAAACAAATATTTTTTTCCCTTCGTATAGCATGCCATTGTTAATAAGAGAGGTCATTTCATGCGCAAAAGCTCGAAAATATTCGTTTGAATCCAAGGGTTTGGATTTTCCCCTATAGCAACGGATGAAGAAAATTACATTTGTTTCCGTTACACGTCCAAGTAAAGGCCACAACTGACTGAGACCACCAACTGGAAGACCGTCAGTTGCAATTTGCAGCTTTAAATGGAAAACATCTCTATACCATTCATGCTTCAAGAAATATTTTATGCCCTGAGCTACACCAATATAAAAAAATTTACCGGAGCCCATACTTTCAATTTCAGCTTTGCGAGGAGATTTTAATAACGTTCGAGCAGTTTTTGGTAGATCAACCTCGGGTATATGAAACGTGGTGATACGAAGCAAATCGGTCACGTAAGTCTGGGGAATTTTGTGAGTTAAAGCCCACCTAGCAAAGTCATAAGCGTAGCTGTTCGTTTTCACGGAACCTGCCAAGTTAAACATGACATTTGAAGAAACAGGAGCACTACTGTCACTGCACAATACAGATGCATTGTAATCAATATGAAGTCCAAGTATTGACAGTGTTTCTGTTTCAACGTTTTCAGTTTGGGCAGAAGTTTTTATACGAGTAACTTCAGGATGACGCAACAAATTTTCAGGCGGAGATATTTGCGAGAATTTACTCGAATCTAGACTAGACAATTCTGGAGTTATGATGCGCAGTGAATCTGTACGACATTCATTTTCCAGGTGAAAACCAGGAATTCGCAAATTTTGTGTAACCGAGATTACATCGTTTGGAGGATCAGTTGTTAAAAATGTTTTCAAATTTTCTCTAGCAATTTTGTCTTTTCTGCGTTGTGTTCTATTTGAAATTATTCCTATTTTTCTTCGTCATAACGGAGCCATGTTTTCGAATTTATTTGGCAACATCTACGGAGAAATGTATGTGTAAATTGCCATTACGTACATCGTCGGTGTAATGCTTAGGTTTAAATTTTTAAAAAATAGACTTTAAATCATCCCACACTTAGAGTGTTTTCGATAACGATTAACAGATTTTATATGATGAGAAAGATTCCCCGGAACTGTTCCATTGAACAAGACTTGTTCGGCTCAAGTTTTCATTCGCTTCACCTAAATTATTCGCTGAAATATTTTTTACTTTGATTCGGCAAATACTTACATATAATTCAAAGTTCCGTTTGAATACGGCAAATACTTACATATAATTAATTATTTATTCTGGGAAGCCAATTTGTTGTCGATCAATTTCGATCAAAAATGCATGCGAGCTTTCCAGAATTGGTCATTTGGTGATATCAATCGATTTTATCTCTGAAAACAAATAAACTAACCATCAAAAATTTACAAAGAGAACACGCGTAAAGAAATAAAATTATAATTACGCTCCACGTATGTAGATTGTTGGCGAAACTAATAATATGCATGTATGAAACTAATAATAAAATGTGAAACACGTCGCAGGCAAATGAAAGTCGTACAAATTCTATAAATTGCTCGGAGCATCAAATTTTCGCAAAATTTATTCTTTCACTTCCGTTTTTGACCCACACATACACACATTTATATGCGCATATATACGCACCACAGGAACCGGTAGTAATTATTGATTTTCATTTCGACCCCACATATCTACACACACATGTTTTATATTACCGCAGAGAGCTGAAAAATAAAAGACATTAAGTGTTTTGTTTTCAATCAATGTAGTGCAATTAAAGGTTACAATCCGTATTCTTTTATCGATTTTATGCAAGAAAATAACCTATATTAGATTTTAATCAGCATTTTTATTTAATAAAAGTGAAAAAGGATGGCGCGAAATCAAACGGAAAATACGCAGTAGTTATTTTCGATAATACGGACACTAGGAATGAAGTTCCTGAATCATGGATTTTTGAACGAAATGGAAAATCGTTCACGTGGTGGCCCAAAGGCAAAAATGTAATGTTTCATATGTACTAATATGTTTATCGTACTGTGCCAGATAAAGAACAATGGGATTGTTATCCTGTGACAAAAGAGGGTGTTTACGGTAAATTATTTTTTTATTCTAAAACATTTTCTGAATCTTCAACGCATTGCTTTACATCATTCCTTTATTTACAGATTCTCATGAAAAAGCTACAAAAAAGCTATCGACAGTGACAACTGTACAACCGATTCCGAGGATATTGGCCGTGGAAAAGAGCTTGGAACCCGAGTGCTATTATAAAGGACTCAAACGAAAGTCTTTCCCACAGATTTTTCAGAATTTGGAATCTCGAAAAATCAAATCATGGTACGTGCTAAGCAATAATGACTTACTCCTCCAGACAAAGCGTTTGCAGTAAGAAAAATTGAATGAATTTTGTCAAAACTAAAACAATATCATCTCGTTTACATTTTCACAATTATTTAAACATTTAAAGTGCATATAAAAAATTACGAAACACAAAATGATAATCTAGAATAATCTCGAAGCCCAGCGTATGACATTCGCACTTGGTGTTTTAGCAGAATGGGTGCTCCCTCTACTTGGGATGATATCGGACAGTTTACCGAAAAAAGGAATAAGGGAGACTCGAGTGTACATGTATACCTCATTTTATCAAACAAATACTTCCCTTGCGATCATGGCAAGACTTCTCAAGAAGTCTCGTCAAGGTCACAAGTTCTGAAAATTATGAGAACGGCACATCGAAATAAAGTTGGACAATATGTTTCAAAATTAAATACGTTTATTTACTTTTTAGAAACAGAAATTAAAAAAAGCCGAGTGAAAGTAACAACAATTTTGGAGAAAATAATCGATGATGCCACAAAAGTGTCTGCGAAGTGTGACAATATTTCAAAACTTTTTCAAAATTTGATAGAAAATAACGCGTAAGACAATTACTGAAATGATTAATTGTTATTTTGTTATTTCTGAACATAATTGTATAATTTTGTAAATTTATGATTCAGATTTTCAGAAGAAATTGTTGGATTGTTGATGGGCAATTTTGATGAAATCTCTGACTCACTTAAACACTTTTTCAGAAGCCTAAATACTTTGGAAAATGACGACAATTTCAAAGAAAAACTGAATTCAATTTTAACAAACTACTCAGGTGCTTGCGAAAAAGAATTTGAGCTGTATTTTGATAACTTTCAAAACTCAGAATTCCTCATGATCGGACACAGGTAGCTGCATAAATTGTACATTTGTAAACAATTTTCAATCTATACTTTGGAAACAAAATTAGTTTTTGTCCGTTTTAGAAAGACCAATTTCGTACAAACTGTTACTTAAAAAAAAGTTTCACAAAGACAATGCAATAATGATTTTTTCAGTTTCCAATTGAACATTGCGAAGGAACTAGGAGGAACTTCTAGTATTTATCAACATTTGTGTGCACCTTTCGATTGGATGCAACTATTAAAAACTCACTTAAAAGCCTTGTATGAAAGTTGCATAAAAACCGACTCATTAGACTGCACTGTTATTAAGAAATGCTATGAGATAACAGAGAAACTTGCAGCAGCAATTTATTGAATAATACAAGATAAATGAATCATAATAAACAAATAAGCAGAACTGAAACCCTTATTTTGTAATAAGCATATAGAGACGTTGTTTAACGTTTTGTACATATTTTATTTCATGGAAATTTATTTATAAGTGCACCCTTTTAAATATTTACAGGATTAGTGCACCGCTCTCCCAAAAAAAACCAAAAATTTTTCAGGACATTCTTACTAAAGGTATAAACGAGTGGCGAAAAAATGATTTCGATTCCATGGGAGATATTATATGCATTGAAACAGTCAATGTACTCATGAACCATAAATATGACGAAGTTCATTTGCTGTTATCCCAAAAAATGTTGGTTATTTTGTCCCACAGACAACTATGCAATGATTTTATGTGCAAAGTTAGTATTGACAAAATTTCGTCTCCATAATATCAAGATCCAAATCAAAGCTAATAAAGTACTATAAACAATTCTATTAAAAGCATTACGGTTCATATTTTACTGTCGGAACGTTGTATTTTTTTTACTCTAATGTACTTTATTTTTGCTAGTAGCTCTGTTATTGCTAATGCAATATTTATAATGTATTATGATTGGTATTGTGATTGGTGATTGGTCTTGTCTCCTTGCACTAATATGCAAATTCATTGCAGGAGAAGTTCAATTTACAAGACATAGTCATCTTTTCGTGTGACCAAAATATAGGAAGTATATTAGAAATAAAACGTGAGCTACATATTGATAATTATATTCGATTTAATACATTCGAATATATTAATTTTTATTACAATGTTAGAAGATACGTATAGTATGGTATCAAATTCATGATTTTTTCAGGTGGTGATGAGAAAGTCGTCGTGTTTTGTGTATCGCGAAACCAATACAAAAAATTGATAAGCCTCATTCGCAAACAGCATGATGCCTTTCGTAAAATAATGAAAATGCTTAACAATACTCAAATGAAAAAGCTACCTGGTTGTCACCAACTAAAGAATCGGCATGTTAAACTAGTTGGCATAACCAATTGTACTTTTTCAGATGGGTAGAGAGTGCGCCTATCATGTTATCAATCCAAACTTGATCATTAAATATTTTCAGAGAAGCAACAGGATGAATTAAATGATGTTCAAAATATATGTACCGCGATGGAAAACCACAACGTATTAGTGGAACCAGAAAGGACAACTCATAATGAACCTTTCCGTGTTCTTTGTGAATCAAATCGCGCTGAAAGTACGATTCAAGCATCAAACTTAATTGAATTTGTATTTGCCTTTATAGTTCTATATCATGATCAAATCAATATTCCAGAGAGTACGAGCTGTTTAAGCGATGACGACAATGAACTAATGAACGCTGTTTACGATCTCGACAAATTGCAAAATTAGGGTATAGGCTTATTTGAGAATCTGCAAGCTGAAAGTGGTGATGATTGCGTTGTAAATGATGCAACTGCAAATTTTTTCGAAAAAGCATTGCCGTGCAAAACAGAGGAAGAAGTGATGATACTCGAAGCTCGACTTCAAGCGTCGACCTCAATGTCTGGAAAATTTGTATGTATCACGATGTCCACGCTCGAATACAAAAATATATTCACAAAAGACAACAAAAAAAATTATAAAATATCCATAAAATACAATAGACACTAAGATATTTGGAAAATAATTATTAAGGTAAATGTCCTTATATGACGAAATATTTGAAGAGCGAAATCATGAAAAATTTTTTGTAGATTTCATTTGTCCGTGATTTCGGTGAAGGAGAGAGTATTGTTAATAGAGCTATGATGCGAATCTTGACTAGAGACGTAGCTGCAAAATTTCCCTGGGATGGGACCGATAAAAAAGCATCGTTCGAGACTTTACATTTGAAAAGATTGATATTTGGTAATTGTATGTTAATACTCTTTATTAATCATTATATGACTTTTATCTTATATATACAGATCTTATATTATACAGATGCGATGTCGTCGAAAGTGTCAGCCAAAAGTATCAAGGCAAAAATTCAAAATTATCTCCGTAATTCACCAGCTGTGAGTAAAAAAAGGGAAATGAAAGAAAATTTTGAAGTCATGCGAAACAGAGTACCTTTGAAAAATGTTGAAGCCGTAATGGCAATGTCAAAGAAGATCGAGGAAGAACCCGTATACCGAGACGCTGCACGTATTTATTTCTTAAGTATACTGAATTCGAACGAGAATCAATTATAGAAGTTTGTTTTTTCAGAAAGAATATTTCAAAACGCTTATACTCGACGATGTGAAAGGCAGTGTTGATAATATACTGAAAAATGCACTATCGAAAAAATTGGCAAATGTGTACAGTTAGAACAAGGAAGACAAAATCATGGCCAGCGAACTTCAATTGTTGAAACTTATAAAAAGTGAGTACGAAATTTCTTTTTCAGGATAAGGAACGGATATCCTAATTTCTGGAATTCTTTACAGTAATATTAGTAGAATCTTTTGCACATGATGAAGCTCTTTTGGATGTGGAATTAAACCAGTGGTTCGACAAGCAAAACACGAAAATCCAGGATGCAGCAAAAAGGAGTAAAAAACGTCAAGACAAGAAGGACGTAGTCATACAAAAGGCAAAGAAAGCGCGCATAATGGAACATAAAGATACTGAAATTTCCAGCGATGAATTGTAATTATCGTGAAAACTGTAATAAATGTTTGTTAAATTTGAGCATGAGATTTTCTACAAATAAAAGCATAAAATGTAGTACAGATATTTATCTTGAGACCAATATCTAAATAAACAGTAAAGATATAACTTTTAGCCCATTTTTTAATATCTAAAATACAATTTTTCATATCTCTTCTAGAAATCTTAACTTAGAGCTCTTGGAAATATTTACTTACCTGTTCTAGTAGAGTTTTTAATTGTTGTCTAAAAGACGATTTTCGTATGGTCTTGTATAATAGATTATCGAAAACTTTAAAAAAATTTTAACAACCTCTAACAGAGGCCTCAATTAAAGAGGACTGGAATACGATTTTAAGAATCTCTAATAGAGCTCTTCAAACAATCTAAAACTCATCAAATGACACTCCTCTAGAAGACAACATAAGGACGCCTTGTAGATGCTTTTTTTCGATCGTCTTCTAGACGCCAAAAATAGTTGAATTAGCGGCCAATTTGAGCTGTAATAGACGTCTAATAGCACTTTCGGCGGAAAATCAGAACATCTTCTAGAGCTCTTCCGTTTTTCTCAAAAAGATGTTTTAGACGTCTAATAGATGATCTTGTGTTACTTGGGAAAACTTATGGTTCAATAAGTGTTTAAAGTCTCAAAACAAAATATCGATTTATAAATTTTTTAGTCTTGTGAATAAGTTATTTTCGATTGAAAAATTATATGGACGATAATTCATATCAAGATAAGATAAATCATGAGATTCAAATTTAAGAAATAAAAGGTTTGAATAAAGTACTTTAGAAAGTTTTTTTGAATATAAAAATGCACCTTTTTTTATAATGTGTAGCATCTTTTCACATGACTACTTGAATATACAAGTGTGAACAAAAGAATTCAATTATTAAAAAATATCTAAATTAAACATTGAGATTGCTTTCTTATCAAGTAAAATTGACAAATTTTATAATAATAAAGTACTAAAAAAATTTTTTTTGAATACTTCGTAACTCTCATATGGCAATTTTAATATTTAAGCGTTAATAAAAGGTTTGATTTAAAAAAAAAATTAATAAATGGATTTTATTATTATAGTTGTCAATTTTGCTTCATACTAAAGAAATCTCAAGGCGTAATATCGTATGCAACATTAGATAAAGTTTATATATATTTTAAAATAACCAAACCTCTTACGTTTACTTGTATATTGAAATAGTCATGCGAAGGATTTAAAGTATTCTAAAAGCTTTTCCAAAGCATTTATATTGAAAGTGAATTGATTTTGATGATGACTCAACAAAATTCCTAATAATATCATAAAAGTTAATAAAATTCTGCATCTAATGAGCTCAATTTGAAAGAAAAATGTTAACTTCACAAAAAGATACTACAAAAATGTACAATTTTGATATTTTTTAATATGAAGAAGTTATCTTACATAAACTATGGCCTGAAAAGTAAGTCATAGTTTTTTTAGCAAATAAATTAGGATATTTATCGAATTTTTTTCCTGCATACTAAAAGTCGTAAAATTTCATGATGACCATAGTCTATACATTATTTTGAGAAATCCAAACTATCAATAAAATGTTAATAACTCAGAAAAAATTAACAATTTAAAAAGTTTTTCGTCACATTTCAAAAGTATGCCTTCATAGTATTTTGATAGTTAATCAAAATATTATTGGTATTTTTTTTCTGTATACTATCTTAGGGTCAAATATGATACAATAAAAGTTGTATAATTTTAAAAAAGTGCAACTTCTTACAAGATTTTTTTAAAAATCAATGTATACCATACTTTAATGAAATTTAAGGATATTAATCAAAATATTGACTAAAAAGTCGTAAACTTTCATGATGACTGTAATCTATACATTATTTTGATCAACAAGACCACTTAACAAAATTTCTGTAAACGTTTATGTAAGATAACTTCTTCATATTGAAAAATATCAAAATTGTACATTTCTGTAGTATCTTTTTGTGAAATTAACATTTTTCTTTCAAATTAAGCTCATTAAATGCAGAATTTTATTAACTTTTATGATATTAGTAGGAATTTTTTTTAAGTCATTATCAAAATCAATTCACTTTCAAAATAAATAAAACAACAGGTGAAATAAAAAAATTTGTATTTTCTTTATAAAAATTAAGACACTTTAACAGAGGCTGAAACAACAGTTGATGAACATTTAATTACCGATGTGTAATTATAAAGTAATTTCCATGCCTGTATAAATGTATCTAAATTTGCATAAGAAATTACATCATGAGATTTCCCTGACATGATGTAAAATTGAAAAATATATCATGTAATAAAATGCTTCGTTTTGAAATACTTAAAATCCTTCGCATGACTATTTCAATATACAAGTATACGTAAGAGGTTTAATTATTCTAAAATATATATAAACTTTATCTAATGTTGCATACGAAATTACACCTTGAGATTTCTTTAGTATGAAGCAAAATTGACAAATATAATAATAAAATCCGTTTATTAATATTTTTTAAAAATCAAACCTTTTATTAACGCTTAAATATTAAAATTGCCATATGAAAGTTGCGAAGTATTCAAAAAAAATTTTTGTAGTACTTTATTATTATAAAATTTGTCAATTTTACTTCATAAGAAAGCAATCTCAATGTTTAATTTTGTGTGCAAAATTAGATATAATTTAGATATTTTTTAATAATAGAATTCTTTTGTTCACACTTGTATATTCAAGTAGTCATGTGAAAAGATGCCACACATTATAAAAAAAGGTGCATTTTTATATTCAAAAAAACTTTCTAAAGTGCTTTATTCAAACCTTTTATTTCTTAAATTTGAATCTCATGATTTATCTTATCTTGATATGAATTATCGTCCATATTATTTTTCAATTGAAAATAATTTATTCACAAGACTAAAAAATATATAAATCGATATTTTGTTTTGAGACTTTAAACACTTATTGAACCAAAAATTTTACTTAAAAATTATTTCTCAAGTGTTTAAATCATCCTAAAATTCAAAAAAATCTTTCAGATATTCATTTTAGGTAAGTGTTTATCTGAATATGAAAAAAGAAAGCTAATATCTTAAACTACATATTTTATCATTCTGAATTTTTCGTCTGCTTCGCACCTCTTTTACACTAAGTCGAGAGAAACATAATTCTCGATCTTAGCTCAACAGCCGCCAGCATAAAATCGAAGCTAGAAAGTAGGGACACACCGACACGTCACGTTTGGTTGTGTGAGGATCCACACGGATCAGTGGTGGCCGTTTACGTCCACGTTCTGCGAACACTGGGTCGGTTCACGACTCCCCGAGGAGACCTGGGTGAGGTATCAGCAGGACTGCCTGATGTCACAGATCGCCTTCATATATTGGCACTTGGCTTCCAAACAAAGAGTGGTTCGGTAACATCTGGTATCGCTCGGCCACGATGGGTAACATTCGGTAATATTTAGTTACTTTTCTGTCAGGTAAGTGTGGTGGACCTAGATTTCACCTGAGCCGCGCCCAGTCAGGGGCAGCAGACGCTGGGTGTCAACTCACATCGAGAGCTGACCATGGGGGCTCCCTTCCCTTTAACGCTCGGTGTGGCCGAACAAGGACAACCGGTGTCGTGGCGTCTCACCCAGAGATGTATTGAGTGAAGCTCAGTCACAGGCATCTGACGCTGAGCCTTCACCCATGTCGAAAGCCGGCCATGGGGGCACCCATTGGTCGACGTCCATAGCGGCATCTCCGGGTGATCTGACGGTCAACACCAGGTTTCGCCCGGTGAAACACCTAGTCAGGAGCAACTGAGGCTGGGTGCCAGCTTCCACCGAGAGTCGACCATGGGAGCACGCATCCGTCGACGCTCGGTCCGATTCCACGAAGTGTGCACACATCCTGAGAGGTATGCGTGCAGCTCGGCGGTCGGTGGGGGTACTCACGTAAGTAACGGTGGCTGGAGTACCCCTCCAAGCGCTACTGTAGGGGAGCTGCGGCACAGTAGCTATAGACGGTCCGTTAAAAGTTTCTAAAAAAAGCTTTTTTATAATTGAGACTAACAGGTTAAAAATTTTACAATAGTAATAAGTTACCGATAAAATATAAACGCAATTTAAGCTGGTCAACTTTACCATGCTTATCCTATTACGCTCTTTTCACAAAAAATGTCAGTCATTATGCTATTGTAGTTTATTATTAAAACCACTTAAAACTAATTTAATTTAAGAAAAGGCTGCTAAGTCGAAAAAGTTGGTTTGGAAATCATTATGCAACTTTTATTTTGTGGTTTCTATGCACGAAAAATGTCATGTGGCAGTCATGCAATTTTAATGAATTAATTTATTTGACCTAATCTCAAGACTTATTTAAGAATCCTCTGGGAACAAAAGGCATATTTTAAGCCAGAGAAGACTGGAGCAATAAGATCTCAGGCGACTTGGGGAATAGGAAAGAACATGAAGCTGCAAAAGACGTTTGCGACAAGTTTAGGATTGGTCAAAGCAAAATGGTGAGTTTTGCAGAATAAAGGACTGTTAAGGCTTGGAGAATCCAGACCAACGAGATCCTACTATGACGTATCATACTGCTCTGACTGTTTATGAAATAATTTTTTAAAACTTACTGTGATGTTGCAAATGCATTTTCCTTGATTGTTTTGATAACGTCTAAAAACCTAATTTTTGAGGTTAAAGTATGCCCATGGAAAATGAAAGGCATGCCGTCAGGGCCGTCCCAACAATCCAATTCTATACATCGACAACCAGCTCTTAAAGCTCTGACATAAGCTTGACAGCTGCTTATACTGCTTATTTGATCTCCCATCAAATACCTGAATAACATGAAAACAGAAAACTTTATAAATAGAAATAATAAAAAAGTACATATGTTTAATTAACGTCATGTAACAAATTGGTCACGCGACTGTCAAGAAAGAAGCTACCGAGTTCAGTTTTGCAAATTTATTTTGAAAATAATAGATATAAATGTTAACAAAAGAGTAAGGTTCCATTTTCAATTTATAAAAATATATCTGAAGATTTAAATACATAAAAAAAGAAGAATGTACTTTTGTATATGCTTCTGTAACGCGGTAAACAACGTTAAATTCTTTTAACTCGATCGACAACGACAGGATCGAGTCCAAGCCACCTTTTTTTATATGAAACACGAAATTGTCAGGGATAGTCTGAGAGCTGCTTGCAAAATTCTTTTATTTTATTTTTTTTGCTGGCCGTTTTTCTCTTTTTGTTTCATTAACACCAGCTTGAAAGGCACCGCCAGGAAAATCGCTCTGTTGCCATCGTACGTCAGAGGGGTTCTCAGGCAAGCCACAGAGGGTATCACCGGACAAGCATGGCATCTGAAAAGTGACCACGTGCTGCAGCCAATGGTCTCCAACACCTTTACAGCGATACCGTTATTATTAATATAAAAAGGATCTATTGAGTTAGAGTCACTTATATTATGTATTGTATATTATATGTGTGCGTAGCTCAATTGAAACTATTGTGTCATGTAATACAAACTCTTCGTAGTTTAAACGCACCCCTCGACTTTTTAAGCCAATGGGGCAAGCTGACCGATAGGCGCTTCAGCTTATTAGTTGCCTGGCACCGTCGACCTCACAAGACGAGTCGCCCGCGCAAACCTGAGTCTCATGCGCGTGCGCCAGCCTTTCCAGCTGATGTGATAAAACTGCGCGACACCTTTCGCGCGCAGCTTTATTCTGTCGTCGTCAGCAGAGTAGCAAGCAGCCAAAATATATCAGAGATTACATTGCGCTCAAATGGACGTCACCAATTTCGATTGGGAGGAGTTGAGGCGTGAGATTGCGGCCAGAAGCCCGGTAATTAGTTATATAAGAAGGTATCATATTTGTGCAGATTTTGAATGGAAATTGAAATTGACTCTTTTTTTTTCTTACAGAACGCTTAGGGATCTCCTGTCGCCAAAAAATAAAGTTTTAACAATAGAGTCTTTCCGACTATCTGTTGGCACTGGCTTAAGATACGTAGTTGCGACTAACTAACATTTGCAGCACCTGCAGTGGTGAAAGTGTATAATCACTGGTAAAAATTGTGAAAAAGAAGTAAAATATAAGAAGAACTAATCAAAAACGCTTTTTTCGTGACATCATCGAATTATCGACTTCCTATTGAAAAAATCCTCGAGTAAATCCTCATCCGAAAATAACACGAGGATTTCCTCAAGGAAATCCGCAAGGAATTCAAAAATATTCGTGGATTTCCATATGGATATCTTTGTGTTATTTTTCATTTAAGAGCAGAAGCAAATAAGACGTCATGAACACCTTCAAATGTTTTCAGCCCTTTTTAATTCCGTTCCATGAGTAAGAAAAAAATTTCTTAAAATGAGTCCTTTAACTTCTATTTGACTTGGGTGGTGAAAAGATGAATTTTCTTGACACATTGGGTATTTTGATTAGTGTGTAGAGGATTCAAGAAGTTAAATCGATAAATTTCTCGAAATAAAGATTCTAATCATCGGACTAAATAATTAAAATAATCTTTATGCATTAAACCACTTTTAGCTGCAATAAAAATTGTTTTTATACTCACGTATTATGAGAAGAAGCAATCCAGTAATGTGATAAAGGTCTTGACATATCTTGATAAACGTGATCGTACTTGCTATCCCATATGTCATTTTGTTTTGAGAAAAGAAAACTTATGAATTCAGAGAAAGTGAAGTAGGGTTCCTGTACATCCCTCTGTGGATCCTGTAAATATTCTCGAACAAAGCGGGATGCTTCATGTTCACTATTTCCAAGAGGATCTTGCTGCTCCACAAGGAGAAAATTTTGAAACTCTTGTAATGTTACAGTTTTTCCTGTTTTCGAGTAAATCAATAACTTACTCCAATCCATCAGGTCCTAAAATGCAAATACATAAAGAATCTTCTTTGAATTTGGATGCATTTTACCGGCAGCTCAATCAGTTGGAAGTAAAATGTAATCAGTACGAAATTTGAACTATTATAATTTCACTGAATTAAAGAATAGATAAAGGAGGATTTTAGCTCCTACGTGAAATTAATTTTAATTTTGACGCAGATTAGAAATTCTGTCCCCTTTACAGTCGAATGAACAGGTCCAGAGACTGCTTGTAGTGGGAGTGTCTCTCTTGTTAAGGGGTAACACCACTCTAGAATTTTTTGAAAAGTCATGGCCACTTAAAGCAGTAAGAAAAAAGAAGAAGGGGTTTTACAATTAAAAGGGAAATTATATGGAGTAAGAATCGCAGGTTGAACGTAAAATAAAAAAATCACACATTTCCCCTTACAAAAACTTTGAACGCATTTTTCTCGAAACCATGTTTTTAAAACTGGACGAACTCAAAATTCACTATATTTTTGTCTGGCCGTCTTGAAACTTTAACTGTATATACCTTCATAGTTTTTTCAACCAAAATTATTTTTTATCCTTCAATATACAGGGTGAGGCACATAAAGTGTTACAGAACGATAGCACTCAAACTATTAATCATATCCAAAAATGTTCCAGACAAAAGTTTTAGTGTTCGAGAAGGTCATCATACTGGACCACCCTATTTTTTTTATCGGTGGAGGCACTGAAGCTACGTCAAGGTCATCTCCACTTTTTTAGATGGAACCATGTATATTTTTCGATGAGATTATTACCAATTTTAAGACCAATTCAGCGACCTACAACGCAAGGTCATTCTAGTCACGCAAAGTATGAAAATAGTCTAAAAATCACTTTCATTTCTTTTCATTTCTTACGATCCCATAATAATACGCATTACCTTCTAATTTGAGTATATCAGAACGCGAAAATGAACGATTTTCAAGAATATTTTGTTATGTTGATGGTGCTGGGGGAATGCCGTAAACATTACAGAAACTCGCAAGATTTGTATGCGGCTTGCTATCCGGATAGGCAACAAAGATCGCAAATGGATTTTAAGCGATTAGCTGACCGTTTCTGTCGCTTCGGTACAGTGAAACAAACACGAGTAAAACGTCGACCAGTTGTTGATGGAAATAAGGCAGCTGCTATCTTAGCTTTTGCTGCACTAAATCCACATGCGAGCAGCATGCAAAGGGAAAAAAGAGTGGAATTAGTCAGCGATCTGTCTTAAGAATCTTACACCAACACAAGTTCCATCCGTATCGTATGTCATAACATCAGGATTTGGACGGCAATGATTTCCTAAAACGCGTCAATTTCTGTAATTGGATTCGTAGAAAAATGCGCACAGGTGTCTCATTTCTAAGTCATGTGCTTTATTCTGATGAAGCTAACTTCGAAAATACGGGAAATGTGAATAGGCATAATATGCATTAACGTACTGCCTCAATTAATGGAAGACGTGCCCTTGCATGTTCGCATGAACATATGGATGCAACACGACGGTGCATTACCCCATTATGCTCTGTGTTCAAGACAAGTGATGAATAAGATTTTTGATGAAAAGTGGATAGGAAGAGGCGGTCCTGTAGCTTGGCCACCTCGTTCGCTAGATCTAACATCATCAGATTACTTTTTATGGGGTTTTGTCAAAGAACGTATAATGGCGGTAGCACCTACCACGCCTGACGACATGAAAGAAAGAATACGCCGAGCATGTACCGAAATTAAACCACAAATGTTGGCTGAAGTTAGACGGTCTTTTCATCAGCGAATTAGCAAGTGCTTACAAGTCGAGGGTCACCACTTCGAGCATCTTCTGCAGGTAGACCCAAACCAAGGTTAGTGGATCCTTTGAAAGTGATTAACCCGACATGTTTCGATTTTTCGACTATTTTCATACTTTGCGTGACTAGAATTACCTTGTGTTGTAGGTCGCTGAATTGGTCTTAAAATCGGTAATAATGTCATCGAAAAAAAAATACATGGTTCCATTTAAAAAAGTGAAGTTGACCTTGACGTAGCTTCAGCGCCTCCTCTGATATAAAAATAGGGTAGTTAAGTATGACGGCCTTCTCAAACACTGAAACATTTGTCTGAAACATTTTTGGATATGATCAATAGTTTGTGCTATCGGCCTGTAACACTTTATGTGCCTCACCCTGTATATACAATATAGTACTAAAATCAGATTTTTTATTTATTTTATTAAATTTCCGAAAAATATTACTTAATTTTACATGATTTTCGAGCCGCTAGAGTAGTGTTACCCCTTAAGGTAAAAGTTTCTATAAAGTAACATAACGAAGGTATTAAGGTGACGATCAGGAAGTAAGAAGGTTTCAAATTAATTAGTTGAGTTTGAAATTTTTGTCACTGCCTACATTACCGAAGGATCACTAGTCGCGTATCAGATAGGATACGTTGTCGACAGATGTCCTCGTAGACAATTTCAAACTCTTATATCGCAAATAAATGCAAATGAATTCAATATTTAAAGAATTTGAAAATCTTTTTGTGGAAAAAAAGACGCTTTCGACTGCGCTGGGATTCCAGCCCAGGTCTTTCGATTGCCGGGGGTTCTTTACATTATATTTAAACATAAATTCAATTTTTGAACTTTATATTTTCCTACTAAAATCATCGCGGAATAAATTAATATTCCCTTACCTTGGTGCATTATAAATTTAACAAGATTACTTAATTTCTTATTGAAAATTTTTCCAACATAAAAACTCTAATACCCCTAATAAGAGTAATTTTGAGAAACAAAAATTAAATATAAAACTAAAATTCTTTCCATTTTATATCATGGGGGGCCATTGTTATTTTTAAATAAATAAATGATGAATTTAATAAATGTAAACAAAATTTTACTTTATTACTGATTAGAGCACAACTTTACCAGAAAATAAATAAATGATGCAGGCAAGCTCTAATACATTATGATACTTCATTATTTGTGCTCAACACATACAGAATCAATTAAACTCTAAATGAAGTAATTTCACTCTCAGCTTCTCAAATTAAGGAAAAGTGTGATCTTTATAGAAGTATTAGGTGCACAACTAAGTTCCAGCTGTTTATTTTTATGAAAATGCAACTTTATTGTGAAAAAATGGTTACAAATGAATCATTCAAAGTATTGCCTATCGTTAGCTATAACTTTTGCCCATCTTTTTGGTAGACCTCGAATACCGTTACGGTAAAAGTGTTCATCTTTTGAGGCTATCCACGAATCAAGCCATTTTTTGATGTCTTCATATCAGTGGAACTGCTGATCAGCCAGACCATGTGCGATCGACCGGAACAAGTAACAATCGGACGGCGCAATATCTGGGGAATACGGCGGGTGGGGTGAGACTTCTCATTTGAGGGTTTCCAGGTAGGGTTTAACGGGTTTGGCAACGTGAGGCCGAGCGTTGTCATGCTGTAGAATCACTTTTTCGTGCCTCTGTTCGTATTATCACGGCACGTTGTTTTACTTAGAGCAGCATCTCCGTAAACTTTTTGGTTCTCTAGATGCGCTTTAGTCGCCGTTTTCTTCAAATGGAAGAAGAAAATCAACACTTCCCGCAAATGACGATTATTTGACACAAAATCAGACATTTTCACACAACCAAAAGTATATGATGCCAAAACAAAATCACTAATGTGTCAAAACGGTTCGTTTACTATATGTCTAAGCTTCGTTTATGACGTTTTGGATATGTCAAAATTGACTAGCATTTACTGCTGGAGCCATTTATTCACAAACAGCGGGAACTTAGTTGCGCACCTAATATATTTGCAAATATGGACAAAACAAAAGAAGGCAGAAAACAAATGTGTATTATTTGTATGAGAGTAACCCTATCTGGCATTTAAAACTGCATAAATATTTTCAAATTATTTCAAGATTGGTTAGCACCAGTTAAAACAGTAGTAATAAAAATTCATAAATTCTCATTCAAACTTAGAAAAAATACAATAATTATCTAAAATGTCTATTAAACTTACTATCTCACATTCAATTCACAGAATATCCAGAATAAACAGGAACATATAACAATATTAATTACAAACCTATACTAATCACATGTAATGTGAAAACTGTCTCTGCAGAAGTACAAATTATAATTATTTCGAGTGTGAATGCAAAAACAAACTTCAGAATTTCATTTGTATAAATTTTGAGCTTTAAAAGGTGCATATACTCTTATGTGGAGATTGAACATTTCGTAAGGTTGACAGCTATTTGAATTCAGGTACCACATTTTTTCAGGAAGATATTGCCAAATATAAAATTTGTCTGAAAAAATATTCTAGATGTATGTTAGTACCTAATTATGCATATTTTTTTCATTATTACCAACATATAATTGTCACATCCCGCGACGTATTTAAATGTATTTAATTCGCACAGGCTAGGTTTAGTAAAAATCTATGAGAATATCATGAAAGAGGAATTAGAAGTAGAGAAAAGAAGAGGGGCCCTTCTCGTACATATGTATTGAAATAAAGTTCTGTAAATAATAATTTTCAAAACTGTCGTAGACTGCATGTTAATTTTCTAGAATTGAAATTGAAATTCGACACTCCAGTTAGTTTTCGTAAATTAAATGAGAAAAAAATTGGAGATTTGCATCCTCTACCTATTATACACGATAAACTTGCTTCTCTAGAGAAAGGAAAACTACTACCATTTTGCCTTTCCAATTGAAGAAAAAAGTAAGCACAATTCATCCGAAACTCTAAATAATATAAAATTACCAATCTACTTATTACATTAAATATCTCTAAAATTAAATTTACGATCAATTTGTATTTTAGAAACTTAAAAAATCCATCACATACCTCGGAAAGAAGTAAAATTAATTTTTGATTCAATTTTTTCAAATTTAGCCACAAAAATTATTATTCTTATTAACAAGCTCATTCTTTAGCATTACACGGAAAAAATGTGTCGCTTAAAAAGTCATCGACTTTGTGTAATACTCGTGGATAGCTTAGAAAGGCGACTAAATATTATGAACCTCCTTATTGAAGAATATGATAGATAATCGCTGAAAATGTAAAACGTAAATTCGAAAGTTTAAGTGACAGTCGCGGAAAAGTTAAAACACCGTGGGTTTCATTTTCTCTAAACTAGGCATCGAAAGTCTAAGTGTGACAGTCGAAGAAAATGTTGAACCGTGTAAAAAGGAAAATATTATTTTCTGTGATATGATCCTGCACTTATAGTTAATTATTTTTCACTTTTACATTACCTACATAATCCTAACATGAACTTACTATTACACTTAACACTGTATATTACAGAAACGCAATTTTTTATAAACACTTCGCAGCACCGAGAATCGAACGCTCGCTCGCACGCACGCACGCACGCATCCTAACCCAATTCTAATCGCACGCCTTAACCCGCATAGCCGATACATGTCGTGGAGACTTGTGTAAAATATTTGGATCACATTCAGTTTGAAGGCAAAACTAAAATAATAGATAAATTTCAAATTTGACATAATACACTTTATTCTGAAAAATGTACAATTAACAAAATTTTAAAAATGCCTTACATTTTCAAAAAGTTACAACTTAAACAATTCTTTTTATATTTCAATACTCGTTATAACTTTGTTAATGTAAAAAAATAACTATAGTAGTAATAGTAATAGTAATAGTATTATAGCAATAATAATAATAATAATAATAATAATAATAATAATAATAATAATAATAATAATAATAGAATTTTAAGACATTTTATAATATAACATTAGTATAAATGAAGAAACGCCATCAATCCGATCTATCACTTTATTTAAAAAAAAGAAGGATTGAAATTCCTCTAGCTTTCGACCCTCAATTTGAGTCCTTTTCAAGAGCTGTCAAAATCGTATAAATTCTAAAATTATTTAAACATTCATCACTATGAAAAATGAATAAGAAATATTTTTAACAAAAACAGAACTTACATAAAAGGTCAGTAGATAAATCATGTCAAAAAACACTTATTTTTCATAAAATGTCAATAAAATAAAAATTAAATTAAATTAAAAACTACGTGTAACGACCAGCACAAGCTAGAAAATCTTTTTTTAATTGAATCAACAACCAAATCTCGAGGAATATTAGTAAATAATGACTTAACATCGAAAGAAACCAAAATGTGATCCTCAGGGAGAACAATATCTTTTAATTCATTAACCAAATGTAAACTATCTCTCACATAGCTCGAAGAGTTAGGAACCTTTTTCAAAATATTTTGCAAAAAGCTAGCCATATTATAGGTAGGACTATCAAGAGAAGATATTATAATTCTTAATGGATTATCAGGCTTATGTATTTTGGGTAACCCATACGCTCTTGGTAAATTAAAATCTGTGATGTTAAGTGACCTGAAAGTTTGCAAAGGTCTCGTTTTTGATTAGTATATTAAGCCTACGTCTTCTGGAAGATTTATTGATTTTAACTCCAGTCATCCTAAGTGTCATAAAGTCGGACTTATATGTCATTTGGTTGATAAAGTAGTCAAACTCTCGGATAAAGAATTTCATGATAAAAATTTGGAGATAGTTAAAAGAATACTTTACAATAATAATTTTCCAAAAAAATTTGTTCTGGGTCACATAAAAAAAATATTATTTAATATTAGTAGTAAAAATAATAATCCAGCAGAGTCGTCACGTAATTTTTCTCCTGAGAGTATTCTTTGTGTATCGTATATTGAAGGCTTATCAGAAAGACTGAATAAAATTTGTTCTAAACATAACATCAATGTAGTTTATTCTGTTAAAAACCAAAAGAATTCTAAACTGATTATTAAAGGGAAAGATAATCTTCCAAAAGATGATAGAATAAACTTGGTCTATAAAACTGAATGTGACAACTGTCCAGCTGTTTATGTGGGTCAAACTAAACGCAAGATTTCTTCGAGAATCAGGGAACATTTTAATAACATTTCACATCGTTCTCAACAAATCAGTTTAGTCTCTGAGCATCGGTTGGAGAAAAACCATGATTTTAGGTGGAATGATGTGAAAATCCTGGACATTGAACCTAATTGGAAAAAAAGGTTAATTTCTGAAATGATCCACATAAAAACTAATCCTTACAATATAAATAAAAGACAGGACACTGAGAGTTTGAATCCGTTATATGATTCTTTATTTAAAAAATTGATGAAACAGAAATAATTCGATTTATTTTTATTTTTAAACTTTTATACTCGATATTGCCATCTTATTTATTGTTCTCCGACCTCTCTGTTTCTCATCCTCGATTGTATTTGTTTAGTTGTAAGTTAGTGTCCGCTTGACTTCGACCATGATATGTGCTGGTCGTTACACGTAGTTTTTAATTTTATTTAATTTTTATTTTATTGACATTTTATGAAAAATAAGTGTTTTTTGACATGATTTATCTACTGACCTTTTATGTAAGTTCTGTTTTTGTTAAAAATATTTCTTATTCATTTTTCATAGTGATGAATGTTTAAATAATTTTAGAATTTATACGATTTTGACAGCTCTTGAAAAGGACTCAAATATTATACAGATGTCCAACCTTAGGACATTGACTCTTAACGTCTGTCAATTTCAACTAAAACTTACTGGTGGTACCAACTTTTGTCAAACGGTGGAAACTTATTTGTACACCTGATACTATATGGACTTGTGAGACAGAAATGCGCCTTTTCGCTATGGGGAGAAATTCTAACCTTCAAAACTGCTAAATTTAGAATATCAGTCTAAGTAAGTATTAGCTGTTTTCGAAAATCGTCTTTGGAAACATGGACAATAAAAATTCACTTTTCACATTCGAATTCTCAGGAATTTGGCACATTAATTCGCATGAAAAAGACTTATTGTTATGTCTCAAGCGATTTTCGGCTACTATCGCAAACACTTGGAAGTTTTAGAAATGTCAATTTTAATCTTTCATGTTCACGTTTTTAATTCATGCTATTCCAAATAAGATAAATCCACAGTTTCGACCCTTTTTATACCTACCCATACTTACCATATTAAATTTTCATAAACTTCTGTTATTTTATATTATTTCTACTGTTCATAAATAAAATTATTTTTTCAATTATTTCTTAGAGGCCACTTACAATATTTGAGTCCCAAATCCTTGAGCTTAAATACTAATTAATTGTATTGTCCATTCTAATTTTTACTTTTCTTAAGTATTAATAGTAAATATGTAAATGCTTAATTATATTAATGCAATGTGAACAAATCATACTGTACTGCATATTTCCCTAAAGTAGAACAGTAAAAAGCTAAACTTTTCTACTGATTATTATAAATATTAATATATAAAGTTTATCCGTCTAATAATTGAACTAGCCAATATCGACATTTCTAAACTAAATTTCTTAAGTTGTTAAATATTGTTTCTCATTGGCATTGAATATTCTGATTGAATATCAAAAACATGTTAGGATTTTTTATTTCAATATTTTTTTAATGGATTTTTTCATTTTAAGTGGTTGTATATTGATTCTACAATATCTAAAGAAAAATTCGATCTATAGCAATTCATTTCCTAAAATCCGCAATGTTAAATTTTACTCCAAAAGAGTCAAAAGTCACTCGACAAGAGAGGAAATTCGCTTCAAAGCAAAAAACTTCATTTTTATGACTTAAATCGACTCAAAAACGAGGGTCAAGATTCCACTTAATGAAATTTGCAGAATTCCACTCTCATATAACACTTTTTACTCTCTTATAGAAATATGTCTATCCACATTTGAGTTACAGTACTTTGACCCTGGCTTGAGTAAAAACTCACTCTAGAAAACTCAGAAAGAATCTCTTCGGGAACTTGGACAAACTGTTGATTTTTTCCATAAATTACGTACTCACATTCAAACATAAAGTACATAAATGCAAATATGCACTCATACGTACATAAATTATTTTAAAAAATCATTTATACCAACAATTTTTAAATTACATTTTGAAATTTTATACTAACAGTTCTTTTATTTGGAAACTCTTCAACTTGAATGTATATAATCAAGATTTCAGAATATCTTATTTCTTTATTTTGTAAATTATAATCTTTAATTTTTTGAAATTTAATTGTTTAGCATCTGTATTTTTGAATTACCCGTTTTAAGTAGCTTCCCTCTATAAAAGGATCAGCTAGACCAAGTAGAAATATTAGTAGTCTGTATTCTACTTCAACTGGTCCTTTCATACAGGGTTTTTTACCAAGCGCGGTGCAGAGTAACTGTTGTTTTATCTCTCAAAATGCACTCATTTTTCATGTCCTTTTAAAAATTTTCTGATTTGATAAGTGTTTTAACGCTTTTTTTTTATTCCAATATTTTCAAAAATACTCAGTCTTTTTACATACAAAGCAAACACTCATGGTTCGTTGTGAATATTGGATACAGCACAACGAACAGCCGAGTATGAACTGCATTTTTTAAAGGAAAATGAGTAAAATCAAATTATCCTGTGATGCAGGAATAAAATCTGTAGAAAATTAGATTCTCTACAACTTTTATTCAGACACTTTTACGATATCGCTACCACAAAAAAAAAAATTCCAAACTCATTAATTCTCAATTAATCGGCTATATTACGTTAAATAATTCAAATTCTGAAAAATTATATGGATTAAAATTTGTAGAGGATATTTTTCTTAAAAAAAAGATTCAATTTATTTTTGGTTAAAATGCAAAATTTAGCTGTTATTACCCATTGAAAATTCCACCTTACAATTCAAAATGGTGGAAAAGATGCAAGGAGTTAGTGGTCGAAAACTTGGATTTGAGCTTTCTATAAGGAACACTAACGCATAAAAAAACTGTCCTCCCTCAATGAATTTTAAATAAAAATTCTAATTTTACTGTACTATGTCATACACTCGAGATTCCCTCCAAAAAGAAGCTCGAGCATCGGAGTGTTCTCTGCAGCGAGCGCGAGAGGGAACTCCTCCACATCCTACTTGTTTTTATGCGCGTTACTGTTTCAAATTCGAGCGCGCTTTATCCCATAGTAGTGGGGGAAGAGGGGTCGATCAGTAGCTCGCTGTAGGGAACGGTGACGCGCACGTATAGGGGAACGCTCGTTGGAAGGAATCTCGAGTGTACTATTATATGTTATGAAACTTGATAGTACTGATATTGCATATTACAAAAATTTAAAAGTTAAGTTTAAAAAAACTATATTTATTAAATATATCAATACTGCTTTGGCAACTACTTGTACCATTTACCGTTGTCATAATTGAGCGGCCGGATGCAATAATCGGCCAAGCGCTCAAAAACCCGTAAAAACCATTGGGCAAGTTGTGACGTCACGTATAAAAACTGAAAGTCCGAAATCACGTAAATAAAAAATATAGTATTATAGAACTCCTAAAATTAAATCGAGGTTGTATTGAAATTTCTTTTGTAAAGTCCATACTTTTAACAATAAAAAATAAAATCAACAGATTTTTCACACTAGAAAAACCGTGCTTTTCAATGCATAACTCGACGAAAATTGGTTGAGTTATTAGTGAAATTAATAGTTATTGATGTCAATCTACTCATGATGCTTCAGCGATGCCTACACGCTATTTAAAGTGGTAAAAAATTCATAATTTATTAATAATATTTTAATTTAAAGTTGAAACCATGTTTTTCCCTCTCCCAAGAGGAAAAACTTTCGGACTATTAGTGCTATGAAAAACTTTCAGCGACAAATTTGTTCCTTAATAAATGAGGCAATTTTTCACAGATTGGGAATCAATCAACAATTTCAGACGCATATTCTGACAAAAACTGTTTTTTCTTAATCGGCTTATCATCTCTAAACTTTAATAACAATAGAAATATATATATATATATATATATATATATATATATATATAAATAGAAAAACATGGTTTTAACTTTCAATTAAAATATTACTAACAAATTATGAATTTTTTACCACTTTAAATAGCGTGTAGGCATCGCTGAAGCATCATGAGTAGATTGACATCAATAACTATTAATTTCACTAATAACTCAACCAATTTTCGTCGAGTTATGCATTGAAAAGCACGGTTTTTCTAGTGTGAAAAATCTGTTGATTTTATTTTTTATTGTTAAAAGTATGGACTTTACAAAAGAAATTTCAATACAACCTCGATTTAACTTTAAGAGTTCTATAATACTATATTTTTTATTTACGTGATTTCGGACTTTCAGTTTTTACTCGTGACATCACAACTTGCCCAATGGTTTTTACGGGTTTTCGAGCGCTTGGCCTATTACTGCATCCGGCAGCTCAATTTATATGAATAACTCAAAAGTGTGTCTCATAAAGCATACATTTCCATATTTTATCATTTAGTGCTAATTTCGAATAGTCGTTTTTCTTATCAATAAAAAAAAGTATTATAACTTCTGCGTCATAAGAGATATGCTCTGATTCACTATGAAAATATAAATTAGGGAATTACTTAATACGCCGCTTACTCAAAATCCACGCAGTGTAGCATAGGGTAATCGATTTAAAACTCTGTCATTTTCGTGTTCCTTATCAGCATAGCTTTTCCCATGCAACTTTTGACATGATTAATATTTTTAAATCATCGAAATCTTGCTCTTCTTCATGATGACAAGAGAAATGAGGGAATATGCAGAAATATTTATATTTTTTCTAATTGATAAGAAAAATAATTGTTTGAAATTAGCACGATATATATATTATATATATCAACACACGTTTGAATTATTTATATTAATTATGATTAATAAATGATGCGAGCAGTTGCCAAAGAAATATTGATAAATTTAATAAATAATATTTCTATAAAGCCTTTATTCTAATTGCGACTTTAGCGCCGCTGGACGATCCCCAAAACAGTGTTAATAGACACATAACATACAGGGAATATCAAGTTTATTTCGGTATATTTTATGATTTCAACTTTGATATTACAAGTATATACTGAGACGGCTCAGCCGCACATCATTTTATAATCCCGCATATCATATCATTCATAAATTACAATTCAATCACACCTGATCTCATAAGATAATTAAAAGATAAACCTTATCAGGCTGTCACGTTAAGATGAAAGATTTAATTCGAAAAACTGAAACAGATCAATTCGGAAATCTTTATTTAAGTTTGGCACGTTTCCTTGATCAAGGGCCGTTAGGAAAATTGCGCAACCTGTGAGAGGATTTAAACCCACGAAAATATTGACACTCGTGTCTAGCCGTTAGACTACGGGTCAAGGCCGGTTACGAGACGACGACAGGTGAATTGATTTTCCCATTCTAACACTCGTGTGTTCTCTTTCCCTCTGATATCTGATTGCATGAAAATGCAAAAGGGCATTTTTCTAGCAAACCAGAAATGATAAAAATATGGGACAAGGTTTATTGTAACGCGTGAGGAAGCGCGCACCATTTCAAACGGGTAAAATGGTAAAAGGAGCATTAATGTATAAAAAGATAATTATTTTTATGAACTTTTTTTCTGAAACTCCCATTGGTTTCCCATTTTTGATGATCTCAAGTCAGGACAGTCATGTGAGCCCCCTTCTAGTGAATTTATGGGAAGTGGGAAGTTAATAACCGCGAATCAAAGAAAAACCGAGGTGACGAGCACGGTGAAAAATTACCGAAAATCACTTCGGTCTCAGCACCTGCTAAAGGTAGGTTCGAGGGACCACCCAAATCCTGGAAAAAAGTTGCAACTTAACGTTGCTCCGAGTTTCCTCAGGATCGACACTGGTAAATTAGGAGATAGACTTAATAATTGTTTCGCTGCATTTTAGCATCAGCGAATCATTTATATGAAGAGATTCTCCGTATATGTACACCTGCCCCCCGTGAGTAATCAGGAGTTTGTTGGTTCGCGTAGTCGCGTTTCATCTTAGAAAGAAGGAAAAAGGGGAATTTAATTAACTTTTTTAAAATAAAGCCTAAAAAAGGGAGGCATTTTTTTAAACGTATTTTTCGAAATCTCGAGTAGTGATTCCCTTTCTACCTAAAAAGGGGAAGGGATAGCTACTCGTCACTCTGCATAGCTACACCGAAATCAACGTGAAAAAAAATCGACTTCTTACCCACCGTGGACTTAGTCGTTTTTTCTCGTTGTTCCAGAGGAAATTACACCCATCTACCTTCTGGAGCTGGCAATGTGATTTTAGTTCCTCTCCAACTCCTTTTGAATTATCCATTGAGATTTCGAAAAACACGGGATTATGTAACTTTGGAATGCAGTACAAAAGTTTTTTTTAAACTGTCGTCCTATATGACGTACTCGATATAATGCCAACAAGCTCAAAAAAAATTTATTTTCAGGCTTTAGGGAACACCCACAAATTAGAACGTGTGTTTTTTTTTCTGCGCAACTGTGCGAATTTGGGGGTCAGAATTAAGGGTTTCTTTTATTTTTTTAGATTTCGAAAAACTTGCAATTCCATAATAAGGAGACAAGGATTTTTTTTACGCAAAAGGCTCAGTCTCAAAACATAAACGTGAGTTTTTTCTTCATACCCTGAGTCGTTCAATAAGAAATTTTATTGCGCAAAACCTTCCCCCTTCGTGAAACCCAATTAATAAACTTAAAATCTGCAAATATTAGCCAAATTAGGCAATAAAAATAGTATAAAATAACTTGAGAATAAACGCTAGAAACCGCCAAAAGAGCGAAATGTTTCAATACATTTATGTTTTATAAATCATATGTAATAACGAGAATATTGTTTTTGAAAATTTTATTATTTATGATAAAATGAAAACTTTTTATATGTGGTGCTACCGCAGTAGGTAAAGTTCCATACTTTAAAATATAAAATAGTAGAATTCAATGACTTCAAGCAAAATTTAAAAACCCTTAGGCATATTTTACAATATAAAATTCCAAATTTTCTTACATCAATTCAATTAAGTAATTACATTTATCTAACACGTTTGAATTTTTCAATGAATGAAACTCTTCAATCATGAATTTTGAATTGATTTTTAAACGTTGCGTGCAAATGCTACCAAGAGGACGCGTGAAGCCACCTTTACCAGACGTGGAAAATTAACATAGTGTTCTTTCGATTTTCTACAGCCGCGAAATAAAATTATTTATTTTCATTATTGTGTTTATTAGTTCAATTTTAACAAAGAATCATACTATCAAGTTTTTAAAGTGTTAATTTTGCGGCATCTTTCAGTCTACTGTGATGTTACCGAATGGTGACCCAAACCGATTGGGTCACAGTTCGGTTTGTGCGAGACGCTAGGAAAACATCACGCTCTAAGTTCCTCTAATTTTAGAGCACTTAGATTTTCTCAGGGAGTGGCATGGGGACACAGGAAGAAAAAACAGCTTGGCGAATAAGTTATTTCGGACTCTGATCTAAAGTACATGAGAAAAGAATTCAAATTATTACCCGAAAAAATAGAAAAGTTTCAAATGGACGATGTTCTTTTGGGAGGAAATTTATTTTTAGTACAGGAAGTTAAGAATGCTTTGCTATTGCAAAATTGAATAGTATCTAAAATAGCTTATAAAACACTAGAAGCAGTACTACAAAAAATGAGTATATGCGGATGTTGAATTAAGTTTTTGACCTTTCAGAAATTTTTAAATGATAAAAAAAATTCTTTCTTACTTGAGAATTAACGAATGTCGTTTATCATAGTAATCAATATCACTAAATTCCATCAAAAGTATACTTCCATTGAATTTATTCCCTCGATTTCATTTTTACCGCATGAAAGGGACTTCAAACATTTTAAATTTAAATCCAGCTCCCCTAAAACTTGCTGAATTTTGAATATGTTGTAGTTCATGAGATTCTTAACAAATAATAATGATGGAATAATTGACTCCTATGGACAGTTATCTCAAAAAATGACTTTCTCATTTGTAATTTTTGTTTCAGTGTTCATGAGTTCATGAGTGTTCATGAGTTCACACTCATTGAAAAGAAATGGGTTGTAAGGGCTCTTACCTGAAATACCTGACTTTTCTGTTTAATGATTGTGTCACGTATCCATGACTAATATATCATATATTTATCATATATTATATTTTTATTACATACTATTATTATTATAGCTAATTACATATAATAATCGATAATATTACTATCAGCTGTAATATCGGTTTATAACAATGAAAAATCCATACGATTAATAAACTATTAATTACAACAATATTATATTTTATTGTTGTTTACCATTATCATAGCTATTGCTGTTATCAAAAACAATTGACAAACTACAACAAATGTTATATAACAATAATGTTATTTTAACCGTATAATAATAATAATGATTATCATCATTATTATTATTATTATTCATCTTATTATTATTATTATTATTATTGCTGTTATCATATACGATTTATAAACTATATTCGTTTATAACTATCATTCAAGATATTTGTATAAACAATGAAGATTGTTTAAATGTAATGACATAATAATTGTTAATTGAAATTGTTAATTAATTAATTGTAACCCATTGTACGATAATTGTATTGTCACCTTTTCTTTATTGCCTATATATACAAATAATGAAATTAACCCTTGCGACTAAGCCTAACTGATGCAGTTGACACATCTACGCTACACCGTAAGAAAGTGCATGTAGCACTTACACTAAGAAGAAAACGATACACCTACTATGATCACACAGATTGGAAATCGGTGTGACTTCCAACGCACACTAATAAAGCCAGCCCAGCCTGTCAACCCAACACACTGAAACCTAAGATTCTTATGGAAGCGCCAACCCCTGTTGAAACGCTCGGATCTAAAATCTAATGCATTGGCCGACTGAGTTGCAATGCCTTAAAACACCATATCCCTATATAAACAGATGCATGAAAACTCTAAAGACAGTAATCCGAGAGCTGCAGTACAAGTGTAAATCGAGACCCTAAATCGTCGCGCCGTCTAAAAATAGATTCGAACAAGTCAGTGAGAAACGGAAAATCACCTAATTCGTCGCGCCGTTCGGTCTGTTAAAAAGTGAACACTTCTGAATCTCAAGTATCCAAGCGGTGGCAAGTGAAAATCCGGAATCACCGCAAATCAAGGGATTATAGTGTGGAAGTGCCAGCACTGGACCAGGCTACCCGTGGAAATATTAAGCACACCTCATCCGGAGACTTGATAACAAAGGTTAGACTAATTTTCAACAGAAGAATAAGAAACTGATATCAGCGTGACTGAATAGCTTGGGTTATTTTCATTGAAAATACATATATAATTTAATTTATAAATAAATATTTACTTAAATAATAACTTTCTTTAATTCATTTGGCTTATCCTCAACCTGGTAAGTTGTCTATTATTTACAATAAATCGAGGAACGTAGATAGGGCAATTAACTCTAGACTTTTTAGGTAGGTATGGTATATTTTAAATTATAAATTGGACGTCACAATTGTATAGCTCCCTCACACTCAAGGAAATATGTCAAAAAGAAAGTCATTTTTTGAGAAAACTGTCCATGGAAGACAATTATGCCATTAGTAATTTTTGTTTAGAATCTCATGAACTGAAACATATCCAAAATTCAGCCAATTTGACGGGGGCCCCATTTTCATAAGGCATGTGCGGAGTCCCCCCTGGCGTTCCGTTCATTCATTCATCCTTTGCACAGTGCTCCCACTCGATACGCACCATAGGTTCTTCAGCTCAATTACAACACGCAGTTCCCACTAATCCGGGATCTGGAGATGAGAATATAGAAATGGGGTTTCTTATATCAAATAGCATTTTCTTCAATGAAACGAAAAATATATCTTATCAAAAAATGCGCACATGAAAATTTATAGACCGCTTTCAAATGAACAATTTTGTATATAGACATTTTTTTGTATAGAGCATTGATAATTTGAAAAATAGGTTCTTTTATTTCCAAAGGTATTTTTTAAATCAAAATGAAAAATATTCACTACCTCCAGAAGGTATCAGACCAGTTAGCGCGCGACTCATAAAACAATAGTGTCTGACGAGCGTTATTATGGGAGACATATGAAGTATGGAAGTTCAAAACTTGGCAAGTGCCTATAGAGTCTTATGGGCGTTTAATGCTTTTCAGGTCATCGAATCAGTTTCTAGGGATAAATGAGATTCGGAATGACATCTATGATAGAATAGAGGTACTACGGGATCATATGTACCTTTCTATGCTGTTGTTTTCTTTTGTACAACTGAATTTGACTCCAGTCTGTTGTCCACATCAGATTTTATTTTTGCGCGATCTACTTTAAGTTGAAAAAAGTAGTGCAAAAGTAAAAAAATCACAAAATTGCAATTTAAGTATTGAACTGCCAACACCTGTGGAATTATCATTGGGAAGAAGTTAATCGCATGTATGTTTATAACAACAACACATACATGTCTAAAACTTTAGGAGAGCACGAACATGATCGATTACTATTTATCCTATGCATCGATTGGAATTTATAATGATAAAAATTGAAATGCGAACCCCGTTCAGAAATTAAAATCATGGCACTACAAGGGACACAATTCAGACGTGTTGCTTATTAAATATGGCGTTGGACCCGTAGTGTCAAAGGGCTGACACGGCTCATGCGTTTCCGCGCACCAAGCAGCCATGCACTAGACACGCTATGCTTCTGCACAGCAGATCCGTGTGTAGACGCGGCAGAGTAGTGCCAAAATACTTTCACGTCATGCACGCGACCATTTTCATACTCGTCCCCACTCCCACATGTAATGCGATTTGCGCTGGCTCATTCGATGTTCCTGCAGAGATTTGAGTTTTTTTTCAATTCGTGATGTAGTTCAAGAGATTTCTAATTTTCATGAAAATGGTCGAACGCACGGCGTGGAAGTATTGTATTTGGGCACTGCTCTGCCGTGTCTGCACACGGCTCTACTGTGGAAAAGCATAGCGTGTCCAGTGCATCGCTGCTCCGTGCGCGAAAACGCATGAGCCCGTGCACGCGTCAGCAATGCGCTCTTTTCTCCGTGTAGCAGGTCCTGATAAGGTTGCCTTATTTTATTTACGTCCCGGATAAGGAAATCCTTTCAGGCTCTGATAGTGTTTCGTCACACTGGAAAACCAACATGGCGGATTTTATTAAAAAACGTACCGAAACTTTGAATTTCTTTTTTTATTATTCTTTTTTCAAATGAATAGAGCATATTGATCTATTTCAAACTATAGACAAAGGTGGACAAAATAGTTGTAGTTTATGAAAGAAAATATTTGCTCCAGCCCTTTAATGTTTTATCTTTTCCAAAATGGCGGAAAACTATGGAAATTTGGAAAAATACGCGTTTTTTCATGACATTTCTAAGATAATTGGATAATACACGCAATTTTATTGAACAAACGGTCAAATTTTGATTGATAAATTATGTACAGACCTTTTCTAGTATATGTAATGACCTGATTAATGGCGGATTCAATATGGCGCTTGGAGAACTTGGGAAATACCGAGTTTTTTCAAGATAATCGTTGGTGACACATTCTCTAACGCTTGAGTTTCAGAGTATCAAAGTTATAGGAAATATAAACGTACGCACAATTTGAAAAATTATAAAAAAATAGACAAAAATATACAGAAAAAAAAAACATAGAATGTGACGCGATCTGAAGAAAGGCCCCTAAGCGGCCAAAAATCGATTCTTTGATTCTTAATGTTTTACGTAGATTCGAACTTGCTCTTTAAAATGGAATAGTTAAAAAAATTCCATCATTAATATTTTATTCAGTACAAGCGTTTAAACATTGTCGTTCGAGAGAGCATTCGAGACTTCTCTCTCGACACGTACACATGCGCGAATTCTGTGACTGTGAGCTATTTCAGCGATCGTGAACGCTCGGCTTCATCATGGCAATTAAATTATAACGCTTTATAAGTGAACTTCTGAATTTTTAATAAATATTTACCAATTAAAGAATAATGAAAATGAATAAGGACGTGGTATATTAAATTGTAAGAGAAAGCATATGGCACGTAATATACCTATTAGTTAGAAGAGTGTGAATACTCTGTCTTTCTTTCCGAAGACGGCCGAACCGATCGAACTCACACACACAGTAGCCCTCTACAAGTATGTGCGATGGAAAGAGAGAGAAATAACGGAAGAGTCCTATCGGCCCATCGCCACTTCTCCTGCTTCTTCTCTATAATTTACGTTTGGCCGCTTAGGAGTCTTTCTTCAGATCGCGTCACAAATTCTAAAAATTACAAAAAAATGATAAAATCCAAAAAATTAAGAAAAAAACTAAAAAAGAGACTCCTGAACGCCCACCTTCACGTGGTAAGAGTTGGAAAATGTTTATAAGAAACGATGAACGGGCCGTTCTGTATAATAATTTTTTTTGTATTTTTTTCATTGCAAATTATCGTTTATAGTAAAAAAGCTAAAGCAAACAGCAAATCGTGAAATATAAATTCAGAACATTACGAATTTTTTCCGCTGAATCACGCGTTCACAATCAAAAAATGGCTAAAGACATTTTTGATCACAAATTTTACATAAAACACGAAAATATTTTTTTTATTAGCATATTATTAAATCTTTAATATTCGGACCGCCATAATGGATCCACTATTTTGAATTTTCTAACACTGTCACTGGATTTTCATATAATGTGCCAAGAAACATAGAAAAATTTAATTTAATTGTTACATCCTACATAAATTTAAGATATATTATTTTAATTTTTTAAGTAGCAAATGGAAAATAGTAAATCGTAAGAAAATTTTAAAAATCCAGTATATACAGGTAATGAGCATTCGTATGCAACTGACCTGGAGTGCAGGAGAGCAATAAAATGTCAAATATACAAGAAGGGTCGCTCTGACAAACTCAAGGCACTGCACTTAGAATGACTACAGATTTTAGAATTTCCTTCCAAATACTTGAGTTGAAATTAAAATAGAATCTAACAAACAGGAAATTGAAAGAATATAAAATCAAACCTAAGTTATTTTTGAGACTGTTGACGGGGAATCATTTGCAGGCAATTACAAATTAGCTGTATAGACTTGTATAGAGACGTTCTACTACAACGATGTAACCTAGAGAGAGAAACACTGAAGAATGCACTAGCTATTGCTACACAGGCACCGGATGAGTTCGCCTACAATTACCAGTTGAGGTTATGATTCAACACGGAGATGAGTGCTACGCAGAACTCAAAGTGATGAAAGGAAATTCAACTTATTTCCTAACACCCAGAACACACATAATTAAAGCAAGAGGCACAAAGGTTTCTTGTAATACGATCTTACTTTCGCATTACCTAGTTGAAGGTAGTTGGTATAAATTACGACCTAAACCAACTGAAGGAGTGGAACCCATCACAATCCAACCTTCAGTCCAAGCAACTTGGGATTACATCAGTCCGGCATCCTTAGCAACGAGCGGAATTTACACGGAGAAGGATCTAGAAGACCTACGAGATAGAATCATGTTTCCGGTCGAAAGTTCTTCCTTATTAAACGATGTAGCTCGGGAAATACATGGAAATACTTTAGACAGCCATGATGGAACCCTTATGAAGTTGATGAACGAAGACACTCTAGAGAAGATAGTGGAATCAACCTGGGACAGGATATGGAAGAAATTCATGACATTCGGAACAGCCAGTGCAGGAGTAATAGCAATATTATTAATACTGCAAGCAATCGAAATGATAATAGAGGTTATCATTAACGGGTTCCTAATACATCGCATTTATGGATGGTTCTATCCATATGTCTGGGGTAATCCTAAGCTCACTAACGCAATGTTTTATTTTAATTAGCAAAAGGTCTACTGGCCCAAAACCAACAAACTCATATGATGTTCAAAACAAGGTTGAATTGGTCAAAACAGATGACCAAACCCAACTACTGTATAGCACAACTTCAAAAAAAAGGAGCAGTGTGTTGAATCAAAAAGCACACAGGATCCAGAAGAAAAAAACTAATAAAAATTTCTTCACATATATACCCTAAGAAACACGAATCTTTGATAGGGAATGTGTAGCGCAAGAACACCTGATGGAAACCAGGATCTTCAGTCTAAGCAGCGTACACTTACTAGAGTTAAAAAATTACTAGTAAGCGATTTAGGAGGGGGATGTTACATCCGACATAAATTTAGGATATTTAATTTTAATTTTTTAAGTAGCAAATGGAAAATAGTAAATCGTAAGGAAATTCTAAAAATCCAGTATATGCGGCAAAATTCGTCAAGTGTACACACCTAAAAACTTTTGGTCTCCAATTTCCTTGAAAGTCCGCAAAATTATTGTCCTAGTGAACCTCTTTTAATTCCCCTGAGAGAACGTCTCTAGTACGACGGATTGTCAGTATACAGGGGCTCGAATTTTCAACCTTTTACCGCGCACGCTGATACTCAATTAACCATAACTTCTGCAAAAGTTATTCAAATTAATTTTTTTATCGAGGTCTTAGAAACGTTTTTTCATCAGATTTACGCTGAAAGCAATGGTTTTAGATAAATTGGTGGAAATATATAACACTTCTTGCGCGCGGTTTCTGCGTCGCAGTGCAGCTAGGCGCCACGATCACGACGTACCGTCAATTGGGAACTTATTTAATTGTACTTTGTATAATTTGTTAGTAAAACTGTTGTTTTTGGCTGGTACGAAATTAAAAATAAAAATTAATTTGTAATTCGGTGTGATTCTTTAGTGTGAGTCCCCTCGCCTCTCACATCGAAAACTGAGTCAAATAATTTGCTTATTACAGTGTACGTACACCTCTCTTTCTTCTTTGCCTCACAGTTTTTTCCGGGAAAACATCACATTCTAATGATGACGAATATTCTCTCAACATGAGAGTTAATTCAGCAGAGGGAACGAGAAAGTGATATTTTTATATCACCAAAATCCATTTCATGGTGGAGCAAATTGATGAAGTTATATTTATTTTTAAAGTGCTGGGCAGCTCCATCTGTAAAATAAATCATTTTTCTGGGTTGAAAATTCTCTTTCAAACAGTGTGCAATAATTGTTTGAAATTCGTACACAGCAATTGTGTCATGAGTCAAACAGTCTGATAACACAGCAAGACTGCGGTGCTTTAGAATGTTGTCCTCTTTATAATAAATTACCACTGTAAAAATGGTAGCTTGATCATTGTTCCAATGAAACTGATCTGCATTCTGGACAACAAAGGCATAGTTTTCAGCGAAATCACAAAGGATAAGAAATTCTCTTTCTTTCTGTGTGTCCTTAAAGTTTTTGAAGAAATACGACTGTTGTTTGGCTGTAAAAGAGTGAGGTTTAAGCTTAAGCAAGCGTTCGCAAATCTGTTCAGCAAAATCTTCTGCGTCTGTTATTTCCGTGCGTAACGTACTTATGTCAGTTTGTTGCCAAGTCTGGAATTCTACTCTGTTAATACACTGGTCTGCGAGAACTGATGTTATAAAGTCCTTAAGTGTCCTGTTCATAGCATCATGATAAGTCTTAATGGGGAAAAAATTTTGGCAGGTTGGTTCTTTTGAATCTGCAGCATCTAGCATCAGATTAACGTTTTCATGATCGACACAAACACAAACAGTATGCGTATTACTGGCTCCAGCGAGTATGCAATTTCGGGGTCTAAGCTGAGAGAATTTTGATAAGCAAATTTTAACTGTAGGATGCTGAGCCTTAAAATTTGCATATAATTGAGAAAGATTGCACAGAATTAACTTTCTTTGAACGTGCTCACGGGAGCCATCATCTTTTTTTACGGAAACGAAATCTTTTATGCCAGGCATCATACGACTATTCTCATCATCAAGGTAAAATTTTTTGACCAAATTTTCAGTCTCGGAATCTAAAGTTTTACTTTTTTTAAAATTAGGACAAGTTAAAATACCATTCTCAGCTACTAATTTCTTAGCCTTTCTAGTTTGGCGTTCAGAAGCACCAAATTCTTTAGATAATCTTCTGCGGCCCCAAGATTTCGGAGCAAGAGTTAAAAGTAACACTTTTTCTGAATTACTTGCAGATTTTTGAAATCAGTTTTTTTAGATTTTTCAAACTTGGATGTCGAAGGATCGGCAAAGATATCGTCGTCTTCCATTAAAATATCATTCTCGAGAATAGGAGGTGAATTATCGTTGATCACTGAAGCATCTTCAATTGTTGGATCAGTATGAGAATACAAAGAGGATAGCAATGCAAGTTGAGAAATTTCTTTTCTGCAATTTACACACAGTTTCGCATCGATGGGTATACTGGGATACTTTTTTTAAAGAGTTGCAAAAGTTGCACTATGTCTATATTGAATAATGAGAAAAGTAAATGAGAATAAATAATATACGGGAATGTACAAACCTGCAGTATTATGATGTCGAAAAAAGCCGAAGCTGAATCGCATAAAAGCAATTTCTGATCGAAAAATAATTGGCAATTATAATAACTGGCAATGAGTTTTGTCGCGAGAAAGGTATCGAAGACATTCATCTAGTGGTCAAATATGTGTACTAATTTTTTCGGCGGATTTTTCAAATTCTCTCTGAAGTCTTAAAAATGAAGTATCGACATAAAAGTAGATTTTACTTGTCCAATAAATAATAAAAATTATTATCCGTGAAATAATTTATAACGATAATAATTATTTGGTTAAAAAATGCAGTTTGTAGTCGATTATTTGTAATCGACTAGAAATCGTACATTCTAAATTTGAAGCATGGGTGCTCGCGAGGCAGAAGCCGCGCGCAAGGAGTGTTATATATCTCCACCAATTTCTTTCGCCCCACTTTCGACCATGGCTCATTTTAAAGGGAAAAAATCAAGCTTTTTTTTAAACATAATTTTGGAAAGAAAATTAACGGCCGCACTTTGAGAAAAACTCAAAATTATGTTTAAAATTAAAAAATGAAGCTCAAATAATTTTTTTTATCTAAAACCATTGCTTTCAGCGTAAAGCTGATGAAAAAACGTTTCCAAGACCTTCATAAAAAAATTAATGTGTATAACTTTTGTAGAAGTTATGGTTAATTGAGTATCAGCGTGCGCAGTAAAAGGCTGAAAATTCGAGCCTCTGTATACTGACAACCCGTCGTACTAGAGAAGTTTTCTTAAGGGAATTAAAAGAAGTTCACCAAGACAATAATTTCGCGGACTTTCAAGGAAATCGGAGATAAAAAGTTTTTAGTCGGGTACACTTGACGAATTTTGCCCCATATACAGGAAATATATAAACACGAAAATATTTTTTTTATTAGCATATTATTAAATCTTTAATATTCGGACCGCCATATTGGATCCACTATTTTGAATTTTCTAACACTGTCACCGGATTCTCATACAATGTGCCAAGAAACATAGAAAAATTTAATTTAATTGTTACATCCTACATAAATTTAAGATATATTATTTTAATTTTTTAAGTAGCAAATGGAAAATAGTAAATCGTAAGAAAATTTTAAAAATCCAGTATATACAGGAAATGAGCATTCGTATGCAACTGACCTGGAGTGCAGGAGAGCAATAAAATGTCAAATATACAAGAAGGGTCGCTCTGACAAACTCAAGGCACTGCACTTAGAATGACTACAGATTTTAGAATTTCCTTCCAAATACTTGAGTTGAAATTAAAATAGAATCTAACAAACAGGAAATTGAAAGAATATAAGATCAAACTAGATTTAAATTTTGTAAAGGGTAAGTGATTATGAGGTCACCTGGATTGAAACTTACATCCTCATACTCACTTCACCTTGCTTATGGTGTAAAAACCATATAAATAGGCTTCAATTTTCTTTAGAGTTCAGTTGATCTAAATTTTTCAATTGAACATTGAGCATTAATTTTGTTCAGTGTCAATTGTATTATTTATTTGTCCTAATTTTCCCTTTGAACATTGAACATCAATTTGTTCAATGTACATTTATATTATTCGTTTGATCTAAATTTTTCAATTGAACACTGAGCATTAATTTTTTTCAGCGTCCGTGTATATTATTTGTTTGGCCTAAATTCTTCAATTGAACATTGAGCATTAATTTTGTTCAATGTCAGTGTATATTATTTGTTTGGTCTAAATTCTTCAATTGAACATTGAGCATTTTTTGTTCAGTGTTAGGGTATATTATTATTTGTCTAAATTTCTCAATCAAATATTGAGACTAAATCTAGATCTTTGGCCAGACATAGTAAGACAAGTCTGTGTTTACATTCTTCCTGATTTTCTCGAGGGTCAATTCACATTTTTTTTTCTTTCTCAACTAGTCAGTTAACTCATTTTCCACGTTACAAACTAGCAGCTAGCCTTGTATCAGGTTCTTTCAATCTGATATAATATCAATCAAATATTAGGGAATCTGTAAAATTTTCTTCAAATCATCTAAACATTATAACGCAATATAGGAAAATCAGGATTTTGTCAGTGATCTTGGCGCGTAAACCGTTTGCGTGATATTCTCTTCTCGTAGGTTGGTCTGATTCCCAGGTTATAGAGCGTGAGCTTTGACCTAAAAATTGTTTTTAAAAAAAATGGACACTTGAGCGTTTTCGGACGTAACAAATAAAGATTCAGTAATTTTCATCAACGATAATCTTGAAAAAAACTCGGTATTTCCCAAGTTCTCCAAGCGCCATATTGAATCCGCCATTAATTAGGTCATTACATATACTATAAGAGGTCTTTACATAATTTGTCAATCAAAATTTGACAGTTTGATCAATAATATTCCGTGTATTATCCAATTATCTTTGAAATGTCATGAAAAAACGCGTATTTTTCCAAATTTTCGTAGTTTTCGCCATTTTGGAAAAGATAAAACATAAGGTGCTTGACCAAAAATTTTTTTTCATAAACCACAACAATTTTGTCCACCTTTGTCCATAGTTTGAAATAAATCAATATGCTTTATCCATTTGAAAAAATAGAATAAAAAAAAAAATTTCAAATTTTCGGTACTTCTTTGAATAAAATCCGCCATATTGGTTTTGCAGTGCACAGTAATATAATTTTGACTTCATAAATCGAAAGAGAAGTCCCAAGAATATTAAGTATACAAGGCTTGGTCATGATTTATTCCCTTTTTCACTTTGGCAATAAGGGCCAAAAATGAGTTAAAAAGTCTGTGATTTTGGGCGTTAATGGGTTAATTATATACCTTAAATTTGCGTAATACTTGGGGCTATCACTATGGATTTTTTCAGATTTTTCAAAAAATCAATTTGTTTGAAAAATTTTTTTTTTTTATTATTAAATTTGGAGTAAACATTTTTCCGAAAAATGCTACTACATCGGCCATCTAATGATACGTTTGTTTAATTTTTTTCAGAATTCATCGTAGTTTCAGTTTTTAAATAATTGAAAATGAACAAAAACATATCTTTTTTTTGCTCATCCCATGACTTTTTAAATGATGCATGAAAAAATCTCAAATTTTGGGTTTTTTTATTATTTAAGTTAGTCTATCAATCCTTCAAATTTCAAGTAAATCAGAAACATGGAGTCGTGAATATATTCTCTAAATAATGTAGCGAAAAGAAAAGTGTTAATCGCACGCGCATACGTGAACATAGCCGGGCATAAGTTAAACCTCCTCTGGGCCCTAGATTATATTAACTATTATTATTACTTCCTAATTTTAAATAAATTAGATTACTTTGTTTCATGTATACTGAAACCATCTTACCTGTTCATCAAACATAAGTTTATGATATAACGTAACAAAATCGTCAAATCCTAACTCAGACCGGTTTTTTGTATCTACTTCTTGAAAAAGCTCTCTAAGCTTATTGGTTGCAATTTTAAAATTTACTCTTGGCAAGAATACTTTTACATCTTTTAACGTAATCCTGCAAAGAAAATATTATTCATGTAAATATATAACTTCTTACTACATTTAAATATAAATTCTTAAAAAAAACTATCTGATTCGTCACTTCTTTATGGCATCAGAATTTCAATATAAATTACAGTGATTTAAGTGTGAAATGCTTTCTATCTTTTATGTAAAATCTTAAAAATGTAAGTAAAATACTAAACAGAGTCCGTAAAAGGTGAAGATGTTCAATCTCACTAGAAAACAAGGGAAGAAAGTTATTGGACTTGAAATTTCTTTTTTTTTTTGTGTGAACTACTATTGAAATTCTAGATTAATAATGCTTAATAATAAATATATAAATAATAATAATTAGAACAATTAATTAAAATGAATAGCTTGATTGCTCTCAAAATTTGTATTCTTAATTCGACACAATTATACAAAGTATGAAGTATTGTCTGAACATGTATTCCGACGGAGGAGTATTCTTTTAATTTCCAGGAGCTTAGAAATACGTACATTTCTCTTGAATTTTCCATAGAATAAAACTCTCTTCTAAGCCATCTTTCTACGTGTAAGGGATAAGGAGCGTTTGCAGTATCTTGAACCAAATGCTTTAAACCTTTCACCCATAACTCACACTCCTTTTCACTAAGTGCTAAAAATACACAAAATTATACTTAAAACTTCTTAGGGGACAATGAATTTTGATGAATTTTTCATTTCGCGAAAAAGATTGATTCAATCTCTCACCTATTACTGCAATAGTTCTCAAGCGGAACTCCGAACCATAGTAAATAAGAAAGCATTTTGAATTTTCTTTCCTTCTTGCATCTTCAGATAATTTCTCAAAATCCTTGGCATTGCTTCCAACTCTTATCTCTCTAATTTCTCTTATTTCAACTGTAAAATAAGCACATATATATATATACACTACCGGTCAAAAGTTTAAGTTCACATGTTGTTCAAGCCATTCTCGAAGTGTATTAATTTTCATAAAAACGAGTAAATTTTTTTTTTCAATAATTGCATTAATGATAATAGAATTTTGCACATGATAATATAGAGTTAAAAAGCTAAATGTTAATTTCATAAAAATACAATACAAAAAACGTCAAATTGCGATCTTTTTGAAAAATGTTAATAATTCTGAAAATAGCATTTTTTTAAAAATTTTGGTCTCGGTTTAAAGGAAAGTTTTTATAGTAATTTGTTAACTGATCAAGAAATTTGTAGCATTTTTTCCTAGATTTTATCCTGGAGTCAAACATGGTACAAAAAAGTCGTGAAATTTCAAATAAATACTGTACTGTATACATTAAATAGATAAATACAAAATATTAATATCAGGTGTACAAATAAGTTTTCGCCGATAGACAAAAGTTGGCGTCACCAGTAAGTTTTGGTTGAAAATGACAGACGTAAAACGTCACTGTCGTAAGGTTGGACACCTGTCAACAACATAACCTTAAAATATTAATGATTTTTTACCAGTATAATATATTCTTTTGTGTGCGAAAATGTCGAATTTTGAGCCGAATAAGCGTCATTTGCGGGGACTTTTGATTTACTTCTTCGATTTGAAGAAATCTGCAGCCGAGGCGCATCGATTGCTTGTAGAAACATATGGTGAGGCTGCCTTAAGTGAGAGAAGTTGTCGTGCGTGGTTTCAAAAGTTTAAGAACGGTGAATTTGACATTGAAGACAAAGAACGTATTCAAATTCATGATCGAAGGCATTGTCAGCAGACGCCCCAATCAAGAAACACGTGCTATCCCTCGCATGCGCAACGAACTTAACGACGGATGCCGAGACCCTCATTGAGAGATCCACCCTCTTGATCTCTAAGGCATTGGGTATCTCCGTTAGTGTGTGATCAGATTCAGGCGTTTAACGTAAAGGAACTTCGCACGGCGACTTTCTCTATCGGTGACCGCAAGGCGCCAGGCCCTGATGGAATACCCCCTGAAGCGATTAAGATCATTGCAAAGGAGCGCCCATTCCTATTACTAAACATGTATAACACATGCCTTCTAGCGGGAGTCTTTGGAAAAAGATGGGCAAGGACCTAGGCAAGGTCTACGAAAAGATGTTGAGGAAAAGACTGAGGACTGTAGTAGACGAAGCAGGTGGACTAGCGGATAGCCAGGACGGTTTCCGCGTCCAGCGATCAACGATTGGAGCCATTAGGGAGGTGACACGACGGCCCATGAGGCGTGGCAGGGCAACCACAGGATTAGGGATGCTTGCGTCTTGGTTACCCTGGATGTTTAGAACGTCTTTAACTCGGCCGATATCTAAGTGGGCCGATATCCTTGAAGCACTTGAGCAGCGGTTTACTGTGCCACCGTATCTGCTAAGGGTGATCGACGATTAACTGCAGGACAGGGAATTGACATAAGAGACCATAAAAGGCCAAGTACGTAACAGAGTAACTGCGGGGGTGGAGCAAAGATTGGCGCTTGGCCCGGATTTCTGGAACGTAATGAACGACGGCATATTGCAGTTGAAACTTCCACCCTAGGCCAAAATGGTGGGTTTCACGGATGACATAGCAGTCACGATAAGAGCAAGAAACAACTAGCTGGCGCAAAGTAGAGTGGTTTGGATCACAAAAGGTGTCGGGGACTGGCTAAAAGCGCACGGGCTGGAGTTGGCTGCCATCAAAACGTAAGTCCTGCTCCTAACAAGACAGAGACGCTTCTCCTCAAACCTCGTCCTCCAGATCTCTGACGTGTTCATCGAGGCCAAGGAAGCAGCCAAATACCTTGGTGAGATAGTTGACAGGAAGCTCACCCATTGGGCCCATATTAGAGCGGCTGCTGATAAGGCAGGAAAAATGGCTGCGACATTGTCAAGACTCATGCCCAACATCAACGGGTGGTGCAAGGAGGGAACCGGCAGGTGAATGCCTAGATTCATAGGCGAGGCGAACTTTTACCTTACCCAATTCCTCACTGCCCACGGGTACTTCAACGCCTATCTGAACCGAATGGGCTTGCTGGATTACTGTGAACGCATAGAAGATAGTGCTGAGCACACATTCTTCGAGTGCGATAGGTGGTCACAGGAAAGAAGAGCACTGGAAGTGGCACTTGGATGCAACTGCACGCCAGATAACATCAGGTCCCTAATGGTACATTCCGAGGAGAATTGGAACGAAATAGCTGCGTGCGTTGAGAAGATCTTACGCTCTAAGAAGCTTAAAGGGAAGAAGAGGACAAGTGCAAGGACGACATCAGATCTCCCCCCTATGAAGCCATGGGGATGGATTGGCCCTTGCTTCTAGCAGTTTAACGCTGAAATAGAAGGACGCATAGGTACGGCTTATTGCGCCAACAGACAATAACCCTGAAGTAATGCTAACACTGTTCCGGGGTCATTGTCTGTCGAGGGAACAGGGAAGTTTTGAGTTTAGTGGGTATTGCTTCAGCCGAATCCCACACAGAGTGCGTAAATTCTCCCTCTCCTCTGGAAAAAAAAATAAATAAAAAAAACACGTGTGTTACGAATTATCTTTGTCAAAGATGTTATTTAACGTATTGTTTACAAGGTTAATAACAAATTACAAGCACTTGATGATCAGAAACGTAGTAAAAAGTGAAGGATGGAAAATATAGTTTATTCACAAGTCAATTCATTAAAATCGACCGTAATACAGATTACTGCAGAAACGAAGATGAGAAGTTTTAGTTGAATAATTTTTATGTATATTTCGTACTGACATACACTTATTCCATGAGCAGACAAGAGAAGCAGAAATTGTATTAATTTCTGTATCTTGCGATTTAAGCGATGATGTAACGTAGTCAGAGTAGCGCAACACACAGGCGCACGTAGAACGCGCCAAATGAGATCGACCTAAGTCCGACGATCTATCACGAATCACTTGCATTCGAACTCAAAAGTGCGGCGATTTCCAATTGCGGGAACCACTTGTTCCAGGTTTCTTCAAAATGAGTCGATATGTCATACACTAACGGCGAAAAATAAGGGAAAAGCTAGCACGGTATAGATCGCGTGAAAACCGACTATGTCAAGACTAAATATGGCCAACCGTTACCCCACGTTACCCCGTTCGTGGCAGAAATTGGAGTTATTTCAACGCGAAAATTCAAAAGATATCAAATTTAAACAAAGTAACGATTTAATTAAGCGGATTGTCCTATGACTCCGATAAGTTCTTCCACAAAAGTAAAAATTCATCTTGTCTAAATCACAGATCTGAAATAACCAACGATGAATTTGAGAGTCTTCCTCAACTGTTAAATTCAAAATCTAAATTAACCACTGAAATAATTTTGGTGTGTGATGTCACGTCTCGCGACTTCAACGACGCGAGATATGAAAATATTGTGAAATCAATAAAATGATTAAGATGGTATCACCACGTGTCACACCCTGCGACTTTATCGACGCAAGTTACAAAAAGGTCTAAAAATCAATAGAACGATCAAAGCAGTATTATCATGCATCGTTATATTATCAACAGAAGCTAATGAATTAATTAACCTGAAGAGAAGACTTATAAACTTTTACTATACTGGTGAACGGATCTCACTACTACAAGGGGTTCTTCGATGTTACACATCGTTCAATAAGTCCCGGGACTAGCCCACAGATGGCGTTAGTAATATTAAATCCACTTCGTTTTTCAAAATAACTAACCTTTAAATGACACGTGTCTGACTTTCACGTCAATCAGACCATAAACAGCAAAGCTACTGTGGTGAAAGTGACGCTACTTTTGCATTTGTGTACAAAATGGACAAAAAAGAATTTCGTGTTTTGATAAAACATTGCTATTTAATCGGGAAAAATACCGTGCAAGCTCAACAATGGCTTGAAAAATGTTATCCGGATTGTGCTCCGTCGAAAACAACGATTTGCCGGTGGTATGCTGATTTCAAACGCAGTCGCACTGATACGAATGATGGGGAACGCTCGGGTAGGCCAAATGAAGCAGTAACTCCGGAAAATATTAAGCATGTTTTGAAAATCGTGATGAACGACCGCAAACTGAAAATCAGTGAGATTGCTAAGATGGTGAACATATTAACTGGAAGTGTGTCTACGATTTTAAACGAAAAATTGGGCATGAAAGAGGTCTTTTCCAAATGGGTACCGCGTTTGCTCACAATGGAACAAAAGCAACAATAAGTCGACGATTCAGAGAGCTGTTTGTCACTGTTTACTCGCAATTAACAGGATTTCTTGCGTCGGTATGTGACAATGGACGAAACATGGATCCATCATTTCACTCCGGACTCGAAGCGGCAGTCAGCTGACCAGCGTGCAGCTGGTGAAAGCCGTCCGAAGCGTCCGAAAACGCAACAGTCAGCTGGCAAAGTCATGGCGTCAGTTTTTTGGGATGCGCACGGTATAATTTACATCGACTACCTTGAAAAGGGAAAATATATCAACAGCGACTATTACATTGAGTTATTGGTGCGTTAGAAGGACGAAATCGCAAAAAAACGACCGCACATGAAGAAGAAAAAAATCATCTTTCATCAAGACAATGCACCGTGCCACAAGTCAATGAAAACGATGGCAAAATTGTCTGAATTAGGCTACAAATTGCTTCCCCACCCACCATACTCTCCAGATCAAGCCCCCACCGACTACTGGCTCTTTGCTGATCTCAAAAAGATGCTCCAGGGAAATAGATTTGGCTCGAATGAGGAAGTAATTGCTGAAACTGAAGCTTATTTTGAGGCCAAGGACAAATCATTTTACAAGCATGGTATCGAAAAGTTAGAAAAGCGTTGGAATGATTGTATCGCACTTGAAGGTGATTATATTGATGAATAAAAATGAATTTTGCAAAAAAAATGTTATTTTTTTAGTTAGTCCCGGAACTTATTGAACGATGTGTTATACGAGTCACCACTAACAGTGAGCCTCGTCCAGGTACACCATTTGTAAAGGTGTACCGATACATCACAATTAATTTATTTTCTTACTATAAAAAGCGTAAGGCCCAACATGCAATACTTCAGTTCCGTCTAATTTAGTTCAGTGAAATCAACTTCACGATATTACGCCGATGAAGCAAGAAAATTTATCTTTGGGTCAACTTACAGTAATATAGAAGAATTGATTGAAAGACTCAAAAGAGTAAAACAGAATCAAAGATGCTCCTAGACTCAACAATAATGGACAAGTAGATAATACGTTCAAACAGAATCTTTGAAGAGATGTTATTTAATGCTTCATTCGCGGTCTAGGTCCTGAGTTAGAAATTTAAGTAAGAAAAAAATAAACGATTTAGGAAGTAGTTCATGACATTACCGATGTAAAAAGAAATTTAGCCGCATCTTCTGCACTACGGAGAAATAAAAATTCGGATCATTTAAAAACGGATGAATCTATGAATAATAAAAATAAAAAAACGAGTAGATTCAATGTGACACGAAATAATAAAATAAATAATTTTATAAAAAACAATTATCTGAATAACAATTTTTCAAGAAACAGGTTTAACAATTACAATATCAAAGGTCGAAAAACTATGACAAGTAGATAAAATACATAAAAGAAACGACTTAAAAAAGATTAAAATTACCGTAAGAGTTCGGTTAAGATTGCGACAAGTCACAATTTTTATAACATATTTGAGTCAACGGTGTCCTGTCTACTGAAGGTACATCAAAACGGAACGTTGTATTTATTAATTTAGTAACTAGCACAGTCAAGAAAATAAATAAATATTGGATACAAATATATGTGTGTCAATGAGGCTTCAGTAGGGAAGTCAATCAAAAATTTATTAGTTTTAGAATTGGAAAGTAAATTTTATTTAAAGTATAAATATCTTCTTTTTTGATAATAGTATCGTAATTAAATTTAATACTAGTATGTATCATTTCTGACGCTGAGTTTTTTTCATAGACTGATTCCTGATCTAAAATTGTGGTTTCTTTCCAATTAAATAGATGATTTTAATTCATTTGATGTTGACAAATAACAGATCCTGTATTTTTATTGTGCTTATGTTCATTGATACGTGTTTTTAATGACTTTTTCGTTCCACGTATCTACGTAGCTGGGAAGTTTTTCCATGTAAATTTGTAGACTATTCGTTTCATCCCACTTGTTCAAAATATCCTTGCCTGATTTCACAACAGGACTTAAACTTTTATTTACTTTGTGTATTGCAGTAGCTAGAAATTATGTGAAACTTTTATGAAAAACTAGGACATGTTATTAAAAATTGCAATATTAGATTACATATACAATAATCTCAACATTCGGGAAATTCCAACCCTCTTTCCAGTACAGATGCACTGGAGAAGTTATAAAGTTAGAACCAGGAGTATTAACTTCTAACGATGAATCAGCCATAAGGATGAGTGTTTTTGAACAAAGTACAATTCGATCGATAATGATATGCGCTGGAGGCCTTAAAGGTCCTGCTTGCATTATGATAGGTACCGGTGCTGGTTGAAATTTAATTAAACAATATGCCATGGATCCTGAATTACTAATAAATAATAGAATAGTATTAAAAAGCAATGCATAATTACAAATATAATTAGAAAATTCTGAAGAAACAGATTTTCAAAAAATAAATAGACAATCAAGAAACTGAAAATATTAGTGATGACAATTTATCTGAAAAATTAAAAAATAATTTCTTGGAAACTGACTAATTCTTTGACAATCCATGGAAATTTTTCAACTTAACAGGTGAGGATAGAATACAATTCTTAAACAGGACACTCTTTTTGTATGGACCGATAGACAGCAAATAGCTTTCGGTATAATTAAAACAAAATCAAGTAAACAACCATTTTTAGGACGACCCGTCTTTTTTTAACCTTTTGTACTCACAAAAAATACCTTAATATTTGCAATAGGAGGTATATTATTACAAGCTAAAATAGGCAAACTTATAGCGTATGCTTTGTGTAGTTTCAGTGACATTGAGAAAAAAAAACAATACGCATAAAAAAAAGCACTTGCAATAATATTTCTCATTACTCAGTTTCCCCTTATTTATATGAGAGGGAATTGATAACAAACTACTAGTTCGGTTTCAAAATTCACAGAATAAGATTTTGATTTAGTATACATAGCAGTAGAAATGAATGTCAATCAAGGAAGAAAAAAAATTTTTAATGCAGTATTCACCCAGGATAATGCAAATGACTTTATGTGCCATCGGCGCGCAAACTCGTTTTTTCGCGACAGTTAACAGTAGCGCAATGTAGTACATTTCGCCAGAAAGGAATGAAGTGTAAAAACTGAACTGCGCATGCGCCCATAGCCATGGAACGAAGCTCAATCCTTCTTATTCTTCTTCTTCTTCGTACAGCGTTAACATCTTACTGGCAAAGCCTTGTACAATTGAACTGCGCATGCGTCTACTAAAATCCATTACTACTACACAAGATCGATAAAATCAAAATGGCCGGGACTAGTCGTGACATATTAAGTGTAATGACTAGCGCCGCAAACAACTACAATACTAGTTTAGATTTCAGTGTACGCATAAAAACTCGTATACGCACCGAAGTCACATAAAATAGAATACCTGCCAATGCACACAATTCGGGTAATTCCGAGACTCGCAACAATGCTCGCAGGAGATTGAAGCATCCTCAAAAGTTCCAATAATAAAATATTAGTTTTCAATCGCTATTGATGTTATAAGTTGGGTCCAGCGTCCAAATATAATGATATACAAAGTTACATCCTTGCTATCATACGAATTATACAGAAAAATTCATGGTGATAGCAATGTACAGAAAAATATGTGGTTTCTCAAAAAATGTACTAAGAAAAAAGTAATATTTTTCAAATCTATTGGATTATGTTTGAAAGGATGTAACTATGTGTTTCATTATTTATGGTCCTTAAAGCCAACTTATAACACTGAAAAGGATTGAAACATTTTATTAAAGGGTCGACATCAATTTCTATTTACAATTAAATAATAGTCCTAAGTTTTCAAACAATTTTTATGATTCTCAAAATGAAGGACCATTTGATAACACTCATAACCGTTTTATGTAATATAAAGGTTTATTCAAATTTTTAGCTTCGAGGCCTTTGTTCATTATTATTGCATTCTTAAATTCAGTGTTTAAAAAAAATTATGAGAATTCTTCATAAATAATCATGAATATTAAGGGTTAAAAGAAAAGAACAAGAACAAATGAAAAATTCAAATCAAGATGAAAATATAGAAAATTTAGATCAAAATATATCTTTTATACCTCACAGAAAGAGATCGCGAACTAAACCAAGAAAAAATTTACGTATAATTCCAAAAAATATCGTTTTAAATTTTTAACATAACTTTATATAACCTTTCTAAAGTATAAACAAACTTTCATTTTTTTATTTCCTTCCCAAATGGCGGCTCAGGATAATTTTTCGTCTGTCGTCTTCGGCGCGATGTCCAAAACTGCTCTAATTATTACACATTAACCATCGATCTGAAACAAAATAATTAAATTTCTTTCTTTTTATAACATATATTCCGATAATAATGTAGAGAAAAGCCTCTCAAAATTTCAGACAAATCGGTCGATAACTTTTCGAGTTACAAGACGAGCAGTTTTTAAAAATACAGTTTCGAGATAATCGCGTTTAAAGTTTTAGTTCAGTATAACGACCAGTTGTAGATACTTACCGATTAATCTGCAATCCCAGGTCCATACAATAGTCCTTCTGAGTCTTCAAAAAACTGATTATCTTCAATCTGTTGCTGTTTGCGAGCTGTACGATTTTTTGAAATTTTTACATGGATTTCCCCCCTTAATAATAGATATGGAAAAGCAAAGAATAGACACATGAAGTACAATTTTCATCCAAATTTACCTGAATCTTACATTATTTACTTTGATATTAATAATCCATACGGTGCGGCTATAAGTGTGTTTTTACATCATAGAAATTTCAAAATGTTTATGAATAATTCTGTATTCAAAAATACTGTAAAAAATTTTAAGAATATTAAAATGTAAAATTAGTTACAAAGTGGGAAAAGAGGTATGGAGCGAAAGCTTTAATAGGAAAACCAAATTTTCATTAAAAAAATGTCATACTTAGAAAATTTACATAAAAATTGTACAGAAAACATAAATAAATTACCCAAAAAATTTTGTTTCCATAGGAATAACAATAAAATTCTAGCCGATAACTCTGAGATACATCAAATAAAGAAGTAGTATATGTTTGTGTGTAAATGTTACTGAAGATATAGATGATATTACATATATAGTATAAAATTACAAAGGGTTATTTATGACAATTAGCTTAGAATTGCTAATAGGAATTCTGCACTGTCAGAAATTTCTACCGCAATTACACCGAACATGTGACCGTAGTTTTATTCAGCTGCAGCCTCACAAAATTAAGACAAAATTACCGAAAATTCTGTTACTTTTGAGTTAAAATTATGTAAAAAAAAAATTCCAATTTTACCGTTACATGCAGCTAACAATTCAACCACATGCAACTGAAACTCAGTTTCAGCTACGCAATTTTCTGATGGATTTGAATAATTTTGTTACAGTTTTGTAGTTTTGAGATATATTTTATGAAAATTCAGTGCAGCTCCATAATATTAATGAAAATTTAGAACATTCAGTAAATTTTCAAATCAGTCAAAATTCCACCAAGTGAATCAGTGATTTGCCTGTTTACTGATTCATCAGTGAAAACCTCTTCCACCGTTAAATCAACTGATTTTCACTGAAATAATAAATCAGTAAATACATGAATACATAAAAAATATATAGTAATATCTGAAGATTGTTTTGTAAAATTCCGAACGTTTCTAACAGTGTAATGTTCAACTATTTTTTGAAATAATAACAACTTCTAATAAAACCGCGTAAAAAACTTTTAGAGTAAAAAATTAAAATGGAGCGAATAACCTTACAATATAAACGTAAATTATAAGTAAATTGTTCACACGAATCAGTATTCAAATATTAATTCTGCGAAAAAAACCCCATGTGTTCTGACAAGGGGATATCTAGATTTTCCAATCTCATCAAAATTTGGGAAAAAAATGGACTAACCTTATGTAATGTAGTATGCTATCGTTCAAAACTGAGGGATTATACTAGCCTCAGACAATTTTTAAAATTTTTTCCTTTTTCGTTTCCTGATCACACACATTTTTTGACATAACAAATTGATCACTATGAAGTTATCTATGCAACTGAACTTTGGCTATGATTTGAAACCGAAAGTGTGGGATGAAAGTGGATGATATGCTTTTGCTATTGTATTTAGAGTTAAGATTTTAAGGAAAAGGGGGAAAAAAAAGTGGACGGATGTGCTCAAGATGACTGGAGTACTACAAAAAAAGGAGACCATAAAGTGTAATAGGAGTTAAAATAGTTTGTTCTTGACAGATTTAGAATTTTCTCAGTGAATTTGTGTATGTGTGTATTTTAATGTATGTGCTTAAAATTTACAAAATTTTTGTTGGCTAGATTATAATTTGTCGTTTAAAAGGGGGAGGTAAAAAACAGATAAGTTCTCAGTATCGGCTCTTTGGTTTACCGCCTGTGGATTGCCCGCTATATGAGTCATTTCACGTATCATGCGTTTTTTGTACTTATCTGATCTGTCAATTATCTTTACATCATCAAAATTGAACTTGTGGTCTTGATGCCAAGCATGTTTGGTTAGAGCAGCCCATTTTTCCGGGGGGTTGTAAACATCTTTTGTATGTTCGTGTATTCTAGTCTTTAGGGGCCGTTTGGTTGTACCTATATAAGCTGCTGTGCAGTCAGAGCAAGGGATACTGTAGACGACATTAGCAGTATCAAGTTTTGAAATAGGGTCTTTGGTTGATTTAAAAAAGTGTGAGAGGCCATTAGTATTGCGAGGAGCGATTTTTATATTGAAGGGTTTGAGGATACCTGACAGTTTTTCCGATAGGCCTTGTACGTAAGGCAATGGTACATATTTGGGGGTTTGACCTGTTAAGTTTGAATGTGTTGTGCGTATGTGTGTGTTTGGGACTCTTTCATATACTTCGTGTGTGTGAGCGTTCGTTTTTGAACCTCTCTGCGAAAGAAGGTTTAATCTCTTTTTTATAACGGAGTTTAAAAAAGCAAGTGGGTAATTGTTTTTGAGTAAAGCAGATTTTATTATTTGAATGTTTTCTTTGGGAAATTTTTTGTGCGCTAGGGTGATACCTCTGTCAACTAAATTGTTAATAACATTAATTTTGTAATTAAGTGGATGATGCGAATGATAGTGTAGGAACCCCTCGGACCACATGGGTTTTTGATACCAATTAGTCTGTATATATTTTCCATTTCGAATAACAAGAACACCCAAAAAACAAATTCTATTGTCTGATTCCTCTTCAACTGTAAATTGTATTTTGTGATTATAGCTGTTGAAAATATTTTTGACTGTGGTAATTTCAATACTCGGTACCGCTGTGATAATGTCGTCTACGTATCTAAAATAAAAAGGGAGTTGAAACGGGAGAGAGGATATACATTTTTTTTCTAGGTCATCCATAACAATGTCAGCCTTCCGATATATTTAGCAAATTTTGAGCAAGATATTTTATAAAAAAAAAAGTTATCTTACATGGTTGAATTGACACATAATTTTTGTCACGCGACCTGCTTGGCCCATGGCCTTAAGAATACATTTCAACAGACCAATTTATACAGGTTTTACCATTTTCGCTATATTAAAAATAATTATTTATGACTTTCTTTATAATTACATGGAATATCATTTTGGAAATAATGCAAAATTACTTTATACAGATATAGACAGTCTAATATATGACATCACAGTTCCAGAGATTTTATGACACTTAATAGTATATTATGCACCAAGGCACATAATGAGGGTTATTACGCGACGAGCGACAATGCTCGCAGGAGATCGAAGCCGAGGCGAGATTAGTCCTGCGAGCATTTTAAGCGAATTTCGTAACTACCCGAATTGTGTGCATTGTTACATATACTATTTTATGTGACTTCGGCGCATTTACAGGTTTTTCTGCGTACACTCGAATCCAATCTAGTATACGCAGAATCTTCCAATCGGTAATAGAAAATTGCGCAATTGACACCAGACAGTTAAAAATGCGTAAGACGGCGGAGCGACTTTCAAAATACATCGCTGCCAAATCCGCAATAATAAACAAATATTTCTGAAAATTCCCAGAAAACTTCCTCTAACGGTAAGAAACAACTTTGTCGCTGGAAGTTTTCCAAAATCGAAAATTTATAAAAGACTTTCTACCGGGACAACCACAAAAACATGGTTTTTTCTTTACATTAAAATATTATTTAAAGAAAAATGTTTCGACATATTTCATGTAATACATTGACTCCGCCAAAGTATTCCACGTCTAATGATAAAAAAAACAAACGATTTCATCAAAAATTAAGCGAGTAATAGCAATTTATGTTTTGAAAAACATTGATTTCTGCTAATTTTTGATGACGAAAAATTGAGTGTTTTTAATTTGTATCTAAAAAACAATTGAGGCTGCAAAAAAATTGTATTAAGATAAAAAATGCGCCATGAAAAATTTTACAAAACGGTATTTTTGTTTTTGTGAATGACCAAAAAATAATTTTTATCACGATTTTCGTTCGTATGTCGCAACCTGTCACCGTACTGTAATAGACGCATTATGCTCCGCTGTATCGTAATAGGCGCATGCGCAGTTCAATTTTAAAATTATGTTACTCTGTATCGTAATACACAACATTACGCTACCCTCAATTGCAGCATAAAAGCGCGTTAATGCGTCGGAGGCACATAAAGAGATAGTTGTAGATTCGATACGTCAGATTATTCTCCTCCAAACAATGTTAATGATTTTTTGTTCATTTCTCGTTATTTTGGCATAGGGTCAGATTCTTTTTATTTCCTTTGAATAAAATTTTCACTATTACATATAAAAATACTCAAAAAGAAAGCAAGGCAAACGTTTCGGCCACATATGGGGGCCCTCTTCAGTGCCATAAATTCAAAATTTCTGTAAAACATTAGAATATAGGAGATAATGAAATTAAGGATTATCATAGAATTCAAAAACTTATCTCAAAGCTTGCAATTCAAAATGAAGTAGTCCAATATGCAGCATCACGATTCGAAAAAATATTTAGAGTTCACTGTGAATAAAAAACCGGATAACAAATAATAAGCAATTGGCATCCTTGTTTAATAAGAAAATTTTTTAAATTGCGGTCGGTTCGTGTGGAATATTTTTTATGTTTCCCGGTTTATTTGTTATCCGGTTTTTTATTCACAGTGAACTCTAAATATTTTTTCGAATCGTGATGCTGCATACTGGACTACTTCATTTTGAATTGCAAGCTTTGAGATAAGTTTTTGAATACTATGATAATCCTTAATTTCATTATCTCCTATATTCTAATGTTTTACAGAAATTTTGAATTAATGTTTGAATTTATGGCACTGAAGAGGGCCCCCATATGTGGCCGAAACGTTTGCCTTGCTTTCTTTTTGAGTATTTTTATATGTAATAGTGAAAATTTTATTCGAAGGAAATAAAAAGAATCTGACCCTATGCCAAAATAACGAGAAATGAACAAAAAATTCTATGAATTATGGGTCAATATAATAGCAGACATGTTATCAAACATGTCACTTTAAAATGTTAATGATATTATGAAAGAGATTAGTTTGCGATCGATAAAATCACTGAATTTTCTGATTTCATAAGTTCACATGCCTTCAGTCCAGAGAATATAATCTATTTGGAGAAAAATTGTTAAACCAATTTTTGGAAATTCTGTTTTAGAATATAGATCATCTCTATATACTGCTATTAGTCAGAATTTCCGAAGCGTAGACCAGGTCTACTCCATTTCAAATTTTAAATCAGCTTTGCAGTGATGCAATTTCCAGATTTACAATATAGAAGAGCTAGATTCATTGGTTCTAATGGAGTTTGATAGGGTTTTTCCCACGTTCCAAAAAGAAGACGACGCTGGATTCATTTCAAAAATGTTGTAAAAAAAAGAGTAAAACTTTTAATTTTTTCAATATTACTGTCCATATCTTCAAAGCCTTTCATTATTATAGCCCTCAAAGATATCTAGGTAATTTTAATAATGATCAAATTGGATTTGGTTTCAAGGTATGCACTAGGGTGTTTGATATTGACATGATAAAATGAACAAGAATTTATTTTTTTTACCGAAAGTCGGTTTTATTTTTCAATGTAGTCTCCTTCTAGCTTGATACAACGAGTCCAACGATCTTTTAACTTTTCTATACCTTCAAAATAGTACGATTTGTCAAACCCTCCAATATACCCTCCTCTTTCTCATTCAATTTCTTCGTTCGACTCAAAACGCCCATCTTTTTGGGAACAGACAATAATCGCTGGGGACTAGGTCTGGAGAATACGGTGCATTGGCATCATGAAGGATTTTTTTTTCTTAAAATGTGGCCATTCCTTCCGATTTCGTCAACCAATCGATCCAATAATGAATCATAATATGCTCCAGTAATTCTCCTTCTTTTCTTAAGGGGTTATATACACTTGTGTTGGAGAAATAAAAGCGGATTTTTACGATTTTTTTTTTGGAAAAACAACACATTTTTTTTAAAAAACTGAACGCCTATTTATTTATAAATGTCGAAAAATCTTTCACAAATTTTTTCAAAAAAAAAAAATTCATAGCTGGAGTCAATATTGCCATTGTGCTAAAACACAATTTTCCCGACATCTCTTGCGGTGAGCATGATAAAGAAGGAACTGCTTATCTGAAATACACAAAACAAAAACAAAACTGTAGTTGGTACCTTTACGCTGTGCGTGAACGAAGGATTTTGCAAAATTAATTTTTTTACAAAAATGGTGATCGTTTTTCTAAAAAGTTTGATTTTCGAACGTCTGAGCTTTCGGTTTTTGCAGCAAGAAAAAAAAAGTTTTGCTTGGAATTTAAAATCCTTCGTCCACTCAGAGGCTATTATTGTTGTTAGTAAGCCTGCAAAAATTCAGACTGATCTGGTTAACGGTTCTCGAGAAACTGTGCTCACCGCAACCGCACTTTTTGAAAAATCAAGTTTCGAGATAATCGCGTGTAAAGGCGGACTTGCAGATGACTCGCAGTTGCAGATAGCGCGCTATCAAGAGCTGCCAAATCGGTTTTACTGCTCAGATCTGTATGATTTTTTGGAAAAAGATTCTCTGAGATATGTACTTTCAGAAAGTGCAATAAAAAAATTTTCGATTTTTTCAATCAACACAAGTGTATATAACCCCTTAAGGTAGTCGATGAAGAACACCCCATGTGCATCCCAAGAAACACTAGCAATAACTTTCCCAGCCGATTGTTGCGTTTTCGGACGCTTTGGTGCACTTTTACCGGGTTTAAACCACTGTTTTTACCCTTTACGTGATTCCGGAGTATCGTGGTGGATCTGTTTCCTAAATCGTCACAAATCGACGCAAAAACTCTTTCGTATTGCGATTAAAATAGGTAAAATCTTGCTCCGAAGTGGTGACACGAATGCGTTTTGGTCGATTGTGAGCAATCGCGGCACCCATCTTGCACAGATTTTTCTCATACACAAATGTGTATGCAAAATATTGACCACAACGCTCAGTTGAGATGGATACGATCTCAGCTATCTCACACACTTTCACTTTCGGGTAGTGTCATTTGGACGTGCTGGACTTGGTATGGTTCCTGTGTCCGTACAACCGCAACAAAATTCGGTAAATCACTTCTGAACCATTTCATACGACGAAGAAGAGTCCGAATAATATTTATCGAGCTTGGCCTTGGTTTCTGATAAAGTTTTTCTACGCAAAAAGTTGTGTTTAATTAACACACGAAATTTACTTTTTTCCATCTTTGCAAAAAATTCGGAGGTTGGTTGCTTCCAGACACTGTAACTTGTATACCAATAAATAAATTTGGCTGAAATTTTTACAGAATAAGATTGAAGGATGGAAAAATAATAGCCGTGTATTATTAGTGGCGACCTCTCATAGAAATATCACATCAATACCAAACACTTTAGTATTATAGTATAAAGTATACTGCACAAATTGTTTCCAATAGATCCATTCTACAGATCAAAAGTAATTGAAGTTTGAATGTTTGATTTCTAATGAAGACAGCTCGTCCCAATCCACATTTTCGAATGCTTTATATGCATAAATTCTATGACGAAATAAGATAAGGTGATAAAACAAAAAATGCATTTCAAGATAATTGAATCAGAATTATTTTTATTCATGATAATCTGCACATCGTTTAATATGAATCAAGTTATAGGCCTTAAAAGTATGTTCCTTGAATTTTGAAAATTCGACCGTAACGGGTATATAATAAAGAGTAAATCTAAATCATTGTGTGTCGAATATAAAATTAGAATTTCCCTGGTGAAAGTTTCGGATAAGAAAATTCAAACCGACTGAAACCAGTCTATTCCGAAATCTATATCCAAACAAATCAATTTTATTTCGATCGAAGCCGTGAAAAAGAAACAATCTTATCCGAATAAAACCAATTCAATCCGGAACCAGTAGAGGTTTTAACCCCACTAAATCGTTGGAAGACACTGTGCGTCGGGTGAGGCAAATGGTAGTCGCAGCTTGCGATTACTCGATGCCCCGCTGCAAGCGCAGGCAAGCCAAGGCTTCGATGTACTGGAGGGATGATCAGTTGGCTGCCCTACGTCGTGAATGCAACGCAGCGCAGCGGAAATTCACCCGCTCAAAGGGGGATGCTCTGCTGCACGAGGAATGGAAAAGGGCAAAAGCAGCTCTGAGGCTACGCATAAAGAAAAGCCGACTTCAATGCTGGAAAGACTGGATTGCTGAAGTCGAGAAGGACCCATGGGGTCTCGCTTTCAAAATAGTTACCAAGAGATTGGTGACTAGAAGAAAGACCCCGGGCCTGGACAATCCCGATCGAGTCAAGTACATCGTGCGAAGCTTGATCCATACGTAGAGCCATTCCAAAGACAGGACCAAAGTTCCTGCCTGGTCCGGCGCAAAGAGCTCTTCACTCTCGAAGAACTGAAGAGAGCGGGTGGGAGATTTAAGGCGAATACGGGGCCGGGGATCGACGGGGTTACAAACGAGATCCTCAAAAAGGTGATTGCGGGATACTCGGAGATCCTTCTGAGGAAGGGCAATATACCTCTGGAGGATGCCTCATCCTCTAGACCAATATGTCTATTGGATACGATTGGAGAAGCTTCTGGAGGAGTTGATTTTATAACGACTTCAGACTCTCTTCGTCGGGGGGAACAGTTTTTTGGAAAATCAATTCGGAATCAGGAAAGGCAGGTCCACTTTTGACGCCATCCAAGCTGCGGTAGACACCATCACAAAAGCAAGAAGAAGAAGGTTCCAGACTACCTGTTGCGGATGATAGATGACTATCTAAGCGACAGGTGGGTGATACATGAGGGCGACAAATGGTCTCTCAAAGAAGAGATGACATGTGGCGCTCCTCAGGGATCACGGGTAGGACCATTTGTTTGGAACACCATGTATGATCGCATGTCGCACGTAACTATAAGCCGGAACCAATCGCTTGTCAAGTTTAAAGCCGAAAGGTGGTTCCGCGGGCCATGTATTGTTTCGAGAGAAGGAGTTTTGGTTTTAATACGGATGCCTAGACCCGTCCGAGGAGAGTATTGCCCACACTACTACTAATCACACTTTCTCTAAAGTTGAATATTTCCTCTCTGCCTCGTTGAGGCTTTACTTGCGAATGCTATCACGTGGTTATTGTTATCTATGTTTCGTGTCAAAACAGCTCCTAATCATGTGTCGCTTGCATCGGCTTCGAATTGAAATGGGTGGTCAAAGTTAGGACATGCTAGTATTGGCCCTGTCGTTAACAATCTTTTTATTTGTATTAACGCCTGTTCTTCTTTTGTGTCCCATTTCTATTCTACTCTTTCTTTCAATAATATGTGTAGGGGTTCCATTATTTCCGAAAATTTTGGTATGATTCTCCTGTACCGCGATGCCATTCCTATAATTCTTTGTAGTTGTTTCACATTTTTTGGTGTTTGTAATTCAAATATGGGTTTTATTTTTTCCTCGTCTATTAGGAATCCTTTCTCATTGACTACGAATCCCAGATATCTTACACTGAAGATATATTGGAAAAATTCGAAGAATTGTCTACTAATATAAAAGTGAGTTGCACCTGTGTCAACTAACATTTTGTACTTTGTGTCTTTTAGTTTTATTACTATGTGTAATCTTGTCTCATCCGGGGTGTCATTATTGATGTATTTGGGCGATATGGTTTGGTATTTACGTTGACTACTATTCGCCCTTAGTAGCCTCCGCTTGCGTTTCCCTTGATCATCTGAAATTTAGGGCATTTGGGTTTAGTTCTAATTTTCTATTTCCTCCTCTTCTTTTTTGATATGATTCTTCATCATTTTCACTTAGTTTCTGTTTGTTTATCTCCTTTTCTTTCAGTTCTCTTCTTTAGCTGCCGTCTTCCCCGTTGTAGGTTAGCACTGGCCATTTTAGGTTGCCTTATATTTTTTGCCTGTTATCGTTTTTGACCGGTTGGTTTGCCGTTTTCCACCACCCATTGTTTGGATGTGAATATTTGAGGTTTTGATTATAATTTAACTTTGGATTATTTTGGAATTCCCTGTTACTTCGAGTCTGCGGATATGTGTTTTGAATTATCCGATTATTGTAAAAATAACTTGTATAGCCATTAGCGTATCTCTGTTGAAATTGTGGATCATTCTGTGAATTTTATGATTCGCGTCTAAAGTTATTTTATTTTTCATAATTATAATCCTGATTCGTCTTTTTTGTTGTTTCTCGTTTCTTTCTCCTTGGATTACAAAGTTATCTCTGTATCTAGTTTCATGATTTTCCTTGTTTACATAGTATCCGTTATTTACTTCATTTTCTACTATTTTGATTTGTTGACCCTTCATTCTGGAATTTTCCATTTCTGTTTTCCATTCTCATCCTAATATTTCCAATTCTGCGAATTTTTTAAATGAATTTCTTGTGATGTCAATTTTGTATTGGAGCCTTAAATTTTCATAAACTTTCTTAAATTGCCATTCTAAGTTTGGAAGTGGCTCCGATTTTTGGAATAATTGCTTCGTTTCCGTTATAAAGCTGCGGATTTCCTGATTTTTCTTTTGATTACAGTACTTTATTCTATTATAGATTGTTTCTAGGTATCGCTCGTTTATATAAATTTTCTTAAATTCTTTTATGAATTTCTCTAGGTTATCCTAATTTTTCCTATTCACCTGGTACCAACTTTGAGCTTCTCCTAACAGGACGGCATCTAAGTTCTCCAGAATATCCTTTTCGTTAATTGTGTAGCCTCTTTTGAATCTGAGTAAATTATCTAAGAAATATGTTGAGCTATCATCAAAGTTATTTCTAAATTTAACCAGCCAATTTAGCATGATTTGTAAGGGTGTTGTTTGGATCATTCCGAACGGAAATAATGACGCTTGGATCGCTTCTTTTAATTTATAATTCTCTCTACTTTGATTATTTTGTCCTTTAACCTCTATGCTATATTGTTTACTTTCTGGGTTCGTTATTGCCGTGCTTCTTACGGGTCTTCGTGGGTTTTGGCCCTTCGAATTTATTCTGATTTTGTTCGTTTTCTCACTTGTTTATATTTTCTGACTCATCTTCCGAACTTATTGTTCTATTTCTGTTAAATTTTATTTGGACTTTCTTCTGCTGGTTAATCCTATTTTGATCGTTAGGTATTTCTAATATTTTATTTTGCGTAATGTTCAAGATTTGTTCCATTTTCTCTTTTAATGAATTTATTTCTAGGGTTAGTTCTTTAATTTTTAATTTATCACTTTTTTGCTCCTCGTTTTCGATTAATATTCTCGCTTCCTTCTAAAATTCATTATTCGATTCTATAAAAGAGTCTATTTCAAAATGTTTTATCATTCTTTTCTCTTTGGGTTTCTCTATATATGTCTGGCTCTAATTTATCTCTTCCTATCAATCCATACAAAAGTAACAAGTTCCTCAAATACTAGGGTAAAAATTGTTATTTAAAAAATTTTCTTGTTACCATACTTCCTTTGTCTAGAGAGCATAAGCCAAATGGGGTCTGAAAATTTGACATCTTGGCTGGAAACTATTTGCTAAAAATTTGGTGTAAGGTGCTTTATAAACATTAATCCCTATGTACAACAGAAATTTTAGAATCGTGAAATTTATGATTGATTTCCGGAAAAATTAATTATTGACCGAAAATGTTTAACTTATTCATTTGATACTTATATGTGACCTATCACAAGGAATACGGTCGCTGCCTTGATTGTAGTTGTAAGTGGAGGGGCTGGATTTCTCGGGCTATCAATATTCCTGTAAAATGCGCTATTTTTAGGGTACTTTGGATCTTGATTACCAACGAAGCAAATTAGTTGGAATTCTTTAAATTTGTCCATTGGAAAGAACATCTTAAAAATTATTTCTAAATGCAAAAACCCGAAAATCGGTTCTTGCAGTCTTGAGTTCCTTTCATCATGACAGGTCACAAGTGGTATTTAAGGGTTTTTAAGGTCGAGGATCACAAATTCGATATTAGATTTTTTGGTTTGATATATTGAAGGTATTTAAGGTTATCGGGGTCGCTAATAACGAATCTGACGTCACATTTCAAAATTCTATACAGCGGATGCAAAGAACGGGAATTTCACATTTTTCAAAGTTTTCAGCATTTTTGTTCGATATACGGTATGTAAAGGCTTTTCAGGTCGCTAATGACGAATCGGATATTTCTATTCAAAAGGTGTACAATTAGAAAACAATGTCTTATAAATTAGAATCTGAATAGGCAAATCAAGAATCCTAATCTTCATTTGAAAATAATGTCAATTGATATAATGGTAACGTAGAATAATTCGATTATTAGAAAAAATTTATACTTCTAAGGGTTAAATGTGTTAAATATCATCAAGGCATCATTGTTTTCATTATCTTATTCCTGTGAGTTCTTCTCACACATTCTTTTAAAGCAATAAAAAGAAAAGAAAGAAAGTGGTGGAAGCTAATACAAAGTAAAACACACTGTGCGAAATAATTATTCACGATTTCACTCAGATTTGCATTAATATAATTGCATTATTATTGATATAAATGCCACTGCGTATAATAATAAAAAGTTTTACTATTTCCATGTTAATAAAAAATAATCTCAAAGTCAAATAGAATGTCATTGAGTACAACAGATATTAAAATGATAATTTAAAGCACCGTATATATTTTGTAATAGGAGAATGATACAACATGTGAAGCAGTAAATTTCTTACCAACTGAGGAAAAAGGACAGGTTTCTAAAGGTTTTTAAAGGTTTCATTACGAAAAAGTCGAGTCCATACGCGTATGCAAACACACTCACCTTATTCTGTGGCGCAATATTATAATGTTATAAAATGGTATTCTATTTTCATTTGAAAATCGTATTCAGTTTTACCAGTTCATAACGACGTCAAACAAGAATCTTTTTGGACTTTATCGGCATGTGTATTGGGCGTATCTTTTCTCTATGTGATTTTGTCTACTACAGAGTCGCAAATATCTTGATCACTTTCCAAGGGTTGTGAGAATTTATTAATTAAGAACAGACAAATCTTACAGTAGCTATTACAGACTTTCAATGTAGAGTTCCGCATATAAAAATCCAGATTGGTAAATCGTTGTTTTAATCTTCCGTGGGTGACTTCTACAACCCATCGAAGTTTACTGACAATACAGGAATTAGGACATTAATCAACTATAAATCCAGTGGTTGTGCAGATTGCAAATAATTTGAGGAAATGGTAGTGTTTATGTCGACTATAACTTTTTCGTTGGTAAGCACTGTTGATGTTTTTTTCATGTTCGGAGTATGTTCTATCACATAAAAGCATTAGCAAATCCTTTAAACTGAACCTTTTTCGCCTTTAAAGATGTGTGATCCTTGATAAGCTGATCTAGAGTCATAGGTCTGATCGCAAAATGAACTGTGAAGATATTCGTATCTGTTAAATCTGAGCGAATGCTGTATACTTATTACGCAGAAGCAACTTTTGAAATGTACCAATTCTTTTTAATTAACTTTTTAATTCCTTGATCTTTTTAAAATTCCTTATGAACTAAAGATGGATAAAATAACACAAACATTGATTATCTCGTGTTGCATCATGCATCTTCAATCTTTCAGACTTCTTCGATCAAAAATTTTTTGAAAATATATATTTCACGCAAGTCAAAATTCTGAGTTGCCAACAGTAACAAATCAGGAAAATAAAGATTCACGTTTCGAAACAAATTTATGCGATATTATATTATTATTATTATATCCAGAGGCTGGATTCAAATCTTGCGTCTGGCTATTGCGACTTGCGCGAATTAATTATATATTCCCAGGCAACGGCATTGCCGGCAAAAAGACAAATCTCAGGTTTATGAAATGAGTGTACCTAAGAAAATAAGGGGCGTGTATTCAAAAAATGACTTAATTTTTTGGGCCACAATTTCGTTCAATATGATCAACTTTAACTTTCAACTTCTTCTCCTTTAATGCAATCATTATACAGAGCCATGACAGTTTGTTTACTAAGACGCGATAGTGTTCACTGATATAATTTATAGCATTAAAATCTGATTCTGACTGCAGAATTTCTTTTTAGCACATTAGGATTTCGAAATATTTTAACCTTAATGCTTAAAAAGACCATTTTTTACTTATAATTTAAGTATCAAATCTATGAAAAAATTTCATATTCTATAAGTGTAGACCAGTGCAATTTTCGTGATATTAATTCCTTCAAACTATTTATTAAAGGGTCTTTTGTTTAGCTAATCACAACTTAAAAGTAAACATTTTAAAATTCATAATGCGGATTCAATATGGCGGTTGTGGATTTGAAAACATGGTATTTTTCTACCAAAGATCACTATTAATGAGTTTTCTACGCAGTTCAGAACGATGTTAAAATCAGGATTGTAAAAATTGAAATTTTGAAGGTCATATACACCAATGCTTATGATCGCTGCTACAGTTGACTATTCTATTTTTTTCTGAAGAAATTAGTTGTTATTAACATGATGTTGCTACATTCTTTTGTTTCATAGGTTATAATTTCATAAATAAATACGTGAATTAGTATATCTGTTTCGTTTAATATTTATTATCTTTCAATTTTTTTCATAACAATTTTATGTGATAAAACCGAAGAAATGGATGAAAATCAAGAAATTGTTTTCATCCCATTGATCGCGACTAAAGTTGTTCAAAAGTGGTTCGATAAGTAACTTGGTTCACATACTAAGAGAGGGTGAAAGCAAGTTTTGTATAGCTGCTCATGGAGTTTCCTTTCTGTAGGTGAATATTCTATGGACACAAGTCATTCTAACACTAATGAAAAAAAGAACTGTGCCGACGATGGGTGCCACGTTTATTCACTCTAGAGCAAAAGAAAAGAAAAAAAATCGCATGCAAACATCTGCCGAATGTTTTAAAACTTAATTTTTGCGGTATTTTGTAACAATGGACGAAACTTGGGTCCATTATTATATACTCGAAACGAAACAGAAGTCAAGATCGTGGGCCGGACAAGGAAAACCTACTCTGAAAAAGGCGAAAAGAAAGAGGTGTAATAATAGTGGTACTTCTACTTTCTAATTGGCTTCTTGCTCCTAGGAGCAAATTGCCAGAACAACAGTGTTAGCAACCGTACGATAATTATCGTACAACCGCCATAATTACATGTGAGCATACGATGTACGATCACGTAACAGTATCGTACGCAAATATACTATATATAATTCCGGTAGGTGTCTCTAGCTAAAGCGAACTAAGCCAACCCAATGTATTTTGTTGATATAGAATACCTCGATACTTTCGATGATATTGAAATGCCAAATGATTAAATGATTTTTGACTTTTTTTATATATATATATAATTAAAAAACTATATTGGAAAATAATATATATAATTAAAAACTTGTGTATATTATGTGTATAAATATACTATCTTGAAAAAAACTAATTTAATATTAAGATCCTTAACAGTCATTAGTTTTATGTAATACGTTGTGAATACTTTTTTTTATTTCAAAGAGTTTACTATGGTTTACTAAAGTCACTGATTTATAAGAAAATAAGTATTCATTGTGATTGTAATATTAATGTCAATAAATAACTGATTAATTTAAATTGGATTTACTTTGATTTCATAATTTTTTTAAAATATGCTAGTTTTCGCGTCATGTTGGTGGCGTGACACAAGATGATCAGAAAACAATTTAAAAAACAGTAATGTGTGAAATATACGGTTACGATAACAACAATTAAAATTTTTTATAAGTCATCAAAGGTATTTAGGTATAATTCAAAAATACGATAATTTTTGTTCAAATACGATAAATTTACGCCCCTGGTACGATAGGCGCCACCTTCAGGGTTGCTAACACTGCAGAACAACCATGTGGGGCTCAAAAAGCCCAATAAAATACTGTGCTACGGAAGCGCCTAAGTAGTAGCGACATCTGAGATGACTCGTTTACACCAAAAATTCGTGGGCTCATGAACAACTCAAAGGCAAAGATAGCATTGAAGTCAACGGAAAACAACAAACACAAACACAAGCTTAATGTGCAAGAGATTTTGAAAATTATGAAATAGTATATAGTATAACTAGGACAAAAACAATTTATTTTGTGAGTGTAAAGTTTGATGGCCGAGCAAAGCGTGGGTAACAACCACACGAGTAAAATTAATATTTTTCTTACTACCCTAGTCGAAAGTACGTGGTTTCGGCACCAATTTCACGGCAGAAAGTCTAACTTTCATGCATTGGTCAAGCTAAATGCGCGCCCTCTATAATAGAGGGAGTAAAAACGTCGATAACCTCAAGCGTCAAAATTTGTCCACTCTCTGCTAATGTTTATTAGTGGCAATGAGTGGATATTATTTAGAATCCCTAGCAGACCCGTGTGAGAGAACGGTCATAGAATACTCTGACCGTTCTCTGACTGTTCTATGACCGTTCTATGACCTCGCATTATTACGGCTAAGAACGGTAAAAAAGACATTAAAAGCTTTGAAATTATGATTCTGTGGCGAAATTTGGATTAGAAGGTGAAGCAATAAATACAATTATCTTATTTTTCAGCGATAAAAACTAGAAAAACATAATACCTGTCATTGAAGGCAGTGCAGTGGTTCACAATTGGCGGAACGTCTCCACCGTGAAGGTTTACTATTGGTGGAGACGTTCCGCAAATGGTGAACCACTGCACTGCCTTCAATGACAGGTACATGATGTATTCCTAGTTTTTATCGCTGAAAAATAAGATAATTGTATTTATTGCTTTACCTTCTAATCCAAATTTCGCCACAGAGTCATAATTGCAAAGCTTTTAATGTCTTTTTTACCGTTCTTAGCCGTAATAATGCGAGGTCATAGAACAGTCAGAGTATTCTATGACCGTTCTCTCACACGGGTCCGCTAGGGATGTAATAGTAGTAACTGAAGTGTAACAAAAATAAAAATAAAAAAGTGAATGACATATCATCTGACGAAACGACAGATGAAGAAGAAATTAATAAAAACTTTGAAACTGAAGCTCAATTAATAGTAGAAACTGACACCTTACCCAAAAAGTCCGTTGACAGATGCATGCTAGTCTATGATAATTACCAAAGATGGAAACAAGGAAATAGAAATCTAAACCTTAATTTATAGATGTATTTGATGCCCCCCCCCCCCCCCGACCAGCAGCACTCGTTCCGCTCGTGCCGCAAATGTCGGGGCAGGCATCAATATATTCCAATGCACACATGCAATTGTTTTCGTACTTTTGACCGGGTAGCAAGAAAAATAGCATACACTACAGGGCAGAAAGTTGAGAGCCCTGAACTTTCTACCCTTGTAATGTAATATACTATTTCCTATGTCACACACGATTTTTTTCTACTAAGGGGTCAGCAATAAAATCCACTTTATGACCCGCTAGTAGAAAAACATATCAACTGAACTGTAACTCTGTTTATAAAAGTATTGAAAAGATAAAAAATGTAATATGATGGATTTGATCAATATTGATTGAACCTTTCCATTTAAGAATGAAACACATCATTCAAATGACTGCGACGGCTGGCCTTACAGTCTGAACATAATAATGATATGATAAATTGTATAAAGCTACACTCTATCTAAATATCCTTTCTGGAACTGATAACTTTCTTTTGATAATTCAATTAGAAGTCAGTCGATTGACGAAAGTAAAATAAAGTTCATAGCCAGGAGTTCCATGAGGCAGTATATGCCAATAAAGGCTATCAAAAGAGGATATAGAGTTTGAATTAGAGCTGATGAATATGGATATATATGCGAGTTTCAAATTAACACTGAGAAAGTGAATAGTAATATCAGAAAATCTTCTAGGGGAAAGAGTAGTAAAAGCTTTGTTATTTTTAGTGTATAGGTTCTATTGTATTTACATTGAAAATTACTCAAGTAGTGTAGATTTGATGTCACGCTTGCTAACTGACGAAATTTTGGCATGTGGCATGGTGACAAAATATGGAAAAGTTTACCAAACATTCAAAAAGCCGATAAAAAATGTCACCTGGAGACAATGAATTCCGTACTTCACATAAAGGAGTTCGATGGCTAAAATGGACCGATAAGAATTCAGTACATTTCTTATAAAATTTTCATGACTTTTCAGTTACATCATAGGTCAATAGGGAACAAAACGATGGTTTTCAAAAAGCGGTTACTTGCCTGCAAATAGCCAAATACTACAACGGCTACATTAAATGTGTTGACTTTCTAAAATGGTTTCACAAAATTCGTCAAAAAAGTGAAAAATAGTGGTATACCTTGTGGTACATTGTGGATATAACTTTAGTAAATTCTTTTATTATATCGACTGCTTTTTCCCCAAAAGAACCTTATCACAACAAAAATTCCGATTACTCGTATCTATCATTTTAAATTAAGGAATGAACGTTCCTTCAGACAAATAAAATCAAAGATCGAGAAAAAGATCAATTATTTGTCTGGAAGAAATTTTAATTTCTTAATTTAAATTATTATAAATCCTAGACGTTAAAAGCGTTGAATACAAATCTTCAAAAAATGATAAACCATCTATAAAACCCACAATGAATCATTCCAAGCCAAAGTAAAGGTTGAAGATAAAACTGCAAAAAATATCCCAGGTGTTCATAAGAGTAGCAGAAGATGCGTTCATTGCAGTACAAAAAATCATCAACGGCAAACGAAATTTCATTGTAAATCATGCAACATTCCGTTATGCAGTGAGGCCGCAAATAAATTTGTGACATATTGGAAAGCCCAATTTTGATTTCGTGATGCTGACCTTAGAATTGTAATCAGTGGCCCAAAAATCCTTGTATATCCAGTTGCGTGCAAATTTACCGGGAATCCGCAAATATGGCCTGATATAGTTGCCGTATTGAATCCGCCATTTTGAACTTTGTAATTCTGACTTCAAAATCATATTTCACGATCCCAAAAACCCATAGATAATCTATGATTTTAATGTTTTATTTGGAAGAAAAATGTGCCCCTGAAAGGGGTCACTAATCACTAAGCCCAGAAAATGAATGCTTTCAATTTCTTCTTCAAAGATTCCATCCCTGAATAAAGCTAAAATTGAAGGAGTTTTTGTTGATCCTCATATCATACAGTAGTAGGAGGTTCATCTAGAGATTTCCAAAGATTCCGCTCCAGCAGAGAACTACTTGCATTAGTTTTGAGAAAATGAATAATGGCTTTCTAGAAAACAAAAAAGTAAAGAACTACAAGGCTCTTATGACATATATATATATTAGTGAGGAGCAAGGATGATGTTTTCGTCAAGACATATCGAAGAAAAAAGATGATATAAATGAGAGTGGAATCCAGCCATGCGAGGTGCCTACGGTTGGTACTTAAAACTAAAATAGATCAAAACAATATTCATCACAAGAGCCGCCTTAGTAGTTTGGAACAGTAACTGATCTTGCATTAGTTAATCAGATTACTGACTGGTCTTGCCTTAGTTGGCCGAATCGTAGATTGATCTTGCCTAATGTGGTTGTAATACTAATCGGTTTAGCTATAGCTGTTCGGATTACTGACTGATCTTTCCTTCATTGGTGCGATTACTGACCAAAACCGCCTTATTTCGTTGGAACACTGAGTGATCTGGCTGTAGTTAATCGGATCACTGATCTAACCTTAATTGGCCGGATGAGTGATCGATAATTCCTTATTCGAGAAGATCAGTGACTGCTTTTGCTTCAGGTGGTTAGATCACTCATCTATAATTTTTAGTTGTCGAGTTCTCGGTCTATTCTATCATTTTCTCTACCAAATTGAATCTACAATTTTGACTTTTGCATTTCTGGTCTCAAAGTTGACATGAGCAACTTCAAAAATCCCGTAGCAGTGATCTTTAGTAGAAAAATACAAAGTTTTCTAGTCCACAACCACCATATTGAATCCGATATTTAAAATTGTAATTTGTATTAAGGTAACCAAAAACCCTTCAATAGAATACAATGCGTCATAAATATTTGAACAGGTAAAAACGAAGCATAAACATTTTCGTAAATTTTTCAACGAGGAATCCAAATCTACTGTTCAAAGTAAAAAGTTTCATTGGGTTACAAATGTTATGATTACATTAGTAGACAAGAAGTTAGAAGTGAATTTTGCGCATTGGATTCTTTACCGTTTTGAACACAGTAGTATCGGAGGGTTTTTTTCTTCTGGATGAGTTATCATTGAATAAGAGATTTTTCAAGAATTTAAAGACATTCCAATAACATGTCTTGTACGGTTGATACGGTCAGGAAATAATTTTCCATACATAGTAAAGAAAGATTCATGAGCAAAAGTAAACAAAGTGCTTAGAAGTGGCAACGGAGTTGCTACTCGGGCTCTTGTGTTGCGGAAAACCGTTAGGTTAGAAGTTCAGATTACTATCATCCGCTCTCTAGTTTTGATTCATTAAGAAGACATATATTTTAAACACTAAACAGAAATTGAAACTTCTTTCAAATATGCAGAGACATGCAACATAACTATATTCAACGATTGGGCATATAAAAATTCATTTTAGTAAAATATAAGATATATGAATTTCATTTGAACCTACTAGTTCCATCGAAGGGTCTTAGTGTTGCACTTTGCGACCAAATAATTTGTCTGGTTTCTCGTCGTATCATGAGAGTTTTTTTTTCCCACTTTTTAAAGAATGCCGTGACTATCGTCCCGCGTTCCAGCTGGCTAATAATTTGTTCCATCTCGGAGATGATTTCGTTCATTTTTTTGCAATTGAAAATTTTCTGGTGGAAAATATAATATCTCAAAAACAGATCTTGATGATTTTTGCTTTATCAGAAGTTTGATTGATGAATTCATAGATAGTCGGAATCCACTTTAAGAAGTCCTTCAAACAAAAAATATTTCAAAATGTTTCATAAAACTAACATTTAAAACATACATAAGGTAATCTTTTACAAAAAGTTATGTTAGTGAGGCCTGTTTTGTCTACTGAAGTAAAAAATTTATGTTTTGAGTCAACGAAGGATCGAAAAACCATTATAATTTACTCTCTATAACTCTACATTATTCATGGATATTTATTTAAAAAATTGTCCACAGCATAACTCGAACATAACAACTTTAAAAAATTACATTATGTAAACAATTTTTCAATGAATAATGTTCATAAATAAATAATTATGTGAAAACGTTATTATTCTTCAAGCTTTTATTTTATAAAAAGCATTCGTCAATCTACTTCAGTCGTTGAGTTACTAAATCAAAGCTTAATTCGAGTTCTGTGTGAAAAAATATCAGGGGTGAGGCATTACGCTAATAACTCTGGAGTGCTCAAGAATTTTTTTAAGAAATAAATCAAAATTGTTATGACTTTTCACGGTTGGTCGAGCAAAAATGTTGAATTTTGATTAGCAGCCCAAATGAAATAAAATAGTCTGCTATTTCCACGCTGCAGATCACATTTGATATATTTTTTCTAATACACTCTGAAAAAAAGTCTATTGATAGTGTATTTACGTTCCTTTCAGAATGCATCCATTGCAATTAAGCAGATTTCTTTTGTCTATCAACAGAGTGGTTTCACTGTTAAAAACTCATCTGTAAAATGCAAAACGAAAATAGTTTTACAGATAAAAGATTGTTTCACTCAGAAAACAAATCTTTTAACTATTAAAGAATTGCATTGGTAGGCTAGCGGACGAAGTGCGCCTGCGCATCAGTGAGTGTACATAGTCTAGTGCTTAACAGTGCAATATGCGCGAGTAATTTTTGTGTTGCGCGATATATTTTTTTATCATCGAAATCAATTAACGTGGATACGTGAAGGAAATTGATTTATTTACAATATGGTATTAGGAATCCCAGAGTGCGACATAAAAATTTTGAAAAGTACGTATACCAAAACAAAAAATTTTTATCCGCATAACCTCATTTTTCATTTCTTCACACAATTGAAGCATTATGAATTTATTAATTTTAATGATTTTAACCATCGAAGGGTTATCAGTCGTCCTTTTTATGAAATGATTTTGTGAGGCGTGCTTGAATTTCATTGAATATTATGGCTTTCAACAAAAATCTAGATAGACTTAAAAATCTCAATTTTCTGAAAGGGCCTAGCCGGGTATGCATGTAAAATCTGCCCCCGCATGTATCAAGTTCATATTATCACCATATATTGGCACCTATGAGTCACAAAATTCCTCAAAGTCTTAACCTTGAAAACGCATTTTTGTAGGAGTTATGGAGGGAGAAAGAAAAATAAAAAAGTAGTTTTTATTGTAAACGGCTTGACCGATTTTGATCAGAAAGAAATATGTTATGTACCATTTTTTTCATGAATATTCCTTTAGATGTCCTCTTCAACATATATTTTTGTCAAATTTTTTGAAGTGGTGCAATATAGTGTAAAAAAATAAAAATCGTACTCGGGACATTGTGTAACTGTGTATCTTTATGGTTTACTGTAACACTGTTAGGCTTGTATCTAATAAAAAATTTGTATCATGTTCGAAAAATGTGTCTAGATTGGACCTTGAATTTAAGCACATTGGTCTCTTCTTTTGCATACTCAACAACCAGTCTTCCATCATAAGTATTATAGACAAATGATTCAATTCTAAAATAGATACCAACTTTCGGTATTGGCTTTTTGCCTATTTTGTGATCCAAAAGATGATACTTCTGTTTAAGAATATCGTGAACAGTTTCTACGGCCTAATGAATTTTAGTCACAAAACGAGACTGGTTGGATTCTGCTGCTGTCAGTTGCTTTCTTTTACCTTTCAATGCGGGCATTAATACTTTGAAATTTTTATCTTTCGAATTTTTTTTTACACCTCGAAAGCCTCGATCAAGTACGAGGACATCATCTTTTTCCAAGAATTTGCATAAGCTATTTGTATCTTCAATAATGGTTTTCAATATTCCAGCAAAGGGGAACTTTCTTTTGTCCAGAGAAAGACTTTCTTTGATATTCATTATTTGTACTTTTTTGACGTCGTGCATATGTACCATCACAAATCAATAGTAAGTGATTATGAGCATCAAATAAATTCATTGCAATTTCCGTTGTATGATTTTGAATGAGGTTAGCTCTATCAAAAGAATTCAAACTAAAACGACCTGATAGAACTTCATTTTCAAAAGACTCAACCACACTGGCAGAATAGTCTGAAATTATCTGCTCATTTTCTATATTCAGTATAGAAGCTAACATTTTATTTGAATTTCCCGTACGTACGCATTTGATGGAAAGAGTTTCCATCACTTTAAATAATTCTGACACGGTGAGTTTTGTTGTGTTGGAATGCGTTTTCAAAAGTTTAAGATCTTCCTCGTAAATTCGATTTTTTATCAGATGAGTTTTACAGCATCGATTTCCAGGTGGAATGAAAATTTTTTTGTTAATATAACATTGCGTGCGGACTTCTGCAGGAATTATAGTCATATTATTGGAAGATAAACAAAGACAGCAGTATTTATGGATAGCAACAGTCCTCTGCATCGGAATTTCTACATATTCAATCTCAGAATCCACTTGATTTGATTTTAATTTTACTTCAAATGTTGAGTGATTAGACGCTGATTCAAAAGCAGAAAGATCTGTTTCAGTTTCACAATCAAGGTTGTTGTCAGAATTATCTTCTCTATAAACAGTGAGTCGACATTTACACATAAAATGGCACCTACAACTTTTACTTGTTTAAGACAGGAGGAAAAAGCTTTTGCTTCATCCGTAGTATTCATCAACTTTTTTTTACCCTTCGTTTTTCTCAAAATTACATCGCAGCCAGCACACATAAGCTTATTCAGTGATGGAGCCATATTTCAGTAATAAGATCTTTATAAGTATCAAACTAAAAAAGTTCACTTTTCAACAGATCAAGACAGCACATAAACAAAAATCATGAACAAAACAGTGCATCAACAAAAGTATAGCTCAAAAACAAATGAAAACCACCGAGTGCAATGACATATGAATGAGAATTACGATTGAGGAACAAAGAAAAAACCAAAAAAGATTCTTGCTATAACAGTAAAATCACAATAATTTGTACAATCACAGAAGTAATCTTCGCAATAGAGTGAAATGGTGTAGTATTTAAAAGTACGGATATTAATTAGAAGTACGAATACGACAAATGAATATCGCAAAGTAAAATGGCATTAGAACAACAATTATGTTCGGGAAATAAATGAAGATGACAAGAAATTCTTGCGATAATAATAAAATCACAATGAGTTGTGAGATCATTAGGTGTCTTTGCAGTAGAGTGAAACAGTGCACTAAGTAGAATCACGAAAACGAACAAATGAATATCGCAAAGTGAAATGGCGTAAGGACGACATAATTATGATCGAGAAGGAAATTAAGTTGACAAGAAGACTCTTGCGATAATAATAAAAAAACTATCAATTGTAAGAATGTAAAAGGTGTCTTAACAGCACAATAAAACAATGCACGAATTAAAATTACGAACAAATGAAGATGGCAAAGTGAAATGGTGAGATAACGACAATAATTATTGAAAAATGCGAAAGAATTTCGCGCTACTTCATTTTATTTTCATTTATGAACGGAGCATATATCTGGGAGGAGGTCTCGCGCCAATTAAGGGGGCAGCCCACCTTTCAATTATCAAAAATTCGATTTTTTTCATTTTTACTTAGTTTAAAGCCCTGGAATTCATGTAGAAATCTTCTTTTCCATCAAAAGATCGCATAAGTGGGCAGAACGAGTTTTCGGAGCGCTCTAAACGCTCTTCTGGCGCGTCGAGCGGCCAGCTGTTAAACTTAATATTTTTTCAACTTGTCGGCATGATTCCGGCAAAACTACTGGACGGATTTGCTTAAACTTTTTTTAAAAATGTTTATAAAACACCTCGCTATCGTGCCTAGTACGGACATGCAAAGTAAAATGGCACTAGAACAACAATTATGTTCGGGAAATAAATGAAGATGACAAGAAATTCTTGCGATAATAATAAAATCACAATGAGTTGTGAGATCATTAGGTGTCTTTGCAGTAGAGTGAAACAGTGCACTAAGTAGAATCACGAAAACGAACAAATGAATATCGCAAAGTGAAATGGCGTAAGGACGACATAATTATGATCGAGAAGGAAATTAAGTTGACAAGAAGACTCTTGCGATAATAATAAAAAAACTATCAATTGTAAGAATGTAAAAGGTGTCTTAACAGCACAATAAAACAATGCACGAATTAAAATTACGAACAAATGAAGATGTCAAAGTAAAATGGTGAGATAACGACAATAATTATTGAAAAATGCGAAAGAATTTCGCGCTACTTCATTTTATTTTCATTTATGAACGGAGCATATATCTGGGGGGAGGTCTCGCGCCAATTAAGGGGGCAGCCCACCTTTCAATTATCAAAAATACGATTTTTTTTTCATTTTTACTTAGTTTAAAGCCCTGGAATTCATGTAGAAATCTTCTTTTCCATCAAAAGATCGCATAAGTGGGCAGAACGAGTTTTCGGAGCGCTTTAAACGCTCTTCTGGCGCGTCGAGCGGCCAGCTGTTAAACTTAATATTTTTTCAACTTGTCGGCATGATTCCGGCAAAACTACTGGACGGATTTGCTTAAACTTTTTTTAAAAATGTTTATAAAACACCTCGCTATCGTGCCTAGTACGGACATGCATGCCAATTGTTTATTAACAATATTGTAGCAACATTTATGTTGAAAAATAGGGTAAAAAATGAAAAAAAAACATAAAAAATTCACTATTTGTTTATTTATAAACGAATTTTCACAATTTTGCTAGGGAGGATAACCATTCATGCCCTCTTTGAGAATAAATATAGATTTACTGTTTCAGATCATCCAAACATGAGAAAACGTGCCGACAAGGAAAAAATTGTTGACCATTCGGCCGGCCATAACTCAGAGGGGTGTAACCAAAATTTTCCAACAAAATTTTCTCTTATACTTTAATAACCATACAACATAATGTAAAAAAACTTGAAATGGTAAAATAAAAATTTCTGAAAGAAAAAAAATGGTGAAAAAAAGAGGCCTCAAAGGTAGGCTGCCCCCTTAAGTAGGAGGAAAGCGCTATTGTTAAACATATATCTTGTCACCCTGTTGAAAAGATCATATAGAGTAAAAAAAATAACGTTGCTGACGAAAGACAGATGAAAAAGGGTTGTTTCTGAAAGAAATAGTCGGCCAATACAGTATACCATAAAGGTACACAGTTACACAGTGTCCCGAGTACGATTTTTATTTTTTTTCACTATGTTGCACCACTTCAAAAAATTTGACAAAAATATATGTTGAAGAGGACATCTAAAGGAATATTCATAAAAAAAATGGTGGGTGTCACTATAAAACATAATCGAAAATAATTCTGTGTACGACGTTTCGATTTTGAAAATGTAATTATAATGAGATTGTAATTAACAAATACGACAAAAATATTTGGGAAATGAATAAAATAGTTCATAAATCAAATTCAAAGATGTCAATGTCAATGAAAGCATTGTAAACACTGAAATCGTGATAATGGGGTGTGAAAAAGGGGAAGTGTCCTCGTTTTTTGTCTCAGACTTTCGGTGTCCAAATTATTTTCAAAAGATTATTTAAACTGTCGAATGCATTACAGGCCATTACATAACTCAAGATGTATTGCGTATCATGGACATAGAGGATTTCTAAAAGCATGATATCAAGATAAGCATTGGGGCGAAAATAATTTTGGAGAAATATATCGTTAATTAAAAAAAAAGCATGTATATCATTGATTCAAATCAATATGCTATAGAATTTTTAGCATATTTATTTGTTCTTATAGCATATTTTTTAAAATCAATAATATACATGCTTTTGGCAGGAATTCTATAGATTCAATAGTATTTTTTTTCTCAGTGTATTGAGTTTAATTGTTTTAGTTTAAAAAATTTCAAATATTATTTCTATACTTTCCAAATGGTACCATATTGAAATTGTGAATAATTAGATAGATTGCATTTATGTATCGTGTCACATATAATATGAATCGTTCGCGTAAAATATTATCATGTAAATAATGAAAAAAAAATCTGCCCGCTTCGCGGGCAGATTCTCATCGCGCGCTTGGCGCGCAAGTTTGAGCGCGCCTAGGGCGCGCGATTCCATCGTCGAGCTTCGCGCTCCGTTCTTTCTGGACCTCGCGCTTCGCGCTCGGTCTTGTGCTCTTCGCATACATTTCAGTTTATTTCTTATAATTTGATACTGAAGTTCAAACCAATTTTATAATAATATTACAGATGATGTGAATTATACATTTTCTCAAAGTCACTCTATTTCTTTTTAAATTTAAGTGAAACAGGAGATTCAATTTACTTAAGGCTCTATCAGCCTTAAGGAACACATTCTCATCATGACGCTCGCGGTTCGCGCTCGATTTTCTATATACATTTCAGTAACTTTTTAATAAATTACATGATTAAAATAATTTATTTTCTTCCAAATCTCTCTAAAAGAAAAAACAATCGTAGACTTTATTTAAGGAAACGATTTTGCAGAACAACGCTTATTTCGTATCTCACATATTTTGGTGAAAAAAATCGAATTTTTTTAATATTAAAAATCAAAACATAAAATATACATCCTGTCCCGAAATGTCTTAATGAGAATTTGTAAACCTCATTTAGGCAAACAATTTTCCATATAAACGTTTTTTTTGTATTTCACATATTTTGTCTCAAAAATGGAATTTTTTAATTTTAAACGTATTTTTTGGAATTGAAACGAAAAATATATGTTTTATCAGAAACTGCGTCAGACAAAATTTGTAGATCTTTTTGAAACGAACAACTTTGTATTCTAACGTTTTTTTCGTATTTTACATATTATTGTTAAAAATTGAATTTTGGATTTTCAATAGTTTTTTTTTAAATTAAAAAGAAAAATATGCATCTTATGAAAAAATGTTACAATTCAAATTTGTAGGTCTTTATTTATTTAATAATATTGTATCATAACGTTTTTTCGAATCTCGTATAATTTAACTGGAAAATGGAATTTTGATATTGACTTTTTTCGAATTTGAATATACTGTAACATTTCTAATTTTAATTTAATCAAAAAATGTTATGAGGATAATTTGTAGAGATTTATGAGTACTATCAAAAACCAGTATTGAAATTTTTGATTTTTTCAAAAAGTTATTTTCAAAAACACAAAAGTAGTGCTCAATCCCTCAATTTTGATTGAATGTCGCTGGTTAACGAATTTGTCCTTACTTTTTCGGCTCCGATGAAGTGTACCAAAGCTCAATTCAATCTGATAATTCTATCGAGAGTTATGCCGCACACGACCTACTACAGACAGACAGACACTTTCGTAAAAACCATTTTTTCTGACTCAGGGGGTCTCAAAACGTAAAGATTTGATGAAAATTTCGAAAGTTATTTTTCACATAAAACCAATACCTTCTCATCCATGATGAGAATGTAATAATAATCGAAATGAAATATTATTCATCGTTTGGTTGAAAAACAATTTAATATTATCATATAAACATGTGTAATAACATATTTGTTTGAAAATTTTCTAACAGTGTTGTGATGTAAATTTTTGTTTTCTAATAATTTACAGTATTGTGAAAATAAACAAACTTTCACATTCGACTTTACCAATGGAGCAAAAAACGATTTTGTAAATAAATTCAACAGTTCTTAATCGCTGCCCCATTCAGTTGTACAAAATTTTGTCGAGGGATATGAAGAGTTTTTTAAAAGTGATCTTCTAAATTCTCCAGAAGACGCAATTGTTCTCATTACAAGTTGCAACGATAGCAAAAAAAAACAAATCCATCAACTTCTTGATACTTTTCCGAACTCATTGAATGATTTAAAAACACAACATTTGAGGAGAAAGAATTTAGAAGAAAAGAGTTTGTATATTCCACCACGAAAGATTTTGATCGACGATGGAGGAAAGTTATACGATGCTTCAAGTATAGGCCAATACATTCCGATAAAGCTTTTGTTAAAAAAGTTCCTAGAAAAGACGGAAAATTTAGAAAAACTCCAAACGTTTATGAGTGGATTAGAGAACGATGTACCTCGAATGTTACGACATTTTTTTCAAGGTTTTCAGTGGAAAAAAATGAAAACGAAATTTCCCGATAAATACCTAATTCCTCTATTTTTGTATTTCGATGATTTTTCTATAGGAAATACCTTGGGTTTACACAGTTTATCGAATAAAATTGGTGCTGTGTATTACACAATTCCTACTTCTGCGTCGCAAGTGTCAAACAGTTTCGATAATATTTTTACTGCTCTTTTATTTAAATCAAATGATGGAGGTGAATTTGGAGATGTAGCAGTTTTTGACACGTTGCTAACTGACTTGAAAAATATCGAGAAGTAATGACTTATTATTAAATCAAAAGGGAAAAGAATTGTCCTTTATTTTGCAATGAGCTTGATTCTTGACGAAAACTTGGGAGCGCACAGTCTCCTAGGCCTTGTTGAAGGGTTCACTGCCAATCACCCTTGCAAAGCTTGTAAAGTTCATAAAAATTCCATTCAACAGAATTCGCCACTGAATACTAAGTTATTACGTAATAAAAAAAATTATGAAATTGACCTTGCGTTAAATGATGTTTCACGAACCAGAATTTCTTAAAGATGCATATTTAATTCTTTACTGAGCTTTCATGCAGTCGAAAATATTTCATTTGATCTGATGCACGACACTTATTTAGGATTTATTAGTATCGATATAGCATTGATAATAAAAAGTATCATGGACCTTACAAACTCATCTTTGAATGCAATCAACTTCAGGATACAAAGTGGGAGAAATCACGAAAAATATGGCCAAAAATAGAAGCTATTTGTTTACAGACTTTAAATTGCACAGTATAGGGTTTCCAGGGTCGCTGATAACGAATTTGAAGTCAATTTTTTGGAAAGCAAAATGGCAGATTTTAAATGGTGGACATTTTTTTGAAAAACCTATTCAATTTTGATAAAAATAAAAACAAAGTGGTTTTTAGGGTCGCTGATATCAAATTTGAGGTTAATTGTTCAAAGAGCAAAATGCAGAATATTTTTCCGAAAAACTTGATCAATTAAAAAGAAAAGGAATACAAAAGGCTTCTCGAGATCGCTGGTAACGAATTCGATATTAATTCATTGAGAAGCAAAATAGCGAATGATATAAAGTGGATGGAGCTCAATAAATGTATAAAAGTTTGGACAAAAATTATTATGCAGGGTACTTTTTAGACGTCGAACGCGAAAATGCAACAAGAATTTTTAAATTTTAGATTTGAATGGACAATTTCGAATATTTCCTGTCTCGTAATTCCAAAAGTGACGAATCCTATGACATTGTATAAATTAATTTTATTTAATTGTATGTTGATCATTAAAAGAATAATAAAAACAAATAAATATTTACAATTTATGTATTCAAGTCCGGGGTTAAATTATTGGGTTGGCAACAAAGTCATTTCGATTTTTTCCGCTAGATGACTTTAGTCGTTCGAAGTCGTTCTTCTCCATTGCAAATTTTAGACCGTACATGGTATTTAACAACTGACGTTTCATAGATTATACAGTAAAAAAAATTTCAAGTTTTGTTGTTGATTCATCGTTTTGCATTGATTTGAAATGGAGATTCCAGACTGTCATTTTCGTTACATTTTACTTTATTACTTCCGAAAAGGTAAAAACGCAGTGCAAGCTCGGAAAAAGTTATATGATGTTTATGGTGAAAAATCATTAACAGAACGCCAGTGCCAGAATTGGTTTACTCGTTTTCGTTCCAGAGATTTTGACCTCAAAGATGCACCACGCTCTGGACGCCCAAATGAAGTTGACGACAACAAAATAAAAGCAATTATAGAAAATAAGCGGCGTAGCATGACACGAGAGATCGCAGAGAAGCTAAACATATCAAATTCATGCGTTGAAAGACTTTTAAAACAACTTGGTTACGTTAATAAGTTCGATATTTGGGTTCCTCACAAATTGAACAAAATTCATCTAACCAAACGAATTTACATTTGCGATTCACTGCTGAAATGTAACGAAACCGATTCATTTTTAAAGCGAATCACAAAGGGCGATGAAAAATGGGTTGTTTACGATAACGTCGTGCGAAACAGATCATGGAGCAAGCAAGATGAGCCTGCACAATCGACATCAAAAGCCGATATTCATCAAAAGAAGGTTATGCTGAGTGTTTGGTGGGATTTCAAAGGTATTGTTTATTTTGAGCTGCTCCCAAGGAACTAAGCTATCGATTCGAATGTTCGAATGTTTCCGCAAGAGTCTGAATATGCAACTCCGTTATACCTTCCTTCGTTATCTATGGTTCCCACATAAATTATGGGGTGAGTTGTTGTACAATTTATTTTAATGCCGCTCATCACATAGTTGTTGAATTGCAGTATTCCCATAATGTGTAGTCTTTTACATGCCTCTCTACTTATGCCATAAATGTATTCATGTTCGCTAATTTTAACCACAGAGATACACTGGATAACCTTAGTTTCTACAAACTCGTTGACCTGTAGGAGTTGTACATACTTCTTTGTTACATTGAGTGGATTAGACGGTACTTCGAATTGACCTATATCTAATAGTGGGGTCATTCTATTTCAGATCGGGCAGGTCAGTCCCGACCATGTCATTGTTTTGCTTCAATTTTTTATAATGAATTCTAGATACAATTCTGAAACACACATATTTTTTCTTTTCGCTGAAAAACTCGATTTTTTCGATCAACAGCTTTTTGAAAGTTAACTGTAAGAATAGATATGTAACCTTAATCCGTTGAGAATTTTTTTTTAAAACATCGTAACTTCCACAAAAATTAACGGATTTTGACTAATTTTTTTAAGAAAGATTCGTGATTGAATAACCTTTAAGATTCACTAGTAGTAACCTCACTTTTTAATAAGATGCAATATTTATTGTCGTAATAATAAAATGAGAAAAAAAATTTTAAACTTCATCATTTTTTTTTTTCTTCCAAATTTTTTTTTTAATCGTGTAGAATGGTCTTAACAATATTTGATCAAAATTTCAACACGCCGAAACAGTTTGTTTGTAAATGAGAATTTTTTTTTCGGAAATTGGTAATGTGTCATATTTTAGCGGTTTAGGTGCAATTTTTATTACTATTGATTCATCATTATACCTTGAAAGTTGATTTGCGCGATGAAATTGAATATTGTATACTAAAAAGTATTAAATTTTTCATAATTTAACCCATTAAACTTTAAATACCCACGTGGCGTGAACAGCGAAACGACTTATATTCTGCAGATCCATGTGTTAAAGCCTATTTGTATTTTTGCCACTTTTATCTCTTCATTAGGTTATTAACGTAGGACAAATATTATACGTAATAAACGTACTCATGGTTAGTATGCTTATTATTGTTATAAAGCAATCATATTGATATTATAATATATTATAGTATAATAATATTAATATTATAATAAAAATATATTACAAAATAATATAAATAATACATGATCAAAATATAATTATGTTTATTATATTAAAAGCTTGTTTATAGTGTACTATGATAATATTTGCATATATATTCATCTCTCAATTCATCTTGTATAAATAAATAGGACACTTTTATATGATTTATGAAGAAGTTTCTTACGCATTTGTTTTTTTTTTTTTTTTTTTTTTTTTTCTAGGAACAGTAATATATTTATTCAAGATATATCTTTTTTGACACTTAAACATTCATAAATGATAACAAAAAATTGGTCAAAACTTCAATTGTGTTTTACATATTCATGTTCGCAAGTCCTCGCAGTAGAAACATCATGAGTTTTCAATATTCATTTGTTTCTTTATCGTGTTTACACGTTCACTAATGAACGCCGAACTTTAACACATGCATCTGCAGAATATAAGTCGTTTCGCTGTTCACGCCAGGTGGGTATTTAAAGTTTAATAAGTTAAATTATGAAAAATTTAATACTTTTTAGTATACAATATTCAATTTCATCGCGCAAATCAACTTTCAAGGTATAATGATGAATCAATAGTAATAAAAATTGCACCTAAACCGCTAAAATATGACACATTACCAATTTCCGAAAAAAAATTCTCATTTACAAACAAACTGTTTCGGCGTGTTGAAATTTTGAACAAATATTGTTAAGGCCATGCTACACGATAAAAAAAAATTTGGAAGGAAAAAAAAATGATGAAGTTTAAAATTTTTGTGTTTGAAATTTTTTTTCTCATTTTATTACTACGACAATAAATATTGCATCTTGTTAAAAAGTGAGCTTACTACTAGTGAATCTTAAAGGTTATTCAATCACGAATCTTTCTAAAAAAAATTAGTCAAAATCCGTTAATTTTTGTGGAAGTTACGATGTTTTGAAAAAAAATTCTCAACGGATTAAGGTTACATATCTATTCTTACTGTTAACTTTCAAAAAGCTGTTGATCGAAAAAATCGAGTTTTTCAGCGAAAAGAAAAAATACGTGTCTTTCAGAATTGTATCTAGAATTCATTATAAAAAATTGAAGCAAAACAATGACATGGTCGGGACTGACCTGCCCGATCTCAAATAGAATGACCCAGTGTTATAGTTGTTACATTTAGTAATCGAGATCCGCAGTCATATCCGATTAATGCTGTTGTAACTCGGAATAGCAAAACAAGAGTAAATATCGCGAACATCTGTAATCACAACATGAATTTGAATATTCATCTTCTGCATCATTTTTTTTGTCCACTTAACAAAAAGAGGTAGTCATCTACCCTAAAATTTGGGCTATTTTCTTTTCTGTATTAATAATTCTTCGATCGGTGTTTAGGCATTTACAAGATTATCATATACCGTAGTTCTTATTCCAATAAGGCACGTGACTAAGTCTTTAGTGCACCCTTAATACGTTGGTTGCAAATCATCCTCTCGGAGTGGTCCGTTTGACGGTGATCTTCATTTACGAACGTGTTATGATCAAATATGGCAATTTCTACCCATTAATGCCACTCGCAGTCCTTTTCAGAATACTGTTTGAGGATTTCACCTAACGCATGGTGTAATCGTTCTAAAGAACCGTTAGATTGCGGGTGAAATGCAGTGGTTTTTATTCTCTTTATTTTAAATATTTAATAATAATAATATCCAAACACATAGGGTTGGACTGTTCGTACTGCGTGTATGACCCCTAATGCTTCCTTTCCGTAAGCTTCATACTTTAGTCCAGGTCCTCTAAGTACCCCAGAAGTGCATGCAATCGGCAGGTCACTTCCAACTTTCCCTTGGGATAAAATTCCGCCGACGGCATAATCGGATGCATCAGTAAGGATTAGGGTTTGACTTATGTCGGGAGGTTTTAATACAGGTGCTGTGTACACGACCTCCTTAAGGTTCGCAAACGCTTTTTCAGCGTCTTCTAACCAATAAAAGACCTCATTTTTTTGCAATAACTTGTCAGTGGTTTGGCGAGTTTTGTAAAATCCTTAATAAATCATCTACAGTATCTTGCTAAACCTAGAAATTGTCTAACCTTCTTGACATTTTTTAATTTAAAGAATTCCTTGATTGCTTCTAATTTTTTGGATCTGGGTTAAGTCCGTTAGCACTGATTATGTGCCCAAAATATATAACTTCACATTGTAATATTTCGCACTTCTTTGACTCAAGTTTCCAATAATCCTTTCGAAGGCAATTCATTACCTCATTGAATCATCTCTCATGTTCTTTAAGGGCGGTCGAAAATCTAAAAAAAACTTGCTATCGAAGGTTACTACTTTGATCCGGTTTTTTTGGGACTACCCATAAGCTAGTATTTTAAGGTGATTTTGAAGGTCAAATTATCCCCTTTTCTAACACTTCATTTACTTGTTTCTCTGCTTCCTCTCTTAAGTCATACGGACAGCAATATTGCTTAGTGTTGACTGGGTGGTAATTTACTGTAAGGATTCGGTGTTTGGTTACATTAGATAATAATAATTCATCTCCGTTTAGTTGAAATCTACAACATCTGAATGTTTTTCTATCAATTCTATTATCTTTTTCCGTTCTTCTTCGTTTACATGATCTAGTTCTAGGATTTTTTTCAACCTTCCTAAACGTGTTCCATCTGTGGAAACTGAGTTTGTAGAAGTTTTTCATTCTTCTGGGAAGTTTGTTACATTTTGTATCAAAAAAATACCAAGGTGGTTTTTCTCAAAAAAGCTTATATTTTAAGGGATGTCTAAATCTTCCGGAATGGTTTGTGTCACTAGCTGTAAGAGGTATCCTTCTCCAAAATTAAACTCGTCTTTCCAAAAAATTTCGTCACGTCCCTCGGAGTATTTTTCACCGTTCTTTAGTAATCTTAATCCAAAATCTAACATAGCGCGTGATTTCTCGAAATATTCAACATTTAAAATCCCTTTATAAGGTATTGGGAAATCTTCTGATACCACCTGAAAAGACGTTGTATATCCAAAGATTGTAAATTCTGCTAAACCTAGAGTAGGGATTACCTCTCCACCAATTCCTTTTAAACAGGTGATATTTTTTGTGTCTATATCACAATCAAGTGGCAAAGAACTTATTTTAACTAAATTCCCTTCCGAATCGGTGTCTAATAATAACTCCCCCATGTGCTCCATCTGCCGACTTGCAATGTTGATAAGGGGTGAAGACCGATCCTGATAGCAATGATTGACACTGTATGTTCTTTTAGCACCGTTTGTTCCATTGCATACTCCGTTTTGTTTAAATGACATAGCTATATTATTGAAGTTCAAACTTTTGGTCATAAAATCCAGGGCTACCTTATTCTTGTTAAGAAATTCAACTCCTAAAAGACCATCATAAGAAATTTCTGATTCATTTTGAATCCCATAGAATTTAATTATTTGATCAAAAATTTTCAAACTGACGCTTCCCAGAGTACTCAAAGGTTCCTTCGAAATTCCTTTTATCCATATTTTATCTAAATAGTTCACTTTATAATTACTTGCCAAGAAATCGATTTTAATTACATTGCCTTGTGAACTAGAGTCTATCATGAAGTCTATTTATCGACTAGGCCAGGAGTGTTTGAATGATACAAATGGTATCATATCATCTCATGAGCCCTACTTAATCTAATGGCAAGAGTTCGCAGATTAGATCCTCTGTATAAAGTTGGTTGACCGTACTTAGTATTTTGAAGTCTCCTGTCCTGCACTCGTACTCGGGAGACCTTGCCCGTTTTTCGATTTTATCCTTTCATTAAATTATCGTTTCCGACAGTCATCAATAGTTTGGCCATTATTTTGGCCATAAGCACAACTTTTGCTGGTATTAACCCAACTGGTGGCAGATGTGTATCCAGTTCTTTTACGGAGCTGCCAATTCAGGTGTGATCTGGCCACTAACTGAGGGACTCCTCTATCTGCTGTAGGTCTTGATTGAAAACATCGGCTTGCGGCATGCTCTATCATGCCGTATATATGGCAATTTTCTATTGTTGTGTTCTGGGATCAGCACTGCTTCGTGAAATGTCCTACTTTATCACATATTTGCTATTTAGTTGAATATTTAGAATAACTAAGCAAATGATCGGCGGTTGAACCCAGGGAACTGGTACTATAGTCGAGACTATTGGTTTGATTTAAATTTGGTAGGCCAAGTCCTTGATTTCATATCCTTTCCCCAATCTGAGCTTGTTGAAAATCTTTGATTTTCTGATTGTAATAAGGTTTAATCTTTCGTGATTACATTTTTGCTGCCAAAGCTCCATCCTTTTCTTCAGCCGTTGACGGGTACTTTTGCTGAAGTTACGCTTCTGTTTTTTGTCAAAATTTAGCCTCTGTGTATCTACTGTAATTAAGAAAAGAATTGAATCAATTGCCTATTCATTTTCAAATCTTTTGACCAAGTTCAATATTTCCTTTTGATACTCCACGACCATGGAATATTCTTCAGGCAATTTAGAAACAACTTTTGTTAAATTTGTATTTGTCTGAGCCAAACTATTGTTTTCCTTTTGCAGATTTTTTAAATCTCGTTACAAATTTTCAAGTTTTTTACACAAATAAGTTATCGAAAACCATCGGTCTTCATCTAATTCTTCTAAATCAGTGACGCTTTCGGCAGTTCGTTTCGAATTTTCAAATAGGATAATCTCGGAAAGTGTCATCCCCAAATCATTCATCATCTTAATGATTATGAGCGAATTTTATCTAATACTTTTCCTGAATTCTATTAATGAAGCTACTAAAGAGTTTTTGTACAAGCTCCAAACAAAATGAAGTCTTAATAAGATGGAAGTTCAACTTCAGGTTCATCAAATAACCAAGCTTTCCAATGTTTTTCACCAGATCAGCTACTATTTTCTTCAGTTTTTCACTTTTATCGTTACCGTGAAAGTTTTTCACGACATTTTTGAAACTCGTTTACGCAGCTTTTTCTTTTTCGTTCATAACTTTGTTGCAATTTTGGTCGTTCAACATTTTTCGGAGTTGTGTGTTATCAAAAACTCCCTCATGCACTTTTGCGCCTGAAATATGCGTAAATTTTTGCTGTAAATATTCGGAATATTGGCCTTCTTTGTTAAAAGCCTTAACAAATTTCTTCATGAGACCTAATTTAATATGTAGAGAAAGTAGAAGTATTGTGTCAGGATTGACTAACAAGATTTGCTTAATTTTTGCAAACTTGGTTAGAATGAAATTCTCGTTGGCCATTCTTTGGGAGTATAGTGATCCTTTCTATACCTACTATCCTACAAACACAAAAAACATGGATTTTTCGTAAAACCTGACTGTTTCCCTAATAGCAAACCTAGAATTTTCAATTTCATTCATTAACCCTTACACATCGTTACAATACATCAGCAACGGGTCACCTATTTTCCTGAAGTATTTTCCAAATTATTCTTCTCTGTTTCGGAAATAATTAACTTTGACACCTTTTGCTAGGTAGTTCTTTTTTCTTCATAAACGACGTAAGAAGTTCTGCACCATCTTTTGGTAGCCCTAAGTCTCTTACCAAGTCATTCAGTTCCTCTTGCAACGTAACTTGGGAAACTTTACCCTTGCCTTTACCTGGAATGTAATCATCATTATCGTGATGCTCTGATTCATCACTTCTCTCATTGCAGCACGATCTTTCTGGGTTTTCTACTGTTTTGACATTGGTATAAACAAAGCTCTGCTCATTTTTCTGTTGAAATCTGCAACGTCATTCATACAAAATTAACAATCCTTTTGATGCAATGGCTATTTCCACAACGTAGGTTTCTTATATTTCATGTCCTTAGAATGCCTGCTTGAGTTTCAACGATGCAGTATCTTAGAACAAGCTGCACATATTTTGTGTGGCATCCATTTTTTGTACGTTATTTTAAGACCAAAACATTCCAGATAAATTTTTTCAATTTTCGCAGAAATTATTCTTCGATCTGTTGGGGGCTGGTATTTTCTACATATGTAGCAAATATGTACATGTTATGTACATATATATGTAGCAAGTATGTTGCAACATATGTAGAAAATACCATCAGTGTCTTTGTTGCGTGTATGTTTCGAAAGAGAAACTCAAATTTAGAACATGCATCTGAAAACATGAAAGAGTAGAGCATCCCTAGAAGAATTTATCAAAATTTTAAGATGTAATTTCAAAACATACTTATCAAAAGTTTTGCGTGAGCGTAATTCTTCATAATAATTTTACCCATCAAAATTGCTTTCTTTATCAATGGGCGTCAAGCGTGGGTTGCGTACTCTCATGAGCGCACCGAGCCGGCTCACGCGCACATCTGGTTATAGAATCTGGCCCTTCAATTAATTATTTTCAGCTATTTAGCGAGCTTATAGTCAAATCTAAGACTCGGGCTGGAATCCACGCATGATAAGGTCAGCTGCTGGCGAGTTAAAAGTTTACAAACCTTTAAATATTTATTTTATTAGGGCAAAATTGCCCAGTAAACTTATTTAAACCTTAGTAAACGACTTTTTCCTATGAAACTATTTTCTTACTCGAAATTCTTTCGACTTCCGGAGCGTTCAAGATACTTATATGTGGTTTGTACTGGATCTCGGAAAAAAATTAATAAATTTATAATTTAAAAGAATATTTAACATGCTCTTTGATAGTTGCTTTTAAAAAAACAACAATCTATAATCACTATAAATTTCAGTATAGAATTCCAAAAATTGGATACTTTAGATCGAGTTGAATTAAAAAAGACGCACATTATGCATTCTGCAAAATACCAGGTTTTTCCAAATATGTCAAAAATGGTTTGATACAACTTCTTTTGTGAAAAGAAAAAGATCGCTAAGCGGCCGAAGAGACGAGTTGGATGTGTGGTTTTCTTAGTATTTAATTATATTGCATAAAGTGTTGGTTTTTTCTTAAAACATCTCGTTTTTCTACAATATAGAAGCATTAATTGAAAACCTTAAAAGAGTATATCCCCCTGCAAAAAGTGTGTATCAATTACAGGGAGAATTAGGTGATGTTTTTATGTGGGAAACAGAAAACGTTCTATCTTGTGCAGGTAAAATTAAGGAGATTGCTGACAGAATTGAAGATGCTCATTGACTTAACAATAATGGACAAGTAGATTTACTTTCAAACGGGACCTTCAAAGAGAGGTTGTCTAATGCTTTTTTGCGGTCTGCGTCCTGAGTTAGAAATGAAAATAATAACAATTTTTTGAGGAACAGAAATTAAAATAGTGGAAAAGAATATCCAGATCACGACAGGTATTTAAATCCTAGACAATTTTTAAATCAAAGCAGAAAACATGAAATTAAAAATCAACAAATAAGTAGACCTAATCAACAGTATCCACCGGTAAGAAGTTATATGCAACTATTGTAAAAAAACCAGGACATGTTATAACAAATTGCAATATTAGATTAAATAAACAACAATCTCAACATCCGAAAAAATCAAATGCTCTCCCCGGTGCGAATGCACTGAAACTGCATGAAATGCGGATTTAAGCAAGAGAAAATCTCATAAGAGCAAAAGAAAAATCAAAAATGTACCATAATAGAAAAACAAATCTTTTTGAAATTAAAATTTGAGATAATGTGTTTTATTAATAGGAGGGTTAATTAAAAAGCTACATAATCAATACACAGATCCTCACGAAGTTTCAGATGTACTAGGACAAGGAAATGTGAAAATTAACATAAAAGGAAAACCGACAGTAGTTCACGTCAATCGGCTAAAAAGATCGCATATTGTTCGCTACTATTGCGCTAATGACGAAGAAGTACAAAACTTTTGATGTGCAAAAACAGCTTATTTGTATAAACGGCAAATTTTATTTTGACAAACGATACGACCGGTGGCTAGACGCTTAAAAGCTCTCTGAAGCACACATGGTTGCGCACTGCAAGCGCGCAGCCCTCGATTAGTGCCGTATATATAAAGTGTCGAAAGGATAGAAAAAAAATGTATTCTCAACACACATAAATATACAAAATTGATAAACTGAATTTGAATTCAAACTCAAATTAGTATAAACTTTGCATAAAACAAAAGCGTGTGGAATAAGTAAAGCAGGAAATGTTTTTAAACTAAAAAAATCTTTTGTAATTTTATTCTAACCTTATTTTATCTTTCTCAGAGATTCGAGAAGCTCATTGAACCTTCAAATTTCAATGAAAAAATAAAACTGAGAAAAGTGCTGAAAATGTACTGAAATTTCAGTGCTCTGTAATTCAGGACATATTTACCTTTTTTATAATAAATAATTGGTCGATTTGTTTTTTTTTTCGTGAAGAATAATTATCTGGAAAATAATTTGAATTCAGATTCCAAACCGAATTCGAACCCGTATCACTACAAACTCAAATTCCCTTTAAAACCCAAAAAAAGTTCAATTCAAAATTCCAAGAATTCGAGACCGTTCGAATCCTAAAAAAAACGACCAAATTTGGACCAGAAAACATTACCTAAATCAAACAATCATGAGAAAAACCAAATAAAAAGGAGGAAAGAAAAAAGAGGGCAGCCTTCCAAAATCCCTTCCTTCCTTTTCTTCCTTTCGTCCTCTTTTGTCTTTACCTCCCACAACCATTTACATAAAAATAAAAAAATTGTAAACAACTTGCGCAAAGTTTCGGTGCTCTTCTAGGACCCTCTTCAAAGTTGGGATTCTAGAAAAAAATATTTAAAAATTATCTCCCATCACCTTCCATGGAGACCCAGAACTCTCCTCTATGAACGAATTCGAATTCTTGGAATTTTGAATTAAATTCAGATTATTCGTTTCTGAAATATCTTGAAAAATGCGTACCCTTCTTTTCAATTTCCGAAAATTTCTACTAAATGCTGTACTGGGCATGAGATTTTAATTCATCCATATTAAAATGTTCGACGTTTGCTTGAGCGAACATATTTTTTTATCGCAAAGAATTAGCAAGAGATTGCTTGTGCTGATGTCACATCCCTGGCCAAGCCTGTTTGTATACATATGCCTAAAGCACAGAATAGCTTGGGTGCAATCGAGAAAATGCGTCTTGATTCTGAAGGGCATGAGCCAGAACCGAATCATTCGATGAAAAACCCAATTTTATTCGATCAAGCTGAATTGAACGATCTCATAAGAGATCTTAATCTATCAAAAGATAAAAGTGAGTTGTCGGGATCTCGATTAAAGGAAAAGAATATATTGAACAAAAATGTGAGAATTTCCTACCGCAATCGCGAAGAAGATCTGGCCAAATCTTTTTCTGCCGAAGGTGGTCTCATTTATTGTAACGACGTGACTAAATTGATGAAAGCTATTGGACATAAGCATGTAGCCAGCGAGTGGTGTTTATGCATCGATTCAAATAAGACTAGTTTGAAAGGAGTTCTTCTGAAGAATGGTAATGCTTCTTCTGAAAATAAATTACCACGCACGCTGTTGGTCAATCTGTTCAGACTTTAAAGTGATTGCTATTCTGTTAGGACTGCAGGCAGGATATACGAAGTATTGCTGCTTCTTATATTACTGGGACAAACATTACACTGTCAAGGTTGGATCCAAACGCGACTCGTTTGAACCAGGGCCTCAAATTCGTGAGCTTATGCAAGACTCAGATTTTGACGAATGCTTGAGCAGTGAAGAGAGAAAAGCCTAGTTATCCTTAAAGAATGTTATCCAGAATTTCCTCTGTAATTACAAATCTAAGCACTACAAGCGGTATATGAATGAAATGTTGACGCAATTTCATGGCCTGAAAGTACTTTGGAAATGATTTGCGAGGACAAGCGTCATGTTTGTTGATCAGTGTTATTAACGTAAAAAAATAATTGTGGATAGGAAAAGCAGAAAAAAGAGTTTGTTGCAACTTAAGCACCCTCTACTTTTTGCATTTTTCCTCATAGCACAGTGACACAATGACACTAATTGTAGGGAATATAGTCCTCTACAACTTCCGTCTAACAAGTTTTTCGTACGACTAACTATTTTTTCGGGAAAACAATTTTAAAATAAGTATTGGATTGCAAAAAATGCTAAAAGGGGGGGAGTCCCGAATTTTTGGTTTCAAGTTTCTGTTATGTTGACTTAACAATTCGGGAAAAAAATCCTGATTTGCCTGAACTAAGATTCTCAAGGGAGAGTTGGGTTACAGGCCATAACATTTTTAATTGGTCGACGCTATCTGGAACTCGAAGATCTGCAAAGCGCACGACTATTCAAATCTAATTCTTCAATCGTTACTCCTTCATGCACCTTTTAACAATCAGATGTGTATGTTAAGGAAAATCAATTCCTAGGTAATCGGAACACGTAGAAATATCGCTGTTAATCGCGTTAAAAAAAGGGCTAAATGATCGATTATAAAAACCTTTGTTTGTCATTTAAATGAATGTGGATCAGCTCTATCGCTAATGAAGGCGCACGTGCAATTAATTAAAGTGAGAGACCCCCTAAAGAGGTGAAAATCCAAATTTTTACTCAGTGATGGTTGGAAGCATTGTAGCATCATCCAACCAGCACTTTGAGAACCAGGTCGTTTATGTATCCAAGCCCTCCTTTAGAATTAAGGATTCAATAGGTTGCAAAATTCAATTCTTGCATTTAAGGAAAATATGATAATTAAAAAGTTCAATTCAAAATAAAGGGGAAAATAACGAATCTTATTGGTCTTTTGTTTTGCTTGGTTAGCATAACTCGTGCCACTTGTAGTATGACTTTCATATAGAGACATAGCAAACGCGGCACTCCTCACAAGATGAAACAAAGAATCCTGGCTTACTAATGCCTCTTTTCTTAAATACTAATTGGTGAAGCATCAGCAGTGGTAGTGTCCCGACGAATCGATGAAAAAATGCAGGGGATCCCTATAAACGGGCATTTTTACAGTTACATGAGTGGTGTCCCAGTGTCAGGTATATCTTAAGCTGAAAGAAGAGTACGCTATAGACGCGTCTATCCCCATAAATGGAGGATTTATATCCCAGGCAGCCGCGTTGGAGATGAGTCCATAAATATTCAAGTTGAGTAAATGAATTGAATGAAGATGAATTAATGACAACGCCGCAAGATTCGAATAAATGTCTTTTGAACGTTAAAGAAAACCCTATAAACGGGCTCTTTCCTGGATGGAGCTAAGAACGAACTAGTGAATGGAATTTCCTGGGAGGGATGGAGCTACATTCTCCAGCTCCTAAAAGAGCAAAGTGAATAGACGGAGAAGTTGGGCCGGGCCCTAAAATTGATCCAGGAAGAAATATTGAGGAACAACCCGAGCCCGAAAAAATCGACTGTTGAGGAGGCTGTTAAAGGGATGGACAGCCTGCTCAACAACCACAAATGCTTGATAGAAAGCGGGGTGGAGATCCAGAGAAAGCTAGATAGCTATCCCGCCACAAAAAAGATAGGACTTTTCAGGAGACCTCGCTCAACGTCTCTGGGGGACACCACAAAAAAGCGGTCTGAGGGGGAACAGCGGGAGGCCTCCTTGACCACCGAGGACTCAAAGTATTCAAAGTAGGGAAAGAGCAGCACATCGTCCAATTATGCAGAAACCATTGGGAGTCAGCTCCCCAAAGGAGAGGAGAGCTTCAAACTGGTGGAGAAGAAAATGAAGAAGAAGAAAACAGAGGGAAGGAAGAGAGAAAAAAGAAAAAAGGAGGAAATGTGCAGGTTGCACAAGAAAGAAAGGAGAAAAAAAGACGCCAAAGAGCTCCTCGTCCGTCAGATCGCGCGACGCCATCAGAATGTCGACAAAGTACGGCCAGTCCGACGCTAAAATCTTGAAGAAAATAGAGGCCTCTCCAAGAGGCAGGACTCGAAGTTCTGTGGGTTGTGCAGGCTTTACAACCGTTTCGATGCCGTGAGGATTGCAGTGGTCCAGCTGACATAGGTGGGTGCTTTGCGTTTACTCCAGCTGGCAAAGATAAGGCTCGGATGAGTAAATTGCTGCATCCGCGAACATGCCGAGATCGCCTGGGGTTTCAGGTGCCAGGTGTATGGTCACATCTCAAGCGGCTGCACCTATCTCAGCAGGAGAGATGCCTGCCGGAGGTGCGGCGACTTGATGCACAGGGCTAAGGAGTGTAAGGCCCTCCAGAGGTGCCTTCCTTGTATGGATAGAGGCGGAGAAGATGTCGCATATGTTCCCGGAAGCAGTTCTTGCCCGGTGCTTCGAGAGGAATTAAGGAGGTTTAGGGGTAGGAAGTGAAGTTCCTACAACTAAATTGGGGCAAAAATAGGTTTGAAAAACGAGAGAATTCAGACCTCACACTTGATAAAAAGTATATCGTTTCAATACGTGCTCAGAAATCGGAATGCTTTTTCAATATGTGCCCTTGCTTCTCACGAAACTGGGTGCTTTTTTGTGATTACTCTTGTATCTACACCTAATTGTGAGTTCTGGTTAAACTGCTTTAGAGATCGCCTGGCTTCATTACAAGAATATTCGGTTTACAAGCATGAATTCGAAGTTATGTCTCTAGCTCCAACTCGATTATTATCTAATAAAAAACCCGTTTTTCGATGGCGAGTTAAACTTCTCTCTTTATGCTGCTTCCGACGTCTTTTATAATGCTTAGGATCGTCTTATGTGGCAAATAATATAGACATAAATTGATTCTGTGACAAAAACTCGCCTGGTTAATTCTGATGGTTTTTTCCCGTAGATTACAAATCTGGGATCTGAAATGCTCCATCACGTTAATTTAAAAAGAAAATTGAATCTGGCTGTTCTTGATAATGGAATATTGTGATTCATGTGCACAATGAAAAAGAGTTTCTAATACAGTCAAGTCTTGTTTAATTCAAGTCTCGTTTATCTCAAGTCAAGCGTCTCGTGTATTTCAAGTTTCACACTCCCCTCCACGCCCCACTATTTCACTGTAACGTGACGCTCTGAGGAGCGCTAAAAAGAAGTGAAAAGAGTGGGGGCGAGGTGCATTCAGTCGGTATGACAGCTGAGGCAGTGGTGGGGACCCCTCGCGACTTGAAATAAACAAGACTCTCTCGTTTCGGGATACTTGAAACACAAGAGACTTGACTGCTTTGGTATGCCTTATAATAAAAATCTACAAGTTAATTTATAATTTAAATATATACACAGAATATTTACAATTTTAAAAGGTGTCACCTAAAAGTTAGGTTAGAATTCGTATTTTAATTCTAATCGACCATTATCCATATTCTTTATACAGGGTGAGGCACATAAAGTGTTACAGAGCGATAGCACTCAAACTATTGATCATATCCAAAAATGTTTCAGACAAAAGTTTTAGTGTTTCAATTATTTTTTTAACCCACACCTTGATCGACTTATATATATACATCTACTATATACACATCATGGAGGGTGATAATTCTACAATATTCTCAACTACTAGTCCTGGATCGGAGACGGACTCTTTTATACACATCAAGAATTTTTTCCAATATATTGACAACAAGTATGGATCACAACTTAAAGTTTTGCTAAAAAATTGGACTTCCACAAATCAACGTCTAGCTGTGGCCACATCTAAACTTCGTTTTCTACTAAGGTGCAGAAGTAATGACGTAATACCGATACATATTCAAAATTTATATAAACAATATTATAATGTATCATTTTTTAGTAAAAGTTGTAAAAGGGATTTTCATAGATTCAACAATTATTCCATGAAAAAATTGTTGAATTTTGAAATTAGAGACATTAATTTCCATTTAATTTTCTTAAAGAAGTCACTTAAAAAAATAGAAAAAGACATTTCTACTACTACTATTGATTCTAATACCAAAAAAAAATTTTTCTTTTTTTCCCAAAAAAAATTTAATTCTATTTTATCTAATCACAATTTTATACATCATGAAAAGTTCACATCCTTGCTACCGAAAAAAGATAATCCTACATTAAGTTGTAAGGATACTTTTGTTAAAAATTTATCAGAAGTTCAATTACCTTCCGAGGTTATTGACACTGTATCGCTGGGCTCAAACTTTAGCGTTCCTTCCAAAATATCTCAACAACAGATCATTGACATTGTTAAGAACGTCGAAACTTCATTACAGCTATTAGATATAAACAATGACATTAAGAACGAAATAAGGGAAATAACAACTAAAAATGTTAACAACTTTGTCAAGAAAGAGTTTCACATCTCAAAAGAGGACAAAAAAATGTCTAAAAATCTAAAAATCACCAAAAAGTTCCTTAATGACAATCCGGATATCTTTTTTACTAAAGCCGATAAAGGCAATGTTACAGTCTGTTTGAAAAAATCTGAATATATTATTAAGATGAACAATCTTTTATCTGATACCTCCACTTACATTTCAATTGATAAAAATCCACTCAGGAAACTTCAGGAAAAAACTTCTAAGATACTAAAAAATTTTAACGATAAGGAATTTTTAAAACAAAAATACCATAACAATCAATTAACTTTAACTAGTACAGTCCTTCCTAAGTGCTATGGACTTCCAAAGATCCATAAAAAAGATATTCCGATGCGTCCAATCATTTCCTCAATTAACAGCCCTACACAATTTTTAGCGAAAGTTATTAATGAAGAATTAAAAAATATTATTAAACTTCCGAAATCACATATAAATAACAGTTTTGAACTAAAAGAAAAATTGAAAAATATTATTTTAGACGATGACCACGTCATTTTCGCGCGAACTTGACCCGAACTTGACCGTAGCTTGACCCGAACTGCAATCATGTTTGACTGACTCGAACACTGCCGAACCCGACCGAAAGCGCTACGAAGACCGATACCGGACCCCACCAATCACGCGAGACCACCTCCTCCTCCCTCTCCTTTTCTGATAACCGACCGACCGACCGACCGGAACGACTAACCCGAAACCCCGGCCCCCTGGATACCGCCATTGCCGGGGTCCTGAGGGCAGGGCGAGGACACAGATACCGCTGGGAGCGTCCTATCCTACGACGACACAGACTTGACTCCGACTAGACGGACCGTACGTACCCGAAGGAGGGGGATCGGAGGTGATTTGAGCGTTACCCGGAGGCCCGTGCTCCGGACCGATAACATATCACAGCGCAAACAATAAATAACACGGTTTTCATTTATTCCAGAAACACGAACCAATAGGCCAGTGCCCAGTTTTCCTCACCTTTTCCTCACACGCACTCCGCTTACGTTCCTACGCACATTCCGGCAACCACACACACACACCCACGCACACACTCACCCGCACACACACACGCACACGTAAACTCTATTACACGGACACCGGCACACAACGATCTATGTTTATATCCACTCACACGCACACATACACGCACACATTCCGTCATAAAATGTTATATATCTTCTTGTACAATTATCTATTGTCTATATTTAATAAATTCTCATTTAAACTGTATACGACCGTTTCACGAATCATTTCATTCCCTACTCCCCCACTCCTACCGAACCCTGGCTGACTGAAGCGTCTGGCAACCAGGGGGAAAGTAGGGATGTTACATGGCGCCCGAACAGGGACTCGACAGAAGTAAAGTGGGGGCACGGGCCTATATAAAGCGAGCGTTCGGCTGGGAAAGGCAGTCTATCGTCTGATACCGCAGCGATCACATCGTAAGCATAGAGCGCTTTGACTACCGCTAATCCTGAGAATACAGCAGCTTCCTACGCTTCGAGGAAGAAGCCACCAGAACCAGAAATTATAACCAGAAAAACCATGGCGGTCTCGTGGATTTACCGTTTGACGAAAGATCAGCTCATCCTGGAGCTTGAAAAATATGAGCTGGATACAAGCGGCTCCCTGGCGGTGCTACGACAGCGACTAGTGTCTTTCGCCCGCCAACACCGAGACATATTTACTGAGAAACCTCGAGACCCTCCAGACTACAAGGAGGACCCTGACCGGATCAATGATCTCGAACAAATGGAAGCCGAACTAAACGGCTTGAAGGAGACCCTGGTAGCATCATCCACTCGAAGAGAGGTGATTGCCGTCAATCCAGAAGAGGAGCAACCTCAGGGCTCGCCCATGGGCTCCACCCCGGAGCAGCATATACCACCTCCTGGGCGCTATGCAAACCACACGCCGAGTACAAGCCGCCAAGCAATGGCGCATGATGATATGCCTCCACATCAAAGCAGGCAATCAACAGGCCATACCCTCGATCAAATGAGGAAATGGAGCTGCCATTTCGACGGCAGAGGCGTCTACGAATTCCTAGAAAGGGTACGCGAATTGCAGAAGGCCTACCAGTTGTCCGATGAACAACTGCTGCGGGGTTTTCCCGAACTACTGCGAGGAGACGCGCAGTTATGGTACCGGAACTGCGCGTCCGCCATAACCACGTGGGGAGAACTAGAACAGGGCCTTAGAGATTTTTACCTATCGCCGGGGGAAAGAAGGCACCGTGACCAACAAATGAGCGAGCGTCGACAAGGGTCCAACGAGTCTATACGAGGCTACGCCACGTCGCAGCTCACTCTCATGCGACGACGAGGGGGCTTCAACCACGAAAGGATTTTGGAGGCCCTATACCACAATGTGAAGCCAGGGCTGCGTTTGCTTATACGGCCAAGAGAGGCCACGACCCCAGAAGAGCTCATTCAGCGAGTCCAGGATATCGAGGAGGTACAAGCGCAACTACCCCGAGAAGGCCCGACTGAAAACAGAGCCGGGGGCAAATTCAGCAGACCAGCACACCCCCTGCAAGCAGCATTCGTAAGGGAGGAATGCTGCTGGAAGTGTGGACAACGGGGACACAACCGTTTCAACTGCCGCAACCCACCCAAACGGTTTTGCTCTTGGTGCGGCAAAGAGGATATCCTCACCCGAGAGTGCCAGTGCCCGAGAACGGGAAACGAAAAGCGGACCGGGCCGACCAGACCTGCGCCCCGGTCCGAGAGACCAGCAGTACCGACCAAAGGCCCTTCATCAAAGTAAAGATAGGGCGCCATTGGACGACCGCTCTTGTTGATCCAGGATCCGTCCGGTCCTACCTCGACTAGAGACACGCAGAACAATGCCGACGAGAAGGCTAGGAGGTAGCCGACAGTGGCGAAACAGCCATCATGGCGGACGGAGCAATCGTCGACCTAGGTGGAAGAATCACTGGGACAATTACCGCAGCTAACCAGAGAATCCTGCTCGGGATGGATATACTATCCCGACTTAACCTCCAGATATTCCTCAATGGAATCAAGATCGCGCAGAAGGGCAACCAGGACCCGGGACATACCTGCGCCATCGAGGGACCACATACAATGTAAAACATCGGCAAGAAAGGAGGGAGCTCAGACCGAGAAATTTTTGGACCGTCACACCTGAAACCCCGGCCCCCTGGATACCGCCATGGCCCGGACCCGAGGGTGAGGCACTGCTCAGATACCGCTGAGAGTGTCCTCCCCTACAACGAGCGACAGTCACACCTGAACCCCGGCCCCCTGGATACCGCCATGGCCGGGACCCGAGGGCAGGGCGCTGCTCAGATACCGCTGAGAGCGTCCTCCCCTACAACGACTAACAGTCACACTCGAAAATCCTAGAATAACTGAATTGCGGCCAAAAATTGATCAGCCCCGGCAGTCTAGCCCGAGAAGCCACGCTTCCACAAAAAGACGGGCACGGACAGCGAATCAGGAAATTGCAGGGCGCCCTGGAACTTGCAAAAGACCAAAACTGCCCAGAACTTCCAGAAGTAAAACCGTACCACGGACCAGTCGACTCGAGGAGACAGACACCCGAGGAAGGTCATTCATCGTCATGACTTCGTACGATACACATCGCTCCGCCAGTACCGATCACTGGAAAGCGCTATGGGCTTTAGAGGTGGAACTCGAGGAAGAGGGTTTTCGCCGCTTCTAGGACATTGGCCCTCTCTATGAAGGGGAAGCAGCCGTCACCGACCCTTTCACCCGGCGTCCTACCAGACCAGCTCTGGTAACATCAAGACCTAGGGTAAGACCAACCCGGGTAGCAGCCGTGAACATTGGACCCAGGATACAACGGGTCGAACCGATTCAGGACCCGGCAACCCGCTCCAGGTACCTGAGCCTTATTACGGCCCGCCGACCAATCACACTGGGCGACTCGCCACCGCCAAAAGGGCCACCACCGCCATCCGGGCCGCCCTGACAAGCAGGGCCGCCCAGGCAAGCCAGGCCGCCCAAACCAGAAGGGCCGCCACTGCCAGCCTGGCCGCCCAAGCCAGAAGGGCCGCCCAAGCCAGCAGGGCCGTCCAGACAAGCCAGGCCGCCCAAGCGAGAAGGGCCGCCACCGCCAGCCAGGCCGTCCCAACCAACAGGGCCGCCACCCCCAGCAGGGCCGCCCAGACAAGCCAGGCCGCCCAAACCAGAAGGGCCGCCACCACCGGCAAGACCGCCCGGATCAGAGGGGCCGCCACCACCAGCACAACTGCTCGAGCAGGCCAGGCCGCCCAGCCCAAGAGGGCCGCCTGTTCCTGTACTATAAGCGACTTATTTTATCAGCGAAAAACCAAAGCAAAGATTCAAGTGAACGTCTTTGACAAAAAAAGTGAAGTACCCAAAATAAATCAATGTTAGATGACCTTGAACAAAAACGCACGAAAATTGAGAAACGGAAAAAAGTAGAATACGTTCTTTAAAAATTAAAGATGTTTTAAAAGAGTATTCAAACATTTTTTTGTGATAAAATGGGGGTGCGCTTTAAGGACCCCCCATACAAAAAAATTCTATAAAAATGATATAATTTTTTTCAGCATTTCCGATCAACAAAATAATTTTATAATTCTCACTGAAAATTTTTCTCTCAAGACTCATAATATATTTGAGAGGATGGATTGCAGAACGGTCACCGACACGTGACCCCAAGCTTCCTAGTAGGCAAGAGTGGGAATGCCTCGTTGATCTAGCGGCCGCAAACGCGATTAATTGATTTGGAATAAAATTTTCAACCCGTCATATCTCAGTCAATTTTGATTGTATCAAGCTGATTTTCATCTTGAAATGCTCGTGAGGCTTTAGCGCTTTCAACAAATTGAGTCGTTTAGCGAATTTATATGGAAAATTATTACTGAACAATAAACAACGTTTATATCATTATGAGATGAGAAACACTCATAAATACTCTTATAAATGTTTAAATAAATGTAGAGCAGGCTATAAAGAATTTTTATTGCAGAATTTAAATTTTTTACATCAGAAATTAGAAATCATTTCTGATGAAAAAAATTGAAATTATGCAAAAAACTGCCTTATTGCTCAATAATAATTGTTCAAACAAATTGGCTAAACGACTTTATTCGTTAAAAGCGCTAAAGCCTCACGAACATTTTAAGATGAAAATCAGCTCGATTCAATCAGAATTGACTGAGACATGACGAGTTAAAAATTTTATTACAAATTAATTAATCGCGTTTTTGACCGCTAGATCAAGGAGGAATCTCCACTATTTCCTACTAGGAAGGTTGGGGTCACGCATCATCGTCGGTTCTGCAATCCATACGCTCATTTATTGTTCATTGAAATCGGTACAGCGATTTTCGAGAAAAACTTATTTTTCAATTTTTCTATAACTCCCATATTTCTCAGATGTAATCTTTTGGAAGATTATTCTTACATCAATGCCAACTTATTGTGAAAATCTGAACCAGATCCGAACAGGGGTAGCATATGCTATGCCCTTTTATAACTCACGATGTCTGAAAATGTTTGTCATATCGATGCTAAAAAATTTTTTTATATGTGAGGACAATATATTGTTGTGGACCAAAAACATGTGATTTTTGACTTCGGTAAAGATTCTCATATTTAATATCAATATAACTATTGGGGGGTCCTTAAATGTCTTACAAAAATAACTGGATTGCCTTTCAGTGTACCTATGATCTGCGGAGACCCTCGCAGCCATTATAAATATACTCCAGGAACAACTTTCTGTTGGTAAAGATCACGACTAGACGAATTTGAGTCATCTTTCTCTGAAAAGAATAATTTAGAATTGTTAATAATTAAAGCAGTTTCACAGAGAATTTGGGTAATCTTTCAATTCCTAGTGAATAAAGAATGTTTTATAGATCATCGATTCTCAGCACAAATTGAAGTTCTTCTTACTTCGAAAAATTATTATTCATCTTGAAATGGTACTGAAAAATGTCCATAATAAATCATCTTTTTGTAAGTTCTCGTGAACTTCAAATTGAAATAAAACACTGGAAAATTGATAGAATTTTTTATTTTTTGGTGAAAGTAATGGTTTTTGGTAAAACTAATTGTTACAAAGTATATCCGATTAGTCCAATTTTTGACTATTTTTTCCAATATTTCTAGCCTTATTTCATTAATGGCTCGGTTAATATTGACCTCCAATGCTTCCAGAGATGTTGGTTTGTCAGGATGAACTATGTATTTAACAAATCTGCAAAGAAAATAATCTGAAGGCGTAAAATCACACGATCTTGGAGGCCAATTGTCATTTTTGTTGTCACAAAATTGCCCTTTCACTAAATTTATGGTTTCGGTGGCTGTGTGGCACGTTGCACAATCCTGTTGGAATCATTAGATGTTGATATTCAACTTCTGCATTTTCGAAAACAAAAATGTATTGAGCGTGTGTTGATATCGCACATCATTAGTGTTAACGGCAGCTGCTTCCTCATTTCGAAAAAGATGTGGACCGATGATGCCATTGGCGTGTTGCAATTTTGCTTATTTACATGCCCATTGAAGCAGAAATGCAATAAAATTATATATTTTTTCTGCTTGAAATCTCACAACATCCGTTGGAGATACGTTTGCGTGAAAGTCATGACCTGCATCATATTTCTTATTTCCAATTCAACAATTTTTTATCGAAATTTTTCATTGAAAAATGTTTTATTTCTCAGTTAATTTGCCATTAATAAAAGTACTTTCACGTGAAATAGGTTCAAATCACGTGTGAGAAAGACTGATGATTTAATAAGTGATTAAATATGATCAAAAACGGCCTTTTTTGGGACATTGTATCGCTTTTACGAGATCTCGGAACCAGATGTTAGTATGTAATGGAAAAAAATTGGCATGGGTACCTAAGCACCGAACATTTCAGCAGACCTATTCCCTCACAACTCTTCATCAAAAGGTTTTGGATTCACTAACTACGAACTTAATCAGAATTTTGATTTCCAAAAGTTCATATGAAATACGACGGCCTAAAAAATAAAAAATCGGCACATTTCTTAAAAAAATCACTATCAAGGAGTCTTTTAGGTCGCTGATTACGGCGTTAAAGCCAGAATACGGAAATTCAAAATAACGGCCCCCGTATAGGGGATAAAATGTTGAGATAGAGCATAATTCAGACAATGAAGGCAAAAAAGGCCAATAAGACAGCCAACTGAGACAAGATATTTCAGCAATCCAGCCAACTAAGGTAAGGTGAGTCATGATATAGTATAGTCAACCACGGCAGGATTGTCTAGTGATCGGGCCATTTAAGGCAATATAATTTAGTTTCATCTCTTCGATATTCCGATAAAAACGTTCAGCTTTGTCCTCACCGAGGTCTCTAAGATTGTCAAATAAAAGCCCGAGATGAAAATGAAAAAGTAAAGCTTGAGGCTCATTTTGCATCCCAGATTCTTGGAGTGATTTAATATATCTTCAACAAGAACCTTGTAATTGTTCTTTTTTTCGTATCTTCAGAACCCCTTGATCATTTTCTTGAAACTCATCCATCATTTTTTTAACGGTCTGTTATCGTTTTCACAAAATCATCGCCCTTCATAAGTCTTCTAATATCAAGACCAGTAATAACTCCTTCCTAAATTTTAGCTCTACTTGAAGATACAATTGTTCAAGAAGATATTGGAAACTGATTTGGATTTCTATGTTGGATTATAATTATATGGTTTGTGTGATCTGTATATGAATGTGTGTGCTGTATGGATGATTTTTCTTTTTCTCACGTTTGTGTAGGTACCACTATTACCTTTTCTACTCAGTTATCTCACGTATCACCCGAGCGAATCGAGTAGTCTGGGAGGGGCGTGGGATGTCAGTTTCGAATGCTATGAAGTACAAGTCGGTATCCTTGTGAACGCTCTCGATAGTAATTAAATTATGTAGGACATGTGAGTGAGGGGAACTGCAACTTCTTTCTATTACAACCTTTATTAGAAGGGAAACGTTGTATCATTATATGCAATTGCAATAAATATAGCTTGTGCTCATTTCGGGAGTTTAAAAGCGATTCTATGACTTATATCTACCTAAATACACAAGCCCTACCAGTACAGTCAACTGTAACTTTTCGTCAATGAGAAACACCTATGGCGAAATTTTCGGTCATTGACACCTGACGTTGCGAGAAGATGCCCCCCTGCACGGGGTAACAGGTACCTGCGTTATTCCTGTTTACATGTTATAACCTTACATCAGTCCGAGTGTACTAACGTGATTTCTGATCAGCAGAATATCCCTGGTCACCAGATTAAGACTGATATGGATTATGGTCTAAACAGTTATTATTAATAGCTTTTTAATTTTCTTAAGTGATACTGATATCTTTCTCTATTACGATAAACAAAAAAAATATTATTTGCTTAAATATAATTTTCATAATTATATTTTCATTATTTAAAATTAATAAATATCCAGAAATAGCATTGTTTACTGTAATAGCTCAGATGATAGAGCATTCGACCGGCAATCGAAAGCCCCGCTTACTTTTGTTACTTTTTAAAAATCACTGCGAACATTCTATTCTATTATATTATATCATCATCACTAGCGAGAGCTCACCTTGGTGTAATATTTCAAAAACTGATTCTTAACGCCTGGCGAATGCGGAAGACAAGTTTATACAATTCAAAATTTACACAATGCTCAAAATTATAGTCTGGTAATGTAATAGTATATTATGTGCCTAGGCGCACAATGAGGGTTATTACGCGACGAGCGACAATAGTCACAGGAGATCGAAGCCAAGGCATAGTCGAGGCGTAGGTAAGGCATGGTCGAGGCGTAACCGATGCGTAGTCGAGACGTAGCTGAGGCAAAGCCACGGTAGTACAGACAGGTCTGGAAACTCCCGTGGTAGGGGATGTTCCCTTATCGTGACGAGTAGTAGTTTCGAAAGTGACCGCTTGGACAGCGCTGCAATCGAGTAGTTGAAGGAATACCCGTGGTTTACAGACAGCTTTCACAGCTGACTACGTTCTGGGCATATCTATATACATACATGGTATAGTACGGTCATTCGGGCCACTACTCGATAATAGCGCTCTCCGTGGCGAAAATATGAAACATTCTGACTGCAAGGAGGGAACATCCCCATCACGGGAGTTTCCAGACCTGTCTATACTACCGTGGGCAAAGCCGAGGCGCGATCAGTCCTGCGAGCATTTTAAGCGAGTTTCGTAATTACCCGCATTGTGTGCATTGGCACATATTCTATTTTATGTGACTTCAGTGCGTACACTCGAATCTAATCTAGTATTCATCATGATTCTGGTCCATTGCACTTGATATTTCACGACTAGTTCCGGCCATTTTGATTTTCTCGATCTTATGTAGTAGTAGCGTATTGCAATAGAGCATGCGCAGTTCAAATGTCCAAGGCTTTGTCAGTACAGTACCAACGCTATACGAAGAATAAGAAGAAGGTTACGCTCCGCTGTATGGTTATAGGCACATGCGCAGTTCAATTTCTACATTACATTCCTCTGTATCGTAATACACAACATTACGCTACTCTCTACTGTAGCGTAAAAACAGGACTGACGAGAAAATTTTTGTGAGTATAAATGTATATGTGTGTACCGTGTATTGTACTTGTATATAAAATTGTGTACTGTACACCCATCCTAGGAAAAAAGTTTTAAAAAATATGTACTGCATTATTGAACTTCCAGATTAAAATTATGTTAACTCGCAGTTTCAACACAAAAAAATTCAAAAGAGGAGAAAAAAATTATTGTATTATAAAGAGGAAGTCCTTAACTAAATTCCAGTTCAAGGTTTGAGTCGATACATCGAAAAGAACGCGCAAATGGCAACTGTTTTTCTGCGTGGTGTCCATTGGACCCAGTGTGACCACTACGGGTTAATAATGCCTAAGTATCAATACAAGGATAGAACAAAAGTTTTAACCATGTGAAAAATTCAAATGCTTTTTAGAAGGTCAAAATTCTTAATTTTTAATTATGAAGATCGAATTTTCTCCATGCAAAAGGGTATTTTGAAATTGATTACTATTGATCAATTTGCAAAACATTTTAAAATAAATAAATATGAACTATTTTTCTTAGAATATACAAATATAGTTAAAATCGATGTAAACTTGCATTAAAATTTAATACAAAATAAAGGTAATCGAACTCAATATATGTGCAATACTTAAATATAAAACATATAACGACAAAATATCAATATTTCTCTCAAATTGAGTATGTATTTAATTTATTTATATTTTTTCAACACTATAGTTTGTCGGAAGTGCGCGGCAATAGTTATTTCTCTCCGTGTGGTAAATAATTATTGAAAATAATCGTTTAGCATAGCTGTTTTTTGTATATGTATTTAAAAAATTGTCTGCATTGTTTATGACATTCTGTGAACTTAACAGATTTCTCTTTTTACAATATTATGAATTATTAGATGGTTGACTTTGGAAGATTTAAAATTTTAAAGTTATGATTTATATTCACTACTAAATAGATTGAAAAAAAATTGCCTGAGCGGCACTTCTCGGGGCTATATTGAATTAATGTACACCCAGGCATTGAATTTGATACATAAGTCAAATTAGTCTTGGTGTTCCATGGCTTTATGAAAAAACAGCTATTTTTAAAATAATAACGCACTTTTTAGCATTCGAAATACCTTGGTAGTGGCATTATCCTTTTTGAACTTTTTTTCTGAGGTAAATCTCTTTTCAACGTTCAACAGTAGTCCGCCATCATATTTTCATCCTATCTTCCTTGATATCGTTGTTCCATCACTTTATAATCTTGGTGGAACCTTTTACCCTGTTTTTCACTGTAATCTCTAAGATTTTCAGGAAAATAGTTAGTCATTTTGGTAAAGACCAGCGACATTCTTTCCGGCCAAACCTTTTTTTCTGATGATTAACACGATCCCGGCTGCCCCATAAGCACAAGAAACAAGGATACTTCATATTTCCTGATTGCTGTCCCAGAAGCATTGAAAGAACTTTGAAATATCCACAAATTTGTCATTTATGTTGTTTCTACTTGATTTTTTCCAAGATGATCTTCATATCAATATAAACTTCTTCAAGTTCTGTTGAATAAGCTATTGGTATCGATGGATATGTGTTTATGTTGTGCAATAAAACAACCTTGAGGCTTCGTTGAGAAAAGTCTATAAATAATCTTCACTCTTCATCTTTGTAAACTCTTGGTCTCAATCCATCCATAAGCCCATTAGCAGCTGTCCAATAGAATAGAAATAGTCTTGATCGAGATAAAAGTATTTCTAAACATGCTTTTCTCTGTTCCGATAAACACTTGATATCGTTCCTTTTGCTAAATTTCCATTTTTCCGAAAGCTAAAGCAAGATGTTTAGCGCCATTTGTAGGCAATCCCAATTCTCAAATCAAGTCATTTAATTCTTTGTGGGTCCACGTCTCTGAAAGTCTCGTTTACCATATAAGTATAATAACAAAAAAAATTTCCTTGTACACGGGTCGTACGGCCTCTGCTAACACGATCATTTCTACTGATATAAGCATGAATCTAAATTCCGCTCCAGAGTGTCAAGAATCGAAAGAAATGAACTAAATTTTTGGCTTTAACAATTGGTAAGAGTATATGCATAACATTTCTTGTTTCACTCATTGTTCAAATAGATGTCTATGAGAAAAGAAAATTCACTTCCAAAATAAAAGTTAACATAGCTCCAATCTAAATTTAAACACTGACACTTTCCTATCTCCTTGCAATAAAAGTCGAAATAAGTTTGATAAAACAATCAACCTTTAATTATTAAATGAGTAAATTAAATAAACATCGGAACTATTGTTAGACCCGGTAACACCTATAATGAATCACTTCAAGCACTAGATATGTGAGTTGATGCAATATACGGAAACAATAGTTTTTACCCATTTGATTATGAAATGTTACTATGAAATTGAAGCACATTATTGGATTCCATATATTTCATAGAAATTATAATTATTAAAGGAATTCATTTTGTGAAACTGCCAATTTAAATTTTACTCTTAATAGGGATAATTCCCTTATATTTCGTAATACTTTTGACTTTAATATAATTTAACATCACTTCTACCCATATTTTACATTACTACGTGAAATTTATAAAATAAAAATACTCTAAAAATAAAGAAAATATCAAATTATACTATTTGATAACTTCTGTAATAAAATTCATAAACAAGATGAAATTTTTAGAGATAATCTGTTAAGACTGTTGATATCAGCCGACTGTATTTGATGGAACGGTCAAAATGCAGACCCCTGCATTTTAAAATTTTTAGTGTAGTCAAACGCTTTGCAATTCATTTTTTCGACATCATAAGATAAATGCCAAAGTACCATTAATTATACTTACAGTAAAACCTCATTTATCGGGACACTCATTTATCGGGATCTTCACTTATCGGGATTTCGCAACCTCATTTATAGAGACATTTCGTTTCTCCTCCAGCCACCACTCTTTGTACATAGTGACATGAAGTGGGGTAAGGTGAAAGCGTGGTGGGACTCCCACCATGAGACTGAAGGTGGTAGTGGGGAGCCCCTCGAAATCCCGATAAACGAGGTGTTTACATTTCAAGGGCGTCCCGATAAATGAGGTTTTACTGTATTTTAGAAATTTGGAACACCTAAAGGTATTTTATAAGGACACCTGTTGCTTTAGACCAGAAGGAACAATCATGGACAAACATTACGATGTAAGGGCACACTTTCTGCCCATCCAGTCAAGAACGGATATTGAGGAATCGGACTAACAAAACTAACGAATCTACAGCTGAACCCAGGAGTAGGCCATCTTTGTCCCGTGTGAACTTGAAGAACTGAAAGACGTTGAGCCAGATGATAAAAACCGTGGCAAAGAAAATGCTAAATCTAAGACGAATAAGATTCTCTCACCATCGATGACTAGCAAAAAAAGAGGGAGAATTGAAAAACAAATAATCTACTCTAAAATAAAATGATATTTGGCATACCAAATTAAAAACGAAATTTTATTGTGACTAGTCAAATTATACAAGTTAATGGAAATAAAAAAGAAGTAAGGAATATATAAATATATATAGCAGGGTCTTCTCGCTGAGCTGTTCGTTGGGAGCCCAGCAAGAAACATCTCCGAAGTAACGCTAAAACGGGGAAACAAGGATTAGCATCAAATCGACGCTAAAAATCTACTTCAAGGATAAATATAAATAAGGATACTCAATAATTCCCAACGTGCTGCACATGGCATGTGCGAGAGACGGTTGCCAAACTCGAAGGCCCTGTCCCTCGGCTGATAGATCCATCCTCAGATTCTTGAAGAGGCTAAAGAAGTAAGAATAAACGTTGACAAATGGATAAAGATAAATTCATTAAGAAGCACCAAAAATGAAATCCTCACCAAACAAGTACTGGCTTTTCATCATCAACGTTTCTCCACATCTCAATATTTTTAAGGTGATCACCTTGGTGGAAGTGCAGTGGATGCAGAAATAGGGTCTAAAATACAAATAAAAAACATCAAAATCAAACCAAGGAAATATGATTAGAAAATCCTACTCCATCTACGGGAGCCTAATACCCTCGATAGTAACATGGGGACACATTTTCGTCGCAGAGATACTCCTGGATCCACTGCAATTTCGGACAGGGCATTGTTATCTCCCCGTTGTCCGATCCGGTCGCGAGGCCATGCGCCCTCTCTGGATAAGGTGCTGGTTGCCACTCTGAACTTAGACTGACAACGTACAGTACAGTCGGAAAGTATTAGAACAAGATAAAAAAGTTGTTTTTGTCAGTTTATCGTAACATTTATTAAAAAATTATTCACATATTCGCAGTAGTTTTGTACGTTCAACGTAGCTTTATGGTTTGAAGACATTTTTAATGCATTTTACTGAAATTTCCATTAAAATTTATAAGAAAATAGCCTATGGCCGAAAATCGTGAAAAGTGTCCAAAACTGCCGCATTGGGTTTTCAGTTGTTTTTCGCACAAAAATCGATTCGGCTGCGGTTCAAAAGGTTACATGTCAATCATTTAAACAAAAAAAGATGGTATTATCATGTCTGGTGCATTGAAGTGTCATACAAAACTGTAGATCTGTTAATTTAACAGTCGTTGCGTTTATGCATAATTGTTCCCGCTTTTTCGTTGAAATAGCCTCAGAATTGTATATTTCCAGATTGAAAATGGTCAAGCGAAAGGAAATATCTGTCAAGAAACGGGCCCAAATCATTATTTTGCAAAAAACAGGCAAAAACTATCAAGAAATAGCCAAAATATTGAAAATATCTTTGTGTTCAGTTCATACGGCCATAAGAAGATATCGGGAAGCTGGACATAATACTAACAGAAAACGATCTGGTCGACCAAGCAAGACAAATCAAAGAATCGACAACAAAATATATGCAATAAATAAGGGCAATCGGCAGAAATCTGCATCAGAAATTCGTGTTGAAATCAATGAAGACTTGGATTCACCAATATCGCTCACGGCAGTCAAAGGCCGGCTTAAAGCAAAAGGTATGATTGGACGCATTACTGTCAGAAAGCCACTTCTACGGCCAGTAAATAAACAAAAAAGACTGAAGTTCGCTCAAGAACATGTTGACTAGACGATTGATCAGTGGAAATCAGTTTTATGGACAGACGAATCAAAATTCGAATTTTTCGGTAGCCATCTGCGTCAATGTGTTCGCAGAAAAGTCAATGAAAGATTCAAACCAGATTGCATTGTGCCAACTGTAAAACATGGCGGTTGCTCAGTAATGGTTTGGGGCTGTTTCAGCCACGCTGGCGTTGGTCAACTTAAAAAAATGGAAGGAATTATGAAAAAAGAGCAGTATCACAGTATACTCCAACGCCATGCAATACCATCTGGCATCAATTTAATTGGTCGTGGATTCATTTTCCAACAAGATAACGATCCGAAACATACATCAAAACTTTGTACTTCTTATTTGGAATGAAAAAAAGTAGCAGGTGACCTTGATATAATGGAATGGTCGCCTCAATCTCCCGATTTAAATCCAATAGAGCTATTGTGGGAAGAATTGGACCGACATGTGAGAGCTCTAAAGCCAACAAGCCTTCCTGGTCTCTGGGATCGTTTGAACGTAGCAGTCATTAAAGCAAAAGGTGGCCATTTTCAAGAAAATCGCTTGAAGTAACATATTCACTGTTTCCTTATCAATTTTGATGAGGATTTCAGTAAAATGCATTAAAAATGTCTTCGAATCATGAAGCTACATTGAACGTACAAAATTCCTGCGAAAATGTGAATCATATTTCAATAAATGATACGATACATTGACAAAAACAACTTTTTTGATCTTGTTCTAATACTTTCCGACTGTACTGTATCTGAAAAATACTATCGTAACTTATTTTAGTCAACTCGTATACTCGTATTTAGAAATATATGTAATAACTTCTTTCATCTACCCTGATTCTCCGTTCGCAATTGCTTCCTTGACAGCAAGCTCTGCATCCATTAAGACTGCCATCTATTGCACCACACAAACTGTCATTGTGACGGAAAAGCTGTACAAACGTGAATGCACAAAGCAACTAACTGGGCCTCAAATATATATATATATACCTTGTTAGGTTAGGTTACTTTTTTTTCAAATAATTATTGACTATTATTTTGAGTCACCTATTGAATAAACAATATTCATTAAGAAGAGCCGTATTTACAAAGTAAATTTATAAAAGTGACTTTACCCCGGCCAACCTAACCCGACCAGATACAATGTACCGACGTCGACATTAACTCAGTTATATAAAAAAGTTGAGCGCCAGGTTATTTTAGTCGAAAATAACCAAAATTTCTATTTAAATACAACGTAATATTAATTGATCGGCCCACTCATGGCGGGTAACCCTGTATCTTCGTAACCGAAGCTACAGGGGCCACCAAATACCGCGGAGAGTGCGGGGTAGGGAGCAGCGTCACTGCTCGCGATCACGGACACTTAGAGTTCGATATTTAATATTTTATGAGGTTGTGGGCGCTAGGAGCCGTACCCTTAAATGACCTTGCGGGTTCAAACCAACTATATACGCCGACACTGAATTTACTTTACTATTGAGGCTGACGTAGTCTGCCGCCTCGGAAGTCTCGTGGCAAGGTGTTAGCTTCGCACACCACCCGAATTTACAGTTTCACTTTATATCACTACAATTAAAATTCAAAACACCGAGAATAAGGTCAAACTCTACCTGTCATTTTTCGGCGTCCTCGCCAGAATCCTCGGCTTGCCATCCTTCGAATTTCAATTAAATTCAAATAATCGGGACTAAAATTGCTCCGGCAAATTAGCCACCTCGAACGCCGAACAGAGAATGAATTAAGAATGGCGAGATCCGCTGGCGTGCTCGCGAAACCGGAAGACGGTGGCGCTTACAAAGCTTACCGACATTACCGACATTTACGCTGAGTTCATAGTCGCGAGCAACAGGTGGCGAAGGTACGCCGATCTTTAGCGCCGCCACGTGGCGATTACTGGGATTGACCTCGTCGCACAGGTTAGTTTGTCGACAACCTGTCAACAAAGCGACGGTGAACTCCTCTCCTTGGTGTTCTTGAGCAGGCAGGACTCACATCCGCCTGACGCACCAAGGATCCTCTTCGTGGTGTGCTGAAGTGTCGTGGTGCCGTGTCGAGTTATTCCCTCCATCGCTCTGAAGTCTCGTCCGTGGCGAGAGTATTGATCGCCATCGACCGGGCGGTGATCTCGTGCGGGTGGATCTCGTGGTGCACCGTGTGTGAAAAGCATAAAAGGAATAGTGATTAAAATTCTGTGTAGTGTATGATTGAAACCCTTGGTCTGGCAGATAGGAATAGGTTCCCCGGGAGTTTAACCTCTCCCCTCAGGTAACCTGTCACTAGAATTTATAAACAAAAATAACTAGAAGTCAAAGTCAGGAGCCTACCGAGCACATTACGCTCGACCACTGACTTTTGACTGCCGCAGACAGCCTCGGGTATGATTCTCTGCTCGAGGTTTTTTACAAAAATTAATGACTTTTTAAACAATCTTTGTGCGTGGAAAAGTACCATGTCACAATATATATATTTATGTATCTAATCTCGTGTAAGAAGATTCACAAAATTGTGGGACAATAAACTAATTACACAAACCTGATTAGTATCAGGTGTACAAATAAGTTTCCACCGCTTTTTATCAAAAATTGGGCATTTATTATCAAACGATGTGAAATTGCTTGTTGAGTCACTCCTAATGTACTCGTACATGCAAGTTCTTCTTGCATTTGGCGCGAATCTTGATCCAATAATGCTCCTAATTCCGTGTCTTCGTACACTTTCGGCCTTCCGCTACGTTCTTTGTCTTCGATGTCAAATTCACCGTTCTTAAACTTTTGAAACAACTCACAACTTCTCTCACTTAAGGCAGACGCGCCATATGTTCCTAAAAGCAATCGATGCGCCTTAGCTGCAGATTTCTTTAAATTGAAAAAGGAAATCAGAAGTTTCCGCAAATAATACTTATTCGGCTCAAAACTCGACATTTTCGCACGCAAAATAATATATTATACTGATAAAAATCCACTTATATTTCAAGGTTATGTTTCTGAAAGATGTCCAACCATACGACAGTGACGTTTTGCATCTGTCGATTTCAACCAAAACTTACTGATGGCGCCAACTTTTGTAAAACGGCGGAAACTTATTTGCACACCTGATAGAAAATAGGAAAACCACGTATGGGCAGAATTGACGAAGATTGTATGACACTGAACTTCTTTCCTGAACCTCCAGTTCTCGAGGACGCGAATAAAAATTTCCAGGGATGGTTTGTTACGAGCGTGTCAAAGTGGACAGAAATTTTCAATTCTTTTAAAACTATATGACCAAAATATCTACAATATATGAGTTTAAATTTTGATTATCTCTAAATGACGTTAAGTTAATCCTAAATTACAGGTTGAAAAGGTCGACATAGTAGAGTTCCGTTATCACGGTGAGTGATTCATTCTTCTAATGATCGACATAATCGACTGAAATTATTTAGAAAAAAATAAAATTTAATTTGGGAAAGAGTAACAAAAATCAGGCTACCAAAATTTAGACATCAATGTTTTAAAATTTCCGATCGGCATGACCTCCTTCTAATATTGTGAAGAAAATAAGAATTTTCAATTAGTGCAAATTCGTTTTCCCAATTCAACAAAATTTCCCACTTAAGGCGGTATTCTAGTCTAGAATTTTGAAAAAATCGATTTTTTCCCCATATTTTTAAATTTTATAACATTCATTATTGTCAACGGCTATCGTTAGATGGTCAATAATAATAATTATTGTTAGCCGAGAATAACGAGCGATAAACAATAATAGACTGTCAATCAATAGCAATTAATCAGAAAAGACCAATCATATTATTGGGAATCTGCAGAATAACCCAAATAAACATTACATTAAAATCTTAAAATACAATTTTTAACGAACCGGATATAGTCACTACGCCGCAGCTCCCATACCGCGGCCTTCGGAAGGATACTCCCACTACCGTTACTCGGCTTCGATGAGACCAGGACGACGTTCCTACTGAACACCAGACCAGGGACCTAGTAGAGCTGTACCGAATCCCGGCCCATGGGTACCCCCATGGCCGGTATTCGGCAGGAGCACACGCCCAGCGTTAGGTGACCCTGCACACCCGCTTCAACACACATGCACAGTTGATTTGCATACTTACGCCGGCACACAATCTATTGTTTTATATTCGTTCACACACACACACCCAGACACAGATTTAACTTCTTCTATTGTATTTTCCTTTTGTAATAACTTTTCCTAAAATAAATCTTACAAATTATATATATAAATATCCGTCTTCGATTTCTTCCATCATCTATCACCGCCTGCTTACCGAACCCTTGCTGACTGAAGCGTCTGGCAACCAGGGAGAAAGTAGGGATGTTACAAATTAATATTCAATGTATGAAATAAAAAGATTAGTGAGTGCAATTATACTTTAGTATAATGACACCGACTTGTCAACATATATACTCGTATAGTTAGTTACATATCTGTAAAGACAAGAAAAAGATGTTCTGCATCGAGCGTGAATGGAATTTGATCTCGATAGTATGACCTGTGTGGGAAGGCGCCGCGAGTTCATGTATTGATGCGATTTTCAGCAAGTATGGTCATTGACATTACTGACAGATGCGTACCGATCCACTAAATTTTTTGTCGGTAGTCGATCAGTCTACAGGCATACTGTCGGTTTCGCGATTTGATCCTTCGATATTTGAGACTTTATCGGTATCTTACACAAGGATTACCTCGATAGTTGGTAAATATAACTCCTGGTCCCTAAGTGGTGCAGCTCTGGTAACCGTGAATCATTAAGTGCCGCTAAATACGTGTATCGTCATATTAAGTCGAGTTCTGAGAGTTAAATCTACAGAAAACGAACTGAACCAGTCTTTAGCAAGCAAGTTGGATTGCCTGACACGTTGATACGCTTCCTGTACTACTTGACTAGCAATACTTAACTCCAGCCAGGATTGTGTTGTAATCCAGCTACCAAGAAGAAGAACTATACGACAAATCTCTTTCTCTTGCATTCTTAATCTTAAAAATAGCGTATGTTACATAGGCATCTTAAAACTTATTATATTAAGCATGACGCTCATTGTAGTGCGTCAGTTGTATAAATAGACATCTCAAAACTTAGTATACTAGTGTAAGACGCACACACTTTAATACGTGAGTTGTATACACAGGCATCTCAAAACCTATGTCGTTAACGGTTTTTTGGAAAATACAAAGAGTCCGAATTGGTAAATATTGGTAAATTGGTAATCATTGGTAAACAACATGCTTCAAGCTTTTCGCAAGTTAGGTTGTAATATGAGTTCGAAAGTGCATTTCCTCTACAATCATTTGGATTAATTTCCCAATGTACATCTTGGAAGCATAAGCGAAGAACAAAGGGAAAGGTTCCATCAGGATATTCCAGAATTGGAAAGACGGTGCCGAGAGGGCTCTTCTGGGGGAACATTCGACACGGTGAATACGTGCCAGTGGCCCAAGTCGGGCGACGCTATCAGGGTGTCCATGAAAGCTATAAAGGCAAAGGTAAACCCCCAAAATGCAGGAGCAGAGGTCCTCTCCATCTGGAGAACCAGGAGGGAGGATATCTTCCTGGTCTTCAAAAAGGGGGATGACGTCTCCGCCTTCGAGAAGGCGCTCGACCGGGCGCTCAGGAAGAAGGCCGAAATTAAATATTTGGTCTCGAAGAGGTCCCATGAAGTTAGAGACCTTGACGAGACCGGCACAAGAGAAGAGGTTGTTGCCGCGCTGTGCATTGCTCTGGGCAAGCCAGACCTCGGGGACCAGTGCAGGCTGTACAAGCGCTTCGGCGGTGTGCAAACTGCGGTGGTCTGTTTAACCGAGGCGGACGCCAGGAGTTTGCTCCGGCTCGGTCGCATCCGAAAGCATGTAACGCGACTCCGCACTACCAGGCAGGAAGGATGCCTGCTGGAGGTGTGGGGGCGCGTCGCACGTGGCCAAGGAGTGCAAGGCTCCCCCTCGGAGCCGCCCCCGATGTCGCCCATGCTTTGGGGAGCGGTTCTTGCCCAATATTTAGGGCAAAGCTCCGGAGGTTGAGAGGCAGAAATTTAAGTTCCTGCAGCTCAACCTTGGGAGAGGGAAGGAAGGCCAGAACCTTCTAATGCAGACTGCCAGGGAGAGGGGGGCCGTTGTTTTGCTTATCAGTGAGCAACACAAATGGTCCGAAAACTCTGCTTGGTACGAGGATGCATCAAGGAGGGCTGGGATCCTTGTTTGCAGCCCTGATTTGAGCATCGGGGATTTCCTGAAGACCCACGGGTATACCCAGAGATCCTCCTTGAAGCCTCCAACTTCTGTCTTCGGGGGGGGAGGTTCTTCGTAGACTGGAAAAAGTAGAGGTTGCTCCTGCTGAGGAAGGGCAACAAATCTCTAGAAGATGCTTCATCCTATAGACCTATTTGTCTATTGGATACAATGGGGAAGCTTCTGGAGGAAATGATCCTACAAAGACCACAGGGTCACATGGTCAGCGAGAACGGTCTCTCGGAAAACAGTTCGGCTTTCGGAATGGCAGGTCCAAAGTTGACGCCATCCTGGCAGTGGTAGACATCGCCATTAAAGCAAGAAGAGGAACTGGTAAGCGTAAGGGATTCTGCGTGTTGATCAGCATTGACATACGCAATGCGTTCAATACAGCTAGGTGGGACATCTGCATCGAGGCGATGGTGCGGAAGAAGGTTCCAGACTACGTGTTGCGAATGATAGATGACTATGTGAGCGACAGGTGGGTGATATACGAGAGCGACAAGTGGTCTCTCAAAGAAGAGATGACACGTGGCGCCCCTCAAGGGTCACGGGTGGGTCCACTCGTTTGGAACTTGTCGTGTGCGCCGCTGACGAAGTCAGAATCCTGGAGCTGAGGATCAATGAAAGTCTGTGGCGGGCAAAGCGTTGGTTGGATAGCAGATGCCCGAAAATGGCCCCTGAAAAGACCAAGGCTCTGCTGGTCACAGACAGGAGATCCTTCACATACCCGAGGATTGTTTCTCGGGGAACATGAAATCGAGTGGAAAAAGAGTATTAAGTACCTGGGTGTGCAGTCGGATCGATGGCTTAGCTTCGGCAAACACCTGCAGATCGCGACTGCCAAAGCCATCCAATGTAGAGCCGCTCTGACTCAGCTCATGCCCAATATTGATGGCCCCAGGGAAGCCAAGAGAAGGCTGGTGGCGAGCGTGGTAAATTCGAAGCTGATAGAGGGAGCTCCGGTCTGGAAAAGTGCCCTTAACAATCGTGCAATCCAGAAGAAGCTGTTCACGGCACAGAGAGGTGTGGTGCTGAGAATTGCCTCAGCATACCGAACTGTGTCGACGAGCACTGTGCTCGTCATCATACAACTTTCTCCGAGCTTGCACTGCGTTGTTACCTTTTCAGAAGCAATCAAGTAAAATGTGACGAAAATGGCTGTCTGAAATCTCCATTTTAAATCAATGCAAAATAATAAATAAACAACAGAACTTGAAACGGCGGAGTTTAGCGTCGGAGCTGAACACCCACGACTTACTGCGGATACGCGGCAACCGTTTTGCTATCGTTGAACGCTCGACGTAGAGGTCGGCACCCACGACTCGACGCAAAACGATCGTTGGACACTCGACCCTGGGGTCAAACACCCACGACTCGGCACGAAGACGCAGGCTTCCCGGATCGCCGGACACTCGACACAAGAGTTCAGCATCCACGACTCGGCACGAGCAACCACGATCTAGCGAGGGAAGGTAGCTACCGGCAATGCAGACTAAAGCTCGAGGGCGAGAGTGCGCGAAAACCGTTAATGCCCAAAATCGTACTGACTCTCTGAAAGGGGGACTCGCAGGTCCCGAATCGTGGCTTCGAACGCGCCGACGCGAACCTGGAGAGGGATGAGCGTCTGTGTAAAGGGAGAGACGAGAGAACCAATCAAAAGGCCTCCTGGTTCTGAAGAGACGCCCATAGACCCCCCTCTGGGATTCGGCCTCGGCCTGCTCGAAACACATAAATCAACTTCAGCGCCAAAATAATTAACACAAATGAACTCATTACAATAATTAATACGTTAATAAAAAATAATTATAACAGCGAAATAATGCTAAGAGTGAAATTATTATTAGGATAATAATCTAATCTAATGAATATGTAATGTTAATTAATATATCTAATTATTAATTAATAATGTAATTAATCAAAATTCGCAGTTTAGGAAAAAATAAGGTTAAATTGATTAAGGATTTTTCAAAAGAAGAAAAATTATTCGATATGCAAAAATAATATTAATAATAAATAAAATCATTTTCAAGAAATAAAAAACATATTTAAAATTCCAATGTCGATTCCGCCACGAGACATCAGTAAAAAAGGTACTGTAACTCGTAGTCAAGCAAGGAAAAATCTAACTTTAGCAAAATAAATTAAAGAAACATCGCAAGGGCCACTAAAGGGGGTAGTCTCATGTAAATTCATAAATTTGAAGTTTATTTCTGTAATTTTTTTTCAAGGGATAATAAAATGCAATAATTCCAATTTTTTGATATGTTTTTATTGACGTCTTATATTGTATTAAAACCAAATTTTTAGTTTATTTTACAATGTTTTGTGACTGTTTTTTTCGGTCTAAGTGGATATCTAAAAAAAAGGCAGGTGACTGGTCATGGCGATTTCGGCAGTTTGGGTTATCTGAAACACAAAAATAAAAAAATTTCCGGTCTGCAGATGTGTTGCTCTCGTAGGTAGCAGATTTAAAAAATTTTATTAGTAAATAACAAAGTCTGATTGTAAAAAAAAAATTCAAAAATCGTGATTTTTTATGGTTAAAAATTGTTTTAAAAAAATAAGAAACTATTCTTAAAAATAAGTGATTTTGGTAGCGACGAGAGCTATTAGTGTGTAGAATATTGTGTCAAAATTTCAGCCGGATCGGTTGGATAGATTTTTCGCTAGCACTATGACCGTTTGAGAAAATGATGTTTTGAGAAGAACGTGTATAAAGTTTTAAAAACTGAATTTTCGTAAAATATTTTTACTTAAACTAATCTGCTACGCCTAGTGCATATAATAAACCTTTGGTTTCTTCATACGTGTTATTTTCAGCGTTTTTTGACAATAAATTTTCTGCCAATAATACAGAGGTAAGACAGTTACAGCTGACGCACAGCTAACAAAGCGCATTTGCAGCGCACCTTCGACTATATGCTATATCTTCGCTAATACTTCGAATTTCGGTCTGAAATTTTTACAGTATATTTTCAATAAATTTTACTTTCAAATATGTAAAAAAATATCAATTTTTTGAAGTTGTTACATAAGACTACTCCCTTAAACCAAAACGGAAAACCCGAGAAAATACCGCAAATTTTTCGCAATATTCCGAAACGTGAAATACTTTAGATGAAACTGATTTTTTATATATCAGTATAGTATTCCGAGATCCCGCTCCAAAATTCGACATTATAATGTTAATGGAAAAATTAAATTTTATAAACTGTAGTGTTATTATTTAGCCACTGCTGTAAATGGTTGCCATAGTCATTTTATTGCAAAATTCGGAAAACGATGCCAAAACAGTAATTCTTTCTGGCATTTTTTTTTAAATTTACAAACATATTGTTAAAGAATGATTGTTTTTTAAAGTGAATAACTCGTTCACTGGTTCAATATAGCAAGTTGCCATTGGTTCGAAAAGTATTTACCTGCAACTTTTCACAAAACTTGACGAAATCATCTCGAAATTTTCTTTTCAGGACAATTATTTTCTTGTAGCATTGCAGATGTTTGTCGATTTCATTTAGATTTTCACGATACAATTCTACTTCTCCATGTGCGTGGTTTTTTTGACGACGAAAAGCCAACATTTGGCAGCATTTTGTAAAAGATTCATCATCAAACTCTGTGATGTCATCATCTCTTTTTCGGCACAAAAAATACTTCTTCACTGCAGTGATTACGTGCACTAAATCATACAGAGATTAATAAAACATAGTAAACAGCATGCTGGCCGAAAGGGACTCACCAATTCCTAAATATTGTTTTTATATTATTATTACTATATATATATATATATACAGGCTGATCCGCCAATAGTCATAAAGTTTTGAATGTCAAATTCTTTGTTAAAAATCAAACAAGAAATCATATTGACAAAATGTTGTGCCAACATTAGTTTTCAAAATATTAAGCATTGCAATTGGCTAATAGAAACTCACTATTTCCGCGCGCCTATAAGCTTACTGCGTGAATTTTTTACCAAGATTCACTTCAGATCAGTAGAAAAATAGTTCTCAGCCAAATAAGAGACAAACTGTTAGCAAAGCAACATGAAGTTGAAAACCATATCACCGTCAATTGTTCATTGAGTTTCCCACGATTTAAATACGAAATACAAAAATTGCTTTCTAAATAAAAATATATTAAGATATTATTAATAGTTAATTAGTAGTTTCTCGGAAGAAGAAACCTGATCAGTTAGACTTTAATGAAAAATTTAATTAAAGATCAATAAAATTGAATCGAGAGTACACACTGTAATTTTGCAATTTATTCTAAAAGATTTTGTTAGCGATTTTTAGAATTCTTTCTAGTATTGAGGAATGCAATTCTAAGAGTATCGTTTTTTTCCAGAAGTCATAATTTAGCCGAATAAAGATACAAATGGTTGTAAAATGTTTAATTTGGAAGCACTAATGATATTACTGTCGGTTGAATCCTCGACAGGTTGAGTCAAAACAATGGAAAAAATGAAAATTTTGTTTAAATTATCACAATTGAATGTGTTCTTGGCAACAAATAAAAAGAAAAAGTTAAAATTAAAAGAACTGAATTTTCCATAAGTTTGGATTTTTTATAAATAGGAAAAAAATGACGCCTTTTGAGATTCAATTAGTGGTACTTACAATTCAAAATTTGTTTACTATAGTGTTTCCAACTTCATGTTGGTTCGGTAACAGTTTGTCTCTTGTCTGGCTGAGAATATTTTTCTACTGATCTGAAGTGAATCTTGGTATAAAATTCGCACAGTAAGCTTATGGGCGCGCGAAAATAGTGAGTTTCTATTGGCCAATTACAATGCTTAATAGTTTGAAAACTATTGTTGACACAACATTTTGTCAATATGATTTCTTGTTTGGTTTTTAACAAAGAATTTGACATCCAAAACTTTATGACTATTGGCGGATCAGCCTGTATATATATATATATATATACATATCTAAGTAATCTAAGTAAATAGTTTATTAATAAGTTTATATTAGGTTATCTATATAATGGTTTAATTGGTTAGATAAGACATGAAGTTTATGAACCTTGTATTTATCATCACGAGATTTTGACAGCAGAGAAGAGGGTTGAGAACGGCGATGGGGTCCTTTCCCTAGCTCCAGGTGGCTCTAAAAAAATCCTCTGGATGACAGCTGGTCTCGAAAGTGGTTATGTGGACACTTCTTACACAACACGGCATTGGTACCCGAACACTAGACGTCTACACTTACCACTTCACTACCGGCACGGAATCTAAAGCGAATATTCGTAAGCACAATCACGGAGCACAAGGCGGACTACGCGACTTCACGAAAACGAAAGATCGACCGATAATAACAAGTCAATCGAAGTGGGACTCGGCGGTGTCCGGCAGTGTCCAGATCCCAGATAGGCGCCCGATCAAGTCCTCGCTCTCTCGACACACAAGGAGGCACGCCAAAGGCGGCCATTTTATAGATTAGCGTCAGGGAATTTTAGCCCGTAAACTATAGTGCTGTGAATATAGAGTAAAGTTAGATTTGAATAGAGATTTAAGATTTCAAATTAAGTAGAGATTTGAGGTGGGAATTTTGAATATAGTACTGTAAATATGTAGCGTAAAGGTACATTTGAGTAGGGATTTGAGATGTGAGTTCTACATATAGATAATATTGAATCCCTCTGAATTTTGGGCCTACACCTGAGTGCAAGGAAAAGACTAGGTCGGAATATAATTTTAGAGAAATTAAGATTAATCCTAAGTTTATTGATGCCGTGTATGCGTGAAAATTTGTGAGGAATTAAATGTACAGAAATTCAGATAAAGTAGTTTTAAGCGTTTAATAATATTGCCGTTTAGTGGATAATAACGTTACTTAGTTGTACGTTAGTGAGACTGTCGCTACAGACTTTACTAATAAACTAAAAAGTGTCTCTACGAAATGCTCTTGAGGTTGTCCCATATTTTGAAGGATCAAGTAAGGTACCGTTAAGTGTTTTTATTGCAGCTTGCAAGAAAGCAAAGGAAATGGTCCCAAATGCAGAAGAAAACTTGGTAAAATTACCAAGAAGCGAGAAGATATATAATCGGAAACTATTATAATAAATTAGAAGACTTTATTTCAAAGCTTAAAACAATTTTTTCCACATCAAAAACTGTATACCAATGATAAGGAGATTCAGGTAGAATATATATGTGGGAAAACGAAAGCGTTTTATCCTATGCAACACACATACAAGAAATTGCAGCAGAAATCCTCTAATGGCATAAGCAAAATAATAATGGGAAAGAAGCTGCTGAATTTGAAAGAAATCTGGAAAGAGACGCGATCGATTGTTTTCTCCGAGGCTTGAAACCAGAAATAGAAATACGAATAGGCACAGCCGATAAATTGGATAAAATAGCAGAAAGAGCAATACGAGAAAAAGAAATTTAACACCTAGAAACGAACTGCGAAGTAGAAACAGACAACATTCACTATTTCAAGAAGTTGAAAAATCATCACATAATAACAGGGAATTTTCAGACAAATAAAATAAACTTCGCACGAAAAAAACCGTTAAAATGTCAAATCTGTCAGAAAATAGGTCACACAGCAGCAACCTGTTTTCAATTTGTTTAACAAAAAACAAATATAAATTCACAAGGTAATAAGTAAAAAAATAACTTGACTAGACAAAATAATCAATACGAGGGAAATAGGCAAGGTCAGGGAACTCGATAGAGACCCCCACGGAGATACCAGGTGCAGAGCCTAAATCAACAAGGGAGTAGAAACGATTATAGGAATGTAAATAGTTTCCCATCCCGCCCTAATTTTTCACAGGGAAATGGATTCAACAAAAATCAAAACTTCAATCAAAATAATAACCAGAACATGTGCCGTAACTTGAATAGAAATAATCCAAGTCGAAATTTTAATAAAAATTCGAATTTTAAGAGAAATTTGAATTTAAGAATAAGAATAATCATAAAATTATGATAAAATGAATATAAGGTTATTAAAGATAAAAATATTGATAACGGTTATTTGTTAGGAAACGAACAAATACTTATAAACGTTGGAAACTTAATTTAAAATATGAATAAGGACTATAATCATGATATAAATTATGAAGATTTTGAAAAATGAAACATTTGTGAAAATTATGAAGAAATCGAACAGTTTTAATGAGAAAATTTATTTTGAAATTTTGATAATGAAAGATACTATTATAATGATATTAATAAAAAAAATTGATGGAAGTCATACTAAAGAAATTAAACAATTAGTAAATCAAGAATATTTATTGAAAAATGATGAAAAATGTTGTATTGAATTAGATTATTAACCAACCAAGTATCAATGTGAATCACGGAAGATAAGTATAGCTCCTGATTCATTCAGACAAAAAAAAATTTGATCATAACAAGAGTGAAATTAGAATCCATTGTTTAACTTGATTGTTTGCGAAAGTTCCAACCTCGTCATTGCATCCCCGTATTCGAACGAAGGGAGGAAGTGTCACGTTCTATGACTATCAATATTTATTTATAATAATAATCTACGTAAAATTAATAAAATCCCTCACGAAATTATATTTACGAAGCAACTGGTTCGAAATCTATTTATCACAGAAAAACTTTTAATGTCTAGACGAAACGAAATTGTACCTATTGGGGAACCCCATCGGGATGTATTATAATGTGTTATCTACACAAACGATCAATCCTCTACTACCTGAAAGTCCATTGACCCAGGGGATATAGGGAAGCTAGAGGAACATGATGGAAAATCTGCATGACCTGTAACTGAGTTGTAATAAATTTAGCATCATGCCACTATCGATCAAAAATAAAAGGTGTTGGAATTTGCATGGAAACAATGATGGCTGGGGGAACGTCGGACGAAGGTCGGCTAAGTAATAAAATTAAAACTGCCTTATCTGACTGGAGATAACTCATTAGGTAGCATATTGAAGTGTCAGGTCAATATCGACGGATAATAGCGAACATCACGTTAGTATCGACCGGAAAGAAGTCTAGAAAAGCATCTACAATTTCGTAAATCTTCAGTGATTTTCAGACCATCTTCGACGTCATTACTCTACCAGAAAAGAGTAACTCCGAGAGCTTTACCCGTCACTCATTCCATCGTTCGTCAGTAGGTTTCTCATTTGTGAGAAATATATTTATACATGTAAGGACTGAAATTGAATTACCAGTGTTTGCTAGATGTTGTAGTACTAGGAAGACGCGTGAGTAACGAGGCAGAGATAGGGGGGGCAGTGAGAATTAAGATGTCGGACAGACAGCTACCATTGTAACCTGATAGACAATAAAGTGTAAGGTGTTCAATAATAAACTCGTATACTAGTAAGGTGGCATCTTATTATTACTAGTGTAACATGGCGCAGTCGGTAGGACATTAAGTAATCAGGAGAACGAGAATCGAAGAATAGAGATTGCAGAGGGATTAAAAAGTAGCACGCATTGCATGGAAGAGGAGAATTTCGATGAAAGTTCCAACAAGAACGGAACTGAAGAGAAGTCCACAGAAGATTATGAAAGCCTAGAGTACAGAAGTTTTGAAAGCGAAATCGAGGAGGAAAGTTTTAGAGGCATGGAGAATCTGAATATACCGAAAAGTCTAAGTTTGAGTGGAGATATCGCTAGTAACTGGAAAAAATGGCGGCAAAGCTTCGAACTTTACATGATAGCGTCCGGAGGAGCAGCAAAGGAGGAAAAAATTAAAGTTGCTCTATTGCTGCACGTTTTGGGAGAAGAAGCCCTAGAAATTTACAACTCATTTGACATGACTGAGGCTGAAAAAGCCAGTTATAATAATACGATGACAAAGTTTCAAGAATATTGTGTTCCGCAATCCAATATTAGTGTTGAAAGTTATAAATTCAACATGAGAGTCCAGGGTCCAACAGAGTCATTTGATTCTTTTGTATCTGACCTGCGGAAACTAAGTTCAACATGTAACTTTGAGACTCTGCGAGATCGACTCATCATGGATAGAATAGTACAAGGAGTTCGCGACGCTAAACTTAAAGCCAAATTATTAGCTGAAGCAGGTCTGACACTGACTCGAGCAGTAGAGTTAGGGAAGGCAGCAGAGCAAACATATGCTCAACTTAAGTCCATGGACAATTCAGCGAGCAACGCTGATCCAGCAGAGATCGACGCAATTGGATTTAAAAACAGTAGTGCTGCAGCTACAGGACGAGTTGGAGGGAGAAGCAGTCAAAGCATTGTAGCAGCGTGGAATGAGAGAGGAAGAGGGATTGAGCGAGGAGGAGCGCGACGAGGATCGAGAAGTGGTGATCACATGAGTATGGAGGTTAGGAAACCTGTCAATTTATAAAAGGGGTATGATAATAAAATGTGTTACAGATGCGGGTATAGCCATGGATTTAATAGATGTCCGGCAATAGGAAATCATTGTAATAACTGTGGGGGTCGAAACCATTTTGCGAAAGTCTGTAAGACAAGAAAACAAGTTAACGAGATTACTGAAGATGAGCTGGAAGAGAATAAAGATTTTTTTATTGGTAGTATAAAAGTTGAAGACCGCGATCTAACAGAAGAAAGTAGACAATTAAATAAAACAATTAATTCAATTAAAAAAAATTGGTATCAGAAAATAAAAGTAGAGGATTGTAATAGAAATGTAAATTTTAAATTAGATACAGGCGCAGAAGCAAATATTCTACCAATAAATGTAGTCGAGAGGTTAGGATTAGTGGAAAAAATTGAAAATAGTAAAGTAGGAGTAGCAGCTTATGGGGGAACAGGAATAAAAGTTCTGGGAAAATGTAAGGTACGCTGTGCCTGCAACAATAAGATTGTGTTGACAGAATTTCTGGTAGTAGATGTTAATAAAGATTATGACCCACTCTTAGGTTTGGAATCATGTCAAAAGTTTGATTTGCTTAGAAGAAATGTTTATGACATTAGAAAGTTTGATGTTTTTGCAGAATATAGGAACGTGTTTCAAGGTTTAGAAACAATCAAAACGGAGCAGTGTAATATAAAATTGAAAGAAGATGCAATACCTAGAGTAGCTCCGTATAGAAAAATACCGTTTAAATTACACAAGAAAGTTAAGGCCGAATTAGACAGAATGTGTAAGAGTAATATCATAATGAAAGTAGATGAACCTACAGCTTAGGTGAACCCTATAGTTATTGTAAAGAAAGCGAATAAGGATATTAGAATATGTTTGGACCCATTATATTTAAATCAATCATTAATGCGTTAACATTGTAAATTGCCAACGTTTGAGGAACTGACGACAGATATAAAAGGGGCACAAATATTTTCAACACTAGATGCGAACAAAGGGTTCTACCAAATACGGTTGACTGAAGAAAGCTCGAAATTAACAACGTTTATAACGCCCTTTGGAAGATTTTGTTTCAATAGATTACCATTTGGCCTTGCTTCTGCTTCTGAAATTCTTCACTCAACCTTTCAGGAAATTTTCAAGGATATCGAAGGTGTAAAAATTTATATAGATGACATACTAATCTTTGGAAAAGACGCTGAAGAACATGACAATAGATTACGTGAAGTGTTGGATAGGGCAAGAGAAATGGGTATTAAATTTAATAATGAAAAGTGCAAAATTGGTCTAAAAAAAGTTAAATTCCTTGGTCATGTATTCGGTAGAGAAGGTATCGAAGTCGATCCTGATAGAGTCGAAGCAATTAAAAGAATACCGGAACCAAAGAATGCCAAAGAGTTAGGTAGATTTCTAGGAGTTATTACTTATGTATCGAAATATGTTCCAAATTCGTCTGATCTAACTGTTCACCTTAGAGAATTAATAAAAAAAGATGTGATGTGGAACTGGACACCTCAGTGCCGGATAGATTTTCAGAAACTAAAGGATATACTGATGAGAGCTCCGGTTTTACATTATTTTGATGTAGATAAACCGGTAGTCTTATCAGTAGATAGCTCAAAAGACGGGCTAGGGGCTGTAATTCTTCAAGACGACGCGCCGGTAGTTTATGCTTCTAAATCGTTAAATGAATCTCAAAAAAATTATGCTCAGATAGAAAAAGAGATGCTGGCCATTTTATTTGGGTGTGAAAGGTTTAGACAATATATTTATGGACAGAATGTACACTGAGAAAAAAATTTAGCCAACAAAACTTTTTTTGTTATCCTGACAAAATATTTTGTTGTCCCAACAAAACATTTTGTTTAACCAACAAAATTTGTTTGATATAGCAAAATGTTTTGTTGGCACAACAAAAGATTTTTGTTAGCTAAATACTAACCAAATATTTTTGTTGATTTGACAAAACTGTTTTCTCAGTGTAATAGTAGAAACAGATCATAAGCCATTAGAGGCGATATTTAAGAAACCATTAAATAAGTGTCCTTTAAGATTACAAAGGTTAAGAGTGAGATTACAAGACTACGATATTGACGTGAGATACAAACCGGGAAGTAAACTTTTTATTGCGGATACATTATCGAGAGCAAGTTACAATGATGTAAACTTTAACATAGGGGATGAGTCGGAAATACAAATTAGTCTAATTGATGTCACCTACAATATTACGAATGAGAGATTAGAACAAATAAAATATGAAACAAGAAACGACGTTGAACTTAATGCCTTAGCGAAAGTTATTAAAAATGGATGGCCGAACGAAAGAAAAGATGTATTGGACATTGTAAAGCCGTATTTTTCAATTAGGGAAGGTCTTGTATTATGTAAAGGATTAATCATGCGGGGGCATCAAATTGTGATACCAAAAAATTTGAGACCAGATTTATTAGAGAAGATTCATTACAATCACATGGGTGTCGATAAATCTCTGTCTAGAGCACGGGAATGTGTTTATTGGCCAATGATGTCGAAAGAGATTAAAGACAGAGTAGGTAATTGCCTAACGTGTCTTAAGTTTGCTAAGGCTATTCAAAAAGAGACTCTGATTAACAGAGATCTACCAACAGGACCTTGGGAAATGTTAGCTATGGACGGAATGTACTTAAAGAACAAAAATTACGTAATTGTAGTTGATATGTACTCAAAGTATCCAGAAATTGTAACACTACGTAGCCAAACATCAAAAGGAATAGTGGAGGCACTCAAACCTATTTTTTCTCGTCATGGTAAACCGAATTTACTTTACTCAGATCAGGGAACGAACTTGGTTAGTCAAGAATTGTTAGATTTTGCGAAAGAATGGCAATTCGAATGTAAAACCTCTAGTCCTACCTATGCTCAATCAAACGGATTCATAGAACGTCATATTCAATCAATTAAAAGTCTTTTAAAAAAGTCCACAGATGATAATAAAGATGTGTACTTAACGCTATTGGAATACAGAAATACTCCTTTAGAAAGTAACTCATATTCACCAGCTCAGTTGTTGTTCAATAGAAGACTCAATGGAATATTACCCATGACAAACTCTTTGCTGAAACCGAAAATTCCAAAATTTTATAAAAACAAATTACAAGAAAAACAAATTAAGCAAAAAAAGTACTATGATAGACAGGCAAAAGATTTGAAACCTTTGGAAATAAAGGATAGGGTAATGGTTCAAAGAGGGTTAAGAGAATGGGATTCAGGTAGGATTAAAAACGTGGTAAAAGAAAAACCTAGAACGTACAAAGTGGAATTAGATAACGGATCCGTACTGGAACGTAATAGGAGATTTATAAGAAAATATCAGGGAAATGAGTGGGACATGGTTGAGAATTTTGAAGAACTTTTAGAAGGAAATTTGAGAACAAATCAAGCTTTGAATCATCAAACGACTGGCATAGATATAGAACACGAATCAAATAAGGAAAAAGATGGTGCGCAGAGGACTCAAAATGTAAATAAATTACAAACTCCTCAGAGAGTTGGAAATAAGGAGGAAACTACTTCGACAAACTCATCACCAATACAAGCGGAAAATAAGAATGCGGATAGTTCTGTAAGAAGCAGTAGACGTATAACTCAAAGACCAAAGTATTTGAACGATTACGTTATCTAAGAAAAGACTATAATTTTACTATAAACATAAGAATTTGTTTGTTTAATAAGGATCATTCATATTTAAATTGTATTACTTTTGCGTTATGTTGTTCTTTTAAGTGCTGTATTTTAAACTATCAGTTTTGCACGTTCAATATGTAAAAAAAAAAAAAAGGAATAAAGAAAAGGGAGATGTTGTAGTACTAGGAAGATGGCGTGAGTAACGAGGCAGAGATAGGGGGGGCAGTAAGAATTAAGATGTCGGACAGACAGCTACCATTGTAACCTGATAGACAATAAAGTGTAAGGTGTTCAATAACAAACTCGTATACTAGTAAGGTGGCATCTTATTATTACTAGTGTAACACTAGAGAACTTCATTCATCGATTATAGGATTAAAGGATTAGATTCCCCTCAATTAAAACCCCCATTTAACGTAAGAATCGTTGAGAATTTAGTGGACTCGATCATTAGTACAAAACATTTCCGTTAAGTCCCAAATTTTTATTAACTCTTTAATTCTAACATTTGGATAAAGTAATAAATTATTCCTTTTTTGATTTTCAAGCTGCTTCCAAGGAGGAATTTTCAAAAGAGCCCCCCTTCTCTTTGTATTCCATTATTCAATAAAAAGTTAGTAATTGTGAGATGTTGAGTGGTTTTATTGTTTGTTGACTCGGAATGGCTCTAATTCGCTGAAAATAAATTTTAATCGGATGCTTTGGGCAGAGTTATTTTTGATTTGTCAGTGGAAACTCTTTTCGATCATAATTACTTAATAAGAAGGTGCGCATTAAATAGCATTAAAATGTCAAAATTTGGTAAGAAACTGAATCGAGAATTAAACTTTTGAATGCATTGTAATGCCTGGACATTGAAATGCATTTAAAGATTCAATCTTATTATAAATACGAATAAAATTGTGAGGTAAAAGTTTGCATTCATTAAAGTGACTTTTGATTCGAAACAGAAAATACCTCTTTGAAGAGTAGTGATTCTCATTCACAAAATGGTGTCATGAAATCTGCTTCGCGACAACTCGAATTCAAAATGCAATACTCTTCGTTGAAATCTTTTTTACTGGGAAGAAGTTTGCTATTTTCAACCCAAACGTTTGCTTTATTCTCATTCATTTTACTCAAAACAATGAATCTATCTAATAGCCATTCATGGGAATTTACAGTACGAATGAATATGAATTATTAATGATCAACATAACAAGAGACATAGGAAGTGAAAATATCACAAATTCATTTTTGAACTTACCTAAAAGTAGGATAATTTAGTCACAAAATTTTTAAACTTATGTGAAAGCATTTACTAATATTTTTCTAATTACTTTCGTCTATTATCACCATTCATGTTACAGCTTTATTTATCTTATAGCATATTTTAATAAGAAGATAGTTTATTTAATTTATCATTTGAAAAAAGTACTTCATCATTGTTTAAAACTTCACTGTTGATATTATTAAGTGAGTAGGTCTTCGACTCTATAGGTACATCACGAAGGAATAAAGGTGAAAATGTCATAGAGTTATTGTAGTTGGAGTAGGCACGCAATAGGGGCGTGTGTAAGTGGAAATGTCCGATCGTTAGAAAGAGAGAGAAGGTAAACTTTTAGTACTCAACGGTTCCACTCTTCTAAAAGTTTCAAATGTTCCCAGAATTTCTCGAGAGCAAAAATCGTTTAAAACCTCAGTGATTACTTCGTGTACAATTTTGCAGTTTAAGATTTATTTTTGTCAGTTTAAATTGAAAATATTTTATTTATTAAGTAAATACGATTATCTAAAGTCCTCAATAAAGAATTTTGATAATGTACATATACATATATATATATATATATATATATATATATTATATAAAATAATCCAGGAGCGGGTGGAAAATTCCACCGGATGTATGACAAAATCCAGACTAGTGTAGTGCAGTGTGCCCAGATCGGACACGCCAACCATTCGCACAAAATTACACGCTACGTGCGTGAGAATAAAGTAGGAGCTGTAAGTTTGGTTGCGCGCGCAACCAACTTCTTCTCTTCTGAATTCGAAAACTCGGAGATGCCCGAAAATCTTCGGGAGACTTCGGCTCTCTCCTTATTTCGTCTATATATAGCATATACGAAATAAAGTAAAAGCAAGCGTTCCCTAACTTTCTGAGTCAGTGATCCCAGATCGTGGGAGCTGGCGGCCCCCACCACGCTCCCATGTGGGAGCACACACAATCAAGCGCGCCGTGTCGGTGTGTCCCCCACTTCCTCGCTTTTATTTCACGCTTTCGTCTGTTGAGCCAAGATCGAAAATTATGTTTCTGTCGACTTCGTGTCAAAGTGGCGCGAAGCAGACGACAAATTTAAAATCACCAAATTTATTATTTAGGATATTACCTTTCTTTCTTTGATATTTCCAAAAACATTCACTTAAAATGAATATCTAAACATTTTATTTTAAATTTTAGGGTGATTTAAAGACTCAAAAGATGATTTTCTATTAAAATTTCAACTCAATAAATTTTCAGTTTCAAAACAAAATATCAATTTCAATATTTTTTAGCTGTGCAAATCACTTAGTTCAATTAGAAAATTATGTAGAGAATATTATATAAGGAATGGTAAACTATGATATTGTAGTATAAAAAATAAAATATTAAAATACTTAAATAATACATAAATTATATGTAGTTATACACTCGAAATTATACGATAGAGTTTCTTCTTTGGTATGAGGCAACATTGAAAAAAATAAAATACTCAGAAAACTTTTTAAAATACGTAATATTATTCACATATGAATTTTATTATAAAACTGTAAATAAAAGGTTTCAGTATTCAAAAAACCAAGATCACATCTAAATTTGCATACGAAATTACACTTTACGATTTCTCTTATATAAAATACAAATATTTATTTCAAATAAAATAGTTTTTAACAAATTTTTTAGTACGTTAATCAACTATATCAATTAAAAAATTAAATGGAAAATTGATTTCAAATTAATTAGGAGCAGTCGACCGGCAATCGAAAGACCTGGGCTCAAATTCCAGCACAGTCCAAAGCGTCTTTTTTTCCACAGAAAGATTTACAAATTCTTTAATATTTAAATGGAAAATTTTTTTTTTTTTAAATAAGAAATTAAGGTTAAAAATTTACATTCCTAATTACATGGTGATAGTAGATGAAAATTCTATACGATGTTGTTGTTAATAATTGGCTTTAGAGTCCAGAAATGATAACTCAGGAAGTCACATACTTTCAAACATTCCAAATCTAATCGGACTCCTCATCAGTGATCTTTATTTCTAATATTTTAAAACAGTGGATAAAATATTGCACCTATTATCCCTATTTTGGAATAAACTTCAAAATGTAAAATATCGTGAGAAAATTTACATAAAATTGTACAGAAAACATTGGTAAATTATCTAAAAACTTCCTTAGGAATAAAAATAAATTTCTAGCACATAACTCTGATGTAAATCAACTAAAAAGTAGTATATATTTGTGTCTAAATGCTACTGATGATATAGATGTAAGTACATATGTAGTATAAAATTACAAAGGATTATTTATGAAAATTAGCTTAGAATTACTAATACGAATTCTACACTGTTAGAATTTTCTACCGCAATTTCCCAGAACATGTGAGTGGAGTTTTATTTAGCTACAGCCTCCCAAAATTTAGACAGAATTTCAGGAAATTCTGTTACTTTTCAGTAAATTTATAAAAACAATTTTTTTTATTAAACTTCAGTTCCAAAGTGTTGAATATTCTGTATATGTTTACCTGGAAATACTGATACTTGTAACAGGAATAATTTTACGTTTTGGTAACTGAAGTTCAATGCACTCACATGCAACTGAAAATTCATCCACATGCAATTGAAACTCAGTTACAGTTACACAATTTTATGATAATTTTATAAAAGTTCTGTTACAGTTTGGTAGTTTTTAAGATACATTTTTTGAAAATTCAGTTGAGCTCTATAATATTAAGAAAACTTTGTTTTTATGTATATATAAAACTTCAGTACATTTTTTCCAATTTCAAGTTCTCATTTTACGTTTTAATGGCTTATATGATAGACTTTTTAATGAAAAAAAGAAATGCTTTACACAAAGGCAAAATTTTCTAATTGATGCAGTTGATCAAATTTTCAAACTCAAAATATGTTTTAATTAATATATTGATTTAAGTCTTCAAATATTTATTGACTTTGAATTTTACTGAGAATTTTCCGAGAATTTCACATAATCTTAAAAATTTTTTTATTAGGCGAATGTTTTTACAAATGTCAATAAAATTCCATAGTCAATAAATGTTTAAAATTTCAAGTTGAGGTATTCATTGTAAATTCAGTAGCTTTGTTAGTTAACTATTTTAATCAGAAAAGTCTTCATTTTAGTAGATTTTTCAATTTCTTGATTAAAAATTTATGCTTAGGCCACAAAAACGTGAGGTGAAAATTTTGAATCACCAGTTACAATTTCTAGGCAACAGAAATTTTAATTCGATTGTGTAGGGTCCTAGCTGTTTGATAAAATCGATTAAAAAAATTTTTAGAAGTACAGGGGTTTGAACTCGCATTTGCTGCATATCAGCCAATTACCTTGATCATTCTAATACGATCGTTATTGAATACTATTAATTTACGGACATTATATAATTAGGACGACATGTTTTTCCAAATTTCTGAAAAAAGATTATTTATACATTGCATTCAAAGAAATATTTTTCAGATTTGGCTACAATCTTGCATACAATGTAATATATTATATAATTAGAACTATTTTTTTTCGCTTTCGTCTTATTGCATATTTTTGAAAAAATGGATCAGCACCTGATTACTGACAGGGCAAAACAGCTAGGGCCCTACCACAATCGAATTAAACTTTCTGTTGCCTAGAAATTGTGGCTGATGATTCCAAATTTTCACCTCACGTTTTTGTGGCCTATGCATAAATTTTTAATTAAAAAGTTGAAAAAATCTACGAAAATGAAGAATTTTCTGATTAAAATAGTTAACTAAAAAAGCTACTAAATTTCCAATCAATACCTTAACTTGAAACTTTAAACATTTATTGACTACGGAATTTTATTGATATCTGAAAAGCATTCGCCTAATATAAACATTTTTGAGATTATGTGAAATTCTTGGAAAATTCCAAGTAAAATTTTAAGTTAATGAATCTTTGAAGCTTTAAATTAATATATTAATTAAAACATGTTTCGGTTTTATAAATTTGATCAACTGCATCAATTAGAAAATTTTGCTTATGTGTTTGCTTTTTTTCATTGAAAAGTCTATGCATATAAGCCACTAAAACGTAAAATGAGAACATTTTTATCTACTATCACCATGTAATTAAGAAAGTAGATTTTTAACCTTAATTTCTTATTACTTATTTTTTTAAAATGAAATATTTTCCATTTAATTTTTTAATTGATATAGTTGATTCACGTACTAAAAAATTTTTTTAAAACTATTTTATTTGAAATAAATATTTGTATTTTATATAAGAGAAATCGTAAAGTGTAATTTCGTATGCAAATTTAGATGTGATTTTGGTTTTTTGAACACTGAAACCTTTTATTCACAGTTTTATAATAAAATTCATATGTGAATAATATTACATATTTTAAAAAGTTTTCTGAGTATTTTATTTGAATGAAATTTTTTTCAATGTTGCCTCATACCAAAGAAGAAACTCTATCGTATAATTTCGAGTGTATAACTAGATATAATTTATGTATTACTTAAGTATTTTAATATTTTATTTTTTAAACTACAATATCATATTTTACCATTCCTTAATATATAATATTCTCTACATAATTTTCTAATTGAACTATTTGATTTGCACAGCTAAAAAATATTGAAATTGATATTTTGTTTTGAAACTTTGAAAATTTATTGAATTTAAATTTTAATAGAAAATCATCTTTTGAGTCTTTAAATCATCCTAAAATTTAAAATAAAATGTTTAGATATTCATTTTAAGTGAATGTTTTTGGAAATATCAAAGAAAGAAAGGAAATATCCTAAATGATAAATTTGGTGGTTTTAAATTTGTCGTCTGCTTCGCGCCACTTTGACACGAAGTCGACAGAAACATAATTTTCGATCTTGGCTCAACAGACGAAAGCATGAAATCGAAGCGAGGAAGTGGGGGACACACCGACACGGCGCGCTTGATTGTGTGTGCTCCCACATGGGAGCGTGGTGGGGTCACCAGCTCCCACGATCTGGGATCACTGTTCTGAGTTTCTGCGATTTCTTCGATTCGATGTCTCATGCATCTCGTCGTCTGCTCGCCCGGCGACTTCTGTTTACAAAATTTGACAGCTAACAAATTTTGTTAAAACTCTTAAATAATGTTGATGACGTGACATAAATTTTATGAATTTCAGGAAATGTTAAATAATTGTTTCGAGTGTGTGACCAGCAAGGACTATTTATTTGATACTACTTGTTTGTAGAATTTAAATGCAAAATTTGAGGTTAACTTCATAACCTGTTGTATTCAAGTAGTTTTATATTTTAACTTTCTTTGATTTCACTCAATTGATTTTGAATATTGTAAATTCAGATTGTTAATTAATTGTATTTTTTTGTACATTTTAAAAATAATAATCATTTTTATTTAATAAATTCTGTCATTATTAATTTTCTTATAATTCTATTTTCTGACAATATATAACTCTTTAATTCTTCCTTACCTATACTATACTTTAGATAATAAATTACAGATATTAAGATGTCACAAAAGTACAATATCAATCAGATAAATTAATGATACAATATATGATCTGAAAATAAAAGAGTTTTAAAATCGTTTGAACTCAAATTTTTTTTAATTTTCAAAGGCTTTTTTAAGACTATAACTTCTTTTTAAAAGTGATTAATTAAAAGCTTACAAGAAAATTATAAGTATGGACAAATTAAAAATAATGAGGTATTGAAAATTGCTCATTTAGCAATATTGTCAATTTCAAATTGAATAAGTTGGGAATATTTAATTAAAAAGATCTACAAATAATTATAATGGTTTCTCTTTACAAAAAATTTTATTTTAAACAATTCCAATTGTAAAATTTTCTCGATTTTTAAGCGTTTTTAAACTAAATTTATATAATTTAAAGTAATTTTATTTATTTATCGAAAAAATTGAAATGGTCTTCGGACTTTAAAAAACTAGACAATTTATTCATGAAAATCATTTCAAATTGCAATTAATGAAATATTTGAAATGAAACACTTATAAGCTGAAAGTACTAAAAAAGTGCATAATTTTAGAATTAATATATTATATATATATAAATATTAATTTATTAATTTATTGTATATATATTAAATACATATTCATTGATTTTATTGATGAATATATATATATACATTATTATTGAAATGAGGGAAAACATAGATTTTTATTTTTTTAAGAAAACAATTTTTGCTTTCATACGATGTTGTTGTTCATAATAATTGGCTTTAGGGCCTAGAAATGATAACTCAGGAATTTATATACTTTCAAACGTTTCATCTCTAATCGGAGTCCCCATTAGTGATCATTATTTCTAAAATATCAAAACTTTGAATAAATATCCTATCTTGGAATAAACTCGGAGATGCCCGAAAATCTTCGGGAAACTTCGGCTCTCTCCTAATTTCGTCTATTTATAGCATATACGAAATAAAGTAAAAGCAAGCGTTCCCTAACTTTCTGAGTTTTTGCGGTTTCTTCGATTCGATGTCTCGTGCATCTCGTCGTCTGCTCGCCCGGCGACTTCTGTTTACAAAATTTGACAGCTAACAAATTTTGTAAAAAATCTTAAATAATGTTGATAACGTGACATAAATTTTATGAATTTCAGGAAATGTTAAATAATTGTTTCGAGTGTGTGACCAGCAAGGACTATTTATTCGATACTATAGTTGTTTGTAGAATTTAAATGCAAAATTTGAGGTTAACTTCATAACCTGTTGTATTCAAGTAGTTTTATTTTTTAACTTTCTTTGATTTCACTCAATTGATTTTGAATATTGTAAATTCAGAATGTTAATTAATAGTATTTTTATGTAAATTTTTAAAATAATAATCATTTTTAATTAATAAATTCTGTCATTAATACCTTTCCTGTAATTCTATTTTCTGAGAATATAAAACTAAACTAAATAATTACTTACAGGAAATAATTCTTTAATATTCTTTCTTACCTATATCTTAAGTAATAAAGTACATCTATAAAGGGAAAAATTGTTACTGTCAATATTTTTGGTCGAAATGAGAAATTGAAATTTTGAGTTTAGAATTTAAATCCAATACTCTTACAGTCTTGCAAAAGAAAATTAAATTACAGATATTAAAATTTCACAACAGTATAATATAAATCAGTAAATTAATGATACAATGATCTAAACATGAAAGAGTTTTAAAATCGTTTGAACTCAAAAATTTTTTAATTTTCAAAGGCTTTTTTAAGGCTATAAGTGCTTTTCAAAAATGATTAATTAAAAGCTTACAATAAAATCATAAGATTTAAAGAAATAATTTGTTTAAATGAAATAATATTTGTTTAATTCAAACAAAATATCTTTAAACGAAATAAATATTTGTTTGAATAAAATAAATTTCTGCCGTTGAGTGAAGATAGGTATAGAGGAGACATCGATGGCGATTGAATGGTCAAAACATTGCGGGGAAAGACGCCAGGGGTAGGTAAAGTTCCAAACCCGAACACCAGGATCGACACTTTCGAAAATCGCCAAAATCTCACGGATAAGAAGTAAGTTGTAGGAGTAAGGCCAAAACTTGTGTTGGTGAGTCTGCTGTATTCGTGATGGGTCAGGTAGTCCTCGTCAATTCAACCCTAGCTTGTCGACAAGATTTTACAAAATAGCTTTTTACCTCTTTTCCTTATACTTCGCTCTTTACTAGTCTTTTCCTAAGATCGGATATATATTTAAAATATACATATATATATAAATAAAATAATATATGTATAAAATATTTTATATTATAAATTTTATAACATAATATATATATAAAATATTTTATATTATAAATTTTGTATTATAATATATAAAATAATATATATATAAATATTAAATATATATAAAAGAACAATTTATTGAAAATAACAATTTTTTTTTTATATTTATTACATATTTATTGACAAATTGTTTTCAATATTCTTTCATTATCTTGATTACAATTATAAATAACTGGCTTATATCGACCCTCAATAATATTAATAGATAGATGATTTTTTACTTTGGCTTTAGGGTCCAGAAATAATGTAAACTCAGGGTTTCATTTTTTCCTCAAACGTTTCGACTCAGATTGGAGTCCTCATCAGTGAGATTTATTTCAATAAAAATACAAAGAAAGAAAAGAATAAAAAATTGTACGTGTGACGGATAAACATTGTGTTGACAAACGATATAAATGAATTGCACTTGTGAAACTATAGAATAGGTCTAACTAAATTTACGTATAAAAAATTGAAAATTGTACCAAATTTGCTATACAAACACATAGGGAAGGGACTTAAAAAATTTGAATACGTATGACGGATAACATTATGATAAAATTGCACACGTAAACCATATATTTGGTCCATACTAACTAAATTCGAAAAAAATAAAAAATGTGCAGAATTTTTATATAAAAAATGCAAAGGAAGAACCTTAAAAATTACACATGTGACGGATAGACATTATGTTGACAACCGATATAAATGAATTGCACTTTTGAAACTATAGAATAGGTCTAACTAAATTTACGAATAAAAAATTGAAAATTGTACACAATTTGCTATAAAAATACATAGGGAAGGGTGTTATAGTGAAAACTAAACTTTCTAATTTTTAAAGGTAGTGACATCAAACTGATATCACTTTGTATGTCTTTATTCTTGAGAGATGTTAGAGAAGAACTGACGAGGCCTGCCTGAACCTCTACATATATAGACAGCTAAACCTAGGAGGGGGAGGTCATCAACCTCTACATATATGGATAACTAAACCTGGGGGAAGGAGGTCATCATCTGGCCTGGTAACACTCCCCTTTTTAGACATAAATTAGTCTCTTAATTTACTAAATTCTTACCCTCCTTACTTTTGGTATTTCGGTGATCACCAAGGGTTGCAAGCTAGAATTGTACGTGACGACGTTCGTCGGCGTTGTTACCTTTGTTTTTACACAGAATATACAGAGTTTTTTGGGCATACACTTTTGTATGAATTCGAGTATTTCTAATCTGTACAGAACATAGGCTGATCCTAATCCTAGCGCTGCGTAACCTAAATAGCTTAACCAATCCATAGTTGTTTCTCTCCATGTTCTTAGTCTTCTGTTAATGGCTATTGATTTTAACATATTTTCTGCATCGTCTAGGCTTAATTTGGCTTGTCGTAATTTATTGTTATCTATGATTTTAGGGAGACGTATTAATTTACTTTCTAAGGTTTTTAGATCGTCGTTAGAGTAACTAATGTTGTAGGTCGCATTGAATTCGTTGTAAAATTGTCCCTTTAGATTTTTGCTAAGGTACAGTGCGTCCATTCCATTATAGATTTTACAATTTGAGCCCGTTAGTAGTGAGGGTTGTTTAATCTTTAGGTGTTCTATTCCTGTTTCGCAGCTAATATCTAAATATACCTCGTTCATTAGTACTATTATGTATCCGTTTAGTACGGGTATGAAGGTTTCTTTGTGTAAAGCAAAAGTTGAAGTTTTACATTTGTTCTGTGAGTATCGCTTGAATATCGTAGCTTCGCATGTTTCACTGTCAGTCAGCCTAAGGTTTGGTTGGCTACTTTCGAAAATTTTATATTCGCTTATCGTCGTACATTTATTTATTGTTTCCTTGTCAGTAATTACATATGAGTCTCTAAATTTTATTAAATAGTCATGGTCGGGAATTACTGCAAAATATAGGTTTTGGATAGGATAAGGGATAGGTATAATATGTTTGATGGTACCCTCTTCCTGTTCTATAATGGGAATTTTGATGGTTGTAAGGTGTAGTTGGCTTTACAGTTGGCCATTGCCGCTATTAGAAGTACTAGAGTCCTCATCTAAAAAATAAGGCATACACTGATCTATGTGTACTCTCAGTATTTTATCTTTATTCCTAATGCGTAGATTTTTATTATCTAGGTAATCTATAACTTCGTAAGGACCTTTCCAGGATTGTTCTAATTTGTTTTGTTTGGTGTTGTTAAGGATTTTGACTAGGCTTCCAGGCTTGTATAAAGGATGTGTTCTTATTATTCCTTCATCTAATCTTTTCTTAGTTTTTTCTAATTCTACTTGGATTCTCTCTCTAGCTTTTCTGATATTTTCCTCGTGTTTTTTCCTCCATTTTCTAATCAGATCTTGATGGGTTAAATTGGGTGAGTTTTCAATTTGAGATGGTATATTTGGTAATCTTCCAAACGTGACTTCAAAGGGTGTGAATCCCGTGGTTTGATTTACTGTTGAATTTATTGCGAATGTTACATATTTTAGATTTTCGTCCCAGTTATTCTGATTTTCTGCCATGCTAGTTTTGATCAGATTATTCAGGGTTGAGTGCATTCTTTCAATGTTTCCGTTGGATTGTGGATGGAATGCTGTAGTTTTAATATGTTTGATTTTCAAAGCTTTCTCAAATTGGTCCATTAACTCAGATAGAAAGTTAGACCCTTGATCAGTGAGAATAGTTTTAGGGGATCCATAAATGTAAATATATTGTTCTATCAGAGCTTCTACTATTGCTGTTGAGGTTTCACTTTCTAACGGTATTAAAGTGGTGTATCTGGTCAATCTATGCTGAATACTAAGTATGTATTTGTTACCTCTAGGTGTAGTGGGTAACGGTCCAAAAATATCCAGTGCTATTTTATCATTTGGATTGAGTGGTATGTCGGGTATTATACTTTCTGATTGATTCTTAATTCGCGTGGTCTTTTGTAGTTGGCATATAGGGCATTTTTTGACATAGTCCTTAATGTCTTGGTCCATGTTGGTCCAAATTCCGATTCTCTTGGCTTTTTCGATAGTATTTTGTTCTCCAGTGTGATCCCTATGAGCTTCTTTAATAATTTGTTTTCCTGCTTCCTTAGTTAATTCTCGGGTTGTAGAGAAACAAATGTGGAAATTCTTATCTGGATAATAGTTTGATAGGAATTCCATTATTTCTTGAATTACTTCTCGCTCCAGAAATGTAAATAGAGGATCTCCAAAGGATAATCTAACAATTGAAAGTTTCCTGTTAACGAATTCTTCGATGAACCAACTTAATTTATACAGCCAATCTTCTTCGTTGTACATAGGCATTTCATCCTTAGTTACTTCTTTCCAAAGTTTGCCGATAGGGTTAGGCTTTGTTTTAATTTTGCCTTTGACTGGTTGTAGTTTCCAATTTATAAAATCCGTATATAAATTAGTATTGTCTCCTGGTGTTTCCGTGATTTCTTCTTCCGTTTCTGTGGTTTCATTTTCTGATGGTTCTCTCATTCGCCTTGCGGTTAATTTAATTTTTTCTTTTAATATTTCGTCTTTTGTTATTCGCGGCTTGTCGAATGTTTCTATTTCCGGTGACTGGTCTTCCAAGCTTGGTTCTTCTTCTTCAGTACTAATTCCGGTTTTTTCCATTGCTTCTTGTAATGTGTCCTTAGTGATGGGAAAAAGTCTGGATAGACAATCCGCTACTTTATTTTTCTTTTCCTTTTACATATTCTATTTCGTATTCGTATTCTTCCATACGAAGTCTCCATCGTAAAAGTCTTGAGCTAGGGTCTTTCACATTGTGTAGCCAAACTAAAGCACGGTGGTCTGTTTGAATTTTGAATTTCTTTCCGAGAAGATATTGTCTGAGGCGTTTCATAGCCCATACAATTGCTAAAAGTTCTTTTTCAGAGGTGGTGTATTTTTCTTCGGCTTTGTTCAATGTTCTTGATATAAAAAGACAAGGGTGCCCGTCTTGGCTCAATACTGCTCCTAATCCACAGTTGGATGCGTCCGTAGTCAGTATAAATTGTTTGGAAAAATCAGGGAATTTTAAAACTGGTGCGATTACCAATGCGTTCTTCAAATCGTAAAATGCTTTTTCGCAGTCTGGGGTCCAATCGAATATTGTCTCTTTCTGAGTTAGCTTTGTTAAGGGTCTCGCTATAGTAGAGAAATTCTTGATGAATTTCCTATAGTAACCTGCAAGTCCTAAAAATGATTGCACATCTTTTACAGTTTTCAATGGTCTGAATTCTTTTATGCAGTTTATTTTTTCAGGGTTGGGTTTGACTCCTTCTTTGGTTATTATATGTCCAAGGTATTCTAGTTCTGGTTTAAGGTATTCACATTTTCTCGGTTCTAATCTTAGTCCTAACTGGTAGATTCTTTCCATGACTGCTACTAAGTTCTCATTATGTTCCTGAATTGAGCTTCCGAATATCACAATGTCATCTATGTACGCAAAGCATTTTGTTCCGATTAATCCTCTGAATGCATTATCAATCATTCTTTGGAAAGTGGCTGGTGCGTTCTTTAAACCGAAAGGCATGCGATTGTATTCGAAATGTCCTTGGGTTGTAGAAAACGCAGTGTACTTTTTGTCTTCTTCCTTCATCGGGATTTGGTGGAATCCAGCTGAGAGGTCAAAGGCAGAAAAGAACTTAGCTTTTCCTAAGTGATCTAGTATATCATCGATCATTGGTAATGGGTAAGCATCTTGATCCGTGTCTTCATTAATCTTTCTGTAGTCAATTACCATTCTTAATTTATTTCCTTTTTTCGGTACTATCCATAAAGGTGAGTTGTATGGTGATTGGCTTTCTCTTATAATTCCCTTTTTTAATAACTTTTCTGTTTCTTCTAGGGCAAACTGTCGGTGTTTTTCGGGTAATTTGTGGGATCTTAGATTGATTATTTTTCCATTTTTAAGTACTATTTGATGTTCGGTAAGGTTAGTACATGGAAGTGGGTCTGATTCTAACGTGAAAACTTCCGAGTATCTGGCTATCATTTTTTTGATGAATTCTCTCTGGTCTTTTTCTAAATGATCTAATCTTGAAGCTTTCAATAATTCATTTAGTCGAAATGTCATTTGAGGTCCATTACTTTCATTTGTGATTATTTTTAATATAGGTTCGTAGCTAATCTGGAGATTTACTTCTTTAGGGTAATCCTCATTATTTTTCAATGGGATTTTTATTTGTCCGTTTCGTATAGTGTAGAGTCCGTCGGGGATTTCCTTATCATCTCTAATGATAATATCTTGATCTTCTGCGTCAGTTGAAATGGTACATATCTTTTCGGATTTTCCTGGTATGAAATCATTGCTTAGGTGCAAAGGTAGCTTTACCTTATTTAGCACGAGGTGACTGTTCGTGATCGCATATCTTGGATATTTTTCAAAGAATTTAATTCCAATTATACCTCCTTCTGGTAAGGGAAAATCGTTGGGTACTATGTAGAAAACGTGTTCTTGTCCAAAAAAGTTTAATTTTGTAGAATATTTAGAGATATGCCGATCGTTACCCATTAGGAATGTTTTGTGGGTAGATTTCCTTTCGTCTCTATCATCAAATATTTCTTCTTTGATTATGTTTATAGCAGCTCCTGAGTCTACTAATAATCTGTATCTTCCAGTTTTTCTTCTGGCATCGATTGTTCGTAATCTTCCGCATATGGAAGAAATTCGGCTGATTCCTCGAAGATCAGTTGCTCCGTTATTTCTTCCTCTGTCATGTTTTCCGCTTCTGTTTCTTCCTCTTGGATTGCTCTTACCGGAGGTGGTCGCTTGAAACCATGGCCTGGGGGAAAACCCTGCTTCACTTGGCACTGTGAAGATATATGACCTATTTTGCCGCACTTGAAGCAATTCATTTTAAATCTGTCACTCAGTGGTATGGTACTATTCTGTGCTCTAGGTATAGTATTTGCACTGAGTCGAGGTGGTCCGGGTGATTTGGCCCATATTTTTACTGGTGGTTTGATAATTTGTCTGACAGGTTGGCTGTCTTTTAACCATGTTTCAGTTTCGATGGCTAATGCTTGAGCCTCGTTTACTGTGTTCGGTTTTAACAGACGTACCTGCATTCCAATTTCTCTTTTTAAATTTAATAAGTAACGGTTAACGGCTTCTTCTTCTTCCAATTCTATTTTAAGTCTTCGTTTAGTGGGGTTTACGTGCTGGGATTGGACTAGGTAATTTATTTCATTTGTTATTTGTCGAAACCTCGTCGTGAAGTTCTGAACCGTTTCTGTTAAGCCTTGCTTGCAGCTTTCTAATTTAGATTTTAATGAAATTAATGAACTGGTTTGTCTCAAATTTTGTCTGAGTGCCGCGTATAAATCTTCATAGGAGTTTATTTGCATATATCTAATGGCTTTTTCTGCCACGTGTGTAATTTTCTTTGCTAAAATTAAATCTAAAAGAATTTCTGGTTCTTCGCATCTTATTCTAGCTCTCTTTACCGTTTTTATAAAATCTTCTACTCCCATGTCGTCCTGACCGTTAATTGGCTTTATTGTTTCAATTGCTAACTTGGCTCCCATTTTCCGTTCCTCGTGTGGTGCTGTTGGGACAGTTGTTGGGAAAAATTGTGATTGACCGTAAATATTTTCCTGTCTTGGTCTAAATGTTTCTTTTCTTTGGAATGTTTTTTCTTCGACCGAAGAATGATCGTCTGTCGCTTCTGGTCGTTGCTGGGATTCACTATCTGTTTCTATTGTCCCTGCTCCTCCTAATTTCTTTGATAATCTTGAAATTTCATCTATCCTATTTTCGTTTTCTTTTTTCAGGGCGTTGAATGAGATAGTCAGAGTTTCCATTTGGCTGAGAACCCTTACTAGTAATTCGTCAGTGGTGTAAGAGGGGGACTGGGCCCTGACGGGAGATTGTGCTTGAGACATGAGAGTGGTTGTGATTGGGAAATTTAAAGAGGATGAGTCCGTATCGTAGGATGAGTCAGTTTGATAGAGCGTGCTATCTCGGTGTTTATCAAACGCCAGTGTACCTACTTATCTATTGTTTGTGACTCGGGTGTAGAATGTCGCGGTAAAATTTTAAATGTTTATTTTTTAATACAACAAAATGCAGTATAAGTTGCTACAAACTGCTACTGATTTTGAGGTAGTGATACTTAATTTGTTAAGGGTGGCCAGTTCTTGTGAACACACAGAGTATAGCCAACCCGATCTTGCCTCAACTTTACCTCACCTGTACCGTAGTACAGTCGCCGTGCAACGTACGTAAAGAGGATTTATACTCTAAGGCCCAAGATCGATTGAGAAATGTTTACAATACTTTCACTTTCTAGAAGTAATGCTTACTGTGCTACTCGTGGCCTGATGTGGGATCCGTAGACCGCCTGCCTTCCTTGACGTGTCGAAGAGATGAGTCAGCTTACTGTTGAGAACCGGTTGCCTGGCTGGGCGTTGGCTGCTTACTTACGCAGATGCGTCTTCCGCCTGATTGCGGGCCTCGTTCAATTTTAATGGAATCTTTCACTGATAATTTACGTGGTATAGTGGCTACTAAATTCACCAACTAATTTTTATTATCAGCTACTTATTCCTGTTTTCGGGCTTACCGTAGTGAAGTCCGGAGTTCTTCTTATTTTTAAAACTTCGTAAAGTTTCTTTAGCTTCTTGGGTCCGTGGATTCCAAGTCTCGCACAGGTCCGCGTTCTATGTGGATTTTCGTAGAAATTAAAAACCGAGAACTTAAGCGGATCGTGGCAGGATCGCCAAAATGTTATAGTGAAAACTAAACTTTCTAATTTTTAAAGGTAGTGACATCAAACTGATATCACTTTGTATGTCTTTATTCTTGAGAGATGTTAGAGAAGAACTGACGAGGCCTGCCTGAACCTCTACATATATAGACAGCTAAACCTAGGAGGGGGAGGTCATCAACCTCTACATATATGGATAACTAAACCTGGGGGAAGGAGGTCATCATCTGGTCTGGTAACAAGGGACTTAAAAAATATGAACACGTGTGACGGATAACATTATGATAAAATTGCACACGTAAACCATATATTTGGTCCATACTAACTAAATTCGAAAAAAAAAAAAGTGTGCAGAATTTTTATATAAAAAATGCAAAGGAAGAACCTTAAAAATTACACATGTCACGGATAGACATTATGGTAAAAAATGATATGAAAGAATTGCACGTTTGAAACTATAAAATTGGTCTGAATAACTGAGTTTGCGAAAGAAACTATACAAAAGGTTTTTTTGTTTGAAATTACAACCTGTGCAAAATTTTCCCCTACAAAAATGCATTTATTATTTAGTTTTTGTTCGAATTTAGTTAGTATGGACCAATTATATGGTTTACATGTGCAATATTATCATAATGTTATCCGTTACACGTGTTCATATTTTTTAAGTCCCTTCCCTATGTATTTTTGTAGCAAATTGTGTACAATTTTCAATTTTTTATTCATAAATTTAGTTAGACCTATTCTATAGTTTCACAAGTGCAATTCATTTATATCGTTTGTCAACACAATGTTTATTCGTCACACGTACAATTTTTTATTCTTTAATTCTTTATTCTTTTCTTTCTTTGTATTTTTATAGAAATAAATCTCACTGATGAGGACTCCAATCTGAGTCGAAACGTTTGAGGAAAAAGTGAAACCCTGAGTTTACATTATTTCTGGACCCTAAAGCCAAAGTAAAAAATCATCTATCTATTAATATTATTGAGGGTCGATATAAGCCAGTTATTTATAATTGTAATCAAGATAATGAAAGAATATTGAAAACAATTTGTCAATAAATATGTAATAAATATTTAAAAAAAATTGTTATTTTCAATAAATTGTTCTTTTATATATATTTAATATTTATATATATTATTTTATATATTATAATACAAAATTTATAATATAAAATATTTTATATATATATTATGTTATAAAATTTATAATATAAAATATTTTATACATATATTATTTTATTTATATATATATGTATATTTTAAATATATATCCGATCTTAGGAAAAGACTAGTAAAGAGCGAAGTAGAAGGAAAAGAGGTAAAAAGCTATTTTGTAAAATCTTGTCGACAAGCTAGGGTTGAATTGACGAGGACTACCTGACCCATCACGAATACAGCAAACTCACCAACACAAGTTTTGGCCTTACTCCTACAACTTACTTCTTATCCGTGAGATTTTGGCGATTTTCGAAAGTGTCGATCCTGGTGTTCGGGTTTGGAACTTTACCTACCCCTGGCGTCTTTCCCCGCAAGGTTTTGACCATTCAATCGCCCTCGATGTCTCCTCTATACCTATCTTCACTCAACGTTTCTGCCTTTAATCAAACCATGTATATCTTTGACCATATATCATTGAATTAATTTCTTTGTTTTGAGGAAAAATTAATTTTATTCAAACAAATATTTACTTCGTTTAAAGATATTTTGTTTGAATTAAACAAATCTTATTTCATTTAAACAAATTATTTCTTTAAATCAAAGAAAGTCGTCCAAACAAATCTTTTTCTTTGATTCAATCAAATCTTTTTTCTGAGTGCACTTATTTTGATTTAGAGAGGGAAATAATGCGTGATCCTGATTTATGTAAGAATTCCCAGTAAAATTGGTAGAAATGGAAATTCTAACAATATCCTCAAAAGAAGGCACAAAAAATAATTGTTTCATTTGAAATATTTCATTAATTGCAATTTGAAATGATTTCCATGAATAAATTTCTTAGTTTTCTAAAGTCCGAGCACTATTTCAATTTTTTCGATATATAAATAAAATTACTTTGAATTATATAGATTTAGTTTAAAAACGCTTAAAAATCGAGGATATTTTACAATTGGAATTGTTTGCAATTAAAAGTTTTGTAAAGAGGAACCATTATAATTATTTGTAGATCTTTTTATTTAAATATTCCCAACTTATTCAATTTAAAATTGGAAATATTATTAATTGAGCAATTTTCAATACCTCATTATTTTTTAATCTGTCCACTTATGATTTTATTGTAAGCTTTTAATTAATCATTTTTGAAAAGCACTTATAGCCTTAAAAAAGCCTTTGAAAATTAAAAAATTTTTGAGTTCAAACGATTTTAAAACTCTTTCATGTTTAGATCATTGTATCATTAATTTACTGATTTATATTATACTGTTGTGAAATTTTAATATCTGTAATTTAATTTTCTTTTGCAAGACTGTAAGAGTATTGGATTTAAATTCTAAACTCAAAATTTCAATTTCTCATTTCGACCAAAAATATTGACAGTAACAATTTTTCCCTTTATAGATGTACTTTATTACCTAAGATATATGTAAGAAAGAATATTAAAGAATTATTTCCTGTAAGTAATTATTTAGTTTAGTTTTATATTCTCAGAAAATAGAATTACAAGAAAGGTATTAATGACAGAATTTATTAATTAAAAATGATTATTATTTTAAAAATTTACATAAAAATACTATTAATTAACATTCTGAATTTACAATATTCAAAATCAATTGAGTGAAATCAAAGAAAGTTAAAAAATAAAACTACTTGAATACAACAGGTTATGAAGTTAACCTCAAATTTTGCATTTAAATTCTACAAACAAATATAGTATCGAATAAATAGTCCTTGCAGATCACACACTCGAAAGAATTATTTGACATTTCCTGAAATTCATAAAATTTATGTCACGTCATCAACATTATTTAAGATTTTTTACAAAATTTGTTAGCTGTCAAATTTTGTAAACAGAAGTCGCCGGGCGAGCAGACGACGAGATTCATGAGACATCGAATCGAAGAAATCGCAGAAACTCAGAAATTTAGGGAACGCTTGCTTTTACTTTATTACGTATATGCTATATATAGACGAAATAAGGAGAGAGCCGAAGTTTCCCGAAGATTTTCGGGCATCTCCGACTTTTTGAATTCAAAAGAGGAGAAGTTGGTTGCGCGCGCAACCAAAATTACAGCTCCTACTTTTTTCTCACGCACGTAGCCTGTAATTGTGTGCGAATGGTTGGCGTGTCCGATCTGGGCACACTGGTGTAGTGCAGTCCTATCCGCTACCTGCCTGCAACCGCGAGAACTTGATTCCCTTAGGGCAGCCCTATCCGACTCCCTGCCTGCAACGACGAGAACTTGATTCCCTTAGTGATTATAGTTTGTATGTGCGAAGTTTTCTCACCAGAGCGGCACTGCACGCGGTGCGCTCTACAAGAAGCATTATACTAATAGACAAATATTTAAAAAATTTTAAATAATTAAGTTTCTGAACAATATGAAATGAAAAAATGTTCCTAAAATGATTCTAGGACATAAAATACACATTTTCCATAAGTCAATTAATACAAAATAAAAAAAAGAACACATTAAACTTCGTAAAATATATACTGTGAATACGCATGAAGAATTCTTGAGACCCTGAAGAAAATTTTTTTTATGTTATTCCCATATAATTGAAAATATATTTAAAAACAAATAAAAAGCTTAAGCTTCTAAATAGAAGTATTTTCCATTTTTATTTTCCAGCTTCAAACGAATGAAATGGAAAATAAATATTTTGTTAAGCCCTGTGTTCAACATAAAAACCGTGTGAAGGGAAATATATACACAATTAAAAATTTGTAAATGTAACAAAAAATATTCATTACTATAAAATTTGCTAGTACATATTTTTAACATATTTTAAATTTTTAACATGTACAGATCGATGATGACTCGTGTAACGTCCCAGTCACATACCTACTATTAATTTATAATAATGAACCTTCCTCATTTTTGATCAGTAAAGAAATCATTCAGATTTCTAAACTGAATCAGGGTCGAGGATAACCAATAATAAAAAAAGGGGTGAAATATGAATGAAATGTTTCTTTATTAATTATTACAAAGTGGAAATTCTTAACTAAAATGTGACTGACTTTGTTACTTTTAAAATCAACTGGAACTGGAAGGCTGGAGCCACTGATAATCCTTTTCTGCAACTGGTGAACTCGCGTACTCGAACGGGGAACAGAGAACAATCTCAAACACAAACAGACTCGGTATCTGGAACTACTTCAAGGTCGAAGAGACTTGGTACTAGGAACAGACACGGGATCTGACGGGTATCGGACTTGCGACGGGAACTGACAAGTATCGGACCTTCCGGGTCAGAAATCAAACTGGAACTGAAGAACTGCTTGTGCTCCTTAGAATCGGGCTCCTTAAATATCCTGGGGGGTTGGTCATTTCACCCTATTTTACGATTTTGTTTTTCTCGAACTCGAATTTAAGTTTTACATTATATCAATATTAACATGAATAATTTTAATAAGAAAAAGGTCACAGGACGTGACACCTCGCCCCTTAAGTTTGGACATGGGAATCAAATGACCATGTACATACTTTTTTTTTCGCGGACATTAAATTTTGTTTTCCTTACAGATTCATTTCAATCATCATGACAAAATTTTTTTATCGGTTAATAATCATGTTTTGTAACGTGGTAAATTACGTTAACTGTTTTTACCTCGACCGGCAACGACAGGATCGAGCCCAAGCCACCTTTTAATTAAAACTCAACACTGTCAGGGATAGTCTGAGAGCTGCTCATAAAATTCTTTTATTTTTTATTGTTTTTCTGGCCGTTTTCTTTTTTTATTTGTTTCATTGAAAAACACCAGCTTGAAAGGCGCCGCCAAGGAGATCGCTGTGTCACCATCGCACGCAGAGGGGTTCACAGGCAAGCCACAGAGGGCATCACCCAGCAGGCATGGCATCTGAAACGACCACGTGCTGCAGCCCATGGTTTCCAACACCGTCGCACCATTATTATTATAATTAATATAGAGAGGGCATGACGGGTTGGAACAATTAGAAATTGTATTATATATTGTATATTAGCCTTGTCTATTTGTAACTGCTGTGTTGTGCAGTACAAACTCAACGTAGTTTAAACGCCCCCCTCTACGTTTTAAGCCAATGGGGCAAGCTGACCGATAGACGCTTCAGCTCATTGGTTGCCTGGCGCCGTCGTCCTCACAAGACGAGTCGCCCGCGCAAACCTGAGCTTCACGCGCGTGCGTTAGCCTTTCCAGCTGATGTAATAAAACTGCGCGACACCTTTGGCGAGCAGCTTTATTCTGTCGTTGTTGCCCGAGCGCAAAATAACCTCCAAGGATTCAATAGTTTTATTTCCCATGGACGCCGACATGGAATTTGATTTGGAGGAAGTAAGGCGCGAGATAGCGGCCAGATCTTCGGTAAGTCCCTGAGACTTTATTTCGGGCCATAATAAATTCTTATTTTCTTTGAACCGCGTGGCTCTCAGGATCTCTCACAGTTCTGCCTCTTTTCTTATATCACGAGCCATGTTGGCCACGATATTCTATTAATTTCATTTGAGATCTTTCCCTAGCGGACCCGTGTGAGAGAACGGTCATAGAATACTCTGACCGTTCTCTGACTGTTCTATGACCGTTCTATGATCTCGCATTATTACGGCTAAGAACGGTAAAAAAGACATTAAAAGCTTTGCAATTATGATTCTGTGGCGAAATTTGGATTAGAAGGTGAAGCAATAAATACAATTATCTTATTTTTCAGCGCTAAAAACTAGGAATACATCATGTACCTGTCATTGAAGGCAGTGCAGTGGTTCACCATTTGCGGAACGTCTCCACCAATAGTAAATCTTCACGGTAGAGACGTTCCGCCAATTGTGAACCACTGCACTGCCTTCAATGACAGGTATTATGTTTTTCTAGTTTTTATCGCTGAAAAATAAGATAATTGTATTTATTGCATCACCTTCTAATCCAAATTTTGCCACAGAATCATAATTGCAAAGCTTTTAATGTCTTTTTTACCGATCTTAGCCGTAATAATGCCAGGTCATAGAACGGTTATAGAACAGTCAGAGAACGGTCAGAGTATTCTATGACGGTTCTCTCACACGGGTCCGCTAGGGTTTGTATTTATATCGAGCCAGGGCTTTGCCCATTAATAAATAAATTGTAGTTCTCGTTAAAATTGTACGCTGCTTAATTTATTTTCTTTTTTTGGCTTGCATGAGAGCTTCTATGTTTAGGTTGAGATCGCTTCCTTAACCTCCAAACCTTTACCCGATCCGGACTCCCGAATCCATAATAACCCTAGCCGGAACCCCTGCTTGGCTTCGCTTTTCTTGTTGCATGCTAAGCTTTTATTTTCAGGGTCGTTGCTTTTATAAATATTGCGTCGAGAGACGCCAGGCGCTCATTATTTTAGCCGCCTTAGTAACGCCGGTGACACCGAGGGTAATCCCGAATCCTCGGGTCCGCTTTGTTAAATGCTTTTTATTTCTGACGTTTCAGCGGAGGTCACCCGTTATAGTTTCCATTCTTACATAAACTTGACTACATCAAAACATTCGTAATAGTACACAGTGGGTCCACTCATATAGGAGAAAAGGGGAACGAATTATAGTGTTTGCTATCAACAAGTGGTGGCGCTATTGTCGCTACCGATGTTCTTTTTAACCTGTTGTAACCATAGCAACCACAGTTTGATATTCTTTTGATAAAATCAGATGGTATAAATCATTGATTCACGTTTTAAAAATTTCCGCTCTTTAGAATATACCTAGTAAGAAGGTGGGCATTGAATGGCATTGAAATGTCAAAGTCTGGAAAGAAATGGAATCGAGGATAAAACTTTTGAACGCATTTTAATTCCTAGGCATTAAAAGGAATTCAAAAGTTTCATTCTTGATTCCGTTTTTTCCAGATTTTGACATTTTAATGTCATTCAATGCCAACCTTTTTAATGGGTTTCGGGGTACGGGGGTTTCGTTTGCATTGATATTAGTTCTTGCTATCATAACTTGGCGGCGCTGATGCTCATTTTTACTTTTTTAAGTAACCTCCTAAAATACATGGTAGTGGACGTACTGTGTAATAGTAGGTTCATAGAAGCGATACTGACAACATTGCAATACAGTGTTCATTAATCGAATGCTGAAGCTGATTTTTAAATGTTACATATTTATTACCTAATTGTTACATAACTGTTTTCATCATTATTACATAATTTTTACGTAGTTATAAGACCTATTGGTGCGTTATGTATAATCCAAATATTTTTAAATGAATATAATCCAAGATGTCAATCAGGATCTTTTTGCCATTTACAATATATTATTTATTTTTTTATCTTTTTTTTTTATTTTCACGCCTTACTTGATTAAGACAATGAACTTATTTCAGGCACACTGATAGAAAGGAATGGCTGTTACAACGATATTTATGATTAATTTAACCTTACCTTATTGCTGGCATAGATACAGCAATATGAGATTTGTATTTTAACCATCCGATTATAACTGAATAAATATGAACGAATCAACCATATTATTGGTTGCTATGGAAAAATGTATTGTTCGCGTTCCCATATTATATTTCTGATTCGACCAGTTTCACTTACATTATTTTGATTTCTGTATTCAACATCCTGCGTTGTTAAGACAGACATATTATTTTATAAATACAATTATAAATTCCCAACCTACAACCGAATGGCTAAAACTCCCGAACTATTTCTATCAGTGCAATACCTATTCGTACAGCAATATACACCTACGTATCATAGCTGAATATAAATTGAAAACTACGCTTACTTTTTAAAATACAGTATTCAAACATTAATTACACACACAAATTTTCGAATAATTTTTTTCTCTTATTTTATCTTATTTTTACTGAATTTTCATAGTCACGCCTATATTATTTATCATAATTGATGGTTATCCTTTTTCATAAAACGGTAAATACGTACACACTAATGAATGGATATATATTAATGTATGTGAATGTAATCCCCTTAAATTGAACTTTATTTTGAAAAACAGAGGGGAATATTATTACGCTCTTAAAGTTTTATTCTATTTTTTAATTCGTTTCATCAACATTTTTTTAGGTAATCTGTATACATGCAGATACATTAATCCATTTATATCGAATAATTCATATATTTCCAATTAAACTTTCACTTATCTAGGAAAAGTATATTCCTATCGCATGGAGCAAAATTGTCCTATCGAATTTCTCTACGCATACATCTTTGAGATATCAATTAGCACACAATTCAAATATAGAGGTACATCATACCCTTTTTTGATTATTGTTTCGAGAGAGAAAAAGAAAAATTTTTTTTTCGATACATTATGTTTTATTATTATTATTTTTCTGACGAAACTAACACTCATATGCAACATTTAATACATATATTACTTGTCCATACATTGATATAGTATTTAAACTTTTAGCTAATATTGCCTTAAATAGTGATTAAATTGATTTTCGAATACGCCCTCATGCAGGTCATATGATTACATATAAGAGAAAAATTAACTTCGATCATAGATTCGTTTATTTTTCAAAAATATTGGTAAAGTTACGGGACGTGACACCTCGCCCCTTAAGTTTGGACATGGGGATGGAATGACCATGTTCATACTTTTATATTAGCATATCAAATGAAAACTAGTCGGATATGATTTTTGAATAATGTATTTTATTAGATTTGTTGGAAGTTTTTATTTCTTTTGGGCCTTCTGCAATTATTTGATAGGTGCCCTCTTTCGTAGCATCTTTCGCACGCGCCTGTCCATTTATACAGTTTCTCTTTATCAGAGTAGTTTTCACTTGGGTTTTGTTCACTTTCCGGTAATTTTTCTTCGGAAAAAATGTATTTCTCATTTAATAATTCTAAAATTTTCTGTGCTACATTTTGTTTGGATTCTTTCTTTTTGTACGAGCTATCACCTAGACAAACATATGTTTTTCCTTCTTTTGTTATTGTGCCTTTAGCGAGAAATGGTTTTTTTGAAGTCTGAAATAAGACATCGTATATTGGCTTGGAAAAGTTATATTCCATACAAATTTCGTTTAATGTTTACATTGGGCTACGGCTTTTTGTTCTGTCTCGTTCCATTTTAATATAATTAGTGTTATAGGTTGTCAAATAGATGATTTCTTGCTTCTAATTCTAAACTCAAATTTGTAGCTAATGGATGATTGAGATATTCATCAATACAATCGAGACATTCGCAGGCTGGTTTATTTGGTTTTAATAGAATTTTATTACATAGTCCACAGGTTGTGTTTGCTGTTTCCGGTACAATCATATAATGTCCTTCATTTCCTACATTATAATATAACTGATAATTGTTGGGTAAAGTGAAATAACATTGTGGACAAATTCGCCAGCCTATTACTCTATGAGTGTAAACAGTTGTTATACTTTCATTGAATGAATAGCAAGTATATCTAAGTAGCTTGTAGTAAGTTGTAGGAAAGTGTTGAGGTAATACTCCATCGACGTGTTTGGCGTTGTTAGTATCTGGTACTTTTGCCGTTGGAATCATTTCTTGAACAAAAGAGAAAGAAACGATTCCAATTATGCTTAGTTTGTTAATTGATTCTAGTTTATTCATGATTTCAAAAATTATCTTTGAATTATTCTTTTTGCAATACATTGAAATTTTGATTGAAATTTTGCATCGAATTAGCTTAATAATTTTGAGATTGATATAAAAATAAAGCATGGAATAAAGAAAAGTGGACATTAGTGACTGAGATTATTAAAAAGTAACAAATGAGTAAGGTTAAATTATAATGGACTTCTTTTAATGGATAGTGATAGATGGAATGGTTATAGTATTTCGAATGGGTTTAATTAATAATAATCAAATTGATAATTGGATAAATCGAAATGTAGTAACTTGGGTTGAAATATGCTTTGGAATTTTGTCGGAAGATTTGGATTCGGGAAGGTACTTACGTCTCGTTAATTGTATGTCGTGAGTTAGTCTATTTCCTTTATTTATGAGTTGAGTAGTTTAGAAATTTATTTATCATCACACAAATATGTTTGATTCGAATGGTGTTTTTCCTAAGAATATGGCTGTTTGAGTGCTAATACTTCTTTCAAAAGATGTTTCGAAGAGTCCTGTGTCGTTAGTTTCTAAGTTGTCGTGTGGTTGTAATGGGTCTAGGTTCATATGCGTATTTTCATTCGATATTCTTTTGATTATTTGATGATATTGATACATTTTTGTTATAAAACAAAATAAAAAGTATTAAAATTATGAGGCAAGCTATTGCTACAGCTGTTATCAATTTGGTTATACTATCATAAAAACAATTACTTTTTGACTCAGAATTTTTTCTTAATGCAGTGTTTATTTTTCCTTAAAATTTTTATTTCGTATTCTAGTTCATGTAAGGAAATTTTCTTATTTTTGTAATTTTCTATTATTTTGTGCAACTCTTGGGGCTTTTCAGTTATAAATTGATTAAAGAAAGGAGCTATCGATTTGAGAGAAATATCAAATGGTGGCTTTGATATGTTTGGCTCTAGATATTTTAATGGTTTTGTTTGATTTGGGAAATTGTGGTTTTTGATTCTACATGATGGGTGAAGTTGTAAAATTCCTTTGTTAAAGATTGTTGTTGCGAATGTTGAATCATCTTCACATTGAAATTCTACTTGTTTTACTGCATTGGTTGCGTATAGCCATCCATAGTAAGATTCTAGGGGTGTAATTAAGGGGAAATCATCAAAGTTTATTTGGTAGTTGCATTCATATGGTTGAGGTTCTGTTAGCAATGATATTTCACAAATCATATTTTCTTTTGAGTCCTGCAGTAGTGGTGGTATATTGCATATTTCGGTGTTGGCAATCGAAATACAATTTTCAAAAAATGGATCTTTGATGATGCGATACTTACTATAATCATGAGAGAGAATGATGTAGTTGATATTAGATTCTATAAGGATGTTAATAGATTTATTTATTTGGATGTTGTGGTTAATTGGTAATTTATGTATTTTAAAGAATTGAAATTTTTCTTCACCTATTACCGGTGTATTTAATATAAACATTAATTGATTACCAAATGAAAAGTATTCTATTTTTGAGAGATGTTTCATGAGTGAAATTGTATAATTCATAACATTTTTCTGTAAAACTTGTTGATATAGATCTACTGCTGTTAGTGGAAAATGTTCCGGATGCCAGTTCATGTTTTTCGCATAGATTAGCAAGGTCAAAATATTTTGGAGGGTTATTATATAAAAATCGAGTGTTTCGTGTATGGAATCTAGCCATCGTTCGATGTGTATTGTATTGATTTCTATTGGTTTTTCATTTGTTCCTTTTAGTATCCAATGTTTATGATTTTCTAGATCTATTATTTTTTGAAAAAAGTTTTGAGTGGTTTCAATTATGGAGTGCGGAAAAATAAAAATATCTTTCTTTGCACAATTGAATTTTGAAGAAAGTGTTATTTGTTTGAATTCGAAATTTTTGTTTAATTTTGGTGTTGATTGTGGAAAAATGTTAATTGTATCCTGCAGATAAAATTTAATTTCTTGAATAAGTTTGGTGATTATGACTTTTTGATTTTCAAATCTATCATTGTTTGTAATTTTTAAACAGAAGTGAGTATGTTTATTTTTATAATTTAGAACAGCTGATTTGTACATTTGTAAAATGAAAGTTTATATAAGTATAGTATCTTCTATTTTTATAAAACATACTAGGTGATATTTAGTTTCTTGTGAATTTAAGGTTTCTTATGGGTTTAAATTGAATTCCTGGTGAGTTTTCAAATATTGTGTCCAAATATCTTTCTGCATCTACTGTTAATAAGCTTTAAAAAAACAATGTAATTACATTGAGTATTTTTCTTTTCATTCTGCTTCTCTTAGGTGTTTTCTGAAAGAAAAAAATGCATTATATTAGTACATGGTTAGAATAAAGATGATAGAAGTAACATTAGGTGGTATAATATGTTTTTATTTCGAAATAAGAGAAAAAAAAAAATTCAGTTAGCTGAATAGGTATTACTTAGTTGAACAATGTAAGGATATCAGCTAGGAATTTTTTATTTGATTGTTGTAGGCTCCTAAATAATTCGTAAAAAGCGTAGGGTCCTTTTGTTTTATTGTTAAAATTATTTCCTTTATTGTTTTTGGATTTGTTTAATCCTTTGTCCATTTTGTTATGTGGCAATCGTCATAATTGTATATTCCATTCATGAATAAATACGGCCATAAGGCTTATATATCGATTTGTCGAACTATTAATGCCCAATGTGTGTCGATACTTTGGCGATGTTTAGGTTCCATTGTAATCTGAAATAAATTTTATTTTATATATTTTATTATTATTTTTTTTTAGTTCCTTGTCCTTTTATTCGTTTCTGTAGGAGTTATATGAGAAAGCCTTAGTCTATTTATATTCACTATTTTAGGTTTGTTTTTGACTAATATTTTGATATTTCCTTTACCAATTATTTCGAGCACTTCGTAGGATCCAGAATATTGATTTTCAAATTTCTTTAACTTTCCTCCTTCTAATAGAAATACATAATCTCCTATTTTGAAGTTTTGTGGGTTAATCTTCTTGTCGTAGTAAACTTTCGATTTTTCTTTGGCTGCTATTAAATTGTTTCTTGCTATACTGCGCATTTGGTGTAATTTTGTTATTAGTTTTGTCATATACATATCATATGTTTCTAATTTTTCGTGTTCTGGAGGGGGAATGTTAGAAGGTAATCGTGCTAGTTTACCAAATACTAATTCGTAGGGTGTACATTTGGTACCTTCGTGAACGCTTGTGTTATAAGAAAACATTGCTAATTCGATCCAATCGTCCCACTCTGTATTTTTCTCAATAAATTGTTTTAAATATTCCTTTAACACGTGGTGTGATCTTTCTAATGATCCATTTGATTGGGGATGATAAGCTGTAGTCTTGAATTGACGTATTCGAAATCGTTTGGCCATTTTTCTCATTAAATTGCTTAGGAAATCTGTTCCTTGATCTGTTAGTACTGTTTTTGGAGAGCCATAGATACATATAAATTTTTTGACAAAAGCGTCTGCTATCGTACTTGCTTGATGATTTGGAAGGGGAATTGCTAGAGAATATTTGGTAAAATTATCCTGGATTGTAATTGATATCCATTGATTCCATTGATATCTTTTCGAAAGCGATTCCTGGGGTGTTTGTAATAATCATTGGATTTTTAGTTTTGACTCGAACTAGTTTTTTAAGTTTGCATTGGAGACACTATTGTATATGTTTTTGTATATCTAACTTCAGATTTTTCCATTTATATCGTTGTCTAATTCTGCAGTAGATCTTCGTGGCTCTTTTATATCCTCATAAAGCGTATGAATGACCTTCTTCAATTAATTGATTTATTTCTTCTTTTATAGGGTATTGTGTAATTCCAATACAAATTATTATTTTTATTGAAGAGTTCAGAAATGCTATTTTTAATGTAGCTAATATTTCTTCCCATAAAACATGATTTACATGTGGTGATTTAGCAATACTAATCGATTTTAAGTTTAATTTTTCCGTGGTTGAATGAAGGGAGTAAATTGCTAATTTAATATTTCTTGTTGTTTCTCCTAGGTTTTCTTTATTTTCCGATTCAATTAGGAGTGCTAAGTGATATTGTTGTCCTTTATGAATTTCTTTAACTAGACCTTTTTGAAGATTTTCAAATTTGGGGAGTTTGTTGAATGTTTCTAAAAGTTTAGCTCCTATATCACGAGGTTCTCCATTTGTTGTTATGAAATATGCATAGTTATCATTTCTCATAAGTAGTTATACAATGCCGGTTCTAGATGCAAATTCCTGTAACCGACATTTACCGACATCGAGAAGCTTCGATTGGTTCTGTTCCAAGCTAAGTCTGGAAGTTTCAAGAAGGAGTTCGAAGCATATGACGTCACACTATACCCTTGATAAATTGTTTATTGATGAATGGGGATGGGGGTGGGGTGGGGGTCATCTCTTTCGGGAAACAATTATTTCAAAGACTTTAGGAGTTGGTTTAACCTCTGTACGTATGGAATGTAAAGGACAAATGTTAAAAAATATTTCCTAGAAAAATAAAGGCATGTGACGGACAAATATTGAAAAATATTTCTCAGAAAAATAAAGGCATATGGTTAATTTAAACGCTCTCAGGATGTTTAATGTAATAAATTTGATAAAATTATTTCTGATTAATTTAGACGTGGGGTATGTGTGAAATGATTTCGTTCTTAGGGCTTGGATTGTTTATGCTAATAAAATTGATATGACATCTCCCACCAGAAAATAAAGGCATGTGAAGGACAAATGTTAAAAAATATTTCTCAGAAAAATATAGGCATATAGTTTAAGAGACCGCTTCTGGAGTCGAGGATATGTCGTCTCTTGTTTCCTGTGAAAGGGGTATGTAAATCCCCTCCAGAATCTTCTCGAAAAGTCTAGATGCTTCTAAATGCTTCTAGAGATTTTTTAAGGAGAAGTGAAGAAAATTAACTGTTATAAGACAAAGGGAAAAAAGGGGGGATAATGGATATAAAAAAGGAGCGATACATGGTGTCTCCACAGTCATTTTGAGACATTACTTGAATGGACAAATGTAAAAATCGCAAACGTGAAATACAAGTTCGAATAAATAATCTCTAAAAAATATCAAAGAGATAAAGTATTTAATTGAAGTTAGATCAGATATTAAAGAAATATCCAAAAATTTCAAAAGTATATCTTTATCTGATAATGGATTTAAAAAAATTGAATAGAGCTGCTACCATCCTGCCTATCAAGAGCCTGAAGGAACTAAAGGTTGGCGAATTCTACAAAATTACGGGTTTGCGAAGAGTGCCTACAAAATACGGATCTAAAATTGCTGCAGATATTGAAAATACCTTTGTGATCTTTTTCCCCCAACGAATACTGACACTATTTCAAGCAGATGAAGATTATTATCAAGAATTAATTCGAGAAATTGCTGTTGGAGAGGTACGTTTAAAATTTCTAGGCGGCCAATACAACGAATTTGAATTGCATTCATCAGTGTCCGAAAACAATTGAGATAAAAAATGTCTTACGTTCCGAAAAAGCAACTATTACTTTCTACTACGTACAACTTGAATTCATCATTCACAAAGCAAGCAGTCATTGGTGCAGAATTATGTAAAAATGGAAGTTTAAGTGCAAGATTAAAATTGATCAGTAGTCATCCACAATCAAATATTTCTCTACACCCTGAAGAATGGAAGCTGTTAAATAGTTTTTTTGAAGAAATGAAACTTTTTTTCCACAATGAAATGAACACCCAGATAATCAACTGTCAAACACTTCTTCTCCGATTCGTCGTTTTGAACAACCAGCGTTTGGTGTCACTGGAACGTGTTCCTAGCAACTCATTATCACCACATCCCTTTACAATGAATGAATCAACGTTTCTGATCTTGAGTGAATTGAGTCCTTGCATCGAACAACATCTTGAAGAATTATCATCATCAAATCTACAAAATGTTAAAAATGTGATTGTTAAAATTATTGGTGAAAGATTGTGGTGTAATACTGACTATAAATGTGTAAAAAACTTGGAAACTTCTTTGAAAAAAAATTATTCTCAAGTTTTGAAAAAATTGTTAAAAAAGTGTGTCAATTTCCCACATACGAAAGCTTTATTTTTTGAAATAATTACTTTTCACTCAAAACAATTATGTGAGGAAGTTGTAAAGAGTTTGCCTAGTATTCAAAATATTGGTTCAAGTTTTATTAATTAAATATAATTTTGTATGCGTGTGAGAGGGAGAAGCAGGAAAATAAAAAAATTAATGCTTTTTAATTTGTCTACTTATTTATAGAACATTTATTCTTAAGAAATAGATACAAAAATTGTTTACATACTATATTTCATTTTTCTATCCAACTATTATGTGAATTATCAAAACCTAACCATTTTACATATAACTTATTTCCACGTTTCTTAAGCACTTTTTCTACCAAATAAATGTTGGGATTCTTAATTTTGCTTAATTCCTGTTCATAAAAGCTACCAGATATGGGTTTATTTTGATAATCTTTGAGAAAGTACGTCGTTGGTTCAGAATCTCTTACTTGACTAATTGTAAATATTTCTGTTTTCCAATTAGGTGTATAACCTTTTTCAAATGTATGTTTGAATTTACTTATTCTTACTTCATCACCGATTTTAAACTTTGGTTTTCTTCTCATAGTTTTTATTTGAAACTTTTTATAAATATTAAATAAATTTTTTTTTTCATTTTCTTTAGTAACATCTTTTGGTTTTATTTTTATTGTTCGATGTCTTGTATTATTGTAAGAGGAAATAAGATCTGTTAAAATATCAAACCATTTATAATTTCCCTGCAAACTAAATTGTATCCACATTCTATTTTTTAAAGTACGGTTAAATCTCTCACATATTGATGCTTTCAAATTACTAAACGTAGAGTATAAATTAATATTATAATTTTTCATGAGATTACTGAAACTTTTATTATAAAATTCTTTTCCTCTATCTACATGTAAATTTTTCGGTACACGTCCTTGGATTAGCACTGATTTCATTGCTGTTGTGACGTCATCTGCAGTCTTACTTTTCACAGGAATAGCCCAAGCAAATTTTGAAAATATATCAACGATAGTTAAGATGTATTTATAACCTTTATTTTTCTTCTCGTAAGGTAGCATTTCAACGAGATCTGCTTGCCAAGTTTCATCGATACCACGGATATCCACATGATGTCGTTGGTAATTTCTTCTAGCCGGTTTATGCAGTTCTTCAACCAACTGCAGTTTCTCTGTGTTCATTTTTAAGTCTATGCAGTCTGACATCCAATTGTGAAATGAGCTCTGAATTGCGAAGCACTAATAGTTGAGTCGATTTATGATCAATTTGTATATTTTTCAATTTTTGATTGACAGTTGATTCGAGGACATCAATTATCATATTTTTGTTAAAAAATTCAGTTTGCAATGAAGCAATAACATTATGGATGGTATCAGTTTCTTTTTTTATTAAATCTAGAACCAATTGCAAATTCACTGCATCATTCGATTCTTCAGCTCCAGCCACGTTGCATAGCCTCTTTCCATCTAGATCGTAATTTCCTGAATTGGTAACCTTGAATCCAATTCCCGGAGGACCACGATTGGAGTTTCCAGTTTGTCTAAAAAGACGTCCGAATATATCGATACTCATCATAAAAATGATACAATTAATAAAAAATTCACTAATAAATAATCCCAGCTTCTCGTAGTTCTTCAACGATTGATATAATTTCATTTGTATGACTTGAGTTACCAGCTGCTTGGGATGCTAAAAGTAAACGTAATCGATCTACCAACTCATTCGGATCATCCCAGTAAATGTAATCCAACTGATTACCCTCTTTAGCAACCATGTACTGAGGTATCATACCTCGACCTGATATATCTTGTCTTTTACTTCGTCTATCATTATTTCTAGCAGGGGATGTGAGGATTATTTTTTCAATAAAATGTTTATATTTAAAGGACTTACTATCACGAACCTCGTTAGCTGCTTTATAATGTTTTTTATGAGCATTCGTTGCGAGAATAATTTTTCTATAATTTTCAAGATCATCAGAACTTATTAGAGATTCTTCAGGAATTTTTTTAAATAAAAGTTCAAGTAAACCTTTACTTATTTGGAAATTTGAATCACCCACGTGAATATAGTCCTGACTGAAACTTATTGGCGAATCTCCAATCATTAATCTATCCTTGGTTAATTTCCGTACACCACTTATATTATCAAGTTCTTTACTTCTTTCACCTAACAATATAAGATAATGTTTAATATTATCATCCCATGAAGTAGAAGATGTTTTTTTATTATTTTCAGTGTCATTGACATTTAAAAATTCTGAATTATTGGAATCTTCTCTTTCATCTACTCTTTCATCAGTAGCTGACATAAAAGTTACATCACCATCATGATCATCATCATTATCATCATTATCATAAATATTTTCTATATCTTCACTTTGCACTTTTTCAACAGAATTAACTGTTTCCCTTATTTTGAAACCATCAACAATTTTCTCAAGGGGGGTAACAATAGGTTTAAAAGTTTTCTTCTCTTTTCCAATCTAGTGTGAATTTGTCAAAATTTGCAACCGGTAATTTCATAGATTGTGTTTTAAACTCCATCTTGATAACAACTGACTTGAGTACTATAAATAGCATGCTTTTAAAGGTTTTCATTTCAGTCTGAAAAGTTTTTTGAACAGATATAATTATGGTTACAAAGAAAGATATAGCCAGTTGTACAAAAGCTTTCAAACGAAATAGACGTGGTAAAGGACTATTAAATAAAGTTATTAATAACCTTCCTGTAGAATTGCACATCCCTGGTTATCAATATTGTGGCCCTGGGACTAAATTAACAAAGCGATTAACACGTGGTGATCCTGGTATTAATCCCCTTGATACAGCTTGCAAGGAACACGACATTTTATATTCTCAAAACAGAGATAATATTTCAGCAAGAAATACAGCTGATAGAGTTTTAGCTGAAAAAGCGTGGGATCGTGTGTTAGCAAAAGACGCTAAAATAGGTGAAAAGGCAGCCGCTTGGGCAATAACGAATGCCATGAAAGTAAAATCAAAACTGGGGATGGGGGTCACGAAGAAGAAAAAAAGATTGGGTTCGTCATTGAAGAAAGTTGTTACAGCAGCTAAAAAATCTATGATCCCTAGCAAAAATGCTCACAGTGTTATCAAATTAGCACTTCAGGGTGCACGTGCAGCTGTGAAAAAGGCTGGTGGAAAACGCAATGTAAAAAAGCCTCGAATTCTTCCTGTACCGAGTAAAGTTGGAGGCTTTCTACCTTTTTTGGTACCTGTTTTTGCAGGTCTCAGTGCCGTTGGGGCGTTAGCAGGTGGGGCTGCTGGTGTAGCTAAGGCTGTCAATGATGCAAATGCAGCTAAAAAACAACTTGAAGAAAGTAAACGCCACAATCAGATGATAGAATCTATAGCATTAGGAAAAGGCTTATACCTTAAGCCATATAAGGAGGGATTAGGTCTTCACATTGACTCTCAAGTCAAAAATTCAGAAAAGCTAAAAAAAGTCAAAATAAAATTACCACATCGAGCTCTAACTGATTTCGATTTGGTTAAATATGCAAAGTTCATGAAAATACACTTTCGAGGTGTTTTCATGCGAAATTAATGACCAATGATAGGACCTTATATATTCGAATCAGCTATTATTAATTTAGATGATAAAGATGGTCCAGGTACACATTGGGTTGCATATAAGAAAATTGGTAATGATGTTGAATATTTTGATAGTTTTGGTAACCTTCGACCACCTTCAGATCTTGTTAAATATCTTGGTGTTGATAATATAAAATATAATCATGACAGGTATCAGAATTACAATACATTCGTGTGTGGTCATTTGTGTCTCAAATTTTTATGTAATCAGTTGAAATTGAAAAGTTTGTAATATCTATATAAATGAGTAAATTAATTAATTTTACTTCAGTCAAAAATTAACCATCATCATGGATGATTCATTTACCTTGACATTATCAGGAAATTCATCTGTATTAGAAACGCAATATTTTCCACCAATTGAACTTTCACTTAGTAAAAATTACGTTCTTGGTCTCGTTGAATTTCTAACTTTCAATTCGATTCCAAACATAGACAAAAGTCAAAATAAATTTTATGTGGGAAAAGAAGAAATTGTTATACCTACAGGTAGTTATGAAATATCAGATATTCAGAAATATTTACAAAATGTCTTAGTTAAAAAAGGAATAGAGATCCATATTAAGCCTAATAACAATACTTTACTTAGTGAGATTCTTTGTAATCGCGAAATAAATTTTATAAAAGAAGATTCAATAGCGTATTTATTGGGATTTGAACCTCAGATACTTGAAGCTAATAAAGTACATAAATCAAATTTACCAGTGTCCATAATAAAAGTAAATTGTCTGAGAATCGAGTGCAATATTACTACAGGTGCATACAACAATGATCAGAAGGTGCACACTATTCATGAATTTTTTCCGGTAGTACCACCAGGATATAAAATAGTTGAAGTGCCATCACACGTCATTTACTTACCAGTTGCTGTCAAGACAATAGATCAAATTCAATTACGAATAGTCGATCAAGATGGAAATTTGGTGAATTTTCAAGGTGAAACTATAACAATCAGACTGCACATTAAATCTCTTAAATAATAATGGGAATTATATTTAATAGAAAAATCGGTTACGGTTATAATAGTAGAGTAGAATGCCTCAAAAAAGTCAGTCACAAACCTGCATTCAAGGTGCTAAGACCTCACAACATTCAGCTTCTGAAAAATCTAGGTCTCAAGGTGATAGCTCAAGGAAGAAAAAAATAAAAAAATAAAATTCTTCTTCTGCAACTGCTTCATCATTTGCAATGGAAGAGGAAATACTAAATATCTCAAGACCAATTGTCTACGACGAATCTATTGCACATTATGAGGTGCATGCGCATCTACCTTACGCGTCATCAACCACCAATAACAGTGATGAAATACGAATTTCTGTTCAAAATCAAGACCATTGCCTTCTACCAAGTAAAAGTTCTCTCCATATTCAAGGAAAATTAGTAAAAGAGGATGGAACTCCAGTTAATAATACCAGATTCATCATTAATGCTATCTGTCATATTTTTGAAGAAGCACGCTATGAACTGAACGCTGTAGAGATTGACAAAAATAAAAATGTTGGTCTCACGAGCTTGATCAAAAATTATTTATCAGTTTATGAAGCTCAGAGCAAATTCCTAGAAAATGCAGGCTGGTTTCCATCAAGTAATGCAAATACATCATTAACTGATGATGCTGGAAATTTTGATATCTCGATACCGCTCAATACAATATTTGGTTTTGCTGAAGATTATCAAAAAATTGTAGTGAATGCTAGACATGAATTAATACTAACACGATCAAGAAATGATGTGAATGCAGTTATACAAACAGCTGATGAGCAGTTCAAAATTATAATCGATAAAATTGAATGGTTACTTCCCAGTGTTAAATTGTCAGATGCGCGAAAATTCAAATTATTAAAATATATTGAAAAGGATCCACTTATTCCAATTTGTTTTCGTACTTGGGAATTATATGAATATCCAATGCTACCAATTACATCGAATCATGTTTGGACTGTTAAAACTTCAACACAATTAGAGAAACCCAGATTTGTTATTTTAGGGTTTCAAACAAATAGAAAGAATGTTTCTAGGAGAAATGCTAGCCATTTTGATCATTGCAAAGTAACTAATGTAAAGCTATTTTTGAACAATCAAAGTTATCCGTATGGTAATCTTAATCTTGATTTTGATAAAAAACAATACGCTCTACTCTACGAAATGTATACTAATTTTCAAGCAAATTATTATGGAAGAGAACCTCAAGCATATTTATCAAAGAGTGATTTTTTAGAATTTGCTCCTTTAATAGTTATTGATTGTTCAAAGCAAAATGAATCTTTGAAGTCTGGTCCAGTTGATATTCGCTTAGAATTTGAAGCTAAAGAAAATTTCCCTGCTCAAACTACTGCATATTGTTTAATTTTGCATGATAGGGTAATTGAATATAAACCAATAAGTGGTGGGATTAAAAAACTTATATAAATTGACTTGATATCTCTTAAATAAGTTAGTATCGGTTAAGATGGAGTACATAGTTGACATTCAAGGATTCAGGTTGCCTATTAATGAATTTATAATTAAAGAATTAGCAATTCTCCCAGTTAATGATAATAATGAATCGGCAAGACCTTTTAATTTTCTTTTCCAACCACCTTGTGAGTGGACCTCTATATCTTCAAAGTACAGAAATATAAATCGTTGGTTGGAAAACAATTTGCATGGTATAACATGGACTTCTGGTAATGTACCTTATACGTTGTTGAAAATAATACTTACAAAGATTTTTAAAAATGCAACGAAAATCTATGTAAAAGGACTAGAAAAAAAGAATTTTTTGAAATGCTTTGTTAAAAAATCAATAAAAATTATTGACTTGTATGAATTAAAATGTCCTCCGCTTCAATACTTGATTAATGAATCAAAAGGTTCAATTAAGTGTTTCCATCATAATAAAAATATACAAAATTTTGACTGTGCGTTGCGAAATGTAATACTTTTAAAATTGTGGTTACATAAAAATTATAAAATAGAAAGTAAGAATAATAATAATATTTGTCAATTAATTTAAAATTATAATCCAAAATTTTGTGCTGCTATATATTGATAACAAATGTGTACTTTTTAAAAATTATAATTCAATAAAAAAAATGTATTTAATACAAGAAAAACTGTTCTTTATTCTTCAACCCATCGTAGTATAAAATTGTGGTAGGTCAGCAGTGTGACTGAACTTTTCTATATACAAATTCTGAAGATATCACATGATTATTATCATCATTATGTGTTCTAGCATTCCATTACTGATCAATGAGGCCGGAGTTCCATGTCGATGTTAGAAAATCATAAGTGAAAGAGACTGTAATATATGTGTCTCTCATTCTAATTATTTTTCTGCTTTACGACGAGTATAAACACCGTCATGGGACGGCACCCTAAGAATATAAAGAATACATTCATACAAAAAGAATCTCGCTACCTACTATTAAAAATGACCAATTGTTAGTATTTTAAAGTTAAATTTAAGAAATATTTGAATTAAAAAGCATATTTTCAAATTTAAAATACGATTGGTGAAAAATTACTATACTTCAATTCATTTTATTACAAAAATTTATATTTAAATACAATTCGTCAACTAAAAACTGAAAAATTCTGATGAAACAGACTTTTTTTATGAATAAAAATTATTTTTTCAATAAAACGAACCATCGTAAATAAAAGTGGGGAAAGGTAGTGGAATGAAACGACACAATTTAATTTTTATATTGCAAAATTTTCATCATATATTTTTATTTTTATATAAATTTGTTAAAAAATCACATTTTTTTATTTTTTACAAATATTGATAATATATTGTGAAATATTTTTTAACTTTTTTTACGTTTTTGGTTTTTATAATTTTTTAAAAATAAGACCACTGTCTTATTCATCTTTTTGGAGCATGGTAAACACTCCGCCAAACTCCATCAGAATTAGCGCCTGTGGGTCTGCAATGAATCTCGACACAGCATCACTGCAAACCTCCTTTAAGATGCTGTATGGAGTAGACCTCATCCACTCCTCGGGAATCTTCACTGTCGTTAAGATGTGGACATAATCCATGATCTGAAACAAATATTTTGAAAATTATTATTATTATCATTTTATACTTAAATTTGAATGAAAAAATAAATGTTGCAAATTTGGAACAGATTATATGTTCTGAATGTACTTTAATAATTTTTCTTTTCTTATCTGAAGCATCAAAATATCATGAATTTTTTAATATCACAATTATATCAAACAATTTTATTCAAAGAAAGTATGCTCAAATTCTGAACACTCAAATTCTGAACAGTCAAAAAAATTTAATCGCAATTTTGAATAAAATTGACCGAGAATGTTGTTAGTTTAAATAAATTAAATGCATGAAAAATTATTTGATGATTTTATTTTTCAAGTTATTTCGAAATTAAAATTTTTCATAAAAAACTATAATTAGATAAAAAATCTATTTATTTTAATTTTATTTTAATTTTACTACTTATATATTAAAGACTATTTAAATTAATAACATTTTTCAATAAATCATAAATATCAAATAAAATCATTAAGTAATTTTACATGTATTTGAAATTAATACTGTAAATTTGATTTAATAAAAATTATAAAAATATATACCCATCTGTATCAAATTACAAAAAAAGTTTTTAATTTTTTTAAGATGAAAGTATTTTAAATTTAATATAAGATACTAAAAAAAACTTCCATTATATAAAATGGAAGTTTAATACATAAATTTTTAACAGTGTAAAGTTCTAATATATGTATCACAATTCTTTGGAAGATTTTTCATCTAATTATAGTTTTTTATGAAAAATTTTAAGTTCAAAATAACTTAAAAAATAAAATCATCAAGTAATTTTTCATGTATTTAATTTTTTAAGTTAACAACATTCTCGATCAATTTTATTTTAAATTGCAGTTACATTTTTGGAGGGTTTAGAACTTTAAGCATATTTTCTTTGAATAAAATTTTTTGATATAATTGTCACGTCCCGCGACGCATTAGAATGTACTATAGGCATAGGCTAGGTCTAGAGAGAAATCTGGGGAAATTACTAAAAGAGAGAGAAAACCACCTATTGAAAAGAGAGGTATAACTACGTCACACGCAGCGGGAGACTGCGCAACGCGTGACGTCACCAAAAAATATAATATAAAAAGGACACGCCGCCAAGGGAAAACTAGTCTTGTGAGCAAAATTAAGTGCGGGAAATTTCTAAAATCTTAAAAGGATTCACAGCGTGAGATACGTGTTTAGTTCAGTTTTCCGAAGAAACGTGTCGTAAATTCTCTGATTGTACTTTCAATCTTTGAAAGGATCTTAGAGTCAGTGTAGAGTGAAATAACTATTCTTGTCCTCCTCACACCAGTGGGATATTTGTTTCTGTCTTCCTCACACCAGTGGGATACCTATTGCTGTCTTCGTCGCACCAGTGGAAGAATCTTTCTCTCTCCCTCACACCTGTGAGGATCATTCATAAAAAAGGGACTATTCACAACTCAACAAAGGTACCGAAAATTCTCTCTATTCTTTACCTATTCCCTGTGCCATTGTTTGAATCATTGTAAAAATTTAACCTTGTTTATATCAGTGTTAATTTAAATAAATTCAATTTGTATTACTTTACTAATCATTGTGTACTTTTCATTGACTTATCCTCATCCCTAAGAGAGGATCATTCGATCCTAACTTAAAACGAGGAATCTTCGATCAAAGTAAGTATTTACGTACTTGTGACGTAACATACTTCCTTTTTCTGGTGCATCGGCCGGGAAACACAAGTCAATTGAAATTGAACACATTGGTTCTTAATAATAAATAAATAAATAAATAAATGATTATGAAATATTATTTCAACTTTAAAACTTAAAATTTCAATAAAATAGATTTGTTAGATCACAAAGGGATTTGACCTTGAGGCTAACCTTAATGATTTAATAATCAGATCATTTCTTTGAAATTTTATAATTTATATAAATTGTTTAAAAATAAAATAAGTTTGAAAAATCACGCAGGGATCTGACCTTGAGGCTAACCTAAGTGATTAAGTAACTTATCTTATTTAAAAAGATATTCTAATTTGTTAACCAAGTTTTGATTTAAGTTAAAACAAACATAAAAAAAAACAGAATATTTTTATTTGCAAAAAAAAATTTTTTGTCCAAAGATTTGCACTTAAGTTAACTTTTCCAATATAATAAAAATAATTTATGAATATTTCTAATGATCATTATTATAAACAAATTTGTTTAATTGTTATAAACAATTTATAAATAAATAAAATAAATTATTTTAATTTTACATAAAGGGCACATGCAGTTGGTAAAAAAATATATTTTTATAATTTTAAGAAATTTATTATTAAAAATTATAAATTTACAAACAATTGAGCGATTATTTATTTAATTTGAATATTTGAAATAATTATATTTTTATATCATTATTTTATTTTCAAATGACGAAATACAAATTTCATTTCAAATTATATTGTTATTAAAAATAAATAAACAAATTAAAAATAAATTTTACTAATCTCATTTTATTTTTCTTAAAAAACAAATTTTATATATAGTTTTTTTTATTGTTATAAACAAATTTAAAATAACAATAAACAATCAACGCTCAATACAAAATATTGTAAATTTATAATGACTCAATGTCAAAACCAAATATCCCTTTAGAATCTACCCCGAAAGTTATAACACGTAGTCAAGCTAAACACGATAGTCAGCTTGCAAAAATAGTAGATTTGAATCAAAAGGGTAATTTAAAAATAAAACCAATTAGAAATAGAGAATATTCAACTGATAATAAATGTCAAAATATCCCTGATCCAATCCCTACAGAACAAGAATTAGATAACACTCTTAAGTTAGATGATTCAAGTTTAGACAAGACTCTAATTAATAATCAAAATATATCACGTGAAAATTCAGAAAAAACTAGCGGCTTTCATTCAAGTTTCTGTCCAGATTTAAGCATTGTAACAGGATCCAGTAATCAAGATCAAACTCTAACGAATGAATTATCTTATTTTGACGAATTCAATTTGCTAAGCTCAACAGTAATAACAGTAGATAATAAAACTTTGAAAGAAAGATTGGAAACCTCATTGGCACGCGAATCTATAATTAGTAACAACGATAGCGACGACGACAAAAGCGACACAGAAGCCATAAATCAGGATAATCCCGTAAGAGTAAATAACGAAGAGATGGCCGTGGTCATACCCAACAGCCAGCAGGTATCCTTACGCGACGCGCTAGAGGTGGTCCCATTGTTTGACGGAAGTAACCTCCCATTGTCACATTTTATTGAGGGTTGCATGGAGGCAAAGGCAATGCTACCGACACCTGCAGCTCAAGAAAACCTCGCAAGGCTATTAAGAGGTAAATTAACTGGAGAAGCCAGAAAATGCATTTTTGGTTCTACTTATACAACACTAGAAGTATTGATAGAAAAATTGAAAAGAGTATATGCCCCTGCGAAAAGCGTGTACCAGTTACAGGGAGAATTAGGTAATACATTTATGTGGGAAAGAGAAAATGTACTTTCCTATGCTGCTAGGATAAAAGAAATTGCCGACAAAATCGAAGATGCTCACAGGCTCAATAATAATGGTCAGGTAGATAATAATTTTAAAGTAAACCTTGAAAAAGACGTAATTCAATGTTTTATACGCGGTTTGCGTCCTGAGTTAGAAATTCGTGTTGAAGAAAAGGATACTTTTAAAGAAGTTATTAGCGACAGTATTGATATAGAAAGAAGATTAGCTGCAAATTCCGCACTACGAAGAAATAAAAATATGGATTATTCAAAAAGTGACGAATCATCTAATAATAAAAATAACAAAACAACCCGATTTAACGTAGCACTTGAAAACAAAACTATTTGTTTAATTTGTAAAAAACCAGGTCACACAACTGAAAAATGTTTTCATTTAAGTAAAGCTCAAGATGCAGTTTTTAATAATAAACAAAAAAATTTTTTGTTGCGTCCTAACCAACAAGGATATAGTAATTTCAATGGTCAAAGAAGTAATAATAATAATAATTTTGCAAGAAACAATTACAATAATTTTTCGAATAACAATTTTTTAAGAAATAAAAATCATAATTTTAATAACAATAACAATAATAATTTGCAAAATAGAAATAATAATTATAAAAACAATAATAATAATGTTTTACAACAAAGACACAACAATAATAACAATTTTCCTAGAAATTTTTACAATAATAACAATAATGTTAATAATAATAATAGACAATGGAATCCAGGACAGTATCAAAACTTTAACTTAGGACAGTCTCAAAATCGAAATGAATATAGGTTTTTACAAAATAATAATAATCAACAAAATTCAAATTATACTGAAGTAGTTTGCAATTATTGTAAAAAACCCGGTCATTTAGTACGAGACTGCAAGATACGACCAAATAGCCAATCACAAACAGCTCATCAGGAAAACTCCAAAGCTCTCCCCAGCACGGGTGCACTGAGGAAAGCATAAATCGAGAACCACTGGCATCCAATTCTAACGATCATACAACAACAACAATAAATATTTCAAAGTCCACTTCAATTCCATCAATTATAATATCAACGGAAGGTTTAAAAAACCCAACACACATGATGATTGATACTGGTGCTGCTCGAAATTTAATTAAACAAAAGGTTCTCAACCCTGAAGTACCAATAAATAGCCAAAACGTATTAAAACTTACAGGAATTAATGATTTACCACTTTACACATTAGGACAAGTAAAAATAAACATTTTTGGTTACCCAACAATATTTAACATTATTCCGAATGAAGTCCCAGTCGAAGAAGATGGAGTATTGGGATCAGAATTTTTTCAAGATAATAGAGTGAATATAAACTATACTTCAAAATGCTTAGAAATTGAGAACCACTGTTACCCTTTTAAATCTACCAATACATTTACTATTCCAGCTCGAACAGTTACAACATTTTATGTTAATATAAAAAATACAGAAAAGAGTGAAGGGTATGTACCTCGATTACATATCCAAGATGGCGTCTACGTAGGTGACGCAGTTGTAAAAAATCACAGAGGAAAAGCTTATTTAAAATTTGCAAACACAAATGAAATCCCAATTACATTATCCGTCCCATTAGTTAATTTAGAAGACTTTGAAGAACAAGAATGCTATAAACAAATTGAAAATTTAATTAATTTCAAACAAACAAATAACGAAGATTTATCAAGTAAAATATTAAATAACTTTTTAAAAACTGACAATTCTCTAATTAACTCATGCAAATTTTATAATGTAACAGACGAAGACAGAGTAGAATGTATTAAAAAACTTCTTCGATTAGACCATTTAAATCAAGATGAATATGAACATGTAGAAAAATTAATTAAAAATAATGCAGACAGATTTCAAATCCCAGGAGAACCACTTCAAGCTACTAATGTATTACAACATTCAATTCCAACTGTAGATGACGCTCCAATTTTTTCAAGACAATATAGATTTCCCCCAGTTCACAAGGAAGAAATTACAAGACAAGTCGATGAATTATTAAAAAATAAAATAATCAAGCCCTCACAATCACCATATAACACTCCAGTGTGGATAGTTCCTAAAAAACCTGATTCTCAAGGAAAAATAAAATGGAGAATGGTTCTTGATTTTCGTAAATTAAATGAAAAAACAATTGGCGATTCGTATCCTTTACCTAATATAAACGATATACTTGATTCTCTAGGATCAGCAAAATATTTTTCAGTGTTTGATTTAGCTACCGGTTTTCACCATATCAAAATGGATCCAAAAGACTCGCATAAAACCGCGTTTTCTACACCTCACGGTCATTACGAATTCGATAGAATGCCTTTCGGTTTAAAAACTGCACCTGCCACATTTCAAAGATTAATGGATTTAACATTAACTGGATTAATAGGAACGGAACTTTTTGTATATCTCGATGACATAGTTATATATGCAAATACTCTAGAAGAGCACGAAATTAAATTTAACAATTTAGCAGAAAGACTTAGAAAAGCAAATCTTCACTTACAACCAGACAAATGCGAATTTTTACGACCTGAAGTAGGATATTTAGGTCATATAATTGATAAAAATGGAGTACGTCCAGATCCAAAAAAGATAATAGCTGTAAAAAACTTTCCAGTCCCAAAAACACAGAAAAATGTTAAACAATTTTTAGGCTTAGCAGGATATTATAGACGATTTATTGATGGATTTTCAAAAATTGCAAGTCCTTTAAATCAACTTCTGAAAAAAGATACACCTTTTAATTGGACAGAAAAACAACAAGCAGCTTTCGAAATTTTAAAAGCAAAATTATGTGAAGAACCACTTTTACAACGACCTGATTTTTCTCAACCTTTTATACTCACAACAGATGCCTCAGGATTTGCAATAGGAGGTATTTTATCACAAGGTAAAATAGGTAAAGATAAGCCAATAGCATATGCTTCACGTAGTCTAAGTGATACTGAGAAAAAATATGATACATATGAGAAAGAAGCTCTTGCTATAATATTTTGTGTAACTCATTTTCGTCCTTATTTGTATGGGAGAAAATTTACTTTAGTGACTGATCACAAACCTCTAGTTTGGTTTCAAAATTCTAAAGACCCTTGTTCACGAGTTTCACGTTGGAGACTGAAACTCGCAGAATATGATTTTGATGTAATTTACAAAGCAGGAAAAATGAATGTAAATGCAGACGCTCTCTCAAGAAACCCTATTGATGATAACAAAGAGAAATCAAGATATTTACAAGTTGACGCCAATGATACTTTTATGACTTCCCAAGAAAAAATGTTTTCAAAGAAAACTTTTACAAGAAAAAAACAAGAAAACTCTAAAAATGAGGTAAGACCTTCAAAACGAAGAAACTTGAATCCAGAAATCGTACCAGACGACGTAGATCGTTTTAGCGAAATTTCGGAAGCCCAAATATTAAATATCGACTCAAAAATCCCAGAATATTTCCAGGAATTTCTTAGTGAAGAATTATTTAGTGAGATTGGTAAGAATATTTTAAAATACACAAATTTATTCAAAAATATGGCTTCAAGACTTATTTTTATGACAATATTTTTATTAAGTCCAGTGTTTTCCAAAAAATACGAAAATTTATCATGGAAAACTATTACTACGAGAGCTCAAAAGAGAATAGAGCAAGAAAAAGCAAAAAATTTGAATCGAAACGAAACTCAAGAAAAATTAGACGAAAATTTTTCTTCTAAACCTCTTATGAAAAAACCACGAGGTAGGCCAAGAAAAAATTTGAAAAATATTCCCTCTCAAACAAAAAGAAAGAGAGGTAGGCCAAGAAAACAAATGTTTGAAAACGAATTACCAGAAATAAATGTGCAAAAGGGAAGCCGAACAAAAGTAGAATCAGATTCCGACTCTGATCCTGATTATTTAGATTATTTGAAACAAACTCAAGCCAAAAATAAAAAGAAGAAGAATGCCAAGAAGCCAAAAAATATTAATGAATTTGAAAGTGAAGAAAGTGAGAATTATTTTTCAACCTCAGAAGATGAAATCAACGACATTGAAACCTCACACGAAGGAAATGATGGAGAAAATTATGAAGAAAATTGGGAAGAGAATTTTGAAGATGATCTTGAAGACGATTTTGAAAAGAATTTCGAACAGAATTTTGAAGAAAATTTTGAAGACAATCTTGAGGAAAATTTTGATGAGAAGTTTGAAGAAAACCAAGAAGAAAAATTGGAAGAAGAATTTGAAGAGCCTTATTTTGAAGAAAATTTGAGATTAAACCGAAGATCTCAAATAAATTGTGAAAAAATCGATAAAGATCATGATAATTATAATCGTCCACCCCCAGAACCTCCTCCTATAAACTCTCAAACAGAAAAAATTATAACAAAGAAAAATTTAGTTGAATGTCGCGATCAATTAACTATGCGAAAAGATAATTATGCATATTTTGTTACAACAAATGGAACTCCTCGCGACAACGGATCAAAAATTTTAGAAAAACGTGAAACTTTACCAAAATTTAAAAATTTACAAAAGGGGATAGCAAAAGAGATTAAAAAAGGAAACTACTACCATTTTGCACTTCCAATTGAAGAAGAAACTAAAGATAATTTATCTGAAACTTTAAATAATATAAAATTATCAATTCATTCATTACATGAATTATCTCAAAAATTTAAATTACGATCTATTAGTATATCAAAAACTTCCAGAATTAATCATATACCTTGGGAAGAAGTGAAATCAATTTTCGATTCAATTTAAACAAACTCAACTACAAAAATTATAGTTTGCAATGGAATAACGCAATATCCAACAAAGGAACAACGAACTCATTTAATTGAAGAAGCTCACTCCTCAGCATTAGGAGGCCATAAAGGCGTTACAAAAACTTATAGCCGAATTCGCCAAAAATTTTTTTGGGAAAATATGAAAGTAGACATTCAAAAATATATTCAAGGCTGTTTACAATGTCAACTGAAAAAATTAATCAGAGTCAAAACAAAAAACCCTATGGTAATCACTGACACACCCACTACTGCTTTTGAAAAAATATCAATGGACATTGTTGGTCCACTACCTGAAACAAAATCTGGTAACTTATATATTCTAACGATACAAGACAATTTTACCAAATATTCTTTAGCAATACCTCTTCCTAATCACCAAGCTAGTACGATAGCAGATGCTTTCGTGAAAAAATTTATTTGCATATTTGGATCACCGAAAGGAGTACTTACTGACCAAGGCAGAGATTTTTTAAGTAATTTATTAAAAAGATTGGCAAAACGTTTTAGAATTAAACAATTTCGTACCACAGCATTTCACCCTCAATCAAACGGGTCATTAGAACGTTCACATCATGTTTTAGGAGAATATCTCAAACAATTTGTTGCAAAAAATTCAGAATGGGATGATTGGCTTGAACTAGCAATGTTCTCATATAATACTAGTGTACATGAAGGCACAAAATGCACACCCTATGAATTGGTTTTTGGTAAACTAGCTCGTGAACCTTCCAGTGAACCTTTATCACAACAAGAAAAATTACAAACATATGACGATTATTTAATTAATTTCGTAACACAACTACATGAAATGCGAACACAAGCAAGAGAAAATCTTATTTCAGCAAAAGAAAAATCGAAATTATATTATGACAAAAAAATAAGTCCTTTAGAAGTAAAAATTGGAGATTACGTGTTTTTATTAAAAGGAGGAAAAATTAAAAAACTTGACAGCCATTATACAGGGCCTTATGAAATATTGGAAGTGTTAGGAAAAGGGAATGTCAAAATAAGCTATAAAGGCAAACCTACTGTTGTCCACATTAATAGACTAAAACGCTCACATGTGCAAGTACAAAAGTAAATAAATAAAAATAGAAACAAAATATCTGTACCTTAATAATAAAAAAAAAATATATATATATATTTATATATATACATATACAACTTAAATAAGATATAGAAAATAAAAAAAAAAAAAAAAAAAAAATTTTTTTTTTTTTTGTTATGAAAATATATGTTTTATATATAAAATAAAAAATATATATAAAACAAAATAAAAATGAATTTTCAGACATAACACATTATTCCAGATATAATGGAACAAATTCATCGCAAACGCATAGATGATCTCATTGAAATAGTTCCCTGTTTTATCGACATGGTAGCTCTCTGGCCATACTTAATTCAAACTGGAATTTTTAAGAAAGACGACTGCAATATCCCCACATGGAACAGAAATCTAAACAATCCAGAAATAATAAAAGACATTTTTTCAACAATCAAAACAAGAGGACCGGACGCATACAAAAATTTAATTCTCAGTTTACGGCTATCAAATCACATTGTCATAGCCGACATGTTGGATATAATAAACTAGGAACGCAAAATACAAAAAGTAAATCAATAACTTCAAAAATATACATATTTAATGATAAAACATTTTCCTATTCTTATATTACAAAGCAAGCTGCTAATTGGAACCTCCTTTTTCCAGAGATGGGATTACGAGGCTTCCTTTTGGCACTGCTCACTTGCAACTTCAACTATATAACAACAGTCTACGCCATCATAGGATTCGATTGCGGTTCAAATCAATCAAATATTACGACATTATCTTTACTAGAGGTAGGAGAATGTGATCTACCTCGATCTCAAGTACATGTTGAAAGAACTTATATACAACTTTTACAATTAACTGGATTTTCAAATACAAAAGTAATACAATGCAAAATAGAAATTCGACGCGCCATCTCTCATTGTGGTATGCATTCTCACAGTTCCATAGTAGCAAATGGCCACAGTGAATATATACATGATGTTACACGAGATCAATGTAATCAAATGCACACAATAGGAACATTTTTAGTAACCCCTTCTCTTCAGATATCAAAGTTAAAAGTAAATGAAACTTCATTTCATAGCGTTACTTTAGCAGGTTCTGTAACACCTAATGGAGACTGTACTGGTACACAATTTTCTGACCCATACGGAACATGGAATAATGTCGTAGTCCAAGCAATATTCAAAATAACTTTACAAGAACATTACGCGACTATTCATTTAAATTCAAATAAAATTCAATTAGGATCTGGAATAATATGCACACTTTCAGACACATTCTGTACTGACGTAGAATATGGACAAACATTCTGGGATACATTACCTAATGACGTATGTAATTTTAACAAATATGAAATTATTTATGAAGGACCAGCAAATAAGACCTATGACAACACGACAGACAATTCTGAAACCTTTTATTCTTTAACGACTGAGGATATAACTTTCGTACTAGCTGAAAAAACAAGAAAACCAGTTTGCAGTTACGTTTTAATACAAACCGAACATCCAAAATTATTAATTTTTGAAACCAGACCTGGGAATTCATTTTTAGAAAATAAACATTTAGAAGTTCAAAATATGGACATTTTCACATACGTCAATTCTAAATTTATATATGTAGAACGACACATACGCACTGAAGTAAATAGACTTTATCACGATGTTCTTACTCAACGATGCATACTTGAACAGCAAGTTTTTAGAAATACATTAACCTTAGCAACCCAATCACCAGACGAATTTGCATATCATTTAATGAAAGGCCCAGGATATATGTCAGTAATTGCAGGAGAAGTAGTACATATCGTAAAATGTATACCGGTTGAAGTAAAATATCGCAAAACTGAAGAATGTTATCTACAACTACCAATATTTAGAGCAAATCAATCCTTTTTCCTTTCTCCACGAACTCATATATTAACAAAATCAGGTATCCAAACAAATTGCAATTCTTTCCTTCCACCAATGTACCTTTTTGGAGAAACCTGGTACAAATTACTTCCAAATCCTGTCGAATCCATAGCACCAACTATAGTTAAACCTCTCACAAAAGCAACCTGGAAATACACAAATCCTTCATCCTTAGCAACAAGTGGCATTTATTCTCAATCTGATCTTGATAAACTGCGAGATCATATTATGTTTCCAGCAGAAAAACCAATGATTCTAAATTCTTTAGCTAGAGAAATAACAGGACATCCAACTATTAATCAAGGAATATCATTAACGAATTTATTTAATGAAGATGTAATTGATAAAATTGCTGAATCCGCATGGGGTAGATTTTGGACAATTTTTACAAGTTTTGGAACTACTAGTGCAGGCCTAATTGGATTAATAATAATAATTAGAGGGATTAAATTGATAGCTGATACCATTATTCATGGATATGCGCTACACAGATTATTTGGATGGTCTCTCCATCTACTAGGCGCCTTCTGGGATTCGGTCACTAACCTCTTATTACACTTAGGTACCCATCGACCTTCTGGACCTCCTGCTGAGAGTCATCAAGAACTGCTAACAGCTTCAGCACCACAAAGCTCGAAAGAGGCACCTAAAAGTCCATCGTATTACGCAAACACTACTTCAGGTAAAGATCACAATAATACAAACACAACTCTTTATCCTCACTCTGAATTAAAAGAAGAACTTAGTAGAACCCACTACTCTATCCAAATCTAACATCTTCAGAATGTCGCATGTTCCTTTTACAACCTTACTAAACAAAATTATTCAACAAAGAGGAGATCCACCCCTGATTTATGAGATACTCATTGAACAAACCAATAATAATGAATGTCTATTTCACGTTAATTTACAATATAAAAATTATATAATAATGAATAGTGGCAAAGATAAAGAAAATGTAAAGCAAAAGGTAGCACAAAATTTATATAATGCCTTAATTAATGAATCAAAGGAAACAAATCAAAACGTCCAACCAAACTCTATTAGTAAAAATTGCAAAAAATTAAACGAAATTTGCACTGAAAATAAATTTGAGTATCCAAAATATACAGTATTACGAATAAAAACCTCATCAAAAGACTCAACATACATAACAATTTGTTTCATTAATAACATTAAACAAATAGGAATAGCAAACTCAATAAAAACAGCTAAGGATTTTGCTGCCATAAAAGTTATTAATTCTCTTTCGCATAAAGACGAGAAATGTGAACTACGTTTGATAAACTCACTAGAACATTTGCATGTAACAATTCAAGAATCATCTATAAACGATCCAAAACCTTCAACGAGTAGCCAAATAACAAAACCTATTACTTCAAATAACAATCGTGATAAAAATACAAATTCATATAAAATGAAAACAAATAATAATCATACTGCATCATCTTTCTCTACGAAAAGCTTTAAAAAATGTTTTAAATGCGGATATAGACCTCCCAACCAGTACAATAAATTCTAATATAAACATTCCATACCGATTCAGGAAATCAACTGCAATGGAGCATTACTACGACGAGCCTACACACGTACCAAGTTACCCAAAAAAGAAATACAGAACAGACTCCATGGGATTTTTAAATCATGTAGAAATTTTAAGAAACTTCACGATAAAATATGGACTGCCGTTACCGCAATATACAGTCTATCCTGATCCGAATTCGAAAACAAACTCATTTTTTCTCGCACAAATTAATATAAATGAACATTTCGTTATACAAGCCGGCCCTACTAGTGAATTAGCAGAAAATAGAGCAGCTTTAAAATTATTATTGCTACTAATAAGATCATACGATCTCTGCGACGAAAAATTTTATAATAATGATGATAAAAAAAGGCAAAAAACCAAAAATCAAAGTATTCAAACCGATCCAAGACCAAAATTAATACCTTGGGAAAATTCCTGTAGATTTTGTAACACTCAAATGCATGCTACAAAAGAGTGCCGTAGACGAAATATTTTTAAAGTAGACAAATCAACCCAATTTACCCCTCCAGTTCCACCAAGAAACTCCTCAACATTTAGTAGACTTTTTTCCCCTTTTCTCCAAAAAACTTCTAGACCTAAATCCAACCATATGTAAACATCCTATTTTATCCAATATTAATCCTACTTTTCTTTTTCAGCCTTCCGAGAAGCCTAATGAATTTCCTTAATCAACTAGCATCCAGAGTGTATTTAATTTTAATTCCACTCCTTTTCTCCAAAGCAGAAAAATACTTCATAGACTCACAATTTTCTCATTCTTCAGGGATTTATTTTGAACCAATTTCAAAAGTTCGTCTTTTTTCTGAAAAATATCATTTTATATCTTATATCGATATCTTTCAGCCAGACGTACTTAAATACAAAATAATAGATTTCTCACATAAATTATATGAATATTGCATACTCTCAAATATTGCCAATAATTGTAATTTATACGATCATCAGACACAACTTGATTTTATAGAACAACGCATCAACTATTTTCTTGAAGAAATATCATTTATATCTAGACAAGCTCGTAATATCACGAATATTTCTAACACTAATGATCCATTCTTGCAACAGATACAAAAAGTACTTTTAGAATTAAGAATGAGAAATGAAACCTCCCTTTACTGGTCCAAAGAAAATTTATTTCTACTTCCTAATCCATTTTTCCAAAAAGTTACAAATCTTTCTTCAAAACTTGACAACATTATGACCTACAAAAAATGGCATAATTCTCAAAAAGATCCAAATATTCACCTATATCGAATATTAGCAGCAAATTGGCTTAAAGACCTGCATGAAATTTCTCAATCTTTTCTTTTACTCCTTGACCAACTTACAGAAGCTATTACTCATGCCGCAACTAATTTATGGCACCCTATGCTACTTCCTGATACCTTCTTAGACTTCAAATCCAACAAAGAAGACCCACACCTTTCAACATCCCTTTTTTCTATGGTCCTTCCATTTTCTAAAATACAATACTTCTTATTCGATAAGTACTTGATTTTTATTATGACTATACCAATCCCATCTGCTGAAGAATTTCAATTATTTAAACCACATCCAATTCCAATACATCTCGATTTTAATACTGACGTAATTTCCTCTATTTACATAAAACCTCAAAATTCTTATCTCGCTATTTCTTCAAATAACCAATCATACTTTATAACAAATGAAAATTTCCTCAATGCATGTTATCAAAATGGATTCCAAACATTTTGTCACCCACCAAGATCTATATCTAACATCGATAACAATCCTATTTGTGAAACATCAATGTTTCTAAATTCTCAACCATACAAGTGTAAAATATTCATCAGTTTTAGTGAATATCCCTTTCTAACACCATTTCAATTTCATCATGGATGGCTATACTCAACAATTTTCCCCCGACAAATTTTCTTATCATGTCGAAAAAACTCTAAGACCATAATCACACTCCAAGGAATAGGAATTTTGCAAACAAAATCAGGTTGCAATCTAGATTCATCAACTCCATATTACCATCTTCAAAACCATTTGAATATAATGGATAATTCAATTCCAGTCAGCAAATCAACTACTTCCCTTGCTATAATTTCACCATTTTTATATAATATTTCCATTCAAGAACCTGACTTACTAAAAAAGGTATTACTTCTTCTTCAGCAAAAAGAAGACATGCCATTATCAATCTTCGAAAACCATGTCTTTATCCTTACAAAATATGCAAACATTCAAAAAATCATTCCATCAATTTTTATTTCTAGTGCACATAAATTAACATTAGCACTAATCTTTATCACTTTACTTATGATTACAATTTTAGGATTATTACTATTGAAAATTCAAAAAATATCTAAAAAAATAAACAAAACGCCAACACGTATAGAACTTATACAAAAACTCCTTTAAGCTCAGTGACAAAACCTTTACTGACCGACTTGACGTTTAACTTTTGACCTTTCCTTTATTCCATCTTTCACCCTTTTCTTTAATAGACTTAAAGTCAATTCACAAAATTTTCAGATACAGGTACATTCCGTCCTTACCTTTCTCAAAACCACGTGCATGAACGTCCTATACCGTCAGAAGGACAGTTTTTGTACCCACGTCTTTAATGTTTCTTACTAAATGTAATATAAAAGTTGTTTTTCTGACGGAAAGTAAAATACCTTTAGCAAAATCTTTTACCTTGCATGATTAGAAAATATATTCAAAAAGTTATTTTTCATTCTCCTTATCAGACCTTAATAAAATAAATCTATTCTAACAATTTGTAGAAAATGATACCAACTCCAAGTGAACCTATTGTTAACCATCTTGGACCAGTAGACGGTGTATGTCCGCAAGACTATCCGATAGCATACGCGCACTTATTACAGAGTTATTGCTTCGAATTAGAACCCTCAACATTGTTTTTATATTATAATCACCAAACCACAAAAAGATATTGCCAATTCTGTTTCGAGAAATTAGATCAGGAAACTCAAAATAACTGTGAATTTTTTACATCATGGCATTCCATTTGTAAATTGGAATGCATATATATGAATTGTTACGGTTGTCAAGAACTATTAATTACTCCGCGAAAAAGAGCAGCTGATTGTAAAGAATGTATCGAACAATATTTAAATTATAAATTCGAAATTAGTCAAGGAAACGAAGTTCTAGTAGAAAATACCCCTGCATGATTATACATATCTACCTTCCACGCATGTAATCACGCATGAAAAATTTTGTTAAATTTAATAAAATCCTTAATACTAAAAAATTGTAAATTTTACAAATATTTCAAATTCCTTAAATATTGTAAATTTCCCCAACAGAAAAATGCTGCCCCAAGAAATCGAAACAATCGAAGCAGTAGAAGTTCGAGCAAGCGAGCAGGATGTTCAGCCGTATTTTGAAAATCAATTATGGTCAGAATACTGCTGCACAACCCTGGTCGAGAATTTTTACATGAATGTTCTCGAAAAAAAACTTGTTTGCGAGGATTGTTGGATGACAGAACTCAGCTTTTTCGAAACCGAAGTAACATTACCCGTCCGAATAGACCACATAGTTACTAAAGACTTATATTGTACATTAAAACTATCTAGCCTCGACTGCTCCATTTGCAATACACAAATTTTTTACATGCGGCAAAGAGCAGATTTATGTGTAACTTGTGCCGAACGTGTAATTCATTTATACCAACAAGAAGCACTGTATAACGACGTCGATTCCGAAGCATCGACTATTATTTATAACAACGACGAATAAAAATAATAAATCAAAACATATTTTTTATTATTCTTTTTTCTAAATATAAACAATATCTATTAGTAACTTTTGTTAAAAAATTTTCCCTTTTAATTTTTATTCGTTGTTTAAAATCATATTTCATATACACCACTACTTCTTCCTTAACCGCTATAATGTAACGACAAACCTTAATAAATTAAAATATTCTAAAAAACGGACCACTGTTTTCTCTGCATGAAATATCTCTTTGAGTTAGGAAACGCGGAAAGTGAATATATCAACAAACACAAAATTATTACAAAAAAAAACTAACTAACTTTAGAATTTCAATAAATTCAATCATCAACTCAAACAGGTAATTCTTTTGCAGATCAAAAACAATGGCCTTGCAGACAAGAGACCTATCGAAAGGCACTGCTGTACAAGTTTTAAACGAGATAAGCATTGAGTATGATTTCTCCGAACCTTCATATATTGTAAAATCGCTTGGAAAACACCAAGAACTGCCACCATTCCAAGCAACTTGCGAAATCTTTAAAAATAAAATAACTTTCTCTTGTATTGGGGAACCAGCCCCTCAAAAAAAGTCTGCAAAGCAAAATGCAGCATCTAAACTCTTGGAAATGCTTTCCACAAGATATGTATTTTTAGAAGAAATGAAAGAAAAAAGCTTAATCCCAGAAACGAGAATTTTCAAAATAACTGATGAAATCAGTAAAGAAACCTTACAAAAATGGACCAACTCTTGTGAAAGGTGTTTTCAAAGAGGACATTTAGCTCATAACTGCCGCAATCCTTTACGTAATAGAAAATATAAAAATAATTCTTAAAAATCTACATTATGAAATTACGTTACAGTTTTATATATTATTATATTACATGATATTTATAATTTACGAATATGAAATAAAAATTATTGATGTATTTAGTTATATAAGAAAAAATCATATGTAACCTTATGTTAAGTTCATACTATTTCAAAAAAAAACTATGTAATTATTTATAACAAAAAAAAATTATAATATTTAGATAATATAAATTTTTATGACATCAAAAAAAAAAAAAAAAAAATCGATATTGGAATCAAATAGTCAAATGCAAAAAATACAAATTGTAAAAGAGACCCCGAAATGAATGTTGGTTATTACGTCAGAAATAGAAATTCAATGTATCTTCAAAAACATTAACGAATGTATTCTTCTTCCGAAGATTCGATCGCGGATGCTTCACCCCCGCGCTCGAACTAGGGGGGGAGGTGTCACGTCCCGCGACGCATTAGAATGTACTATAGGCATAGGCTAGGTCTAGAGAGAAATCTGGGGAAATTACTAAAAGAGAGAGAAAACCACCTATTGAAAAGAGAGGTATAACTACGTCACACGCAGCGGGAGACTGCGCAACGCGTGACGTCACCAAAAAATATAATATAAAAAGGACACGCCGCCAAGGGAAAACTAGTCTTGTGAGCAAAATTAAGTGCGGGAAATTTCTAAAATCTTAAAAGGATTCACAGCGTGAGATACGTGTTTAGTTCAGTTTTCCGAAGAAACGTGTCGTAAATTCTCTGATTGTACTTTCAATCTTTGAAAGGATCTTAGAGTCAGTGTAGAGTGAAATAACTATTCTTGTCCTCCTCACACCAGTGGGATATTTGTTTCTGTCTTCCTCACACCAGTGGGATACCTATTGCTGTCTTCGTCGCACCAGTGGAAGAATCTTTCTCTCTCCCTCACACCTGTGAGGATCATTCATAAAAAAGGGACTATTCACAACTCAACAAAGGTACCGAAAATTCTCTCTATTCTTTACCTATTCCCTGTGCCATTGTTTGAATCATTGTAAAAATTTTAACCTTGTTTATATCAGTGTTAATTTAAATAAATTCAATTTGTATTACTTTACTAATCACTGTGTACTTTTCATTGACTTATCCTCATCCCTAAGAGAGGATCATTCGATCCTAACTTAAAACGAGGAATCTTCGATCAAAGTAAGTATTTACGTACTTGTGACGTAACATAATTGTGATATTAAAAAACTAAAGATTTTTTCATGTTTCGATATAGAATAAGAAAATCACTTACAGATATATCCATGAATATAAAAAATATCCCAACTTTTGCAAAAACACTTCCACACATACACTTTTTTCATAAAATATTGTAAAAGTTTTTAGAATATCTTACTGTTTTTTTTGTTTTTCACTTCCTTCCTTTTTTTAAATCTTCACTTTGTAAAGAGTTAGAGCTTCTGATGATGATGAATTTAGTAATGGTTTCTTCCCGTTGTCACCTCCTTATATATTCCAGAGCTTGTTTACAGTAATGTGATCCTCTTGTGATAAGTTCAGCTTCAGAAGAATATTTAAGAGTATATGTTATAGAGAGACATCGAAAAAGATGCTTTTGGACTTTCTTTAAATTATTTCATAATGTAGCCCCATGGAAAAGTGTCTGTTTTCCCAGGATGAAGCATTCTTTTATCATCATACCAACTCAAGGCTATTTTATTTTGTTTAATCGTATGCACTTCGTGCTTTTTACTTCGAATCAGGAATTGAGTCTTGACAAGGTTTTTATAGGAAAATAGAGACTGCTTATAATCTTCAAATGTTATTTCTTTCAAAGTTGACCCTTTAACGCCTTTAGCCTTTCGTTTTTCTTCTTGATCCCCCTGTACTTTAAATGCATATAATTTTGATCGCAATCCAATAAATTCTAACATAATTTTCCCATTGTTCTCATCTTTCATTAAACCTAAAACTTTTTTATTCGCAAGAGGAATATCATAAACATTGTTTGGAGGATAATCAGACGTATCAAATTTATGAATATCTCTTCGAATGTAATTATAAAAATCTGGAACTGTGACGTCATATATTAGACTGTCTGTATCTGTATAAAGTAATTTTGCATTGTTTCCGAAATTATGTTTCATATAATTATAATGAAAATCATAAATCATTATTTTTGATGTATCGAGAATAGTAAAACCTGTATAAATTGGTTTGTTAAAATTTACTTTTAATCGATTAAGCTCTATTAAAACCATATTTTCATCAAATATGGTGCAGCTGTGAAAATTTGGTTTTGCTATTAGAGCTTTTGCGCCATACCTCCCCTTCCACTTTGTAACTAATTTTACATCTTTATGCTTCCTAACATTTTCCATCGTTTTTCCAAATACAGAATTATTCATTAATTTATAAAAATTTTTCTCAAAATCATTGTCTGATTTTTTTCTTAATTCTGTATTCAGATCAATGTAGCTTTTTAACCAAGGTTTTTGATCAAATTTCAAAACTCTATGAATTTTTGTTAATTTTACACCCAAACTTAAATACAATTTAAAATTTCTATAGTGAACAATGTAATTATTCTTGGGTAATAGAGTTGTCATCAGTTTTGAAATTTTGCATTTTGAATTGGGGGCTATGAAATGCTCTGGACATAGAGGTAAATCTTTATGTGAATCATGAAGCTGTTCGGGATATTCAAAATCCACTTCAAGTATAAAACCTACAGATGAATTATCAGGAATGTTTAAAAAATCAATCATTGAAAAATCTTCTACCCATTCAAAATTTCTGTAAGGTAAAAACTCACTCATAGCTGCACCGTACTGATTATTAATATCAATGTAAATAATATATGTAATAAAAATGCTGGTTGACGATCAATGAGGGTCAAATATAAAGAAGAAAACTCTTTATAGTGTTAAAATTGTTGCGACGTTTCGTTGGCTATGGGTTTGCCAACCTCATCAGGCTTTATTAAATTAAAAAACACCAAATATTAAAATTGTCACATACAAGAAAAATAAAAATTAAATTAACTTAACATCCAGAACATACACAAAATTGTGAAAATTTTACCTTTATAAAAGAAGGTTAACTCATGATGATTAATGTCGAGAAAATAAAATTATAATAAAAGTGTTTAACAATCTTCAAATTGGCGTTATGAAACGTTTTGTGAGATAAAGATATCGCTCGATCAACTAAGTTATAAACAATATTTTTTTTCTGACAAATTGGATGATTGGAAAAGTAATTAATTGTTCTATTTGATGAGGTAGGTTTTTGGAACCAATTAGAAATAATTTTATTATCTTTTATAATTAATGACACGTCCAGAAAGTTAATTTGATTATTTTGTTGAACTTCAAAGGTGAATTGTAAGTTCTTATCTTGTGAATTAAAAATGTTTAAAACCAAGTCAATAAATTTTTTTTGTACACACAGAATAGTGTCATCTACAAATCTGTAATAAAATAAGGGAGAGCAATTATGTTTGTCTTTTAAAATTCGTAGGCAATCATTTTCCAAATCATCCATGACAATGTCTGCGAATAGAGGTGAAATTGGTGAACCCATTGGAGTGCCAAAAATTTGTAAATAGATATTATTATTAAAGGTAAAATATGTATTTTCGAAAAGAAATTTGGTACAATTTATAATTTCATCAAATGGAATTCTACAGTTATTATTGAAATATAATATATATAGATAGACAGTATCAAAGTCCCAAAATCACATTTAAATGATAGTTTGGATCTTAAAAGAAAATTGGAAAATCTCGTTGTAGATGATAATCATGTTCTGCTTTCATTGGATGTCAGTTCATTATTCACTAATGTACCCTGTGATTTGGTCCTAAAGAGTTTAGATCGAAGATGTCAACTTATTCATAATAACTGTAGAATTCCATTTGATGAAATTATAAATTGTACCAAATTTCTTTTCGAAAATACATATTTTACCTTTAATAATAATATCTATTTACAAATTTTTGGCACTCCAATGGGTTCACCAATTTCACCTCTATTCGCAGACATTGTCATGGATGATTTGGAAAATGATTGCCTACGAATTTTAAAAGACAAACATAATTGCTCTCCCTTATTTTATTACAGATTTGTAGATGACACTATTCTGTGTGTACAAAAAATTTATTGACTTGGTTTTAAACATTTTTAATTCACAAGATAAGAACTTACAATTCACCTTTGAAGTTCAACAAAATAATCAAATTAACTTTCTGGACGTGTCATTAATTATAAAAGATAATAAAATTATTTCTAATTGGTTCCAAAAACCTACCTCATCAAATAGAACAATTAATTACTTTTCCAATCATCCAATTTGTCAGAAAAAATATTGTTTATAACTTAGTTGATCGAGCGATATCTTTATCTCACAAAACGTTTCATAACGCCAATTTGAAGATTGTTAAACAAATGTTATTAAACAACGACTATCCAAATAGCTTCATCGATAAAAATATAAAAATCCGTATGAATAAAATTAAATACAGCTCTCCAAATTCTCCAAATAAAAAAAACCGTTCAAACTTATACAGACATCAACCAAAGGTATGTTTGCCATACAACGTAACAAACTTCACTAAATTGTCTAATATTTTTAAAGAATACAATATTTCAACTATTCCAGTCGTCAACAAAACTTTGAAATCAATAATAAAATTAGGTAAAGACTCCACAAATAAATGGGAACAAACTAATATTGTATACAAATTTAATTGTAAAAATTGCACTGCGACTTATATTGGTGAATCTAAGAGAGCATTAAAAGTTCGTATTAATGAACACAAAAATAAAAAAAACAGTGAATCCGTAGTCTGTGAACATCAATTGGAATTCAACCATGAATTTGATTGGGAAAATACCAAGATTGTTGATTATGTCTCTGACTATCGAAAAAGATTAACATCAGAGATGATCCATATAAAATTTAATAAATTTAGTATAAATAAAAAAGAAGACATATTTACTTTGAATAGAATTTATTTTTCATTACTTAATAGATTAAATTCATGATAGCTTTCCAGCTGATGTCTATTTACATTTCAAATTCTGTGTTTACATTAACTGTTGTCAATATTTCAAGTTAACTGTTTGAATGTAATAATTTAGTAGACAAAGTGTCGTCGACTCCATGACATCACGTCATTTTATTAAGTAAATCATGACTTTTATTATAATTTTATTTTCTCGACATTACTCATCATGAGTTAAACTTCTTTTATAAAGGTAAAATTTTAACAATTTTGTGTATGTTCTGGATGTTAAGTTAATTTAATGTTTATTTTTCTTGTGTGTGACAATTTTAATATTTGGTGTTTTTTTAATTTAATAAAGCCTGATGAGGTTGGCAAACCCATAGCCAACGAAACGTCGCAACAATTTTGACACTATAAAGAGTTTTCTTCTTTATATTTGACCCTCATTGATCGTCAACCAGCATTTTTATTATAATAATATGGAGGGTGACACTACCATTTCTACATATAAATAATATATGATTCAGGTAAATTTGGATCAAAATTGGACTCCATATATCGATTATTTGCTTTTGCATATCTATTAGAGCATTGAGAGACACCACCTCTAATAGCACTTTCGATGAACAATAACATTTCAGGATCGGTCAACAATTCGAGTTCTATTTTAGTAAATTTTAACATTGCATCAAAAGCAAGTCCAGGTGCCGTGTAATAATGCAATGGATCTAAATTATATGTTTTTAAACAATGGTGTCTAAAATTTTCAAAAATATCAGATAAAAGTAGGACATCAGTTTTGAGGTAAAGATCTGAATATTCACCTAAAGTTTTCAAGTTGAAAGTTTCCCAAACTCTACGAGCATGCTGATAATCTTCATTAGAAATACTTGAATTATTTAATTTACAGAAAAAAGCCTCTTTTGGGGGTAATTGATGTTCTTCTAATTTCTCCCAATTGTCAATATAACTGTATGGAAATACACCTTTTCTAGTCAGTAAATTAAATTCATTATCATTCACACAGTGTCTTTTTGTTATTATTTTTTCATCATTATTGAGAAATAATGCTAATTTTTCAAGACTACTCGGCATAAATCGAAAAGAGTCAATAAATCGTAGCTTTACATTAGTTTTTTCAACATTTTTTGTGAAAGAAATGTATTTTTCCTTATTTATTGGTAATAAACTGACATTTCCCTCAAAACTAGTCGCTAAAGCTTTGATAAAAAAATGGGAATCATAACCTGATAAATTATGAAAAACTACTGGAATCACGTGTGAATTCTTGTAATTTATATTGCAACCCTGATGAGCAACACCGCGATATTTGCCTGTAAAGTGGCAATGATCACGGTGTTTGATATCATCAATTTTGAAAGGATTTTCACAAATGTGACAAATTTTTGCAAATTTAAATTCTTGTTTTTGTTGATTAGTTAGAGGCTCCATTGGTACTATAATTTTTAAATACTCATCTACTTTTTCAGCCAAACATTTTAGTTCATTTATGAACCACTCAATGCAGTCTTTGTCACGATAAAGTTTAATTTTAGAAATTGAATTATCGAAACTACATAGTACATTATAAGCGACACTTGTAGGAACGTGCTTTTGATAAATAGATGTATTCATGTGTGAGTCAACCACTGGCTCCAGAAGACATTCAATATCAGCATATACAACGAAAGGCACTTTTTCTTTATATTGATAGTTTTTAAATTTCAAAATATTATTTTCATGATCTGGTAAAATCACTCTACATTTATTTATATTTTGACATGTCAATATATGACTTCGAAAAGACTTTTCTGAACTAAAATGACATAGGCATCTGTCACATATTAATATTCGATGCTCATTTCTTGTGACTTGTGAACTTATTAATCTAGATAAATTTTTTATCCATGAAAAATGATAAATTGGTTTAGAAATATCAATTTCATCATCACCAATATAATCTTCTTCATTAACATCAACTAAAGTATTTTCAATCATTAAAAGATGAATTACAGGTAAATTTGATTTTTCCTGACTTATATAAAAAGGAACGATTTCTGTTGTTTTTTTAGATTTTTCATTATCTTCACCATAAATGTTTATACTTAAACTATTCATTTTTTCAAACTTTTTGATGTCAGAAAAACTGATTGGAAACTTTATGTTATCGTATTTTAACACTTCACTAAAATGAGGATGAGAACTCATTAAGCATGCATTATTTTCTACGGGATTCAATGCTGCCGTGACTGACCATAAAAAACAATAAGGATCGTTATTTTTTATATTAACCACTGCCTTTTGTGTTTGAATATACTTTGGTAAATTGTTGTACGTTGATAATCCAATTTGAAAAGGGGCATATTTATTTATATTTACTAATAAATTCATAATTTCAATTAAAGACCAACCAGAATTTTCTTCCTGAAATTCTTCAGCATTTACTAAAAGCTGATCTTTTACTTTTTCATCATACCACGCATCTAAATCTGTTGATTGAGAAATAATATCGTTCTTTGTGTTGAAATACTTTATAGCTTCATCCATTTTCCCTTCTACTAAAGTTTTAAATTTACCATATAAAATTACATTAATTTTCAAATTTGGATATTGCCTTAAAACACTGTTTATTTTTTTAATTGTTAATAACTTAGCATCCTCCAAAAAATGTTTTAAATCTATATGTGTTAAATTAACAATAGAACCCGTTTTAATTCTATTCTGAAAAGCAGTCTCTAAATCTTCCCACCTTATTCTTCTCCTTTCCTCTTGACTCGATAATGCTGTACCTCTTCCTTTCTTCCGTAGTTGGTTTATTTTAGTGTTTAATGCTTTCAGTATTCCAAGTGTAGATGTTATCCTCATCTTCTCATGCACTGACAACTTATTTTTGTTCACTTTAAAAAATTTATTTATTAAACGAATATTTCGTTTACCGAATTTCAACCATTTTTCATACAATTCGAAACTTGAATTATATTTTAATAATTGATAGGCTTCGTCCATAATCCTAATAAGTCTCTTGTAATATTCAGAATCCATGACTTTTCTTTATACAAAATACAAGTGAAAGATTCAGACTTCAATAACAAAATAATTCTTATTAACAGTGAGATGCATCTTTTTATAATGGTAAATGTTTCTATCTTCGTTTTAAACAAAGAGGGGTATTATTGTTCACATATCCCGAATGTGATTTAATGTCATAGACGTAAGATATCAGATTACTGCAGTCTAACTGGGAGATGTCATATCAATTTTATTAGCATAAACAATCCAAGCTCTAAATACGAAATCATTTCACACATACCCCACGTCTAAATTAATCAGAAAAAATTTTATCAAATTTATTACATTAAACATCCTGAGAGCGTTTAAATTAACCATATGCCTTTATTTTTCTGAGAAATATTTTTCAATATTTGTCCGTCACATGCCTTTATTTTTCTAGGAAATATTTTTTAACATTTGTCCTTTACATTCCATACGTACAGAGGTTAAACCAACTCCTAAAGTCTTTGAAATAAACGTTTCCCGAGAGAGATAACGTCCACCCCACCCCCACCCCCATTCATTAATAAACAATTTATCAAGGGTATAGTGTGACGTCATATGCTTCGAACTCCTTCTTGGAACTTCCAGACTTAGCTTGGAACAGAACCAATCGAAGCTTCTCGATGTCGGTAAATGTCGGTTACAGGAATTTGCATCTAGAACCGGCATTGTATTACTACTCTCATAGTCAATTGGTCTCGGCATTCAATTACATTTTTCTGTGGGTTAGACAATCCGGATGTTGAAGGTAAATCTGGGGGTGGTTCTGGGGGTGGTCGTTCTTGTCTAAAATCGTATTCATCGGAGTTTTCAGAATTCTCTATTTCTAATTTATCCAATTGCTCGTTATCACTTTCATTTTCTTCATTCTGAAAATTTTCTTGAGTTTCTTCTTCTTTTTCATCTTCACTTGATAAGTCAGAATTTGATTCAGAATAAATTTCTTCTTTTAATTCTTAGACTTTATTTTCTTTAAAATGCTTCTTTTTATTTTCTTTTGCCTTTTGTTTAACATCATAATCTAGATCAGAATCGGATTCGTCTTCTGATTCCATAAATTTACGTTTTTTATCAATTTCATGTGATTTATTTATAACTTTTCGTGGTCTACCTCTCTTTTTAATTGGTTCCTGTAATTTTACTTCACGAATAATTTTTCGTGGCCTTCCACGCTTCTTTATACTTTATTTAATGCTTCAACATTTCTTACTAATTTATTTTTTATATTATCTTCATTCTCATCCATATTTATATTCCTTGAATTTTTTAACTTACTCCTTGTTTGCAAAGCATAGCAGTTATCTTTATTTTTTAATAAATCTGGAATTGAATCCAGGGTATAGTTTAAAACTTGGGAAACAAATGTTTCCGGAATGTTTTTTCTTCCAATAAGTTTATAAAGAGCGTTTCCATTTTCTTCATTTCTCATTTTATTCGTTATCATATTAATTAACCTTCTATTAGTAATATTAAATAAATCTTTTTCGTTCAATTGCTCAATAGTTTCCTCGTTTTTTTCATAAATTGTTTCATTTTTTAAATCCTTAAAATCTAATTCCGTACAACATTTTTCATCATTGTCATCATCATTTTTCAATAAGTATTCTTTGTTCAATAATCGTTTAATCTTTTTACTTCCATCAATTTTTCCTTCATAAATATCATCATAATAGCGTTTTTTATTATCAATATTTTTAAATAAAGTCCCTTCGTTCAATTTTTCAGTAGTTTCTTCTTTGTTTTCATAAATTGTTTCCCTTTTCAAATCCTTAAAATCTAATTCAATGCAATATTCTTTATCATTATCATCATTTTTCAATAAATATTCTTCGTTTAATAATTGTTTAATTTCTTCAGTTTCTTCAGTTTCATCAACTTTTCCTTCATTAATATCACCATAATAACGTTTCTTATTTTCAGTATTTCTAAGTAAAGTTCCTTCGTACAATTGTTCAGTTCCCTTATAATTTTCATAAATTTTCCCTTTTTTTATATCTCCATAATTCATGCCACTTTTACACTTTTCACCCTTGTTATTTTTGAAAAAATGTTGCTCCTTTGTCGGTATTTGTTTGTTCCTTCTAAAATTACCAATATCAATATTTTCATTATCATTAATCTTATACTTAAATTTATAATAATTTCCTTGATTATCCTTATTTTTAATTAAATTTTTCCCGTTCGTTGTTTGTTCAGTTTCCCTTGGATTGTTCTCGTCAATTTTCCTTGATTGAGGTTTTTTCTCATATATTTTAAAATCTTCAGAATCATTTACAAATTTAATATTGTCAATTTCTTCTTGATTTAATTCTTCATTACGATAAAAGTTCATATGAAGTGCTTCTTCTTCATCATCATCAGTTTTTGATTCTCTTGATATATTGTCTTCTTTGTTTAATTTTACTTGGGAGGTATTTACTTCCTCGTTATCATTATCATTAATATTTTCAATATCAATAGGATTCCTTGATAAAGCATCAGCATTAACATTTGTTTTGCCTGCCTTATATGTGACATCAAAGTCGTATTCTGCCAGTTTCAATTTCCATCTTGTCACTCTTGAACAGGGATCTTTTGAATTTTGAAACCATACTAATGGCTTATGGTCGGTAACTAAGGTGAATTTTCGTCCATAAAGATAGGGGCGGAAATAAGTTACACAGTAGACAATAGCTAGGGCTTCTTTTTCGTATGTATCGTATTTTTTCTCATTCTCATTTAAAGATCGTAAAGCATAGGCTATGGGTTTATCTTTTCCAATTTTTCCTTGGGACAGAATTCCACCTATTACATATCCTGATGCATCTGTCGTTAAAATAAAAGGTTTGGAAAAATCTGGTCTTTGCAGGAGTGGTTCTTCGCACAATTTTTCCTTCAAAGTGTCAAATGCTTCTTGTTGTTTATTCGTCCAGTTAAATTTCATGTCCTTTTTTAAAAGTTGATTCAATGGTGTTGCAATTTTAGAAAATCCTTCTATAAATCTTCTGTAGTAACCGGCAAGTCCTAAAAATTGTTTTATATTTTTAGGGTTTTTGGGTATTGGAAAATGTTTTACAGCTTCCAGTTTTTGAGGGTCTGGTCTAACTCCTTCCTTGTCTATTATATGTCCTAAATAACCAACTTCTGGACGTAAAAATTCACATTTATCTGGCTGTAATTTTAGATTTTCTGCACTTAATCTTTCCATTAATTTGTTGAATTTTTCTTCGTGTTCTTCCAAAGAATTTGCGTATAAAACAATGTCATCTAGGTAGACAAATAACTCAGTTCCTTGAAGACCTGTTAAAACTAAATCCATTAATCGCTGATGGGTAGCTGGTGCATTTTTTAAACCAAATGGCATACGATCAAATTCATAATGGCCGTAAGGAGTTGAAAAAGCTGTTTTATGTGAGTCTTCCGGACTCATTTTTATTTGATGAAATCCTGAAGCGAGGTCGAATACAGAAAAATATTGAGCTGATCCTAACTGGTCCAAAATATCAATAATATTTGGTAGAGGATATGAATCTCCAATTGTTTTTTCGTTAAGTTTGCGAAAATCGAGCACCATTCGCCATTTTTTATTTCCATAAGAATCTAATTTTTTAGGTACTATCCAAACAGGTGTATTATATGGTGATTGTGAGGGTTTGATAATTTTATTATCGATCAATTCATTTACTTGGCGTGAAATCTCTTCTTTATGTATTGGAGGGAATCTATATTGTTTTGAAAAAATAGGTTGATCATCAGTTGTTGGAATGTTGTGTTGTAAAACAGTTGTTGCTCCTAAAGGTTCTCCTGGTATGTGGAATTGATCTGCATATTTTTTAATCAAATTCTCAACATGTTGTTTTTCTTCATTATTTAAATGATCCAATCTTAATAATTCTTTGATATAATTTTCTCGATTTTTATTTGTAATATTAAAAGATTGATAGCAATCTTGTACCTTTGGAATTTGACTAATGAAATCGTTGAAAACGTGTTATGAAAAATTGAATTCTCTGGTGTCTTCTAAATTTGTTTTTGTGTCAGTTTGATTTTCTTTGTGTATTGATATTTCTTCAAAATCGATCAATTTGACAGTTGGTATGGTTAACTTTTGCGGTTGTGTAATTGTGTTAAATATTTTCATATACGCTTTATTATTGTTATTAGAAACAATATAATTTCCTAAATAAACTCCGTTGCATAAATGTAGACTTGGAATAAGTCCCTGTTTTTGTTCACTGTTTTTAATTCTTACATAAAAATCTGAAATTGTTCTTGCTGGTATCAATATTGTTTCTTCTATTTCAAAAGGATAAATTTCATTATTTATTTCGAGTTGTTTTTCTGCATAATTAATTCTTGCGTTGTTGTTTTCTAAAAAATAGGGTTTTTTAATCCTTCTGCAGATAAAATTATATGAGGAATTGCATTGTTTGTACTTAAGTTCACCTTTTCAGTTTTATTGTCCATCAAATCAGGTGCATTCAATTGCTGATTCAAGCCCTCCTTTGAACACCCGTTCCAGGAAGGGCGTTGGAGTTTTCCTGTTTATTAAATTCTTGAATTTGTTGTTGTTGTTGCTGTTGTTGTTGTGGTTGTGGCAATTGTTGATTAGTATTCATCTGTTTATTACAATTTCTAGATGTGTGTCCTGGCGTATTACATGAATAACAAATAACTTCAACATTTTGACCTGGATTTGGATTCTGATTAAAATTTGGATTCTGATTTCCATTTTGATTGTGATTCATATTATAATTTGGTCTTTGGTTGAAATAAGGATTTTGATTGAAATTCCTGTTTTGGTTGATATTTTGACCTTGATTGAAATTTGAATTTGGATTAAAATTTCTGTTAAAATTCGGATTTGGATTAAAGTTTCCATTTTGATTATTTTGATTAGGATTACGATACATATTTCGATTATTCCGATTAAAGTTTGAATTTTGGTTGAATCTATTTCCTTGGGCAAAATTAGGGTGGGTTGGGAAACTTTTTACGTTTCTATAATCATTCCTACTTCCTTGTTGATTTAGACCTTGCATCTGGTATCTTTGTGAAGATCTCCCTTGAGTTCCCTGACCTTGCTTATTCCTCTCGTATTGATTATTTGGTCTGGTCCAGTTATTTCTAAACTGATTTTCTTGCAGATTTGCATTCGGTAATTGTTGAAGAATTCGAAAACAGGCTGCTGCTGTATGACCTGTTTTTTAACAAATTTGACATTTTATTGGTTCTTCTTGTGCTAAGTTAATTTTATTAGTTTTTGCAAATTCTCGATTACTATATGGTGATTTTTCAGGTTCTTGGAATAGTGAGTGTTGTTTATTTCCTCTTCTCAGTTCATTTCTTGCTGTTAAATTTCTTTCTTCTCGTATCGACCTTTCTACTATTTCGTCAAATTTATCAGCTCTTCCTATTCGTATTTCTAATTCCGGTTTTAAACCTCGAAGAAAACAATCAATCACATCTCTTTCCAGATTTCCTCTAAATTCAGCGGCTTCTTTACCATTATTATTTTGTATATGGCATTCGAGGATTTCTGCTGCAATTTCCTGTATGCGTGTTGCGTAGGATAAAACACTTTCATTTTCCCACATAATATATTCTACCTAAATCACCTTGTAGTTGGTATACAGTTTTTAAAGGGGCAAAAATTGTTTTTAATTTTGAAATAAAGTCTTCTAAATTATTGTAATAATTTCCGATTATGCATCTTCTTGCTTCTCCTGTGAGTTTGCTTCTTAATAATTTTACCAAATTTGCACCTGCATTTGGAACCATTTCTTTGGCTTCTTTGCAGGCTTCAATAAAAATAGTTAGCGGTACCTTACTTGATCCGTCGAAATAGGGAACTATCTCTAAAGCATCTCGTAAAGATACTTGTTGGTTTGTTGGTAAATTCATTTCGGTAGGTTGTGTTGGCAGATTATTATCTGGTAAAATATTAATTACTGTTTCACTGGGTGAATTATTTGTTGGATTTTTTCTATTGAGTTTTCTAGAAGTTGAATATGGATGCGAAAATTTCAATGAATCAAGAGCCTGTTCAATATTTGCAGAGTTGTTTAGCGTAATTTGATTTATTTCTTCAGGTAAATTTTCTTGGACTTGTTCCGATTCTAAAATTTGATAGTTTGATATCGCTGATTGGTTGAAAGGTTCTGGGGTTCTATTTAATTGTGACTTAATTGCAAATGGATCTACCAATTCGTATCTTTGTTGAGATGGGGCAAAAATTTTATCGTTTGATGTATCACTAGAGTTTTCTTGTGGGCACAAGGTTCTATCGCACAAGGTAGAGCTTGCTGTAACACTTTCAAATATTGATTTTTCTCTTAGTGTTATATCCCCTACTGTATCTTCAAATGATCGGTTAATTTGTGGGGTATCGTTATACTTATCTCCGGCAATAATTATACTGTTATTCGGCTTAATAAAAGTTTTTAACTTATCGAAAAATGGACTCCTTGGATTTTTTACTTCGATAATTGATTTATTTGCAGTACTTGTTTCGGGATCAAAAATACTTCCTACACTGATATCTAAAAGATCAATTTGGTTTAAGTTGCTTGACGTTTCTGAATATTGTGAATTTTTATCAGAGATTTCTCGAGTGTTTTGTTTTGGTTTGGGTGGGCCTTGCGAATTCTCTTCGATTTCTTTCGCTAAAATTGGATTATTTTTTGCTCGACTACGAGTTACAGTGCCCTTTTTACTGGTGTCTCGTGGCGGAATCGACATCACTTTTCATATTATTTTTCCTGAAAAAATTATTTACTGGTGTTTGATCCTATAAGTTTTTTCTAGTGATCTTTGACTAATTTAACTTTATTTTTCCCTAAACTACGAATTTCTACTATTTTTGGCAAACAATTTTTATGAGTATTGTACGCAACAGTGGGTTCCTATGTTTCCGTTTCAGATCCTGAATCTGATGATATATTGAAAATTTCGATATTTGAGTGATTTACCTTATCAGGGATAAAATCACTAACGTTCACTTCAGGTTCCGAATTAGAAGATATATTCAAAATTTCCATAATTGGGGATAGATTTTGTGGAATTTTATTATCGTCAGGAATAAAATCACTTAAATTCACTTCAGATTCTGAGTCAGAGGATATATTTAAAGTTTCGATAATTGGGGGTAGATATTCAGAAATTTTATTTTCGGTTAATATTGATTTAGGTTCGGGATTTTTCGATTCAGAGTTTTCTGGTTCTGGTTTGGTTACAGTTTTTTCAGTTTGCTCTTTTTCAATCTTATGGGCAGATTTTGAAATTAATTTTTCTGTCTTTTCCAACAATTGTTCGAAAAAATTTGAAAATTCGATATCGCTTTTAATTTCTTTAATTTTTATTTCTTGGGCAAATGTTTCCGGCTTAAATTTCCTTGCTCGAGGGCGTTTGAAAGTACGTTTTCGAGATGGTAAAGGCATGTGTTTTTCGTTGTTAATAAAATATAACTAAATATACTTTTACTTACAAACCGACTGAATTTTTTGTTACGTTTATTTTTATTTTAGCTATGGTTTGATTCAATTTGACTTAAATGTTTATTTTCAAAAACTCGGAAATTAAATTTTAAAAAAATTAAAATAGTGATTGAAATTTTGTTTCAAAATTATTATTATGAAATGTTTCTTTATTAATTATTACAAAGTGGAAATTCTTAACTAAAATGTGACTGACCTTGTTACTTTTAAAATCAACTGGAACTGGAAGGCTGGAGCCACTGATAATCCTTTTCTGCAACTGGTGAACTCGCGTACTCGAACGGGGAACAGAGAACAATCTCAAACACGAACAGACTCGGTATCTGGAACTACTTCAAGGTCGAAGAGACTTGGTACTAGGAACTGACACGGGAACTGACGGGTATCGGTCTTGCGACGGGAACTGACAAGTATCGGACCTTCCGGGTCAGAAGTCAAACTGGAACTGAAGAACTGCTTGCGCTCCTTAGAATCGGGCTCCTTAAATATCCTGGGGGGTTGGTCATTTCACCCTATTTTACGATTTTGTTTTTCTCGAACTCGCCCCCTTTGATATTTTCTAATTTCATTTCCTGTCAGTTTAATTCCTTTTTCTTTGAGTAGACGTGCTGTCAATCCGTGTATATGACAGGATTTATTGAATTGGCTTCAGTGTGTAAGAGAATTTCCATTTCGGTTTATTACCAATTCTGTTGCCTAATTTTGTTGGTCCCCAAATTCAATTTTCCTTTACGGCCCTTTTTATAGCATTTTTATAGTCTTATTTGTATGGTGTCTCCCACGCAGTGTTAAATAGTAGGGATCACCCTTGGAGTTTGCGTCTAGGTTTCTATCCTTTACTGAGCCTGCGTCGGAATTTTGGGACAATCGGTTGTATATTTCGGATCAATACTTCCCGCATTCCTGAAGTCTACTTGTTGCTTCTGAATGACCCTCGTAAAAATTGGGGTGCGATGACATCCCGCGGTGCATCCTCTGTTGTGTATCTCCAGTTGCGGTGAGGGTGGAGATATTGATTTCCTACTTGGCAATGCTGAATACTATTTTCTGTGTTTACATTCTTCGTTTTCTCCTACAGTATTTTGATTTTTCTCTCTGCAGATGTTTTCCAGTTGATTCACATTTTTCTTAAATAATTCAGTTACATTCACCAATGGTCAACGTCACATTTAAGTTTTACATTATATCAATATTAACATGTATTATTTTAATGAGAAAAAGGTCACAGGACGTGACACTAGTTAAGTGTCGCAAAGCTTGGCATGCTTTTTTTTCAAGACGCTAAATTTTTAAATTTCAGCCATTTCCTGTCTTACGAATTGTCTCATTCTTATTTAAAATAAAATTAAATCACATATGCTAACATCTCTACAGCTTCATTGGCATGTTCTTTGCATTGAAAAATAAATTTTGTATCACATGACTAAAAATATTTATTACTATAAAATTTGCTAGCACATATTTTTAACGTATGTATATATGCCTTTGGTTATGTTCGACATATTTCGTACAGGGAATATAGATATATTAGATACTTTATCAGATATAGCTGATTTTTTCGTCTTTTTTCATTATATTCAATCAATTTTTGTAAGTATTGAACTTCGCGGAAAAATATGAACATATGTATTCATTTTAATATGACGTGTTTTGCAGGAAAGATAAACTACCGTTTATAATAATAATATTAAAATATTTATTTTAATTACTCTACACTTAGTATTTTTTACGCGTATAATAAAGTATCTTTAAATAAAATCTGGTCTAATATTTTATTTCCAGATACGTTCATATTAATCATCACGGTACTTATTTAATCCCAAAATTTATCTTTATATCCCTTCAATCCATTCCATTTCATCCGAATTCTTCCAGTGAAATATAAATATCGAAGAAAGCACTTTTATATTTTTTTACAAAATGGATTTGTATAAGACATATAGTGTCGTTGATGTTGCATTCAAAATCCATTTAGTATTTCTTTAGCTTCCTTAATTTCAGAAAATTTAACTGAACAAGTTAAAAATATTTTATTCAGTATGAGATTTCGAATGGAATATTATCAATACTGTATAAAAGTATCACTAATTTTTTGTTCCTTTCCTTTTGTTTAGAGATTTTTTGGCACTATCAGATTAGCTAGAGGAACAAATGATCATCCTTGTACACCAACCTTCTTGCAAATATACAAGATATTAGCTGCCTTTAGCATTTTTAAACCTCCAAAGCTTGGAAATTGTAGTACTTTCGATGGCAACCCTCCACAGCCCTTAAAAACAATTTCAAAATTGAAAGAATTACATCAGTCGAATAGTAAAAGCGCAATTCAAGAAATTCGAGAAAAGTTAAAAGCAATAATCGATTGTGAAGACACTGATTTTAGTGATTTTGTAGATGGAGTAGCGCACGATTATGCATTACCAGCTGTTAGAGATTGTTTAATTTTTTACACAACTGCTCGTATAACTGCTTACATTAAACAGCACACTCAGTGTTCGACATGCGCTTAAATGCATTTTTGACTACTTCAGAAATTGATGCAGAAACGATAACTTTTTCTTGTGATCAGTTACTTGAAAGTTTGAGTAGATTTGCAAAAATAAATAAACATTTCATACATCCAAATGTTAAGTTATACAAGCTTATCACAGTTGTCGAATATCTATTTAACAAACATTGCCGGTCTATCAATTCTTTTGATCTAATTCTAGACGATTTAATTTCATCTCATGAAACAAAATTTAGTTTTCAATGCAAAGAATATGCCAATGAAGCTGTGGAGATGTTAGCATATGTGATTTAATTTTATTTTAAATATGAATGAGACAATTCGTATGACAGGAAATGACTGAGATTAAAAAATTTAGCATCTTGAAAAAAAAGCATGCCAAGCTTTGCGACACTTAACTAGTCATCATCGATCTGTACATGTTAAAAATTTAAAATATGTTAAAAATATTTACTAGCAAATTTTATAGTAATGAATATTTTTTGTTACATATACAAATTTTTAATTGAGTATATATTTCCCTTCGCATGGTTTTTTATGTTGAACACAGGGCTTAACAAAATATTTATCTTTCATTTCATTCGTTTGATGCTGGCAAATCAAAATAAGTTTATTTAAAAGCTTAAGCTTTTTATATATTTTTAAATATATTTTCAGTTATAGGGGAATAAAATAAAAAAAATTTTGTTCAGGGTCTCAAGATTTTTTCATGCGTATCCACAGTATATATTTTACGGAGTTTAATGTGTCTTTTTTTTTTATTTTGTATTAATTGATTTATGGAAAATGTGTATTTTATGTCCTAGAATCATTTTAGGAACATTTTTTCATTCCATATTGTTCAGAAACTTAATTATTTAAATTTTTTTAAATATTTGTCTATTAGTATAATGCTTTTGTAGAGCGTGCCGCGTGCAGCGCTGTTCTGGTGAGAAAACTTCGCACATACAAACTATAATCACTAAGGATGCCATCCCATGTGGGCGCTAAATGCAAAGCAGAAAACGAACAGCCAATTACAGACAAGCTTTAGATTTCTTTCTTCTCAAAGGTGTTCTGTAATTAGCAGTTCGTTTTCTGCTTTGCATTTTACGCCCACATGGGACGCCACCCTAAGGAACTGCCATTTTGTTTTTAGTCGGACAGGGCTGGTGTCATGGAGACTAGATATAAGGAGACCAATCTCTTATGGCCGTACTTCACAAAACACGAAATGATGTTCTGCCAAGTACTTAGTTAGGAAACTTCCCGATGAGGGCACGTGTGTTCCCTCAGTGCAAAATGGCGGCATCCACGGCTTATAAGCATCGTGCTTGGGCGTCGCCATTTTGCACCCAGGGAAGACACATGCCCTCATCGGGAAGTTTTGTAACTATGCACTTGGCACAACTTCATTTCGGGAATGGATATATGGAGATTGGTCTCCTTATATCTTATCATATCATCATCTATATCTTATGGAAAACTCAATCACACTACACCAGCCATGGAGACTAGATATAAGGAGACCAATATCCACATATTCATTCCCGAAATGAAGTTCTGCCAAGTACACAGTTACAAAACTTCCCGATGAGGGCATGTGTGTTCCCTGGGTGCAAAATGGCGAAGTCCAATACACGGTGCTTATAAAACGTGGATGCCGCCATTTTGCACCCAGGGAACACACGTGCCCTCATCGGGAAGTTTCCTAACTAAGGACTTGGCTGAATTTAATTTCGTGTTTTGTGAAGTACGGGCATAAGAGATTGTTCTCCTTATATCTAGTCTCCATGGAGTATTCTATGGAAAATAAAAGCATGACCGAAACAAACAACAGATGGGCGTGTGCTGTGTGTCGAGACAACTGTGGAAGATTAGCTATCCTAACTGCTCGCTAGGTGGTGCTGACCATGAAATAAATCCCAACGCATAAATAAAGAAAATATAATGTATATTTTTTCGAAATAATAAAGAATAGAATATAAACATACATTTATGATAAAATCAATAACATTCTTTTTAATAAAATTCAGAATTAATTAAACCAAACCCGATCTGATTCAAATAGATGGATTTTTTTTAATAAAAAGTCACTAGATTTAAGGTTATGAGCGAAAAATAATCATTAATTGGACCAAACTCGATCCTAATTGAACAGATGGTAATGTTTTTATATAAAATTAGTAGTTTTTAGGTTATGCGTGGAAAATCATCATTAATAGGACCACACTTGATATGATAAAAACAGATAATAATGTTTTCATAAAAAGTCACTAGATGTAAGCTTATGAGCGAAAAATCATCATTAATTGGACCAAATTCGATCGTAATTAAAGAGATGCTGATGTTTTCATATAAAATCTGTAACATAGATGTTACGGTCAGGTGGGGACAGGGGTCGCGCGGCTGCAGGGGAACCCCTGGGCCCGGGGGAAGACGAGATCCACCGAGCAACCTCGAAGGGACGAGTCTTCGCCGTTCGTTGTCGTCTGTCTTCTAGTTAAATCTATCGTCACTGGCTTGTGAGTTTGCTGTCCCGTTTTTTGGTCGTATCACCTTTCCGTCATTCGCATCAAATCAAGAGTGCTTTTCTCCGTGATTGGTTTTCGGCAGCCCCCTGCATCTCTGAGTTGAAAATTACATGAATTGTGACTGGCTGCCATGGTGGCGCTGACTGTTCATTGGGCCGACTCACACGAAAATCACATTACAAAACATAGTTTTTTAAGCTTTTCTCTGTAAATTTTCAAATTTTCGAGTTCTTGAACGGTAGTGAGATAAAGTTCGCGAGTTTAGAAACAAATTTCCAAAAGAAATGATGTAAAAAATGGTGAAAAAATGTAAAAAAGTGGTTAAAAGCAGGTCATACGATTTGCGAAAAGCATTTTAACCCAGAAGATATTCTTCAAGCGAGGTTAACCTATACACCCGATGGAGTAACAGTTTTGGGAAGAGTAAGTACCTCGAACACATTGTTTATTTTCTTAATTAGTTTAAAATAAAACATTTTATTTAATAGAGATATTAACAATTAATTTCACAATATAATAAAGTTTAATGTCTCAATATTAATTAATTGTATCTAGTTGTTCAATGAATTTTTTTTTGCACCGCAATAAATGTCTCTCAAATAAATTCAGTTACAAAAATTTTGTGTGATAGAAGTTGAAAAATAGATAAATGAAGGTAACTGAAATAAAAAATAGATGAAAAAGAATATTTTTTAAAATTCTGAATTAAAGTTAATGCGAGCCTGTTAAAATTGGATTGTGTTGAAATGGAAAAAAAATTTCTGATTTCTAACAATTTTGTTATTAAAATAAAGTTTTGAACTTTATAAAAGAATATGTTTAGATTTTTTGTTAATTTAGATTCCTTACTTTTTATAGCTCATAGTTTTACTGAATTACATAGAATTCCTAAAGTAATAGGAATTGAAAACTTAAATTTCTAATTTAAAAAAATTAAGATGGCTGATATAAAGAAGGCCAATCTTGAAAAGAAAAAGGCAGCAAAGCTGACTGAGGCCTAACTTAATAATGTGCTCACATACCAAATATTATATTTATGAGATGTTCAAAATGGATGAGAACACCGTTATTAATTACTTTTATTAGATAAACTCCAGTCAATTAAAAAATCACTTTTACTCGATGTTATTTATACAATAATCTAATTACAATTTGTTTTAAAACTATTTCACTGCTTTGAATTATAACATATTAAAATAATATATTATTAATATATTTTATAGTATAATATTAACACATTTTAGTCCAAATTCCAAACAGTATTTTTGAAATGTTTTTTTTTAAAAGGAGTTTCATTTAATTACAGTAGTAATATATAGTATATGTATTATGTTTTTTTGTTATATGTTATATTATATATGTGTTATATAATATGAAAAATTATCAAATTTTATTATAACGAGGTTAATTATTATTATTAATATTTAAATGAACGCAAAACAATAATAAAATAAAAAACATGATACAAATAATGCAATTCCCTCCAGAATTTAGAAATGAGAGTTTCTGCCTAAAGTTAATTTCTTAACCTTTTCGAAGAGAATACATTTTTGTGAAAAATATGAAGATCTTATTAGGTTATTGTCATGTATAAGAAAATGCGATAAAATAATTTTTATTAGGAGAAAATTAATTTTTTATGCTCTTTCCCATGCATTTTTTTTAATCTAGGGCCTATGAACAGTCAGCGCCGCCACCGGCGGCAGTCAACTTTCACGTAATTTTTTTCTTATGCATTTGGTGGAAAGATACAGGGGGCTGGTTTTCGGCCGTCGCGTGTGCCATGGAGATTAGATATAAGGAGACCAATCTCCATATATCCATTCCCGAAATGAAGTTCTGCCAAGTACATACTTACAAAACTTCACGATGAGGGCATGTGTGTTCCCTGGGTGCAAAATGGCGACGTCTAATACACGGTGCTTATAAACCGTGGATGCCGCCATTTTGCACTCAGGGAACACACGTGCCCTCATCGGGAAGTTTCCTAACTAAGTACTTGGCAGATCTTCATTTCGTGTTTTGTGAAGTACGGCCATCAGAGATTGGTCTCCTTATATCTAATCTCCATGTAAGCGACTTGGCAGGAGCAACGGCGCGATTTGTGCCCGGCTTGTAAGTTGGAAGTAGTGGAAAGGAGTGCGCAAGTGCGCAGTTGTCCTCTTCTTACTCACGAGAAAATGTGCGAGTGAGACGAATTTGTCAAATTGTCAAATTGATGTCCGTGAAGTTAGCACTCCGACAATGGAAAATCCAAACTTTTTTGGTGAAATCGTTTGGTGGTTGTTTGGTGGTCGTTAGGTGGTAGTTTTCAACGTTTGGTGGTCAAAATTACAAAAACTACAGAATTTTTAGTGTTGGAGTGCTAACTTCACGCTGCACTCCACATGTTAATATTTTTCAAAATTTCTTTTTGTAATCGTTTTGTCACGTCCCGCGACGCATTAGAATGTACTATAGGCATAGGCTAGGTCTAGAGAGAAATCTGGGGAAATTACTAAAAGAGAGAGAAAACCACCTATTGAAAAGAGAGGTATAACTACGTCACACGCAGCGGGAGACTGCGCAACGCGTGACGTCACCAAAAAATATAATATAAAAAGGACACGCCGCCAAGGGAAAACTAGTCTTGTGAGCAAAATTAAGTGCGGGAAATTTCTAAAATCTTAAAAGGATTCACAGCGTGAGATACGTGTTTAGTTCAGTTTTCCGAAGAAACGTGTCGTAAATTCTCTGATTGTACTTTCAATCTTTGAAAGGATCTTAGAGTCAGTGTAGAGTGAAATAACTATTCTTGTCCTCCTCACACCAGTGGGATATTTGTTTCTGTCTTCCTCACACCAGTGGGATACCTATTGCTGTCTTCGTCGCACCAGTGGAAGAATCTTTCTCTCTCCCTCACACCTGTGAGGATCATTCATAAAAAAGGGACTATTCACAACTCAACAAAGGTACCGAAAATTCTCTCTATTCTTTACCTATTCCCTGTGCCATTGTTTGAATCATTGTAAAATTTTAACCTTGTTTATATCAGTGTTAATTTAAATAAATTCAATTTGTATTACTTTACTAATCATTGTGTACTTTTCATTGACTTATCCTCATCCCTAAGAGAGGATCATTCGATCCTAACTTAAAACGAGGAATCTTCGATCAAAGTAAGTATTTACGTACTTGTGACGTAACATACTTCCTTTTTTCTGGTGCATCGGCCGGGAAACACAAGTCAATTGAAATTGAACACATTGGTTCTTAATAATAAATAAATAAATAAATAAATGATTATGAAATATTATTTCAACTTTAAAACTTAAAATTTCAATAAAATAGATTTGTTAGATCACAAAGGGATTTGACCTTGAGGCTAACCTTAATGATTTAATAATCAGATCATTTCTTTGAAATTTTATAATTTATATAAATTGTTTAAAAATAAAATAACTTTGAAAAATCACGCAGGGATCTGACCTCGAGGCGAACCTAAGTGATTAAGTAACTTATCTTATTTAAAAAGATATTCTAATTTGTTAACCAAGTTTTGATTTAAGTTAAAACAAACATAAAAAACAGAATATTTTTATTTGCAAAAAAAAATTTTTGTCCAAAGATTTGCACTTAAGTTAACTTTTCCAATATAATAAAAATAATTTATGAATATTTCGAATGATCATTATTATAAACAAATTTGTTTAATTGTTATAAACAATTTATAAATAAATAAAATAAATTATTTTAATTTTACATAAAGGGCACATGCAGTTGGTAAAGAAAAATATTTTATTATTATAAGAAATTTATTATTAAAAATTATAAATTTACAAACAATTGAGCGATTATTTATTTAATTTGAATATTTGAAATAATTATATTTTTATATCATTATTTTATTTTCAAATGACGAAATACAAATTTCATTTCAAATTATATTGTTATTAAAAATAAATAAACAAATTAAAAATAAATTTTACTAATCTCATTTTATTTTTCTTAAAAAACAAATTTTATATATAGTTTTTTTATTGTTATAAACAAATTTAAAATAACAATAAACAATCAACGCTCAATACAAAATATTGTAAATTTATAATGACTCAATGTCAAAACCAAATATCCCTTTAGAATCTACCCCGAAAGTTATAACACGTAGTCAAGCTAAACACGATAGTCAGCTTTCAAAAATAGTAGATTTGAATCAAAAGGGTAATTTAAAAATAAAACCAATTAGAAATAGAGAATATTCAACTGATAATAAATGCCAAAATATCCCTGATCCAATCCCTACAGAACAAGAATTAGATAACACTCTTAAGTTAGATGATTCAAGTTTAGACAAGACTCTAATTAATAATCAAAATATATCACGTGAAAATTCAGAAAAAACTAGCGGGTTTCATTCAAGTTTCTGTCCAGATTCAAGCATTGTAACAGGATCCAGTAATCAAGATCAAACTCTAACGAATGAATTATCTTATTTTGACGAATTCAATTTGCTAAGCTCAACAGTAATAACAGTAGATAATAAAACTTTGAAAGAAAGATTGGAAACCTCATTGGCACGCGAATCTATAATTAGTAACAACGATAGCGACGACGACAAAAGCGACACAGAAGCCATAAATCAGGATAATCCCGTAAGAGTAAATAACGAAGAGATGGCCGTGGTCATACCCAACAGCCAGCAGGTATCCTTACGCGACGCGCTAGAGGTGGTCCCATTGTTTGACGGAAGTAACCTCCCATTGTCACATTTTATTGAGGGTTGCATGGAGGCAAAGGCAATGCTACCGACACCTGCAGCTCAAGAAAACCTCGCAAGGCTATTAAGAGGTAAATTAACTGGAGAAGCCAGAAAATGCATTTTTGGTTCTACTTATACAACAATAGAAGAATTGATAGAAAAATTGAAAAGAGTATATGCCCCTGCGAAAAGCGTGTACCAGTTACAGGGAGAATTAGGTAATACATTTATGTGGGAAAGAGAAAATGTACTTTCCTATGCTGCTAGGATAAAAGAAATTGCCGACAAAATCGAAGATGCTCACAGGCTCAATAATAATGGTCAGGTAGATAATAATTTTAAAGTAAACCTTGAAAAAGACGTAATTCAATGTTTTATACGCGGTTTGCGTCCTGAGTTAGAAATTCGTGTTGAAGAAAAGGATACTTTTAAAGAAGTTATTAGCGACAGTATTGATATAGAACGAAGATTAGCTGCAAATTCCGCACTACGAAGAAATAAAAATATGGATTATTCAAAAAGTGACGAATCATCTAATAATAAAAATAACAAAACAACCCGATTTAACGTAGCACTTGAAAACAAAACTATTTGTTTAATTTGTAAAAAACCAGGTCACACAACTGAAAAATGTTTTCATTTAAGTAAAGCTCAAGATGCAGTTTTTAATAATAAACAAAAAAATTTTTTGTTGCGTCCTAACCAACAAGGATATAGTAATTTCAATGGTCAAAGAAGTAATAATAATAATAATTTTGCAAGAAACAATTACAATAATTTTTCGAATAACAATTTTTTAAGAAATAAAAATCATAATTTTAATAACAATAACAATAATAATTTGCAAAATAAAAATAATAATAATGTTTTACAACAAAGACACAACAATAATAACAATTTTCCTAGAAATTTTTACAATAATAACAATAATGTTAATAATAATAATAGACAATGGAATCCAGGACAGTATCAAAACTTTAACTTAGGACAGTCTCAAAATCGAAATAAACCATATGAATATAGGTTTTTACAAAATAATAATAATCAACAAAATTCAAATTATACTGAAGTAGTTTGCAATTATTGTAAAAAACCCGGTCATTTAGTACGAGACTGCAAGATACGACCAAATAGCCAATCACAAACAGCTCATCAGGAAAACTCCAAAGCTCTCCCCAGTACGGGTGCACTGAGGAAAGCATAAATCGAGAACCACTGGCATCCACTTCTAACGATCATACAACAACAACAATAAATATTTCAAACTCTACTTCAATTCCATCAATTATAATATCAACGGAAGGTTTAAAAAACCCAACACACATGATGATTGATACTGGTGCTGCTCGAAATTTAATTAAACAAAAGGTTCTCAACCCTGAAGTACCAATAAATAGCCAAAACGTATTAAAACTTACAGGAATTAATGATTTACCACTTTACACATTAGGACAAGTAAAAATAAACATTTTTGGTTACCCAACAATATTTAACATTATTCCGAATGAAGTCCCAGTAGAAGAAGATGGAGTATTGGGATCAGAATTTTTTCAAGATAATAGAGTGAATATAAACTATACTTCAAAATGCTTAGAAATTGAGAACCACTGTTACCCTTTTAAATCTACCAATACATTTACTATTCCAGCTCGAACAGTTACAACATTTTATGTTAATATAAAAAATACAGAAAAGAGTGAAGGGTATGTACCTCGATTACATATCCAAGATGGCGTCTACGTAGGTGACGCAGTTGTAAAAAATCACAGAGGAAAAGCTTATTTAAAATTTGCAAACACAAATGAAATCCCAATTACATTATCCGTCCCATTAGTTAATTTAGAAGACTTTGAAGAACAAGAATGCTATAAACAAATTGAAAATTTAATTAATTTCAAACAAACAAATAACGAAGATTTATCAAGTAAAATATTAAATAACTTTTTAAAAACTGACAATTCTCTAATTAACTCATGCAAATTTTATAATGTAACAGACGAAGACAGAGTAGAATGTATTAAAAAACTTCTTCGATTAGACCATTTAAATCAAGATGAATATGAACATGTAGAAAAATTAATTAAAAATAATGCAGACAGATTTCAAATCCCAGGAGAACCACTTGAAGCTACTAATGTATTACAACATTCAATTCCAACTGTAGATGACGCTCCAATTTTTTCAAGACAATATAGATTTCCCCCAGTTCACAAGGAAGAAATTACAAGACAAGTCGATGAATTATTAATAAATAAAATAATCAAGCCCTCACAATCACCATATAACACTCCAGTGTGGATAGTTCCTAAAAAACCTGATTCTCAAGGAAAAATAAAATGGAGAATGGTTCTTGATTTTCGTAAATTAAATGAAAAAACAATTGGCGATTCGTATCCTTTACCTAATATAAACGATATACTTGATTCTCTAGGATAAGCAAAATATTTTTCAGTGTTTGATTTAGCTACCGGTTTTCACCATATAAAAATGGATCCAAAAGACACGCATAAAACCGCGTTTTCTACACCTCACGGTCATTACGAATTCGATAGAATGCCTTTCGGTTTAAAAACTGCACCTGCCACATTTCAAAGATTAATGGATTTAACATTAACTGGATTAATAGGAACGGAACTTTTTGTATATCTCGATGACATAGTTATATATGCAAATACTCTAGAAGAGCACGAAATTAAATTTAACAATTTAGCAGAAAGACTTAGAAAAGCAAATCTTCACTTACAACCAGACAAATGCGAATTTTTACGACCTGAAGTAGGATATTTAGGTCATATAATTGATAAAAATGGAGTACGTCCAGATCCAAAAAAGATAATAGCTGTAAAAAACTTTCCAGTCCCAAAAACACAGAAAAATGTTAAACAATTTTTAGGCTTAGCAGGATATTATAGACGATTTATTGATGGATTTTCAAAAATTGCAAGTCCTTTAAATCAACTTCTGAAAAAAGATACACCTTTTAATTGGACAGAAAAACAACAAGCAGCTTTCGAAATTTTAAAAGCAAAATTATGTGAAGAACCACTTTTACAACGACCTGATTTTTCTCAACCTTTTATACTCACAACAGATGCCTCAGGATTTGCAATAGGAGGTATTTTATCACAAGGTAAAATAGGTAAAGATAAGCCAATAGCATATGCTTCACGTAGTCTAAGTGATACTGAGAAAAAATATGATACATATGAGAAAGAAGCTCTTGCTATAATATTTTGTGTAACTCATTTTCGTCCTTATTTGTATGGGAGAAAATTTACTTTAGTGACTGATCACAAACCTCTAGTTTGGTTTCAAAATTCTAAAGACCCTTGTTCACGAGTTTCACGTTGGAGACTGAAACTCGCAGAATATGATTTTGATGTAATTTACAAAGCAGGAAAAATGAATGTAAATGCAGACGCTCTCTCAAGAAACCCTATTGATGATAACAAAGAGAAATCAAGATATTTACAAGTTGACGCCAATGATACTTTTATGACTTCCCAAGAAAAAATGTTTTCAAAGAAAACTTTTACAAGAAAAAAACAAGAAAACTCTAAAAATGAGGTAAGACCTTCAAAACAAAGAAACTTGAATCCAGAAATCGTACCAGACGACGTAGATCGTTTTAGCGAAATTTCGGAAGCCCAAATATTAAATATCGACTCAAAAATCCCAGAATATTTCCAGGAATTTCTTAGTGAAGAATTATTTAGTGAGATTGGTAAGAATATTTTAAAATACACAAATTTATTCAAAAATATGGCTTCAAGACTTATTTTTATGACAATATTTTTATTAAGTCCAGTGTTTTCCAAAAAATACGAAAATTTATCATGGAAAACTATTACTACGAGAGCTCAAAAGAGAATAGAGCAAGAAAAAGCAAAAAATTTGAATCGAAACGAAACTCAAGAAAAATTAGACGAAAATTTTTCTTCTAAACCTCTTATGAAAAAACCACGAGGTAGGCCAAGAAAAAATTTGAAAAATATTCCCTCTCAAACAAAAAGAAAGAGAGGTAGGCCAAGAAAACAAATGTTTGAAAACGAATTACCAGAAATAAATGTGCAAAAGGGAAGCCGAACAAAAGTAGAATCAGATTCCGACTCTGATCCTGATTATTTAGATTATTTGAAACAAACTCAAGCCAAAAATAAAAAGAAGAAGAATGCCAAGAAGCCAAAAAATATTAATGAATTTGAAAGTGAAGAAAGTGAGAATTATTTTTCAACCTCAGAAGATGAAATCAACGACATTGAAACCTCACACGAAGGAAATGATGGAGAAAATTATGAAGAAAATTGGGAAGAGAATTTTGAAGATGATCTTGAAGACGATTTTGAAAAGAATTTCGAACAGAATTTTGAAGAAAATTTTGAAGACAATCTTGAGGAAAATTTTGATGAGAAGTTTGAAGAAAACCAAGAAGAAAAATTGGAAGAAGAATTTGAAGAGCCTTATTTTGAAGAAAATTTGAGATTAAACCGAAGATCTCAAATAAATTGTGAAAAAATCGATAAAGATCATGATAATTATAATCGTCCACCCCCAGAACCTCCTCCTATAAACTCTCAAACAGAAAAAATTATAACAAAGAAAAATTTAGTTGAATGTCGCGATCAATTAACTATGCGAAAAGATAATTATGCATATTTTGTTACAACAAATGGAACTCCTCGCGACAACGGATCAAAAATTTTAGAAAAACGTGAAACTTTACCAAAATTTAAAAATTTACAAAAGGGGATAGCAAAAGAGATTAAAAAAGGAAACTACTACCATTTTGCACTTCCAATTGAAGAAGAAACTAAAGATAATTTATCTGAAACTTTAAATAATATAAAATTATCAATTCATTCATTACATGAATTATCTCAAAAATTTAAATTACGATCTATTAGTATATCAAAAACTTCCAGAATTAATCATATACCTTGGGAAGAAGTGAAATCAATTTTCGATTCAATTTTTTAAAACTCAACTACAAAAATTATAGTTTGCAATGGAATAACGCAATATCTAACAAAGGAACAACGAACTCATTTAAGTGAAGAAGCTCATTCTTCAGCATTAGGAGGCCTTAAAGGCGTTACAAAAAATAATAGCCGAATTCGCTAAAAATTTTTTGGGAAAATATGAAAGTAGACATTCAAAAATATATTCAAGGCTGTTTACAATGTCAACTGAAAAAATTAATCAGAGTCAAAACAAAAAACCCTATGGTAATCACTGACACACCCACTACTGCTTTTGAAAAAATATCAATGGACATTGTTGGTCCACTACCTGAAACAAAATCTGGTAACTTATATATTCTAACGATACAAGACAATTTTACCAAATATTCTTTAGCAATACCTCTTCCTAATCACCAAGCTAGTACGATAGCAGATGCTTTCGTGAAAAAATTTATTTGCATATTTGGATCACCGAAAGGAGTACTTACTGACCAAGGCAGAGATTTTTTAAGTAATTTATTAAAAAGATTGGCAAAACGTTTTAGAATTAAACAATTTCGTACCACAGCATTTCACCCTCAATCAAACGGGTCATTAGAACGTTCACATCATGTTTTAGGAGAATATCTCAAACAATTTGTTGCAAAAAATTCAGAATGGGATGATTGGCTTGAACTAGCAATGTTCTCATATAATACTAGTGTACATGAAGGCACAAAATGCACACCCTATGAATTGGTTTTTGGTAAACTAGCTCGTGAACCTTCCAGTGAACCTTTATCACAACAAGAAAAATTACAAACATATGACGATTATTTAATTAATTTCGTAACACAACTACATGAAATGCGAACACAAGCAAGAGAAAATCTTATTTCAGCAAAAGAAAAATCGAAATTATATTATGACAAAAAAATAAGTCCTTTAGAAGTAAAAATTGGAGATTACGTGTTTTTATTAAAAGGAGGAAAAATTAAAAAACTTGACAGCCATTATACAGGGCCTTATGAAATATTGGAAGTGTTAGGAAAAGGGAATGTCAAAATAAGCTATAAAGGCAAACCTACTGTTGTCCACATTAATAGACTAAAACGCTCACATGTGCAAGTACAAAAGTAAATAAATAAAAATAGAAACAAAATATCTGTACCTTAATAATAAAAAAAAAATATATATATATATTTATATATATACATATACAACTTAAATAAGATATAGAAATTTTATTTTGTCGATAAATAGTAAAAGTATAAAAAATAAAATTTTTTTTTTTGGTTATGAAAATATATGTTTTATATATAAAATAAAAAATATATATAAAACAAAATAAAAATGAATTTTCAGACATAACACATTATTCCAGATATAATGGAACAAATTTATCGCAAACGCATAGATGATCTCATTGAAATACTTCCCTGTTTTATCGACATGGTAGCTCTCTGGCCATACTTAATTCAAACTGGAATTTTTAAGAAAGACGACTGCAATATCCCCACATGGAACAGAAATCTAAACAATCCAGAAATAATAAAAGACATTTTTTCAACAATCAAAACAAGAGGACCGGACGCATACAAAAATTTAATTCTCAGTTTACGGCTATCAAATCACATTGTCATAGCCGACATGTTGGATATAATGAACTAGGAACGCAAAATACAAAAAGTAAATCAATAACTTCAAAAATATACATATTTAATGATACAACATTTTTTTACTCTTATATTACAAATGAAAATAAGCTGCTAATTGAAACCTTCTTTTTCCAGAGATGGGATTACGAGGCTTCCTTTTGGCACTGCTCACTTGCAACTTCAACTATATAACAACAGTCTACGCCATCATAGGATTCGATTGCGGTTCAAATCAATCAAATATTACGACATTATCTTTACTAGAGGTAGGAGAATGTGATCTACCTCGATCTCAAGTACATGTTGAAAGAACTTATATACAACTTTTACAATTAACTGGATTTTCAAATACAAAAGTAATACAATGCAAAATAGAAATTCGACGCGCCATCTCTCATTGTGGTATGCATTCTCACAGTTCCATAGTAGCAAATGGCCACAGTGAATATATACATGATGTTACACGAGATCAATGTAATCAAATGCACACAATAGGAACATTTTTAGTAACCCCTTCTCTTCAGATATCAAAGTTAAAAGTAAATGAAACTTCATTTCATAGCGTTACTTTAGCAGGTTCTGTAACACCTAATGGAGACTGTACTGGTACACAATTTTCTGACCCATACGGAACATGGAATAATGTCGTAGTCCAAGCAATATTCAAAATAACTTTACAAGAACATTACGCGACTATTCATTTAAATTCAAATAAAATTCAATTAGGATCTGGAATAATATGCACACTTTCAGACACATTCTGTACTGACGTAGAATATGGACAAACATTCTGGGATACATTACCTAATGACGTATGTAATTTTAACAAATATGAAATTATTTATGAAGGACCAGCAAATAAGACCTATGACAACACGACAGACAATTCTGAAACCTTTTATTCTTTAACGACTGAGGATATAACTTTCGTACTAGCTGAAAAAACAAGAAAACCAGTTTGCAGTTACGTTTTAATACAAACCGAACATCCAAAATTATTAATTTTTGAAACCAGACCTGGGAATTCATTTTTAGAAAATAAACATTTAAAAGTTCAAAATATGGACATTTTCACATACGTCAATTCTAAATTTATATATGTAGAACGACACATACGCACTGAAGTAAATAGACTTTATCACGATGTTCTTACTCAACGATGCATTCTTGAACAGCAAGTTTTTAGAAATACATTAACCTTAGCAACCCAATCACCAGACGAATTTGCATATCATTTAATGAAAGGCCCAGGATATATGTCAGTAATTGCAGGAGAAGTAGTACATATCGTAAAATGTATACCGGTTGAAGTAAAATATCGCAAAACTGAAGAATGTTATCTACAACTACCAATATTTAGAGGAAATCAATCCTTTTTCCTTTCTCCACGAACTCATATATTAACAAAATCAGGTATCCAAACAAATTGCAATTCTTTCCTTCCACCAATGTACCTTTTTGGAGAAACCTGGTACAAATTACTTCCAAATCCTGTCGAATCCATAGCACCAACTATAGTTAAACCTCTCACAAAAGCAACCTGGAAATACACAAATCCTTCATCCTTAGCAACAAGTGGCATTTATTCTCAATCTGATCTTGATAAACTGCGAGATCATATTATGTTTCCAGCAGAAAAACCAATGATTCTAAATTCTTTAGCTAGAGAAATAACAGGACATCCAACTATTAATCAAGGAATATCATTAACGAATTTATTTAATGAAGATGTAATTGATAAAATTGCTGCATCCGCATGGGGTAGATTTTGGACAATTTTTACAAGTTTTGGAACTACTAGTGCAGGCCTAATTGGATTAATAATAATAATTAGAGGGATTAAATTGATAGCTGATACCATTATTCATGGATATGCGCTACACAGATTATTTGGATGGTCTCTCCATCTACTAGGCGCCTTCTGGGATTCGGTCACTAACCTCTTATTACACTTAGGTACCCATCGACCTTCTGGACCTCCTGCTGAGAGTCATCAAGAACTGCTAACAGCTTCAGCACCACAAAGCTCGAAAGAGGCACCTAAAAGTCCATCGTATTACGCAAACACTACTTCAGGTAAAGATCACAATAATACAAACACAACTCTTTATCCTCACTCTGAATTAAAAGAAGAACTTAATAGAACCCACTACTCTATCCAAATCTAACATCTTCAGAATGTCGCATGTTCCTTTTACAACCTTACTAAACAAAATTATTCAACAAAGAGGAGATCCACTCCTGATTTATGAGATACTCATTGAACAAACCAATAATAATGAATGTCTATTTCACGTTAATTTACAATATAAAAATTATATAATAATGAATAGTGGCAAAGATAAAGAAAATGTAAAGCAAAAGGTAGCACAAAATTTATATAATGCCTTAATTAATGAATCAAAGGAAACAAATCAAAACGTCCAACCAAACTCTATTAGTAAAAATTGCAAAAAATTAAACGAAATTTGCACTGAAAATAAATTTGAGTATCCAAAATATACAGTATTACGAATAATAACCTCATCAAAAGACTCAACATACATAGCAATTTGTTTCATTAATAACATTAAACAAATAGGAATAGCAAACTCAATAAAAACAGCTAAGGATTTTGCTGCCATAAAAGTTATTAATTCTCTTTCGCATAAAGACGAGAAATGTGAACTACGTTTGATAAACTCACTAGAACATTTGCATGTAACAATTCAAGAATCATCTATAAACGATCCAAAACCTTCAACGAGTAGCCAAATAACAAAACCTATTACTTCAAATAACAATCGTGATAAAAATACAAATTCATATAAAATGAAAACAAATAATAATCATACTGCATCATCTTTCTCTACGAAAAGCTTTAAAAAATGTTTTAAATGCGGATATAGACCTCCCAACCAGTACAATAAATTCTAATATAAACATTCCATACCGATTCAGGAAATCAACTGCAATGGAGCATTACTACGACGAGCCTACACACGTACCAAGTTACCCAAAAAAGAAATACAGAACAGACTCCATGGGATTTTTAAATCATGTAGAAATTTTAAGAAACTTCACGATAAAATATGGACTGCCGTTACCGCAATATACAGTCTATCCTGATCCGAATTCGAAAACAAACTCATTTTTTCTCGCACAAATTAATATAAATGAACATTTCGTTATACAAGCCGGCCCTACTAGTGAATTAGCAGAAAATAGAGCAGCTTTAAAATTATTATTGCTACTAATAAGATCATACGATCTCTGCGACGAAAAATTTTATAATAATGATGATAAAAAAAGGCAAAAAACCAAAAATCAAAGTATTCAAACCGATCCAAGACCAAAATTAATACCTTGGGAAAATTCCTGTAGATTTTGTAACACTCAAATGCATGCTACAAAAGAGTGCCGTAAACGAAATATTTTTAAAGTAGACAAATCAACCCAATTTCCCCCTCCAGTTCCACCAAGAAACTCCTCAACATTTAGTAGACTTTTTTCCCCCTTTCTCCAAAAAACTTCTAGACCTAAATCCAACCATATGTAAACATCCTATTTTATCCAATATTAATCCTACTTTTCTTTTTCAGCCTTCCGAGAAGCCTAATGAATTTCCTTAATCAACTAGCATCCAGAGTGTATTTAATTTTAATTCCACTCCTTTTCTCCAAAGCAGAAAAATACTTCATAGACTCACAATTTTCTCATTCTTCAGGGATTTATTTTGAACCAATTTCAAAAGTTCGTCTTTTTTCTGAAAAATATCATTTTATATCGTATATCGATATCTTTCAGCCATACGTACTTAAATACAAAATAATAGATTTCTCACATAAATTATGTGAATATTGCATACTCTCAAATATTGCCAATAATTGTAATTTATACGATCATCAGACACAACTTGATTTTATAGAACAACGCATCAACTATTTTCTTGAAGAAATATCATTTATATCTAGACAAGCTCGTAATATCACGAATATTTCTAACACTAATGATCCATTCTTGCAACAGATACAAAAAGTACTTTTAGAATTAAGAATGAGAAATGAAACCTCCCTTTACTGGCCGAAAGAAAATTTATTTCTACTTCCTAATCCATTTTTCCAAAAAGTTACAAATCTTTCTTCAAAACTTGACAACATTATGACCTACAAAAAATGGCATAATTCTCAAAAAGATCCAAATATTCACCTAGATCGAATATTAGCAGCAAATTGGCTTAAAGACCTGCATGAAATTTCTCAATCTTTTCTTTTACTCCTTGACCAACTTACAGAAGCTATTACTCATGCCGCAACTAATTTATGGCACCCTATGCTACTTCCTGATACCTTCTTAGACTTCAAATCCAACAAAGAAGACCCACACCTTTCAACATCCCTTTTTTCTATGGTCCTTCCATTTTTCTAAAATACAATACTTCTTATTCGATAAGTACTTGATTTTTATTATGACTATACCAATCCCATCTGCTGAAGAATTTCAATTATTTAAACCACATCCAATTCCAATACATCTCGATTTTAATACTGACGTAATTTCCTCTATTTACATAAAACCTCAAAATTCTTATCTCGCTATTTCTTCAAATAACCAATCATACTTTATAACAAATGAAAATTTCCTCAATGCATGTTATCAAAATGGATTCCAAACATTTTGTCACCCACCAAGATCTATATCTAACATCGATAACAATCCTATTTGTGAAACATCAATGTTTCTAAATTCAGAACCATACAAGTGTAAAATATTCATCAGTTTTAGTGAATATCCCTTTCTAACACCATTGCAATTTCATCATGGATGGCTATACTCAACAATTTTCCCCCGACAAATTTTCTTATCATGTCGAAAAAACTCTAAGACCTTAATCACACTCCAAGGAATAGGAATTTTGCAAACAAAATCAGGTTGCAATCTAGATTCATCTACTCCATATTACCATCTTCAAAACCATTTGAATATAATGGATAATTCAATTCCAGTCAGCAAATCAACTACTTCCCTTGCTATAATTTCACCATTCTTATATAATATTTCCATTCAAGAGCCTCACTTACTAAAAAAGGTATTACTTCTTCTTCAGCAAAAAGAAGACAGGCCATTATCAATCTTCGAAAACCATGTCTTTATCCTTACAAAATATGCAAACATTCAAAAAATCATTCCATCAATTTTTATTTCTAGTGCACATAAATTAACATTAGCACTAATCTTTATCACTTTACTTATGATTACAATTTTAGGATTATTACTATTGAAAATTCAAAAAATATCTAAAAAAATAAACAAAACGCCAACACGTATAGAACTTATACAAAAAACTCCTTTAAGCTCAGTGACAAAACCTTTACTGACCGACTTGACGTTTAACTTTTGACCTTTCCTTTATTCCATCTTTCACCCTTTTCTTTAATAGACTTAAAGTCAATTCACAAAATTTTCAGATACAGGTACATTCCGTCCTTACCTTTCTCAAAACCACGTGCATGAACGTCCTATACCGTCAGAAGGACAGTTTTTGTACCCACGTCTTTAATGTTTCTTACTAAAGGAAAAACAAACTGTAATATAAAAGTTGTTTTTCTGACGGAAAGTAAAATACCTTTAGCAAAATCTTTTACCTTGCATGATTAGAAAATATATTCAAAAAGTTATTTTTCATTCTCCTTATCAGACCTTAATAAAATAAATCTATTCTACAATTTGTAGAAAATGATACCAACTCCAAGTGAACCTATTGTTAACCATCTTGGACCAGTAGACGGTGTATGTCCGCAAGACTATCCGATAGCATACGCGCACTTATTACAGAGTTATTGCTTCGAATTAGAACCCTCAACATTGTTTTTATATTATAATCACCAAACCACAAAAAGATATTGCCAATTCTGTTTCGAGAAATTAGATCAGGAAACTCAAAATAACTGTGAATTTTTTACATCATGGCATTCCATTTGTAAATTGGAATGCATATATATGAATTGTTACGGTTGTCAAGAACTATTAATTACTCCGCGAAAAAGAGCAGCTGATTGTAGAGAATGTATCGAACAATATTTAAATTATAAATTCGAAATTAGTCAAGGAAACGAAGTTCTAGTAGAAAATACCCCTGCATGATTATACATATCTACCTTCCACGCATGTAATCACGCATGAAAAATTTTGTTAAATTTAATAAAATCCTTAATACTAAAAAATTGTAAATTTTACAAATATTTCAAATTCCTTAAATATTGTAAATTTCCCCAACAGAAAAATGCTGCCCCAAGAAATCGAAACAATCGAAGCAGAAGAAGTTCGAGCAAGCGAGCAGGATGTTCAGCCGTATTTTGAAAATCAATTATGGTCAGAATACTGCTGCACAACCCTGGTCGAGAATTTTTACATGAATGTTCTCGAAAAAAAACTTGTTTGCGAGGATTGTTGGATGACAGAACTCAGCTTTTTCGAAACCGAAGTAACATTACCCGTCCGAATAGACCACATAGTTACTAAAGACTTATATTGTACATTAAAACTATCTAGCCTCGACTGCTCCATTTGCAATACACAAATTTTTTACATGCGGCAAAGAGCAGATTTATGTGTAACTTGTGCCGAACGTGTAATTCATTTATACCAACAAGAAGCACTGTATAACGACGTCGATTCCGAAGCATCGACTATTATTTATAACAACGACGAATAAAAATAATAAATCAAAACATATTTTTTATTATTCTTTTTTCTAAATATAAACAATATCTATTAGTAACTTTTGTTAAAAAATTTTCCCTTTTAATTTTTATTCGTTGTTTAAAATCATATTTCATATACACCACTACTTCTTCCTTAACCGCTATAATGTAACGACAAACCTTAATAAATTAAAATATTCTAAAAAACGGACCACTGTTTTCTCTGCATGAAATATCTCTTTGAGTTAGGAAACGCGGAAAGTGAATATATCAACAAACACAAAATTATTACAAAAAAAAACTAACTAACTTTAGAATTTCAATAAATTCAATCATCAACTCAAACAGGTAATTCTTTTGCAGATCAAAAACAATGGCCTTGCAGACAAGAGACCTATCGAAAGGCACTGCTGTACAAGTTTTAAACGAGATAAGCATTGAGTATGATTTCTCCGAACCTTCATATATTGTAAAATCGCTTGGAAAACACCAAGAACTGCCACCATTCCAAGCAACTTGCGAAATCTTTAAAAATAAAATAACTTTCTCTTGTATTGGGCAACCAGCCCCTCAAAAAAAGTCTGCAAAGCAAAATGCAGCATCTAAACTCTTGGAAATGCTTTCCACAAGATATGTATTTTTAGAAGAAATGAAAGAAAAAAGCTTAATCCCAGAAACGAGAATTTTCAAAATAACTGATGAAATCAGTAAAGAAACCTTACAAAAATGGACCAACTCTTGTGAAAGGTGTTTTCAAAGAGGGCATTTAGCTCATAACTGCCGCAATCCTTTACGTAATAGAAAATATAAAAATAATTCTTAAAAATCTACATTATGAAATTACGTTACAGTTTTATATATTATTATATTACATGATATTTATAATTTACGAATATGAAATAAAAATTATTGATGTATTTAGTTATATAAGAAAAAATCATATGTAACCTTATGTTAAGTTCATACTATTTCAAAAAAAAACTATGTAATTATTTATAACAAAAAAAAATTTTAATATTTAGATAATATAAATTTTTATGACATCAAAAAAAAAAATCGATATTGGAATCAAATAGTCAAATGCAAAAAATACAAATTGTAAAAGAGACCCCGAAATGAATGTTGGTTATTACGTCAGAAATAGAAATTCAATGTATCTTCAAAAACATTAACGAATGTATTCTTCTTCCGAAGATTCGATCGCGGATGCTTCACCCCCGCGCTCGAACTAGGGGGGGAGGTGTCACGTCCCGCGACGCATTAGAATGTACTATAGGCATAGGCTAGGTCTAGAGAGAAATCTGGGGAAATTACTAAAAGAGAGAGAAAACCACCTATTGAAAAGAGAGGTATAACTACGTCACACGCAGCGGGAGACTGCGCAACGCGTGACGTCACCAAAAAATATAATATAAAAAGGACACGCCGCCAAGGGAAAACTAGTCTTGTGAGCAAAATTAAGTGCGGGAAATTTCTAAAATCTTAAAAGGATTCACAGCGTGAGATACGTGTTTAGTTCAGTTTTCCGAAGAAACGTGTCGTAAATTCTCTGATTGTACTTTCAATCTTTGAAAGGATCTTAGAGTCAGTGTAGAGTGAAATAACTATTCTTGTCCTCCTCACACCAGTGGGATATTTGTTTCTGTCTTCCTCACACCAGTGGGATACCTATTGCTGTCTTCGTCGCACCAGTGGAAGAATCTTTCTCTCTCCCTCACACCTGTGAGGATCATTCATAAAAAAGGGACTATTCACAACTCAACAAAGGTACCGAAAATTCTCTCTATTCTTTACCTATTCCCTGTGCCATTGTTTGAATCATTGTAAAATTTTAACCTTGTTTATATCAGTGTTAATTTAAATAAATTCAATTTGTATTACTTTACTAATCATTGTGTACTTTTCATTGACTTATCCTCATCCCTAAGAGAGGATCATTCGATCCTAACTTAAAACGAGGAATCTTCGATCAAAGTAAGTATTTACGTACTTGTGACGTAACAGTTTGGTGGTCGTTAGGTTGTAGTTTTCGACGTTTGGTGGTCAAAATTGTGGGAGATATCATTTTTCAAAAAAATCTTTTATAGTATGCGCAGAATATCTGCGCATGTGCACACTTAGCGCGCAATTTGAAAACAAAATTATAAAAAACTATTCAGATCGTTTAATAGTCTATTGAATTACATTTATTTTATGCATCTTTAAATGCTTTACATTATTCAAAGGTAAACATCATCCTACAATAGCTATTTTAAATTTACATCACATTTATTATCTCAAAAACTAAGTTTCTTGATATTTTAAAATAATTCTTTTTGGAAGCACTTCATGATTGTTTGGTAATCGTCTGGAGGTAGTTTCTGACGTTAGGTGGTCACAATTGTGTCAGATATTAATTTTTCAGACAATTTGTCACAGTGTGCACGAACGTTGGTGCGCGCATACTAAACCGGCGCGAAATTTAAAAGACGGTAATACACAAAGTACAACTAAATACCTTGGGTAGCATATTTGACTGAATGGTGCCGATCGAAACTTTGGTTCTATTTTGTTATCGTAAGTATTTTTTAATAACACTAGTCGATCGATCTCTGTCTATTTGAAAATGAAGGTAAGTGGATGGGTTTTGTTCAAGAATATTTATTATTACGGACTCAAAGTTGGCGAAACTAAATTACTCTTATGCCCCCAACTTTTCTTCTCAAATTTTTTCGTTGGCAAAATAAACTTAGAAAATAATACACTTATCGTACAGAAAACGAATTTGATAGAAGTGTTAATTTTTTGTGAATAATTTTTTGTGAATAATTTTTTGAACAACTAAATATTGCTACGTAAAAAAGTAATATGTATAACACTTATTGTACTTGTCTAATGTTTCTCTTTAATGCAAGTTTAAAAGAAACGAGGATTGTATCACTAATTTAGTATAAGTAGAAATATAATACTGAAAGTGTTAATTTTAGATCTGAAGTATATAATGTGTATAATATTATATTTATATGTGCTTTATGAATCTTTTCGTCCAGAAACTCCTAATGCATATTTCAAATATGTTTGCTATGTTCCATACATATAGGTGCCTGCGTTGAAAATTTTGGAAGAATTCTTATGTAATACGATTTCGCACACTATTTTCGTTGGAGCTCTTATTTTCCGAATCGTTCAAGCTTTTCAATAATATATACAAAATTTGTAAAATGTAATTCTGAGAAGAAATAACCGATTTGACAATAATCAGTTGATAATAATTAACAATAGTATCAATAAATTCGGAATTCTCAAATTTTAATTGGAAAAAATATTCATTTACAGTAAAAAAGTAATACATATATTATTTTAGATACATCCATAAACATATAAAAATCTTTTAAACACTTAAAACTTTCCATAACTAAAATCTTAAATGTTTTCATAGTTAAAAGTTTTTACAATTTTCAAATATATTCTATCTTTGGCAGTAAATACTATGCAGAGGAATATGTTACGGACGTAGAATAATACCTAATATTTTCTTTGTTTGAAATGTAGTTATTACACTGAGAAAATTTTTCTGGAGAAACTCCCATAGATTATAGAAATTTTTAGTCATGAAACAAATCATGATAATTTTTCACGTAGCCATAGGAAAGGATTTATAGAACAATTGCAGAATTAAACGTGGGAATAGGATAATATCCTATTAGATAGACATGTACAATAAGTGTTATACATAATACTTTTTTACGTAACAATATTTAGTTGTTCAAAAAATTATTCATAAACAATTAACACTTCTATCAACTTCGTTTTCTATACGATAAGTGTATTATTTTCTAAGTTTATTTTTCCAACGAAAAAATTTGAGAATTCTGAATTTATTGATACTATTGTTAATTATTATCAACTGCTTATTGTCAAATCGGTTATTTCTTCTCAGAATTACATTTTACAAATTTTGTATATACTGTTGAAAAGTTTCAAAGTGACATGTTTGATACACTCTAAAAACGGAATATTGACTGTCGAACAATTCCGTTCACTATGAATGGATTTTCTACTCTAAATTGGCATAAGAGGAAATCCTCTAACAGTTGAAGTATTTTCGTTTCAAGTGCTATCATTTTATTGCCAAAGTTTTTCCTTTGGTCTGGAAATAAAATCCTTTGTCATGTGAAGGAAGTATAATTTCGATGTTAAAATAAAACAAATTCTATGATATAACCTATAAGAAATATACACAAGCCAAACTTTGACAAATCCCAATATTCAATCGATCATTTTCAATAATATAATAACGACCCGTCTTAGATTTCAGCTTAAAGAAATTTTAAGATATAACTTTGCTTACATTACAAATCTTTTCGTCCAGAAACTCCTAATGCATATTTCAAATATGTTTGCTATGTTCCATACATATAGGTGCCTGTGTTGAAAATTTTGGAAGAATTCTTATGTATCCAACGAAAATAGTGTGCGAAATCGTATTACATAAGAATTCTTCCAAAATTTTCAACACAGGCACCTATATGTATGGAACATAGCAAACATATTTGAAATATGCATTAGGAGTTTCTGGACGAAAAGATTTGTAATGTAAGCAAAGTTATATCTTAAAATTTCTTTAAGCTGAAATCTAAGACGGGTCGTTATTATATTATTGAAAATGATCGATTGAATATTGGGATTTGTCAAAGTTTGGCTTGTGTATATTTCTTATAGGTTATATCATAGAATTTGTTTTATTTTAACATCGAAATTATACTTCCTTCACATGACAAAGGATTTTATTTCCAGACCAAAGGAAAAACTTTGGCAATAAAATGATAGCACTTGAAACGAAAATACTTCAACTGTTAGAGGATTTCCTCTTATGCCAATTTAGAGTAGAAAATCCATTCATAGTGAACGGAATTGTTCGACAGTCAATATTCCGTTTTTAGAGTGTATCAAACATGTCACTTTGAAACTTTTCAACAGTATATACAAAATTTGTAAAATGTAATTCTGAGAAGAAATAACCGATTTGACAATAAGCAGTTGATAATAATTAACAATAGTATCAATAAATTCGGAATTCTCAAATTTTTTCGTTGGAAAAATAAACTTAGAAAATAATACACTTATCGTATAGAAAACGAAGTTGATAGAAGTGTTAATTGTTTATGAATAATTTTTTGAACAACTAAATATTGTTACGTAAAAAAGTATTATGTATAACACTTATTGTACATGTCTATCTAATAGGATATTATCCTATTCCCACGTTTAATTCTGCAATTGTTCTATAAATCCTTTCCTATGGCTACGTGAAAAATTATCATGATTTGTTTCATGACTAAAAATTTCTATAATCTATGGGAGTTTCTCCAGAAAAATTTTCTCAGTGTAATAACTACATTTCAAACAAAGAAAATATTAGGTATTATTCTACGTCCGTAACATATTCCTCTGCATAGTATTTACTGCCAAAGATAGAATATATTTGAAAATTGTAAAAACTTTTAACTATGAAAACATTTAAGATTTTAGTTATGGAAAGTTTTAAGTGTTTAAAAGATTTTTATATGTTTATGGATGTATCTAAAATAATATATGTATTACTTTTTTACTGTAAATGAATATTTTTTCCAATTAAAATTTGAGAATTCCGAATTTATTGATACTATTGTTAATTATTATCAACTGATTATTGTCAAATCGGTTATTTCTTCTCAGAATTACATTTTACAAATTTTGTATATATTATTGAAAAGCTTGAACGATTCGGAAAATAAGAGCTCCAACGAAAATAGTGTGCGAAATCGTATTACATAAGAATTCTTCCAAAATTTTCAACGCAGGCACCTATATGTATGGAACATAGCAAACATATTTGAAATATGCATTAGGAGTTTCTGGACGAAAAGATTCATAAAGCACATATAAATATAATATTATACACATTATATACTTCAGATCTAAAATTAACACTTTCAGTATTATATTTCTACTTATACTAAATTAGTGATACAATCCTCGTTTCTTTTAAACTTGCATTAAAGAGAAACATTAGACAAGTACAATAAGTGTTATACATATTACTTTTTTACGTAGCAATATTTAGTTGTTCAAAAAATTATTCACAAAAAATTAACACTTCTATCAAATTCGTTTTCTGTACGATAAGTGTATTATTTTCTAAGTTTATTTTGCCAACGAAAAAATTTGAGAAGAAAAGTTGGGGGCATAAGAGTAATTTAGTTTCGCCAACTTTGAGTCCGTACACTGAAAAAACTGTTTTCTCTACATTTGCTAGAATTATATAGGTGAACAATTATAGGTACCACGTCAATATGTTTATCACATCGTGCCATAGGATTTTTGTGCTTTCCCTAAGAGACTTTAATGTTACATGAAGAATATATAGGAGATATGTTTAGCTGTTTTCGCCATACCGTAAAGCTGTCACGTCTAAACAACTCCGTTTTGTAGCTGTTCCTATAATCGATTGGCTAGCATAGTTAATTCCTTTAGGCGTAACGCCTATACATATAAATCGGATCCCTATGGAAAAGTCAGCTAAATCGTTTAGATGTAATGCCTAAACTCATTAGGTGTGACACCTATGGTTGCCAATCCGGGGCTACCACCAGCATTACTGGCACTACCGGTGTCTAGGTTGCATCGTAGCACGTGGTGAACTGTAAAGTGTAGTGAGTGCAGAATATGGAAGTACATGATGAACTGATTACCGTGTCCATAGAGGACATTTTGGAAAATTGGGAACTTGACCAATATATCGACAGTTTCCGAGGTACGTATTAATTGGTATTAAGTAGTGCGTACTGATTGACAGTGAGGTTAATGTGAGGTTGAGAAGTTGTTAGAACGTTTCAGAAACGTCCTGTAAAAAAATTTTCTTTTAACTTTACAACAACGTTTTTGTAATTATATAAAAACTTGTAGAATTACTTATTCCTTCAAACTAGTGAACTTACCAATTTTAAACGAAAAAACACTATTTTTAGTGTTGTATAGTTTCATAAGATTTTGTGAATTTACGTCTTTCAAAGTAGGTTATAATTGGACTGCCCTACAGTCGAATTATTATTACCTACTTTGAAAGACATAAATTCACAAAATCTTGTTTTTTTCTGACGTAGGACATTATTATTTGCGTCAGACTTAATGAACCCGAGTGATTAAAAACATTCTTAGGACGTGAATGTCAGAAAACGTTTCAAAAACGTTCTAACGACGTCCACGCAGCCTTACTGATGATGCGAAAATCCGGGTTTTATATTTTTTGTAGTAATGTAATAATAAAGTCGTATTCTGCTATAAGGTGCGATTAGAAAAATCGTATCTTACTGGTGACATTAGAAGCTGAAATTATAGAAAGTAAATTAATGGAGTAAAGTAATAATAAAGAATAAATAAAATAAATAATAAATAAAAGAAGAATACATAAAATCAACATGATTGATAGATCGAAATTAGTAGAAATTAGAAAAGTTTTGCTGACGCACTAAAAGACTGACGTCGCAGCAGGAAGATACGTGTTTTTTAATTCACTGACAAAAAGTTGCACGGTTTCTTGAGACACACTAATTTTTTTTGTAATCGTATCTCGCGCGCGATATGTCTATTATTAGGATCCATCGAATTACTTAAGTTACTTTTATCACTGAAGAAGGCCCACATCCGCGGCCGAAATATGACAATAGTCCCCAATCTCATTAATGAAAAAATCGTTGTAAATATATGATGAAGAAACATTTATAACCTCCGATTTTTGTGTTTTAGTAAATCAAATTGATTTCGACTTGCTTGCTGAACTGTTACAACCTTCGTGGCAGAAAACATTGGAGGAATTAATTCCAGTAGCAGGCCACTTAATTAGATTTGTAAAAAATACGAGACGGCTCTTGTCACTCGAAACCATAGACAAATCTGTAGATAATGATATTAAGGTACTGCAAGTTCTGCATCTCGTATACTTTTGTTCATAACTTTGTCTGGGTGTAGAACTCTCTGTAAGAGGGCTTCCGTAAATCACATGATTCATTTTCCGATGATTTATTTCCCCCCCCCCCCCACCCTATTATGTAGCGCGTTTTTCTGACTTTTCCTGTAGTTATTACCATCTGAACAATGAAAATAAAGGTAATGTAAAATATTTTTAGAGTCCACTTGAGCCGGTTGATACATCGTTAGGTGTATCTGTTCCAAATGACAGAATTTCACCAACTTTATTGGATGAAACTAGTACTAATAGTTCATTATGTTTTGTAGTAAGTGTCTCATCTTTTCCTTACTTTGTGCTCTTGTACACGGATGAAGGACGTAGTATAGTATATTATACCCTTAATGACTCACTTTCTACAGGGGCACTGCAGGATAGAGCAACAAAGCAATAAGAGGACGTCGTCTGATCCATTCTTAACGAATTCCGCGAAGAAGCGTCAGCCAGCAGTTGATCTGATAGACTCTTATACTGTACAGACGGATCAAAGTGTCACCGATAATAGGTCAAGAGGATCGTGTTCTGAGGATTTAATTAACGTCTTAAACAAGACTGGCACTGGACGCTACCTTTTGGCTTTGTCAAAGAAAGCCTCTTCTCTAAAACATGAAAGAGATCAGAACAAGTTAGCTGAGATAATAATAGAACATAAAATAACTGTGTCACCCACGTAAGTTTTTTATATGAAATGGCATTATGAATTCTTTTCTATATTTTACAATTTCAATTCTACAATTTCTTTTACAGTTTTCATCTTAAAACAGAAGATTTCTCTCGAATTGTTGAGAGCATTCAAAGTCTGTTTCCGGGAGAAGATGCTGTGAGTAAAATTGTATCCCCTTGCTGTTTATATGGTTAATATTTCTCTTAGTGTTGCAGGTATCTAAGGATTTATGAGTATACTTGTAATTTCAGGCTACCTACTTCATCCCTTATCGTAAAGAAGGACAACATGTGTGTTTGGTGAAAGGAAAACTTATCTCGAAGTATTACTCTTTAAGAAAGGAGTTGAAAGCTATTGGTGTGCTTTCTTGTGAGAAGAGTGAGGCCGATTCTGATGCAGAAAATGACCTACTCCCAGGTTAGATAATCTACTAGTTTTATGCAATGATTACCTACAATACGACGACTTTTAAAAAGACTCCAGGATACAAAAAACTCATAAGATGCGAAGCGAACTTAAGTAACACGCACGTATCGTTTTTAGACGGAATAACATATCTTGCAAAGAAATTCCATCAACTCCCCTTATATAAGAATAAAAGTTATTCGAGTTTAATTCTTATCTTGTGAGTCTCATTTTGAACAGGATGTACATCAGTTACTAGAGTTCAATTCGTATCTTATGAGTTACTCGAGTCCTTTTAGGAATCTCTGAATACTCCTATAACGCTTATATGATTTTATTTAATATATTGCCATTATTGAAGGATTACAAAACAAGTTAAATTTCCTACAAGACAACACTGAACCTTGGGATACAGTAGTAGAATATTGGAAAGCTGCGTCAAAAACCAGACTGAAGCAGCTACAAACATCTGCAACAGGGTCTAAAGCTGTTGATTCCAAATCAAAATCTAATCTAAGACATGAGGATCAAACACCAAACAATAATGTGGCTTCTGTAACGGATTACTTATCAACCTATCCAGCACTCAAGCAGAGGCTTGGATATACCTTGGTATAATGTTATCATTGTAACTTCAGACTTTCCTGTTTTATATTTTATACTTAGTCTAATAAATACTTTTATTTTCAAGTTCGAAGCAGACTTTGCAGCAATGTATCCAGATTACACGTTGAAAATTTACAGTAATTTCGATGACTTTGCTCTGAAAGCTGTAAATGCCTTACAGGTTCTAGAAAAGAAGTGTGGTGCACTGCAAGACAATCTGGCTTTAATTGAGGACCAAAAATTGAGTAAAGGTTTGTATTGTACATTTTTTTCATTTTCTTTTAAATTCTGGGTAGTTAATTGAAATATGTCACACTGTTCTTTAATTTACAAGCATAACTACTTCGGAAATATGGCTAAGTGTCGCTTTTTATTTTGTTTTGTTTGTATCTTTGTTGGTTAATTTTAAAAGTGAAATCTGTATCGTGTACAAATTGTTGACAGTCCTTTCATATTCCACTCACTACCATGCTTATGTTGTTCACATGATTTCAAATTTGAAAGCTACACTTGTTACGAAGCTACTCGATTACCATCCAGTATTATTTTGTAAAGGTTTCGATGGCAATCAGTACGTTAGTTTGCATCATATTCTGTGATCTATGTTTTTTTTGTGTATTTTCTATTCCAATATGAATAATAAAAAGAATTCTTAGATTATAAACTTGCTTCTTCTATTGAAAAAAACCCCTAAAATCTGCTAAACTAGCTATAGACCGCATGAAAACGATATAAAAATAGTACCTAAATTTATTACCTATCGCAGCTAGAAATCTATTGATGTGATTGCTAGAAACTTATCATTACCATTCTTAGTCCAAATTGACAGAATGTCTAACAATCACACCTATATAACTCAGCTGCAAGGTTACAGCTAGTCAGTTTAGGTGCTACGCCTAGATGGCATCTTTACTCTTTTAGAAGAAAAGTTTGGCTAAAGCAACTAAAACCATTTAGTCATCACAGCTATAACTTCTCTGCTAGAAAGTGTTGCTCGTACAGATAAATTTCTAGCTCAACGAAATCCAGCGATACTTTTTAACTCTATCAGCTAGAATTATGGGTGTTATACCTAAATCGTATTTTCAGTGTAATAATAAATATTCTTGAACAAAACCCATCCACTTACCTTCATTTTCAAATAGACAGAGATCGATCGACTAGTGTTATTAAAAAATACTTACGATAACAAAATAGAACCAAAGTTTCGATCGGCACCATTCAGTCAAATATGCTACCCAAGGTATTTAGTTGTACTTTGTGTATTACCGTCTTTTAAATTTCGCGCCGGTTTAGTATGCGCGCACCAACGTTCGTGCACACTGTGACAAATTGTCTGAAAAATTAATATCTGACACAATAGACCTTTTTATCCTAAAAGGCGCTGGTGCGCATGTGCCGAAATTTGACGTCATTTCCGGATTTTTCGTCAGGTTTTGTATAGAAAAAGGATATTTACTGTTATAAATTAATATACTAAAGAAATAAAAAAGCATAAATATTAAGAGAACGAAGGAGACGAAAATCTACAACAAATTGAAAAAAAATCTGGTGAAAAAACAGTAAAAAGTGCGGTTAAATCGTGATATAGGTGCGAATGTTTACATCTGTCATCGATTGACCCCGTTGACTGCTGTTGACAAATGCATTTTTCGTCAAGTCTTGTATGCAGAAAAGATATTTAAAGTTATTTTGGAAAATAATCAATTCAATTTTTGTACTATATTAAAAATTTATTGAATGCGATTAATTTTATAACCATAACATAAACATTTGAAACAGAACTTCTACCATACAATACTTTTATATCCGTCAGTGTCACATTGCAGCACATTTTTAAATGTACTTTTTCATTTTTACATTTTGACATTCATTCATAAAAACAACCTTTTACTATACTATGTAGAAGTAAATACCTCAATAATATTAAAAATAACATCTTTGTAACTCTTTAAAATGAAATAAACTGAATGTTTGACATGTTTTTTCTTACTTTTACTATAGCCTGCAGTAATAAATAAGTTGATAATATTAAGAAAATTTTTGTAACTACAGCATAGTATTTCACTTTAGTATGTAGTAATAAATATCTGAAAATTAAAAAATATTTTGTAGCTTTAACAAAAAAATTAAAATATACTTTTTTAAAAATGTATTTTGTAATTTCTTAAGTTTAATGTAAATTTTTAAAAACTAGTGAAGGAATGTACGTAATGCAGGTACAATATTTATCAAATTCTACTATAACGTGTAGTAAACATTCGCACCTATTTGACGATTTAACCGCACTTTTTACTGTTTTTCACCGGATTTTTTTTCAATTTGTTGAAGATTTTCGCCTCTTTCGTTCCCTTAATATTTATGCTTTTTTATTTGTTTAGTATATTAAATTATAACAGTGAATATCCTTTTTCTATACAAAACCTGACGAAAAATCCGGAAATGACGTCAAATTTCGGCACATGCGCACCAGCGCCTTTCAGGATAAAAAGGTCTATTGTGACCACCTAACGTCAGAAACTACCTCCAGACGAATTGCAAAAAGAAATTTTGAAAAATATTAACATGTGGAGTGCAGCGTGAAGTTAGCACTCCAACACTACAAATTCTGTAGTTTTTGTAATTTTGACCACTAAACGTCGAAAACTACCACCTAACGACCACCAAACAACCACCAAACGATTTCACCAAAAAAAGTTTGGATTTTCCATGGTCGGAGTGCTAACTTCACGGACATGTCAAATTGATCTAAAAGCCAGAGTGGTTATGTTGATTGATTTTTTGATCATTTGCAAGCGGCAGATATTTATTCAATTTCAATTTAGTTTGAAAAAAAAAAATTATTATCTCGGGAGTCCTATAAAGATAAAGGATTTCATCATGAAAATGTTAAGTATATATCGAATATAATAAGATTGTAAATCTTGAAATTGAAATTATGGTATTTGTTATTACTTCGTAAATCGTGTGTTAAATAATGTTGAATAGTTTCTTCCTTTAAAACTGATGGAATTTAACCCGAGGAATTTTCAAGATTTTGAAGATGGCATATAATATAATAAATTTTTTTCTTAGCTATGTCGTGTCGCCTATCGGGTTGCATAAACTCTCTGGCTTAGATCAATTTGAAAAGTTCGTCTTACTCGCACATTTTATGTGTTATATTTTTATGCCTTTGTTATTTATTTATCAAAATTATAAATTGAATAACAGTGAAGAAATATAAATAAATAAAAAATTAACTTATTGTGTAAAATTGTTGGGTAAGAGTCTTAACCTCAAAATGTAAATGTTTTATTTTTCTTAATAAAACTTATTGTAGATATACATATTTTTTGGCAAGATATCGATACTTTCTTTTCATTGTAAAATATGATTACAGAGCGGAAGAATCATCTTACTCTAATACTTTTTGTGTAAAACAAAAAGTTCGAATTCTGACCTGAACATTCGAATTTTTCACTTTACACAAAAAGTAATAAAATATTGTTTGCTGAGTAACCATCACGTAGAATGAAAAAAGGAATAGTGCTATATATGCACTGATGCCAAAAATATGTAAACCCAATTTTCGGTCAGAAAAATGAGAAGTTTGAATTTTTTAAAGTAGAACTCTTGTTCAGCACCTTCAATTTGAATTTAATAATAATGTTTAAATTTAATCCAGAGAAAGTCAATATTGAATATATTGTTAAACAATTCTTTTTGGACCATTTTTTAACCTGATTTAAATTTTCTTTTTGGTGCTTGAGTAATTCAAATGAAAGTAATTAAATATTATTTATTATGTGCAAAGATTACTTTATAAAAATGAAATCAATTGAAAATAAAAAGCTGTAAAAAGCCATTGTTGAGGGTTGACGGTAAATTTAAATGTATCCTAAACGATTAAAATAAATCACTCCGTTACGTACTCTTTGTTGTAGGAAGTTTTGCACAAGCCATATTTGAAGAAAGGTAGTGTACCAACCATATTTCCGAACTGTCCAAAATATTTGACGAATGACAAAAAAAAACGGAAATCTCCAAAAAAGCGACAATCTCCAAAGAAACGTTCAGCAACACCAGATTCAAATCAAAGATGAAATAAGATTTATTTCATCCAAACAATTAATTTTTTATTATGACATGCAAGTTCATGCTGAGGTATTAGGATTAAAATTAGATTTGAAAAAAATTGGCTTTTCTGGCAAACACGTATCCTCTGTTCAAGAATTAGAGAAGTTAATTGAAATGTTTGATAATGTCAAAGTTTGTTCAGGATGTGCCTCGCCTAATTCAATTGGAAAAGTCGAAACTTCATTCGCGATTGAAGATCTTTCAAAGTGTTTACGTCACTTAAATTGCTCTCTCGTTTTACCGAAAAATTCTAAACGCTCTTGTTGCCTATCTTGTAAGAACGGTAAAAAATGTCTTGCTCAAAAGATAGTTAGACTAAAAAAGTATAGTGACTTACAACGAATTAGATTGAAAGTGAGTCCTACTAATGAAAAAAAGTTACAACTTTTGAAAAAGAAATTTAGAAATTCTACTAGACAATAAACTCACTTTGCTGGACTTTTCCACCATTATAAAAGACTTCTTACAAAAACGCAAGAACATACGGCTTCCTTCAATGTAGACTGTTTAGAGAAAACTTTAACGAGTCTTAACATTCCCAAAAACGAGCAAACAGTAATTTCTGAAATATTGGCATCATCCAAGCATAAAAACAGTAAAGGACGTCGATATTATATTCTACCTTGCACGAGTACCATTCGAAGGTAAGAGAATTTTTATCTGTAAATTTTACATTTTAATTATTTTTATTAGCAGTGTGCTAGTTGAATTTTTTAAAGATTAAATTAATAATCTATGTATTTTTATTCGAAAAAGATATTTAGCCTTAATGGACACTCCATGTGGGTTTGACGACAGCTTCTTACAGTTATTTGGAGATGCCTTAGCACAACTTCCAGAAATTTTTCTCCATGGAATTTTAATGCTCGATGAAGTTTCAACTAGACAAAATGTGCGATTGAACAGGAAAACCATGGAAATATTGGGTCTGGCTGACTGCGGTGATGATGAACCAGCTGACATAAATCAGAAAGCTGATCATGGCTTAGTGATTATTTTCCAACCAGTGATGGGCTCATTTACTCAGCCAGTGTCTGTATGCGTCTCGAAAGGATTAGCTACTGGAACAACTTTGGCGAAACTAATTATTCAAGCCATATCAGTAGTAGAGAAAGCAGGAGCTGTTATCCATGGTATCATTACTGATGGAGCAGCACCTAATCGAAAATTTTGGTCTATAATGGGAGTCAGTGGGAAAATAGATAACGTAAAAAGCTGGTTTCCTCATCCTACTGATCCTGATCGAAAAGTTTTCGTTTTTTCTGATACGCCCCACCTTATTAAATGTATTCGAAATCGTTTGTATGGAAAAGGTGAATTGAAGGTAAGCATAGGATAAATATGTACGTTTTAAGATTTTACAATTATATCTTATATCAAGAATATTTAAAACTTTTGCTCTTTATTTGTTTCAGATTCATCCCAATGAGCCTTCTGTAAAATGGGATTATTTTAGAAAAGTATTTGAGCGTGATCGGAAACATTTTACAGGAAAATGGTGTCAGAATATCACCCAATATCACCTCGATCCGAGTAGCATGCTCAAAATGCGAGTTATTTTAGCAGTGCAGGTAAAAGATTTTATTGAAATATCTGAAATTGATTGAAATATATATAAAGGCTTAAATAAAATGTGACGTATTTCAGATTTTTAGTGGATCTATGGGAGCAGGCCTACTTTATGGTTTAAAATTTTTTCCAAAAGTATTTGAAGGATGCCAAACAACCTCAGATTTTTGTTTTAAGATAAACAATTTATTTGACGCACTAAATCGAACAATACCAGAAACCGGTATTCATGCAAATAATTGTGCAGACTTAAAGGTTAATGATGATAATGTACTTTTTGATCAGACAAAACACGATTAGGGGATGATAGCAACAATAGAATAGTTTTCTTTGCCCTAAAAGACAATACTTTATTTGTAGGTGTTGCGAGAATTCTTAATATTTTTGGATGATTGGGAAAGAAGAGTGATTAATAAAGAACTAAGTCCAGATGATTTTCTGACAGACAGTACAAGCGAAGGACTGAGAGTGACGATCAATTCTGCAATAGAATTGTCAACCCTGCTGTTAGGAAAATACAATTTCGAGTACGTTCTAACTGGGAACTTGAATCAAGACTCTATCGAGCTACATTCAGTTTGATTTAAAGTTCCTCAAGTTATTATATATTCAGAAGCGAGTAGAGTGTCAAAATTGCTTAAGTTTTGGAGCTTTTTTAAACCCAAAAAAAGAGATGTTGCATCCAAATATTTTAATGTACAAATTAATAATCCAAATTGAAATCCTCTTTCGAAAGTACTACCACGTTGGTCGTAATGCTTTTGATTTTATATTAAAAGATCTAACATCCTCTAAAATCAATATTCAGTTTTCTTGCAAAGATCATGTCAACAATTCTGTAGAAATTGTAGCTTATGTCATACAATTCTATTTACAAATAAGATTTCGCGAATTTCTCAAGGATGAAATAGCTGAAATTAAAAAAATTAGTCGCCTGAAAAAAAAGAAGCCAAGCTTTGCCCGACTTGAATGTATCTAACCCTTTAACATGCTGATTTTTAGCTGTAAATATTAATCTGTTTGTTACATATATGTGTTCCTTTTATAACGAAATTTATTTAATAAAAAAGAATTTGTTATAATATGTGTGTTTATAAACGGAGCTGTTTAAATGTGAAGCTTCATGTATAATAGTTGAATATTGTTTATTCATGTTCAAAAAATATATTTGAAATATATATATATCTTTATTTCGATATTAACTATGCCTTTCTTATTTATGTGGAAACACCTGTTCTGCAACAAAAATATTAATTTTTAAAAATATTTTATATAAAAAAATTTTGCATTTTTTTATTCGTAAGAGGACATTTTATAGACATTACATTCAAATTTATTTTAGTTATGAAAATATTTTGGAATGTCAACAAATTATAATTTATTTATAACATAGTTGACATGTTTAAGTATAATTTAATTTATATTATAAAAATGGTATCTTTGTGTTTTCGTATTATTCAAATGATTCGAACGCTCAAATAAATATTGAACATTGTTATTCAATTCATTTTTTTTGGCAATTCTTTTACGTTTCCACAACAATTTTTATTTTTCAAATATTTTGTATCTATCAAAGTAGTTGTGAAAAAATGGTGATTTTTAATAATTAAAATCATGGTATTTCTAATTATTCAACAATTTTCTCTATAAACCGCAATGCTTTTGAAATTCCTTTTTTTAACTATTTTTTCTAACTTTCCACAACAATTTGTATTTTTTAAATATTTCTTACATATTGAAGTGGTCATAAAAAAGTCATGATTTTTAATAATCAGAATCATTAGTTATTTAATTATTTAAAAATTTTTCTTGTAAGCTGCAATGTAAAAGCCGGCCCCATCAGATGTGGCGCCCTCTGTTTGATTAGTTCAAGTGGAATGATTAAGCGACGATGGATTCAGTGCTTAAAACTGGGGAGTAGGATAGGGCTGGTTTTAAGTGCCTGTGTCAAGTGTTTTCCCCCCTAACTCTCGGCATCCCCCCCCCCTCACCCCCTCGGATGACAAACTCGTTTTAAATCATTTGTTTTAAGGTTATGCGTGGAAAATCATTATTAATTGGACCAAACCCGACTATTTTGACGAAATTTCCTTTTTCTTTTTCTTATCATAATGACTATTTTTTAAATTATATTGTACAATTTTCAAATAAAATTTCAATGGGTTTTTGAAAGAATATACTTGAAGAATATTTGCAAAAAATAAGCTTCACAAACCTTGCGCAGGAAAAATAACATACGTAGATATTGAGTAGGAACTTTAGGAATTTATATATAATACAAAAACTACTTACAATAAGTATTTACATCACTAAAACTATTTACAATATAAAAGTTATTTACAATAGAAATTTACATTATAAAAACTACTTACAATAAATATTTACAACACATTATATATACAAGTAAGTTCAAGATAACAAAACGATGGATACAATGGGGAACCGACCTAGTTAGAAGGTGGATATTGAACGGCATTGATATTTCAAAACGTGGAAAGAAGCGGGACCAAGAATGAAACTTTTGGATGCATTTTAATGCCAAGGAATCGAGATAATGCATTCAAAAGCTTTATTCTTGGTCCCGCTTCTATGTATTAACATCTGTTTTAATCATATCAAGTTTGGTCCAATTAATGATGATTTTCCACGCGTAACCTTAAATCTAGTGATTTTTTTATAAAGACATTACCATCTGTTTAATTAGGATCGGGTTTGGTCCAATTAATGATGATTTTCCGCACATAACCTTAAATCTAGTGATTTTTTTATAAAAACATTATCATCTGTTTTAATCATATCAAGTTTGGTCCAATTAATGATGATTTTCTACACATTACCTTAAAAAAAATGATTTTATATGAAAACATCAGCATCTCTTTAATTACGATCGAGTTTGGTCCAATTAATGATGATTTTCCGCACATAACCTTAAATCTAGTGATTTTTTGTAAAAACATTTCCATCTATTTTAATCAGATCGAGTTTGGTTTAATTAATGATGATTTTCCGCACATAACCTTAAATCTAGTGATTTTTTTATAAAAACATTATCATCTGTTTTAATCATATCAAGTTTGGTCCAATTAATGATGATTTTCTACACATTACCTTAAAAAAAATGATTTTATATGAAAACATCAGCATCTCTTTAATTACGATCGAGTTTGGTCTAATTAATGATGATTTTTCGCTCATAAGCTTACATCTAGTGACTTTTTATAAAAACATTATTATCTGTTTTTATCATATCAAGTGTGGTCCTATTAATGATGATTTTCCACGCATAACCTAAAAACTACTAATTTTATATAAAAACATTACCATCTGTTCAATTAGGATCGAGTTTGGTCCAATTAATGATGATTTTTCGCTCATAACCTTAAATCTAGTGATTTTTTATAGAAACATTATCATCTGTTTTAATCATGTCAAGTTTGGTCCAATTAATGATGATCTTCTACAAATTACCTTAAAAAAAATGATTTTATATGAAAACATCAGCATCTCTTTAATTACGATCGAGTTTGGTCCAATTTGTTACGAGCAAACCGTGAATAAAATATTAAAAATTATAATAAGTTGTAATTTCATAAAAATATTTTATTATTACCCAAGCGAAGTATTTACGCAAGACTCAAATAAACAATAAATAGTTCATTCACGGTTCTCGTAACCTGAGCGCTTTTGCACGCTCAGCAGAGGCAGGTAAAGGGGTCGGTTCAAGGACCTAAACATATTAAGAAAACTCAAAATTAAAACAACAATCTCCATGCAATGGGAAAGATTGTTTATAATAATAAATAAGGTTATAGGTATATATGTGTATATGTATGATCTATAGTATAATATATATTGTATATGCTATGCTATATGTATGTATATATATAATACATATTATATATGCTATGTCATATTTATATATATGATATATATTATATATGTTGTGTATGTGGTTTATGTATGTATATATATATATATATATATATATATATATATATGTATTGTATACTTTTGTTATATTATTATAGATAATATAACATGGGTTATTCATAATAACGCTAACTTGAGCGTTTAGATTTGTGTCCATGTTTGAATGTGTGTGCATATATTCACGTGCCATTTATGACAAAAGATATTGGCACCTAAATGTATGCATGTAAGTATATAATAAAATAAAATTAAGCAGGCATGAAGTAAGAATGGAAGAATGAATTAAAATAATGTAAATGGAATGAATGAAGATTAAGAAAAACGTGGAAGTTTAAAAATTGTAAAGAACGATAGAGAAGAGAATGCGAGAAAACAGCGAACGCACGTAGGTAGGATAAATAACGGAGAAAGAAGGAAAAGGAAAACGAAAAGGAAAATGCTCACACACACGTAAGCTGGACCCTAGTGGCTGTAAGCGCAGGTATAACCCTTGCGGTGACGTCATGACACCTTACGCCTGCCGTAAACAGCTTACGCTCGGCTGTACGTACCGACTTTGACGGATCCTACGCATGTTAGAGACCACGCGCTAAAATCTTTGACCGCTGGTATCGATGTTATGCATACAATAGTATTACTGAAACCACCTCAATCCATTAAATCACTGTTCCTATTATTTATTATACCTAAAGCTTGAGTAGCTGAAAAATTGTCGGCCAGTGAGTAATACATTACCAATAGAATCTGAACCAACATTTTTCTGAAAATATGAAAAATCGAAAAGGTGTCAGATTCCAAAAAAATTCTAAAGGTCAATCGAAAATCCTGATATTGACCTACGACTTGTTAAAATTCTGGAATAATCCAGAAATTATCATTAACTAATAAAATACCAAGTCAACAAAAATTTTCACTTGGCAATAGACATGAAGAATTTCAAAACTACCAAGTATTTAGGTCTTCAATATTTCCAAATTCTTTCTCAGCAAAAATTCCTCTTCACAGAAATCATGCCACATAGAAATATTTCCAAGTCATCACTATTCCCCACCTGTATGACATCGATACAATTCCATAAAAATCAATCAATTTGAAATAAAAAATGCAGTCTGACGAGCTTCTTACTCCGGGTAAGAACTCTAAAGAGCAAGACACGGTTCTTTGCATTCGCCCGTCCGCGGTTCGGAACAAGTAAGTCCTATCACCTGGATAGTTGACCTAGATTCGTGAAAAGACCTAGCCAGGGCCACAAATTGGGGATTTTACTTGGGCGGACGTAAATACTTCTAAAATCTTTCCTCCGACGAAAGCCGTTCACGGGGTTGTCGCGCTAAAAAATTATACAAGTAAAATTTTTATCACTACGCTTCTGAAATAATATTTTGAGTGCGTCGGTGGTCGGTTAGCCGCGAGAGTTAACTGTGCGTGTACAGCCTGGCGTTGAAAAACAAAGTTCCGAAAAATAATCCTGTCGTCGAATCTCAAAACGACGAGAAGATATTTTTCGAGAAGCCTCATTAAGGTTATAAACGATTAAAAGTGGAGAAAGAACACAATTTAAAAGTACTGTTTTCTTTCTGGTTCGAAACCATCCATCTTTTAATTTTTATAAAATTAACAAGGCAAAAGTGTCGAGAATTCGTGTGTGTGCGTTAATTGCAAACACGTGCAATCGGTGAAAAATGAACATGAGTGACTAGTTTTAGTCACGCATCACAGAATTTTTAAAAGCCCAGTTGAGTCAGAAAATCAAGGGTGACATCGAAGACAGCCTTCTTCTCCAACCCTTGTCCTACCAACTGGTAGAGTTAACTACAAATATCGGTAAGCTGTATCGTTCTCAATTTATAATATTTTATTTGAATATAGAAGCAAAATCTCCTGATTGAGCCTTTCCGAAATTTAGTAGATATTTTCTTTTCATCGAAATTCTAGCATTTTATATTCCTTTCTAGTAGCCAGTAGAGAAAGTAAGGATTCCGAAAACGATCCTACTTAAAAATAAAAAAAGGGACACAAAAGTGTCCTACAGTTTGTGAAGCCTCCGCGTACACTTTTTCATCTTTTAAATAAATATTAATTTATTATTTATAATATTTAATTATTTATTTATCCCTACCACCCGTACGTAACACAATTAATGATGATTTTTCGCTCATAAGCTTACATCTAGTGACTTTTTATAAAAACATTATTATCTGTTTTTATCATATCAAGTGTGGTCCTATTAATGATGATTTTCCACGCATAACCTAAAAACTACTAATTTTATATAAAAACATTACCATCTGTTCAATTAGGATCGAGTTTGGTCCAATTAATGATGATTTTTCGCTCATAACCTTAAATCTAGTGATTTTTTATAGAAACATTATCATCTGTTTTAATCATATCAAGTTTGGTCCAATTAATGATGATTTTCTACACATTACCTTAAAAAAAATGATTTTATATGAAAACATCAGCATCTCTTTAATTACGATCGAGTTTGGTCCAATTAATGATGATTTTCCGCACATAACCTTAAATCTAGTGATTTTTTGTAAAAACATTTCCATCTATTTTAATTAGATCGAGTTTGGTTTAATTAATTCTGAATTTTTTCAAAAAGAATCTTATTGATTTTATCATAAATGTATTTTTATATTCTACTCTTTATTATTACGAAAAAATATGCATTATATTTTCTTTATTTATGCGTTTGGGGGTAGGTATACATTGTGGGTGCGTTCCAAAACTCTACTCTGACGACCCAGGTCGACTCGGGTCGACCCTGGAGCGTTCCAAAACCTTCCTAGATCGACCCAAACAAACTCCACCGAGTTCCGAAACCGAGCCGAGTTTAACCACCAAGTCGAACCTTGTGATTATATTGTGAAAATCCCTGCAATTTGAGCAGAAAAATTGATCCTTCCATTTTTGGAACGCGTAAAGTTAAGCTCAGAGTTCTACTTTTTTAACCTTGCTCTGGGAGGAGGGTTGAGAGGAGTTTGGTGACACTGTCATTAATGATGATAAAATGTTGAAAAAAACTATAACAATTTGTGATACATATGTATATCTATTTCTTAAAAAAGTAGAATAAATATTTTTATACGTTTTTTCCATCGATCATCTTTTAAATTCTATCATCTTTTTTAATATGAAATTTAGCATCTACAATAATCATATCCCGAACAGCACCATTGTCCCATGGGACGCTTACGGGACTGTTTTAGAGCCCAGAACCGTCCTGGGATATTGACGGGATAATGGTACTGTTCGGTCTAGAATCTATCATCTACAATTTTTCAGATTATCTATTTTTTTCCATCTTCTAAAGTACGTAATCTTTTAGAATTTCTCATCAATATTTTTTTCTAATTACTTAATCTATATCGTCTGATTTATACATCCATTAATATCGAGGTTAATATATCATCTATTACGTTCGAGAAACTATTATTCATCATCATCTTTCGGATTTTATATCATTTATCCTTCGATGAAATATATTATCTCTATCATCTCCGGCCTCGAAATTGATTATTATTATATTTATTCGTTATTATTATTGCTAATTAAAAATAATGACAATACATTGCTTTCAAAACAGCAAAAATTAAAACAATAATAATAATACTTATTAACATGGCAATACCCTTGTATTATGTGAAAATAATGTAAACGAATTTACGTAAATACGCAATATTTACATACTATTGAGGGGATAGATTGATGTAATCTTTATATAAATGTACCATCTAGAATTTATATGATATTTATATAAATTTTATGTAATTCTGGCTACAAAAGTAGCGATTTCAATTTTATTAATCCAGCCAAAAAAGTCTAGCTGGTTTTACGGAATTTTTTCCAACAGGTTTACCATGCCAATTCACCATTTGGATTTTCCAACTGGTTTTCTCATAAAGACCTTTTTTTATCCAGCTATAAAAGACCAGCTGGTTTTTCAAACTGTTTTTTATATAGTTTTCCAAAAGGTCTTCTTGAATGGTCCTTTTTTCCAACTCAAAAAGATCAGCTGGTTTTTCCAAATGGTTTCTTAATTTGGTTTGAAAAAAAATGTTTTTCAAGTTTTTTAAAGGTGCCGTAATATGCATAACTAAAAACTAGGACGTCTTCAGAAAACTTTGATAAATATTTTTCCAAACCAGATGGAAAAACCAGCTGATCTTTTGAGTTGGAAAAAAGGACCATTTTAAAATACCTTTCGGGAAACCATGTCAAGAAACCAGTTGGAAAAAGCAATTGTCTTTTATAATTGAATTAAAAAGACCTTCTGGGAAATCCAGTTGGAAAAACTAACTGGTAAATTGACACAGTGAAACAGTTAGAAAACAAACTGGTTAAACCAGATTGACTTACCCAGCCGAAAAAATTAGTATTTTTAATCATATTAAAACACGTCACTTACAAGTGCTTGGATTGCAATAATAAGAAGAAGGTGAATAAATGTTGTACACAATCTTACATTTATTTTAACCTATAATAGTAACAATGTTCAATGTCATGAAATTATTATTAATATTCAGGCTCAACCAATATCAATTACACTTTTATGAACAAAAGTACAATATACGTTTGAAGGCTTAAATTTTTTCTGACATTTTTCAATGATATTACATTTATAATTTTTATTGAATTTTCCAAAAAATTTTGCAAATTAATATATAATTACTCAAAGCAAAAGCATGAAAAATAAAAACAATCCTCAAAGCGTTACTCCTTTTTTTTATCAGAAGAAATAATCATTTTCATGATTTCTCCAAAAGTTTTCATGTCGTTGCGCCTTTGGGATAAAAATCCTTTTTGTCTTCTCTCAGCTGCTTCCTCTTTTCTTTGAAAATACTCTTCCAACCATTTTGGAGCCGATTTGTCGGTGCTGCTGCAGGTTTTTCTTTTTTTCTTCAAGTCAGGAGGAGAAAATTCGTCGTCATCTTCATTAGTCGTCGGCGTTTTCCGTTTCAGCTCCACATTACATCCTATACCTGATTAATAAAATAATATAAATATACACTTTCCAATACATTGTAGAGCATTTCATTTTATAACAGAGTAAAGGTTTTTTTAAAGTAATAATCGAATTACTAGAATGTTCACAATTAATTTTAAAACGACGCGGAAGTCATCGTACATTCCTGTATACCGACATTTTTATATTTTAAATTGATTTTTCGTATTATAAAGAATTCAGAAAATAATTATTTTTTTGTAAGATTATCAAGAATTTCTCAACAAATTTGCATTCATTTTTCTTATATTGTTCTTAATTTATGAAAAGTTTATCGATTCGCCCGGATGGCTTGAACAGCAAATTGGCTCTTTTGCTATACGATCTAATTTTTATAACAATTTCAAGAGATAGAGACCGCAGGAAATTTTTTTAAACAATTCTTGATAATCTTTGACAAAATTTTTCTCTACAAGTAGTTATCATCAAAAATTGTTCGAAAGTACAAAATATGACTTTATCATTATTCACAATTTAGTTTACTTTTATTGTTTACTTTTAATAATTTAAAGTTTTCTCATGTAACCAATATTTCATGCAATAATTTACAATGTAGAGTATGTCATACAAATTTTAATTAATTTTAATGATAACTATACGCAAATGATACCTTTACTTGAAGAAGCAAGCGCGACTGGCTCAATGTTATGCCGCTTCCCGAGAATTTCGTCCAATTCGTCAAAAAATTCGAATTCTTTCAATTTTTTTTGCCCTGTTGCTTTAGGTCCTCGATTTTCCTTGTTCTTCATGTACATTTTTTTCAAGTTCTTCCATTTCTCCCGAGTTTACTTCCAATTGTATTTATATCCTGAATTTTCCATTTGGTTAGCAATGTCTTTCCACATGCTTTCGCTGAATATTCCTGACTTTTCGAGTTTCGGGACTTGATCCTTGTAAAAACCGATTAGCGCACTGTAATAAAAATAAACCTTGTTGACGACGTCGACCATTTCGCTGCAATTTTGCTGCTACTCGGAGCAGATACATCTCCGTCCAAGTCCAAGTCAGTAAGTGTGTTGTCGTCGCTGAAACTCGAGCATCCAGGCAGAAAACAAGACGATTCATTCTCGTTGTCATTATCATTGTCGTCATTATCATTCTCGAAATAATTCTCATCGGCATTTTGTTGCACGAGGGAAAGTGGTGCGTCCTGTATTTCAATGTACGTTTTAAAAGCGGCCAGTACTTTGGGGGAGAGAGGAAGATGTCGATAATTCCCTGTTTCTGCAAAATAGCACGAAAAATTGATGTTTTTAGGCATCGTTTGACATTCATGAGATTGTTCGAAATATATATTTGTTTCAATTTAAATAAATTAGTTGTTAATCGAACGAATTTCGTATAATTTGTATTTCATATGTAATCAGCAACGATAAAAGAACCTTTTAAATCTACAGATCATTTATAGAATTTCCTATCATCATTGTCATTCTCAGAAAGAAAAAAAAAAGATTTTTCTTACTATGACCTTGTAAGTAATTGACGATGTTAAGGAATTTTTATTTCATTTGGAGATTTTCATTTTCATTTCATGGAAGTGTTAAGAAAATTACCATTATTACATTTTTCGTAAATTCTGAGTTAAACTTTAATTTTCTATTGATTACTGTTTTTATTATCATTTGAGTAATGGGATTTAATGGATATTAGAATAGCGGGTTATAACCTCCGTGTTTAGAAAATTTTCTAACACCAAGAAAAAAGTAATTAGAACTACATTACAATCATTTATATAAAAAGAAAATAAAAACAATGAAAAATTCCTAATTACAAGCCTTTTTTTTTTTTTTGAATTTTGATAAATGCTCACCTCTCTCGGATACTAGGGCGTGATCATTCGCCTTTTCGACGAAATCAAATTTGTCAAACAAATTATTACAACTCATCGCGAACAAAATGGAAATATAGGAAGCGTTTATTTTAATTCAGCAAACGAAAGAGAATGACTGAAAAAGAGACATATTATGCCGTTGTTAAACAAAAGAAAAGAAAAAAAAGAAATACGAAGAAACACAAAAGAAATGCGAAATGGAGATTCCACGTTTGAATTTTATTTACAGCCGTGACTTTAAAAAAAGTTTCAAAAATAATGGAATCAAATATGTGTATGAATATTATTTTAAAATTGCAAACGATTCGTTTAATATTTTTACCAGTATTATCACCGATCATAAAAATTGATTGTTCACATATTATATTCCACATATTGTGAAATATATTTCACATATTATCAACTAATTCTAAGATAATAATTTCTTTCGATAAATTAGAATTGAAATAATTAATAAATTAATTTTTTTTCTGATCAAAATTTTTTAAAACGGATGAAAATCAAAATGCATAGCACTGTAGAACAAAGAGAAGTGTAGAAAAGGGAAAAATAAAGAAGCGCCTGTACAAGAGAAAAATATTTTTACTCAATAAAAATGTCGAAAATGAGATAATAATATCTTCTAATCTCAAAAATCATGGCCTTTCAATCTGAAATGACTGGAAATTTAATGAAAATTTATAACATAATTCATTTTACAAAGATTTTTTATTTAATTTCATCCAGAACATATTTTCATTTGCATCGTTGCAATGATTTAATTGCGATTTTCGTAATCTATTTGAAAACATGAAAAAAATATATAACAATTGATTAAAAAAAAAATGATTAAAATTCCTACTAAAAACGTTTAACAAAAAGTCATTGAAAGAATCAATTATAATTTTTTAATTTTATTAGGAACCATTTTTCAATCTTTTGAATCTTTCCTATTTAAGGATGCGTTTTGGATGCGCGGTCGGTGCAAATGAAAAAAAAATGAAACAAAGCGTTTTGCTTTTTAAATTGCGAAATTTCCTTTTCTTCTCACCAACACTTTTTAAAACGAATAAAAACTGAATACAAATGCAAAGAACTGGGAAACTTGGAGAAGCGTAAAAAAATAAAGAACAAAGATGCACCTGCACAATTAAGATAAAAATACTTTCAATAAAAATTTCCAAAATTTTGAATGAAAAAAAAACATTGTTTACATATTTTATAAATTAGTAACGACTACGGTGAGTTGCTAATTGAGCCGCTAATCGATCTCGTCTTAAAATTCCTGCTTCATCATCGTGGATGTCTTCGACAAATAGTCTGTTTGCCTCGTCCACGTCCTCGTTTCCCGGTTCCATCCCTTCTGCAATATACTCTTCTAATTTGTTATCGTTATAATTGAGGCAAATATTGTGAAGCACGCATGCGGCGATGATTGCCGATGGTATCAAGTCCAATCTGACCATGTACAAATACTTCAGTCTTCTGAAACGCCCTTTTAGCAAGGCGAAAGCTCTTTCGATGCTGCTTCGATACTTAGAAAGAACCGCATTAAATCGAATTTGCATTTGCGTTAATCCACCTCGGTTCCTGTACGGTGTAATACGTCAGTTTCGTAATGGATAAGCTTTGTCGCCCAGTATGAATTCGTCATTCGGAAAATATTTCCGAGGATTATCGTAAATTAATTGAAAAATGTCAGAGGAGCGAAAAATCCTACTATCGTGAGCCGAACTAGGAAAGCCTGCGAAGCAGTCGATGAATTTCAACGATGGTATGCAAATAGCCGGCAGGGTTTCCGCGGTGAAAAGTTTGTGACAAACGTAAGATTGCGGATCCCTAGACAGAGCTGGAATCTGAACGTACATGCCGTCGATGCATGCTATAGCGCCCGGTAGATCGTGGAAGGATAAATTGATTCTTTCGATCTCGTTCAAGGTAGGCCATTTTATAATTGCAGGTGCCAAATGATTCAAAACTTCGATGACTCTCACAAAACAGTGGTGTAGAGATGATTTGCCGAGATCGAACTTTTCTGCGACCGATCTGACGGAAAAAATGTACTCATATAGTAATATAATGTTTGCAAATATAAACATTTTGAATTATTAATCTTTTGATTTCGATAGAATGTACATTTCAAAATTGAATTGTATTGAACTTGAATTTTATAACAGTAAATTTTCCTCAACATTTTAACAAACCTTTCTCTCAATCATTTTCTAAAGATACGAGATAATCAAGTTTTTCGCCAGTCAGTTCTGTTTCATTATTACTGTTGAATGATAAAGTATTAATTTAAAAAAGTTATTAATAATGTTTGATAATAAAGTATAGATAGCATAATTTTTGGTGAAGAAGTGACGAATTTCTGATAAATACGAGTAAAAATTGATTTAAAAAGCTCATGGAGACCTCAGTTTGATGTTGAAAATGACGCTGTTAATCATGATGATCTTACCACCGCAAGGCGATAACGGAATCCGCAAGTTTTGATTGACTAACGAAAAAGTTGAATATTTCGATCATTCTTTGAGCATTTAGTAAAAAGATAAAGAAGGAACTTCTTAGAATTTCAAGATTTCATGATTTAAAAGTATTCTGTTCACACTTTAACACAAAGTCCTGGAATCAAACAATGCACAATGCTACCATGAGGTTTTTCACATGAAATAAACGTGTGTAATGATTCCTAATTCAATAATGCTACTCTTTTCATTCCGCTAAAAAATGAAATCACATAATATATATTTTTGTCGGGTAGCCAGAGAATAACTATTATAGCTAGGCATTTCTTACCTATAAGAATCCGGCGTTGCCAAAAGCCAAATGACCGCGAGTAATTGCTTTTTTTCGTCTATTGTTGGTCTTCCCTCTCCAGTGAGGTTCTGTAGTAACGGACCAACTTGAGCCAAAATTGCCTCAAAAGTATCAGGATTCATTCGAAAATTTTGTTGAAATTGTATCGAGTTGTATCGGGATACAACATTTTCAACATACAATTTAATGCGAGGAATCTTGCGTTGTCCATTTCCCCTTGTAAATTGAAGCACCAGCCCCACTACCTCTTCATCATCGCTATCTAAGTCATTGTCCTGGGAAAAACATCATGTACACAAAGTTAAACAAACACTCCCAACCCAAAAAACCTTCCAAAGGGAAATTGAGGAAGGAAGGGAAAAGCGTCTTCAGGAAGACGCTTTTTCTCGCTAACTTTCTCACTTTTGTTAGATCGAAGTCAGAAGTCGAAGCCAGAGTGAAAATGTAAAATTTTATAATTTTCGAGAATTCCGTTCCTAATTACTTTGCGATTTTGCGGGAACATTTGCGAATTTTCGAATTCGAGAGAAAATTAGCGATTCAACAGTATTCAATTGATCATCATTATTCGATGGAAAAAAAGTCGTCTGCCAATTTTTCTTGTAACTATCACTCGCAAAATGAAAGAAGGTTCTCTATTTAAAAAAGCATAAAATTGATCGACATTGCGTCATCTAAGCCGTGAATTGACTTTTCAGTCTGCAGGATCAGGAAAATTGTCTTACGACAAAACATTGATTGACAGTCAATAGTATATGCGATTTTTATCATGCATCAACTAAACGCGCATTCTCCTTTTTTTCACTTTCTCAATCTAAATTACTTCTGAATTTCTACTACAGATGAGACCTTTCATTTTGTTTCTTTTTCTCTTCAGTAATTGTATACAATCTTCCTTTGCCTATTGACCCAATTTTCATTTTTATTTGTTGAGGATTGATCATCTTTAATATCTTAATCATTTTAGTGATGATTCAGAGAATTTAAAGTCTTTCTGTGGACAAAGATTTCCTTCGACAAGTAAGGTGTTTTTATACCTCTACGGTTGCGGGCAAGCACTGGTTTTGACCAATTTTCATGAATGTGAAAATCATGCGAAAATTGCTTAGATGGCGGGAATTTTGAAATTAAAATTTTTCGAATTAGTTTTAATTATTATTTTATAAGAAATTAATAAAATAAAAATTCAATTAAGTTAGAAGACTATTTACTCACTGCGTGAAAGTAAAATCTTTATGTAAATTAGTGGTTTCAGCTAAGGTTTTTAAAGATTCTGCATGGTTTTTATATATGTGCTAGATGAGGCACAATGAAGCGCTGTTTATGTTCGTACATGCGTCAGAGATTTTTACCGGTATATTATTATAAAACTTGTAAACATGGAACAAGATAAAAATTCCGTGAGTTTTCTCTTGATCCATAAATTAATTGATTCATTTTACTGTGAAATGATTGTTATAAATTTACTACGTGTTGTTAGGGAAATAAATTTGATTAACATAACCCCTAAACATCGAACATTATGTTTTAGTTTGATATTTTCTTATATTTTTAGAACGATTTCTACTTGACTTGTGTATTATGTAAGAGAGACATCTTCACCATTCATATATTAAAGCACGATTGTTTCATTGGGTATAAAGTGGAGAACTTGATGTCATATGGACGTTTTGCAGGACCAAAAAATTTAATAGATAATTTAATCGAAAAAATGGAACATAAGGAAACTGTTGAATATTTAGATGAAGACGCTGAGGTAATATAGTAATTATTAAACGAAGACATCTCTTTTATGCATATTTTTGTTACAAAGTACTGTATATTTTTACCCATCTTGCACATAAAAAATTTTTGTAGATAGTTTTAAGTAGCGCCAGAAGTGTATTGGAATCAGTGGGTCCAATCAATCCTCCTAGACAGAAATATCATGATGGTTCTGATGATTATTCTCGACATGAATCTGACAATAACCTACCAAATGCCTACTGCCCCCGAATCCTGGAGAGTGCTCTCGACAAAGTTTTCGAAATTCTTTGCCTAACGGAAGTAATTTCTTGTGTCATCAAATAATCATTTCAGACTCAAAAAAAAATGCAAAGTGGTCATCACCATTGCGAAGAATATCCCTTTCTAAACAAAGACTGTCATTCCAGTTATGAATCTCGACTTGACTTTGACCGCAAATATAGCTCAAGATATAGATCAAGATAAAACTCACGGAATTTTTATCTAGTTCCATGATTACAAGTTTTATAATAATATACCGGTAAAAATCTCTGATGCATGTACGAACATAAACAGCGCTTCATTGTGCCTCATCTAGCACATATATAAAAACCATGCAGAATCTTTAAAAACCTTAGCTAAAACCACTAATTTCCATAAAAATTTTACTTTCACACAGCGAGTAAATAGTCTTCTTACATAATTGAATTTTTATTTTATTAATTTCTTATAAAATAATAATTAAAACTAATTCGAAAGATTTTAATTTTAAAATTCCCGCCATCTAAGCAATTTTCACATGATTTTCACATTCATGAAAATTGGTCAAAACCAGTGCTTGCCCGCAGCCGTAGAGGTATAAATGCACCATAAGGTGTTTTTATACCTCTCCAGCTGCGGTAGGTATATACATTGTACCATAGTTTTCGTTGCCCATAAAATTACCAGAAGTCACTATATTTGAAAAGGGTAGGTATACATTGTACCATAGTTTTAGTTGCCCAAAGTTTCAATCAGCCCTATCCGACTCCCTGCCTGCAACGGAGAGAACTTGATTCCCTTAGTGATTATAGTTTCTATGTGCGAAGTTTTCGCACCAGAGCGGCGCTGCACGCGGTACGCTCTACAAAAGCATTGTACTAATAGACAAATATTTTAAAAAATTTTAAATAATTAAGTTTCTGAACAATATGAAATGCAAAAATGTTCCTAAACTGATTCTAGGACATAAAATACACATTTTGCACGAATCAATTAATACAAAATAAAAAAAAGGACACATTAAACTTCGTAAAATATATACTGTGGATACGCATGAAGAATTCTTGAGACCCTGAACAAAATTTTATTTATGTTATTCCCATATAATTGAAAATATATTTAAAAATAAATAAAAAGCTTAAGCTTATAAATAGAAGTATTTTCCATTTTTATTTTACAGCTTCAAACGAATGAAATGAAAAATAAATATTTTGTTAAGCCCTGTGTTCAACATAAAAAACCATGCGAAGGGAAATATTTACTCAATTAAAAATTTGTAAATGTAACAAAAAATATTCATTACTATGAAATTTGCTAGTACATATTTTTAACATATTTTAAATTTTTAACATGTACAGATCGATGATGACTAGTTAAGTGTCGCAAAGTTTGGCTGCTTTTTTTTCAAAATGCTAAATTTTTAAATTTCAACCATTTCCCGTCTTACGAATTGTCTCATTCTTATTTGAAATAAAATTAAATCACATATGCTAACATCTCTACAGCTTCATTGGCATGTTCTTTGCATTGAAAAATAAATTTTGTTTCACATGACAAAAAATATTTATTACTATAAAATTTGCTAGTACATATTTTTAACATATGTATATATGTCTTCGGTTATGTTCGACATATTTCGTACAGGGGATATAGATATATTAGATACTTTATCAGATATAGCTGATTTTTTTCGTCTTTTTTCATTATATTCAATCAATTTTTGTAAGTATTGAACTTCGCGGAAAAATATGAACATATGTATTCATTTTAATATGACGTGTTTTGCAGGAAAGATAAACTACCGTTTATAATAATAATATTGAAATATTTATTTTAATTACTTTATACTTAGTATTTTTTACGCGAATAATAAAATATCTTTATATGAAATCTGGTCTAATCTTTTATTTCCAAATACGTTCATATTAATCATCACGGTACTTATTTAACTCCAAAATTTATCTTTATATCCCTTCAATCCATTCCATTTCATCCGAATTCTTCCAGTGAAATATAAATATCGAAGAAAGCACTTTTATATTTTTTTACAAAATGGATTTGTATAAGACATATAGTGTCGTTGATGTTGCATTCAAAATCCATTTAGTATTTCTTTAGCTTCCTTAATTTCAGAAAATTTAACTGAACAAGTTAAAAATATTTTATTCAGTATGAGATTTCGAATGGAATATTATCAATACTGTATAAAAGTATCACTAATTTTTTGTTCCTTTCCTTTTGTTTAGAGATTTTTTGGCACTATCAGATTAGCTAGAGGAACAAATGATCATCCTTGTACACCAACCTTCTTGCAAATATACAAGATATTAGCTGCCTTTAGCATTTTTAAACCTCCAAAGCTTGGAAATTGTAGTACTTTCGATGGCAACCCTCCACAGCCCTTAAAAACAATTTCAAAATTGAAAGAATTACATCAGTCGAATAGTAAAAGCGCAATTCAAGAAATTCGAGAAAAGTTAAAAGCAATAATCGATTGTGAAGACACTGATTTTAGTGATTTTGTAGATGGAGTAGCGCACGATTATGCATTACCAGCTGTTAGAGATTGTTTGATTTTTTACACAACTGCTCGTATAACTGCTTACATTAAACAGCACACTCAGTGTTCGACATGCGCTTAAATTCATTTTTGACTACTTCTGAAATTAATGCAGATACGATATCTTTTTCTTGTGATCAGTTACCTGAAAGTTTGAGTAGACTTGCAAAAATAAATAAAGATTTCATGCATTCAAATGTTAAGTTATACAAGCTTATCACAGTTGTCGAATATCTATTTAACAAACATTGCCGGTCTGGCAATTCTTTTGATCTAATTCTAGACGATTTAATTTCATTTGATAAAAAAAATTTATTTTTCAATGCAAAGAACATGCCAATGAAGCTGTAGAGATGTTAGCATATGTGATTTAATTTTATTTTAAATAAGAATAAGACAATTCGTAAGACAGGAAATGGCTGAAATTTAAAAATTTAGCGTCTTGAAAAAAAAGCAGGCCAAGCTTTGCGACACTTAACTAGTCATCATCGATCTGTACATGTTAAAAATTTAAAATCTGTTAAAAATATGTACTAGCAAATTTTATAGTAATGAATATTTTTTGTCATGTGAAACAAAATTTATTTTTCAATGCAAAGAACATGCCAATGAAGCTGTAGAGATGTTAGCATATGTGATTTAATTTTATTTTAAATAAGAATAAGACAATTCGTAAGAAAGGAAATGACTGAAATTTAAAAATTTAGCGTTTTGAAAAAAAAAAGCATGCCAAGCTTTGCGACACTTAACTAGTCATCATCGATCTGTACATGTTAAAATTTAAAATATGTTAAAAATATGTACTAGCAAATTTTATAGTAATGAATATTTTTTGTTACATTTACAAATTTTTAATTGAGTAAATATTTCCCTTCGCATGGTTTTTTATGTTGAACACAGGGCTTAACAAAATATTTATTTTTCATTTCATTCGTTTGAAGCTGGAAAATAAAAATGGAAAATACTTCTATTTATAAGCTTGAGCTTTTTATTTATTTTTAAATATATTCAATTATATGGGAATAACATAAAAAAAATTTTGTTCAGGGTCTCAAGAATTCTTCATGCGTATCCACAGTATATATTTTACGAAGTTTAATGTGTTCTTTTTTTATTTTGTATTAATTGATTTATGCAAAATGTGTATTTTATGTCGTAGAATCATTTTAGGAACATTTTTTAATTTCATATTGTTCAGAAACTTAATTATTTAAAATTTTTTAAATATTTGTCTATTAGTACAATGCTTTTGTAGAGCGTGCCGCGTGCAGCGCCGCTCTGGTGCGAAAACTTCGCACATAGAAACTATAATCACTAAGGAACCGCCATTTTGTTTTTAGTCGGACAGGGCTGGTTTCAATTGCCCATAAAACCACCAGAAGTCACTATATTTGAAAAGCAGTGTTTGACGAAGATTATGAAAGGAATGCGTTGGCAAGAAGTGCAAGTATATATTATATATAGGCGGTAGAGAGCGCTTCAGGGAAATGTACAGGAATCCTGCATCTTGCAATCCTCGCAGTTTTTGCCAACACATTCCTTTCATAATCATCGTCTAACTAGAGTTCTAAATTTTTCGGACATTTAAAATCCGGTTTTGGGACAGTTTATGCACTTTTTTAAGTGCTCCATTTGTCGAGTGGCATGCTTTCTGTACATCTGATCACAGTATTTGCACTTGAAAGAAGCTTTATTTTGTTTATCAATAATTTTTATAAAATAATTCCAAACTATATTCTTTTTTTTTCCCATTTTTATTGCGCACATTACACGAACTTCAAGAACAAAGCATTTATCAAAAACAATTGAAAGCTTGAACCGTTACGGAAAAATATTTTTAAATTCTCATAAATTCTCGAAGAGCACATTCATCAGAGAAATTCTCAGTCATATTCCCGTGCTCCCAGACATATTCTCGGTCACATAAGCTCTTTAGAACTCTACGTCTAACACTGCTTTTCAAATATAGTGACGTCTGGTGATTTTATGGGAAACTAAAACAATGGTACAATGTATACCTACCTCCAGCTGCGGGCTGGAAAATTCATCTGCAGAAGTTGATTGGTCCATTTTGTTAAATCCTGTTTGTTGAGCAACGGAATGTGCCAATAAAGTACTCTATGGGTGCCGTCCCATGTTGGCGTAGAATGCAAAGCAGAAAACGAACAGCCAATTACAGAACATCTTTAAGAAGAAAGAAATCTTCAGCTTTTCGGTAATTGAGTGTTTGTTTACTGCTTTGCATTTTGCGCCCAAATGGGACCGCACCTTAAGTGAATTTCTCGTCCCGCAGCTAGAGAGTTATAAAAGCACCATTAGGCAGTGACAAATTTCAAACTCAATCATCTAATTTGAAAATTACGAATATAATAAATTTTGAATGATTTTAAATAACTTCAAATAATTTTAGTGTAATTATTTATGAAAATTAAAAAAATTTGTACTGATAACTATTTTCTTAATATAATAGTTAAATAATTGTTTTCGATAAGCAGCTGTTTATGATTTTTGTATTAATTTAAATAATTCTAATTATTATTTTTTATAACCTTAATAACTACCTTAATAATTTTAATAATTGTTATTGATGATTTTAGTAATAATTTTAACGCTTCCAATAATTGTTTTAATTATTGTTAATAATAATTTTTAATCATTTTAATTACTGTTTTCTTTTTAATTTTTTATAATCATTTTCAATAATTTTAATAGTTATTTTTGATAACTTCAATAGTAATTTTATTGCTTTTAATAATTATTTAGTGTTACGTACGGGTGGCAGGGATAAATAAATAATTTAATTTTATAACAATAAATTAATATTTATTTATAAGATGAAAAAGTGTACGCGGAGGTCGTCCAAACTGTCGAATCTAGTTAATATAAATATTAGCTAAATTCGTTTATTATTATGTGGGGTCGTTGGTCTTCTACTCTCGGACTGAGAGTGTATTCTACACTCCTACGCTTAGCACTTTTGATTTTGAAACAGAAAAGTGGAAAGGTGCTTTAAATAAGTTCAAATCAAGCGGTTAAAATTTAAATAAATAAAAATACAATTTATTTTTAAAGAAAATAAAAACAACCAAAGCGATGTGAACATTTTTACATGGGTTAAAGCAGAAAAAGTAAATTAGAACGATACAAGGTATGTTACCGCCTTATTGTGTTTATTCTAGTTCCTTAATCCTACCGGATGTCCTGGGAGCAAAAGCAAAGAAAGAGAATACGTTCTGGCTGCTGAAGTCCTGGAGATCCGGGCCAAATTCGATTTGAGATTTGTCGTGGTTCCAAAAAGTAACCACTCTTGTCCTTACGCGACTCACTCGCGCACACACCCTTTTTTCTTTAGTTGGACCTTATAGTTTTAAGGTGAGAAAGATGTGGATGGCTTCTAACCAGAAGGGAGACAGTACTTTTAAATTGTCTGCCCTTCACCACTCTTGTCTCACAATAATCCTATTTATGCTTTCAGAAAATAGACTCCTCGTCCCTAGCGAACTGGCTGAACGGTAGCTTTACGCTGTACCGTAAAGCTATCGTAAAGCTATCGTAAAGTAGCATTATAACTCATGAATGAGGCAAAATAAACATTCAAAATGTTTTTATCCTTATTCTACGTTGAAAATAACGTTAACTGGTAATTGAAATATGCAATATTTTATTTATTTACGCTAAAAATTGAAAAAAACATAATACCTGTCATTCAAGGCAGTGCAGTGGTTCATCACTTTCCATGTCTTCACCGTCAGGATTGAATATTTGTTAGAGTGAGATGAAAGTATAGTTGTGTCTCACTCCAACCAATGGTCAACTTTAACGAAGAAGTTCCAGAGAAGGTGAACCACTGCACTGCCTTCAATGACAGGTATTATGTTTTTTTTAATTTTTAGCGTAAATAAATAAAATTATTGCATATTTCAATTACCAGTTAACGTTATTTTAAACGTAGAATGAGGATGAAAACATTTTGAATGTTTATTTTGCCTCATTCATGAGTTATAATGCTACTTTACGATAGCTTTACGATAGCTTTACGGTACAGCGTAAAGCTACTGTTCAGCCAGTTCGCTAGGGGTCGTTTTGAGATTCGACGAGGTGTAGATTTTCTTAACTAGTTAGTGCTTGGCTTACTAGATTTTTAGCTCCAGATTGCGACACACTATTGGTACTTGCGACCAATTACCACCGGCGATCTTCTATGTAATAAAAACCCGAAATTAGTAGTGATAGTATTTTTGAATACTCTCAGTGTCACTATCCCGTGTTTGGCTTCCGTCGGAGAGAAGATTTTTGAAGTATTTACGTCCGCCTAAGTACAATCCCCAATTTGTGGCCCTGTCTAGGTCTTTTTACGAATCTAAGTCAATTATTCAGGTGGTAGGACGTACTTGTTCCGAACCGCGGACGGGCAAAGTAGAGAAAAGTACATTCTGTACTGTCCAAGTAGTTCTGGTTAGTACCAGGTTACTCGAGTTACTGCGAATTTTGGTTTCAAATTGATTTATTTTATAGACTTCTATCGATGATGCTTAGGTGGGGTATCTTGATGATTTTGGGATTTTTCTAGGTGGCCTGATTTTTGGAAGGGATTCATGCTGATCGGTAATTTTGCAATTGCCGATTGCCTCACTACTTGTTAGCCTACTTGTTATTACCTGTTGCCACGTGAAGTTTGTGATGAAATGGTTACTTCTGACATATTTGAAATTATTGGATCATATTTCATGACACCAATGAATCAAATATCGATATAAAATAACTAAATCGATTCAGTTGACTATTAATTCTGGACTCTGACACCTTAAATATTTTTCATAGTTAGAAAAAACAATGGTACAGATCCTTTTCAGAAATATCGTCTGCACTGGCTATGGTAACTTGCAGCTATCCAAGTTTGTTTATAGTATTTATAGTTTATAGTGTTTATAGAAAAGCACGGTAGTACTTATGCGTTTAACAAAAACATAATAGGAAATTCGCAAGGGGATATAGGGAAAATTATAGAAAAACTAGATGGAAACTATGGAAAAACTAAACATCATTGATACTCGTGTTCGAGGGATTTTCCACGTTGTGAGTCTGATTTTCAATGTATTCTTATTTCGCGACGTAGAGCTCGAAAATAACTGTGTGCGCTAGCGTACTATTTTCAATATTTTCGTTTTTGAATTTATTCCTTTAAGCCTTGTGTTCTCCTTCTTGCTCCTACCTTCCGGTCAGCCTAATCCTATGCCAATTTATAATATTTTCCTACAGTTTACCCAAATTTGGAAACAGCATGAATTGAAATTTCGAAGAATTTGTGCTATTTTGTAATTCTAAGCTATAAATATATATACATGTAGTGTATATGTATTTGGAATATAATATAGTATAATTTAGAGTTTATACAAACCAAAATGTACGATTATATGGATTCATACAGATATTCACGCGTTAGTTTTCATTAATTTAAAACAATATAATATAAACCAGAATATAAAAATATAACACATGTGATTATATAAGTGTCTGCAGATATTTACCTATTAGTTTTCTTCATTGATATTTAAAATGATCCTGCCTTTATGCAGCTCCGATCTGGACAAGTCCCTTCAACCACCATGCTATCCTGAAGAAGCTGTTCTCGACACAGAGACGTGTGCTGATGAGAATTGTCTTAGCATACCGAACTGTGTCGACGAGCGCTGTGCTGGTCCTGGCGAGCGTCCCACCAATAGATTTATTGGCAAAGGAAAGGAAAGAGATCTTTCAGCTCCGTAAGGAGCTAACCTGCTTAACAAACCTGCAGGAAATCGCTCGCGCGAAGAAGGCCATTCACAAGGATGGAAGGCGCAGACTTGTCGAGAAATGGCAGACGAGATGGCATGGTGACCAATCCGGGAGATGGACACACCGTCTGATACCGGAGCTCGCCACCTGGCTGGATAGAAAGCACGGTCAAGTTTGCTTTTACCTGGCGCAAGCGTTTTCGGGGCATGGTTGCTTTAATGCGTACCTGAAGCGCTTCAATAAAAGAGACGATGAGTCCTGTCGCTACTGTGGTTCCCTTGTGGAAAATGCAGAGCACACACTCTTTGTCTGTGTCAGGTGGGGCGCAGAAAGGGAGGCTGTCGGTCGGGCAGTGGGCGCACAACTCACTCCTGACACGATGGTCTCTCTCATGCACCAGTCTGAACAGATATGGATGCTTATCGAGTCATTCGTCACCCTGGTGATGAAGACGAGGGAGCTCGATGGGCGTGCAGAGCGCGGCAACAACGGGGCCAATAGAATTTGCATCGGGGCCTACACCCGTGGTCCTGCGTTTTGGGTGGACTTGGCTGTCCGCGTCGACCGGGGGAGGAATCTTCTTATTCCTCCCCTGGTTGGCGAGGCTAGCCGGCCTGCCTAACGGGCGTGTGCCCGTGGATGGGAGTCCCGGGCGAACGGACGACGGAAGAGTTATACTCGACTTTAAGCCGGAACCTATTGCCCGCGAAGTTTAAAGCGGAAAGGCGGTTCCGCGGGCGGCGTATTGATTCCTGAGAGGGGGTTTTTTGGTTTTAACAGGTATCCCTAGACCCGTCCTAGGAGAGTCCTGTACAACGTCTATAAAAGATTTCACCATTTTCCCTCCTCACCAAAAAAAAGAAAAAAAAAAAAAATACTGTTAGAAACTTCTGTATTAAACTTTCATAGCATATAATGGAAGTTTGTTTTTCAGTAGCGCATATCACATTCGAAATACTTTCATCTTAAGAAGAATACAGCTTTTAACTTGGATCTCAATATACGTATGTATATCTTTTTAATAATGCTAACTTTAATTTTGATATATTTTGATTGAAAAATTATCTAATTTAATACGAATGTATACCAATTTTTCATAATTTACATTTGAATCGACTTTAATCTACCATTTGTATATTTAAGCACATCAAAATCAAAAACATCTTAACCATGAAGTTATATAATAATAATTTTAAGTTAATAACTATTTGGCTTAAAGTAGTAAGATTGGAAATTTCCTTCCTGAACCAGCCATTTTTAAAAGACTTCGATCCGACCAATGATGAGCTGCATCAGCGGTCTTGTCAAGTTGCTCGGGTTACGGGAGCTTCAAGTGGCATACAAATTTAATTAATGATTTATTATTACGAATTTTTAAAAAATCTCGTCGCCTTGATACGCTAGTAACATTTAGTTACTCTTAACTTTAATTATAAATATCTTTCAATGAATTTTTTTTGGTTTATTTGTTTTTGTTCAAAGAGGGGAGAAATGCTTTATGCACCGTCAAAGGGACGCCATGCCCTCCCGGTGTGTGGGACTCAGCTGCTCGCGCAGCCCTACCCACTAAAACTCCCTCCCTGTCTCTAGGCCGTGGAATCCCACCCCAGAACCGCCATAGGCATTACTTCCGGCTGGGAGCCATTTTGAAGCGATGTTAGCCTTTCCTCCTTGCTACTTCGTCTTTGTTACTGGACTTGCTCCTCCAGTTCTCCTCTCCATGGCGGTCTCCCTAAGGGACACCCTTAACTCCAGCACCAGTTCTTGGTCAATGAAGCTTCTGACGGCATCCTCGACGTCTTTCGCTTCGATAGTGGATTCCAGGTCGGCGATCATGACCTCGATCTGGGGGATGAGATGTCGGACCGTCCCCCTGGCTTCAATTATCTCTTTAACGACAGTGTCCAGCCTCCCTCTGCTTTTTGTGCAACATTTCAGTTCCACTAGCAAGTCCTTGGAGCACGCCTCCCTGATTCCCTGAGCTGTGGCGCCCAGTTCGTCAGGGTTGAAGCGCTTCTTACGTTCGCGCAGGATAGTAGCGTAGTTCATCTCCTTCACTGGTTTGATGAGCACTGCTTCTGGACGCGCACGGTGAGATTTCTCCGTCGTTCTGAAGAGCTTTTTCCCTTTCTTCTTCTTCTTTCAGAGGTCCTTCCTGTTAGGTACCTCCACCCACTCCTCTTCTTGCAACTTCCTTTCCTTTAGGTGGTCTTACCTCCTTCATCTTCTGTGCTATCAGACCCCTTATCAGGGACTCGAAGGAGTCGAGGTAGCAGACGGTATCTTCAATGTCGTACCGCAGCGCCTCGAGCTCCTTACGCGCCTCCTGAATGCCCTCCCTGATAGGGTGGTGCATATTCTTCTTGTCCCTAGAGAAGCTGTCCATCTTCTCCAGGGCCGTCTCCACCTTCTATAAGATCTCCAGCTGCCTCTCATTCCTTTCGTGGATCCAGTCCCGGTACTGCCGTTCCTGGGACTTATCGCTCTCGAAAGGATCCGGCGTCTTCTCCGTCACGTCCAAATCACCTGCAAATAACTCCTCACACATCGTTTTATTTAAATTTGACATCTCCATAATTAATCCTACGAGTAGCTAGGGAAGTATTCGGTCCGCCCCTGCAGAGCCCCGCATGCAGCTCCTGGTTTGTAATAATATTTTATAAAATATATATATAATTTCATAACTTTCTTTAAAATTTTACGGGTTGGGAAATTTTTAAATTTTCGAAACTTGTAAAGTAAAAGTTACATATTAAGAATTTGGACGTTTTTTACTAAACCTTATAATTGCATGTACAAAAAATTCGCTTGAAATTTTAGTCACTTTTATGTTCATTTTAGATTTCTTTTAAAAAGAATTACTGTCGTGGATTCTCTGAATTCTTTTTTTACAAAACCAATTGCTGCATTACTTTATTAAAATTTCACATTTTCACAAGGAATTCAGATAAATAATAAAGATGGAAAAGGAAAATTTCACAAATATGCCCACCATTTCACATTTTGATCATGGGTATGCTCTGCACGAACCCAGTAATGGTGCATTTACACCTCTGTCTGCCTGACCGGTGCGGACAGAAAATACATAAAAGCAAAAGAGACAGACGTTTTCGTTTTGTCCAATTTTAAACTGTCTGTCTCCTTTATTCTTATGTACTTTCTGTCCGCACCGGTCAGGCAGACAGAGGTATAAATGTACCATAACTCTCAGACCACCATGGAAATAGAAAATAAACATTCTAACCATGAAATCATGAAAAATGATATCTCTCTGTAGAGTTCTAAAGACGGTATATTACGTTAAGAAGAATGAGAAAATTCGAGTAAATTACCGGTATTTTCTCGAGCCTCTTTTTTCTCTATAATTTAGGAGAATTTATGGTTTTCATGAAAGTTCAATGTGAGTAGCTCAGATTTTAAGAATTTCTATAAGGCTAAGATTTCAGGGTATGTTATACTTTACAATTTAATATTGTAAGAGTAAAGTTGAGGTAATTAAATTGCTCTTGTAGTAAAGTATCATATGCCTTTAATTATTAATTATCTTTGACTGAGTATTTCGTGATATATCATTTAAAATGAAAAGTAATAAGATTACAATTTTTAAAAGTACTTATGTGTATAGATTAAACGCCAAAATTTATCCTTGAATTTTGGAAAGCTATTCAAATTTGTTTGAAATATTTTCTTCAGATTTCAAGAATATTTGTAAGGATAAAGTTTTTTGCTTTGAGTAATATGTGATTTAAAGTAAATAGTTTCACAAATAAGATTACAATTTAAAACAGTACTTAATTTTATAGATTATACGAAAAAGTTTATATTGGAGTGTTAAAATGTTCTTGATATTAAAATATGAATGATATGTAATGCAATTTACTTATGACCAATTTTCATTTATATCCTATTTCTTTAACATCTTTTTTTCTTTTTTCTTTAGTGAATAAACAATGTAAAATTATTTCTTCTGTGTTATAATAATTACTACTAGTGTTTCGCACATGAAATTAAAATTAAATGTGATTTAATTAAAGAATAATAACAAACAAATGTTTTAAAAGAAACTTCTCATATTTTCTCGATAAATTCTCTCTCTAACGGTAATATACCGTTATTTTCATTGTTACCTCCTCCAATTTTATTTTACCGAGAATTTTCGAACTCTACTCTCTGTAATGGTTGTAACGTCCATCCCAGGCCGTGCAAACCTAATGGAAAGGTGGTGGACCGTTAGCAACTAGCACCACGTACAGTACTGCACATGAACTACCATTATGTGTGCACGTGTTAGTGCATATACATGCATATGTAGGTTCTTTAAATGTGTTACAGGGAATATATTCAAATATAATTAAAAGAAAATTGATGATTTAAGGAAAAATTGTGAAAATATAATTCAAGAGTGAGAAGTTAATATCAACTCACTCTTGAATTACACTTTCACAATTTTGCCTTAAATCTTGGTTTTGTCGTCATAAGTGATAATCAAAAATATCTGTAATTTGTATTTTTATTTTCAGAAAATATACATAAAATTATTGTATTAACTTCAAAACCTTCAAGCTTAAAATGCCTTATGGAAATGTGATATTTAGTTAATTAACAAATTTTATTGATTTTAGATTTCTGCATGCTTGTGGTTAAAGTACATAAAATTTTCTTTTTATAATTTGGAAAATGGTTTTTGGTTTTGGTTTAGAAATTTTAAAAAAAGTCAATATTAGAAAAATATATCGGTAATTTCTTTTATCATTAAAACCAAAAGTCCTATAAATTTTCTTTTCTGTGGTGAAAATTGATCGAGCTCAACTTTTTTCGAAACCAAGCGAACACTTTGTCGGGTCGAGATAGCTCTCTTCGGCGTTGTATGCAAGTCTTCTGCAAGTACATCCTTGCTGGTTTCTGCTTCTGGGATATCTTCTTCTGATTCTTTTTTCTGAAATATAGATTAGAAGCATTTAATTTCCATGAATATTTGAAATTTATTTCGTAGGTATTTTATTCTTATGAATTATAGGTACAAATTAAATGAAAATCGTTTTCACGGTACTTTTATTTTTCACTTCCTTATCCTTAATTTCTAGCCTTTAAAAAATCAAAATTAGTAGTAACCCTTTTCGTGTTATTTTTTAAGTCAAGTTTTCCAATAGGTACAATTTTATTAATCATGCAGAAACATTTGAATGTTTCTCAAATAAAATATTTCTATTCTTAATATAGGGCTTGCAACGACCCTCAAATAATAAATTTCATACTACGTGAGGTTGGTTCATTTTATTTTAAAATTCGAAAATTTGATGAAATTGAAAAATTTAGATATCCTATTGCCAGAACACTTGTTTTTTCCATATGAGCAATTCATTTATATTTGACATTTATATTACAAGTTTATGTGCTACATTTCAATTTTTTACTTCAAATGATTTATCAAAATTTTTTAATAATAAAAAATATCTGAGCACTACACTGTTAGAAATGTTCGGAAATTTGCAAAATTTTTATGTTACAAATGTAGCATAAAATTTGACGATATTTATGATGTTTTTGAGTAAAGCTAACTTAAAAGTGCGAAACGTGTAATGAATTTTCTGAAATTCGCAAAGCTGTAACTAAATAAAACTCCAGTTACATGTTTCGGGAAATTGCGGTGGGAATTTCTGACATTGTAGAATTTTTATGAGGAATTCTTAGCTATTTTTAATTTTATTGTTATTTGTAAAAAAATTTTACATACTTTATCGAAGTTTCCTGTACTATTTTATGTAAATTTGATCATGGTTTTTTCATTTTTTCACATTTCCAAAGCTTACTTCCAAATTAGGGCTCATATGTGTAATATTTTATTTACTGTGCTTAACATTTTAGAAATGAAGATCACTAATAAGGACTCTGATCAGAGTCGAAACGTTTGAAATTATTTAACCTTTTGAGTCATTATTTTTGGATCCTAGTCATTTATTAATAACATCGTATGAAATTAAAAATATTACTACTTACGTGTGCAAACTGCACGCTACTTTCTCCAAAGTCTCGTATGCCTTCTCCAGGTTTTTCTATTTCGGGCATCAAAATTTCAAACTCTGATGGGTAAGAAACAGCCGCCGGTTTCATGTTCACATCACTTTAACACGACATATCACTACCCGGTGGTAAATTTAACGTCGAAACAGCACCGTACTTTAAAAGAAAAGCACACATTTTTCTTCCGACCCTTTTTAGAGGTACACCCACGAACAGCACACTGAATTTCGTACTTCGTATTCATTATAAAGCGCAATCGCGTAACGAATTGTTGATACTTGTATACAACAATGGCGGAACTCATACGAAGCCGTTCCCCTTGCAGAACTCCATCCGCTTCCTACAACTAGCGCCGCGTACAGTACTGCACATGAACTACCCTATGGGGACACCCAGTACATTAGAGGTTGACCTGCCCTGGTCTATCCTTATATCCCTAGTGGCGTGTAGGAGAATTCACGTCTTCCGATAGGACCGTTAAATAGAGATCTTATGCTGCTTAATTGGTAGAAACCAAAACCAATGAAGAGACTAAGTTTCAATGATCACAAAATCACACTTTATTCACTACTTTACAATTAACTTTACATAATCCTCTGAAGAAAGTTTACAATATAAGTACTTTAGCGAGAGTGATGAGTAAAAACCCGACGTTTTTACAAGAATCGCCTGTATTCATCGTATAGTTCCTTGGAGGGGGATTAGTCCCTCCAACAAGCTCTAAACCAATCATATTGCTGACGTTACTCTTTTTTATGTCCCGTTGACAAATAGCAAAATAGGTCACATGGCTCTTCCTATCGATTTTACGACGCATTTAGACTGAGGTGATGAGTGACATTATAAGCATCGAAAGTCCAAAGGTTGACATTCCCTAAAATGTTTGTAAACATTACATCCGGTCCTTTTTGAGGTTAAGGCACGTTCTACTACTATAAATAGCCCTATGAGTCAGTCGTAATCATAACAATGACGTAAAACCTCGCATTCCAAACATGTCTACACGTGTTCTAAGATTTTTGAATAGTAGTAACATGTTATAATGTAACAATATAGACATAAGAACTTATTTATGCGCTGAAAATTACGGATTTAGCATTACTTATAACAAATAAACGATTTATCTAGCTACCTTGATTTGAACCTTCACGCAGCACCAGTTGGTTATTCAGATCGCCTTTTTACTAACGAATTAGTCATAATCGATAATGTCTAAATTCTCATGTAACATTATGATTTTGATTATAAATATTTAGTGTCAACAATAATTTCAGAATAAAGAAGGCTTGATTAAAGAATATACTTCCTATTTTGCTTTCCTAAATCAATAATGAAGCATTAGCGTTATTACTTCTATTTGAATCGGAGTCATGTCGCCATTTGGATAAACGAATCGATATATCGCAAGTAGATTATCTCGCTTTGAGCTATACCATGTGTTTGTAAACGTGATTTGGTTGAGGGTTCTAAAACCCTAAAACCTATATCGTCACACCTCCCCGTCTAATTATATTAAATATATTATTAATTATTAAAAAATATACGCTTGTAAAATATATGATTCTTGAGATATATATTTTTCTAAAACAATTTCACTGCTCAACTAGCAAAATTATTGAATTATCAACAGTAGAAATGAATTCGTCTCGTTGCGGGGTATAAAATCAAAAAAAAAATCATTACTTTATTGCAAATAGTTCCCGAGAAAAGTGCGACTAAAGCTGCGCCGTCGATTTTGAACGATCAAATCAATATTTTTGCAGAGTGCATCCAGCCCCTCCCCACCTTGCCGCCGCGCGTCAGCTATCGAAATTCCACCGCTTTGCTGATTTTGATGAATTTTTTTTCAGTGAATATTTCCACGGGGAATTTGTTGTTTACAGTTTATAAAAGTACTTAATCTACGAATTATCGACATATTTTTTTTTTCGCTAGTCGTTAAATTTGTTGAACAATTGAGCAAAAACTTCATTGCACTGTATCTCCATTGCTTCTTGATGAATCTTGAACTTTTTTTTTTAAATGAAAGCACTTTTCATATACTTTCGATGTGTGCAATAAAAAGTTATAAAAATTGAGTGGAACACTTGGAAAAATGTATTTATCAACTAAAAAATTTATAAGCAAATTTCCCTTAGTTGCAAAATTGAATTTTTTTATTAAACAATTTATGATTTTCAATGTAAAATAGTGAAATCTATCGATAAAAAAATCAGCATCACTATATCTACTTCTCAGGTCCGTACAGGTGTCACGTATCCATGACAGTTATATTATATATTATAATCATATAAAACTATTATGCTATTATATCATATAACACGTTTTATTGTTGCTATAAATATTGTTGCTAGATACATGTAATTGTTTTTATAAATAATTTCACTATTACTATTAACTAAAATATCAATAAACAATTGATTTTATTGATAAAATACTAATTAAAACAAATATTACCTTTTATTATTATTAACTATTATTATTACTATTGGTAATAATAACAATTAACGAAATGCAACAAATGTTATATAACAACAATATTACTTCAACCTTTATATTTAAAATTATTATTAATCACTATTATTATTAATATTTAATATTGTTATTAACATTAATTGTCAAAATGCAACAAATATTAACTAATAACAATTTTACTCAAATTTCTTGATTTGCAATAATTATCAATCACTTTCATTATAATTATTTCATATTGTTAATAAAATTTGCAACAATTATTATAATAATGTTACTTCAAATTTTATAATAATAATGTTTATAATAATTATCATTATTGTTAGTATTCTTATTTGATGTTAATCAACAATCAGCAATTAATTATAAAATACGTTCTTTTAATAACTATTACTATTATTTTATTTTATAAACATAAGCAATGTTTAAATATAAAGATTAATAGAATTATAAACAAATCATAATCACCATTTATGTACAACAAATGTATTATAGTTACTCTATTACTTACCTATGTATACAAATAATGTCATTGACCCTTGCGACTAAATCTACCTAAAAACCTGATGGTACGGGTTTACACAGCCCTTGAGAAGATGTGAGTACACCTACACCACGAAAGCATGACCCACACGGACTTGGAAAATCGGTGTGAGTCCCTAAGCTCACCAACGCAGCACACCAGCAAACTGGCCCATAGTCTCAACTCACCACACTGACACCTAAGATTCTAATGGACTTCGAAAAAGCTATTGAAACCATGGAACTCAAATTCCCATACTTTCTACCTACGAGTTGAAACTACAGACGACAATATAAACCAGGCTGCAAGGCCTAAACACAAGTCTAAGCGCGTCGGAGTCTGAGTCGAAGCGAGTCTAAGGGAGCGTACAATCAAGCAGCATCGCTAGAACCGGTTTTCGTCGCCGTACCGCAATAAATCTAAGTGGCCGTAATTTCCACGTGTTCGGGAAAACCAATATAATAACAACAGAGTGAATTTAAATAAAACTGGATTTAGTGCCATTGTAATCAAGGCATCAAAATAAGGATACCTGTTTAACAAAGGATTGACCTGCCACTGTTGATCAACAAGGATAATTAGGGGAGGTACCCGATTAGCAGAGGATAAATATAACTTAAGGGATTATCGCGTTCAAGAGGCCACCTCATCAAAAAAACAACCGGTAAGTCAAATAACTTTGTTTTTATTAAAATTCTCTTTTCTCTTTTCTTTTGAGCCCTTTAGACTCACGGTGTGTTTCCTTTAAGGTTGGACCAATCAGACTCGACCAACCAAAGGAAAACAGGCTGCAACCAACAACTAAAAAGTCGCTTGGGTTAAAATAAATTTGTATTTTTATAATAAATTATTATTAACAATAATTGTAATTTGATTCATTTGGCTTGTCCTCTACCCGGTTAATTGTTAATTTTAACAATAAACAGAGGAATATAGTTAGGGTAATTGGCTCTAGACTTTAGGTAGGAAATATTTATATTAATTTAAAACTTAGGACGTCACACAGGTTAATTGTTTATTAATTTGTTTATAAGGCCATAAGTTTTGTAGGGTTTTTTATGAGGAAAAAAATGTTATAAAACTATTTTCCGATGAAATGAAAAAAAACAAAGATATAAGCGAAAAACGTGAAATTTCGTTGGAAAATGATAAATACTCGTAATTTAAACAATGGCGTCCATCGATTTGACACTACGGGAAAAGATATGTTATTTCACTCATTTTTTTTACGCTTAAACTCAATTTTTCAGCCTGCTCCAAGGAAACATCGCGCTTTTCACTAAATCGCCTGGACTATTATCGCTCTTTCTCATATTTCAAGTGCTTTGATGTTTTTGTGATTTATGAGGTGTTAGTGATTTGGGTCTTGAATCAATGGGGTCTATTCATAGTTTCGGACTTCGTCTAGTTTCTACTGTAAGTGACAAAACTGTCGGAAAAATAAATAATTTGAAATAAACAAGGCAAGCTAGACTAATTTCTATACTTCTATATATATATATTTATAAATAAACAATTATTTATAAGAATGGAATATTTTTCGGTGTATATAAATATACAAACATATATATATTTTTATATTACTTTTATTTTTCTTATTCCATCAATAGAAAGTTTAGTATTTAAATTAAAAGCAAATTAAAAGAAAATTGATCCATGATATTTTAAAATTGAATATGTTTATAAATTAAAAATATTAAATCAAGGTAAGGTTCTAATGAAGAGCTCCAAATTATCCAATTGTTATATATTTATAAACTTGAAAAATGTTAACAAAATATTCAAGGGAGTAAAATGTGTTTTGTCACTTATAAAAGGAAACAAAATGACACCTAACCAATTCACAGCTTGCTGTCTCTACTTTCTTATTACTTTTTGTAGTCTCTCGCTCACCCAGCCGGCGTCACTCTATTACGCCATCTACAATATCTCTCTCTCTCTCTCTTTAGTATGCCCTCTATCGGAGTTTTCGTCATAACGCACTTATACCTAACACTCGGCCATTCTTAAATTCATTCGGTCTCCGAATGCGTACTATATATATATATGTATATAAACAAGTGATTAAAATCTACAAACACTCAAAATCCTTAAGCCGCACCGGTGCTTGACGACTTCTTTTTAGGTCACTTCTATCGATCTTTTCGTTTATTTTAATTTTATTATCACTTCGCACTGACTCCTGAGTTACACTATCACACTTTTCTACTCTTTCATCTTCACTACTATCGACCGATTCGCTCTCACTTTCATCATTTATTTTATTATCTTGAGATCCACGCCAAATCTTCAATTGACTTACGTGAGCTGTCGATTCAAATCCTCGATCCTTAAAATCATTCAATCTTTTAATTCGATAGGTATCGCTAGGTAAAACTCCCACAATCACCATCGGCCCTCCAAAAATTGGTTGAAGTTATGTCGAGCTCCCTGTCGCCATCGTATTTCTTTTTACAAACACAATATCGCCAAGATTATATCTTATGCCTTTGTAACGCCTTGCATCTGTGCGAGTTTTATATCGTTTTTGTTCCCGTATAACATTATCCCTAATTTCGTTCTGGATATCTGCTGGAAAGCGATAAGTTTCACAGTGCGCAGTTAATTCACGCGCCTTCCCCTCCTCAAATCGGGGTAGAAATCCATATAGCGCTTCAAACGGTGTCTTTCCTGTAGCCTTACTTATCGTGGAATTAATATCGCGTTCCAACTTTTTCAATCCAATATCCCAATCATTTTGCTCTTCATTTTTAGTTTCACATCGCATCGCGGGAAGGATTGTTTGATTTAATCTTTCTATCAACCCATTAGCTTGAGGGTGTCTACTCGAGTTCAATGTATGTTTAACCCCATAACTTTCGCACAAATCCTTGAAGCCCTGCGAAGTGAAACACGTTCCCCTATCAGATATTATACGTTTAGGAGCCCCAAATCTCTCCATGAATTCACGTATTTTATTCACAGTGACTCTCGCGTTTACATTTCTGACAGGTGTTATACAAACAAATTTGGTTAGGTTATCAATGATACCCAAAACATATTTATTTCTCTTCGCCGTGGTCACAAAGGGACCTAGATGGTCGATATGCACCACTTCAAATGGTCTTCTACCTGGTGGGATAGGATGTAATTCACCCTCGGGTTTTCCCGATTTCCTTTTTGAAAGGATGCACTCAAAACAATTTCGAATATGCATTTTCACATATCTCCTCATGTTCGCGAAGTAATAATATTGTTTCATCCGTTGCAGCGTTTTCTCAACACTAAAGTGGCTCCCTAGGTCATGATACCGAATAACTAATGATTTCCGCATCGCCTTTGGCACTACATAGCATTCTGTATCCTCTCGTCCATTAATAATTCTTTTAAACAAAAGTCCTTCCTTCAGAACAAAATCCTTAACTAAGTCCTTTTCTGATTTAGATCTGTCCTTTTCCTTTTTTTTTAAAATGTCTATTTTGAGGCTAATATCCGGATCCGTTCTTTGAAAGACAAGAATTTCATCTTCTCGTGTTACAATCGTCCAAATTCTCCCTTTTACCCTGTCATCCAGTGCCTCTTCAACCGGAGCCCTAGATAAAGCGTCGACGTGTTTCATCTTTTCTCCGCTTCTATGCTTAATTTCGAAGTCATATTCTGACATCGCACAAATCCATCTCGCAATTTGTGCATTTTGAGTTTTCCATGCGTTCAAATGAATCAGGCACTGACAATCTGTTATTATTGTAAACTTGATTCCGATTAGGAAAGACCTTAATTTTTGTAAAGCCCAAGCTATTGCGAGCAACTCCAAGCGAGAGGAATGATATAATCTCTCTGATTCTGATGTTCTTCTACTTATTGCATACACAAGCTTGAGCTGATCACCCTCTCGCTCTCGTTGAAAAAGCATGGCACCCAGTCCAACAGCAGAAGCATCGGTGTGTAACTCTGTGATTTGTGCGTTGGGATTAAAAACTTTTAATGTTGGTTCCGACATTAATTTTCCTTTTAATGCCCCAAATGCATTTTCCTGATCTTCCGTCCAAATAAAAGGTTTTGATTCTTTCAACAGGTCTGTTGAAAATACAAGTGTCATCGAAAAAGGTGAACGCAATCCCTTTTCTTTGTGCAATCCCTAACACTTGATCCATCACCTTCGCGAAATATTTATGAGCATTCATTAATCCAAACATGCAACGTTCAAATTGCCCCGTCTGTGATTCTGAGATAAAGGCAGTTTTTTCTCTGGCCGCCTCCGACAATGGAACTTGAAGATAACCTAATGCCAGATCAAGTGTAATAAAGAATTTCGCTTTATTTAACTTGTCCAACATGTCGTCGAAATTTGGTATTGGGAAATTAATGGGCTTCGTTATTTTATTCAGCTTACGATAATCGACCACCATTCTAGGCGATCCATCTTTTTTTCTAATGATGAATGCAGGGCTTGCATATTCCGAGTTCGTTTCTGTAATTATTCCCTCTCGTTTATATTCTGTGATTATTTCGTCCAATGCTTTTCTATCATTTGCGTTCAGCCTGTATGGCTTAGTACTCACAGGTTGAGTTCCTTCTACAATGTCTATGTCCATTTCCAATTTGTCAGTTCGCCCTAATTCACTTAGATTGGTAGATATACAGATCCTATATTTATTTAAAATTTTGACCAATTCAATTTTTTGCAGATCTGTTATTGAATCCCCCGTTATTACTTCTTCCGATTTTATTTCTTTGTATCTGGGTTCTAATTTACGAGCGTCTTCTACTATTCTAATTGTTTCTCCTACTTGATCCCCAGCTTTAACTATTTTAGTGTCCTTTCCAATATTATAAACTGGTATTTTTATCTTTCCCGTGTTTGAACTAACCTTAATGAACTGAATAGTTCCCGATTCTATTTCCATTGTCTCTAATGAACGCGATTTTATCCCACCAGGATTACCCTCTTTAAACAAACTCGGATCTATGTTTGCAAATATGAGGTTATGTCTGGCTCGCTCGTAAGTGATATCTAATGCCTCAGCAATCCCACGATTGCGCATCATCCGGAACTATTCTCAATTGCACCTTTTTAGAATTCAAGTTATCCAATTTTACTTCCGCAGTCACGATTCCTGGTGATACACTGGAGCCCCCACCAAAGCCCTCCAATACAGATTCCATTCGTTCCATTTTTAAATCCGCATTCAGCATAGCGGTTGCTTTAATCGTGCATACCGACGCACCCATATCTATCTGAGCTTTCATCATATTCCCATTCAGTTTAATATCTCGAATGAACTTTTCACCAAATACATCTACATTTTGTGTACTAAGGATAGAAATTTTCTCAGAGTTCGGTTCCGAGTTATACTTACAGCGTGATGCTATATGACCTTCACGTTTACATGCATAACAAATGACAGGTTTTCTATCTTTAACACATTCTTTAGCCCTATGTCCTATCTCATTACATTTGTAGCATTTACGCAAATCTTCGCCCCGTGTTTCGCTTACCTTCGTCGTTCGCGAAAACACGTCACCTTGAACTCCTCCTGCTGATGAGCTGCCATATTTCTCTTCCAGAGCCTGCTTCGGGAACACCATCCTTGGTCTGCTAACGCTGCTCTCTATCGCTATCTGTCGCTTTCTTACAATTCTTTCTCGTCGATAAGTCTCCAACTTCTCATATTTGATCATGTCTTGTAGCATCATATCGACCGATACGTAGTCTCGAGCGAGAACATGATTCGTCAGTTCCCTTGACCATAAGCCCGCTGCCACCTCATCACGGACTTCTTCCATTTCAAGGCCCAGACCTTCACAGAGCCAAACCTTATCCAAAACGTATTCTTGGAGTGTCTCCTTCTGGGTTTGTGTCCATGCTGCCATCGCTCTTAGTCGTTCGCTTTTCGTCCTCGATGCGGTGAATATCCCTCTGAAGGCTACTATAAATGCATTGAAGCTTGTTACCGTCTCGATTCTAGTCATGAACCATTTTAAAGCAGTATTCCTCAAGTGCGCTTTTGCAATATTGAAGGCTACTGCTTCGGACCATTCATTGATATTTTTAGTGGTTTCCAATTCCCGAATCCACGCTTCAGCTTGACCAGGGTCCTCTGTTCCGAAAAAATCTCTTATCACGCTGTGTATATTCGGCACTACATTCAACTGAGCAAGTTGTGCGACGCTAACATTTGATGTTCTACACGTTTCTTCCACCCTCGCGAGAACTTGTGTCTGTTCCTGAAGGGTACCTCCAAGTGATAATAATACATGTGACAAATCTTGTTCATTATGTTCTGTCCTTGCACCATTATTCTGTTGTGAACTCGACTGACGCAAATGAGTCTCGAACATTTGTCTGTCTTCCGCTCTTCTGACCTTTTGCCTTTCAACTTCTTGTAAGGCCAACTCCAGCTGATTCCTCAGTTCTTCTAACGATACTGCTGAGTTTCCACTCCCGGCGTCCATTTTGGTTTCTCAAATGCACATCGATTGTTTCACCCAAACTTGCTATTTGAGGTATCCCACTTCTGATTTTGTTGCGTATCTATCTTGCTTATTGATAGTAAAAGAAACTCTCCTTCTTGTAGTTTTGGTAACTTTATTTAATTTTGAAATAATATAAAAGGTAACTGCTTATACATTCTTAAAACTGAATTCGCCCGAACACACACCTAACCAATTCACAGCTTGCTGTCTCTACTTTCTTATTACTTTTTGTAGTCTCTCGCTCACCCAGCCGGCGTCCCTCTATTACGCCATCTACAATATCTCTCTCTCTCTCTCTCTCTTTAGTATGCCCTCTATCGGACTTTTCGTCATAACGCACTTATACCTAACAGAAGTTTCTTCCCCCTTTTTTTCTACATTTTAAAACTATACCTTTAAAAAAAATTTGTTATGCACTAAATATAAATGCTAGTCCGTAATTAACAATAATTTTTAATAATACTGAAGTATTTCAAAATATTCCTTTTTTTTACATTTTTGTTTTTGATCTTTTTGTAACCAAATTTTTTTCACTTGAGTGTAATTAATAAATGCACTCCTTTTTTTCACCGCCACTAAACTCGTAATATTGATATATTATTATTATAAACTAATTTTCTTTGGTACTATGAGAGGAAATTGCACTGGCGTTAAAATTTACAGTGTAAATTTTTGGATTTCCTCCAGGTGTTAATCCCGTCGCTCAATTATAGCGAGAGGGGAGATATCTCTGGTTAATTGATCCTGCTTTAACTCGATCCAGAAGAAGAGTTCAAAAGGTGGTTCGGTGTTATGATCAACTTCCCGGAATGTAACAGGGTTGTAATCGACAAAAGGATTCACAAATATTTGAAATACCTGGTATGTATGCCAGCCGATATTATTCCAATCTGAGTCTCCAATGACCTGTAGGCAGATCCAGCACCTTCCGGCCGGATAATTTTGGAAGGGTTCAGATCCGCAATCTCCACATAGACGAGGTGAGAAAAAGGCAGAAATACCCACGTAATGCAATAAGCAAAATTGCCAATGCAGGCCGGGCGTCAGTAGTCCCTGCTGGACACACATAATGCACCTGCAGGTCCATACATTCTGAAATGATTTCCAGAACATAATTTACAGCCAAGCAGGCCAGCACGGAAATCAAAATTATTTCAATCATTTTTGGAGCTTTTTTTTTCGTTTGAGATGAAGTGTGGACTCTAGGACGCGATTACACTGAAATGAACCAGCCGCGTGAACTCGATGGCCCTAAGACTTAGCGGGGAAAGGAGAAGGGTCGGCATATCCAAAATATCACGAATTAGGTAGGAATTTACGTAATATTATTCTAATATTCTCCAATAAGTTCTTACGTTAAAAAGGAAAATGTAGTTTGCTTTATCTTTAAGCTTTATTTATTTGAAATTTTTCTTTCTTTTTTTTGAACATTCGTAAATTCGTTTCTTTTGATGCGCATAATTCTGTTTTTCTTTGTAAACACATGTGCGCGAGAAAAATTCGAATATTTAGTTCGCACGTAACCTTACTTTTCAGATGAGTTGCGCTCGGGAAAATTTTAATGTCTAGTTTGCGCGCTTCACTCCCCAACCTTTTTTTTAAAATTCTTTAGTATATTTTAAATGAATTTTAACTTATGGTTCTCCCCATAATTGTGAGTAATTTTATTTATTAGATTATTTAACTATGCATATTATTTGCTTGGCAGATCCTTTCTAATAGGATACAGCCTCTCAGTTATCTGAATAAGTGTGTTTAAAAATGTATATTCTATTTTTAGCGAATTTTTAGAATTAACGCAACAGGCAAATTAAGACATTAAAAATATATATATGCTTTTAATTGTTTTCCTGAAGATAGTAGTGTAACCTAGTGAAAAATAATTATGTTCGAGAACCGATGTTTTTTCCTCCAAAATCATGACATCTAGTTCTCTTCATTACAATTAACATTGAATTGAAAGGAAATAATAATTTTATGAAAACAAACATATGTAAACATGACTAACAATGTTCCATGGTACAGGGTATCCACCCAGGGGGAAAAAGAAAACGGCTTATATACTTAATATTCGATTGATTAAATCATTTTAATGGATTTTTATACACATATATGTATTTCCCCTTTTAATTTAATTTATCATGTCTCAATTAACCTGTTACGTTCAATAGCATAACTCATAAGTTAGAATTATTAATGGATTCTTAGTCTTATTGTTTTTTATAGATATCACGCCAAATAAGGCTGTAAGCTTACTTCATCTAAGTTCCTCTCTAGAGAAACCTACTAGGAATGATTTCACCTATTCCATTTATATATCAGATAAGTTTTTGCTTTTATTATTTTATTTTATATTTGTAGAATAAGAATAATTGCTTTGTGTAGAATTGCTTTTTGTTTTTTGTTAGACAAGGGACTAAGGACAACAAAACATCAAGTGAGAAATTAAAACAATTCTTCAGCATCTATAAAGAAAATTGCGGAAATCCGGACGACTTCACTTTATTCCCCAGAAGTGAGGAGGAATTTAATTTGGAAATCCTATTTATCATTTTGTTGAATATATGTAGGTAACTAGTTTTAATTATTTACATTCATTTATAAATATTTTATTTATTTTTAATCTTCCATACATGGATATGCATTTAATCTTAACTTATCTAAATGGACAATTTTCGTCTTAGTAGGGCCAAGCCTAATAAGAGCATTTCTTCCTCCAATTAGTTCTTCTAAAACATATGGTCCAGTATAATAAGGTGAAAACTTCTTATTACATTCTCATCATGGATGAGAAGGTATTGGTTTTATGTGAAAAATGACTTTCGAAATTTTCATCAAATCTTTACGTTTTGAGACCCACTGAGTCAGAAAAAATGGTTTTTACGAAAGTGTCTGTCTGTCTGTCTGTAGGTCATGTGCGGCATAACTCTCGATAGAATTATCAGATTGAATTGAGCTTTGGTACACTTTATCGGAGCCGAAAAAGTAAGGACAAGTTCGTTAACCAGCCACATCCAATCAAAATTGAGGGATGGAGCACTACTTTTGTGTTTTTGAAAATAATTTTTTGAAAAAATCAAAAATTCCAATCCTGGTTTTTGATAGTGCTCATAAATCTCTACAAATTATCCTAATAACATTTTTTGATTAAATCAAAATTAGAAATGTTACAGCATATTCAAATTCGAAAAAAGTCAATATCAAAATACCATTTTCCAGTTAAATTATACGAGATACGAAAAAACGTTATGATACAATATTATTGAATACATAAAGACCTACAAATTTGAATTATAACATTTTTTCATGAGATGCATATTTTTCTTTTTAATTAAAAAAAAAACTATTGAAAATCCAAAATTCAATTTTTTAACAATAATATTGGAAATACCAAAAAAACGTAAGAATACAAAGTTGTTCGTTTCAAAAAGATCTACAAATTTTGTCTGACACAGTTTCTGATAAAAGATATATTTTTCGTTTCAATTCCAAAAAATACGATAAAAATGAAAAAATTCCATTTTTTAGACAAAATATGTGAGATACAAAAAAAACATTTAGATGGAAAATTGTTTGCCTAAATGAGGTCTACAAATTCTGATAAAGAAATTTCGGGACAGGATGTATATTTTATGTTTTGATTTTTAATATTGAAAAAATTCGATTTTTTTCACCAAAATATGTGAGATACGAAATAAACGTTGTTCTGCAAAATCGTTTCCTTAAATAAAGTCTACGATTGTTTTTCCTTTTTAGATATGTGGAAGAAAGTAAATTATTTTAATCATGTAATTTATTAAAAAGTTATACTGAAATGTCATGATGAGAATGTGTTCCTTAAGGCCGATAGAGCCTTAAGTAAATTGAATTTCCTGTTTCACTTAAATTCAAAAAGAAATTCAGTGACTTTGAGAAAATGTGTAATTCACATCATCTGTAATATTATTATAAAATTGGTTTGAGCTTCAGTATCAAAATATATGAGAAATAAACTTAAATGTATGCGAAGAGCACAAGACCGAGCGCGAAGCGCGAGGTCCAGAAAGAACGGAGCGCGAAGCGCAACGATCGAATCGCGCGCCTTAGGCGCGCTCAAACTTGCGAGCGAAGCGCGCGATGAGAATGTGCCCGCGAAGCAGGCAGATTTTTTTCCCTTTCATTTATTTCTAAATAGACTTGACTTCCCACCTTAAAATGCTTTGGATTTGCCTTTCTATCATAGTATTTTTTGTACCTCTCCTTCGCCTTTAGAAGCCTATCATGAGCAAGAGAGTGGATATTATCGAGTTTCGAAAAGAGACATTTATTTCTAAATAGACTTGACTTCCCACCTTAAAATGCTTTGGATTTGCCTTTCTATCATAGTTTTTTTTGTACCTCTCCTTCGCCTTTAGAAGCCTATCATGAGCAAGAGAGTGGATATTATTGAGTTTCGAAAAGAGACCCTGAAGATATTTCACATAAGTATGATCAGGTAATTTTGATGAGAACTTTGTAGGGAGATTAGCGTGTTTTCCATACACCAAGGTGAATGGGGCAAAACCAGTTGCTTCATGAACATTCACATTATAGGAAAATGCTGCGAATCGAGTCCAGTCATCCCAATCAACTTGTCCTTCGAAACTCCTAAGATATTCGATTAAAGTATGATGACTTCTTTCTAGGGACCCTAAACTTTGTGGATGATATGCAGTAGATTGGATCTTTTTGATCCTAAAGATTTTGCAAAATATTTTAATAACTTTGCTCACTAAATTTGAGCCTTGATCGGATTGTATAACACGAGGACAACCATAACGTGTTATAAATTCCTCAGCTATAGCAGTGGCTATAGTAACAGAATCTGTATTTTTTATTGGAATTGCATCACAATATTTTGAAAATACGCATTGGATGGTTAAAATATGAGTGTTTCCTTTTGAGGTAATAGGGAGAGGACCAACCAAATCGATTTGAATTTTTTCAAAAGGTTCTTTAGGAGTGTCAGTAATCAACATTGGCTGACGAGTTTTTCTCCTAACCAACTTATTCCTCTGACAGTTTTTACAAGAGCCAATAATTCTTCTAACATCCTCTTTTATTTTAACCCAATAATAATGAGTTCGTAGAGTCCAATAATTAATTATTTAATTAATTAATTAATAATTAATTAAGACTTTTAACATCAAGTGTTTTCATAGCATTTTTCAATGCAATCATCGCTGAAGAAATATGACTCAAGAATATTTCATCATCCTGGTTATTCTTTGCCACTAAAGTATAAATGTACCTATTATTTCGAGTGAAGGCCATTACTTCACCTAATTTAGGGTTTCCATCTAAAAAGTCTTTAACCTTAAATAGATTATGATCTATTAATTCTTTGTTAGTTTCAGATATCATCAAACCATCTACAGACATGAAATGGGATATATGACCTCTACCCATATACACCTTGTCTTTACTATAGGATATACATGCATCTGAGATTACCAATACAGGAGTTTTTTTCCGAGCAGTAGTGCCACTACCGTTCTCATTTTTGTCTTTCTCTCTCTCTATAGCGCAAATTTGATTTTGCGTCTTATTTCCAGAGAATTTCAAGCCGACTCCCGTCACCCATAACCCATTCAGAGCTGACGATGACGTGGGCATCGCGGGCTTCTGTTTTTTGGGCACCTGAGCTAAGCCATTGAGAGTCGATGGAGTTGACTTAACCGTGCCGTTAAGGTCTGCATCAGGTGAAGTTATAAAACTATCATCACTGAGGGTTGAATCCCTCGACTCCAGGCTGGAATTCTTATCTTTCAAAGAACCACCTAAATTACCAAGTTTTGGGAATCTCTTTCCCCACGAGAGTCAAGATGCTGTGGTGCACTTGCGCAGATCGATATCGGGGTTCCTATTTGGCTACACCCAGCAGAAGTTGCGAGTCGTGGTGCCTTGGTACTTTGATACTGGGTGGCATTTAAATTTTCATCAATCAAAGAATGTAACCTCAGATAACTTGTTAACTTAATCCTGTTAATTCTAGTGGTACTACTTCCCATAGCTCTGACTTCAAGAGCTTCGAAACAGACAAATACCCGCTCCATTAATTCATCTGGGCCAATCTCTTCATTTGATGCTGATTTTTCTTCAACACCTTTTTGCCTTACATAAGTGGAATCTGTGGTAATCTTTAGTGAATCACTACCATCATGCGGATTCCTTGATAGTGCGTCGGCATTGGAATTTACTCTTCCAGGTTTATATACGATTTCATAATTGTATTCACTTAGCTTGATTCGCCAACGAGCTAACCTAGAGACAGGATCCTTAATGCTATGTAACCAAACCAAAGGCCTATGATCAGTAACGAGGATGAATTTATGACCATATAAGTAAGGCCGAAAATGATGTACGCAAAAGACAATGGCAAGAAGTTCCTTCTCTATTATTGAATAATTAATTTCGGCACCTTGGAGTGTTCGTGAGGCATATGCAATTGGTAAATCCTGGCCAATTTTGCTCTGACTAAGAACACCACGAAGCGAATATTTTGAAGCATCCGTTGTCAGGATGAAAGGTTTTGTAAAATCAGGATATTGCAACAAAGGTTCGGAACAGATCTTATCACGCAGGATCTCAAAAGCCTCTTGTTCTACAGTAGACCAACGAAAGCCAACGTTGTCCTTTAAAATAAGGGTAAGGGGTTTAGAAATTTTTGCAAAATCAGGAATAAACCTCCTGTAGTACCCTACAAGACCTAAAAACTGTTTAATATTTTTCTTTCCCTTCGGAATAGGAAAGTTTTTAACAGCTTCTACCTTCCGAGGATCGGGTTTTACACCTTCTTGAGTAATAATATGTCCCAAATATACAATTTCCTTCTTTAAGAATTGGCATTTTTCTGGTTGAAGTGATAATCCAGAAGTTTTTAATCGACCTAAAAGGACCTTTAGTTTTTGACTATGATCAACGAGAGAAGAGGCATAGATGACTATGTCATCCATGTATACGAAAAGCTCGTTTCCTTGTAATCCTGTAAGGACTTGGTCCATTAATTTTTGAAATGTAGCAGGGGCATTTTTAAGCCCAAATGGCATACGGTTGAATTCGTAATGAGGATAGGGTGTAGAGAAGGCAGTTTTTGCCTTGGATTCAGGATCCATAGGAATTTGATGAAACCCGGATGCTAAATCCATAACAGAGAAGTATTTAGCACCTCCTAATTGATCCAAAATGTCTTTTATAAGTGGTAATGGGTAAGAGTCATTAATAGTTTTCTCGTTTAGTCCGCGATAATCAATCACCATTCTCCATTGCTTGTTACCCTGAGAGTCTGGCTTCTTAGGAACAATCCAAACGGGAGAATTATAAGGAGATAATGAGGGTTGAATAATTCCCTCACGAAGGTATTCCTTAGATTTTTCGAGAACTGTTTTTTTGTGAATAGGTGGTTGACGAAAGTTTTTTATATTTATTGGTTTATTATCTGAAGTGATAATTTTATGGGCGACAGCTTTAGCCAATCCCAATTTATCACCAGGAAGATGAAATTGTTGAGAATAGTCGAATAGTATGGGAAAAAGACTATTTTTCTTCGTCGTTCAAATCCGAAAAATTGATCAATTTTAAGATTTCAGCAAACCTAGAAGCCTGCTTAGTATCTACGTTAGAGGGATTAAGATATTCTGGAACAACGTTAGAATACTCTTCAAGTTCTACGGGTGGTAGTGTTAAATTTATTTGCTGATTATTAGAATTAATGAAAAGTATCTTTGCAGTTCCCTCGACATTATAAACCAAGGATTCACCAGCAAAGATTCCAGGACCACATTGAATTCTACGTATGTAAGCTTCCTTTAATTTTGTATTGATTAAATGAATTTTTACTAATTTCTTTGTCCTTGCAGGTAAACAAATAGTTCCGTGATAGATAAATGGAAAAGCAACTTCACCTATTTGCTAGCGATCAGTTTCAAAATTAACGATCGCATTGTGTTAACGCTTGCACCAGTATCGATCATAAAATCTACTCCATCTTTCGAAAAGGAAGTATTATTCAATTTTATTACTGCCTTTCTTTCTACCCTATCAACTTTCCTGAGTGTGAGGATGATTCTTTGACTTGAGAAGGGCTTTCGCTCAAAGATGTCTGGCCTCTCGTCAGACAACTCGAGATGAAGTTTAAATTACCGGGTTTAGATTTTCGCGAATATTTCAATCGCTCTCTTTCATGCCTAATTTTTACTCTACATTCTTCTAGGACATGATTGTTCCGATAACAGTAACTACATTGCCCAGTTTCCCAATTATTAATTATTTTTCCTTTCTTATTTGGACAGGCACGTTCATAGTGTCCAAATTCCTTACAATCAAAACATTGTACATTGTCTGAATCACGCTTGGGTTTATGATTATCACTGATTTGCACCTGGGCTATTTGCTTAAATTGATTGAGCCCTAATTTATATTTCGAGTCAGATCCATGCCTGACTGGGGAAATTGAAACAGGTACTGACCCATGAACCCGTCCCCAACCCTTTAACTTTTAATCGACCTTAGAAGCTAATGCAATAGCGTCATCTAGTGATTTTATATCCTTATCATGAATACCCATATAAGTGTTAAGATCTAATCCGCGTGAATAATTCTCAATTACGGTTTCTCCATAAGCTTCGCATCGGCCTATCCCTTTTTCTCCAGGCGTATTTTCTATGACCTGCGAGGTGAGCTTATTCAAGAGTTGATTTACGCGACCCCCATATTCTTGAATTGACTCATCCCGTTTCTTTTGCATGTTAGACAGAGCTTGCAGCATTTGGCTCACGTCTTCCTCTTGGGAATAAATTCTTTCGAGTGTTTTTAATACGTCCTCTAATTTTAATTCACTTTTATCTTGGATGTGTTTTCGCGCTTCGCCAGTGATTTTATTCAAGATTAACATTGTTAAGTAAGGAGCGTCACTAAGATTAGCCATAGAGATGACTGTCTTACAATATTTCAAGAATAGCTTGACTGACATATTCTTTCCGGTAAATTCGAGTATCATATCCTTAACTACTCGTGCGATTTTTTCGGGTCCTACTAGTGGATTTGTAATGAAGGGAGTCCTAGAAACAGTTGATTGCGATTGAGACTCGTTTACATGCTCACTGTCTCAAGCCCGACCATCCCTATCTGAACTTAAAGAACTTACTAGGTCACTATCTGAAGGGCCTTCGGTTATTAGGACTCTGGAGTCCAAATGTCGCGTTTCTATTACGGTCGGACCATCTGAGCCATCTTTCCTATCAAATCTACGCTTTTTCTGAGGTGAGCCCTCTCCTAGATTCGATGTATTCCCCTCTAAATGACGTTTCCTACTAGGAGCCATGTTACCAATATATACATATTATTCTTATTGCTACTTACTCTTCCGATGTCAGCTAATCCAATTTATAATTACAACTTAACACACTATAGTTCACAACCATTCATACTAATCGACGTGGTTCCATGAAGTCGCTTCCGGACTCCTAGAATGTCGCTGATCCTTCGGGTGTTGAAACGTAGTCCCTTGTTGAAAGCCAGTCCTTCCGTGCTGTAACTCTTCTTGAGCCGATTCAGCGTTGTTGTGACTCTTTACGAGTTTGACGAATGAAGAACAAGGTTCACTGGTTCTACGATGATTCGTGCAATTTTTCTGGCAATCCGGTTCTATATTGAAGATTCTTTTCTCTCCCCTTTTTCCTGAACCTGCGGTTGATTGGGGTATTTCTTGGTGGTCTCGATTCAACCGTTTACAATCTTGGTACCATAGCTAGTACCTACTGCTACCGGGAGTAAAACCACCACAAAACCCTGGTAGAAGATTGCGGCTCTTTTGCATAAATTATTCTCCGAACGGATATCCCTCGAGATTCCACACGCACCAGTGGGCCGAAAGCTACTTGATCCACCCTCGGTATCCACTGAGCACAGGAAACCACGAGAAATATTTAAGAATTTCTTTCCAGTATATTATCACAACATTTCACATTATTTCCATGTACAAATTGAGAGTTTTGTTTTTGTAGCACTATCCCGCCAAAAGTGTTCATCGTTTATATAGGTATCTTCAGTGGTGCAGCAATCCCACCGCTGTCACCAATTTGTAACATTCATCCTTATATCATTGGAGATTAGATATAAGGAGTCCAATCTCTTATGGCCGTAATTCACAAAACAAGAAATGAAGTTCTGCTAAGTACTTAGTTAGAAAACTTCCCGATGAGGGCGCGTGTGTTCCCTGGTTTCGAAATGGCGGCATTCGTGGTTTATGATAATCTAATAAATATAAGATAAATACTTTGACATCATGTGTTGGGCGTCGCCATTTTGTACCCAGTGTGATGATCCAATCACAGGACTCGTTAATAATCGAATCGAAAGGTCGATTATAACGAGTTTAAAGGCGGGTAAGATTACCTATTACTACTAATACTACTATTACTATAGATAGGCCTTCGGTCGGCCTATGAAGATAGGTAGAGGAGTGTGATTTATAAAAGTTTCGATAAAATTAAAACTCTTTATTGATTTCAAGAACTCACGCGAGTACGGACTATACAAGAAGTCCTGTCGATTAAGATTCCGAAAAAAGATCTGACCAGAGAGGGATCTTCAGGGTCTTTCTGCCAAAAGGTCCCCACTTGATTACTTGAGCTTCAGGGCTTTGATAAAAAATCTAATTGGTTCATTTTTGAGTCTTAGGGGTTTGGACAGTTTTGATAGGATAAAAGTTCTCCCCCAAGACTGTGAGGGCGGTTACAGCCTAGTCCAATAGTAGGTGACGGTCCCACGTGCGTTCTCAGCATCTCAAATGTAGCCACTTGAGGGTGTCAAATTACAATGTCTGTTTTGACTCCAAGGGTCCGTCTCTGGTCAAGTAACTGTGGTGTTACATAATTTAAGGGTTGACAGATGCTTATACAGATTTCACATTTTAACGATCGTTCTAGACATTTTGTATTTATTTATATTGAGAATAAAATTTAATAGTTTTTAGGAAACCGAGTGGAGTTGAAAACTCGTAAGTTATATAATTTATTTAAAAGGGCAATAAATGTAGAATTTATTGCTCGCCAGATATATTTCCCAAAAATTTCCAGAACGATTTCTTCATGGTTCAGAACAAGGAAAGGTTCTTAAACTATTCTTATTTATTACTATATTGAGGCATTTCCTCGAAGGTTTCCAGACAACCTGTCAATCTGAAATTAAGTTATTGAATTAAATTATTTCAAGTGACAAGGCTGGTCTGGTTATTATTTTCTATAAATGTCAACTGGTTCTGTTAAATTTCAACTAAATAAAAAGCTTTTTTATTTTTCTGTTTACAATTTCATGAAATCTGAGATTGTTGCACGTGTCTATACGTATTTAGTGATACCGACCAGTCCTTGTCATTTTACAATTAAAGCTAAGAGATTTATAGTAATACTTAATACTAAAAGTTTCTTTGATCATTAAAATTTAATATTCATTCTGCCAATTTCAAATATTTCAATAAAAGCGAAAAGGAATTTTCGCGCGGTTCTCTTTCATTACGTACAATTACATACGCATCGAAGAAGGAGTTTTAAGATGAGTTTATGAACGCTCAATTCATGTAGTTGATTCGCAACCCGTAAATAAGATGAGCGCGCAGGTGCGATCATCACACCTCACCCCCTATTTTGAAAAAGAATGTTATTACATTTCTTTTTTTTGAGGTTATATAGAGTTTACTCGTGCATTGGTGAAATAAAGTTTTAGTTTCATGTGAAAGGATGGTGAACCGCAGTTTCTGCTTAATTTTCTAGTGTTGATCATTTTTTAATTCAAGATCTGTGTACGAGAATTGTGAAAGAGGAGTAAGTTGGTCATGACAGAATTTGATGACAGGTGCTGAAGGTTATAAAGTAAGGACCTCTCTTACATATAATGACTATGGATTCGCGTTAAAAAGGTAAGAAATAAGTCTTGGTCTTATATTTTTTTTTTAAAGTTCTTTAGCTGATATAATTATCTTCAATATGTCTGTGAGACTTTAAATTTATTTGCATCTACATATATATATATATATTTATGTTTTTCCTCAGTTTTCATATTGTATGTTTATTTTCAAATTATAGAATTTCAACATGATTTAGTTTGATGAGAATTTCGATTTTTAATATGATGTCAGTGGCAAGGTAAATATTGGTAAACGAGCCAAATTTCATGTACGGGAGCAACAGCTGATGCAGTGCGCTTTGCAATGCATGGGTTCTACCGGCTCCAGCTGATAAGAAGATAAGAATCTTAATTTTAATAGGTAAGAGAAAATTTATTGCTATTGCTGAAACCTTATATCATCCCTCCCCCCTTATTCTGGATTATTCATTTTAGACAATTGAATAATCCAAAATATATCCATCAATGACTTAAGAGCTCTACATTATTACTAAAATACAGTAGCTATTACAAATTTATAAGTAAATTTCTTTCTTTCTTCTTTTTTTTTTGTTTTGTTTTGTTTTGATTTTTCCGCGTTATTAATAATATAAAAATGATTAAAATTTCACATATACACCTTTAAGTTCATGTATTAAAAGTATGAGTATAACTAGTTATTATCTTATTAAGTCTAATATCTTTTATTATATGGCTTTCATTATTACTAGTCAACTTTTGTATATTTATTACTTGTTTACTCATGTATATGTGCAAAAACTTAATTTTATTCTTTTTACTAATTTATATGTCAATTACTTATTATTTGTATCTTCATAAGAGGAAACGTATAATCCTAATTTCATGGCCAGAGTGAAACATTCGAATATCAATCTTAAATTTATATGAAAATTTATAAAATTTAGACCAAATCTATTAGAATTGAAAAAGGTTTATCAATCTATCTATATACATTATTTTCGTAAGTGTTGAATTTTACATTTCCGAATACTCTTAGTAAAAATGTCTTTATCAAGCAATTACTTTATTTATTGATTAAATTCTTATTTATTTATTTCGTTTTGATTCTAGTGTCATGTAAATGTCATGCAAGTGTTCTAATAATTTAATCTGATGATTGTAAGTTTGCCCGTAGATGTGCTAATTTAAGTTTATTTTTGTGCACGATTTTTCGTTTACTCTCGATTATCGCAATTTCTACGTTATGATCGGTGAATACGTTTGTAACTTTGTATGGACCTTCGTAGTGATCGTCAAGCTTAGACATTCTAGGTTCTTTTTGTAAGTAAACGTATTCTCCGATTTCGTACCTTTCCACATGGGATTTTTGATCGTAATAATATTTATATTTCGATTTTGCTCTTTTTATATTTTCTCGAGCTGTTGCTTGAGTTTCGTATATTTTATATAACAAGTTATCTAGATATTCATTATAGGTTATTGAGACTTCACCTGTTTCGAATTCGGATGGGATTCGAGGATCTTCTCCAAAAACCAATCTATGTGGAGTGAACTGAGTGGCTGAGTGTACAGTGGAATTGTAAGAAAACATTGCAAATTTCAGCCATCGATCCCAGTTGTAATTTTCGCAGTAGTGCCGCAAATATTCTACAAAGACATGATGGCTTCGTTCTAATGCACCGAGGGACTGTGGATGGAAAGCCGAGGATTTTATCTGTTTAATTCTGAAAACTTGGCAAAATGTTTTCATGATCTGACTAAGAAAATTGCTACCTTGATCAGTGTGTATGATTCGAGGGCAACCGAATCGACAGATGACTTTCTCTGCCAAAGCTACTGCGACAGTAACGGAGTCGGTATTTTTCAAAGGTATTGCATCAGAATATTTAGTTAAACAATCCTGCACTGTTAATATGTATTTATCTCCTAATTCTGTTATAGGTAAGGGGCCTACGATATCTATCTGAATCTTGTCAAATGCTTTTCGTGGTGTATCAGTGATTTTCATAGGTTCTTTTCCTTTTCTTCTGGTTAATTTTGTCTTTTGACAACTTTCACAAGATCTCACGAACTCCTGTACATCTAACTTGATCCCCTCCCAATAGAACCTGTCGCGAATACGATGATACGTTTTCGCAATTCCTAAATGTCCGCCTGTAGTAGAAGAATGACATTCTTCTATTATTTTACATCTATCGTTTATACTGGGTACTTTAATTTCATTAGTGCAAACGTTAATTACTATCCCACTCCCACCAAAGGTATTCCTTATAGCTTCTTCGTTTGCCGTCCATGAGATTCGTTCTAATCCATTTCCCTTTCTTGAAATACTGCAAGATTTAACTTCTAATATTTCCGCGGCCTCTTTAAGTCCGATTAAGCAATGTTGTAATGTTACTAGGTAAGGCCTTTCGTCGTAGGTAGATTTCACGACCAGGTGAAAGATGTATCTTTCGCCTTGTTTGAATACGATCACGTGTCCTTTTTCTGGATTTGTTAAGAATAGATTTTCAAAATTTATTAACCCTTCATTTTCTAATCTTTTGCTTGTTTCAGTTGTGAATTTGCAGTCTTCTGAGATAAAATGAATCAAATTATCTTTTCGAGATTCAAATAAATCTTTATTAAACACGATGCACGAGGCATTTAGTATCGAGACTGCCTTAGTTTCTAGAGAGTTCTTGTCATCTTTACTCAAAGAAATTTTCCTCTTCTTGAGTTCAGATAAGTATCCCTTTTGAGAAATATTTTCCTCACCTCTTTTCCTCAGTATTTCTCTTTCCCAGGGCGTGCGTATGTTTACCATAGGCGTACTCCCCCCGTTATCAGAGAGAGAAAATTCTGAACCTGCAGGGCCCGGGGTCTCCCTCTCCCAGGGCGTGCGTATGTTTACCATAGGCGTACTCCCCCCGTTATCAGAGAGGCGAGATTGTCCCTCCTGCTCAATCCTTTCGCTACCCAGCGAACCTCCTCTTTCTCTCTCCCAGGGCGTGCGTATGTTTACCATAGGCGTACTCCCCCCGTTATCAGAGAGAGAAGAGACTTTTTCCTTGACGGTTTCATAGCCGTCACCTTCTTCTGAACTCTCCAGATTCGTGTTTGTATGATTAATTGTGTTAATGTGGTAATTTGTATTGAATAACTGGAAGTTATTCGTAATAAGAATATTATTCCACATATAGTCATCGTCTTTTATGTAGGTTTCATGATCCAGATCTGGAGCCGATACAGTGCTCTTTATAGCAAGTATTTGCTCCCGGTCTGTAAAGGTAAGGTTCTCGTCAATGTTTTCGGTAGTTGTGTTAATTTGTGTTTCAGTGTGCTCTAATTCAGTCTCGATTCTGTCTGCCGGATTCCTGGATAAGGCGTCTGCATTCGCATTTATCCTCCCTGGTTTATATACTACGACGTAATCGTATTCTCTTAGTCGTAACTTCCACCTACTGAGTTTTGACCCTGGATCTTTAATATTATGAACCCACACTAAAGGTCTATGATCGGTAACAAGCGTGAATTTACGACCGTATAAATATGGCCTAAAATTTTCTACACCGAACAATATTGCTAGGAGTTCCTTCTCGATTGTCGCGTAACGAGTCTCGGCGTCATTCAAGGTTCGCGATGCGTAGGCAACCGGGAGGTCTTCACCAATCTCACCTTGGCTTAATATCGCACCTATAGCATAATCTGAAGCGTCTGTAGTAACTACGAAAGGTTTTGTAAAGTCAGGGTATTGAAGAATTCAATATTTAAAGAATTTGAAAATCTTTCTGTGGAAAAAATGACGCTTTCGACTGCGATTTCAAACTCAACTAATTAATTTGAAATCATTTACAGCCGCAAGGCTGAGCCACTAGGCGATATAAGGAGATCTTCCTGTGGAGAAGGAGATGTCGGACGCCTGTGTAGCTCAGTGGTCAGAGCAGTCGACCGGCAATCGAAAGACCTGGGCTCGAATCCCAGCGCAGTCGAAAGCGTCATTTTTTCCACAGAAAGATTTTCAAATTCTTTAAATATTCAATTTATTTGCATTATTTGCGATATAAGAGTTTGAAATTGTCTACGAGGACACCTGTCGACAACGTATCCTATCTGATGCGCGACTAGTGATCCTCCGATAATGTAGGCAGTGACAAAAATTTCAAACTCAACTAATTAATTTGAAATCATTTACAGCCGCAAGGCTGAGCCACTAGGCGATATAAGGAGATCTTCCTGTGGAGAAGGAGATGTCGGACGCCTGTGTAGCTCAGTGGTCAGAGCAGTCGACCGGCAATCGAAAGACCTGGGCTCGAATCCCAGCGCAGTCGAAAGCGTCATTTTTTCCACAGAAAGATTTTCAAATTTATTTATTTATTGATTTTATTTGCATTATTTGCGATATAAGAGTTTGAAATTGTCTACGAGGACACCTGTCGACAACGTATCCTATCTGATGCGCGACTAGTGATCCTCCGATAATGTAGGCAGTGACAAAAATTTCAAACTCAACTAATTAATTTGAAATCATTTACAGCCGCAAGGCTGAGCCACTAGGCGATATAAGGAGATCTTCCTGTGGAGAAGGAGATGTCGGACGCCTGTGTAGCTCAGTGGTCAGAGCAGTCGACCGGCAATCGAAAGACCTGGGCTCGAATCCCAGCGCAGTCGAAAGCGTCATTTTTTCCACAGAAAGATTTTTCAAATTCTTTAAATATTCAATTTATTTGCATTATTTGCGATATAAGAGTTTGAAATTGTCTACGAGGACACCTGTCGACAACGTATCCTATCTGATGCGCGACTAGTGATCCTCCGATAATGTAGGCAGTGACAAAAATTTCAAACTCAACTAATTAATTGAAGAATTGGCTCACTTATAATAATGTCTCTCAATTTTTCAAATGCGTCTTGCTGCGATTGATTCCAGTGGAATTTAATACCTAGTTTAGTGAGAAGGGTTAAAGGTTTGGCAATTTTCGCAAATTCAGGTATAAATCGTCTGTAATAGCCGATGAGCCCGAGGAACTGCTTCACATGTTTTCTAGTTTTGGGATGGGGGAAGTTTTTTACTGCTTCAATTTTTCGCCGATCGGGTTTTACGCCATCTTGCGTAATTACGTGGCCTAAATACGCTATTTCTCTTTTCAAAAAATTTAACTTTTCAGAATGTTCTTCTAGGGAATTTGAGTATATGACGATGTCGTCCATATAAACAAAAAGTTCCGTCCCTTGAAGCCCAGACGAAACTTGGTCCATTAATCTCTGAAAGGTAGAGGGGGCATTTTTTAAACCAAATGGCATTCTTTTATATTCATAATGTCCAAATGGGGTGGAGAAAGCAGTTTTTGGTTGTGACTCAGGGTCCATTGGAATCTGATGAAATCCTGATGCCAGATCGAGGGTCGAGAAGTATTTCGCCCCACCAAGCTGATCAAGGATATCACAGATATTCGGTAGCGGATATGCGTCGCTAATAGTTTTTTCATTAAGGGCTCGATAATCAATGACCATTCGCCATTTAGCTTTTCCCTGTGGATCACTCTTTTTTTGCACGATCCAGAGGGGCGAATTATATGGAGATTTAGAGGGTTCAATTATATTATTTTCTAACAAGTCCGCAACTTGCCCTTTTACTTCTTCTTTAAGGGTTTGCGGATGACGGTACTGTTTGACGTTTATTACCTTTTAATCAGTAGTACTAATTTTGTGTTTTGTGACGTTAGTGCTACCTAATTTGTCATGAGACAAATAGAATTGGTAAGGATACATGTTAATAATTTTTATTAGACTTGTTTTTTCCTCATCGTTTAGTTGTTCGAGATCAAGAATCTTGACAATTTCACAAGTTCTTTTTGCATGAGCGATTTGTTTTTCAGTGAAGGGATCATTATTATTTAAGCTTAATTTTTTTATATTGACTACATCGAATTCTTCAAGTTCTAAGGGTGGCAAAGTTAATTCAACGTTTTCCGGAGTTGAGTTTATCGCGAATAATTTAACGTATCCGTTTTTCGCAGTTACAAGAGATTCTCCTATGTAGATTCCGGGACCAGCTTGAACTTTCCTTATATAACCATGTTTTAAATTATTTTCTTTAATGGGTATACTAACTAAAGTTTTCTTCCTAGCAGGTAGTTTCAGAGTGGCGTGTGTTTCAAATGGTATACTCATTCCATCAATAATTAATTTTCCCCTAGAATTTCCCTTAAATTTGAGTATAGCCTCTTGTTCTTTTAGAAATTCAACACCCAAAATTCCCTGTTGATGAATTTGGAAGTTGTCTGGTACTAAATGAAAATTAATAAGTTTATTATTTATATAAATTCCTACTTCGCCTAAAGTTTTTGTAAACCCTTCTCCTATCCCTACTAGGTTATAAACAATGTTTCTATTTATGGGACTACTTGTATTTATTGATTTTATTTTTAACAGGTTAAGATCGGAGCCGGTATATACAAGGTACTCAGCTTTTCCTTTTCTGAAAAACTCATCGCTCAATGTAATGATAGGATTTTGACCTACTTTCGAAGGGTTGATAGCGCAAAGGACCCTACGTGTTTGGGATTCGAAGTTTTCGTGCTCGAGGTGCTGGTTTGAGGTTGTTGAACCTTCTCCTTTACTCCTCGTTGAGGCCCGTTGAAAAAATTTTTATTATTATGAGGTTCATTCCTTTTTTTGGCAAGACAATTTTCCTCATAGTGGTTTGGTCCTTGGCAAAATCCGCAACGTCCTATCACCTGTCTTAGATTTAACCTTGGATTGTAGATTTTCCACTCAGGACAATCACGCTTAAAATGGCCTGGTTCTCCACACTTGAAACACCCCTGTTCATTGTACGATAAATTGACTCTATTATAAGAACCCCTGGGGTCACGTGATCTTTCGATCGTATAAACTCTACGCTGTTCATGCCTGTCACGCGGAACGTCACGAATATAAGGATGTGATATTGAAGATAAGTCTCTTTTTGATTGATTTCGCGCATTACGTAAATGAGATAGACATTCTATTTCATTTTCTACCGCGACTGCCGCATTGATGGCATCCTGAATATTATTTAAGATTTTATTTTGCATCCGGCTCTCTATCCTTTCGTGAAGTCCTCGAACGAAGCATGAGACGGCGTTTTTATTTGCACCCAATCGCATTCCAGCTATGGCTTCCTCTGGAAATCCTTCATCTATTGATTCTAAGGTTTTCCTGAGGAGTTCGCTTACGCGAATTCCATACTGTAAGACAGATTCGTTTTCCTTCTGGACAACATTAGATATTTGTGCTTGCAATTGGCTTAAATCTTGCTGTGGATTAAATGCCAATTTGAGTGAATCAAGCAGGGTACTTAAACAATTAGGCTCTATATTATTTTGCAAATACAGATTCGCATTCCCGACTATTTTATTTCTTATCAACGTGACGAGGAACGGCTTGTCTCCAGGATGTACTGAATTCTCAGCCGATTTGCATGCTCGAATAAATGATGCTATCGATGGTGTTTTACCGTCAAAAGTAGGCACCATATCGGCAGCTAGTTTACTGCCGATACAGCGCCGTGAATGAGATGTTTCGATCATAGGGTTGCTATTCTCTCTTTCCTTCGAGCATTCATCCATAGGCATTGAAGAATCAGTAGATCCAGTCGATCCACTATTTTCTTCGCTAAAAGTGTATGGCACGAGATCGCCATTTTCACTTAAAGCGTACAAAATTAAAGGAGCGGTCGGAGCGGTGAAGGATACTCCAGGTCCTTCGTTGGCATATGAATGTTCTCCCTCCATTATTTTTTTTTTTTGAGACACTACTAAAATTACTTTAAAATTTACGAAATATTTAAAGTAAAAATATCACACGCAAAAAAAAGGAAATTGTATGAAATCTACGACAGTTTTGAGAAAACGTATTTTGATTTTATGAACTCACTAAAATTTCCAAAAAAAAAAATTTCTTCAAGTTATGAAACCCTACTGAATTTTCCTAGATTAATTTATAAGATTAAAAAAAAAAAATAGTAACAGAACCTGTATCAGATTTTCTTGTAAGCAATTTCCTCAAATTCACTGAAAGACAACTGAACTCGAATGAATTTTCTATAAACAATGATAGCTTATCTTTCTATAATAGAACAAATCAATGATGTGTTGTGTTTTCATACTTAACTTTATTTTAACCGTTTTATAACGAAGTTTTTAATATTTATCATGAAAAACAATTAATCCCCCTTATTAGACATATAAATACTAAACGAATTTACCATAGGCTTCAATCCCATGAATTCACGAAAACAAAAAGGAAGATAGGCAGAATAAATATCAATGATCAAAAAGACTAAATGATTTGCATTCATGCGTTCAAAGGTCTTGCATTTCCACTTCTCACACTTCACTTTTCACCCCTTTTTTTTTCGAAAATGACCATAGAGTAATCACTCCCGCACTAAACACTTAATCCTTTTTTTTAGGTTTGTTGAGATCCGCAGGATGCAGCAGTCCAAGTCCAGAGATTCAGCCGTTTCCAGATCCAGAGTCAGGTTCCAGGTCCAGGTCCAGGTCCAGGTCAGGGTCCAACGATGGATCGCACTTCGCGTACGACCGCTCCGAGAGTTTGTATAAATTTTTCTAAATATTTATTATTTATTTTTTTGTTTATCTTGACAATTTATTTATGAATCAAATTTGTTATATCCTTCAGGATTCTCGACTGGAAATTTCTTCCTGAATTTCCTTGAACAGAGATAGCTATCTGAGGAGTAGTGTTGGTGATTCTTCTCTGCCTTTCATTCAAATCTCTAGTCACTTCTTCCGTACTATTCGCGTTTATAATGTGATGGAAATTTCGAGAAGAGGAGCTGCCTTCTGTCATGAGGATTCGCCTCGGAATTTTTCTATTAAGAGAAGAAAGTTTTTACTGATTTTGTCACTGGTTTTTAGATAAATTCAGTTCGTTTATTTGTTTATCACTTCTTGAAATGTCGAAAGAAATTTTGTTTTTCCACTGTTATCGTATATCTTAAATAAAGTCTTGTTAATAATAATCTCTCTTCGCTTATTTAATTTATTATTATTATATTTCTCTGTTCAGAAGGAGAGAAAAAGAAGAGAAAAAATTGACACAAACACTGATAAAAATTTTTCAACAAGAAATAACATAAAGTTCACAATGACGAACGATGAGCAAAATGTTTTTACACTCACACCAAAAGAAGTTTAAAATATCACTATCACTATAATATAAGTTTTTCTTTTCTATTTCTGATTTAATGTTTTTATTTTTCTACACTCCCGAACCGACCGAATATTTTTAAAGTATCCCACCGCTGTCATCAAGAAAATTATATGTGATGATCCAATCACAGGACTCGTTAATAATCGAATCGAAAGGTCGATTATAACGAGTTTAAAGGCGGGTAAGATTAAGCGCGGACTTGAAGTCTAAGCCTTCGGTCGGCCTATGAAGATAGGTAGAGGAGTGTGATTTATAAGAGTTTCGATAAAATTAAAACTCTTTATTTATTTCAAAAACTCACGCGAGTACGGACTATACAAGAAGTCCTGTCGATTAAGATTCCGAAAAAAGATCTGACCAGAGAGGGATCTTCAGGGTCTTTCTGCCAAAAGGTCCCCACTTGATTACTTGAGCTTCAGGGCTTTGATAAAAAATCTAATTGGTTCATTTTTGAGTCTTAGGGGTTTGGACAGTTTTGATAGGATAAAAGTTCTCCCCCAAGACTGTGAGGGCGGTTACAGCCTAGTCCAATAGTAGGTGACGGTCCCACGTGCGTTCTCAGCATCTCAAATGTAGCCACTTGAGGGTGTCAAATTACAATGTCTGTTTTGACTCCAAGGGTCCGTCTCTGGTCAAGTAACTGTGGTGTTACATAATTTAAGGGTTGACAGATGCTTATACAGATTTCACATTTTAACGATCGTTCTAGACATTTTGTATTTATTTATATTGAGAATAAAATTTAATAGTTTTTAGGAAACCGAGTGGAGTTGAAAACTCGTAAGTTATATAATTTATTTAAAAGGGCAATAAATGTAGAATTTATTGCTCGCCAGATATATTTCCCAAAATTTCCAGAACGATTTCTTCATGGTTCAGAACAAGGAAAGGTTCTTAAACTATTCTTATTTATTACTATATTGAGGCATTTCCTCGAAGGTTTCCAGACAACCTGTCAATCTGAAATTAAGTTATTGAATTAAATTATTTCAAGTGACAAGGCTGGTCTGGTTATTATTTTCTATAAATGTCAACTGGTTCTGTTAAATTTCAACTAAATAAAAAGCTTTTTTATTTTTCTGTTTACAATTTCATGAAATCTGAGATTGTTGCACGTGTCTATACGTATTTAGTGATACCGACCAGTCCTTGTCATTTTACAATTAAAGCTAAGAGATTTATAGTAATACTTAATACTAAAAGTTTCTTTGATCATTAAAATTTAATATTCATTCTGCCAATTTCAAATATTTCAATAAAAGCGAAAAGGAATTTTCGCGCGGTTCTCTTTCATTACGTACAATTACATACGCATCGAAGAAGGAGTTTTAAGATGAGTTTATAAACGCTTAATTCATGTAGTTGATTCGCAACCCGTAAATAAGATGAGCGCGCAGGTGCGATCATCACACCAGGGAACACACATACTCTCATCGGGAAGTTTTGTAACTATGTACTTGGCAGAACTTCATTTCGGGAATGGATATATGGAGATTGGTCTCCTTATATCTAATCTCCATGCTAATATCACTGGTGGCGTGTAGGAGAATTCACGTCTTCCGATAGGACTGTTAAATAGAGATCTTATAATGCTTAATTGGTAGAAACCAAAACCAATGAAGAATCTAAGTTTTAATGATCACAAAATCACACTTTATTCACTACTTTACAATTAACTTTACATAATCCTCTGAAGTAAGTTTACAATATAAGTACTTTAGCGAGAGCGATGAGTAAAAACCCGACCTTTTTACAAGAATCGCCTGTATTTATCGTATAGTTCCTTGGAGGGGGATTACTCCCTCCAAGAAGCTCTAAACCATTCATATTGCTGACGTCACTCTATTTTATGTCCCGTTGACAAATAGCAAAATAGGTCACATGGCTCTTCCTATCGATTTTACGACGCATTTAGACTGAGGTGATGAGTGACATTATAAACATCGAAAGTCCAAAGGTTGACATTCCCTAAAATGTTTGTAAACATCACATCCGGTCCTTTTTGAGATTAAGGCACGTTCTACTACTATAAATAGCCCTATGAGTCATTCGTAATCATAACAATGACGTGATACCTCGCATTCCAAACATTCCTACACGTGTTCTAAGATTTTTAAGTCGTAGTAACATGTTATAATGTTACAATATAGACATAAGAACTTTTCTATGCGCTGAAAATTGCGGATTTAGCATTACTTATAACAAATAAACGATTTATCTAGCTACCTTGATTTGAACCTTCACGCAGCACCAGTTGGTTATTCAGATCGCCTTTTTACCAACGAATTAGTCATAATTGATCATGTATAAATTCTCATGTAACATTATGATTTTGATTATAAATATTTAGTGTCAACAATAATTTCAGAATAAAGAAGGCTTGATTAAAGAATATTCTTCCTATTTTGCTTTCCTAAATCAATAATGAAGCATTAGACAGCCCTATCCGACTCCCTGCCTGCAACGGCGAGAACTTGATTCCCTTAGTGATTATAGTTTCTATGTGCGAAGTTTTCTCACCAGAGCGGCGCTGCACGCGGCACGCTCTACAAAAGCATTATACTAATAGACAAATATTTAACAAATTTTAAATAATTAAGTTTCTGAACAATATGAAATGAAAAAATGTTCCTAAAATGATTCTAGGACATGAAATACACATTTAGCATAAATCATTTAATACAAAATAAAAAAAAAGAACACATTAAATTTCGTAAAATATATACTGTGGATACGCATGAAGAATTCTTGAGACCCTGAACAAAATTTTTTTTATGTTATCCCCATATAATTGAAAATGTATTTAAAAATAAATAAAAAGCTTAAGCTTCAAAATAGAAGTATTTTCCAGCTTCAAACGAATGAAATGAAAAATAAATATTTTGTTATGCCCTGTGTTCAACACAAAAAACCATGTGAAGGGAAATATATTCTCAATTAAAAATTTGTAAATGTAACAAAAAATATTCATTACTATAAAATTTGCTATAGTACATATTTTTAACATATTTTAAATTTTTAACATGTACAGATCGATGATGACTAGTTAAGTGTCGCAAAGTTTGGCTGCTTTTTTTTCAAGACGCTAAATTTTTAAATTTCAACCATTTCCCGTCTTACGAATTGTCTCATTCTTATTTAAAATAAATTTAAATCACATATGCTAACATCTCTACAGCTTCATTGGCATGTTCTTTGCATTGAAAAATAAATTTTGTTTCACATGACAAAAAATATTCATTACTATAAAATTTGCTAGTACATATTTTTAACATGTACAGATCGATGATGGCTAGTTAAGTGTCGCAAAGCTTGGCTGCTTTTTTCTTCAAAACGCTAACTTTTACTTACTTTTAATATTATTATTATAAACGGTAGTTTATCTTTCCTGCAAAACACATCATATTAAAATGAATACATACACGGAGAAAAATGGAGATCAGGAGAATACGAACGATTACTGAGAATTAAGAATGATTACTATAAAAGAGAAGAGAGTATTTGACAGCACAAGACTGATTCCCAAACAGTGTAACACTCTCTTCTGTCATCTAATAATTTTTCCTATTTTCCAGTAATCACCCATATTTCTCTGATCTCCATTTTTCTCCGTGTATGTGCATATTTTTTCGCGAAGTTCAATACTTACAAAAATTGATTGAATATAATGAAAAAAGACGAAAATAATCAGCTATATCTGATAAAGTATCTAATATATCTATATTCCCTGTACGAAATATGTCGAACATAACCGAAGACATATATATATATGTATTCATTTTACTATGGCGTGTTTTTCAGGAACGATAAACTACCGTTTATAATAATAATATTGAAATATTTATTTTAATTACTTTATACTTAGTATTTTTTACGCATATAATAAAATATCTTTATATAAAATCTGGTCTAATATTTTATTTCCAGATACGTTCATATTAATCATCACGGTATTTATTTAATTCCAAAATTTATCTTTATATCCCTTCAATCCATTCCATTTCATCCGAATTCTTCCAATGAAATATAAATATCGAAGAAAGCACTTTTATATTTTTTTACAAAACAAACCTTCTTGCAAATATACAAGTTATTAGCTGCCTTTAGCATTTTGAAACCTCCAAAGCTTGGAAATTGTAGTACTTTCGATGGCAACCCTCCACAGCCCTTAATAACAATTTCAAAATTGAAAGAATTACATCAGTCTAATAGTAAAAGCGCAATTCAAGAAATTCGAGAAAGCAATAATCGATTGTAAAGACACTGATTTTAGTGATTTTGCAGATGCAGTAGCGCACGATTATGCTTTACCAGCTGTTAGAGATTGTTTGATTTTTTACACAACTGGTCGTATAACTGCTTACATCAAACAGCACACTCAGTGTTCGGCAGTCTTAAATGCATTTTTGACTATACTTCTGAAATTCATGCAGATACGATAACTTTTTCTTGTGATCAGTTACCTGAAAGTCTGAGTAGATTTGCAAAAATAAATAAAGATTCCATACATCTAAATGTTAAGTTATACAAGCTTATCACAGTTGTCGAATATCTATTTAACAAACATTGCCGGTCTAGCAATTCTTTTGATTTAACTCTAGACGATTTAATTTCATCTGAAACAAAATTTAGTTTTCAATGCAAAAGCTGTGGAGATGTTAGCATATATAATTCAATTTTATCTTCAAATACGGATGAGACAATTAGGTACGAAAAATTTTACTCAAACAACCTGCGTTTTTTATAGTACAATCTACATGTTATATATAAAATGTTTATATTTGAAAAAAAACTTTTTTTACCTTTAAAATATTTTTTAAAATTAATTTTGAGATGCGTATTTCTAAATACTTTTCAAACAGCGTTCGGCCATGTTTGCTGCTGACTCATGGAGGCAGTGACATCACGATCATAACAACTTGAGATCTTTCTATAGAGTTCATACGGCCAACGTATTTTTATCAGGATTCTTTTTTGAATTGTTCCCGCACAACGGAACGAAACATGCTCGATAGCCTTTTAAACTTTTCTTGGTTGTTACCCGTGTTTCTTTTTCACTCATTGTACAATAAATTAGTGAAAACAATCTATTTCAACTTGCGAGTCTATCAAATCCTACGTTAACGTATCCGAGTTTTATGATCGTGACGTCACGGGGCCTTCTGCTAGCCGCGCGCCATGATTTTGGCGCGTTTGAATCTCGTTTGAAAATTTGCAATTTTCAACAATTTATTTTACGGGCAGATATGCGTTTTAAAAATTCAGGAAAAAGAATTTACTATGAAACTACGTAATATCTATCGATTGCTGCTATTATCACGAAAACGTTTTTTTCGTAATTCGTATGACAGGAAATGGCTGAGATTAAAAAAGTTAGCGTTTTGAAGAAAAAAGCAGCCAAGCTTTGCGACACTTAACTAGCCATCATCGATCTGTACATGTTAAAAATATGTACTAGCAAATTTTATAGTAATGAATATTTTTTGTCATGTGAAACAAAATTTATTTTTCAATGCAAAGAACATGCCAATGAAGCTGTAGAGATATTAGCATATGTGATTTAATTTAATTTTAAATAAGAATGAGACAATTCGTAAGACGGGAAATGGTTGAAATTTAAAAATTTAGCGTCTTGAAAAAAAAGCAGCCAAACTTTGCGACACTTAACTAGCCATCATCAATCTGTGCATGTTAAAAATTTAAAATATGTTAAAAATATGTACTAGGAAATTTTATAGTAATGAATATTTTTTGTTACATTTACAAATTTTTAATTGAGTATATATTTCCCTTCACATGGTTTTTTATGTTGAATACAAGGCTTAACAAAATATTTATTTTTCATTTCATTCGTTTGAAGCTGGAAAATAAAAATGGAAAATACTTCTATTTTGAAGCTTAAGCTTTTTATTTATTTTTAAATATATTATCAGTTATATGGGGATAACATAAAAAAAATTTTGTTCAGAGTCTCAAGAATTCTTCATACGTATCCACAGTATATATTTTACGAAGTTTAATGTGTTTTTTTTTAAATTGTGTATTAATTGATTTATGCTAAATGTGTATTTCATGTCCTAGAATCATTTTAGGAACATTTTTTCGTTTCATATTGTTCAGAAACTTACCCAAGTGCGAAATTAGATACGGCCCAACACTGGCCCAGCATCGCCAAAAATTTGCCGAAGATCGGCTGCCAATATCGTGCCGTTGCTGGAATGATAACTCCGGTATGCAGTTGGCGGCCAATGCTGGCCGCCAGCACTTGTTTTCAGCACAGCAACGGGCCAATGCTGTGCCGGACTCTGGTTTTCTCACTTCCAGGATGGTTTGCCGTGGTAAAGTGACACATGGCCCAGTAATGTGCCGTCCATGAGCCCGACTCTGGCTCTTCTACTTTCAGAACTGGATGCCATAGTAAAAATGACAATCGGCTTGGTATAGGGCCGATACTGGGCCAAGTTTTGGCTGAAGATCGGTAAATTTAAACAGTTGAAAAAGGCCGCCATCGTCGGCCCAGCACTTGACCGATGCAAACAGTGACACTGGCCCAATAACAATTGTCGACTCTTGGCTGCCGAGATTGGGCCAATATTGTGCCGTATTATCACCTTCGGCAATTCGCACTTGGGTAATTATTTAAAATTTGTTAAATATTTGTCTATTAGTTCAATGCTTTTGTAGAGCATGCCGCGTGCAGCGCCGCTCTGGTGAGAAAACTTCGCACATAGAAACTATAATCACTAATGAACCGCCATTTTGTTTATAGTCGGACAGGGCTGGCATTAGCGTTATTACTTCTATTTGAATCGGAGTCATGTCGCCATTTGGATAAACGAATCGATACATCGCAAGGACGTGTATCAATTTCCCGACGTCTCAAAGTCCCGACTAGTGTAGTGTGATCGAGTTTTCTGTGGAAAATAAAAGCATGACCGTACAAACAAGAGATGGGCGTGTGCTGTGTGTCGAGACAACTGTGGAAGATTAGATATCCTATCTGCTCGCTAGGTGGTGCTGACCATCAAATAAATCCCATACGCATAAATAAAGAAAATATAGTGTATAATTTTTGGTAACAATAAAGAGTAGAATATAAAAATACAATTAGGATAAAATGATTAACACTGTTTTTAATAAAATTCAACATTAATTAAACCAAACTCGATTTGATTTAAATAGGTAGTAATGTTTTCATATAAACTCACTAGTTTTGAGGTTATGTGGATAAAATCATCATTAATTCGACAGAATTCGATTTTATTTGAACAGATCGTAATGTTTTTATATAAAGTCACTAGTTTTAAGGTTATGATTGAAAATTCACAATTAATAGGACCAAACTTCATTTGATTTAAACAGATGGTAATCTTTACATATAAACGCACTAGTTTTAAGGTTATGTGCGAAGAATCATCTTTAATTTGACAGAATTCGATTTGATTTGGACAGATGATAATCTTTTCATATCAAAACATTAGTTTTAAGGTTATGATTGAAAATTCACAATTAATTTGACCAAAATTGATTTGATTTAAACAGATGGTAATCTTTTTATATAAAGTGAAATGTTTTAAGGTTATTATCGAAAATTCCCAATCAATTGGACTAAAATTGATTAGATTTAAACAGATGGTAATGTTTTTATCATGGAGACTAGATATATAAGGAGACCAATCTCTTATGGTCGTACTTCACAAAACACGAAATGAAGTTCTGCCAAGTACTTATTTTGGAAACTTCCCGATGAGGGCACGTGTGTTCCCTGAGTGCAAAATGGCGGCATCCACGGTTTATAAGCATCGTGTATAAGACGTCGCCATTTTGCACTCAGGGAACACACATGCCCACATCGGGAAGTTTTGTAACTATGTATTTGGCAGAACTTCATTTCGGGAATGGATATATGGAGATTGGTCTCCTTATATCTAGTCTCCATGGTTTTTATATAAAGTCACTAGTTTTAAGGTTATGATTGAAAATTCACAATTAATTGGACCAAAATTGATTTTATTTTAACAGTTGGTAATGTTTTTATATAAAGTCACTAGTTTTAAGGTTATGATTGAAAATTCACAATTAATTGGACCAAACTTGATTTGATTTAAAGAGATTGTAATCTTTTTGTATAAACTTACTAGTTTTAAGGTTAAAGATTTCATGGATAAATTCAGTTGATAAAAAACTATAAGGAATACTTAGTGCTTTTAGTGAAAAATGTATAGATGATAGTTGAGGTTATGTTGCACCACTGTGCATACATATTTAAGATCTTAATAAGTTGAAATATAATTGGCTATGAAAATTCTCCAATTTTTCGAAGTTGAATTGTAATTAAAATTTATAATTCAAATACAATCATTAATTAAAGTAATATTTCATCGGAAATATTAATTGAAAAAAAAAATTACCAAGATGTTTTACAAAAATATGAGGACCCTCCAAAGACGGTGTTTAAAACGGCCCTGACCATGCACATTTCTCGACCAATAATGTGAAGGGTCAGAGTGGGATGTTTGTTAAAAGAGTGTCGGCTACGATAGGTTTTACTGTATTTTCTTTATTTATGCGTATGGGATTTATTTGATGGTCAGCACCACCTAGCGAGCAGATAGGATATCTAATCTTCCACAGTTATCTCGACACACAGCACACGCCCATCTCTTGTTTGTTTGGTCATGCTTTTATTTTCCACAGAAAACTCGATCACACTCACGGTAGTATAGGGACCGAGCGTTCGGCCGGAGGGGATAGAAGAATCGGTCGCCGCGCTCGCAGTGGCGAAAAGTGAAACTTATGGAGTAAAAATATGTACGTGTTGTTATAGCAAAATTCAATAACAATATTTTTTTCATGTTGTACAGTTAACTGTAAAAATACAGCTTCGAATAGCAATTACAAATTTTGTCGATTCCCAACTTCCGCACACAAAATACAGCAAAGAGTTCAATGGATTTCTGCAATAAGACTCATATTGTTAAAGCAAAAACTTTAACGATACCCAGTCAGAAGAAGATAAAGAATAAATGTTGCAGTACGGTAACCAAGGACCATGCTGAGATAAATCATTGAGTGGAGAACCCCAAGATTTGGGAACAGAAAGACGTTATTTTCAATGCTACGAGTCACTGTAAAAAGAGGAATAACTTTTGGACTTGGCTGGAGTTAGTTATGGTACTTTTGATTTTTTGTTAGAAAGAACACTCGTACCATGAGATAACTGTAAATTTAGTCGAACGAATTCTAATCCTAAAATCCATAATTAAAATGTTCAAATCTGGTCATATTTTTGATTTACTGAAAAAAATCTTACCTACTGAATGTAAATACATATACAGAAAATAACGACAGTACCGGTCAGAATTTTCCGGCCACCTGTTTTTCGATAATTGCATAAATTATCCTAATTTGAATTATGTAAGTGAAAAAATTTGTTCTCTTAATTAAATTTAAAGCTATCCAACTTCTTTATAAAAGGAGCCCAGCATGAATTCGTTTTGTTAAATTTTGAAGAAATTGTTGCAGAAATAGTCAAGATTTGAATGCTTTCTTAAATTTTAAATAACTTTCAAAGTAATCAACATTTTTTAATATTCTTGGACTAAATTTAAAGCTAAATTTCTACAAAATCGATCAAAATTCTTGGGATTGATGTGTAATTTTTTTCTTACATACTGCACGAGGTTAAAGTTCAAATACAAAAGTTGGAAAAATTCCAATATTGCTTTTGCTTAGAAAAACATTTTTATAAGATATATAAAACATATAATCATGAATTTTGTATCGAATCCCCTTAAAATATATATTCATATGATCTTTATTATGATTTGCCTACAGATGAAATGTTTTCGAAATTTCCCTACTTCTTTGTTACAATTTTAACTCCTTGTATTATGAAAGAAAAAATTTATAGATTTATAATGATAATTTAATGCGATTCTGTAGAAATTTAGCTTTAAAAAGTGTCCAAGATTATTAAAAAATGCTGATTATTTCGAAAGTTATTTAAAATTGAAGAAAGCATTGAAATCTTGACTATTCCTGCAACAATTTCTTCAAAATTTAAGAAATCGAATTCATGCTGGGTTCGTTTTATAAAGAATTTTGATAGCTGTAAATTTAATTAAGGGAACAAATTTTTTCACTTATATAATTAAAATTAGGATAACTTAAGCAATTATCGAAAAACTGGTGGCCGGACAATTCTGACCGGTACTGTGCGAGCTAACGACCTTGCAATAGTCGTGTAAACATATCACGAACATAACCTTACATGATCGAGTCTATCTTAGTAAAATCACAATTTTCCACTGTTATACTTACTGTTTATAATTTTTATTTATTGACACTCGATATTGTTAATACGATTGAACTCCAATCGATGCTCTGTATCTGTTCTATTTTGATATATAAATTATTTTCATGCTATTTACCTAGCATTGCTGCAAAAACTTTACTCTATTAGTTCCTCTGTTTCAGTCACCAGATAGCGCGACATTCTTTTCTCGGTCCCTATAGACAGATCTGGCAACTCCCGTGGTGGGGGATGTTCTCTTATCGTGACGAGTAGTAGTTTTGAAAGTGACCGCTTGGGCAGCGTTGCAATCGAGTAGCTACAGGCATACCCGTGGTTTACAGACATCTTTCACAGCTGACTACGTTCTGGGTATATCTATATACCATGGACGTAAGAATATATGGACGGAGCCCAAGCCTGCGGGGTCTGTGCCGAAATAAGTAAGGGGGAAATAGTGGAAATGGTGGGGAGCGGCCATATTACTTGAGGACATTTCTTATCTCTCGATTGGCTGAGATTTTAGTGGGAGCTTTTAAAATGTTGCGTATCAGCCGTTATGTGCGTAGAATGTAAATAGTGTAAACAAACAGAAAGATGTGGACTTGTGACGTGAAAAATTGCAAAAACAATGTTCCTCGTAGAGGATCAGCAAAAAGAATTCGTTTAAAGCTACTAGAAAATACAAAAAAGGTGACCTACCATAGGTAAAAACACTTGTTCATAATTTTAGAGGTCATTGCAGCTACGTTTAAATGTTTGTATTGTATACTAAACTTATTTCAGTATACCAAAGGACAAACTGAGAAGAAAAAAATGGGCTAGTGCTTTAAATTTACGATTAGAAGATGTGAAGGACAGCCATAAAGTTTGTTCAGATCATTTTCCCGAAAATGCCGTTGACAAAACATCTCTTAATCTTGTCAGGCTTCGACTAAATGCCATTCCAATTGTAAGTATAAATGCAGTTTATATATAACAGAGAAGGGAAATTTAAATATTACATAGATTTTTTTTCAAATATGTATACCTGAATATTTTGTATTAACCAAATTTTAAACTAATCTGTCAAAATTAATAGGTAAATCGCATTTAAAATAGCGTGCGACTTCTTTTTACCAATCACAGTTAATCACCAAACCAGCCAATCAAAGGCCTAAAAATGTCCTCAAGTAATATGGCCGCTCTACCTACCCTTCTCCGCTCAGTTGGTTTGTCCCCCTCGCCTATGTTGGGACTTTGGGCTCCGTCCATATATTCTTACGTCCATGCTATATACAGACATGCTATAGTGCGGTCATTCGGACAACTACTCGATACTACAGAAAAAACCACTTATCGTCTCTCTCTTTCACTCTCATCGAGTTTGCAGACTGACGTTGCCACTTACAGAGCGGCCTATGGCATGTCTCCTCTATCAATAATATCTCTATGGGATTTTGACCCGTCGGGATTTTGGCATGCATCCATTACACCCATTAATTTAATTTTCCATCCAAAGCCGGAATTTTCGTCCCACGTTCGTAAAATTCACGACTAGATGGAGTTTTACAATCAAGGATAGAAATTTACGAAATGTCTGTAATTTTCATTCCATCCGTAATTTTACACCGTCCAACGAGGGTAATTTTATTTATTTTAATTTATTAAAAAATAATAAAATTGGAAAAGAAACAAACCCTAAAATATAATTAATACTGGATGCAGATATTACGTGAAAATTAAGTATGTACGTGCTGTGACTAGTATGTTACTAAATAATCTTTCAGTTGGAGCAAATTATTACTCCTGAGCAATTTAAACGTATGATGAAATACGCCAACAAGATCGAGTAATTCAACAGTTTTTTAAATAGAAGGGGATGGAGCTTTTTTCCAGTTTTCAAAGCCGTTAATATACAGGTACATAAGGGTTGAATTATGAAACGCGAATTAATTTATACTAAAAATAGTTATTATACGTGACTATTATCAGTAGTTCACGTTCAGAACGTGATATAATTTTTACACTACTCCAAGGTACGTTTACTTGTTGAATTCTGTAATCTATACTTAATAAATTTATAATAAATTTATATTTAATTATAGTTAAGAAATAAATACATATGCGTATTTAAATATATACAACATTATATACCATAATAATAAATATTACCGAGTTATATTTTAGTATTATTTAATAAATTTCATTTCATTAGTTTAATTATGTATACTATCAATACTAATACCGGTAAAAAAGTATGGATTTCATATTGTTACTTTAATATTTACACTTTTCTCTTTTTATTATATTTGAATTTACCGCAACATTCTTTGTAATTAACCTAAGTAAATCTGGGGGCTCATGGTGCATTTATACCTCTGTCTGCCTGACCGGTGCGGACAGAAAATACACAAGAGCAAAAAAGATAGACGTTTTCTTATTGTCCAATTTTACACTGTCTGTCTCCCTGACGATTTAACCGCACTTTTTACTGTTTTTTCACCGGATTTTTTTTCAATTTGTTGTGGATTTTCGCCTCTTTCGTTTTCTTAATATTTATGCTTTTTTATTTGCTTAGTATATTAATTTATAACAGTAAATATCGTTTTTCTATACAAAACTTGACGAAAAATCCGGAAATGACGTCAAATTTCGGCACATGCGCACCAGCGCCTTTCAGGATAAAAAGGTCTAGTATTCTCATAAAATATATGTCAGTGGACATACTGTGATAATAATTCTATGGTTTTAAGTTATAAGAGATCTCACTTTATCACAGTGCTTTTGATAATTATATGAGAAGTGACGAAAATCAAATTATTATTTAAAAAGAAAACCCAAACTCGTTTTAATATGACGGACAAGAATGATAAAGCAAAAGTAGATTTAGGATTGCTTGAGGAAGATGATGAGTTTGAGGAATTCCCTGCCGAAGGTAAGAAAAGTTTTCTTTCTGTCTCCTCAGTGTAGCGTTCGCGCCAATCCGTAATCTCCTTTTTGGCACTCTTAAAGCTTAAAGTAAATGAGGGGCTGAAAATTGTTACATGTGAACAATTTTACAGGCTGATCGAAAAAAATTCGTATTTTGGTCCTTCGGCAAATTTTGATTATGCAATCAATTAATTCAATAGTATTTAATGCGATAAACTCTCATACAAAGTTTTAAGTCATGGATATTACGCCATAATGAATCGTAAGCTACTAAAATTTGCAACCGGCTAATGTAGCTTATACGTCAACGGCAATTTCGTTCTCTGAATGTTTTTATAACAATTTAGTCGAAAGCGTCTTTTTTACACAGAAACATTTCGAATTCTTTAAATTTGAATTTATTTAATATTGGATTTCTCAGTTTTGCAAACTTCAACAACATTTTCTAAGTTTTAAAATATTTTGCAAACCTTTGAAATTTCATTGTAATTTTTCAAAAAGTTTAAATGAGCGATTGAATGTAGTATTATAATATCAAGTTTAATTATTTTCATATGTCTATACACTTTAAAAGTGATGTAGATAAACTTAGCGAAACACATTTAGCCAATCAAATCCAGCATAGGCAGATAATTTGCCGCTTTTTTGTCGCTAATTAGTTGTGGAATAAAAAATTTTGTCGTTATTATTTTTTAAAAAAAAGGGGGTGCTTCGCTAAGTTGATGTCAAGTTAGCGAAACAGTATTCATGAACTTCTATTCAACAAAACCAATACATTTCATCAATAGCTCATAATTTGCCGCTTTTTTGCCGCTAATTAGTTGTGGAATAAAAAATTTTGTCATTATTTTTTTAAAAATAGGGGGTGCTTCGCTAAGTTGATGTCAAGTTAGCGAAACAGTATTCATGAACTTCTATTCTACAAAACTAATAAATTTCGTTAATAGCTCATAATTTGCCGCTTTTTTGTCGTAAACAAATGGCTATAAAGATTTTAAGATGCGGTCAAAAAGATCGTAGTTTTTAGGTAAAATTAAACTTTTTATAATTGAAAGAAATACAACTGACACCAAAAGTCTGTGATTTACAAATGAATAATATCACTGTTTTTACAGCTTCTGCTTAAAACGAGCCCTATTTCCAAAAAAACATTTTATCATTGTTTTTCTGGATGCCCCGCTGGTTGTCTACATAGATAAGGGTTTTTCATTGTTTATAACAAATTCTAGTACTCCGAAAGAAGTCCGTAATACCACTGCCCGCAAAAGTTATGCATCTTATATTGATAATTTCTTCGTGATTTGAAGATGGTAAAATTTTACATTTCAATTCACCTCCGCATTTGCAAAGACCTGAAATATTTTAAAATATCAATTTTATGTATTTTATTGTGAAATGTGTTCTTTATCCTGTATATTCGATTAGATTGTTTTATGTATTCCTTGTAATTTTAGTAAGAATTTATATTATTGTCGAATAATTTTACAAATTTGTTATGGACTAATAATTCTACGAGAGTTCTTCAATTTAAAATGAAGGCATTGTTATTGCTAGTAGCACTTGAATTAATTAAATATTATGTAATTCTTCTTTTCATTAAATTGCAACAATACTTTTGATTTAGTCTTACCTTTGAAGCCACCTGAACTTTTGTCAGAATTTATATAATTGTTTTCGAAATGGTAGCCACGAGGTAAGCCATAATCATCATATATTTTTTTCGACACATTTTTGTACCATTTCTGAGGTTTATAAACGTTTTTTTTTCTGAAACAAGACATTATAAATAAGCATAAATATCACACGTGGTCACAAATTGATTACGTCTGAAAAGATTTTTGTAAAAAATAGAAAGCGCAATTTACAAGCAAAATGTAAAATAATTATACTTACAACAGAAAGCACTGATAATGAATAATTATTGACTCAAGATGTACTTTATTAGCTCAAATATATCAAGTATTTTCTCAATAAAAGTGCAACCCTAAAGATTAGAAAGCCGGCTAAAGGACAATATTCTTAAAAAGATCTGAGATGAGATGAGAACTCACTGAGATTTTAAAATTTATGAGAATCTTAAATTTGAAGGGCTGTAAAAAAAATATTTTTTCAAATACGAAAAATGACCATTTTCCCATTTCAAATTTTCGCGGTATATTTGACGCATGCGCGAAAAGTCAATTAGAGGACACTCTTAACGACATCGTAATAATGTTCTGTGATTGGATGTTCGTTTTGCATTTTGCCTCTGCTATAGGACGAGACCCTCATTATTTTGAATGCCAAAGTTGGCAACAATCATTGAACGTGATTATTCCTGTTATGAATTATGTTCTGCGGCCGGCTTTTTGATCCTTAGTGTTGAACTTTTATTAAAAATAAAAACTTGATATATTTGAGCTTAAAAAGTACATCTTGAGTTAATAATCATTCATTATCAGTGCTTTACGTTGTAAGTATAATTATTGTACATTTTGCTTGTAATTTGCGGTTTCTATTTTTTACAAAATTCATTTCAGACGTAATCAATTTGTTACCAAGGTGAGATATTTATGTTTATTTATAATGTCTGGGGGACGACCACTTTCAATAAAAAGTCACTTAATAATCGACACGTTATTAAAACATAAAGACGAAATATTGGAAACAGAAATAGGTTCTTTTGTTTCGGAAAAGAATTCCATTTGGGAGAATCTTTCCAAAGAACTCTCAAATAAATTTAAAGCAGCGTCACTTTATTCGTATGTGGTGAATGATAGATTTAATTTGAAGGAATTGCTGCTTAGTAAAAATGACGATGTAGCAAACAAAACATCAGTCGATTACAATTTGACTACTTCTTAATCTACAATTTCTGACGAAGAATCTGATATCTGAATAAGGACAAAAAGGGAAATAAGCGGATGCGTATTGTAAATGTTTTAAAACCTCAGAAATGGACCGAAATCGTATCGAAAAAAATCTATGCTGACTATCGCCTTCCACATAATTAATTCAAGTGTTACTAGCAATATCAATGTCTTAATTTTAAATTAAGGGACTCTCAAAAAATTCACTGTTAGAAATTTCTACCATAATTTTCCGGAACATGTGGCTGGAGTTTTATTCAGTTGTAGTTTCATAAAATTAAGTTATAATTTCCGAAAATCCAATTACTATTTAGGTAATTTAACAAACAATTTCTTAATTTTCATTTACAATGTCTTGAATATTCTGATACTTGTATTTCGAAATTCTTAAATTTGTAACAGGAATAATTTAACTTATTGAGTAACTAAAGTTTTATGCAATTACAAGTAACTGAGCATTTTGTTACCCTTTCGTAATTTTATGATAATTTTATAGAAATTCTGTTACATTTTAGTAGTTTGAGGATACATTTTATGAAAATTCAGTTCAGTTTCCTAATATAAAGAAAAGTTTCAGAAAATTCAGCAAATTTTTCGCAATTTTAAGATACCTTTACTCGAAAACATCATAAATATCGTCAAATTTTACATAAGCTTTGTGATATAAAAGTTTTGTAAATTCCCGAACATTTTGAACAGTATTATCAGTCCATAACGAATTTGTAAAATTATTCGACATTAATATAGATTCTTACTAAAATTACGAGGAATACATAAAACAATTTGACTCAATATACAGGATAAAGTACACATTTCACAATGAAATACATGAAAATTATATTTTTAAATATTTCAGGTCATTGCAAATGCGGAAGTCAATTAAAATGTGAAATTTTACCATCTTCAAATCACGAAGAAATTATAAAAATAAGATGCGTAGCTTCTACGGGCAATGGAAATTGTGGTAAACGACAGTGTAGGGGCGAGATCCGGAAAGAAATTGTCTCGAAATTGGAGCATGAATCTACAGAATCCTATAGATAAAAATCGCGCTCCGTAATACTCGAGCTCGGTCTTGTGCTCTTCGCATACATTTAAGTTTATTTCTTATATTTTGATACTGAAGCTCAAACCAATTTTATAATAATATTACAGATGATGTGAATTACACATTTTCTCAAAGTCACTGAATTTCTTTTTGAATTTAAGTGAAACAGGAGATTCAATTTACTTAAGGCTCTATCGGCCTTAAGGAACACATTCTCATTATAACACTCGCGCTTCGCGCTCGATTTTCTGTATACATTTCAGTAACTTTTTAATAAATTACATTATTAAAATAATTTACTTTCTTCCAAATATCTATAAAAGGAAAAACAATCTTAGACTTTATTTAAGGAAACGATTTTGCAGAACAACGCTTATTTCGTATCTCACATATTTTGGTGAAAAAAATCGAATTTTTTCAATATTAATAATCAAAACATAAAATATACATCCTGTCCCGAAATTTCTTTATGAGAATTTGTAGACCTCATTTAGCCAAACAATTTTCCATCTAAATGTTTTTTTTGTATCTCACATATTTTGTCTAAAAAATGGAATTTTTGAATTTTAATCGTATTTTTTGGAATTGAAACGAAAAATATAACTTTTATCAGAAACTGTGTCAGACAAAATTTGTAGATCTTTTTGAAACGAACAACTTTGTATTCTTACGTTTTTTTGGTATTTCGAATATTATTGTTAAAAAATTGAATTTTGGATTTTCAATAGTTTTTTTTTAAATTAAAAAGAAAAATATGCATCTTATGAAATAATGTTACAATTCAAATTTGTAGGACTTTATGTAGAAAATAATATTGTATTATAACATTTTTTCGTATCTCGTATAATTTAACTGGAAAATGGAATTTTGATATTGACTTTTTTCGAATTTGAATATGCTGTAACATTTCTAATTTTGATTTAATCAAAAAATGTTATTAGGATAATTTGTAGAGATTTATGAGCGCTATCAAAAACCAGTATTGGAATTTTTGCTTTTTTCAAAAAATTATTTTCAAAAACACAAAAGTAGTGCTCCATCCCTCAATTTTGATTGGATGTGGCTGGTTAACGAACTTGTCCTTACTTTTTCGGTTCCGATAAAGTGTACCAAAGATCAATTCAATCTGATAATTCTATCGAGAGTTATGCCGCACACGACCTACAGACAGACAGACAGACACTTTCGTAAAAACCATTTTTTCTGACTCAGGGAGTCTCAAAACGTAAAGATTTGATGAAAATTTCGAAAGTCATTTTTCACATAAAACCAATACCTTCTCATCCATGATGAGAATGTAAAAAAAAGCAGCTGAAATGATGATAGAAGGTGATACTACAGAACCACCACATTTATACGGATCGAATGTTTTAAGGAATGCGAAATATCAATTTCAACAGAAGGAATATCGTGATCCAAACCCAATCATTGCCCTCTCCAAATTCAAAAGATGCCCAGAAGGTCAAAATATTGTGAGAGATATTGGATCGGATCCTGTGAAGATGACAGAGCATTCGACCGGCAATCGAAAGGACCTGGGCTCGATACCCAGCGAAGTGGAAGCGTTCCTTTTTTTACAGAAATATTTCTTTAATAATTATAAAAAATTACGCAGTGTAGAATTTACCATTGGCCCATGCTTGGTCCAGACATGGAGCCCAATGATAGCAGTACTTTTGCAACATTGGCTGCCAATCTTGGGCCACTATCGGCTCAACCTTGGGATAATAATCACAATGCTCAACTTGGCATCCGGTAAAAGAGCAAGGCTGTCAGCCATGACATGCCAAGAGTTTCGAAAATATGGGTAATTATTGATGTCTGAGAAGTTGGCACCGCCAGTTTTAATTTTCGAATAAATGAAAGTTTTGCTGAATTGAGCTAGAATTGAGCTAAATTTCGATATCACAAACCGTTTTAGAGAAAAATAAAATTTTGAAAAAAATGTCAGAACCGCTATTTTATTTATTAATTTTTTTTAACTTGTGTTAGGTAGCTCTAAGTATACACAGTATTGTGCTGCATATAGAAATACTGTAATTCAAACTTTTATAAAAAAAAAAATAATCCAAAAGAAACCAAAAATGTTCAAAAATGCTTTTGGAAAAATATGCATTTAAGATAAAATTGTTACGGCAGATATTTATTATGCTCGCCTAGCACAACTCAGTACAACTTTTATTTTTTCGACATTTACATTTTTGAAAATTATATGTTTTAACAAATTCCCTAGTTCATAAAAATGGACGGATTTTTAAAAATTATGCATCTGAGAGAACATTGCTATGAAATAAATTTATTGTACTCGCCTAGCACAACTCAGCAAAACTTTTGCTTTTTCGCAATTCACATTTTTGAAAATTTTCGGTTTCTTTTGGATTACTTTTTTCGGATAAAAGTTTGAATTACAGTATTTCTATATCCAGCACAATACTGTGTATACTTAGAGCTACCTAACACAAGTTTAAAAAAATAAATAAATAATATAGCGGTTCTGACATTTTTTTCAAAATTTTATTTTTCTCTAAAACGGTTTGTGATATCGAAATTTAGTTTACGGCACTTTCTTCGATATATTAAGGGCTACACAAATCTAGCTCAATTCAGCAAAACTTTCATTTATTCGAAATTTAAAACTGGCGGTGCCAACTTTTCGGACATTAATTATTGACAGCCATTTCGGAGCGAATGATCGAGCTAAGCATGGTCCAAGATTAAGACAAAAATATCATAATAAATAATATAAAAATATCATAAATTTTCATAAATATCAGGTGTGTGATTCGTCAAGGGCATTGCTTAATGCTTGCTGCAGAGCTTTCACAAGGATTGAAACAATTGAAATTCACGCAGAAATATGTATGACCGAAGATCTACCGCGGACATACATTAGAATCGACGTTGCACATTATATGAAGAATTGGGCAGATTTTTTAGGAAGTGAGAAGAAAGAAGTAAAAAAGTTTTACATGTTCGCTATTGGTCAGTTAATTTTATGCAAAAACCAAATGGAAGCTACTCGAATTATTGAGGCCCTCCTCCTGATTTCAAAAAGTGAAACTGCAGGGGAAGGAGCTACATCTTTGAAAATATCTGTCGACTTTATTAGAAATTTGATAAATGACACACCGACAGAAATTAAAGAAATTGTAAACATAATGTTGGAAGAAGAGGATAACAAAGTTCCTGCACAAGAAAAGGAAACAAACGAAGAGAATGCGAGAGAACAAGATAAGGGTCTATTAACCTACTGGGCTATATCAATGGAGGAAAACGTTGACAGCAAACTGAAGGATGAAAATGGTGACGATATGAATCCTCGAAATTGTCCGAAATTTGCGACTTGTCTCCTCAAGCAAGTAAAAACAATTTCTTTATGGTCGTGTATTCAACGAAACAATTTTAAATATGGACGAATTCCAGCTAGCAGTGCTCCAGTAGAAAGCGAATTTAAAACAATAAAAAATTAAATTGTACCAAACCCAAAACGAATAGATGTAGTGGTAGAATCTCTCGTTAGGTACTACAATGGAAAATTGAAATTAGTTAATGTTCTAATAGATTCGAAAAAGAAATCGAGAAAGACAGCCAGAATAAATCACAAGGACCTGAAAATGTTTTCGCAGTTGGATCTACTACTTTTCAGTCCGAAAAAAAAGAAAATATTCTACAAGCTCTAACGAAACTATCTGCGAAGGAATAGAATTTCCAATAGAGCCAGATGTAGCAAATCGAAGCCCTTTGAAGGATCTTTCATCACAATACAATTGTGAAAGAAAAAAGACATGTTTGGCATGTAAAAATGGAGATGTCGCTTCTGGTAGTCACACATGCATTATATGTAGAAAAAATATTCATTTATTAAAAGAATGTTCTGTAAGTATAGAAGAAGAAGAAGGTCACTAAGAACCATGATTTGATTGACATAATTACTTCTTCAAAGTGTCGTACTTTGCCAATTCTTAAAAATGGGAACGATCCAAGTTTACGTTTCGTAACTTTAAGAAAAGCCAAATTATCTTTATTAAGTACGTGCCCACTTTATAGTTTGTTTCAAATAATATTATCCGGAATAACTGATAGCGAAAAACTACGAAAATTTGCTAAAGATCACAAATCTACTAATGCTCTATTCGAAATGGCTTTAGAAGTGGCGAATAAGAGAGTTCAACTAAAAACTTATCAAAAGAGGGCAGAAATTTTTGTCGATTATTTGAATAAAGAACTAAATGAAGATACCATTGAATCAACCGAATGTTCCTGTAACGTCGTTTCACTTGCGAATTTTTTACTAAAAAATACGCCTAGTTTTCAAGAAATCTCTGTATGCCGAGCCGGATGTCAACCCTTAATAAAGATATTGCCTACAATTACAGTTAGTGGCAAAGAAATCGACAAACCTTTAGAACAAGTGATCAAAGATCATGTCGCCCTTCCAAGTGTTCCATGCCGAAAAAGTAATTGTACGGAGCAGGTGGACAATCAAAACCATAAAGCAGGTATACTTATCTTAAAGAACAAATATTTAAAGAATTATTAGAGGAAAGGGCCCAAATGTGCACTCACAAAAAAGTTCAGTTAAAGCAACCAGAATTCTGGTTAGGGCATATTTAACAATCTTCCTTCTTCGTTATTTTTACCAAAATTCTGATTATTTCAACGAGAATTTTTAATTATTATAATTTTTTTCATTTTAATAAAAATGACTAGGAATTCTAGTTAATTTAACCAGAAGAGGAATGTTAAATATGCCCTAACCAGAATTCTGGTTGTTTAAACTAAAGCTTTTCTAGTGTGGCATACCAACTCTTTTTCCTTGGATTGCCGAGACATTTTCAATCAAAATTGAAAAAACAATAGGTCACTTAAAAGGTAATGAAATATCTTTCTAAATGACCTTATAGATTTTTTTCTTTCACTAACAATTGTTCTAAAAATTCAAATGATGCAAAATTTAAAAGTTTAAAAGGGTGACTCGAATATGACATATCTAAAAAATCGTGAAATATGAAAAATAAATAAGTAATCCGTGTAGAAATGTTTATTAATATAAATTTAAAGAATTTGAAATCTTACTGTGAAAAAATGATGCTTTCAACCGCGCCGGGATTCGAGTCCAGATATTCTAATTCCCGGTCAACTGCTATAACCAACTGAGCTATACATGCGTCCGACTTCTCCTTCTCCACACGAAAACCTCTTTATATCGTCTACAAAAATTTCGAAGTCAACTATATAATTTGAAATTATTTATTAATAAAACTTGAAAAATCTCGTTCAAAATATTATTTACAATGATTCGCCGGTATAGCATCCCTCGTAAAATGTAATTTTTTATTTACAGTTCGCAGTAAGGTACGTTAAGTTGACGTAACCACATCGTCCAATCGAGTCTACACCTATATCAGAATTTAAGGCTCATTTAGGGCTCTCGAAATACCCCATTGCTGAAATTAATGCTCCGTTATTTTAAAAAAAAACAATGGGTTCCACTGGCTTAACGTTAAGTTGACGTAACAAAAGATTATAATAACAATTAAACAAGTTATAATCTATACCAGAATTTAAGGATCATTTAGGGCTCTCGAAATACCCCATTGCTGAATTTAATGATCCGTTATTTAAAAAAAAAAACAATGGGTTCCGCTGGCTTAACGTTAAGTTGACGTAACAAAAGATTATAATAGCAATTAAACAAGTTATAATCTATACCAGAATTTAAGGATCATTTAGGGCTCTCGAAATACCCCATTGCTGAATTTAGTGCTCCGTTATTTTAAAAAAAAACAATGGGTTCCGCTGGCTTAACGTTAAGTTGACGTAACAAAAGGTTATAATAACAATTAAACAAGTTATAATCTATACCAGAATTTAAGGCTCATTTAGGGCTCTCGAAATACCCCATTGCTGAATTTAATGCTCCGTTATTTTAAAAAAAAACAAAGGGTTCCGCTGGCTTAACGTTAAGTTGACGTAACAAAAGATTATAATAACAATTAAACAAGTTATAATCTATACCAGAATTTAAGGCTCATTTAGGGCTCTCGAAATACCCTATCCAAATTATCAATTTTGCTTGTTTAAACAACTTTTGTTTAAACAACTAGTGTTAAAAAAGCTCCTTGAAAAATTAAATGTTTATTAGATCGATTTTGTAAAGACAATCATACATGTTCCGTATATTTTATGTCTTTTTTTTATCTTCTTTGTTGTAATGAAACAATTAATAATATGCTCTCAAATAAACACAAACATTTCAATATCTATGGTTATACAAAGTATGCTTTTACGAAGAATAGCAAAGTATCAAATAATCGCATATGGCAGAATTTAGGGCTCATTTAGGGCTCTCTAAATACCCCATTGCTGAATTTACTGCTCCGTTATTTTTTAAAAAAACAAGGGGTTACGCTGGCTTAACGTTAAGTTGACGTAACTAAAGGTTATAATAATAATTAAGCAAGATATCATCTATACCAGAATTTAAGGCTCATTTAGGGCTCTTTGAATATCCCATCCAAATTTTCTATTTTATTTGTTTGAACAACTTATGTTAAAAACGGCTCCTTCAATAATTGACTTTTTAGATCGATTTTGTAAAGACAGTCATAAATGTTCCATATATCTCATGTTTTATTTTCTCGTATTGTTTGTAATAAAAGTATCAAAAATATGCTCTCAAACAACTAGAAGCATATTTATATATATTTTATATATGGTTATACAAATAATGCTTTTACGGAGGTCCGATCAGCTGGCACCTCCAGTACATAAAAACCTTAAAATTTGAAAAACTGACTATACCCGAATTTCGGGCTATTTTCGGGCTCTTGAAATACCTTTTTAAATGAGCCGGAAAATAGCCCAATATTCTCAAATAGTTTTTTTTATTCAAAATGTATTTTCAAAAATTAAGGGTTGTTTTTCGATGATAGGGGTTGTTTTTTCATAAATGATTCTTGTGTATCTGAAAAGCCCGAAAATAGCCCGTAATTTTAGGCTAGTTTATACTACCGAAAAAGTATTTTTTTTTAATTAAGGGTTGCTTGTAAGTGATAGGGGTTGTTTTTTAGAAATTCATTTTGGGGTATTTCAAGAGCCCGAAAATAGACCGAAATTCGGGTATAGTCAGTTTTTTAAACTTTAAGGTTTTTATGTACTGGAGGTGCTAGCTGATTGGGCAGTCGGCACCTTGCCACCTGAAATTCGGTTTTTTCAGAAAAATACAAGAGCCCAAAAATCGGCATTGCCGCCCAAAATTAGCCCAAAAATGTGGCATAAAGTAAATAGTGATATTACGTTGTGGAGGTGCCAGCTGATCGGACCTCCGTAAAAGCATTATTTGCATAACCATATATAACATATATATAAATATGCTTCTAGTTGTTTGAGAGCATATTGTTGATACTTTTATTACAAACAATACGAGAAAATAAGGCATGAGATATATGGAACATTTATGACTGTCTTTACAAAATCGATCTAAACAGTCAATTTTTCAAGGAGCCGTTTTTAACATAAGTTGTTCAAACAAATAAAATAGAAAATTTGGATGGGATATTCAAAGAGCCCTAAATGAGCCTTGAATTCTGGTATAGATTATAACTTGTTTAATTGCTATTATAACTTGTGGTTCGTCAACTTAACGTTAAGCCAGCGGAACCCATTGTTTTTATAAAAAATAACGGAGCATTAAATCCAGCAATGAGGTATTTCGAGAGCCCTAAATGATCCTTAAATTCTGGTATAGGTGATAACTTGTTTAATTGTTATTTTAACGTGTGGTTACGTCAACTTAACGTTAAGCCAGCGGAACCCATTGCTTTTTTTAAAAATAATGGAGCATTAAATTTAGCAATATGGCATTAAATTAGCCTTAAATGAGTCTTAAATTCTGATATAGGTGGGGACTCGATTGGACGATGTGGTTACGTCAACTTAACATACCTCGTACACTACCGTCGGAAATTGTGCGCACGGTGCTTGTGATCGCTATTAAAAATCACTGCTGAGTTTGACCCACGATATCTCGGTGAAAAAGCGAGATAGTGCATTTTTAAAAATACAGTTGAAAAGCTTATGAAATTCCACGTCTAGTGATGCTCAATAAATATTTTTTTGACTTTTTGAAAATAATACAGCACGTGAGGAGTTTAAAAAAAAATTCAAGATTTTTTCAAATATTCTACCTTAACTTCAACTTTTTGCATGACCTAGGAAAATTTTTCGCCTACTTCGTTGAGGCAGGACCGAATAGGCCACGCACAAAGGTGGCGCTTAAGTGGAGCTCTCTTATATGTTCTTTGATCCAAGAACGTGTTTCCTTTATTTCCATTCCTTTCATTCTTAGTTAATATTTACAATGACTATTAAAATTTTTATTAATGTTCTAGTTTATAAGAATTTTAAGAAACAAAAAATGTTTACATATCATTGTTCTATTCGTTAATATGGGGATAATAAAAATTACTAATGAACAGAATCAAAAATACATATAAGAGGGCTCCACTTAAGCGCCACCTTTGTGCGTGGCCATTTCGGTCCTGCTTCAACGAAGGAGGCGAGCAACAAACCGTCCGAAAATCGTGATTGTCGATTAAAATTCAACTCAGATACGATTGAACATTTTTAATCGTATCTCGGGCACCCAAGAATATTTTTTAAGTTTTCTTGGCTTAAATTAAAGATAAGATTTTAAACTTTATGTCGTATAATTTTCAGATGTTGGAAAAATTTTCCCTAGGTCATGCAAAAAGTTGAATTTGAGGTAGAGAATTTGAGAAAATCTTGAATTTTTTTTTAACTTCTCACGTGCTGTATTATTTTCAAAAAGTCAAAAAAATATTTATTGAGCATCACTAGACGTGGAATTTCATAAGCTTTCCAACTGTATTTTTAAAAATGCACTATCTCTTTTTTTCATCGAGATATCGTCGTTCAAAGTCAGCAGTGATTTTCAATAGCGATCACGAGCACCGTGCGCACAATTTCCGACGGTAGTGTATATGCGCCAAAAGTCACATAAAATAGAAAATGTACCAATGCACACAATTCGGGTAACTACGAGACTCGCTCAAAATGCTCGCAGGACTGATCGCGCCTCGGCTTCGATCTCCTGCGAGCATTGTCGCTCGTCACGTAATAACCCTCATTATGCGCCTAGGCACATAATATACTATTATGCCACGTTTTTGGGCTAATTTTGGGCGGTAATACCGATTTTTGGGCTCTTGTATTTTTCTCAAAAAATCAAATTTTAAGTGGAGGTTTTGACTGCCGTATCAGCTAGCACCTCCAGTAAATAAAAACCTTAAAGTTCAAAAAACTAACTATACCCGAGTTTCCGGATATTTTCGGACTCTTGAAATATCCAAAAATCAATATCGAACAAACAACCCCTATCACTGACAAGCAACCCTTAATTTTGAAAAATACTTTTTGGGCAAAATAAACTACTCCAGAACTTCGGTCTATTTTCGGGCCCTTGAAATACCCAAAAATAATTTTTGAAAAAACAATCCCCATCAATAAAAATGCAGCCTTTAATTTTAAATAATACATTTTGGACAAAAAAACTACTTTGGAATATCGGTCTGTTTTCGGGCTCCTCAAGAATGTCTATCGATTTTTGAGCTGCAACCCTTAATATAAAAATGCGGCCCTGCATGGCCATATGTAGAGACGACTTTGGATAAAAATCGTCATCTTGGGAACTTCATGGTCTAAGAATACTCTCTGATTTTCCGGCTCTTCAAAAATGTCTTTATCGATTTTTGGGCTGCAACCGTTAACATTAAAATTCACCCCTGCATGCTCATGTAGAGACGTCTTTAAACAAAAATCATCTTTTTGCAAACTTTATGGTCTAGGAATACTCTCTGATTTTTGGACTCTTCGAAAATGTCTATATCGATTTTCGGGCTCCAACGTTTAACATCAAATCGAACCTCTGCATGGCCATGCAGAGATAACTTTGAATAAAAATTTATCTTTTTGAAAACTTTATCGTTGTTTTCGGAAATTGGTTTTAGGTTATTGCCAGAGCCCAAAAAAACCCAAAATTCTGATGCAGTTTGTTTTTAATTTATTAAAATTTTTGTTTAGCTGAGGTGCTGGCTAGATTCAAGCTAGCACCTCCACACGAAATTTTATTTTAACGAGAGATTATTGCAGCCCAAAAAAAGCCTAAAATTTTAATGTCCGAAAAGTTGGCACCACCATTTTTGATTTTAAAAAAAAAATAAAAGTTTTGATAAATTGTGCTGAATGTGTGCTACATTGTGCCACATTGTGCCAGAAAAGATTTTTCGAAAAAATAAAAACTAGAGCTAAAATATCCAAAAAGCGATTTTTTTACTAACGCCGCCATTTTGGTTTTTCGAGATAAAAAAGTTGTGCCAGGTAGTCCTTAACATGTCAAAGAACGTACCGTAAACGAAATTTCGATATCACAAACCGTTTTTGAGAAAAATAAAATTTTGAAAAATGTAAATTTCGAAAAAATAAATGTGCTGACTTGTGAATGTGCTTACAGTTTTGAACGTTCATTGTACGATTAAAAATAGATTTGTTTAAAACTAACTGATTGATTTCTTTCTTATTCATTTAAAAAATAGCGTATATTTAATAACAGATTGTATGTTTCGAAAAGCTCTGAATATAGACTTAATAATTGATTTTGTTTTGAAAGAAAAAATTTAGTCATCGTTCAATGAACGTTCAAAACTGTAAGTACATGAGTTGTGATAGGCGAGCACAATAAATGTCTCGATGAACGATTTTGTCTCGGATGTTTATTCTCCAAAATAGGTTCATTTTTATGAACTTGGGGATTTGTTTGGACATATAATTTTCAAATATGTGAATTTCGGAAAATTCAAATTTGTACTTTCATGAACTTGTAAATTAGTTTAAATACTAAATTTTTAGAAATATTTGGTAATATTTATTTCCTAACTAAGTTTACAGTGTTCGCCATTGTTCATTTTTTGTTATAAATTAATTTTGAGCTTTGTTCCCAAAATTTAAATCCAAACTGAACTTTGACGTTATTTTTTATATATTCAAACATCAGTTATCATTTAGTATTAGTGTCTACCCTTCACACCCGTAAAATAATCGATGCACAAGGACACATTGCTTCAAGAGCTAAGTAAAGTTGACAGCACTATAACATCAAATCATGATGTCTCTTATTTTATATAATAAAAGGTTCATTTTATGGCCTATTGCCGAATTTCCGATTTATCACTTTTTTAGAAACATGTATGGTGTTTGTTACTACAAGCCAGCAGTGTCACTCGAGGAAACGAACCAAAAATGTTTACTTCAAATTTGATCGCAGCGAAAAATGTTGGAATTATTTTTTTTAAAGTTCACTGTGCCCGGAAATTCACGGAACTATTGTCGAAAAGCGTCAGGAACTCTAGAACTATGTTAAATCTTCCCAGAACTCTGAAAAAAATTGAAATTTTCCGAAAGTGGGGGGGGGGGGGGGGGCGTGAACTTAGCCCCCCATTTTGAAAATCTGATTTTTGAGGCATGTAAACCCCGGAACTATTTTTAAAAACTATCAGGAACTTCAGAACTATTTTAAAGGAGCTCAGAACTCTAAAAAAAGTTGTTTTTTTAATAGTGTGGGTACAGCTTTACAGGCATCCCTACCACGCACTTGAATATAGAATTATCTATAAATTACCGTTTCATTCAAGTAAATCGGTTGAATAGTTTGCTCGCAATCTTGACGGCCGGATAAAAAAAGTTAGTTTCGAGAAAACGAGCCTCAAAGTTTTTGTACATGAAAAAATATGTTCCATTCAACTTACGGCTCATGAATGTTGGTGGATATTTATATTTTTGAATAGTTTTTCAATCGATTTGAGCAAAAAAAAAATTTTTGATTTTTTGAAAGTTTTAGAGGTATCTCCCCCCTTAAGCCTCAGCCGATAAGAAACGGAAAGTGTCAAACAAATTTTTTCGATGAGTTTGCGAAAAATTTCCACAATTATAGCTGTATTTGCAAGTCACCTATAAATAAAAATATTCATTTTCATGTTTTATATATAAGACAATTTTGTAATGGTTGGGTTAGGTTAGTTTGGTTTAGGTTAAAGAGTACAAAAAGTTAAGCATGAATTAATATAATTACACGAATATATTGAATAAAAATAACTTACCCGAGCGGGTGGATGTTTTGGCTGAAATAACCTACTCGCGTTTCAGTGTTTTATATTCTTGACCACAGCATCGATCATCGTGACGAAGGTGTTTATTTGCCATATTTCTGTGGCACCTTGCACAAAACCATCATAAAATTCATAATATTTTAATTGAGAAACTTCCAAGAATACAGTAACACTTACAATAATCCAAATTTTGATAATACAACAACGTACTGACAATAATTTTCGAAATGCAATTCGATCGAGTAAGCAACAAAAAGGGGCCACATACACAATTATGCATTCGAAGTGACCCAAAAAACTTTGATTTCCGGCAATACTACACGAAGAAAAGTAGTTGAAGCAATTTTACTCAACTTCCGATCAAATTTGGGACATATGGACTAGTTAGAATTTATTTAGTATCATTGTAATTATTTGTGATATATTAAATGTTGAAGACTGAATCAAAATTGAGTAAAATTCAGAAGTGTATGGTGAATCTTTTATTAAATCACAAAATTAGTAGAGCTTTCCGTTCATTCTACTCTACACATCAATCGAGAGTTGAGTAAACCGTGAATCGCAAGACTTATTCCACCAGCTATATCTATTCACGCAGGAACGAATGAAAGTAATCTGCGCCTTGGGCACACATAAAATATTTTTAATTTGAAAAACGTGTTGCATTTTCAGCATGCTGATGTTCCAAGTTATTATACAATATTTAATATTCAAAATCAATTAAAAACATACAAAATACAATTACAGTTTATTTTAGTACTCTCTAAATCGAAAATAGTGGATTCCACCTATAAACTAGTGATTTTAAAAATTCATCGTACTGCAGTCGTGTTTGATTGTGTTTTGTCTTTTCGTTTCACATAATCTAGTTATATAAATTCTATAAGTTTAATAAATTCGCGATACAAAATTTGTTCTTAATTGATTTATAATTACTTCTTTCTTTTTCACTCAAGTTTTTTAAATTAAAATCATTTCATGAAAATTTATGCAACAAACGTCTTGATAAGTGTATTACATAAAATTTGAAAAATCTACACAGGATTTAGATTGCACATAAATTTATTAGGGACAATAATAATTTGGAAATCGCAATTGTAAAATCCATATTTTGAAAATATATAACACAGAAAATAAAAAAACCTTCTTCTAAATGTTTTTACACAAGATGCTTTTTGATAATAATGCAATTTTTTAATGTACATTTAAAACTTCAGTTTCATTAAACTTCATACGTAGTTATAATAAAAATGTATACTAAATATTAATTAATAATTATATTATATATATATCAACAATCATAATTATAATAATTAATTAATTATATTAATTTAAAAAAATATTTTATGAGTAATTTATTTTAAAAAGTTAATTTATTTTACTTGAGTAAGGATCAAAAACTCTAGTCACAACACTTACTCTCATGAGCTCTGAAAACTCTTGCAGTCACTATATAAGAAATTTCCAAGTTTTATGTCTGAGGATCCTAAGCGAGCGTGTGCTTGATTCGACTAAAGCGTATCGTCCTATACATATGTGTAGTTATTAGGTTTATGTATGTAAGGTTATATGTTTTATGTGCCTCCAGAGCGTAAAGTCGTTTTTACGCTACCGTTGAGAGTAACGTAATGATGCGTATTACGATACAGAGGAATGTAATGTAAAAATTGAACTGTGCATGTGCCTATAACCATACAGCGGAGCGTAATCTTCCTCTTCTTCTTCTTCTTCTTTTTCGTATAACATTGGCACCGTACTGACAAAGCCTTGTACATTTGAACTGCGCATGCTCTATTACAATACGCTACTACTACACAAGATCGAGAAAATCAAAATGGCTGGAACTAGTCGCGAAATATCAAGTGCAATGGACGAGAATCATGATGAATACTAGATTAGATTCGAGTGTACGCATAAAAACTCGTATACGCACCGAAGTCACATAAAATAGAATATTTGCCAATGCATACAATTCGGGTAATTACAAAACTCGCTTAAAATGCTCGCAGGACTGATCGCGCCTCGGCTTCGTCTCGACTTTGCCTCAGCGACGCCTTAGCTTCGATCTCCTGCGAGCATTGTCGCTCGTCGCGTAATAACCCTCATTATGCGCCTAGGCACATAATATACTATAAGTGTATTTATGATTAAAAATATGATCGGTTACGACTGAATGGTGTGAATATATTTGTATGCTGTTTAGGTTTGTATGTATGTATCGGATGACTAATGGCAGGCTCGAGGTAAGAATCTTTTTTTTATTTAAGAGAACCATACCATTGCCAGTTAAAATAATACGCCCGATGCTCATTTTACTCAACTACGGTTTGAAGCACCTCAAGCGTCGGCGATATACTTAAACATTTCATGTTAACCCACTGACACATGTTGGTGCCCTGTCGTCGATAACGTTTTACTCAACTCCTTACTATTCTCTATGTAACGCTTATTGTTATTCACTTTGGGTGAATTAGGTATTTATCAAATTCATTTTACCCGACTAGGATTTAATAGATGTTTAAATGTCCTTAATTTAATCAACAGAGTTGAGTAAAATTACTTCAACTATTTTTCTCTGTCTACACATAGGGTTAGTCTGTTTTGATTTCCAACAGGTGCGGGGTTAGCTTTCTTGAACATTATTGAACGAATTTCAGAATTCTGTCAACGGGATAATATCGGTCTTATATTATACATTCTTAAAATGCAAAAAACGCGATTTTGAAAAATTTGAGGGTCAGCCTGTTTTGATTTTCAGCCCCTCAAATTTATGTACCGGATTTGCGGAATAAATTAATTGCATTGCAACAGCTCATGGAGATCATATAGCAGGAATCAACGCCCGTCGTATATCCGATGCAGAGATTTGCTTTTTTGATATTAGATTTCCAAAAAGGAGCTTCTTAATTGACGTCAACGTTTTACAAATTTAAAAGATGTGTAATCATTTGAAAATGCAGTAAAGGGCCGATTGATCCACCTTCTGATAAGTTGCAGATAAATTAATTACATGTTAAATCTTATGGGATAAATTTATCTCGAACTTATCAGAAGGTGGATCAACCGGCCCGTAACTGCCTTGCCTGTTGTTTTGTCTTGCAGGCAACTTCAAGGTACGGTCGCTAAACTGGACTTTAACCTCCTGAATATGAAAATCAATTTTGAGCTTTTTACACCAATTAATAGTTTTTAAGTCACCCGTTTGTTTGCAAAACTCCGGAAATTCCTAAGTTAGTTACTGATGTTGTGAAACATTTCGACCTTATAGAATCTTTATGTATCAAATTTAAACATTTATAAAGTCATTTTTGCCTGATTTGGCCAAAGTTTTGCTCTTCAAATTCGTATTTAAATTTAAAATTCTCAATTTTTAATTATACCAGTTTTCTACATTTTTGAGCAGCAATTTTGCCCTATTTTGGGCCAAAATTACCTTCGTGGTTCATGAGTGGGTCATACAAAGGGTGAAAATTTCGCGACTTCAGATTCTTTATTTTAGGAGTAAGAATTCGAAAGAAACTCATGATTCTAATTTTTCCTATTGAACAAAAGCAAAAAGGACGAGTTCTCGTAATAGTTCTCCGTGATTTGGAGTTCTTGGGAACTAAAAACCGTAAGAAAGACTTCAATTAGTGAACGCCAAAACTTCGCACAGTTGTGCCTTCGAATACGCGTTTTAATTTTTGGGTTTTCCCTACGCCTGAAAATAATATCTTGGTTGACTTGCAGGTTCCCTTCTTAACATCAATTTCTTTGTGCTTCTACATTTACATATTCCACCCCTAAGACGTTCAACCAAAAGCAAAATTTTGTTAATCCTGGCTTAATTAAATTGAGGAAATCTTCCAATTGATAGCATCAGAGGTTTTGTGATGACTAAAAGCACTTAGGCTTACACTCACAGAAACTTTCATCATTTGCGTTAGAAGAAGCGTTCAACTCCTCAATTTTCGAAAAGAAAACCTCCCCACATAATAACGCGACACCCGTGGATTTGTTTTCCTAGTTCTCCGAGGGCAAGGAAAAGCGCTTCACTGGTAAAGTGCCCTAAGGGGCTACGGCACCTGATTGGCAATTTGGGTTGATATAAAAAAAAATATTAGAATAAAGAATTATTACCTCACAAGTATAGTGCCCTAAGGAGCTACGGCACCTGTTCGGCAAGTAAAATCTTATAAAAATTGTCTAAAAAAAAAAAAAAGAGAGCAACTTTTCCAATTTCTCACTCTAAGGCGAGTTAACGGGTACTAGTTACTCGAGATCTGGAGAACAAAACCATTTCAATTGGTTAAGAGCTATTCCCTTATCAAACGCCGACATCAAACCCCAGAAAATCCAATCAATCGTGATGAAACTTAAAACAGAACGCGCCCATTTATAAGAAAAACGAAGCCTTCAAATCCCTATCTGCAAGGGGGTTGAGGATAACATAAACGATCAAGTTCTCCAATAGTCAGGTGCGGTGATGCTACAATGCACCACACCTAACTATGAGCCCTGATCTATTAGAGATGTCCAAAAAAAATCGCCTCGGATTTCCACCTCTCAATTAATCTCTCCCCTTAATTAACCTGCGCGCGCTTCAATTAGCCACCGCGATCAAGTCCAACGCGATCAATAAATTATGTAATCTATACACGATGTTTTCCCCCTTTTTGCGACTGTTTTAGGGTTGGAAACCGGTATCGGAGGAAGGCTAATGTTTTCTCGATCATGATGATATCTTTCAATTTTCAAATGGTCGCGTATTTCGCCTGGTGGAGGCGCTCAAAAGTAGATATGCGCTGGAAAGAAAAAGCACACTACGCGGCAACTGAGAGAACGCTTTTCCCCCATTTCACTTCCCGCTGGCGCGTGCTACCTGCGTGGGCGCGGGCTCCCATTGGACAGCGGCATGGGAAGGTCTGAACTTTGTGTAAAGATAAAAAAAATTTCTAAAAAACGATTGGACATATTGCTAATAAATAATGATAAGTTTTAAAATGAGATATATACAAAAAACATTAAAATAAAGCACTATAAAAATGACCAATGGTCGCATGTTGTTAATTTATTTATAATTTTGGCATTTTGCTCATTATCTGGAGCGAGCCTTTACCTTTTCAAATAATCAATATTAATTTATTATTATTTGTAATTTATATTAATAACAATATTAACTTATAATATTTGATATTTACAGTATTTACAGTGTAATAATAATTGTATTTATTTATGGTAATCATATTTGTATGTTTATTTATTTTTATTTATTTATTAATTATAATTCCTTTCCATGCAAATGAATGAATAAACATGCAATAAATAATGTAAAAAAAATGTAGAAGAAATAACAGCGTGGGACGCCCATCCATCCAGCGAACCATGCCGCAAGCTGCTTGACCTGAGTGAACGGTCGAGTGGGAGCAAGCACAGGTTAGTGTGGTGCTCGCTGATAATACGAACGAAAATGTCCGTGAAAAGCAGACTGCCTCGTTCTCGCCACATTCACTTCCGGTTTGGAAGTAAATTATTAATTCCTGGGCGAATACTTAATCAATCCTCGCAAATTTTTTGTACGAGCTTCGTGTGAACCTGCTTGTTCACTAGGTTAGCCTAATTTCGTGGACTCTGCCCCCATTTCCTCGCAAAAGGCGGATACTTGAGGCTGGGCCATCTCAGTTGTTTAGTTATAAATGTGAGCATAATAAAGCGCAAACACGTTAAAGGACGCTATTACGATCGGCCATCCCGTAAAACTTAGCTCATTTAATGCGTTATTGTCGAATTTTCGACGTTTTATTTTTCTTAAAATATGTATGGTGGTGCCAGCTTTACTTCAAGTTAGCAGCGCCACTCGAGAAATCGCTCCAACAATGTTTATATCAAATTCCCCCATTCACAGGAATTTTTGGCTCATTTCTGGTTTGTGTTAAGCCTTTGAACCATTCTTTCACTTTCAAAATTATAAAAGGGCAGCCAAGGGCAAATGGCCATAACGTTAATTTTTGGTTTTAATTTTTTATTTCGATTTAAGGCTTATATTTGTAGGCCACTTTCTGTCTAAGTATAAATTTACGCTTTAGCTCTTTTTATAAAATACGCAAAGGTGCTGCTAAATTTAAGTCATATCAATTACTGACTTATCTACGGCTTGAGGTAATTTCTTTCCACTTTACAATTTAACTAATTACATTTTTCTGAATATAAACATTCAAACTATCGCTGATTTTATTGTCACTTCACTAATTCAAATAAAAAAAGGAGATACGGAGAGAAATAAATCACAAATTCAAGTAGAGTGGAGATAAAGAGAAATTAATATAAAAATATACAAAAACTTAAATGCAAATTTATTTGAAAATTAATGAATTTAAGCATTGCAGATGCGGCTTCTAATCATAATTATGATCGAATAAGATTTAGACTTTACTTGAAATATTGGTACGGTTTTATACAAATGGTAAACTAATGTTGTATAAAAATGAATGAAATGAAAACAAAAAAACTTAGATGTACTTACAGTTCTGAATGTTCATTGAACGATACATGCAAAAAATAATTATCGTTCAATGAATGTTAAAAACTGCAAATACATAAAATTTGGTATCTTAACCGAAATTTGTATACGATTTAATCGAAAAGTGCTTGCCGAAACTCAAATTATTTCGGTTTTACTCTCTGCCCAAAAGGATTTTTAAATTCTTGACAACTCTAAGACACTTATTATTTATTGCTAATTATTATTATTATAAAAATAATATTCCCTCTCTTTGCCCTACGTTGCCCTTTTATATTTATGATGGTACGATAATGGTTCAAAGGGTTTCCTGAAGCCGCAAATAAGCCGAAAATTTCTGTGGACGAGGTAATTTGATATAAACATTTTTGGACCGACTCCTTGAGTGGCGCTGCTGTTTTGAGGTAAAGCTGACAGCACCATGCATATTTTCAAAAACATGAATAGCCGAAAATTCGGCAATGGGGCATTAAATGAGCCCTAAATGAGACCTTAGTTATAAAATAGGAGACATCATGATTTGATTTATGGCGCTGTCAACTTAACATATTAGCATACATTACATATTACTTTACATATTACTTTACATATTACTTATTATTACTTATTACATATTTACATATTCCTTTACATATTATATAATATGACATATTAATAGCTTGCTTAAGGTCATGTATGACTTATCCGATTCTTACCTTACCTGACACTGTTTATTCATCCCTCGCATTTCCTTATACATTGAACTATAGAGTTAAAACTTTGAGTAATTAGGTACAAATTCGGCCTGCAAAGTACTAAGTTTACTTTCATTTTTTCAGAACTCTTGAAACTATTGAAAACTTTCATAGCTGGGATACATATCTGAGAACATTTTTGAATTTTTTAAATTGTGTCAAACTTCTTGAGAATTTAATCTTTATAAATATGAGCAGCATGAACTTTAGAACTCATGGAGTACTATAGAAAACTATTTATAAAGAATAAACACGTGCAAAATTTCCTTGGAGTTATAATTTGAAAAATCCCTACACGGAAAAAACTTTGGCACAGACGGTTGCGCAACGGTAGTAGCGCAGCTTCACTACGCTAAAGTGCGACGGCATTCTCACATTTGGGCAACTCAGTGCCCCAAAAGTTGGTCGAGCTTTTCGCTATCTTCTATTTCAGCGACGATATAAATACCTATTTTGTTTAAGGTACCATAAATTTCAACTTGTTTGAAATAATCTACTTGGTCCGCATATTGTGTCCTTGTACCAAAAATTACATCTTCCTTCTTTATACCGTGAATCATCTGATACATTTTTAGTACCTGCTTTGTCGCAATCGTCACTAACAAGTTTTTGCTTCAACTCGCTGCTTGAACGTTTGATTTTAATTGCCGATGTCGAGATTCAAAACGCATACACCAAAAATGAATGCATGGCCCATTCAGTAATAAAATTCTGGGGTAATGTAGAAAGTTATAAAATTTAGGCTTCAAAGCACCAATGAGTTTGATATAAAGCTCATTATGTTGGTCTATCAATTTTTTCAAAACTTTTGCGGCGGATCGATTTATTCTCGGAGAAGTAACAATGTCAATTATCTGACGTAAATATTTATAAAGCAGCCAACATTCATCATCTTCAAGAATCATATCACCAATTATTAGACCAAAATAACGAATAAGACAAAGCATTTCAGAAGCCGACATTTCTAATTTTTATTTCATTTTTAATCTGTTGATTGAAATAACTGGAGGGATGTTGGATATTTCTGTTGGACCATACGAGAAATTTTGAATTCGGCAATTGAAATTCGGCAATTGAAATTGATATTAAATTTTTAGTTTATACTAAACACAAGAGAAAACTTGAAAAATTTTAATCAATTTGATAAATTCTTGCTAGCTCCTTGCTACTTTGAAAAAAAAAAAATCATGAAATATATTGAAAATGTTTCATTGAAATTTGAAGGTTCAGTGAGCTTCTCGAATCTCTGAAAAATAAAAAATAAAATTAGAATAAAGTTATAAAAGATTTTTTTGTTTAAAAACATTTTCTGGTTTAGTTATTTTAAACGCTCTTGTTTTATGCAAAGTTTATACTATTTTGAGTTTTAATTCAAATTCAGTTCATCAATTTTGTATATTTATGTGCGATCTTTTTAGTCGTTTAACGTGAACTACTGCTGGTTTTCCCTTTATGTTAATTTTTACATTTCCTTAGTACATCTAAAACTTCGTGAGTACCTGTGTACTGATTCTCCAGCTAAGGCTAGGTTGTGATCCTTGCCTCGGGACAGCTATCGCTGCGGCCTTTTCTTGACAGCTCTTTGATTTCTTTGACTTTTCTTTACCCTTGAGCTTTGAGCGGTGGCACGTAGGTCCGGAACATAGCTTGGGACGCTTCAAACAATTCGCCCATCCCATAGTGGGCCAAGTTACCCCAATTTTGGCTAAAAGTCAAAATTCAAATTTAAATCATGTAAATACATTTTCGATGCTTAAGCATCTTGAAAAATCTATGAATAAAGTTTGATATTATTTATGCCTTCCGTTTTGCGATAACAAATGTCCAAACTTGTGAAAGTAAACTTCATTATCTATGCTTTGTTTATATAAAAATGTCATAAAAGTTTTTGACACTTGTAGAAACACTAACAATTTTTTTCCTTTGTACTTAGACCAATCAACCTAAAAAATAGCGAAAAACCTATAAAAGTTGTTAAAATATACAAAATTAACTTATTTTATTTACAAAATGGTATATTTTGTCTGAAGTGTTCACTTTCAAAACATCCTTCCCCGGCGTTAAAAATGTAAGGTACAGGTGGATTCGCTAGAGTGTCTGCTTCAATGTAGAGGTGCGCCATTTTGCGCCTTTTCACATTCTGTTGAAGTAGCAAGTGACTACTGTGTGCATGCTATGTTAAAGGCCGTACAGTTCCTAATCATGCAGCGTTAACACGGCATGCACTATCTTGCCTGGCATTTCGTAAGAAATTCTTCCTTCAAGCTGTTTAAACCCTCCTTTAAAAAAAACCCTTAGAACCCGATAGAACCCTGTTAGAACCCTGTTAGAACATGGGTTTGTACCTGGGTGTAAACGGAAAGGTACACGGTTTTTGCAAATGGGTTCTGCTCCGGGTTTTATCCAGTCCTAAGTAGGGTTTTAAATGGATACAAAAATATCCATAAAGAAGTAAAAAAATTTTTTTTCTTTTTTCGAGATTCTTAGGGTACAAAATGATAAATATTTGAGTGTCAAATAGATTTTATTAATTTTTTATTGTACATTTTCGACGAGGTCGTTCATCTGTACTGGGCTTTTGAACTTTTTCCTTTATTTTTTTTTGGCGGACATTTCGTTTAACAGTCCAATTTGTAGGCAATGAAAAGTGTGAACAGGGAGGATAATATAACTTATTACAGATACAATAAGAGCATGATAAGTAGTTTAAATATAATGTATCTTCATCATCCTTTGTCCAAATAATATTATGTACTTGCATTGTATTAGGAGCTGGCTTTAAAGTCGATTTAGCGATTATTTCATTAATTTTTTTAACGTCAGCTTCTTCAATCAAAAATACCTTAATTTGAGAACCGGAAGATTTCATTGTATTTACTACATCTGATGCACATGTTACATCATTTCCTTGAGCGACATAGCGATCATTCAAATTTTTTACTGTGCCTCCTATTCCGTCCGCAATGCTTTTTCCGTGACCCGCCGTAGTGAAATGCCAAATACTAATAAATATATTCAGAAGCTTACAATGATGGTTGAATAAGAAGAAATTTGTGCTATTTCTATATTGAGTACTGGGTCCATCACTTTGAACATGTAGTGTATTGAACTGTGGCACATGAGCTTTGATTAAGTTTAGAATAGGCTGAAGATGAGCCCAAATAGATAAAGCGTCATGTCTGTTACAATCGGATACAGTACAGAACGAAATGCAAGAGATTTCATTAGAGTTTTTCTTTTTATAATAAAAGGCTCCAGTATGTAATGTAATTTGTTGCTTTGATGCCCCGGAATGGCAACTCTGAATAGCGTTTGCATATTTTCCCACATAATTTTGAGAAAAATCAATAACCATGAAAACTTCATTTTCTTTCAGACTTAATTTAACGTTCTCAATTGCATGAAACTGGTGTCCAGTGTCATAAACGTGCCTAAGATAACGTGGAATCTGCAAATTAATCTCATTGACTAGTTCACTCAACATACAATCAATTCTCACTTTACTTGTAATTTTCACATGATACATCAAACCTTTTGCACCTAATCTATCAACATTTCTAGTGATCTACTGATAATAAAACGTAGGAATATTATTTGTCTTCAACTCTACAAAATGGTTTTTACATTCTATACACTCACCGTACAAACAAAGTCTATTTTTGGTATCGCACCTTAGCGAAGTTATAAATTTTTCTAATGACATACTTTGGAGCAGTTTATGGAAATGCAATTCCTCGATTAAGAATTTCATGTTTGAATGGGGCTTACAAAGGCAAGTGTCAAGGCCGGTAATTTTTCTATGTACAATCCAAAAGGGTTTCAAACGATAAAATTCCGATCTAGAAATATTCAGTGTATTATGTGGCTTGAATTTTAGAAATAGATTGTCAATAGTATTGGACAGAAATCTTTTTTTCTTTTTTATTTTATTTTTAGTAATGAAATCTTTTTTGTTAGAAGAAATACTAGAATTTTCATCTTGTTCTAAAAATAACCTTATCGCTCTTTCTTTTTTGATACGTAGTCCCCTATTCCTTATAAACTCACTAATAATATTTGATTTTGATTTGATGTATTTTTTTTTGTAAATAAGGACTTATTATGTGTGACATTGAACGCATAAGCTTGTATTCTTTCAGCGTTTCTCCTACTAATGCTTGAGCAAACAAAGATTTTTCTTGATTAGTTTTAAGAGTCTTTCTTTTGTCAAATAGTTGCTTTTGTATAGCGGCGGCTTGCAATAGTTGCTTACGTAATGCACTTCGCCCTTTGCGTTCAATGTCCTTAACGCTATCGAGCAATTTGTCACCACCACGCGGATTTGTTTTTTTCAAAAGACGGTAGTATTTTCTTTTCCATTTATCTATGAGTATCTTTCTTTTTCATCGTTCGTTCAGAGCTTTTCAAACCCCTTCGTAATCTTGCTTCTCTTGCTCTTCACAGTAGTTTTTCGCGACTCAAAAGTCGCTTGTTGATTAGAATCAGATTTTGATCTGAGTGTGTATTTATTTTCATTGTCTGTAGTGTGAATTATTTCACTTTCATCTTGTCTAAAAATGCAAAAATACGCATGTACTCAATTTTTAAAATAAAAATTTGTTAATTCGTTCAAGGACAAGCACTTACGTATTTCCAGTTTTACTCGTATGTTCAATTCTATGTTTCTCATTGAGCCTCTTCAGTCTTTCAGCTTGTTTACTTAAAGCTGCTTTACGTTTTTCTCGAACTTTTGCTATTCTTTCTCGTTTGTTGTTAAGATATGCTTCTCGATCTTGAAAAATTACATAATTAAATTGAAAAACATTCTATTTCTTTCTTGGCATTATGATTTTTGATTGGTTTAAATTAGAAAAGGTGTAAAATATATAATACTTACTCATATTAATAAATAATAAATATATATAATAAATAATAATAAATAATATCACAGTATAAGCAGTGTTCGCACAGAACGTTTGCTATTTTTGAAAATTTATTTTTCTAATTAAATTTAATTTTCCTTTACATGACAAATACAATCACAAATGAAATTAAAATGAAACATTATTCATTAGAATATTCGAATGAAAATATTTATGATCGGAATCAATCGCTTGTTACCAAAGTAACATATTAAACAAAACAAAAATAAATAAACAAGTAACAATTACCGCTCGACAGATACGAGTGAACTTGTACACATATTTATTTTTTTACATTCAAAAGTGGATCATTTTGATGCCAAATTAGTAGTCAAAATCTATACTCAAAAATAAATTTTTGGTACACATAGAAAATTTAACTTTAAAAGACCTAAAACCAGACATTATTGAGACAAATGGATATTGAATTCCGATTTAGTGACCCCAAAAACGTCTAAAAACATTAGTCTAATTTTGCAAAAATCCCATTTTCACATTTCTTGTACTGCGTAATATATCTTGATTTTTTGATTTTGAGAAAGTACCCTATTTTGAATCTTCTAAGAATAATTTGGTATAAGACTTTTGAGTATTTTATATTGCAAGGCACCTCAATTCCGCAAATATATTTGATATTGTTATGATATGAGGAACAAAATCCATTATTTATAATTTGATTTAATTCATAGCTATTTTTTTAAACAGTCGAAAACAACAAAATTGAAAAAAGTAAAAAATTCGAGGGACGTTATTTTGAAAAATTATTACTCAGGAACTATAATAGGCACATCATCTGTTTCATCGCCATTGTATAGGTAGAAGTACTAGAAAGATCAGAAAAAAATTGGACGTGATACCTGAAAAGCTAAAAAAGTTAAAGTCACATAAACGTTGGCAATGTAGCAAAGGGACGCTTACAAAACGTGATTTTTAAAAAAATTTCGATCTAAAAGTTCTTCTAAACAGTGATGGACATATTGTAGGCCTGCGGTACACTCTAGACTTGCTGTACTTCGTACAATGAACAAGTAGAAGGCATAATAAAACATGTATGAAGCTTTAAATTCTAAATACAAGCAAGGAACGGTGACATGAAAGCTTATGGGGATTTGCCCATATACAAACATTTTTATATGTGTAACTTGTAACGTAACTGAATTACAACATGGAAAAAAGTACCCGGTAAGATTTACTGTGAAACCCTGTAAAGCGGCTACACAGTTCACTTGACCGTTATATCTTTAGAGTTTAATGCAAAGAACTGCGAAAGTTACTAAACTCTAAGAAAAGCCGCATGACTGGGTTTTACAGTAAATCTTACTGGGTACTTTTTTCCATGTTGAGAGAATATTCTCTTTCGTTCTCCACTTAGATTGTGGAAACAATTTATCATCGAAGAGGATATTCTCAATTCGAGAAATGTTCTCTCGTGAGAAAGAGACAAAATTTTACTTCAGTCAGTTTTACTCTCGTTATGACGTGACGCATTACGCTCTCACGAGATGGCACCCTTACAAAGTGTAAAGGTGAAATTCACGTTCGTAAATCGCCAACTGTCATTTTCTGGATAAATGTACTAGTATGCGAAAAGTCACTATTCTTGAATGTTACAGACCCCTTCATTGTGCTAAGGGCTAAAATTTACTTTTGCGTACTTTTTATTAATTTATATAAGTATTTATAAAGGTATTATGGTCGCCAACATACTTTTCTTAGAAATTTACTAAAACTTGATATATTTTTACAATGGAGTACTATACAGGGTGAGTATTTTATCTTGAGACATCGAAATATCTAAAAAAAAATACGCATCTTACACAAAAATGTCGGAAATAAAAATTTTTGTTTTCGAAAGGGAAAAGCGACTCCGAAAAATTGATCCAACACCCTGGGAGTGTGTTTTGATGTCTCTTAATAAAAAACTCACCCTGTATGTTTAATTAGATGCTTATACACGTCAGACCTTACACAAGTTTACATGTTTATGGTACATGTTTGAAAAGTGATTCATGAGTTACTAACGTTCTTAATTTATAAATTTTCTGTCAAGACTTAAACTATTATTTCCTTTTTAAACATTTTGGCAGATTGGACAGCGAAAGATGAAGACAATGAGGACATTAGTGTGTGGGAGGATAATTGGGATGACGACGACGTAGAAGATGACTTTAATCAGCAGTTAAGGTACTTTTTATGTTATTTTTCCCGTACTATTTTTTTGTTGGTGAGGAGGAAAAATGGAGAAATCTCTTATAGACGTAGTACTGGACTCTCCTAGGACGAGTCTAGGCATACTTGTTAACACCAAAAACCCCCTCTTGAAACGTGGGTGCAGGCCTCAGTGTGATCTTTAGTGGCTCTCCATGTTGCTGCGCCCCCTACACCTATTAAGATCCTTTATCCTCATCACTAATGCGATAAATGACTCGACGTGTGATCTAGTGATGCAATATCGAAAGGAAAATATCGATATTTGCAATGTCGATATATCAGGAAGGTAAATATCGATATAACTGATATATTGGCGAACGTTTCCGATATATCGATATAATATCGATGTTAAAGTTTTTTAGAAATTTTAAATAATGATTCAGGTACTTCATTCAATGTAAAAGTAAAACAAATAATTTTCTTTAATTCAATGTAGGTAAAACGACTGTTGTAACAGTGTTCTTATATCGTAGATCAAATTTACCCCCTCCATTTTACAATTTTATCGAAAAAAATAATAATTTGTCGAACATAATTTGGAAAAATTTTGTAATTATATTACGTTTTTAAGTTGTTCTTTAACTATATTATAAAATTTTCCAAAATTATTCTTGTTCAATAATATGGTAAAGTGGAGGAGGTAATTTTCATCCACGATCTGTAAGCACTGTGCAGTAATCGTTTTTTTTATTTATCAAGATACAAAAAATGAAGAAGTTAACTTAATTAACTATTTTACATGTTTAATATTTCTATTGACAAAATTTATGAGAACTGATACAAAAAATTTAAAAAACGCATGGAAAAAAAAATAGAATACTGTATTTTTAATGTCCTGGAAGTTAGAACCGCAAACATAATATTTTCAGAAAATAAAAGTTGTGCTCAGTTGTGCTGATTTGTGCCGCAAACGATTTTTTGAAAAATCAGACATTACGGCCGTAAATTTTAAAGAACTTTTTTTTTGCTAGAACCGCAACTTTGCCGTAACATAAAACTGACAGTTGTGCTAGGTACTCTCAAGTGCACCCAATTTTGTGCTGCTAGCAGAAATTTCGCAACTTTGCCTGCTTTTCGAAAAAAACAAAAAAACAAAGAAATTTTGAATTTACAAAAATAAATGTTTTTCTACATTTTTACAGGTCAATAAAATTTTTTATTGAGTAACAGATACAAATTTCATTGCTTTGCTGTAACTCCGAACCCCTAATTTTAAAAATATTTTTAAAAAATTCGGAATAAAAAATTAGAATTTTGTAAAAAAATAATTTCAGGAATTGGAAACTTGTGCGGAGTTGTGCGATTTTTCAGAAGATGTTAACAACAATTCTTACTTTTGCTAACAATCAAAAGAACAATTGCGAGCAAGCAACCGGCTCGGGGGACCGCGTGACGTGTGTACATGTACATTTTATTAGTTTTTGTTCTGTCACTGATATCTTCGATAAAGTGTGCTGCAATGTGAAAACAATTTTTTTTTATTTCCTGTCGGCAACGGATTCCACTATTATTTCCACTTGAATGTTAAATATCGATCAGGAAAAATATCAGTGGTTTTGGGGAAAATATCGATATTCCATATCGAATATCGGTATGGAAAATATCGATATGGCAAGCAAACCGTTTTGACACATTATCGATTTTGCTCTGGGCTCATATACTTTTGGTTGTGTGAAAATGTCTGATTTTGTGCCAAATAATCGTAATTTGTGGGAAGTGTTGATTTTCTTCTTTCATTCGAAGAAAACGGCAGCTGAAGCACATCGACAGCTCCAAAAAGTTTACGGAGATGCTGCTCTAAGGGAAACAACGTCCCGTGATTGGTTCCGTCGCTTCAAAGACGGTGATTTCAAATTTGACGACCCACCGCGTTATGGAAGGCCAAAAACCTTCGAAGACGCTGAATTAGAGGCATTGCTCGATATAAAAAAAACTAAGACAAAAAAGGTGGTACATAATCGTCCCACCGCCCCTGAAAGGGTTAAAACCTACAGCGGGAACTTAGTTGCGCACCTAATAGAAACCTAAAATCAATAAAATTTTCTGATTCTTTAAGTATCACATGATCATAAAACTCTTTAGTACAGGTAAGCTCCATGCGAAGCTAAAAGCTCTCCTGTCTTTCCTTCGCCAATAAGTCTATTATCGGTGCGATTGCTAGGACCAGCATAGCGCTCGTCTACACAGTTGAGTATGGTGAGATTATTCTCAGTGTTACACCTCTTTGTGCTTAGGACAGTCTTCTCTGGACAGCCTGGTTTTCAAGTGCGTTTGCCCAAATCGGAGCTGCATAAAGTAGTTATAAGTGTGCCATGCTTGCAACCATTCTTCTCATAGCTTTCCTGGGCCCACCAATATTGGACTATAGCCGAGCCAAGTTAGCTCCTCATTGGATGGCTTTAGCAGTCGCGTCTGCAGGTAGTATGGAACCTTTTTACGCATCATCGCCTCGATGCAGTCCTTCTATCTTTTGTCCACCACTGCCTGGATGACGTTTACTATGTACCTGCCTTTCTGAATACCGAACTGGTTCTCCGAAAGACTATTCTCGCCAATTATGTTTCTGTGCAGTCGTTGTAGAATCATTTTCTCTAGAAGCTTTCCCATTGTATCCAATAGGTATACCGGTCTATAGGATGAGGCATTCTCCAAAGGTTTCTATCTTTTTCTGAGAAGTTAAAGAATAAAGGTTAAAGGATTCCAGAAAGATATTCGGGTATACCGCGATCACCCCTTTGAGGATCTCATTTGGAATGTCGTTGATCCCCGGCACTGTATTGACCTTAAGCGTCCCGCCCGCTTTTTTTAGTTCTTCGAGAGTGGAAAGCTCTTAGCACCGGACCATGCAGGAACTTCAGACCTGTCTCTGGAATAATTCCATGTGTGGAAACAAGCTTCGCGCGATGTACTTTACTCGATCAGGATTGTCCAGGCCGGAGGTCTTTCTTCTACTCACCAATCTCTTGGTAACTATTTTGAAGACAAGACCCCATAGGTCTTTTTCGACCTCACCAATCAAGTATTTCTAGCATTGGATTTTTTTCATACTGTTGAACAAATTTTTTTTGTTACAAGTTTTTGAAAATGTACGACTGACCTGTGGTAAGTCGCGACTATAGAAAAATTGAATCATAATTTTTACAAGATTTTCCAGAAAAAAAAACATCACAAAGTACATTCTGTCAAAAAAGTACCGAGAATTGGTCAATAAAACACAAACTATTTATTATTCATCCAAATTTATTTTATAGCTTTGTAAATTGGCCCCTCTCGAAATAATACACTTATGCCAACGAATAATCCAATCATCAAAACATTTTTTAAATGCATTTTCCGGAATTGACATCAATTCTTGCCGCGACTTCTCTTTTATCTCTTCTATCGACTGAAAACGGGTGCCTCGAAGTGGTAATTTGAGTTTTGGAAAGAGAAAAAAGTCGGCTGGAGCCATATCAGGTGAATACGGTGGTTGTTCGATGATATTCGTTGAGTTTTTGGCAAGAAATTCGTTCACAATGATAGTCTTGTGAGATGGTTTTCGGAACTAGTCGAGCAGCAACGCGTTTTATGCCCATTCAATCGTTTAAAATAGTACAAATTGATTCGTGGGTTACAGAATGTTCAGAGCCTATTTCTCTTGAACTTGAATGACGATTTCCAGTCACCATTTCCTTTACTCTAGCGATTGCTGCTTTAAAATTTTTCAATGCAAAGTCGCAAATTCTATCGATTTTCCCCTGTAAGTTCTGCCTTTATTTACCAGGTCGTTTGAAAAGTCCTGGACCTAACGACCAGATGGCGTCACTAATATATAATCCGAAGTTTTATTACAATTTGTCAACTAGTTTGTCTTTGAAAGTAATTGTCATGTCATCATCTCAGTCCTTTTTTGAGCAATCGAGAAAAACGAAGTTTGTGTTTTCATTAGGCAAAATTATTTGCTAGGCAAAACGGCTATCGAAGCTAAAGAAAAACTTGATAAGTATTATAGCGCATCTGCTTCATCGAATACAATGGTCAATAGGTCGATGCAGGAGTTTAAATTTGGTCGTACAAATGTCAGATGTTATCCGTTTGAACTTTTGTCTTGCAGTATAATTACTAAAAAAATTTTTTCAGACTTCTACGGCTCCTAACACACTCATCTGTAGGTGCTGTAGACTACTCAGTTATAGTATGTCGAAACACATTTACTATTTCTGCACGAACATCTTTATATTGTTTTTAAAAATCTAGAAACTCTTCAACTATCATTTCAACGTCACTGAGTTCGTTCATTGCATATAACAAAATGCTTTCACAATGCTTCTTTAATTTGATTTTCATGATTTATGGGAGAATCTTCTATTTGTAAGGATTGAAATATGACAAATAAAATATTGATGACTTTTATTGGATTAACCTTCATTTCCAGTGCTGTACATGTTTGTATTCGGTGTTAAATTCATTCGCTCTTTCGAAATGCGTTTCCACAATTTACATCGCGCGTCTCAGTTGAATTTGAGAACCATTTATACTACTCTCAAAAGAGTAGAACGTTTTCTTGATGAGGAAGATACTCAGGTTCTTGTTGAGGACTTTTATTTCCCTCGTGGTTTAATAGTTCCAATGAGACTTTGTTAAATTTGTTAAATGCCTTGAGGTAGCGGGGTCTCCAAGCTGCATTCGGTCAGTGCATCGATGATCTCTATTTCTGGTAACTCGGCCTCTAGATCCATCTCTAAACAGCTTAGTTGTTCACATTCTTCCTCACGAACTGAATAAACGCGTGGATAGGTATCAGTGGCTGTGTTTTCCGATCCTTTCTTGTCGAGGTGTCATGAAAACAGGTGCATCTCACCAAGCCCTGTTTAGCGTTTCAAATGCTTTCTAACAATTGGCTATCCAGACGGAATTGTAAAGTTTTTCGTCTGTTCTGTTAAAGGTTTTGCGATGATCGAATATTTTTTTATAAATTTCCGATAATACCCAGACAACCCAAGGAAGGATTGGATTGAAAAGTGCTACGAGGACTCTGCTCTATCAAAACCACCCATTTGTCGGTGGTATGCTGAGTTTAAACGTGGTCGTACAGACACTGAATATGCTGAACGCTTCGGCCGGCCAAATGAGGTAGTTACACCGGAAATCATAAAAAAAGTTCACCAAATCGTTTTCGAAAACCGTAAATTAAAATTGCGTGAGATAGCTGACACCTTAAAGATATCATACGGCAGTGTGTACGCTATTTTGCATGAACATTTGTCTATAAGGAAGCTGTTGTCAAAAAGTGTGCCGCGTTTGCTCGCGGTGGATCAAAAACGACAACGTGTTGTTGATTCCGAGCGCTGTTTGGAGTTGTTTAGCCGAAATAAACCGAATTTTTTGCGTTAGTATGTGACAATGGACGAAACCTGGATCCATCACTACACTCCGGAGTCAAAGCGGTCGTCAGCCGAGTGGACTGCAGTCGGTGAGAAGCATCCAAAGCGGCCAAAAACGCAAATGTGGGACGGTAAGGTTATGGCGTCAGTATTTTGGGATGCTCATGGATTTTTGTTCATCGACTACCTTGAAAATGGTAAGACGATCAATAGCGAACGTTACATTGGCCAATTGATGCGTGTGAAGAACGAAATCGGTGAGAAACGGCTCCAAATGAAGAAGAAAAAAGTGCTCTTTCACCAAGACAATGCGCCGTGTCACAAGTCGCTCGCTACCATGGCGAAATTGAATGAATTGAGCTTCGAATTGCTTCCGCACCCACCATATTCACCGGATCTGGCCCCCAGCGACTACTACCTGTTTGCAGACCTCAAAAAAATGCTTCAAGGAAAGAGATTCTACTCCAACGAGGAAGTCATCACCGAAACGAACGCTTATTTCGAGGCCAAAGATAAATCGGTCTACAAGAAGGGTATTGAAATGTTAGAGAAGCGCTGGACTGATTGTGTTGCTTTTGAAGGAGACTATGTTGATGAATAAAGTCGAGTTTTGCCAAAAAAATGTGTTTTTCCTAGTTAGTCACTCCCACTCTGAATCTTTGCTAGAATGTAATTTTTTAAATAACTTTAAAATTTCTGTGATAAATGAATGTATATATTGGTCATCTTTATTTACAAACGAAGTCTGTGCTCTAGGACTTTCATTTTCCAGTCTTTCTTCATCTAATTTTTCTACCATCACCTTTTCTATCTTTTCTCGTTGTTTTCCTATTTTCTTCGCGTATTCTTAAGATGCTGTTGCTTCTTTAAAAAATTCCTCATTTCCAGGTAAAAATGAGTCTATTTAGAATGTTTCATTATTTAAATCTTTCTGAAAACTTCGAGTAAAAGTTTTCTTAGGATCTATTCGCGTTTTAAAATAGTTGTTTTCGTCCTGTTGAAATGTCTTGGTGTCATTTGAGGATATTTGTTGTACTTAGGCTTTGACGAGGCATGGGGATAGGTTTAGTTTCAGTTTTAGAAATCGCGCCTAACATTTTAATTAAGGGGATCACTATTCCATCCGAAACGATTCCTAAATTTTCGAATTCATTTCCACAAGAATTTTCTACTTCTTCCTTTTTACTTTTTCTGTCAATTTTCTCACTAACTTTATTTGCTATGTGTCTCGACCTTAAGTACATTTTTCTAAGTTTTATTATCTAAATTCTCTTGGTGTGACCCGCAATATAGCATATCACTTAAAAATTAGACGAAACTACAATAAAATATACGAAATGCCATGAATTTTACAATTGCAAATCACAAATTGTAATGTTTGTACATTGTTGTAATTCTGCCGTCACCCATCGAGTTTTTCATCTCATAATTCTATCGAAGTACCAAAACTTAAATTTGGTTGCAATGCTTCAAATAATGTTTCATAAATATTTATAGAAATGTGTCTAATTGCTCGTTTGACGTGATCTACTATCCTATCGCTTAAAGTAATATACAGCGACATTTCCGACAGTGAGCCGGATACATTCAAAAGCAAGGAAATTGGGTTCCACATGAACTCAAGCCGAGAGACGTTGAAAGGCGGTTTTGCATGTCCGAAATGCTGCTGGAACGCCACAAAAAGAAGTGATTTTTGCATCGGATTGTTACTGGCGATGAAAAATGGATCCATTACGACAACCCCAAGCGCAAAAAATCATATGTGAAACCCGGTCAACCAGCCAAATCAACGGCAAAGCCGAATATCCATGGCGCAAAGGTAATGCTCTGTATTTGGCGGGATCAGATCACCGGGTGAAACCATCAATGGAGAACGCTACCTAAAACAATTAATCCGTTTAAAGAGAACAATAGCCGAAAAACGCCCAGAATATGCGACCAGACACGAGGCAATAATTTTCCATCATGACAACGCTCGGCCTCATGTTGCTATTCCGGCTAAGAACTATTTGGAAAACAGTGGATGGGAAGTTTTACCCCACCCGCCTTATAGCCCAAACCTTGCCCCTTCTGACTACCATTTGTTCCGGTCGATGCAGAACGCCCTCACTGGAATACGGTTCATATCAGAACAGGGTATCAAAAATTGACTTGATTCATTCTTAGCCGCCAAGCCGGCGCAATTCTTTTGGGATGGAATCCACGAATTGCCAGAAAGATGGGGAAAAGTCATAGCTTCAGATGGGCAATACATTGAATAATACTATTGTACATGTTTTTCTTGAATGAACGTTTAAATTTTGAAAAAAAAAAACCGAACGAGTTAAGTTATAGATCCAATAAGTTTTTAACCTTTATGATTTTTTATTTTAATGATTTCTCATATTTTAATCTTTTACATAAATTTTGATTTAATCTTTCAATTTATGTCATTGAGGAGGGCCCCCATACGTGGCCCCTTCTTCTTTTTTACATTTTACTCTATCTACCATTCATAACTTTTGAATCAAGAAAATAAGAAGAATCTGAGCCTATACCAAAACAACAAAAATGAGTGCAAATTCCTGACATTATATACTTATAATCAAATTCACCCCGTGACAAACCCCTCGAATAGTGGTATCAGTTATGCGTAGTTTCTCTTCCTATTTCCTCGATAGTTTTCTACATTTCCTTATTATACATACAAGTAAAAACGTACATTTTAATAGATTGAAAGGAATAAGTTGGTAGCCATAAAGTTACCACAGCCGGTGGACATACAATTTCTCAAAAAGGATCTGAACCATTATTCTCATAACAATAAAAAATAGTTTCGGTATCAAAAACCCAAACAAATAATGAGAATAATCGATTTAATTTATTAATATCGATAACTGATTTATTTAAACGTCTTACAATTTTAAAACATAAACCAAGTATTTCATTAAAATCAGACAATGACCACACTATTAAAAAACTCAATTAGCAAAGAGTAACAAAAATTGGGACACCAAGTTTTCAGACATCCAATGTTTCCAAATTTCCAGTCAGCACGAACCCTTTATAATATTGAGAAAGTGAAAAAAAATTTCAATCAATTCTAATTCCTTTCACTAATATCGTTCCAAAAAGAAGTTTCAAATTCATCACGAATTCCCACTCAAGCGTAAATCTAAACTTAATCAAAATCGCAGTAACTCGAGTAACCTGGTACTAATTAGAACTTCTCGGACAGTAGAGAATATACGTTTCTCTACTTTGCCCATCCGTGGGGCGAAAGAAGTTATTGGGTGGCTGTAAATAATAAAAAACTTCTCTACGACGAAAGCCCAAACGTGGGATCGTGACATTGAGAGTATTCTAAAATACTATCACTGCTAAGTTTCGTGTTTTTATTATTTAGAAACTCGCCGGTGGTCGTTGCTCGAGAGTGCTAATAGCGTTTCACGATCTGGAGCTAAAATTCTAGCTAGTTAGAATCTGACTAGTCAATAAAATTTACATCCCGTCGAATCTCAAAACGACAAGGAGTTTATTTTCTAAAATCAAAAATAGGGTGTTTATTGGGTTCTCCCAGAAGTAATTGCCGATTTCGCATATAGATGTCTTTGACCATCTTTTTGAATGTCTCCTTTCGATGTCATGATTTTTTCCTTCTGAAATTTGTTAGCTGTCACTCAAAGATAAGGAACGTTCAGATCAGCCAAATGAAGTTGATGATGACCAAATCAAAGCCGTAATCGAATCGGATCATCATGTAACTGTGCGAAAGATTGAAGAAATTTAAAAAATACCAAAATCAACAATCGACCGTCATATACAAGGTCTTGGACTCGTCAAAAACTTGATATTTGGATTCCACATGAATTGAAAGAAATTCATTGAACAAAACGCATCAACGCTTGTGATTTGCATATTAAACGCAATGAATTCGATCCTTTTTTGAAACGCAAAGGTAAAACACACGAATCCTCGTACTTGTAGTCCGTGACTTAGAATTCTCTGAAAATAATATTTTGGTTGACTTGCAGGCTCCTTTCAATTTCAATTTTTGTGCACCTACATTCTCATATTTCACCCTTAAAACCTTCAAACTATAGCAAAAATTTATTAACTCTCACGTATTTAAAATTAAGGAAATCTTCCAATTTTTGCATCAGAGCTCTGTCGTGTACTAAAAACCTTCAGGCTCACACTTACAGAAACCATCATTATCTGCTCTGAAAGATATGTTCAACACCTTAATTAAACAAGGAAAAACGTATCACTGGTAAAGTGCCCAAGGAAGCTACGACACTAGATCCACAATTGAGTTAAAAAAAATAGAAAAAAAAGAATTTCGTCTCACAGGTAAAGTGCCCTGAGGGCCTACGGCACCTGGTTGACAATTGAATTTATGTGAATAAATAATAAAAAATATTGTCTCACAGGTAAAGTGCCCTGAAGGGCTACGGCACCTGATAACAAGGAGAACGTTTTTTCCCTATGCCGTTTTTCCTGGCATGGGTCACGGTGTGTGGAAAGCATGGATGGTCTAAGTGATCGCTGATTGGCCGCCCGTGTCCCCAGGTCCCAATCACACGCGATCCCTGAGTAGGTGTGCGCTTCTATTGGGTAGCGTCATGAAAAAGTTTAAACCTCATGCATAGACGTAAAATATTCTACGGACGAGTAAAAAGAAATGATTAAAAAGGGTCGCGCATTATTCATTTCTTCTCGAGATTGTCATCCTGCTCATCATTTACAAGTCTATATTATTTTTAGTGTTTGTGAATTAATTGAAAAATCTATATTTTTATTAAAGTAATATTAATTTATTAAATTTTTAATTCATATCTATATTTTTAAAGATTTACAATTATGAATTAATTAATGCGGTATCCAAATATCTTATTTACTATTAATATCTATTTATTTATTTATTAATAATAAACCGCCCACTTGCACATAAATGAATAAACCCACAATAAATAATGAAAAAAAATGCAAAAGAGAAATGAACGTGGGACGCCCATCCGGCGACTACACACAAAGTTGCTTAACCTGGGTGATTGGTCCGTAAAAACTAGATCGCGACGTTCGTGCCACATGCACTTCCGGTTTAGAAGTTAATCATTAATTATTAAGCCAAGAGCTGACGAAACCTCGCAATTCTTTCGTGCGAGTTTCGTGTGAATCTATTTGTTCTCATGGCAATCTTATTTTCGTGGATTTCGCTCCCGTTACCTCGCAAAAGGCGGAGACTCGAGGCTGGGCCATCTCAAATGTGATGTTGGGCAACACGAAAGGTTATCTTGAAAGAGTAGGAATTCCGGTATTTATGGGTGATAGCCTGATCTTGATCATCATTGGTGCTTTTCCCGTCAAGGATCCGCCAAGACCGGACAGCGATCCTTTCGGTTTTGCGTTTGATAAATTCGCGACTTTATTGGAAACAAATGTTCGGGTTGACCCTTGGTCTAAAAGAGCTTGAACTTTTATGGCACTACTTGATAGGGGGAAAACCCAAAACCGAGCGATTGCAAGCAGTACTTTTGGTGATTTGATTTGAAATTGCTACGTGTGTTTGTACATTACCTGAATTTCCTTTGACATTTACTTGTTTGATAATTCGATTTCAAACAATTCTTGGATAGTATTTTTTTCTTTCACCAAGACATACCGTTTTGTGACAGGACAAGTTTGCAATTGTTCGCATTTATAAACAAGATAGTCTTGGTTGCAAATTAGTCATGAAAGTTGAGATGATGAAACAAGATGCGATGATGTTGACAAAATTTTCGGTTTTAAATGTACTTGTGCTCAACTTTTTTCTACGTATTTCAAAGATTCAACCTCTGTAATTTGATCAAGAAAAAATAATTTAACTCGTTATACAAGGGATAATCAGTGTGAGATGAGAGACTAAGTTCCCAATCGCGTTGGGTCTTTGAGTCAAGTCGCGATACAACTTGGGTTACAGGAATGTCACTACTGTATTAATTCGTCGGGTGGCCTGAATTTGCACGAGCAGATACGTTTCGTTTAACCGTGTTTCTTAAATTTAAAATTTGTTCCGTTGATTCTTATTTAATTGGTGCAATGGGAAATATTTCTTGTAAATACTCCGACAAAACTGTTCGTTTGTTTGAATATCGCGAGTCAAGAAATTCTCACGTGGTTTCAAAACTATTAGCCGAGATTAAAGTATTTTAAATTAATTAAAACGTTTCTCCTTGTTTAACCAATGATTCCAAAAATACAATTGTTCTACGTTATTTAAATTAGTATTTTTTATAATTAGTGACTCAAAAGTATATTTGAAGTATGACCATTCTGTAAACCGACCTTAAAATGATGGAAGCTCTATTCTAGGTAACTTTAAGTTACTGATTCCGTCGCGTTGTGATAGGCTCTGGAACTGTTAGGTCGGAGATAGTGGCATGAATGGTGTCATCACGATGGAGATGTCCGATGCAGAAAGGTGCGCAGTTTCCACCGCTTTCAAGATTGACCGTGAGGAATATTCCTGCGCCCGCCGCTCCCCCTTCGAAATCTGTTTTCTTTCGACATCTAGATCGTTGTTTATTGGTACTTAAAAATGAAGGTTCGGGCATTCAGTGATAACTTGGATTGTAGAATGGCTGAAATACCGACGTCGTTGCTACTTGTGTGCGGCGTCACGATCTTGCGAGATCTGCAAAGGTGGCTGGTCGTCCAAGTGCTATGCTTTTCCACACTCATGTAAAGCCTTTACAAATCACACTTTTACTAGATGGTTAATATCTTAATTATACCACATACGCAAAAGATACCGGTCAAGGTCAGAACGTCCACACTCAACGCTTTTCAAGACGACGACTGACTATATCCAAGTTGGCACCGAAAGCTTTAATGCTCACTAAGAAGAGGGGGAGGCGGAAATCACAGCGACTTCTTAAACGAGTTTTAATTTGAAATTTTATCATTACATTTCTAACAAAATGTGTTTGCGAAAAACATGATGAAGTTAAAGAAAGGCAATTCTTTCGTGAAAAAAAGGCGTTTAAAAATTATTATTTGCCTAATTTTTTTATATTATTGAAGGGAATCATATTCATAAAGGTCTTTATAAATAAAAAATAAATATAAATTTAAAAATTTTTAAATGTATGCAATGAGAATCGCATATACAACCTTCTGGATATGAAGTCAAAACAATATGCCTGAGTTACCGGCTGATTGGAAATCTTTGTCAAACCTCATATGAACTGTGGCGAATATTTCGAAGTCAATCTTTCCGGAAACGGGGAAAAATCACATAATGCTGCTTCGGCAAATTAATACTCATGTAATGGACTTCAATTTAAAAAATTATTAACCGAAACTAAAATTTAAAATTGACGGTTTCCCCGTGTGGTCACATTGAATAGTATTTAAGGTTCTTATTGGTGCAAACTCTATTAAAAATATCCATCTAAGAATTTGAAACAAGAGTAACACGTGGATTTTGTCGTCAGTATCTACGTGGTCTTTAACATCAGTATCTACGTGATTTTTAACGTAGATGTGGGTACTTCGCCATTATTGGGGAACTGGCTTGTACAACACTGCCCGAGTATATATGTTTTTCAAATAATGAAGAAAGCTGGTCTAGGATGAAGATAACGGTTCATTTCAAGGTAAATTGCAAACGGCCCTATAATTTTTGTAGCAGTTGAAGTTTTATTGCCGATTTCGTAGAATGTCGCAACCGGAAACTAACGCATGTACCGGGGGACTGTTTTTGTGAAGTGAAAATGTGTTCGGATGCTGCGCCGAAGACATCTTTGTGATCAAACCTAAAAATAAAAGTGGCAGTCAATTGAGTTTCTCCTTTATCAACCTATGAGCCCCAATTAGCGATATTCGACTTTTTTAGCAAGAATATTTATCAGTACATAATCACCGCAGTTGTATTGCTATTTGGAAGGTATATAACTATTCGTAGATTCTGATTCACATTCACATTCCGTCTCGGTGTAAATATCTTCAACTGTGAGTTTAATGTATATATCTTAAGCTTTCCATTTAAAGATGTCCGCACGTATCAGAATTGCAGAAACAGCATTAAATGCTTTCTTTTCAATCTTCTCATCAGTTACTTTCTGAATAGCTTCTTTGTAAATGGTGTTTATAATAATTCCAAGCCACTTTTCTTGAATGGCTTTTACGAATGTTTCCATATTATTGATGTCACCTCCTGTAGCAACGACAAAATCGGTTGTTCTTTTAGAAATTGCCCCGATACCATTCGGTGTATCCTTGCCATGTCCACTTTCAGTGATAGGGGAATAAGAAATTCCACAAAGCATAAAATTACTTGCCAGGGGACTGTCTCATAAGCCGGCCGAAACATCTATTTCAGCGGAAACGTCGAGACATGAAATAACAGAATGGCACACGAGCGCTATCGGTGATACATCAGGACAAATTTTACGTCGGCTACGTTCCCTTTAACGCAAAAACGTGACTTTTTTTTATACACAGAATGATAAAAATGATATTAAAATTGAACCAGAGGACTGTCAACAAAACTGAAGGGCAACATTAAGCTCGCGTGTTGAAATATTTAATATTAAATTCCAAAAATTTGTGCCACAAAAGTTGTAATTCCATTATTACAGCAATTGAACAATCACAATGTAAATGACATTTTTCATTTAACTTTATTGTGATTTTTGGTTAGTGACACGCCAGGGGAATGGTTTTTGTTGTACTTAAGACATATTACAACCAGTATTCTTAATTTTTTATGGTTTACGCAGTGGATTAATTGGAACCATTAATAAACTTTCATCTGTCATAACAATTCAGGAAAAAATGTTCTATTTTATATGTTTAACTTGCCTGGGACCCTGATTTTCCAATAGTAGAGAGCACACACATGATACTTCGTTTCTTCCGGGAGACTTTTGCGGACATAGAAAATATCATGTCAGAAGTTGAAAATAATTAAGAATTCGTAGTTTTTTACCATAGTTTGAACTTGTTCCCTGAGATAGGAAAATTTTAATAAATGTCAAAAATGTTTTAGTGGCACTTGTACTAGTTGTTTCCATAATTTCCAACGGTGTTAGATACATATATATTTTTTTTTATGTTACAGAGTTCAGCTCGACAAACAGAAGTCACAGCTCGAATCAAAGGACAACTGAATGAATCCATGAAGTGGAATTAAAGTTTTCATTTAAATAATTTAAATGTTCATCTTCATATTTCTTGATCATTCTACAGGCTATAACTTATTTCAGCGTCAAAAATGTAATTAATTGTATCTATTACATCGTTTTTGTGCTATTAAAAACCTTAACATTTTTGATTTCTGGAAAAATTTCAACATTAATTTTCATTATTTATATGGATCAATAATTTATGTTATATTAAAAATCAATGTTTCAGAGACGGATATATATTAAATTGTGAGATTTATTCAGAGAAAGTTGAAATATAATAAAGTATAAATGTACAAGAAATGGTTGATGTCTGTGTATTTGCGTGTGCATAGGCCTAGCTGGTCGGTTATCGTACCGGTTATCGTCATTCTTATTTCTGAAAAGAAAAAAATATAAATGTTGAGTAAAATGAATCGACGGTTTATAATCAAACCACGTAGCCCGATTTCTCCCCGGGGGCGCGTTCACTCTAAATTCTCGTCCGGCCGTTTCGTCAGTCTGTCAATGTCTGGTCACGGTCTTTAGGGAGGGGCGCATACAGTGGTACCTAAGTTTGGCGCCCCACTCTCGGAGCCTCGACCATGTCGGTATCTAGAGGGCCGAAGGTACTGGTGTGTCGATCGGTAATTGCCCAGACCGGGCGTGGTCAGCGTTATCTGACGGGGTCCGGTTCTAGTCAGGGCCTCGGCCATGGAGGTCTCCAGGGGGCCAAGACTGTGTCGGTCGGTAATTCGGTCCGGTGAGACGGTTGGGCCACGACGCCGCGGGGAGAACTGGGCGAGGTGTCATCAGAACCGCCTGACGTCACACATCACCTTTATGCTGGTAATTTAGTAATCCGGTGCGGTTCAGTAACTGTCGGCATCGTGTGGTGACGAAAGGTATGGTTCGGTGGCGTCTGGTATCGTTTGGCAACGATCGGTGAATATTAGTATTAATTGGTGCTGTACATTTTGGTTTTCGATATAGTTCGGTATAATCCGTAAGTTTTCGGTTACAGTTGGGTACGTCTGGTGGCACTAGATTTGCTTGAGCTGCGACCAGCCAGGTGCATATTGGTTTAATTTTAAGTCTGAATTTTCAAATTCTCATCAAATCATAATGTCTTGAGACATTATGTAACTGTTGAAATCTGTAGGCCAAGCAATAGAGAGATTGTCCTTGACATAAAAATTATCAGAAAACCACCTATGTGAAGGGATGAATTGTAGATAATTGAATTACGAAGAGAATGAGAGATCGAGCGACCCGATCGGATAATTAGTACTGGAGACGCTGCAGGCTGAGTAGAAAAGTATATACTCGTATACAGTAATACGCGCGCGCTGCGCGCAACTTATAATTCTTTTCATTTAATTATTTCAGCATCTACTGCAGCTATTTCATTGTTTTTTTTAATTCTGGGGTATCTGAACACGAAGAAATCGATTCTTGACGCAGATTACAAAATTATTGAAGGATAAGCAGGTAATGTGTAGTTTTTGCACTGCAGAAGTTGCAGCCAATCTTCGTTCTATGTCTATTGTATCATTAATTACTTCCTTAAATGTGTTCTTTTCTTCTACACGAATTTCTAACTCAGGACGCAAACCGCGTATAAAACATTGAATTACATCTCTTTCTAAATTTTGTTTAAAAGCATTATCTACCTGACCGCCATTATTAAGTCTGTGAGCATCTTCTATTCTATCAGCAATTTCTTTAATTCTAGCAGCATAGGATAGGACATTTTCTCTTTCCCACATAAATGTATTACCTAATTCTCCCTGCAACTGATATTGTTGCATACGTTGACCCAAAAATACATTTTCGTGCCTCACCAGACAATTTACCTCTCAATAGGCGTGCAAGATTTTCTTGGGCAGCAGGTGTCGGCAGCATTGCCTTTGCTTCCATGCAACCCTCAATAAAATGTGACAATGGGAGGTTACTTCCGTCGAACAAAGGGACCACTTCTAGCGCGTCGCGTAAAGATACCTGTTGGCTGTTAGGTATGACTACGGCCATCTCTTCGTTGTTTACTATTACGGCATTATCCTGATTTATGACTTCTATGTCGCTTTTGTCGTTGTCGCTGTCGTTGTTACTAATTATAGAGTCGCGTGCCAATGAGGTTTTCAATTTTTCTTTCAAAGTTTTATTTTTTATTGTTATTACCGTTGAGCTTAGCAGATTAGATCCGTCAAAATAAGATAATTCGTTCGTTATAGTTTGATCTTGATTACTAGATCCTGTCACAATGCTTAAATCTGGACAGAAACTTGAATGAAACCCGCTAGTTTTACTAGAATTTTCACTTGTGAAAAATTTCGACTTTTGGACCTTTATTTTATTTATATTTAAATGTTTTGAACACGAATTTTTGTCCTAATTTAGCCAAAAGTCTCACTCTTCAGATTCGAGTTTAAATTTAAAATTTTCAATTTTTAATTACACCAGTTTTCCAAATTTTTGAGTAACAATTTTGCCCTATTTTGGGTCAAAATTTTTCCTTTAAAATCTACGTGTGGGTCACACGAAGGTTGAAAATCTCGCGAAACGGAATTCTTAATTTAAAGAGCTAGAATACCGAATAAAACTCACGATTTTCAGTTTTTCCAGAGAACAAAGCAAAACGGGGGCGTCCTCGTGACTGTAGTCCGTGATTGAAATTTTGAGATTTCGAATCTAAAGAGCATAGGAAAATTTTAATTAATTATTATTTTGAATAAATTCGCGCAAACGCGCCATGAATAAAAACACGTTCTAATTTTGGGGAATTATCCCTACTCCTGAAAATAAAAGGTTTCGACCAATGGTTTTTCAAATCGCAGCATACGTGATTTTCCCACGTTTCCTTTCTCAATTAAACTACTTCCTTCCTGCTATTGGAAATTAAATTTTTTCGTTTTTATATAATATGGCATCAGGCATGAGCAGGGCACTGTAAAATTTGTGTCACAGACCTGCTACTAATCCTCACTTGCCGCCTCCCTGAGCATGTTCAACATTTACATTCAACGCGCGCAACTCGGCAGGCTTTACTCATTGAAAAATAAAATAATAAAATAAAAAAAAGGAGTTACCAAACAAGCGAAGCTTCCCGTGGGGATTCGACACTTGCGTGGTGTGGATATGGAAATGGTTTTTCAGGCGAAGCTCCCCGTGGGGATTCGACGCCCAAATTTTTCCTGGAATTTTATTTATTTAATAAGGAATGCCACGTTCGATGTGTCCCTCGAAATGAGAGTTCACACTACTTGTGGCACGAGTCGAGCTAACCGAGTTTCACGATAAGGTTTTAAAAGAGCGTATTCTAAAAAGAAATTCCCAAAATAAAAAACATCGAAAACCATTGATCCCTAACTATAAGGGGGACAGGAATCATAAGCGATCAGTTCTCAAAAGATTAGATGCGGTGATGCTATAATGCACCACACCTAATCTCGAGCCTCGATCTATGTTTGGCGTGTGTATTGCGCAAAGCGGTAAGTCCTCACCTTAATTAGGCACGCAACCGGACTGAATTTCGAGGATCAGCAACTAAGCACGTTACCTCGGTTTTCCACATCTTTAATAAATACCCCCCTTAATTAACATGCGCGCGTCTCAATTAGCGACCGCGATCAAGTCCAATTAAATCAATAAATTAAGAGTTTTATACACGATGTTTTCCCCTCTTTTGCGACTGTTTTAGGGTTGTAAATCGGTAACGGAAGAAAGATAATTTTCTCGCAGTCATGATGGTGTCTTTCAAAGTTCAAATGGTTGCATATCATGCCTGGTGGAGGCGTTCAAAAATTGGTACGCGCTTAAAAGAGATAGCACACCGCGCGACGATGACGAGAAAGCCTTTCCCCCATTTCACCTCCCGCTGGCGCGTGCTACCTGCGTAGGCGCGGACTCCCATTGGACAGCGGAATAGGAAGGTGTGAACTTTGTGTAAAGATTTAAAAAAACCATTAAAATGAAACCCTATAAAAATGACCGATGGTCGCATGTTGTTAATTCATTAATGATTTTAACATTTTGCTCATGATCTGGAGCGAGCCTTTACCATTTCAAATAATCAATATTAATTTATAATTATTTGTAATTTTTATTAAAAACAATATTCACTTATAATATTTACAGTATTTACAATGTAATAATAATTGTATTTATTTATAGTAATCATATTTGTATGTTTATTTATTTTTATTTATTATCTGCATCCATTAACACGACGAAATTATCTTTTTATAACATCCATTTATTTATCTGTCTGTTTGTTTATTTATTTGTTTATTTAATTATTAAATATGATTCCTTTCCATGCAAATGTATGAATAAACATGCAATAAATAATGTAAAAAAAAAATGTAAAAGAAATAACAGCGTGGGACGCCCACCCATCTAGCAAACCATGCCGCAAGATGCTTGACCTGAGTGAACGGTCGAGTGGGAGCAAACACAGGTTAATGTGGCGCTCGCTGAAAATACGAACGAAAATGTCCGTGAAAAGCAGACTGCCTCCATCTCGCCACATTCACTTCCGGTTTGGAAGTAAATCATTAATTACTGGGCGAATAGTTAATCAAACCTCGCAAATCTTTTGTGCGGGCTTCGTGTGAACCTGCTTGTTCACTAGGTTAGCCTAATTTCACGGATTCTGCCCCCGTTTCGTCGCAAAGGGTGGATACTTGAGGCTGGGCCGTCTCACTTGATATGCTTCGATCATTAATTAGAGTCTTGTCAAAACGTGAATCGTCTAGCTGAAGAGGGGTATCTAATTCTTGTTTAGCAGGAAAAGTGTTTGAAATATCCTTGTATTTATAATCGACTAAATTTTCTTTGATTTTACCTGATCTTTTTAGTTTAAAGGAATCTATTTGATTCTGATCCACAATTTTTGCGAGTTGATTGTCTTGTTTGGCTTTACTACGCGTAATAACTTTTTGGGCGGATTCTACAGGGGTATTTGAATTTGAAATTGAATCATTATAAATTTACAGTTTCTTTTTATTGAGCGTTATCTTAGATTATTTATTGTTAATTATCAATTGTTTATAACAATTTAAAAAACTACATGTAAAATTTTGTTTGTAAATAAAGTGAAATTAGTAAAAGTATCATTTTAATTTAAAACCATTCATAAAAATAATATTAATAATAATTATAAAATATAATTTAATTATTTTTATTTGTTTATAACAAAAAATAAAATTTGTACTCTTTTATTAGGAAATAAAATAACAAAATGAGAATATAATTCTATAAAATATTCAAATAAATAAATAATCGCTCAATTTTTTGTAAAATTCTAATGTTAAATAATACATTTCTTAAAATTATAACAATATATATATATATTTTGTACCAACTACGTGTGCCTTTTTGTAAATTATAATGATCTATTTTATTAATTTATTGAATTATAAATTGTTTTTTAAATAAATAAAATTGTTTATAACAAGGATCAGATAAGATTCGAGTTATGCACAATTTATTTTTCTCTAGATTGGAGAAGTTAGGCTCAAGGTCAGATCCTTGGACAATCTTTGCAAATAAAAATATTCTGTTCCTTAACAGAGTTAAAATTAAAGTTATAAACTTAAATAAAAACTTAGTTAACAAATTAGAATAATTTTTTAAATAAGATAAGTTACTTAATCACTTAGGTTAGCCTCAAGGTCAGATCCCTGCGTGATTTTTCAAACTTATTTTATTTTATACAATTTATATAAATTATAAAATTTCAAAGAAATGATTTGATTATTAAATCATTAAGGTTAGCCTCAAGGTCAAATCCCTTTGTGATCTAACAAATCTATTTTATTGAAATTTCAAGTTACAAGTTGAAATAATATTTCATAATCATTTATTTATTCACTAGTAATAATCAATGTGTTAATTTTAAATTGACTTGTGTTTCCCGGTCCTATGCACCAGAAAAAAGGAAGTATGTTACGTTACAAGTACGTAAATACTTACTTTGATCGAAGATTCCTCGTTTTAAGTTAGGATCGAATGATCCTCGCTTAGGGATGAGGATAAGTCAATGAAAGACACAATGATTATAAAAATAATACAAATTGAATTTATTTAATTGGTTAAAAGGTCAGAATACACATTTCTTAAGACAATTCATATATAATGTAGGCACAGGCTGGTTGGTACGTGGGTGAGAGAGAGACAGAGAATAAAGAAAGAGAGAGAGGTTCGGTACCTTTATGTTGAGGGTTAATCCACACGGCGGTGAGTTGTAAGTACACAGGATCCCCACAGGTGTAGTCGAAAAGACGGAGATATAGGCCGCACAGGTATATTCCGTAAAGGCGGTGATCCAAATTTATGACACTGTTCGAACAATTTTGTACGTAATAACGGCACACGTCACAAGATACAGAGTGAGGCACATACAGTGTTACAGAAAGATAACACTCAAACTATTGATCATATCCAAAAATGTTTCAGAAAGAAGTTTTAGTGTTCGAGAAGGCCGTCATACTCGACCACTCTATTTTTTTATCAGTAGAGGCGCTGAAGCTACGTCAAGGTCAACTCCACATTTTCTGTTGGCATATCAGTTAGTCACACATTACCTTCTAATGTGAGTATATCGGATCGCGAAAATGAACGATTTTCAAGAATATTTTGATATGTTGATGGTGCTGGGGGAATGCCGTAAACATTACAGAAATGCCCGAGATTTGTATGCAGCTCGTTATCCGGATAGGCAACAAAAATCGCACATGGCTTCTAAGCGATTAGCTGACCGTTTCTGTCTTTCGGTGCAATGAAACAAACACGAGTCAAACGTTGACCAATTGTTAATGAAAATAATGCGGCTGTTATCTTAGCCTTTGCTGCACTAAATCCACATGCGAGCAGCAGGCAAAGGGAAAAAAAGAATGGAATTAGTCAGCGATCTGTATTAAGAATATTACACCAACACAAGTTCCATCTGTATCGTGTCATTACATCAGGATCTGTACGGCAATGGTTTCCCAAAACGCGTCAATTTCTGTAATTGCATTCGTAGGCACAAATGTCTCATTTTTGAGTCATGTGCTTTTTTCTGATGAAGCTAACTTCGCAAATACGAGAAATGTGAATAGGCATAATATGCCTATTAACTGGGCAAATGAGAATCCTCGATAGATGAAAACTGTGCCATTTCAACATCAGTGGTCCGTGAATTGTTGGTGCGGCATTGTTGGCGATCACGTCATTGGTCCATATTTTTTTGAAGGTCGCATGACTGGGAAAGTTTATGCAAACTTTCTGCAAAACGTACTGCCCCAATTAATGGAAGACGTGCCCTTGCATGTTCGCATGAACATGTGGATGCAACACGACGGAACACCACCCTATTATGCTCTTTGTTCAAGACAAGTGATGAATGAGATTTTTGACGAAAAGTGGATAGGACGAGGCGTTCCTCTCACTTCGCCACCTCGTTCGCCAGATCTAATATCACCAGATTACTTTTTATGTGGTTTTGTCAAATAACGCGTAATGGCCTAGCACCTACCACGCCTGACGACATGAAAGAAAGAATACGCCGACCATGTACCGAAATTATACCACAAATGTTGACTGAAGTTAGACGGTCTTTTTATCAGCCAATTAACAAGTGCTTACAAGTCGAGGGTCATCACTTCGAGAACCTTCTGTAGGTAGACCCGAACCAAGGTTAGTGGATCCTTTGAAAGTGATTATTCCGATATGTTTCGATTTTTCGACTATTTGCATACTTTGCAATACTAGAATCACCTTGTATTGTAGGTCGCTGAATTCGTCTTAAAATCGGTAATAATGTCATGGAAAAAAATGGTTCCATTTAAGTGGAGTTGACCTTGACGTAGCTTCAGCGCCTCCACCGATAAAAAATAGGGTGGTCCAGTATGACGATCTTCTTGAATACTGAAACTTTTGTCTGAAACATTTTTGGATATGATCAATAGTTTGAGTGCTATCGCTCGGTAACGCTTTATGTGCCTCACCCTGTATACTGAAACATTTCGACTTTTCCGACTTTCAATTATTAATATTAATCCCTTCTTTTAATAATTTCAACTCTTTCAATTTCTTAATTTTATCAATTTTTACTTTTAGTAAAGCAATTTCGGCCTAAAGGCAAAAAATTACTCATTTAAATTCAAACTTTGGGTCACACGAAGGGAGAAAATTTCGAGAGAATAGATTTAATGTTTATGGGCGAAGTTGTGAAAGGAACTTACGGTTTTTATAACTTCGTCGGAACTAAACTTTGCTTCATTCCTATTCTTATTTTTTTTTCTTTCCGAGTACTTCCGAATCACACTTTTCGGGAATTCTGAAATCAAAATACCTTTGTTATTTCTCCAACGACTCTACGCGTTTTAATTTTTGCGAAATTTCCCTACTTGTGAAAATCAAAGTGTTTTTAACCTTCTGGATTTAAATTCACTATTCTATCTCAAGAATTTAGAAAGTTAGACCCCAAAGAAAACTTTCATCAATTCAACTTCCCCAGGACATCAGTAGTCGGGTCAATTTCTGACTTTTTGAACGAATACTCTGGACGAAATCATCATTTGTCCTTGCATTCTCCTTATTCCGACATCCTATGTCAATGGCCTGGTTTGTCGTTTGCTCAAATGGAAAGGTAATCAGGCGTCATGGCAACAAAGTTCCCTCAGGGTGCCGATGCTGCTCGACGCTAAAGAGTGATAAGGTGGGCAGCATTCTCCGAGTGTCACTCTATGTGAGTGCACGGATACTCGCGACCCGAGCTGACGAAAGACCAGAATTTTATTTTTAGTCTTTAAGACTATTTATTTCCTCTTTGTCAAGGTGCTCGGTTACGGGCGTTTCAAGTGTCATGCGAATTTATTCAGTAATTTATATTGTCTTCTTATTTTTGAAAAAGTTAGCTGCCTTGATACGCTCGTAACAAATAACAAAATTAGTAATAAAGCATGTAATCGCATTTAGTATAACTGAAATGATTAAAATAAAATGCATTTGACTCATAACATTTAATTTTAATCGAAGCCCCTAATCATTCATAAAATTAATTTTAGAATCAAGAGATAATATTTGAATCCATCTCGAAATAGTACTCATATATTTTCCTGATACACAGCTTTATCCAGTAGCAGAATGAACCAAGCATACCTCAACCAAGGACGAGCAAAAAGAACGTGGATTTTGCTCACTACCTTATCAACCCCAGCTACTCCAACGCAATATCTCTTTGTTAAATGGTAGCGACAAGATGACAATTACGCCTACTATCGTCAGCAACTATCTTGCTAGAATGTTCTCCTGATCAAAGGATCGATGTACTGGTGGAATGACCAGTTGGCTGCCCTACGTCGGGAATGCCTCGCAGCGCGACGGAGGTTCACCCGCTCAAAGAGTGATTTTCTGCTGCGCGAGGCATGGAAAAGGGCAAAAGCAGCTTTGAGGCAAGGCATAAAGAAAAGCCGACTTCAATGCTGGAAAGACTTGATCGGTGAGGTCGAGAAGGACCCATGGAGTCTCACCTTCAAAATAGTCACCAAGAAACTGGTGACTAGAAGAACGACCCCGGGCCTGGACAATCCCGATCGAGTCAAGTACATTGTGCGTAGCTTGTTTCCACACGTGGGACCGTTTCAAAGAAAGGACCGAAGTTCCTGCGTGGTCCAGCGCGAAGAACTCTTCAATCTCGAGGAACTAAAGAAAGCGGGTGGAGGCTCAAGGCAAGGACAGCGCCGGGGATCGACGGAGTGCCGAACGAAATCCTCAAAGAGGTGATCGGAGCATATCTGGAGATCCTCCTAGAAGCATTCAACTCCTGTCTTCGGGAGGGGAGTTCTTCGCAGACTGGAAGAAGCAGAGATTGGTCCTGCTGAGAAAGGGCAACAAACCTCTATGGGATGCATCATCGTATAGACCAATATGTCTATTGGATACGATGGGGAAGCTTCTGGAGGAGTTGATTCTGCAACGGCTTCAGACCCTTTTGGTCGGGGAGAACGGTCTCTCGGAGAACCAGTTCGGTTTCAGGAAAGGCAGGTCCACTGTGGACGCCATCCAAGCTGTGGTTAACATCGTCACAAATGAAAGAAAGGGAACTGGTAAGCGTAAGAGATTCTGCGGGTTGGTCGGCATTGACATACGCAATGCGTTCAATACCGCGAGATGGAACATCTGCATCGATACGATGGTGCGGAAAGAGGTTCCAGACTACCTGTAGCGAATGATAGATGACTATCTGAGCGACAGGTGGGTGATTTACGAGGGCGGCAAATGGTCTCAAAGAAGAGATGACATGTGGCGCTCCTCAATGGTCGCGAATGGATCCACTTGTTTGGAATGTCATGTATGACGACTTCCTGCGCATGAACCTACCTTCTGGAACGTGCATCGTTGGCTTCGCAGTTGACGCACTTGTCGTGTGCGCCGCCGATGACGTCGGAATCAATGAAAGTCTGCGGCGGGCAAAGCGTTGATTGGATAGAAGAGGCCTTAAAATGGCCCCTGAAAAAACCGTGGCTTTGCTCATCACGGACAGAAGATCCTTTCAGTACCCGAGGATCGTTCTTGGAGAGCATGAGGTCGAGTGGAAAACAAGTATAAAGTACCTGGGAGTGCAGTTGGATCGTAGGCTTAGCTTTGGCGAACACCTAAGGATCACAACTGCCAAAGCTATCCAATGTGGAGCAAGCTTGGCTCAGCTCATGCCAAGTGTTGGTGGACGCAGGGAAATAAAAAGGAGACTGGTGGCGGGCGTGGTGCACTCGAGGCTGCTTTATGCAGCTCCGGTCTGGGCCAAAGCCCTGCAAAACCATGCTATCCAGAGGAGGTTGTTCTCGGCGCAGAGACTTGTCGCGCTGAGAATAGTTTCGGCTTATAGAACCGTCTCGACGAGTGCTGCGCTTGTCCTAGCGAGCGTCCCGCCAATAGATTTATTGGCGGAGGAAAGGCAAGAGACCTTTCAGCTCCGCAAGGAGCTTAACTGTACCGGCCCGCAGGAAATCGCTCGCGCGAAGGAGGCCATCCGCAAGGATGCAAGGCGCAAACTCGTCGAGAAATGGCAAAAGAGATGGCATGGCGAGCAGACCGGGAGATGGACCTACCGCCTGATCCCGGAGCTCGCCACCTGGCTAAACAGAGAGCACGGAGAGGTCGGCTTTTATTTGGCGCAAGCGCTCTCAGGCCATGGCTGTTTTAACGCGTACATGAGGCGCTTTCAGAAAAGAGACGAGGAGACATGCTGTTACTGCGATTCCCCTGTGGATAACGCAAAGCACGCACTCTTCGTCTGCGCAAAGTGGGGCGCGGCAAGGGAAGCCCTCGGTCAGGCAGTGGGTGCTGAGCTCGCTCCTGATACGATGCTCCAGTCTGAGCGGATTTGGACGCTCATCGAGTCATTCGTTACACTTGTGATGAGGACGAGGGAGCTCGATGGGCGTCGGGAGATGAACAACGGGGAGGGCCAGTAGAAATCGCATCGGGGCCTGCACCCGCGGCCCTGTGTCTCGGGTAGACTTGGCTGTCCGCGTCGTTCGGGGGGGGGGGATCTGTTTGTTTCTCCCCTGGGTGGCGCGGCTAGTCGGTTTGCCTAGTGGGCGTGTGGCCGCGGATGGGAGTTCCAAGCGAACGGATGACGGAAGAGTCGTACGCGACTTTAATGGAACCAACCACCCGTAAAGTTTAAAGCCGAAAGGCGATTCCGCGGGTGGTGTATTGGTTCGAGAGAGGGGGTTTTTTGGTTTTAACAGGTATGCCTAGACCCGTCCTAGGAGAGTCCTGTACAACGTCTATAAAAGATTTTGCAAAAAATTAATAAATAATACGCATATACATACAAAGGAAAATACTATAATCAGCAAACGATCGAGTCACTAATTAATTAAAAGTTACCATAATAAAACGCTACCTATCTCCAGTTTATGCACGAAGGAGATAATATTACATAATAGTAAAATTAAGGAACAGTAATAGTAATAGATAGAATAGGAAAGGCCTAGGAATATTAAACGACAGAAGAGAAAAAATCATGGAAATTAATACAATTACGAAAATAACAGGACAACTTTAAAACTAAAAATAACCTAATAATTGTATTAAGGTAGGTCGAGCGGAAACCCAGTTAGCACAAAATTTTTCTGTAATTTTGTATACTGAATTCAGGCAGCATAACAGATGTCTATGCAAAAATTAAATCGTTGTTACAGCACAGTTTTTGAGAAATTAAATGATGAAATTAGCTGAGCTCTTATGGGAAGTAACCTTATTTGCAGCTGTTTGTCGCATAACTTGAAATCGCAACACAAGATATAACAAACATTAACATATATAATTAAGTAATCATTATTCAAATATTTTTTTCATACTTTGTGAACCTTTGACAGTACTGTTTTTTTTACAATTGTTACTTTTGCGTGAGCTTAGAGCTTAGATATAGCAACGTTGCAGAGCACTTAAGATGATGAAGTGGCTGGAAGTGGCGGGAACCTGGATAATTCAATAATAAACGCGAGTGCGGTGTTGCCGATAAAAAGTTGTAGAAACCTTATGAAGTTCCGTACTTTCTGTTGCAGACGACATTTCACTCGAGATTAACTTCAGAGTGACAGTGTCCGCTCGAACTATCTTAAATCAACAGATTTTAATGACGAATCAATTTAAATTTCACATATATTTTCGGAAAAATCAGATTAAAAACTAGAAATAAATAAAAATTCATGATAATTATATATACATATACACATACACTAATGCACACTCACACGCAAATGCACAACAAAATCACATCCGCAACCTGCCTCAATAGTCTTGCAGGTGGAAGCTAAGGTGAACGAACATATGAATCTGAAATCAATAAACAACTATATAAATAAAAAAATCAATAATAACGAAAATGCAAATAAATGCCAGGAAAATATAATCAACACACACAAACTATTAAAAAATCCCAACAAAGAGCCTTTGAAGCTGGAAGTCTTCAACTTTTGTAAAAAATTTGCTGTTTGATGGCAAGGGAAGACACTGTTAATAAGACTTCTGTACGCCGAGAATCTAACCAGTGAACTATCGAAAAATTCGAAGAAGAAATCGACCAGCCTAGAATTTCACTGCAAAATTTCGCAAAAACTACGGTAGCATTTTCCAATCTAATTTCCTAGGCAGCCACATGGAAAATCCCTAAAAGATCCTCTAAGGCAGACACGTAGGGATAAGCTGTTGGATTTCGAAAAATAGCGCGCAACACAATTAAGGAAACCGGGGACTAAATTGGGTAACTTTTATGCCGAATGGCCGAAAGAAGAAGCACCCCAGAGCTCCCAAACTTGAAACGCCGCTGGCGGGGAACCGCCCGCCGTTGCCCCTCAGCTACCTTCCCATTCAAGTAGAAAGACGAGGCTGGCTGGGTATCGAGTTTATGGGGAAGGTAGCTGAGGGGCAACGGCGGGCGGCCGATGCGTGGGGACGGTTCCCCGCCAGCGGCGTTTCAAGTTTGGGAGCTCTGAGCACCACTAGAGTTGGAGGATCCAACAAGGACAAATCGAAGTCGGCTATAGCCACATCCGATCCAAGAACCAATTGGAGGGGTATCTTGTCATCAGAGACATCCATCATGGACCCGAAAAATCAAAAGAAAAAAGGACAAAGGAGGCACTCGCAAAATCACATTTCGAAAAACCAGAACGAGACCGAAGCTTATATATTAACACACTCCAACTGACACGTAAAGGAAAAGAAAAAGGGAGAAGATGCACTCAACTTGAGGACGATAAACTCCACGATCCATTATTAGATCACGCACAACGTGAGCATTATTTGCTAATGCAAATTAATTAGTACATTATTAAAATTTAAAAAATTTTTTTTTTTTTTTTTTCGTTATCTCAGCTTCAGAACCTTGAAACATGAAAACAATCATATTTTTTTTTACTTTTTACTAATCCGAATACGATAAGACACAAGCTTTCTGAAAGATTTTAAAATTGAACAAAATGGCAGCGATTTGAAAAAAAAAGTTCTATTTTCTACCCTGTTTTTCTAGCTTAAAAAAGCTGTAAAAAATTGAAAAAAAATTTTTGTTTGAAAAGCTCGTGTCTAATCGCAGTGAGACATTTTTTGCATACGAAACAATTTACAGATTTCCAATATCTTCGATAGTTTCGTCAAAATCGTGCCGACAATTTTAAAAAACACTCCTTTCAAGAAAACGCGTTTAAAGATAAATAATGAGGTCGGTAGTATTTGAACCAGCATGATTTCGAATAAATCCTTCATAAGGCATGTTCCTTATAGTGTCTAGATTCGAAATAAGCAACAACAAAAAAATTCGATTTTTTGAAACCGCGAAGGTGGACGACCCCCTTAATGAAATATTTCTTTCAAGCGAAGAAAATATTATATGTTTCAGAAAATTTGCACTAAAAGTAAATGATTACATCTCAAAATCATAAGACAAAGTACATTTACAAATCATAGCTATTGGAATATATTATCGTTTTTTATTTTTAACCACAATGTCGTAAAATTTCAAATTTACACGTAAAATCCCAGCTAAAAAAATCCACGTAGTAATTCCCCGTGGTATTTTGGTAAGAAATTACAACATGGAAATTCCACGTGGTTATTCTACGTGGAATCACTGCGTGGTAATTTCTGGAAAAAATTTCAAGTCCAAAAATTAAAAAAAATACTTTCGTTCAATAAAAAATTTTGCACTTTTTTGAATTGACAATTTTGAATATTTGAATTTATATGAATAAATTATTAACTTGAAGAATCACTTTTTTTTCACTATACAGTATATATTCAATTCGTTGTGTATACTGATTATTTATTAATATATATTTCCAATGTGTATCAAGAGTATATTTGTTTCCTCAGACTTTTTCTATTTATTTTTTTTTTTTTGTGAACTATTGATTCTAGTACACCTTAATTTTCAAACATTGCTAAAATAACATAAACCGTCCTACCTGTATAAGCGACTTTTTTACGAGCACTTTGGAGCACTGGTGTGAGGAACACCTCAATTATGAACTATTTTTACTTGTTTTCCACCAATTTTATCAAAATTACTACGAGAACAAGGCGCGCTAGAAAAATGAGAAAAAAGACTGCGTGTCAATTGTAATGCGAGCTGTCGTACTAGCGATGACCGCGGTTCTACACCGCAATGAACGCTGTCAGCACAGTAATGCTTACCGTTCCTCAATCGCTGTCTGAGACCGTACGCATTACGGTGCAAACCTGAATCTTTACTGTCCGCATAGAAACCTTAGATGTTCGTTACGGATTTTCGTTCACAAAGTAACTATCGCGGTGTGGACAGCGACCGGCGCGGTATTTCTTTCTCCGTGTACCAGTCATACTGATGGTGTTGCAATTTGACCCTTTGATATTCGAAACTTTATCGGTATCTTACACGAGGATTATATCGGTACTTGGTAAATATAACTCCTGATTCCTAAGTGGTGTAAGTCTGGTAACCGTAAATTATCAAGTGCCATTAAATACGTATATCGCCATATTAAGTCGAGTTCTGATGAGTTAAACCTGCGGAAAACGAACTTGACCAGTGTTTAGCAATCAAGTTGGATTGTCTGATACGCTCCCTGTATTACTTGACTAGCACTACATAACTCCAACCAGGATTGTGCCGTTATCCAGCTACCAAGAAGGAGACATATACGACAAAACTCTTTCTCTTGCCTTCTCAAACCGAAAAGTAGTATAAGTTATATACATAAGCCTCTCAAAACTTATTGTATTCGAATTAGATGTATATTCATCAATTAATAATTCTTGTACATCTCAATATAATCATATTTATTATTATTGTGAAGAACACGAGATGCATAGGTTTGTCTAGTAACCACAATCACACAAAATATAAATAATCAAGATTTACCACTGAAATGGTAAAGTGGAATCGCTAATTTTTAAATAATGGGTTTAATAAGCATAATTAGATAAGAGAGTGAATATAATATTGCAGCACAGCATAGTTATACTTAAATAATATTAAAACAATAATAGAAATAATAATAGTAATAGTAATGATAATAATATAATTTAATAATAATTAAAATAATCTTTTACATAAATGACTGCCATTATGCGATATTTAAAATATACCTTCTTGATGGGCTGAAGGATCATTTCGTGGGTGGGGGAGGGGGGAAGTCTTCAGTGAAGTGACTGAAGTGCTCTTAAGATAAAAAAAAATCCATTCACATAAGAGAATTACGTATTAGAAATATAGATTAATTTATGCACACATGTAAGATACTAAGATGCAGGTTTTTACCCGTAACCTGGCAACTCGTATCACTGGTCAACCCGACTAATTTTACTTACAAGGAACCCTAGGTAGGTTTCCCCCTTCGATTTTGTTCGTTCGCACATATGTTGTAGTACTCGAAAAACTAAGCGACACGTATTTTTTTACGTGCCCAAAATGGTTTTTAGGGAGTAAAAATCACCCCCGAAAAGTGCGGTACCAAATGCCCATTTAATTGTTTCACATATAGTAACAGAATCTTTCACAATCAAACTAACTCGAAAAATATCCTCACTATGAGAGATGGAATATGTGATTTTGTCAACTTGATAAAGAAGATTTTTAGGGGGTAAACTACCCCACAATAAGTTTTAATTATACAAAAAATTTTCAAACAGACATTATTTCAACCCGAAAAATCTGAAAAAAATATATGTTGCACGTTATAATAAAATAAACTTTACGTATACTTGCATTTTCATGAGAAATTAATTTATAAGGGATTATTAATTATTAATTTATAAGCATGTTATTATATCCCTACAAAATAAAATTAATTTCACGTACAAAACCAAGCAGAAAAAATTCTTTTACACAGTGGGTTGAAATATATAAATTGCTCAATTTAGTCGAAACATTTTATGGGAGTAAACTACCCCAAAAGAAGTTACGATCACACAAGAAAATTACCAAATAGGTGTAAATGAAAGCTGAAAATTCTGAAAAAATATATGTTGCACGTGATAATAAAATAAACTTTACGTAAATTGGCATTTTCATGAGAAATTAATTTATAAGGGGTAACCACCCTTAAGTGCATGTTATTATATTTCTACAAAATAAAGTAAATTTCACGTACAAAACTAAGCAGAAAAAATTTTTTCACACAGAGGGTTGAAAAATATAAATTGCTCAATTTAGTCGAAACATTTTATGGGGGTAAAATACCCCAAAAGAATTTACGATCACAAAAGGAAATTACCAAATGAGTGCTATTTCATGACGTGAAAATCTGAAAAAAGTGTATATGCCACGCGATAATAAAATAAACTTTACGTATATTTGCATTTTCATGAGAAATTAATTTATAAGGGGTAACCTCCCTTAAGTGCATGTTATTATATTGTCACGTCCCGCGACTCTACCACCTAGAGTAACAAACAAATTAAGGAACCAATGAAAGGATCAAGGCAACATTACCACGTCCGTGATTATATCGACCCAAGATACAGCAAGATCTAATAAGAAATAAGAAGATCGTTAAAATCGAAAGGCAGATTCAAATAGAATTGATATATTAGGCTGTGACATTAATGCCAGGTAATAGATTTCATCGGAGCGTGAGTCATCGGACAAGGCAACTCATCTGACCTTAAGCTTCAATACCAAATATGGAAAAGGTGGTACACCTTGTTTTTACTCCCACCATAGTTGACCTTTTCGTTAAAATTGAAAAGCAGATTGAAATAGAATTGATGTATTTGGCTGTAACATTAATGCCAGGTAATAAATTTCATCGGGGCGTGAGTCATCGGAGAAGGCAACTCATGCGATCTTAAGCTTCAATACCAAATATGGAAAAGGTGGTACATCTTGTTTTTTACTCCCACCATAGGTGACCTTTCAAAGGCCTATAAAAACGAAAATCCCAATAGATTTCAGTTCAGTTAGTTAGTCAACGTCCGATTTCTACAATGTAACCAACGCGAGTCCAGTCCAGTGCCATCATCTCTACACCGCGAATTCAGTCCAGTCTAGTCCAGCTTCATCAGAATTTTACCGCTAACAAAACCGATTCTAATTCGACGCTGAATTCAACGACTTTAAAGTGAAGGGGAATCGCCTTCCAAATTCTCTTTAAAACTGGGATCAAAGAATCAACTATATCAACCGGCTGGACTACGAATTTCCTATCTGACAACATCTATATCAAAGATCACAAGTGAGGACTCAAGTTACCACATTCGCTCTACTGGACTCATTTTATCACCAAGCAAGTTACAACTCAGGGTAATTACAAGGATACTTCAAAAATACAATTCAATTTCCATTTCCATGGTGTTACATTTCTGACGTAACATACCCAATCTCTTTTATTGGTGCATCGGCCTGGGAAAACTTATTCAGTGAATGGGATATCGAAATTTTATAATTATGTCACGTCCTGTGACCATTAACATTTATAATATTATAATTTTATTCGCAATAAAACATTCATAAAAGATATGTTTTGGAAGGTATTAATTATACGAAATAAAATGTACAATACTAAAATTGTAATAGGGAGAGGGAAATAGTAAGTTTATAAATAGACAACGATTATGAATGAAACGTCGAAATCCTTACAAAGGTGTTAACGAGGGAACCCCATTAGAATGCGCTGAGTAAACAAGAATATCGAACGGCGCAGCAAAACAGGGGAATTAAAAGTCTAGTTGATTTGAAAAGAAGGAACGTCGGGGAAACAAGAGGAGAAAAACTATTCGAAAATATTCTTCCCCTTTTCCTTCTTGAATATGCGAAAAAGTCAAGCAGATCAGCCACGTGCGAAGGTCGAGGAAGGATCAACCAGAGCCTGGCAAAAATATCCAGGGCAAAACCAGTATCGATTGAAAAATGGCGACCAGGATCACTATCGATCGAAAATTGCCCATAAAAGCGACTGCGAATCCGCAAAAGCTCTCAGTTCTTGTCAGTTACCGTCGGACCATCTTAACATTCGGAATTCACCCTCGAAAAGTCAGTCTTCTTCAGTTCTTCATGAGTTTAGTTCTCGTCAGTTACCGTCGGACCATCTTAACATTCGGAACTCACCCTCGAAAAGTCAGTCTTCTTCAGTTCTTCGTGAGTTCAGTTGTTCGTCAGTTTTTCTTCAGTTCTCCTCGGGTTAACATCGGAAGCGGAATTATCCCCAGAAGTAACAAGTGTCATCCCCAATAAGTAAAAGTCTTCCCCTTAAGAATAAATTGGAGAGAGTTCAACGGTCAACTCTGTGATTCGTTTCATCGGTACGTTCGTCCTCAAGTGAAAAGGTGATCAATTGGATATCAGTGTCTTTAATAATTAAGACGGAAGTTCCAGTAGTACCAGTTCCAGTGTTACAAGTTCCAGTGGTTCCAGTATCGTTGTCCCAGGTGGAATAAAATAAAACAATCGAGTAAGTCCCCATCAATTTAAACTTAGAAGGAATATTCTCTCTCTCTCTCTCTTGTGTAAATTAATTAATAAACGGTTAATAATTGTATAATTTGATTAATTATTTATTGTTGGCTATCCCTAACCCTTGATTCGATTAAGAAATCCTTCCGTTTTCTTAAGCGAACAAAAAACGGGGAAAATTAATTATAATAGTAAAAGGTAAGTGACAGGACGTTACAATTACTAGGAATCAGAAATTAACCCTTAGAGAATACCGGGGGTCCAGTGGACCCCACCCCAAGTTTGATCTAATTTTTTTCATACTACAATTTTTAATTGGAACTTGGTTTGCCATCTGTCAGTAGACGCTGCGGAGTCAAAAATTTGAGAGGGGGCTTCAGAATCCACCACTTGTTGACGTGGGGTCCGCTGGACCCCTGTACTCCGAGTGTTATGGGGCAGAGGTGTACTCTCTAAGGGTTAATAAATTACAATTATAATTTATCTGATTTCACACATATTTTGTTAGAATAAAATAAATTTGATAAAATCACAAAGGGATTTGACCTTGAGGCTAACCTCAGTGATTAAATAATCATTTTATTTTATTTGAAATTTTACACACATATCTTGTTAAAATAAAATAATTTTATCAAATCACAAAGGGATCTGACCTTGAGGCTAACCTAAGTGATCAAAAGACTTATTTTATTTGAAATTTTATTATCTGAATTTCTGAAAGTACAAGGATTACATAGGATTTTGTGCTTGAGTCATGCCTGTCTAATCTCGTACTTCTTTAATTCCAAACCGTTGACTAAGTTCTAATTCGAGTTAAAACGAGAAAAAGCAGCACACCAGACTATAAGTCCTCTTTAGATTCGTTAAACGGTCACCATTTGATTACGATCAATTAGGTAAGACAAAATGCAAGTACTCACGGAGTATCGTTTGAAACTTCTATTTCAACTCTGTTGACTAACAGAATATTTTTAATTGCAAAAGATTGACCAAGATGTTGTGCTTGAGTCAGGCTTGTCCAATCTTGCATCACTAAATTTCTGTATATTTTATAATTTTGTTCATGTTTGTATAGTAAAAAATATAATAAATATAAGAAAAAAAATTTTTCTGTGATTGTAACAATTATTTAATAGTATATTCTGTGTAGAACGTGCGGTACGCATACGATTTTTAGGCTTAGTATCCAATAGAGTAAATTCACTCTCCAACTTATCGATTATTCGACGAATTGAGAGCGCGGATGGAGCAGAATGACGACCATATTTTGCACGATATGCTCTTTGAACACCGACAAAACTTCTCGAATTTTGATAAAATAATTGGACAATTTCCAAACGTTGTGGTAGCGTGAAACTACTCATGATTAAATGGCAAACCTTACTGATGACAACTGACAGCAGACGTCAAAAATTTCAGTTCAAATGAGCCCGATAGGGACATTCAAAATCATATCACCCCTATTGGGAAACCCTTTAGTACCGACAACGAACAAATGGAACAAATAGTTCACAACAATCTTGAAGAAAACGTTAATCCAATTATAAACAACGAAATGGTCCTACCTAATAATCAACAAGTATCCTTACGCGACGCGTTAGACCCTTATTTGTTGGAAGTAACATTCCATTATCACATTTTATTGAAGGATGTTATGAGACAAAGGCAATGCTGCCAACACCCGCAGCTCAAGAAAATTTAGCACGATTATTGAAAAGTAAATTATCAGGAGAAGCGAGAAAATGAATCTTTGGATCGACTTATAATAATATGGAGGAATTAATTGAGAAACTCAAAAGAGTATACGCCCCAGAAAAAGTGTGTATCAGTTACAAGGAGAATTAGGGAATACCTATATGTGGGAAAAAGAGAACGTACTTTCCTATGCAGCTAGAATTAAGGAGATTGCCGACAGAATCGAAGACGCTCATAAACTCAACAATAAAGGACAAGTAGATAATACCTTCAAATGGAACCTTCAAAGAGACGTTATTCAATGCTTTATTCGCGGTCTGCGTCGTGAATTAGAAATTCGAGTAAAAACAAAGGAAACATTTAAAGAAGTTTTCAATGACACAATCAACGTAGAAAGAGATTTGGCAGCATCTTCCGTACCAAGGAGAAATAAAAATTCAGATTATTTAAAAATGGATGATTCTATAAATAATAGAAATTATAAAACAACTCGATTCAATGTTGCACGAGATAACAATATAAATTGTATAATATGCAAAAAAACCGGGTCATGTTGCTAAAAATTGTTATCATTTAACTAAAGCACAAGAAGCAGTTTCTAAAAAACAAAACCTTAATTTTTGTATGCAAAATCAACAGCTTAGTAATAATCATCAACAACGAGGAAATATTTACAATAATTCTGCAAGAAATAATTACCGGAATAACCATTTTTTAGGAAACATAAATAACAATTATGATAATAATAACTTTGCACAAAACAATTATCCGAATAACAATTTTTTAAGGAACAGGAACAACAATTACAATAACTTTTCAAGTAACAGAAATAATTATCCTAACAGCGATAGATTCCATAATTACAATAATGATAATTTTTCGAGAAACAGAAATAATGATAATAGACAAGAATATCTAGATCACAACAGGTATGCAAATCACAGACAATTTTTAAATCAAAATAGACAACGTGAGATGCGAAATCAGCAGTTATGAAGAACCAAATCAAAATTATCCACAAAAATCAGAAGTTATATGCAACTATTTTAAAAACCCAGGACATATTATAACAAATTGTAATGTTAGATTAAATAAACAACAATCGAAAAATTCGGAAAACTCAAACACTCTCCCCAGTACGGATGCACTAAAGAAAGGATAAAGCATGAACCAGAAGCATCCACTTTTAACGATCAACCGGCTAAAAAGATAAGCGTTTCGAAACCAAGTACAATACCATCGATAATGATATGCGCAGGTCTTCAAAGCCCTGTTCGCATCATGATAGATACCGGTGCTGGTCGAAATTTGATCAAACAAAATTCCGTAAATCCTAATTTGCCAATAGATGAAAAAATAGTGTTAAAACTTACAGGAATAAACAATTTACCACTTTTTACAATGAGACAAATACAAATAAAAATTGTAGGATATCCAACAATATTGAATATAATCCCAAATGAAGTTCCAATAGATGAAGACGGCCCTGCTTAAAATTCCGGATAGATTTCGGATAAGTTTCAGAGAAATTCATCCGCACTTGTATGAAATTAGTCCGTAAAATGTCTGAAACTAGTCCTGTTTAATCCGATTTCCATCCGTACGAATATTTCAGGTCCGAAATTCGTGTAGAGTATAAAATATAAAATTGTTTTTTGTAAAGTGAAATTCGAAATTCGTCCATTTTCGTCCGTATAGTATCAGCAACAACATATGAAATCCGAAATCATTCCTTTCTTGTCTGAAATTCGTCCGGAGTATAAAAACTAAAATTCTTTTTTGTAAAGTGGAATCCGAAATTCGTCCGTTTTCGTCCGAATTGTATGCGCAACAATATATGAAATCCGAAATCAGTCCATTATTGTCTGAAATTCGTGCGGAGTATAAAATCTAAAATTCTTTTTTGTAAAGTGGAATTCAAAATTCGTCCGTTTTCGTCCGGATTGTATCCGACAAGAAGTGAAATCCGAAATCATTCCTTTCTTGTCTGAAATTCGTCCGGAGTATAAAAACTAAAATTCTTTTTTGTAAAGTGGAATCCGAAATTCGTCCGTACCTGTCTGGAATTCGTCCAAAGTATAAAATCTAAAATTATTTTTTGTAAAGTGGAATCCGAAATTCGTCCGTTTTCGTCCGGATTGTATCCGACAAGAAATGAAATCCGAAATCATTCTATTCTTGTCTGAAATTCGTCCGGAGTATAAAAACTAAAATCATTTTTTGTAAAGTGGAATCCGAAATTAGTCCGTTTTCGTCCGAATTGTATGCGCAACAATATATGAAATCCGAAATCAGTCCATTATTGTCTGAAATTCGTGCGGAGTATAAAATCTAAAATTCTTTTTTGTAAAGTGGAATTCAAAATTCGTCCGTTTTCGTCCGGATTGTATCCGACAAGAAGTGAAATCCGAAATCAGTCCGTACTTTTCTGAAATTCATCCGATGCATAAAATATAAAATTCTTTTTTGTAAAGTGGAATCCGAAATTTGTCCGTTTTCGTCCGGATTGTATCCGAAAAGAAATGAAATCCGAAATAATAACGTCCGCAAATACTCCGTCCCCTCTTCATCTCATAATGAATGTGCTTATATAAAGTGTAAATGTTCCGGATCTATGCGACCTGTCCAGCTCTTTCTCGGCAATATCCAAAATCTTCTGACCCACTTTACTCCTTACAAAAGTCCTAGTGGATCCCGGGTCGTACAAAGCATCTAGGGTGACCGATCCTATTTCCACGGCTAGATGTATTCTACCGTGTACATCGTCGATAGGGACGATGCCACTATTAAACTCTGCCTCCAGATCCTCACTCTGATGGAACTCAGCCTCAACAAAATCTAATGAGTCCGAGTGAGGTGACTCCTCCGCAATACTCCACTCGAGTTATTCGGAGTTAAAAGAGCCGTGTATGGCCCAGTCTTCTCTACCAAGGTCTTAAGACTGGGAGATCTTTCAGCATCGTTCACCCTGTGTACTTGAGCTTGGACAGTGATCTGCGTATGCTCATCGGCTACGAATTCTTTACCCTGTCTCCAAAGTTCCTTATTCTCTTCGGCATTCGTGGTCTCCTCGCTATCATCTTTTGAATCTACATGTCTATACGGGAGCTCACAAGGTTTTTTCCGATTTTTAACCTCTAAATTTCCGAGATCCCTTACATTATCTTCAAAGCCGATTTCATCGACGATCCGATCGCTAACTATCACGATGCCCCACCTAAGCATCATCGATACAAGTCTATAAAACGAATCAATTAGAAATCAAAATTCGCAGTTACTCGAGCAACCTGGTACTAACTAGAACTACTCGGACAGTAGAGAATATACTTTTCTCTACTTTGCCCGTCCGCGGTTCGGAACAAGTACGTCCTATCACCTGGATAGTTGACTTAGATTCGTAAAAAGGCCCAGCCAGGGCCATAAATTGGGGATTGTACTTGGGCGGACGTAAATACTTCTAAAATCTTTCCCACGACGAAAGCCGTTCACGGGGTTGTCGCGCTAAAAAATTATACAAGTAAAATTTTTACCATTACGCTTCGCGCTGAAATAATATTTTGATTGTGTCTATGGTCGGTTAGTCGCGAGAGTTAACTGTGCGTGTACAGCCTGGCGTTGAAAACCTAGTTAGTTAAATACTAACTAGCTAAGGAAATCTACATCTCGTCGAATCCCAAAACGACGAGGAGTTATTTCCTTATAACCAGAAATAGGTTTATTGTGAGACAGGAGTGGCGAAGGACAGGCAATTTAAAAGTACTGCCTTCCTTCTAGTTCAAAGCTATCCATTTCTTTCTCACCTTAAAGCTATAGGGTTGAAGTAAAGAAAAAGGGTGTGTGCGCAAGTGAGTCGCGTAAGGACAAGGGTGGTTCCTTTTTGGAACCACGACAATCTCAAATCGAATTTGGCCCGGATCTCCAGGACCTCAGCAGCCAGAACGTATTCTCCTTCTTTGCTTTTGCTCCAGGATATCCGGTAGGATTAAGGAACTAGAATAAACATAAGGATGCGGTAATGTACAAAATCCAAACATTGTATCGTTCTCATTGATATTTATTCCGTTTTTCTAAAACTCGACTAGAAAAGTGTTCACATTGGTCTGTTATTTTGCTTTTCTTAAGAATAAAATGTCTTTTTAATTATGTGAATTTTAGCCACTTGATTTGAAATTATTTGAAGAACATTTTCCCATTTTCTTTCTTTCAAAAATTAAAAGTGATATGCGTAGGCGTGTAGAATACACTCTCAGTCCGAGAGTAGAAGACCAACGACCCCACATAATAATAAACGAAGTTAGCTAATATTTACATTAACTAAATTCGGCAGTTTGGACGTCCTCCGCGTACTCGTCATACTAATGAATAAAATATATTAAGGGTAATTATTTTTACTTTTTATGCATTTTATTTAAATTAATAATAGCCGTACGTAACACAACGAAAATTCCTTTTCAATTTTGAAACACATTTTTGAAATATAAATTTCATTTTCTGGAAATTTCTAAGTTTGATATAAAATACCCTTAAAAAAATGATGAAGAATGATGAATGACTGGATGTGCTTTCAAACACTTTTAGATTGGAGCATGAGAGGAACCATCGTGGTCTCTCTTCTTAAAGCGCTTCGGGTATGCATTAAAGCAGCCATTGCCTAAAAGTGCTTGAAGTTCTAATATCAAACAATTAGCCGTTATCTTTGATTAATAACCTTATTAAGGAAAGAATCAATGAAATTTATAATAGTTCTAGAAATAAAAGAAAGGAAAAAACGTTAGAAAATCATTAAAAAATGATAAAAAGCTTAAACTTTCTTACATGTAAGGACTCTCCAAAAGAATTAGAATGACTCGACCGATTTTAATCAACAAAATATATGTTTTAAAGATCACTCTGGCTAATTAAAAAAAAAAATTGATAAATTTCTCGAACAAAACATAAGCATAAAAAATTTTTTGAAAATTTTGAAAATTTTCTTTCTTATGTTGTTTTAAAGATACCACTTTTATTTTTCCAGGAAAACATCCTTGCACTGTATGCTACAACTCAGAGTTTTTATGATTTCTTTTGTGTGATGGAACATAGTTAAAAAAAATAAATGTACGTAACGGTGCCGTCAGCTGCCGAGGTTCAAGGTGGATGAATGGGACTCTTTTTTTTAAAGGACGTCTGCACTATGCCTATACACGTGTAGTTTCCAGGTTTTACTACGAGGTGGTTGCAGTACGTGTTTTAACTTCTTATAATCGGGGTGCTTTTGTTACGTCCCGAGCAAAAGGCGAGGGTAGTTTGGATTTTGGATGTAAGGGAGGAGGTTAGCTGATTATATCAGGTTGGTAAGGCCTGATAATTTATTTTTGTTTGTCTATGGGCCCTGAGTTGTTCACAATGATAATAAAATACTGAATATATAGATAAATGAAATAATTTATTATAAATAAATAAGTTGATGCACAAGTTTTCACATAGAATGATACTTAGTTGGTAACTTACTTGTCTACCTCTTATATTAGAGGGCAAAAGAGAGAATTGTCGTTTTTTACTCCTATTATTGCAAGTCAACGGCACAACTTCTTGCAGGATAGTTGGGTTTCGTTTGAGTCTCCGTGAGGTAGCAAAACAACGATAAATTTTGCAGGAGGTATGGTGTAAGGGATGCAAGTCCACCAGCAACTGATGTGATCAATTATCCGCTTACGTATCTTGCTAAGTACACAAGAAATGATTCAAACATGCACTTGTTAACAAGATAGGTTAGTTCGTCCCGATTTCAGAAATGAATCACCATTAACCGACACGACTAAAGGTTTACTATTGGTGGAGACGTTCCGCAAATTGTGAACCACTGCACTGCCTTCAATGACAGGTACATGATGTTTTCCTAGTTTTTATCGCTGAAAAATAAGATAATTGTATTTATTGCTTCACCTTCTAATCCGAATTTCGCCACAGAATCATAATTGCAATTCTTTTGATGTCTTTTTTACCGTTCTTAGCCGTAATAATGCGAGATCATAGAACGGTCAGAGAATGGTCAGAGAGCGGTCAGAGTATTCTATGACCGCTCTCTCAGCCGGGTCCGCAAGGGAGGAGATAAATATACCGATACACCACAAATTAACCAGTCACTTGACGATGCCATAGGGGATATAACACTCAGAGAGAAATCAATAATTGAAAGCTTTGCAGCAAACTCAACCTTGTGTGATAGAACTTTCTGCCCAGATCAATTTGGTGATATTTCAAATAATAAAATTCTCACTACACCTCAAAAAAGATACGAATCATTAGATCCATTTGAAACAAAATCACAACTAAATAGGACTCCAGAATCTTTCAATCAAACAACAATATTTAAAAATCCAAATCTAGAATTTGAACAAGTTCAAGAAACTTTACCAAATAAAATCAATCAAATGATACTTGACGACTCTGCAAACATTGACTCTGCAAAAATTAATTATGCAGAGAAACAACTTGAAATTAATAATGAAGTTTATCCCTCTGAAATGCAAGAAACTATGTTGGTACCAGCAAGAACAATTTCAGATTTTTATGTGAGAATAAAAAAAAGTAAACAAAAACAGGGATTCATTCCACAATTACACCTATGCAATGGGATTTACTTAGGAAATGCAATTGTTTCTAATAAAAACAACAAGGCGTACATGAAAATATTTAATACAAATACACAACCTCGAAAGTTAACCATACCAACTGTTCAGACGAATTTCGTCTTTTCGCTCTGTCTCTCTCTCTCTCTCTCTAGTCTTGCTCTAGAGATGTGAAGAGTATATATTTTCTATTCATCGGATGTGTGAATGTGTTATACGATGTGTAGCCTATGATATGTGATTAGGCGTAACGATTGACTTCGGATATACTCGATTTGTTCCGTAGCGGCTCGAGCCGCCGAGATTTGAAAAGCAAAATATAAGTACCATTTGTTTGAACATTTTAATTTACATAAGTATGGATGAGTTTGTTTTTATATGAGATAGACAAAATTTGTTTTGTTCTCAGTGTGAACTTAAATAGTTCTTAAAAACAGTTTATAAAACTAGATTAGATCAGGAATTTTACCTTTACAGAAGTTATTTTCTGTTAATTTGATTTTTTGGTAATAACAACTTAGTTGATACGTTTTATTCATACTCAATACGAGTCAATTAACGTACATTCATATTATATTTCTTATCCATACCATATAGGTCTATATTCATAATTAAACATTTTATAATAAAAATAATTACCATTTGTTTAAATACCGAAATTTATAAAGTCGTCGTGTGAATAAAACAGTGGACATTCGAAGAAAAAGTCGGAGAAAGATCTTTGAGAGTGTATTATAAACAACTCTTGCCGTATTTATACTTAATATCTGATTACGAAAGAAGTTCGCGCTCGATCTCTGTTTATTTTGAGTGAAGCATAATTATCTTGATAGCTTATTCAAGGGTTTAGCCACTATGGAGCGTATAAAGGTTATAGCTCAAAAGCGTACGACGCTTAAAACTCAAATCACAAACTTATAAAATATAGTCGCACAGAATCAAGTAGATTCATTGAACGTAGTTTTACGTTTCAAAAGAGTAACCGAACTCTTTCATGCTTATGAAGAATTGCATGACGAGCTTGCAATCTTAGACCCGGAGAATGACAAATTAAACGAACTCGATGAAATTCAAAATCGCTATTATGAATTAGCCTCGAAAATTGGAACCTTACAGCGACCAGCATCTTCACAGAGTCGTGATGATTTAATCACGATGCCAGTTACAAACACAGTTGAAAAAATGCGTCCGATTAAGTTACCCGTTGCCGAGTTGCCTAAATTCAACGGAGCATTTGAAAAATGGTTATAATATAAAAATTCGTTTATAACTATTATAGATTCTCGAACCGATATTGACGATTTGCAAAAATTTATTTATCTGAAAAATTCCTTAGAAGACGATGCTGCAGACAAAATTTCAATTTACAATATAAGCGCTGAAATTACAAAAATGCGTGGAATTTGTTATTAGAATCTTATAAGAAGAAGCGTATCCTCATAGGTAAACACCTGGACACGATATTAGATTATCCTGCTATAACAAAGGCGACGCCAGTAAATTTGACAAAACTCGTCACTGATATGCGACAACACGTAAACATGCTTGCGTCTTTCGATGTTCATCCGGATCAACATTTATTGACGCGTATAATCGAACGTGTTTTGCCAGATAATACGCGCTCGAAATGGGAGGAAAATCTTAAATTAGATGAATCACCGAATATTAAAAAACTATACGAATTTATTTCAGAAACATCATTTCGACTTTTGACGATTAAACAAAATTCTTCGTGTTCAAAAACTGATGTTACTACTACAAGACGACGCTTTGATACAGATTTTTCTCAACATGAATTCCACAAGGGCGAATTTGGAGCTCGAGTATTGGTTTCTCTAGCTTCATCTAATTGTCTCGCTTGTAAAACTGGAAAACATCCATTATATAGATGTGCCGAATTTAAAAAATGGCCAGTGAATCATAGATGGACTCTAATAAAAACAAATAACATTTGCAAAAATTGCCTTGATATACATGAAGACAGATGTAAATATCCGCTTTGTAAGGAATGTAAAAAATTCCATAATATATTATTGCATTATTTTAAATCGGATTCATCTCAATCAAACAATGAAAGGCCGAAGTCAGGCGCAAGTGCGTGTGATAAAAAATCCGTTCCGAAATCCGATGCATGACAAAACACTATTGCGCTCAATTCTGTGTCGCGCGCACCTCAATCTCAACTCATGATGAGTGTGACTGTACGTGTAAAAAAGGCGAACGGTGACTTTATACATGGACGAGCTTTATTAGATACATGTGCAACGGCACATTTTATTACTCAAGACTTTGCTCAAAAACTAAACTGACCCATCCAACGGTGTTCTATACCAATAGGTGCGAATGATAATATGACTACTACTTCTAAGGGCTCAATCGAAGTTTTATTTTATTCGATACATAATGAGTTTAATAAAAAATTACTTTTCCTTATCGTACCGAAAATAGCAGAAGCAGTGCCTTGTGAATACTTTCCACGTAATTTGATTAATTTACCATCGAATTTGAAATTGGCCGATCAGCAATTTCATATACCGCGATCAGTTGATTTGCTTATTGGACCAGGCGCGAGGCTTTCCTTGTTATCAATCGGTCAAATAAATTTATCACGAGATAAGGGCGATCTATATTTACAAAAAACTCAACTTGGCTGGGTTGTAGTAGGCGGTGTCGCTTCTTCCGACGGAAAAGGGGTTATATCGTGTAAATTGACTGAATTGACAAAGCAGATGGAGAAATTTTGGTTGCTGGACGACATAACAGCCCCAGCACACTCTGAGATTTGAGAAAATTCAGAATGTGAGAATCATTACTTCACCTTCTTAACACATCGCGTGATGTAACTGGGAGATATGTAGTTCGTTTACCTTTCCGTTCGATGGGTCAAAATCACGAACAAAATCTAGGTAATTCACGATCGATAGCACTTCGACGTTTTTACGCACTTCGGAAAAAACTCAACGCCAATGCAACGTTCAAAGGAGAATACGAAGACGTGTTGAAAGATTGGATAAACTTAGGCCATATGACACGTATAACGCATGAGAGTGAAGGCGGATATTATATGCCTCACCATGCAGTTATAAAGACAACAAGTACTACGACAAAAACACGTGTAGTTTTTGATGCTTCGGCAAAATCAGATACGGGCTTGTCCTTAAACGATATTCTAATGACTGGTCCCACGATTCAAGATAAATTATTTGAACATTTAATCCGATTTCGTATACATAAATATGTGCTTACTGCTGACATTGAGAAAATGTATCAGCAAATTTTAATTCATCCTGATGATAGGAAATTTCAAAGAATTTTTTGGCACCAGTTTTGCATGATTTAAATCAAAAGGCTGTAAATGTTAAATTTCTTACCGATAAGAGTCCGATAGTAAAAACATTAGACATTTTATGGAACGCGCGAGAAGATACATTTTTGTATTCAGTAAAATCGATTCAGTTTTCAGAATTGCAAAAATTGCAAAAATCTTCGATCCTTTGGGTTTGTTAGGACCGGTAATTCTTTTTGCAAAAATAATTATACAAGAATGTTGGAAGGTCAAGATTTCATGGGACGAATCAGTATCGAATGAATTGCATACTTTATGGTCGTCATTTGCGAGGCAACTCGACTTAATAGACAATCTTGTAATATATCGCCATCTATTCTTAAATGATATAAACGAGATTCAAATTCATGGCTTTTGCGACGCTAGCAAGGTCGGTTACGGTGCATGTTTGTATGTAAGGTCTTGCAGCAACCAAAATCAAATACTGGTGCGATTAATGTGCGCTAAGTCACGTGTCGCGCCTATCAAGGAAACAACGATACCTCGCCTCGAACTATGCGGTGCACTGACATTGGTTTAAAAAATCTCCGAGCGTTTTAAAGGTTTTTGAAGCGAATAGAGTCACTGAGATACAAGAAATTTGCAGCGATATTGAGTGGCGGCACGTGACATCAGAAAAGAATCCTGCTGACGCGCTATCACGCGGACAATATCCACGTGAATTTTTGCAAAATGATCATTGGTTTAATGGTCCATTGTGGTTAAACAAGGCAGAATCAACTTGGCCAATTTCCACCGAAATTTGCGTAAGCGAATTGCCTGGTTTACGAAAAAATGTCTGTCTAGTTGCAAAAATAAACCCGGACATTATTTTTAGTAAATTTTCATCTTATACGAAATTAGTTCGAGTTATTGCATATTGTTTACGGTTTTCACGTAAAGATTCAAATCGTGGAGCATTGTCGATCAAAGAAGTACCAGAATCTGAAAGAAGAATTTTAAAATTAATCCAAGGTACGCAATGTTCAAATGAAATTAGTTGTATTCTTAAATCAGCGGGAATAAAGAGCACGAAACTTGCTTCTTTGAGTCCTATCATTGATGAAAATGGGTTGTTACGCGTCGGCGGTAGATTAAAAAATGCAAATATTGATTTTTCGCAAAAACATCCTGTATTATTACCATCACATCATCACGTCACGGATTTAATCATACGCGAAGCGCATGAGAAAAACTATCATTCGGGAATACAATCCACTTTATACGCACTTCGTTACCGCTATTGGCTTCTTGATGGAAAAAATCAAGTGCGGAAAATTATTTGCAATTGCGTTCGATGTTTTCGTTTCAAGGCGTCTCCTATTGATTATAAAATGGCCGATTTGCCAAAATCTAGAGTTCACCAGATCCTAAGAAACTAGAGGCAGTAAAAAATTTTTCGATACCAAAAAACCCTAAAAATATTAAACAATTTTTAGGATTAGCTGGTTATTACCGAAGAGTTATCGATGGATTTTCTGAAATTGCAACACCCTTGAATCAACTTTTGAAGAACGATGTAAAATTTAATTGGTCTGAAAAACAACAAGAAGCATTTGAACATTTAAAAGAAAAATTCTGTGAAGAACCTCTTTTACAAAGACCAGACTTCTCACAACCTTTTATTTTAACAACTGATGCGTCAGGATTTGCTATAGGTGGAATTCTTTCACAAGGTAAAATAGGTAAAGATAAACCTATAGCCTATACTTCTAGATTCTAGGTACCTTTATGATTTCCCTTTGTTTCCTTAAGTATTCCTCACAGGTATGACAGAAAATTTCTTAATAATTAAAATTAAAAAAAATTCCACCTAGTCTTGCGAGACGTTACATTAATTCTAAATCATAGGTTGATAAGGTCGATATAGTAGAGTTCCGTTATCACATACAGTGATACACTCTTCTAATGATCGACATAATCGACTGAAATGATTTAGAAAAATCAGAAAATAGTTCCCGGTTTATCCGTAGCCAAGATTGGCGTTAACAAGTTTCTGTGAGAAAAGTTGTGGAACCTCCGTAGCTCAGATGACAGAGCATTCGACCGGCAATCGAAAGGACCTGGGCTCGATACCAAGCGGAGTGGAAGCGTTCCTTTTTTCACAGAAAATTTCTCAATACATTCATTAATGTTTTTGAAGATACATTGAATTTCTATTTCTGATATAATAACAAAATGTGAAGGATAAATACAACATTCATTTCGGCGTCTCTTTTATAATTTGTATTCTTTGCATTTTACTATTTGATACATTCCAATATCGAACATTTTTTTTGGATATCATATTATCTTAATATTATAATTTTTTTGTTATAAATAATTACATAGTTTTTTTGAAATAGTATGAACTTAACATAAGGTTACACATGATTTTTTGTTATATAACTAAATACATCAATAATTTTTTATTTCATATTCGTAAATTATAAATAAGATGCTGTAATATAAAACGTAATTTTATGATGTCGTAGATTTTTAAGAATTATTTTTATATTTTTTATTACGTAAAGGGTTGCGGCAGTTATGAGCTAAATGTTCTTTCACATGCATTAGTCCATTTTTGTAAAGCTTTTCTACTGCTTTTATCACTTATTGTTAAAAATTTTGTTTCTGTTACTAAGCATTTTTCTAATTTCTCTTCTAAAAATACATATTTCGTGGAAAGTGTTTCCAAGACTTTAGCTGCTGCGTTCTGTTTGGCTACTTTCTTTTGGGACGCAGGTTCCCCAATACAAGCATAGGTTAAATTATCTTTAAAAATTTCGCAAGTCGCTTCAAATGGTGGTAGCTCTTGTTGTAACCCTAGCGATTTTCCAATATATGAGGGTTCGGAGAAATCGTACTCTATGCTTATCTCGTTTAAAACTTGTACAGCAGTACCTTTCGATAGGTCTCTTGTCTGCAAGGCCATTGTTTTGATCTGCAAAAGAATTACCTGTTGAGTTGATGATTAAATTTATTAAAATTCTACAGTTAGTTAGTTTTTTTTTGCTAATAATTTTGTGTTTGTTGGTATATTCGCTTTCCGTGTTTCCTAACTCAAAGAGATATTTCATGCAGAGAAAACAGTGGTCTCCGTGAGGTAGCAAAACAACGATAAATTTTGCAGGAGGTATGGTGTAAGGGATGCAAGTCCACCAGCAACTGATGTGATCAATTATCCGCTTACGTATCTTCTTGAGTACACGAGAAATGAATCAAACATGCACTTGTTAACAAGATAGGTTAGTTCGTCCCGATTTCAGAAATAAATCACTATTAACCGACACGACTAAATACGACGATACACGTAATCCAAAGATTTGGAACTTAATGAGAAACCTCCAGTGGTGAATCTGGGGTATATATATTATTGGATCTTCCAATAGTGACTGCAGTGGGAGTGGATCGCGCAAAATTGAATAAAGTCACGCGCCGTGCAAATTTGTATAAAGCCACGTTTGGCGCAATTCTGTATAAAGTCACGTTCGATCAAAGATCTATGTTTTCTCTCACCACGGTCTATTACTTATTGGTTGATGTTGATCTGCAATTTGGAATTTATATCCCTTCTATTCTCTCTCTTACCTATTCTTATTTCTAATCAACAAGTAAAGCCAGGTATGATTAAGACTACCTGCATCTACCTAGTTGTAGCTTATATTTTATGTGTTACAGTCTATAATTGATTGATTGATTGATTTTCTATAATCAATCAATCAATATTTGTGATAACATGTTTTCTTATTTGTGGCTGGTTTAAGATTAATTAATAAATTATTTTTATCAATATAAGTAATAATTGTATGCTTAAATACTAACAGGGATGGTATATTAATTATTAATTAAAACAGTAATTAGTCAATGTTAGTGGCGCCATGCCAGTAACCTGTAGCCATCTCGTCAGGTCACTAGCGCTGCATCACTATATTATCGACGCGTGGCATGATTCACTGACTAATTACCGCGCGGGTAATTACCATATCGACCGACCGATGCTCTTCTTTATCACTTGTTACCAAGTGTCGAGCCGATTTATCGATGTGAGGTAGCGCATTAGTTTACCTCCGTAGAACAGTTACCCGGTCCAGGTAGTAATTACCATAAGACTAAATTTAAAGAGTATTTAGTACTTATTTCCGCTTGTGTATTACGTATTGCTCATATGCAGGGGCAATAATTAAAATTATAAAATTTAATGTTACCGGGATGTAACAAATGTACCAAAAAAGTTTGTTTTTTGCCAATAGAACATTTTAATTTATTAAATTTTGTCGTTACATTATAGCGGTTAAGGAAGAAGTAGTGGTGTATATGCAATATGGTTTTAAACAACGAATAAAAATAAAGAGGGAAAAATTTTTTTAACGAAAGTTATTAATAGATATTGTTTATATTTAGAAAAAAGAATAATAAAAAATATGTTTTGATTTATTATTTTTATTCGTTGTTATTATAGATAATGGTGGATGCTTCGGAATCGACGTCGTTATACAATGCTTCTTGTTGGTATAAATGAATTACACGTTCGGCACAAGTTACGCATAAATCTGCACTTTGCCGCATGTAAAAAATTTGTGTATTGCAAAGAGAGCAGTCGAGGCTAGATAGTTTTAAGGTACAATATAAGTCTAGTAACTATGTGATCTATTCGGACGGGTAAAGTTACTTCGGTTTCAAAGAAGCTAAGTTCTGCCATCCAACAATCTTCGCAAACAAGTTTTTTTTTTCAAGAACATTCATGTAAAAATTCTTGACCAGGGTTGTGCAGCAGTATTGCGACCATAATTGATGTTCAAAATATGGCTGAACATCCTGCTCGCTTGCTCGAACTTCTGCTTCGATTATTTCGATTTCTTGGGGCAGCATTTTTCTGTTGGGGAAATTTACAATATTTAAGTAATTTGAAATATTTGCAAAATTTACAATTTTTTAGTATTAAGGATTTTATTAAATTTAACAAAATTTTTCATGCGTGATTACATGCGTGGAAGGTAGATACGGATAATCATGCAGGGGTATTTTCTACTAGAACTTCGTTTCTTTGACTAATTTTGAATTTGTTATTTAAATATGTTTCGATACATTCTCTACAATCAGCTGCTCTTTTTCGCGGATTAATTGATAGTTCTTGACAACCGTAACAATTCATATATATGCACAGTTATTTTGAGTTTCCTGATCTAATTTCTCGAAACAGAATTGACAATATCTTTTTGTGGTTTGGTGATTATAATATAAAAACAATGTTGAGGGTTCTAATTCGAAGCAATAACTCTGTAATAAGTGCGCGTATGCTATCGGATAGTCTTGCGGACATACACCGTCTACTGGTCCAAGATGGTTAACAATAGGTTCAATTGGAGTTGGTATCATTTTCTACAAATTGTTAGAATAGATTTATTTTATTAAGGTCTGATAAGGAGACTGAATAATGACTTTTTGAATATATTTTCTAATCATGCAAGGTAAAAGATTTTGCTAAAAGTATTTTACTTTCCGTCAGAAAAACAACTTTTATATTACAGTTTGTTATTTCTTTTGTTAGAAACATTAAAAGCGTGGGTACAAAAACTGTCCTTCTGACGGTATAGGACGTTCATGCACGTGGTTTTGAGGAAGGTAAGGACGGAATGTACCTGTATCTGAAAAATTTTGTGAATTGACTTCAAGTCTATTAAAGAAAAGGATGAAAGATGGAATAAAGAAAAGGTCAAAAGTTAAACGTCAAGTCGGTCAGTAATCCTGAGCTTAAAGGAGTCTTTTGTATAATTTCTATACGTGTTGGAGTTTTGTTTCTTTTTTTAGATATTTTTTGAATTTTCAATAGTATTAATCCTAAAATTGTAATCATAAGTAAAGTGATAATAATTAGTGCTAATGTTAATTTACATGCACTGGAAATAAAAATAGATGGAATGATTTTTTTAATGTTCGCATATTTTGTAAGGATAAAGACATGGTTTTCGAAGATTGATAATGGCATGTCTTCTTTTTGCTGAAGAAGAAGTAATACCTTTTTTAGTAAGTGAGGCTCTTGAATGGAAATATTATATAAAATTGGTGAAATTATAGCAAGAGAAGTGGTTGATTTGCTAACTGGAATTGAATTATCCATTATATTTAAATGGTTTTGGAGATGGTAATATGGAGTTGATGAATCTAGATTGCAACCTGACTTTGTTTGCAAAATTCCTATTCCTTGGAATGTGATTAAGGTCTTAGAGTTTTTTCGACATGATAAGAAAATGTGTCGGGGGAAAATAGTTGAGTATAGCCATCCATGATGAAATTGCAATGGTGTTAGAAAGGGATATTCACTAAAACTGATGAATATTCCACACTTGTATGGTTGAGAATTTAGAAACATTGATGTTTCGCAAATAGGATTGTTATCGATATTAGATATAGATCTGGGTGGATGACAAAATGTTTGGAATCCATTTTGATAACATACATTGAGGAAATTTTCATTTGTTGTAAAGTATGATTGGTTATTTGAAGAAATAGCGAGATAAGAATTTTGAGGTTTTATGTAAATAGAGGAAATTACGTCAGTATTAAAATCGAGATCTATTGGAATTGGATGTGGTTTAAATAATTGAAATTCTTCAGCAGATTGGATTGGTATAGTCATAATAAATATCAAGTACTTATCGAATAAGAAGTATTGTATTTTAGAAATGGAAGGACCATAGAAAAAAGGGATGTTGAAAGGTGTGGGTCTTCTTTGTTGGATTTGAAGTCTAAGAAGGTATCAGGAAGTAGCATAGGGTGCCATAAATTAGTTGCGGCATGGGTAATAGCTACTGTAAGTTGGTCAAGGAGTAAAAGAAAAGATTGAGAAATTTCATGCAGGTCTTTAAGCCAATTTGCTGCTAATATTCGATATAGGTGAATATTTGGATCTTTTTGAGAATTATGCCATTTTTTGTAGGTCATAATGTTGTCAAGTTTTGAAGAAAGATTTGTAACTTTTTGGAAAAATGGATTAGGAAGTAGAAATAAATTTTCTTTGGGCCAGTAAAGGGAGGTTTCATTTCTCATTTTTAATTCTAAAAGTACTTTTTGTATCTGTTGCAAGAATGGATCATTAGTGTTAGAAATATTCGTGATATTACGAGCTTGTCTAGATATAAATGATATTTCTTCAAGAAAATAGTTGATTCGTTGTTCTATAAAATCAAGTTGTGTCTGATGATCGTATAAATTACAATTATTGGCAATATTTGAAAGTATGCAATATTCATATAATTTATGTGAGAAATCTCTTATTTTGTATTTAATCGCGTCTGGCTGAAAGATATCGATATAAGATATAAAATGATATTTTTCAGAAAAAAGACGAACTTTTGAAATTGGTTCAAAATAAATCCCTGAAGAATGAGAAAATTGTGAGTCTATGAAGTATTTTTCTGCTTTGGAGAAAAGGAGTGGAATTAAATTTAAATACACGCTGGATGCTAGTTGATTAACGAAATTCATTAGGCTTCTCGGAAGGCTGAAAAAGAAAAGTAGGATTAATATTGGATAAAATAGGATGTTTACATATGGTTGGATTTAGGTCTAGAAGTTTTTTTGGAGAAAAGGGGAAAAAAGTCTACTAAATGTTCAAGAGTGTCTTGGTGGAACTGGAGGGGGAAATTGGGCTGATTTGTTTACTTTAAAAATGTTTCGTCTACGGCACTCTTTTGTAGCATGCATTTGAGTGTTACAAAATCTACAGGAATTTTCCCATGGTATTAATTTTGGTCTTGGATCGGTTTGAATGCTTTGATTTTTGGTTTTTGCATTTTTTATCATCATTATTATAAAATTTTTCGTCGCAGAAATCGTATGACCTGATTAGTAGTAACAATAATTTTAATGCTGCTCTATTTTCTGCTAATTCGCTAGTAGGGCCGGCTTGTATAACAAAATGTTCATTTATATTAATTTATGCAAGAAAAAATGACTTTGTTTTCGAATTTGGGTCAGGATAGACTGTATATTGCGGTAACGGCAATCCATATTTTATCGTGAAGTTTCTTGAAATTTCTACATGATTTAAAAATCCCATGGAGTCTGTTCTGTATTTCTTTTTTGGGTAACTTGGTATGTGTGTAGGCTCGTCGTAGTAATGCTCCATTGCAGTTGATTTCCTGAATCGATATGGAATGTTCATATTAGAATTTATTGTATTGGTTGGGAGGTCTATATCCGCATTTAAAACATTTTTTAAAGCTTTTCGTCGAGAAAGATGATGCAGTATAATTATTATTTGTTTTCATTTTATATGAATTTGTATTTTTATCACAATTGTTATTTGAAGTAATAGGTTTTGTTATTTGGCTACTCGTTGAAGGTTTTGGATCGTTTATAGATGATTCTTGAATTGTTACATGCAAATGTTCTAGTGAGTTTATCAAACTTAGTTCACATTTCTCGTCTTTATGCGAAAGAGAATTAATAACATTTATGGCAGCAAAATCCTTAGCTGTTCTTATTGAGTTTGCTACTCCTATTTGTTTAATGTTGTTAATGAAACAAATTGCTATGTATGTTGAGTCTTTTGATGAGGTTTTTATTCGTAATACTGTATATGGGATTCTCAGATTTATTTTGAGTGCAAATTTCGTTTAATTTTTTGCAATTTTTACTAATAGAGTTTGGTTGGACGTTTTGATTCTTTTCCTTTGATTCATTAATTAAGGCATTATATAATTTTTGTACTACCTTTTGCTTTACATTTTCATTATCTTTGCCACTATTCATTATTATATAATTTTTATATTGTAAATTAACGTGAAATAGACATTCATTATTATTGGTTTGTTCAATGAGTATCTCATAAATGAGGGGTGGACCTCCTCTTTGTTGAATTATTTTGTTTAGTAAGGTTGTAAAAGGAACATGCGACATTCTGAAGATGTTAGATTTGGATAGAGTAGTGGGTTCTACTAAGTTCTTCTTTTAGTTCAGAGTAAGGATAAAGAGTTGTGTTTGTATTATTGTGATCTTTACCTGTAGTAGTATTTGCGTAATACGATGGACTTTTAGGTGCCTCTTTCGAGCTTTGTGGCGCTGAAGCTGTTAGCAGTTCTTGATGACTCTCAGCAGGAGGTCCAGAAGGTCGATGGGTACCTAAGTGTAATAAGAGGTTAGTGACCGAATCCCAGAAGGCGCCTAGTAGATGGAGAGACCATCCAAATAATCTGTGTAGCGCATATCCATGAATAATGGTATCAGCTATCAATTTAATCCCTCTAATTATTATTATTAATCCAATTAGGCCTGCACTAGTAGTTCCGAAACTTGTAAAAATTGTCCAAAATCTACCACATGCTGATTCAGCAATTTTATCAATTACATCTTCATGAAATAAATTCGTTAATGATATTCCTTGATTAATAGTTGGATGTCCTGTTATTTCTCTAGCTAAGGAATTTAGAATCATTGGTTTTTCTGCTGGAAACATAATATGATCTCGCAGTTTATCAAGATCAGATTGAGAATAAATGCCACTTGTTGCTAAGAATGAAGGATTTGTGTATTTCCAGGTTGCTTTTGTAAGAGGTTTAACTATAGTTGGTGCTATGGATTCGACAGGATTTGGAAGTAATTTGCACCAGGTTTCTCCAAAAAGGTACATTGGTGGAAGGAAAGAATAGCAATTTGTTTGGATACCAGATTTTGTTAATATATGAGATCGTGGAGAAAGGAAAAAGGATTGATTGCCTCTAAATATTGGTAAGATAACATTCTTCAGTTTTGCGATATTTTACTTCAACCGGTATACATTTTACGATATGTACTACTTCTGCAATTACTGACATATATCCTGGGCCTTTCATTAAATGATATGCAAATTCGTCTGGTGATTGGGTTGCTAGGGTTAATGTATTTCTGAAAACTTGCTGTTCAAGTATGCATCGTTGAGTAAGAACATCGTGATAAAGTCTATTTACTTCAGTGCGTATATGTCGTTCCACATATATAAATTTAGAGTTAACGTATGTAAAAATGTCCATATTTTGAACTTCTAAATGTTTATTTTCTAAAAATGAATTTCCAGGTCTAGTTTCAATAATTAATAATTTTGGATGTTCGGTTTGTATTAAAACGTAACTGCAAACTGGTTTTCTTGTTTTTTCAGCTAGTACGATAGTTATATCTTCAGTCGTTAAAGAATAAAAGGTTTCAGAATTGTCTGTCGTGTTGTCATAAGTTTTATTTGCTGGTCCTTCATAAATAATTTCATATTTGTTAAAATTACATACGTCATTAGGTAATGTATCCCAGAATGTTTGTCCATATTCTACGTCTGTACAGAATGTGTCTGAAAGTGTGCATATTATTCCAGATCCTAATTGAATTTTATTTGAATTTAAATGAATAGTAGCGTAATTTTCTTGTAAAGTTATTTTAAATATTGCTTGGACTACGACATTATTCCATGTTCCGTATGGGTCAGAAAATTGTGTACCAGTACAGTCTCCGTTAGGTGTTACAGAACCTAACGTTATGAAATAAAGTTTCGTTTACTTTTAACTTTGATATCTGAAGAGAAGGGGTTACTAAAAATGTTCCTATTGCGTGCATTTGATTACATTGATCTCGTGTAACATCATGTATATATTCACTGTGGCCATTTGCAACTATTGAACTGTGAGAATGCATACCACAATGAGAGATGGCGCGTCGAATTTCTATTTTGCATTGTATTACTTTTGTATTTGAAAATCCAGTTAATTGTAAAAGTTGTATATAAGTTCTTTCAACATGTACTTGAGATCGAGGTAGATCACATTCTCCTACCTCTAGTAAAGGTAATGTCGTAATATTTGATTGATTTGAACCGCAATCGAATCCTATGATGGCATAGACTGTTGTTATATAGTTGAAGTTGCAAGTGAGCAGTGCCAAAAGGAAGCCTCGTAATCCCATCTCTGGAAAGAGGAGGTTCCAATTAGCAGCTTGCTTTGTAATATAAGACTAGAAAAATGTTTTATCATTACATATGTATATTTTTGAAGTTATTGATTTACTTTTTGTATTTTGCGTTCCTAGTTCATTATATCCAGCATGTCGGCTATGACAATGTGATTTGATAGCCGTAAACTGAGAATTAAATTTTCGTATGCGTCCGGTCCTCTTGTTTTGATTGTTGAAAAAATGACTTTTATTATTTCTGGATTGTTTAGGTTTCTGCTCCATGTGGGAATATTACAGTCGTCATGGTTAAAAATTCCAGTTTGAATTAAATATGGCCAGAGAGCTACCATGTCGATAAAACAGGGAACTATTTCAATGAGATCATCTATGCGTTTGCGATGAATTTGTTCCATTGTATCTGGAATAATGTGTTATGTCTGAAATTTAATTTTTATTTTGTTTTATATATATTTTTTATTTTATGTGTAAAATATATCTTTTTATAAAAAAAATTTTTATTTTTTTATTTTTACCATTTATTGACAAAATAAAATTTCTATATCTTTATTTAAACTGATATGTATATATATAAATGTGTATATATATTTTTTTTTATAATTAAAGTAAAGATATTTTGTTTCATTTTTATTAATTTTGTACTTGCACATGTGAGCGTTTTAGTCTATTAATGTGAACTACAGTAGGTTTGCCTTTATAGCTTATTTTTACATTCCCTTTTCCTAACACTTCCAATATTTCATAAGGCCCTGTATAATGGCTGTCAAGTTTTTTAATTTTACCTCCTTTTAATAAAAATACGTAATCTCCTATTTTTACTCCTAAAGGATTTATTTTTTTATCATAATATAATTTCGATTTTTCTTTTGCTGAAATAAGATTCTCTCTTGCTTGTGTTCGCATTTCATGTAGTTGTGTTACGAAATTAATTAAGTAATGGTCATATGTTTGTAATTTTTCTTGTTGTGATAAAGGTTCACTGGAAGGTTCACGAGATAATTTACCAAAAACCAATTCATAGGGTGTGCATTTTGTGCCTTCATGTACACTAGTATTATACGAGAACATTGCTAGTTCAAGCCAATTATCCCATTCTGAATTTTTTGCAACAAATTGTTTGAGATATTCTCCCAAAACGTGATGTGAATGCTCTAATGACCCGTTTGATTGAGGGTGAAAAACTGTGGTACGAAATTGTTTAATTCTAAAACGTTTTGCCAATCTTTTTAATAAGTTACTTAAAAAATCTCTGCCTTGGTCAGTAAGTACTCCCTTTGGCGATCCAAATATACAAATAAATTTTTTCACGAAAGCATCTGCTATCGTACTAGCTTGGTGATTAGGAAGAGGTATTGCTAAAGAATATTTGGTAAAATTGTCTTGTATCGTTAGAATATATAAGTTACCAGATTTTGTCTCAGGTAGTGGACCAACAATGTCCATTAATATTTTTTCAAAAGCAGTAGTGGGTGTGTCAGTGATTACCATAGGATTTTTTGTTTTGACTCTGATTAATTTTTTCAGTTGACATTGTAAACAGCCTTGAATATATTTTTGAATGTCTACTTTCATATTTTCCCAAAAAATTTTTTGGCGAATCCGGCTATAAGTTTTAGTAACGCCTTTATGGCCTCCTAATGCTGAAGAATGAGCTTCTTCAATTAAATGAGTTCGTTGTTCTTTTCTTGGATATTGCGTTATTCCATTACAAACTATAATTTTTGTAGTTGAATTTGAGAAAATTGAGTCGAAAATTGATTTCACTTCTTCCCAAAGTATATGATTAATTCTGGAATTTTTTAATATACTAATAGATCATAATTTAAATTTTTGAGATAATTCATGTAATGAGTGAATTGATAATTTTATATTATTAAAAGTTTCTGATAAATTGTGCTTAGTTACCGGAATCATCAAGTGTCCTCCCCTATAAATAACAGCCTTCCCCTTAAGAATAAATTGGAGAGAGTTCAACAGTCAACTTAGTGAATCGTTTCTTCGGTATGTTCGTCCTCAAGTAAAAACGGGGGATCAATTGGATATCAGTGTCTTCAGTTATTAGAAGGAAGTTCCAGTGGTAAAAACGTTCCAGTGGTACAAAAGTTCCAGTGGTACAAGTTCCAGTGCTACCAGTTCCAATGTTACCAGTTTAGTGGTTCCAGCTTCATAGATTATAATATTATAATATAATAATTTATTGAAATTTTATGAAAAATTAAATAAATTCGATAATTTTTTTTTTATATAAAATTAATATTAAGAGAGATTTTAACGAAATAATTGAGCGAATATTCCTTCTCTTATATTAGTAGTTCATATGATAAGTGATAAGAATATTACAAGTGTGACAAAATATGACAGGTGTGAATAAAGTGTATTCTCGCGTACAAATTAAAAATAAAAATAAATTAAAATATGGAAAAAGAAAAATCAACGAAACTTCCGCCGAATCTAAACCAGGAAGTTCTCAGTTAAGAAATTCTGAGGCAGAATCAACAAGTAATAAAACCACCAAAAATTTATCCCCAATAACCGAAATATTAAACAGCAGTTCAGACCTTGACTCCAAAACAAATCAGAAAATTTCTAATTCTTGCGAAAGTATTGTTCCAACTATCGAAATTTTGGATATATCATCAGATTCAGGATCTGAAACAGAAATTGAGGAACCCAGTTTTGCGCTGAATAAAATTTTTCTACCCAAAATAACAAATATTTGCAGTTTAAGAAAAAATAAGGTTAAATTGATTAAAGAATTTTAAACTTAGAAAAAATTGTTCCGAAATAAGAATACAATAACAAGCCATTTTCTAGAAATAATTAATATGTAAAATACCAATGTCGATTCCGCCACGAGATATCAGTAAAAAGGGCACTGTAACTCGTAGTCAAACAAGGAAAAATCCAAGTTTAGCAAAAGAAGTTGAAGAAAGTTCGCAAGTACCACTTAAACCAAAACGAAAAACTCCAGAAGGAAATTTACAATATTCCGAATCTTCAAGTAATTTAGATCAAACTGATCTTTTAGATATTAGCATAGGAAGTATTCCTGACGCTGAAACTAGTACTTTAAACAAATCAATTATTGACACAAAAAACTCTAAGAGTCCATTTGTTGATTAATTAAAAACTTTTATCAAACGCAATAATAGTATAATTATTGCAGGAGATCAGTACAACGATACACCACAAATTAACCCTTCATTTGACGATACCATAGGGGATATAACACTCAGAGAAAAATCAATAATTGAAAGCATTGCAGCAAACTCAACCTTGTGTGATAGAACTTTATGCCCAGATCAATTTGGTGATATTTCAAATAATAAAATTCTCACCACACCTCAAAAAGGATACGAATCAATAGACCCATTTGAAACAAAATCACAACTGAATAGGACTCCAGAATCTTTCAATCAAACAACAATATTTAAAAATCCAAATCTAGAATTTGAAAAAGTCCAAGAAACTTTACCAAATAAAATCAATCAAATTACACTTGACGATTCTACAAATATTGAACAAGCTCTTAATTCGCTAAAATTTTCACACCCGTTATCGACCTCTAGGAAATCTGATAAAGAAGTTTCAGTAAATAATTCACCAAATAATTCACCGAATAATTTACCAAATAATCTACCAATACAATCCATCGAAATGATGAATTTACCTACAAATCAACAAGTATCTCTACGAGATGCGTTAGAGATTGTCCCATACTTTGATGGCTCAAGTAAAATGCCATTAACCATTTTTATCGAGGCTTGCAAGGAAGCCAAAGGAATGGTTCCAAATGCAGAAGCAAATTTGGTCAAATTACTAAGAAGCAAACTTACAGGTGAAGCCAGAAGATGTATAATAGGAAATTATTATAATAATTTAGAAGATTTTATTTCAAAGCTAAAAACAATTTTTTCACCATCAAAAACCGTATACCAATTACAAGGAGATTTAGGCAGGATATATATGTGGGAAAATGAAAGTGTTCTATCCTACGCAACACGCATACAAGAAATAGCAGCAGAAATCCTCGAATGCCATAAACAAAATAATAATGGTAAAGAAGCTGCTGAATTTGACAGAAATCTAGAAAGATACGTGATCGATTGTTTTCTACGAGGTTTAAAACCAGAATTAGAAATAAGAATAGGAACAGCCGATAAATTTGACGAAATAGTAGAAAGAGCAATACGAGAAGAAAGAAATTTAACAGCCAGAAACGAACTGCGAAGAGGAAATAGACAACATTCACTAGTCCAAGAAGTTGAGAAATCATCATATAATAGTCGAGATTTTGCAAAAACAAATAAAATAAATTTAGCACGGGAAGAGCCAATAAAATGCCAAATCTGTCAGAAAATAGGTCACACAGCAGCAACCTGTTTTCAATTTGTTCAGAAATTAACAAATAAAAATTCACAAAATGATCAGTTTAGAAATAACTTGACTAGACAAAATAATCAATACCAGGGAAATACCAGGTGCAAAGCCTAAATCAACAAGGCAGTAGAAACAACTATTGAGATATAAATAGCTTCCCATCCCACCCTAATTTTTCCCAAGGAAACAGATTTAATCAAAACCCAAACTTCAATCGAAATACCCAGAATATGTATCGCAATTTTAATCAAAATAATCAAAGTCGAAATTTTAATCAAAATCAAAATTTCAATAGAAATTCTAATCAAAATCCGAATTTCAACAGAAATTTCAATAGAAATTTCAACCAAGGACAAAATTTTAACCAAGGTCAAAATTTTAATCAAGTTCAAAATCAAGGTAGGAATTTCAATCAAAACCCCCATTTTAATCAAAGACCAAATTTTAATATGAATTACAATGAAAATAGAAATCAAAATCCAAATTTTAATCAAAACCCAAATCAAGGTCAAAATTTCGAAGTTATTTGTTACTCGTGCAATACATCAGGACATACATCTAGGAATTGTAAAAAACAAATAAATATGAATCAATAATTACAACAACAACAACCACCGCAACAGCAAGAGTTTAATCAACAGGAAAACTTCAATGCCCTTCCCGGAACGGGTCACAGAGGAGGGCTTGAATGAACAATTAAATGCGCCTAATTTCAGTGAAAATAAAACTGAAATAAGACTAGTATTGAAGTAAATTTAGTTAAACCAAGGAATGCAAAATGCATATCTGATTTAGAATATAAGGAAAAAGTAACAGTAACAGATCTAGCATACTATGAAGAAATAAATTATGATAATTTTGAAGAAGATATTGAGGAAAATAATTTCGAAGAAACTGAACAATTTATGAATAAGAATGAATTATTTAAAAATAGAAATAATCAAGGAAATTATGATAAATTAAAATATAAGAATATTGAAGACAAAAATATAACCACTGATAATTCTGGAGGAAACGAACAAATACCGATAAACGATGAGAACTTAATTAAGGATATTAAAAATAAGGAATTTAATAATGATATAAATTATGAAGATTTTGAAAATGTTGGACAATTAAACGAAGAAACTTTATTTAGGAATGTTGATAATAAAAAACGTTATTACGAGTATATTAATGAGGGAAAAATTGATAGGAATAATACTGAAAAATTGTTAAATGAAGAATATTTACTGATAAATGATGAAGACAATGATAAAGACAATGATGAAAAATGTTGTATTAAATTGAATATTAAGGATCATAAAAATAAGAAATTTAATAATGATATAAATTATTATGATTTTAAAAAACGAAAAACTTGTGAAGATTTTGAAAATATTGGAAAATTAAACGAAGAAACTTTATTTAGGAATGTTGGTAATAAAAAACGTTATTATGAGTATATTAATGAGGGAAAAATTGATAGGAATAATACTGAAAAATTATTAAATGATGAATATTTACTGATAAATGATGAAGACAATGATGAAAAATGTTGTATTAAATTGAATATTAAGGATAATAAAAATAAGAAATTTAATAATGATATAAATTATTATGATTTTAAAAAACGAAAAACTTGTGAAGATTTTGAAAATATTGGACAATTAAACGAAGAAACTTTGTTTAAAAATGTTGATAATAAAAAATGTTATTATGAGGATATTGATGAAGAAAAAATTGATAGAAATAATACTGATGAATTATTAAATTGTCACGTCCCGCGACGTAGTTGAATGTATATAATACACACAGGCTGGATTGAGTTAAGAAATCTATGAGAAAATATATAAAGAGGAATAGGGAGTAGGGGAAGTAGGGAGCAGTATAGGGCCCCTTCTCCTCTAAGATGATATGACTACGTCACGATTTTCGCTGACCGTCAATTTGTATGAAAAAATATAAAAGAGGCCCACACCAAGATGCAAGCAGTCAGTAAATTCTTCGTCTAGTTCGACACTTAAATTTTCCTTCGGATTTATAACCGGTCTCGCGACAATAGTCCAGTGCGGCATTTCAATTTAACTTCGAAAATCTCTGAGTTTGAGATTAATAAAATTCGACCGGGACAATTTAAAATCAAAGTTCGGGAGTCGTAAAAGTCATCGTAGACTTGAACAGATCTTTGTAAAGATCTTCGAACAGTGTGATAAATTTGGATTACCGCCCTTTACGGAATATACCTGTGCGGCCTCTAACTCCGTCTCTCTCACACACTTGGACTACACCTGTGGGGATCCAGTACTTACAACTCACCGCCGTGTGGATTAAACCTCAACACAACTTACGAATCATAAAGGTACCGAACCTCTCTCTCTCTATCTTTATTCTTTGTCTCTTTCTCACCTACGTACCAACCAGCCTGTGCCTACATTATATAAGAATTGTCTTAACGAATGTATATCCGGAAATTTTAACCAGTAAAATAAATTCAATTTGTATTATTTTCATAATCATTGTGTCTTTCATTGACTTATCCTCATCCCTAAGCGAGGATCATTCGATCCTAATTTAAAACGAGGAATCTTCGATCAAAGTAAGTATTTACGTATTTGTGACGTAACATACTTCCTTCTTTCTGGTGCATCGGCCCGGGAAACACAAGTCAATTGAAAATTAACGCATTGATTATTTCTAGTGAATAAATAAATGGTTATCAAATGTTATTTCAACTTGTAACTTGAAATTTCAATAAAATAGATTTGTTAGATCACAAAGGGATTTGACCTTGAGGCTAACCTTAATGATTTAATAATCAAATCATTTCTTTGAAATTTTATAATTTATATAAATTGTATAAAATAAAATAAGTTTGAAAAATCACGCAGGGATCTGACCTTGAGGCTAACCTAAGTGATTAAGTAACTTATCTTATTTAAAAAATTATTCTAATTTGTTAACTAAGTTTTGATTCAAGTTAAAACAAACATAAAAAAAACAGCACACGAGAGTATAAGTCCCTTTTGGGTACGTTGAACGGTCACCATTGATTACGATCATTGGGTAGGGCAAAGTTCGAAGTGCTTGTGATTGTATTGTTTATAACTTTAATTTTAACTCTGTTAAGGAACAGAATATTTTTATTTGCAAAGATTGTCCAAGGATCTGAGCTTGAGCCTAACTTGTCCAGTCTAGAAAAAAAAATAAATTGTGCATAACTCGAATCTTATCTGATCCTTGTTATAAACAATTTTATTTATTTAAAAACAATTTATAATTCAATAAATTAATAAAATAGATCATTATAATTTACAGGACACACGTGGTTGGTACAAAATATATATATATATATTGTTATAATTTTAAGAAATGTATTATTTAACATTATAATTTTACGAAAATTGAGCGATTATTTATTTATTTGAATATTTTATAGAATTATATTTTTATTTTATTATCTTATTTCCTAATAAAAGAATAAAAATATTAATTATTGTTATAAACAAATATAAATAATTAAATTATATTTTGAAATTATTATTATAATTTTTTTTTTTGAATTTTAATAAATTAAAATTATATTTTTACTAATTTCACTTTATTTACAAACAAAATTTTACATGTAGTTTTTTAAATTGTTATAAGCAATCGATAATTAACAATAAATAATCTAAAATAACGCTCAATAAAAAGAAACTGTAAATTTATAATGACTCAATGTCAAATTCAAATACCCCTGTAGAATCCGCCCAAAAAGTTATTACGCGTAGTAAAGCAAAACAAGACAATCAACTCGCAAAAATTGTCGATCAGAATCAAATAGATTCCTTGAAACTAAAAAGATCAGGTAAAATCAAAGAAAATTTAGTCGATTATAATAAATACAAGGATATTTCAAACACTTTTTCTGCTGAACAAGAATTAGATAACACTCTTCAGCTAGACGATTCACGTTTCGTCAAGACTCTAATTAATGATCAAAGCATATCAAGTGAAAATTCTAGTAAAACTAGCGGATTTCATTCAAGTTTCTGTCCAGATTTGAGCATTGTGACAGGATTTAGTAATCAAGATCAAACTTTAACGAACGAGTTATCTTATTTTGACGGATCTAATTTGCTAAGCTCAACGGTAATAACAATAGAAAATAGAACTTTGAAAGAAAAATTGAAAACCTCATTGGCACGCGACTCTCTAATTAGTAACAACGATAGCGACGACGACAAAAGCGATACAGAAGTCATAAATCAGGATAATCCCGTAATAGTAAGCAACGAAGAGATGGCCGTAGCCATACCTAACAGCCAGCAGGTATCTTTACGCGACGCGCTAGAGGTGGTCCCTTTGTTCGACGGAAGTAACCTCCCATTGTCCCATTTTATTGAGGGTTGCATAGAAGCAAAGGCAATGCTGCCGACACCTGCTGCCCAAGAAAATCTTGCACGTCTATTGAGAGGTAAATTGTCTGGTGAGGCACGAAAATGTATTTTTGGGTCAACGTATGCAACAATAGAGGACTTAATAGAAAAATTGAAAAGAGTATATGCCCCTGCGAAAAGCGTATATCAATTGCAGGGAGAATTAGGTAATACATTTATGTGGGAAAGAGAAAATGTCCTTTCCTATGCTGCTAGAATTAAAGAAATTGCTGATAGAATAGAAGATGCTCACAGACTTAATAATGACGGTCAGGTAGATAATGCTTTTAAACAAAATTTAGAAAGAGATGTAATTCAATGTTTTATACGCGGTTTGCGTCCTGAGTTAGAAATTCGTGTGGAAGAAAAGGACACATTTAAGGAAGTAATTAATGATACAATAGACATAGAACGAAGATTGGCTGCAAGTTCTGCACTGCGAAGAAATAAAAGTACTGATTATTTAAAAACCGAAGAATCAACTAATAATAATAAAAATAATAAAACCACCCGATTCAACGTAGCACTTGAAAATAAAACTATTTGTTTAATTTGTAAAAAACCAGGTCACACAACTGAACAATGTTTTCATTTGAGTAAAGCTCAAGATGCAGTTCTTAACAATAAACAAAAAAAATGTTTGCATCCTAACCAACAAGGATATAGTAATTTCAATGGCCAAAAAAGTAATAATAATAATAATTTTGCAAAAAACAATTACAATAATTTTCCAAATAACAATTTTTTAAGAAATAAAAATTATAATTTTAATAATAACAACAATCATTTTTTACAAAATAGAAATAATAATTATAAAAACAATAATAATAATTTTTTACAACAAAGATACAACAATAATAATAATTTTCCTAGAAATTTTTACAATAATAACAATAATGTTAATAATACTAATAGACAATTGAATCCAGGACAGTATAAAAACTTTAACTCAGGACAGTTTCAAAATCGAAATAAACCATATGAAAATAGATTTTTACAAAATAATAACACTCAACAAAATTCAAATTATACTGAAATAATTTGCAATTACTGTAAACAACCCGGTCATTTAGTACGAGACTGCAAGATACGACCAAATAACCAATCACAAACAGCTAATCAGGAAAACTCCAAAGCTCTCCCCAGCACGGGTGCACTGAGGAAAGCATAAATCGAGAACCATTGGCATCCACTTCTAACGATCATACAACAACAACGATAAATATTTCAAAGTCCACTTCAATTCCATCAATTATAATATCAACGGAAGGTCTAAAAAATCCAACACACATGATGATTGATACTGGTGCTGCTCGAAATTTAATTAAACAAAAGGTTCTCAACCCTGAAGTACCCATAAATAGCCAAAACGTATTGAAACTTACAGGAATTAATGATTTACCACTTTACACGTTAGGACAGGTAAAAATAAACATTTTTGGTTATCCAACGATATTTAACATTATTCCCAATGAAGTCCCAGTAGAAGAAGATGGAGTATTAGGATCAGAATTTTTTCAAGATAATAGTGTGAATATAAACTATACTTCAAAATGCGTAGAAATTGAGAACCACTGTTACCCTTTTAAATCTACCAATACATTTACTATTCCAGCTCGAACAGTTACAACATTTTATCTTAATATAAAAAATACGGAAAAGAGTGAAGGGTATGTACCTCGATTACATATCCAAGAAGGCGTCTACGTAGGTGACGCAGTTGTAAAAATCACAGAGGAAAAGCTTATTTAAAATTTGCAAACACAAATGAAATCCCAATTACATTATCCGTCCCATTAGTTAATTTAGAAGACTTTGAAGAACAAGAATGTTATAAACAAATTGAAAATTTAATTAATTTCAAACAAACAAATAACGAAGATTTATCTAATAAAATATTAAATAAATTTTTAAAAACTGACAATTCTCTAATTAACTCATGCAAATTTTATAATGTAACAGACGAAGACAGAGTAGAATGTATTAAAAAACTTCTTCGATTAGACCATTTAAATCAAGATGAATATGAGCATGTAGAAAAATTAATTAAAAATAATGCAGACAGATTTCAAATCCCAGGAGAACCACTTGAAGCTACTAATGTATTACAACATTCAATTCCTACTGTAGATGACGCTCCAATTTTTTCAAGACAATATAGATTTCCCCCAGTTCACAAGGAAGAAATTACAAGACAAGTCGATGAATTATTAAAAAATAAAATAATCAAGCCCTCACAATCACCATATAACACTCCAGTGTGGATAGTTCCTAAAAAACCTGATTCCGAAGGAAAAATAAAATGGAGAATGGTTCTTGATTTTCGTAAATTAAATGAAAAAACAATTGGCGATTCGTATCCTCTACCTAATATAAACGATATACTTGATTCTCTAGGGTCAGCAAAATATTTTTCAGTGTTTGATTTAGCTACCGGTTTTCACCATATAAAAATGGACCCAAAAAACTCTCATAAAACCGCATTTTCCACACCTCACGGTCATTACGAATTCGATAGAATGCCTTTCGGTTTAAAAACTGCACCAGCCACATTTCAAAGATTAATGGATTTAACATTAACTGGATTAATCGGAACGGAACTTTTTGTATATCTTGATGACATAGTTATATATGCAAATACTCTAGAAGAGCACGAAATTAAATTCAACAATTTAGCAGAAAGACTTAGAAAAGCAAATCTTCACTTACAACCAGACAAATGCAATGGAATAACGCAATATCCAACAAAAGAACAACGAACTCATTTAATCGAAGAAGCTCATTCTTCAGCATTAGGAGGCCATAAAGGCGTCACAAAAACTTATAGTCGAATTCGCCAAAAATTTTTTTGGGAAAATATGAAAGTAGACATTCAAAAATATATTCAAGGCTGTTTACAATGTCAACTGAAAAAATTAATCAGAGTCAAAACAAAAAATCCTATGGTAATCACAGACACACCCACAACTGCTTTTGAAAAAATATCAATGGACATTGTTGGTCCACTACCTGAAACAAAATCTGGTAACTTATATATTCTAACGATACAAGACAATTTTACCAAATATTCTTTAGCAATACCTCTTCCTAATCACCAAGCTAGTACAATAGCAGATGCTTTTGTGAAAAAATTTATTTGTATATTTGGATCGCCAAAGGGAGTACTTACTGACCAATGCAGAGATTTTTTAAGTAACTTATTAAAAAGATTGGCAAAACGTTTTAGAATTAAACAATTTCGTACCACAGTTTTTCACCCTCAATCAAACGGGTCATTAGAGCGTTCACATCACGTTTTGGGAGAATATCTCAAACAATTTGTTGCAAAAAATTCAGAATGGGATGATTGGCTTGAACTAGCAATGTTCTCGTATAATACTAGTGTACATGAAGGCACAAAATGCACACCCTATGAATTGGTTTTTGGTAAATTAGCTCGTGAACCTTCCAGCGAACCTTTATCACAACAAGAAAAATTACAAACGTATGATGATTATTTAATTAATTTCGTAACTCAACTACACGAAATGCGAACCCAAGCAAGAGAGAATCTTATTTCATCAAAAGAAAAATCGAAAATATATTATGATAAAAAAATAAATCCTTTAGAAGTAAAAATTGGAGACAACGTATTTTTATTAAAAGGAGGAAAAATTAAAAAGCTGGATAATCAATACACAGGACCTCACGAAATTTTAGATGTACTAGGAAAAGGAAATGTAAAAATCAACGTAAAAGGAAAACCGACAGTAGTTCACATCAATCGAATAAAAAGATCGCACATAAATATACAAAATTCATTAACTGAATTTGAATCCAAACCTAAAATAATATAAACTTTGCATACAACCAAAGCGTTTAGAATAACTAAACCAGGAAATGTTTTAAACAAAAGATCTTTTGAAATTTTATTCTAATCTTATTTTTTCTATTTCAGTGATTCGAGAAGCTCACTGTACCTTCAAATACCAATCAAAAAATTTCAATATATTTCGTGTCTTTTTTTTCAGAGTAAATTAAACTTCTCAAACTAGCAAGTATCTATCAAATTAATCAAAAATGTTTAACTTTTCTCTTCTGTTCAGCAAAAACTATTAATCCAATATCATCACAAAGAAATTATATTTCATTAAAATTCTTATCTGTAATTTCTTTGCATTTAGTTTAATCAATTTTATTTTTGTTCACCAACCTTTCAAAAAACAAACTAATAACCTTTTTATAAAGACAAATGCTAGTTTTCATTCGAGTTAACATTATATTTTATCACTTAAAGAAAAATATAGAAATATTTGATTTTTTCTTCTTTTTTGGATGAAAAAAAAAAGACTTTTTCTGACAAGAATAAATAAGCACTTCTTAATCGGTGCCATCATAAATATAATTTCAATTTTGTTTTTTCTTCCATCAAGGGAACTTTTCTTAATTCCCATCCTATTGGAAGAATAGTTTCTACAAATATTGAGTCTGTAAATGTATACTATGCGATGGCGTTACAAAATTGTTAATGTAAAAATTGCTTTTCCAATAGAAATTAATGTGCAACAATAACAAAATGAATAATTACTATTCTTCATATGTTTCATGCATAAATAACTCTATTAATTTTACAAGAAAGATTAGAAAAACAATTAAAAGTACAAGAATTGTAGGAAAATCTATTACCCTGTGATTATGTAAAATTGTTTTTCTTATGATTATTTTATTCATTTAATAATACACCAATGAAATTGAAGTTCATGAAATTAATTTTTAGAAACATGTAAAAGTAATAATAAGCAATAGCTATGCCATGTTTTGAAGAAATCAATTTTAGACTTAACCAAGTTTTTTCTCTTCAATGTACCAAGTTACAACGTCTATTAATTAATATATGTTATCAACGATCTAAATATTATTTTTAATCTGTATTATTAATATTATATATGTCATTTTCTCTTTTTACTAATGTATACATCAACCATCGTAATACTTGTAAATTGCTCTTTACTATTTTATATCTAATCGATGAAATTTTACAATTTTTAATCTTCTTTTCATCAACAATCATCATGTTGTAAGTTTAAATAGTTATTATCAATCAAAGAGAAAATTGTTAAATTACCTAATCACCACTATAACATATGTAATCAATGATTGTAATATTTCCAGACTTGTATCCTCCGTTATTACTATGCATTTATGTAAAACTTGTTATAAATTTTTAATTCGCAACAATAATTGAAAATGTCAATTCCTATAATTATGTATAAACAAAATTTTTATGTTATAAATTGGCAAATTAAATTGAAAATATGTACTTGATTGAGTAAGCATCTTGGATTAAAAATGTATTCTTCTACCGAAGTTTCGATCGCGGATCGTTAACTCCCCGCGCTCGAACTGAGGGGGGAGGTGTCACGTCCCGCGACGTAGTTGAATGTATATAATACACACAGGCTGGATTGAGTTAAGAAATCTATGAGAAAATCAATAAAGGGGAATAGGGAGTAGGGGAAGTAGGGAGCAGTATAGGGCCCCTTCTCCTCTAAGATGATATGACTACGTCACGATTTTCGCTGACCGTCAATTTGTATGAAAAAATATAAAAGAGGCCCACACCAAGAGCAAGCAGTCAGTAAATTCTTCGTCTAGTTCGACACTTAAATTTTCCTTCGGATTTATAACCGGTCTCGCGACAATAGTCCAGTGCGGCATTTCAATTTAACTTCGAAAATCTCTGAGTTTGAGATTAATAAAATTCGACCGGGACAATTTAAAATCAAAGTTCGGGAGTCGTAAAAGTCATCGTAGACTTGAACAGATCTTTGTAAAGATCTTCGAACAGTGTGATAAATTTGGATTACCGCCCTTTACGGAATATACCTGTGCGGCCTCTAACTCCGTCTCTCTCACACACTTGGACTACACCTGTGGGGATCCAGTACTTACAACTCATCGCCGTGTGGATTAAACCTCAACACAACTTACGAATCATAAAGGTACCGAACCTCTCTCTCTCTATCTTTATTCTTTGTCTCTTTCTCACCTACGTACTAACCAGCCTGTGCCTACATTATATAAGAATTGTCTTAACGAATATATATCCGGAAATTTTAACCAGTAAAATAAATTCAATTTGTATTATTTTCATAATCATTGTGTCTTTCATTGACTTATCCTCATCCCTAAGCGAGGATCATTCGATCCTAACTTAAAACGAGGAATCTTCGATCAAAGTAAGTATTTACGTATTTGTCACGTAACAAAATGAAGAATATTTACTGATAAATGATGAAGACAATGATGAAGACAATGATGAAAAATGTTGTATTAAATTAAATATTAAGGATATTAAAAGAGGAACAGTTTATGAAAATAATGAAAAAACTATTGAAGAATTTGACGAAGAAGATATATTTAACATAATTAATAAAAAGATGATTAATGTAATAATGAATAAAATGAAAAATGAGGAAAATGGAAACACTTTTTACAAATTGATCGATGAAGGAAATATTTCGGAAACATTTGTTTCGCAATTTTTGAAATGTGTCATGGATTCAATTCCAATTTTATTAGAAAATAAAAATAAATGCTATGCTATGCAAACAAGAAGTCAGTTAAAGAATTCGAAGAATATAAGTAATAATAATGAAGATAATATCAAAAATAAATTGATAAAAAATGTTGAAGTAACAAATAAAGTAAAAAGGAAACGTGGAAGGCCACGAAAAATTATTCAGGAAATAAAATTACAGGAACATATTAAAAAGAGAGGTAGACACAGAAAATGCATAAATAAATCACCTGAGATTAATAAAAAACGTAAATTTACGGAATCAGAAGACGAATCCGATTCTGATCCAGATTATGACATTAAGCAAAAGCCAAAAGCAAATAAGAAGAAGAAACATTTTAAGGAAAATGAAGATGAAGAATTAAATGAAGGAAGTAATTTTGACACAAATTCGGATTTGTCAAGTGAAGATGAAAAAGAAGAAATCCAGGAAAATTTTCAAAATGTAGAACATGAAAACGAAAACGAACAACCGGATATACTAGAAATAGAAAATTCTAAAAACTCTGATGATTGCGATTTTACAGAAGAAAGGCCACCCCCTGATCAACCTTCAACATCTGTATTGCCTAGAACACAGAAGAATATAATTGAATTCCGCGACTAAATAACAATGAGAATAGATAATTATGCGTATTTTGTAAACAGTAAAGGATAACCTCGCGATGTAGGCTCTAAACTTTTGAAAAAATGTGGATCTAGATCACGATGGAAACTAGACATCGCCAACGCATTGATTTATTACGTGATTTAATCGTTCGTCAAGTTGATATAAAAGCATTATGGCTATATTTATTTATGAAAGGAATACTTCATTTTAACGAATACAATGTACCAAATTGATCTCAAGATACAACAAATCCAAAAATGATGACATAATCTTTTCATAAGTTTCTAACTTACAGGGATTTTAACTTTGATATAAGAATAATTTTCACATCATATTGTAGAGTAAGAAATAAAAAGTAATAGCTACAGGAACTATAGCAATAATAACCGAAAACGAAGCAGCATTCAAGCAAATAAAATTAATACAAGAAAGTTACGACCTCTGCGAAGAAAAATATGAAGATTTGGAAATACAAAAAACTAAATTCCAAAATAAGAGCACTCAATCAGATTTCCGCCCGAAATTGATACCCTTTTGTAAAAAATGTAAAAGCTTCAACCATACCTCATACAATTGTTCAAAGAAAACAACGAAAACTAAAAAGCCAACAATTTTCAGAAAATTTTTAAACCTCTTTGCATAATCAAAATATCACCTATGAATTTATTCTAACAAATCAATTTTCTTTCAGGTAACATACTAATACAATCTATTTTTCTTGTTTTAGGACATAGCCATCCGAGAAGCATTATATATGAAAGATACTTTATTCTTTTCGTAATTAAAGTCCGTAATTAAAGTCTAAAATTTCGCACAATAAGTCAGTTTTCATAATTATCATATAAAAACTATTTTGATCATTTTACGATTCTTTATCTTCAAGCCTTGCACAATTAAAATCTTTGGAGAAGGTAGTCATTTAATGTTTTACATGGATATTTACAAAATACTCAGTTTTTGAAGTACACTAATTGCAATATTCATTAAAAAAAAAAATAAAGTAAAACGCTATTGATGAAGAAATACTCATAATAAACACAAACAAAATGAAAATGACTAATTCTTCTTCTCCTCTTTTTATAATATAATTATTCTTCACGTTTTTGATAAATTTATGAATGCTTTGAATATACATAATTTGCTTGCATTATGAAATTCTCACGTGTACTTTGACAATTATCGATACCGAAAATTTTCCTAAAATTTTCTTAAGATAATATACTCCCTTCTGCTATGGAAGCGAACATGTTCTATATATATATATATAGAAAAATACTTTTTAAATCTTCATTGAATTTAAAGTTTTTCGTTAAAGTAAATCTTATCCATGATATTCTAAAGCAGAAGGTTCTCTAAAATAAAATACAAAGTATCTGTTTCGTAATCTGAATATAAAGAACAAGAAATGTTATTAACCACTTTAGACAAAGTTAAAATGATATACAAAGTAAGCTTGACATACGATTTTGAAGGTTAAAATATGAAGATTATTCAATGTGTATAATTTTTAGTAATATACAAATATTTATGGCTATATGTACTATTGAAAGATAAAAAAAGAGTTCAAGCACAATTCAGCATAAAAGTTACTAGAAATTTTGTATCGAGACTATTTATTCAGCGAACAAACAGAGTCCGAAAATGAATCGAAAAAACCCATAGAAAATGATTTTGAAAAAATTATGCTTTATAAATGGACTGGAACATGTGAAAGATGTTACCAAAGGGGTCATAAACCAGTAAATTGTACTGCTCCGAAGCAAAATAAAAAATTTATCGAATAAATTTCAACTTATGCTCTATAAATAAATTTAAAAAGAATTTTATAACCTAATATATGATATCACGCGATGTGACACATTGCTAAGAAAATATAAAAATTGAATGAATAAAAATAAAATGAGTTTAAACACGTCGATTTTATCCCCATGTTTAAACAAAAGGGGGGAGGTGTCACGTCCCGTAACTATGACGCTTGAAATTCGAAAATGGAGAGTTTTTCTAGTCATATGTTCTGATCAATAATTAACCTACATAAGGGTATATTGGAAGAAATTAATTCAAACATTACCTAAATAAATATTGACTATAGCTTAATATTATATCAGTGTAAGAATGTATTATAAAAGTATTCAATGTTGCATATGAGTATTTATATCACCAAAAAATAATAATAATGAATGATGTGCTAATTATTGTCAAAAATGTATGTAAAAAAAAAAAAAATTCACAGAAAAAATTCAAGCGATAAGTACATACCTTTTAAAAAAAAGGTAAATTTTTAATAAAAATATGTGAATTATTTAATAAAAAGATGTAATAATGTATGTGTTCGTATGCAGATTCACTTATGAAAAACGATAATGAAACAAATTATGAAAAGAATGAAAAAACTTTATGTATGTAATAAATATTTCCCTCTGTTTTCAAAATAAAATGAAAGTTAAAGGTATTATATTCACATATATTAATATATGCATTAACTAGTATATATATATACGTATTTACCGTTTAATAAACAAGAATAAATGTTAAATATGACAAATGGTGTATGTCTAACTACAGAAATTCATTCAAGGATAAAGTTAAATACTTATGTCACTTAATATTATATTCAGAATTTTTTCTCGTATCGTAATTTTCGAATTACATTCAATTATATCAATATGTATGTAGTCAGTGGTTCACGAACAAACTAAATGTTTAATTGAAACATTTCTAGAGTTTACAAAATAATGTGTGTGATTATATAAAGAGGAAAACGAAATAAAACAAAAATCATAAATGAAAAATACTTATGTGTGTAATGGATGTTCTCAAAAACAAAACGAAAAATATATTCAAAAAAAGTAATCATCGTTTTTAAATTATATTCAGCTATAATATGTATGTGTCCATTGCTTTATGCATTTCTGTTGTAATAATTAAAATAAAGTGTGAAAGGAAAATATATAAAAAAAAATAATCATATATGTTTCAAACGTTAAAAAGATTCTAATGGACGTTTTGAATTATATTCATTTTAAAAATATTTGTCGTTTTATATATAGGGGTTTAGTAAAACGCATCAATAGGTCTTCTAACAATTATGTAACAATTATGTAACAATTATATAACAATTATGCAGGATTTATGTACTATTTATGTAACAATTATGTATCAGCATTCGGCATTCTATTAATGAACATTCACTAATTCAAATCATATTGCAAATGATTATTGCTTCTATGGAACTATTATTGCGTGTTGTAATCAAGTTAATGTATTAATGGGAACACGATTATTAACCGATTAAATAATTATATGTATCATGAACAGTAACAATGATAATTGAAATGTATCACAATTCTGTAAGAAAAACAAACCTCAATATCTGCGAAAGTTTGTACATGGTAATTTCATCCCCATGTCCAAACTAAAGGGGGGAGGTGTCACGTCCTGTGACCATTAACATTTATTTATTAATAATATCATAATTTTATTCGCAATAAAACATGTATAAACGATATGTTTTGGAAGGTATTAATGATACGAAATAAAATGTAGAGTACTATGATTGTAATAGGGAGAGAGAGATAGTAAGTTTATAAATAGACAACGGTTATGAATGAATCGTCGAAACCCTTACAAAGGTGTGAACGAGGAAACCCCACCGGAATGCGCTGAGTAAACAAGAATATCGACCGGGGGAGCAAGACAGGGAAATTAAAAGTCTAGTTGCTTTGAAAAGAAGGAACGTCGGGGAAACCAGAGGAGAAAAACTATTTGAATATATTCTTCCCCTTTTTCTTCTTCAATATGCGAAAAAGCCAAGCAGATCAGCCACGTGCGAAGGTCGAGAAAGGGTCAACCAGAGGTTGGTAAAAATATCCAGGGCAAACCAACTATCGATTGAAAAATGGCGACGAGGATCACAATCGACCGAAAATTGCCCATAAAAGCAAGTGCGAATCCACAAAAAATCAGTTGCCGTCGGAAAATCTTAAGCTTCGGAACTCACCCTTGAAAAGTCAGCCTTCTTCAGTTCTTCAGTTCAGTTCTTCAGTTGTCGTCGAGTTGCCGTCGGGAAATCTTAAGCTTCGGAACTCACCCTTGAAAAGTCAGTCTTCTTCAGTTCATCGTGAGTTTTCTTCAGTTCTCGTCGGGTTAAGATCGGAATCGGAATCATCAAGTGTCCTCCCCAATAAATATCAGTCTTCCCCTTAAGAATAAATTGGAGAGAGTTCAACAGTCAACTTAGTGAATCGTTTCTTCGGTATGTTCGTCCTCAAGTAAAAACGGGGGATCAATTGGATATTAGTGTCTTCAGTTATTAGAAGGAAGTTCTAGTGGTACAAAAGTTCCAGTGGTACAAAAGTTCCAGTGGTACAAGTTCCAGTGTTACCAGTTCCAGTGTTACCAGTTTAGTGGTTCCAGTTTCATAGATCCAGGTGGAATAAAATAAATTAAAGTAGTAAGTCCCCATTTTAAGTTAAAAAGAAATATTCTCTCTCTCTCTCTCTGGACCCCTGTAGGACCCCTGGAGTTCCCCAGCGAGTAATGACTACGTCCAGAAACGAGTCCATGATTTTTTTCGCGTTGGCCGCTCTCAGGGGTTCAACCTCGATCCACTTTGTGAATAGGTCCTCCTGAAAGAGCACAATGTATTCAAATCCTCGTTTACTTCGAGGGAACGGACCCATGATTTCAGTGGCTACGACTGACCAGGGTTCCTGGACTATTCGCTGAGTCATGATACTCCTCGATTGGGCTTGCTCAGGTTTATTCAATTGACACGCCACACACTTACGAACGAATGCGGCGATGTCCTTATACATCCCCGGCCAGTAATACTGGATCGCGGCCCGATGATACGTCTTATCTATGCCTAAGTGGCCGGCCTCTTGGACTTCATGCGATTCGATTAATATTTGCGCGCGGTGATTTTTCGGAACCACCAATTTCCAAGCGTTTAAGTCGTCCATTAAATCCTCTAACAAGGGATTGGATCTGTACTTGTACAGTCTGTCGTCTACGACTTTCCAGCCGTGGAACTTATTTGGCGAGTTGGTCACATCTTCGCGCCTCCGCGAGTACCACTCGTCTTCAATTGGCTCGAGTACAGACAGTTTCTCGACTCTCTCTCATTCTCGAACATGCGGGACAATGCATCCGGGACGTGGTGCATAGCTACCTTACGATGAACTATATCAAAGTCATATTCTAGGAGGTCTAGAGCCCATCGAGCCAATCGACCTGTCGGATTGCGCAAATTATGCAACCACTTCAGGCTGCTGTGATCCGTTATTACTGTGAAGTGGTACCCTTCCAGATAGTACCGAAACTTCCGGATCGCCCATACGACGGCCAAGCACTCCTTTTCCGTTGTTGAGTAGTTCCGCTCAGCCTCAGATAGTACCCGACTCGCATATGCAATTATGCGTTCCTGACCGTCCTGTGTCTGGGTGACTACAACCCCTAACCCCGATGAACCGACGCAATTGTCTAAGGTTTCGAGGGCGTGGATATTCCAAAATTGGCCTAACCTTATCGTCATCGACCACGAGGCCATCCTGGTTAATTTTAAACCCGAAGTACTTAACTTCCGGACGGCAGAAATGGCTTAATCAGCTCTTGGTCTATTAGCTGTTCGGCGATCTTAACGAATTCATCGCACACCTTAGGCGACATTCGATGATTCTTTTGCTTGATCGGCGGGTGCCCCTGAGTGTCGATGACATGCTCTACCAGCTTCATGGCTGGCAACTTATCCGGTTGGGGCGGAATAACCCAACCGAGGAAAGCTTCAAGTTGGTCTCTTTCGGTTTCAGAGAGCAACGCGATACCCCTACAGGTATCGGGGTCGTCCTTGAATTTGGAGTCGAAGGCAATCTTAATGATTGGTTTCTCCGATAACCATAGTTGCCCGACCTTGCCATCGATGACCAGACCAAACTGTGTTACAAAGTCCGTGCCCAATATGCACGAATCGTTCAACCCAGGCAGTATCCGGACCGTCATTAAATGAGTGACACCATTAAAGGTGACCGGCAAGAGGGCGGTGCCCAATACGGGTTCAATATTTCCGTTGGCCATCAGCACGATACTTGATCGACTTCGATCGACCCTACATTCTCCCGACGCGATAAGGGGAACGTTTAATGAACCCAAGAAGGTCTTTGTTGACCCGGTATTCGACTCCGGTGGCCTACCGACATTTGAGCTCCGCTCGTCTACTTCGAGAGGGCTCAGAACACTGTAGGAATCACGCATTACACGCATTACCGGCCGGAGTGTCATCAAGTGTGGCCAATTTAGGGCCAATAAACGCGTTTGAGTCAGTTGAACTCTCAGGGCATAGGCGGTCAGCGTGTCCGCTGCCCTGAGTCAAATGAAGCTGAGTTAGTTTGTAATTCAGAACCGGGCTACCTCCCGAGTCCTGTGATGAGTTGAGGTTCGATTTATTAGAATTTTCAAAGACCAATGAAGGTTTTGAACCGTGAGTCGAGTCCAAGTTGAAAGGTTTAGTCGTAATTGATTTTAGGGTCTGCCGGGGAACAAAAGGAAGAGCATTGACCCTGAGCTTGCTCTCCTCTACTCGTTTCCCTGGCAATAATCGGAGTCGCATGTCCGCTTAATACGATCATGCTTACCGCATATGTGGCAGAACCTCACCCAGGGGGTCGGACATTGTCTCCACTCGTGGTCCTTCTTCCCACAATTGAAGCAAGGTGGTTTCGCTTTTGGGGTGCGCTCTATAACTGGAGTGCGGCCTCCCTGATACGTATTTTTATTTTGACCCGTTCGATTATTTCCGCGCGGATTGCCTTCATTGGTTCTCTCGGGGCGCAGCTTCAAGTCGTCCAATTTTTTAATTATCTCCGATACCGACTGAAATAGACGACTAACGGTTGGGTCGATTTCCCGATTAGGCTTCTCTTTATTTTGAATGAACGGCCTAGTCCTGTTTTTCCCTGAATAGTCAAACTCCGGGAAGAACGATTCTTCCGGCCGCGGGGGGACTCTTTCGACCTTAAGAGTTTCGAGCATCCTCTCAACGTCTGTTGCCAGCATAGTTAGCTGGTCATAATTCCTAAATTCGTGCCTCCGAATGGCACGCTTCAGTTCGGGTCTCATTTTCATATAGGCCCTGTCCATTTGTTCTATCAAGGACACTGGGCGCTCGAATTTCTGATACAAACCTTGGAGACAGGTCAAGTAGTCGGCAGTCAATTCGTCCTCGCCTTGAACTCTACCAGCCACTTGCTCATCTAGTCTCCATTGATAATTTATGTCTCCGAACCTCGCACGGAATGCTGCCCTGAAGTGAGCCCAGGTTGGCCATGAGCTTTTGTTCTGTCTGAACCACTACAGAGCGAGGCATTCTAACAAAAACGGTAAAGCTATCATAAGCTCTTCCTCACTGAGGAAAGATACCGCGCGACCTTCTTCTAGGCGTGCGAGGAAATTGTCGACGCTTGTTCTTCTATCAGCCGAATAAGTGTTGTCCCAATTTTTTACTACTGCGTCGAGTGTCCGATTGAATCTGCCCGAGCCAGATAGGGATCTTCGTTCTATTTCCGTACCAGCATCGATATTGGCCTGGCTAAACGAAGAACTAGGGTTCCATGCCACTTTACGCTCCCTCAATGGCGACAAGTGAACCACTCGCTCGTAGCGAGCATGGACCGCACTTCCTGTGGCGTCGAACGGTGAGGGCGGCTCTATATCGCCGGACGCCAAAATCTTACCCGAGGGTGCCACGCTTCCTATATTTGGATGCATCAAGTGGCCTAGCGAGTGCTCACTTAGTCGGGAATGATCTATGACGCGTGGGGGTGGATCTATGCCCAGATCTCTCCTAATATGAGTATGGCAATTCGCCTCATCTAGGGTAGGTCGGTTAGCTACTCCATCTAAATGAGGGTCGGAAGTGAATTCAGGACTCCCAACTGCCGATTTCGCAGGTTGGTGGCACCACTCATCAGTGCCATCCGGATTACCTGATGTCAGGTGTGAATCGCGGTGTGCGCTTATGGGCTGTTCCGAGTCCCGCTCTTGTCTTGTAGCGACTGGAGATAACCCGGCCTCGTTAATTCTTGATAATATGAGCTCGCCCATTTTATGAATCGCGTCATACAATTCGGTCTTTATTTGTTCGGTCTCGCGCTTTACCGAATCAAGCAACTCCGTTCTTGTCACCACATCCGGAGGCTGGGGAATGGAACCTACTGTTTCCGAAATCGACGTGTTGTTCTTCACCGGAGACTGGTTCATAAACAACGTCTGGAATTGCGCCGGCGTATTCTGAAGAGCCGAAAGCACCTTCAAGCGAAACGTTTCCGATTGGTAGATTTTATTATTAACGTTTTCCGGATCGAGATCCGGAAGTCTACCCGCACTCGAGACCGATATGTTGTCCGAACGGACCGACTCATTATCTCTCTCCGATCCGCGTTTATGGCCTCTGTTACTTATTTGCGTCTCAGGGTAATCTTCCGGGGCCCATCTCACGTTTGGTACACCCATATTTCTTCGAAATGCCCGAATGGCACGATCTAACATGATCTCATAACTTCCTAGTGGACTGTGTCCATTTCTTTCTAGGAGTTCACGTAACTCATCCTCCGAGTATTCCAACATATGCGGAGGAACTTCATATTTAGGGTCCGTCATTTTAATTAATATATCCGAACGAGCTATTATATTGTGAAAGGAAATTAAAATTGCTAGAAGCGGTCACGCCCTGCAACTACAACGCGTGAAACCTGTCAGCTAAATGAAGTGGATCAGTTCAGGAATGGCGAATCGTCAAAGCCAATCCGGTATACTTGCAACCCTATCTATTGCTATCTAATTGTATCACGTACCCGAAATTATGCTCTTCGGAGTGCATATATACTGGCCTTTGACTTCAATTAACTAAAAGAGAGAATTTGGGGATGCCAGGATTGCGCCAGTTTTCAGCGCAAGCGTATCTAGGCTTGCCAGAATAGAGCCAGGTTTGAGCCAGGATGTGTCCGGTTCATTTCCAGGCTTGCCAAGTTTGAGCCAGGATCGCCAAAATTGAGTTCAGGTTGGCGTCACATACAAGCCAACTCTCTAAAGCCGAGCCGGATGCGATGTCACTCCTTGTTCGAGATTCTATTCTGGAATCGAACTTTAATAAGCAAAAATCTATTGATATTCGTTGGAGACCTCTTCCAAATTATTCAAAATTCTACAAATAGCGCTCCTATTTTGAACCAGAGCAGGCGAAACTTCAAAGCCTAACCTGATAATTGAGCGATGAGTGACTTCGCATTCGTTTGGCGTATAAAACTTGAATGACACCTGCACTAGGCAGGTATTATGGAATACCTGTTCATTTAAACAATGTACCAAAAAAAAAAAAATACACATGAATTACAGAAGCATAAAAATTGTTAGTCAGCCAATCATTATAGCTAAACAATTATAATTATTATTAAATAAGTTGGTTCACGACTGGCGAATCTTCAAAACCAGTCCTGACCCCATAGAGCCTGACGTGACAATTGTTAACGAAATAGAACAACTCTTCCATTTACTACCACTGTATTGAAATTAGTTTAAAATAATTTTTAATTTATAAAGAAAAAAAAATTAATTAATAAATTTGTAAACAAAAATTAGAGGTTATGGACCATCCCAGTTTATTTGTGGTCTATATCTCGTCTCATCTCAGTAGACCCCAGTTCCAAGAATTTTGGTCCATTTATCTTAAAGTCTATTGTTTTATGATAAATCTTTAATCAGCACCATATTCAAACTGGCTGATTTAATTTGCAGCTTCCCTACCGGATGCTGGTTCGAGTCAAAATTCCTGAAGGTCAAGCCAACTCTTAAATAAATCCGAAAATTTTATAATTTCTAATTTTTATTTATTCCAACCAAATGTCACGTCAGTTTCCAGTTCTAAGAGCAATCAATCAGAATTGTTACGTCTACTAAAAAAAAATATTTTTCTAGAAGCGGGGTTCCATCATGCCGACCCGCCCCTGAGATTCCGAGTTCGAACGTGTCCGTGATCCGCCACGCTATGACGCTACTCAAGCCCTACTGTTGGGCGCCATTTTATAACCTGAATTTTACATTTTCCTGATGGATCAAGGACGTTAGCTTAGGTTAGGCTGTTCTTTCTTGAATAAAAATGAATTATCGTTCGAATCACTACTCAAATTTTAACGGTTTATTAATTACGACTATCTGTACAAAATTCGGAGTAATTTACTTGACCCCGGGCAACCTAACCTGATCACAAAACCATTTCCGGAAATTAACGTTAAATTTGACTAATATAAATTCGTTGAGCGCCAGCTTATTTGTTCTAAAATAACCAAAATTAATAGTTTAATGCAACTAGGAATTTACCGGCCCACTCATACGGGTCACCCTGTACATTCGCAAGCGGAGCTACAGGGACCCCTGAAATACCGCGGAGAGCGCGGGGTAAGGAGTAGCGTCACTATCCGCGATCACGGACACTTGAGAGTTCTACAATAAAATTTATGAGCTGGGCGCAAGAAAACGTGCCCTTAAAGCGACCTCATGAGTTCGAATTGACCATACTGTACGCGCGTACACTGAATTTAGATTTAATTATTCAATTGACGAGGCTGACCCATAGTCTGCCGCCTCGGAATCTTAGTGGCGAGGTGTTTCGTTGCACACCAACCAAAATTCTACTAATCACGTCACTCGTATAATTTGAATATAAAGCACAATATGTAGTGAAAGAAGTCAAAGGCTACCTGTTATCCTGCGGCGTCCTCACCAGCAACCTCGGCTCGCCATCTTTTAGCTGCTTATTAACAAAGTAAAAGGTCCTTTAAAATGTTTTATTTCGCCTTGGCACACTTGTCACTACAAACGCCGAGCAGAGAGTGATTAACTATGGCGAGATCCGCTGGCGTGCTCGCGAAACCGGAAGACGGTGGCGCTTACAAAGCTTACCGACATTACCGATATTTACGATTAGTTCATATTCGCGAGCAACAGATGGCGAAGGTACGCCGATCTTTAGCGCCGCTACGTGGCGATTACCGGAATTAACCTCGTCGCTCAGGTTAGTTTGTTGACAACCTGTCAACAAAGCGACAACGAACTCCTCTCCTTGGTGTTCTTGAGCAGTCGGGACTCATATCCGCCTGACGCACCAAGGATCCTCTTCCAGTTGTGCTGAAGTGTCGTGGTGCCGTGTCCAGTTGTTTCTTTCATCGCTCGTGGTGAAACTTCGGCCGTGACGCGAGTATTGATCGCCATCGACCGGGCGGTGATCTCGTGGTGCTCGCGTGTTGGTGTGAAATTAAAACATAAAAATAATATTGATTAAAATCCAGTGTGGTGCGTGGTTGAAACCCTTAGTCTGGCAAATAGGGATAGGTTCCCCGGGAGTCTAACCTCTCCCCTCAGGTAACCTTATTTCTAATTCATATATAAGAAGGAAAAAGAGCATAAATGTAAGTCAAAGTCAGGAGCCTGCCGAGCACATTACGCTCGACCCCTGACTTTCGACTGTCGCAGACAGCCTCGGGCATGATTCTCTGCTCGAGGTTTCCACAAATTAAAGATTTTTAAAACAATCATTGTGCGTGGCAAAATACCGCGTCACAATATATATAAAGGGTTTCCCAATAAGGGTGATATGTTTTGAAATTGAAAAAAAACACTGAATATTCATTCGGAATTGATCGAAATCTTTTTTATTATATTGGATATTCTATGCCATTTATGATGTAAACAATATATCGGCCAAATGTCCCCCGAGACTTGAGCCAAAAATGCGCCTCATCAGAAAAGATGATTTTTTTATGAAAATTGGGATCATTTTCAATTGATTCCAGAGCCCAATCCGCGAACTCCCGACGCAAACGATGGTCATTAGGCTTCAGTTCTTGGGCCAGAATCATCTTATAGGGATGCAGGCCAAGATCCAATCGCAAAATACGCCAGGTAGTCATCCTGGACAGGCCCAATTCCTGAGATCGGCGTGGCACGGACAATTCACGGTTTTCCTCGATACTGGCCTGTACGGCGGCTATATTCTGTGTAGAACGTGCGGTACGCATACGATTTTTAGGCTTAGTATCCAATAGAGTAAATTCACTCTCCAACTTATCGATTATTCGACGAATTGAGAGCGCGGATGGAGCAGAATGACGACCATATTTTGCACGATATGCTCTTTGAACACCGACAAAACTTCTCGAATTTTGATAAAATAATTGGACAATTTCCAAACGTTGTGGAAGCGTGAAACTACTCATGATTAAATGGCAAAGCTTACTGATGACAACTGACAGCAGACGTCAAAAATTTCAGTTCAAATGAGCCCGATAGGGACATTCAAAATCATATCACCCCTATTGGGAAACCCTTTATATATATTAAAGAACACATATTTTAGCTTTTTAATTTATCCACATCTATTAGAAACTTTTTCCTTTCCTTAGACCATTTCATTTTTTTAATGAAAAGTCTGTGCTTAGGCTACAAAAATGTGAGATGAATTTATTTCTAACATAAAACTGAGAATGTAAATTTTAAACTTGAATTTTATTTTTATCTCTTCTCAATAGAAAATATCTCTCTAACTAAAAAGTTTTTAAATGTACAAAATTGATAAGAGGTATGGAAATTTGAATAGGAAAATATATATTGATTCAAATTTAGAATATTTATTGGCATCAAATTTTACTGAAAGTTTATTTTTGAAGTGTTCAAATGCTTATAAAATTTTACACGATATTTCAGATTTTTATTTTAGGCAGATTTTTTTCAAAATATTGGAAAAAAGTGATGTTTCTTAAATAACATAGTTCGTAAATTTGAAATTGTCGTTTGCTTCGCGCCTCTTTTGCACGGTTTCGACAGAAATACATAATTCACAATTCCGACTCGATAACCGAATGTGTGAAATCTAAAAATGGCATTGCATGGAGGAAGCGAGGAGAATAAGGAGAAGTGGGACGAGTCGTTCTCGTGTGCAAGAGCGACGAGGAAGAAACAAGGGCAGCGCGCGCCGCTGCCCCTCCATAGAAATTCTAAAGGTAAATCATGACTGGATTTTCTAACTTTCATTATTTACCGACGCAAAAGGTTCACCTTTAAAGTATCTCATAGTAACGCGTTCAGAGGGCGCGTTTATCAGCCCACTTTTGTAAAATTACTGGCGTTTTGAATTACAACAAAACGCGTATTATGTGCGGGAGCCGATACATGGCATCGCTATGAGAGAAGCTGTTGCGTATCCGCCTAAATCATCCTATCTCTTTTTAGATTCTGAGTCTCTCTTTCTCTTAAATGTTCACTTGTTATAGTGGCTCTCATCCAGTAAGACACTTTAGTGGGATGCCGTGTATCGGCTCCCGCACATAATACGCGTTTTGTTGTAATTCAAAACGCCAGTATTATATGCTATCGGCCGATACACGGCATTCCTATGAGAGACGTGTTTGTTATCTACTGGTGAACTCAATGCTATGTGATCAAAGGGCTGACGAATCTCTTAGGTCTTAATTATATATTTCTGTATATATATCTGAACGCCTGATACTTTATTATTAATAAAACATCTTTAATACTATATTAATCTTTTTTTTTATTAAATCTGATCTCAACTAAATAAACACCTTAAACATCTGGTTTTGTCGAGACCCATAACCTTTAAAACTGATATACACCATCTTTTAAATGGGAGAAAATTTAGGAAAAGATAGGCTATGTGACAAATGTGAGTTTTGTTGTCCAGAAGTCCACTATCTGGGTTATTTGGTTAACGAGAACGGTCTTCAGATAGACCCCGACAAGGTAGCGCCAGTATTAGAGCACCCCCCACCGCGTAGCGTTAAAGAATTGCGTAGATTTTTGGGCATGTCGCCCTGGTATCGAAGATTCATTCCCAATTATGCAACCCTCGCATCACCGCTAACGAAGCTCCTCCGGAAGAAACAGCGCTGGGTATGGTCAGAAGATCAGCAGCACGCTTTCGAAGAGGTTAGGGCATGCCTAGTGGATGCCCCTGTACTGTCGAGTCCCGATTTCGACGTTCCATTCGAGCTCCAGACGGACGCGAGCAATACTGGGATTGGTGCCGTATTGACTCAGACCGTCGAGGGAATTGAGTATGTGATATCCTACGCGAGTAGATCTTTGTCGGAGGCCGAGCAAAAATACTCAGTCACGGAGAGGGAGTGCCTGGCAGTGATCTGGGCGATCCAGAAATTTAGGGCATACCTTGAGCGATATCACTTCACCGTTATAACAGACCACAGCAGTCTGAAATGGTTGCATAACCTCCGGAATCCAACCGGTAGATTGGCTCGATGGGCGCTGGCACTGTTGGAGTATGACTTCGAGATCGTGCACCGAAGAGGATCTATGCATCAGATCCCAGACGCCCTGTCGCGACTTTACGAAACCCCTATAGAGACAATCAATTTGATGACCGACGGAAAAACTTCCTGGTATGTTAGGCGATTTTTGGCAGTGGATCAGTTCCGCAAAAAGTTCCCCAGTTGGCGTATCGAGGGCGGCCGGTTATATTCTTATCGTCCCGACCCCCACATTTCGAATTTGGATAGCGATCTTAGCGCGTGTAAACTAGTTCCGAGCGATGAACAGCGCCTGACCATCCTATCGGAGGCACATGATGACCCACAATCTGGCCACTTGGGAGTTCAGAAAACATATATGCGGATTTCGCGGGACTATTGCTGGCCTAGATGTTTTAAAGACGTGGTGGCGTATGTTGGAAGGTGCGCGATTTGCCAGACATGCAAGGTTGATCAGTCCGCTCCCCCCGGTCTGATGGGACAGAGAGTGGTAGAACAACCGTGGATCGCTGTCGCCGCGGACATAATAGGACCCCTTCCCCGCAGCAAGTCACAGTTCCAATACGTGCTAGTGATTCAGGATCTTTTTACTAAGTGGGTGGAATGCGCACCCTTGCGTTCTGCAAATGGAAGAAAAATTAAAGAAGCTTTGCGAGATCTTGTGATAAACCGATGGGGTACGCCTAGGGTGCTGCTTACCGACAACGGCACCGAATTTGTTAATGGTACTTTACGTTCTATGGCCCAAGAGTATGGTATTTATCATACGACTACACCTCCGTATCACCCGCAAGCCAACCCAGTCGAGCGAGTTAACCGCGTTCTAAAGACTATGATGATCTCCTATATAGATCAAGACCACCGCACCTGGGACGAACACCTAACCGAATTTCGTTTCGCTTATAATACGGCTTATCACACTAGCTTAAAGGCGACTCCCGCCTTTCTTAATTTAGGAAGGGAGCCGACTCCCGTAAACTCTCTCCGTAAACGCGAAGAAGGACTTTCCGGAGTTGATCCTCAGCCACCAGAAGTGTGGAAGGAACGAATGAAAAAGGTTAGCGTAATTCGGGATTGGGTAGTCGAAAATCTGGATGGAGTCTTCCAAAAGCAAGCAAAATACTGTAATCTGCGCCGGCGCGAAGTGCGATTTCGAAGTGGAGACTTAGTATTGATCCGTACCCATAAACTTTCCGACAAAGAGAAAAATGTAGCTGCGAAACTATGTCCTAAGTACGAGGGACCTTACCGAATAAAAAAAGCCCTGTCAGGTGTAGTATATGAGGTCAGCGGTTTGGCCCGAGAAAAGTTCCTAAAAGTCCACATTAAAGATCTAAAACCATATATAGCGACTGTTACAGAATGAATCTTTTAATTTCAGGCGACCCTTAGAGGAGAGGAAGAGACCCTGCAATAGCGTTTTCTCAGTAGCCAATTCCCCCCCCCCCCCCATAGCGATCTAGATGGCGGACCCATCGCGAGAACAATCCTCGTTCCCGGGATGGGAATATTTGCAGCCCTACCGAGACCTGATAAGGAGGCTCCAGAGGGACGAGCCAGGATTTTTCCCAGCCTTGTTAGAGGCATATAGAGTCCATCGCGAGGCAGGCGAAGTAAGGGCTACGGCTGTCCTGACGGAGTACTCCTCCTAAGAACAGTTGTTGGCTCAGCTGACGGCCAAATATGATCTCGTGCCACGCAGGCCAGAAGCCAAGAAGAAGGGCGTGGGCACCCAAACGAAGCGCCCGCCGGCCAAGATGGATGGAGAGACCCAATGCCTGATCATGACGCGCAACGCGTCGACCCAATTGGACTTGCCGCCTCAGAAGGGGATGTCCAGACCAAAGAGCTGCGACGCCGAAACACAGTACTTCTCCCAGTTCCAGCGCATAGAATGGAAAGTCCCCCACCCCATCGAGAAGTGTAACTTCGTGAGGCCCATAAAGCGTCGAAAGGAAGAACCTCAGCCAGCCGAACCTGAGGTGAGGGAGAAGCCCATACCTGCTCCTAGGAAGAAGATCCCACTCCACCCTTCACTATTGGAGATGGTGGTAGAGAAGCCACAGGTGGAGCCTGCAGCGTTGAGGCCTGGCTGTTTCAATTGCACCAGCTTAGAGCATCGTTATCCCGCATGCCCGTGGCCGTTTCGGAAGCGATTCTGCTTCCGATGTGGGGAGCCGGATGTCAAGATCAAGGATTGTCCCAGGTGTGGGCCAGAATGGCGAGCTCAAGGACCCTACCCCTTGAGGGATACAAGGAAGGCAGATATAAAAGAAGGCTTACCGCCGACGGAGCCCTAAGCTGCCTCCTCACAGAATAGCCGAGGTCCCTACGTTCAACCCATGTGAAGAGACCCGTCATTCGCCATCAGTAGCCGATATTTCATTTTATTCTCCTGAAGTATCTGATATATTACTTTGTTTTTCTCCTTAAATAGCCGATCCCTATTCTGTTTTCCCTAATTCTTTATTTATCATTTCCCTCCCCTATAATAGCCGATACATTGTTCTAATTACCCTCCCCGACAATTTTGTAGCCGACATTTCCCCTACTGTATTCTCCCTCTATAAGATTATTATTATATTTTTTTTTTTCTTTCTTCGCGGTGTTCTAAGTAAGATTAGAGTTCCAGACAATAAGCTAGTTTTTTTTGTAATAAGTAGTAGTTAAGGTAGTAGGTGATAGGATTATCAGATTATAAGATAGTATGTTAAATACAAGTTCATGGTAACTTCGCTTTTGTCTTAAATTTATTCAGAGTAGTTAGTACCTTGCCATTTTGAAATGAACGATCAACGGATAGGACGAAGTTCGAAAATTCACTCTAAGGTAATTATATTCAGGCATAATTAGTTTCTTTTGATTATTTATGTGTGCTATTGGCTGAGGAACTCCAGGCCTTAAAGGAATTATTGAAAATCCTACTCGGCTGACATTAGAGACCTGAGATTTGGCCGATTTCACTTTTCTTTGCGTTGCCAAAAATTCAGTATTACGACACTCCTGCTATTGAAGTCTCCCCTAATGGTTCGCAGTGAAGACTCGATGGTTGCTCCTTTATCGTCACCTTTTTCTTGTTTTTTTTAAAATCATTTAAAAGTAGTTTATGGAACCCACCGCTGGTTTAAGACCGGGTTCGGTCTTTCCCGGGGAGAGGGGAGTTGTGACGTTGCAGTTTTCACGTCACAAATTATTTTAAAAATTCAGTAATCCTAGTAACTTTAATAAAAATAAAATCCACTTGAACTTATGGCCGACTCCGAGAATGCAGAACATTCCACAGCCAATACCGAGCGGAATGAAACGTATTTTTTTATATAGATATTTATCCGACTTTTTGTTACTTATTTCTTTTATATGTATATTTCGGCGTCTGCTGACAACGTGGGACGCCGAGGGACGCTGACGACCACGAGAAGACCTTAATCAACTCCTTCAGAAAGCTGGCTGACGCGCGACGCATTTCAAATTTGAAGATGATCCCGCCCAACGCGACAGAGTCGACAAACTGCGCAGTCGTATTCCATCATGAATATTTTCGCAAAATATCACCAGGATCAGAGGAGAATTAATTAACTACTGGATGCTAGATGAACCTATTTACATGAAGTGGGCTTTAAAATATAAATTTTCCTTAAAGAAGATTTTGGCGCCGATCCCCGGTATATCGCGAGGGACCTCTAGGCTCAGGCCCGTATCATACCGCATTTCATCTGCTGGCTCCCTGCAAGACTCCTAGCATGTACAGATGAGCATGGGAGGCCAGAAACTGACTTCGTGGATGCTAACGGAGAGGAAAGACGTCAAATTAACATCTTCCGTATAAATAATTAATTACTAAAAATAATTAATTACTAACAATAATTAATTAGTAAAAATAATTAATTACTAAAGATAATTAATTAGTATGAATAAGTAATTACTATGAATAATTGATCACTATGAATAGTTAATTATTATAAATAGATTGAATTATTATAAACAATAAGACCACTGTCATGATTGGATGAAGTAAACTAGGACTAGATACGTTCCTGTATTTAAATGAATTACTGCATCTGCATGGTGGCTCCCTCTTTTTCACTGGTAGCGGGCGGAAGACAGCAAGAGTGGCGACTGGAGCGACACCTATAGAGAATTTTGGCGGGCTGAAACGACGAAGCGGAAGGATGAACACGGTAAGACACATGGGGGTGAAACTCAATGGTAAATTACTGGAAACAAACATGGCGGTAAATGCATGCGATCCCCCACTTTTGCATGGAGCCTTTCAGTGCTCCCGATGCCCTCCTGTCCCCTTTGCCAGAATACATTCTAAAATGAAATTTTTATACATCTGAAGCGATTAGGTGCTGAAATTGCAATACTTTGTATTACTATGTATTAAGCAGTAAATTTAGTCTTGTAATTTCATAACTTGATCGCCTCTGGTGCCTCATTGGAGTATTTAGCATTAATTTCCTTGGCTTTAGACTAAATGTAATTTCACAAGCTGCTATGACTCTTCTGAACCGCAAGATCAACTGTTTTCCGGGGGATTTTTAATTGGCTGCGTGATTCCCCCACATATACATGGACGTGCTTCTCCCCTCCCAAAGCGGGCTTCACTCTCATGGTTTTCTGGGTGATTTTTAATTGGCTGCGTGATTCCCCCACATTTGCATGGACGTGTTTCTCCCCTTCCATAGCGGGTTTCACTCCCATGGTGAGACACACACTTCTAGTGGGACTTCGAGAGAGCAACGTCGAGAGTCGGCCAGAGGCAAAAGTGTCCGCGGGATCGTGAAGAGAAAGGAGGCGATTTTTGAGCTGTTTGCGGCGAAACGAAATAGCGAGGAGTGGCGTTCAGCGTTGGTATAAATTGTGATAGTGAGGTAGGTCTCTTTTGTATATGGCGAGAGGTTATTTCTTTGGGGGTTAGACGCCACATGCAGGCGCCAAGTAAAATTGAGTGAATAGAAAATAATGTACGAAATTTCGTTAAGTCGCGTAATATTAGTGATTTCGAGTGATAACGAGGATCTTGCTTTTGAGGTTGAGGCTTGCACGTGGTGACGCGTAATGGAACTCTCAGCCAATTAATGGTGAGACTACGTGAGAAATCTCGCGGAGTAATTGCGATTTTGAGTGAGTTGATTTCTCATACGTGCTCCAGAATTTTAGAGTTCGGGTTTATGTAATTATTGTAGAGCAATTTCGAGATTTTTGACGAATAATGCACGTGTGAGGATTTAATATTTTTCTCTTATATATGCATATCGAACCTTGACCAGCGTGGAGTGAAATTTTCGAACTTCTATAGTAGCATTATTATTGTTAAAATATATGGCATGTTATTATTGTGTATCTTAGAGGGCCATTATTATTATTATGGTAGTGATAGTTTGAGATTAAGTTTTGGCTGTGGAATGAGAGGAAGAGAAGTCCTAACCTAGAAGTCGGGTTAGTTAATAGTATCGAAACCATTTATAGGTTAGATTGACATCTCGGATTTTTACAGGAGTAGTTTTTTTTTGAATGTTTAAAGTAAATTAATTAAAAGCAATTTTGACCAACTAACTCGCCTTGCGGCGAATTAGCGAACTAATGGCGTTTGTTTTGCGGTATACTGAGATAATTATGTTGCGTATACTTTGAGGTTCAGGCGAACCTTTACTGTTCTTTTGCACGACCGGGAATTTTCTCTTTCAAGTAACGTGAACTGGCGAAACAAAATGGCGTCTTTAGAGTAGAAAGTCGAGCATGCGCGTTTGACTTGGAATTTTCTTGTTATTCTTATTAAGTAGGTTCTAACGGTGCAAATGAGGTTAGATTTAAGAAAAATTGTGTAACTAGAGTCAAAGTAGCGGGTCGAGTTTTTATCGAACTTTGAAGTCGAACTACCGGATGTATCTTGGTATCAAGGACAGATTTTTTTTTGCGAGTTAGCGAAACAAGATGGCGCAGCCGGTTTCACACTGAGCTACTACGATTATATTGCCGTTCGAACTAAGTTAGCGTATTACGGTATTATTGAAATTTAGGAATTTATTTGTGAATAAATAGAATTTTATTACATCTTATTTCAGCTTCTTTAATTTTGTTTGGAATTGAAGCCTTTACTTTCCCTACCGTGCACGAACCCCGCACTCCACCATTATCCAGAATTCGGGACTGAGCTAGACCGACATTGCCCGGTATACTGTGTTTCCGAGTTTTTGATTTATTTTGAGGTTAGATTTTTTTGGTGCTTATGGTCTCGCGATGCGTTGTGCCCGGGACATAGGATTTTAAGTTGGTACTTGTTGCGCTCTTGTTTGCGGTGCGCCCTGAGGCAACAAGTGACCCCCCTTTCGTGAGAGTGACATTGACCCAAGAAAGGTCTGGCGCCCTGAGGGTTTTGTTTTGGATTTAGATTATAGTTTTGTTTTTTTTGGAAATCTCGGAAATACGGTACCGAAGTGGGCGTTGCTGGCCGAAAAGAAATAGCAGCGTCACAACTAGGATCCATCTGGAATTTGCCTGAAACTTCACGGTAATAGTGCTTTTTAAAAGTTCCTGAACATTTCGAGTTACCACGATCCAAAATGTCTTGAACAGGGAGGTCGTCTAGCCAACTTCGTGAAGCTACCGCTGAACGAATGCTTCGTAGAGAAGAATCAATTCCAGCCTCTGAGGACTGATCTGATCCAATTAGCAATGACAGTTCTAGACGCAGCCTTGACATCTTCATGGATGGTTATGAAAAGGGCATGGACGTTGGACTCTCTTCTTCTCTCCTCGGATTTCTTCAGCATTGCCCTCACACATGTTATTGGGCATAACCAAATATTTGGGTGCTTGGAAATTTTTCAACCCGATTGTCTGAAAGATGATCGGTCCGTCTTAGACCCAAAGGTTGGCCACATGATAATTTTACATTTCCTAGATTCTCTAGGTAGTCTTTTGAAGTCTTTAAGAGTGTAAGATCGTGAATTCGACGACCAGAAGCTAGGAGGAGTAAGGCTGCTGTCCGTCTGGAAGTCTCAAAGAAAGATAAGTTAACTTTAGGTTTAGATAGCCAGTTGAGAAGAATCCGTGCATCCCAGATAGGGGATTTGATCTAACGAGGCCTAGTGATCGAGATCGCTTTGAGAGTCTGTCGAACTAAAAAATCAGTAGATGAGTCTAAGGGTGGTCCACCAGCGCAAAAGGTAGAGATGGCAGATCTGTGAAGGAGGATGGTGTTGTAAGACAGGCCCTCTGTGATTGATAAATCTGCTAGGAATCTTGCAATGTCCTGGCCTTTCGGAGATCTGGGGTTGACCTCCATCTTCTTGGACCAGCGAAGCCATCTTTGGATTGGAGCCCTGTAGGTTTGGAGGGTACAAGGTCTCCAGCTACTTCGGAGCAGCTCTTGCTCCTGAGGGGACCAGTCTCTGACTAAGTCCTGCCACACCCCATTCTCCACACCTGGAGTGTGAGACGTTCCACTTGTTGAGGAGGCTGGTTCGTGGTTGTGTCGATGAGAGCAGTCTCCAGGTTTTGAAATGTTAATGGCTGTTCCTTGCTCCTGTTCGATAGGTCAGACATCCAAAAGGTCTAATCCCATTTTGGCGCTACCAGCAGGAATTCTCCTTTGCATTTGTTCAAGTGAGCAAGAACTCTGGGAATGAGGCACGGTGGTGGGAACAGCCATCCGAGCTTGCAGTGCCAAGGCTGACTGAAAGCGTCTCTGAATAAGGCGTGTTGATCGCAGGAGTCTCGAGATACGTAGCGCTTGACTACTGCTGAATTTGCGAAAATTGGTCTGAGACCTCCGCTGCTTTTCCGTACGAGGAAAATTCTCGAGATGAAGCTGGGACCTGAATATGGTGGGCGCTCCACGACTTTTTGTTCCTTTAGAAGTTCTATCTCCTAGGGGGATTCGGACGCCGGAGATAAGCTTCAGAATGATTGGCGGTGCCCCCATGTCTCTCCATCTCTCTTGAAACCGAGAAAGTTGACTCCCTGAAAAGACAGTTAAGGGTTGATGGTTATGTATCAGCTGGTTTCTTGCGAAAGGAGCCAGAGGATTTCGGAATGGATTGTGGTTTCTGGAATGAGCCTCTGGTGTTTGTCTTGTTCCAAAGAAACTCGAATCTAGATGTAGAAGGCAGCGTTGGTCCTGCTGAAGATTGAGTCGTTCGAGAAGAAGATGATTTGTGAACAGGAACCTCTCCTCTGTAACCTCTCCTTGAGGTTATGTAGGCTGGTGTGTTTAACCAATTTTGAGCGCCACCTAAAGACTGGATAAGAGAAGAAAGATCAGCTTTATTGAATAGGTATTCGGAACTAGGGGGAACCTTGCGAAGAGCCATCTGGACGTTCTTATTTCGTAACTCGGTCAGAAGGTGCTCCCTTCTAGTTTCTATGCACTCAGCTCTCTTGCCGCAGATCACTTGTGACATTTGATCAAGGTTTTTCTGGATCTGAGATCCAGGGCCAAAAAGAGACTCAAAACTGTTAAAAAGGGTATCAGGATTGAGGTTCTCTGGGTTCGAGAAGGAGCCATCCATTATTGATTGAAGACCTGATTTTATAAGCTCCCTCTGTTCGAGGATTGCGTTTGACAGACCTGCGAGAACTCTCTCTGTTGGTAATACAGAGTCTTTTTTCTGTCGAGGTGACAAAGTTCTTCGTTTACCTTCAGATCGGTGAAGCCGGGTGAAGCGATGAACTCCTTCAGGGCAATCGAGTATCTTACCTCTCTCCACTCTGGAGAATTAAATCTCTGTAAGGAAGTAAGGGCCTCCAAGCGCTCTTTCGAGGCTGGTCGTAAAGTCCTCTTCTCATCCACGCTTGTCTTTAGGTCACCGAAGTGCAGGACTCTGGCACCTTGTGAAGGCTTAGACATGGAATTCTGAGGGGTGTCTAAACAATGGTTCACTCGTGGCAGAAACTCTGCCAAAGAGTTAATTTGTTCCTGCAGGTTCTGCAATTGAGCCTTGAAATTGTATCTAGATCTCTTTGCGGAGGGAGAGCCCTCCTCCTCACTTCCGGCGTCATAATGGCTGTGTTGCTCGCATGCATCGCGTGAGAAGGACAAGACTCCAGTATTCTCATTGGGGAGATCACTGTCAGGGCCATGGTCCACCAAATCAGACATTGCGGAACACTCAATCGTTCGAGCACCGCAAAAAAAAAGACCCAAAACACCGAATAAGAGGCAGCAATAAAATACAGTTGAGAGGAAGACGTTAAAGCGACGGAAAAACTCAACGCTATGAAGTTAGACGGCGTTACCGCCTTTACTGGTGAACAAGTGAACATTTAAGAGAAAAAGAGACTGAGAATCTAAAAAGAGATAGGAATATTTAGGTGGATACGCAACAGCTTCTCTCATAGGGATGCCGTGTATCGGCCGATAGTATATAATCTCTTATTCCATTACTTTAGCAATCTCCCAACTCATCTCTGACACTGTTTCCTATGGGATCATCCAAAAGTGAAAGTGCGTGAGTTAGCTGAGACTACAGGTATATCAGTTGGGTCAGTGGTTGAAATTCGTGATTCAAAGAGTTGTTTAGAACTCTTTAACCGTAATAAAAGGAATTTTTTGTGCCGAATAGTGACCATTGATGAAACATGGATCTATCACTACATACCAGAATCGAAACATCCAACAAAACAGTGGGTCGGACAATATGATGACAATAGATTAAAAGTAGATTAATGTTTTTTTGGTGGCACAATTCCCCGGACAATCTTCCCCATTTGTTTTGGATAGGTATAGGAAAAAAACTTTGTATAAATTGAGTATATAAGCTTTAGTTTCGAAACGCTTTGTATTTGACCTCGAATTCAACCCTGCACGCGTCATCGTAAGGTTTATAATGTTAGCATAAAAATAAATCAAATTTTATATTTCAAAGAAAAATTGTCACCGTATTTGTATTTCAAATTCTTGTTCTTGTTTTATATACTTTATCTATTCAAATATGTAACAAACTGTAAAGAGTTCTGTAAAGAGTAAAGCGTTCTGCGAGCGCTCGATGACTTTGATGCAGATCAATAAAATAGAAAGAAACAATCGACGAATACATACAGAGGCGTAAGCAACGAAAAAGAGCTTAGAAATTTTAGAGAAATAAAGTCTAACAGTTCGATAAAAGTATCAAAAGGAATCATTATTTTAACCCCTTAATAAAGAAATTCCAATAGGTCTTGGGCCTAGGACACGTTTGACACTGCGCGAAAAGCCCTGTTTGGAAATCGAAATTTAAAGTGATTTCTTTTGTTCTTGTGACCAAAGGAAAAAGAAGATTTGAACGTGAGTATATTGTTAATAAGTATATGAAAAAATTTGTTTTACGTCCATGAGATATTGAGATAATTATAGGAATAATCCATCGGATACAATTGGACAATCAGTATATTCTTATTGTAAATTTTTGCCAACGTTTCACCTCATCTCCAGAGGCATCATCAGGGCATACAACCGTACATCACTAAATGTATGTAAAATGTAATGTGAGGTCAATCAATAATAGTCAGATTGATAAAATCTAAAAAAGGTTATTATTTTATAAAAACTAAACCTTCTGGGAGAAAAAATAGAAAAAAAGATCTTATAACTTCTAATACTAATTTGACCAGAATGTATGGTTTGCCTAAAGTTCACAAAGAAAATTGTCCTCTAAGACCGGTGGTCTCTTACATATACACTCCATCTTATTTCATGGCTAAATATTTTAATAATATCCTAAAATTGGTTCCAAAACCCTTCTCTAACATAAAAAACTCTTTAGAATTTATCAATAAAATTAAAAATATTAAAATTCCAGATAATTATATTATGATGTCTGGATGTAACTCCTTTATTTACCAATGTACCATTTTTTTTTTTTTTTTTTTTTTTTTTGGTGAGGAGGAAAAATGGCAAAATCTTTTATAGACGTTGTACAGGACTCTCCTAGGACGGGTCTAGGCATACCTGTTAAAACCAAAAAACCCCCTCTCTCGAACCAATACACCACCCGCGGAACCGCCTTTCGGCTTTAAACTTCACGGGTGGTTGGTTCCATTAAAGCCGCGTACGACTCTTCCGTCATCCGTTCGCTCGGAACTTCCACCCGCGGCCACACGCCCACTGGGATAACCGACTAGCCGCGCCACCCAGGGGAGAAACAAACAGATTCCTTCCCCGAACGACGCGGACAGTCAAGTCTACCCGAGACGCAGGACCGCGGGTGCCGGCCCCGATGCGATTTCTACTGGCCCTCCCCGTTGTTTCGCTCTCGACGCCCATCAAGTTCTTTCGTCTTCATCACAAGTGTGACGAATGACTCGATGAGCGTCCAGAACCGTTCAGACTGGAGCATGAGGGGGACCATCGTGTCAGGAGTAAGTTCGGAACCCACCGCCTGACCGAGGACCCCCCTAGCCACACCCCACTTTGCGCAGACGAAGAGTGCGTGCTCTGCGTTATCCACCGGGGAATCGCAGTAGCAACACGTCTCCTCGTCTCTCTTCTTAAAGCGCCTCAGGTACGCGTTAAAACAGCCATGACCCGAGAGCGCTTGTGCCAAGTAAAAGCCGACTTCCCCGTGCTTTCTGTTCAGCCAGGTGGCGAGCTCCGGGATCAGGCGGTAGGTCCATCTTCCTGTCTGCTCACCATGCCATCTCATCTGCCATTTCTCGACCAGTCTGCGCCTTCCATCCTTGCGGATGGCCTCCTTCGCGCGAGCGATTTCCTGCAGGTCGGCGCAGGTAAGCTCCTTGCGAAGCTGAAAGGTTTCCTGCCTTTCCTCCGCCAATAAATCTATTGGCGGGACGCTCGCCAGGACCAGCACAGCGCTCGTCGAGATAGTTCTATATGCCGAAACTATTCTCAGCGCGAAAAGTCTCTGCGCCGAGAACAGCTTCTTCTGGATAGCATGGTTTTGCAACACATTGGCCCAGACCGGAGCTGCATGAAGCAGCTTCGAATGGACCACGCTCGCCACCAATCTTCTTTTCGCTTCCCTGGGTCCACCAATGTTTGGCATAAGCCGGGCCAAGTTTGCTCCACATTGGATAGCTTTTGCGGCTGCGATCTTTAGGTGTTCGCCAAAGCTAAGCCTACGATCCAGCTGCACCCCCAGGTACTTAATGCTTGTTTTCCACTCGACTTCGTGCTCTCCGAGAACGATCCTCGGGTATTGGAAGGATCTCCTGTCCGTAACGAGCAAAGCCTCGGTTTTCTCAGGGGCCATTTTAAGACCTCTGCCATCCAACCAGCGCTTCGCTCGCCACAGACTTTCATTGATCCTCAGCTCTAGGATTCCGACGTCGTCAGCGGCGCACACGACTAGTGCGTCATCCGCGAAGCCGACGATGCTCGTTCCAGCAGGCAGGTCCATGCGCAGGAAATCGTCGTACATGACGTTCCAAACGAGTGGACCCACCCGCGACCCTTGAGGGGCGCCACATGTCATCTCCTCCTTGAGAGACCATTTGTCTCCCTCATATATCACCCACCTGTCGCTCAGATAGTCATCTATCATTCGCAACAGGTAGTCTGGAACCTTTTTCCGCACCATCGCCTCGATGCAGATGTTCCATCTCGCGGTATTGAACGCATTGCGTATGTCAATGCTAATCAACGCACAGAATCCCTTACGCTTACCAGTTCCTTTTCTTGCATTTGTGGCGATGTTAACCACAGCTTGGATGGCGTCCACAGTGGACCTGCCTTTCCTGAATCCGAACTGGTTTTCCGAGAGCCCGTTCTCCCCGACCAAGAGAGCCTGAAGCCGTTGTAGAATCAACTCCTCCAGAAGCTTCCCCATCGTATCCAATAAGCATATTGGTCTATACGACGAGGCAACCCCTAGAGGTTTGTTGCCCTTCCTAAGCAGCACCAACCTCTGCTTCTTCCAATCTGCGAAGAACCTCCCCTCCCGAAGACAGGAGTTAAAGGCTTCTAGGAGGATCTCTGGGTACGCCCCGATCACCTCTTTGAGGATCTCGTTCGGCACCCCGTCGATACCCGGCGCTGTATTTGCCTTAAGCCTTCCACCCGCTCTCTTTAGTTCTTCGAGAGTGAAGAGTTCTTCGCGCCGGACCACGCAGGAACTTCGGTCCTGTCTTTGGAACGGCTCCACGTGTGGAAACAAGCTACGCACAATGTACTGGACTCGATCGGGATTATCCAGGCCCGGGGTCTTTCTTCTAGCCACCAATCTCTTGGTGACTATTTTGAAGGCGAGACCCCATGGGTTCTTCTCGACCTCACCGATCAAGTCTTTCCAGCATTGAAGTCGGCTTTTCTTTATGCCTCGCCTCAAAGCTGTTTTTGCCCCTTTCCATGCCTCGTGCAGCATAGCATCCCCCTTTGAACGGGTGAATTTTCGCCGCGTTGCGAGGCATTCTCGACGTAGGGCTGCCAACTGGTCGTTCCACCAGTACATCGAACCCTTGGCTTGCCTGCGCTCACGGCGAGGCATCGAGTAGTCGCAAGCCGCGACCACCTTCTGCCTCACCGAGCGCACAGCAGCTTCAAACGACCCAGCAGGGCAGACCCAACCAAGCTCATTGATGAGCCTGGTTTCTTCGAGGTGTTCGCGAAGTCTTTCCCTGCTGAGTCGTCTCGTGTTCCAGGAGGGGCTCCTTCCTTCGCCGCCCCTACCCTTATCTACCGTCTGACACCGTTGTTCTAGTGTGAATTCGATGCACCGGTGGTCACTCAAGGTTATTAACTGGAGGACCGACCAGTCGCTTATCCTTGAAGCGAGGCGAGGTGCGGCAATTGTGAGATCAATTATTGACCCCCCGCTCCTCGTCTGAACGTAAATTCCCCGCCCTGATTCAAGACGATCAGTTCGTTCCTAGCGACCATCTCGCCAACCAAGATTCCCCTCCTATCTAGGCGGGCTTCACCCCACTCGGGCGACTTACTGTTGAAGTCACCCCCTATGAGGGATCGCCCGATGGCCTCACGGAGGCTTTCCTCAAGGAGGAGGATCTGGGTCTCAAAGACATCGAAGGGATCGCCGGGGGAGAAGTAGCAGCTGTACACACGCACATCCGCCACCTCCACCCAGACGAACCCTGCGTCGGTCTCCAGGAAGTCGCCGACGCCCAAATCAGGGTTACAAACAAGGGTGCCGGCCCTCCTTGATGCATCCTGATACCAAGCAGAGTCATCGGACCACTTGTACTGCTCACTAATGAGCAGCACATCAGCCCCCCTCTCCCTGGCAGTCTGCATCAGGAGGTCCTGGGCATCCCTCCCCCTTCCGAGGTTGAGCTGCAGAAACTTCAATTCCTGCCTCTCAACCTCCGAAGCTCTTCCCGGAAGACCGGGCAGGAGCCGCTCCCCGACACATGGGCGACATTTTTGTCGCCCCTGTCTGCGCATGACAGGCACCTTGGTGGCGCCTTACAGGTCCTGGCCAAGTGTCCCGTGGCGCCGCATCTCCAACAGGCGTTTTTCCTGTCGGGGTTGCTGCAGCCCCGGGACCCGTGGCCGTACCCAAGGCACCTGAAGCAGCGGGCGACTTCCAGGTGTTCGCGAATGCGGCACTCTACCCACCCGATCCTCAACTTGCCTAGCTGAAGCAGACGCGCGGCGTCTGCCTCAGCCAGCCGGATGACTGCAGTCTTCACCCCACCAAAGCGGGTGAAAAGCCTGCAGGACCCCTCAAAAGCTGGTCTGCCCAATGCCAAGCACAGGGCAGACACAACCTCCTCTTTTTCAACGGTCTCGTAGAGGTCCCTAATTTCGAGGGACCTCGTCGAGACCAGGGCCGAAATCTCTGCCCTCTCCCCGACTTCCAGGTCGAGCTCCTTCCGGAAGGCCGAAACGTCTCCCTTCTTTTTGAGGACCAGAAGGACTTCTTCCTTCCTGGTCCTCCGGATAGACAGGACCTCAAGTCCTGCCTTCCGGGGGTCGACTTTCGCCTTCATCTCCTTCAATTCTCTTGGCGTTTGTACCCTGTGCTTCTTGCACAGGGTCCTTCGCCCTTCTCTCCGTATCCACTTTTTTCTTTTCCTTTTTTTTTTTTCTTTTTGGTGACCACTTGCCAGTCCCCATCTTTAATCGGGGCCTGGCTCTTGGCCACCTGTGCATACGACGGTGACGGGCCGCCCTTCCCCCTCTTAGGAGTTCTTTCCTGAGGGGGGGAGGGGGCTGCCCTCTTCTCACCTTTATTTCGAAGTGTTGGGGTGTCTCCCAGAGACGCAGAGCGCGGTCTCCGGAAGATACCAATTTTTTTCGAGACGGGGTGGGTCTCCAGCCTCTTCTGGAGTTCCACCCCGCTTTCAAGTAGGCACCTGTGGGTGTTGAGCATACCGCCCAACACCTCAGCTGCCTCGTTTACTGAGTCTTTTACAAAGCCAGGGTTGTTCCTGAGCATACCCTTTTGTATTACGCTCAGGGCCCTGGCTAGCTTCTCCATTTTCTCATTCTGCTCCTTCAGGAGCTGAAGGACGTCCTTCCATCCTTCAGCTCCAGAAGGAGCACCCAAGTCCTCTTTCCCCATCGTTTTGTTTTTTGACGCCATAAATCATTTTTTACCAGCGCATCGTGCGTAGAGGAGCGGGTCGGAATAGTTGGGAACGGGTGTACCCTCGGACCGAAGTCCTACCCCAGTTCCCTGAGGCCCAACCTCCGCTTAGCCGGTCCCGGAATACACGGACAGACCGGACTCGCTCGAGGCAACACAGGCTCCGACACCTGTGTTCAATACGCACTACCTGATCAAGGTCCCGAAGGGGCTGGCTTCTGATCCCGCATGGCACACCACCTCGGCAGAGCTAGGCTCACAGCAGCCTCGCCTCCTCGTGGGCCGGGGAAGACACCACTCGGTGACGAAGCACTCCCAGTGGGGCGCCATACGGAAACGATCGTTTGGACTGCACTTGGTCACAGACTGCGGAGGCCTTGCAGTGTCCCCCAGGCTATTCCATACACCAATGTGGAGACCGTCTATAGGTTCTCCTCTCACATTCGAAGGACACATATCACAGTCATGCGGCGCTGACATTCGTTCAGTTCACTCATTCCTCACAAGCACTCTCAGACTCTCTCTCAGCGCCGCTACCTGGGGCATACATCCTTCTCCATGCATGGGTATGGACGAGTTTATAGCGTCCCCCACTCTCAACCTGGGATAGACCCGTTTATGGGGCACCCTTCACGCAATGGGAAGATGCCCGTCTATAGAGCCCCCTGCATTTGTTCACCGATTCATCGGGACACTACAACCTCCATGACCCGAGGGCCGTCTGCTAAGCCTCCCCACCCGTCCTTTTTTGGCATAGCCAAGAGAAGGACTTCGTCAAGGTACCAGTCCGAGGGGAGGAACCAATGTACCATTGAATTTGGTTTTGACTAGCATTGAGAAGAGGTGGCACTACATTTCTCCCAATACTGAACTCTCTTTGGATCAATTTATTTTAGGTATAAAAATGTTAATGGAACAAAAAAATGTTTTCAAGTTTGATCATCAATTTTATAGACAAACTTTTGGTACTCCAATGGGTTCTCCGATTTCTCCTGCTCTCTCAGATTTTTTCATGCAGGATTTGAAAACAGATATTTTCAAAAAAATAGATTTCAATATTCCTGTTTATTTCCGATATGTCGATGATACCTTTCTTTTGATTCCAGAAGATAAGGTTCATGATATTCTAACAATATTTAGTTCATATCATTAAAGATTACAATTTACCTATGAAATTGAAAATAATGATTGTTTAAGCGTTTTAAATGTTTTGGTTATAAAAATTAATGATGGCAGTATTTCTACGAATTGTTTTCGAAAAAAATCATTTTCTGAAAGATTTATAAGTTATTTTTTATCACATCCTTTACATAAAAAATTGGTATTATTAAAAACCTTGTTGATTCAGCTATTTTACTTAGTAATAAAAAATTCCACCTAGACAATTTGAAATTAGCCTTTACATTTCTAAATTTCAATGGTTATTCTAGTCAGTTTACTAATAGACACATTAAAAAGAGACTCAATAAAATCACCTCTAAAATAAACCATCACAACAATAATTTGAAAAGTACACTTAATGATTCAATTAACAAAAACGTTTCAGTTGTTACAATTCCATATTTTGGCAATTCATCAGAAATTGTAAAGCGTTTTTTGAGAAAATATAATGTGAAAGTTGTTTTCAGAAGAAATTCTAAATTAGATAGATTTATAGTATTGGGTAAAGATCCTTATGAAATTGGAGAACAAAATAATGTCGTTTATAAAATTTCTTGAAATTGTGGTAAGTGTTATGTGGGTCAGACTGAAAACGTCCATTGTGGATTAGAATTGATGAACATTTTAAGAATTTTAATCTTAATGAAAAGTTTCACAATGGCATTAGTAAACACCGAAAAAAGTATGAAGATGATCAAGAGAATCACTTTTTTCATTGGAATGATGTCAAAATTTTACATAAAGAAACTAATAGATTCAAAAGAACGTTTTCTGAAATGGTCTCTATAAAAAAAGAAAGTGATAATAGTCTTAACAAAATCACAGGCATTGAACACTTAAATTCTGCTTATAATATCATTCTGGATTTCTTATCTTAATTATAATTTCGATATAATAATTTCTATTGTAACCTTTAAATATTTTCATAAATTTGTCTCTATTTGCTAATTTTAATTTTAATTTTGATTTGCTAGCTATTATATATGTTAAATTTTAATAACATTAGATTTTATTAAACTTGTTAGTATTGTGAGGTCATTTCATGATATTTGACTTCAGTTTATATTTATAATTTCAAGTGAAATGACGTTATGTCTCCTTTACTTCGAAAATTTAAATTTAAAGCTAACTCGGACAAATTTTATTTATTTTACTCACTGGTTTTTTAGTTCGAATATGTCGGTTTTTTACTTATTTTGGTGAATATATTTTTTTTCACAACTTAAAACATTTTTCAAAATTTTTATTTTGTTTTCAAGTTTTTATAAAATAATAACCTTTTTTATATTTTATCAATCTGACTATTATGGATTGACCTTACATTACATTTTACTATCCTCTCTGTGATGTAAGGTTTATTGGCTAATTTCTTGTATGCCCTGATGATGCCTCTGGAGATGAGGCGAAACGTTGGCAAAAATTTACAATAAGAATATACTAATTGTCCAATTGTACCCGTATGGATTATTTCTACAGTTATCTTGTTAATAAGTTTTTTTTTGCCGGCAATTAAGAGATGCTTTAAAATGCTTCCGGAAGTAATTATTAGCATTGCATGCATGTAAAAACCAAAGCGCAAATCGATTTGTTTGTTACATTGAAATTTGTTAAAACTTTAAGAGGATAAAGAGCCAATTATTAGAGAATTTAAGATGATTAGAAAATATAGATAATGTTGGATGATTAGAGAAAATAAAAAGCATTGACGGGCATTAGAAGGACAATAGCCGGTAATGCGACATCGGCGGAAAAGAAAAAGCCGATCGTATAGCGGCGATACTTGAATACCATGAGCAGGCTCGAACGTGCTATGTATCGATCCGAGTGCGGGTACACAAATATTCTTCTGACTTTAAATAAATTAAGAGGATACCTGGTATTGAAATATAGAGATTGTTTAAAGTATAAAGAGTTTTGAGTCCAAAGTTTGAAAATTTTTGGACTTACAAAAGATCTTTGATTCGAATCCCGGATTAGATAGCAGACATTTATCTGGAAACAGATATAGACGACTCGCTTCGAGCTCCTGTGGATTACGACAGTGATGAACAAAGTCTCACTGCACATCCACGTGAAGAGAATAAAATACAAGTAAAGATAAATAAAGAAGATAGTTCAGAGGACAAAGATACGAGCAAAGATGACGAAGAGGAATTTAAGAAGAGTAAGAGATCATCTTTTTTGACTTTCAATAAGTATCATTACTTAGTGTTAAGTTGTGTCTGCTTAGTTCGAAACTTTAAGAAGGCTGTGAAATTTTAGAGTGATTTAGATGATTACATGATCAAGAGTTAGATGCTTAAGAGTTAGATGATCAGGCCTGATGCATAAATATTAAGTGGAATCCAGGTATTAATTTAGAGTTTTTCGTTTCACAACAGATCCAGAGATTCAAAGTAAACCTTCGTCAAAGCCAAGGGTAATGAGAGACCTGTATCTATCTGCTGACAGTGAGTCTTTTAAACTTACTAGAAGCAGAATATTCTTTGAGATTCAGAAAAAACAAATCACCAGGAGTGAGGCTCTTAATAATAAGATGGCTGCGTCCATAGAGTTATTGAACAAAGTTATGGAGGGAGCAAAAGCAGTGATGGCCCAAATGGTTCAAATTTCTGAAAATAATTAAGAGGTTGAGAGACTTAAATTAAGAGCCAAAAAGGTAAAGAAATTAGATGAAAACCAAGTTCAAAATGCAGATGTAGAATCCAGAAAGAGGAAATTAGAAGAATGCACTGATTCGCGTAAAAGTAGAGCTTTAGATTAGTGATGTGCATTAGTCGAATTTAACCGACTAATTTTCGATTCGATTCAGCTGAGAAATGAGTCGAATTCAATTCGAATCGAGCAAGCGCTGAGTCGAATGTCGGATTTTCGACAACCGACTCAAGCGTGAGTCGTTTTCCGGCATTCGAATACGAGCAAGCGCTGAGTCGAATGTCGAATTTTCAACAACCGACTCAAACGTGAGTCGCTTTTCGACATTCGAATTCAAGCAAGCGCTGAGTCGAATGTCGAATTTTCGACAACCGACTATTGGGATATGTCAAATGGGCGGGGCCTAAAAAACATGGCGTACTTAAGGGAAAAATTTGAATAGAGGGTATAGTTTTCCATGCAAATACATGTGATTTAAAAGTGATTAGAAATGATAAATATAAGTGCAATATTCGATTGGGCTGGTACTAATAAAAAAGAAGGAATTTTGTGGAAGGAGAACGATTCTTGAAAGCCGGACACATTATTAAATATGGAAAAGATAAAGAGATAAGTGAGAGCTCAGGTGCAGTGAAATTCACGGCCTACTGTTTGAAAACATCAAAACTGAAAGAAGATCAGCATGAAATTATTATTGACTAGTTTAGGTTAAAATTGATAAAAGTCACTTTTAGAGGTGAACTTATTAAATAGTGACTCATTGATCAATTTGCATGCAATTTTATAGGCAATAAGTACAAATCAAAACTAAAACATGCTTGAAAATAATTAAAGTTTTTGATTTGCCAGCTTGTTGATAACTATTAGTATGACTATTATTAAACGTAAGATTATGTTTCAAAGTTTATGAAAAAATTAAAATAAATAGATCAATATTATTTAAATTCAAAGGAAAATTTGAGGTTATGAAAAGCAAACGACTAAAGTTGCGTGATTCAAAAATTAAAATCTCGCATTCTTTTTTCTAACAGGTATTTATTAGACAAACTGTTAAAATTAAAGAAATTATATTGACATATGTATATAGATAAAATATATATGGTTATTTTATACTTTTACTGGCGAAAAGCTGCTGATCACAGGAAAAACAGTACCGGCCAGAATTGTCAGGTCACCTATTTTTCGATGATTATTTAAGATCTCATAATTTGCATAATATTCAAATCATAGTCATTTGGACTAACCAGGGGTGTTAGTTGAAATTTGCCGGTTTTACTCATAGATGTCGCTAGAGATATGTCTACATTTCTATGATATGGCATCTATGTCATACTTTTCTATGGACACTAACCTTCAAAAATACACAATTACATTCTGCCAAAATAATAGCATCATAGTTGTTTACCTCAGTGAATATGCCGAGTTACGTTCCAAGTAAATCGCATTTGCGGCATCCGTTGCTTTTCTTATTTCATCAAAAGAAAAAAGCAGTTGAAGCTCATCGATTGTTGGTAGAAACTTATGGTGAACATGCTCCAGTGATTAGAACATGTGAGACAGTGTTTCGTCAATTCAAAAGTGGAGATTTCGATTCAACAGACAATGAACATCCGGGTGCAGCGAAAAAGTTCGAAGACGAGGAATTGCAGGCCTTATTGGATGAAGACCCAACCCAATCGCAACAACAATTGGCACAAACAATAAATGTGACCCGAGGAGCAATTTTCCAACGTTTAAAAGCCATGGGAAAAATCTAAAAGTATGGGAAATGGGTACCAAACCAACTGAACGATAGACAAATGGAAAATCGAAAAACCATTTGTGAAATGCTGCTTCAACGGTTCGAAAGGAAATCTTTTCTGCATCGAATTGTCGCGGGGGACGAAAAAATGGATTTATTTCGAAAACCCGAAGCGGAAAAAATCATGGCTTTCACCTGGTGAGGTCGGCCCATTGACTCCAAGACCAAATCGCTTTGGCCGTAAGACAGTGCTCTGTGTTTGGTGAGACCAGTGTGGTGTGGTGTACTTCGAGTTATTAAAACCTGATCAGACGGTGAATACGGATCGCTATCGACAACAAATTATCAATTTGAATCATGCGTTGATCGAAAAACGGCCGGAATGGGCCCGAAGACATGGCAAAGTTATCCTACAATATGACAACGCACCGTCTCATACCGCTAAAGTGGTGAAGAACACATTAAAAGCATTGAATTGGGAAATATTATCGCACCTGCCGTACTCTCCAGACCTCGCCCCGTCCGACTATCACCTTTTCGCATCGATGGGACACTCACTCGCAGAGCAGCGCTTCGCCAATTTTGAAGAAGTCGAAAAATGGCTCGTCGAATGGTTTGCCTTGAAAGAGAAAAAGTTTTTTTGGAATGGTATCCATGATTTGCCTGAAAGATGGGCAAAATGTGTAGAATCCAATGGTCAATACTTTGAATAACAAATTTTTGAGATTCCCTTGAGAATGAAGTGTTTTCTTTATTAAAAAAACCGGCAAACTTCAACTAACACCCCTGGTATTTGCCTATAAAATTGCATGCAAGTTGATTAATAAGTGACTATTTAATAAAATCACCTCTAAAAATGACTTTTATCAATTTTAACCTAAGCTAGTCAATATTTCTTTGTCAAACTAATTGCAAGTTATTAGGCTAATTCATGCAATTGATTTAACACGAAAATATTTTCTAGTTTACGTTAAAATTGATAAAAGTTAATTTTAGGGGCAAACTTCAGGGGTTGTTATTACCCCTTGGAAATATTTTTCGACCGATAAAAAAAATACGGATTGCTTGCTTTTTGATGACCACCAATATATACAAGTATAAATTCCATCAAAATCCGAGAACCTTCAGAGTTGTAAATGTATGCAAAAGTTTTAACAGTTTTGCCTAATAAAATATTATACGTTTTAGGAAAAAAATGCGAGATTATAATTTTCTATTTGTGGAATTTTAGTGCTTTTTGTTTTTCATAACCTCAAATTTTCCTTTGCATATAGAACGCATTACTGTATTTATTTACATTTTAATAGTCGGCTGTCGAAAATCCGACATTCGACTCAGCGCTTGCTTGTATTCGAATGTCGGAAAGTGATTCACGTTTGAGTCGGTTGTTGAAAATCCGACATTCGACTCAGCGCTTGTTCGTATTCAAATGTCGGAAAGCGACTCACGCTTGAGTCGGTTGAAGAAAAATCCGACATTCGAACACGTCGAAAAGCCGACTCGAGTCGAATCGAATTATTTTGCACATCACTGCTTTAGATGTTCACGAGCAGGAAAAAACGAATCAAAGTGTTGAGTTAATCAAGAAATTTGAGAATTAATTTATTCATTCGAAAATAAACGTAAAGAGAGAATATAAACTCACACAAAAATCAAACTTTTATCTATGGTTAGATTGTTTAAAATCTAAGTTGACAAGTAATGGCTTACTAGATGTAATCGACTCCAAAATTCATGGTCACGAAAATCTCTCGGAACAGAAAGTACTTAAGAGAGAGAGTCTGATGAGAGATATTATTATCAATCATTTAGATGAAAATTATCATAAGAGAATTTTGAATGAATATGACCCTAAAGAGATTATAATAAAGTTAAGAGGATACAGGAAGAATGAGTCAAATGTGACTCACACTTCAGTTAGAGCAAGACAGTATCAAATAAAGATGGAAAAAAATGAAAAAGTAATTGATTTTTGTGAACGCTTCGATTCAATAATTAGAGAGTATGAAATTTGTGAAGATACTGTGACTCTCACCGAACAAGGGAAGAGATCGTCTTTTTATCAGGCGGTAGCTTCGATAATACCAGAGCTTCGAAGCGCTTTCTTGATAACAAGATAGACTGAGATGAAAGAAATGAGTTTAGAAGCAATAAAATCATTTTTTTTAACAGTTAGAGGCAGAAAAAAAACTGACACTAAAGAGAAAGTTAGAGTACAAAGAGTATACGGAGATAGTCAGCAAACATCTAAAAACAAGTACTACATGTGCAATGGAGCAGGGCACTGGGCTAAAGACTGTCGGCTTAAGAATACTGACAAATGGTTTTGTTATGTATGTCAAGCCATAAAGTATCATAAGGGTACGGAATGTCCGCAAATCAGCAGCAAAAAATAAGAGTAAGAGTGAACAAAAAGGCTTTAAAAATAAAGAGAAAAGAAAATTGAACCAGGCATCAGGAAATAAAGAATCGAAGAATAAGAACGAATTGGGTAAGTTATTCTTTGTTAAGAGTTTATTAAAGTCTAAAGAGGTTGTTAATTTTATTTTTGATTCTGGAGCAACAAATCACATAGTTAACAAAAGTTTTATTTTAAGTGATTTTAAGAGATGTGAGAATGGAGTTATAAAGAGCGCAAATAAAAATACATTTGTAGATATTGTAATAGATGGCAAAAGGAATCTTTTATTGCAAGCAGATTCAACTGGAGATGTTCTCAAGTTGACTGATGTAGTAGCAGCAAAAGATATCTCAAAAAATTTGTTATCGCTAAGAAAATTAGCAGATGGAAGTTTTAGCATCTATCTAGATGACAAATCACTTAGAGTTTACAATAACGTAACAAATAAAACCATTTTAGAGGGAACTTACAAAAAAATCTAATTGGATTGTAAGTTTTGAAGTTATAAAGAGTAGTGACGATTTAGAGTTTAAGAAGTATTCATGAAATGCAAGAATAGTTTCTTATCAAGAGCTTCCTGAACAACTACATACTAGCATTCAAAATGAAGAGTTATCAGTTTCGGAGGGAGAAACTAAAGAGATGCAGAATGCTGGTTATGTGATTGGGAGGGAGAATGAGAAATTCATTGATTCGAATCAAAATAAAGAGTCTAATTTAGAGAACAGAGTCGTTGCAGATTGTGACGAAATTTCAAGCTCTAGAGACACAATTAAAATAGATGATTTAGAGTCTCTTCAGAGTATAGAAGATATGTTCATCACAAATCCGTTAGAGAAAAAGCCAAGTAACTTTGAAAAATATAATGAGGCAATCTTGTGGCACGTTAGATTGGGCCATGCATCGTTGAGTTATTTAAAGAAGTTAAAAAAAGTTATCAAAATTTTAGAGAAGGTTAAATTTGCTGATTACATCCTAGAATGCGAAGTTTCATAATGGCAAAAATGGAAAAGTTGCCATTTAAAGAGAAGAGAAAGAGAGCAGAGAGACCTTTACAAGTGATTCATATGGATACAATGGGACCGATCAAACCCACTTCCTATCAAGGACTCAAGAGGTTTATTTTAGTTTTCGTGAACGATTCCTCAAGGTTTGCAATGACATACTCTGTGAAGTCTAAGGATGAAGCTGATGAAGCTTTGAAAAGGTACCTTGTATCTGCTCGCAACTTGTTGGGTAAAAATGAGAAGATTTTTTATATTAGATCTGATCAAGGCACTGAATTTAGAGGAGGAAAGTTTCTAGAAATATTAAGGCAAAAGAAGATAGAAACTGAGTTGTCATTACCTTACACTCCAGAACATAACGGAGTTGCCGAAAGATTTAATAGAACAATAGAGAATATATTAGAGAGATTCAACATGACAGATTGCAAAGCTCAGAGTACACCAATGGTTACCCGGCATGTGCATAATAGAAATAAAAAGAAGAGAATAGAGGACAGTGAAATTAATAATGATCTTCAGGTTGAAGAAATTAAGAGAGTACCATATAGGGAAGCCATTGGAAGTTAAATGTATTTGCCAAACGCCACTCGTCCTGACATTACGCTTACTGCAAACTATTTGTCAAGAAAACAATTAGAGCCAACTAAAGAGGATTGGATGGATGTGAAAAGAGTTTTCAGATATTTAAGAGTTACATTAAATAGACGTTTAATATATAGAGCTGAAACTCAAGAGTTAGAGGCATTAACAGATGCAAGTTTTAGAAATTGTCAAGACTCAACATCTACAGGAGGTTACGTTGTTAAACTTTTTGGAGATGTCACAGCTCTGAGAAGTCATAAACAATCTTACGTGATTCTCTGAACATATCAAGCTGAATATTTAGCAATAAGTGGTGCATGTCAAGAGCTGATTTCATTAGATAAGTCGATTAGATATATAATTGGAAAAACTTTCTTTCCGGTGACAATTTGGTGCGATAATAAATCAGCAGGAGATTGCACTAAGAAGGATGGATATCATAAACTTAAGATATTTGACAATAATTTAGAGGATATAAATAAGAGTCTGCTAGAGAGAGAGAAAACTGGTAACAGAAAACATATGGCTGATGCTCACAGAGACTTTGTTAAACAATGTGTTGATGAACAAAAAGTAAGAATTAGATGGATCGCAACAAAAGAGAATCTAGCGGACATAATGACAAAATCTTTGCCATTAAATGCGCTTAAATACTGAAGAGAAAAGATGTTAAATTAGAGTTCAAGAATTAAGAGTTTAAGAGTAAGACTGAAGAGTCTAGAGTAATACTACATAACATGATTTCATATTAATGTAATAATTTTACGTTTTATTGTTTGTTCACAGATAATCGCAAAAATGAAGATTAAAAATGTCAAGAGAAATCTAGATGCTAAAAAAAGATTCCCAAAGAAATATGTAGTAATTAAGCGAAATAAGAGTTATAATCAAAAATTGGATTAAAATGTTTTCTGTTATATAAGTTTTATATTTAGTGTACTCTTTATATAAGATTTTATATGTAATAGTTTAAAATGTTTTTATAGAGTAATTGAAATGCGATAGTTTGCCTGATCGATAAAGGGAGGGAGTGTAAAGAGTAAAACTTTATAGATCGGATATGCTTGTCGCCATCTGTTGCCAGTCTGAGACGGATTGTGCGTCGGGTGGATCGAGCGTTCTGCGAGAGCTCGATGACTTTGATGCAGATCAATAAAATAAAAAGAAACAATCGACTAATACATATAGAGACGCGAGCAACGAAAAAGAGCTTAGAAATTTTAGAGAAATGAAGCCTAAGTGTTTGATAAAAGTATCAAAATGAATCATTATTTGAAGCCTTTAATCAAGAAATTCCAATACAAACTATGCGTAAAAATGCAATAGTTATTAAGAATAGAATTAAGTTTATACATAAGTTGGTAGAAAATAACTTGACATTAAATTAAAAATACTGACCAGTAAAAATATCAATAATATATTATAACGAAAGTAAGAAAGCAAAGCCAGTGAATAGTTAAACCATTTTTGGAAATTCAAATTGAAAATATTTAAAAAAGAAAAAAGGTATTCATTTAAAAATAAATGCATGATAACTATAAAACTTTAAAATATTACCTAAAAGGTTTTGATAAGAGTTCGTGATGATTTAATTTCATGAAATGTTGATAATCTACAGAAATGAAAATTAAAATTTATTGCAATACTTTGTCTTGTTTGTAATTAATAAATGAATAATGAAATACTTTTGAAAACTGCCCAGAGTTGGTCTAAGCCTAAAGATAGATTGAATTAGTATGTGAGAAATCATGAAATCCATGGTAGGAGTAAGTATCGAGGCTTTTGCTCTCTGGCTCACGTCGAGTTAAGTAACTTTAAGCTGCGCTTTCTGTAACCTTTTTCTTACTATTGTAACTTGTTAAAATCAAGTATTTGAACTTAATAAATTTTAATTCAGTCTAATTTTAAGAATAACAGTTCTATTTAATTGATTACAATTTTTAATTTTTTATATTTCAAAAATTTATTTATCCCAGTTCCTGATTGAAATACCATTAAAAACATTTCGACAGTTTTTAAAATTCAAATGTATGTTTTAAACAATACTCAAAAAACACTTTGAACTTTGCTTTACCCAATTGATCAAAATTAAATATTGACCATTTAATGAACCTGAATAGTACTTATACTCTCAGATATTACACATGAACAGTTCTATAATATAAGCGTTTTGCATGATGGAAAGGACATTTATTGGTTCACATTAGTGATGCCGCCGAGCGAGAAATATTAAGAAATGAGACATACCTGCTGTCTCGGATTTTGTCATCTCGTTTTCTTTCTTCCCCGGCCTTATCCCGCATTTTTCGAAAACTCCTTGCCAGATGTTGACCAAATTTCACTGTCTCACAGACAAAGCATAGAGGTATATTTCAACAGAAGACCGAACATCCCTGACCATTTTTCCTGATACGATACAGTAAGGTGCAAATATTTTTAATAATAAACCACAAAAATTCATAAAAATACATATATATGTAACCGTATTATTCGCGTTTGGGAAAAAAAGTTTGAGAGACAATTTTATGAATTACCTTAATATTAAATCAACAATTTCACAATTCATTCGAAAATACACGTAATTTTTCCAGCTTTCCCTCTAGTGTATTTTATTTTCATAATTGGAAATAGTAATATCGAATATGCAACAAATATATTACTACCTTCTCATCATCAATGAGAAGGTATTGGTTTGGTAAATGGAATTTTATTTTTCATTTAAAATCAAAAAAATTTAGCAACTTGTATGTAAAGGACATAGAACGACGAGCGCGAAGCGTGACTACCTAAATGCGCGATCCAGGCACGCTCAAACTTGCGAGCCGCGTACGATGAAAATGTGCCTGCGAAGCGGTCAGTTTTTATGCAAATAGGGCTCCAATGGATATAAAATGAAAATCTAGCGCGAAATACGAGTATTACGATGACGTAGAACGTTTGCTTTGGTAGTGCACATCTGGCAAGTAATAGTCGAAAAACCGAGACGAGAACGAGAAAGGATATAACGGAAAATGGAGTCAAAGAATGAGAAATAATCGAGTCGGAAATAAGAACTTCTCGTTTTGTCTCGTCTTAAACGGCATTGCTGGTATACATAAGCTGTCAATATGAAATCAAAAGTTACTAAAATGTAACAAATGGCGTATCATAAAGTCACGAAAATCCAAGATGTATGAAAATGCCACTAATCCCTAATATTCATGTGTCATAGACTTAATTATAAGTTATTCAATCAATAATCTTTACTGATGAAAAAGTTAATTGATGTCTTAATCTGCGTAACATTTCAGTAAAATAAATCTTGATCAAGCTAAGTACTTTATAAAATGGAGTATAAAATTATCTTTTTCTCTTATAGAAATTCTTAAGCAAATAAGTTTGAAATATTTCCACAATCAGTAAGAATAATTTAAAGATCTTTCAAAAGGTTCTGATCAAAAGTCCATTGGATTCATATCTCGTTCAATCAACATTGTGAGTTTTTGCTTGTGTTTCTGTTCCTTGTGCTTCTCTTGGACTGCATTGAAATGTTTGAGCAATCTTTCAAAATCAATATTATGTTTGAGAAAACCAGCATGACGTTGCGAGGTTTTTGTATCTGAGACTGGATTGAAATTTGAAGGAACCGCTGTTAATCTACGATGCAATGTGGCAAAAGCTTCACTTTGCGGAAGAATCATCAAAAGACCATACAAAGCGCGCACTAAAGACTCATTTCTTTCCCTTTCCAATAGTTCTAATCGCAGATCTGAAATTTAATTTTGAATTACTTAAATTTATATTATACACTTTTTTAAGTTAAAAAAGTTCGTCACACAATATTTAAACTAGAGGTATGCATTCTCAACTGAAAGTTCCTATGCAGGATCCTTTACAAATTCTTCCAATTTTATCCGTTTTATATTCCTACAGTCAGTCTATATACGGTTGTGTACCGGATACTACATAGGGGCCCATATAGGATTCTATGTAGGATCCATTGTAGGGATTCGTATAGGAACTTTCAGTAGGGTTCAGCTTGATCAACTTATAAGATCGGATCGATTTTCTTCGAATCTATTGACATACAGCTTAAGTGAAACACATAGTGAAAAAAATCATCACAACGAAAAAGTTTTCTTTATCTGATTTTGATAGCAATTCTAAAAATTAGTTGATAAAAAAGTGAATTGATGCAACAACAAAGTTCATTTATTTCAGATAAATATTTTTTTTTTAATGATTTGCTTGAGTAATCAAAATAACTTTGTTACTGTAATAAAATAAAGATCCAGAGATGTTCTATAATATGAGGCATTATTCCTAGTACTCCAAAACCGAATATTCATGCAATTAATGTGTTATAGTGCATTTGGCAGGACTGGAAAGGTGTTGTGTACTACGAACTGCTTGGACCTGGTCGAACAGACAATGCTGAATGCTACGACCAACAACTCATCAAAGCGAGTGTCACAATCAAGCAAAAAAGACCATTTACTGGTAGTAGAACGAGGCATGTGATAATGCTACACGATAATGCTTGACGGAATATGGCGAAAAAAACCTAGGAAGTCATAGCAAACTTGGGCAATAGCTGAGAGTTGCGTCTTATTACGTTGTGATATTATTGTACCAGATATGTTTAGACCTATTCAATAATAAATCAACGCCTTAATCAGTCCCTATTTTGTTCAATTTCGTTATAGAAACAAAGGTTTGATTATTAAATAATAGTATTAAACATTTCGAAATGAGATTTCGACACGAATACGTAAATTAATGTTTCTTATTTACCAGCTTAAATTTTGTTTACTTTTATTTGAAAAATGATTTCAAATTTCAACAGCGTTGAAGCGCGTGATTATGTACTTGTATAAGTGATTGTGTTTGTAATTTTTGCTGTTAATAAGCATCGATCAATTCCATAATAATAGTATATAAAAACGTTTTTCCATTGTCAACGAAATTTCACTTGAAATCGCTTAAACTTAAATTCCGATGAGACAATGGTACTGGGCTAGTTAAAATAATCAGTAATTGACAGCGTTATGAGTAATTTCTGGCTTGGTACTGCCAGTTAGTAGGGTGACAGTACTGTGTTGGTCGTATGTTTCTACCAGGCTATCTAGGGTGACAGAATTATGCCCGCACGCGTTGTCCGAACCATCCAACGGGTGATGTTGGGAGCAATGGTGCTGACATTGTGTTAACTAGTGTAACATAGATGTTACGTTCATGGGGGGACGGGCGGCGCGAGGCTGCGTGGGACGGCCCTGGGCCCGAGGGAGGACGAGATCCACCGAGGAACCTCGAAGGGACGAATCTTCGCCGTTCGTTGTCGTCTGTAACCGAGTTGAATCTATCGTCGCTTGCTTGTGAGTTTGCTGTCCCGTTTTTTGGTCGTATCACCTTTCCGTCATTCGCATCAAATCAAGAGTGCTTTTCTCCGTGATTGGTTTTCTGCGTCGCTTGTACCATACTGGTTGTAAGGACAATAAAGTATTTTAACTGTTTTTCGAGTGTCTGTGTTAAGTGTTTTCCCCCTAACTCTCGGCATCCCCCCCCCCCACCCTCGGGCAACAACCTCGTTATACTAGTTAGCTGCGTTGGTCGTAGACGTTTTATTTAATCACTGTAATCCAATAATAAACAGAAACGAGTCATCAGTTGTCACACCATATTTTACATTGTCGAGTAGCTCGAAGATTTAACGGAGATCATTTCTCTTTACTTAAACAATTTACACAATACAAAATAAATATTAATTGTGTAAATCCTGCCTATTCAAAAAAATCTATCCAATCGACCGTGCGATCAAATATTTTTTGCACACCTCTGATTAAAACAATCGCTTAAATCGTAATTATTTATTTATACTTACATGTGAAAATCGGGGACTCTATGAGTTGCACCAGTTTATCTATTTCTGTGAGAAATTCTACAGTTACCTCAATATCTCCACTAAAAAAAATAGTTAAGGTTCATACACGTTAACCAAATTCCCTATATACAGACCAAGAAATTAAGAAAATTAATTTTACGCTTGAAGTACGAGGTAGTATGTTGAAAAGGTTCGGTTCGGTCAAGCCCTAATGGCCCAATGTTATTTTTTCAGATTGGGAACCTTCCTAGGTAGTCCAGAAGCATGCTCAGGATGATTCTGATTTTCCGTATTATGCATAATGGGTTTCATTCCAGACCTCTATTTAGCCCGAGTGCCAGTGTGGACGGAAGTTTTTTTTTTTTTAAAGAAACACGTATTTTTTACCAAAGATTATTTTTATTGATGATTCCTTTATCCAAAAAAGTTTGTGTGGTTTCAGGCCAAATTTTAATTTCTGTCTTGATACCACCCTTTGTATTCGCACCGCAAGGCTCAGAATGATTCTACTTTTACGAGTACTGAATGACTAGTTTTTTACTGGGACCTCAAATTTGCCCGGGGACCAGTTTTTCAACGTAGAAGAATCATCCTGAGGTTGCGTCTGAAAATGCAAGTTTTTCCAGATATTTTACAGTCTTGCTTGTTTTTATACGCCCTGTATACAAGACATCCCTGGAGAACGTGTGTTAATTTTGAGAGAAGATAGAAAAATGTCCTGTGTTTTTTATCTTGAGACGTTGAAATATCTCAAGAAGTACACATCCTACAAAAATAATTCTTTTACAAAAACTTTTTGTTCTAGAGAGGGAAATGTGACTCCGCATAAATTTACCCCAAACTTCGCCCCTTGAGTGTGTGTGTGTGTGGGGGGGGGGGGGGGCTTTATAATGGCAAATGAGAGCCCCTATTTTTATTGCTGATTCACATTCTCCATTGAAACATTCGAATTTGTTTTCAACTTTCTTTTTGATTCGCGACAGATGGCGCTGCAATCGCAAAAAATGAAGTTGTTATTTAATTCAAGGAATATGCTTCTGAACGAACTATAAATAAGATCTAATGACTATTCAATTAGCGATTCAGTACTTCCCGCGCGATTGCCAAATACTGCGCTGGTTAACCGCCATATTGAAACCACATGTTCTGTCGCACTTGCAAGTTTGGGTTTTTAAGCAATGTTAAAAGTTTATTTTTCAAAACGTTACATTTGTCACCGTTTAAATCGCCATCAATAAAATACAGACCAATAAGTTGATCTCCAATTATTTCACAACAAACGTTGACGGACCAAGGATGCTGATGCTCAGCTTCGCGCAAACAGTGTGAGTTTTCTCCACTCCAATAATGCATGTTGTATCGCTTAGCCATACTATAGATCGTGAAAGACGAGTATTCTGAAAATAATATTCGAAAAAAGTAATTCGGGTTCCCTTGTATCTGCTGAAGCCGCCCATTAACAAAATCTCACTGAGTTCTGAAAATCATTCGCATCAAGTTCTTGATGCAGTGAAATGTGAAAGGGATGTTATTTATTACGTTTCAATACTTTCTAAACACTGGTTAGAGACATTCCGGAATCGCGGCTTAGTTGTCGATTACCAACATAAGACCCCTAAAATCGCGATTTCATTATCACCTGCAGTAAGTGTTTTTCGACGGTTCCTTTTCTCTCTTGTACACTTCTGTCAGTGGTGAACTTTTTGACAACCTGGTATGAAGAAGCGCATGATCGAACACTGTCTGACAAACCTTGAGCATAAAGTGTGACAGCATCATCGATATTCCTAATACTTTCTTAATAAATGAGAATCATTCCAATTTTCTTTTGTTCAAATAGAGCCTCCATTGTGAAATTAATAAGGGTAAGTAATGAGGAAATACGACGACACGCAAACCAATCCAAACAGACGTGACCAATAATTAGCCAAACGAAAGCAACCAATACGACCAACCTAAATGAACGCAGCCAATACAACCAAATCAAATGAACACAATCAACACCTCCTAACGAAAGAATCGAAAAAAGCACCCGGATGGTGAGAGTTGAGGGGAATCGCCGAAGAGAGCATCTCAAAGGGAAGAGGCAACTACTACGTCCACGTCATTGTTTTTTGGTAGAGCTAAAAGTAGTGCTCGAAATCGAATTGATCTTGCAAATGCCTCAGCGAGTTGATGACATTAAGGCATGGTATGAGCTTATAATCCACTGATGGCTTCGCACCCCCAAGCACATCGACGACAAGGACAATCATCTTGAACGAGTATGTCGGGTACAATTATCGCAGTTCTTTTTAGGACAACGAAGGCAGCTATCGTGATCCAATATGATACGCTGACCGGGGATCGTATTTTTTGTAGGCGAAAATAGAAGACATACGTACGTATAGCCGCTACTTTTCGCGATAGTAAAATTCCTGCTTAGGGAAAAAAATTTCGTGAATCAGATTTAGAGGCTTTAAAACGAAGATTCACCAGAATTTACTCACGTTTTATTCCTGGACGCGAGACATTGTAGTAGCAGGTTTTCCTAAAATTAAGAAAAAGACGGCGTATCACTTCCTAATCTGTCACGTTTTAATTTCGGAGAAAATACCCTACACTTCCCGAAACAGTCCTGGAACTCACTTTTTGGAATGACCTTCAGCTCGCACGTCGCATTACTTTGAATCGTCTCGATGTCGTCGAACCGCTTTCCTTTGAGCGCCATTTTCAATTTTGGGAACATCCAAAAGTCGCAGGGAGCAATGTTGGGACTGTACGGAGGCTGTCGGAGCTATACAATCTTGTGTTTCGCCAAAAATTGCTGCACAAAATTCGATGAATGCGCTGGCGCGTTATCGTGGTGAAGAAGCCAGTCACCGCACACACGCGAGTCATTCCTAAAATCTTGTTCAAAATTTCCCAAACAATAGTTTTTGGTATTCCGAGACCATTTTCTAGTTCACGAACAATTAATCGACGATGACCTTCAATCGCAAGTCGCAACCGCTCAATATTATTCAATGTTTTTGTCGTCAAAAGTCGGCCAGAACGAGAATCACTATCAACAGAAGTGCGGCCTCCTTTGAAACGATTATACCACTCTTTTATTCGTGTTTTGCTCATACATTCACTCCCAAAGGCCTTCTGCATCATCTAAATAGCTTCCAAACTCGTTTTTCCGAGTGAAAAACAAAATTTGATGCAAATTCGTTGATCTTGTTTTTCAGTACAAACTTACAGGGACAATACACAGGTTGTCTCGTGGTTTTTGTGGTAAGGCCGTGCTACAAAGAAAGAAAAAATTTCTATTACGCCACTGAACAGCTTAACCTTTTTTAGGTATACCCCATGAATCGTGGGTCTAACGTGTCAGTTTACATTTAAAAATTGTCGTTAAAGTGTTGTACAATGGCGGAGTGAACGGAGGGCTGGGCCGCTTCGCTTGAGTACCATCTGGAAGTGGCAGGTACTAGGAAAACGAAGCGGGCAATCAAAAGAAGCCGAGGTGGCTTCCTTTATCGTTAGATAATGGCTACCAGACAGCCCCACAGCCGGAGACGAGTTCTACTCCGGACTTGCGGAAACGGGGTACAAAGCCGACTGTAAGACCGGAGGAGACGGCAGCAAAAAAGCTGTGAATTGGAAAGGCAACGACGTGTTCGCCCGGAAGCGGTGCTAATAAAGCCCGCAGATTGATTGAACTACATGGCCATTTTTAAGGACATTAAGAAGCATGTTTAACCTGATGAGCTGGGTGTCACCATCCAGCGCATCAGGGACACACGCTCTAAAAACATTTTGGTGGACCCTAAATTCTCGAAGGAGGGCAGAGGGCTGCTATATTTCGCTTTCAAAGAGGTTATTGGTGCCCGTGAGTGGAGATTGCGGAAATTGACCCCAGTACCGAGGTCGAGGATGTCGAAAAGGCTCTAAGAGGCTTCATCAATCATGGACCGAAGCTAGAACTAAAAAATTCTCTAATCCAGAGACACTTCAGAGCTAACAAAACGGAGTAAGTCCTGCTGGAGGAGACGTGGGCCCTGAAACTATCTTTGTGTCGGAAGAGGAGATAGACCTCGGGATGATCATATTCCGGGGATAATGCGTTACGCGGTTTTTCGGGACGCAACCCCGATAAAGAAGCCTTTGAGAGTCCGCGTATGAAGCAAAGAAGCCAGTAAAGAAGGACGCCGAAGCTAGGCGTAGAGCGCCTATAGAACGTGATACTGAAGTTGAAAGCTAACGCGGTTCCGGGGTTATGGGCTGGCGGGAATGCAGGAGAGTTTTGAGCTTAGTACAAGTCGTGTTTAGTGGTGTAAAAAAATGTTAAAGAAGTTTAAATCTAGATTTGTTAAGGAATTGAATTTCACTGTATTAGGTGTACAACTATGCTTCCGCTGTTTTTCCCCAAAATTTGAGGCATTCCTGGGCATTACCCATAAGTTTATGCGTTTGGGATTATCGTAGTAGACCCATTTTTGTCGCCGGTCGCAATGCGATGTACAAACCCCTTCCGACTGTCTTAAAAGCAACTGTTCACAAGCAAAGAAACGCCATTTAACATCTTTTAGCTTCAACTCGTACGAAACTCAATTTCCTTGCTCTGAATCATTCCCATGGCTTTGAGATGTTTCGAAATGGCTTTTTGAGTCATTCCCAATGATTCTGCCAATTCTTCTTGCGATTGGCACGATATTTCAGCAAGTAATGCCTCTAATTCGTAATTTTCAAAAATGTTCTCTTTTTCACCGTTATGCCGGTCCTCGACATCAAAATCACCGCTCTTGAAGTTGTGCACCTAATATCAGATGATGTATCGTGGTTATATTATCACAATGTTAATATAAAATCTGAAAGCAAAGTTTGCGTTTCTCTAGACGAGGAAGTACCACTGGGAGATAAAAAATATAAGTCTGTTGATGAGCGAATGGACGTTATGTTCTTCGCTAAAGGTAAAGTTTCTCATTCGCCCTTTAATTTATGGCTTTTCCACCACGACAATACATGTGTACATCAGGATGCCACCACTCGAGAATTTTTGGGGAAAACAGACCTCAAACTATTAAAATACCCTGCGTATAGAGCATGCGATTTTTCTTTATTCTCCTGCATAAAACTAAAAATGAAAGGTGGGCGTTTTTCGTTACACGAAGAGTTGGTAGCAACCTTTGAAGAAGAACGAGATTTTGTACGGACATAAATACAGGAAAAATGTTTGGATACGTGCCGTTCAATTCACACTCGTGCTTTCACAAACTGTGTACAATTTGTTATTTGAGCTATTTTATGTTAAAAATTGCACGGGAAAAACAAATCAGTCAAATTCACTATTAGTCTAGTCATATTGTTGAAGAAAGAGGCGAAATCTGGAAGCAACTCGGAAGCTTCTTTTTTTGTTTGCACGCTTCATTTTTGGCCACTTATGTACCATCTGGTTTTGAGTCAAGAATTCTATTCTAAGTACACAAAGAATGAAAAAACCTGCAAAAAAGACAAAGAGTCAGAAAGTCATAACTTCAAAATTTATGAAGCTATAGCATTTTCTTTCCTTTTCTCTAGCGCCGAATTTCATACATTTTAATTTATACCCGGATCTTATCAACGTAGATTCATAAGGAAACGTTTTTTTTTTTAAATTAAACCCCTGATTTTGTCTCATGTAGACAGGAAAAAGGTGTCAAATTTAAGAAGCTATATCTCGCGATCTATTGGATCTAGAAAGTTATTTCTTCATGGAAAATAAAGACAATTATGACTACTTTGACTCATTTATACAATACTTTGACGCAGATCGAACGATTTGCAAATGCCAGATAAATTTCTGAAAAGTACCGATTTTTTAGCAAAAAACGAAAAAAATTATGTTTCTTCGGAATGGTGCATATGTGATTTCTGACAGCCATCTTAGAAAAATCGGCCGGGTTCTGGTACGAAATTCTTCTTATAGAGCCAAATATTATATACGAGGTCTGTTAAAAAGAAAAGGTGAATTTTTCTCCGGTCATGGAGGTTGTAGTGTCCCGATGAATCGGTGAACAAATGCAGGGGGCTCTATAGACGAGCATCAACAATTTATGGATCTTAAGGTAAAGAACGCGGAGAAATCGGACTTGGGCGCTTCTTCGGGAGCTGAGGGATTGAAGGACAATTTTTCAATTATAATTTGGGGAATGTTTTTGAAGTATATTACTTTTTCAAGTTGTTCTTTAATTATATTTGAAAGTTTGCCCAAATTATACTTGAAAAATTGCTTTTTTTCAATTAAATGTCAAAATGGAGGGGATAAATTTCATCCAAGATCTGGGAGCACTGCTGAGAAACAACCCTTGCTATGTAACCGATTCAGTAAATGAGGCTACAGAGGTCTCTGTAAGATACTCCAAAAAAGCTGACAAAGGGAGAGGAGAGGGTTGCTCCTTCTCCCCCACAGGATCGGCTTCCCAAAAAAGAAAAGGCCGGCACATCACCAACCTACGCCCTCTGCACAGGAACCTAAAAACAAGGGGAAGTTGCCGAGGCGCTCTCCGGCCACCACGTCAGGCCAAGAAGAACGGTGAGTCCTACGCTGAGATCCTGAAAGTCACGAAGGCCACAGTGAACCCCCAATATTCAGGAGCGGAGGTCTTCTCCATCCGCAAAAGAAGATGATGTAAAGTCTTTGGTCTCCAGGAGGACTCATGAAGTTAGGGACCTCGACGAGACCGTCACAAAGGAACAGGTTGTTGCCACGCTCTGCATCGCGCTGGGCAAGCCAGACCTCGGGGACCAGTGCAGGCTGTACAAGCGCTTCGGCGGTGTGCAGACTGCGGTGGTCCGTTTAACCGAAGCGGATGTTCGGAGCTTGCTCAAGCTCGGTAAGCTGAGGGTGGGGCGAGTGAACTGCCGCATCCACGAGCATGTTGAAATGCCAAGGATATGGCCATGTGTCGCGCGGCTGCACGCTTCCGGGCAGGAAGGATGCCTGCTGGAGGACTGGGGGCACGTCACACGTCACTAAGGAGTGCAAGGCTCCCTCTAGGTGCCTGACTTCTGCTGATAGGGGCGAAAAAGATGTCGCCCATGCTTCGGGGAGCGGTTCTTGCCCAGTATTTAGGGCGGAGCTCTGGAGGTTGAGGGGTGGAATGTGAAATTTCTACAGCTCAAACCCGGGAGAGGAAAGGAAGCCCAGGACCTTCTGATGCAGACTGCCAGAGAGAGGAGGGCCTTCTGTCTTGTTCATTAGTGAGCAACACAAATTGTCCGAAAACTCTGCTTGGTACCAGGATGCATCCTTGTGGGATCCTTGTTTGTAGCCCTGATTTGAGTATCGGGGACTATCTAGAGACCGATGCAGGGTTCGTTTGAGTGGAGGTGGCTGGGGTAAGTGTGTACAGCTGCTACTTTTCTCACAACGATCCTTTCGACATCTTTGAGATCCAGATCCTCCTCCTTGAGGAAAGTCTCAGAGAGGCTAGTGGGCAGAACCTTATTGCGGTCGACTTTAATAGTAAGTCGCCCGAGTGGGGAGAAGCCCGTCTGGACAGGAGGGGAATCTTGGTCGGTGAGATGGTCGCCAGGAATGACCTGATTGCATTGAATCGGGGCAGGGATTTTAAGTTCAACGAGGAGCAGGGGGGTCGATTATCGACCTCACAATTGCTGCGCCCCGTCTTGCCTCAAGGATAGGCGACTGGTGCGTCCTCGAAGTAATAACCTTGGGTAACCACCAGTGCATTGAGTTCAGCATCCAGGGACGGAGTCACCCAGTGAATACGGGAAGGGGCGGCAAGGTGAGGATCCCCTCGTGGAACAGAAAACGACTCAGCAAAGACAAGCTTCGCGAACATCTTGAAGAAACCAGGCTCATAGATGAGCTTGGCTGGGCAATGTCTGCTGGGTCGTTGGAGGACACTGTGCGGGTGGCGAGGCGGGAAGTGGTCGAAGCATGTGACCACTCAATGCCTCGCCGCGGACACGGGTGTACCGGGGACTCAATGTACTAGTGGAACGACCAGTTGTCTGTCCTTCGTCGAAAATGCCTCACAGCACGGCGGAGATTTACCCGCTCAAAGGGTGACCCTCTGCTGTGCGAGGCATGGAAAAAAGCAAAATCAGCTCTGAGGCAAGGCATAAAGAAAAGCCGACTTCAGTGCTGGAAAGGTTTGATCGGTGAAGTCGAGAAGGACACATGGAGTCACGCCTTCAAAATAATCACTAAGAGATTAGTGACTAGAAGAAAGACCCAAGGCCTGGAAAATGCCGATCGAGTCAAGTACATTGTGCGGAGAATTGTCTCAACATAGCGAACGGGATAGAAAGCACGGCCAAGTCGGCTTTTACCTGGCGCAAGCGCTTTCGGGCCATGGTTGCTTTAATGCGTACCTGAAGCACTTCAAGAAAAGAGAGGATGAGTCGTGCCGCTACTGCGGATCCCTTGTGCACAATGCCAGTGCCAGGTGAGGCGAGGCAAGGGAAGCTGTCGGTCGGGCAGTGGGCACACAACTCACTCCTGACACTTTGGTCACCCTTATGCTCCAGTCTGGACAAAAATAGATGCTTATCGAGTCATTCGTCACCCTGGTCATGAAGACGAGGGAGATCGATGGGTGTGCGGAGCGCAGCGACAACGAGAGTCAGTAGAAATCAAATCGGAGCCTGCACCCGCGGTCCTACGTCCTGGGAAGACTCGGCTGTCCACGTCTTTCGGGGGAGGAATCCTTTTATTCCTCCCGTGGTTGGCGCGGCTAGTCGGTTTGCCTAACGGGCGTGTGGCCGCGGATGGGAGTCCCGGGCGAACGGATGACGGAAGAGTCGTACGCGACTTCAAGCTGGAACAGGTATGCCTAGATCCGTCCTAGGAGAGTCCTGTACAACGTCTATAAAATATATTGCCATTTTTCTTCCTCACCAAAAAAAAAAAAACGTTGAGATTTTTGGTAGAGTCTAACATTATATAGTCGAATGTACGATTTTCCATAGTAGACTGTCGTCCTCAAAACATATAAGATAGTCAAAGGATACAACGCCTTGACAAGATCGCAAGCGTGGGCATAATTTTGTGTCAAAAGACAGAGAGATACTGTAGCTACTGGATTGTGACTCCAAGATTCGTATAGACTTATGAACAAATTGCAGCTCTCCTAAAAAATAAACAAATAAATTAGTTCAAAAATAATGATCAACATAGCTATTCATTATTACCTCCGAATTCAAATTCTTCAATTTATTCCGTAGCTCAAATAATTCTGAACTTGTTAAAAGAATAGCGTTCAGAGTTTGCACCATAATACTAGCGAATCTCAGGTTTTGTTCTTCTAATAAAATTTCGGATAGTATTTTATAGATGTCTTCAGCATTTAGCAATACACACAACTCTCTTATAATAAAAGCTCCTCTCTCTTCTAAAAGATGCCTATCAGTTGAAAATAGCCTTAACAAATTAATGATGAATTTTGCAAAATATTTATTTTGAACAGAGAAATGTGAATCTCTGACCATAGTTCCAGGATATTTCGATCCAATAATTTCAGCTAGTACAACTAGATTTTGTTGAACCACTTCATCCGAACTATCACTTAAGGTACGCATTAAAACTGGAAATAAGTCGTCTATATGACCAAATATCTTATTTGGAATATTTATGAAAAAATGGTGCATCCACTTTAACACTGCAACTTTTGTTTGAACGGAAGTATGAGTCAGGTGCTTTGTAAGAACTTCAACAACGCTGGAGATATCCAAACTTTCAACCAATGGAAGTTCTTGAGTTTTTAAATCTGAAAAAAGAAATAAAACCTGAAATATGGTGTAACTATAAAATTCTATATTCCGTATTCTATAAAAGAAATGTATTGCGCGAGAGATATTTTTAATTTATTTTCAATACAGTCAGAAGAGGTGGAATATTATTTTAGGACTATATCATCTACTCAGTTCTTCCAATCTAAATGTTAATTTATTGTGTTTTTTAGTAAAAGAGTGACTCAAATCAAACATATACACATATATAGTAAGGACACTACTGTTTCCGGACTTTCACCACTTAAGGACTAAGGATTTTATTTAGCCAGTACTGAATGTAAAATTGTGTTCAAAGAAATCGATGAGACTTGCGCTAATCGAAGGGTCTACTCACGACGTTGATTTATTGGTTCAAAAGGAATTGAGTTGACCGTAAATTTGATCGAAACTAGTGCTTTAAAAGTTTTAAATGCTCGGAGAATTTCTCGAGGGCACGATCATATGCTCTAGAATATGCTCGAGCACTTTGTGCTCTGAGCATTTACTGAGCATTTACGAGCATTTAAAATATATTCTTTAAGTCACGTTCTGTTATGTCTCCAAGTGTTCTCAATCACTATTTGGGACCTTATCAGAGAAAGGAGTTTGGTTCGATGTATTTCCCCGTTAGGTCTACGGTATTTACTATCGCCAATCCCCATTTTCGTTAATCTTAGGTTGTCTTTGGCTTAAAGCATTTAAGATTTAAACTCCTAACCTACAAAAATTGTTGCAAGTTTGCCGGAGTAGAGGACACTTGACTCTATAAATCATTTTATAGACGTAATACAAAGCTATTGAAGCTAAACAGATCAAATCTGTAACCAAATAATTTCTCAAACGTGAAAGGAATTAGTTTTACTCCCTGATTGACGTATAACATGCATATTATTGTGATGTTGAAAATTGCCGCGCTAATTGCAATGAAAACTTGGACTTAAGTTTTCATTTCTTTCCACGGCCTAACCAAAGAACTGTCAAAGTTGACAATTACTTCGGAAATCCGCAGAAGTTTGATATTGTGACCAGCTGGAAAAAAGCTACAAAAATGAACGTTGTGAAATAATCTATGAGAGTATGTTCGCGACATTTTACCAAGCGTGATCACTTTTTTTCCCAATAAGAAAATATTTATGTATGTGATTTAAATATCACACCGGATGAAAAAATATTACCACGCACTGTTTGTGGTTTTGATGTAAATACCTGTCCAAATGTTATTATATGCCCCGCTCTCGAAACTTGCTCTCCTCCTTTAAAATTGCATTTGGAGGAGTCCGTTTCCGCCCTCTTACAAATTCCACTCATTGTCACAATCATGATTTGATTTATTATTTATATTTTAACAAAAAAAACAAACTTTCCTATTGCTCTTAATGTCACGGGGAGCTTTACGTCAGCCATATTTGAACACGTGACATTACGGCGCCGTCCCCATATCAGATCCCAATCCTTAAAATACTTAAAATTAATACTACTGTAAGTTTTATGGCCAATAAAATTTATCTATCTAGCATATCAGGAGAAAATAAATTACCCGAAGTTTACATGGAAATCATAGTATTTATCTTGCGTACTTTACATAAGCGCATTATTTTATTATTTGTACCTTATTTTGCACATTTAATTAATAATTTTTTCTATAATCAATTGTTGCGTACGAATATTTCACTTTAAAATAATTGGAAATTGTGGGAAAGTATTTCCAAAATTTTAGTGATATAAGCGGTGACCCGTCTTAATCTATAATCCCAAATATCTTCTAAAATACTTTATATACGAAAAAATGGTTCGGACAAAGGTTGACCACGACCGAGGACGACATTTGACTGTACCATCAATTGTGACCTTAAGGTCAATTTTCAAGGTCAAATCGAGGTAACACCCTATTTTTAAATGAGAACCCTTATTTTAAACTGTGGATTTGATAAGAGCGGGAAATTTCACGTCAAAAATGACCTGTGGAAAAATGGTTTTTGTGACCTTGGAAAGGTAAAAAATTAAGATGAAATGTCTGAGAAATGACCAAATGCCCTTTTTCTGAATTGTCTTGGTTTTTCGGGGTAAACAAACATTCAAGATGCTTCATAAAAGTCGATGAAATGTTAAGGTGTACAACACCTTGACCATCATGACCATCTCTTCTCTGTGACAAGTTACAAAAAAAAGACACTTAGTCCTAACTTTTAGCGTTAGCCAGAAACAACGGCGTGGACGTAGTAAGTTCTGTTTCCTTTGGATTGCTTTCTTGTCGTGAGTTTCCTTTGCCTCTCACGTTTCGGGTGGTTGATTAATGTGAGTCCCCTTGCCTTTCACCATTGCCACCAGTGTGACAATCAGCCACAGAGTAACTGTTCGAAGTGCTCTCCATTGGCTTGAAGATACAAACTTAGACGTCTTTCAAAACCTTCCACAGTTTTCAGCAAAGTTTCTCGAGAGATGGCTGAAAGTCATGAAAGTCATCGACTTTCATGAAGCATCTTGAACGTTTGTTTACCCCGAAAAACCAAGACAATTCAGAAAAAGGGCATTTGGTCATTTCTCAGACATTTCATCTTAATTTTTTACCTTTCCAAGGTCGCAAAAACCATTTTTCCACAGGTCATTTTTGACGTGAAATTTCCCGCTCTTTTCAAATCCGCAGTTCAAAATAAGGGTAATACAATGGATACAAAAAATTGTCTTGCTCGAAACTCGAAAACTAAAAAATTAAGTTGCTTGTCGATATATAACATCTGTGAAGTTTCTAAATGTATACTTAGTTTTATAGGTACAAAAAATATGTCTTTATCTCTAGTCTTAACAGAGAGATTATGGGTTAATATTCTTAAGGGGTTATGGGGTTACAGGTATATTGAATTTAGTGATTTTCGAAGTGTTTTTTGACAGTTGCTTTGGTAATAGAACCACAAATGAAAAAAACTGCTGAGATTTCAGTAGACGCTGGCACCTCTCATTTCATCACTAAAAAACGAAACTACATATGACACAAAAACGAGACGTTCAGAGACGTGGACCTAAAGAAATAATTAAATGATTCAATTCGAGGGTTGGGATTACTTAAAAATGGCACTGAACACCTTGATTCAGATTTGAAAAAAAGAACTTTAGCAAAATGAACGATATCAATTGTTTATTGGAACAGAGAACAACATATTTGGAAATACTTTCACCTTGATCAAGAGCTGACTCCAGTCTACTGCACGAATGTTGACAGACTTATGGATGAATTGAAACCAGGAGTTTTCCAAGGTGAAGAGTGGAGGTTTTTCATAAACTCTTCTAAACGAAGCCTGAAGGCCGTCTTATTGCACAGCACAAATGCATATGCATCGATACCAATAGCTTATGTAACAAAACTTGAAGAAGCTTACAAGAAATATAAAAATTACCCTGGAAAAAATAGAATAGAAACAAAATAAATAAAGTCAATTTAGTCCCTTCCCCTCGGACTGGCACCTTAACGAAGTCCTCTTGGCTATGTCATGGAGGTTGTAGTGTCCTGATGAATCGGTGAAAAAATGTGGAGGGCTTTATAAACGGGCATCTTTCCAGTTGCGTGATGGGTGCCCTATAAACGGGTTTGAACGCTAGAGAAGACCCTATAAATGGCCTCTCTTCTGCATGGAGCCAAGAGCAAATTGGTGAATGGAATCTCCAGGGAGGACACGGCCAAACCTCCGCAGTCTAAGACTAAGAACAGTCCAACTGTTCGTTTCCGTATGGTAGACCACTGGGAGTGCCCCGTCGCCGAGTGGTGTCTTTCCTGACTTATGAAGAGGCGAGGTTAATGTGAGCTTAGCTTTGCCGAGGTGGTGTGCCATGTGGGTTCAGGAGCTAGCCCCATAGGGACCTTGATCAGGAAGTGCGTATTGAACACAGATGTCGGAGTCTGTGTTGCCCTGAGCGAGTCCGATCCGTCCATGATTTCGGAAAAGTTGGTTTCGTGAAGAAATCTCACGAATTACGTACTTCATACGCACGTTGAAGTTTTATGCTAAGAAAGCATGGACTTCCGTGCCATTTTCGCAACAGTTCTTTTTTATGACTTATTTATATTTGATAGTTATTATATCAATTGCAAAGTTAAATTTTTTAAATAACATTTCTTTCTTAAAGAAAGGATTGAATTTATAAATAATCACCGGGATTTAAAAATGTTCGGATTTTTTCCAGATCTGAAAAAATATCTGCTAATAAATAATCCTATTTTCAATAGTTTGCGAGATATATGGTTAAATGTCATAAAAATTCGGTTCTGTCATACACACAATAAATATTTGAATTCATATCAGTGTGCGTAAGAACGTACCGAAGCCTTCGCTCTCCGACTGTTCGTCCTATTGCGCTACAGCGTGGCCCCGACATCACCCCTTCCTTCGTGCAACACGCTTAAAAATACCGTCGAATCACGACCTTCAAATTACAATTACGCCTTATTGGCACCGCTGTTCATCCTCATTTTGTAACATGCTACTTGTTTAGCAAAATTAATAGAAAATTGCCATATGAACAGACCTATAGGATGAGCATGTGAAGCTCCTAGATGGAATAGTGAAATATTTTCGGCCGTAAACCTCCGTTCCAGGGACTCACAGTTTCAGGCGGTGGACTTGAGCAATCATAGTACGCTTGAGCAGAATGCTTTTGTCATGTGGTGGCGTATCAATTAGCTACGGAAATCCAGAATTGATAACACGTGTCACTTACTTTTTGATATTATGGTTAGCCATGCTTGGCGCGCATGGTAACCCTGCATGTATTGTCTGTACTTGATTCTAATGTCGCGAGGAAACGACCACATCTATAGAGTAAGCGCTTTTCATGCTATAGGTCTTAGATATATCTTTCCGTGTATATAAACCCTTTTTTCTAAACTCTTCTAAAAGCTATTTAATAACGGGAAATTAAGTTGTTTAATTGTAAAGACCATGGTTAATAACACGAGTCTAGGAAATGTGAGGTTTCATCAGTTACAGAAGTGACAGGTGATGAATCTAGTGGGTTTTCGATGCTAAAAACGAATTCTGCCGTAAAAAATTTCTAGCACGTCAGGTTTTGGAGTTACATTTGAATCCGCTCGGAGTCGAGGACCAAGTAGCGCTAGTTGAATAGGAATAGATGGCGCATGGCCACGGTGCACTCACTTGCTCAAAAATCTTGTGACCCTTGTGTTCCTGAATCGTTAGGTATACTAAGTATATAATCGGCTAACAGGCTTAATATTTTTCAAATTTTCTCAATGATTAATTTGCATAGTTTTGCAAATAGTTCTTTTCAGAGCTACTATTCCAATCAATTCTGTCGGGAGCTAAACTTGGATTGACTTTTTTTTTAGAATAATATTTTTATTACTAACTACGGTTTTAAGAAACTCATAATTCTTTTTTACGAATAAAAATGTCAGAATGAGTTGACATAAATTGTCCTGACAAATTGAGTTATATCTGTGCCACGAATGGCATAGAATTACGTAATCCTGATAAAACTTGGGTTTCTCATTCAGTTTGCACTAGCTGCGTTTCTATGTTGCCTTCATGGTCTAAAAATGGTAGGAGTATGCCTTTTTCTACCTTGAAGGTTTGTCGAGAATCTGAGTTGCACGATGACTGCTTTTTTTTGCTTATGTAAAGTAGACGGATTTAGTGTAAAAAGTTAGGACCTCATAAAATACCCTGATGTGCTTTCAGTCTCAAAATCTGTCTCCTATGAACTTAGTGGTGTTATTCCGCCTCCACCACAAAATGCTGAAGGAAACGACGATCACGATCGTGATGATGAAACTAATAATGATACCGATAAATATGACTTACTGTTCATGGGAACAAAATCTGAACCCCGACTTCTCACACATAGTGAATTAAATGATCTCATTAGAGATTTAAACCTTACGAAAGATAAGGCCGAACTTCTTGAATCGAAATTGAAGGAAAAAAACTTACTTGCTGATGATAATGCTTTCTATTGGTATAGAAATAATGAAAAGGAATTTTTCGAGTTTTTTTCGGGACATGACTATGCTTCTTTACCTATTGCTTATTCTGTACATTTGAAAGAAACTCATGACAATCTAGCAATACTATTTCAGTGTATCAATTAAGATGAACATAAGTGGTTCAGAGAAACTGTACAAAATATGCTGAATAGTTACGGAAACTTTGGGTGCAACATGAGTATAAAAGTACACTTTTTAAACAGTCATTTCGATTATTCTGCAGAAAAGTTAGGGAGTTTTAGTGATGAACAAGACGAGAAGTTCCACCAGGACATCAAGGAAACGGAGAAGAGGTATTAAGAAAGGTGAGATCTCAATATGCCAGCAGATTACTATTGGTGCCTTAAGTGAGACAAGTACAATGCATTTCACAAATGGAGAAGTTAGAAGCGTAGTTCCATTCAAACTGAATACAATCTCAAAAGACAATACATTTTTTCAACAAAACACTTTGACGCTTCAAAACTAGGATGAATTGAAACAAATTAACATCTTATAATCATTATTGTCATTGTTGTGATATGATGTTGTCTTCACTGGCTGGATCATCATCATCATATGATCATGCCTTCGCTGGCTAAACCACGAATATCATCATCATCATTACCTGATCTTGCCTTCACTGACTAGTTCATTTTTAGATCTTGCCTTCAATAGTTGGATGATGCCTTGATTTTTTTATACTATCAGGTGTACAAATGAATTTCCGCCGTTTTTATAAAAAATTGGGCATTTATTGTGAAAGAACGGAACCTTATGTTTTATTCGAAGTATTGTCCATCGTATTGTTCTTTTACGTTTGGCACGAATCTTGATCCAATAATGCTTCCATCCACGTCTTCGTACACTTTTGGCCTTCCGCTACGTTCTTTGTCTTCGATGTTAAATTCACCGCTCTTAAACTTTTGAAACCATCACGACAAATTCTCTCTCTTAAGGCAGCCTCACCATATGTTTTTACAAGCAATCGATGCGCCTCAGCTGCAAATTTCTTCAAATTGAAGAAGTAAATCAAAAGTTTCCGCAAATGACGCTCATTCGGCTCAAAACTCGACATTTTCGCACACAAAAGAATATATTATACTGATAAAAATCCCTAATAGGCATGATCAATATTGTAAATTCAAACTTGCATATCTCAGTCTGAAAAAATCGTACAGCGGCAATTGGAAAAGGATTTTAAAGCTGAATACTAAAGGGTTTTCCAATAGGGACATAACAATTTCGTATCTTTATATGAACGCACCCTTAAACTTTTTTAATGAACTGTCAATGTCAAATAGTTAGTTAAAATCAACATTTTCATCATGGTAAAGTTCATGAACCAGCAACGTTTGAAAATTAGTAAAAATTACTACCGAAATTCTGAGTCGGTGGTCGCAACTTTAAGAGCGCTTACTCCAATTTTCGGCCGTAATAATCGTCCCACCCGACAGGCTGTGCGTGCTATAGTGGATAAATTCGAGACCAAATTTACACAATTGGACGTTCCGGTGCTAAAAAGACGTCGTATTACTCGAAGCGAAGAAATAATCGCAGCCGTAAGTGCATCGATTCAAAATGAGCCAAATCAGTCGATTCCACGTCGTTTTTAAGAATTGGCCATCGCTCAAACGACACTGTGGCGTATTATGCGAAAATATCTTGGCCTACATGCTTTCAAGATTAAATTGACTCAAGAACTAAAGCGACTTGATCATTTGAAACGCCGAAACTTCTCCAATTGGGCTCTGGTAAAGCGTGAAAAAAATGAAGAATTTCATCGAAAAATCATCTTCAGCGATGAAGCTCATTTCTGGCTCAATGGCTTTGTTAATAAGCAAAATATGCGTTATTGGTCAGCAACAAACCCAAATGTGCTTCTTGAGACACCGTTGCATCCGCAATAAGTGACTGTTTGGTGCAGTTTTCATGCCGGAGGTGTGATTGGGCCGTATTTTTTCGTGGATGAAAACGACCGTCATGTTACCGCCAATGAAGAGCGCTATCGTGCTATGTTGGAAGATTATTTGTGGCCAGAATTGGATGAACTTGACATCAACGATATGTGATTTCAGCAAGACGGTGCCACTAGCCACACAGCACGCGTCACAATCGATTTATTGAAAGGCAAATTCGGTGAACGTGTTATCTCGACAAATGGTCCGGTCGAATGGCTGCCTCGTTCATGCGATCTAGCGGCATTGGCTTCCTTTTTATGGGGCCATATCAAGTCACTGGTCTATGCCAACAAGCCAGCAACTTTAGACGACCTCAAAGACAACATGCAACGCGAAATTGCCAACGTTCCGGTCGAAATGTGTGTCAGAGTGATGGAAAATTGGGTCCAAAGAATCGACCGCTGTAAACGGGCTCGTGGTAGTCATATGACAGATATCGAATTTCATTCATAAAATGTAATGCTTGCACTACACCCACAATAAATTTGACCTCAATATCTCAAATATTTCTGTGTTTTATTCATAGATAAAATTGTTATGTCCCTATTGGAAAACCCTTTAGTACTATGTTACGTCAGAAACGTAACATTTCTCTGATTTTTCAGTTTTCACTGCCGCTGAACTCGAGGGTAAAAATCTGTTAGAATTGGATTGACTTCTCGCAGATGTTACACTGTGGCGTTAATTTCACTGAACAAAAACTGAAATGGTTTCTATTGGACCTTTCGCTTTTATAGGATTTTGTTAGGTCAACTATGACGAGGTACATTGTACATGACAAGGTATATGTAGTGACACTTATATGTATGATAAGCGCATGTAGTAGTGCGTTGGTATAGCAGGGCTTCATTCACCTTCCTTTTTGGTCAGTCAATTTGTTATCTTGTGTGGGTATTATGACGACACATGGTAATTCCATCTTGATCATTTTAGTGATCTGTAGATCTGGCAGTAACTTTCATCGATAAAATCACACACACGGTAATGTTATCTTTATCCCTTTATTGGTTTCTCGTTCTACTTGTAACTTTGAGTCAATAGAGTTGCGGGACTTGACACCTCCCGCCTTCATTCGCACGCAGGGAGTTAGCGATCCCCGATTGAAACTTCGGCAGAACAAATTTAATCTAAGGTGCTTGCTTAATCAAGAACATATTTTTTTCTGTAATTCAACAATTTACATTGCATTAAAATTTCGTTAAAACATAATAAATTATCATATTATGTATAAATTGACATTCGAATCGCTTCCGCATCCACCGTATTCTCCTGGTCCCCAGCGACTATTATCTTCTCCCAAACTTCAAGAGATGGCTGTATGGTAGGCGTTTTGAGTGGAACGAAAAAGTTGAATGTTGAATTCATTCTAGTTCATTTTATCACGTCAATATCGAGCACTTTGGTATTACTTTTACAAGTTTCGAAAAATTAATCATTTACAGACTCAATATTTGTAGAAACTATTCTTCTAATAGGATGGGAACTAAAAAGAATTATCTTCATAGAAGAAAAAAGAAATTGGAAATTATATTCATGATGACACTAATTATACAGTACTTGTTTATTCTTGTCGAAAAAGGTATTTCCTATATGCAAAAAAAATATGTCTATATTTTTCTTCAAGTGATAAAAAAAAAGATGATTCAAATGGAAACTAGCATTTGTGTCTCACTAAAAAAAGTTATTAATTTGTTTTTGAATGACAAAAAAGAAAAAATTGGAATAAATTCTACAAGATTCTTTTTTATTTATATATTTCCTGGTTTAGTTTTCGGAACGCTTTTGTTTCGTGCAAAGTTGATATTATTTTGAATTTCCATCCAAATTCTGGTTATTAATCTTGTATATTTATGTTCAATCTTTTTACTCAATTGAAGTACACTACTGTCAGTTTTCCTTTGATGTTGATTTTTACATTGCCTTTCTCTAGTTCGTCTAAAACATTCTGAGTACCTGTGTAGTGAGTGCATCAGTAATAACCATAAGACTTTTAGTTTCAACTCTATCTAACTTTTTTATTTGACATTGTAAAGAATCTTGAATATACTTTTTAATATCGACTTTTATCTTTTCCTAGAATTTTTTTTGGCGGATTCGATTACATGTTTTTGTGACACCTTTATGTCTTCATAATTCTGAGCAGTGAGCTCCTTCAATTAATTGTAATCTTTGTTCTTTTAAATCTTCTCAAGCTATATGATTGATTTTTGGAGAGTTTGAATACTAATCGATCGTAGATTTAATTTTTGAGATAATTCATATAATGAATGAATTGGAAATTTTATATTATTTAAAGTTTCAAGAGTGTTTGATCCATTACCACGAGGAGTTCCATTTGTTGTAAAAAAATATATATAATATAATTATCTTTTCGCATCGTTAATTAAGCGCGAAATTCAACTATATCTTTATTTCAAATTAGGTGGTCTTGGTCTTTTTTTTGAGGGGGAATAATTTCAAAGCAAATTTTCTCTTGGTCGATCTCGCGATCTCTTGGTGGGAGGTTGAAATGGTATATTTTTATTTAAGGCCATGGGCCAAGCAGGTCGCGTCACAGAAATTATATATTAATCCAACTATGTAAGATAACTTTTTTTGTTTATAACATATGTTGCTCAAAATCTGTTAACTTCGTTTTAGTAAAAATTGTGAATTTTTATTATTCTAAAATATAAAACTGAAGTGTTATCGGCAATTATAGTTCTGTAACTACCATTTCACGGAGAATGAAATATCGCTTTGAAATTTTGCGAAATGAATAAAAAATCACAGAGACAAGTCAGTTATGTCTTGGATATTCATAATAATGTGGACATTTTTTTAAAAATGAGTAATTTTGGCAAATTTGCAGACTGTATTACCGACAATGTTAGACTAGTGCAGCAGAACTCAAGACACTTAGTTGGTATTATTAATAAAATTTGAAAAAAAAATTATTTTAATGAACTATGCCTTCTCATATTCCTTCCATATGATATTATTTACCGGTTCCTGAATTTTAAGAGATTTATTTTGATTAAAAATGTTATATATGGAGAAAAATATCGATAGGCAGGAACTAAATTGTTCAATCGAACTTAATGGCCCATGGCCTTCAATTTTCTAGAATCCCATCTTGATTTCAATTTTTTATTTCACCCCTAGTAATCGTGGTTTTCCATGGTGAATTTTCATATTTAATAAGAGGAAGTTTTGAAGATAGCAGTTTCAATAAATTCGTATATTTTACTTTATCTTTAATAATTTTGTTAAATAATTCCTCATTTATGATTTATTAAAAATTTCGGACAGCCTTGAATTTATATTCGATATTGATCCTTCAGAAGCTTCAGTAAAGTCATTCGCATCATCTTCGGCGAAGACTGAATTAAAATATTTATTTTTTGAAGTATTTCCTTCTTTGATATCATTTTCTTGATTAATTTTTATAAAAGTCTTCGCAAGATACATTTTTTCTTGAGATGTCATAAAGGTATCATCATTATCCTCGTGTGCATTTTTTGATTTTTCTTCATTAACAATAGGGTTTCTTGAATTAGCGTCTGCATTGGCATTCATTTTTCCTACTTTGATAACTATATCAAAATCGTATTCTGCAAGTTTCAACCTCAAACGTAAAACCTATGACATATTTTTTGTTTGTCAAAAGCGGTCCAACCGTTCACGAGAAAAACAAATTTTTCGATTTCTCTTCCAACCCATATAATTTCCATTAAACTTGTTTCTCTGATATAATCCCTCCGGGAATTTATTCATACATTAATGCCAACTTATTGTATAAATCTCGACCACATTCGAGCGGGGGCAGCACATACATGCTTATCGTCTAAAATCGGAAAGAAACGAAATTAATAATTAATTAATAATTAATTAATTAACAATAATAAATAATTTAATAAAAATTAGCAATTAAATTTAATAATAATAATTTAAATAATAATTAAATATTAACATATCTAATATATTGTAACTAATATTTTTTTTACCGAACTTCTTATTTATTTTTACTAATGAGACCATTTTAATAATAAGTATCCCCAAATTATCAAATCTTCATCACAATTTTATTTCACTAACATTGGTTACATGGCTCGGGGTCATTAGAGTCACCCCGGGCAACCTAACTCGAAAACATTATATTTTCAACAACCAGAAATTACAAGAAATTCAACAAGATGGATAGGAGTGACAGGTCAACTCGCAATGAGTCACCGTGTACATTCCCTAAGGCGAGCTACCAGATTGCTTCGATTACTACGGATAACGCGCAAAACTAATTCGCGGACCTCCCGTTCGTGACTCTACTTTGCAATTAATTAATTAACTACAAAACCAATAGAAAGATAACTAAGGTTTACCTGCGCCTCTCTTGCGTCCTCACTAGTTCCCACTTGATGACATCCTCTTGTTCTCTTCCTGGCTGGTAACTTATGTTAAAATATGTTTAAAATGGGTAAATGAGCATGAAATATTTTTTTTATTACAAAATTATTATTTTTATGAAAAAGCTCATAAAACACTGATATAAAAATTGAATTGATTAACTTTAGCAGAAGTTATGATTGATTGAATAATGGCGCGTGTGTTAAAACGTCGAAAATTTGAGACCCTGTATGTTGACAACCAGTCATAGTAGAGCTGTCTCCTTTAGGGGATTAAAAGAGGTCCACTAGCACTACAATTCAGTGAAGTTTCAAAAAGGTTGAAGACAAAAAATTGTTAGGCAGGTACACTTGGCAAATTTTTCTGTGTTCTCGACAATCGAGATGTTGATGGTTGATCAGAAGGTGGTTCTGGATGTCGCAATTCTTCAGTAAAATCGTCTTCATCAAAGTTTCCTTGGAATGTTTCTTCTTCTTATCTGTTTTTGGCTTTTGCTTAACATCATAATCTGTATCAAAATCAGATTCGCCTTTTGATTCCATAAATTTACGTTTTTTATTATTTTTAGGTGATTTATTTATATCTTTTCTGGGTTTAACTGCCCTTTTAATTAGTTTCTGTAATTTTATTTATTGAATAATCTTTCGTGGCCTTTTACGCTTCTTTATACCTTATTTGTTACTTCAACATCTGTTATCAATTTACTTTTTATATTATCTTTATTCTCACCCATGCCTATTGTATATTTCTTGAATTTTTTAATTGACTCTTTGTTTGCATGGCATAGCATTTATTTTTATTTTTTAATAAAATTGGAATTAAATCTATGACATATTTTAAAAATAGGGAAACAAATGTTTCCGAAATATTTTGTTCTTCAATTAATTTGTAAAAAGCATTTAATTTTCCTCATTTTTCGTTTTATTTATTATTATACAATAACACAGCCACACACAAAAAAAGTGTCGTGATCTGGGGATGCGACATATGCTTTCCTATGGATTTTGACGCGCTGAATCCGAATCGGATGTCAGAATTTGTCCTCAAGGTCCGCGCTTCAACCTAACCTCAAAAAACGTGAAAAAATTAGTATTTCCTGTTCGTGGGATGAGGCATGTCGATTCTTATGTTTTTCGATGCATTGAATGTAAATAAGCTCTCAGAATCGATCGCACACGTTGTTCTTTTGACTCCAACCTCGAAAAAACGCAATGAAATGATAGTAAATTGTGATATACTGCCTTGCAGGCTAGTTTTTTTTAGAGCCTATATCAGCGGAGTCTCATTCTTACAGTTGACGTAAACTAACTTTAACTCACCTAAACTAACCTTGACTCACCTAATCTAATCTAAACTGGCCTTATATAACCCTTATCTCAGTTGACGACATGTCAAAAAAATTGATTGAATGTCTTCAGTCTGATTGCTTTCCACTATATCGTGTCCTTTTCTCTTCGAAGGATCGATGCAAAGGGTTTTGCCTTCGTTTTATCCCCTTTAAAACAGTTTATCTCTTCAGCATCCAACAAAAATCAGTCATCATGACTTCATCCCATCTACCCTGATATCGTTGTTCCATGACTTTTATATCTTGATGGAACCGTTCGCCTTGTTCTTCACTGTAGTCGCAAACATTGTCGGGAAACCTATGCAAAAGTAGCAGTCTTTCATATGAAGCAGTTGTTTCAATATAGCTGGTGTGGAGAATCTGCAATACTTTTGGAAACCTGAATTTCGAGAACGATACAACATCAGTCTGCAGGAATTACAGATGATGTAAGGAACCCAATTCACTTCATATCTGGTGCAAATATAACAAAAGGAATTTACATTTTTGTGGCAGTCGTGCGCGTTTAGAAAGCCCAGTCTTTTTTTTTTGTAGCATAAGACTCTCCATAAACCAAGTTACCCATTGATGAAGAGGAACGGTTGCATGATGATGACATCGGCGAGCCCGCTTTCGCACCCTGACACGACGCCGATACTGGGGTTCCGAATCCCTGCATCGTAAAACACTTTCTTTCTGTGCCTGACATGACGGCATGAACGCTGTTTACCCAGGGACTCAGCCGGTATGGATCCGTTGCCCACCGTCACCACGTGGAGGTGCCCTGGTTACAGGCACAAACGAAAAATGCTAAAATGGTCAGCAATATCATTATGTTCACCCATTCTTTTAGAAATCCTAGAATAGAGTGAATAAAACAGTAAATTTCATGTTCATTTAGAATAGTAAACTCTGCGATAGAAGATAAGGGTTATATAAGGCCAGTTTAGATTAGATTAGGTGAGTTAAGGTTAGTTTAGGTGAGTTAAAGTTAGTTTACGTCAACTGTAAGAATGAGACTCCGCTGATATAGGCTCTCAAAAAAACTAGCCTGCAAGGCAGTATATCACAATTTACTATCATTTCTTTGCGTTTTTTCGAGGTTGGAGTCAAAAGAACAACGTGTGCGATCGATTCTGAGAGCTTATTTACATTCAATGCATCGAAAAACATAAGAATCGACATGCCTCATCCCCAGAACAGGAAATACTAATTTTTTCACGTTTTTTGAGGATAGGTTGAAGCGCGGACCTGGAGGACAAATTTTGACATCGGATTCGGATTCAGCGCGTCAAAATCCATAGGAAATTCAAATTTATAGACCTTTATGTAGAAAATAATTTTGTATGATACCTTTTTTTTTCATATCTCGTATAATTTAACTGGAAAAGGGAATTTTGATATTGACTTTTTTCAAGTTTTAACCTGCTTTAACGTTTCTAATTTTGGTTTAATCGAAAAATTTTATAGAGATAATTAGTAGAGATTTATGAACACTATCAAAAACCAGTATTAGAATTTTTTATTTTTTCAAAAACACAAAAGAAGTGCTCAATTCCTCAATTTTGGTTGGATGTGTCTGGTTAACGAACTTATCCTTACTTTTTCGGCTCCGACAAAGTGTGCCCAAGCTCAATTGAATCTGATAATTCTATCGAGAGTTATCGAGTATACGACCTACTACAGACAGACAGGCACTTTTGTAAAAACCATTTTTTCTGACTCAGGGGGTCTCAAAACGTAAAGATTTGATAAAATTTTCGAAAGTCATTTTTCACATAAAACTAATACAGTAAAACCCCATTTATCGCAACACCCGTTTATCGCAACTCCCGTTTATTGAAACTTGCCTCTCTGTTTATCGCAATAAACTTTACCATTTTTTTCTCCCTCTTATTAGTAGAAGGAGTGGTCACGTGATTCTTAAGGATAGGCGGGAATACCCCTCACTTTTAAATTTGTGATGCATATATTTATATGAATTTTCGTATATTAGGGAGATATGAAATATATCGTTTATATGATATGAAACTATCGTTTATGTATATATTGCTACATATTTGTGTTTTATATGTAACAGAAAAATATATAAATTTTTCACATTTCAATGTATATTATTATGACAAATTATAGCATGAATTGTGCCTAGTACAGCAATCGCTTTACCAATTGCGAATCAATTGTTTTACAAAATGTGGGAATATTTCTACTGAAAAAAATTCAATCATGCATTCGAAAATTATGAGAGAAATATGTAAGCTTTAAAGTAATTAAAATGTATTATTTATACTAGTCGTTTACGTACCATCGTTCGGTTCCACGTTTTCACTCATTTATAATTGCACATATAATGACAATAAAAAAACGCATTCGAGGTTATTGGAACATGACTGTAAACAATGATAAACAGCGAAAGCGCGTGAAACTATTCGTTTAGGCGCATGTGCTGATAATCAGTTGTTCAAGCTGGTGGCGAAGAAGTGGGAACCCCTCCGTTTTTGCGATAAACGGGAGGCATTTGATTGGAAGGTGTTGCGATAAACGGGGTTTTACTGTACCTTCTCATCCATGATGAGAATGTAAAAATTGTTCACATTTTCAAAAGTCTTAAATTTTTTTCTGTGGCATCTTTTCATTAATTTAATCGACATGTATATCGGGATTTAAAAAAAAAAATTTTGAGAGATATATTATTTTAAACTTTTGATAAAATTGGACAAAATGCTGAATTCTCTTGTGCTTGAAATTTATTATCTCCGGTTGAATTAATTTAATTGATTGTGGGTCTGTTTCATTATTTAGCTTATTACGTTAGGTTTTCAGATAAATATTTTTATAATTTTTATTTTGCTAATTAACTACGGATATTAGTAGTTTAATCATGTCGGAGTCGACTGAAAGCACATTATGTCTCGAAGGAAGGCTAGTTGCGGCTCGACTCAAACATGATTAAACACGTCGCGCGCTCAAAAATATTTAATATCTTCCGATCTAATTGGGTCTATGCGCTAGTTATATTGTGATATAGCGCAAATGATAGTTCTTTTTCCACATTTTTTCACTGAGGGGGCAAACATGCGAAAATTGTTTACACAATTAAACTACTAATATCTGTAGTTAAATTTAAAAGTTAAATTTTAAGCACAACAGAATTTAGAATTTTGTCCAATTTTATCAAACATTAAAATTAATATATCTCTCAAAAAAAATTTTTTTTCGAAAATCTCGATATACGTGTCGATTAAATTAATAAAAAGATGCCACGGAAAAAAATTTAAGGCTTATAAAAATGTGAACAGTTTTTTTTTTGAAATCCATACGATTTGCAAAAGAATGTCCCATATAAGTTACAATAAAAGTTTATGTAACATTTTTTTTTTTTTTTAAAGTTCTCATTCCATAATTAGTTTATACATGCTTGTTCTGCAATATCTATTTTTTCGCGTGAATCAGTCAAAGATGTTAGCATTTAAGGTTATGTTTGACAGAATAGAGTAATAAAGTTTCGTTGTTCTTATTTCCAAATTATTTTAAAGACATTTTTTCTTATTATAGTTACTTTTATTTTGAGAAAAAGTATTCCTACAACGTCATCTTTCAAAAATTTTTGCCAATAACAGGGTTGCCACAAGTTTCAGTATCCTAATTTCCCTGACTTTTCAAGCTGATTTCCCTGACCAAAATCTATTGTAAGAGGACTCATCTCGGTGGAACTATGTTCCTATTATATAATATTTGCGTGTTTTTCCCTGTTATTTTTCAACAGAGAGGATGTTAAATAAGAGAAGGTAAAATAGAAACAACGTATTTCTATTTATTTATTTTTTATCAAAACTTAAAAGGAAACGAACTGGTATGCCATAACTTGCATGTTGCTATCGAACTTTAAACATAAAAAATGGCATCATAGGAAATTTATAACTTTTTGGTTATATCAATCACAGCGGGGTCAACTTAAAGAGATCAATCTTACATATTAGTAGTTTCATTGTTTAAACAATTTTCGCATGTTTGACCCCTCAGTGAAAAAATATTTAACATCTTCCGATCTAATTGAGTCTCCACTTTTATTAAATATGCGCTAGTTACATTGTGACATAGCGCATATGATACTTCTTTTTCCACATTTTTTCACTGAGGGGGCAAACACGTGAAAATTGCTTAAACAACTAAACTACCAATATCTGTAGTTAATTAACAAAATAAAAATTATAAAAATATTTATCTGAAACCTAACGTAATAAGCTAAAAAATGAAACAAACCCGAAATCGATTTAATCATTTCAACCGGAGATAATGAATTTTAAGCACAAGAGACTTTAGCATTTTGTCAAATTTTATCAAAAGTTTAAATTAATATATCTCTCAAAAAAAATTTTCTTTCGAAAATCATGATATATGTGTCGATTAAATTAATAAAAAGATGCCACAGAATAAAATTTAAGACTTTTAAAAATGTGAACAATCTTCTTTTTTTGAAATCCGTACGATTTGCAAAGGAATGTCCTATATAAGTTACAATAAAAGTTTATGTAATATTATTTTTTTTTAAAGTTCTCATTTCATAATTAGTTTATACATGCTTGTTCTGCAAAATCAATTTGACAGAATAGAGTAATAAAGTTTCGTTGTTCTTACTTCCAAATTACTTTACAGTCATTTATTCTTATTATAGCTACTTTTCTTTTGAAAAAAAGTATTCCAGCACGTCATTCTTCAAAAATTTTCGCCAATAACAGAGTAAATAACAAATTACCAGTTTTACTGCCTATTTACCGAATTACGGTACGAAATTACCAGTGACCAAAAAATGGCGGTATCGGCACATCACTAGTCCAGAAGCAAAGGCCAAACCATGTTTGTCTAGCAAGAGGAGCACTTACTGTCACTTAGCCGTAAGAATGTGAAACCACGCGAGTATACGCAGAACGTGGATGTTATCGGCCTCCACCACTGATCCGTGTGGATCTGCACACAATCAAACTTCGTTCAAACGTGGCGCGAAGCAGAAGACATATTTAAAATGACTAAATAGATAATTTAAGAAATTACCCTCCTTTTTTTGATGTTTTAAAAAACCTTCACCTAAAATGAATATCTAAAAGATTTTTTTCGAATTTTAGGATGATTTAAACACTTGAGAAAAAAAATGTTCAGTAAAATGTATAGTTCAATAAATGTTAAAAGCTTCAAAACAAAATATAGATTTATATATTTTTTAGTATTGTTAATAAACTATTTAAAATGAAAAATTATGCCTAAAATACTTTATATTAGAATGTTATAAATATAAAAAACATAAATTGTATTTAAATTTACACACAAAATTAGACAATAAGATTTTTTTGATAGAAAGCAACATGAAAAAACATTAAATTCCAATAAAATATTCTTTAAAGTTTTTGAAATATGTAACATTTTTTATGAAATGTCGTTTTCGAATCCCAAGTGCGAATAAAAGGTTTCATTGTTTGAAAAGAAATCATGCCTAAATTTGGATACGAAATTACATCATAAGATTTCTCTGCTGTGAAGGAAAGTTGAAGAATATTTCGTTCAAATAAAGTGCTTCGAAAAAAATTTTTTAATATATATTTTATTATATTTTTTCAATATATTAGTGTAAATAAAGGGTTAAAATATTTAATAAATATATACATATACACTATATTTAAATATGCATACAAAATAAAACTGAAATTTCTTTGGTATGAAGCAAAATTATTAATTATTTAACGCACTTTTTTGAATGATAGTTTTATCGATAAACATTACGGAAATCCCTGTTAAAATTAACATTTTGAAGAAAATTTCTTATTTTATCAGTTTAACAGGCATTCCTTAGCGAATTTATAAGTTGCACATCAGAAAAAATTTTAGTAAAATTTACAGGAAGTTCAATACTTATTTTTACAAATTGAATTTTGAGTAGATATATTACCAGAAATCTTGTGCAATGAACAGTTTTTCTGTACAGTCCACTTAACTTCCAGTGAAATCTACCAAACTTGATTTTTTTCGTATCTGATAGATTTCACTGCATGCTAAGGGAAACGTACAGAAAATATGTATACATGCACATGCATCAACTTTTGTTTCCAAAATTTTGGAAATGGTAAAGAAGATAGAAACGGTCATAGATAGACTACTTTTGGTTTTGACAAAGAAACGAAATTTTCTGATACATATTTTTTTTTTAATTCAAGTTTTTTTAATTTCGAAACCGCAGTAGTCTATCTACGTCCGTTTTTATCGTCTTTATTATTTCGCAAATTTTGAGCAGAAAATACCTAGCTCTTAAATACTTCAATACATTTCCTAAAAAGCTATTTTTTTCCATTCTATAGAGTTTTTGAATTTTCAAATTAAGAGTCTCTGCATATACAACAAAAACACAATATTTATTTTAAACTTGAACCTCATATTTATTGTAAAACACAATTTTGTGCATAATTTTTAAATTACAATAATAGATTTAAAAGATACACAAAGTTTAAATCGATATATATTTTTTTAATTATTAACATTTATTGACTTTCAAATGTTAATGCAAAATCATATTTCAAGTGTCTAAATCATTCTAAAAATTTAACAAAATTTTTCAGGCATTTTTTTGGGCAAATATTTTTCAAAATATATGAAATCAAATAATTTAAGTTATTATTAAATAATTTAAATTAAAATTAAATATTCCATAAATAATGAATTGGCGTGTCTTTTGCGCTTTTTTTGCGTGGAGTCAGGAAAAACATACATAATTTTACTGAGTCAACAATTTTAGATAGTTATAGCACAAAATTTTTGCAAATTTAGTAGATATTTTAATACAATTTACCGCTTTTTGGAAAGTATAATGCATTTGCTGATAATCATTACCAAAATGCACGTAAAATTAATAAAATAAGCAATTATCTTCAAAATGTTGATTTTAACAGGCATTTCCGTAATATTTATCGACAAAACTATTATTTAAACAAAATTTGTTTCGAAGCATCTTATTCAAACGAAACAGTCTTCAACTTTACTTTATAGCAGAGAAATCTCATGATGTAATTTCGTATCCAAATTTAGGCATGATTTTTTTTTAAACAATGACACCTTTCATTCGCATTTGGGATTCGAAAACGACATTTCATAAAAAATGTTACATATTTCAGTCAGTTCCACGATCTGAGAACACTTTTACTAGCCTGTGTCTGCTGCGGCGAGTTAACCGAGCAAGAAGGAAGAAGAGTTGGAAAAACTGACCGCGGCACAGTGAAACGCAGTAACGCACGATCTGGCCACAGCGATTCCCTGACTAAGCCTTAAATTCCCTGACTTTTCCCTGACTTTTCCAGACCACTACGATTTCCCTGACTTCCCTGGCTTGTGCACTGAGAAAAATGGATTGTAAACGGTAATGAAAAATATGTTACCGGGTATAATCTTGGACTATTAACTATGGAACAGCGATCTAGATTATTAAAACCATAATCTGCAGATGTTAAAAAAAAAGATAGTATCGGATAATATCTTGGATTATAAACTGAAACATACCAGATTTAACGCGTGCAAAACAAAAGAAAGATAGAGGGGAGAGCGTTGGCTCACTGAAACCTCCCCTCTCAGAAGAGGGGAGGTTTCAGTGGGAACACATACACAAATATTATTATCATACCTTATTATGTTCACATATTTAACTACACAATGCTACACTATTTATAATCGCATACGCTTAAAATTAAATTTCAGAATTCGCTTTTGAGTTCGAACCCTCTAACTCTACCTATATCTACATTAACTAAACGTTTTCCTAACGCCTAAAGCCTCTCGGCTATTCTCGCTTGCCATATTCCGAAATAAATGTCGCTTATAAGCCACTACTGAGTTGAGCAGACTTGGATTCGAGTCTACGAAGCTATTCGGATAACGTCGGAAGCACTCGGACGACATTCTGAAATGAATTATACGAAAAACCGAGAATGAATGTTTTGATTTTTGCTGCTCGTCGCAAAGGTTTCTGGCAAGTTCATATTCATAATATGAATTTTTCAAATAAGGTTTCTAGGTTATAATATTCATTGTTCGACTTATTAAATTTATTTTTAAAAAACTTAGTAATCACAATATCATTTTTTAGTACTCTTTATTTTTCGAATGGAGATTCATAATATTTGGTATTTAAAATACTAATTTTTCTTCTACACGTTTTAAAGACTGTTATGACTATATTGAATTTCGATGCCATAATATGAATAAATGTAATAAAACCTCGGGTTTCCTCATTTTAAAACACTATTGTACTAAACCTTCATTCAATCTTATCATTTACTCTAACGAAAAGTTTCTCAGTGTAGGTTTATTATCTGCAGATGTTACGAATTATTTTCTGAAGATTATAAGAATGTAACATCTGGAGATTATGTTTAGTAATATCTTTATATATTAGATAAAGATTATAGATCATACGCTTTAACATATTTTATGTTACCGAATACTATCCTTACTTTTAACATCCAGGTTTTATGATCCATTTTTCTCAGTGTGGTAACCCTGGACCTATCGTGAGAAAGGAAATACGCTCATCAATTTTTATTATTTTATGCATGGTCATCAAAGAGTAGAAACGATTTTAGTTTCTAATATATTCCAAAATAAATCGAAATACATTTATTTCGGCCAAGCTTATAATTATCATATGAATTAAAAGCCTCAACATAATTGAGCACCTGGATTCTAAAACTCGCCGCGCTCTCGGAAACAGGTAAAAGTATTGTTCACTAGGTCAAAATGAAGGTTTGAAAAAAATGTTTTTTAATAAAAAAAATAAATATATATTCGAGTAGAGCATGTTCAGCCCCATATTTTTCCTAAGTGAAATTTTTTTATCCGTTCATTATTTTCTTCAATAAAAAAGAAAAACACAAAATTTTTCCTTCGAGAAAAAGTGGTTTTTTAAACATTTAACTCGTCATTTCTCATCAAAAAATGTATGAAATGATTTGAGACTTCCAGGACTTATGTAAAACATACCACTGAAGCCGGCAAGATCCTTTAAATAAATAAAATATGCAATTGTTTATAGATATTTAATAACAAATTGATGCGCACCGTATTTCGTGTTTTTCTAACTTCGCCGACAAAAAGTATCTGGGGAAGTTTAACCTACAAAAAAGTTCCAGCGAGAAAGTTGTTCCCATATGTACAAAGAAATTTTTCTGAAAATTTGAGATTATTCGGATGAAAACTACAGGAGTTCTATGGATTATTATTATAAACTTCTCGGCAGCCGCATCTCGCCTCGGGCATCGCGCACGTGCCAAAGTGCAAGTTGCCGGTCGCATCTCCTTTTTTCAATGTTTCTATTTACAGGATCGTTACCTAGCGTGTAATTTAACAAAACAGTAAAACCCGCTTCATAGCCAATTTCGAAAAAGAAAATCTTTTAAAAAAATCCTGGTATCTCTTATCCTTTGCTATGTTAACGATTCACAATGGATCTGTTAGGATAGTGGTAGTGCTCCAGCTTTGTAATTATTCGAAGTTGCATGCTTGATACTCGTTGACTGCATTATTTTTTTTTTTTATTTTATTTATTAAAATGTTTATTACTTCACTTCTCTGATAAAAGTTTTTAGAATTATGCAAATATAATACTTTTTAACACTAATTTTTTATTTTATATTCGCTTTTTCGACTATTTTATTACCTTTTCGCAAAAAATCTTTTCTCATACTAAAATTATTCATTCTGTTTTTGTAATATTTTGTAATATTTGTAAATCAATAAATATTTTAAAAAATAAAACAAAAAATAAAATGCAGTCAACGAGCATCGAGCACGCAACCTTCCACCTAAAAGGCTTTTTTTAATCGAACCTTGTAAGGGTTATTAATAAAGTAACGTTGATTCAAAATTCAACAAGGATTATATATTTGTTTCTCGTTTCTACAATAATTTTTTTTGCATTGCTTACTTTCTAAACTGGAATCCGAACATTCCTCTTAGTGTATCACTGAAATACTAACACATTTGGCTTTTTTAATACAATATCGTGTACATTATCCTGTATTTTTATTTCTATGTTTTCTTAACACCCTTCTTTGCGCGTTTTTTCACGGTTTTTTTTACAGATGTCTTTTTTAGTGACGATGTTTGACACTTTTGTTTCACAATAGAGCATTCTGTTTCATTTTCTTTTTCAACTATACCTGCGTTTTTACTACCTTTTTTGGAAGTTTTTATTGACTTTTCTTTGATTGAGGCATTTTCTATCAAATTTTCAAAAAAAGTTTTACCTTCAGGGCTCAAATATCGAAGTAACATTCTCACATCATTCAATTTTTCAGGGCTTATTCCTACTGAGCTCACCTCGTTTTTGGCTTTTTTAATAATATTCTTTTTGTAAGAACTCATTTCTAGTTCTTTTTTTACCATAAAACTCTTTATCATTTTTATCACACATCGTAAATAATTTATAAATAAAACATCTAAAACAACTGGACAAATGATTGCAAAAATACTGCGAAACGAATACAATTTGTAGGAGCCGAAAAAAACATGAATCTTCAAAATAATGCTTTTATACTCTCTGCTTCTTTAAAAGTGTCCTTGAATGTATGTAAACAAAAACATCAAAACAAAAGAGATGCGACCGGCAACTTGCACTTTGGCACGTGCTCGATGCTCGAGGCGAGATGCGGCTGCCGAGAAGTTTTTAATAATAATCCACAGAATTCCTGTAGTTTTCATCCGAATAATCTCAAATTTTCAGAAAAATTTCTTTGTACATATGGGAACAACTTTCTCGCTGGAAATTTTTTGTAGGTTAAACTTCCCCAGATACTTTTTGTCGGCGAAGTTAGAAAAACACGAAATACGGTGCGCATCAATTTGTTATTAAATATCTATAAACAATTGCATATTTTATTTATTTAAAGGATCTTAACGGCTTCAGTGGCATGTTTTACATAAGTCCTGGAAGTCTCAAATCATTTCATACATTTTTTGCTGAGAAATGACGAGTTAAATGTTTAAAAAACCACTTTTTCTCGAAGGAAAAATTTTGTGTTTTTATTTTTTATTGAAGAAAATAATGAACGGATAAAAAAATTTCACTTAGGAAAAATATGGGGCTGAACATGCTCTACTCGAATATATATTTATTTTTTTTATTAAAAAACATTTTTTTCAAACCTTCATTTTGACCCAGTGGACAATACTTTTACCTGTTTCCGAGAGCGCGGCGAGTTTTAGAATCCAGGTGCTCAATTAATTCAAGTATTCAGATTAGTTTTATGTTTTAGTTACAAATGCACGTGGCTTTTGTTGTGGGAGATCAGCTGACTCAGTACATAAGTATTTAAGTAAGGAAAGGCACGGGGAAGGAAGAATAATGAAAAGAACTTCAGAAAGCTATAGTGGTGCACAGTGTCTACCTGTACTGCATGGAAGTAAACCTCCCTCTCTCTTCCTCTGCTAGCTTTCATTTTCTCCTCTCAAGCAATTTTCATGAGCGCGACATCGCTATTGGTCACTCCTTTTCTCTCTTACATTGTTCTTTCCTCTATATTCTATTCTCTTTCGCATTTCTCTCCTCATCCATTCTTACGCTCTCTTTGATTCCATCATTCTCGCATACGGCGATCGAGTATATCTTACTTTCGCAATTGATTTTCCTCGTTTTAAACAATTATAGTGTGTGCGTAACTGTCTACATTATAATAGATGATCATCAGCTTGATCAACTAGTATACTGAATTACTTAAATTAAAAGTTTGGGTCGCGACAATTAGTTGCAGAGCATTTTATTCCTGCTTTCGCGCTTCTTCCATTCGTTCGTTCTCTCACACCCAACCTATGCACTGCAGCGATTGAGTGTTGACAAGGCTCTCGCACGTGTTCTTAATTGACATTTATGTTTATATAATTTATTGATCGCATTAGATTTGATCGCGGTCGCTAATTGAAGCGCGCGCATGTTAATTGAAGTGGGAATTTGACAGAGAGGTGGAAAACCGAGGTAATGAGCTCGGTTGCAGACAGTTGCAGATCCTCAAAATTAATTCCAGGCACGAAGCCTTCTAAGGTGAGTCATGCTCAACGCCTCAGGAAATAAAGATCGAGGCTCGAGATTAGGTGTGGGGCATTATAGCATCACCGCACCTAATCTTTTGAGAACTTATCGTCTATGCTCCCTGTCCCCCCATATTTAGGGATCAATGGGTTTTGATTAGGTTTTTTTTATGTTTTTTTAGGGAATTTTTCAAATACTCTTGCGTAAAATTGACATATTTCACTTGGTTAGCTCGGCTCGTGTCACAAGTAGTGTGAACTCTTATATTAAGAGACACATCGAACGTGACACTCCAAATTTTCTGTACAAAAAATAAAATAAATAAAAAGTCGGGCTTGCAAGGTGTCGAATCCCCACGGGGAGCTTCACTTGACAAGTTACTTCTTGTATGCACGCCTTCAAAGCGTCGAATTCCTACGGGGAGCTTCATTTGCAGGATAACAACTTTATCTGTCCTTTTATCTTCCACCGAGCAAAGCCTGCCAAGTGACGCGTGATTTTATAGTGGAGTTAATGATTATATGGGAGGAATGCAGATTATGAACAGTGGCAGGCCTGTGTCACAAATTCTACAGTGCCCTGATCCTCTCTGATGCCGTTTTTCATTAAGGTTAAGAATATATAGAAGGGAGGGAGAATTTTAAAGATTGGGAGAATCTTGAGTGTTGGATGAGATAAAACCCACTGATCGAAATCCTTTCATTTGCAGGTGTAGGAAAAAAAATTCCCCAAATTAGAACGTGGTTTTAAATGCACAGCCGCGTGAAATTACGAAAAATTAACTAAAGTTTTTTTTTCTTTTGTACATTTTAGATACAAAAGAGAGATCACAAATTACGTACGACTAAAAAAGAGAATTCGTGCTTTTGAATATCGTGTATTCAAAACATAATAAACGTGAGTTTTTTTGGCGTTCTTTCTCTTTAAAAGATGAATTCCGTCTCACGAAATTTTCCCCCTTCGTGGTACCCACACGTAAATTTAAAAAGACATTTTTGAGCCAAAATAGGCCAAAATCGTTTCACGATAGTTAAAAATTGGTCAGATTATAAATCAAAATGGCCAGAAGGCTCCAAATATCAAAATAAATATTTGAAAACTTGGAAAGAAAATTTTTTTTAGCTAAATTAGGCTAAAATTTGGTTTGAAAATATTTAAATGTTAAGAAATTTAAAAAACAGTATTTTTGTTTTTTGTGAATGACAAAAAAAAAAATTTTATCACGATTTTCGTGCGTGCACAATTGTTTTCCGTGATTTCGAGGGCTCGGCGAGTTATTGCTGGTGGCTCTTCAATTGCGTCTCCTAAATATACTCCATTAAAAAGATTAGTTGCGGAATAAATCCCTGTTTTTGTTCAGTTTTCTTTATTCTTACATATAAATCTGAAATAGTTCTTGCTGGTACCAATATAGTATTTTACATTTCAAAGAGATAAACTTTATTATTTATTTCAAGTTTTTTTTTCTGTATAATTATTTTTGGCATTATTATTTCTAAAAAGTCTGTGCCTAATATACCATCATGTTCGATAGGTGCTTCGATAGGTATCATGTTAAGGGTGGTCAGGTAGTCATAAATATTGATCGCTATCTGGCAAAGTGTAAATACTGGGCGTTCATTTATACCTGTTGGTTAAAGAGATTCAGATTTATTTATTTTTACATTTGTTTTGACTGCTTGTTAGTTGATTAAATTTGATCTGACTCTTATGTCTATCATCATTCATATATAGGGTTTTTTAATCCTTCTGATGATGAAATTATAAGGAATTGTATTACTTGTACTTGAATTAACTTTTTTAGTTTTATTTTCAATCAAAAAGGTGCATCCGCTCGTTCATTTGAGCCCTGCTTTGTGTACCCGTTCCAGGAAAGGCATTGGAGTTTTCCTGTTAATTAAATTCTTATTCTTGAAAATGTTGTTGTTATAATTCTTGCAATAATTATTGATTAATATTTATTTACTTATTACATTTTCTAAATGCATGTCCTGGTGTATTACACGGATACCTAGGTTAAAGTTCCTATTGAAATTTGAATTTTGATTGAAGTTTCTCTTGAAATTCGAATTTTGATTAAAATTTCCCCTTGGATTATTTTGATCAAAATTATGGTACATATTCTGATTATTATTTCGCTTTGCAGTTGGTATCTCTGTGGGGGTCTTCATTGACATCCCTGACCTTACTTTTTTCCCTCGCATTGATTATTTTGTCTAGTGAAGTTATTTCTTGACTGATCACCTTGTGAATTTTTATTTGTTATTTCTTAAACAAAGTGAAAATAGGCTTTCTACTATATCAATAAATTTTTCGGCTTTTCCTATTTGTATTTCTAATTCTGGTTTTAAGCCTCAGACAAAACAATCGATTGCGTCTCTTCCCAAATGTCTTTCAAATTCAACAGCTTCTTTCTTATTATTATTTTGTTTATGGCATTACAGGATTTCTGCTGCAATTTTTTGGATACGAGTTGCATATGATAACTTTTATTTTTCCACATGTGTACTCGTATTCTACCTAGATCTCCTTGTAATTGGTATATAGTTTTTGATGGGGAAAAAATTGTTTTTAATTTTGAAATAAAACCTTCTTAATTATTATAATAATTTCCCATGATACATCTATTTGACTCTCCTGTAATTTTAGTTCTTAATAATTTTACCAAATTTCCTTCTGCAGTTGGGGCCATTTATTTGGCTTCCTAGTAAGCTTCGATAAAAATAGGCAATGGTACTTTACAAGATCCATCAAATTATGGGACAATATTAAGAGCATCTCATAGAGACACTCGTTGGTTTGTTAGTAAAGTCATTTTGGTCAGTTATATTACAAGATTATTGTTTGGTAAATTATTTGGTAAGTTATTGATTGCTGTTTTATCTCGTGGATCTTAATCATCTGGAGCTAATATCCAATATGTCGAATATTGAATCCCAATTGCTCGAAGCACCGATGATCCAAACCGGAGCCACTGATAATCCAAAAGATTGCTGCACTCACTGATAACTTAAATTGGAGGCACTGAAGATTTGACATTGGTTTTAGTTAGTCCACTGAAAATTCAGAAATACCGAATAATGGTTGAAAAACAGTTAGTACTATTGAACAATTGGACTTAAAATTTTCATCACTTTTTGGGATGAGTAACGGTTACTATGTTTTACTCTTTGGAGCAGAGTAACAATGGCGAACATGGTCTCGGAATCACTGAAGATTTGCAATAGAGCAGGCGTTTTTTTCGAGCCTTAACTGGGAAGAATTTCGCCATTTTTCGATCGATACTGCTCCCAGCTTCGTTTCTGCCCCGATTTTTTATCAATAATTCCCCGACGTAGGTCCGGCCTTAGCCCGTGGCTGAGCTGACCTCTTTTTCTTTGGCCAGCGCTTCCATGTACTGGAGGAAAGGTGAAAAATATATTAGACTTAGTCATCAGTCATTAATATTTTTTGAAAAGATCAAAATTTGATGTTATTTCTATGGTAATATATTTTTTTAATTATTGATATTTTTTCTTCAACTTGTTATTATAAAAATTGAATCACTTAGACAAAAGCCAAAATAACAGGTGAACCTATCATTTCTGATGGTAGTGTCTGTGTAAAAAGAAGGGTTTGAATATTTGAAAAAAATATAAATTATATCTGAATTCGCAAACGTATGGTTTTATTAGGAAGATTGAACCCATCCATTAAAGAATAAAACACAACATCATCCAAATGACTGCCACGGCTGGCCTTACAGTACCCAATGCGATCAACCCAATTTTTTAGTACATTTTCGATTGTTTGGGCTTCAATCCCATGAATTGCAACTTGGATTTCGTGTTTTGAAGCCTCAATCGTCTGTAGATGGTTAGCCTAACACTAATCCTTAACGGCTGCCCACAAAAAGTAGTCCAACTGGGTCAAATTACAGCTCTGAGGCGGCCAATTGACATCAGAGATTCGGCCGGTTATTCGATTTTCGAAAACGGTGCAAAACAGATCGATTGTTACGTTGGCTTTTTGGCAAGTGGCCACGTCCTGTTGAAATCAAATGTCGTCCATGTCATCCTCTTCAATTTTTGGAAACATAAATTCGTTGAGCATGGCACGGTAACGCTTGCCATTGACCGTAACGGCGGCTTCTTGATCATTTTCGAAGAAAAATGGTCCAATGATGCCACCATACCAAAATCCGCACCAAACAGTCACTCATTGTGCGTGCATCGGCTTCTCAATGATGACGTTTGGATTTTCTGAGCCCCAATTGGACAACTTTGCTTGTTGACCTTATTCACCGTTTGCCCAAACAATCGAAAATGTAGTGAAAAATTGGGTTGATCAAATGGGGTACTGTAAGGCCAGCCATGGCAGTCATTTCAATGATGTTGTCTTTCATTCTTAAATGGAAAGGTTCAATCTTTCTAATAAAAATATACTTTTGAAAAAATATCCATGAGTTTTTTTTTATAGTCGATTCAAATTCCAAGTATTAGATGGCCCACCCTGTATATATGTGACCGGGACACTTAAAAAGGACCTAACGTTCGAAAAAATCGATTTTCACTTTTTTGTTGATTCTCATAGAAAAAAGTACGCTCTTTTTCTTGAAAAAAACTGTATATTTTGAACTACATTATTTATTTTACAAATGCACTTCAGAGAAGAGCACAGTAACTTAAAAGACGTGAAACAAACATCAGTAAATACAAAGAGTTTAAAAATTTTTTTTTTTTTATAATCCATTCTGCTTCTTGCATGTAATACGTTTACGTGCAATCAGCGATCCAGAAAATACAAGAGTAAAGACTTTTAAGCAAATCTGATGAACTTAAGGGGTAACACCACTGTAAACGCCAAAGAAAACACGTTTCTTCAAGAACTTTTTTTGATGGAAGGAAAGGGAATACAATTATGAAGATGTAAGAAAGAAAAAAGGTGTTTTGAGAAAAACGCGTTTAAAGTTTTGAGATATATAATAAATACGCAAAAATGAAAAATATAATTGTTAAATAGTATATTACGTCCCTAGGGGCACCATGAGGGTTATTGCGCGACGAGCGACAATGCTCGCAGGAGATCGAAGCCAAGGCAAAGCCGAGACGAAGCCGAGACGAATCCGAGGCGCGATCAGTCCTGCGAGCATTGTCGCGAGTCTCGTAATTTCCCGAATTGTGTGCATTGGGACGGATTCTATTTTATGTGACTTTGGTGCGTACACTCGAATCTAATCTAGTATTGTAGTTGTTTGCGGCGCTAGTCATTACACTTGATATTTCGCGACTAGTCCTGGCCATTTTAATTTTATCGATCTTCTGTAGTAGTAGCATGTTGTAATAGAGCATGCGCAGTTCAAATGTACATGGCTTTGTCAGTGGGGTGCTAACGCTGTACGAAGAAGAAGAAGAATAAGAAGAAGATTGTGCTCCATCGTATGGCTATAAGCGCATGCACAGTTCAATTTTTACATTTCATTCCTCTGTAGCGGAATACACAACATTGTGCTACTCTCAACTGTAGAGGAAAAACGAGCACATAAAAAATTTTATGTGCCACCGGCGCGCAAACTCGTTTTTTCGCTACAGTTGACAGTAGCGCAATGTAGTATATTGCGCCGCAGAGGAATGAAATGTAAAAATTTAACTGCGCATGCGCCTATAGCCATGCAACGGAGCACAATCTTCTTCTTCGTACAGCGTTAGCACCCTACTGAGAAAGCCTTGTACATTTGAACTGCGCATGCTCTATTACAACACGCTACTACTACACAAGATCGGTAAAATTAAAATGGCCGGGACTAGTCGCGAATTATCAAGTGTAATGGAAGAAAATGAAAATAGATTAGATTCGAGTGTACGCATAAATACTCGTATACGCACCGAAGTCATATATTCTTTTTCATTCTACTTCCTGGACGATTGAAGGTTGAAACGCGCCTCCTTTGCTGCATCTGTCAGTGTCCGCTCAGCGTACTGAATGCACTTAGCATCGCTTTCAACACAAAAATAGTAAGGTTGTGCCCCAATTTCCATTTCTAAAACTTGCATAATTCTCAAAACATTTTTCAGTTCATCATTGAAATTGCATACGGCGATATCCGTTGCGATATTCAAGACTTTCTTGCCAGTAGAGTAAGCTTTTGGAACCAAATTCCACACTGCCGCGTTAAAGCTTTCTTTACTATTGAGACGGCCCAGCCCCGAGTATCCGCCCTTTGTGAGGAAACGGGGACGAAATCCACAAAATTAGGCATATACTCAGAACATGCAGGATCCCACGAGACTCGCACGAAAGATTTGCGAGGTTTTATTAAGTATTCGGCTCACAATTAATGATTTACTTCCAAACCGGAAGTGAATGTGGCAAGAACGAGGAAGTCTGGTTTTCACAGACATTTTCGTTCGTACTCTCAGCGAGCGCTACACTGACCTGTGGTTGCTGCCACACGACCGATCACTCAGGTCAAGTAGCGTGAGGCTTGGTCGATGGATGGGTAGGCGTCCCACGCTCCTATTTCTTTTATATTTTTTATATTATTTATTGCAGGTTTGTTTACCTATGTGTATGGAAGGGGCTTATAATTAACAACTAAATATGCAAATGAATAGATAAATGAACAAATACATGAATTTTACAAATAAATACAATGGTCACAAACAAATATAGTTATTACCACATTACGAATTTCTATGACCATGATATTTTTTAATAAATATAATTATTGTTACCCCTAATACCATGCACATATAGCAATAAGCGAATATAATTATTTCTACACTATGAATACTATAAAACTTAAACATCGTGAGTGGATATGATTATTATTACTTGTTGATATTATAAATACTAAATATCATGGGCGATTATTATTATTGTAAATATAAATTACAGATAATAATAAATCTATATTAATTAATTAAAGATAAAAGGGTTTTCATGATTATAAGAAAAATGCCAAATTTATAAATAATTTAAGAATATGCGACCATTTGATCATTTTTATATTATTTTATTCGTTGTTTTCCTTATTTTACGTTTTTTTAAAAACTCATTATTACTCATTATCAATATTTTCAATCCTACTTAGAGCATTTTAAATCTATACGCAAGGTTCTAGCCCTCTTATGCTGCTGGCCAATGGGAGCCCGCGCCCACGTAGGTAGCACGCGCCAGCGGGAGGTGAAATGGGGGAAAGGCTTTCTGGTAATCGTCGCGCGAAGTGCTTTCGCTATTGAGTACACGCCAATTTTTAAACGCCTCCACGAGACGAAATATGCGACCATTTGAAATTTGAAAAATATCATCGTGATCGCGAAAACATTGGCTTTCTTCCGATACCGGTTTCCAACCTTAAAACAGTCGCAAAAAGGGAGAAAACATCGTGTATAGATTTCCTAATTTATTGATTTAATTGGACTTGATCGCGGTCGCTAATTGAGGGGCGCGGATATTAATTAAGGGGGGAATTTATTAAAGAGGTGGAAAACCGAGGTAACGTGCTTGGTTGCTGATCCTCGAGAATTATTACAGGCGCGCTGCCCAAAAAGGTGAGAGCACGTCTCGACACCGGGGCGTTTCACAAATTGTCTCAAGATCTCGGGCTCGAGTATGTTCACTTGCATCTCACGATCAGGTGAACAACTTTGAGAACCAGATCGTCCATGGTTTCTGGTCCTCCTTTATTCGTTAGGGATTTGTTGGATCACCTTTTTTTTTTTTAAAAAAAAAGTTATCGTAGATTGGATTTCTCTCAAATTCACGTGGGTTTTTTTTTATGAATCAAGAATAGCGAGCAATAAGCTCGAGTAAAGATATTAATGGATTATGGTCAACCCGGGAGGCAAGTATCCGTGCACTCACAAAAATTGAGACTCGGAGAAAGCTCCCATCCTCACAACTTTTCTTTGTGCCGAGCAGTGTCGGAGCCCTGAGGGCACTTCACTGCCACGGTGCTTCCCTGCACTTCCCTAAATAAATTCCAATTGGGTCAACCAAGGTCCAGTGTCGTCGTGGTTTATTTTTGTGGGAGGAAAAGGGCAAATGATGACCTCGTCGGGAGCTTATGCTCATAAATTCCAAAAATTGGAATCGACTTATACTGATGCCCTGTAATTGATAAACTTTTTAAATTAAGGGGGAGGCGCGAAATCCAATAATTGAGGTATTTTCGGGTTAAATTATCTGGCAGAGTAAGCCATCCCATGATCCAAAAGGTCAAACAACTTTATTTTCAGGTGTAGGGACAATTCCCCAAAATTAGAACCTATTTTAGATACGACACATGAAAATTACGCGCTGCGAAAACGACGATTCGTACAATCGGCACTCGCTCTCTCCTAAATTGAAAATCGTGAGTATATTCGGTATTCTTGCTCGTTAAAATAAGAATTCCATTTCGCGAGATTTTCACCCTTCGTGTGACCCACACGTAGATTTTAAAGAGACAATTTTTGACCCAAAATAGGGCAAAATCGCCATGGAAAAATTTAGAAAATCGATTTAATTAAAAATTCCAGATTTGAAATTTAATCTCGAACTCAGAGAGCGAAGCTTTTGACCAAATCAAAAGAAAAACAGATTTATAAATGTTTAAAAATTGAAAAATTAAAGATCGAATAGGTCGAAATGTTTTACTATTTTGAGTAAATCCTCCCAAGCAGCGGTTTAATAATTCGTCTCTGCTGAGGTCGTCATAAACGGGTTTAATGGCTTTAAAAACTTCTTGTGAAAGCGGTGGCTTATGACGATAATCGCTAAAAGCACCTGCGACTTGCACGGTACGCTCGGTAAAAGGACTCGAAATTTCAATGAAATCGATTTCGAATACGTATAAAACCTTTTGCCCCTTATACTACAAGGTTCAAAGAATTTTTGAAGCTAATAAAAAAATCGATTTTTTAAAATTTCTACAGTGGTGTTACCCCTTAAGAAAAATCCGTCATATTCCAATGGCAGATTGGTAATCAGCGACCCCGAAAACCCCCGGGTTGTTACATCCCGGTAACATTAAACTTTTTAACTTGTTTTTATTGCCCCTGCATATAAGCAATACGGCATACACCAGAGTAAATAAGTAGTTAATATTCTTTAATTAAAATTAATCTTGTGGTAATTGCTATCTAGACCGAGTAACTATTCTACAGAGGTAAATTAATGCACTACCTCACATCGATAAATCGGTGGGACAATTGGTAACAAGTGATAAAGTAGAACATCGCTCGGTCTATATGGTAATTACCCACATGGTAATGAGTCAGTGAGTCACACCGCGCGTCGATAATATAGTGATGCAGCGTTAGAAACCCAGTGAGACGGTAACAGGTTACTGGCGTAGCTTCATTAACATTGACTCATTATTGCCTTTGTTACTAATTATCATACCCTCCTTGTTATTATTAAGCATAACATTATTGTTGATATTAATAACGATCAATAATAATTTAGTATTTAATAATAAGCAATACATAAATAAGGATACACATGCTGTCATACATAGGAAGATTGATTGATTATAGAGAATCAATCAATTAATCAATCATAGGTTATCACATATAAAATATAAGCTAAAACTAAGTAGATGCAGGTATTCTTAGTTATAACCGGATCTACTTGTTGGATAGAAATAGAAATAGGCAAGAAAGAGAAGAGAAGGGATATAAAAATCCAAGTCTCAAATTAACCAATATTAATAGACAGTGGTGGGAGAAAAACATAGATCATAGAACAAACGTGACTTTATACGGAATTGTACCGCGCGTAATTTTATACAAATTTACACGGTGCGTGACTTTATACAATTTTGCGCGATTCACTCCCACTTCAGTCACTATTGGAAGATCCAATAATATATATACCCTAGATTCACCTCTGGAGGTGGTAAGTTGGTAAGTTGGACTTGGTAAATAAAATCCTTGGTCCTTAAGTGGTGCAAGTCCGGAAACAGCAGTGCTATATAGTTCCTTTGGATTATGTTTATCGTCGTATTTAGTCGTGTCGGTTAATAGTGATTCAATTCTGAAATCGGTAAGAACTAGCCTATCTTGTTAGCAAGTGCATGCCAGATTCATCTCTCGTGTACTTAGCAAGATACGTAAGCGGATAATTGATCACTCCAGTTAGTGGACTTGCATCCCTTACATCATACCTTCTACGAAATTTATCTTTGTTTCGCCACAGACGGAGACTCAAACGAAAACCAAACTACTTCCTACGAAATTTATCGTTGTTTTGCTACCTCACGGAGACTTAAACGAAACCAAACTATCATGCAAGACTTTGTGCCGTTGGCTTGCAACTATAGGAGTAACAAATGACAATTCTTTCTTTTGCCTTCTAATATAAGAGGTAGACAAGTAAGTTACCACCTAAGTATCGTTCTTTGTGTAAACTTATACAAAAACTTATTTGTTTATAATAAATTATCTCATATTTATAAATTCAGTGTTTTGTTAGCATTGTGAACAACTTAGGGCCCATAGACCTGACAAGTGACAACGTACCCACAAATAAAAATAAATTATCAGGCCTTACCAACCTGATATAATCAGCTAACCACCTCCCTTACATCCAAAAATCCAACTTACCCTCGCCTTTTGCTCGGGACGTAACAGGGTAAAGAGTTTTGAGCCGTAAAAACTCGCAAGATCATCAGTATCAACTTGTTAACTTCAAAAGCCGTGCTATCGAAAACTTGTTTTCGTACGCTAGGTCCCTCTTAACTGTTCCAGTCACACATATGGAAATTGTTACGTGAAATATGTTAAGTATTATAAAAATGTTTTAAAAGTATTTTATTTGAAAGAAATGTTTTTCAATGTTGCCTTATACCAGGGAATCCCTACTGTATAATTTTGTGTGTAAATTTTGATATAATTTATGTATTGCTCAAATATTCAAATACTTAATTTTTTAAACTTGAATCTCATGGTTTATCGTTTTTCAATATACAATATTCTCTACATAATTATCTGATTGAATTATTATAGTTGATTTACAAAGCTCAAAAGAATTAAAATCGATATTTTGTTTTAAAACTTTAAGCATTTATTGACATTGAATTTCACTAGAAAATGAATTTTTATGTGTTTCAGTTGTCTAAAAACTCTACAAAATCTTCCAGATATTTATTTTAGGTGAATTTTTTTGAAAATATCTAAAAATGATATGTAAATATTTTCATAATATATTTTGTCATTTTGAATTTGTCGTCTGCTTCGCGCCACTTCATCACGAATTCAAGAGAAAAAAATTCTTGATCTTGGCTCAACAGCCGACAGCGTAAAATGTAATACACTGCCCTCTGATATCTTTAAGGGGGGAACCTGGTTTGGAACGCCGAAAATTGCATGATATTCGGCACAGTTTTTTAGGCTGCCTAACTTATGAAATGTTTCAAGTACTGTTGAAGTAGGTCATAGATACACAAATGTTGCAGAAAAAAATTATTTTTATTTTATTCGATAATTTTTAGCAATAAAAATTCGTATTTGTTTGGGGCACTACTCGTTTGAAGATTCTCCACTGCGTACATGATAGCGATCGTCCTTTTTATCTGAAACATTAAAACCAAAATTTTTTTTGCACTTTAGGAGTTTATCTTCTATTTAAACCTAAGAAATTTATTGAAATGTTAAAAATTGCAACTTTTATGAGTGTTTAAAAAAAAATTCGCGTTTTACTGACGAAATTTTGAGATAATTAACAAAAAATAGCTATTAAAAAAAAAAATTTTATGTGATTTTTTAGGTTCTCATAGAAGCTTACACTTTCAGCTCTAAAAAGAGTTATCACTTATAAAAATGCGGCAATTACAACATTCTTAATCGTGTACGCAGTGCAGGAAAACGCTGTTTCGAGAAAATCGCGTTCAAAGTTTTTTCCAAAAGTTATCTGTCTCCTAAGCGCAAGGTCTCTCAGAGGCCATATCTACGAATCGATTTGGAATTTGACTCTGAAATTTTGGAGACATATTTCTGAATATATTTCTAATCGAATGAGATGACTTTCAAAAAATTGATTTTTTTTACCCTCTAAACCAGGTTCCCCCCTTAAGGTGTCAGCTATCTCACGCAATTTCAATTTACTTCAGCATCATCGGTGTTTCTACAGACGCGTTTAAAATCAGCAAACCACTTCTTTACTATTTGTCTTGATAGAGTAGAGTTCGGATAACACTTATCAGGCCATTGCTTTGCTTGAACGTTTTTTTTTCTTATTAAAAAGTAATGCTTTATCAACACACTAAATTCAGATTTTTCCATTGTTTTTAAAATTACAACAGTAGCGTCACTAAAACCACTATAACTTGTGAACTAATGTATGCGTTAGTTACAAGTATAGAGGGTTCAAACTCGGAGCGATTAGGAATAATTTTAATATCATTCGAACAATCGATTATATCTGTAGTAAGTATGTTCAATAGTGAGTTAGTGTGTACATGAAAATTAACGAAGTATTCAATTATAATAATATGAAAAATGTTTTTTTTTGTTTAAAAATCAGTCATCATTTTAATGAACATTTTTCTAAAGTTTTTTATTTTTTAATATATTGCTTTCAGTTTCAGACTTTATAGAATTACTACTATATTACTAATTAATATAATTACTAATATTAAAACAAATTTTCATACATTATATCATTATATCCTATAACAGACAACATTCATTTTTATTCAACTATCTGTTGTATTATCTAATCTAGAAGTAATTCTCTAAACTTCATAGAATATATTTTTCCGTGTACATTTTTAATATAAAGATCCAGTTGATACAGAATCTATTGAAATTCAGTTGATGATAATTACTTTGTTCGAAAAGTCCATACATTGCTAAAATATATTAGTAGCAGCTGTCTTTTCCATAGCCAGTGATACCTTATTCGACCGTACAAACCTTATTTTTTGGTACAGGACTGACTACTAGACTCGACCGGACAGATTCCAGGAGTGTCTACTGATATACCCTAGCCGTTGGACCCCCAATCATAAGCCTTGCATGTGAATCATTTATCGAATTCTCATCCTGGATCTAAAAAGATAAACTCGTTTGGGAATGAGGTCCGAAATGATAACAGTGAAATTGAAGACTTTGAAACCCATTTTTCTCCGTGTACGATATAGGAAAGTCTAGCATCCGGCGTAACAGTAACGCGCAGGCTCAGCATTCCCTTTCAGGATGCATGTATCATAGTGGGAGATGAGCAACATGATATAAACAGGGGATGCTGGACTGGACCAGGGAGGTCGGCGGATCGCAAGCGAGCCGTGAGCTACCAAGAGGTGCTTTCGAGGTAGGCTAAGAGGTTCTACGTCTTAGCCCGAGTCTTTATTCGCTTTCTGAGACGACCTTCGGGCAAAACGAGCGGTTTTACGTCTCGTCTGGGTTCGAATTCATCTCAACAATTGTGGAGCACTGGGCAGGATAAGAGGTTTTAAGCCTTATCTGAGTTTGGCGCACACAAACCCATGCTTAAGGCATACCACGAGTTCCGACGAAATATCTCTGTCTTACTAGTCTATTCTTTGATTAGAAATAGAGAGGGATAGGGCTATCGACGCTTGAATTTAATTGTATTTTATTTACTGATTGTATTGATTATGGATATTTTGTGAGATTGATTGAATCAGATAAATGTATTTACTGATTTGTAAGAAGATACATCTCCCCTTAGAAATAAATAATTTATAGGCAGATTGGGTCTTCACTTCTTCTCGCGTACGTAAATCCCACAATTTATTATCATAATATAAGAAAATCTCTTAATTATACACTAGGAAAATTAATAAAGTTACAATGTGTCATGAGGCTAAAATAACGCATACGGTTCCTCAATTAAATACTTTTATCATCATTATTATTTTTGACACAAATATTTCACTTACTCTTGACAGAAACCCTTTCTAGGACAACAGTAATATTTCATGAATAACAGTTGTTAAAAGCGTCTCTTTAGTACAGAAAGTTTTCAAATTGTCTAAATTTAAAAAATTTAATTGCATAATTGCGATATATAAGTTAGAAGTTGTCTGGGACGACACCTGTCGGAACACATTGAATTTAATCCGAAAAGTCGGATGGCACGCGAGCCAGTGGAAAAGCCAAGTTAGCCGTGCTCGCCCCACGCAGCCCAGAAACTTCTGAACCCACACCGCCCACAAGCCCCATTTAAGGGGTTTGCACAAAGCAGCACAGAAATCCAGGGTCTGACACTGAGCAGGTCGTGAGCACGTTGCCCAGCGGGTACCACGAGGAGGTCCAGCTCTCATTTTGCACAAAAATTCACCTGAAAAGCACCTTGGCTATGCGTTCAAAATGGGTGCGAACTCTTCCAGTTTTATATCTTTGGGCGGGTGGTAACCCTCCCAGGGATACCTAGAGAACCTGCGGAACACACTCCCCGATTTAAAGCGAAGCTCACCCGCATCCGAAAAGTCGGGAAGGCGGGAGACGAGCTCTTGTAATGAGATGGGGAATGTTAGACGCCTAAGTAGCTCTGTTGGTTAGAGAAGTCGTCTAGCAATCGAAAGACTGGAGTTCGAACTCCGGCACAGTCGAAAACGTCTCTTTTTACAGAAAGATTCCAAATTCTCTAAATTTTATAAATTCCCTATACCTTAACCCATGTGAATTCCCATCCTATATCGTCCTAAAGGGAGCGACGGCCACGATATTATAGTGTCAGAGCTTTGATTTGCTAGATTTCTTTATTGATAGATTAGTTCATTGCTCTGTCCTTAAAATATATGAATAAAAAAAACAATCTTATTTATTAATTACAAATTTGACTTAGAGCTAAGCTATTCGAATAGTCGACTTAAATACGACAGTTCTTTTCCGGTAGTAATAAAAAGTGAAGATCTTATCGGTTTATCCCAAGGAACGTCCGATATAAGAAACACTGGTCTGCAAGAGCTGTGCGACTGGGTAACTGGGTAAATAGTTAAATTAGCAATTTTCCAAAAATGGCCAAAAACACTCTTTTTGAAAGGTTAAACCACTCTTTTCTCAAAAATATGATGTGATGGGCAGTTTTTGATCTCGGATTTTATGTCTCGGACACTATGTCACTACCCAGTCACAGAGAAGAGTTAAAATTTGCAGGCCAGTATTATCTTTTTTCATATGAAAAATTTTGGGTTTTTTTTCACAAAAAGTGAATTAAGACTATTTTCGGTCAGTACTATATGTAAATGATATTCCCATTTAATAGAAAATTTTTAATTTACTGCTAATAAGCATTTTGAACTGGAATCACTCTCTTGAAATTCAAAAGGGTTTTTGCTATGATTTCAGGCGAGTTTCAGAAAAGTGCTTTTGACAAAACTTTAACATTTTCTTCGTAGAATTGGAATCTGCAATAAAACATTTACATCCCATTCATAAAACCTGAACAATTAGAAACATGATTACGTGATGGATAAACATACCTTTTTTTTCTTTCGATACATCCATGTCTGCAGGTAGTATTCTGTTTACCACTTCAGTACTTTCCATAGTTATCAATTTCATAAGACTGACATTTACCCGCATTGCTGTTTCCTTGATATTTTTTCTGTTATCACCATCATAAGCCAAACACGGCAAAACTGCCGTGAATATCCCTGAAATATAGGGCAGCATTAATGGTCCAGACAAATTCACAAATTCTTTTATCCATACAATCGCCGTCAGCTGTAGAAGATCGTCCGTGCTTTGTGCGTGAGTAATCAGTATGTTTATCATGCTAGGGAAGTCAACTCTTGAAGGATTAGATTTTATGCTGCGTAAAAATTCTCCGAGAACTGTATCTGTAATTTTTTTTATTTCTAGGGTTGGATCTTCAAGAATTTTAAATAAACCGTCCAAGATTTCTGGTAAAAATATAATGAAGTCCATTTCTGGTACGGTATCCAGGACAGACACCCAGGAAATCACAAACTGCCTTCCAAAAGGACTTTTAGTGTAGATGCGTTCACGTAAAAGAGGCATGAAACCCAACAAATCAAACATTCCACTTTCTGTCACGATATCCTGAAATCATTATTTTAATTGTCCAATATTTTTTAAAAATATTACACTGAAAAAACATTTCGTTTTAATCAAAAGAACATATCTTTGATATAGGGGCAAACAAGAGACTTGTTTAAATCAAAAAAATTTTATTTCATTGATATATCGTTTTCTAGAAATTTAAGATGATTTTATTGGGTTAAATGAAATTCGTCTATATAAAAATGTGAATTGTTTGCAAATGGACGTTACGGAGTTTGGTTAAAAATATTTAGACACTAATAAACAAAAATGACCTATATCCTCGCTGAATGCGACATATCATTTCTGAAGAACTTTTCAATGCTGAACACGAATCTGGCTTCCGTTTGTTGTTACCGCGTCTAGTTTAATAGATATTTGCCATTAAAATTGTTAATAAAAAATTGTTAAACAAATCCTCAAGGATCGGTAGGAACTAATATTGTAGGCCAAAGTGATCTTTATAATATCAGTATAAGAAGTTACTTAGGTTACTAAGTACACCACTGTCAAATTTTTCTCTAGCAAAGTAATAAACCCTATCGATGTGTTTTGTACGTTTGTAATACACAGGATTTCCTATTTGCTTGATAGCACTTTTGTTGTCTACAAACAGTAAAGTCGTACATGTTAGATTTTCACGGATTTCAAGCAACGACTGCCTTAACAACACCTCTTCGTTTGATACACTTGATAGTGATAAGTACTTAGCTTCTGTTGTAGAGAGAGAAACTGATTTTTTTCGCTGACAATTCCAAGTAACAACACCACTGCATATCTAAGAGACATAACCGGATGTAGATTTTCTCGTATTGTGACCCCCGACAGTCAGCATCTGAGTAGCCAGTAAAGGCGTCGCACAATGAGAAAAAATGTCAATTTATGGTTCATAAAGTTTCAGAGATCGTATTTCTAAACCGATTTAAACTATTTATTTTAAATTAAAGCTTGTTAAATTCCGAAAAAATCTATCAAAGTCAATCTTGAATGGATTTTCAAGAATTTGTTACGCTGGTTAAAAAATGCCATAAAATCACAATTTTTTATTCAAGAGATTAAATCGAAGTTAATAAGAAAATGAAATTGGGCACTTACCGGAAAATATCTTTTAGTAGTAGCAAAATGTATATAAATATATGTATCACTGAAGAACAAACATACTGATAACCGATGAATTGAGTGCCGGCGTGAAAGATAGTCTTGTAGATACTTTCTCGGGCAGAGTAACTGGCTGTAAGATGGTCTGGAGATCACTCTTTGGAGCTGAATAACAACATCGAAAATGGGCTCGAAGTCACTCTCTCGAGCAGAGTAACAACGTCGAAGATTGTCTCAAAGTCACTGCCGATTTGCGAAATGGCAGCTATTTTTATAGACCATTTTCTGGTCTGGTTTCCGTCATTTTTCGATCGATGCTGCCCCGATCAGTCATAATGCCATACGATGAGTCATCATGTCCTTGATGACCCATTTTTAGTTTAATACTGAGCCGACCTTGGCCCGACGTTTCGCCAGCCATCTTCGTTTCCATAGAGATTCTAGCAGCATTCTTTTATTTAAATCGATACTGACATGATAGTAAATTTATTTAAACTCAGTTACAGGTCATCCAGCTTCCTATGTTTCTCTAACTAACCTATTTCCTTTGGGTGAATGGACTTTTCAGATAGTAGAGGGTTAATGGTTTGTGTACAAAACGCATTCCGATAGAGTTCCTCAATGCGTATATTTGTGCCTCGTCTAGACACTTAACGTTTTTCTACAATCAATACATTTAGAATTTGTTGTTTTGTACATTTAATTTCGCAAAGGCTTTTTGTTAATTTCGCATAGATTATTATTATGAATAAATATTAATGATCACAGGACGTGACAGTACCAACTTTGTCCAATTCAATGATTTTTTGGTAAAAATACATAGAATTAGTAAATTTACTCTCGCTGAATGGAAATTTTTATTGCCAATGAAATTCATTCATTTCTTTGATTGTTATAAGCAAATTAATAGATGAAACTGGCACATGCTGTATTTTCGAGAAAATTATATAAAGTCAATGTTGAATTACGATAAAACCCTATACGATAAAAATCGTTCATTATTTGAACAATTTTCCATAACAATTGTCCTTACTTGACCTTTTTGATCACAGAGAATTTTTCTTATCGGCGGAATCATTTCCTTTTATCTCTAGAATAACATTTTTGCATAATCAATTACCATTTAATATCATTGGCATTGTAAAAAATTCTACGAATAGCTTCACTTATTTCTCATTTTTTAATATGAAAACTTTTTCTTTTTTAAGAATGTATTTGTTTTCTTCTTAATAATAATATTGTTGTATAATCAACTGCCATTGAGTAATATTGGCATTGTTATAAACAATTTTCATAAACATATACACTTATTTCTCATTTTTTAACTTAGGAAATCTAGGAGGCAAGGCACACTTTCCCACTGCTTCCTTAAGTAATTTATTAACGAATCAGTCGAAACCAGCAATTTATGCCCCAAATCTTCGTTTGTTGCTATTAGACTGTTTTTCCGTGTGTTGAATTCCCTAATGCTTTGAAAACCAGTCGAATAGAAACAAAAGTACGAGTAGATTGGAGGCATAAATAAATTATTTATAATAAAGTCAATGATGTTAAATGGTAATTGATTATGCAAAATATTATTCTTAAGATGAAATGAAATAAATTCCCAAGGATGAAAAATATTCAACGCCCAAAAATAAGAAATGACTGTATATGTTTATAAACATTGTTTATAACAATACTAATATTCTTCAATAGCAATTTATCATACAGCAATATTATTACTAACAAGGGGAGTGCGTCAATTTTCCCTGAGCTTTCTGCACGAAACTTGCAGTACCGAAAGTTCGATATGAATGAGAAATAATGACGGATTGACAGGACCTACTACCTCAGTTATTTCGAGAAATTGAGTTTTGAAAATTGAGGTTTTCACACGCGCCGAGTAAGTAAAGGCCGGTAAGTCCTTCATCACAGTAAAGCGGTGGCGTAATGGTTATGGCTATCGGCTGGCATGCTCGCGGCGCGGGTTCAATTCTTTTTCCGGTGATTTTTTTTTTTAATTTTTATACATTGTTAATTATGTACAATGTAATTAGTATAAGTTTTGATCATTTGTAATGAATTTAATTTAAATAACAAATACTAAAAATTAGAAATAATAATTAATGTTGGCAATACATTTTGCATAATTTATATTAATATTAATTATTTGAAAGTTTCATTTATTTTACACTTTATTTATGCAATAATAAACATTCATTTACATATTTAGGAAATATTACTTTGAAGAATATTCTATCAGGCATATAAAAGGAATTTGAGAAATTGATACATGAACAATTTTCCTTCAATAAAGCAAGTGGAAAACAAAGTTCATTCAAATTTAAATTCATTACAAATGATCAAAACTTATACTAATTACATTGTACATAATTAACAATGTATAAAAATAAAAAAATAAAAATCACCGGCAATTGTTAAAAAATGAAAAATTTTCCTGTTAAAAAATAGAAATAAGTGATGTTGTTTATAGTGATTGTTTATAACAATGCCAATTTTGTTTGGCGGCAATTAAATGTGTAAAAATATTATTCTGGAGATAAGAGGAAATGATTCCGTCGATAAAAAAAGTGCTCTATGATCAAAAAAGCCAAATAAGGCCATTTGTTAAGAAGAGTTGTTCAAGTAATGAACGATTTTTATCGTGTAGGGTTTAATCTTAATTCAACATTGACTTTATATAATTTCACAACGAAATCAATATTAATAATACATTGAAATCTCGAAAATATAGCACGTGCCAATTTGATCTATTTATCTATTAAATGGGACAAAGTAGGTCTTCTAATACAAGTTCCAAAATTTCGAACCGCAATTGCGAGAGTAGTCTAGTGGCGTTACTTGTAGGACGTTTTAAAGACAATTAAAATTTTTTTTCGATAATTCATTTTTCAAAAAGTGTTTTGTTTTCTTCTTTTAATAAGATTCTCAGGCATTTTTATAAACAATACTTTCGGTTTGAATTTTTTTACAATTTTTAAAACAATTAATTATCAACTACTTGAATTTTTTTTTAGAGAAGGTCTATGAAAGGATTTTTTTCGAAATTTTGACAACTATGCCGCTTGTTATTGAATGTACACTTAATTCCTTAATTTTTAAAATAATTTTTATTTTTTTAAACATTTCTTCACAAAATAAATGTTAGAAATTGTAATTTTTCTACAATTGATGGGACAATTAGTTGATATGGAGATCACTAATTTATGTTCACAAAATTTGGAAATTTTTTAAACAGTTTATTATTAATTATTTCCAACTTTTCTCAGAAAGGAGGTGAAAATGTCTAGTTTTTTCGAAATTTGCTATTTTTATTCGAATAAATAAGTGACTTTGGGGCCTTACGGAAATACGGAGAGTAGTTGAAAAATAGTGAAATCCACTAACAATTTTTTCAGAGTAGGGCCAATGAATACTGAGCTATACCTGGGGTAACTCTATAAGCAACATGTGGTATAATTCTCCAGCCAACGTTTTCAAATCGAGTCTCAGACTCATTTCATATTTCACTCTCTTTTCCCCTCAACCGTCAAATGCAAGTAAAAAATTTAAGTTTGCAAAAAATTTGCCAAAAATACTTCTTTGGCCGCTAAAAATTTTCGAGTTTCTCGAAATTCTACATCGAATGATATACACTTTTAGATGTCAAAAATTTTGAATTTTTATTGAGAAATGGAAAATAAGAACCCGAGCAAGCTTATGATTTCCGTAATCTAAATCTCAAGAGTGATGAGGATTTGGTTTTTTGATTCAGGATCTACTAAACATTTTTTAAACAAATATTTTAGGCATTGAATAAAAATAAATCTCATGACAAAAGAAGCTGCCTTTAGAAAGTGCTAATTTTTAATTGATTATATGTATACTTTATAATATATAAATTAATTATCATTATTTTTATATAATTTCTTGTAACAAGTAGGTAGAAACAGCGCCCTACAAGGAGAAAAACAATCTGTGTTATTTACAGTCTATATGTTAAATTAGTGACAGCAGACAAATTCCTGTTAATTTAACCGATATAACTGTAAAGCTTACACTTTTTCAGTAAATATAACAGATTTTGCGATAAATATTACAGGAATATCTTTTCAATTTACATTTTTGAGTAAACATCTTATTCTGTTAATTTAAGAGGCGTTTCTGTAACATTTGTCGCAAAATTTGATATAGTTACAGAAAAAGTGTAAATTATACGGATATGTTTGTTAAATCAAGAGAAATTTGCATGCTGTCACTATTTTAATATATGGACTCTGTCAATACAACAGATTTTCTTTCTCCGTGTAAATTTCATTCAGAACTAACTAAGCCCTGAGACCAAATTGGCCAATAAAATTTAGAAATCATCTGCTGACTATATTTACAAATATTTTAAATAAGTTTAAACAATTTTTTCTGTGAAAAAAGGAACGCTTCCACTCCGCTGGGTATCGAGCCCAGGACCTTTCGATTTCCAGTCGAATGCTCTATCATCTGAGCTACGGAGGTTCCACAAAACTTTTCTCACAGAATCTATTTACGCCAATTTGGCCACGGATATATCATGAACTATATACAAATTTTTAAAAATCATTTCAGTCAATTTTTCAAACAATTTTAATTTATTTAAACAATTCTTTTTTTTTTCTCGATTTTTATCCTTTTTAAGGAAAAAAAAATATTGACTCAAATTCTTTTATCATGAAATAATAAAATATTGACATATATTTTTAATTTAAAAAAATATTACCTTGTATTTCTTTAAAAATAAGAAATATATACTGACTTGAGCGTATTTACGATGGCGGAAAATGTGAACTTATCTTCATTAAGTTGTAATTAGTCTCACTGTGGGCATAAATGTCAGGGCGGTTTTCAGAGCGTTCTGAAAACATCCTGTTATAAATCAGGACAAATAATGTTCTAAGAACGTATTTGGCCTAACGGGAGCAATTTTCGACATTTTCGTTCAAGAAACGTCTTCACGACGTTCTTTTATTGCGTCATTAAATTTTGCACTTATTGAGATGGCAATGCTGTGATAATTATTGTTTTTCATCAAAGTATATCCTCCCCCTAATATTAGGCACCTCAACGCAGTTTTACTTGCAGGTAAGAGGTAGTTGTATACAGGGTGAGTTTCTTATCTTAAAACATTGAAAATTTTATTATTTTGCCTAATTCCAATTTAAAAAATGGTACCTCTAATATTGTATAGAAAATTGGGATTTTCCATTAAAAAATATGTATTTTTTATTCGAGACACTTACATAGTCCAAAATTAAGATGGTGCTGTAATGGAAACGAAAAAAATTATCGATGTCTCGAGATAAAAAAAATTCACACTGTTGAGACTGAATAAAAACTAAGACAAATTTTTTATCAATAACATCAAAATGTTGGCATGTTTCTTAAAAAACTGAAGAAGATTCAAATTTGATTATGCAATTTTTTTAATGGGCCATTGTACCATTGCCTCAAGAAAATATACTTGATTCGAGAAAATCAAGTTTCTTTGTGCAAATGATTTCTCTAGAGGCAAAAATAATTTACTTTGGTAATTAAATTTAATTTGAATGCTAATTTGACTTAATTAGATTTTTAATTTCTCTAAATCAACTTTTTCAGTCTCACGTGTATATAATTAAAGGGATCTAAAATGCCGATGAAACGACTGCATGAGGAATTTTCTGCTCGTAATCTTCGTAGAAGAGCACAAAAAGAAACTAATGCCGATTGGAAAGAAATCATTGGTCAGATTAATAGCCAAGTGGAAACTCTTCAAAAAGACAACGAAGAGAAAAGAGTTAAGCATTCTCTAAGTGTGTTGTCAGTGACATTTCTGTTGCTCATTTTACGTAACAATACGGATCTCGAGTTACCAAAAGATGGTTGCACACGGCAAAGTGATGTTACAACCATGTGTGCAGGAAAATACTGCCATTATGGAGTACATAGAGCTATTGACGAAATGTTGAAGAAGTATTGCCAGGCAAGGTATCGAAAAGAGGGAACTTCATTTAACATTCAATATTGACGGTTTAGCAATTTATAAATCAACAGAGAAATCGCTATGGTTGATTCTGTGCTCCGCGAGAAATTCAAAAAATTGTGTATGTCATTGGCATTTACTGGGGACTGGAACAACCATCGGATCCGAACGAATATCTTAAACAGTTCCTGAGAGAGACAATTGATATACGGGGTGTCCCATTTTAATCGATAAATCTAAATATTCCCTAAAATACGCCATTTGCAGAAAAATGGTTTTAACCAGAATTGCCAAGAATAGTGGGGGTAATTTATCTGTACTCATGATCTTGACCTTCAGATCAATTTTCAAGGTCATTTGAAGGTCAAGGCCATTTTAAGTTTAAGTTTGAGAACCACAAGACGTCTTGATTGTGGGCATGAGGGACTGTATATAGTAGGTCTAAAGAATGAAGCAATGAGGTACCTCTACGGGAAGCCGAATAACTCTGGATACTATGGGATTTATATTGTGGAACAAACTAAAGCGCTGAAATCCTGGAGGATGAGTGAAGTTAAAGAAGAGGTATGTCGAATGGAATTTGAGAGTAAGTAATGGTGTTCCCATTGCCCAAGCATTGAAATTGACACAGCGGAAAAGTGGTAAGTAGTTCATTGCTTTTTATAAAACAATTAACATTTTCTTGAAATAGAAGTAAGAACATATATTAGTCTGATATTTCTTCACATTGTAGAGCAAGAAAGGGGTGAAAATGCACTGCCCATTAATTGCAATGTATAAAAATATGATGGTAAAAATAATTTCAATTTTCTGAATTCGTCTAATATTTATAAGTATTTCTTTCAGATACCTTGTGCGTAAAAATTGCATCACTATGTAATAACGGATTTGGCCCAGATTTGAAATGGTCTAAACCGACTAGGCTGCGATGTACTCTGCCATGGTCTAATCTGCCTTAAATCATCTGTTCAGAATTTCTTTGGCCTTAACATACAAGATAGTGTGTAGCTGCTTTTTCCACCATTGGTAGCTAGTAGCAACCAACGTTTGCTCCATAATATTGCTTTTAACAACAGTATGGTTTCAACTATTGCAACAATAGTAAAATTACAATTTTTATCCTAATTCTTATAAATATATACATCTAAGGTATGTAATACGTAATGAGATCGCTTACAGGCCGGGAGAACATAATTTTCCCGAATTTTGAAAATTCTAAACATGGAAGAATACCAACAAAATTATTCCCGAATAAGAATATTTATAAAAAATATAAATTAACAAATTTTTTAATTCCCCCAAAAAACTAAAGCTTGCGAAAATATTTAGAAACGAAAATTAATTATTCCGGAACTTATACTTTCGGAATAATTACACGGAAAAAAATAGTTGAAGTAATTTTACTCAAATCTGTCGATTAAACTTGAGACATAAGGACATTTGAACATCTATTAAATCCTAGTCGGGTAAAATGAATTTGATATATACCTAATTCACCCAAAGTGAATAACAATAAGCGTTACATAGGGAATAGTAAGGAGTTGAGTAAAACGTTATCGACGACAGGGCACCAACATGCGTCAGTGGGTTAACATGAAATGTATAAGTATATCACCGACGCTTGAGGTGCTTCAAACCGTAGTTGGGTAAAATGAGCATCGGGCGTACTATTTCAACTGGCAATGGTATGGTTCTCTTGAATAAAAAAAAATTCTTACCTCGAGCCTGCCAATAGTCATCCGGTATATACATAAACAACTTACAAATACATTCACACCATTCGGACGTAGCCAATTATATTTCAAATTACAAATACACTTAAACATATAACCTTAAATATATAAACCTAATAACTACACTTATAAATAGTACGATAAGCTTTCGTCGAATCACGCACACGCTCGCTTACAATGCTGAATATAAAACTTGAAACTTTCTTATATAGTGACTGCATGAGTTATTCAGAGCTTGTGAGAGTAAGTGCCGTCAATAAAATTTTTTAGCCTTACTCAAGTAAAAATAAATCAACTTTTTTCATAAATAATTAATAAAATATTTTTAAAAATTAATATAATTAATCAATTATTATAACTATGATTATTGATATATATAATATAATTATTAAATTACATTTAGTATAGATTTTTATTATAACGACGTATGAAGTTTAGTGAAACTAAATTTTCAAATGTACATTAAAATATTGCATTATTATTAAGAAGTATCTTGCATAAAAACATTTAAAAGAAGGTTCTTTTATTTTCTGTGTTTTATATCTTCAAAATATGGGTTTTACATTTGCGAATTCCAAATTATTATTCTGCCTGAGTAATTTATGTGATATTTCATATTTTATGTAATACACTTATCGACTTTTCTTTGTTTAAATTTCCATAATATCAATTTAATTTTAAGAATTTAAGTTTTTGAAATTAAAAATTTGTTATGTGTGCCCAAGGCGCAGATTACTTTCATTCGTTCCTGCGTGAATAGATGTAGCTGTTGGAATAAATCTTGCGATTCACGGTTTACTCAACTCTCGATTGAAGCGTAGAGTAGAATGAACGGAAAGCTCTACTATTTTTGTGATTTAATAAAAGATTGGTTTTTTATAGTTATACTACGAGTAATAATATATATATTTAAAAATTTTTAATGCACGCTTTCATACTTCACCCTACACTTCTGAATTTTACTCAACTTTGATTCATTTTCGAACATTTAATATATCACAAATAAATACAGTAATACTAAATAACTTCTAACTTGTCCTTATGTCCTAAATTTGATCGGAAGTTGAGTAAAATTACTTTAACTATTTTTTTCCGTGTAAATTTCATTAATAAATATTTTTGGAAGTTTTATTTTTCCGTCAGAAATTTTGAGTTGGTTTCATTTATACACAAAATTTTTTCTACAGAAAATACAGAGATTGAGTTTAATCGAGAACCCAAATTAGGAAGATATTTTACGACTCTGGTTTCTAATTAAAACAGATCTTTATATTTACTGTAAAAAACACTTTTTGTACAAAAAAATTTGTGTATACATGAAACAGATTCGAAATTTTTAAATTTAGTAATTTATATTTTTTGGAAATTTTTTTGTTCGGGAATTATTTTTTTGGTATTTTTCCATTTTGGAATTTTCAGAAATAGAGAAAATTTTGTGATCTCATCTTTCCGTCTATTTTTTTGCACCATCTTAAAATTACGATTATTGAGATATCCTATACGTGTTACTTTATTTTTTAATAAATCAGATTTAAATAGATTATTGTAGTGTATGTATGTATATTTTGTACGTAATAATACTTGAAACTCCATTAAATTCACTGTGGGGAGTTTTCTCTCATAGGTGTAAAATTATAAATCGTACACGATTCAAGGACAGGGAAATATTGCTAGCATTTGTATCAAGTTTTAAGATATGTTATAGTAGCTATTTAAGCGTATTTTTTTCTTTGTATTATAATTAAAGTTAAAAAATCTAAAGTTCATACCAAGTGGGCGTTTAGTATGTCGTTCATAAAGGGTTTTCCAATAGGGACATAACAATTTCGTATCTTTATATGAACGCACCCTTAAACTTTTTTAATGAACTGTCAATGTCAAAACGTTAGTTAAAGTCAACATTTTCATCATGGTAAAGTTCTCGAACCAGCAACGTTTGGAAATTATTAAAACTTACTACCGAAATTCTTAGTCGGTGGTCGCAACTTTAAGAGCGCTTACTCCAATTTTCGGCCGTAATAATCGTCCCACCCGACAGGCTGTGCGTGCTATAGTGGATAAATTCGAGATCACATTTACACTATTGGACGTTCTGGTGCCAAAAAGACGTCGTATTGCTCGAAGCAAAGAAATAATCGCATCCGTAAGTGCATCGATTCAAAATGAGCTAAATCAGTCGATTCCACGTCGTTCTCAAGAATTGGGCATCGCTCAAACGACACTGTGGCGTATTATGCAAAAACATCTTGGCCTACATGCTTTCAAGATTAAATTGACTCAAGAACTAAAGCCACTTGATCATTTGAAACGCCGAACAATCGATTTATTGAAAGGCAAATTCGGTGAACGTGTTATCTTGAGAAATGGTCCGGTCAAATGGCCGCCTCGTTTATGCGATCTAACGCCATTGGATTTCTTTTTATGGGGCCATATCAAGTCACTGGTGTATGCCAACAAGCCAGCAACTTTAAACGACCTCAAAGACAACATCCAACGCGAAATTGCCAACGTTCCGGTCGAAATGTGTGCCAGAGTGGTGGAAAATTGGGTCCGAAGAATCGACCGCTGTAAACGAGCTCGTGGTGGTCATATGACCGATATCGAATTTCATTCATAAAATGTAATGCTTGAACTACATCCACAATAAATTTGAACTCAATATCTCAAATATTTCTGTGTTTTATTTATAGATAAAATTGTTATGTCCCTATTGGAAAACCCTTTATAATAGATACTTGGGAGATTAAAATTTGTACACAATTTCCTGTTACTCTTATAACTTAAAAACTCGGTAAATATCAGAATTTTTTTGATCGTGCCGTGTCTTATTGAAACGAATTTTTCTTCGTTTTATAAGTTAAGTTGAAAATATCTAAAATTTATACCTAGTGGGGGGTTCCCACATATAATACAGTAATTTATATATTATATTACCTGTATAGTAGTATATTAGTTGGTACTATACTAGTATATTACTTGTTGATAACATACAACAAAATTATTAATACATATAATTAATATTGTTAATATTATTAATACGAATATAAGTTTAAAAAATCTCAATAAGACCATAATAATAAAGCCGCACAATGAATAGTTAAGATAACATGGTAATTTTCTAAAAGTGTATTTAAAAATTTCTAGGCCAAACTACATGAATTTAAGTTATTTTGAAGAGATATAATTTTAAGTTGTCCTGAATACTTTTCATTATCAAATGCTAGTATGGAATTTCAGGGTACGGTACATAGAAAATCAATTGTTGAGTAATTAAAATGTAATCTAAAGAATAATTTATCACAATTAAAATATATTTACCCTAAATGTCGATTAATGTAAGTGTAATTTTTATTTTAGAAATTGTTATTTGTCGCAACATGTATTTGCCATAATTTTCATGCAATCTTATTTTTATTGTAGGATTTATTTTCTTAAATTTACAAATTGCCCAAATTTCAATTTTATTGTAGTAGCTATACTTGTCATTTAACAAAATATAGCCATGATTCTTAAATGTTATAGAAATGACTGTTAAATTCACATTTTTGAGTAAACTTCTCATTCTGTACATTTAACAGGTTTTTCTTGGTTCTTGCTTAGAAGGGCGAAAAAAATAAAAAATAAATTCAAGAATAATACATCATGCTCAAAATTATAAGCAATTGTGGCGTTCTAAAGTTTAATTTGGTGAATAATTCCTAGCTAAAAGTATAGAATCTATTGTCCTATCTATGTTCCTCATTTAATTATTAAATGGTTAACAATTTTTCCAGGTTGACGATAAGCCAATGAATTTTATGAAAATTATTAAACAAGAACAATATTTATTAATTTTTAGAGTGAACATAAAATAATTTAATCTATGCGACTTTTATTAATTTGTCAAGTTGGTACCGGTTAGGTGTTCTCCTTCCAGTGGATGTGTACCGTTTCTCCGACCCTTAAGGACGTTCTCTTGAAAATGACTTTTCTTTAGATTTCTTTTAAACTTCGTAAATAAGTACTTTTTACCATGATCTAGAAAGCGGTAAAAAGATTAGCATCAAGACCGGTACTTAAAATCGAGAAATTAAGCTCTAAAGTTGAATCTCTTAACATGTGTTAGATAGGCGTAGTTCAGTTTTGCGATACCTTTCTTTACATTAAAAGCACAATTTTCTTTAGATTTTTTTGAAAAACTAGTATATTATACTAGAGATTATAAGGAATCGTATAACATCATAAAAAATACGTGTACCGGCACTACTTTTAAAGATATACGTTGTTGAAACTCGCAGTTGCACAAATTCTTAGCCGGCTTGCTGAAGAAAATACGGTGACTTGGCAACACCGCATCAACAGCACGCGCGTACGCTTACATTTGACATTGCTTCCAGAGCTTTGTTTTTACGAGCAGCTGATTTTTGTGAAATAAAAAATCCATTTTTGTTGCGAAATTTATTAGACATCTTATTAATATTTACAAACTGTCAATAAACTCATAATATAACCTGTTAAAATATACAAATTGATCAACAACTCATATAATATAATATTATTCTTTAATGTAATATTATACTTCCTGTGATTCATTTTTCTTATGAAACGTATGTGTTTATACGTCGAGATGGAGATATGGAGTTTTGCGCCCTGGACGAATGTGTTCAGTTTTTAGTCGTTCGACACTCTCTAATGAGTAAAGATTAAAATGAATAAAAGGCTTTCAACTTGATCACTCAAATGAAAGACTTTGTCATTTAATTAGAAAATCACTACCTTACTTCCACCATATTCCAATATAACCTCTCTCAGACAGGAAATCGACGCAGAAGACACATTTTGTTACTTTTGTGCATAAACGGTGCTCAACTCATTCGGTTAGAAAGCTTAACAGTAATCCCACAACCTATGATAAAGTTGGATGAGCACATCTACGGACAAGAGAACGTCCTTAAGGGGGGAAGTCCATGTAAACGCCTCAAAATCAGTCGTATTTTTAAAATATTTTTGAAGGTGATAAAATAATTTTATTGTTTTAAATTTTGAACATAACTTTATTTAACCTTTCTAAAGCATAAAAAAAATTTTTTTTTCCTTCCAAAATGGCAGCTAAGGAGAATTTTTCGTCTGTCGTCTTCGGCGCAAGGTCCAAAAGTGCTCTATTTATCACACATTAACCATTGATCTGAAACAAAAAAATTAAATTTCTTTCTTCATATAACATTAACGGGAAGGATAAACCTATAACATTAAAAAAAAACATAAAATTCAATATAAAATAAGCATTTGAAAAATAAGTTAGAATTTTTAGCTATTTTTCCAACATTTTTGACCCCAAAAAAGTATTTTATTAACGCGAAATATCTGAAATTTTAGGTTTATTTCTTCGATAATAATGTAGAGAAAAGCTTCTCAAAATTTTAGACAAATCGGTTAATAACATTTTGAGTTACAACACGAGCAGTTTTTAAAAATACAGTTTCGAGATAATCGCGTTTAAAGTTTTAGTACAGCATAACGACCAGTTTTAGTTACTTACCGATTAATCTGCAATCCTAGGTCCATACAATAGTCCTTCTGAATCTTCAAAAAACTGATTTTTTCTTTCAGATTATAGAAAAAAAAAAATTGATTCTTTAAAATTTTTACAAGGATTTCCTCCCTTAAGGTAGTTGATCCACGAAAATTATACATCAGGCAAAAATAGATAATTTTGCTCTCAAGAATAGCAATATTATTATTGAAGGGCTATTTTAGAAGAGAAAAGATTGATTTCCATGAAAAAAATTTCAGAGTTTGAAGGCAAAAATAAAATAATAAATAAATTTCAAATTTGACATAATACACTTTATCAAGGTAAACATATACTCACTCGGAACTAATTCTTCAACGTACGCTTCAATCCAGATTCAAACGAAACCAAACGACACGTAATCTCAAAATCTAACCAAAATTATTACAAAAAAAAAAGCCTAGTCGCATTGTCTGCTGCGCGATGCTACGAATTACGTTTCTGCGCATTGCTTTTTGCGATTGTCGAGAAAATTTTAGAAGACGGCATATAAAATCTGATGGACTTTAGAATACAATTCACAAAACTATTTGTTTGAATTACTTTAATTTCAAATTATTCGATGGTCTTTTAAAATCTATGCCAAATGAATCTAAAGAATATGAAACTTTTCATTACTTCTTAGAAAAGATCAGTTAGTGTTTAAAATACTTTTATGATAATAAATACGCGACTTTTTTTCTTCGACCTTGTTTTTTAAAAGTTATTCGATTTTTTTCTACTATTTCCTAAAAGTCATTGAAACCTTACAAGACTTTCTCCGATTTTACTTTCTGTCCACGACTTTTCGAATAGTCTGTTAAATTTTAAGCGACAAATTTTTTCCGTGTAGTGCGGACATGCAGGATATAGTGCCTGCAACCATACGTTTTTTTCAATGCACTATTTGTTTTGATGATTATCTACTAGATTATATAATTTATTGAAGTTTCACATAATCTAGTTATATGGATTCTGTAAGTTTAATAAATTCTTGATTCATATTTGTTTCTTAATTCATTTATAATTACTTCTTTCTTTTTCACTTAAGTTATTTGAATTAAATTGATTCCATGAAAATATAAATAACAAAATTCTTGATAAGTGTACAACATAAAATTTGAAAAATTTACACAGGATTTGGATTTCGCATAAATTTCTTAGACACAGTAATAATTTTGAATTCGCAATTGTAAAATCCATATTTTGAAAATATACAACACACAAAATAAAAGAACCATTTTTTAAATGTTTTTACACAAGATACTTTTTGATAATAATGCACTTTTTTAATGTACATTTCAAACTTTCGTTTCATTAAACTTCATACGTAGTTATAATAAAAATGTATACTAAATATTAATTAATAATTATATTATATATATCAACAATCATAATTACAATAATTAATCAATTATATTAATTTTAAAAATATTTTATAAATAATTTATGAAAAAAGTTGATTTATTTTTACTTGAGTAAGGCTCAAAAACTCTAATCACGACACTTACTCTCATGAGCTCTGAATAACTCTTGCAGTCACTATATAAGAAAGTTCCAAGTTTTATGTCTGAGGATCCTAAGCGAGCGTGTGCTTGATTCGACTAAAGCGTATCGTCCTATACATATGTGTAGTTATTAGGTTTATGTATGTAAGGTTATATGTTTAAGTGTATTTGTGATTTAAAATATGATTGGCTACGACTGAATGGTGTGACTGTATTTGTATGCTGTTTATATATGTATGTATCGGATGACAAATGGCAGGTTCGAGGTAAGAATATTTTTGTTACTTAAGAGAACCATGACAACGTTTTACTCAACTCCTTACTATTTCCTATGTAACGCTTATCATTATTCACTTTGGGTGAATAAGGTATTTATCAAATTCATTTTATTTGACTAGGATGTAATAGGTCTTCAAATGTCCTTATGTCCCAAGTTTAATCGACAGCGTTGAGTGAAATTACTTCCACTTTTTTGCTCCGTTTAGATATAAGAAGGTAGATATTAAATTCATAATAGAGAATACAGAGCAGTTGTGATGTCATTACATATAGTGCATTGGGTTTGCGTAATATTTAGCAACTTTCCAAGCTTCAATAAATAAAAAACGGAACTATTTTATTTGATGGAGGCGTAGTTTTTGTTCCTAATTTATATAATGGTTTGATTTGCTCCATTTTATTTGTAATTTGAAGCTTGATTATTACAGCTAGAATAACAGGTAGAATATCTAACTATTGTGCGAATAGTATGAATAGCTGAAAAATATATGAAGTGGATTAGTAATGGTAATTATATGAGATTTGAAAATTGTGCCATATCAAACGTGCGTAAGAAATTTGTCGGTTTATAAGATATTCACGAGAATTTTAATTTTCTCTATCTAATCTAGCGCGTTTGAGACGATTAATATGTACTACTTTTGGCTTATTTTCAATTTGAATTTTAACGTTGCCTTTTCCTAAAATTTCTAGAATTTTATAAGGACTGGAATATTGTTTTACAAGTTTTTTAGGCTTCGGACCATTCAGTAAAAATACTTCTTCATCAACGTTAAAATTTTGTGGGCTTATATTTGTATCGTAGTATTTTTTTGATTTCACTTTTGCTGTAATAAGGTTATCCCTAGCAATTGCTTTTATTTCGTAAAGTCGAGTTACTAATTTAATTAAGTAATCATCATTGTGAAGGTCTGGAATATTTACTTGGAAGGTTGAAATATTGAAGTTATTTAATTAATATAACAAACGTATATCTTTATTGACGACACTACATAAGGATTGAGCTGTTTAACAATGTAATTCGGACTTGGTATCCTGGTTGGCTTCTCACGGATGGTATTTGAGATCAGGCATAGTTGCTGGTCAGAATGGAACTGCTTACTTCTATCTAATTCTATCTAAAAATTCCTAAGTGTAATGTAGAACTAGAGGTACTTGCTTGCCGAAGGTTACCAATCGTTCCCGAAGAGGAAAAACCCTGAGTTCGGAGCGTCGAGCGGTAGCTGGGTCATTTAATGATTTTGAGGTATCGTCAACTGACCCTTAGACGGCCAGGTTCAGACCTGAAGAATTTTATGAGTCTAACAATGGGTCGAGAATTGAAAGAAAAACTTATTTCGTTAAAGGCATAAAATAGCGACATGGTTCTTGGTATTTGACGAAGCTTACTCTAATGAATATGTACTATACAATTTCAAATTCTAAAACTAATCTTATTGCTAGTGCGAATCGTTGTAAAGTGATTCTAGTATTCTATTCACGTTTACAATTGACTGTTGGTTTTCCCCTGGGTTTAAGACGATCATATAATTTGAAGATTTCCCGTTCTACTACAATTATTTGAATTAAGACTAAAAAACATAAATAAACTTGTTGCCACGTAACATGCCGGGCCCCGTTGAACGATCTGCGTTCAAAGAGATTAATTGTGCTGACACCTGCCATATCGAAGAACATTTTGTATCGAAACAAGAGACTTATTAGTATGGATCTGTTTGAAGTTCCCTTGATTGGTTGTCAATAAACCAACCTGTGACCAACGACTTATACCTCGATAGGAAGTGGATACACTTGTTTCAACGAACGTTTGTATGTCCCTGATGAACACTGTAGAGTGATCGTACGGATGATGCCATCTTGTCCTGGATGTGTAGCAACGATGCGACCTAGTTTCCAATTCATTGGTGGTGAATTATCTTCATTGATAACGACCAGAGTTCCAATTTTGATATTGCTCTGGTCCGTTGTTTGCTGCCATTTGCTTCTGGTGATAAGCTCATTGATGTATTCTTTGTGCCATCGGGTCCAAAAATGATGACGCATCTGCTGGGCCAATTGCCAGCTGCTCAAACGATTTGTTGGAAGGTTACGCAAATCTGCTTGTGGAAAAGTCATCATAGAACTACCGATCAGGAAGTGGCCTGGGGTCAAGGGAAGGAAATCGTTTGGATCTGAGGACAGCGGAGTAAGAGGACGAGAGTTGAGAATAGCTTCTATTTCGACTACATAGGTGTGTAATTGCTCGTAAGTCAACAATGACGTGCCTGCCACTCGTGTAAAATGATGTTTGAAGGATTTTACTGCAGCTTCCCAGAGGCCTCCGAAATGTGGCGCTCTGGGTGGTATAAAATGCCAACTGACTCTTTTTTCATGCAAGAACTCTTGAACCTTGTTGTTTTTTTCTATTGAACCGATTGTTTTGTATAAATCTTTTAATTCCTGATTTGCTCCAGTAAAATTGGTAGCATTGTCTGAGGATATTGAATTTACCATTCCTCTACGAGCGAGAAAACGTTTTAAGCAGGCGATAAAGGCCTCAGTCGTTAAATCACTGACCAATTCCAGATGCACTGCCTTTGTGGCGAAACAAACAAAAACTGAAACATAAGTTTTTACCTTAGTTCGATTTCGATGACGATGTTCTTTAACATAGAACGGTCCACAATAATCAACTCCCGTATGAATAAAGGCTCGCGTGAAGGAAAGTCGAGTTTCAGGGAGATTGCCCATTAAATATTTAATTTCTTGTGGCTTCGCTCGAAAACATGTCACGCATTGGCGGATAATTTTTCTAATCGCGTTGCGGCCATCAAGTGGCCAGTAGGTCTCGCGAATACCGTACAGCGTGGCTTGAACTCCTGTATGCAAACGATCAACATGCACCTTTCGAATTATAAGTGTTGTGACGTGGTGATTTTTTGGAAGTATAATTGGGTGTATTTGTGTTTCGTTCATTTTTAAATTAATTAATCTCCCCCCTACCTTGATAACACCCTGGTCTAGGAAAGGGTTGAGACGGAGCAATTTGCTTTTTGGGCTCAGGTTTTCATTGCGCGACAACGCACGTATTTCTTCCGGGAAGGCTTGTGCTTGAACGAGTTTAATTACGGTTCGTAAGGCCGCGTTTCTCTCACTTTTCGAAAGTGGACCCTGAAGTTTGACCCTTTCCTCCCTCACTTTTAGATTGTTAATAAATCGGAAGCAATATGCGATGACATTTATCAGCCTATCCAGTTTGCTGAATTTTTCCAGAAGATACATTTCTGAGTGCGTTATTTTGAGGGAAATAAGAGGTTGCACTGCACGCCTTTCCGGCAGTTCACGTGCTTGAAAATTTAAAATTGGCCATGTTTTAGAATCATGTTTAAGCCACATCGGACCGTTTTGCCAAAGCTTATTGTGTAAAAAATCTTGAGAGCTTTGGCCGCGCGAAATTGAGTCTGCAGGGTTGTCCTGCGTAGGTACGTGTCGCCAGTCTTCAGCGTGAGTAGTTGCTTGAATCTCAGCGACTCGATTCGCGACGAAAGTTTTCAAGGTGTCGGGTGGGGTGTTAATCCAGTTCAGGACGATGGTGGAATCAGACCAAAGGTAAACCTTGTTGATTTCCACGTGAAGTGATTTTATTACGGAGTTGAAAAGTTTACTAAGCAAGGTAGCGGCGCACAGTTCCAATCGAGGAAGTGTTGTTGTTTTTATTGGAGCGACTCGCGATTTCGAGCAAATGAGAGAAGTTATGTGCTGCCCTTGTTTATTACTTGAGCGAAGGTATAGACATGCCCCAAATGCTTTCTCACTAGCATCGCAGAACCCGTGTAATTGAAGCTCGATGGCTTCTGGAATCACTATACATCTTTTGACTTTTACTTTATTCAACATGCTTAATTGATTTTTGTATTCCTCCCACCTTATTCTAATATCGTTTGGGACTGGGTCATCCCACGTCAAATTCGATTTCCAAAGTTGTTGAATTATAATTTTTGCCACTACTATTACAGGCCCTAATAACCCTAGTGGATCGAATAATTTAGCGGTCTGTGATAAAATAGACCGTTTACTTATTTTTTCCATGGGATTTGGAAGATTGACAGAATATAAAAATGAATCTGTCACTGAATCCCAGTGAAGACCTAGGGTTTTTACAGTTTCTGTAGGATCAAGAGACAAATGTGCGCTCGAACGATCGTTGGAAAATTCGTGACGCAGACTTGGATGATTTGACGCCCATTTTCTAAGGTTGAAACCTCCTTTTTGCAACAGATTGATCAAATCGTTGCGAAGTTTAAGAGCCTCTTGAAGAGTCTGTGCACCTGTTAATAAGTCGTCGACGTAGAAGTCGCGTTTTAAAACTTGAGAAGCTGTCGGATGAGACTCGCATTCGTCTTCGGCTAATTTATGAAGTGTCCGAATCGCGAGAAAGGGTGCACATGCTGTACCAAACGTAACTGTATTTAGTGAATAGGTTTTGATTGATTCGTTGGGGTTGAAACGCCAGATGATTTTTTGAAATTTACTGTCTTCCTGAGCGACACGAACCTGTCTGTACATTTGTTGAATATCCGCAGTCAAGGCATATACGAACGAACGAAATCTCAGAACAATTGAAAATAAATCTTCTTGGATTGTAGGTCCAACTAAGAGGGTTTCGTTAAGTGAGATACCTGACGACGTTTTAGCTGAACCGTCGAAGACAACTCGAGTTTTGGTAGTCAGACTGGAACTCTTGACTACCGCGTGATGGGGTAAATAGTAACCGTCGCTTGATGAGTTACTGTCATCGGGAGGTAGGCACATGTGACCTTCATCAAGATAGTTCTGGATGCACTCTAAATATTCGGTCTTTAAAATTGGATCAGCCTTGAATTTCCTTTCGAGTGAACAGAACCTCTGATACGCTGTATTGAAGGAGTTGCCTAGAAAATTCTTTTTGTCATTAAAGGGTAACTTAACCACGTAGCGACCGTTGTCACTGCGCGTCGTATTTTCTACGTAATGGATTTCCGAGTCCTGTTCTTCCTTTGAATGAAACTTGGAAGATTTTTCAGGGCCAAGCTCCCATAAAAGAGGGAGTTCTTGAAAATTCATTAAATTGCATGAAACTTCAGGCTTGCTTCTAAAGGATCGAGGGTCTGTATATCGGCCGGCGACTATCCAACCGAGCTCAGTTTCCTGCAATACCGCTGATTGATTTTTCATACGCACCTTTTGAGTACCTAGGAGCTCGTAAAAACATTCTGCGCCGAGTAAAATGTCGACATCAGCTGGTTTTTCGAATTCAGGGTCGGCGAGAATTAAGCCTTCTGGAATTTGGAATGCGTTTCTATCGAGTGGCAACGAGGGCATCCGTGACGCGATTTCTTTGAACACAAGGAATGATAAATCAAATTTCACGTCATTAATTCGTGATTTGATTGAAGTTGAAATACAGAATTCTATAATGGTTTCTAAGTTCTCCACACCTTTAAGTTTGACCTCGACCTTTTTCCTTTTTAAACCTAATGCTGATGCGAACTTCTCAGTGATCGAATTACATTGAGAGCAACTGTCCAATAAGGCACGACAGACACGATATTGGCCGTTACAATCTAGAATTTTGACAATAGCCGTTCCCAAGATTACTCGAGCAGGCCGGTGAGACTGAAAGCTTACAAGAGAGGTGGCAGATTGTGAAGAACTTGCCACGGCCTTCTCTGGAGCTTGTTTTTCGAAATGTAAAAGTACATTGTGACGCTTTTGACATTTCCTACAAGGACCTTTGCGACAATCGATAGTTCGGTGGTTTTGATTAAAACAATTATGGCATAAATTTTTCTTTTTTATGAATTCATATCTTTCCTGAGGTGAAAAATCAAGAAATTCGCTACAAGACCAAAGTGCATGTTTTTCGGAGCATAAGCAGCAAGTCGATAGGAAATTTACTTGTTTAGAATTGACCGTAGTTGTCATACATGTTTGCAATGATTTTAAATTCTGATTTGAATTTGTATGGTGGCGCGAATTTGATCCACTCTTGAAATCATTATTTTTTTGAGTGTTGTGTTGCCTATGAACCGACTGGGTATTTTCAAGAAGCGCGCGTCGTTCCAGAAAATCTAACATGTCCTTGAGTAAGGGAACCTTGGTGCTACCTACCGATTCTTCCCACCTCTCGCGTATGTAATTATTGAGTTTATCTTTAATTATGAAAATAAGTAGAGTGTCCCAGTGATCTACCGGTTGATCGAGAGCCCTGAGCGCCCTAATGCGTTTTTGCAAATTATCGAGTAAGGAACGAATTGAGAATTCTTTTGAAATTACTGGAATATCAAATAATGCCTTTACATGACTCTCTACTATGAATTTCCTGTTGTCAAACCGAGCTTTCAACAATTCCCATGCCACAAAATAATTATCGTTGGACGTTTCGAGCGAAGATATCACTTCTGCTGCTTCATTTTTTAAACACGCCTTGAGATATAGAAATTTTTGAATGGGTGGAATTGACGGGTTGTCGTGACACATTGACTTAAATGAGTCATGAAAATTTAACCAGGTGTCGAAGGTACCATAAAAGGTGGGTGTTTGAAGCTTTGGAAGTTCGAAATGAGTTAAAATTCGATTCGAAATTTCTCCGCGACTCGAGTTTCCTTCTGGGTTCAATAAATTAAACTGCGAGCTGGAATCTACTGAAGTAATTAAAGGGATATTTGAAATTTTCTTTAAATATTTTTTGGCTAAACCACTGACTGTGTAAAATCTATCTTCAAAGGAAGTTCTTTCTCCTTCGTGGTTAGAAGCTTCTGAAGGATCGGTCAGTGTTTCTAATCGACTCTGAATGGTGTCAAATCTATCCCAAAGTTCCGAATGTTTTTGAGATCGCGATTCTAAGTCGAGAGTTTCTAAATCTGTTTCGGAGTTAATGGAATTCAAAAGCGTTTCGAAGTTTGTCAGGAGGCGTTTTATATTACCGCGTTGCTTTTTTAGATCGGAAATTTGTGCGTCCGTCATTGTGACTTTGAGCCTCGTTTTTAATATATGGAAAATGGGATATGAAGAGGAATTAGTATCGGTAGTTCGTTTGACTTACTTTGCGTACTGGAACGATGTTCAATGTTGATATGTGAAACTGCTGATGAGAGAAGCCAATCTTGATGCCGCTGCGTGATGAAACCTCTGGTGGCGGCTGGTCATATGATTTTCTGGAAGTGTCGCTCCCGTCTGAGTACTCGTCCTGTAGGTTTGAAGATGCAACTATTGGAATGTGTTCAATGTTCACTCAATCGATGTTTGTAGGTTCTGGTTTGCCTTTGATGTGGTGACACTTTAATATGCCAATCACTTTGTGACTATTTAATCACATGTGAGAGGTTTTCAGATTTTGAGATAATTTACTCCCTTCACTGTTGATGTTCTGCACTCGTTCTCAACCAAATTCCTAATGTTTGTGCACTTGAACTGTCCTAATGTTTACACTTGAGTTGTACACTTTTGGTTATGGAATGGCATTTATCAACAATTTTTTGTCAGCTTTAAAATATATATACTAGCTTTAGAATTACTAGTTGCTGACACCTGCAGTTTTGAAGTTCATTTGTAAACTTCATGAAATTTGAAATACACAGTCTTCTTTGTTTATGTAACTTCGTTGTGAAGTTTTTCACTGATGAATCACTCTCACTGATTGTTGACGTTGTAACAAAGGCAATGATTTACACGTCGCGACACGAGCTTTTTGTACACTTATGTAAATCATCCGCGACTCAAAGGACCAATGTGAAGGTCTGGAATATTTACTTGGAAGGTTGAAATATTGAAGTTATTTAATTAATATAACAAACGTATATCTTTATTGACGACACTACATAAGGATTGAGCTGTTTAACAATGTAATTCGGACTTGGTATCCTGGTTGGCTTCTCACGGATGGTATTTGAGATCAGGCATAGTTGCTGGTCAGAATGGAACTGCTTACTTCTATCTAATTCTATCTAAAAATTCCTAAGTGTAATGTAGAACTAGAGGTACTTGCTTGCCGAAGGTTACCAATCGTTCCCGAAGAGGAAAAACCCTGAGTTCGGAGCGTCGAGCGGTAGCTGGGTCATTTAATGATTTTGAGGTATCGTCAACTGACCCTTAGACGGCCAGGTTCAGACCTGAAGAATTTTATGAGTCTAACAATGGGTCGAGAATTGAAAGAAAAACTTATTTCGTTAAAGGCATAAAATAGCGACATGGTTCTTGGTATTTGACGAAGCTTACTCTAATGAATATGTACTATACAATTTCAAATTCTAAAACTAATCTTATTGCTAGTGCGAATCGTTGTAAAGTGATTCTAGTATTCTATTCACGTTTACAATTGACTGTTGGTTTTCCCCTGGGTTTAAGACGATCATATAATTTGAAGATTTCCCGTTCTACTACAATTATTTGAATTAAGACTAAAAAACATAAATAAACTTGTTGCCACGTAACAATCATATTTTTTTAGTTTTTCGTGCTCTGGGAGAGGTTCACTTGAAGGTTGTCTAGCTAATTTACCAGAAACTAATTCGTATGGAGTGCAACGAGTTCCTTCATGAATGCTTGTATTGTAAGATAAAGAAAAAGGCCCGTTTGACTGTAGATGAAAAGCTGTTGTTTTAAATTGAAAAATTCTAAATCCTTTTGCTAATCTTTTTATAAGATTACTTCAGAAATTCTTTCTTTGATCTGTAAGAACTGATTTAGAAGATCCAAAGATACATATAAATTTCTTTACAAGGGCATCTGCTATAGAACTTGCAAGAAAATTTAGGACAGGTATTGCTAGTGAATATTTAGTAAAATTATCTTGAATGGTTAAAATATACTCATTTAATTTTTGTGTTGCCGGTAATGGTCCTACAATATCCATAGAAACTTTTTCGGAGGCAGTTCCAGGAGTGTCTGTTATAATCATAGGTTCTTTTGTTTTTATGCGTACTAGTTTTTTTAATTGACATTTTAAAAAGGTTTGAATATATTCTTAAATATTAAGTTTCATATTTTTCCAATAAATAAAAACTTTCATTGGTGAGTCAGAAAAAGCTTATTTTATAGTGCTTAGAATTTCTTCTCATAAAATGCTATTAACCTCAGGCGTTTATGCTATACTGATTGTGCGCAATTTTAGACTTTTTGCTTTTGAATGAAGTGAGAAAATTGATAATTTAATATTTTTTAATGTGTCACTTAGATTTTCCTTTACTCCAGATTCTATTGGAAATGGGAAATGACCTTGTAATCCTCTTTGAAATACTTGTGTTTGTCCTGTGTATAGATTTTAAAAATTGAGTCAATTCATTACCTTTTTGTAAAATTTTCGATCCCTTATCACGTGGTTCTCCTTTCATAGAAATAAAGTACACATAATTGTCCTTACGCATGGTAAGTTGGTCTCGAAATTCGATTATATTGCGATTTGTTGTCATATTTACTGCCAGTTGGTCCTTTTTAGCAGAGGGCGGTTCTAGTGCCGGTCGGTTTTTTAAGTCGTTTGTACTATTTCCCGGTTGGGAATACACATCGTATTTACATTTTCTTTGATTTTGTTCTCCAGAGTTTTCTAAGAAGGTATTGTCGTCTTGTATGAAATTGTCGTCCACTAAAATATCAGAGTCTTCGGGAGAAGAATGTAAATCTGTTTTTTCATTTATCAAGGGGTTTTTGATGAATTCATAGTCTGAATCAATTGCATTCTTATATTCGTTAAGGTTCTCATTTTCATCTTTCTTCTGTTTCTTTTTCTATGGTTTATTTTTATTTTTGTTAAAAGTTTTTAATATACCTTTTCTTGGTCTACCTCTTTTTCTCCCAGGTATAGGTACTGATATGGCTTTATTTTTAATAATCTTTCATTTTTTTTCCATTTTAGAAGATTCATCGTCAGTTTCTTCACCTTTTTCTTCATTTGAGTCTGTAACATCTTTATAGCTTGGTTGATTATTCATTTTTTCAGTCTGTTTTCTTGCTTGATTTCGAGTCTGTACTGTATTCATTTTTGGCTCGATTTTTGTATTTTGTTTTCGTTCTAAGTCTGATAGTATATATGAGATTACCGAATTTTCGGTCTCGTCATCAAAACTTGAATATTTATTGGAGGATCGTTTTTCCTCGGATTTGAAAAAATTTATGGCTACCGAAGGTTCGGGATCGGCATTAGAATTTATGTCATTGATATATCTTTGTGAAAAATAGAGATCAGAAGATTTTTTTGGATTTGTGGATTATGTTAAACTTGTAGATTTTGTAAATTTTGTAGGTCTTGTAGATTTTGATTTCTTCTTACAATTTTCTTCTATATTCTTTTCCTTGATAACATTTAAAGAATTTTTTGAATCGTCTTTATTTTCAGATTCAAAAATATTTGTTTTATTTTTATCTTCTTTAATACTTTCGACAGGATTTTGTGATAACGCGCCAGCATTAACATTCGTTTTTCCTGCTTTATATACAACATCAAAGTCGTACTCGGCTAATTTAAATTCCCATCTTGTTACTCGAGAGTATGGATCCTTAGATCTCTTTTTCACAAGTGTTAAAGACCGTAGCAGGATAAGTATGGTCTGGGTCCCCCCGTTTGGATTTGATCCATATTGCGAGGGTAAGTGGCTCCCATTATAAGATAAATTCACCCCAAGTATCAAATCAAAAAAAATTCTTTTACAAAAATTATAAACGAATTATGAAAAATCAAAAAATCTAATTTTCTCGAAAACGGCTCAATCGATCTTGATGACTAAAATATATGATACAGAGGGCCTTGTTTGGGCCTTTTTTAAATGAACTTTGCAACAATTCAACGAAAAACCAAGATTGACGTTCTGTTGTGCTTGATTTATATTTTTAAAAGCCGTTCTCAAAATAAAAATCGGACCACCTCTGCGGAAAGCAAACATTTTACAATTAACGCATTAAATAAATTAAAGTGTCAATAGCGCGGAAACGTATTATCTTAAAGTGTCCGTTTTTTTTATACATTTGAAGAGCATAAAGTCTGCTACGTTTCCACCAAACCGCAACCTAAAAAGTTAAAATTAACTGAGATATTAATTTGTTTAACAAAAGCTAAGTTTCCCGGTTTTTCCAATTTTTCTCCACTTCTAATCATCCAATCAGATCAAGCGACGGCTCATTTTGTTCGAAATTCAATCGTCTAAAACTTTTCAATTGATGTCATTAAGATTGGATAATTACCTTTAATGTTATAAACAAAAAACTAAAAAATGTGCGATTTTTTGGTCTTAAATGTTAATAAAAAATGTATAAATCGTATTTCGTTGTCCAAAACATGACATAATTACTCTATGACCAACCTTTCTTCTGATGGCGCAGTCCGTTTTCTGAAATAAATAATGTCCTAAATCATTCATAAGTATCATTTGTTTCCAATAGGTATACCTTCCTGTAGTTCAAACGCGGTATAACAGCATCCTACAACTTATCAGGAAACGATTACAACTGAGAATGAAATAAAAACGCGAACCTTAGATAAGTACATCTATTGAGCATGAATCAAAACAATTGAAAATCAGGTGCTTTTTGCGAACGAACTCGTGCGGCAATCGAAGCCTGCATAGTAGTACTCTCAGGAAGGGCAAAACGTAGATCATGGGCACAAGCTTCGAGAAGGAGATATGTGGCGAAATATATGAACTGAATTTTGTGACTGAAAGAAAAAGCTTGTTAACAGGTGGATAAAGTGTATTTAAAACAAGGCGATCATGTAGAGATGTGTTTTTTTTTCTTTAAATTGATAACGATCAATTTCACAGACAGGAAGCCGATAATTGTTGATACACCCTCGCATTAATATAAAAAACGAACTTGGCAGTTTGCTCGCTCGCGACAGTGGCGTCACGCGCCCAGAGTGTGCGTGCATCTAACTGCCACACTTTGGCGATCACGCGCCCATAGCTAGCGGCTGGAAATCTGCCAAACTGAAAGAAGCCGACCGACTTTGGCAGATTTTCTGCCGCTAGCTATTTGGAAGATTTCCTGCCGCTAGCTATGGGCGCGTGATCGCCAAAGTGTGTCAGTTAGATGCACGCACACTCTGGGCGCGTGACGCCACTGTCCCGAGCGAGCAAACTTCCCAGTTCGTTTTCCGTGTATGCAGCAAATACGTAAAAATAAATGAGATATTGTACATGATCAACGTAAAACTTTCATGAGTATACTATAGAAACAATTGCTTCAATGGGTCATAGGGTATCAATTGTTCCATACATTGTAGGGGCCAAAGAAGTTTTTATTTTTTTTAACTATGAAGTACCTCTCCAAAAATTCTCGAAAAAATATATATTGTCACTTTGAATTTGAGCATGATATAGAAAAAAAAATGGTGGGTGTTCAAGAAGTAATTCACATTAAAAAAATTATTCAATAATAAAAATAAAAATTTTTAACCCCCTTTTTATAAACGGAGTAGGTTTTTGGATTTTTTTCAGAACCTCTTTAGTACCCTCTATAATATATATTTAAGTCATCAAGATCGGTTGAGCCGTTTTCGAGAAAATTAGATTTTTTGATTTTTCAAAATTGGTTCATAACTTTTGTAAAAAATTTTTTTTCGAGTTGATACTAGGAGTGAATTTATCTTGTCATGGGAGCCAATTACCCTCGCAATGTGGATAAAATACAAGCGGGGGGACCCAGACCATGCTTATCCTGCTACGGCCTTTTCTTCCACTGTCACTTAATGTACGAGGAGTATAAAAGTTTAAAAGTATAAAAGACTTAGAAAAGTCAGGTCTTTGAAGTAAAGGTTCTTCGCATAATTTTTGTTTTAACGTATCGAATGCTATTTGTTGTTTCTCGGTCCAAACGAAAGGTGAATTTTTCTTTAAAACATGTGTTAACCCATTAACGCCCAAAATCACAGACTTTTTAACTCATTTTTGGCCCTTGTTGCCAAAGCGAAAAAGGGAATATATCATGACCAAACCTTGTATATATAATGTTTTTGGGTCTCCTCTTTCGATTTATGAAGTCAGAATTACATTATCGTGCACTGGAAAATCAATATGGCAGATTTTATTAAAGAAAGTACTGAAAATTTGAAATTTTTTTTTTTACTATTTTTTTTCAAATGGTTAAAGCATATTGATCTATTTCAAACTATGGACAAAGATGGACAAAATAGTTGTAGTTTATGAAAAATATTTTTTGGCCCAGCTCCTTATGTTTTATCTTTTCCAAAATGTCGGAAAACTATAGAAATTTGAAAAAATACGCGTTTTTTCATGACATTTCTAAGATAATTGGATAATACACGGAATTTTATTGATCAAACTGTCAAACTTTGATTGATTAATCATCTACAGACCTCTTCTAGTATATGTAATGACATAATTAATGGCGGATTCAATATGGCGCTTGGAGAACTTGGGAAATACCGAGCTTTTTCAAGATTATCGTTGATGAAAATTCCTGAACCATCATTAAATTCTATTTTCCTATGTTTCTTGGCACGTTATATGAAAATCCGGTGACAGTGTTAGAAAATTCAAAATGGCGGATCTAATATGGCGGTCCGAATATTGAAGATTTAATAATATGCTAATGAAAAAAATATTTTCGTATTTTATGTAAAATATGTGATCAAAAATGTCTCTAAACATTTTTTGATTGAAATCGCTAATTCAGCGGAAAAAATGCTTAAAGTTCTGAATTTATATTTCACGATCTGCATATCCTCCAACGCTTGATGTATGTGGCTAAATGAAGTTGGATGATGGATTTAGTGAATGAGTAGATTGAATTAATATGATCTATTTTGGAGTGTATGAGTGGATTGAATCAATATGATCTATTTTAGAAAATAAGAAAAATGATTATTTTGATCGTAATAAATATCAATTCATTTGGTTAAAAAATTATATATTTTTTTTTTGCCACATCAGTCATACCAGTAGTGGAATTTTGAAGCGTGAAACTTCTGAATGAGATTGAATTCGTTGAGTAGATCAAATAATCACTTTTGACCATTACGTTATGAAAACTAAGCCAAGTAGAAGTCGAATAACTTCATTTAGCCACATATATCAAGAGTTGGAGAATATGCAGATCGTGAAATATAAATTCAGAACTTTAAGAATTTCTTTCGCTGAATGAGCGATCTCAATCAAAAAATGTCTAGAGACATTTTTGATCACATATTTTACATAAAATATAAAAATATTTTTTTATGTTACATAGGAAAATAGAATTTAATGAAGGTTCAGGAATTTTTATCAACGATAATCTTGAAAAAACTCGGTATTTCCCAAGTTCTCCAAGCGCCATATTGAATCCGCCATTAATTATGTCATTACATATACTAGAAGAGGTCTGTAGATGATTAATCAATCAAAGTTTGACAGTTTGATCAATAAAATTCCGTGTATTATCCAATTATCTTAGAAATGTCATGAAAAAACGCGTATTTTTTCAAATTTCTATAGTTTTCCGACATTTTGGAAAAGATATAACATAAGGAGCTGGACCAAAAAATATTTTTCATAAACTACAACTATTTTGTCCATCTTTGTCCATAGTTTGAAATAGATCAATACGCTTTAACCATTTGAAAAAAAAGAATAAAAAAAAAAATTTCAAATTTTCGGTACTTTTTAAAATAAAATCTGCCATATTGGTTTTCCAGTGCACGATAATGTAATTCTGACTTCATAAATCGAAAGAGGAGACCCAAAAACATTATATATACAAGGTTTGGTCATGATATATTCCCTTTTTCGCTTTGGCAACAAGGGCCAAAAATGAGTTAAAAAGTCTGTGATTTTGGGCGTTAATGGGTTAAAGGACTTGCAATCTTAGAAAAGTTTCCAGAAATTCCTAAAAATTGTTTAATGTTTTTTTTAATTTTTGGTTTTGGTTTTGGAAATTCTTGTACTGATTTTATTTTTTTAGGGTAAGGTCTAACTCCGATTTGATCCATAATGTGTTCTAAATAACCTACTTCCGGTCTGAGAAATTCACATTTATCAGGTTATAATTGTAAGTTACTTTTTCTATGTCGATTTATAAGTTCATCAAAGTTTTCTTCATATTCTTCTAATGTATCAGCATATAAGACAATGTCATCCAAATAAACAAAAAGCTCTGTTCCTTGTAATTCTATTAATAAGAATAAGAATAAGAATTAATAAGAATAAGAATCTCCGATTGTTTTTCCATTTAATTTCTTAAAATCTAGAGCCATTCTTCACTTTCTTTGACCATGTGAATCAAGCTTTTATGTACAATAAATACTGGTGTATTATAGGGAGATTGAGAAGGTTTGATTATTTTATTTTTCAGAAGCTCATTAACTTGTTCAGTGATTTCTTCTTTGTGTCATAGTGGAAATCTTTATTGTTTTAAAAAAATCGGTCGCTCATCTACTATAGGGATTGAGTGCATAGCAGCATTAATAGGTTCTAGAGGTTCATCTGGTATTTGGAACCTTTCTGAATGCTTAGGAATTAATTTTTCAACACGATCTAGCTCTTCTTGATTTAAATAATCCAAGCAAAGGAGTTCTGTAATTTTGTTTATTCTATCTTTACATGAAATGTTATAGAGTTGTGACGATGTTTCTTCTGTTTCGTTAGTGAAAATAAATTTGTCAATTAATTCTTCAGGATTGTTGCTTTCGTATTTGTTTCTGAAAGTTGTAGTTTTATAATTATTGATAGTGATTTTTTCAAAGTACACTGTTTGGAATTAAATTAAATATTGTTGGGTATCCAAAAATATCAAGTGTAATTTGACCTAATGTATAAACGTGTACATTATTTATTCCTGTAAGACGAAAAAATTTCGTTTTGGTTTAAAATCTACATAGTGATCTATTATATTCAATTTTATTATATTTCTTCTTGCTCCTGTGTAAATTTATTTTTGCATTTATTATATTTTGATTTGAAGTGAGTACTTTAGAATTTTTTACGCTACCTACCTCATTGCACCCTGGGTGGGGTGGGATCTAGAGTTTTCCTGGTTCTGTTGTTCAGCTCTTTTAGGTTCTTGTTGTTGTTCAAGTGATTCATTATATGCTCTACGCCGAAATTCCTCTATACTATGTCCTAATTTTTTACAGTAAGTACAATTTTTAATACTCTTTATGTTCGGATAATTTGCTGAAGTATTTTGAAATTATTATTTCTATTATTTTTTTCCCTTGTTGGATCCATGTACCTTGGTTTGGTAGAGACGATTGAGGTCGCCATTGATCCATATTTTCTCGACGGGGGTTCCTTTGGCTTCTCATGGTTGGTTGAGGACCTCTGATGAACGGTTGCTGTTGACTATTTCTGTTATAAAAATTATTATTACCGCGAAAATTTCTTTCAGACTACCATGGTCTTCTGTCATTATTTAAAATTTTCCGTTAACTTATTTGGTTCAATTACCTACAGGTAGGGGCTGTATGTCCTCTTCTTCTACTTATTTGGCATAAAATTTCTCCTTCTTTAATATTTATTCTATTTCTATCTCGTTTTTCTGAAGTTTCTATAAAATGATCTTCTTTTTATTATAATGAAGAGCGTGCGGACCGTAATGCTGCAGTTGCGGCTATTTTCCTTTCGACTTCTAGTGCATTGCTTACCGTATCTTCAAAAATACCTTGCAATCTAGATTCAACTTCGGTTTTCAATCCTCGCAGAAAACAGTCCCTAAAATCATTATTAAGGGCAGCTTGGAAATTTTCATCTATTCTACATTATTGTTTGTTTTATGAGCGTCTAAAATTTTTTCTCCAAGTTCCCGATCACAAGTCGCGTAGGAGATTACTTTTTCGTTATCCCATTGACATATATTTCTTAATTCTCCTTAAAGTTGATAAACAGATTTGTTTAGTGAATAAACCCGTTTAAAATTACTTATCATGTTTTCCACATCGTTATACTGTCCTCCAGTGATACATTTTCTAGCTTCTTCTTTTATTTTTGTTTTAATTAATTAAGTCAAATTTTTCTCTGTTCCTGCTGGAAGCATATCTCTTGCTTCTCTACATCCTTCAATAAACTGATCAAGGGGAGTATTGTCTCCTGTAAATATAGGTACGACTTCAAATGCATCACGTAATTAGGTCAAAAGTTAGGAATAAAAATAGATAATGTTTATGACGTTTAAATAAACAATCATTCAAAGGCTTTGTTTACTCATATCGCGCCGTTCAACAACGTCCGAATACTTCTTATTATTGACAATTATGTATGTAAAACCTGGAGTCGGAAAGTTTGTTAGTTTATGACGTATGGCCTTATAAACAAATTAATAAACAATTAACCTGTACGAACCTGAAAAGTAGAACATCAATTTACTTAGGTACGTAAACCTGACATGGTCAAAGTATGCGATTATGTAATAGTAAATGCCAAAAATTAGGGCTCAATTAATACCCCAAACCCGAATTTTCCGCTCCTTATTTTGTAAAAAATATGCATGGTCCTGCCAGGTTTACCATAAAGCTAGCGGTAATACCGATTTTTGAGCTCTTGTATTTTTCTCAAAAACCAAATTTTAGGTGGATGTGCTGACTGCCTGATCAGCTAGCACCTCCAGTGCATAAAAACCTTACAGTTCAAAACACTGACTATTCCGGGATGTCGGGCTATTTTCGGGCTCTTGAAATACCCAAAAATCATTTTTGAAAAAACAACCCCTGTCACTGAAAAGCAACCCTTAATTTTGAAAACTACTTTTTGGGCATAATAAACTACTCCAGAATATCGGGCTATTTTTGGGCTCTTCCAAAATGTCTGTATCGATTTTTGGGCTCCAACCCTTAACATCAAAATGCACCCCTGCATGGTCATGTAGAGACGACTTTGACTAAAAAACATCTTTTTACAAACTTTATGGTTTAGGAAGACTCTCTGATTTTCGGGCTCTTTAAAAATGTCCATATCGATTTTTGGGCTACAACCCTTAACATCAAAATGCACCCCTGCATGGTCATGTAGAGACGACTTTGACTAAAAAACATCTTTTTACAAACTTTATGGTTTAGGAAGACTCTCTGATTTTCGGGCTCTTTAAAAATGTCCATATCGATTTTTGGGCTACAACCCTTAACACCAAATCACACCCCTGCATGGCCATTCAAAGACGACTTTCACTAAAATTCATCTTTTTGCAAACTTTGTGTTGTTACATCCCTGATATTTTAAAATTTTAATTCCTTTCGCCTGTGCCTAGGCAACCCAGTAAACGCTCAGGGATATAACTGATACATGTTTCCTCATTACAACACTAATAGTAGGAAACACCTGTCAGAAATGATCTGAGATCGACAAGGCAGTCGAGTTGCATAAAACAAGAAAACTGCCTTACCGTCGGTAATGTAGGAAATCAGATAAGTAAACATTAATAATTATTTAACGAAAATAAATAACAATAATATTCATTATTGTTAATAACAGTCGTTAAATAGGTCGTAATAATAATCAAACACTAGTACATAATAATCGGCAATGACCAATAATGGATAATCAATAACATCAATCACATTATTGGGGATTCGCTAGATGACTTAAATAATATTTCAAAACGTAGACACTAAAAAATTATGTATTACATAAATACTATAAGAAAATAAGATTAAAAACTAATGTATAAAATAATAGATGAGTCAGTGCATTTGTAACTTAGTACAATTGCACCGAACTGTCAACATATACATATTATGTAACATAGCTGAAAAGACGAGAGAAAGATGTACCGCATTGAGCGTAAATGAACTTTGATCCCGATAGTATGACCTGTGTGGGAACGCGCCGCGAGTTCATGCATTTACGCGATTGTCAGCAAGTATGGTCAATGACATTGCTGCCAGACGCGTGCCGATCCATCGAGTAGCAAGGTACGTGCCGATCCATCTAGTAGCAAGGTACGTGCCGATCCACGAAAATATGAATGCTCTCCCACTATAGGAATAATCAATAATATATAAACCCCAGATTTACCTCTGGAGGTTGTCTCTTCGCTAGTAGCTGTTCAGTCTTCAAGATCTTAACGTCGGTAATCACTCCGTCCGCAAGTCATACTGTCGGTGTCACGAATTGACCCTTCGATATTCGTAATTCGGTATCTTACACAAGGAATACCTCGGTACTTGGTAAATAAAATCCCTGGTCCTTAAGTGGTACAAGTCCGGTGTTCGTGAATTAATAAGTGCCGTTAAATACGTGTATCGTCGTATTAAGTCGAGTTCTGAGAGTTAAATCTACAGAAAACGAACTTAACCAGTGTTTAGCAAGCAAGTTGGATTGTCTGATACGCTTCCTAAACTACTTGACTAGCACTACTTAACTCCAGCCAGGATTTTGCCGTTATCCAGCTATCAACAAGGAGAACTATACGACAAAACTCTTTCTCTTGCCTTCTCAAGGAAGGAAAAAAGCGTAAGTTATATATATAAGCATCTCAAAACTTATTATATTAACTATAACGTCAATTGTAGTGCGTGAGTTGTATACCTAGGCATCTCAAAACCTAATATATTAGCATAAAACGTACAAGTTACATATATAGGCATCTCAAAACCTGTATTAATAACTTGTAGACGCACACACTTAAACGCGGAAGTCACATATATAGGCATCTCAAAACCTGTATTATTGACTTATATAGACGCAGACTTTTAATGCATGAGTTACATATATAGGCATCTCAAAACCTATATTATTGACTAATAAACGCATAAAACCCTTAATATTGCTTTCTCATCTTGAGAAGTAGTATAAGTCATACACATAAGCATCTCAAAACTTATTGTATATCTATCTTTTAATTAATAAAGCTGGAACACCGCAATATAATCAAATTGTTATTACTGTGAACAACTCGAGCCGCATAGGTTTGAATAGTGACCATGATCCCATAAAAATATAAATAATCAGAATTTACCACTCTGATTTAATCACCAAACTTTCCTCCCTTTTCCTAATTTTTCCAACCTACACTCGCGTTAGCGCGGGACGTAACAGTGTTCTATGAAAACCATATGATTTTTGGGCTCTTCGACAATGTCTTTATCGATTTTTGGGCTCCAGCCCTTATCATCAAAATGCACCCATGCATGGTCATGTAGAGACGACTTTGACTAAAAAACATCTTCTTGTCAATTTTATGGTCAAGGAATACTCTCTGATTTTCTAGAGTCTAGGAAGACTCTATGATTTTTAGGCTCTTCAAATATGTTTGTATCAATTTTTGGGCTCCAACCCTTAACATCAAAATACACCCCTGCATGGTCATGTAGAGACGACTTTGACTAAAAAACATCTTTTTACAAACTTTATGGTCTAGGAATACTCTCTGATTTTCGGGCTCTTCAAAAATGTCTCTATCGACTTTTGGGCTACAACCCTTAACACCAAGTCGCACTCCTGCATGGCCATCCAGAGACGACTTTCACTAAAATTCATCTTTTTGCAAACTTTGTGTTCTATGAAGACTTAATGATTTTTGGGCTCTTCCAAAATGTATGTATCAATTTTTGGGCTCCAACCCTTAACATCAAAATGCAAGCCTTCATGGCCATGTCGAGACGACTTTGACTAAAAAACATCTTTTTGTCAATTTTGTGGTCAAGGAATACTCTCTGAAAAATCGGAGAGTATTACTAGACCTTAAAGATTAAAAAAAGATTAATTTTATTCGAAGTAGTCTCTACATGGCTATGCAGGGGTGCGATTTAGTGTAAAGGGTTGAAGCCCAAAAATCGATATGGACATTTTCGAAGAGCCCAAAAATCAGAGAGTCTCCCTACTCTCTAAATCTGAATCAGTCGATTTTCACCGATTGAATCAGTAATTTCCCAGTTCACTGATTCATCAGTGCCAACATATTTTTCACTGTTAAATCAGTTGATTTCCACTGAAGTAATCAGTGAAATTTGACTGATTTACAGTACCTTTTTTTAGCTATTTGAATCGGTCAAATTTCACTGATAATCAGTAGATTTTGACTGATTCAGATTTAGAGAGTAGACCATAAAGATTGCAAAAAGATGTTTTTTAGTCAAAGTCATCTCTACATGGCTATGCAGGGGTGCATTTTGATGTTAAGGGTTGAAGCTCAAAAATCGATATATACATATATGAAGAGCCCAAAAAACATAGTCTTCTTAATCCATAATTTTGCAAGAAGATGAATTATATTCAAAGTCATCTCCATATGGCCCAAAATATCTCCAAAATAGCCCGATATTCTGGAGCAGTTTATTATGCCCAAAAATTATTTTTTAAAATTAAAGGTTGCTTGTCAGTGATAGGGGTTGTTTTTTCGAAATTGATTTTTGGGTATTTCAAGAGCCCGAAAATAGCCCGACATCCCGGAATAGTCAGTGTTTTGAACTGTAAGGTTTTTATGCACTGGAGGTGCTAGCTGATCAGGCAGTCAGCACATCCACCTAAAATTTGGTTTTTGAGAAAAATACAAGAGCTCGAAAAACGGCATTACTGCTAGCTTTACGGTAAACCTGGCAGGACCATGCATATTTTTAAAAAAATAAGGAGCCAAAAAATTCGGTGGTGGGGTATTAATTGAGCCCTAATTTTTGGCATTTACTATTACATAATCGCATACTTTGGCCATGTCAGGTTTACGTACCTAAGTAAATTGATATTTGAGTCCTGTGGCCTTTTGAGCCCTTTTATATTTTAAAGGGACAAATGTCAGTCCTAGGGGATATGAAGAGACCTAATTTAGCCGGAAATTCTGGTAAAGACTAGAAGTGAAAATCTCAATTTGTTCACCGTTTTTCATTGCGGCGCTACCAGCTCTGCCAAGTAAAGCTGGCAGCGCTAACCCTTTTTTTAAATTTAAAGTAAAAGAGTTAAAAATTGTTCGAGAAGCGAGAATTGAACAAATTCTAAAATGTATTAGCATAGAATATGAAGTAAATTGATGTTTGAGTGTTATGACCTTCTGTGCCCTTTTATGTTTTAAAGGGACACAGGTCAGTCCTAGGGGATATGAAGAGCACTAAATTAGCCGAATATTCTGGTAAAGACTAGAAGTGAAAATCTCAATTTGTTCACTGTTTTACCATTGTGGCGGTGCCAGCTCTGCCAGGTAAAGCTGGCAGCGCCAACCCTGTTTTAAAAAATGTAAAGCATAAAAGTTAAAAATTGCTCGAGCAGAGAGAATTGAACAAATTCTAAATTCTATTAGCATAGAATATGATGTAAATTGATGTTTGAGTGCTGTGACCTTTGGAGCCCTTTTATATTTTAAAGGGAAAAAGGTCAGTCCTAGGGGATATGAAGAGCCCTAAATTAGCCGGAAATTCTGTTGAAGACTAGAAGTGAATATCTCAATTTGTTGGCCGTTTTTCATTGTGGCGCTGCTGACTTTCAGTAAAGCTGGCAGCACCACCATTTTTTTTTAAATGCAGAGCCGGAAATTTATTTTTGGGGCATTAAATTATCCCTAAATGAGCCCTTGATTATAGTCTAGCCAATATTATAAAATGACGTCATGGCGCTGCTAATTTTACCCATCTTAAGTTCCGATCAGTTGCACGGTCAATTCGATTCATTTTGGACTAGTAAGTCAACGTCATGAACAGACCCTTCGATAAACGTAAGTTTTATAGGTATCTTTGAGCACATTTCTACCTTCGGTACATGGTGAATAAAATAATAAAGTGGTGCAAGTCCGGAACCAGTAGTGCTATCTAGTCCCTTTGGATTACGTTTATCGTAAAGGTATTCTAGTTCTACCAGAAAGATGGGCAAAAGTTGTAGCTAACGATGGGCAATACTTTGAATGATTCATTTGTAACCATTTTTTCACAATAAAGTTGCATTTTCATCAAAAAAACAGCGGAAACTTAGTTGCGCACCTAATAACCATAGTACAGTAATTTACAACTTTTTTGTATGGATTAAATAATGTATAATAATTTGTTTGAAGGCAAGAGCACACGGTCCTGCTCCCAACTTAACTGAATTAAAATTTGTCGTCAGCATATTAAAATAATTCTACAGGAGCGTTTTGCCAAAGTTCAAAATAAGGTATCATTATAAAAGTCAATTTTTGGTTCAAAACCGATGAAAATCAAGCACACAAGATAAGATGAGATTTTTTTCGTTTTGAACACCTCAGTTATTCAAAAATTAAATTAAATTTGAAAACCATTCTGTAAATTAGGTATGAAACGGAAACCAACATATGCAAGTGAAAACAATTGGATTTTTTAACATTTACAAAAGGAATTCCAAGATTGAATTATAAGAATGGTTGAAATGTTCAGAGGTTCGTTTTTAGAAGATACAAAATTTGAGCCAAATTTGTCGCCTAATCTGATGATGTCAGAAACTGATTCTGGTAAGACAGTGCTGGAATAATATATTAACCAAGGATCTGGGTTGTTGTTATTTTTATGTTTATTTAAACACATTGTTTCGACAGAGTGGACTTACTCTGTTTCTAAATTTTCGATCTTCTTGTATAATATAATTTTATGTGCTTCCGGCGCGGATACTCGTTTTTCCGTTACAGAGGAATATAATGTGAAAATTGAACTGCGCATACGCATATAGTCTTACGGCGGAGCAGAATCTTCTTCTTATGCATGCTCTATTACAACAAGCTACTACAACACAAGATCGATAAAATCAAAATGGCTGGGACTAGTCGCGAAATATCAAGTGTAATGACTAGCACCGCAAACAACTACAATACTAGTGTGACGTCCTAAGTTTTAAATTATAATATATATTTCCTATCTAGAGTCTAGAGCCAATTACCCTAACTATGTTCCTCTGTTTATTGTTAAAATTAACAATTAACCGGGTAGAGGACAAGCCAAATGAATCAAATTAAAATTGATGTTAATAATAATTTATTATAAAAAATACAAATTTTATTTTGACACAAGCGACTTTTAATTGTTGGTTGTAGGATGTTTTCCTTTGGTTGGTCGAGTCTGATTGGTCCAACCTTGAAGAAAAACACACCATTAGTCTAAAGGGCTCAAAAAGAAAAGAGAACTTTAATAAAAACAATGTTATTTTGACTTACCGGTTGTTCTTGAAGAGGAGGCCTCTTGAAAACGATAATCCTTCAGGTTCTGTTGATCTTCTGGTAATCGGGTACCTCCCCTAAATACCCTTGTTGACCAACAGTGGCAGGTTAATCCTTCGTTTAATGGGTATCCTTAATTTGATACCTCGATGACAATGGCACTAAATCCAACGTTATAGAAATTCACTTCGTCGTTAATAGATTAGTTTTCCCAAGTACGTGGAAATTACGGCCACAAAGATTTATTACGGTAAGGCGACGAAACACCGGTTCTAGTGATGTTGCTCGATCTTATGCTCCTTTAGACTGGTGTTTTGGCCTTGCAGCCTGAGTTATATTGTCGCCTGTAGTCTCAACTCGTAGGTAGAAAGTATGGGAATTTGAGTTCCATGGTTTCAATAGCTTTTTCGAAGTCCATTAGAATCTGAGGTGTCAGTGTGTTGAGTTGAGACTATGGGCCAGTTTGCTGGTGTGCTGCGTTGGTGAGCTTGGGGACTCACACCGATTTTCCAAGTCCGTGTGGGTCATGCTTTCGTGGTGTGGGTGTACTCACATCTTCTCAAGGGCTGTGTAAACCCGTGCCACCAGGTTTTTAGGTAGACTTAGTCACAAGGGTCAATGACATTGTTTGTATACATAGGTAAGTAATAGAGTAATTAGAATACAATTGTTGTACATAAATAGTGCTTATGATTTGTTTATAATTCTATTAATCTTTATATTCAAACATTGTTTTTGTTTATAAAATAAAATAATAATAATAATAGTGATTTCAATAGTTATTAAAAAGAACGTATTTTATAATTAATTGCTGATCGCTGATTAACATCAAATAAGAATATTAACAATAATGATAATTATTATAAACATTATTATTATAAAATTTGAAGTAACATTATTGTTATATAATATTTGTTGCAACTTTTAATAACAATATGAAATACTCATAATAATAGTAATTGATAATTATTGCAAATACAAACATTGAAGTAACATTGTTATTATTTAATATTTGTTGCATTTTGACAATTATTCTTAATAGTGAAATTATTTATAAAAACAATTAGATGTATCTAGCAACAATATTTATAACAACAATAAAACGTGTTATATGATATAATAGCATAATAGTATTATATAATTATAGTATATAATATAACTTTCATGGATACGTGACACTAGATTAGATTCGAGTGTACGCATAAAAACTCGTATCCGCACCGAAGTAACATAAAATAGAATACGTGCCAATTATTGTAGATCTTACAATTTAAGTCATTCTGATAAGAAATCATGTTCTCTAAGAGATGGGTAGGAACTAATGAAGTTAATGATTTTTTTATAATATTAGATTTGTTTTGTAGAACATGTAATTGATTTCTTTTGTAAATGTTAAAAAATCCAATTATTTCCACTTACTTACGTTGGTTTCCGTTTCTTACCTAATTTACAGAATTTTACACATTATTTAATCCATACAAAAAAGTTGTAAATTACTGCACTATTCTTATATTTTTAGTCTTATATTCTTAAAAGGTATATACTTATTTATAAATATTTTTATAATATTTCTATCGTTATAATCTCTACTAAACAAATTAATATTACAGATATAAAAAATCAATACTAATGTGGTAATTGTGAAAAGAACATTTATTCCCTGATGAGGAGATACATTGTTATTCTCGAAACGTTGGGACTTTTTTAGAAATACCGTGACTTAGTTCGAAAACGTCATTTCTTTCCAACACATCTCAGATGTTCCTACACATGAATATTCATAAAAAACTAAAATTGTGAATAAAAAAATTCTGAAAAAATAAGCAAGTATGCCAACCAACTTGTTAACTTGTTCACTGGTCATCAACTTTTATCATTAAAAGAAAAAATTTCCACAAAATTTATAAGGCTGTTTCGTTAACGGAGCCCTCGGGAAGAAGAACTCGCCGATCGCTCGAAAAAGGGGAAAAGTATTGTCCACTTTCTAAAATTGAAGAAAAAAAAAAGTTGTAAAAACTCAAAATAAAAAAATATAAGCTGATAGAGCTTGTCAAAATACAACTTTTAGTCCTCAAGTATTTTTTAGTCCAACATGATTGTTACAAGAAAAAATATATAAAAGGTATTGAGACGCTCCAGTCTCTATTAGTAGGTTTTTTTTTATTAATTTCTGAGGAGTGTTTATTTTTACAATTTACAGTAGAAAAAGTTATCTTGATAAGGTAAAAATTAAATTCCAAGTAGAAATGGGAGTTTATGGTTTGGCATGGTCATTTCCAGTAGATAATCTCTTTATAGCAGGGCTTGCAAACTTTTGCTCTAGGATACTTCAAGTCTGGTTTCTTAGCACAAGTATTCATTATATCACTTTTAATATAAAATATAATAATAATATAATAATTATATAAATATATCCTTTTATTTTTTTTTATCCTTTATAGTCGTTTTTTTAAACCAGTTTAGAAATCTATCAATCAGTTGAAAAATGAATTAATATCACGTATTAACTGTCGCTTGCAGCAGGCTTCAGTGAATAAAAGGGGAAACATGCAATATTTGTAACTTACTGAGACGATCCAGTCTTTATTTGTGGGAAATATCGCTTACAATTTAAACCCTACATATATATATTTGAACTTATTACTTTATAAGAATCACAACATTAAATTTATGAAACAATCTTATCTAATTTCAATAAATTACCTCAAGCAAGCACTGGCGCAAGTTTGCGTAACCAGTGAGGCATTTAAACCAATGAAAATATTGGTGTCTATGTCTCGCACCTAAACAGTGGGCCAAGGCCGTTCGTGAAGTGATGACAGGTGGATATATTTTCTTTCACTAATATCAGGTCTTCTCTTTTCTTCTTATACCTGAATGCATCAAATGCAAAAGGCCATATTTCTCGGGATCTGGCCAAGCTAAAAATATGAGGAAAAGTTCTTTTTAACACGCAGCGAAGCGCGCACCGTGGAAACCAAATAATGTAGCTGAATATTAATTACTCAATAAAAAACGTAATTTTTCCAATGAACCCCTTTTAACAATTCTTATTGGCTCCCCATAGGGTGATTGAAACAAATTGGAAATGACTAAGCTAGCCCTTCTTTTGCCAAATTCACATAGGTAGGGATTGATAGGGACAAATTAGAAATCGACCGAGGTGATGAGGGAAGTCAGGACTCGACGAGAATCACTTCGCCATAGATTTTGAGAATCCGTTTGCTACATGCGAACCAACTCTCCTGGTTAGGGAGTTAAGAGCATCCTATTAAAGGTAAATCGTGGGATGGTGATAGTTTGTGAATTAAGTTCTCGTGCCGTGAAAATAACGCGGAAAGAAATAGCTTTTTCCTTCGATAGATTCCTCCACGACAGTTCCTTTGGAAGCGAGTAATTCGTTACATCGGAGCTGTTCGTAAAATATCCTATCACGGAAGAATATAACCGCTTTGAAGCCAATTGGGACATTGCGGTTTCTTCTTATCCTACCTTATACCTGCCTGCTGCTAAATGGGACTGCTTTGTACTCGTGAGAGGCATCGCAGAATTATTTAGAAATTTCATCACACCTCATTGACAAGCGTCGACTTTGAAGCCTTCTGTAAGGGACATTGTGGACAATTGTCAAAAGTATCCTTACTCCATATACCTTATCTATCGAATAAACAAGCTAACGGAATTGTGTCTGCCATTAGGGGGATATCGTGCAGAAACAAATGATGAAAAACGACCATAGCGATCCAACCAACTAGGTTGATAATTACGCAGGTCTGAAACTGATGAACCCCCCAGTTTATTTCCAGGTGGAAGCCCTCCTTGCTCGTACTATCGTGAGCCGTTTAGTTGAACTAGCAGATTTGCACGATCTCTCATCTAGTCCCGTTTTCTAATTGCAGAAAACCTGGATACTAAAGAACGCACGAATTTAAAACTACAACTAATCTCAACCAACCTGATTGATTAGCTTCGCGAGATCGAAAAGATCAAAAGAAAATCGTGAGTCATATTTTTTTTGTTTGAGGGAGAAATCTGCCGAAACGCTCCACCTTCATGTGTGTCCCCTTAACACTTTTTGAATCTGACATGTGCTCGGAACGTAAGAGCGAATTTAAGTAGATGAATGTCCGAAATTAGAGGAAATAAATTAAAAACTTACTAACAAAATTTGTAAATGTTTCAACTGGCGCCCGAACAGGGACATGAAGGTTAATCTCAAAGAGAGCGTTTCTGGCGCTGAAAATAAAATATTCAGTGATTAATATTTTCATTAAATGGTAGTCCGTTAGAATTAAATAACATCGTCTTTGTACGTAGCAACAAGTAAAAGTTTGAACTTGCGAATCAAAAATAAAGTCAAATAGAAGCTATCGCCGTAATAATTTCCTAATGAACAAGTATAATTTCCTTGTCCACGCGTGCGATAGCAAAATAAAGCACGAGGTCGTTGTACTCTAAGTACTCGGGTGAAGGTACGCTGTCAAAACACAGCTCGAAGTCAATAATTACGGCTCAGCTGACTTTGACATTTAGCAGCATGACTCGTGCATGAGGGATACGAAATTTGTATGTCTGTCTCCTCAATAACAAATAGAGAGAGTAGATTGAAGGAAAATAAAGTCCTATGTATTAAATAAAATCAAAATTATTACCTAGCAATAAGTGGGATAATTTTGAATTATTAATTTGAAATAAAACTAAAGTAATGAAATTTACATTTTTTTTATTTCATATTGAATGAGAGGATATGGAAATTATTTTTTTTGTTAGCACTCATAAATAAAAAAAATTTTATAAGTTTAATTTACTAATATTAAATAGGTGAAGGTAAATATTTAGTAAATTCGGCAATTAATCATCATAATTTCAATACAATGCTCAATAAAAAAATATTAAAATGAATAATTTTTACTGAAGCATATGTTCCTCGGTTTTGATTTTGTATGGAGGTTTTTGTTTTTTTTTAAATCAAAAATATTGACATAAAGTCACTAAGAATTTTCTTTTAGTAAAAGTCAACATGCAAAAAGTGTTGCTACTGGCGTTTGACTTATTCAAATCAAAAGAATAAAAGAAAAGAGAATAAGGAAAATCAACCTGTCCACGGGTAAAATTTTTTTTCTCCAATATAGTGAAGTTTTATTTTGATTATCAATTTTTTTTTCTCTCTCTCCTCTGATTACCAAGTAATTATCCTTTAAGGTCTAAGAGTTAGGAGATTATAATAGTAATTTAAGTTATCAACATAATGTTAGGAAATTAGAATAGGCTAGATATTATTCATGGAACTGGTTAATGTTCGGCAATAATAATTGCTAACCAGGTTAGGCAGCGTCGATCACTAGGTTCAAAATTGAGAAGCGTTAGTGAATATCCTTGTAATCCTATTCTGCTGATTACACACTCCTCTTTAATTGTCATTTAACGAACTATAAAATGTCGAACTCTGACAATCAACTTAAAAAGTCCTTGAAACAATCTCAATCCATGATGACTAATAGTTTCAACATGGGCGAGCTGTTGAGGAACACTACCCAGTTACTAGCTGGCAATTACGAGGGTTCAGATAGCCAAAATGCGGCGCTTGACTTATCATTAAATGAGAATAATGTAACGCGTGAATCCGTCGATAATGAGTCATGTTGCTCATCCTTGCACCTTGAAGAAATAACCGAATCCGATGAAGAAGATATTGCTAATCTCGATCAAATGTTGTTAAGGCTCAAATCTATCGGTGTTAAGATAAAAAGCGTTGCAAATAATGAAGCTAATGTTATAAACGCGGTTAAGAAAAATTCGAAAAAAATATCCGACTTCAAACGAAAAACGGCGAGGCAATTCAGCGAATTCACTGATTTGATTGTAGACAGGATGGATAGTTGCGACCAAATGCGAAAAGCGGAATGCGAATATAAGAATTTAGAATTGGAGAAAAATGTAAAAAAGGTTGAAGCTAAAATAAATACATTGAGTGAGGCTTCTGAGGAACTCCACTGTCTAAGCGGTGATCTTATTGCAAAGAAAATGGTGCATGAAAAAAGAATCAAGCACCTGGAAGACCACCAGTTTGTCTTAGAAAATAAACTACAAAAAACCCAGAGTAGTTCTTCAGCAGCCTCACCTTGGATAAATAAATATCCTATGCCAAAATTCTCTGGGCATAAGCGCGAAAGGCCAATGCGATTTTTAGAAGATTTCGAACGATACATAAGCGCAACCGACATAAATACTGATGATTTTAATTACGTCGTTTTTGCATGCCTAGAGGGCATTGCTCGAGAGTGGTGGGAATTGGTATCTTCAGAGCAAGAAAATATTATATCTTTCAGAGAAAAATTCACAAAAAAATACTGGAACGAGAATATATGTTTTCAGATTAGCTCCGAATTGCAGTTTGGAAAATACATTCCTAATAGCAATCTAACGCGAGTAGAATATGCAATTAAAACGATAAATAACGCCAAGGATCTAATTCCACCACCCTCAGAGGCAGAAATCGTGGCTAAACTATCTAGGCATTATAATGATGATGTACATACCGCCATGATTATGAGAAATATAAAGACTTACGATAATTTAATTGAATTGCTTGACGCGTTCGATCAAGCCGGGCCATCGAATTTAAATAACGGCAATAATGGCTCCAAAAATTTTTATAATCATACGTCTTTCCCAAACGTTTACGCGCAGACACATCCCTCTCGTGGGAACGATTATAGACAGCGCAATAATCAAATACGTGTAAATCCTAACAATCATCAGATAATGTCAAATAATGTTCAACAAAATATAAATTGTGATCGTGGATCCGGTTTCAGCCCAAACGGATATAAAAATTATCCAACTTCTTTTGCTGGTAATAACTCTCGATTTGATAGGCGTGATTTAAGTATTCCAGTCCATCTTGGCGCAGACCGGGCGCACGATAATAATGGGCGGGCTATGAAAGAAAGAAATTATAATTCGAGGCCAAACGGTTATGGATATGTGCAAAATGGTGTGTATCATCGTAACAATAATGTAAACACCACGTATAGAGGCGTTGACGAATTCAGGCAGCCTCGAAACGGCGATAGCGGGGCGCAGCGGGGAAACTCTGGAAACGCAAATGAAGGAATGAGGAAAATGCGTATGGTTACTAATGTGCCACGCACAGCGCAAGGGCGTAGCAATGAAAATCCGAACATATTAAGTGATGGCGAACCAGAGATTTCAAATATGGTCAATAATGTAGATGTATTAGATAACCAGGGAAACTAGATAGCCCTGGGCAGTTAAATATTAATGTATTAGAGGCAAACCCAGGGTCAAAAAACATGAAAAGACCTCTAGAATTAACCGGTAGGGAGGACTTGCTTGAGTCAGAAGATGTTAAAATTATGGATACCGTTGACCAGTGCCCCAATATCGAGGTTAAAATTCAAGGAGTTAAAACCGAAGCACTTATCGACACTGGCAGCGAAATAACCTGTATATCTGAAAGTTTCTTTGAAAACAATAAAAATAAATTTAAGAATTGCGAGATATTGCCAATTGTTGGCATGAGCGTAGTGGGCGCCACGGGCGTAAAACCTGTAAAACTGAAGCATCAATTGTATGCAGATTTGAACTTAGACGAAGAAACGTATTCTAGTGTATTTATAATAATACCAAAACTGAATAAAAATTGCATTCTGGGCGCGGATTTACTCAAAAAATTAAAGGGAAGAATTGATATGGATCAAAATTATATTATACTCAAAAATGAGGATAAACAAACCGAAATTAAATTCTTAAATAATAAAGAAAAAAGTATCAAGATTATCCATGAAATAAATATGGAGCCTGACGGGGAATTTACAAGTATTGATCCAAAAGACGTACTAATTGAAGAAAACTACTCAGAAAAAAACGAAGATTTTAGAAATGTGAAGGAATATGATCAAATCGAAGAAAAGTACTGCATAACGGATGATGAAATTGAAGAAAAGGTGGCAAGATGCGAGCTACTTGATGGAGAAGAAAAGAGAAAGTTTTGGGAGGTTCTAAAAAAATATAGAGACATATTCCTCAAAAAACCCGGACGGATTTCAATATATGAACATAAGTTGACGATTAAAGATGACCAGCCTTTCATCATCAAAACCTATCCCATCCCGATGAGTTTGAGAGAGCTGGTTACTGCTGAAATAAATAATTTACTGGAACTGGGGATCATTCGTAGATCGAATAGTCCCTACATAAATCCATTGGTAACGAGTTTAAAGAAAGATGGAAGCGTAAGAATCTGTTTGGATGCTCGAAAATTAAATGACATTATGATTAATGACTACGAATGTGCTGAACCAACGGAAGTACTATTTCAACGATGTGGAGGAAGCAAAATAATGTCAACCATGGACCTGACAAGTAGCTTCTGGCAAATTCCCCTCGCCGAGGAATCAAAAAAATATACGGCTTTCTTACACGAAGGCAAATGTTACGAATTCTGCGTAACGCCTTTCGGCCTCAAAACAAGCACAGCAGCCCTGGTCAGAGCCCTAGATTTCGTACTTAATGGCCTAGGGAATTTCTACGTGACCTTTATTGATGACATTTTCTGCTCTTCCGAAAACATCAACCAACACTTACACCATTTAGAACTGCTTTTCCAAAGACTCTGGGAAAACAACCTGACCATCAATTTGGAAAAATCGCACTTTTTTAGATCAGAAGTTAAATTTTTAGGCCACATCCTAACGTCCACCGGAATAAAACCAGATCCGGACAAGATCGAAACCATCCAAAATTTTTCACGGCCTCGCAATTTAAAAGAACTACGAGGATTTTTAGGCTTAATAAATTTCTACACGAAATTCAGCAAAAGCCATGCTGCAAAAATAGTTCCACTTTTGGAACTATTAAAAAAAGGGAATTAAATGGTCATGGGATGACAAGGCAGAGCGAACCTTTCAAGAAATAAAAACACTTTTCTGCAGCTCAGTTTTGTTAAACTACCCAGACATTAAAAAGCTTTTTTACCTGCAAACAGATGCAAGTGAATTAGCACTGGGCGCTGTACTTTTCCAACTCGATGAGGATGGAAACACGTGCCCAATCGTCTATGCTAGCCGCACCTTAAAGGGTGCTGAACTGGCATACTATACTACTGAAAAGGAGCTGTTGGCGATCGTATGGGCCCTACAAAAATTTCGTTCCTATGTAATGGGCGGAAAAATCGTAATAAGAACCGATCACAAGGCTTTGATATTCCTAAAAACGTGTAAACTCTTAAGTGGAAGGCTCACTAGGTGGATTATGGCCATCCAAGATTATGACATTTCAATAGAGCACTGCCCTGGTAAAAATAACTCAGTGGCAGACACTTTGAGTCGATTATCTGGAAGTGAAGATAATCAAAAAGTGAACCATGGCAATGGTAAAATAATTTTGTATGCTTTGGCGAAAAGGCCTTCATCTAGATTGCGAAACCAATTTCAAAATTTCAGTCAGGAGCAAAAATCGGACCCTATTCTACAACAGAAAATCAATGAGGTCGAAGAGAAGAAAACCAACAAATATGAGATTTATGATGGTTTACTATACCTCGTAAATGGGGAAAATAAACGTTTATGTGTGACCAAAAGCATTATTCGTGACCTGATTGATGAATGTCACGAAATGTACGCCCACATTGGCCCTTTAAAGGTAATCAAGATGCTAAATGAACATTTCTATTATCAAAAACTAGCAAAAATGGTTAGACAACGGTTATCAACTTGTGATTCATGTCAGAGAAAAAAGGTTAGCAACCAGACTTGTTTTTCTGAAATGCAAAATTACCTTCCAGAAAAACCCAACGAGATCCTCTCAATTGATTCCTATGGTCCATTACCATCATCAAAGGGCGGTTTCAAATACATCCTGTCAACCATTGACGCATTCTCGAAATTCGTGGTTTTGTATCCATTAAGAAGGGCAAACACGAAGGCTGTAATTAGCAAGCTTAGTAAAGACCATTTTCCTAAGTATGGAAAACCTCTAATAATAATAACCGACCATGGAATACAATTCACCTCTCCACAATGGTCAAACTTTCTTAAAGAGACAAGTATTCAACAAGTGTTTTCTTCAATAAGACACCCACAAGGAAATATCGTGGAAAGAATCCACCGAGAATTATCTAGGTTTTTCAGGTCACTCGTGAAAGAAAACCACAGTTCCTGGTGGAGCTGGATAAAAATAATAGAAAGTTGTATGAATGAAACGCACCATGAAACTACGGAATTCACCCCTATAGAACTCCATTTACATAAAAAACCAAAACGGGCATGGGAGAATTGGTTAAACTTCCCCCCAAATGACCCAAAAACAAACTACGAAAGAAAACTGGAGATGGCGAAGGAAAATATCTCTAAAAAAGGATTAAAAAGAGCTGCCAAGTTCAATAGGGATCATCGGTTGACAGCTCTGAAGGAAGGTGACACCGTATTGGTCAAGGCCATAAATGAGTCTGATCCGAAAAGAAAAATTTTAAAGAAATTTCTACAAATTTATGAAGGTCCATATCAGGTCAAAAAACAAATCAGACCTGGAACCTTCATATTATGGAACCCTGAATCAAAAGAAGAAAGGGGTATGTTTCACAGTCAGGATTTGAAATTATATAAGAAGAGAGAAGATAACTCTCAAGATAAAGAAGTTTCCGAATGAAACAATGTCGGGTTAGAATGATTAGGTCATTCAATTATGTAAATAAATATTAGGCATTTTAAAATAAAGATATTCAGAAAGTAATATAAATTAATATAGCATCGATAGAAAATAAGTTAGGATATAAAAGAATAAATAGCTTGCCCAAGCAATACACGTAAAGGGCATAATTAAGTTATGTATAAGCAACATACTATTTAAGCAAAGTTAATGTGAAAAGTAATTTCTGTTTGTCGAAAATTGAGAAAACGAACAAAACATACTGTTCACACAAAAAAAAAAAAAAAAAACATTTTTCCATAGCTATAATTATTTAACTGTAAATTAAAAATATTAAGGTATACCTCACGTCGAAAGTTTCAATATATTAAGCACAACATTGTTAAGGACGTATTTGTTTTCCTTCAACGTAGAAGTTGCCAATTTTCAAAGTATGATCCAAGCCAGTTGTCAGTTAATGCCATTGGAACTAAACGTGTAACTGTTGTGCTCTTGTACCGTTTCCTGTATAATACCAAGTAAGTCGCTAGGTGTACAAATGTTTTTTTAATTGCATGTACCCGCAATATTTCTTTTTAGGTAGCGCCCAGAATTTGACAAGTTTAACGGTCATAATTGAGTATTTTGGTTGTTATTCATCGACCTACCTATTGATCATTTTATTTATTCTCGGTTATTTTTCATTATTACCACTATTATTTATTATGTTATCTCATTGCTTTGGATTATACTTTGGTGATACTTGCTGATTCTGGGCGTGGGATTTTCGCAGGTTGAGGTGCGAAATCTAAATAGGAAAACCGATGCCTATCCCTTTCATTCTAAAATCGGGTAAAACATGTCTCCCTGGGGTTAAAACGTGGGAAATTTTCTCAACAATCTCGGAAATTTTTTTTTGTTTGACTCTAAAAAGGGCGTTTTCTTACCACTTCTTCCAAAATTTTTTTTTTGTCAGAAATCGAAATGGCAACCACTTCATCTTCTCGCCTGAGTGTGAAGATCAGTCGGGGCACCCAGCTTAGGGAACACCACCTCGTGGACCACCTGCGAGCCCATCCAGTCACCGCCAAGTCAGAGGACCCCATATCTCTAGACGTGGCCATTTTTGACTACCGGGCCCAGACCACAGTCAAGGTCAAAAATGCCAACACGCAAACGGGTAAAAAGGGGCCCTGCGGCAAGCGAACTAAACCAGGCTCTTTAAAAACCCTTGAGCCTTCAAATGGATGCCTTGAGGCATTAAAAAGGAAGATGGTGGAGGATGCCACCACGCGCCGAGTGCTCCCCAAAATAAGGAAGGTCGAAGAGCTGCACGACCTGACCTTTGAGGAATATGCCGACAATTTTTTTCAAGAATTGGAACAATCGGCGAACGATTCCGAATTTTTTATAAGAATAGGGCAAAAAATTTATATAAAAAGTTTGCTCCCGAGCATATTACATTCGGATAATTTAGAATAAACGCCGTTTTTCGTTTCACAAAAAACCCATGGCCTATGTTTTTTTTTACTCCTGCCACCTACCACAAATCTTTTTCTGAACCTATTATCCACTGGTTCCGATCCTTGACGTTTATTTAAGGGTTTGCGTGCTCGTGACAGGTGCACCTTCAGTTTTTTTTAACAGCCATTCGCAGATTTTTTTTTCTTTTGAGGAATTTTTTGTTCTGTTTTGTTTGTTCTTTTAAGCAGCTCTTATCAACGATGGCACAGACACCATGGCACGGGGATGCCCAGGAATTGGCGGGATCGTCTGACCAAATTCCGGAACCACCTATTAGCGTGGGAATGTCCTACGACCTCAGGCCCATATACTGTTGCAGCCCCTCGGATTTTGTGGCCAGAAACTGGAGTCGCGAGCAGGATTAAAAACAGAATTGGACGAAATATACCGAGAAAGACCCTCTTGGCTAAGGATAAGAGAGGAGGATGCCCCTTTAATGGTTCCTATCGCATACGTCAACTCCGATGACCAGACCGGTAGGGGTTACATTTTTGTCCATGAGACAAGACCAGAAGTGGTAGTCTTCGACGTGGACGAAGGAATGTACCTGGACGTCGACATCGCGAACATTTTCTACCTTGGAAAGGACCACGCACAAGTACCTGCTTTTGCTATCCAGTGTGGGGTAAGAGGGATAAAACCACCCTCAGGTAACCTTTGGAGCCGGGAGATATGTGAGTCGTTCGCCGACCTAATCAATACTCCATCCATCCACTTTCAGCCTGCGATAATCAGCGGGGAGACGTTCATGGGAGATGGAATATCTCGGAGAGACGGCTGGTCTCTGCAGACCTGGTTAATGTTTACGGGAAGAGGAATATACAACCCGGGATACACGAGTGTTTACCCACATCTGGAAGCACACTAAATTAAAAAAGAGAAAACCTTATTCTTTTTATTTTAGTCACTTCCTCAAAAAAAAAGAAAGAACAAAACAAAAAAATAATAGAGAGACCCCTTCTTCGAATGGTGCAAATTTTATTGATTCTTATTCATATTTTTTATTTTCTCTGCCACTTTTATTGTTTTTTTTGTCAACCCCTATTTTTTTTATAAGAACAATGGTAGTACGATAATTGTTATAATCGTAAGGCGAAATTATAAGATATGGGATTAATAACATAAATAAATAAATAAAAATAAAATATAAATAAATATTTTTTTTAATAATTTATAATTGTTTTATAAATTTTTTTTTTACAATTGAAGGTTCAGTTAACACTATTCTACAACAAAATTACAAAAAAAAACAAAACAAAAAAATATACACACCTTCTTTTATATCGTTTTTTTTTTTACTTAGTATTGAAGCATTAATTAACAGTGATTGTATAAGGAGAATCAAAGGCACGGTCACCATACGAATCAGAGAAGCGAATTGATCTGTCACGACCAAAGGATCAATTCGTTTGGGGGGGGCATTGAAATGATATTGCATCAAATAAGGCATTTTTAAGGCACAGATCAGAAAAAGGGTATTCGTAAGCGAATCGATCTTTTTGCTAGGTAAAAGATCAATTCGTTTGGGGGGGCATTGAGACGCTCCAGTCTCTATTAGTAGGTTTTTTTTTATTAATTTCTGAGGAGTATTTATTTTTACAATTTACAGTAGAAAAAGTTATCTTGATAAGGCAAAAATTAAATTCCAAGTAGAAATGGGAGTTTATGGTTTGGCATGGCCATTTCCAGTAGATAATCTCTTTATAGTCGGGCTTGCAAACTTTTGCTCTAGGATACTTCAAGTCTGGTTTCTTAGCACAAGTATTCATTATATCACTTTTAATATAAAATATAATAATAATATAATAATTATATAAATATATCCTTTTATTTTTTTTTATCCTTTATAGTCGTTTTTTTAAACCAGTTTAGAAATCTATCAATCAGTTGAAAAATGAATTAATATCACGTATTAACTGTCGCTTGCAGCAGGCTTCAGTGAATAAAAGGGGAAACATGCAATATTTGTAACTTACTGAGACGATCCAGTCTTTATTTGTGGGAAATATCGCTTACAATTTAAACCCTACATATATATATTTGAACTTATTACTTTATAAGAATCACAACATTAAATTTATGAAACAATCTTATCTAATTTCAATAAATTACCTCAAGCAAGCACTGGCGCAAGTTTGCGTAACCAGTGAGGCATTTAAACCAATGAAAATATTGGTGTCTATGTCTCGCACCTAAACAGTGGGCCAAGGCCGTTCGTGAAGTGATGACAGGTGGATATATTTTCTTTCACTAATATCAGGTCTTCTCTTTTCTTCTTATACCTGAATGCATCAAATGCAAAAGGCCATATTTCTCGGGATCTGGCCAAGCTAAAAATATGAGGAAAAGTTCTTTTTAACACGCAGCGAAGCGCGCACCGTGGAAACCAAATAATGTAGCTGAATATTAATTACTCAATAAAAAACGTAATTTTTCCAATGAACCCCTTTTAACAATTCTTATTGGCTCCCCATAGGGTGATTGAAACAAATTGGAAATGACTAAGCTAGCCCTTCTTTTGCCAAATTCACATAGGTAGGGATTGATAGGGACAAATTAGAAATCGACCGAGGTGATGAGGGAAGTCAGGACTCGACGAGAATCACTTCGCCAGGTACACTTACTTCCAGGTAGGTCGAAGTGTCGCGTTTCGAAATATTCATTTGAAGAAAAACGGAGCTCGTCTCTCGCCCGGGTGCATTGTAGCATCACTTGGACGATAGATTTTGAGAATCCGTTTGCTACATGCGAACCAACTCTCCTGGTTAGGGAGTTAAGAGCATCCTATTAAAGGTAAATCGTGGGATGGTGATAGTTTGTGAATTAAGTTCTCGTGCCGTGAAAATAACGCGGAAAGAAATAGCTTTTTCCTTCGATAGATTCCTCCACGACAGTTCCTTTGGAAGCGAGTAATTCGTTACATCGGAGCTGTTCGTAAAATATCCTATCACGGAAGAATATAACCGCTTTGAAGCCAATTGGGACATTGCGGTTTCTTCTTATCCTACCTTATACCTGCCTGCTGCTAAATGGGACTGCTTTGTACTCGTGAGAGGCATCGCAGAATTATTTAGAAATTTCATCACACCTCATTGACAAGCGTCGACTTTGAAGCCTTCTGTAAGGGACATTGTGGACAATTGTCAAAAGTATCCTTACTCCATATACCTTATCTATCGAATAAACAAGCTAACGGAATTGTGTCTGCCATTAGGGGGATATCGTGCAGAAACAAATGATGAAAAACGACCATAGCGATCCAACCAACTAGGTTGATAATTACGCAGGTCTGAAACTGATGAATTTGCACGTTCGAACGTTACAAATTTTATCTCCCTAATATATATATATATATATATATATATATATATATATATCAGTAGTCCTTAGCTAACGCGTAGTCATGGTTTTTTTATGTTGTTAGTCCAAGTTATGCTCTTAACTCAACCCCAGTTTATTTCCAGGTGGAAGCCCTCCTTGCTCGTACTATCGTGAGCCGTTTAGTTGAACTAGCAGATTTGCACGATCTCTCATCTAGTCCCGTTTTCTAATTGCAGAAAACCTGGATACTAAAGAACGCACGAATTTAAAACTACAACTAATCTCAACCAACCAGATCGATTAGCTTCGCGAGATCGAAAAGATCAAAAGAAAATCGTGAGTCATATTTTTTTTTTGTTTGAGGGAGAAATCTGCCGAAACGCTCCACCTTCATGTGTGTCCCCTTAACACTTTTTGAATCTGACATGTGCTCGGAACGTAAGAGCGAATTTAAGTAGATGAATGTCCGAAATTAGAGGAAATAAATTAAAAACTTACTAACAAAATTTGTAAATTTTTCAGTATTTTTTGAATAACCTAAAATCAATGTTTCAAAAAACATAAATTGCGATTTCTCGGTAAGTACTGCACGCAATGGTTTAAATATTGCGTATTTTCATTCAGTATTTATTGCTGATGCCGAATAGTCATTTAAAAACAATAAATACCATCAACATTTGATAATATGCAATAACAAATCAATACCTGTAAATTCTATGTTTTTTTGTGATTCTGAGTGAAAAAGTGACGAATAAATTTTATGTTTCGAAAAATATGAAGTGACAAAGTTATTTATTTGTATTTAAGAAATTTTTCGGAAAATTTCAAATTATTCGTACTAAAAATAAAAAAATCATTAAAATTCATAATACAAAACAATAAAATAAAATTATTTAAGTTTAAACTTCTCCCACCTCCAAAACCTTATATATATGATGAATTGTGCGAAACACCTAAGGCCGATTCCATTGGAATAAGCGCGGAAAAAAATATTACGAAGATATATTCACGAAAGTCCCAGTTAAGAAATCCAAATGAAATAGTTTTTTAAGATGCAAGATTAAGGTATTATTAAAGAGTTAGTATAGAATAATGTTCTAATAGATATATTGTGTACAATTGTAAATTATTTCCATTTTCATAACAATAAAATTTGTATAAAAATACAAAACGTCAAGTTTAATTTTACGATTAATTGTTTAAGAAAAAATTATGTACAATCGCATGATTTTCAGTAGCTAATTCACAAATAAACTAAGAAAACCGTGGAATTCTGTTGAATAATTCAACTTTAGTCTTCGTGCGTTGCGCGCTTTTTATTAGCAACCCTCTCAATTCTTTATTTTTAGTACGAATAGTTTGAAATTTTTCGAAAAACTTCCTTAAATACAAATAAATAACTTTGTCACTTCATATTTTTCGAAACATAAAACTTATTCGTTCCTTTTTCACTCCGAATCGCGAAAAACAAAGAATTGACAGGTATTGATTTGTTATTGAATAGTATCAAATGTTGATGGTATTTATTGTTTTAAATGACTATTCGGCATCAGCAATGAATACTAAATGAAAATACGCAAAATTTAATCCATTGCGTGCAGTACTTACCGAGAAATCGCAATTTATGTTTTTTGAAACATTGATTTTAGGTTATTCAAAAAATAACTTTTACATATTTTTTCTCGTAATAATCATGTTGGACTAAAAAATACTTGAGGAATGAAATTTGTATTTTGACAAGCTCTATCAGTTTATATTTTTTATTTTGAGTTTTTACAACTTTTTTTTTACTTCTATTTTAAAAAGTGGACAATGCTTTTCCCCTTTTTCGAGCGCTCGGCGAGTTCTTCTTCTCGTGGGCTCAATTATGGTCGATGCAAAAAAATAATAGAATGATAATATGAAATAATATTACATTTAAATTATTAATTATCCATTTATGTTCATTTGTTGTTTATTGTTATCAATTTTGTTAATATTTAATAACAATAACAATATTTTGTAATTATAATGTAGAAGGTACAATCAGTAATATAAATAATAGTAAAATAATTAAATTAATGTTATATTGTAATTGATATAATATTCGTTGTTAATCATTTATCGTGTTAAAAACATAGTAATTATAATAATGGACAAAATAACATTTGTTGTTGCATTGCAATCCAAAAATAGCTGATATTGATCATTAATCATTCTTCGTATTATTACAGCAATAATATTAATAATAATGACAATAAAATTAGTTGTTTTTTGTTTTTAGTAAAATATAATATTTGTTGTGAGACGTTAATCATCAATTATATTTTGTTTATTTTTATAATTCGATATAATCAATGTAAATTATGGATATTATTAAAATTATATAAAAGTAAACAAATGAACAATGAAAAAAGTAATCAGTAACAGAAACTTATGAAATAGAATTTAAAAAGGCTCAGAGTGAGTTTTTTTGTGTGAAATTACATCCTGTGCAAAATTTTCCCCTATAAAAATGCAAAGGAAGAACCTTAAAATTGTACTTGTGACGAAAAACTTTGTGGTAAAACTGATATAAGAGAGTTGCATATATGACACTATCAAATTGGTCTAAATATATAAGAATACATAATGAAGAAACTTAATTGAAGTGTGATGGATAAACATTGCAGTAACACGGGACGGAAAAACCATTGTGGTAGATAAATTTTGTAAAAAATTCCACGTGTGAACTGTAAAATTGGTCTGAATAACTAAAACCACAACAATATAAGCCGTACATAATTTGTTCTGTAAAAATACAAGTGGAAGAAACTTAAAAAATTGCAAGAGTGACAATTAAACATTGTGGTAAAAGGGGGAATAAATTCTAAATTTTTCAGCCTCTTCAGGAAGTTGTATATAGATACAATTTTTAATTTATTTTAATAGAAACATTAGAAGCTGAAAAATAATTGAGACTAGCCTTCAGTCATAATAATGTTATCCGTCACACGTGTAAATTTTTTAAGTTCCTTCCCTATGTATTTTTATAGCAAATTTTGTACAATTTTCAATTTTCATACGTAAATTTAGTTTGACCTATTCTATAGTTTCAAAAGTGCAATCCATTTATATCGTTTGTCAATACAATGTCTATCCGTCACATGTGTAATTTTTAATGTTTCTTCCTTTGCATTTTTTATAAAAAAATTCTGCACACGTTTTATTTATTTTTGTTCGAATTTAGTTAGTATGGACCAATTATATAAGCGTTGTTCTGCAAAATCGTTTCCTTAAGGTAGTACGATCACGTAAATTAGACGTCAGACAAAAATAGATAATTTTGCTTTCAAGAATAGCAACATTATTATTGAAGGGCCAATTTGAATGAGAAAAGATTATTTTTCATGAAAAAAATTTGAAACACAAAAAAATAATGTTATTAATAAATTTTATTTTTGCCCAAACTTATTTTCTTATCGCTTCGAGTCAAATTTTTGAAAATGATGCGATTCTAATAAATTATGGTTCATTTTTTTAGAAAAAAGATTCTCTACAACTTGACCGTTTCCTATTTTTGAATTTTTTCTTGAAAGCAAAATTATCTATTTTAGCCTGAGGTCTAATTTTCGTGATCGTACTACCTTAAATAAAGTCTACGATTATTTTTTTTTTTGAGAGATTTGGAAGAAAATAAATTATTTTAATCATGTAATTTATTAAAAAGTTACTGAAATGTATACAGAAAATCGAGCGCGAAGCGCGAGTGTCATGATGAGAATGTGTTCCTTAAGGCCGATAGAGCCTTAAGTAAATTGAATTTCCTGTTTCACTTAAACTGAAAAAGAAATTTAGTGAATTTGAGAAAATGAGTAATTCACATCATCTTTAATATTATAAAATTGGTTTGAGCTTCAGTATTAAATTATAAGAAATAAACTTAAATGTATGCGAAGAGCACAAGACCGAGCGCGAAGCGCGAGGTCCAGAAAGATCGGAGCGCGAAGCGCGACGATCAAATCGCGCGCCCTAGGCGCGCTCAAGCTTGCGAGCGAAGCGAGCTGCGCGCGATGAGAATGTGCCCGCCAAGCGGGCAGATTTTTTATAGAAAAATTCTGCACACTATTTATTTATTTTTGTTCGAATTTAGTTAGTATGGACCAATTATATGGTTTACATTTGCAATTTTATCATAATGTTATCCGTTACACGTATTCAAATTTTTTAAGTCCCTTCCCTATGTATTTGTTTATTAGTTAGACCTATTCTATAGTTTCACAAGTGCAATTCATTTATATCGTTTGTCAACACAATGTTTATCCGTCACACGTGCAATTTTTTATTCTTTAATTCTTTTCTTTCTTTGTATTTTTATAGAAATAAATCTCACTGATGAGGACTACAATCTGAGTCGAAACGTTTGAGGAAAAAATGAAACCCTGAGTTTACATTATTTCTGGACCCTAAAGCCAAAGTAAAAAATCATCTATCTATTAATATTATTGAGGGTCAATATAAGCCAGTTATTTATAATTGTAATCAAGATAATGAAAGAATATTGAAAACAATTTGTCGGAAATATGTAATAAATATAAAAAAAAAATTGTTATTTTCAATAAATTGTTCTTTTATATATATTTAATATTTATATATATTCTTTTATATATTATAATACAAAATTTATAATATAAAATATTTTATATATATATTATATTATAAAATTTATAATATAAAATATTTTATACATATATTATTTTATAACATTTATAATATAAAATATTTTTTATATATATTCTATTATAAAATTTATAATATAAAATATTTATATATTATTTTATTTATATATATGTATATTTTAAATATATATCCGATCTTAGGAAAAGACTAGTAAAGAGCGAAGTAGAAGGAAAAGAGGTAAAAAGCTATTTTGTAAAATCTTGTCGACAAGCTAGGGTTGAATTGACGAGGACTACCTGACCCATCACGAATACAGCAGACTCACCAACACAAGTTTCGGCCTTACTCCTACAACTTACTTCTTATCCGTGAGATTTTGGCGATTTTCGAAAGTGTCGATCCTGGTGTTTGGGTTTGGAACTTTACCTACTCCTGGCGTCTTTCCCCGCAAGGTTTGGACCATTCAATCGCCCTCGATGTCTCCTCTATACCTATCTTCACTCAACGGTAAAGCATAGCGCGAACCACAGAAAACGACAGACAGCTCACTTTTCTTTCGGCAAAACCACAAGCCACACCGAACCCGGCGATAGCAACTCGGTAACAACAGACCGCGAAAATTTACAACTCGTCCCCTAGAGATTCTTCGGGTGATCCCGACTCGGCTCAGACCAATCTACTATTCCCCATACCGTTGCTATTTTTAAAACCCTATCGCCTACCTTAAATTCTATAGGTCTTCTGCGCAAATTATAAGGGGTAGCCTGTTTTGTATTCGCTTCATCCAAATTCTTCTGCACCTCTTCCTTCATTATTTGTAATTTTCTTAGTTTCTTAGCCTAAATTTAAAATTGCAGGGGTATACTGAGTTGCTGCATTTTTACTAGTGTTAACTGCGAATTAAAGGTCATAAACATCATCACACCATGTAGCATGATCATTTAATAGGTATGCCTTAATTATTAATTATTTGTTGACCCGAGAGGCACACGGTTCCCTAACCTCTCAACATTACGAAGAAAACAAAAGCGTTGAGAAAGCAGGACAACTTGGAGAATGGAAAGGGATGGAACAAGAAATAGTAGATTTCGTTGGGAAATGCCCAATTTGCCAAATTCAAAAGGGAATTCGCATTAAACGTCATTGTGAAGGGATAATACCGGAAACTCCGACAAACCCTAAGGATACTACAGCCGTGGACATAGTTGGACCACTGCCCATTACACCTAGAGGATATGAGTATATATTAAGTATTCAAGATTAGCTCACCAAATACCTCATCTTAATACAAGACACGATAACAGCAATTACAGTACTAACTTTCAAGGAGAAACATTTTCACTTCATGGTAACTTGCTGATGCCCTATTACAAGTAAAATTATTAATTCCATTCACAAAGACAGTTACACACCTACTGACTCTAAAACATTAGACAATTGTAAAGAACTAGATGGTTATAAAATTTGCTTGCGAAATCAACCAACGTATAGAATAATAGACACCGATAATTGCGATAGTAGTTTATTAAAGCGATACGTGGAAGTAAAATGGAACCACTCGCCTTTCCTCCTCCACAGCGAGAGTTATGTCCCTCTAAACAATGGTTACATAATACTTCCAGCAAAAGGATGAACCGAATATTTCTTAGCAATGTCCAATTTCATTAGGTTGCGACAGTAAACAATCAAATTTATAGTTTGGTTCCTTGGGAGCAACTAAAAATAAACAATACCTTTGAAATACCACCAAGCACTCAGCAATAACCTTCTTTTGATGAATATCGGCTTTTGATGTCGATTGTCCAGGCTCATCTCGCTTGCTCCATGATCTTTTTCGCACGACGTTATCGTAAACAACCAATTTTTCACCGAATGTTATGATTCGCTTTAAAAATGGATCGGTTTCGTTATGTTTCAGCAGTGAATCGCAAATGGAAATTCATTTGGTGAATTGAATTTCGTTCCAATTTGTGAGGAACCCAAATATTTTCTATCATTGCGTTTATTTTGTCGTCGTCAACTTCAGTTGGACGTCCAGAGCGTTGTGCATCTTTGAGGTAAAAATCTCCAAAGAAAGACTTAAAATTCTTTATATTTGAATTTAATTTGCATTTATTCGTGATATAAGAGTTTGAAAATTGTCCACGAGGACACCTGTCGGCAACGTATCTTATCTGATAAGTGCCTAGTGAACCTCCGATAATGTAGGCAGTGGCAGAAATTTCAAACCCAACTAATTAATTTGAAATTATTTTCACTAACATTAAGATCATTAATCTTTTTAGATTTCCAAATGTGACGTGAAAAGTGACCCTTTTTATGGCGATTGTAGTTTTATATCTGGGAATGTTTTGTCTCTCTCCTCTGACTAAGGAGGCTATACCCGGTTAAACAAAAGAAAATCAACCGTGTATACGTCAGAGGTAAAAGAAGAATTCAAGCTTCGATTTCCCATTTTCAAGAAGTTTATTAAAAATGTATATAGGTATAAGGATTTATGGAAAATGCCCTACTTACTCTTATCCTATACTTCCACTACCGCTCCTGGAAAAAAAGAGAAAGAGAGGTTCCTCTTGATTTCTTGATTCCCGGGAATGGGCGGATGATTGTTCTTGTTCTGATCGTTGCCCAAGAGGGCAACTCTAGTTCTTTTGTTTTGCAGTCCACATATGAATACGCGCATACGCAAACCAACACCACTCTTAACACTTGTCTAGTCGTTTTAATAAGGGAAGATAACGGTTGGCTTTGAAGCAGAAAAGGGTTGAGTGCTTTTAAACTCGCTCTTTCCGCCGCTAAAATTTCCTTATTGAATCTAATTCGAATAATTTATGAAAAATTATCACTGCCGTTTTGAGATTCGGTAGTATTAATTTTTTTGCGATTTCTCGCTACTTTGTGTCGCTTTTTTTGTTTAAGGAAAACTGCGAAAAACTTGAATTGGACTTCATATAGTCCGCCAATGATAAATATATTAAAACTATATTTTGATATAATTTAATACACTTTTGTATATTTTGTTCTCGACGAATAGAAACTTTTATTACTCACGTCCGCCTGATCCGACTTTCCGAAACCGGTATCGCTAGGCAATTTTACAAGTCAGCCTTAACTAGTAATCGAAGATCGATAATTTCGAACTGCAGAGGGGCAAAAGTAGAGAAAAGTATATTCTCTACTTTCCTAGTAGTTCTGATTAGTACTAGCTTTCTCGTGTAACTGCGAATTTGATTATGCTTAGATCCAGCTCGTAAGTTTATCGTAAGGTGAACATGGTGGGGCTTTTTGATGATTTAGGAATCTATGATTGGTCGAAGGTAGTAATGGCCGGAAGGTTTTAGGACTGTGAATGGACTTTGTACCGTGCTGATTCTATTATTGCACCATTTGCGGATTTTCAGGTGTCAAACATTTCTTCCCTCTTTCCACACTTATCGTCAGAAAGGAAATGCGCTCACCGATTTTCAATTAAGTATTCAAATGAGTCTCAGGTTTTAGTTATAAAAAGCACGTGGCCTTTGTTGCGGGAGATCAGCTGGCTAAGGCATCTAAGCAAGGACAAGCGCACGAGAAGTGGATGTGATTATGGAATGTATGCTAGCCTCACGATAGCACAGCACATCAAGATATTTCTGAAAGAAACTGGTATATTGGGCACGTGCATGGGCGAACGAAAGGAGGAAAATGGTGGAGACAGATAATAAATGGTTGGAGGCAAATAGTGGAATATTTATCGGATTCATTTCTCGGTTTTACTAAGGCAAAGTGCACTGCAAAAGAAATTTTGCGCAATTTGGATGTTATTTATGAACGCAAAAGTCTCACAACAGAATTAGCTCTCAGAAAAAGGTTAATCGGATTAAAGTTGTCAAATGGTACACAAATTTCTAGACATTTCACAGTTTTTGACGATTTGATTAATGAATTGATAGTAGCAGGCGCAAAGCTTGATGAAACAGACAAAGTGCCTCACTTACTTCTAATTCTTCCTACAACATATGACGGAGTTATAACTGCTATCGAGACTTTATCAGAAGACAATTTGACATTAGCTTCTGTGAAGACACGACTTCTTGATCACGAAGTTAAATTAAGGAATGGAAGTTGTGATATAAGTGTTAACATACTTCAAGCGGAAAGTAAAGATGTGTCGGTTGCAAGAGAAAAATTATTACGAGGCCCCAAAATCATCAAAGTACAAAAGTCAAGGACAGTTTAAAAGACAATTTTTAAAATCGAAAGTGAAAGGGAATATCAGACGATGTTATCATTGTGGTAAGAAAAACCAAATGAAAAAGATTGCATTCATAAAAATTGACTACAATATAATGTTGAAAGGAAACGAACTGTTCAAACGGTTCAAATCACCGATGAACCAAATAATACAGTCGCTAGCACGTCTGGATTTGCTCTTATGGCTGGCGGTGACTGTCACACTAAAAAAGAAAAAATTACTTTTATTCTCGACTCTGGAGCGTCTGACCATATAGTCAAGAGGGTTGATTTGTTCAGTCGAGTAAAGGTAACGAAAAATAGTAAGATCCTGATAAAAGGTAAGCCACTGAATAATTTAACAGGTGTAGACTTTGTTGTTAAAAATAAAAATATAAAAATTAAAAGGCAGGCAAATAATATTGTATGTAATAATTACGAGATGTGGCACCAAGGTTTGGGTCACATTGAAAAATCAAAATTTACAGAATTACAAAATAAGCAAATGATAATAATATATGTGAGACTTGTATTAATGGTAAACAGGTCCGAATATTTTTTTAAAAGCCTAAGGACAAAACTTATGTAAAACGTCCGTTGTTTATCATTCATACAGATGTTTGTGGTCTAATCACTATTTTAACTATTGATAATAGAAACTATTTCGTAATCTTTGTTGACGAATTTACTCATTATTGGGTTACATATTAAATTACATATAAATCAGATTTTTTCAAAGTATTTCAAGATTTTGTAGCAAAAAGTGAAGTTCATTGTAATTTTAAAATAGCTCATTTGTACTGTGACAATGGAAGGGAATATTTATCTAATCAGATGAAAGAATTTTTAGTGCTAAATGGTATTAGTTACCACTTAACAGTTCATGAACCCCACAGTGAAATGGTTTGTTAGAGCGCAGGAACAGAACAACAACCGAAAAAGCCCATGCAATGATTTTTGGTGCAAGTTTAGAAAAATGTTTTTGGGGTGAAGCAGTTTTAACTGCTACATATTTATTTAATTTAACTCCTACCAAAGCTCTGAGGCAAAATAAAACACCATATGAATTGTGGCATTTTAAGAAACCACAACTAAAGTATTTAAAAGTTTTTGGTTTAACAGTTTACAAACATAATAAAACCACGAAAAGACAAAATTTGATGAAAAATCCTGGAAGGGAATAGTAGTTGGGTATGAACCAAATGGTTCTAAAGTCTGGAATGTGGAAACTGAAAAGTTTAGTGTGGTCAGAGATGTTATTGTGGATGAGATAAATTTCAAAGCTTCAAGGCCTACGATGAAACCTGAAGGGGTTTATAAAGAAAACTCCAAAATGAAAACTGATGCATCTGACATTATGTCAAAATCAGTGGAAAAGTCTAAAAAATCTGTTAGTAATAAAATAGATAAATTAGAATCTAATGTTGAAAGTAGATCTAATAAAATTACCAAATTAGGTACTGAATTTGATAAATCTGTAAATGAAACAGATATACAATTGCACACAAAGTCAACATCTCAAAATAAGCAATTTAATGTCTTATAATGAAGAAGTTATTCCAGATAATTATATTTTATGTGCTCAATCACTTCTTTATGAAACACCCACTTCATCCCATCAAATTAAATATAGAGATGATAGAATGAAGTGGGAAAATGCTATTAAAGATGAAATTAATTCACTTTTAACCAATAATACTTGGACTTTAGTAACGAAGCTCGAAAATAGAAATATTGTTGACTGTAAATGGATATTTACAATCAAGAATGATGAATTTGGAAATCCATTTAAATATAAAGCTCGTGTGGTTGCTCGTTGTTTCAGTCAAGAGTATTTGATAGATTACAATGAAACTTTTGCGCCAGTCGCAAGAATTTCAAGTTTCAGATTTATAATAGCTTATGCTAACCAATTTAATTTAATGGTTCATCATATGGATATCAAAAGTGCTTTTCTTAATGGTATATTAAAAGATGAAATTTATATGAAAGTGACCGAAGGAATAAAATGTAAAGAGAATGAAGTTCGCAAATTAAATAAAGCTATATATGATTTGAAGCAATCGGATAAATGTTGGTTTGAAATATTTGAGCAAACTTTGATTAATAAAGGTTCTAGAAATTCATCTGTTGATCGATGCATTTACATTTTGGACAAAGGAGATATTTTTAAAAATATATACATAGTTCTCTACGTGGATGATTTAGTAATTGCTACTGCTAATAAAGAATCAATGCAAAATTTTTCATGACTGATTTAAATGAAATAAAGCTTTTTGTTGGAATAAAAATTGTTAGATATGAAAAGAGAATAACTTTAGATCAGAATGCGTATATAAAAACAATTCTTGATAAATTTAAGATCGCTGATTGTAAAACTATAAGCACACCTTTTGAGAGTAAATTAGATTATATTGGTTGAAATTCTGATGAGAAATGTGACGCTCCTTGCCAAAATGTAATTGGTTGTTTAATGTATTTAATGATATTTACACGACCTGATTTAAGTACTGCAGTAAATATTTTAAGTAGATATTCGAATAAAAACAGTAAAGAACTGTGTCAATGTTTGAAAAGAGTATTACGATATTTAAAGGGTTCAATTGATATTAAATTAACATATATCCGGGGTGATTATGAACAATTCTTATGCGGTTTTGTTGATTCTGATTGGACAAGTAATGATAAAAATGATAGAAAAAGTAGAACAGGATATCTGTTTAAATTATTTGAAAGATGTATAATATGTTGGAATACAAAAAAACAGTTATCTCTGGCAGCTTCATCCACTGAATCTGAATATATGGCTCTCTTTGAAGCAGTAAAAGAAGCAATGTTGTTAAAATCACTAGCAATAAGTATTAATGTAATTATTGCTGAACCAATAGTTATTTACGAAGATAATAGTCGTTGTATAAGCATTGCTAATAATTCAACGAGCCATAAAAGATCCAAACATATTTAGACAAGATATCATGCCTACAGGTGAGCATTTGACAGATGCACTAACGAAGCCGTTACTAGCTGCAAGATTTATAGAGCTGAGAGTGAGGATGGGTTTAGAATAAGTATAATTCTTGGTAATGCTTCTGCTGAAACTGTATTCAATGATTAGATAATGGTCGGATTAGGTTTTTCTGGGTTTTCCCTAATCCCTTGCACGAATGTTGGCCGTTTTTCCCCCAGAAAACACAAGGAAGATATCTCTTTGCTGAAGTTGAATATGAATGATTGGCTTTGACAATTTTTTTAAGTTGATTATTTTTTGAGGAGGCGTGTTGCATTATTTAAACTATTGTATACAGGGCAAAAATATAATCCATATTCTTTAGTATTGAAACGATAAATTATACGTCGTGTGTGTTCTACTGTTCTAAGAAGTTGGGGACAAAGTTGGGCGTAGTTATGTGGAGCTATGTGTAATCTTAGTAGTATAAACCATAAAGCATGATTTGGAATGTGTATGATGTATGAATGTGATATTTGTGGCACGCTCGTTCGTTAGGCTTAAATAGCATCTAATAGAGAGAAGACCTGCCTTCCAAGTGTATTGAATAAAGTAACTTAATTATTTAACCAAAGCAAGACGTTATTCTCCAAAACGCTTAATTTTTCCAATACAGCGAATATTGTTTTTCTGCCACTTTTCATGAAAATTGGTAATTAGGGGTTTTTTGGCCTCTCAGCATGATATTTAATGACAGATTTGAAAAATTTAGAATAACAGATTCAATATGGCGCACTCAAAATTTACTCCATTATTATAAAGCTTCGTATTGGAGGATTTTTGGGTTACTGTTTGAAAATCTGGAATCTGATTTTGAGCATTCAAAATAATACCTTAAATATGACAGACATGAAAATTTTTAATTCAACTGATTTTGCAATTTATATTATAATTCAATGTTGCAATTAATACAATACATAATCAAAGAATAATGTTTACACGCATTTTGAATAATGACAATAATTCATGTACCTAGGGACTATTGATGAGACCACAATATATATCATAGCTTATATGTTAATAAAAAGTTGTTTCGTAAAATAATAATAAGAAGCATGATTCATATTTATTCCAGTATAATTTATTATTACAAATAGAATGCAGGGTTGAATTTTTTTCTACACTGAGACTTTTCCTTAGAGTAAATGATAAAATTGAATGAAAGTTTAGTATAATATTGTTTTAAAATGGGTAAAGCCGAGGTTTTATTATACTTATTCATATTATGGCATCGAAATTCAATATAGTCATAACAGTATTTAAAACGTGTAGAAGAAAAATTAGTATTTTAAATACAAAATATTATGCATCTCCATTCGAAAACTTCAAAGTGTTACGGGCGGTCCAAAGTGCAATATTTTTTTTTTTGGAAAATGTTTTTATTATTATACAAAACCTAATTTATGGAATATCAATTGCTTTAGAAGTGAATGAACTGCACACTTTTGAACGTTCGTAACCTGATTGCATTCCAGTGTCTAATGCAATTCAGCATTTTTGGTCATGCGAGCTGGTCTTGAGACGTAGAGTAATTCATATTCTAGTTATTTAAATTCATTTAAATTAAACTTTTAAAAGTTTGAATAAAACTTTTAAAAATAAGACTATTTCACCCTTTTGTTTTTCAGATGCATTAATGTTTTATAAACTAGATTAATTGATAGCGAGAGTGCATAGGCGCTCGATCGCTATGATCTAAAAAGGTATGAAATAAGAGATAAGCGAAGAATGAGTGTAAGGTGAGAGCGATAATATAAGAACTAGGATGAACAGAGAAAGAATAGAATAGGAAAAAGAATGAGCAATAGCAGACTCGCGACAGAATGTACGAATATAAGAAGAAAAAGAGAAAGAAGGAGAGAGGAAGAGAGAGAGAGAGAGATATCTAGTACACGTACACCCATGCACTGTTTGTCGCCACAGCTTTCTGCCGTTTGTCACCACAGCTTTCTGCCGTTTGTCAATTCCTCCTTTCGTTCGCCTATGCACATGCCTAATATACTGGTTTCTTTTAGAAAATCTTGATGCGCTCTGCTGTGCATCTCGAGGCTAGCATTCATCTCATAATTGCATCTCCCCCTCATACACCTATCCTTGCTCAAATGCTTTAGCCAGCTGATTTCCCTCCACAAAAGCCACGTGCTGTTTGTAACTAAGACCCAACGCTCATCTGAATACTTAAATAATTATGTTAAAGCTTTAATCCACTTAAAGATTATTAGCCCAGACTAATTAAATATATATATTTTGATTTACTCTGAAATATATTGGAAACTAAAATTGTTTCTACAATTTGATGGCCATGCATCAAATACTAAAAATTGATGAGCACATTTCCTTTCTCACGATAGGTATAGAAAGAGGGAAGAAATAATTGCATTCTAAAAATCAGCAAATGGCGCAATAACCACATCAGCATTTGTGCAAATTCCTAAATCCTCCCTGCCATTATTACCTCTGTCCAATCATTAATTCCTTAATCATAAAAAAAACCCTACCATGCTCACCTCGCGATGAACTAGTAAAACGGATCAAGGCAAAATCAAATTCGCAGTCTTCTGAGTGTCTTGACCGGATTCAGACCTTAGAATAATAAAGAAAACATTTTTCTTTTATCGTGCCCGTCTGCGGCCCAGATCGACAGTTCCTAGATCCTCGTTAGTTGATTGAACCCGTAAAACTCTTTCTAACGAAATTATATTTTTGGAATCGTGTCGGGCGGACGTAAAAGACAAAAGACTTCATCTGGAGGGAAGCAATAGATATAAGATATATTGAAGTATACAAAATATATTTTTAATACATCTTTCTTCGGCGGACTATTTTAAAGTCCAAGTCGTTTTACAAAAACGGCAAAAAGGTGCGTGAAATCGCGGAAAAATTAATACTACCGAATCTCAAAACGGTAGTGATAATTTTTCATAAAATATTGTAATTAGATTTAATAAGAAAATTCTAGCGGCGAAAAGGGCGAGTTTAATAGCACTCAACCCTTTTCTGGTTAAAAGCCAACTGTTATTTTCTCTTATTAAACCTAACAGAAAGTGGCAAAACAGTATTTGTGTGCGCGTGTGCTATGCGTGACTCGCAAATAGGACAAAGTGTGATTTTGAACAACACTCAACAGGAAACTATTGCCCAGTCTAGGACGAATCAGGAGCCAAGGGAAAAATCTCTCCCTCTCTCTCAGACTCTCCTGGGACTGGTAGATGTAAGGAAAACTAGTAGTAAGGTATCGTTCTAATATATATTGTGACGTGGTATTTTGCCACGCACAATGATTGTTTTAAAAATCTTTAATTTTGGAAACCTCGAGCAGAGAATCATGCCCGAGGCTGTCTGTGACAGTCGAAAGTCAGGGGTCGAGCGTAATGTGCTCGGCAGGCTCTTGACTTTGACTCACATTTATGTTCTTTTTCCTTCTTGTATATAAATTAGAAATAAGGTTACCTGAGGGGAGAGGTTAGACACCCGGGGAACCTATCCCTATTTGCCAGACTAAGGGTTTCAACCACGCACCACACTGGATTTTAATCAATATTAATTTTATGTTTTAATTTCACACCAACACGCGAGCACCACGAGATCATCGCCCGGTCGATGGCGATCAACACTCGCGTCACGGCCGTAGTTCCACCACGAGCGATGGAAGAAACAACTGGACACGGCACCACGACATTTCAGCACAACTGGAAGAGGATCCTTGGTGCGTCAGGCGGATGTGAGTCCCGCCTGCTCAAGAACACCAAGGAGAGGAGTTCGTTGTCGCTTTGTTGACAGGTTGTCAACAAACTAACCTGAGCGACGAGGTTGATTCCGGTAATCGCCACGTAGCGGCGCTAAAGATCGGTGTATCTTCGCCATCTGTTGCTCGCGAATATGAACTAATCGTAAATATCGGTAATGTCGGTAAGCTTTGTAAGCGCCACCGTCTTCCAGTTTCGCGAGCACGCCAGCGGATCTCGCCATAGTTAATCACTCTCTGCTCGGCGTTTGTAGTGACAAGTGTGCCAAGGCGAAATAAAACATTTTAAAGGACCTTTTTCTTTGTTAATAAGCAGCTAAAAGATGGCGAGCCGAGGTTGCTGGCGAGGACGCCGCAGGATAACAGGTAGCCTTTGACTTCTTTCTCTACATATTGTGCTTTATATTCAAATTATACGAGTGACGTGATTAGTAGAATTTTGGTTGGTGTGCAACGAAACACCTCGCCACTAAGATTCCGAGGCGGCAGACTATGGGTCAACCTCGTTAATTTTGGTTAATTTTGGTTATTCAGAACAAATAACCTGGCGCTCAACGAATTTATATTAGTCAAATTTAAGGTTAGTTTCGGTCATTCATATCAGGTAGGGTTAGGTTGCCCGGGGTGCAATATAAAACCCCTAACTTTGTAACTATGGCTTTTGTTTTAAATAAATATTGTTTGGTCGATAGGTGACTCGAAGCAATAGTTCATCATTATTTTAAAAACAATACAACATAACTTAACCTCACCATCCTTTAATTTATATATTTCATCGTCAAAAGTAAAATTAAGGTTACAAAATATATAGTTGTATATCCTTTTTATACGGACATTAAACACTAAAACTGGAAATCTTCCTGCATTCAAGTTTTGTTTTCAAAAAATCAAAGAGGGTTTTCTTAAAAGCAGGGTATAGCCTCCTCAGTCAGAGGAGAGGGCAAATACGATCCCAGATTAAAAACAAATTTTGATTTATTCAATTTTTATTTTCTAAATTGAAATTTGGCAGTTTGGAGCCTCAAGCGGGCGTATAATCGAATTTAATATTTTTATTATAAATTTAATTATTCGTACGTAACACAAAGTACAAAAAATTATATTATGATTACTAAGGTTTCTAAAAATAGTTCTCATGCGTCGAACAATGAATATTATATCCTGGAATGCATATTTGAGAAACTCATATTATGAATATGAACTTGCCAGAAACCTAGCCACGCGCAGCAAAAATCAAAACATTCATTCTCGGTTTTTCGTATAATTCGTTTCACAATATCGTACGAGTGCTTCCGACGTTTTCCGATTGGCTTCGTAGACTCGATCCAAGTCTGTTCAACTGAGTAGTGGCTTATAAGTAAGTTTTCTTTCGGAATATGGCAAGCGAGAATAGCCGAGAGGCTTTAGGCGTTAGGAATGTGTTTAGTTATGTAGATATAGGTGTAGGGTTAGAGGGTTCGAACCCAAAAGCGATTATGAAATTTAATTCAAGCGTGTGCGATTATAAATAGTGTATAATTGCATACTTAAACATGTGAACATAAACAAGGTATGATAATAATATTTGTGTATGTGTTTCCACTGAAACCTCCCCTCTTCTCAGTGCCAAAACCCCCCTCTATCTTCCTCTTGATTAGCACGCGTTAGAAATAGACACAATATTTCTTAATATGGAGTCGTTACTTCTAAAGGTTTTTTAGATTCACATATTCTTTGTTTCGCTTCGCAACTTTGATATGGAAATTTCAAATTCTCGTAAGTTTTATAACAGTAGAACATATATTCCATTCATTCAAACGAAAATATCAACTTCACCGCTTGATAACCAATATATTAACTTCTGATACGTAAACCCTGTTTGCTTCATTTTGAAATGCTATCATACTAAAATATAATTCATTTTATGATTTACTCTAACAAAAAGTCTCTCAGTGTAGAAATTGAGATAATTAAAGTAAACTTGAATTGTGGAATAAGATTATAAATAATTTAAGCATTATTATTTCAGAAAACGAGAAACAATAATTTTATTCGTCCGCTAGAGCTAAAACTTCCTAAACAAAGTTTAAAACTTTCTTTGACGGTTGTTTTTTAATGCTTGTTATAAACGGATCGGATGTGCACAGTAAAAAATCGAAAACATCGTCGTTAGTAGCTGGTCTAAAACATTTTCTGAAATGATAAAACCTACATTTTTTATAATCTTCGTTTCTACATTCCTGAGCATCTTAAGATAGCTGTCTAAGAGCCATAATTGCAGTGTGTCCAGTTATGTTTTCTGTGTGAATTAGAACCGTTTGAACTGAATAGGGCATGTAGTAATCTTTGCCTGCAGATCAAAAAGCCAAGAAAATGAAAGAATGGGTTGAGAGAAAAATTGACGGCGAAACAGAAGGCAACAGTAAGCATTCTGGAATTTCTGTTTGCAGAGACAGATGTTGAAATCGAAGTCTACAAACATGGCCGAGAGAATTCGCGACAAATCAGCCAAAACATAGTAACTAGCGGACTAAGAAAGGATGGGAGCGTGCACACAGGGAATACTCGTAATGTAAGAAAATAAGTACAAGAGGCACTTCTGATTCAAATAGGATACGGGTCCTATGCTGACCTATCAAAGACAGTTAAGCAGTCTGTCAACCCGAGCGACCTAAAAGAAATTGTAAGAGACATGAAGAGAAACAAAAACGGCGAGCTTATCCTTACTGTCGGTAACGGGATGGAGAAAGTAGTGGCTCTGAAAAAAGTGCCAAAATTATCGACAGCATTCCTCATTAAAAAAAAAATCTCCACCTCAAAAACATGAATGAGTTTACGACAGTCGAAAAAAAGCATCAGATTGCAGAGGTAATGAAAAAAATACCGAGGATTTCGAAGTTAGAGCACTTCTCCTAGCATATGGTGGCAGGAAAAACGCTACCATAATTTTGCACGCAACCGATGCTGATAAGCTCATCAAAAGAGGATTGATAATATGTTGGACGAATTGCAGAATCACCAAAATATTACAATGGTTCCAATCGTGAAAACCTCTGTTTTAAATGCGGGAAAGAAGGTCATCGAGCAGCTGAGTGCAAAAATAACCTATTCTGTGTACAATGCAGATCATCGTAAAGATCATGCAAATTAATTGCAATATAAGGTATCCAGCACAGGAGCTGGCCTTGGCCACTGCGAGAATAGTACCATGGATGGCCAGGGAAGAAAAGACTCCAAGTGCTATCGATGGCATTATCGAGTGCCAGACATCATGCTGACTTCTCGGAAACGCTAAAAAATATATGTATAAAATTTATGCCTCCCGTGAGATCAGTTGCCAGAAAACAGACAATGTGTTGGTGGAATCAGGCTATAGTGGATACATGAGAAAAATTAATTTAAGAAAACCAGTTCGGTTTTAGGGAGGACCGGCGGACGGAATTTTCCATCAAAAGAGTTATTGCGATAACAGAACAAGCAGCATCCTATTCAAACAAGTGTAAACGATTGTGTGCCGTCATTACACCGGGTATCAAGAATGCCTTTGATAGCGCATCCTGTCAAATTATACTAAAAGAGCTTGCAAGAAAGAAAAGTAATAGAAGTCTCCTGAAATTGATTGCGTTAGATTGTTACGGTCGATGGCAGATGGTCTGGCTGATCAGCAGTTCCGCTCATATGAAGACATCAAAAAATGGCTTGATTCATGGATAGCCTCAAAAAAGAAACACTTTTACCGTAACGGTATTCGAGATCTACCAGAAAGATGGGCAAAAGTTGGAGGTAACGATGGGCAATACTTTGAATGATTCATTTGTAACCACTTTTTCACAATAAAGTTGCATTTTTATAAAAAAAAAACAGCGGGAACTTAGTTGCACATCTAATACAATTTCGGATGTACCCATACTGTTGTTTTGATAAATCTTACTCAAATTTGATACACTTCAGATTCTCAATATATTTATTCATCGCCTTTCCTCTCTCACTTTTCTTTGTTGATAATTGCAATACATCCTTAGTTTTTGCAGGTTTCTTTCATCGATTTTTGAATTCTTACAATAACACACGTGTGGTTTTCTTTATGAAGAGTAGGATATTTTTCTTTCATATGAAGCTCCGCAGTAGGTTTATATTTTACGTGTCCCAAGAAATTAACACATGAATTGCGTATATTTATTTTTATAGAGATGATTTGATATAAAGGCTTCGCAAAAGGAGTTATTTTTCTTGAACTTAAAACTTATTACAATTTTTGAGCCGCGAAAAAACTATTAACACTTAAGGGGTTACCCCCACTTGCAACTGTGAAAAAATCGATTTTTTTATTGCATTTTTTTGAGGTATAAGTATCTGAGAATACGTCCTGAAAATTTCAAGTCGATCCGAACAGAATTGACTGAGATATGAGCGTTGAAAGAAAAGAATCCGTTGTGTATATCAACGAGCTCAGGCGAGAAACGAGGCTTTCCAACAAGATTACAGACCACTTCCATCAAATGTATTGGATGCCATCAGACCTATATACAACGATCTAAGTAAAGAAACTTTACTCGAAAGATGCGTCGGTGGCTTCAATCAAAATAACAACGAAAGCTTCAATCAACTTATTTGGAAAATCAGCCCAAAAACCGTCTGGAGTGGAGTAATCGTTGTAAATTTAGCAGCTTATATTGCCGTTGGCCTATTCAACAAAGGTTCAAAATCATTATTATTTTATTTGAACTCAATCGGAGTGAGCTGTGGACACAACGCGCACGAATACGCTGATAAAATCGACGAAGCACGGATTGCACTGGCAGAGAGACGTGTGGCCGAGAGCACTCGTGAAGGAAGAATGTTACGAAGGCAACACGAAATTTTCGTTTTGCAAGCGGCATCGTCGGCGGAAGAACTTCTGTATGGACCCGGAATAGATGACTATGTAAGTTTACAAAAAAAATTATTTTCTTCGTGTAAACTGAAATTGAAACTTTAAATGCGTTTTTCTCGAAATGGCATTGCTGAAGTCGGTGACCAAGATTACTCGAACACTAATGAACCGATCTTCTTGAAATTTTGCAGGCTAATGTGATACATAAAAATGTAGTCTTTAATCGTTCGATTTTTTGTTTCCTAAAAAATGGCCGTTTTATAGCCAAAAAACGGTCGTTTTTTTCGTAACAATTGAACCATTAACTTTGACTATCCGCCATTTTGTGAAAAATGAATATTTTTTTAAATCCTTCGATTAAAGACTAGTTCATACTTATATTTGACTAAATCCATCCACATTTTTTGTTTCAGATGATCCACTTCGCCGCAATGTTGGTCACCGCAAACCGTATAAATAAAAACATTATTTCATTGACGGCCATTTTCCACTTAACAATGTAATATTTTTCAATAAAAAAATTACTGAAAGTTCTTCAAGATGTGTTCTTTAAGATGATATAGTGATCGATTAAAAAAGTTTTGTAGTTTTCTTTAAAAAAATTCATGAAAAAGGCCTTTTTTTGCGCTACAAGTGGGGGTAACCCCTTAAAATACATATTCCATTACGTACAGACGTATGAAAAAAGCATTTGGAAAGAAATGGAAGTAAAAATCCAAAAGATAAGAAGAAAGGTCGGGAACATCGTTGGCGTCGCGATTTCCGCCATTACTCTCGCTCTATGATTGTCCACCACTAGCCGCTTTCGTCAAAATATCTTAATTGTCTCTAAACAATGCTTGGCATCTACTGAAATCCTAGTTCAAGCGGGATTCTATCTCTTTTTTAATACAAATTCACGCATATATCTTTCAATCCCGTTTTGTTTATCCCTGTCTGTTCTTCGTATATCCACCTATATTTGTTTCTATCTCTTGTCTATCCTCCTCTATTTCTTTATATCTCTTTGTCAATCCAGATTGATGCTTACCTATTTATACCCCATTTTTTTATTTCAGTCTAATCCTCATCTATCCACCTATACCTATTTTTATCTCTTTTCTATCCACTATTATCACTTTCTATCTCTTGTTTACCCAAATTTACATATATCTCTTTCAGTTCCCTTCTCCTAATCTCAGCTTAACTATCGTATATTGACCTATATCTTTTTCTATCGTTCTGCCAATCCAAATTCACGGCTATATCTTTCAATGTTCTTTTCTTTATTTAAATATATCCTTCATCTATTTACATCTATCACTTTCAATCTCTTGTATATCTCTTTCTCAATCCAGGTTCACGCTTATTTCTTTCAAACCCCAGCCCTCCTCGTAGTTAGATCTGCTAATCTTGTATATACTGTATCATTAATTATAAATAATTACTTTTATTTATCGAATAGAAAGGAGATAGAAAATGATACCGCAAATATACAAGAGATAGAGTAAAATAGAGAAAAGGGCATTTAAAGATTGGCGTCAGTCTGCATTGACAAAGAGATAGAAAAAGTTGGAATGGGGATAGTCGAGGGATAGAAATGGATAGCGAAAAGTATCTCATGAGTAACATTGAGTTTTTTTTACAGAAATCATATATTCTACCTTATCTGAATAGACAAAGCGTTCGACAATACATCGGTGCGTGTGTACTTAGCGTTCGCGTCTTGGTACTTGTCGATTTCTTAATGTTATACGCGTTAGCGACAAATTTAGAATATTGGTTATGTACAAAGTAATACATTTATTAAATTGGTTAATATATGTTAGGGGTGTAAAAATTAACAAGTTTGAAACGAACGATCGAGAAGGAAATACAATGTGATCTAAATTTTTTTACAATGTTAGAAAGAGATACATTTTACCGGATGCAGGTATAGACGAAGGGATAGGACGATACAAATATTACCAGGTGTATGGATAAAAAGAGATATCCCTTGGAATGGTATATATAATTTTGAAGATAGAAAGACATAGCGTTTTGGGGGTGCGAATCGGCTACTTGGAAGAGATAGAAAAGGTCTATCTCATTCTATCTTTTTACTTCCTGCAGGGGTATGCATATTTTCTCTACGTACGGTTAAAATTGGACCTTAACGCACATAGATTAGGACGTACAGTATAAATAACGGGGTGATGATTAGCAGAATTAACTGTAATTACAAAACAGCTTCCCGTGCGGAAATTTTGGTTGGATGCTGGACAGGCTATAGTCGGAGACGCTGACTTTAAGACGGGTGCTAGTCGGGCTTTCCTGATGGAATCTGACCAAATTTGTCACTCTCAGTTAATCAGCCCCTGACCAAAAAGCCCAGCCGGTCTACAGTTGAACTATCCGAACATGGCCCACCAGAGATCTAGCATTGCTCTAGCAGATTTAAAATTATAGAATAAATACTAATTTCAAACTCGTTTATCTTCATCAAGTCACATCATAACTTCATTTTCTTTTTCTACCAGAATCAATCATTTTATGCACATGTTTTATTGGCAATATTGTAACAATTTTCTTATGGTGCCATACAATATGAAACATAGTTGGGGAGTGTGCATCACTTTTATTTTCCTGTGTTTGATTGTTTTAGAATTCACCGAAGGCATTTATTTTCGATTTTGTCAAGCAGTTCCACGAACATTCGTTTTTTTAAAACTAGAAGTTGATTAAATATCATCGAAAAAGAGTATTAATTATCAATTTACAATATGGGGCAAAATTCGTCAAGTGTACCCGCCTAAAAACTTTTTGTCTCCGATTTCCTTGAAAGTCCGCGAAATTATTGTCCTAGTGAACCTTTTCTAATTATCCTAAGAGAACGTCTCTAGTACGACGGGTTGTCAGTATACAGGGGCTCAAATTTTCAACCTTTTACCGCACACGCTGATACTCAATTAACCATAACTTCTACAAAAGTTATCCAAATTAATTTTTTTATGGAGGTCTTGGAAATGTTTTCTCATCAGCTTTACGCTGAAAGCAATGGTTTTAGATGCAACAAATTATTTGAACTTCATTTTTTAATTTTAAACATATTTTTGAGTTTTTCTCCAAGTGCGGCCGTTAATTTTCTTCCCAAAATTATGTTTGAAAAAAGCTTGACCTCCATAAAAAAATTAATTTGGATAACTTTTGTAGAAGTTATGGTTAATTGAATATCAGCGTGCGCGGTAAAAGGTTGAAAAATCGAGCCCCTGTATACTGACAACCCGTCGTACTAGAGACATTCTCTTAGGGGAATTAAAAGAGGTTCACTAGGACAATAATTTCGCGGACTGTCAAGGAAATCGGAAACAAAAAGTTTTTAGGCGGGTACACTTGACGAATTTTGCCCCATATGCGACCTTTTCCATTAAGATCCGCGAAAATCTCACTTCTTGAACCTGAAGTGATACCATCTAAAAATGTTCTGTTTTTAATGGATTTTGACATTTTTTTTAGATAAATGCCTACTTCAATATTTACGTAAAACTTAAAGACAAATTAATAAAACTGACGCATGCGCAGTACGACCATATTCGTACCCCTACTCCTTATGTTTCAATAAGTTTTTTCAATTTGAAAGATGTTGGGCCCGCGTTTTTAAATTTTTAAATTCTGACACCAGATTCATATTCTTCGACCCCAAAAAAACCGTTGTATACAATTTTATATGAATACTCGTCCACTTGAATACGGAGCTATTCGAAAAAGAACTGTTGAATAGCTTCGAAATAATACCCCAACAGCACATGAAAAATTTAAACGTTAAAAAAAAGAACCTTAATCTTTTGTAACACTCCTTCTTTCTTAACACCGTAATACCTCTAGGTTCATATATGATCCTCTCTCTTCAATTTTCTATTCTAAGCTTTTAAGAAATATGTAAATATTCCACCTGAAGGTGGAGTAATTTTTTTTTACTCTAAACATTTGCTCACCCTTATATACTTCAATAAAATCTATAAAAATAAACCAGTGATGCCAACAACGGCTGAAGTGCTGTGAGGTACACCTCTGAGCAAATACAAAAGGGTGCCATCGAAAGAGTCACTGGAGTATATGATGTTAAAAAACGATCAAAAATCTATAAGACTTGGCCATGTTCAAAATGAATTGATCATAATAAGCACGGTGTAAAACAGAAGAACGTATCAAATCGAATATAAATCCAAACCAAAATAAGTTTTAACAATATACTTTGATGTTTAGGTGAATAATAATTACTAGCTACAAGCATAACTTGACATTCTATTAAATACGCGATGTTGATTTGTAACAGAAACATTACAGAACCTTGATTGGTTGATAAATATCGGAAAAACTTGGGGAAAAAAATATAATAAAAATTTTCTTACTTAAGCAAAACGCTAACGCCGTAACAACTTTGGGTTTTCATACTAATTAATTTTACTCACTAGAGCGTTCCCAATATATTTGGTATAAGTAAGTATACGTTTTTTTAGAACCTTCTGTCTTTTTATACATAGCTTATTTCGTATAATTGTGTTTCTTGGCGATTTTTTTCGCTTTTGGAGGTAATTTTGCGGGCCTCTTCTGTGGTTTCTTTTTTTGGCTTTTTCGAAGGATGTCATACTTTTCAGAAGTTAACAACTTTTTCATTAAAAGTTTATGATATTCATCATCACGCTGCATCTTTGTGTCATTGACCTTTAAAGGTATTGGAAAATCTGGATCACATTCATTATTATCTGCATCATCATCGTCAACAACAGTGTTAATATCTGATTGAACTTGATTAGGAATCATTGCAGTATTGTCGCAGTTCAAGAATGATCTTCCTTTTAAGTTGGTAAGTTCAAATCTACATGTGTTGAAAATTTGTGATCATTTTTGAAAGATATCATTAGAAAAGTACTTTTTCGCTATTTAAGAAGGAGGCTTACAAAGAAAGTAATATACGAATATTCTTTCTAAAGACAAACCTGCTTCAAGAAACTCTTCTCAGATAAAATTTGGAAATAATATACCCAACTCGTATGCTGGAATATTATGCAGAGTCAAAGTATTTTATGTGCCTCTGGCGCGGAAACTCGTTTTTCCGTTACAGTTGAGAGTAACGGAATGTTGTGTATTCCGTTACAGAGGAATATAATGTAAAAATTGAACTGCGCATGCGCCTATAGCCATACAGCGGAAGACAATCTTCTTCTTATTCTTCTTCTTCTTCGTACAGCGTTTGCATCTTACTGGCAAAGCCTTGTACATTTGAACTGCGCATGCGCCTACTAAAATCCATTACTACTACACAAGATCGATAAAATCAAAATGGCTGGGACTAGTCGCGAAATATCAAGTGTAATGACTAGCGCCGCAAACAACTACAATACTAGATTAGATTCGAGTGCACGCATAAAAACTCGTAGGGGAGAAGCGGCGAAATTGGCGCGTCGTCTAAATTGGCGCACCCTATTTTTCAGAAAATGATAACATAACAAAAAATAAAAATAGTTCTATCGCGTGCATTCTTGTATGATATGTATTTGATAGAAAACATTATACAAATCTAATTGCTTAATACAGTTTTATTGCGATTAATAGTTTTTTGGCATAATGGTTATGTTCGAAGCCATTGAGTTAAATCGTTAAATAATAGTAATTCAAGGTGAATTAGATTAATGCAACGATTTTATAATCTTTGATATTTAATCTTACGATTAGGATAGAATATTTGTATGAAAAAATAAGCATTTTACGTAAAAAGCATTTAATTAATGAACGATACACTTGCGGCAAAATTGGCGCATACGAGATTCAAATCAGAGGCGAAGTTGGCACACGTGTTGTGTTTCTGGAAACCGGTGACTGAAGTCAAGTGCTCGGATGTTTATGATTGAAAATATAAAGAAGATAGTAAGTACACAATTATTAATATATAGATATATACATTTGAATGTTGCTGGACTTTTCTGCTAATCTTTTTCTTAAGATTTTTTGTGACATGGGAGGTAATGTGGTTCGCAAAACTGATGTAACCACTTTGTAAGGTTAGGGTAAATGTGCCAATTACTGCGGGTCGAAAATCAAGACGGCTTTTAAAGTTAAAAAAAAAGATTTTGCGATGAAAAAGTCGTTGCGAATTAATTTTTAAAGCAGTATTTGGTATTAAGTAAGTAGCATGCAGTCCTTAAACCCTGAAAAGAAACCAGATTTACTTAAAAAATGCGAATATAAAAAAATGTTCCATGTAGGTATTACTGCGGGTTTGCATGAATTACTGCGCACCAATTACTGCGGAATCCCCAATTACTGCGCTCCAACTACTGCGGAAACCTAAATTTCTGCGCGCGTAATACTGCGATATTATTTTGAGTGAACTTACAATTAATTTAGGAGTGTTGAACATTTTATTTAATCTCAATTATAAAAAGTAAACACGACGAACCATTCGTAACAAATTAAGATTAATAATTTTATTAATTTTATTTAATTTAACTTAAAATTATATCACTTGAGTTCCTCTTGCATCTTTAGCAACGATTTTGGAGTTTTCAACATTTTATTTAAACTAAATTATAAAAAGTGAACATGAAGCATTTTTAACAAATTAAGATTAAATAATATTATAACTCTTATTTAATTTACCTTAAAATTATATTACTTGACTTCCTCTTGCCTCATTAGCAACGATTTTGGAGTTTTCAACATTTTGTTTAATCTCAATTATAAAAAGTAAGCATAACGAAGCATTTGTAATAAATTGAAAGGTTATGCAGTGCCGCCTGACAGATCGCAGTAATTCATACATCTATGAAAATCATGTACCAAATACTGTTTTGGTAAATAAATGATTACAAAACGTATTTTTTGTTATTTTGCATAAATATTTAGAAAAATAAGATATTTACTTTGCAAAAAATAATATCACAATAAATATTTTATTTTCAGAAACGGAATTATAACAAGTTTTTCAGAACGTGTTCATGGCCTGTCAACAAATCTAAGCATTAAAACTATGGGAATCGGGAACATGAGAGTTTCAAATTGCAATCAATTAGCTACAAATATCGTAACTATTGATAATTCGTTGATACTTATTATGCTTGGATTAGAAATTAATTGTTTTTAATTGTTCGGTAGCGTTATATATCTTTAAAACATTGTATATCATTAGTTTTATTTGAAACCGCAGTAACTGGGGCATCCACAGTAATACCCACACTTACCCTATATTCATTTGAACAATCAGTGGTTAAATTTTTTTTTTAAGTTTGAGGTATTAAGGCATTTTAAAAGCGATTTTTAATAATTAATTTGCAGTCTGACAGTGTTTTGAAAGTTTTCTCGATTTTAAGATGTGAAAGCAATGTAAGTAAAAAATCTGTATTTTTGATTGATTGTTTCTATTATTTATAAGTCTTCTAAAGTTAATAATTGTATATACTTCTGATTACAAATTCAAATAATTCTCTATAAAAATGATTTCAATTTGAATATTCACTTAAATATCCACAATTGCCTGTATTTTATTGTACAAATATAAAATATATTTTAACTTTGGCTGGTTTATGTGAATAAAGATATAAAAAACTTCACATATCTTGATATACTATCTCAAATTTAGTTTCAAATTATAACTACCTCTTTTCATCAACCTTTGCTACTGAAATGTAATTCTAAATCTATGAAAATATAACTAATACGTGGGAAGAGAAGATTATAATATTAGTGCGTCAATTTACCGGGTAAATTGACGCAGGTACAGTCCTTCGGAAATCTGAATAAAAACCTGCTTTAATGATTTTCAATGCAATCTTTATCCATTGGAAAGTATAGAAAAGATATCCAGCTATTAAATAAATATTTTTTCATAATTTTTAGTCATATACTTTCTTTTTAAACTCGCACTTTCTATTAGGTGCGCCAATTTCGCCACTTCTCCCCTATCCGCACCGAAGTCACATAAAATAGAATACGTGCCAATGCACACAATTTGGGAAATTACGAGACTTGCGACAATGCTGGCAGGACTGTTCGCGCCTTGGCTTTATCTCGGCTTCGTCTCGACTACGCATCGGCTATACCTCGACTACGCCTTGGCTTCGATCTCCTGCGAGCATTGTCGCTCGTTACGCAATAACCCTCATTGTGCGCCTAGGCACGTAATATACTATTCTCTTATGGTAAACGAAAATAGTGGAACTCTAGTGGTAGAAGTGACGAAGCAACGAAACAAATGAAGACAAACGAAGAAACAAATGGACAAAAGAAAAATGTTAGGTTTCTAAACAACCCACATGTATTTCACAGAGAGTAGTTACACTAACCGCGAATGATATTATGTAATGTAAAAAATTAGCTTGCGGGTGTTCTACGGGTTCCCCGGCGTGAAGACGGTAGCTAACGGTCGCGCGGCTTCAGCTCCGGTGGAGCATCCGGTTGTTCATCGCACAATTGCTCGAAAACAAAAGAAAACGCCATCCTGAAATTTTGCTATTTTATAGGAAAAAACCTCAGCTTTTAATTAGAAAATTCTTAAGATGATTAAAAAAAAATTGGGTCCAAATTTGAGAAAAAGTCAAATTTATTTTTGATTTTCGAAAATGGAGGTTAAATTTTGGTTTTTTTCAAAAATGGTTACAACTAGGTTGAAAGATCAAGAAAAAGACTGAACAAAACATATTAAATAAAATTTTGCTTTATGCAAACAGAAATTTTGGGGTGGTATCACTGAAGAAATTATGCCCCAAATACTAAAAATAAATGATTAATAAAGCAATAATAATAATACTAAATATATTAAATACTTGATATAACACATTATTATCAAAAATATGAATGAAAATAACAAAAAATAGCTTTTACCTTCATCAATCTATCTAAAAGTTCAGTAGCATTTTTCACACTTTGTTCGGAGTCGCATGCTAATTTACTAAGCGCGCCGAAAATGTCCGTGAACATTGGCAAAACAGCTCCTCTTGCTACTTTTACCACGTTATAGAGACTTTCACACGCGTAGTATCGAACTCTCAGATCGGGATCACAAAAACAAGCTAAAATTGGATGAATCAGATCCTCTGTATATTGTCCAGTGTCCTTTCCAAGTCCCACCGCTATTGCGGCGAGACCAATCAGTCCTCCTTTTCTACTGTGAGGATTTTGTGAAGTAGCAAAATCTTGACCTAATACTTTCAATAGACGTTTTATCTGTGCCGTGTTATTGAGGACGGCAAATTCCTTAACCATTCTGTGAAAATCAATTTTATTGTTAGTTAGTTGGTAATTTTATCTGTAAAATCTTTTAATTCAACTATCAAACTTTTTCATAAGAACTTTACGAAGGTGGTTTGATGAGTAACTCGGTTTGTTATCAAAGAAAAGAATTTTAATTTTGTTATGTAACTCATTGTTTGACGTAGTCCCTTCGAAGTTCAACGCACTTGCTTCATCGTTTCCCCATGTTCACGATTTCTTCACGGTAAATTAAATTAAATTAGAAGAATAAGGCAGACGCGGAAGAAGTTTAAAACGTAGTTTGGAAAATTTTTTCAGCAAGACAGCTGGAATGTGCCGGTACGTTGTCATGGTGGAACAACACCATTTTTTTTAGTCAATCTAACTGTAGTCTATACTTACAAAGCACCGCAAATAGACCATATCGTAGTTTTAGTGGGTTTTTTTTAATTCTGTAAAGGGAGCGCACCTAGTATAGCGGATTGTCAAGATACAGGGGTCCGAATATTCGACGATTCACCCCAACCGCTTACTTTCAATTGTACATAACTCCTGATACAGTTATCAAATTTTGCTTTTTATTGTGGGTTTAGAAAAGGTCTCTTAACAAGGTTTACAATTATAATAATTATTTTAAAATAAAAATAAAATTTCACCCCAATTTTCTTCTGACATCACCAGGAAGAAAATTAAAATATTTTACTTTACTGGGAAGTTTTTATAAATTACCTCATGTCAATGAATTGATTAATCACATGATGAAGGACAATAAACAAAAACTTTACTTTGTTCACATCGATGGCCCCGAACTACTTTGTCTTAACTCGTCCGTGTAAGATTGTTCTATCTCATTTTGAACGCCACGCGGTAAACTATTTCAATTTCTGGCGTTGCTTATAAACTGTAGCAACTCATTTTTTTGAAAAAGTTGATTTCACTCGTGTATATATGCGCAGAACATGTAATTATATTTCTTTGTATTGTATTTGTCGATTTAAACACAATAAGACTTTCTTCTATTATCATTATTGATTATACATAAAATATAAATGGTCTAAAATTTTAACTGAATGCGATTTGAGTAATAATTTATAAAGTGATGATTTAGGTACTCGTCTTTTGCTTGACGACGAGCCTGCTGATGTCGACAAATCTCAGTTCCCGAATAATAACGATGATCAAGGAGGACAAGAGTCGAGTCTAGCGGAAAGTTTTGGGAATGTACTAGGACGTGGTAGGAAACGTCAACGAAATCCCGACATTAGGAAAAAAACGAGTCGAAAAAGGCGAGACAAGCTGGACAAGAGTATGTCACTAAGAGAGGAAGCATCATCGAAGCTCGACGACTCAAAGAAGGATGCACTAAAAACTGTAGATTCAAATGGAAATAAAAATGTACAGAACTAAGACTCGATCTCTTCAGTGGATTCTGGAGCATAGATTCTCACGAAAGGAAGTGGGCATATCTTACAAGAAGAGTACTATCCAAGCCTGTCGCGACGCAAACTACCAACTGGGCATCCAGCAGGAAAGAAACTCGAGCTTACAATTTTCGAGCCGACGGAAAAAATATCAAAGTATGCAAAACTATGTTCCTGGACAAGATAGGTATTAACGACGCATGAATCAGGACAGCATTGCAGAAGCAAGGAACCATCAACGCCTTACAACTTGATTTACGCGGGAAAAACAAAAAACATCAATTGAAACCAGTATTACTTTCCGGTGTCAGGCAACACATATCAGCATTTCTGAAAGTTCCTTTCTATTACTGTCGCAAGGACAGCAATAGTAAATATCTTGACGGAAACCCCAATATCAAAGAAATTTACGGATTTTACAAAACTTGGGTGGCTGAAAATTATCAAACTCAATCAAGGATTGCCTCCGAGCTACAGTACGGGGATACTTTTAACAACGACTTTAATTTATGTTTCTAATAACCGAAGAAAGATCAATGCGACCTTTGTTTCGCTTGGGCACATGCAACTCCCTAGGAAAAAACTAAAACTCAAGAGAACAACAATAAACACATCAAGGATAAAAATCTAGCCATGAGTATGAAAGACGAAGACGAAAAAGCTGCCCAGAAAGATAATACAGCCTGTGTTGCCTGCTTTGATCACCAAAAAGTTTTGCAATGTTCTCGCACCGGATCGTCTGCTTTTTATTAAAAGGGCATCTTGCGATTTACAATTTCACGATGTACGATTGTAAGCAAAATGAATGGTCTTACTATTTGTGGAACGAAACAATAGGTAAAAAGGGATCAAACGAAATAACGAGTTTTTTATTTCATTTTATCAGGAAAAAAGTCGATAAAGTCATTAGAAAATTCGTTTTCTACTCAGACAACTGTTTAGGGCAAAATCGTAACCGTTTTCTTTTTTTTTTCAATGTTCCATCTCGCTTCTGTCAAGTATAACGTCGAAATTTTTCATCGCTTTTTGGAAGTAGGACATACTCAAAATGAAGGAGACTCTATGCATGCATTGATGGACAGAAAAAGTAAGGGTGTGACCATCTTCTCTTCGCAGGATTGGATCACAATCGTGAAAACCGAAAAAATTGAAAAAAAACCGTACATAGTAGTCGAAATAAAACGTGAACACATTTATGATTTCAAGGATTTAGCAAATAAACAAAATTAGGAGAAAGACGCAAAAGGAGACAAAATTCATTTGTCTAGAATCCGCGAAATCGAAAACAAAGGGGACAATGAAAATAACGTTACTTTTCATTACGCTTCCGACGCTGATTATAAAGAATTTTGTATTAAAAAAAAGAGCAAAGGCCGTCCTTTGAGTTTGCTTGATTATAATCTCAATCAAGCCTACCCAACCGCATTGTCGATCGATCCTTTGAAATTGAAGGATTTATTGACATTGTGTAATTTAGGAGTCATTCCTTCGACTCGACATGCGTTTTATCAGTTCCTTTTTGCGGCGAACAAAGACAACTCTGCAGGGACTTCTAATAAAGATGAGTGATCCTCCTTTTTTATCATATTAACAGTATAAGTGTAATGCTGATATTGGTAAAAGTATTTTTCACCATTGCTATTTATTTGAAAGGAAAAAATGAAATACAGTTTTCACTTTCGGTTCAGTGAAATCTTTCCTTTATAAGTATCTCGTGTCAATTGTGATTTGGGAATAGCCCTTACATAAAAACATGTAATGAACACCCATCAAAATTAATAATAGGGGGGGGGGGGGGGGATGTTTCATTGTATCAGCGATTGTAATAAAGTTAAGTCAAAGGGCTGCGAATCGAAATTTTCTACGATATTACGTGTGTTGTTTCAATATTTAGTATGTCTTACTACATTTCCTCTACTGTGGTAACTTTTTATTGTAGGGATATTTTATGCAATGTAATTCTTGGATGGGACTGTGCAACATTTGTTTCTTTCTGATCTCTTTCCTAACCGTTTTGTAGAGTTTGACTACAAAAGTGTTGTACTGTTGTGACATACAGCAAGACTTAATAATCTGTGATGCAATAAAAATGTCGTAAAAACATTTTGTACAAGTTTGTTTTTTTCATATCGATCTAGAATATTTTATAAAAAATTTCCCAATATATTTAACTTGATTCATCAACCATTAAGGTATCAACTACAAAATTTTTTAAAAATCCATAGAAAAAGTAAGCTTTTTTGTATCATTCATTATGTTACCATTGATCATAGAGTCAATGATTCTAACATAAACAAGCGAGTATTAATATGGAATATAAAAATATTGCTTAGTTATATAAATTATTGAATATGTCCATAAACATGTCCGTAACAATAATATATAAATACATATTAATAATATGGTATTATTAAACATGTATTATATGTATATTTGATAACTAAATTATACAATTTCATTATGTGCAACGTTCGTCATCATTTATAATTTTTGTGATGACTTTTAACTATTAAATTTTATAAATATCATTACTTGATGTGACAGATATTATTTTTGTTAAATTTTTCACAAACCATTCTATTTGATTTATAGATATCTAATTTTAATTCACATAACGGATCGCTCGATCCATAAAGGTGTATTTCATAATGTAAATTTTGATTGCAATTAAAAATTGTAAATTCCTACGATTGAGGAAGTTCAACATTAATAAATTTTTTTTTCTCTACCACTGATGTAAAGACAATGGTCTTACTTCAAATGATATTCTAAATTATACAAAAAACTTCTTGTTTTCAGTCTTTCAAACGTGATCTCAAAACATTTTTCTATTCTTTTAATGCATTTTTTAAACATCGTGGCCCACTTTTTTATTTTTATTTTAGCCTCAAGCATTGACGTAGTTCGTTCTCAAAATTTTCCAAATCAGAGTTAATACAATTCATCAGCAACGCCAGAAGTTGAGACAAAGTAAAAAGGAGCATTTGAGTGGGAATAGTTCACCAAGCAGTGTTCAACAAGAGATAAAGCAATCGTACACGGACGAGTTAGGACAAAGCAGCTCAGGGCCATCGACATGGCGATTAATCAAATGATAATGTAGCAATGAAGTGGTAATGAGTGAATGAGTTGATCAATGAATATCAACATACCTCAGTGAAAATAATTGTTTACATGAAATTCTTTGATAGTGGATCTGAATATAAGTGATTGATTTTAGAACATAAATCACGGATAATTGGTTATACATTATAGGTTATAATTTATAAAATGTAAACTACAAATGACTAGATGCAATTGTAATCGGGCAGATTTGCATTTATTAATTGAAATAGAAATAAAATAAGGCGCATAAGGATAAAAAAACATAAGAGGATGTACAGAATCAAAATTCGGAATAGATATCGGCTGTTGTTATAAATCACAAAGTTATCATTTATGCTTTAAAGTATTCCACATGCTAAAGCCGAGGGGTAATAGACCTGGAGAGTGTGAAAACGACTTAATTGCACCAAAAATTTAAAAAGCTTGTCATTGAAGTCTTCTCGCAATATTTCTAGCATTCTAGCGATTTGGTTAGATGGGTCTCATCGTACTGTGTGTACTTGGGTTTATGTAATGACAAATTTCAATCAACTTTAATAATATCTTAACCTCTTTAATGTAGCATTTCATGAGACTTTACAACCATTTTTTTTCTATTAATGATTAAAGAATACATAAAATAGCTTTGAAAAATGACAAAATACCATCATTTTTATTGAAATAAAAACGCAGAAGAAATTATATCAGGTGTACAAATAAGTTTCCGTCGTTTTTTATAAAAAATTGGGCATTTATTGTGAAATAACGTAACCTTATGATTTATTCGAAGTATTGTCCATCGTATGTTCTTCTTGCGTTTGGCACGAATCTTGATCCAATAATACTTCCAATTCCGTGACTTCGTACACTTTTGGCCTTCCGCTACGTTCTTTGTCTTCGATGTCAAATTCACCGTTCATAAACATTTAAAACCACTCACGATAACTTCTCTCACTTAAGGCAGCCTCACCATATGTTTCTAGAAGCAATCGATGCGGCTCAGCTGCAGATTTCTTCAAATCGGAGAAATAAATCAAAAGTTCCCGCAAATGACGCTTATTATTTAAAAACTGAAATTAGGAAAAATTCTGAAAAAAATACACAAACGTATCATTAGATGGCCGATGTAGTAGCATTTTTCGGAAAAATTGTACTCTAAATTTAATACCAAAAAAATTTTTTTTAAACAAATTGATTTTTTGAAAAAACGAATATTGTAATGAATACTGTAATGAGTTTTATGATTATATATAAATCATCAAAAAAAGATTTTTTTTATCATCATAAAAATAAATTAGTACGTAAAAAATCCACGAGAGTTTATTTTTAAAAAGCACTTGACATGATTCGACAATAAAGGAAACGTTTTTGTAATCTATACAAAAAAAAAGCGTAAGTGAATATTACGTTATCTTTCACTGCTCGATACAGACGAAAATATAGTTAAATCATCACGTGCTAATATACAGGGTGAGGTATATAAAGTGGTACAGAGCGATAGCACTCAAACTATTGATCATATCCAAAAATATTTCAGACAAAAGTTTCAGTGTTCGAGAAGGCCGTCATACTGGACCACCCTATCTTTTCATCGGTGGAGGTGCTGAAGCTACGTCAAGGTCAACTCCACTTTTTTAAATGGTACAATGTATTTTTTTTCGTTGAGATTATTACCGATTTTAAGACGAATTCAGCGACCTACAACACAAGGTCATTCTGGTAACACAAAAGTATGAAAATAGTCGAAAAACAATTTTCATTTCTTTCCATTTCTAACGATACCCATGATACTAAATCCACATGCGAGCAGCAGGCAAATGTAAAAAAAGAGTGGAATTAGTCAGCGATCTGTATTAAGAATCTTACATGAACACAAGTTCCATCCGTATCGTATTTCATTACATCAGGATTTGTACAGCAATAATTTCCTGAAACGCGTCAATTTCTGTAATTGGATCCGTAGAAAAATGCGCACAGATATCTCATTTTTTAGTCATGTGCTTTTTTTTGATGACGCTAACCTCACAAATACGGGAAATGTGAATAGGCATAATATGCATTATTAGGCAAATGAGAATCCTCGATGGATGAGAACTATACCATTTCAACATCCATGGTCCGTTAATTGTTGATGCGACATTGTCGGTGATCACGTCTTTGGTCCATATTTTTTGGGAGGTCGCTTGACTGGGCAAGTATACGTAAACTTTCTGCAAAACGTACTGCCTCAATTAATGGAAGACGTGGCCTTGCATGTTCGCATGAAAATGTGGATACAACACGACGGTGCACCACCCCATTATGATCTAACATCATCAGATTACTTTTTATGGGGTTTTTTCAAAGAACGCGTAATTCCGATATGTTTCGATTTTTCGACTATTTTCATACTTTGCGTTACTAGAATAACCTTGTGTTGTAGGTCGCTGAATTCGTCTTAAGATCGGTAATAATGTCATCGAAAAAAAATACATGGTTCCATTTTGACGTATTTTGACGTATCTCTTATTTAGATCCTTATTTAGAGAACGCACCATTACAAAATTTAAAATGAATTTGAAAATCATCAATTGATTCTAAGCTCGGATTTAAGAGTTAAAACAAAATACGTCATTTTATATACGACAAAGTTCACATAAACGCCTATACAGATGAATATTATTCCTTAAATATTTCTTACTATTTTGAATAAACTGTTTTTGTATAAGAATTACATTAAATTACTACTGTTATCCATTTCTGATATATTTTTGACAAAAAAATTCGGGAACGTTTTATTCTTTACATTGTGTATTATACACAGCGTTCATTCGTTTCTTTTTTCTATCTTTGTCTAACCGGTGGATTTCTCTTCTCTACTGCATCTCTCTTGCACCGCAGAATTCTGCGGAAACAAATAAACGCTTATCAAATAATACTATTCCGACCCGCTCCTCTACGCACGATGCACAGGTAAAATTTTCCATGGATATAAAGGTTAAGAACGTGGGGAAGTGGGACTTGGGCGCTTCTTCGGAAACTGAGGGATGGAAGGACGTCCTTCAGCTTCTGAAGGAGTAAAGCAAAAAAATGGAGAAATTGGCGAGGGCTCTCAGCGTTATCCAGCAGGGTATGCTGAAAAACAACCCTCGCCATGTCACTGACTCAGTGAATGAGGCAAATGAGGTGTTGGGCGAAATGCTGAACACCAATAGATGCCTTCTGGAAAGAGGGATGAAAATCCAAAAAAATGGAATCTCACCCTGCCATAAAAAAATTGGGGATCTTTCAGAGACCGCGTTCGGCGTCTCTGGGAGATACCCCAAAAAATCAGAAAGAGGGCGAAAAAAGGTCTACACCCTCTCCCCCTATGGAAAAAACTCCCAAGATGGGCAAGGGTGGCTCTTCGCCTTCGTACGCGCAGGTGGCCACGAGCTAAGGCAGACGCAGCGCGTCTGCTTTAGATAGCTAATAAGATAAGTATCGGGTGGGTTGCGTGCCGCATCCACGAGCATGAGGAAGTCGTCCGATGCTCCAGGTGCCTTGGCTACGGCCATAGGTCCCGGGGCTGCTGCAACCCTGACAGGAAAAATGCCTGTTGGAGATGCGGTGCCACGGGAGACTTGGCCAGGAGCTGTAAGGCGCCGCCAAACGTCCTTAGACAGGAGTCAAAAAAACATCGCCCATGTCTCTGGTGACGGCCCTGCTCCGTCTTTCGGGAAGAGCTTCGGAAGTTGAGAGGCAGGAATTGAAGTTCCTCCAGCTCAACCTGGGAAGGGGGAGGATGCCCAGGACCTCCTGATGCAGACTGCCAGGGAAAGGGGGGCCAATGTGTTGCTTATTAGTAAGCAACACGGAGGTGGTAGGTGAGCGTGTGTACAGCTGCTACTTCTCCCCCAACCATTTCTATTCCAGGGCGGGTTTGTTACGGTGACTCTACGAGGCGGGAGTAATCAAATCAAAGATAAGATACTCCCGTGGCCAACGCGTAATTGTATCATGCGTGCAGTGGCCGAGACTCTCTTTTCTTTCTCGTCTGTTCTTTTTCTTTCTTCTAGCCGTCAATCACACGTGCACTTGCTGCACTACAGCTCATGTGAGGGAGATAGGGAGAGCGCGGGGAAGGGGTGGCGACAACTCTCCTTCATATTCTGGCTCTCTTAATGCAATAGAGTTCCAGCGCAACTTTAAAATGCTGATAAAAATACGAACTAATAATTTTAGCGACATTCGTAGTATCACCTAATAAAAATAATCGTTATAATGATGAATGATTACATAATAATAATTATTGTTATAATGATTAATTATTTGATGATACTTATTATAATAATAATTAACTGTATAATAATTTTTATTATTGAAACGATAATTCTAATGACGAGAATTAAACGATTGACTTTGATTTGACATTAGTGCACGTGTCCTGCAAAACTGTGTAGCTAGCGCGTTATCAGCATCAGCATTTTAAGGTCGCGCCACATCCTAACTTCGTTCTCACAGTAGTCAGCAGGAGTCAAGTTACAATTTCGCAAAAGTCCCTTCCATGCATACACCCACGACGCTAATTTTTACCGATCCTCGCCAGCATTCCTCTTCGATTTCTCGGGCGGACAAGATGACCAGGGGGTCGTGTGGAAAAAGGGACAGGTGACTGTTCCCTCGCTCCGTCCGTGTTTCCCATCACGAATCGCGTCGTGAGAGTGACTCCGAAGGCTCCTCAGAGTCGAAAATTCGAGTACACTAGGGGGTGTTTCGGGACGTAAATTGGGTGAACGAATCGCGTAGAAACAAATTCAGAAAGAAATTTAGAAACAAATTTAAAAGCTGTGTGCAACCGGTCCAGTTCGGGAGTGAAACCAAGTGTTAACCACTGTGTTTCGAAAGAACAAGAAAGCTGAGAAGCTTGTGCGCGTATCGCCCCGATTTGTAGGACCACATCGGTAAAATCGGTGCGATTCGACGTATTTAAAAACTCAAAAAAAAAATAAAATAAATCTGGGGCTTGTGCAAAAATTACGACAGAATTTCGCGGTAGCCTTTGGAGTGACACCTCGCGGCGTGAAAGTGAGAGTGGTGTTGTGTGCCGCTAGGGAAACCCAGGAGAGGAATTTATGGCCCGGGAAAGCAAGGTAAGAGTATTTAATCTCGACCTCCCTCTCTCGCGCTCTATCTGTCTCTCTGTCTCTCTGTCACCTGAGCTTACAGCTGACTTCCGCAGCAATTCTAAATTAATCTTAGCGACAACCAATGATTATTTTTTTTGTTGTAAAACGAATTGAATTTTTGCCCGTCTACTTTTCTTGTCCGAAGGTCAGGCGGTAGTGTTAAGGTCGTAAAAATTTTGGTAAATTTGAATAATAACAGAATTTTTAATACAAACAAATTATGTAATTTTGTGCCGTATTGTAGATTTTTAAGCTTTCTATCGCAATAATTTTGTGACGCATTGTATATTTTTTTTAGTTTTCTATCGCAATAATTTTGTGCCGTATTGTAGATTTTCAAGCTTTCTATCGCAATAATTTTGTGCCGTACTATAGATTTTTAAGCTTTCTACCGTAAAAATTTGGTAAATTTTAATATCGACAAAAGTATGTTATTTGTGACGCATTACAATTTTTAAGAATTGCCTTTGTCTAAATAACCCCACCACTACTCTGGTGAATAAATTTTGTGTCAGTTCACGGTAAATTGAAATCTAAAGTTATTTGAAAACCTTAACGCTTACAGGAAGTCAAGGCTAGGCAGAGCAAGGTATTTCCCCAGGAAATAGAGCTCAGAGGACGATCACCCACAGTAAATAAAATAAACAAAGTGATGTGAATTACTTTGACTGTTTGGTTCCTCCGGCGAACAAACTAAGGCAACTACTTCTCATTTCTTCTCTTGTAACACCTCTTTTCAGGTCTTTGAGTGGGATAGTTATTTTTGAAAATTTTGTTTAAAATCAAAATTGCCCATTCGTAACAAACAGTTGGTGGCAGCGGTGGGATTTTTCCTCTCGGAAGGGTTGAGCCTTTCTTGAGCCCACCTTTTCTCTGCTAAAGTTTTACTAATTTTATTGTTTTTTTTTCTTTTTAGGCTTGGTTTTTTTTTTCTCTTTTTCTCTGTTATATACATCGGAAATTTTTGACATAGTCCGTGGCTACCGAAAAAATTACAAACTTTTTGGAAAACGTTGTGTGGGGATTCTACTTAAGACAGTATTTTCCTGCGAAGTTCTATTTATTACTTTTCAAAACAAAATAATATTTTGTATTCAGGTTCAAATTAAGAATATAAAACTTAGCAGTATGTTTTTCTTCATATGTATATGAATTCCCCTTTCTCTTGTTTTTTTCAAGCGAAAGAAAGGAAAAGAAAAAGTGTATGTCTTTCTTTGAGTTATTAGTTCGGATTGCAAGAAGACTAGAAAGTGCCTCCGGCCGTCGAAACCTCCTCTAAGGTTCAAGTCAAAGCTCGAACGTATCCGAAATTACCAGTTCAAGCTAAGGAATACATACTTTCTAAAATTTTTGATAAATTCTTATAATTAATATGTTTGTGGGAATCTCAAGTTCGGATTGCAAGAAGACTAGAAAGTGCCTCCGGCCGTCGAAACCTTCTCTAAGGCTCGAGTGATAACTCGAGCGCGTTTGAATTTGAAGTTCCGACAGAAATATTAGTTACAAAAAAAAGGGGTGTATGGTTTTCTTTGAATTATTAGTTCGGATTGTAGGTAGACTAGAAAGTGCCTCCGGCCGTCGATACCTCCTCTAAGGTTCAAGTCAAAGCTTGAACGTATCCGAATTACCAGTTCAAACTAAGGAATACATACTTTCTAAAATTTTTGATAAATTATTATAATTTATATTTTTGTGGGAATCTCACGTTCGGGCTGCAAGAAAACTAGAAAGTGCTTCCGGCCGTCGAAACCTTCTCTAAGGCTCGAGTGATAACTCGAGCGCGTTTGAATTTGAAGTTCCGGAAGGAATATTAGTTACAAAAAAAAGGGTGTATGGTTTTCTTTGAATTATTAGTTCGGATTGCAAGAAGACTAGAAAGTGCCTCCGGCCGTCGAAACCTTCTCTAAGGCTCGAGTGATAACTCGAGCGCGTTTGAATTTGAAGTTCCGACAGAAATATTAGTTACAAAAAAAAGGGGTGTATGGTTTTCTTTGAATTATTAGTTCGGATTGTAGGTAGACTAGAAAGTGCCTCCGGCCGTCGATACCTTCTCTAAGGTTCAAGTCAAAGCTTGAACGTATCCGAATTACCAGTTCAAACTAAGGAATACATACTTTCTAAAATTTTTGATAAATTATTATAATTTATATTTTTGTGGGAATCTCAAGTTCGGGCTGCAAGAAGACTAGAAAGTGCCTCCGGCCGTCGAAACCTTCTCTAAGGCTCGAGTGGTAACTCGAGCGCGTTTGAATTTGAAGTTCCGGCAGGAATATTAGTTACAAAAAAAAGGGTATATGGTTTTCTTTGAATTATTAGTTCGGATTGCAAGAAGACTAGAAAGTGCCTCCGGCCGTCGAAACCTTCTCTAAGGCTCGAGTGATAACTCGAGCGCGTTTGAATTTGAAGTTCCGGAAGGAATATTAGTTACAAAAAAAAGGGTGTATGGTTTTCTTTGAATTATTAGTTCGGATTGCAAGAAGACTAGAAAGTGCCTCCGGCCGTCGAAACCTTCTCTAAGGCTCGAGTGATAACTCGAGCGCGTTTGAATTTGAAGTTCCGGCAGGAATATTAGTTACAAAAAAAGGGTGTATGGTTTTCTTTGAGTTATTAGTTCGGATTTCGAAGGAGACTAGAAAGTGCCTCCGGCCGTCGAAACCTCCTCTAAGGTTCAAGTCAAAGCTTGAACGTATCCGAATTACCAGTTCAAACTAAGGAATACATTTTTTCTAAGAATTTAGATAAATTGTCCTAACTGATATTTTTGTGGGAATCTCAAGTTCGGGCTGCAAGAATACTAGAAAGTGCCTCCGGCCGTTAAAACCTTCTCTAAGGCTCGAGTGACAACTCGAGCGCGTTTGAATTTGAAGTTCCGGCAGGAATATTAGTTACAAAAAAAAGGGTATATGGTTTTCTTTGAATTATTAGTTCGGATTGCAAGAATACTAGAAAGTGCCTCCGGCCGTTAAAACCTTCTCTAAGGCTCGAGTGACAACTCGAGCGCGTTTGAATTTGAAGTTCCGGCAGGAATATTAGTTACAAAAAAAAGGGTATATGGTTTTCTTTGAATTATTAGTTCGGATTGCAAGGAGATTAGAAAGTGCCTCCGGCCGTCGAAACCTCCTCTAAGGTTCAAGTCAAAGCTTGAACGTATCCGAATTACCAGTTCAAACTAAGGAATACATTTTTTCTAAGAATTTAGATAAATTGTCCTAACTGATATTTTTGTGGGAATCTCAAGTTCGGGCTGCAAGAAGACTAGAAAGTGCCTCCGGCCGTCGAAACCTTCTCTAAGGCTCGAGTGGTAACTCGAGCGCGTTTGAATTTGAAGTTCCGGCAGGAATATTAGTTACATAAAAGAGGGTATATGGTTTTCTTTGAATTATTAGTTCGGATTGCAAGGAGACTAGAAAGTGCCTCCGGCCGTCGAAACCTCCTCTAAGGTTCAAGTCAAAGTTTGAACGCATCCGAATCAATTCAAACTAAGGAATACATACTTTCTAAAATTTTTGATAAATTATTATAATTTATATTTTTGTGGGAATCTCAAGTTCGGGCTGCCATCAAAGCGGGCACGAAAACCTCTGGATTTGGGTGCCCTTGACTCTGATAACGACATTGTATCTGGGAACACAAAACTTCCGGAGTTGGTTGTCCTTGATTCTGATGACGACATTGCACCTGGGAGCAGATCGGTTTCAGATATTGAAAACGGTATTTTTGAGGAGATCGCAAGATTATACTCGCTAAACCAATAACGGCTCAATGAGAATGTTGCCCTGAAATATGTAAAAATTTAAGACCAGGAATGGAGTCTATGATTAAGAAGGTGGTGATAGTCGCATTAAAAGTTCTATGGAATAAGGCAGTCGTATTAGAATATGACTTGAATAGGGAAACTATGGCATGCGTTGCTACGTGGCGCGAAGGTTTTTCTTACCTCCAACAGGCGTTGTTTTTTTTAAATATATATTGCTAGGCTAAAGTGATACGTAGCAGGTTCTTTCATTCAACTGCCGATATAGCAGTTCAATTTCTCTAATTTCTAATTGATGATCCAATACTTGTTCTCAAATTTCCAGGAATTTGCTGAATAACGATTTCGACGAATTAAATTAAAATGTTGAATTAAAACTCCCTCTCTACGGGCTTGGGAATGGTGTTCAGATCGATTCTTATCTGTCGTTCTAAATTGCTGACTCAATATCCCCCACCTTACGGCATGAAGAAGGGTACTTCATTTTTTTTTTACGATAACACCTAGGACCTGACGAGAATTTTACCATTGTACAACGCTGAAGCAAGCAGTACACATCCAAACGAGCTTCCAAGTCAATTGGCCGTTTTATATTTTATTATATTTATAAAATTGTTTATATAATTATTTATATAATTAATTGTATTTATATTTTATATATATTGAGACCGATATAGAAGCTAGTGCATAAAATATTTTAAAGCAAAATTGTCGACAAGTGCCCATAAATAACATACTCTAATAGTAGTAAGAGAGACAGAGATTGAGGGTGGTGTGTTGAGGTTGAACCCTAACAGGCGAAGGATATCATCGAGGAATGTGATTATTCTGGACGAATTTACACGTACCGACTTTAAAGCAAGGTAGGTGACGTTATCATTTATATGTTTTTCGAGCAAACAGTGAGCAGTTACCCTATACCCAATCGGTCGTTTTTCTTTTAAATTTCAAATTTTATTCACTATTTAGTTATCGATCTTAATGAACAACGCTGACAATAATAACAACATTTCCGGAAAGTTCTGCGATTATTCCGGGGTGGTGAATCCATCATCGGATGAATTTACACCACCTGCTATCAGTGAAGCGATCACTAACGACAACTCATAATAAACTTAGACCTTCACTCTGGTTTGTCCATAGAAAACGTAGTTTATTTTCTTTTTATTTTATTTTTATATTTCTATATTTTCTGTTTATTAAACCTACCGATATGCCAAATGACGAAATCGGGGACAAAACACCAACTAAAAATCCAGACGCAAGGACATTGCAACAATCGTTCCTTGGCGTAACCCCTAACATTCCGATTTCCTCAAATCAAGCGACACGCGCCATGGACGTGAGTGCTGCGATGGCTACGGCTCTTGAAGGTATGACCCTTCAGCAAATTACATACCATATACCTAAGTTCGATGGTAGGACGCCCGCGCTAAAGGAGTTTTTACAGGATCTCGCAAACGGTGCGGTATATGTCACCGAATCAACAGAACCCGCGTTCATAAAAATAATTCTTAGCAAATTAAAAGGAACCGCGCGCGAAAGTGTCCGCGACAAGGAATTTAGGAATTTGCAGGAATTAGTCTCTCATCTAAAGAAGCGTTTTGCTCCCACTAAGAAGTACCAATGGTACTTCGAAGCTATTGTGAATCTGCGTATGAAGCAGACTGAAAGTGTGAGCGATTATTATGACAGGACCTTGGGTCTTCTTAGCGGAGCAAAGCACTCACTCGAAGAAAAATATAGTGGATCAATCGATAATACCGCTAACAGGATGAAACCTGTAACAGACTGTACCCTCGATGCATTTATTCGCGGATTACCGGATGAAATGTTGACGTTCGTTGACACCAGAAACCCTCGAACCTTGGATGAAGCTTATGAATACGCGCTTCACGAAGAGGAACGACAGAAGTATACCGAAAAGGCTAGGGTTGCATCGGTGTCGACCTACCACGTCGCACGGCAGGATCGAATCCCCGACCGGGCTAGATCACCTAGCCCATATACTAGGCAAATGGGAGATAATGGCAAGCCAACAAGATTAGAAAAACCAGCAGCGGGCGCTCCATTGCCTACTGTACAGTACCCCTCCCTGTCCTACCCATCTTTTCCTAATCAACTCCCAATGTATCCTCACGCATATCCGCCCCACTTCCAGTATCCCTATCGTCCGCATTATGGATATCCATACTCACCACAATACCATAGAGCACCAGCTGACAGGGCCAATAACCCGCCTTGGTCGCAAACTAACTTGCAGCGTGGTAGTACGGGACCGATCTCATCAAAGCCTACGTTTTTAAACTACTTTCAGGACCGCCGTCAGGACGCCACGACGAGTCCCATACTGAAGGAGTGTCCCAAAACAGTACAGTTTCTGGAGGATCGAAATGGATCTTCAGAACCAGATACCACAAAGAAGACCCCCCCGTCGTCCAGTTGAACGCGCCAGAATTTTGGAAAGGAAAAGCCCTATTGTTAGTGGATCCGGGTGCAGATGTAAATTTAATTAAACTCAAAGCGTTGCGAGGTGACTTAATAGTGAGTGACGAATTGATTCAGATCACGGGCATAGCTGAAGAATCAGTTGATACTCTGGGTACTGTAATAGTTAAACTGCTTGATGATTCAGTAGAGTTCCGTGTCGTGTTTAACGATTTTCCCATCTCCGTTGAAGGAATAATAGGCCGTGCACATCTCCGCCAAGAGCAAGCGCAGTTGTCATTTCAACACAACTCCCTCGTAATAATATCAAGATCTGTTAACCCTATACCTTTTATTGATCGCGAGTCTGAAGCAGCACGAGAGAAACTGAAGGAAAAAATAAAGCCTCTTTCTCGTACTCTAAAGTTGAAAGCGCGCGCACAACAACTAGTGCCCATTGATGTGGTTAACCAAGGGCTGCCCGAAGGATATCTGCCACGCGTGGAAGCACCTAATGGCGTTTATATAGGGGAAGGTCTAGTTACAAACAATCAGGGTACATGCCACACATACCCTTATAACACAACCGAGGATGAACTAGAACTTGAGATTCAACCACAGGAAATCATTCCCTTCGAATACTGGGAATTCCCTGGAGTAAATTCTGAGGACTCGGAACCTGAGGAGGACGGCGGTCATGAGGATCGAATTGAAAAGGTCATCAATAGCCTTCACGTAGCTCACTTAAATACACCAGAAAAAGATTTAGTGCTGGGTTGGGCAAGGGATTTCTCGGATATATTCCACATTAATGGCGAAATTCTCAGTGCAACTCACAAGGTTCAGCACAGAATTCCGACCACTGACGATATTGTTATTGCAAAAAAGCAGTATCGCCAGCCGCCGGAAGCACGAGAACAAATATCTCTTCAAATTAAGAAACAATTCAAAAGTGGGATAATTGCTCCATCCAAATCCCCCTATAGTTCACCCGTACTGATCGTCCCGAAGAAGCTCGATGCTTCCGGAGAACGAAAGTATCGTGTAGTGATTGGCTATAGGAGGTTAAATGAAAAAGTGATAGGAGACGCATATCCTCTGCCCAACATCACAGATATATTGGACAGATTGGGAAAAGCACAGTACTTTTCTGTGTTCGATCTTGCGAGTGCTTATCATCAGGTGGAAACTCATCCCGACGACAGGGCTAAAACAGCTTTCTCGACCCCAGACGGTCACTTCGAATATCAGCGAATGCCCATGGGTATAAAGAATGCTCCAGCAACATTCCAGCGATTGATGGATACGGTCCTCACCGGAATGTTGGTAACTGAAGCATTCGTGTACTTGGATGACGTCATTATCTATTCAGAATCTCTGGACGAGCATGACGTAAAGGCCAGGAGACTCTTCAAGCGACTACGGGAGGCCAATTTAAAACTGCAGCCAGACAAGAGCGATTTTTTGTGCCCTGAAGTAGCCTATTTGGGACACATCATCGGACGCGAGGCGGTAAGACCAAATCCGGCTAAAGTAGCAGCGATCAAGGAATTCCCCCGACCTAAAACTGTACGTAACGTGCGTCAGTTCTTGGGGTTATCGGGATATTACCGACGATTCATAGAAAACTACGCAAAGTTAGCAAAACCGTTGGCCGACTTGTTGAAAAAGGAAGCAAAATTTATCTCGGGACTGGAGCAGGAAGAAAGTTTCTGCAAGTTACGAGAAACTCTGTGTCATGAACCGATCCTAAGGTATCCAGACTTCTCAAAGACCTTTAAATGAAACTGTGACCCCAGCAAGGTTGCCAATGATCCCGCGCAATCAGAAGATCCTTCAGGGAAATCACACCAAAACGAAAGAGGTAAGCTGATCCGGGCATCACATCCTACTCGAACAGTACATCACGCATTGCCGCTTAAAACGAAGCTAACCGAAATGAGTGAAAGAAGGAGGAATAATCCGATTGCTCAGGCAAAGTCGACGACTGGTCAAGTAACGCGGTCTCAAGCAGCGCCATTATCCAACCCTTCAACAAGCTCAGGGTTTAGAACATCCCCATCGATACAAAAACGCCCAGCGACTCAAGCGACTGGAATTGCGACTCGAAGACATAGACTGCATGGAGTGTCGAGTACTGATGATTTAGATAGTTCGTATCAGCCTCCCGCACATTACAGGAAGCCTATCCTTGATCAGAGTTCGATAGCAACTAGACTGAGGCAACGGTCACGTCGAGGAGAAAGGCCTAAACCATTAATCAACACCGAAGAAAACTTATCATCCGAGGATGCTTCATCCGCAGATAGTGAGGATTCTAGCGCACCTGTCTATAGGAAAGATCACAGTGCCTTCCCTAGCCTGAAGCCTACTCTCGCTCCCCCAAAGGAGGCTGCTCCTAAAAGGACATCCCCGTATTCCCCAAATCCATGGTTTCCTGCTCAATGCAGTAAGCCGACCGAGGTTTATATAGATGGAGCGTGTGTTCACAATCGTAAGGGAGAGCCCGAGGGAGGCGTGGGTGTATGGTTCGGCTCGAATCACCCTTGGAACATCTTAAGGCCTGCCCAAGGACGGCAAACTAATAACTCTGCCGAGATACACGCTGCGACAGCTGCGGCTAAAAAGGCCACTGAGAATGGTGTGGCCAAATTATCAATCTTTACAGACTCCAAATTTTTAATCGACAGTTGTACAAAATGGATGCACACATGGAAAACAAATCGGTGGAAAACTGCAGATGGAAAGCCAGTTGTCAACAAGACGGAATTTGAAGAACTATTGAAAGCATTGGCTCCTTTAGAGGAAGAATGGAATCATGTTCCTGGACATCAAGGGATTGAAGGGAATGAGGCCGCTGATCAACTAGCTAGAGCCGCAATAAAGAAAGACGAACCAGAAGTTAAGACTCCTCTAGAGGATGGAACATTCCATAAGGACTGTATCGACGAGCCTAAGGGAACTACGGAAACGGTGATAAACATCAGCCCAAATTGTACCAGTAGCGAGGACAGCGATAATCCTGATGAAGAACCGGATGCAGCTGAAGCAGTATCCGATACACAGAACGAGGCAACTTGGGTGCGCAACGCCCATGCTAGTAGAAGAGATGTTCAAAAATCAGTGGCCGAATTCGAAAAATCCATTGCAGAACACCAATCCTACTTCTGGGATCAGGAAGGTCTGGATCAGTCGAATTCAAACGCATGTCCTCGATTAAACATTACTGCGGTCTCTGAAGGAGAAGAAGATCGGGATCTCTTACTTCATTTAGAGAACATGGATCTCTGTGTGGACATAGACGATCCTCTGCCAGAGCAAGTAAATAAATTTCTAGAAGCATTTCAAAAACACTTGGATCAAGGAAATAGTCAGGAACCACTAACAGGAACTGTACAAATTGAGCGACTCGATCAATCTGAACAACCCCGACAGAAAGGGAAAGCAGAAAGAGCACGGTACGATTCAAGGAAGCCCCGGAATTTATGGATTCTCCCATATTGGGACAGCAACCTTCACGACGCTCTCTGTTTCAAACACCGACCATGGCACCTGTACTCTTCGCGCGATCAACTCCAACTCAACTTGCAATTGCACAATCTATTATGCTAATCGGTGATGAACAAAAACCCGAGAAGGATTCCACTCCCTTTCAGTCTGAAAAGGACTTTCCTTTGATCAGGTCACCTATTGACATAAGGCTGCCACCTTTCGATCTTACTCCTCCGCTTTCAGAAGAAGAAGTAATGAAAGTACCAGAATACCATAGTAGCCTACGAAAAGCTTTAGAAATCGCTCCATCCATCCGTCACGAATGGACCGAACTAATAACCTATCGCCGCGATAACTATGCCCATTTTATTTCGGAAGATTGTGAACCTGCTAACACTATTTTTAAACTACTAATCCCCACAGACCGTGTGGACCCACAAGAATTATGGGAGAAACGACCACGAAAGGGGCAAATCCTAGTCACTCCTCTAGGAAAATACAAAACCTACTCAATAGTTATCCAAAAATATCATTTCGACGACACAAATTGGGAAGACGTGCGGAAAGGCCTACTGAGTTTTAAAGATGCGTTAACGCGTGATCAGTGTGAAACGTGCAGGATGGCTAACTCTGGCGACCTGTTGGGCACATTGTCACAAAGCAGAATGACAGAGCTACTGTCGGACATGTTCCTCAATGGCCCGCCCACCACAACACTCTGCCATGGGAAGATAGAGGTGCCCCCAGTTGAAGACCGTCTCCAGATTATATTCGAAAATCACGATAGTTTAATCGGAGGACATAAGGGTGTAACCAAAACATACCGACGCATACGCGAAAGATACACTTGGCCTGGTTTGCGAAATGACGTACATAATTACATTGGGAACTGTAGAAGCTGTTTGGAAAACAAGTTGGTGCGGGCGCGTACCCACGTACCTATGGTAATCAGTGACACCCCACTGGGAGTGTTTGATAAGGTCTCTAAACGCCGCTATTGGTGACAGGGTGATGATATTTAAGGATGCTCGCAAGAACAAGTTTGATAAACGAGCCGTTGGAAATTGTGCCATAGTGGGTTTCACAGAAAACCATAATGTGATTCTTGAAGACGACGATGGTACAAGATTCACCAAACATGCCGATAAGCTCTCGGTCGTTCACTGTTCACAACAATGTAACTTCAAAGCATGTTAGTGGCACTATTTTTAATTCTAATTCATCTATTATTCAGATTTGTTTCCTACTCACGGGTCGAAAAAAAAAAAAGACAAAAAACAAAATGTATTTTCGTCTCCTCACCATGTTGTTTCTCTCCTGCGTCGCCTGGACCAGCACCACAAGAGCAGAAACCCCGTATCAACATCTACAATTTGAAGCCAGCACTGGGATTTACTATGAGCACCAGGGACCAGTAAGAAGAAGGATCAGTAACTGGAGAATTAACACATTTCTCCATGTCGAAAAACTTTATGACTCATTGGCCTACTATCAGCTGAAGATGAAAGCTTTAACCAAACACTGCCGTCCCAGGATGGAGGAAGAGTGTCAACGTATAGTTACCGATTCCGATCTCCAACCTAAATTGGATGCAGCCAGTCGACTTCGGGATATAATTCATCAAGAGGTGGAGGATTTGGCATTTCAGTCTGCCAGAAAATTACCGATTAATCTATCAAGTGGTGTGAGGGCAAGAAGAGCCACACCAATGTTAGGCTTCTTAGGAGGGATAGTCGGCCCAGTTGCAGGATTACTCACCTATGAAGACGGAGTAATGATGGATTCCAAAATAGACGATCTAAATCAGGCTCAGGCGAACTTATCACATCTAGTTGGAACACAAACTCATCTAGTCCGTTCCCAACTTGAACAGCTACATCAGACAGTCGAGGAACAGGAAGGTCAAATGTACGGGCTTAAATCTAAATTACTATCAACAATGGCTCATGCAAACGAGATAGCAACGTCCGTTGACCATATCAAACTTACGCAGACGATCACTACAGTCCTTCATTCCGTTGAGCAAAGAGTAGATCAATACCTGAGGTCAGCCTACCAGCTTATAGACGTCGTATACGCAGCAAGGACCGCAAAATTACATACCTCGCTTCTTACATCCCAACAACTCGAGCTGATATTCCGGGATATTCAAGACCATTCTCCAAAAACATCATTTCCGCTGTCAGGACCAAACATCAGTATTGAGAAACTGACACAAATTTCTGAAACGACAATCGTCTGTAAAAATGGAACGCTTCAAGTAATTATTGACATTCCCTTGCTAGATGTAGCCGAATATACCTTATACGAAATGCACGCTCTACCGGTGCACCAACCTATTTTTGGAAACGGCACAGGAAGAGCATTCATCCAGACACCAGTTACACATCTCGTCATCGAGGATACCAGACGCACGTATATGCTTCTAACTCGTTCGAATCGCGCACTCTGTAGGGATCTGCAGAACTATATAATGTGCCCTGGACTATTCCCTATCTACGAGACGGCAACTTATCCTAGATGTGAGTTGCAACTGCTTTTGGATCCAACGCTCGCATCTTTCTAACTATGCAACATCGAAGTATCCTACGAACAGCATCCATATTGGCATGTTATTCGTTCACTTAACGGCTGGCTCTACTCTACGCCCAAGGAGATCGGCATGGAAATAAAATGTATCACTAAGCAGACAATTACCATCAAGATCAATGGATTAGGACTCATCAGAATTCCACTAGGCTGTGAGCTGCGAACGAACTTGGCAACTCTACCTGGGCTAGAATCCATTTCCGGAACTTCTTTGATAGTCTATGAACTTAGCATTCATTTGGATTTAACCAAGTTACATACAAAGTTTCACGACAATTCATCCGTGAGAATACCATTACCTGCTTCTTCACCAACTCCACAAGATCAACAGTACCAAGAAGGTGACAGGACACTCAACCAGCTGGAACAGCAGCTCCATGATTTTAGTTTACAACGGCAGGAAAAGGCAAGTCATTCCAACCTGATACATGGATCCTATGCAGGGATTGGATTGCTAGCACTACTCTTTCTGGTGTACGCTTGTCATGCTAAAATCTTAATTGTTGCATCAACCTGCTGGACGTGTTGTCGTAGGAAGAAGTCTCCAACTTTGGGAGGACCGGACTCAGCTACGACACGGACTATCTTAAACAAACCAGAGATGCCTGCTTCGTCTCAGGATGTTTTAATACCTCCGTCAAATGACAATAAGGAAGTTCCAGGACCCGTCTATTCAGCCGTTACACCAATATCAACACCTTGGATCAGCATTCCTAAGCAAACGCTTCAACCAGCCTAGTCAGGAACTACTCTCTTACTGCGACAGGGTCTCGTAGAGATTCCAGTGCCATTTCCAACAAGAAAGGGATCAACACCCTGCTTCCAGCAACGTAGTGTCGTGATAGTGATGTGAAGAGAGAATAATGTCTCTAGAAAGTGTTTGAATGGAGGGATGAGGAATGTGACCTAAATTACGAAAATGCGGAACAGTTTAAAAACTCTTATGTGTGAAGGTGTGAGATAATATATTTATCATAGTATAATCTTAAAACCTAGTTATAGGATCTGGTGGAAATGATAGTCTCGGACACTGTCAATGATCGGGGACGACCATTTCTATTCCAGGGCGGGTTTGTTACGGTTGACTCTACGAGACGGGAGTAATCAAATCAAAGATAAGATACTCCCGTGGCCAACGCGTAATTGTATCATGCGTGCCGTGGCCGAGACTCTCTTTTCTTTCTCGTCTGTTCTTTTTCTTTCTTCTAGCCGTCAATCACACGTGCACTCGCTGCACTACAGCTCATGTGAGGGAGATAGGGAGAGCGCGGGGAAGGGGTGGCGACAACTCTCCTTCATATTCTGGCTCTCTTAATGCAATAGAGTTCCAGCGCAACTTTAAAATGCTGATAAAAATACGAACTAATAATTTTAGCGACATTCGTAGTATCACCTAATAAAAATAATCGTTATAATGATGAATGATTACATAATTATAATTATTGTTATAATGATTAATTATTTGATGATACTTATTATAATAATAATTAACTGTATAATAATTATTATTATTGAAACGATAATTCTAATTACGAGAATTGAACGATTGACTTTGATTTGACATTAGTGCACGTGTCCTGCAAAACTGATTAGCTAGCGCGTTATCAGCATCAGCATTTTAAGGTCGCGCCACATCCTAACTTCGTTCTCACAGTAGTCAGCAGGAGTCAAGTTACAATTTCGCAAAAGTCCCTTCCATGCATAGACCCACGACGCTAATTTTTACCGATCCTCGCCAGCATTCCTCTTCGATTTCTCGGGCGGACAAGATGTCCAGCGGGTCGTGTGGAAAAAGGGACAGGTGACTGTTCCCTCGCTCCGTCCGTGTTTCCCATCACGAATCGCGTCGTGAGAGTGACTCCGAAGGCTCCTCAGAGTCGAAAATTCGAGTACACTAGGGGGTGTTTCGGGACGTAAATTGGGTAAACGAATCGCGTAGAAACAAATTTAGAAACAAATTTAAAAGCTGTGTGCAACCGGTCCAGTTCAGGAGTAAAACCAAGTGTTAACCACTGTGTTTCGAAAGAACAAGAAAGCTGAGAAGCTTGTGTGCGTATCGCCCCGATTTCTAGGACCACATCGGTAAAATCGGTGCGATTCGACGTATTTAAAAACTCAAAAAAAAATAAAATAAATCTAGGGCTTGTGCAAAAATTACGACAGAATTTCGCGGTAGCCTTTGGAGTGACACCTCGCGGCGTGAAAGTGAGAGTGGTGTTGTGTGCCGCTAGGGAAACCCAGGAGAGGAATTTATGGCCCGGGAAAGCAAGGTAAGAGTATGTAATCTCGACCTCCCTCTCTCGCGCTCTCTCTGTCTCTCTGTCACCTGAGCTTACAGCTGACTTCCGCAGCAATTCTAAATTAATCTTAGCGACAGCCGATGATTATTTTTTTTTTTTGTAAAACGAATTGAATTTTTGCCCGTCGACTCTTCTTGTCCGAAGGTCAGGCGGTAGTATTTAGGTCGTAAAAATTTTGGTAAATTTGAGTAATAACAGAATTTTTAATACAAACAAATTATGTAAATCTAAAGTTATTTGAAAACCTTAACGCTTACAGGAAGTCAAGGCTAGGCAGAGCAAGGTATTTCCCCAGGAAATAGAGCTCAGAGGACGATCACTCACAGTAAATAAAATAAACAAAGTGATGTGAATTACTTTGACTGTTTGGTTCCTCCGGCGAACAAACTAAGGCAACTACTTCTCATTTCTTCTCTTGTAACACCTTTTTTCAGGTCTTTGAGTGGGATAGTTGTTTTTGCAAATTTTGTTTAAAATCAAAATTGCCCGTTCGTAACATACTTGAATGCTAAAAAATGGAAAAACGCAAAATCGGAAACGGTTGATCTAGTCATATAGTATAAAAGTTATTTTTTGTGGCCCTAGTAAACTTTTGAAGAAAAAAAATTTACTATCTGTTGAATTTAACGATTGGAAAAACGCATGAGCGTCCTGCAGAACATAGGGACACAAGTATGTCGTTTTTCAATAGAAGTAAGATTATTTAACGAATCGACGTAACCGATTGGAATAGTGGAATGACAGGCCATATTTAAAATCGTCTCGCTCCATGTAAAAGCCACAGCCCACACGACCACTAGCCGGGTCTGTTACGAGCGGCTAAAAATAAATAAAAATAATAGTATATTATGTGCCTAGGCACACAATGAGGGTGATTGCGTGACGAGCGACAATGCTCGCAGGAGATCGAAGCCAAGGCGTAGTCGACGCGTAGGTGAGGCATAGTCGAGGCGTAGCCGAGACAAAGCCAAGACGAATCCGAGGCGCGATCAGTTCTGCGAGCATTGTCGCGAGTCTCGCAATATCCCGAATTGTGTGCATTGGCACATATTCTATTTTATGTGACTGTGGTGCGGATACGAGTTTTTATGCGTACATTGGAATCTAATCTAGTACTTATTGTAGTTGTTTGCTGCGCTAGTTGTACGAAGCGGGCGCAAATTGGCGACTAGTCCCGGCCATTTTGATTTTATCGGTCTTGTGTAGTAGTCAGTGCTAAGGTTGTACGAAGAAGAAGTGAGAAGAAGAAGAATAAGAAATAGATTGCGTTCCGCTGTACGAAGAAGAAGTGAGAAGAAGAAGAATAAGAAATAGATTGCGTTCCGCTGTAAGACTATAATGCACATGCGCAGTTCAATTTCTACATTGTATTCCTCTGTAACGGAATATACAACATTGCTTTACTCTCAGCTGTAACGGAAAAACGAGTTTCCGCGGCTGAGGCACATAAAATAAAATAGCTTCTTTCTCAATTAGGACAATTGAGAGGGTTCATTGAACGATTTCCATCGAAATTAGTTTAACGCGACGAATTTTTATTCTTAGTGCTCGTAACCTGAGTTTGTTGTATCAGCACAAAATGTAACAAGAAGGAGGTCAGTTCACAAGACCGAAGGAGAATATTAAGGAATTCCTCTTTATATATATATATGTCTGCAAATAAATAGCATTTTTTTTTATTGGTGGAAACAAAAAATGTACATATGCCCGAATTTAATTTTAAAAGAATGTAATATAACGGGGAGAAGGATGAGGAGTGAGATGAGGGAACTAATATGAAAACGTACACGCACTTAATAACTACCGCCGATTTCTGCCTACAAACCATTTCCTATTTATACCTATCCGTACCTAGCACAAGTACAATACGTAGATAATGGAAATGGATTATTTGAAACTTGGATAGTCATGATTTGTCAAAGCCAGTGAGTAAAATGTTGTTAAAAAATCTGAACCACTATCTTCTCAATTTGAGAAAAAGGAGGATTCAGAATCAAAACTAACAAACCTAAATGGCCAAGCTAACATTAATCTCTTACTTAGTAATTCTACGAATCGAAACAATAAAAAAAAACGATTACGTAGCAGAAAGAGGAAAAAATTATCAGTTTGGCAATAGACATGAAAGTAATTAAGGCTACCAAGTATTTAGACATCCATTATTTCCAAATTCCTGGTCAGCACGCTCCACATAAAATCCTAAGCCATCACAATTCCCTTCTCCAAGTGACATCGATACAAGTTTATAATAATAAATCAATTTCAATTAAAAAAACGCAGTCTTACAAGCTTCTCGACTCGATCAAGAAGTTTTGAGAAGTAAAGCCCGGTCTTTGCTTTTGCCCGTCCGCGGTTCGGAGCAGGTGTCAACAAATCGAACGAAGTCTCGCAAGTACACAGTGGGCGGACGAAAATGATATTCAATCTTCTCTCCGACAGAAGCCTTTCGCGGGGTTGTCACGCAGGAAGGAGATAATTTTTTTTTTAATATTTTTTTCTCACCACTACGATTCGCGCTCTAGTATTAGGGCACGCCGGTGGTCGGATAGTTGAGTATACTAATAGTGCGTTGACAGCTTGGGGTCGAACACAAAAAAAGAGAACTTCATTCCGTCGAATCTCAAAACGACGGGGAGATTTTCCTTTTCGAGAAATCAGCACTAGGGTTGCGAAAAAAAAAGTGGAGAGAACAAAACAATTTAAAGGTACTGTTTGTTCTCTGGTTAAAAACCATCCACCTTATTCTTTTCCCAAAACTAGGGTATAAAAGTATTAACGTGCATGTGTGTGCGCGGCAGAAAGACTTGAGTGACTCTTCTTAAAGTCACTATTTAATTAATAAAATAAAAATTATAAAAATATTTATCTGAAAACCTAACATAATAAGCTAAAAAATAAAACAAACCCGAAATCGATTTAATTATTTCAACCGGAGATAATGGATTTTAAGCACAAGAGACTTTAGCATTATGTCCAATTTTATCAATAGTTTAAATTAATATATCTCTTAAAAAAAAGTTTTCTTTTGAAAATCCTCATATAAGTATCGATTAAATTAATAAAAAGATGCCACAGAATAAAATTTAAGACTTTTAAAAATGTGAACAATCTTTTTTTTTTAAATCCGTACGATTTGCAAAGGAATGTCCCATATAAGTTACAATAAAAGTTTATATAATATTTTTTTTTTTTAAGTTCTCATTTCATAATTAGTTTATACATGTCGAGAAGCAAAGGCTCAACCATGTTTGCCTAGCAAGAGGAGCACTTACTGTCACTTAGCCGGAAGAATGTGAAACCACGCGAGTATACGCAGAACGTGGGCGTTTTCGGCCTCCACTACTCACCCGTGTGGATCTGCACACAATCAAACTTCGTTCAAACGTGGCGCGAAGCAGACGACATACTTAAAATGACTAAATAGATCATTTAAGAAGTTACCCTCCTTTCTTAAATATTTTAAAAAACCTTTACCTAAAATGAATATCTAAAAAATTTTTTTCGAATTTTAGGATGATTTAAACACTTGAGAAAAAACATGTTCAATAAAACGTATAGTTCAATAAATGTTAAAAGCTTCAAAACAAAATATAGATTTATATATTTTTTAGTATTGTGAATAAACTATTTCAAATAAAAAATTATGCCTAAAATACTTTATATTAAAATGTTATAAATATAAAGAACATAAATTGTATTTAAATTTACACACAAAATTACACAATAAGATTTTTTTGATAGAAAGCAACATGAAAAAACATTAAATTCCAATGAGATATTTTTAAAAGTTTTTGAAATATGTAACATTTTTTATGAAATGTCGTTTTCGAATCCCAAGTGCGAATAAAAGGTTTCATTGTTTGAAAAGAAATAATGCCTAAATTTGGATAGGAAATTACATCATAAGATTTTTCTTCTGTGAAGTAAAGTTGAAGAATATTTCGTTCGAATAAAGTGCTTCGAAACAAATCTTTTAATATATATTTTATTATATTTTGTCAATATATTAGTGTAAATAAAGGGTTAAAATATTTAATAAATATATATACACTATATTTAAATATGCATACAAAATAAAACTGAGATTTCTTTGGGATGAAGCAAAATTATTAATTATTTAACGCATTTTTTTGAATGATAGTTCTATCGATAAACATTACAGAAATCCCTGTTAAAATTAACTTTTTTGAAGAAAATTTATTATTTTATTAGTTTAACAGGCATTCCTCAGCGAATTTATAATTTGCACAAGCAGAAAAAAGTTTAGTAAAATTTACCGCAAGTTCAGTACTTATTTTTACAAATTGAATTTTGAGTAGATATATTACCAGAAATCTGGTCCAATTAACAGTTTTCTGATACAGTCCACTTAACTTTCAGTGAAATCTGCCAAACTTGATTTTTTTCGTATCTGATACATTTCACTGGATGCTAAGGGAAACATACAAAAAATATGTTTTCATAGCGCCTCCTTTGAAACTTCGATTTTCGGTACCTGTGGAGCGGGTTGAAACTATCATTTTCAACCCTAGGGTTGAAAGTCGCTGTTTCAACCCGCTCCACAGTTACAGCCAATCAGATTCTCAAAAGAGTTGCTATGAAAAATAGTATACATTACTCGAAATTGTTTTCCTCTGTATAGAGTTTTTGAATTTTCAAATTAAGAGTGTCTGCATATACAACAAAAACACAATATTAATTTTAAACTTGAACCTCATACTTATTGTAAAACACAATTTTGTGAATAATTTTTAAATTACAATAATAGATTTAAAAGCTACACAAACTTTAAATCGATATATATTTTTTTGAATATGAACATTTATTGACTTTCAAATGCTAATGCAAAATTATATTTCAAGTGTCTAAATCATTCTAAAAATTTAACAAAATTTTTCAAGTATTTTTTTGGGCAAACATTTTTCAAAATATAAGAAATCAAATAATTTAAGTTATTATTAAATTATTTAAATGTAAATTAAATATTCCGTAAATAATGAATTGGCGTGCATTTTGCGCGGAGTCAGGAAAAACATAAATAATTTTCCCGAGTCAACAATTTTAAATAGTTATAGCACAAAATTTTTTCAAATTTAGTAGATATTTTAATACAATTCACCGCTTTTTGGAAAGTATAATACATTTTCTGATAATCATTACCAAAATACCAGTAAAATTAATAAAATAAGCAATTATCTTCAAAATGCTGATTTTAACAGGCATTTCCATGATATTTAACGACAAAAATATTATTTAAACAAAATTTGTTTCGAAGCATTTTATTCAAACGAATTAGTCTTCAACTTTACTGCACAGCAGAGAAATTTCATGATGTAATTTCGTATCCAAATTTAGGCATGATTTCTTTTTAAACAATGACACCTTTTATTCGTACTTGGGATTCGAAAACGACATTTTATAAAAAATGTTACATATTTCAAAAACTTAAAAAAATATTTTATTCGGTTTTAATGTTTTTTCATGTTGCTTTCTACCAAAAAATCTTATTGTGTAATTTTGTGTGTAAATTTAAATACAATTTATGTTCTTTATATTTATAACATTTTAATATAAAGTATTTTAGGCATAATTTTTTATTTGAAATAGTTTATTTACAATACTAAAAATAGTATATTATGTGCCTAGGCGCATAATGAGGGTTATTACGCAACGAGCGACAATGCTCGCAGGAAATCGAAGCTAAGGCGTAGTCGAGACGTAGCTGAGGTAAAGCCGAGACGACATCAGTCCTGCGAGCATTTTAAGCGAGTCTCGTAATCACCCGAATTGTGTGCATTAGCACATATTCTATTTTTTGTGACTTCAGTGCATATACGAGTTTTCATGCGTACACTCGAATCCAATCTGAAAAGGTCGAAATTGACGTGATTATCGCCCATCTCATTTGACATTTCGCGTATCGTAATAGGCGCATGCACAGTTCAATTTTTACATTACATTCCATTGCATTACAGTCAAACGGAGTAACGCACGATCTGGCCACAGCGATTCCCTGACTAAACCTCAAATTCCCTGACTTTTCCAGACCACTACAATTTCCCTGACTTGTGGCAACCCTGGTTGTTATGTCCACCACCTCCTTGCTTCAATAGGTTTTCAATTTAGCTGGGCTTTATGAAAATTAAGGTTAGGGAACAATGTCCCACTTTTCATCTTTAGTATGTGAAGAATTTCTTCGCATTTTAGAGAACTGCATTCTATTTGAAATAGTAAATACTCTTCGACTCCATATTTAGCGCATATTGACCAGTTATCTTTTATATTAAAGTATATATCTGAAAAGGGCTTACCAAAAGAAAATTTTCTAAAGTTTATTCTTAACTGTGGTCACTAAGCAGAAGAGATAGCTAAAAAGATATTGGATGTTTTAGCTGGTTATGATTTAAATAGAACACAATGCCGTGATCAGTCATATGACAATGACAGTAATATGTCAATAATTTATTCAGGTGTTCAAGCAAGAATTTCATAATTGTACGCCATGTTCGTTTACGTTTTATTTTCACCACGTTCTTTCAATCTCGTTAGAACGAACACTATCAAAAGTTGTCTAATAGCAGTACATTTTTTTAGTATTTTGCAAAAGCTTTTCAAATTTTCCTCAGTAACCAAACATAGATGGCAAATTCTACTAAAGGGTTTCCCAATAAGGGTGATATGTTTTGAAATTGAAAAAAAACACTGAATATTCATTCGGAATTGATCGAAATCTTTTTTATTATATTGGATATTCTATGCCATTTATGATTTAAACAATATATCGGCCAAATGTCCCCCGAGACTTGAGCCAAAAATGCGCCTCATCAGAAAAGATGATTTTTTGATGAAAATTGGGATCATTTTCAATTGATTCCAGAGCCCAATCCGCGAACTCCCGACGCAAACGATGGTCATTAGGCTTTAGTTCTTGGGCCAGAATCATCTTATAGGGATGCAGGCCAAGATCCAATCGCAAAATACGCCAGGTAGTCATCCTGGACAGGCCCAATTCCTGAGATCGGCGTGGCACGGACAATTCACGGTTTTCCTCGATACTGGCCTGTTCGGCGGCTATATTCTGTGTAGAACGTGCGGTACGCATACGATTTTTAGGCTTAGTATCCAATAGAGTAAATTCACTCTCCAATTTATCGATTATTCGACGAATTGAGAGCGCGGATGGAGCAGAATGACGACCATATTTTGCACGATATGCTCTTTGAACACCGACAAAACTTCTCGAATTTTGATAAAATAATTGGACAATTTCCAAACGTTGTGGAAGCGTGAAACTACTCATGATTAAATGGCAAACCTTACTGATGACAACTGACAGCAGACGTCAAAAATTTCAGTTCAAATGAGCCCGATAGGGACATTCAAAATCATATCACCCCTATTGGGAAACCCTTTATCTCATCTAAAGCCCACTACCTAGCTTCGCCTGGAGCAACACCCAGTCAAGAGCACCTCACGCTGGGCGTTAACTCTCACCGAGAGTCGACCATGGAATCACCCAACCGTCGATGCTCGGCCGCTCCGTTATGAACAAGATTGCCGCCCAAGGCCAACTGCAACGTCTCAGACCTCCGTCCTACCCTTTATACCGTCTGCGCGTGGTGGGGTCAGAGCACACGCAGGTCGGTGGACGGTAGGGGTACTCACGTGAAAGCAGTAGTGGGAGTACCCTCTACGAGAGCTGCCGCGTAATGACGCTGTATGGGTCGATACATCGCCCCCTTTTTCAATGAGCGAAAGTTCGGCAGATGGGGCTTTCGATCTTCCGTCGGTTTAGAAGAATTTCCGCGGACTCGGTGATAAAATAAAATGGCAGGCTTCTTTTGTTTCCTCCTCCGACAGTGGTACTGCTACTGCTGGCGATGAGGTCGGTGCTGGTGCCTCTGATCCTGGTGTGGGCGCCACTGCTGCTAATGTAGGCACCACTAGTACTGGTGAGGGCACCGTTGGTGCTGGTGTGGGCGTCACGGGTTTTCGTTTTACGGTGTAGGGTGCGTCGTATCTTTCGGGCGATTTGGCGTTGAAACTCACGGCTTTGGCTGAGAGGTATTGAGTTTTCATCAGAACTTTATTCCCGATTTCCGATGTCCAGTTTCTCCACCTAAGGATATAGTATTTTTGTTGTTTCAGAAAACTCGGGAGTTTTTGGTCCGCGCTAGTTCTAAGGCCTCTCTTAACTTTTCAATCCGCTTTTGGTGTCCGTGTTGCCTGAGTAGGGCGATTCCTTGTGCCGGGCTATCTGAGCGCTTTCAGCTCTTGGCAGAAATTTAGGTACGCAGGTGTGTGTCCGGTCGATTCGTACCATCGACGCCATTCCCGGCTAATAGTACTGGCGGGACAAGATTTTGCCATCCCCAGGTGGCACGTTTAGGCCATGAAAAGAGGATTGAACAATTCTACTCTTTAACATGGATCTCATCCACCTATTAACAGTGGTGCTAAATCCATGCTCACTGAAAGAGTCGTAAATTGATTCTATAGGGGTGTCACTAAATGCTAAATTACTAAATCCTTTTTTATATCAGAAGCTTGTAGTGTAAATGATGTCAAGCTTATAAGTTTGTCACCTTCAGACTCGAAATAGAACTAGGAAACATTTCTTCATATTTTATGTCAAAATACTTTAATAATGTTTTGAATCATTCTGTTCAAAATTCTATAATCAGTTTTACTTGCAAGTTTTTGGTGCACCTATGAGTTCTCTGACTTCTCCTCAGGGTGGCCAGCGAAAAAGGTTTTCAAGGTTCCAGCTCTTTTCCCTCACCAAAAAATGAAATTCCCTGATTTCCTTTTTTTATCTGAGTCTGCCTATAAACAAGCTTATCTTTAAATAAACGAGTCGTTTGTATAAAAGATCACTGGATATTCATTCTCTTGAAACATCAGTCTGTATTTTGACATTCTATTGCCTGAAAGAATATTTGCGCGTTTGGATACCTTGCTTACTTCCATCGTGACTTGTTCATTAAGATTCGTAGTGGATTTCCATGACATATACCGGAATTCTCTGTCTTTTTTTCACTGACTTCCCCAGATATTTAAAAACAATTTATTTCAAATTAATCAGGTGAGTTTGAAATTTTTGTCGCGTATCGGATAGGATACGTTGTCGACAGGTGTCCTCGTAGACAATTTCAAACTCTTATATCGCAAATAATGCAATTGAATTCAAATATTTAAAGAATTTGAAAATCTTTCTATGGAAAAAAAGACGCTTTCGACTGCGCTAGGATTCGAGCCCAGGTCTTTCGATTGCCGGTCGACTGCTCTAACCACTGAGCTACACAGGCGTCCGACATCTAATTCTCCACGAGCAGCGCAGTCGAAAGCGTCTTTTTTCCAGAGAAAGATTTTCAAATTCTTTAAATATTTCAATTCAATTGCATTATTTGCGATATAAGAGTTTGAAATTGTTTACGAGGACACCTGTCGACAACGTATCCTATCCGATACGCGACTAGTGAACCTCCGATAATGTAGGCAGTGACAAAAATTTCAAACTCACCTAATTAATTTGAAATCAATTTACAGCCGCAAGGCAGAGCCACTTGGCGATATAAGGAGATATTCCTGTGGAGAATTAGATGTCAGACGCCTGTGTAGCTCAGTGGTTAGAGCAGCCGACCGGCAATCGAAAAACCTGGGCTCAAATCCCAGCGCAGTCGAAAGCGTCTTTTTTTCCACAGAAAGATTTTCAAATTATTTAAATATTTAAAAACAATTTATAACTAAATAAAAATTATCACGTTATTAGTGAACATTCACAAGATAATGAATAGCAAAATTAAAATAATTTTCTTTCTCAATGGAAAGAAGTAAAAATTTCCCAAAAAAAAGATTTTTCAGAAAATATATTATTTGCTGAAATGGTCTATATTAAAGAAGTATATAATCAGTGTTTAAATAAAATCGCGGACCTTAAACACGAAAAAAAAGCATATAAGATAATTTTGGAATTTCTTGTATGAATGAAATTAACTTTTATGTCGGAAATATTTTTAAACTGTAATATTTATTTTTATTGAGTCTTAGAATAACTGATTACACTAATTGAAAACTGTACTATAGATTCTAGCGATTGTACTGAGTTATTTGTAGAGTTATTCCAATATTATCATTAATCTGTATTTAGCTTTCTACAAGAGGTATTATAAACAATTACGACTAAACGGACCCATTATAGTGCAATTTATTTGCTGTAACAATTTCTCTGCCCGGTATCTCATTTTTCATGGTAATTTGGTTCCAAAAACTGAAATGACGTAAGGTCGGGGTCCAGTCACATTGTCAGGTTGGTCCATGGCCTTAACATAATGATTCATTTATACAAAAGAAAGTGATTCGAAGTATTTAAAATGAATTTAAGTTGGTTTTATTAGAATAAAAAATGGTCATAACAGTTTTAAAACTTTTTAACGATTACCTAAGGTAAATATAATTAAAATATTTTGTTTAGGTATTACCAATAAGTGAGTCGAAAAAAACTTTTTCAACTTTAAATAATAAATATTTTATCTCAAACGTTAAAAGTTCATTAATTTTACACATACATACACGAGTTTTTATATGAAATAAGGCAGGAACCTACTTAGGTTTCTAAATAGGTTTTTATACGGTAATTTGAGTAGGACCCTATATAAAAGAACCTATCTCAAATTCCTCATAGGAAAAAGACATAGGGAATTGTGTGGATACTTATGTAGGATCCTATGTGAGTTTTATTTTCAAAAATCCTATCTGGTTGAAAAATGGAATTTTTTATTTTCATTGAAGTTTTTTTAAATTTAAACATCAAGTCCGAAGGCTGCGGAACTCACGGACGCTAAACTCAACTCAATATGCGTTGTAAAGGAAGAAAGGAATATCGTGAATCCTATCGACTTGTCGCCACATCTCTTGTTTCTCCTCTAAAATTTACGTTCAGACGCTTAAAGGTTTTTTAAAAGATCGCGTCACACATAGGAATTAATAGTAGGGGTAATAAAAGACCTGCATAGGCCCCTTGAATAAACAAAAAAAGATATTCACTGTCATATTAACATAAATAGTTTTCGCAACTTTTTTTCTAAAATAATAATTATATCTGGCTGAAAGTTTGAGAAATGATGGATTTTCTATGACAAGTTCTATGGCTGCTTTAGGTTGATTGATCAAAAATGTTTTTTACTGTAATACCGACTTAATGAAAAAAATTAATTTATATATCTTTAATTTTCATAACTGAAACACAGCCAAAGAACATTATCTATTTATTCAAAATCTTACTTTTCAATTTCAAGTGCAGCAGCCTTTCTCTTTTCATAAAGCTTATCACTAAGAGATCGCACACATGCTGCACTTAGCGGTGCATAATCTCTTTCAGGTGTCATTGCAATATTGATATCAAAAGCTATCAGAAAAAACTTTGAAACCTTTTTGTGAAGCTGCTTTTCGTTTTGGTTATGGCCGTGTGCAAGCGGATTTAACCTAAAAATGAAGGTTATACAATATTTTGTCCTTGGACTGGACCAGCTCCCTGCATCTCTGAGTTGAAAATGACATGAATTGTGACTGGCTGCCATGGTGGCGCTGACTGTTCATTGGGCCGACTTACATGAAAATCACATTACAAAACATAGTTTTTTAAGCTTTTCTCTGTAAATTTTCAAATTTTCGAGTTCTTGAACGGCAGTGAGATAAAGTTCACGAGTTTAGGAACAAATTTCCAAAAAAATTGATGTAAAAAATGGTGAAATGTGTGTGTTTTGGGTGCAAATCTGGATATAAGTCTTGCTCTGACAAAGTTCGTTTTTTCATTGTACCGAAGGATGAAAATACGATAAAATAATGGCAAATTGGTATCCTTCGCGATGACATCAAATTAAAAGCAGGTCATGCGATTTGCGAAAAGCATTTTAAGCCAGAAGATATTCTTCAAGAGAGGTTAACCTATTCGCCCGATGGAGTAACAGTTTTGGGAAAAGTAAGTACATCGCACACATTGTTTATTTTCTTAATTAGTTTAAAATAAAACATTTTATTTAATAGAGATATTAACAATTAATTTCATAATATAATAAAGTTTAATGTCTCAATATTAATTAATTGTATCTAGTTGTGCAATGAATTTTTTTTGCACCGCAATAAATGTTTCTCAAATACTTATCTCAAATAAATTAAGTTACTAACATTTTGTGTGATAGAAGTGAAAAAATAGATAAATGAAAGTGACTGAAATAAAGAATAGATGAAAAAGAATATTTTTTTAAATTCTGAATTAAAGTTAATGCGAGCCTGTTAAAATTGGCTTGTGTTGAAATGGAAAAAAAATTTCTGATTTCTAACAATTTTGTTATTAAAATAAAGTTTTGAACTTTATAAGAGAATATGTTTAGATTTTTTGTTAATTTAGATTCCTTACTTTTTATAGCTCATAGTTTTACTGAATTACATAGAATTCCTAAAGTAATAGGAATTGAAAACTTAAATTTATAATTTAAAAAAATTAAGATGGCTGATATAAAGAAGGCCAATCTTGAAAAGAAAAAGGCAGCAAAGCTGACTGAGGCCTAACTTAATAATGTGCTCACATACCAAATATTATATTTATGAGATGTTCAAATTGGATGAGAAAACCGTATCATCTAAACAAAAAAATTAGACTTTAATATAAGTTATCAGAGAATTACTTTTATTAAATAAACTCCAGTCAATTAAAAAATCACTTTTACTCGATGTTATTTATACAATAATCTAAGTGCAATTTGTTTTAAAACTATTTCACTGCTTTGAATTATAATATATTATAATAATATATTATTAATATATTTTATAGTATAATATTAACACATTTTAGTCCAAATTCCAAACAGTATTTTTGAAATGTTTTTTTTTAAAAGGAGTTTCATTTAATTACAGTAGTAATATATAGTATATGTATTATGTTTTTTTGTTATATGTTATATTATATATGTGTTATATAATATGAAAAATTATCAAATTTTATTATAACGAGGTTAATTATTAGTATTTATATTTAAATGAACGCAAAACAATAATAAAATAAAAAACATGATACAAATAATGCAATTCCCAACAGAATTTAGAAATTAGATTTTCTTCCTAAAGTGAATTTCTTAACCTTTTCGAAGAGAATAAATTTTTGTGAAAAATATGAAGATCTTATTAGGTTATTGTCATGTATAAGAAAATGCGATGAAATAGTTTTGATTAAGAGAAAATTAATTTTTTATGCTCTTCCCCATGGATTTTATTAAATCTGGGGCCTATGAACAGTCAGCGCCGCCACCGGCGGCAGTCAGCTTTCACGTAATTTTTGTCTTATGCATTTGGTGGCAAGATACAGGGGGCTGGACTGGACCAGCCGTATGCATCAGCCGGATCAGCCCGTATTTCACGATTCTAACTTGACCCCCTTATGGTGGATTTACACCTCTGTCTGCCTGACCGGTGCGGAGAGAAAATACATAAGAGTAAAGGAGACAGACAGTGTAAAATTGGACAAAAAGAAAACGTCTGTCTTTTTTGCTCTTATGTATTTTCTGTACGCACCGGTCAGGCAGACAGAGGCATAAATGCACCATTAGTGTCCTAAGTTGAATTCCTAAGTTAGTTTGCCGAATCGTCACACGCGGCGCTAACTGTACCACCACTCCCTGAAAATACACAGTAACATACGAAGAATTTAATTAAAAAATTTTAAAAATATATTATTTAATGCCATGAACAAATAAAAGAGATCAGACTTTAAATAATAATATTATTTGAATATTTTAAATTAAATTTTCCCCTTTTTATTCATATTTATCTCGTACAAAAACTATTTTGAAACATTCCGCTGATATTAGAATTTAAATATTGATATCTCTTTTATTCCTTTTTGGCATTGAATAATAACTTTTTCAAAATTTTTATATTTAATTGTCTACATATCGCTACATTTATATTATTTTTTTGAGGTAAAATTAAGTTGAAAAACAGAAAAAAATGAAAAATTCTGAACAAGGAACGAAGTTGCTGAGAGTTGTAATTAGTTGGAAATCATTATGAATAATTAAAGAAAGTAGAATATAAAAGAAGGTGAATATATATTTCTTTTTAAATAGTTAACTAACATTAATAAAAACAGTTTACGAACATTTTAATTCATTAGAAAATAATAAAATTGGAAAAGAAACAAACCCTGAAATATAATTAATACTGGATGCAGATATTACGTGAAAATTAAGTATGTACATACTGTGACTAGTATGTTACTAAATAATAGAATCTCATTCTATAAAGACCTAAGTAATAATATAGAAGATTATCACTAAATATGTAGTACAAAACATCAGGTACGAAAGTACTTCACAAGCAGCAAATCATTTAATTAAAAATCACCAGAGTATCCAGTTTTCGAAACCGTTAATATACAGGTACATAAGGGTTGAATTATGAAACGCGAATTAATTTATACTAAAAATAGTTATTATACAAGACTATTATTAACAGTTCACGTTCAGAACGTGAGATAATTTTTACTCTGCTCCAAGGTACGTTTACTTGTTGAATTCTGTAATCTATATTTGATAAATTTATAATAAATTTATATTTAATTATGGTTAAGAAATAAATACATATGCCTATTTAAATATATACGGCATTATATACCATAATAATAAATATTACCGAATTATATTTTAGTATTATTTAATAAATTCCATTTCATTAGTTTAATTATGTATACTATCAATACTAATACGGGTAAAAAAGCATGGATATCATATTGTTTCTTTAATATTTACACTTTTCCCTTCTTACTATATTTGAATTTACCGCAACATTTTTTGTAATCAACCTAAGTAAATATCGCGGCTCAGCCTTCAATTGGGCACCCGACTTTGCGGACTTTCCCATTGGCATTGTGCATCCAGTGTATTATAGAGATCAGTAGAGTTCTAAAGAGTTTATGTGACCGAGAATATGTCTGGGAGCACGGGAATATGACTGAGAATTTCTCTGATGAATGTGCTCTTCGAAAATTTATGAGAATTTAAAAATATTTTTTCGTAACGGTTCAAGCTTTCAATTGTTTTTGATAAATGCTTTGTTCTGGAAGTTCGTGTAACGTACGCGATAAAAATGAAAAAAAAAAGAATATATTTTGGAATTTTTTTTTTAAACTATTGATAAACAAAATAAAGCTTCTTTCAAGTGCAAATACTGTGATCAGATGTACAGAAAGCATGCCAATCGACAAATAAAGCACTTAAAAAAGTGCATAAACTGTCCCGCAACTGTCAAACAATTATTTAAATCAAAGCGTAATTTGTGCGAAGAAAACTTGAATTACTTGTTCTTTATGTTTGAATTTAATATAATGGTTATGAAAAAAATTTTTTTGATATTGAAATCCGATAAAACTTTACATTTTTCGTAGTTTATTTTTATGAAACCTTCACTATTGCAATTCATAGTGTTTGAAAATAAATTTACAATATTAAGAGGTTTAATGATAAAGAAAATATTGGTGAAGGTATGGTGAAATTCCCTTAAATTCTCAAGTTTTCTTAAAATGACGGTCACAGTCACGAGAACGTGACCGGATTTTAAATGTCCGAAAAATTTAGAACTCTAGAGATCAGTGGTCCACCTTCATTGTAGTTCCAAAAACGCTTAGGTGGATAGGGAGCGATGCAGAAAATCAGTTAAAATGTAATACATGGGACTGGCAATCTCCCACCTCATCTCTGCTGCAACTACTCAATTGCAGCGCTGCCCAAGCGGTCACGTGCGAAACTACTACTCGTCACGATAAAGGGAACATCCCCCACCATGGGATTTGATAGACTTGTCTATACTACCGTGGTGGTTAGCTACAATGTAAAAAATGATCTGGGGAAAATTATGGAAGATTCGTGAAATCACAGAGCCTTTTTGTGTAAATTTACTTAATTCCGTAAGTTCATATTCATGGAGACTAATGGTGTATTTATACCTCTGTCTGCCTGTCCGGTACGGACAGAAAATACATAAGAGTAAAGGAGACAGACAGTGTAAAATTGGACAAAAAGAAAACGTCTGTCTTTTTTGCTCTTATGTATTTTCTGTACGCACCGGTCAGGCAGACAGAGGTATAAATGCACCATAAATATAAGGAGACCAATCTCTTATGGCCGTACTTCGGGTGTATGCCAAAATCCCGACGGGTCAAAATCCCGACTAGTGTAGTGTGATCGAGTTTTCTATGGAAAATGAAAGCATGACCGAAAAAAACAACAGATGGGCGTGTGCTGTGTGTCGAGACAACTGTGGAAGATTGGCTATCCTATCTGCTCGCTAGGTGGTGCTGACCATGAAATGAATCTCATACGCATAAATAAAGAAAATATAATGTATATTTTTTCGTAATAATAAAGAGTAGAATATAAAAATACATAGAGGAGAAGGGGCAAAATTGGCGCGTCGTCTAAATTGGCGCACCCTATTTTTTAGAAAATGATAACATAACAAAAAATAAAAATAGTTCTATCGTGTGCATTCTTGTATGATATGTATTTGATAGAAAACATTATAAAAATCTAATTGCTTAATACAGTTTTATTGCGATTAATCGTTTTTTGGCATAATGGTTATGTTCGTAGCCATTGAGTTAAATCGTTAAATAATAGTAATTCAAGGTGAATTAGATTAATGCAACGATTTTATAATCTTTGATATTTAATCTTACGATTAGGATAGAATATTTGTATGAAAAAATAAGCATTTTACGTAAAAAGTATTTAATTAATGAACGATACATTTGCGGCAAAATTGGCGCATACGAGATTCAAATCAGAGGCGAAGTTGGCACACGTGTTGTGTTTCTGGAAACCGGTGACTGAAGTCAAGTGCTCGGATGTTTATGATTGAAAATATAAAGAAGATAGTAAGTACACAATTATTAATATATAGATATATACATTTGAATGTTGCTGGACTTTTCTGCTAATCTTTTTCTTAAGATTTTTTGTGACATGGGAGGTAATGTGGTTCGCAAAACTGATGTAACGACTTTGTAAGGTTATATTCATTTGAACAATCAGTGGTTAAATTTTTTTTTAAGTTTGAGGTATTAAGGCATTTTAAAAGCGATTTTTAATAATTAATTTGCAGTCTGACAGTGTTTTGAAAGTTTTCTCGATTTTAAGATGTGAAAGCAATGTAAGTAAAAAATCTGTATTTTTGATTGATTGTTTCTATTATTTATAAGTCTTCTAATGTTAATAATTGTATATACTTCTGATTACAAATTCAAATAATTCTCTATAAAAATGATTTCAATTTGAATATTCACTTAAATATCCACAATTGCCAGTATTTTATTGTACAAATATAAAATATATTTTAACTTTGGCTGGTTTATGTGAATAAAGGTATAAAAAACTTCACATATCTTGATATACTATCTCAAATTTAGTTTCAAATTATAACTACCTCTTTTCATCAACCTTTGCTACTGAAATGTAATTCTAAATCTATGAAAATATAACTAATACGTGGCAAGAGAAGATTATAATATTAGTGCGTCAATTTACCCGACATGGCGGGTAAATTGACGCAGGTGCAGTCCTTCGGAAATCTGAATAAAAACCTGCTTTAATAATTTTCAATGCAATCTTTATCCATTGGAAAGTATAGAAAAGATATCCAGCTATTAAATAAATATTTTTTCATAATTTTTAGTCATATACTTTCTTTTTAAACTCGCACTTTCTATTAGGTGCGCCAATTTCGCCGCTTCTCCCCTATATAATAAAATCAATAACATTCTTTTCAATAAAATTCAGAATTAATTAAACCAAACTCGATCTGATTAAAATAGATGGAATTTTTTTTATAAAAAGTGACTAGTTTCAAGGTTTTGTGCGAAAAATCATTATTAATTGGATCAAACTCGATTCTAATTAAGCAGATAGTAATGTTTTTATATGAAATTAGTAGATTTAAGGTTATGTGCGGAAAATCATCATTAATTGGACCAAACTCGAACCTAATTAAACAGATGGTAATGTTTTTATATAAAATTAGTAGATTTAAGGTTATGTGCGGAAAATCATCATTAATTGGACCAAACTCGAACCTAATTAAACAGATAGTAATGTTTTTATATAAAATTATTAGTTTTTAGGTTATGTGCGGAAAATCATCATTAATTGGACCAAACTCGAACCTAATTAAACAGATGGTAATGTTTTTATATAAAATTAGTAGATTTAAGGTTATGTGCGGAAAATCATCACCAATTGGTCCAAACTCGATCATAATTAAACAGATGGTAATGTTTTTATATGTAATTAGTAGATTTAAGGTTATGTGCGGAAAATCATCATTAATTGGACCAAACTCGATTCTAATTAAACAGCTGGTAATGTTTTTATATAAAATTATTAGTTTTTTGGTTATGTGCGGAAAATCATCATTAATTCCCTAGCGGCCCCATGTGAGAGAACGGTCATAGAATACTCTGACTGTTCTATGACCTTTCTATGACCTCGCATTATTACGGCTAAGATCGGTAAAAAAGACATTAAAAGCTTTGCAATTATGATTCTGTGGCGAAATTTGGATTAGAAGGTGAAAGAATAAATACAATTATCTTATTTTTCAGCGATAAAAACTATAAAAACATAATACCTGTCATTGAAGGCAGTGCAGTGGTTCACAATTGTTGGAAAGTCTCCACCGTGAAGGTTTACTATTGGTGAAGACATTCCGCAAATGGTGAACCACTGCACTGCCTTCAATGACAGGTACATGATGTATTCCTAGTTTTTATCGCTGAAAAATAAGATAATTGTATTTATTCTTTCACCTTCTAATCCAAATTTCGCCACAGAATCATAATTGCAAAGCTTTTAATGTCTTTTTTACCGATCTTAGCCGTAATAATGCGAGGTCATAGAAAGGTCATAGAACAGTCAGAGTATTCTATGACCGTTCTCTCACATGGGGCCGCTAGGGAATTAATGATGATTTTCCGCACATAACCAAAAAACTAATAATTTTATATAAAAACATTACCAGCTGTTTAACTAGAATCGAGTTTGGTCCAATTAATGATGATTTTCGGCACATAACCTTAAATCTAATAAATTTCATATAAAAACATTACCATCTGTTTTAATCATATCAACTTTGGTCCAATTAATGATGATTTTCCGCACATAACCTTAAACCTAGTAATTTTATATAAAAACATTACCAGCTGTTTAATTAGGATCGAGTTTGTTCCAATTAATGATGATTTTCCGCTCATAACCTAAAAGCCAATAATTTTATATAAAAACATTACTATCTGTTTAATTAGGATCGAGATTGGTCCAATTAATGATGATTTTCCGCACTTAATCTTAAATCTACTAATTTTATATAAAAACCATGGAGTCTAGATATATAAGGAGACCAATCTCTTGTGGTCGTACTTGACAAAAAACGAAATGAAGTTCTGCCAAGTACTTAGTTAGGAAACTTCCCGATGAGGGCACGTGTGTTCCCTGAGTGCAAAATGGCGGCATACACGGTTTATAAGCATCGCGTATAAGACGTCGCCATTTTGCACTCAGGGAACACACATGCCCTCATCGGGAAGTTTTGTAGCTATGTACTTGGCAGAACTTCATTTCGGGAATGGATATATGGAGATTGGTTATATCTAGTCTCCATGATAAAAACATTACCATCTGTTTAATTAGGTTCGAGTTTGGTCCAATTAATGATGATTATCCGCACATAACCTTAAACCTAGTGATTTTATATGAAAACATTACCATCTGATTAATTAAGATCGAATTCTGCCCAATTAATGAGGATTTTTCGCACATAACCTTGAAACTAGTCACTTTTTATAAAAAAATTTCCATCTATTTTAATCAGATCGAGTTTGGTTTAATTAATTCTGAATTTTATTAAAAAGAATGTTATTGATTTTATCATATATGTATTTTTATATTCTACTCTTTATTATTACGAAAAAATATACATTATATTTTCTTTATTTATGCGTATGAGATTTATTTCATAGTCAACACCACCTAGCGAGCAGATAGGATAGCCAATCTTCCACAGTTGTCTCGACACACAGCACACTCCCATCTGTTGTTTGTTTCGGCCATGCTTTTATTTTCCATAGAAAACTCGATCACACTACACGAAGGAATAATAAGGAGACCTATCTCCATGTAAGCGACTTGGCAGGAGCAACGGCATGGTAAGTGCCCGGTTTGTAAGTTGGAAGCAGTGGAAAGGAGTGCGCAAGTGCGCAGTTGTCCTCTTCTTACTCACGGAAAAATGTGCAAGTGAGACGAATTTGTCAAATTGTCAAATTGATCTAAGCCAAAGTGGTTATGTTGATCGATGTTTTGATCATTTGCAAGCGGCAGATATTTGTTCAATTTTAATTTAGTTTAAAAAAAAAAATTATTATCTCAGGACTCCTATAAAGCTAAAGGAGTGCATTATAAAAGTGGTAAGTATATATCGAATATAAGATTGTAAATCTTGAAATTGAAATTATGGTATTTGTTATTACTTCGTAAATCATGTGTTAAATAATGTTGAATAGTATTTTCCTTTAAAGGTGAGGGAATTTAATCCGAGAAATTTTCAAGATTTTGAAGATCAAATGTAATATAATAAATTTTTTTCTTAGCAATGTCGTGTCGTGTCGCGTACCGGGTTGCATAACCTCTCTGGCTTAGATCAATTTGACAAGTTCGTTTCACTCGCACATTTTCCCGGGAATAAGAAGAGGACAACTGCGCACTTGCGCACTCCTTTCCACTACTTCCAACTTACAAGCCGGGCACTTACCGTGCCGTTGCTCCTGCCAGATTCCGAAAAGTTTCTCATGGCAGTTTGGTCTCCTTATTATTCCTTCGTGATCACACTACACTAGTCGGGATCAGCCCCCTGCATCTTAGCCAGAAAGCACGTAATCCGCGAAACGAAAATGTCACAAGAATTGACCGTAGCCGCTAGGGGCGCTGATTGTTCATGAGGCCTGAATTCATTTCAATGCATGGGAAAAATGCATAAAAATTAAATTTTTGGGGATAAAAACTACTTGATCATATTTTTTTTTTTACAACACATTAAATTAGAAAGTTTTAAATATTATTCAAAGCAATTTTTACTGATATAAACGGTAATATGCTTAAAATTTGGGCGAAAATTGTCTCTAATTCTGGCTGGAAATTGAAATCAAAGTTCTGTTATCTTCGTTTTAACATTAATATTTACATTGTGATTATTAAATAAAAATACAATATTTATTTATATTATTAATATTACTGATATTATATCAGTCTTACATATTATAATAGAAAAATTGGCTATTGGAATTCCATCAAATTGAATTATAATACGGGTATTAATTATATCATGTTGATTTTGTTAGAAAAATTAGATTTTATTATAGGACATTTTGTATTTTATATTTTAAAACTTCTCAGTAATTGAAAAAATTACATTTTTATGAACAAAACTTTCGCATAAGGAATGAACGTACATTTGAAAAAGTAACAAATATAAAGAATTTATAAAATTCCTTTATAAGTATTTGAAAACACTAAGAACAAAGATGTTCGTAATAAATAATAATCAACATAATATACTATATTTCATAATAATATAATGGATATTTAGATCTCATATGCACATAATTTATTATGTGTATTTTATCTATAATTAGGGATGGGCGATCTTGATTCGATTCTACGGAGATCGATCTTTTTTACTCGATTAATCGGTTGGATTGATATTTTTTTTCGATCTTTACGAACGATTCTCCTTTCTTTTATTCCTGTTTCCTATTTTTATGAACTGTTCCTAGGAACTGTTTTTTAGTTTAAAAGTGAGATCAAGGGGTCGACCACGAGAATATCCTTAATGTGATTTACAAAGTATATTAATATTATAAACTTTATAATAATATTTCATATTTATGCAAGAAATTTTATTATAAATAATACTTTAAGTGATATGCAAAGTTCAAAGTATATTAATATTATAAACTTTATAGTAATACTTCATATTTATGTCAGAAACTTTATCACTAATAATACGCATTGCTTTAGAAATTGTGCAATTTAAAAAAATAAAAAACGTTCCTGATTCGCAAATATAGTGTGTTTTTTAAGCCTAATTTCCTTTTTTATTGATATAAACACTTTTTTATTTTGATAATTTAAATTCACAAAATATGCAAGTAACAATTATATCTCCAATTGTTATAAAACATTTTAAAAAAAGGTTATTTTACAGAAAATCATCATTTTCAGAAAAAGGTATCGATTTTTGAAGATTGATTCAAAAATCGATCTTTTTAACTGATTAATCGATCGAATTGAATCAATAATTTCAGAATCAATTCTTTTTTTTTGAAGATCGCCCATCCCTATCTATAATACCTTAAGTTCAGTCAGTCAGCTTTGTAGATTTTTTTATTCAAAGCGTCTTAAATTTAGTATAGATTTAATTTTAATAAGTTAATTAATTAATTAATTAATAACTCCAGAGATTCCGGGGGCTGATTCCGACACAGATGTTGACCGTTGGCCACCGTGGCGCTGGCTGTTCATGAGGCCGACCTTATACAGATTAGCATTATAGAACATTGAAATTTAACGTTTTTTGTGAAAAATTGGTGTCTGAAGTGCTTTTGTGTGCTTTTTAGGTAAATTGGCATGGTTTTAACAGTCGGTGATATAAAAATTTAAGTGAAAATGCGAAAATTTGTTGCTGTAGGTTGCAAAACAGGCTACACGTAATGCTCTGAAAAAGTTCATTGTTTTGTGGTTTATTTATCATGAGCGCCTTTAACTTATTAAAATTTAATCTATACTAAATTTAAAATGCTTTGAATAAAAAAATCAACAAAGCTGACTGACTGAACTTAAGGTATTATAGATAGGGATGGGCGATCTTCAAAAAAAAGAATTGATTCTGAAATTATTGATTCAATTTGATCGATACCTTTTTCTGAAAATGATAAATTTCTGTAAAATAGCCTTTTTTAAAAATGTTTTATAACAATTGGAGATATAATTGTAACTTGCTTATTTTGTGAATTTAAATTATCAAAATAAAAAAGTGTTTATATCAATAAAAAAGGAAATTAGGCTTAAAAAACACACTATATTTGCGAATCAGGAACGTTTTTTATTTTTTTAAATTGCACAATTTCTAAAGCAATGCGTATTATTAGTGATAAAGTTTCTGACATAAATATGAAGTATTACTAGAAAGTTTATAATATTAATATACTTTGAACTTTGCATATCACTTAAAGTATTATTTATGATAAAATTTCTGGCATAAATATGAAGTATTATTATAAAGTTTATAATATTAATATACATTGTATATCACATTAAGGATATTCTCGTGGTCGACCCCTTGATCTCACTTTTAAACTAAAAAACAGTTCATGGGAACAGTTCATAGAAATAGGAAACAGGAAAAAAAAAGGAGAATCGTTCGTAAAGATCGAAAAAAAATATCAATCCAACCGATTAATCGAGTAAAAAAGATCGATCTCCGTAGAATCGAATCGAGATCGCCCATCCCTAATTATAGATAAAATACACATAATAAATTATGTGCATATGAGATCTAAATATCCATTATATTATTATGAAATATAGTATATTATGTTGATTATTATTTATTACAAACATCTTTGTTCTTAGTGTTTTCAAATACTTATAAAGGAATTTTATAAATTCTTTATATTTGTTACTTTTTCAAATGTACGTTCATTCCTTATGTGAAAGTTTTGTTCATAAAAATGTAATTTTTTCAATTACTGAGAAGTTTTAAAATATAAAATACAAAATGTCCTATAATAAAATCTAATTTTTCTAACAAAATCAACATGATATAATTAATACCCGTATTATAATTCAATTTGATGGAATTCCAATAGCCAATTTTTCTATTATAATATGTAAGACTGATATAATATCAGTAATATTAATAATATAAATAAATATTGTATTTTTATTTAATAATCACAATGTAAATATTAATGTTAAAACGAAGATAACAGAACTTTGATTTCAATTTCCAGCCAGAATTAGAGACAATTTTCACCCAAATTTTAAGCATATTACCTTTTATATCAGTAAAAATTGCTTTGAATAATATTTAAAACTTTCTAATTTAATGTGTTGTAAAAAGAAAAATATGATCAAGTAGTTTTTATCCCCAAAAATTTAATTTTTATGCATTTTTCCCATGCATTAAAATGAATTCAGGCCTCATGAACAATCAGTGCCCCTAGCGGCCACGGTCAATTCTTGTGACATTTTCGTTTCGCGGATTACGTGCATTCTGGCTAAGATGCATGGGGCTGGTCGGGATTTTGGCATACACCCCGTACTTCACAAAACCAGACATGAGTTGGGAGATTGCGAAAGTAATGTATTTAATTTCGAGTGATTTTCCGCAGCGCGCCCTATTGCGAAATGCTCTTGGCAACTAAAATGAAAGGTTCATGCTACTACTTGAAGGGTAAAACAGAGCTACTGTTTATCACTTTTGCAGCGCTCCCAATTGCGTACAGCTTTTTCGGATCTTTTTCGAACTAAAATTAAAGGTCCGCGTTGTTATAATAATATGTGGGAGCACACGCAATGAAGCGCGTCATGTCAGTGTATCTCCACGAACTTGCTTCGATTTCACGCTGTCGGTTGTCGAGTTAAAATCAGAAATTGTATTTTTCTCGACTTCATGCAAAGGAGGCGCGAAATAGACGCAGAATTCAAAATTACGGAATATAACATTAAAAAAATTACACGTTTTTTCTATATACTTTGAAAAATATTGATCTAAAATAAGTATCTAAAAGATTTTGTGAAATTTTAAGATGATTTAAATACGTAAAAAATAATTTTTTAATGAAATTTAAAGTCAATAAATGCTTAAAGATTCGAAACAAAATATCGATTTCAGCATTTTTTTTTAAATTTATGTAGAGAATATTTTATAATAAGATATCATTCAAGATGAAATACAAGTTTCAAAAATGAAGGGTTTGATCATTTTTGTAATAGGTAACATTTTTGGTATGAAAATTTCGATAAATAAATGTAAATGAAGTTTTTGCTGATTTCAGGTAGTTCATCCACAAAAATTAGACTTCAGGCAAAAATAGATAAATTTTTTTTCAAGAATAGCAATATTATTATTGAAGAGATCATTTGGAAGAAAAGAGATTAGTTTCCAAGAAAAAAAATTAAAACATAAAAAAACAATGCATTTAACAAATTTTATTTTTACGCGGACTTGTTTTCTTATCGCTTCATACCAAATTTTAGAAAATGATGTGATTCTGTGAAATCGCGGATAATTTTTTTAAGAAAAAGGCTTTCTACAACTTAACCGTTTCCATTTTTTGAATATTATAATAAATTCTTTAATGGCTAAAAGCATTAGAAATAAAATTTCCAAAACAAAATTCTTGTAAAAAAATTACTGAATTTGGTAAAAACTTATTCATTTTAGAAATATGGAAACGGATAGGTTGTATTAGCTCTTTTTCCTGAAAAAACGATTCTTGATTTATTTGAATCACATCATTTTTTTTTTTAATTTGGTTTGAAGCGATAAGAAAAAAAGTCGGGGTAAAAATAAAATTTGTTAAATTTATTTTTTCTTATGCTTCAAATATTTTTCTTGGAAATTAATCTCTTTTCTTTGAAATGATCTCTTCAATAATAATTTTTCTATTTTTGGAAGCAAAATTATCTTTTTTTACCTAAGACATATGGCAATTTCAATAGATGAATGTAAATGAAGTGTTTGCTGATTTAAGAAAATACATAAATTATATGTGAATTTACACCTAAAACTTTTCTTGATCTGAAGCTAAGTCGACAAACGGTTACTAAAAAATAAAATACATTGAATACAATTTTTTGGAATTTAACATCTTTTACATGACAATTCGTATGTATACATATATATAAACTACCATCGGAAATTACAGATTGACCTGGAGTTTCAACTTTCGTCAAAGGGTTTTATTTTATAGAAAGATATTACAAAAGAAATTTTAATTTAGATTTAGATTTCAAAAGGTTTTTTTCAGTATGTCTTCATAGTGATTCCTTAACCTAATCAAAATATTTTTAGAAATTCTTTTCTGGATTCTATCTTGGGGTTGAACAGAATTAAAAAAAGTCATGCAATTTTTAAAATATGTAGCTTCTTCAAGAAGTTTTTAAAAATCGATGTATATCATATTTTAATAAATTTAGAAATTTTTATCAAAATATTGATAGTTTGGATTTTTTGAATTATTCAAATGAATGTAGTACAATCATCATTTGAAATTTGATGATTTTTCATTACCATCTTTGATTCTAGAGCAGAATCTAGCAGAAAAATTCCAAAAACATCTTAATTAGTTAGAAAAATACTATGAAAACTTACCTTTGAAATGAGACTACAGACTTTTGACAATGTTAATTAATTTTAGAGTTATTAATATTATTAAGAAAGATCTAAATTTAATGTCTTTTAGATTCTCATCATATGACAATTAAGGTTTTGGTTTTATGTGAAAAATAATTTTCGGAATTTTCGTCAAATCTTTACGTTTTGAGATCCCCTGAGTCAGAAAAAACGGTTTTTACGAAAGTGTCTGTCTGTCTGTCTGTCCGTCTGCAGTAGTAATAGGTCATATACTCGATAACTCTGGATAGAAAAAAATTGTCGGATGCATTATCGCAGCTGAAAAAGTAAAGACAAGTTCGTTAACCAGCTACATCCGACAAAAATTGTCAAAATAGGAGCATTTTTTGTGTTTTTGAAAAAAACTTTATGAAAAAACCAAAATTTTTAAGACTGGTTTCTGATAATTCTCGTAAATTTCTACTAATTATCCTGATAATATTTTGCAATTAAAATAAATTTAAGAAAGTTACAGTATATTAAAACATGAAAAAAGTCAATATCCATTTTCCAGTTAAATTATACGAGATACGAATAAAAATTATGATAAAAAATGGTTTACTACATAAAGATCTACAACAGTAATAACTGTAAAGTGACATGTTTGATGACATGTCTGCTATTATATTGACCCAAAATTCACAGAATTTTTGTTAATTTCTCATTTTTTGGCATTGGGTCAGCCTCTTTTTATTTTCTTCTATTAATATTATCAATGCTACTTACGATAAAAAACGCAAAGAAAGTGAGAAGGCAAACTTTTCAGCCACATATGGGGGCCCTCTTCAGTGCCATAAATTAAAAGATTAATTCAAAATTTTCGTAAAAGATAAAAATGTAGAAGATAGTTAAAATAAGGATAATAATAATGAAACTCAAAAACTTATCTCATTGCTTGCAATTCAAAATGAAGAAGTCCAGTAAGCAACGACACGAATTGGAAAAAATATGTAGAATTCACTGTATATAGAAAACCGGATAAAATTAACGAAAAACTTAGAAATTTGTAAACAACAGGCTAGAATTTTTGTTTGTTTTTTTTCCTTTATAATGAACGGATGACCATTTCTTCGACCGTTATATTATTATATCATATATAGGTTTGATTTCATCGGTCTTAGGGTCAATAAAACAACATTAAAGAAAAATTATTGAATCAATTTATATCAATAAAAATATTAATATTTCAATAAATTGTAAGGCTGAAATTATGAATATTAATCGAATTTGCCATGGTATTATTTAACATATGATTTTCAAGTTTGTGTTCTCAAGCTTTAGCACGCTTTTCATTCACGGAAAAACTTTTTATATCAATTTTTACTATAGTATTTTTCAAATTTAGGGAAAAACGTATCACTTTGAGAATTTTTGTTAGTAAAAATAATAAACTTTATTATAATGATATAAAACTTCAGCATAGTCCATAGCAAATTTTACTATAGTTTATACTAAATTTTCATATCATTATTATAAAGTTGATGAGGTCCTAACGTAGTGGTACGGGTAGGAGATAGGATCTTATTCTAAAGAGTGGGAGTAGTCAGTGACAAGTCGTTGGGTTCGGAAAAAATGCAAGGTAGATTAATTATTCCTTTAAAATACAGAAGTGCATAGACCCTGTAAGGGTGCGTACGAAGGTGGGCCCGTGGTCGGGGCGCTGGCCGGGGCCTGTCCGGGCTGCCAAGGTATCGGGCCGAGGGGCCGCGAGGCTTGGTAGGTGATCGCTGGGGCCGTGTGACTCGTCGCCTCGTAGAGGGATCGTCGGCTGGGGGAGAGATCAATTTAATTCCCCTCCTGGGCGCTGGCCTGGCGCGGTTGTCTGACGTCAAAGGTCGACGTTCTCGTGGCGGTTTTTCGCCGTCGTCCTGGGGGCCGAAATTCGGCGAGACACGGCGCCACCCTTGGCTGCGTCCTGGGCGAGTCTAGTGGTTCGCTCGGGTGTGAGGCGAATCGGGGAGCAGGACACTTCCAACTCCCAGACTGGGGATCGTAACAGCTCGTCGAGGGTGCGACTGGACTCCGAGGTTTCCTCCTTGGTTGTCGCCTCGATGCTCGCTGTGTGGTACTGGCCACCCGGTCGAACAGTTCGTCGAGGGGAAAACCTGGCGACGTCCTGGCTGCAGGCGTATGAGGGCGACGTGGCGGTGTGGTCTTGGTCGCTGGCGTGGGGGTAGCTGGCCTAGCCAACTCGTCCTTCGGCGTGGGCTGGTAGGTAGCCGGTCCTGGCGCAATCTCGGCAGACGTGGTGGTGGAAGTCGGTGTCGAGTCGTAGCCTGGGTTCAGCGGGTTGTACCCACCGGCTTCGGTGGCTAGTCGAGCGGCCTCCTTGGCGGCGATGTAGGCGGCTAAGCGTTCGTTCTGGCGCCTGACTTGCGCCGGGCCGATCTTCTGGCGCCTCTTTTTTTTCTGTGGCAGAGAATAATCGGGTAAACAGTGGGACTCTTAGAGATCTAAGAGTAGTTTGGGGAGAGAGAAAGAGAGATACTCAGAAATCGGAGTGTCTCGAAGAGTTAGAGATTCGAGATAATTCTTAGTGCTCTAAGAGTTAGTCTCAAGAGAAGAGAGAGAGAGAGAGAGTGAGAGGGAGGGAGATACTCAGAGATCTGAGTGTCTCGAAGAGTCGAAGACTTGAGATACTTCTTAGCGATCTAAGAGTTAGTCTCAAGAGATAGAGAGAGAGAGAGGGAGATACTCAGAGATCTGAGTGTCTCGAAGAGTTGCAGATTTGAGATAATTCTTAGCGATCTAAGAGTTAGTCTCAAGAAATAGAGGGAGATACTCAGGGATCTGAGTGTCTCGAAGAGTTAAAAGATTTGAGAAGGCTCTTAGGGATCTAAGAGCGAGTCTCGAGAGAAGAAGAGAAGAGTTATCGGTTAGACGGACTTACAGGCTTTCTGGACTGGATTGCGGCGGGCAGAATCAGACTTGGCAGTTGTAGGTTGAACATCTTTATTCGAGATTCGAAGAGCGTCTTTGGTTGCGTAGGTCAGGAACTCCTGACCAAAGTGAACTGTCTATCTAGCGTCTCGGGGCCCTTTTTATAGGGATAAGAAATGAGGAGAAATGTCGCAGTGGAAGGAGGTAAGGGTTTTTTAAATATAGTTTTTGGGTACAGAGCCTCCTTCCCTTATTCGACTTTGCTCGCTTCTTGGAGGGAGGAAGTATCGCTGTCTTCCTCTATCCTATGGCTAGCGTCGCTGCGTCCTTTTCTTCCCTGTTGGTGGTGGCCGATCGAGAAGGGGTAGACGCTGAGAGAGTCTACTTGCCTCCCCCGCTTTTCCTCGCTTTCCCAGCTTTCACTTTTCCTATCTTGTAGGAGTGAAGTCCTTTTCTCTGCAAGGGGATAGCGGGGAGAGGGAAGATGCTGGTGGATCGGTCAGCCGTATGGGTGAGACAAGGAAAGGGTTTTTCCGATGTCTAAGCGTGTGTCAGAAAAGGACGCATGACCATGCCGTTCTAACGGTACTAATTTTGAGGGACCTCGAGTCGCGTTTTTATTAAGTTTGGGTCAAGAATAATACAGATAGAAAAATTGAGTATTTTTATGTAGCTAAGGTATAAGGCGTAAGGCGCGGATATCAAAGTTTAGTATTTTTACTAACAAAAATTCCCAAAGTCATAAGTTTTTCCCTAAATTGAAAAATACTATAGTAAAAGTTGATATAAAAAGTTTCTCCGTGTTGGTGAATTTAATTCAATTTATCGTATCTTCGTCTCTCTATCCTACAGTTTGCGTTGCTTCATCGGATTGTACACACCGTATCATAATGTAATTTTAAATTGTTGAAGCCCTCAATCTTTGAGGCTTTAATTTTAATAACATTTTCAAGAATAAGACTGAATCTTCATGTGTGCTTTCGTTTTTTTGTAATTTATGTAAATACTTATTTATTATATCAACACAACATATAAAATAGTTCTCTTTGGAAAAAGAAATTTGATGGTAAATTGATTTGTTCAATTTTTAGTGACATAAAAAAAAGACCCGCAGTGAGGTTGAAACATAGGAGAATTTTTGACCAAATATACACGGAGAAAAATAGTTAAAGTAATTTTACTCAACTTCCGAACAAATTTGGGACATAAGGACAAGTTAGAAGTTATTTAGTATCACTGTATTTATTTGTGATATATTAAATGTTCGAAAATGAATCAAAGTTGAGTAAAATTCAGAAGTGTAGGGTGAAGTATGAAAGCGTGCATTAAAAATTTTTAAATATATATATTATTACTCGTAGTATAACTATAAAAAACCAACCTTTTATTAAATCACAAAAAGAGTAGAGCTTTCCGTTCATTCTACTCTACGCTTCAATCGAGAGTTGAGTAAACCGTGAATCACAAGATTTATTCCAACAGCTACATCTATTCACGCAGGAACGAATGAAAGTAATCTGCGCCTTGGGCACACATAAAACATTTTTAATTTCAAAAACTTAAATTCTTAAAATTAAATTGATCTTATGAAAATTTAAGCAAAAAAAAAATCGATAAGTGTATTACATAAAATATGAAATATCACATAAATTACTCAGGCAGAATAATAATTTGGAATTCGCAAATGTGAAATCCATATTTAGAAAATATAAAACACAGAAAATAAAAGAACCTTCTTTTAAATGTTTTTATACAAGATACTTCTTAATAATAATGCAATTTTTTAATGTACATTTGAAAATTTAGTTTCACTAAACTTCATAAGTTGTTATAATAAAAATGTATACTAAATGTAATTTAATAATTATATTATATATATCAATAATCATAGTTATAATAATTGTGTAATTATATTAATTTTTTAAAATATTTTATTAATCATTTGTCACGTCCCGCGACGTATTTGAATGTATATAATACACACAGGCTGGATTGAGTTAAGAAATCTATGAGAAAATCGATAAAGGGGAATAAGGAGTAAGGGAAGTAGGGAGCAGTATAGGGCCCCTTCTCCTCTAAGGAGATATGACTACGTCACGATTTTCGCTGACCGTCAATTTGTATAGAAAAATATAAAAGAGGCCCACACCAAGAGCAAGCAGTCAGTAAATTCTTCGTCTAGTTCGACACTTAAATTTTCCTTCGGATTTATAACCGGTCTCGCGACAATAGTCCAGTACGGCATTTCAATTTAACTTCGGAAATCTCTGAGTTTGAGATTAATAAAATTCGATCGGGACAATTTCAAATCCAAGTTCGGGAGTCGTAAAAGTCATCGTGGACTTGTATAGATCTTTGTAAAGATCTTCGAACAGTGTCATAAATTTGGATCACCGCCCTTTACGGAATATAACTGTGCGGCCTATAACTCCGTCTCTCTCACACACTTGGAATACACCTGTGGGGATCCAGTATTTACTACTCACCACCGTGTGGATTAACCCTCAACATAAAGGTACCGAATCTCTCTCTCTCTATCTTTATTCTTTGTCTCTTTCTCACCCACGTACCAACCAGCCTGTGCCTACATTATATAAGAATTCTCTTAACGAATGTATATCCGGAAATTTTAACCAGTAAAATAAATTCAATTTGTATTATTTTCATAATCATTGTGTCTTTCATTGACTTAACCTCATCCCTAAGCGAGGATCATTCGATCCTAACTTAAAAAGAGGAATCTTCGATCAAAGTAAGTATATTTGCGTACTTGTGACGTAACACATTTATGAAAAAAGTTGATTTATTTTTACTTGAGAAAGGCTAAAAAATTGTATTGACGGCACTTACTCTCACAAGCTCTGAATAACTCATGCAGTCACTATATAAGAAAGTTCCAAATTTTATATTCAGCATTGTAAGCGAGCGTGTGCGTGATTCGACGAAAGCTTATCGTACTATTTATAAGTGTAGTTATTAGGTTTATATATGTAAGGTTATATGTTTAAGTGTATTTGCAATTTGAAATATGATTGGCTACGTCCGTAATGGTGTGAATGTATTTGTAAGTTGTTTATGTATATACCGGATGACTATTCGCAGGCTTGAGGTAAGAATTTTTTTTTATTTGAGAGAACCATACCATTGCCGGTTCAAATAATACGCCCGATGCTCATTTTACCCAACTACGGTTTGAAGCACCTCAAGCGTCGGTGATATACTTATGCATTTCATGTTAACCCACTGACGCATGTTGGTGCCCTGTCGTCGATAACGTTTTACTCAACTCCTTACTATTCCCTATGTAACGCTTATTGTTATTCACTTTGGGTGAATTAGGTATATATCAAATTCATTTTGCCCGACTAGGATTTAATAGATGTTCAAATTTCCTTATGTCCCAAGTTTAATCGACAGAGTTGAGTAAAATTACTTCAACTATTTTTCTCCGTGTAATGAAGGAGTTTTTTTTATAGAATTTTGTTTTATTGACCGCAAGACCGACGAAACCAAACCTATATGATATAAAGATCTACAAGTTTGAACTGCAACATTTTTTCATAAGATGTATAGTTTTATTTTTAATTAAGAAAAAAATACCATTGAAAATCCGAAATTCAATTTTTTAACTAAAATATGTGAAATACGAAAAAAACGTAAGAATGGAAAATTGTTCGTTTCAATAATATATACAAATATTTTCAGATATATAGTTTCTAATAAAACGTATATTTTTCATTATAATTTAAAAAAATACGATTAAAATTCAAAAATTCCATTATGTGAACAAAATATGTAACATACGAAAAAAACGTTGAGATAGAAAATTATTTGCCTAAATGAGGTCTACAAATTCTCAATAGGACATTTTTTGACAAGATATATATTTCATGTTTTGGTTTTAAAAAATACAATATTGAAAATAAAAAATTCTATTTTTGAACCAAAATATGTGTGATACAAAATAAGCGATAATACAAAAAATCGTTTTCTCTAAAAGAGTCTATGAATTCTCCTCCTTTTTTAAATATTTTGAAGAAAATAGATTTTTTGTAATCTTGTAAATTATTAGAAAGTTACAGAAATGTATACAGAAAATCGAGCGCGAAGCGCAAGTTTCATGATAAGAATGTGTTCTTTAAGGCTGATAGAGCTTTAAGTAAATTGAATTTCTTTTTCATTTGAAATCAAAAACAAATTTAGTAACTTTGAGAAAATGTAATTCACATCGATAATATTATAAAATTGTCTTGAACTTAAGTATCAAATTACAAGTAATAAATTTAAATAATAATGAAACAGGACTTATATCGACCCTTAGTATTAATATTCAAATATTGTTCATGTTCTTAGTTGGCTTTAGGGTCCGAAGAATATAAGACCGAGTGCAACGATCGAATCTCGCACCCCAGGCGCGCTCAAACTTGCAAGCGAAGCGCGCCATGAGAATGTGCCCACGAAGCGGGCAGATTTTTTGTAGTATATTTTTACAAAATTAATATTATGCTCTTAACTTGGGCTTATTAGAAGCAAATTGTGTTAACTTTTATTTTAGCATCATGAAAAAATGTTAACCTTTTATTATAAAAATTAAGTTACTTTAACAATAGCTTAAATAACATATGAACCTCTAATTTCCGATGGAAGTGTCTGTGTAAAGAAAGGTTTTAAATATTACAAAAAAAGCATAAATTGTATTTGAATTCGCATGCGATCTTGCACTTTGAGATTTATTCGGTGTGAAGTAAATTCGACAAATCATTACTATAAAGTAAAATACTTGAAAAAACATTTTCAAAATATTTAATATTTTTACACGAATGTACGTACAGTCGACCGGCAATCGAAATACCCGGGCTCGAATCCCGGTGCATTCGAAAACGTCTTTTTTCCACAGAAAGATTTTCAAATTCTTTAAACTTAAGTATGTAACTATGAACGTATTAATATGTTTCATGTTTTTAAATTATTTAATGTTTTATTAAAACAATTAAAATAGTAAATTGTAATGACCCTTGATTTAATTTATAATAGACTTCTTCATTTATGGACCCTAAAGCCAATGCAATTTATTAAAACATTTTGAATTCAAAATAATTCTGAATGTTTGAGTATAAAAGGTTTAAATATTTGAAAAATACATAAATTATATCAAAATTAGCACACGAAATCGTACACTAACTTTAATTTGGTATGAAGTAAAATTGGAAATAATTCCTTTAGAATAAAACATTTTGAAAAAACTTTCAGAATACATAACATATAATAAATGAAAATTTCAGTATATAAGTATAAATAAAAGGTTTGATTATTCAAAAGTAAAATATATTATATCTAATATTTTATCGAACAGCACACTTTAAGATTTCATTGGTATGGGGATACACATTTTTAAAATTACACGACTTTTTGTAACATGTTCAACCCCAGCATATAGAATCCAGATAAGACTTTCTAAAAATATTTTAATTAGGTTAACAAATCACTATGAAGACATACTAAAAAAAATCTTTTAAAATTTTAATTTTTTTACATACTTATTAATTTCCTTCAAAGAGATCTAAATTAAAATTTCTTTTGTAATATCTTTCTATAAAATAAATCACTTTAACGAAAGTTGAAACTCCAGGTCAACCTCTGTAATTTCCGATAGTAGTTTATATATATCTTGTCATATTGTAACAAGATTTGAACACTTCGGACAAAAATTTTTATGTAAAATTTAACATCGATAAATATTTACATGTTCGTATGAAGATATTAAAGAACACATATTTTAGCTTCTTAATTTATCCACATCTGTTAGAAAATTTTTCCTTTCCATAGACCATTTCATTTTTTTAATGAAAAGTCTGTGCTTAGGCTACACAAATGTGAGATGAAAATATTGCTAAGATAAAACTGAGAATGTAAATTTTAAACTTGAATTTTATGTTTATCTCTTCTTAATAGAAAATATCTCTCTAACTAAAAAGTTTTTAAATGTACAAAATTGATAAGAAGTATGGAAATTTGAATAGGAAAATATATATTGATTCAAATTTGGAACATTTATTGGCATCAAATTTTACTGAAAGTTTATTTTTGAAGTGTTTAAATGCTTATAAAATTTTACACGATATTTCAGATTTTTATTTTAGGCAGATTTTTTCCAAAATATCGGGAAAAATGTGTTGTCTCTTAAATAACATATTTCGTAAATTTGAAATTGTCGTCTGCTTCGCGCCTCTTTTGCACGGTTTCGACAGAAATACACAATTCTCAATTCCGACTCGATAACCGAAAGCGTGAAATCTAAAAATAGCATTGCATGAAGGAAGCGAGGAGAATAAGGAGAAGTGGGACGTGGCGTTCTCGCGTGCAAGAGCGACGAGGAAGAAATAAGGGCAGCGCGCGCCGCTGCCCCTCCATAGAAATTCTGATGGTAAATCATTTCTGGATTTTCTAACTTTCATTATTTACCGACGCGCAAAGTACACCTTTTGCGCAACGCGTTCAGAGGGCGCGTTTATCAGCCCACTTTTGTGAAATTCTCTTATTCCATTACTTTAGCAATCTCCCAACTCATCTCTGACAAAACACGAAATGATGTTCTGCCAAGTACATAGTTAGGAAACTTCACGATAAAGGCACGTGTGTTCCCTGGGTGCAAAATGGCGGCATCCACGGTTTATAAGCATCGTGTATAAGACGTCGCCATTTTGCACTCAGGGAACACACATGCCCTCATCGGGAAGTTTTGTAACTATGTAATTGGCAGAACTTCATTTCGGGAATGGATAGATGGAGACTAAATATAAGGAGACCAATCTCCATACATCCATTCCCGAAATGAAGTTCTGCCAAGTACATAGCTACAACACTTCCCGATGAGGGCATGTGTGTTCCCTGGGTGCAAAATGGCGACGCCTAATACACGATGCTTATAAACCGTAGATGCCGCCATTTTGCACCCAGGGAACACACGTGCCCTCATCGGGAAGTTTTTTAACTAAGTACTTGGCAGAACTTCATTTCGTGTTTTGTGAAGTAAGGCCATAAGAGATTGGTCTCCTTATATCTAGTCTCCATGTTGATATTGATGGAGGATGTGATTTTCAGTCAGTTTAAATTGAAAATATTTTATTTATCAAGTAAATAAGATTATCTACAGTTCACAATAATGAATTTTGATAATATATATATAAAAAAATAATCCAGGGTGTGGATGGGAAATTACCCCATTAATTGAATTTTCCATCCAAAGACGAACTTTTCATTCCACGTTACGTATAATTACGGACAAGGTTAGGAATAATACACTAGCAGTTCGTGAAATTTACCACTGGATGAAGTTTTACGAACAAGGATAAAAATTTACAAAATGTCTGTAATTTTCATTCCACCCGTAATTTTACACTGTCCAACGAGGGTCATTTTATGTCCCTCGTCTGGCGATGTGTAAAATTCGGCTGAAATTTTTTAGAGTGTACATAAATCGTTCCCCTATTTTGACGCCCTACACAGCATCTAGGTTTATAATATCTTTGCCCATCTTCAGAAGAATTGAGATAACCAAGTTGACGTCACAGGCCATGTGGTAGGGATAGACTGTAAGTTAGGTTGGTCTTGGACGAAAGAAATATATGGGAATCATTGGGAAATTGATGAAACAAAATTTGTAGGTTATGATGACCGTTTGTTTTGAAAGATTTGAAGAATGTATCGATAAGCATGTTCTCGTTTTCAACACATACTTCAAATCCTTCAAAACAAACGGTCATCATAACCTACAAATTTATGACATTTTATTTTATATTTAAAAATTAAAAGAATGACAAGCGACAAGTAGGTACTCAAAAAATGCGGAAATTAATTTTGCATTTGAAAAATATAATTATTAATAAATTTATGACTTACTTTTACGCTAGAAAATTTTGTTTCATCAATTTCCCAATGATTCCCATATATTTCTTTCGTCCAAGACTAACCTAGCTTACAGTCTATCCCTACCACATGGCCTGTGACGTCAACTTGGTTATCTCAATAGGGAAAAGAGGATTTGGGGAAAAGCATGCAACCAATGAGATATTCACATTGGATTCATGCGATTATTTCATTGGTTAAATGCTGTTCCTCTATTACCCTATTTTCCTTAACGTGTGACTGCGCCCTGACGGTCGAGACATGGTATAGTTTACAATGTTCGAGGAACTTGCTAGAATACCTTGAATTGATCACCATAGAGGCATGCTGTTCTGCTGATATTTCTTTTTGTAATATATAAAATATCCTGAAATTTAATTTGTGAAAATGTCTGACTGGGACACAGTGCCGATTACTCTCAGAAAACGTACTCCAAAGGGATCTGCCATGAAATCTGAGCAGGTAAGCAGTCTTTACAAAGCTACAAGATGCAATCCCTATGGTTCTTCAAATAAAATAAGATAAAGATTATATTTGTTTACAGGCAGTAAACGCAGCTCGTCGTCAAGGCGTTGCCGTCGATACGCAAGTCAAATGTGAGTAATTTGATATGTTTTGTTGATAATAGTAAATTTTGTTAATAAAGTTGTGTGTCATTAAGAATATTTTCACAAAATGTAAACATACAATTCAGCACACAAGCACACATTACATTTTTTCAGTGAATTTTAAAAATTTAATGCGTTAAAGAAAATTTTTGTGCGATCGGACCTATGCATCGATCATAACCCAGACAACAAACGTGGCTGGTACGTTAGCCGTCATAAGGTACTATATTATATGGGACATCACATCCTGACATTTTGGCTCCTGATAGTTGGCGCGCTTTTCAAACTTACTATTGCTCAAATACGCAATTACTCGAATCAAAATGAATGTCGGCTTTCCGAAGTATATATCCGTGTCTTATAAAAGAAATGACATTATGTGGGATTAATTCGCTGAAAGATGGACAATTTTCAAGTCTCAAAGATTACAGATTCTACTTTTGCACAGTGGGGCAAAAGCGGTTTTTCGGAACAAATCAGTCTACAGGCCATAATTTCAAACCAATTTTAATGTTTTTAAAAAAAATCAAAGCTAATAAAATTCTCCATGGATCGGTCGTGGTCAATTTTAAAAATCGTGACAATTCTCTAAAAGTAATCTCCAGCGGTATTAGTTAATTAGACAATATTTTGATATTATCATTAACAATTTAGTTAATAAATGTGTTTTGTGCAGAATCAGCTCCTTTTTGTTGCTTGAAACTGATATTTTTTGCAGAAAATGTGTGTAAAATGAAGTTTAATTAGAAACTCAACAAATATAAATAATATCTGGTCGTTTAAATAAATCTTATAAACAAATTCGCATTATTTAATAAATATAATTCGTTTAAAATGCAGGTGTGATTGAAAATATCTTGTTAATGGTATTTTTCAGAGTTAACTTGATATTACACAACAACTTTCATGTATTTAAACAATTTTCATTAACAAATGCCTAAAATAAACTAATATAATTTTCATAGCGCCTCTTTTGAAAATCCGATTTTCGGTACCTGTAAAGCGGGACGAAACTGCGATTTTCAACCCTAGGGGCGAAACTTTAAAGGTAGGGTTGCAAACCGCACTTGCGTCCCGCTTTATAGGTACCGAAAATAAAATTCTCAAAACAGTTGCTATGAAAAATAGTATGCATTACTGGAAACAAAACACAGCAAATGCAACTCGTGTGACTGCAGCCCTCGTTACAATCGCTGTGTTTCGTCCCTTGTAATGCAATATACTATTTTCTTTTGTCCCAATATTGTTGAGAATTTCCATTAGACAGCTATTTTTTATCATGTAAACAATTTCAATTAACAAAAACATAACTCTGTCAATTTTAACTACAAAGATTTGGATTTTTTCGTAAAATCAAGTGATATTCTTTGGCCTTTGACTTAATATTGTGACAAATTTCCATTATACAACTATTATCTATTATTTTAATAATTTGAATTAACAAATGCATAAATTTATTCGTTTTGAATATGAAGATTTTGGGTTTTTCGTAGATTCAACTTCAAATATTGTGTGGAAGGTGCTTTCCTATATAGTTCAAGCAACAGGGAATTTGTTAGAACATTATTTATTTCAGAAAACGGACTAAGCTATCAGAAGAAAGGTTGGTCATGGAGTAATTGTGTCATGTTTTGGACAACGAAATATGATTTATAAATTTTTTATTAACATTTAAGACCAAAAAATCGCACTTTTTAGTTTTTTGTTTATAACATTAAAGGTAACTATCCAATCTTAATGACATCAATTGGAAAGTTGTAGACAATTGAATTGCGAATAAAATGAGCTGTCGCTTGATCTGATTGGATAATTAGAAGCTATTGACACTTTAATATATTTAATTCGTAGCATCGCACAGCAGACAATGCAGCTCGGCTTTATGTTTTTGTAATAATTTTGGTTAGATTTTGAGATTGCGTGTCGTTTGGTTTCGTTTGATTTGGATTGAAGCGTGCATTGAAGAATTAGTTCCGAGTAAGTATATGTTTACCTTGATAAAGTGTATTACGTCAAATTTTAAATTTATCTATTATTTTAGTTTTGCCTTCAAACTCTGAATGTGATCCAAATATTTTACACAAGTCTCCACGACATGTATCGGCTATGCGGGTTAAGGCGTGCGATTAGAATTGGGTTAGGATGCGTGCGTGCGTGCGAGCGTTCGATTCTCAGTGCTGCGAAGTGTTTATAAAAAATTACGTTTCTGTAATGTACAGTGTCAAACATAATGGTAAGTTCATATTAAGATTATATAGGTAATGTAGAAGTGAAAAATAATTAACTATATAAGTGCAGGATCATATCACAGAAAATAATATTTCCCTTTTTACACTGTTCAACATTTTCTTCGACTGTCACTTAGACTTTCAATGCCTGGTTTAGAGAAAATGGAACCCAACCCACGGTGTTTTAAATTTTCCGCGACTGTCACTTAAACTTTCGAATTTACGTTTTACATTTTCAGCGATTATCTATCATATTCTTCAATAAGGAGGTTCATAATATTTAGTCGACTTTCTAACCTATCCACGAGTATTACACAAAGTCAATGACTTTTTAAGCGACAAATTTTTTCCGTGTAATATCAAGTTGACACTGAAAAATACCATTAACCAGATATTTGCAATCATACCTGCATTATAAACGCATTATATTTATTGAATAATGTGAATTTGTTTATAACATTTGTTTGAACAACCACTAGGTATTATTTAATTTTGTATAGTTTCTAATTAAAGTTCATTTTACATGCATTCGCCGCAAAAAAATATCAGTTTCAAGCAACAAAAAGGAGATGATTTTGCACAAAACACATTTATTAATTAAATTGTTCATGATAATATCAAAATATTGTCTAATTAAGTAATACCGCTGGAGATTACTTTTAGAGAGTTGTCACGTTTTTTAATGAGACACTTTTACATAACACATGGAATGTCAAGTATAGCTTGGACTAAATTTGACACTTGCGTGCTCGCAGATTCAACTGATCAAAAGAGCGCTTGGGGCGACATCTGATTTTGTCCATCTTTTGGCCATTTAATCCAACATAATGTTTTTTCTTTCATACAGAATGCGTTTCACCCGGCGCAGTTCTTAATGTAAGTTGTACTGGGTGGTGGCTCTGGTGGTACTGGTGGTTCAAGAGTTGTTACTCGTCATCGGAATTCTCCCCGAAATCACAGGTGGGGAGGAGAGCCTCTGGAGGTGATGCGAAGGTCTCCTGGACACGTCTCTTCGAATCTGGCCTCAGATTTGAGACGTCTTGATGGCGTCCTAAGTCCTCCAGAAATGGTTGTGGAAGGCTGGGAGACGACCCAACGAACTCGTTAGGCAAAAGTCTTTCAGGATCCGGCCTCTGACTTTCAACGCTTGGATTTGGGGAGACAACGTCTCTCTGTCTGTGGATGCCTCTGCTCACAGTGTTTTCTTGTTTTTCTGATACGCATGCCGTGTTTTGTTATATACCGAAAACCAATATTAAAAAGATATTTTAACAGAAAACTGTGCTGGCGGAAACGTTTGTGGATCGACTGCAGTAATAGTTACTGCCAGGACCGCAATAATACTGCGATTCCCGTTCTGGTCTCGCACCGTAACAGTTACTGCGCCCTTCGAAACCGCTCACGCTTAAACAGTTAATGCTACTGTTTTCTCCCGCTGCGCGAGCTGCGTGAAACAGTTGCCGTTTTGGGAGTAACCATGAAGGTTTACTTTTTTCTGTGTACCTTAATGATGATATGGTAGTCTCATATTTTCCAACAGCGCTGAGTACATAAGTATAAGTGATATCAATACTTTTTACTTAAGTTGCATTCTTAAATGTTTTTATACTTCGATTTAAGTATTTACGAAGTTCAAATGTTAAATTTTCTTCTAATCGTAGCTCAAATTATATTGCTTTATATTTTATATATTCATGAGTTTTTATCACTGATAGATTGATTTCTCGGACCATAAGTGATTCATCATTGCCTTCAAAAGTATTTTTAAACTTCAATCTTAATCAAAAATAAATAATTTAGGTCATTAATAATAATGACTATAAACAAATGACCCAATCGGCCGTTTACTCGTAGAAACAAATTATTTTTCCTTCAATTATTGTTGGAATGACATTTTTTGTAATAATTAACCAACGAAATTAATTTTAAAATAATGTACATGATTGTTACAAACTTTTTTTTAGCTAAAAACTTATATTTATCACTTTTTCATTAAAAAAAGACGTTTTTCACAGAAATTATCCTCCAATAACCTAACAGTAATTCTAAGACACGTAAGCACCATATGCATAACACGCGCGTCAACTAGAATGTGTTTTCAATATATGCTTAAGATGTTCTCTAGAAAAAGGGCCCAAGTCGACCTAGCTTACTGTACATAATTTGTTATGAAATTCTTCATTACTTGTTTTCACAGACCAGAAGGCATATTAAAAACGTCAAATATGATTTTGAAAATTGCTACTAGTCTGTAAAATTACACGTTGAAAAGTTTCCTTAAAAATTTTGTCCATTGATCTAAGACAGCTCACGCGCTTTTTGTAGAGATCGGCTTAAAAACAAATTTATAACATACAAGATAAACATCAGCTCTGCCAGGTTATATAATCCAAGGTCCCTAGCGGACCCGGTTAAGTTCTCTAACCGTTCACTGACAATTCCTCTGACGTCGCATTTTTATGGCTAAGAATGAAAAAAAAACATTTAAAGCATTGTAATTATGATTCTGTGACGAAATTTGAATTAGAAGGTGTAGGAATAAATACAATAATTTTATTTTTCAGCGATAAAAACTAGAAAAATAGAATACCTGTTATGTTGCAACAATTTTTACCACATTTTCTATTTTTATTTCGAACATTGTCTTCATGCGGAAATCGTCAAATTGTTTATTATAGCCTAAAACCCGGGTGAAACAGATGTCGAATTGTGAACTAAAGAGAATTGTAAAATTACTTTACAACGTTTCGTACTAGCAATAAGATTAGCTGTATAATTTCAAATTGTATAGTTTACATCTTTATTAGATTAAGCTTGTTCGAAAGCCAGAAACCATATCACTTCTTTATACGTTTATTGGAATAAGATTTCCTTTCAGTTTTCAATCCAATGTTCGACGTCGTACAAACCTTCAGATCTCAATTCAGCCGTTCAAGGGTTAGTTTATTGCACCTCTAGATCATTGATCCACCCAAGTACCGTTCGATGCGTCAAGTTTGTGGATTTTTCCTCTTCGGTGACGATCGATAACCGTCGGCAAGCAGGAACCTTCCGTTCCACCTTCTCAGAGGAAAACCTATCAAACTCGGGAAAAGGGGTCTCTGGACAATCCTCCTTTACAGGCTCTTAGATTTCGATGCTGGTAAGTACTTGATCTTATCGACAGGAAAAATTAAATTCCATTCTGACCGTCAACTAGTGCTGATCTCTGGAAATGTCAGACAGAGTCAGCCTATGCTGTTCCGCGCTTCAATGTTAAGCCCTTCAAATCTTGTATAGTGTATACACGAGATTTTTCTATTTTGCAGTACATGACCTTTTTGATGTACAGGGTTATGGGGTTATGGGATTGAGAGATTATGGGGTCATAGTGTTGAGGGCTCATGGGGTTAAGGCATTATGTTTAAGGGCTCATTTGGTTATGGGGTTATAGGTATATTGAATTTAGTGATTTTTTGAAGTGTTTTTTGAGGTTAGGACGAAATCCTAACGTGTTAGAGTCAAACGTGTTGCGAATTCGGTTTCAGCGGGAAAAAATACATAGGAATATCATAGTGGCATTCTTCACACAGACATTTTTTTATGTGGGTCTGTGTAATAGTAATAAAGAATGCATTTATAATATCAAAGAAATATATTCTTAAAAATATTTCATCATTTCAAGGAACATCATTTCAACAACCCTACAATACCTTTCATGGAAGGCAGTGCAATGGTTCACCATTTGCGGATATCTTTATCGTTAGGATTGGCCATTGTTAAATGTGAGATAAAAGTAGTAATGTCTTACTCCAACTAATAATCAACCCTGTTGGTGGAGACGTTCCACCAATGGAGAACCACTGCACTGCCTTCAATGACAGTACACGATATTTTTCTAGTTTTCATTGCTGGAAAATAAAATTATTGTATTTATTTCTACACCTTCTAATAAAAATTTTGCCACAGAATCATAATTGCAATGCTTTAAATGTTTTTGATGGATATATAAATAATTCGTTTAAAACCGTGGTCATTTTTACGCGTTTTTTAATTAATTCAAATGTATGAAAAATATTTTTACCGATTCCAAAATGTTTCTACAAGAAATTACAAGATTATGTTCGTTAGTCATATGACGAACAGCAATATTGTGAGCTCCCAACAGAGTTATTTATTTATATTACCGAACTGACAAGAAACTGCAATATTTACAGGGTCAATCTTACATTTCTAAATCTGGAGAAATAATTCCCAAAAAAGAATTCAAACCCGTCAAATCGTGCTGCAATCAAGAATGTTTTAGAAGAATTGAAGTTTCTGAATAGTTAGAATTGCATAAGAAACTTTGGAATATGTGTTTTTACCAAGCACAGAATGTTCTTTAAAGTACTGTCATTAAGAAGAAGCCTTTCGCTGGGACGAGTGGAAATTGTCATGAAAAACGCATCCTCTGCGAATATGCTTTCCATTCACAAAATCACCACATTGCTGTTTGTCAAAATTTCTTATTGAATTGTTTAGTTATCACGAGAGCTATTATAGATTTGCAACAGTTAAAAAAATGTATTTCGAATGAAACTTTGAAAAACAATCGAGGGAAACACGATAATTATTTTGCAGTTTCCACAGACGAAATAAAAAATTTGTTTCACGTACATTGCAATCTCATTCCTCATTCTGAGCCTCATTACACGAGAAAAAATTCAACATTGAAATATTTTATGTGCCTCCGGCGCGTAAACTCGTTTTTACGCTACAGTTTCAGGGTAGCATAATGTTGTGTATTACGATACAGAGGAATGTAATGTAACAATTGAACTGCGCATGTGCCTATAACCATACAGCGGAGCGTAATATTCTTCTTCTTCTTCGTACAGCGTTGGCACCGTACTGACAAAGCCTTGTACATTTGAACTGCGCATGCTCTATTACAATATGCTACTACTACACAAGATCGTGAAAATCAAAATGGCCGGAACTAGTCGCGAAATATCAAATGCAATGGACGAGAATCATGATGAATACTAGATTGGATTCGAGTGTACGCATAAAAACTCGTATAGGCACCGAAGTCACATAAAATAGAATTAGTGCCAATGCACACAATTCGGGTAATTACGAGACTCGCTTAAAATGCTCGCAGGACTGATCGCGCCTCGGCTTTGTCTCGGCTTCGTCTCGGCTTTGCCTCAGCTACGTCTCGGCTAAGCCTCGATTACGCCTTGGCTTCGATCTCCTACGAGCGTTGTCGCTCGTCGCGTAATAACCCTCATTATGCGCCTAGGCACATAATATACTATTGATCATCTACTTTCTTGAAAAAAAAAATGCTGATGACAGTAAAGATTTTGTGCATTGCATTTCGGACGTCGAAAATTATAAAAACTTGAAAACAAGTTTGTTGTCATTGAAAAATGTTCTTGCTCTTGTATTCAATTTTGGACAAAATTTTCCACTTCCAAAACTGCCATGTACTGACCAATTCTACCTTCGCTTGCTATGGTTGTACATATTTAATGTACGCATTTTGAACGATCCGGACAAAAAAAGCTATATGTTCCCAATTTTCGAAGGCAATGTAAAAAAGGGAAGCAATACTGTTACGAATATTTTTACATTCTCATCATGGATGAGAAGGTATTGGTTTTATGTGAAAAATGACTTTCGAAATTTTCATCAAATCTTTACGTTTTGAGACCCCCTGAGTCTGTCTGTCTGTCTGTAGTAGGTCGTGTGCGGCATAACTCTCGATAGAATTATCAGATTGAATTGAGCTTTGGTACACTTTATCGGAGCCGAAAAAGTAAGGACAAGTAAGGACAAAAATCAAAATTGAGGGATGGAGCACTACTTTTGTGTTTTTGAAAATAATTTTTTTAAAAAATCAAAAATTCCAATCCTGGTTTTTGATAGTGCTCATAAATCTCTACAAATTATCCTAATAACATTTTTTGATTAAATCAAAATTAGAAATGTTACAGCATATTCAAATTCGAAAAAAGTCAATATCAAAATTCCATTTTCAAGTTAAATTATACGAGATACGAAAAAACGTTATGATACAATATTATTGAATACATAAAGACCTACAAATTTGAATTATAACATTTTTTCATAAGATGCATATTTTTCTTTTTAATTAAAAAAAAAAAACTATTGAAAATCCAAAATTCAATTTTTTAACAATAATATTGGAAATACCAAAAAAACGTAAGAATACAAAGTTGTTCGTTTCAAAAAGATCTACAAATTTTGTCTGACACAGTTTCTGATAAAAGATATATTTTTCGTTTCAAATCCAAAAAATACGATAAAAATGAAAAAATTCCATTTTTTAGACAAAATATGTGAGATGCAAAAAAAACATTTAGATGGAAAATTGTTAGCCTAAATGAGGTCTACAAATTCTGGTAAAGAAATTTCGGGACAGGATGTATATTTTATGTTTTGATTTTTAATATTGAAAAAATTCGATTTTTTTCACCAAAATATGTGAGATACGAAATAAGCGTTGTTCTGCAAAATCGTTTCCTTAAATAAAGTCTACGATTGTTTTTCCTTTTTAGATATGTGGAAGAAAGTAAATTCTTTTAATCATGTAATTTATTAAAAAGTTATACTGAAATGTATAAAGAAAATCGAGCGCGAAGCGCGAGTGTCATGATGAGAATGTGTTCCTTAAGGCCGATAGAGCCTTAAGTAAATTGAATTTCCTGTTTCACTTAAATTCAAAAAGAAATTCAGTGACTTTGAGAAAATGTGTAATTCACATCATCTATAATATTATTATAAAATTGGTTTGAGCTTCAGTATCAAAATATAAGAAATAAACTTAAATGTATGCGAAGAGCACAAGACCGAGCGCGAAGCGCGAGGTCCAGAAGGAACGGAGCGCGAAGCGCGACGATCGAATCGCGCGCCCTAGGCGCGCTCAAACTTGCGAGCGAAGCGAGCTGCGCGCGATGAGAATGTGCCCGCGAAGCGGGCAGATTTTTTTACATGTGATCATGGAAGAGTACAAAAGCTACGTAAAGTTGACAGAACCAAAACATCGAATCATGATGTCTGTTATTTCATAATTAAGGGCTCATTTAGGGCTAATTTAATGCCCCATTGCCGAATTTTCGGCTCTTCATTTTTTTTTAAATATGCATGGTTCTGCCAGCTTTACTTCAAGCCAGCAGCACCACTCCAGACATCAGTTTAAAAATATTTATATCAAATTCCCCCTGACGCAGGAATTTTCGGCTCATTTCCGGCTCCAGGTATCCCATTGAACCATTGTCCTACCTTCATAAATAAAAAAGGGCCACAAAGGGCGAAGGGACAAAATATTAAATTTTGCTTTTTCATCATTAAATCAATACAGGCCAATTTAGGGCTCACTTCCTATCCAACTATAAATTTTAGTACTTTTCCCTTTTTATAAAATATGCAGAGGTGCTGCCAACTTTACATCAAGTTGGCAGCGCCACCCACGTACACACCGAAAAATTGCTTTTTCCAAAATCTACTCCTGCAGGAATTTTCGGCTCATTTTCGGCTCAAGATAACCCTTTGAACCATTGTCCTACCTTCAAAATTAAAAAAGGGCAGCTAAGGGCAGAGGGCCATAACATTAATTTTTTATTATTCTTCTTCACATTAATCTAAGTAGTTGGATTTCTTGTTCATATTCTGGCTAAATATAAATTTTTACCAGAGCCCTTTTTAAAAAACACGCAGGAGGTTGTCTAACTCTGAATAATATCAGCAGGACCATCCAGAAACATTTCTCGAAAATTGCTTTTTCCAAAATTTTCGACTCATTTTTGGCTCAAGATAACCCTTTAAACCATTGTCCTACCTTCAAAATTAAAAAAGGGCAGCTAAGGGCAGAGGGCCATAACATTAATTCTTTATTATTCTTCTTCACATCAATCTAAGTAGTTGCATTTCTTATTCATATTCTGGCTAAATATAAATTTCTACCAGAGCGCTTTTTAAAAAACACGCAGGAGGTTGTCTAACTCTAAATATAATATAATATAAATAATTATATATATATATATATATATATATATATATATATATATATATATATATATATATATATAAATATATATAACTCTAACATATGTATAGAAAGATTTCCATAAGGTTGCAATTCGAGATATTTCATTCAGTGCTATTTCATGGATATAAATCAATAAAATGTTTATATCACCAAATTTTTTAAAAATACACAGGAGAGGGCCTGTTATCGCTGACAAAACTGAAAGAAATGATTTTGAATATTTTCTTTTACTATTCAACCAAAAGCTGTCTTATAGTGTATTTTAAATTATTTTCTTCAATTTTTATGAATATATCAAACTAAATTTTATTTTATACTGCTATCTCATACTGGTTCTTGAATTTTTTTCGGATCATAAATTTAATTATGTTTAATATATATGAAAAATGAATATTGAAATATTAAGTACGGAATAGGCGAAGTTTTTGCATGCGAAGTCTTTTTCGTGAGATTGTTATATCCATGGAACGATGAGGATGTAAAGTATTTGTTTCTGGTCTTCTGTAAGTACAATTTTCTTTGCAAAAGAGGATTGTTTAAACAAAATCTCAGTAAAAGAATTAGTTATTTTTCCTATGTACATTTTAAACTTACAATGAGTTGTAGGTGTAATATACATAATTCATTATTTCTTTACGACTAAAATCACCCACACAACGAAAAAGAACATATGCTTAGAAAACTGAATTTGTTGAAATTGAGTTTAAACCAAGAAGAAATTCGAGCTTCTAATGTATCTATCTTCCAATATAGGAATTCTGGAAACCGACATAATTCAGTTGGTTTTAAAATTATATCTAACTGAAATAATAATTGAATTTCCAACATTCGATTCAATCGAAAATTTGAGAATTATTTCAATTGGATATAATTACAAAACCAACTGAATTATTTGAGTTTCGAGAAATTCTACATTCGATGAGAGGTTAGAAGCTGTAATTTCTTCTTGATTTAAACTCAATTCAACAAAGTCAATGTTCTAAGCGTGGCCAAGAAAGTACCAATTTGCATTGAAAATTTAATCTGACTATTGTTAGATTTTTGTTTTTTATAAATTTGGAGAAAATAATGTTTTGGTCCCAACCGTTGAAAATAATATGGTTTTTTCAACTACACTGAGAAAAACGGATCATAAAACCTGGATGTTAAAAGTAAGGATAGTATTCGGTAACATAAAATATGTTAAAGCGTATGATCTATAATCTTTATCTAATATATAAAGATATTACTAAACATAATCTCCAGATGTTACATTCTTATAATCTTCAGAAAATAATTCGTAACATCTGAAGATTATAAACCTACACTGAGAAACTTTTCGTTAGAGTAAATGATAAGATTGAATGATTACTAAGTTTTCTAAAAATAAATTTAATAAGTCGAACAATGAATATTATAACCTCGAAACCATATTTGAAAAATTCATATTATGAATATGAACTTGCCAGAAACCTTGCGACGGGTAGCAAAAATCAAAACATTCACACGGAGAAAAATAGTTGAAGTAATTTTACTCAACTCTGTCGATTAAACTTGGGACATAAGGACATTTGAACATCTATTAAATCCTAGTCGGGTAAAATGAATTTGATATATACCTAATTCACCCAAAGTGAATAACAATAAGCGTTACATAGGGAATAGTAAGGAGTTGAGTAAAACGTTATCGACGACAGGGCACCAACATGCGTCAGTGGGTTAACATGAAATGTATAAGTATATCACCGACGCTTGAGGTGCTTCAAACCGTAGTTGGGTAAAATGAGCATCGGGCGTATTATTTGAACTGGCAATGGTATGCTTCTCTCAAATAAAAAAAAATTCTTACCTCGAGCCTGCGAATAGTCATCCGGTATATACATAAACAACTTACAAATACATTCACACCATTACGGACGTAGCCAATCATATTTCAAATTGCAAATACACTTAAACATATAACCTTACATATATAAACCTAATAACAACACTCATATATAGTATGATACGCTTTCGTCGAATCACGCACACGCTCGCTTACAATGCTGAGATATAAAATTTGGAACTTTCTTATATAGTGACTGCATGAGTTATTCAGAGCTTGTGAGAGTAAGTGCCGTCAATACAATTTTTTAGCCTTTCTCAAGTAAAAATAAATCAACTTTTTTCATAAATGATTAATAAAATATTTTTAAAAATTAATATAATTACAAAATTATTATAACTATGATTATTGATATATATATATATAATATAATTATTAAATTACATTTAGTATAAATTTTTATTATAACGACGTATGAAGTTTAGTGAAACTAAATTTTCAAATGTACATTAAAAAATTGCATTATTATTAAGAAGTATCTTGCATAAAAACATTTAAAAGAAGGTTCTTTTATTTTCTGTGTTTTATATTTTCTAAATATGGATTTCACATTTGCGAATTCCAAATTATTATTCTGCCTGAGTAATTTATGTGATATTTTATGTAATACACTTATCGAATTTTTTTTGTTTAAATTTTCATAATATCAATTTAATTTGAAGAATTCAAGTGTTTAAAATTAAAAATGTTTTATGTGTGCCCAAGGCGCAGATTACTTTCATTCATTCCTGCGTGAATAGATGTAGCTGTTGGAATAAATCTTGCGATTCACGGTTTACTCAACTCTCGATTGAAGCGTAGAGTAGAATGAACGGAAAGCTCTACTATTTGTGTGATTTAATAAACGATTGGTTTTTTATAGTTATACTACGAGTAGTGGATCCTCCCCTCTTCTGATTGCCAAAGCTCGCCCCTCTATCTTTCTTTTGTTTTGCACGCGTTCAATCTGGTATGTTTCAGTTTATAATCCAAGATGTTATCTGATACTATCTTTGTTTTTAACATCTACAGATTATGGTTTTAATAATCTAGATCCCTGTCCCATAGTTAATAGTCCAAGATTATACCCGGTAACATATTTTTCATTACCGTTTACAATCCATTTTTCTCAGTGTATCTGATTTTCTTATTTAAAACACAACTATATTCATAAATGAAATACAGAGACGAATAATTTCGTATTTGTGATTTCAAATAATTTCTATAATTCTTCAATAAATTATATAGTTACAGAAATTTACACTACCGGTCAAAATTGTGGGACTACCTACAAAAATTGTATTAAAAACATGCTCGTCTTTGAAAGCGGCTATCTCCGTGAAAAATCAAGTTAGAAATATTTTCAAAAATGCGTTTGAAAGATTATAAAATTTTGCGTCAAATAAGCTCTATTTGCAGTATTTTCATTGAATAGAAGCCGAGATAGTGTGTGAGAAAGGCCGACGTAATTTCCGATTTTGACAAATCTTCACTTTTAAACTTCAGCTGTCTGCATACTTAAGGGAAGTGATAGGAAAAATTTGAAACTTTGCTAAAATAACGCCTAAAGCCTGAGCTATAAATTGAGCCCAAAAACATTTAAAAAATGTCATTAGTTTCGAAGATATGACTTTATTTGTTGAGCGATGCTCGAAAGATTTTTAAAGCAGCGTTTCAGCCGGTTTTTGAGAATATTTCTAACTTGATTTTTCACAGGTCCGTTAAGGTGGCACCTCCACATCGGAAATTCACTGTCTATTATGGCTTAGAATTTTGGGCTTTTTTTGTCCTTTTTTTGGGCAGCGATAAAAATTTTTGGGCTTTTTTTGGGCTCTTCGAAAATACCCATATCGATTTTTGGGCTTCAACCTTTAACACCGAAATGCACCCCTACATGGCCATGTAGAGACGACTTTGACTAAAATTCATCTTTTTGCAAATTTTATGGTCTACGAAGACTATGATTTTTGGGCTCTTCAAATATGTCCATATCGATTTTTGGGCTCTTCAAATATGTCCATATCGATTTTTGGGCTCCAACATGTAGGGGTGCATTTCGGTGTTAAGGGTTGGAGCCCAAAAATCGATATGGGTATTTTCGAAGAGCCCAAAAATCATAGAATTTCCGATGTGGAGGTGCCACCTTAACGGACCTATTTTTCACGGAGATAGTCGCTTTCAAAGACGAGCATGTTTTTAATACAATGTTTGTAGGTGGTCCCACAATTCTGACCGGTAGTGTATCTTTTTTCAATTACCTCAAAAAGGGAAAAAATTCGTAGACTTTATTTAAGCAAACGATTTTGCATTTTAACGCTTTTTCTGTATCTCACATATTTTGATTTGATCACATTGATTTTGATTTGATTTTTTTTTTTTTTGGTAAACAATTTTTAATCATAACTTTTTTTTCGAATCTCGTATAATTTAGCTGGAAAATGAAATTTTAATAGTGATTTTTTTCAAGTTTTTACACACCGTAACTTTTCTAATTTTTTTTAATCCAAAAATGTTATTAGTATAATTAGTAAAGATTTATAAGCACTATCAAAAACCATTATTTGAATTTGAGATTGTTTCGAAAAGTTTCTATCGAAAACAAAAAATCCTCTTATTTTCATAATTTTGGTCGGATGTGGCTGATTAACGAACTTTTCCTTATTTTTTTGGCTCTGATAGAGTGTAAACAAAGCGTAATTCAATCTAATAATTCTATCGAGAGTTATGCCGAACACGATATATACTTACAGTTCTGAACGTTCATTGGACGATGACAACAAATTTTTTTTCACTACAAAATTAAATATTACACGGAGAAAAATGGATGTTCAACTATGGGATAGACATCTAATATGTTTAATTGTATTATCTAGATGTTTAACTTTTTTAATTTTGAAGGTAGGACAATGGTTCAAAGGGTTATCTTGAGCCGAAAATGAGCCGAAAATTCCTGCAGGAGTAGATTTTGGAAAAAGCAATTTTCGGTGTGTACGTGGGTGGCGCTGCCAACTTGATGTAAAGTTGGCAGCACCTCTGCATATTTTATAAAAAGGGCAAAGTACTAAAATTTATAGTTGGATAGGAAGTGAGCCCTAAATTGGCCTGTATTGATTTAATGATGAAAAAGCAAAATTTAATATTTTGTCCCTTCGCCCTTTGTGGCCCTTTTTTATTTATGAAGGTAGGACAATGGTTCAATGGGATACCTGGAGCCGGAAATGAGTCGAAAATTCCTGCGACAGGGGGAATTTGATATAAATATTTTTAAACTGATTTCTGGAGTGGTGCTGCTGGCTTGAAGTAAAGCTGGCAGAACCATGCATATTTAAAAAAAAATGAAGAGCCGAAAATTCGGCAATGGGGCATTAAATTAGCTCTAAATGAGCCCTTAATTATGAAATAAGAGACATCATGATTCGATGTTTTGGTTCTGTCAACTTTGCGTAGCTGAGTACAAAAGCGTTTATTAACAAAGATTCCAAAAGCCCTGCAGATTAGTAAAGCAGTAAGAATTGATTACTTTCCGAATGGCACTGTTGATAAGTTTACAAAGTACGATGAAGAACTGGTCAATTCTTTAGCAACTCTTCAGTGACATTCAACGAAGTATTGAATTCAAAATCTGTGCCGAGCGTTGGCATTAAAAGAGTAAAAGTAGACGGTGTAAAAAATTAATCCGATATCTGAGTCCATGAGGAAAAAAGTTTTTCAACAATTTGTTTCTGAAACTTGAAATCAATTCCGGAATGTAAACACAAATGCCTTTTTTATTATTCGATCAATTGATAATATACTATTAATTGATGTGCCTGAGACTACCTTACTTTTAAATGACCTCAAAGTGCTTGAAAGCATTGTATATTGTAATAATTTTTGAAATTGAACAATATTTCGTGACGCTACGTGACTGGATATTTTTGTGTATTGTATACAATAAATATGATTTCACGTAAAATTTTGCCTTTATTGACGTGATTCTTTCTTTTATTTTTCAAAATTCATTAAAAGTTTATTCTTTATCTTGAATAGTAATCGTCACATAAAAAAGTTTAATGAGAATAAAATGTCAGCTGCAACAAGACGAATACCAGATAATATAGAAGTTTGAGACGTCTCAAACCCAAACTTGTGACAAATTGTGAGACGAAATATTATGAAGGAGATTCTTTTACGACACGGAAATTTATCCGTAGATCAGGTAACGAAAGAAGGCAATAGAAGCAATAAACAATACCTTTATAAACCGAAGGACTTTTGTATCTCAGTTCGAGATGAAATTTACATGCAAAAAATCCTTGGGACGAACCAAAATTTTATGACTTCGAGGTCAACGAAAAATGTTTCATATTTCAACCCTACATGTGCGAAGTCCGCGAAGACTGCATATATGAATATATTCTATAAGACAAATCGTCCCAAATTTTTGTCGGCCATCTCGAAATCAGGCACTAAAGTAATTAGTAGATCAACGCAATAGAGGCAATAAACCGTACGCGCGGCGTACTCCTAATTTGAAATTAATATTATCCCTCCTAACTCATGAGATTGAATGCTATAAATTTTTTTTCGCAAAACATATCGTAACACATGAATCAATACCTTTCCGGTCAGATACATAGATGGCACCACTGTTGTCAAATTCATTTGTTTTCTGGACAGTACCAACCTTCAAATGTTAAGTATCAAAATTTCATGGCAATCTAAGGTTTAGTTCAGAAGTTACAGAGGTTTTGTTGAAGCAACTTTTGTCATTTTCAAAACAATGAATAAAAAAGAGTTTCGATTGTTAATCAAACATTGCTTTTTAATGGGGAAAAAATACTGTTAAAGCGAAGCAGTGACTTGATAAGCGTTCTGGGGATTCTTCTCCAGGGAAATCAAAAATCATCGACTGGTATGCCGAATTTAAACGTGGTCGTACAAACTCCGTTGACGCTGAACGCTATGGTCGCCCAAAATCAGCAGTTGTTCCGGAAAACATAACAAAAGTCCACAAAATAGTTTTGCCCGATCGTAAATTAGAGTTGCATGAGATAACTGACACCTTAAAGATATCAGAAGGTAGTGTGTTTACAATTTTACACGAATTTTTGGGGATGTATAAGTTGTTTTCGAAGTGGGTGCCGAGTTTTCTCACACCCGACTAAAAACAACAACGCGTCGAGGGTTCAGAGCGCTGTATCGAGCTATTTAAGCGAGGTAAAAAGTATTTTCTGCGTCGGTATGTGACAATGGATGAAACGTGGATCCACCACTACACACCTAAAACAAACAGATCGTCATCTGAGTGGACAGCAGCTAGTGAAAGCCGCCCAAAGCGACCAAAAACTCAACAGTGGGCTGGCAAGATTATGGCATCCGTATTTTGGGAAGCGCATGGTATTCTGTTTATCGACTATCTTCAGAAACGTAAAACTATTAACAGCAACTATTACATGGCATTACTGGATCTATTGGGCGTTGAAATCAAGAAAAAACGGCCTCTCATGCAAAAGGAAAAAGTGCTGTTCCACCAAGACAATGCACCGTGTCACAAGTCCATGAAAACGATGGTCAAATTGAATGAATTAAGCTTCGAATTACTTACTCACCCACTATATTCTCCAGATCTGGCCCCCCAGCGACTACTGACTCTTTACTGACCTGAAAAAAATGCTTCAGGGAAAGAGATTTAGCTTCGACGAAGAAGGGATTGCCGAAACGTTGGAATGAATGTATTACGTTTGAAGGAAATTATGTCGATGAATAAAGTCGAATTTCTCCAAAATTGTGACACTTGACCAATGATGAATGATTTCGATAAGTTTTTTCCCGTAGAATCCAAATCCGGAGACGGAAGTAGAGAATTGACTCTAGTTTTCGAGAGAAATGGGGTCAAAAGTCCCAAAAAAAATGTGTTTTTAGACATTTTTCAGGACGTGTAAAAATGTAATGCGAGCCAATTGAACCTTCTGAGATGGATGAACTGAAAGCTTGGTTCTTGGCCTTTCAAGGCAATGAACAAAAACGAGGTGCTATGACCTTGAAATGGTCGGGAACAGACTTTGTACATAAGAACGTGATTTCAACTGGGGCCTATTTCATAAAGCCTACAAGTTACAATTTACAAGTACAAGTCTGAGTAACATACAAGAGAGAAAAAGACCGACAATTTTCCTGTTTCTTTCTCACTACAGACTTGTACTTGTGAATTGTAACTTGTAGGCTTTATGAAATAGGCCCCTGGAATCGTGGGAGCGTGTCAAGTTGAACTGAAAGAAATATAAACTCTGGTCTTGTTTTATTCACTCGCACAAACATTTGTAACCGATTTTTATTTCTTTTAAAGTTCAGTAGCTTCATGCGTTTGCATACTTCTGATTCACATACATTAGCACTATTAGATTTTCTCTGTGGAGTGTAGTTACCGATGCTTACTTGCTCCAAGAAAGCGTTCACGTATTCTGGGCTTGCAAATTCCAATACTGTTTGACTTCTTCGCTCAAGTTCTATTGGCCGATACTCATTTGTTCCCACTCTCAATGGTTCTGACCTTCAGTTGTTCTCAGGTTGATCTGTTTAATAGAAGCGTTTAGGCAATAATAATGTGATGAATTTAGTAAATAAAGTTTTCAAGAACATCCATCCATTTGTGTTATGTATGTGATCACAATGCCCCGGAAATGCGTGAATCGCCCAAACTCTTTCTGCTATATACGCGGTTCGTTTATGATGGAAGGATAAGAGAAAATCATGACATCTACAATGAAAAAAGCATATGGATTATACTTCAATCGTGAAGTTGCTAATTTAGATAAGAATTACGTACCAAACCACTGTTGCTCATATTGTTTGCGATATCTTTTAGGATGCTTGAAAGGTGCTCTGACGTCAATGAAATTTACAGTTCCCATGATTTGGAAGGGCCAACAAAATTATGTAGATGATTAGATAATCAAGTTAAGCTTAGCAATAAACTTAATAAAAGCCATGAAGAAAGACAAGCCCAGATTTTGTTATCTGAAAAAGATATTTCCAGGGCTGACGGAAGCGAAGCCGCACGAAGGTATACTCAATGGACCACAAATAAGGGCTATTCTTAAAGATTGCAACTTTAAAAGTACATTGAATCAAAAAAAAAAAGAGAGCTTGGAATGCTGTCGGAGCCGTTTCTACAGACTTTTCAAGTAATCCAAAGGATCCTGAGTATAAAAAGATTATCAATGAATTGCTGATTACTTATAAAGCATGAGGGTATAACATGTCTCTGAAAATTCATTTTCTGCATTCTCATGTGGATTTTTTTCCATCAAATCTAGGAGCTGACTGATTATTGCTGGATGATCATTCGTGATTCTCCTGGTACTACCTATAAAAGGAAAGCATCACGATCTGTAAGAGGACTGGGAATTTTCATTCCAATCAGCATCTGAAGTCGTGAGAGGCTAGGGGCCTCACAATAAAAAAGTACCCCGAATTGTAAGAGGCGAGGAAACAGATGGGCAGACAAGATTGAAAAAACTATTTTTTCGGATTCAGGAGATTATGACATATGTGGGACAGACATTGTACGTTGAAGGTAAATCGAAAAATTTCTTAAATTTTCATCCTTTCTAACTGTGAACGCGTTTTTCTCAAAACTACATTTTTCAAACTGGCCAGAAAGATTTTTCCTATAATCTCTAAGTGATTGATTTCAAATGGCTTCAGAACATTTTACTCCGGAGAAGTACAAAGAATTTTTTCGATTGGTTTTCAAATTTCCATTTTATACACAGAGAAAAATAGTTTAAGTAATTTTACTCGATTCTGTCGGTTAAACTTAAGACAAAAGGACATTTTAACATCTCTTAAATTCTAGTCGAGTAAAGTGAATTTGATAAATACCTAATTCACCCAACGTGAATAACAATAAGCGTTACATCGGGAATAGTTAGGAGTTGAGTAAAACGTGGTCGAGGACAAGGCATCAATATGCGTCAGTGGGGGTTATTAACATGAATTTTATAAGTAGATCACCGACGCTTGAGGAGCTTTAACCGATAGTTGAGTAAAATGAGCATCGGGTATATCACTTCAACAGGCAGTAGTATGGTTTTATTAAATAAAAAAAATTCTGACCTTAAGCCTACCATTAGTCATTCTATACATGCATACAAGAGCAGCATACAAATACATTCACACCATTCAGTCACAGCCAATCATATTTTTCATTCACAAATACACCTAAATATACAACCTCACAAATATAAACCCAATAACTACACTCATATATAGGACGATACGCTTTCGTCGAATCACGCACACGCTCGCTTACAATGCTGAGACATTAAACTTGGAACTTTCTTATTTAGTGACTGCAAGAATTATTAAGAGCTTGTGAAAGTGAGTGTCGTGACTAGAGTTTTTGAGCCTTACTGAAATAAAAATAAATCAACTTTTTCCATAAATTATTTATAAAATATTTTTTTAAATTAATATAAATAATCAATTACTATAATTATGATTATTAATAAATATTTAATATAATAATTAATTAGTTGAGTTTGAAATTTCTGCCACTGCCTACATTATCGGAGAATCACTGCTCGCGTATCAGATAGGATACGTTGCCGACAGGTGTCCTCGTAGACAATTTCAAACTCTTATATCGCAAATAAATGCAAATTAAATTCAAATTTAAAGGATTTGAAATCTTTCTGTGGAAAATAGACGCTTTAGACTGCCCTGGGATTCGAGCCCAGGTCTTTCGATTGCCGGTCGACTGCTCTAACCACTGAGCTGCACAGGCATCCGACATCTCCTTCTCCACACGAAGACCTTATATCGCCTAGTGGCTCAGCCTTGCGGCTATAAATTATTTCAAATTAATTAGTTGAGTTTGGAATTTCTTAATTTATATTTAGTATATATTTTTATTATAACTATGTATAAAGTTTAATGAAAGTAAAGTTTGAAATTTACATTGAAAAATTGCATTATTATCAAAAAGTATTTTGTGTAAAAACATTTTTAGAAGTTTTTTTTTTTACTTTCTGTGCTGTATATTTTCAAAGTATGGATTTTACAATTGAGAATTCCAAATTATTGTTGTGCCTAAGAAATTCATCTGAAATCTAAATCCTGCGTAGATTTTTCATATTTTATGCAATACACTTATCAAGACTTTTGGTGTTTAAATTTCCATAAAATCAATTTAATTTTGAAAACTTAGGTAAAAAATAAAGGATTAAGAAAAAATTATGAATTGAGAATTTATTAAAGAATCGATATAACTAGATTATGCGAAACTTTTTAATAAATTACATAAACTATTAGACTAAAACAGGATTTGTCATAAAAGTGTTGAATGAGAAAAATTACTTTTTTCACTAAATTGACTATAGTTTTTGTACCTTAAAAGTAACGAAAGGTTCAGATGGAATGGGAATACGAATTCTTATTGTAGTCACTTGTCATCGACTTTTGGATAGGAATAAAATCGTAAAAAAATCATTGACGAATTTATTAATTCCGTACACTTTTCAATAAAAGATTCTATAAAAGTTTTCGAAATTCTCATTGACTAGTCATATCCAAAAGTCGATGACAATTAAAGAAAGTATCGGAAACTAAAATTTTTTGTTCAGTAGCATTAACTTCAATCTATTAGGATAAAATAAAAAACTTCCTATTAAAATGAACTGCAATTGTATTTTGTATGTTTGTAAATTGGCTTTTATTATTAAATTAATAACGCGGTACATCAGTATGCTGAAAATTCAACACCTTTTTAAAAGTAAAAAATTTTTATGTATGCCCAAGGCGAAGGTTACTTTTATTCGTTCCTGCGTAAATAGATATAGCTGATTTTTTTTCTGTTTTACTAACGCGCGTTTTGAGTCACATATGACGAATGTTGTGCGTAATTTAAATGAAATTCGAGGCCGTAATCGTTTTCCAGTCATTCCTAAAAACAAATGCAACGTGTGTGTGTGTGTGTGTGTGTGTGAGGGGGTGGGGGGCGATTAGAGGATTGCCAATTTGATTTTGCCCTGATCTGTTTTGTTGGTTCATCCCGAGGTGAACATGGTAGGGTTTTTTGATGATTAAGGAATCTACAATTGGACAAAGGTAATAATGGCAGGGAGGATTTAGGAATTTGTACGAATGCTGATGTGGCTATTGCATCATTTACTGATTTTTAGATGGCAAATATTTCTTGCCTCTTTCTACACTTATTGTGAGAAAGGAAATGCGCTCATCGATTTTTAATATTTGATGCATGGTCATCAAATTGTAGAAACGATTTTAGTTTACAATATATTTCAAAGTAAATTGAATACAAATAAGTTTTGAGGGTTTTTTTGGTGATTTTGAAGCTTTATTCAGAGAAATTGGTACAATGAATGTTATTCAAAGTATTTCCCATCTCTTTCTACTACCTTTGACCATCTTTCAGGCAGGATACGGATACCGGCTTCAAAAAATTCCTCATCTTTTGAGGCGATCCAATAATCGACCCAATTTTTGGCTTCTTCATAAGAATTGAAGTGCTGCTCAGTCAGGTTATGATTCATCCACCAGAATAAGTAGTAGTCCGAAGGAGCAATGTCTGGCGAATACGGCGGGTGAGGTAGGACATCCCAGTTATGTGCTTCCAAAGTTTTCTTGGCGACTTTAGAAACGTGTGGCCGAGCGTTGTCGTGCTAAAAGATCACTTTGTTATGTCTTTTGACATATTGACATAGTTTAAACTTCAATGCTCGTCACAATTGCATCAATTGTTGTTGGTAACGTTCCGCAGTGATGCTTTCGTTAGGCTGGAGTAGCTCATAGTAGACCACTCCGAGCTGATCCCACCAGATGCACAGCATTAGCTTCTTGCCACTCTTGAAACGCTGGAACCATTACTCGCATGTTTTTATTGATGGAGCATATTCCCATATGCTTCACATAGCAATCGATGTCCTTCAGCTGCACTTTTCTTCTAGTTGAAGCAAAAAAGCGCCATCTTTTGTCAAACCCTCAAAACTTATTTGTACACCTAATATTTAATCAGTCTAGGCTTATAATCATAATATTAATTAAAATATTTAATATAGTCAATTGTGTATTCAGATGACTCTTAGATTTTAGTTACAAGAAGTGCACGTGGCCTTTGCTGCGGGAGTTTAGCTGGCTTATGCATCTAATAAAGGATAGGCGCACAAGAAGGAGATGTGATTATGGAATGTTGCTGTAGTGATATACAGTGCGCTGGACATCTCTCCCTCTTTCTGTCTCTTAAGTTTACTTTTTCTCTTTCATTCTTCTATTTTACTGTAATAACATAATAATGAGTTATTATTCTTAATAATGAAATATTGATGCACCTGGAACACAAATATGTTTTCTTCAGTCTTTTTCGTGATCTTTCAACTGACTGTAACTATTTTTGGAAAAAAAACAAATTTGACCTCAGTTTTCGAAAACCAAAAATAAATTTGACTTTTTCTCAAATTTGGAGCCATTTTATTTTATTTTGAATCACTCCGGTTGAAAAGCTGAGAATTTTTCCTACAAAATAGCAAAATTTCAGGATGGCGTTTTTTTGTTGTTTTCGAGCAATTTTACGATGAATAACCGGATGCTCCGCCGGTGCTAAGGTGGCGCGACCGATCGCTACCGTCTTCACCCCGGGGAACCCGTAGAACACGCTCAAGCTAATTTTTTATATGACATAATATTCATCCAGATGAACAGAAATATGACTTTTCTACACATTCAATAACTAGATATAAATTCAATAGATTTAATTTTCAAAACATATTCCAAATTAATCTTGCACTAACCTTAATTCGGGCATTTTAACTTGTATCTTAACAATGACAGTCCCAACTCTGTAAATGCAGAGAGCAGTTACACTAACTGCGTATGATATTATGTAATGTATTGGGTCTATAACTTAATTCGTGCGGTTTTTTTTCAAAATTTTAACGTTTATTAAGGAAAAACATGTACAATAGTATTATTCAAAGTATTAAAGAAGTTCCCGTCTTTCTGGCAATTTGTAGATTCCATCTCAAAAGAACTGCGCCGACTTGGCGGCCAAGAATAATTCAAGCCAATTTTTGATACCCTGTTTTGATGTGAACCGTATTCCAGTGAGGGCGTTCTGCATCGACCGGAACAAATGATAGTCAGAAGGGGCAAGGTCTGGGCTATAAGGCGGGTGGGGTAAAACTTCCCATCCACTGTTTTCCAAATAGTTCTGAACCGGATAGCAACATGGGGCCGAGCGTTTTCATGATGGAAAATTATTGCCTCGTGTCTGGTAACATATTCCGGGCGTTTTTCGGCTATTGCTCTCTTCAAACGGATTAATTGTGTTTGGTAGCGTTCTCCATTGATGGTTTCACCCGGTTTTAGCAGCTCATAATACAGCACACCCTTCTGATCCCACCGAATACAGAGCATTACCCTCGCGGCATGGATATTAGGCTTTGCTGTTGATTTGGCTGGTTGGCCGGGTTTCACATATGTTTTTTCGCGCTTGGAGTTGTCGTAATGGATCCATTTTTCATCACCAGTAACAATCCGATGCAAAAATGACTTCATGCTGTGGCGTTGCAGCAGCATTTCGGACATGGAAAACCGCCTTTCAACGTCTCTCGGCTTGAGTTCATGTGGAACCCAATTTCCTTGCTTTTGAATGTATCCGGCTGCTTTTAAGCATTTTAAAATGGCTGCTTGAGTGACTCCCAAAGATTCTGCGAGCTCTTCTTGTGTTTGGCAACAATCTTCATCAAGTAATGCTTCCAGTTCTTCATCTTCAAACTTTTTTGGCTGCCCAGGACTTTCTTCGTCTTCCAAGCCAAAATCAGCAATTTTAAATCGTGCAAATCACTTTTGGCACGTGCGCTCGGCTCGAGCATGTTCATCATAAACTTCCACCAAAATACGATGATTTTCGGCAGCAGTTTTCTTCATATTAAAGTAATAAAGAAGAACTTCCCGCAAAAACACTTTTTAGGCACAAAGGTCGACATATTTGATTGAAAAAAAATTATTGCTGTTTGTGCTTCAAATGAATGACATATACTGAAAAAGACGCGCAATGACAGTAGCTTTCCAACGCATGTTTGGAATATTGGAACGATGGAATAGTAATCAAGTTATACCATCTTTTAGCAAACCGCATGAATTAAGTTATAGACCTAATAAAAAATTAGCTTCAGGTTGTTCTACGGGTTCCCCGGCGTGAAGACGGTAGAGAACAGTCGCGCGACCTCATCTCCGGCGGAGCATCCAGTTATTCATCGTACAATTGCTCGGAAACAAAAAAAAAACGCTATCCTGAAATTTTGCTATTTTGTAGGAAAAAATCTCAGCTTTTTAACTGGAGTGATTTAAAATAAAATAAAATGGGTCCAAATTTGAGAAAAAGTCAAATTTATTTTTGATTTTCGAAAATAGAGGTCAAATTTGGGTTTTTTTAAAAAATGGTTTAAGCCCGATTGAACGACATCGTTTTTTGGGGTGGTATCACTTGAGAAATTATGCCCCATTTTAATGAACATGCTGAATAAATAAATTATTCTGCATTATTCAACACTATTTATATATTTTTATTCATAGTTTTCATCTGAAGCGACGGTAAACTGTATAAAAAATCCCATTTAAGAGATTCTCCCAACTTACTCGCTACGTATAGTCCACGCGCGAGATGTTCAGCCGGTAGAGACTTAAAGTATCAATAATTATTTCGTATTTTACTGAAACTTTTCGGAAGCAAGGCGTTTAATATATGAACAAGTTCAATTTGTTCAAACATCTCAAAGTTAATAAAATTATATTTTTGATGTGTGATGTATTTTTATTTTTATTATAGTTTGATGCAGCTCTCCATCCGTTACTCTCCTGAGCCAGTCTTTTCATTTTGTAGTATCCGCTACAACCCACGTCGTCTATAATTTGTTTCATATATTCTAATCTTTGTCTCCCTTTCCCTTAAGAAATGCAAAATTGTTTTTATCAGTCAAGTGTACAAATTTTGTGTGACACAGTTTCTGATGAAACGTATTTTTCTCATTATGGAAGAACTTAAACTTAAACTTTGTCTACTAAATTATTAAATAATAAATTAGTATTATAAACTATTATAAACACAGCATTTGAAATGTAAACAGACGTCAGCAGGAAACAATCATGAATTTAATGTATTAAGTGATGGAAAAAAATTCTATTCAAAGCAAATATGTTACGTCACAATGGTGACGCCACAATTCAACAACAATGAGTTTAAACAGTAAAATCTCCGAGCGGCTGAAGATCTTACTATTGTGGGCTGATCTCCTATCAAAGGGGGTCCAACCTGATTCCACCTTGGTGATTTTCTTCTAGTATTAATAAACAAAAGGGAACGGCGGTTCTGTTAGGAACTTACTTTAGGGAAGAGAGGAGAGAAGGACAATCAGAAAAGAAGAGAAAAAACGATTTATAGACAAAATTACACTTTTAATAAAATATTTGACCTTGCTCCTCTAAAGTTAGACACAAAATTGATACTCATTTATCCTCAGCAGAAAACCACGAACAGCTTCTTGTCCTTGACTGGCTCTATTGATATTGAGAAAAAAATAAAAAAAATAAACAAACTAACAAAAGTAAAAATAAACTAACACTACCAGAATAAACTGGGCACAAAATAAATTAATAACCCGGACTGAAATTGAACACTTGTCTGATCTATCACACCCAAGATCGACTGTATGAGGGGCCGTTTCAGGCTTGAGGAACTCTCGATGGGAAGTGCTCAAAAAGAACAAGCATTCAATTCAAAGATCTAGAATCAACTGACTGGTCGATTCAGAAGGGAAAACTGAGGGTGAGCTGCGTTGTCTTAGATTTCCCACTTGGAAAATTCAATTAGCCAATTAGCTTTGCTCCAGAGTTTTAGGGCGGTTACCACTGGAAAGTGGGGTTAGTTTGGGCAGGTTTGCTGGGGGTAACCGTGACGTCACATTTTTACTGCCCAAGCGCTCTTGACCAGCTCTCAGCAACCCTTGGGAAAAACCCAAGCGTACCTCATCGTCTCCTGTCCCAGGTTAATCGAAAAGGAATGTCAGACAGCAGTCGGAGAGATTGAGGCTATAAAAGATGTTTGTCTCCAATTCAAAAGTTATTGAAGGTCAAGAAAAGGCGACTTAGTTTTGTTCTCTGAGCTATTAAGATATATGAAAGGAATGGAATACAGACAAGGCCCTCTCAGAAATCCCCTCAAACATCCACAGCCAATTCAACCAGAAGGTTTTCAGTCATTGAGGTATAATAATTTATTACAGATTTAGTTTTCACCGAAAGAAAAGGAAAGGAAACCCAATCGGTTTCAAAATGCTGTTCGTTGTTTAGTAAAATTTGAAAGAAATAAGTTCTGCGAAGGGTTTACAATAAGGCTAAATTATAGTAGAATTGAATGTAGTTATAAAAGCGCACATTGTCTGACATGGCCATTCAAAGCATAAGTATTAACATTAGTAGCTTATACATACACCCCACACCATATAAATATTTTAAAATCGAATTGTTACTTTAAATTCACAAATTAAAAACGCGAGATGAATTAGCAAAACAATGAGTACATAATTAGAAAGAGAATAATGTATAATATGGTCTCACATACACATGCAATCACGCATTATTATATTTTTTAACCTTCTGCCATTCTTATATGTCTATTAGAAAACAAAAAAAATTATAACTTGCGGTTAAGGAGTTTTTTATTTGTAGCCACGTCTAGACGTAACAAATATATCTTCTTTTATTAATACTGAATTTATTCGATTTAATATGGATCATTTCAGATGTTAATCTTTTTCTTTAGTTAGAAACGTGATCAGCAATATTATTATTTTCCCAATCAAATTCATAGTTGAATTCCAATTGATGTTTTATAATAATAACTATGGTGGGTGACACTACAAATTCTTTAACGTATTTTTTTTCGTTTTAATTTTAAAAAATACGATTAAAATTTCTAAATTGCATTTTTTAAACAAAATATGTGAGATACGAAAAAAACACTGAGATGGAAAATTATTTGCCTGAATGGGGTCTACAAATTCTCAGTAGGATATTTTCTGACAAAATGTATTAGGTGCGCAACTAAGTTCCCGCTGTTTGTGAATAGATGGCTCCAGCAGAAAGTGCTGATCGATTTTGACATCAAAAGCGTCATGAACCAAGCTTAGACATATGGTAAACAAACTGTTTTGACACATTAGAGATTTTGTTTTGGCGTCATATACTTTTGGTTGTGTGAAAATGTCTGATTTTGTGTCAAATAATCGTCATTTGTGGGAAGTGTTGATTTTCTTCCAGGCCCTGTAAACTCTAATGGATAAATATGAAGAATTATGATTATTATTTTAGGCGTAGTACAAGTTGCGGTCAACTGTTGTTGGCGCTACGTGTCGGCCCCGCTGCACCCCACCCCGCTCGCCTAAGTGTGCGTCCGTCCTCGCATATCATCGTTTGGTCCTCGTCGCACTGCGTTGCACGAATGTCAACAAAGGTGAAAAATTGCAAACAGCAAAAAATTAATTCAAGGAAGGTGATTTTGAATAAACGGAGGTGTGTTGTTCCTGGATGTGCCTCGTCTCGTCACGCGAAGCATCACCAGTTCCCCAAGGACAAAAAGCAGGGTTTGTTGTGCTTAGAGGCAGTGTCAAACCCACTGTTGAAGAACCTAAGCTACGAAGAAATTCACAAGAGCGGCTATCGAGTGTGTTATTTGCATTTTCCGCGAAATTTGTTTAAAAAAAAATAGTGCCTTCAGTGTTGTTGCCTGAAAAAGATGGGAATCAAATTCTTTAATATTTTTATTTATATTACATTGTCTGATAATTTAAAAAATTGACTATAATGATCAGTAAAATGGATAAACTAAGTGAAAAAATGTATAAAAATATCAGAAAATTTATTTCTTAAACTTTCTGTATTTTTATACGTGTTTTCCACTTAGTTTATCCATTTTACTGATCATCATAGTCAATTTTAAAACTTCTAACACATATGCAATGCATATATAACATACATACGCCACACATTGATACTTTTAGTTCAAGTTGCGGCCAACTGATGCGTTTGAGCCGAGCACTGCGCGAAAAACGGCCACAATACGAGCAAAGGCATGGACAAGTGATTCTACAGCATGACAACGCTCGGCCTCACGTTGCCAAACCTGTTAAAACCTATCTGGAAACGCTCAAATGGGAAGTCCTACCCTACCTTATATGAAGACATCTACAAATGGCTTGATTCGTGGATACCCTCAAAAGATAAACCCTTTTACCATTACGGTATTCGAGCTCTACCAAAAAAGATGGGCAAAAGTTGTGGCTAACGATAGGAAATACTTTGAATGATTCATTTGTAACCATTTTTTCACATTAAAGTTGTATTTTCATTAAAAAAAAAAACCCGCGACCTGGCAACTCTTTAGTGACAAAATTTATTTCAAAATAATAATAAGACTCGAAACTGACAACACTAAAAACAAGGCAGGGTCAAAATAAGGTCACAACAGTTTACCGGGTAATTAAATAAAACACCAGAATTCAATTAATAAAACAACAGGCTGAACAAGATTTATTAAATTCAATAATGACTCTATACAAAATGAAACGGAAATTAATCAAAGCCCAAAAGAATCTGCATTAAAATCAGTAGGTATAAATAAAAATGACAGAAATCTCGGAATATTTCCGAGCCACGCAACAATATGGCAGAATCGATTTATTGGCGCGCGTCACCACCAGAGAGAACTCGAATTCCAAAATAAACTGAATTAACAATTATTTTTCCCCGTGACGAGAGAAAGTGAGGTTAATTAATAACGAAAAGGCGAACCCGAGAGAGAGAAGAAAACACTCGCGAAGTTATGAGAGAAAGAGAGGCATAGTGGTCCCGGTAGATACGATGGACGCCAGGAAGCGTCAATGTCTGTTATAGATTGTCCGGCGATTCCAGACCACTTGCCAAAGGAAAAAAAGTTAAATAAAACCACTTACGCTACCTGTATTATATCGTCGAGTTCCGGGTCGAACCGCAATATGAACTCTCCTTCCATAGTAGTGGTCTCTTTTACTTTCCCAATGTTTCCTGAGGATTTAGGCTCAACAGAATTGGCAACGGCACTTATTCCTATCAGTCGCAGGACGAGAGTGATGATGGAGGACGCGACGCTGACACAATTCCCGACCTGTCCCACGAATGACATGCGTGACCCAATCGCGGACCCGGAAGCAGGTCACATGTCACATTTCTGCTAGTCAATTAGGCAACCCATGCCTAGTGCACTAATCGCCCTCGGCGAACAATTTTTCTAAGCACGCGGTTCCCTACTTTACAATGAACAGCGCGTGTAGCACATTGGCACTATTATAATTAGTGTCCATTTACATCATGCTGGATAAATTTAGTATCACAAAATGTCTAAAATACTAAATGTCAAGTCCCAGGGTCTATGCGCCCCAGGGTACGTTTTCCAGGTCACGTGGTGGCATCTGGTCGTCTCTTTCCTCTTGTTCTTGTTTTACTCGCCAAGTAAGTATTTGAACGATTGGATTAAGCTGCAGTGGCATTTATTACCAATGCGCATTCGAATAAGCTCCATCTTTACTTTGCTTATATCCTTTCTAATAGAGAGGAACATATTCTTCTTCGAGCGGCAAAAATCCTCCTCACGCAAGCTTTTGTTTTTTATTCTCCATTTTTCATCCTACAAGTAGCTAAGAAATGATACGGTCCACCCCTGTAGAGCCCCGAATGCAGGGGTAAGGCCTAAATACTCCAGAAGGCAATCTGGTATCCTGGAGACATTACACACACGACATTAACCCATTAACGCCCAAAATCACAGACTTTTTAACTCATTTTTGGCCTTTGTTGCTAAAGCGAAAATGGAATATATCATGACCAAACCTTGTATACATAATGTTTTTGGGTCTCCTCTTTCGATTTATGAAGTCTAAATTACATTACCATGCACTGGAAAACCAATATGGCAGATTTTATTGAAAAAAGTACCGAAAATTTGAAATTTTTTTTTTATTCTTCTTTTTCAAATGGATAAAGCATATTGATCTATTTCAAACTATGGACAAAGGTGGACAAAATAGTTATAGTTTATGAAAAAAAATTTTTGGTCCATCTCCTTATGTTTTATATTTTCCAAAATGTCGGAAAACTATGGAAATTTGGAAAAATACGCGTTTTTTTGTGACATTTCTAAGATAATTGGATAATACACGGAATTTTATTGATCAAACTGTCAAAATTTGATTGATTAATTATGTACAGACCTCTTCTAGTATATGTAATTATCGTTGATGAAAATTCCTGAACCTTTATTAAATTCAATTTTCCTATGTTTCTTGGCACATTATATGAAAATCCGGTGATAGTGTTAGAAAATTCAAAATGGCGGATCCAATATGGCGGTCCGAATATTGAAGATTTAATAATATGCTAATGAAAGAAATATTTTCGTATTTTATGTAAAATATGTGATCAAAAATGTCTAGATATTTTTTGATTGAGATCGCTAATTCAGCGTAAAAAATTCGTAAAGTTCTGAATTTATATTTCACGATATGCATATTCTCCAACGCTCGATGTATGTGGCTAAATGAAGTTATTCGACTTCTACTTGGCTTAGTTTTCATAAGGTAATGGTAAAAAGTAATTATTTAATCTACTTAACGAATTCAATCTCATACAGAAGTTTCACGCTTCAAAATTCCATTACTGGTATGACTGATGTGACAAAAAACAAGTATATAATTTCTTAACCAAATGAATTGATATTTATTATGATCAAAATAAGAATTTTTCTAATTTTCTAAAATAGATCATATTGGTTCAATCCACTCATTCACTCTAAACTAGATCATATTGATTCAATCTACTCATTTACTAAATCCATCATCCAACTTCATTTAGCCACATACATCAAGCGTTGGAGAATATGCAAATCGTGAAATATAAATTCAGAACTTTACGAACTTTTCCGCTGAATTAGCGATCTCAATCAAAAAATATCTAGACATTTTTGATCACATATTTTACATAAAATACGAAAATATTTCTTTCATTAGCATATTATTAAATCTTCAATATTCGGACCGCCATATTGGATCCGCCATTTTGAATTTTCTAACACTATCACCGGATTTTCATATAATGTGCCAAGAAACATAGGAAAATTGAATTTAATAAAGGTTCAGGAATTTTCATCAACGATAATTACATATACTAGAAGAGGTCTGTACATAATTAATCAATCAAATTTTGACAGTTTGATCAATAAAATTCCGTGTATTATCCAATTATCTTAGAAATGTCACAAAAAAACGCGTATTTTTCCAAATTTCCATAGTTTTCCGACATTTTGGAAAATATAAAACATAAGGAGATGGACCAAAAATTTTTTTTCATAAACTATAACTATTTTGTCCACCTTTGTCCATAGTTTGAAATAGATCAATATGCTTTATCCATTTGAAAAAGAAGAATAAAAAAAAAATTTCAAATTTTCGGTACTTTTTTCAATAAAATCTGCCATATTGGTTTTCCAGTGCATGGTAATGTAATTTAGACTTCATAAATCGAAAGAGGAGACCCAAAAACATTATGTATACAAGGTTTGGTCATGATATATTCCATTTTCGCTTTAGCAACAAAGGCCAAAAATGAGTTAAAAAGTCTGTGATTTTGGGCGTTAATGGGTTAATGTTGATCAATCTCATATTACTCGTATTCCTGGTGTCAAAAATAAATGTATCATTTTTGACTGGTTGATGACTTATTCATTTAAAAATAAAGGGTTCAATAGACACGAAATTTGGTACTCGGGGGTTTTTGTAGTCGTTGATTTCGAATTCGGGCTTAAAATTCGGAACTTTAAAATGGTGTCTCCAATATGGCGGACGAAAATGTAAATAGTTATATTATGAAATATGATCTCAAGAATATACATATATCTTATCTAATAGAGCTTAAAGAGCACTTATATTTTTTTAAATCATGCAAATAGCTACAATAGTAAACATTGAAAAAAAGTATTTGTTAAAAAAAAGAAATCATCGATTAAAGACTAGATTTTTATATGTTAAAAAAGCCTAAAAAATTTAAAAGAAATAGATTTAAAAAAAAATAATAATGAATGTGAGTCTTCATTAAATAAAGCAGCTGCTATGTAGGCTGCTAACTCGACAGTAATTGCTCTACTAGACATGATTTTTGGACTAATTTTCCAAATTAGCTGGTTGAGACTCTTATTATTATTTTGTGTAAATCCACCGACACATCTTTCAAACAAAGAATCTTGACTAAGATCATTATATATGGGTTTCATAGAGTCTAAAACATTTTTTGGTAGCGGAATAATAATAGCGTAAAGGCTGGCCAGACGCGAGGTGCGTCGCGGCTAACTGAAACGATCTAACGCGTCTATTCTTCAAGCTCTCAATCTACCAGGTGTACAAGTATGAAACCGGTAATTTTTTTGAGAAAATACACGTTTATTTAATAAAAATGGTTATACATTCAATCTTCAAAGTAATAGCCATTGCTAGCCACACGTTTTTCCCATCTCTCTGGCAATTTGTGTATGCCTCGCCAAAAAAATTGTTCGTTTTTTGAGTCAAACCAGTCGTCGAGCCATTTTTTCACATTTTCGTACGAATCGAAGCGCTGTTCAGCAAGTGCGTGCCCCATTGATGAAAATAAGTGGTAGTCAGATGGAGCCAAGTCTGGTGAATAAGCCGCATGGGGGAGGGCTTCCCAGCTGTACGAATTTACCAATTCCCGAGTCTTTTTTGTTCGATGTGCTGGTGCATTGTCTTTCAGTCAATTCATGCGGCACCCATCTTCCCACCTTCAAAATCAATCCCATGGCTTTTAAACGTTGAGAAATGAATTGTTGGGTCACATTTAATTGTTCTGCAAGTTGTTGTTGCGTTTGACCATCATCTTCATCCAATAATGCTTGCAATTCGGCATCTTCAAACTTTTTCGGTGGTTTTCCACGTTGTTCGTTTCTCACATCGAAATCGCCACTTTTAAACTTATTGAACCACTCGTTGCACTGTGTTTTGCCTAGAGCATGCTGGCCGTAAGCTTCCAAAAGCATTCGATGGGCTTCCAAAGCAGATTTCTTCAATTGGTAACAGAAAATCAATGTTGTCCGCAAATCGTAGTTTGAAGGCACAAAAATCGACATTTTTACTAGCGAAAAAAAATTAGTTGTTGTATGAAACTTGATTGTTTATGAACTGAATATTGTTGACAGAACTCAATGCGAAGAAATGGCGTCAATGATTTGGTTTGACAGAGCGTATAGTTTTACCTAGCGACACATTGATGTCATTACCGGTTTCATACTTGTACACCTGGTAAGTTGATTTTTTCCGCATCAACACTTTTTAGCGCTCGTAACCTGAGTGCATTCCAATAACCAATGCAACACAGCATTTCTGGTCATGCGAGCTGGTCTTGATACGTAGAGTAATTCTTAAATTAACCTTTTCGAGTTACTCGTATTTAAATACATTTCATGAATTAAACGTTTTAAGGTTTGAATAAAACTTTTAAAAGTATGAATATTTCGTCCTTTTGTTTTCTAGGTGTATTAACATTTTGTTATTTAGATTAGTTATTAACGAGAGTGCGCAAGCACTCGATCGCTAGGAACTATTAAATATTAAAAAATATATAAAAATCCAAAAAAACTAACGCCATGAGTACTGTTAGTTTCTACATTTTTTTTATTAATGTGTAGCGTTGCTTCATTTGAAATTAAACAATACCTTCGTTCGTGTAGCGTTCAAGATGACCGAGGATGTTCAGGAATGAAAAATGTGTCTCACAGACATCTTAGAACTTATGACTCCGTGCAAATGGGTGGGGTTCCGCCATTGTAGATAGGCAGTGCTCGCGGTGGCTGTCCGCGGAAAGTTTCATCATCCAGAACTGGCTGCTGCTATTTATTTGCTGTTCTTTATTTGCCATTACATTCGGCAAAATTTGGCATATTTGGTCATACTTTTGCGAGTGTTTTTTTACGTTTAACGATAGTTGATCTATTATCGGTGGAATGGAGGTCGTTAGTACCGCAATTGCTTCAAAAAAAAATATAGGGGGAGTATGTTGCGTGGTTAGGTGCAGCAACACACAACTAAATTCACCTGGAATCACCCATTACAGTTCTTCGACTAATCCGAGGCAATTGAAACAACGCCAAGAATGGATTAAAGCTGTCAAACGAGTAAAGTGAGAAAAAAGTGCTTTCATTCGTTTTTTTTGGTAGGTACAAGTTGTCAACAAAGCAGTTGAATTGCTCAATTATCAATCTAAAAAAATTGTTGACCTGTCGACATATTATATATATATATATATATATATACATATACATATAAAGGATTTTCCAATAGGGACATAACAATTTCGTATCTTTATATGAACGCACCCTTAAACTTTTTTAATGAACTGTCAATGTCAAAACGTTAGTTAAAGTCAACATTTTCATCATGGTAAAGTTCTCGAACCAGCAACGTTTGGAAATTATTAAAAATTACTTTTTTTTTTAAGTAGGGAGGAACAAGAAGATTTCTCCCCCGGTCCGCGCGGATAGCCAGGTCCACCCAGGGCGCAGGACCGCAGGAGCAAGCCCCGATGCGATTTCTACTTGCCCTCGTTGTTGCCGCGCTCTACACGCCCATCGAGCTCCCTCGTCTTCCTCACCAGGGTGACGAATGACACGATAAGCATCCATTTCCGTTCAGACTGGATCATGAGAGACACCATCGTGTCAGGGGTGAGTTGTGCGCCCACTTCCCGACCGACAGCCTCTCTTGCCAAGCCCCACCTGGCACAGGGAAAGAGTGTGTGCTCTGCATTGTCCACAAGGGGTCCGCAGTAGCTACACGACTCGTCGTCTCTCTTCTTGAAGCGCTTCAGGTACGCATTAAAGCAGCCATGGCCTGAAAGCGCTTGCTCCAGGTAAAAGCCGACTTGACCGTGCTTACTATCCGGCCAGGTGGTGAGCTCCGGGATTAGACGGTGTGTCCATCTCCCGGATTGGTCACCATGCTCCTTACGGAGCTGAAAGGTCTCTTTCCTTTCCTCCGCCAATAAGTCGATTGGATGGACGCTCGCCAGGACCAGCACAGCACATGTCATCTCTTCCTTGAGAGACCATTTGTCGCCCTCATATATCACCCACCTGTCGTTCAGATAGTCATCTATCATTCGCAACAGGTAGTCTGGAACCTTTTTCCGCACCATCGCCTCGATGCAAATGTTCCGTCTTGCGGTATTGAACGCATTGCGTATGTCAATGCTGATCAACGCGCAGTATCCCTTACGCTTACCAGTTCTTCTTCTTGCTTTAGTGGCGATGTCCACCACTGCCTGGATGGCGTCGACTGTGGACCTGCCTTTCCGAAAGCCGAACTGGTTTTCCGAGAGACCATTCTCGCGGACCATGTGACCCTGCAGTCTTTGTAGGATCATTTCCTCCAGAAGTTTCCCCATCGTATCCAATAAACATATTGGTCTATACGATGAGGGATCCCCTAGAGGTTTGTTGCCCGTCCTCAACAGGACCAACCTCTGCTTCTTCCAGTCTGCGAAGAACCTCCCCTCCCGAAGACAGGAGTTAAAGACTTCTAGGAGGATCTCCGGGTATACCCCGATCACCTCTTTGAGGATCTCGTTCGGCAACCCGTCGATCCCTGGCGCTGTGTTTGCCTTGAGCCTTCCACCCGCTCTCTATAGTTCTTCGAGAGTGAAGAGTTCTTCGCTACGGACCACGCAGGAACTTCGGTCCTGTCTTTGGAACGGTTCTACATGCAGGAACAAGCTTCGCACAATGTACTTGACTCGATCGGCATTATCCAGGCCCAGGGTCTTTCTTCTAGTCACCAATCTCTTAGTGACTATTTTGATGGCGAGACCCCATGGGTCCTTCTCGACTTCCCCGATTAAGTCTTTCCAGCACTGAAGTCGGCATTTCTTTATGCCTTGCCTCAAAGCTGATTTTGCTTTTTTCCATGCCTCGCACAGCAGAGGATCACCCTTTGAGCGGGTAAACCTCCGCCGCGCTGTAAGGCATTTTCGACGCAAGACGGACAACTGGTCGTTCCACCAGTACATCGAGTCCCCGGTACGCCTGTGCCAGCGGCGAGGCATGGAGTGGTCACATGCTGCGACCACTTTCCGCCTCGCCGCCCGCACAGTGTCCTCCAACAACTCAGCAGACCTTGTCCAACCAAGCTCATCTATGAGCCTGGTTTCTTCAAGGTGTTCACGAAGCTTGTCTTTGCTAAGTCGTTTTGTGTTCCAGGAGGGGCTCCTTACCTTGCCGCCCCTTCCCGTATTCACTGGGTGACTCCGTTCCTGGATGCTAAACTCAATGCACTGATGGTCGCTCAATGTTATTACATCGAGGACGCACCAGTCGCCTATCCTTGAGGCAAGACGGGGCGCGGCAATCGTGAGGTCGATAATCGACCCCCCCGCTTCTCGTCTGAACGTAAAATCCCTGCCTCGATTCAATACAATCAGGTCATTCCTGGCGACCATCTCACCGACCAAGATTCCCCTCCTGTCCAGACGGGCTTCTCCCCACTCGGGCGACTTACTATTAAAGTCGCCCGCAATAAGGGACCGCCCACAAGCCTCTTTTAGGCTTTCCTCAAGGAGGAGGATCTGGGTCTCAAAGATCTTGAAAAGATCGTTGGGGGAGAAGTAGCAGCTCTACACACGTACCCCCGCCAGCTCCACCCAAACGAACCCCGCATTGGTCCCCAGGAAATCCGCGATGCTCAAATCAGGGCTGCAGACAAGGATCCCAGCTCCAATTTTCGGCCGTAATAATCGTCCCATCCGACAGGCTGTGCGTGCTATAGTGGATAAATTCGAGACTACATTTACACTATTGGACGTTCCGGTGCCAAAAAGACGTCGTATTGCTCGAAGCGAAGAAATAATCGCAGCCGTAAGTGCATCAATTCAAAATGAGCTAAATCAGTCGATTCCACGTCGTTCTCAAGAATTGGGCATCGCTCAAACGACACTGTGGCGTATTATGCGAAAAGATCTTAGCCTACATGCTTTCAAGATTAAATTGCCTCAAGAACTAAAGCCACTTGATCATTTGAAACGCCGAACAATCGATTTATTGAAAGGCAAATTCGGTGAACGTGTTATCTCGAGAAATGATCCGGTCGAATGGCCGCCTCGTTCATGCGATCTAACGCCATTGGATTTCTTTTTATGGGGCCATATCAAGTCACTGGTCTATGCCAACAAGCCAGCAACTTTAGACGATCTCAAAGACAACATGCAACGCGAAATTGCCAACGGGCTCGTGGTGGTCATATGACCGATATCGAATTTCATTCATAAAACGTAATGCTTGCACTACACCCACAATAAATTTGAATTCAATATCTCAAATATTTCTGTGTTTTGTTCATAGATAAAATTGTTATGTACCTATTGGAAAACCCTTTATATATACATATATCAACTAAGACATTCACCCATTTTTGTTATAAGTGAGTGAGTGTCTACGATGAAATTCGAAAAGATGAACAAAAGTTTTAAAACGTTTTCACATGTTGTAAAGTTTATGAGTTTTTGGAATATGTACAAGAGTGACGAATTTTTTGAATTGGGTTTTCCATAACATTCCTAGTGACTATAGTTTTGATAAAAAACTGCAAAATTTTTATAAAATCATGAAATTTTTGGGAAGATTCCCTTATTTCATAATGTCGGTTATGGTAAACGAAAAAAAAGTTAAATATTGTATAAAACTATTTTCCTAGTCTTATACAAGCGTTTGCGTATATAGAAATCAAAACGATGTGCTAATACTTAAATTTTTATACATTTCTTGGGGTTGCGATTTGCTTACGAGATTATTCCGTTTTATTTAAAATGAAGCAACGCTGCACATATTTGGGGTGCTCTATTTCAAAAACTACCCGTGCCAGGACTTTAAGCCTGTAAGGACTAATTTCTACTTTTAACTAGCTGAAAGTCATTTTCTATAGGAATTTTTCGGAGTCCTATCTGTGAAAAGGCACAAATTCTAATTGAAGACACAACACTGCATTAAAAAATTAAAAAACGGAAAGGGGAAAGTTGTCAAGCAATGACATCGAAATTTTCAATAGTATTAGGTGGTTGTAAGGTTAGTGATTGAAATGCAGTTCATATCATACTAGCTATGGCCCAGACATTAGTTCATGGTGCACAAGATTCAATCATTAATATAAATTCCATTACAAATTCAAAATAAGGAATGCGTTTGAGAAGGGCAACTTTACTGAAAAATCAATTTAAGGCCACTGAATTGTAAATCGTTTGTCTGCACTTGGACGGCAAACTGCTTCCAGTCTTAACAAGTAAATAGAACGTTAACAGTTTCTATCATGATTTCAAGTATAAATAATAAACAACTCCTTGGAGTACCTGCATTAGAATCCGGGATGGGAAGAGAGCAGACATCAGCTATTTTTAAAACACTTTATAAGTGAGGTATATAAAACCATTGATCGTATTATCTCTCATGTTGCGTCGATGGAATTCTTGTAATTGTTGAAAAGGGAATGGATCAATTCATCTCTATTGAAACTAAATTATTGTTCGAAAGATTTGGATCCGACGATCAATTTTTACAAACAGAACAATCAAACATGGGTTGGAAATGACAGTTGCACTAGAGCTCTAGCAATGATTAGTAAACTATGAGTAGTAAATGATACTACAGGAGGGCAGTTTAATCAATGGGGGAACATAATAAATTGTTTACAGAAAATAAGGAAGGAAAATAATGTGTTCTCTAAGCTGTAAAAGAAAACTGCTTTCAATATCCTAGCTGTAAGGGAGAAACTTTAGCACACCATTAAGATTTGTAACTACAGTGAGTGATTCTTTCAGTTTTTTTAATTTTTTCGAAAATTGTTTGTCGTATGGAAAAAATTACATTTTATAAAATATAATCAATTTTGGGCCCATGTAAATATTTATTTAATTATTCAACAGCCGGGGGGGGGTCTATTTACTATTATTCAAACGAGCTGACACTTTACAGAATTTATTTTCTTATCTTCGTCAAGAGTAACAGAACGTCGTAAAAACTTTTCATTCCACTTAGAATGCTCAAGACACGATCATGAAGTATCCAACCTCTGCTCTTTTTGTAAAGTGTGGTACGCTAGTTTGTATGAGAAACAAGTTTGTATGAGCTATCTCTCTTATAGTTAAGCGGTTTCACTACCTTTGCATTCTCATAAAATAATATTTTTTTATTGCCTAAAAATACCCATTACTTTTGCAAAAATGAATCTTTTCATTATAATCTTGGGTACTTCGCTGGACAATTTTATAAGCACTGGGAAAAAATTTGTTTTTTTTGTTCCAGGTGCAAATCCCAATTTTTAGAATTTCTTGCCGTGGGCGACCTCCGATGTTTTTTTTATCACGGCAATACTCAACCGACATTTTGTATTTCTTAATTAATTTTTTTTTTTATAAAGTTAATATATTAGCTAATAAACTCTAAAAATTTTAATTGCTTTACGTTTTGTTATCTGCATGAAAATAAATCATAAAAATGACACTATTTTTGGAGGCTCAAAGGTGATGAAACCCCTTAATTGATGATGTTCTATCACGATTCGGTGGACAAAATTGATTATCTCATCCGTTGTTACAGTTTTTGGTTATTAAAAGCGTTCTTTGTTGGAAATATCTTTCTTCTACCTTTGAAATCAGCAGTCCATGTTTTCACGGTTAAAAATGAAGAAAAAGCATCTCTATACACTGAGTCTAATGCAGTTTCAATTTTCGTAGGAGTTTGTTGTTTCAAATAAAAGTATTTTATCATGGTACGATACTCCAATTTCTGCATTGTTGATAAACTATCACTTTCGAAGACTGTTGCAAATAAACTGATCGTTATATTGATATCAAACTCAGAGTTGGAAATAATGGATTACATTTTTGATGCATCATCATTTTCATCACTCATTAGTTGATTAGTTTTACACCTTATATTGAGGTTGTTTTCGAGGGTCCATCCCTGAATCATTGTCTGGAATTGCTTATTCAATTTAGTATTCGTATTCTGCAAAAACCCGTGCTACAGGGATCCGCTACCCGAGGACGTGCCCGGAAACATGGCCAAAGACCTAAATCTTTAAGTTAAGTTGATTTAACTCACCCAAGTTAAGTTTAAAACTTAAACAATACAAAAAATAATTAGTGATGCAAGTATTTATCTGGAGAATGAATTGACTAGTACACCCCAAAAGTCAGGATTGTCATTTATAAAACAGAATATCTCTTCTTAAGTTGAACCAGTGAATGTTTGCTATTTTAGATGTTGAATCCTACATTTTGAATTTTAGAATTTTGGCTTCAAAGCCGCTATCAGCGACCTAAAAAACTCCTCGATAGTGATTATTTTTAGGTTTAAGACGACTTTTTATTTTCGGGTCGCCATATTTGATTTGTCATTTTTAAAATCCAAATTATAGAGAGTTTGAGGAATTCGGTCGGATGGAACATTCAGTATTTAAATATCCAAGAAATTGAAATTTCTCAAAATATAAAATAATTTTGGGAACCAAGTATATGCATTTTCGTAGATTTTTTTATAAAGAGTCTGAATCTGTTGGTCAAATTAACGAGTAGCATCGCGATTAAAAGTTACATATATCCACAAATATTGTAAAACAGATCTTTTACACTTTCAGATTGAAATATCTCAAAATCCTGATGAATCAGACAAATTTTGCGGTTGAATTTGGATTCAGCGTCAAAAATTGCATAGGGAAATGCAAATATCAATAGGGAATATTTTTCAAGCCTGTGTTATTTGAATAATAGTTCCCTACTGAATAGCAATCCAATCAAGGCATTAATTAATACCATAAATTATTATATTTCAAGCAAAAAAATCGTTTCCCTCCATAAATTATTCTGGCCTTAAAAGATAATAAAAAATATAATATTTTCTGTATGCAGGGGGTGGAGGAGCAAACAAACAGCACGTCACTACCAAAAACACAGCGAAGCTAGATCGTGAGACTGAGGAACTAAAACATGATAAAGTCCCTCTTGACCTCGGAAAACTAATTCAGCAAGGTCGCCAAAACAAAGGGCTGTCTCAGAAAGACTTGGCCACGGTATGACTATCAAAATTAGAAAACAAGTCAATCAATAAAATTACATACTTAAATAGGGTTTTTACAGATCAGGAAATTGAAAAACTGTTAGAAAAAATGTGGATTTCTTTTTATTTCTTGATAACGAGAATCAATAAGAATACATTTTACTGTGTTAAACAGTTCTAATATTTTTGGATATATTCAATTTCCTCATCCGGGATATGATATATACATCATTTTTTATTTTTATAACACTTATGACTATTTAAATATATACCATACGCCTTATTGTCAACATTTCTGCCCTGAGAGATGGCAATACTGATATTTAAAGTTTAGCCTATCTGCTGTTGTATATTCACGCAGAAAAATATTTTGAGTAATTTTACTCAACTTCCGATCAAAGTTGGGACATATGGACAATTTAAAAATTATTTAGTATCATTGTAATTATCTGTGTAATATAAAGTATGAAAGCGCGCATTGAAGATTTCTAAAAATATATACGAGGTGTGTCCGAAAAGTATCCGACCTGCGTTCATATCTCCGCGTTGGTGCTATTCTTCGTCATCTGGAACGTGGCATCCTTCGAAGTAGTCCCCATTTGATTCAACCACACGCTCCCAGCGGTGCTTCCACATCTTAAAGCAGTCCTCGAACGCAAATTTTGGAATGGCTTTTAGCTCGCGCGTCGCATTACTCTGAATCGTCTTGATGTCGTCGAACCGCTTCCCTTTGAGCGCCATTTTCAATTTTAGGAACATCCAAAAGTCGCAGGGAGTTATATCGGGACTGTACGAAGGCTGGAGAAGCTGTACAATCTTGTGTATCGCCAAAAATTGCTGCACAAGGTTCGATGAATGCGCTGGCGCGTTATCGTGGTGAAGAAGCCAGTCACCGCTTGATCAGAAACGCGGTCGTTTTCTTCTTACGGCATCACGCAATCTTTTCAGAACTTCAACGTAATACTCTTTGTTGATCGTCTGACCTCTTGGAGCAAATTCCTAGTGCACAATCAAAAAAAAAATCAGAATTGACTTGACATGGCTCCGACTTTGACGTGCTTTTTAACCGTCTGTACCACTCCTTTACCTGTGTTATGCCCATACTTTCGTCCACAAAGGCCTTCTGTATAATTTCAATCGTCTCCGTACAACTCTTGCCGAGATTGAAGCAAAACTTGATGCAAAGTCGTTGATCTGTTCTTTCTGTCATTTTCAACTGTAAACAAATGCGACGAACGGAAAAAGCACGTTGGACATGAACACACGCTGCGCGCGACCCAAGGCGTCCGGCCTGTAATTACGGCATTCAGGGAGTTCGTGAGGGACTACTGATTACGCTCATACCCCGCAGAGGCCAATCGAGCGCTCTGGCGCGAAGATATGAACGCAGGTCGGATACTTTTTGGAGACACTTCGTATTATTACTCGTAGTGTAATTATAAAAACCCAATCTTTTATTCAATCACAAAAATACTAGAGCCTTTCATTTATTTTACCCTAGGCTTCACACGTGGGTTGAGTAAACCGTGAGTCGCAAGACTCGTTTCTCCAGCTATATCTTTTTACGCAGGAACGAATGAAAGTAATCTGCGTCTTGGACACACATAAAAACTTTTTAATTTCAAAAACTTGTTGAATTTTCAACATACTGATGTTTCACGTTATTATATTTAATAATAATTTTAGTAGGCAGTTATTATTTTAATCTTAATAGGGTAAACGTACCAGTTTGTGGACATGTAAGATATGGAGGACTGATAGATCGGAAATAAAATAAATTCAATGCGTGTTTGAGATGTGAAATGAATTTTCATGTGATACGTGTTCATTGAAGTTGTGAAAAATACTTTTATATGCTTCTTTGAAGGCTTTTATTATTTAATATGAATTTTTTTCTCAAGCTGTGTCGGTGCACCAGTTTGTAGACTCTAGATTTTTGTCAGCACTAGTTTGTGAACAATGGATGTACCAGTTTGTGGACAATCAATTATATTTCGAATTGCTTTGTTAACCACGATTCATATATGGTAAGCTTACATGATGTTTTAATGGAAAAAATCACTTCATTATTAATAATTTTGTCCTTTTTTAATAAATTAACATCTTATAATAAAGTTTAGGAGTATATCATATTTTTCTGTATTAAATGGTGCTAGATTTTTAAGAAAAGTGCCAAGTTTTTCGCATGAAAATCAATTAGAACTTTAGAAATATTATTAAAGAATTATTCAACTCTGTATTTTTGTAATTATTGACAATCGGAGAATCGTTAATTGACTAATAATTTACTGAATAAACATAAATACAGAGATAAAACACGTTAGAATTGATTTTTTCACATGACTGTCTACATTTCTGTACCAGTTTGCAGAATGCTGTATTTAACAATAAATGATAAGAAATTAAGACTTTTCAGCGACGCTCGAGTAAAATCTAAATATCCTTGATTTATTAAAACCTTTTTATACTAACTTACCTTGACATTAGTGCGTTTCCCATAAACAAACGTAACTGGTACGTTTACCTCAGATTAAAGTTAACGCTCCTGCACGGAAAATTTTAGTTATCAATCCTTTTTCAACTTTCATCGACTTTCGGATATAACTAGTCAGTGAGAATTTCGACAAATTTTTTAGAAAATTTCATTGAAACGTGTACGGAATTATTAAAATCGTCAATGCATTTTTTTACAATTTCAGTCCTATCCAAAAGCCGATAACATATGACTACAATAAGGCTTTTTATTCCCATTATATCTGAATCTTTCGTTACTTTTAAGGTATAAAAGCTATAGTCAATTTATTGAAAAAAACTAATTTTTCTCATCTAACACTTTAATGACAAATCCTGTTCTAGTCTAATAGTTTATGTAATTTATTCAAAAGTTTCACATGATATAGTTATATAGATTCTTTAATTTTAATAAATTCTTGATTCATAATTTTTTCATAATTTATTTATGATTAACTCTTTATTTTTCACATAAGTTTTTTAAATTAAATTGATTTCATGAAAATTTAAACAGCAAAAGTCTTGTGATAATTCTATTACATAAAATATAAAAAATAGACACAGGATTTATAATTCTTATAAATTTATTAGGAATTCATGCGAGCTGCGCACAGTAATCTACAAAGTCAAAATAATGTGTATTCACATAAAAAGTATGTGATATTACAAGATTTACTACTCATGCGACTTATAGCAGATACTAGATGGGCCAAAGAGCACGTGAAACTCAAGCGTTGAACTCTTTAGGCTTCTTATATGAAGAAATTCTAGTATAAGACATACGCCTTGGGAACGCTTGAGGTTCACGTGCGCCACACGTGAAGCTGAAGCGTTTGGAACATAAAGAAAGTAACGCATCATGTACTCAACGTTCATGTGTTCGAGCTCCGAGTCGCTAGTGCTACATCACGGACGAATATTTAATAGGTAGAGCATGAACGTTGTCTAGTGTCAAACACTTGAACTTGCGTGTTTCACAATCGTTATTCGACATGTGTGTAACACTTTGTGAGTTCCATGTGCATGGCACCAGTTATTATATTTCTCTCCGTGTAGGAATAAAAGAATCTTTTTATAAATATTTTAAGCACAAGGTACTTTTTGATATTAATGCAAGTTTTTAATATACATTTCAAAATTTAGTTTCATTAAACTTCATACATAGTTATGATACAAATTTATATTGTATATTATTTAATAATCATAGTATAATATATCATTCACGATGGGTGAATTAGGTATTCATCAAATTCGTTTCACTCGACTAGGATTTGAGAGATGCTGAAATGTTCTTATGTCCCAACTTTAACCAACAGAGTCGAGTAAAATTACTTGAACTATTTTTCTCCATGTTCATATAAGAAATGCCTGGATTAATATCTCAGCTCGTATTGAAGCAAAAGATTTTTAAAAAATTTACTTGCTCTTCAGTACATATGAAAGGAATTTCCTAATTCAACTAAACTTAAATTGTTAAATTCTATTTATTAACGAAACCTTAAAAATAAAATCATATAATAAAGGACCCCGCACAATATCCATTGAAAAAAGCTTTCAGTAGTTTATTCTAAGTTTCTGATATGTTGTAGTCCATGACACCCCCATGGAAAATTGCTGACGTCAAAAAGTCGAAAAATTGAAAAGTTTTTCGCTCGTACCGCGTCAAAGATCGTGTTAAATGCCCTTTATGTTTATTGCCGCGGAAACCGCAAAACAATTTAGTCATACGCTGATACATCATGCTCAGGACTCTACCTCTGGAGTTTTGTAGTTTATGACCCCGATGAAAATATTTGATGTCTCAGGATTGGAACATGTCTAAGATTTTTTCTTAGGCTGCAGGTTCTTTTAAACGCCCTTTTGTGGCTCATAACCCTAAAACAATATTTTTTATGTTCCTGGGTCGAAAAATGGACCGTTTTGTCCTTCTCACGTAAAAGGTCTAGTTTAACGTTCTCATGTAGTTTTTAATGACCTCCGATCACGAGCGAATTTGTCGTAGTGTTAAAAAATAGCGAGTTTTTGAATTTTGTTTTTGTCGTCTTTTGTCAGCATCGTGTACAGTGTGAAGATGAGTAGAGGGATATGAAACATTGTTTTCATGTCGAGCATACCCCATAAACCATAGTACGCTTTTCACATGGACACATGAGCCAAGAGTTCGGGCACCTGATTTGCACTTAGAATAATATATATAACTTGACTTGATAGACACCAACTGCCATGTCTTTGAAAAAATCCAATGTCAAATAGGGAAAATTAAGCACGTGCTGAGAATTCAGCCGAATCCATTGTTGATCACTCCTGGCCTGTAGGTTTTTCGCTGTCACTAGTTCTTGGACAACGTTCACGCCACAGGCTCTCTGCAGCAATTGTCTAGCCAATGCCGCAATACCTCCTACCATTCTAACGGTAGAATGGTATCTATTAATCATAGTACCAGCGATGCGATAAAAGTTTCTGAGATTGTATACATGGTAGATAGGAATTATTTGCCAAAAAACTGGAAGATGGAATCGATGTGGCTATTTCTAGCCTTTATTATCCACCTAGTTTTTTTACCATCCGCGATTCGTTTGCTTCCTCTATCGAGAATTGACTTTATCCAGGCTGAAGAAGTGCGGACATTTTTCATATAATGCCTAGTTGCTTCAACAGGGTCGTGGCATCTCGATAACCTCTATCGACTACTAAGATCGACCATTCTTTCATTCTATAAACGTATCTTTGAAACTCATTATTGTATAATTAATTAGCGAACTCGGTGACATGTCTTTTTATGCAATCTTCTGTCGTAATTGAATCAAGTCCTAGATTTTCAGGAGAATATAATTGCATTAAAGATTACCTGATGGTAGCTTGTCTACTCGAGTACTGGAATACCACTTTTAAGAATTCATCAGAATGTCCTAATTGCAATTTGCTTTGGAACATTAACATTTCTGATTACCATAATTTACTTAGTCACGTACCTGTGACCGCCCTGACGAGGTAGATAGAAAAAGATTAATCCTGCACTCCACAGAAAGTCTGTGAATATCGTTCACAGCATTACAAACAGATCTTGTTTGACTGAAGCTATTTCATCTCGAACAGATCGGTTAAATTGATGCATGATCTAGTGAGGTCGTGGAAAATGAGCGTCAGAATAAATTTGGCATAAACTTTAAAACGTCACAGGGACAGAGTCCTGATCATGATATATTAATGTGACGCCCAACAGTTCCACAGTTTCCGCGTCAATTTACCGAAAGGGCGTTTAACATGATCTATAACGCGATACGGACAAAAACGTTCAATGTCTCGACTTTTTGACATAAGCAACTTCCATCAGTGGTGTCATTAACAACAACGTATCCAAAATTCGGAAAAATTTATCGAAACCTTTTTTGCAATGTATTTGGTGCGGGGTCCTTTTGCAATAAATACAGTGGAAATTAACTGAATTCTGAAATGACTTGATTGTTTTCGCACGAAAGTAACCGGTTTTTTTTCATAACAATTTTTATATTGGATCTATAACTTAATTCGTGCGGTTTGCTAAGAGATGGCGTAACTTGATTATTATTCCATCGTTCCAATATTCCGAACATGCGTTGGAAAGCTACTGTCATTGTGCGTCTTTTTCAGTATATGTCATTCATTTGAAGCGTAAACAACAATAATTTTTTTTCACTCAAATATGTCGAACTTTGTGCTTGAAAAAGTGTTTTTGCGGGGAGTTCTTCTTCATTACTTTAACATGAAGAAAACTGCTGCCGAAAGTCATCGTATTTTGGTGGAAGTTTATGGTGAACATGCTCGAGCTGAGCGCACGTGCCAAAAGTGGTTTGCATGATTTAAAAGTGGTGATTTTGGCTTGGAAGATGAAGAACGTCCTGGGCAGCCAAAAAAGTTTGAAGATGAAGAACTGGGAGCATTTCTCGATGAAGATTGTTGCCAAACACAAGAAGAGCTCGCAGAATCTTTGGGAGTCACTCAAGCAGCCATTTCAAAACGTTTAAAAGCAGCCGGATACATTCAAAAGCAAGGAAATTGGGTTCCATATGAAGTCAAGCCGAGAGACGTTGAAAGGCGGTTTTGCATGTCCGAAATGCTGCTGGAACGCCACAAAAAGAAATAATTTTTGCAACGGATTGTTACTGGTGATGAAAAATGGATCCATTACGACAATCCCAAGCGCAAAAAATCATATGTGAAACCCGGCCAACCAGCTAAATCAACGGCAAAGCCGAATATCCATGCCGCGAGGGTAATGCTCTGTATTCGGTGGGATCAGAAGGGTGTGCTGTATTATGAGCTGCTAAAACTGGGTGAAACCATCAATGGAGAACGCTACCGAACACAATTAATCCGTTTGAAGAGAGCAATAGCCGAAAAACGCCCGGAATATGCGACCAGACACGAGGCAATAATTTTCCATCATGAAAACGCTCGGCCCCATGTTGCTATCCGGTTCAGAACTATTTGGAAAACAGTGGATAGGAAGTTTTACCCCACCCGCCTTGTATCCCAAACCTTGCCCCTTCTGACTACCATTTGTTCCGGTCGATGCAGAACGCCCTCACTAGAATACGGTTTACATCAAAACAGGGTATCAAAAATTGGCTTGATTCATTCTTGGCCGCCAAGCCGGCGCAGTTCTTTTGGGATGGAATCCACAAATTGCCAGAAAGACCGGAAAAAGTCATAGGTTCAGATGGGCAATACTTTGAATAATACTATTGTACATGTTTTTCTTAAATAAACGTTCAAATTTAAAAAAAAAAAACCGCATGAATTAAGTTATAGATCCAATAAATAAAAACATGTAAGGTAATGGAACCAATACTCGATCAGCATCCATGTAGGTTACGGAAAACGACATTTCAAAGTGTATAGCATTAGAGTAATAAATTAAACTTTTGTATATATATTGTAGAAAAAGGTTTTGTTTATCGAATTCCAGACGCAGAAAATTTTTTGTGTGTCGTTTTGTAAATGAATTAGACGTTTTTAAAACATTACTTTTGGGTACCAATACTCGATCACCGAAAATCCCGCAAAACCAGTAGTCGATCAGCAAGGGATCAGTAGTCGATCATGTCATTTGTGATCAGCTGTTTTACGGAGAGTAAAGTTTTTTTTTCTGACCTTCACCATCTGCAAATGATTATTTTATTAATGTAGTATGTACTGTAACTCATAGTTAAATTTAAAATATAGGTCACTGTGAAAGTATTTATATATGCACATCAAAACAATCATATAACCTCAAAAACATGCATGCAAAAATTGAAGCATTTATGTGAAAATTTTTGAAAAATATCACTTCTTTTATAGTTTTCACTAATCGAGCACCATAAAATTTCGACCAAAAGTTAAAAAACTCATTTTTAAGGATTAAAAAAAACGAACACAGCATCGCGGTAGGCTGATCGACTTTTGGTTCCCCTTCGCTTTTTATATACCAAAAGACGATCAGCGTTTTTTACATATTTAATCAAATTTTTGATTATAATTACCTGTCTGTAATAATAGAAAAAGCCTTCATAGGCCTGGTAATGCCTTCTCTCACGCGATTTTTCCAACTTTTCCCTGATTATCTTCCAACTTAGCACGGACACATGAAAGTTGGCGGCACCACTGATCGACGGCGCAGGCGACTAACGCACGAAATTCAACGAGCGCGTAGGGGAAATATTTTTCTCATACGCTATGTTATATTTTTGAATAATAATTGGGCAGTATAATATTGTTAAGTATTTTTTTTAAATGTCACAATTTTTTTGCAGTATTTTGCTTTTTTGAATTCATAATGAACATGAATTCATACCGAAGTGATCGAGTATTGGTTACTGATCGAGTATTGGTTCCATTACCTTAATTTATAAAATAAATTTGGATACAATTTTTTAACCGGAAGACACTTTTTCTTCTCTTATTTTTTTTTGTTGGACGGACCAGTTTTTAATTACATCCCTGTGAACAATAAATTTCCTGTACTAAGTTTTTTTGTGATTGCTGCAATCGTCATCAAGTGTCAATTATATTTCAAAGTAATAACTAGAACAGGTATGATTGGAAAGTTACTCTAGAAACAAAAAATTTATCGAAGGTCTTGTTAATAAAGGCTGTAATCGAGGGAAAGTTTGTCCCATGAAAAAGAAGAAAGACAGAAAATAGTTTCCTCTTGAATCAAAACTCGCGATCAAATTGTTTTTATTCTTATTTTCCAAAAGACATAGTCATTGACATAGACCTTTTGCTTTTAGTCCATATTAGGGGATGTAAGTTGCTACCATTACAAAATTAATATCCCCTAATATTAGCTTCAACTGCTGAAAAATTCTTACTATATTGGTTATTAACCTTCAGTTGGTATACTTCAGTTCAGCACTCACTAATGGTACACAGGATCGAATTAACATGTCATAATTCCATATAAAAAAATACAAGTATGAAAGTTAAATCAGAAATATGTTGTTATACCTATTTTTTTTAGATTCGCGGCAGATAGTGCTGCAATGGCGACAAATGAAATTGTTCATTATTTCAAGGAATGCGTTTGCGAACGAAAGATGAATAAGACGTGTTGAATGTTTTCAGCATGTCCATACCCTTGCCTATAACCATTGGGGTGCTTTTACGTTAATTCCCCTCGCCTCTCACAACCTGGGTGCTTCTTTTCGATAAGGCCCCTCACCTCTCATTATTGGAGAGCTTTTTTTCGATGAAAATGTTACAATAAGTGCTCAGAATGGTGTTCTATCACTTCGATGCTCTTGTTGATCCGACCTTCGAAAGATTACACACAACTTCGAAGTTTGTCTGATGTTATTTGTGCACAAGCAGTCCTGATTCGCCTGATCATGTTATCACTAGTAATTGGCACTTCTTGATAAATTTGACTCCTTAAATAACCCCACAAACATCAATCTGGCGACGTAAGCTCTAGCGATCTGGCAGGCCAATTCACCGGACCTCTACCGATCCAGCGACTATTAAATTTTTTTTGTCGATTAAGGAGGTGGCCTGCTTTAGGAGGTCCAAAAAAAGCTTTCTTTTGGAGATTTTTTTGAAAGTAAAAGAAGCAACTGAGCTTCGCAAACTTTTAGGTATATTTTAACATATATTTAAAGTGTACAAAAAAAATTTGTTCATATAAACTTATTAAATATGTCGGATTTATCCGCTGCGACCGTGAGTGGGCTTCAAATGTATTCCAAAGGCAACTTCAGTTCTTCAAATTTAATGACCTTCATTTGCCATCGGCAATCTATGGAGCGCAAAATTCTGTGTTCAGACATGTGGGGTCAAGTTTACCCTAAAAGCTCATTTCAAGGTCATAATGCATTTTGTCTTATTATCAGAGAGTACTGCAGAGAAGTGCCTTTCATGATAGTTCTTTATCTCTATAAGTTTTTTCAATCCGCTGAACATGAATTCGGGATCCCGCTGCATTCTTGTACATTCAGTGCCACAAGAGCGTCGTCAGTGCCACCAGAAGGTCGTGTGTTCGCATAATGAATTATATATGTCATGTAACTCAGGAACGGTTAGTCTAAGACTCAGAACTCAGAATCTGAAGGAATCAGACACCTTAAGACACTCGCGAACATTGTATAATTATATAATTAAAATGGATGCGACTTTCAAAGCCCGGTTAAAAAAACTCCTTCGATTACGGGCCCCGTTAAAGAGTAAAATAACCAGTTTAAAAAAGTATCTTAACAGGCCCCTTTATGAACAGGTTAGAGGCTAATTAATTGAAAAGTACGATAACTTGAAGGGAATACGCGATGATATTGAGAAGGTTCAATTGCAAATAGAATCGTTAGTTACAGATGAAGATTTTCTGTGGCGCAATGATCCTTCCCAATCTATTAAAAATTTTGAGCTGAATACCGCGAGGTTTGGAACCTCAGCAGCCCCTTTTTTAGCAACTCGGTCATTGCATCAATTAGCGAACGATGAATTAGCTTCATTTCCTAGGGATGCGGCAATAGTGAAAAATGATTTTTATGTCCATGCCATGCTCACCGACGCATCGACACGCGAAGAGGCTGGGCTTATACGCGATGAGCTGATTGGAATCATACATAAGGGAGATTTGAATTTGAGAAAATGGACTTCAAACGATTCAAATTTGGTTAACACTTTCACCGTAACGGTATTCGAGCTCTACCAGAAAGATGGGCAAAAGTTGTAGCTAACGATGGTCAATACTTTGAATGATTCATTTGTAACCATTCTTTCACAATAAAGTTGCATTTTCATAAAAAAAAAACAGCGGGAACTTAGTTGCGCACCTAATAACATTACACTGGACTAACATTCCGCTGAACTTGTTAAAGACATTTGTCAGAAATCGCGTCTCTCTCATTACTGATATCACTAGTACTATCAAAAATTGTAAGTGACGACACGTACGTTCAGAATTCAATCCAACTGACCTCATATCCCAAGATCTCTTACCACGCGAATTCATAAATAACCAAGTATGAAAAAATGATCCACAATGGGTAACGAAATGCGAAACTACTTGGCCAAGGTCGATTTTAGAGTTCTTAGAACTGCCCGAAATTAAACGACCCGCGACATCTTTCGATAACAAGGAAAACGATACTCTTGGTTTAGCACATAAGATACAGTCCGCAAACGTAAACGAAATAGAGAATTTATGTCATCTTATATAACTGTTAAAAACCAATGGAAAATGAATTTAATATTTTAGAATATTTTTCTTCTTTTGACGAATTAAAATGATTTACCACATGTTGCAAAAGAGTCACCCACGACGCAAAAATCAAAGAAAATCAAACGGAAAATTTAACTGTAAAGGATTTAAAAAATCCAATGATAATGATAATCAAATTAATCCAAGGACAAGACTTTCCGAATGAATTAAAATTTTTGAAATCAAGGGATTGATTAGAGGGAAACCTAGCTCCTTTTATTGACTGTGAAGGAGTTTCACGAGTGGGGGGTAAGGTAGATAAGGTCAATCTTCCCTTTTCACAGAAACATCCAACCTTGCTACCGCAGCATCATCACTTTACTGATGTTATAATTCGAGAAGAACACATAAAAATGATGGAGGCATACAATCAACGCTCAATGCTCTTCATCGAAATTTTTTGATTGTCAACAGGTGGAGAGCAGTCAAAAGCGTAATTCACAAATGCCTTCTCTGTGCTCGTGCAAAACTGACTTCTCTTTAATACGTGGTGGGAGATCTTCCAAGGAAGCTCCTCTCCCTCTCTCAAACATCCATTTTTGGCTTGTGGTATTGACTATTGCGGTCCTTTTTTCATGAAAGAATAACGACATCGAAACCGAAATAAAATCAAGGTTAACGCGGCTTTTTTCGTTTGCTTCGCCATTTAAGCTGTTTACGTCGAGCTTGTTAGCGATTTAACCAGCGACGCCGTTTTCGATGCCTTGCGTAGATTTTTTAGTAGAAGGGGTTTGAGTTCAGATCTTTATTCTGACAATGGTACAAATTTCATAGGTGTTAAGAACGAAATTAATGATATACAAGAGCTTTTGTTATCTCATGAACATAACGAACTGGTTAAACAAACGCTCGCAAACAATTACATTGCATGGCACGTAATTCCATCTCAATTTCCACATTTTAGCGGAATTTGGGAAACTGCTGTAAAATCATTCAATCATCATTTTTTGTGAGTCATCGGTAATACTCTTCTTACCTACGAAAATTTACTAACATTAACCACTGAGATGGAAGCAATATCTATCTACTCTAACACTTGGTCACTTCCTTATCGTCGATTCCTTAAAAGTATACCAAAGCGAAACCTTGAAGATGTACTATTACAATGTTTATTATATTGCAAACATGTCCAGCAGATGCGCCAACATTTCTGGAAACGCTGGTAAAAGGAGTATCTTTATGAACTTAATGTTCGAAAGAAATGGCACAACGGCAAGAACAACGAAGTCAAGATCGGTGATCTTGTAACTCTTAAGGAGAAAAATCTAGCCCCAATACAATGGATTCTGGGTCGAATCATTGCTGTACACCCGGGAAGCGACAACAAGACGAGACCTTTAATATCTTCTATTTATAAGTTTTGAAATAATGGTGGAGAATTAATTTCAGTTTTTTACCAATCAATTAAATCAGTGTTATTATCAACATAGAAATTCAATTGTGGAATCACGAAAATCCTAATATTTTTTTATTTTCCTATGATTTTGTATTCAAAATACGTCTGAGCGCAAGTTCTTTTTACAAGGATGATTGTCATTCAACATACACATGATATTTTCTAGACCGAAAAAAATCTCTTCCGAATTCCGCACAAATCTGAATTTACTAAAATCGCAACACATTCTTTTTAATTTTATTGCACAAATTCAAGCAAATTTCGTATGGATATGAGTATGCCAAAATAGAAAAGCTGATATACGAAAAAAGCACATCACTCTGCTTGCGAAAAACGCACGGCACCAGTACTTTCTCTGCATGGCTAAGTTGGTTTGACAACGTATTGCAATACACTGAAGTTGCCGAATCTAATGTATTGCAATACAGTAAAACCCCATTTATCGCAACACCCGTTTATCGCAACTCCCGTTTATTGCAACTCGTCTCTCCCGTTTATCGCAATAAACTTTACCATTTTTTTCTCCCTCTTTTTAGTAGAAGGAGTGGTCACGTGATTCTTAAGGATAGGCGGAAATACCCCTCACTTTTAAATTTGTGATGCATATATTTATATGAATTTTCGTATATTAGGGAGATATGAAATATATCGTTTATATGATATGAAACTATCGTTTATGTATATATTGCTACATATTTGTGTTTTATATGTAACAGAAAAATATATAAATTTTTCACATTTCAATGTATATTATTATGACAAATTATAGCATGAATTGTGCCTAGTACAGCAATCGCTTTACCAATTGCGAATCAATTGTTTTACAAAATGCGGGAATATTTCTACTGAAAAAAATTCAATCATGCATTCGAAAATTATGAGAGAAATATGTAAGCTTTAAAGTAATTACAATGTATTGTTTGTACTAGTCGTTTACGTACCATCGTGCGGTTCCACGTTTTCACGTTTTCACTCATTTATAATTGCACATATAATGACAATAAAAAAACGCATTTGAGGTTATTGGAACACGACTGTAAACAATGATAAACAGCGAAAACGCATGAAACTATTCGTTTAGGCGCATGTGCTGATAATCAGTTGTTCAAGCTGGTGGCGAAGAAGTGGGAACCCCTCCGTTTTTGCGATAAGCGGGAGGCATTTGATTGGAAGGTGTTGCGATAAACGGGGTTTTACTGTACATTGTCAAACCAACTTGGCCATACCGAGAGGGTACGGGTGCCGTGCGTTTTTCGCAAGGAGAGTTGTGTGCTTTCTTCGTATTCTTTTATTCCGATATCACATAAAAAGTCGTTTACGAAAATTGTAACGGCACCTCATACGAAATTTAAAAGAGTTTTTTTTCGGTGTATGTGTGCAAAAAAAAGCATTACGTCGAATTACAGAGTCGATAATAATTCTTAAATCATCATCATTTTTCCGAACTCTACAAATTTTCAAAGCTTCATTCGAATCGGCAAGTAATACTTTCGTAGCTTTACTTGTTAGTTAAATCATTTGGACGTGTTTTTCTATGTTTTTATACAACGGTTTATAGTTAATTTCGAAGCATATAGAAGCGTAAACTTTAATAATAAAATAAGTTTCTGTAATGATATTCAGGGGCAGGATTCGATTTGCTAAAGCAAGCCATGAGGAATGGGTCGTTTTTACAGAATTTGGGTTTGATAATTCCGCAGGTCATTCACCAGAAGATATTTTAATGCAAATTTTATGAAGATTTTTTTTTGCTTTGTAATTAAGTCATTGAAATCTACAAGGTGCGACTCACATTTTATTGTTTTGTAATTGAAAAGTGATAAATTTTTGTATTGTTGCAGTATCTTTTCCAGTAAACCTGAAAATAGCGTCTTGTTGTTTGACTATCAAGATAAAAAAGATGTCTTAAGGGCTTCAGTAAATGAAAGCAATCTACGACGAGCCGCCGCGATGTACCTATATACTAATTTTTCAATCGAATCCGTTCCATAGAATAGTAAGTCTTAACAAATATTATGTGTCAAGAAAATTTGAAAAACGTTGTTTTGCGAAAAACACGTTTGAAGTGCTGTTTTTTGCTCTTGAAATTTCGGTGCTATGCTCCATACAATAGCATTGCAGCTTTCAATACTCTTATATTTTGGGTGTAACCTCCTAAACACCGAGCAAGCAGTTCATCTTTGCTTAATTCTTCGTAAACAGGTTAAATACCTTTGAACCCTTTCAAGATAACGATTCCTGTACAGTCGTGTAGCTTCACGATAATTTGAACGGCATTCGCAAATAAGGAAAAGCATATAAACAATGTTCAAAGGATGATAATCGGACATTGTTCACTATTTGAAACTTAAATTTTAAACAAAAACACAGAAACACAATGGACGACGCACCTACGTTCATGAAACTGTCAAAACTGAAGATAGTTTTGTAATAATCAGGGCGGCCGCTTGACCGGGAAATGATTGGGAATTTTCTGTGACGTGGAGAAACCGGGAAATAACCGGGAATTTTTAAAAATTTTTAATAAAAAATGATTTCAATTTGTTTTAAATTTGTAATATATTAAATGTTCAAGAATAAATCAAAGTTAAGTGAAATTCAGAAGTGTAGGGTGAAGTATGGAAGCGTGCATTAAAGATTTTTAAAAATATATATTATTACTCGTATCATCACTATAAAAAACCAATCTTTTATTGAATCACAAAAATAGTAGAGCTTATACGCTTCAATCGACAGTTGAGTAAACCTTGAGTCGAAAGACTCGCTCCACCAGCTATATCTATTCACGCAGGAACGAATGGAAATAATCTGCGCCATGGCCACACATAAACATTTTTTAATTTCAAAAACGTGTTGAATTTACAGTTTATTTTAGTACTCTCTAAATCCGAAATAGTGGATTTCACTTATAAACTAGTGATTTTAAAAATTCATCGTACTGCAGTCGTGTTTGATCATGTTTTGTCTGTTCGTCATGAAGCTTTCGTACATGCTCCGCAGCGTTAACTACTATTTGTTTGAATGATTATCCACTAGTTTGTATAATTTATTTAAAAGTTTCACATAATCTAGTTATATAGATTCTGTAAGTTTAATAAATTCTTGATTCATAATTTTTTCATAATTTTTTAAATGTTTTTACACAAGATACTTTTTGATAATAATGCAGTTTTTTAATGTAAATTTCAAACTTTAGTTTGATTAAACTTCATACGTAGTTATAAGAAGTTCTAGTTATTATGTTTATATTTGTGGAGTTGTATATTTAAGTGTATTTGTGGTAGAAAATATGATTGGCTGCGACTGAATGTTGTGAATGCATTTGTATGCTGTTTATGTATGTATGTATCGGATGACTAATGGCAGGTTCTATGTAAGAATTTTTTTGTTATTTAAGAGAACCATGACAACGTTTTACTTAACTCCTTACTATTTCCTATGTAACGCTTATTGTTATTCACTTTTGGTGAATTAGGTATTTATCAAATTCATTTTACCCGACTAGGATTTAATAGATGTTCAAATGTCTTTATGTCCCAAGTTTAATCGACAGAGTTGAGTAAAATTACTTTAACTATTTTTCTCCGTGTAGATATGACATTGACTTATGACTAGGACTTAAAATATTCAAGAAAGTATAAGAAAAGAACAACCACCTCTTGTCTATTGCATTAAGTTCTGACGAGAAATTTATGTCCGAAACCCTTACTTTATTTTTATGAGGGTTTGCAACTATTGTGCTAATTGAAAAAGTATATAAATCATAATTAAGTTATTTGAAATTGTCTCATGAATTGACACCTTGATGACTTTTTGCGGAAAACACTAAGGGACAAAGTTGTTTGGTTTCAAACGATTTACTTTGAAGTGACCATTTTCATCTGAGTTTATATACTTGAAGTTTAAGCAGGTACTCTCTTATTTCAAATTATTTTAAATTATTTCAAATTTTTAAACAGATTTCTGCATGATTGTTATTGAATGTACTTAGGGATGTTTCAAAGAGCTTTACATTTAATTGCAGACTTTATCAAAAATTTATTTTGCTATTCATCAGGCAAAAGTTCAAAGAAATCTTTATCAATAATAAAGCATGAAAATTTGTTTGGAATAATCATCGCTCAACCAAAGTAGCCATAACTGGATCTGAATTTTTTTTAAACAGCTGACGTTAACTGTAAACGTTGGTTCCAATGGATTTACATGCAAATTTCATGTCTTTAATTTATTTTATTATCATACCTTCATTTTGCATTTAATCTTGCACAGCTACAAATAACATTTTTTTGTATTGTGGCATCTGCATAAATAAAGAAGATAATAAATTAACAAATTAAATGTTAAATATATGTTATAGCTTATCATTGTCCTTACAACTGATATTTTGAATTTCTCGTATCAAAGTTACTTTTTATTGTTGTCTTATTTGTTTCCTAAATTTGCAAAAGAATAAAAATATTATATTGCAAAATCACAGAAAGTTGATAATAAGCATTACTTATTGTCTAGAAATACTTCATTTCGGATTAAATAACAGCCACTGCTATTGTTTTTGCCTGTTAATGAGTATAATCTAAAAAAAACCTTGCTGTATATGGTATTGTGTATATAACATTATATACTTACATACATATACAAAAATATATTTATAAAAATATATATACACTTATATGTAGGTTTGCAATGACTATTCGATACTTATTATTTTTAAAAAAATTTCATAATAAAATGTGTATGTGCCAAAATGAACGAGGTCTGTCCGGAAAGTATCGGGCCTGCCTTTATATCTTCGCGCTGGCGTTATTCTTCATCATCGGGCGAGTGGCATCCTTCAAAGTAATCCCCACTTGATTGAATAACACGGTTCCAGCGATGTTTCCACTTCTCGAAACAGCCCTGGAACTCACTTTTAGGGATGGCCTTGAGTACGCTCTTCGCATTATTTCCAACCGTCGTTTTGTTATCGAATCGCTGTCCTTTGAGTGGTTTTTTGAGTTTTGGAAACAGCCAAACGTCACAGGGGGCTATGTCGGGACTGTACGGAGGTTGTCGAAGCAATGCGATACTGTGTTTACGCAGAAACTGCTGCACAAGATTCGATGAATGCGCTGGCGCGTTATCGTGGTGAAGAAGCCAGTCACCGCACACACGCGAGTCATTCCCAAAATCTTGTTCAAAATTTCCCAAACAAGTAGTTTTCGGTATTCCAAAATCATTTTCTAGTTCACGAACAGTTAATCGACGATCACCTTCAATCGCAAGTCGCATCCGCTCACTCTTTTATTCGTGTTTTGTTCATGCACTCATTCCCAAAGGCCTTCTGCATCATCTGAATAATTTCCTAACTCGTTTTTCCGAGTTGAAAACAAAATTTGATGCAAATTCGTTGATCTTCTTTTTCAGTCATTTTTAACAATCACAAAATCCGCCGAACTCAAAAATAGCTTTGTAAACAAAGACACGCTGCGCATGAGCTATACTTCCGGGAGATGTCAGCAAGCAACCGATATATTCGTGAGGCTTTACTATTGACGTTCATGCCCCGCAGAGGTCGCTCGAACACTATGGCGCGGAGATATAAAGGTATGGCCCGATACTTTCCGGACAGACCTCGTATACTTAACTCCCACTGGAATTCATGAATTGATCAACAGAAAAAGGTTTCAAATTATCCGTAAGAACTCATGAATAATTTATTATTATTGTAAACAATTTGAAAAACAATTTTTCGCTCCAACTATTGATGATGAAAAGAATACCGGTCTTACATGAAATTTGCTTTAGAGTGGTCGGTGATAATACTCAGTCCTTATATCTGGACATATAATAACAATTTGCAATTGCTTGAACAATCTTAGTTAACAAATGCACAATTTGACTATTTTTCAACTCACGAACTTCGTTTTTCGGGTGTAATCAAGTGTATAGTCCTGACCTTGCACCATCCGATTATAATTTATTCTTTTCACCTCAAAACCATTTGAATGGAAAAACATTCGATTCAAATGAGACTGTCAAAAATGAGTTGATTCAGTTTTTTGCCTCTAAGAACCAAACTTTCTACGAAAACGGAATTATAAAGCTGACTGAAAGACGACAAAAGGTCATCGAACAAAATGGTCAATACATAATTGATTAATGTTTGTTATTTGTATTAATAAACTTGCTTTGAAAATCGTGAAAAAAAAACGACATGACTTTGTTGCCAACCCAATAAATGACGAAATAATTAAAATTGTTCAAATAATTACTAAAAGTAATTAAGATATGACCCCTTAGTGTAAGAAATTTCTTGGTTTCACATGCTTTCGGGTCATTTTCGCGGATGCTTTTTCATTTGAAAATAATTCCAGAAAACCTCCATGTCAACAATGACGGGAAACTGACCGACATTTTCGATTTTTCGGCAAAAAGTTGATGCAAACTGAAATCATTCTAAAAAACAATGTCATATTCTTTAAGTGCATCCGGAACAATTTATCTGAAATAGATTTTTGTATAAAGCAAATCATAACTTTGTTCAGTGTCTAGACAAATTTTAAATTTCTTATTGCATAAGGAGTACGATTTGTGTTTTTGCGTAAACGATACAGAGGAAATGATCCGTTGTTCGCTTATAATTTTCGTGACATTGTCCTTTACTTTTAAACAGTTTTTCATTTAATTGTGTAATATCGTTTAATCGCTACGAGAGTTTACTGATTTTTACTTCTTTTCCTGTGTTAGGTATAGGCGGAACGCTTAAGAAGTACTAACTTTTATGTCAATTATTTCGATATCCCTTTTATGTTGGTTGAGTTTCAGACAGTTTCTGTAATTGGTCTTCATTTCCGACAAATGCTTTGAAGCAAATAATCTCTAACTATTGACATTAGAAACTAAAGACGAACATCCTTAGTTTACTTTTACACAAAAAAAGTCTATTAACTTGATCAATACGCCCTTTACCGAGTGCTGATTGTACCCTTGATTATTAATAGTATATTACGTGCCTAGGCGCACAATGAGGGTTATTGCGTGACGAGCGACAATGCTCGCAGGAGATCGAAGCCAAGGCGTAATCGAGACGTAGCTGAGGCAAAGCCGAGACGAAGCCGAGACAAAACCGAGACGAAGCCGAGGCGCGATCAGTCCTGCGAACATTGTCGCGAGTCTCGTAATTTCCCGAATTGTGTGCATTGGCACGTATTCTATTTTATGTGACTTCGGTGCGAATACGAGTTTTTACGCGTACACTCGAATCTAATCTAGTTTTGTAGTTGTTTGCGGCGCTAGTCATTACACTTGATATTTCGCGACTAGTCCCAGCCATTTTGATTTTATCGATCTTGTGTAGTAGTAGCTTGTTGTAATAGAGCATGCGCAGTTCAAATGTACAAGGCTTCGTCAGTAGGATGCACACGAATTACACTTACTGCTCATACTGTTTTACTTAAACTACATGCTAGTCTGATCGAAAAAGATCGATTCGATCCGTCGTATAATCAAGTGTGCAATCGAAAGACCCGGGTTCAAATCCAGGCAAAGTTAAAAGCGTCTTTTTTTCCACAGAATGATTTCAATTTATTTAAACCCAAATTGAGAAAACCTATCCTATCGGTTGTGCAATCGAATGTCGGATTTTCCACATGGGATCGCGCGACTTTTTGGATCAATTTTTTCGATTCAATATACCATATATGTATATATACTAGGGTGTGTGGTATTGAAGTGATAAAATGAACAAGAATTTTTTTCTTTTATTTCTCAATCGATTTCAATCGATTTTATTTCTCAATGTACTTTTCTTTTAGCTCGCTAAAATAAGTCCAACGATCTTTCAACTTTTCTATACCTTTTAAATAATACGATTTGTCAAACCCTCCAAAATACCCTTCTGTTTCTCATTTAATTTCTTCGTTCCACTCAAAACGCTTAACACACGACCAACTCTTGAGGTTTGGGAACATATAATAGTCGCTGGGGGCAAGGCCTGGAGAATACGGTGGATGCGGAAGCGATTCGAAACCCAATTCATGCTTTCTTGCCTGTGCAATATTCGATGTGTGAGATGGTGCACTGTCATCATGAAAAAGAATCTTTTACTTCTCCAAATATGGCCGTTTCTTCCTGATTTCGTCAACTAATCGATCCAATAATGCAGCATAATATGCTCCAGTAATCGTGCTTCCTTTCTCAAGGTAGTCGATGAAGATTACTCCATGTGCATCTCAAAAAACACTAGCTATCTTTCTTTCTCTTTCGGGTCATTTAAAACAATATCATGGATTTTATTGATCATTTCTGGTGCAGTGATCTCATTTGGACGACCTGGACTTGGTATGGACTCTGTGCTCGTACGATCACAACCAAATTCGGTGAACCACTTCTAAACCATTCCATACGACGAAGCACAGTCCGAATAATATTTATCGAGGTTGGCCTTAGTTTCTGATAAGGTTTTCCCACGCAAAAAGTAGTGTTTAATTAACACACGAAATTCACTTTTTTCCATTTTTGGAAAAAATTCGGAGGTTGCTTGCTTTCAGACACTCTAACTTGTAAGTTAATGAATGAATTTGGCTCCAATTTTGACAGAAATTTGAAGGATGGGACCTGTCGACAATGATAGTCGTTTGTTATTAGTGGCTACCTCTCGTAGAAATATCCCGTCAATATCAAACACCCTAGTATATATATCAATTTTCTTACATTTTCGATTCACCAAGTTAACCTCGAGACTTTTCAGTGTACATTAATTTTTAAAATTACTTTTCTGTTGCAGAAAGTGAACGAAAAAGCACAAGTAATAAATGACTACGAAGCTGGACGGGGAATTCCTAATCAAATGGTTATTGGAAAAATTGAGAAAGTACTCGGAATGAAATTACGCGGCAAAGATCGGGGCACACCCTTAGTGTTGACCCCCGGGACAAAAAAGTGAATCTCGGGGGAATGACTTACTTTTCAGCATTGAATTCAGCTCTGCAAAACTCTTCACATAAATGCCGATAAATAATTTATAATATTTTGCGCTCCTCTTTCTTTCACTTATTTTAATATTCTATAAAATAATGTAGGTCATCGCAATGTTTCTTGTGTTAACATGTAATAAAAAATTATTATATATTATGTATATCTCAAACAAGAACAGTCATTGAGAAGAAGAGTTACATTACACGTCCTGCTCAAAACCGTCTATTGACGTGAACAAGCAATAAAACCATAATTTAAATAAACATTGCGCAATAATAATTAATAATGTACTCGATTTGTGGAACCTGACTTTACATTTGTAACATTTTAACTCGATTTCCAATACATAGTAAAAAATGAAGAAAAATTTATTTCAGTTATGAAGCGCTTTATTTTATATCTCCTTCGCACAGTGAAGTTCATAATTAATCTTTTCTTAAATCGAAAAGCTCAGTTTTCACACCATTTTCTGTAATAATTTTAATGACGAGTCCATCACCAGTATAAATATCACGTTCAGCTGCAGCTATAAAAACATCCTTTAATATATTTAAGGCTTTTTCAACAGTCAGTGACACTTTCTCAACGTTCTCTTGATTTCCATAACCGATCTGAAACAAATAATTTTTTGTTGATATTACTCAAAAATCATCCATAAATTATGTAACGCGCTGAAGTATGAGAAAAGAAAGATTGAAATTGTTCATTTGTTTTCCAAATTACAATTAAACAGTGTTAAGAAGAGTTGATGCAGCCACTAGATTCCCATATATTACTCTAGCCACTAGAAGAATCTGGAAAAATAAATTCACAAAATTCACAAAAGTTCACAAGTTCATAAAATATTAGTTTTTTCGTGCGAGCGTGCAAAATTCGAGCGACGATCATCGACTGCTTGGTTTATTGTCTCATCAAGTGGTTTGACCGGCGAGGCAGGGCCGAAGTGTTTAGCGGACACTTACTATATATTTTTTTCATGAATGATTTATTTTTAGCAGTTACTGAATTCATTGAAATTTATTATTTTTTTTATTCCTAATAAAAGGCATAAGCAGGATGAGCATGTATGTGCTGCCCCAACTCGGATCTGGTCGAGATTTTTACAATAAGTTGGCATTGATGTAAGAATAAATTTCCCAAAAGATTATATCTGAGAAATAATTTTTCTTTGATACCGCCGCGGGAAATGCGATTTTGGAGCCCCGGCGTGAAACAGCAAAAATGATCGATTCCACGATCGATGATGAGTTCGTGTGATAAAACTTACTTTTCCACATTAGTGATGGGAAAGTTTGGAAATATTCAAATTCCAACCTGAACTGTTAATTTACCGTACTCTGCGTGAGAGAAATGCTACGTACTTGTTGTCGTGGTTGCATCAATAAATTGTGGACCCGATCATTTTTGCTGTTTCGCGCCACACCCTGACATTTTTGCGTATTCATTCAATAACGAATTATAAATAATTAAATGTAAGCAGCTTTCATCTACAGAAAATTGCATATATTGGTGCGTCATGTCTAACTCAGTAAACTCATTTCCGCCTTGTAATACGGCGAAAATTTCATTAATAGCATGGAGTGGGTATTTGTCCTAGATTACATAGAGGTTTGGTGCAATTTTGAAATCGCCGCATATTCAAATATTCCCCTTTCCTTTTAACGCTGTAACGATAGGGGTGGCCCAATCGCTCACGTCTACGGTACCAGTTGACCTAAGTTTGCCAACCGTTTTATTTCTTTTTCTACAGGCGGTTTTAAGACGTACGCTATATGCCTGCATTTTAATGTTACGGGTCGTGCATTTTCTTTTAAATGAATTTTTATTTTGCTTTTATTGTATAACCCCGGAGTGACCCTAATTTGTGTCATTACCGGGAAATACTAGGGGCCAAAACCCAAATTGGTGAAGTCACCAGCGTCCATTAGAGCCGGTTTAGAACCAGGCAACAAAAAACAATTAAGAACACCAATGGCATGACTCTTATTGCATTTAACATTCAAGTCAATTAATTTGCCGATAGGTTTTTGATCCTTCCGCTGACCACCTCTTTTGCTGTTGCTTGGTTCAATTTTATCAATTGTTATCTGTAGCGTTCATCAGTAACCGTTTTACAAGGTTTTAGCAGTTCACAGAACGCAGCTACCTTTTAATCCCACCAAATAAACAGAAAAACTCTTTTTCCATGAATATTGCGTACTGGTTGTGATGTTGATGGTTGGCCGGGGTCTATCTATGATTTGTTACACATAGGAACGTCGTAACAGATTCACTTTTCATCGCCAGTAACAAATAGATGCAAAAATAACTTTATTTTGAACCGATCAAGCAAAATTTCACAAGTTAGTGGTTTGTGATGGTTTCCCACGTTTTTTGATCCTGGACACGAAATACAATAAGTGAAACTTTACGAAAATTACGAAAATTTGGCTCCAAAGTCGACATTTTCAATGCGATAAAAAACAATATTGTATGAAACTTGGAATATCGCTTACTAAATATCGTTGAAAGATGTCTAATGAGAAAAAAAAAACAGTAGCGTTACACAGTAGCTACAGAAATAAATAAGGCATTATTATTTGTGTTGGTAAGGATTATTATTTCATTCAATTCAAAGTACCCACGTAGTAGTTTTTTTAAATTTTGATTTTTTCATGTTTTACAGCTCATAACATTACGAAAACATGATTTAAAACAATCGATTTTCGGGAAAAAGGCCGCAATTTCATAAATTTTCCAAATTTTAACGAAATCCTACGTGGGTACCTCGACTATTTAATAGCAAATAACGAAATTTTTTTCTTCCGTGTTTTGGACAACTGGTTCGAGCGGAATCTTGCCCACAATTTCACCATCACTTTTTGAGCAGGCCACTTACAACGCCCGGAGTAAATATTAGGCTTCAAATTACACTATTGAAAAAAATACTCAGTAAAATAGGAAAATGAACCTTCAACATAACGTATAATTCGTTAAAAAAATTTTAAGTAGTTCTTGCGAAAAAAAGTTCCTGAAGAAGCGCTAGAAGTACCGCCAGCACACGGGTGAACCCCCTTAAGGCAAAGAAACTTGAATGTTCCTGTATTCCACTGTATTATTCATCAAGAAAAATTGTGTGGAAAGGGCATAAAATTGTATTTCGGTTTGAAAATCGTCACAAATTAACCCGTTAAGGGCCAAAATGGCATAAACGATACACCGGTTTCTGAGGCCGTGTAACTTATGCTATTCGCGACCGAAAAAATTGGGAGGGACATATTTTTGAAGTTCAAGACTTTCCCTTTCCGACGGTAAATACAAAATTGATCTAAAAAATTATTAATTATAAAAAAATTCAGTTAAAAAAAAAGCACGATTTTTTCGATCTTTTCTTTTTTTTGAAAGCGAGTTTTGAAAGGTTTCCCGGTCTGTCAACGACCTGGAACATTTTTAACCTGAGGAATAAATGTCTGAAATTTAAGAAGGTGGGATTCAGAGATTAATTTTTCATTTTGGTCTTTACAAAATGGCGCCCGAATTACAAAATTTTCACGTATACATTCAGGATTTTTTTCGTCAGAAAATATGAACAAACCAAACAACTCAAAGAATACATATGAATTTTTTCAGAACGTTTCGAGCAACTTTTCAATTTTGCAAATAGCATAATGTTTGTAAAATCAAAAACTTGCTTAAAACACCCCGAAAAAATTTGTATGTATATTTTGACCAATTTTAAGAGCTTTTTATTCTTGGTAATTTACGCCATAAGTCTATTTCTTTCAAGAAAAAAATTCTCAATAACCTCGAAAGTACCGCAGTATATTCGATTGATCGAATTGAGGCGATGTTCAGAAAAATTGGATATCGAGAGGCAACCCCGGGTGAAAATTGTTCACGACTGCAGCAGGCCTGCAGCTCGTTTAGAGACCTACAACAGGCTTGTAGCAGGCCTGCATTCAGTCACACGCCCGCAAGAGGCCTACAGCACACCCGCAGATTGAACATTTATATATAAATGTAATATTTTGATCCAATCTGCGGGTGTGCTGCAGGCCTCTTGCAGGCATGTTATTGAATGTTATTGAATTAAAAAAAAAAAGATCGAAAAAATCGTGCTTTTTTTTTTAACTGAATTTTATTACAACTAATAATTTTCTAGATCAATTTCGTATTTGCCGTTGGAAAGGGCAAGTCTCGAACTTCAAAAATATATCTCTCTCAATTTTTTCAGTCGCGAATAGCATAAGTTACACGGCCTCGAAAACCGGTGTATCGTTTATGCCATTTTGGCCCTTAACGGGTTAATAAATTTAATCAAAGATGGGAATAAGTTTTTATCACAAAGAAAACTGCATCAGTTCCTAAAAAATCACGAAGTTGTGTACCCGGACATTCCTCTTTAATGTGAAGTTGCTGGTTCAGCACAGAAAATTTTTTGGAGAAATGTTTTGCCATAAGGAAACATTTAGTAATTTTCTGATTTTTCAAAATCATTTCAGTCGATTATGCCGATCATGAGAAAAGTGTATCACTATCAGTGACAACGGAACTCTACTATATCGACCTTATCAACCTATGATTTAGAATTAATTTAACGTTATTTAAAACAAGATGGAATTTTTAAATATAAATTGAAGAAATTTTCTGTGAAAAAAGGAACGCTTCCACTCCGCTGAGTATCGAGCCCAGGACCTTTAGATTGGCGGTCGAATGCTCTGTCATCTGAGCTATGAAGGCTCCACACAACTTTTCTCACAGAATCTATTTACGCCAATTTGGCCACGGATATATCATGAACTATATACAAATTTTTCTAAATCATTTCAGTCGATTATATCGATAATTAGAAGAGTGTATCATTCACCATGATAACCGAGCTCTACCATATCGACCCTATCAACCTGTGATTTAGACTTAACGTCATTTAAGACCAGATGGAATTTTCAATATATATTTGAACAATTTTTTCTTTTAAAAAAGGAACGCTTCCACTCCGCTGGGTATCAGATGATAGAGCATTCGACCGGCAATCGAAAGGTCCAGGGCTCGATACCCAGCGGAGTGGAAGCGTTCCTTTTTTAAAAGAAAAAATTGTTCAAATATATATTGAAAATTCCATCTGGTCTTAAATGACGTTAAGTCTAAATCACAGGTTGATAAGGTCGATATAGTAGAGTTCCGTTGTCACCGATAGTGATACACTCTTCTAATGATCGGCATAATCGACTGAAATGATTTGGAAAAATCAGAAAATAGTTCCCGGTTTATCCGTAGCCACATGAGGCGTAAATAGATTCTGTGAGAAAAGTTGCGTGGAACCTCCGTAGCTCAGATGATAGAGCATTCGACCGGCAATCGAAAGGTCCTGGGCTCGATACCCAGCGGAGTGGAAGCGTTCCTTTTTCACAGAAAATTTCTTCAATTTAGTAATTTTCATGCAAGAGCGTACCAGCGTAAAATTCAATGAATACATCACTTTATTAAAAGATATTGAATTTCTTTTCAAACTTTTATTACTACTGACATAGCACATCACTTGATTATCCTTAATTTGAAATTGCAAAAACACACTACAAAATATATTTAAGTGCGTTGGTCATATCGATTCTTTTCGGGCAAAATTAAGATCGATGGAAATTAATTTGAGTTCGGGAATCTAAAATTTTTATCCATCTTGTAAAATGCTTTTCAAAGAACATGGTGAAATTTGTAATTCCAAGCAATTCACACATTTCATTCAGTCACTAATTTTTCAATTCAATGAGAGATTTACCGATTTTGAAAATTCAAGAAGCGAATCAGCTCTGTTCGAAAATCCTCTTAAAGTAAAGATTGAGAAACAAAACTTTGAATTTCAGGAAGAACTTTGCGATTTTTTGGTTTAGTTTTATTAAATTGTTTTTTTTTGCCTTTCCTAAACATTACTGACTGAATATCTAAAAAATTTTTAAAACTAAAAAAAAATGGTGCATTTTATTTAGATAAATTAGTTAAAATTTCGGATTAAGGATTTAAGCACCCACATTTCAGGAGCTCTGAGTTCCTGAACCTCTTGCGCGCATGGACTTGCTGAGGGAAATTTTTATAAATATACTTTCTATTTAGTTGAAAATAATTCGCAATGTATTATTTTTACAGACGAAGGATCAATAAAATCGGATTTTTATTTCCGTTTAAAACATAGGTACTTAAGAACTGATTAGTAAACATTAACAATTTTTTCTTATCTCTTGAATTGTTTCTTTCTGTGCGTGCTTGTATTAATTTATATGGAATATATTCTCAATTTTTTTCTTTTTTTGATTTTCTAAAAATAAATAATTTTTTACTTTTTCTACACTCAGTATATCTCAGCCCACATACTTCAATAGCATAATAAAGCACACTAAGCGCTAGGCTTTGGAACGAGGTACTTTTCGTAGACCAATCGTCTGATTTTGAGAAAAAGATAATTCTAAAGACCGCATCAGTAGCGATGCTGGCTGTACTCAGTTTGCTGTTTATTTCTCTGCCAAAAAACCTAGAATGGAGTAAGTTACTGCCAGATATATATATATATATATATATATATATATATATTATAACGAGATTGTTATCTGGGGGGGGGGGGGTGAGGAAAGGGATGCCGAGAGTTAGGGGGAAACACTTGACACAGGCACTCGAAAAACAGTTAAAACACTTTATTCTCCTTACAACCAGTATGGTACAAGCGACGGCAGAAAACCAATCATGGAGAAAAGCACTCTTGATTTGATGCGAATGACGGAAAGGTGATACGACCAAAAAACGGGACAGCAAACTCACAAGCCAGCGACGATAGATTCAACTCTGCGACAGACGACAACGAACGGCGAAGATTCGTCCCTTCGAGGTTCATCGGTGGATCTCGTCCTCCCTCGGGCCCAGGGCCGTCCCCCGCAGCCTCGCGCCCTCCGCGCCCCATGAACGTAACATCTATGTTACACCCCTCCCTCCTCCCCGCGGGGGCCAGGGTTTATCCCCCTGGTTGGCTCTTTTCCAACTCTCCGACGTGTTTCTTCTTCCTGGTACATTTCTGCACGAAAGACAAAACAAATTTTCAAGTAGACTTATCACTGCTCCCGTCTCAAGTCAACTGTCTGTTAGAGAAAAAAAAAAATGAAACTGGATTCTGTCTCTAACTCATCTTTATTGATGCTCCTACTCTACAACCAATGCGGACTTTTGCTTTAACTTAATCTTTTTTTTTTTTTTTTTTTTGAAATCCTGCCTCCTGACAGTTTTTTTTAATGGGGGTCAGTCTTGTGTTGGCTGTTAAAAGAAAAAATTTTGATTTTCCGATCGTCTACAAGTGGGGGTCAAATTGAGTTATTCAGTTATGTCAAACCATTCATCTATTGCTTATTTTTCCCTATTGCTATTTGTAATTTCTAGTTTAAGATCGTTTATATTATATTCGCCTACGCTTTTTCCTTTGAGGTTTTTTAATGCATAAACTGTGGGGGAGATTTTTTTCTTGACTATATAGGGACCTTCGTATTTATCGAATAGTTTGCCCGTTTTACTATCTGCCTTATTAGATACTTTAGTTGCTATTTTTAAAACCTTATCGCCTACCTTAAATTCTACGGGTCTTCTACGTAAATTATAGTGCATGGCTTGTTTGTCGTTTGCTCTGTCTAAATTTTTCTGAACTTCCTCCTTAATTACTTGTAATCATCGTAACCTGTCTGACCACTTATTCTTGTCCTGTAGTACAATCTCGTCATCCTTTTCGATGTTTTTCCTGAGAGATTGTAGTGGTTGCAGTTCGCGACCCAGGCTTAAAAATGCAGGGGTATATTTTGTTGATGTGTTTCTACTGGTGTTAATTGCGAACTGCAGATCATCAATATTTTCGTCCCATGCTGTGTGGTCGTTTTGTATATATGCCCTAATTATTTCTTTGATGGTTCGGTTGTAGCGTTCCGTGGGATTTGCCTGGGGGTAGTATCTGGGTGTTTTAGTGTGTCGAATTCCAAACTTCTCCGTTAACTCCTGCATGGTTTCATTTACGAACTCGGTGCCGTTGTCCGTATGGAGAATTCGCGGGGTTCCCCAATGCGAAACGATTCGCTTATGGAATTCGGATTCAATCGTTCTTCCGTTCGCTTTTTTAACGGGTATGATCTCGACCCATTTGGTAAAGAGGTCGACAAACACTAATATATACTGGTTTTTACCTTTTTTACTCAGTGGCAGCGGTCCCATGATATTAGCTGCTACCATGGTCCATGGCTCCTCGATGAATCTCTTACCCATTAGTCCTATTTTTGTTTGGTTGTTTGTTTTCGACCTCTGACAGGTTTCGCAGTTTTTTACATACCTAATTACCTCCGAATACAACATTGGCCAGTAGTGGCATTCAGATATTCTTGCGTATGTTTTTTTGGATCCTAAATGTCCTGCCTGCACTTCATCATGGTTTTCTTTCAGGACCTGTGGTCTTAATTTCTTAGGCACAACCAATTCCCATGGGCTTATTTCTGGTAGAAGGGAAGATTTTAGTGGGTCTGGTTTGAAGAAATAAAAATGAGAGTCTCTAATTCTCCACTTTTCATGGTCTTCTGGTTTTTTCCTGACTTGTCCCATTTTTGTTGAATACCAGTCATCTGTTTCGTCTTCTACCTCCACCTCTGGTTTTTCTGTACTATATGCTAACGCGAATGCTGTTGTTTTTGTTACTTCGTTGGAACGTAACAGGGCGTCTGGGACTAGGTTTGAACTTCCCTTTCTATAGACTACTTCATAGTCGAACTCAAGCAGTTCCAACGCCCACCTTGCTAATCGTCCTGTAGGGTTTTTTAGGTTGTGTAGCCATTTTAGTGCCATGTGATCTGTTATTACCTTGAAGCTATAATCTTCAAGGTATGGTTTGAATTTCCTAATCGCCCATACTACTGCTAAACATTCTTTTTCTGAGGCCGAGTATCGTGTCTCTGCACTATTCAGATTTCTGCTTGCGTATGCGATTACATGGTTTGTTCCGTTTATTGTCTGGTTTAATACCGCTCCTAGTCCAGTGTCACTAGCGTCCGTTTCTAGCCGGAAAGGTTGTGAAAAGTCTGGGCAGGTTAAAATGGGTGCTGATGTCAAATTTTCCTTTATTTTCTCGAAAGCTTCTATCTGTTCTGTTCACCACTCACACTTTTTATTCTTTTTTAATAATCTGTTTACTGGTTCTATTATTTCAGCAAAGTGTGGTATGAACTTTCTATACCAACTTGCCATTCCTGGGTCAGAATTTCTGAAACGGATCACCCAAATTGGATGAAAATTCAAATCTACTTCAAAATAATTTTTTACGATAGTGTTTACCATTCCTGACATAAATCTAAAGTGATTTCGTTCAAAATTTTTTTTTGTTTATAATAATAACAATTAAAGATTTTTGTCACTTTTTTTTGTAAATTAATTCTGACTGATCTAATTATCCGATTTTTATGTTTTTTGTGACAATGGAATCGTCATTTAACATAGATTGACTATGATTTTTTCCGATTTGAAAACTTTAAATTTTATGTGAAATTTTAATAATTGTTTATAACAAATTGATAAACAAATATCTTCTTCATCGGATTTCGACTGGAAAAAAACCACATGTACTTCATTCAATTATCTTTCATATTCCGTTAAGAAAAAAAATCGCCCGCATTTTGGAACGATCCAATTCGGTCGAAAACATAGTCGCGCGAGGTGCCAAAACTGTGCCGTTCGCTCGCGCGCATTTATTCTTCACCGCGCTAATGCTTCGTGCTATGTAAAAAGGATTTCTCGGGTGAATAAATAAACGTAACAAAATACTTAGTTGGAACATTTAATGATGAATAACTAGAAGAATTATATATAGTACAGCATACTGAATTAAATGATTGATTTCACACATAATTCTGGTTAATGTAAGTGTTTGAAATATTTTACAAATAATGTGTTGATTCTTCGGCTGATCGAAAACTAACAAATTAACTCATCATATTATTAAGCCTCCAAGTGATACATAATAATTAACGTTCGATCCTGCACAGAGTACCAATATCTGAATTCGATACTATTTTGCACAAAACGTGCATTGGTTCTGTGGCTGTTTCGAATGAATAATAATAATGACAGATATAGCATAAACCACTTTGCCAAAAAAACACTCGAAATTTTAGAACACCACTACAAAAATAACGCGTTAATTTTTTATAGAGGTCTGTGCTCAGTTTCGACTGTGAAAAGACTGATCTACAAAAGCAAAAATAATAATGATGTGGAAAAAAACAAATGACGATCGCTAGCCACTAACGTGTTTAAAGGCGTCGAACGCTCCGTGTCGAAGCGCGCTTTGAACGTTCGATCATATTTAAATTGGCATTACATTAATCAACAATAAAAATGAGGAAAAAATCTCTTTGCAAAATTAATCTGGATTTTAGTTCACATTGTCAATGCCTATCGAAAAAATACCATAACGAGTAGAAGTAATTTTTGACCATATTTGAGTGATCTGTTTAAGGAGTATATCATCCTTGAAAATACTACCTATTCTGTGCCAAATTTAAATAAACTGATGTCAAGAATGTGTACTACTTATATACGTTTCAAAAATCTATTATTTATTCACCCAAGAAATCCTTTTTACATAGCACGAAGCATTTGCGCGGTGAAAAATAAATGTGCGCGAGCGAACGGCACAGTTTTGGCACCTCGCGCGACTATGTTTTCGACCGAATTAGATCGTTCCAAAATGCGGGCGATTTTTTATCTCAACGGAATATGAAAGATAATTGAATGAAGTACATGTGGTTTTTTTTCAGTCGAAATCCGATGAAGAAGACATTTGTTTATCAATTTGTTATAAACAATTATTAAAATTTCGCATAAAATTTCAAGTTTTCAAATCGGAAAAAATCATAGTCAATCTATGTTAAATGACGATTCCATTGTCACAAAAAACATAAAAATCGGATAATTAGATCAGTCAGAATTAATTTACAAAAAAAAGTGACAAAAATCTTTAATTGTTAATATTATAAACAAAAAAAATTTTTGAACGAAATCACTTTAGATTTATGTCACGAATGGTAAACACTATCATAAAAAATCATTTTTAAGTAGATTTGAATTTTCATCTAATTCCTTGTGATCCGTTTGAGAAATTCTGACCCTCCTATTAATCTTTGTAACTGTTTAATATTCTTGGGTGTGGGAAGTTCTAGGATTGGTTGAATTATATCATCGTCGATTTGGAGTCCTCTTTCGTTAACTTTGAAACCAAGGTATTTGATTTCCGAACAACCGAATTCACATTTATCTAGTCCTATTGTTAGGCTTGCTTTTTTAATTTTATCCAATACGAGATTCAAATATTTTAGGTGGTTGTCAAAATTTTGCGTAACAATGATTATATCGTCCAAGTAACAAAAAACATTCGGCTTTAAATCTGGGGTTATAACCTTATCCATCAGTCTCTGGAAAGTGGCCGGAGCATTGGTAAGACCAAATGGCATCCGTTTAAATTGGTAAATCCCCTTTCCAGGAACTGTGAATGCTGTAATGGGTTTAGACTTTTCCTCTAACGGTATTTGTAAATATGCTGATTTTAAGTCTATTTTTGAAATAAATTTTTCAGATCGTAAGGTGTCTAGAATTTCATTCATCAAAGGAATTGGGGACAGATCTATTTTGGTAATTTTGTTTACTTTTCTAAAATCAAGACAGAACCTGTATTCTCCATTCGGTTTTTCAATCATAACGATTGGATTTGACCAATCGGAACAAGAAGGTTCTATTATTCCCTGTTCTAACATCTTATCTATTTCCTCGTTTATTTTTTCTCTTACTTTTGGGCTTACATGATAGTATCTTTGCTTGATAGGGTCATGGCCCTGAACATCTATTTTATGTTGTGTTAGGTGAGTTTGTTTTAATTGTGTTCCTATTTCCCTATTTTATTCAGTAAAATTGCCTTGTGATTAAAATTAATCCACGAGTTTTCATTCCTAATGTCACTCGTTCTCTTTGAAGTTTGAATTCTTCTAAATTCTAATTTTTTACTAAGGTTGTTTTTTAATTCTTCTGGTAATTCGGTATTATAAAAAATTCTTGTCATTATTATTGCCTCGTTTTTTTTATTTTCGTTATTGTGCTGCGTCTGTAGGGTGAGGTCATCCAGGCTTTGGAATCTGTTGTATACAGGAATGCTGAACAAGCTCGGTATTTCTTTATTGGAGTTTTCTTTGGAATTTTGGATGTTTTGTGTTTTTTGGGGTGGGCCTGGGTTCTCCTTAGTTTGATTGAAATCATTTAGGTTTCTTCCTATCATGGTTTTGCCGTTTTCTCTTTCGCTTTTTAATTTTATTTTTCCCCTGAATTTCGGGTTTAATTGCTTATTATTTTCTAAATAATTTGTTTCTGACTTAATCCGATTGTTTACGTTGGTTTGAGTTTTACTATTCATTTTATTTTCACTTATTCCGCTACTATCTTCCTTGCTAGTTTTTGTCGTCTTTCTCTTATCTGATGTAATGCTTTCAATGATTGGTCTGGGTAGGGACTGAAGCTTTGCCTCTATTTGATAGCGAGTTGGTGGGCTACCTGGTAGCTACCAAGTTCCGGTATCGTAATGTAAGGTCATTTTGAGGTTTTATATCATGTCTGTCCCTAAAATGCTTGTGGACCTTAATTTAGGAACTAGTCGAAACGACACATGCTTAACGTCCTTACCGATTATAATAGGAATAATTACTTGTCCGATCATTTCTGCGGTTCCTCCGTTCGTTACTGTTAAGCTTTCGGAGGTCGGTTTAGAGAACGGGTAATTTAAACTTAAAATTTTCTCTAGGAGCTCTTTGCCAACGTACGAATGTGTTGCTCCTGTATCGTCTAATATTCTATATAAATTATTTTCAAATTTTGTCATTAAATGGAACCTTGTTTCATTTAATTCTTCTATATCCGAATTAAAATATTCTGGCGTTCTGGTAATGGGTTTTGTTACCGTTCTTTCCATTACCCGCCCTTTTAGTTTCCCTGGTTCTGGCTCGAATATGGACTGGTTCTTTACAGTTGTAACAATTTAACTGTATTGAATTTTCACTCGCGCTTGATTTCTGCAACTGTGTACCTTGTCTTAACTAATTTGGATTATCCTGCATTTTGTTGTTCCAAATTCTGCTATCCTGGTTTCGGCTCAGATTGTTCGCAAATTGCTTTTGGGAATTTTGTTGCGTATTTTCTGCTGGGCTTTCTCGGTTTTCCGTTGAAAATTCTATGGTGGGTTGTGTTTGACATGGAACTCTATTTAACGTTAAGTGGTTCATCCTGGGTATCAGTTGATCATATGTGTTGTACTGGAATCTACTTTGATTATTTCGGAATCCGGGTTGAAATTCTTGCCAAAATCTAGGTTGAGGGGTGTTTAGGATTACAGGGTATGGGTTAGGTCTCTGTACATAAGGTGTTTGGTATTGTGGTCTATTATATCTTTGTAGTCTCCATGGAACTGTAGGTATATTTTGTTGTTTTCTATTTTGGGAATTCTGGTTTTCACTACTTTCTCTCCTTGGTTCTGTCATTTGTAGTATTTGGCCTTTTATTTCGGATTTTTTCAATTCGATTTCCCATTCCTTGCCCAAGTCTTCGAGTTCTTCGAATGTATCGAAGTCGTTACACTTGATGTACATCTTGTATTCGATTCTTAGGTTCTCATAAGCGCGACGCAATTCCCATTCTAGACTTTTCCTGGGGTGGAGTCTTGTAAAAAGTTTCCTGATTTCGATCAAATAAGGGTAAATGTCCTGGTTCCGTTTTTGGTTACAGAATTTAATTTTTTGTTTTATCTCTTCCAAAAATTTTTCGTTCATGTATGTTCTCGTAAATTCTCTGAAAAAATCTGACAAGGTTCTCCACGAATTCCTATTGATTAAGCACCAATCTTTAGCGTCCTCAGTTAGCAGCGCGTCCAGGTTTTCCAAAATATCCCAACTACTTATTTGGTACCCCCTTTTGAATCTCTTTAGGTCGTCTAAAAAATGGGCCGGGCTATCTTCTTTATTGTTCCTAAATTTCAGTGGCCAATTGCTCATTACTTGGAACGGGGTTTAGGCCATTCCAAAAGGAAAGTGTGCTGATGTCCTAGGGTAATTGCCGATTTTCTCATTTAATTCCGAATCGTCTTCCGTTTCTCGATCATCTTGGTCCACTCCTGAACGTCTGGTTGATCTATCCCGAATTGTTGCTCGGCGTGTTCTATCTTGATTGAAATTTTCCCCGAATTCAAGTGGTTCACTATCGTCTGTATCAGAAGTTTGGTGGACGTTCTTTCTCCTATTTCTTAAATTTACCGATTGTTTATTTAATATTTCATTTCTTCTTTCCATAATTTCCTTTTCCGATTTTCCTTGGTTCCTACATTCCTTTTGAAATGAACTGTGGGCTGTGGGTTTCGCTGTTCTATTTATCCCTTTGTTTTTGTTTTCTATTTCTCGAATGAATTCCTCGCGTTCCCTAATTACTTGTTCATCGTAATGTCTTAGCAGTTCATTTGCTTCTGCTAAGAATCGATTATTATCCTTTAAAAAGAAGTCCATCGGGAATGTCTCATTGTTGTCTGGTTGAGGATTGGTTCCCTTTGAGACGTCTGGAAAAAGTAAATTTATATCGCCCCAGAGAAGGGATTGGTTGGAGGCATTTGGGACTGTTCTTCTATTTTGTAAAGCTTTTACATTTGTTTGCCTAAATCAAAATTCAAATGTTCCTGATTGGGTTCCATTTCTTGGTTAGGCTGTACTTTTTTTACTATCAGCCATTTTGTTTTTAGTTCGGCCTGATCTAATAAACATTAATGTACACTTTAAACAATTTTAAATCTTCCAAAATTTTGAACTCACCCGGTTAATTTGAAATTAATATATAATACCAGAAAAAAATCACGTTACCTCACCGTACCTTGTAGGTGTAACTATTTCACCTTACTGTATTCGAGGTTTCTTACTGAGTCTGTCTATATAACCAAACCGTACTCAGGACTTTTTGAGTCGACTGTACACAGAACTCCTCTGACTTAACTGTACCTGGAATAAAATATTTTACTTCAAATAATATTTTAATTTAGATTATTTGTAAATTCCTTAGGTGTTTATATTTTTGTTCAGTCTTATTTTCGTTGGGGATGCTTCGTTTATATGGTACCGCTCGACCTTATAATTGTTGATGGTCGACGCGTAATGCCTGACCGCGCGCTTCCCCTCTATGCTATCCCTGCTTTGTGACTTCTCCTACCTCTTCTACCTATGCTTCGTTGATTTCCTTATTTCCGTTAATATTCTATTCTTACTCTAACTTAATTATTTTACTTCTATCAATTTCTTATTCCTATTTTCCCATTAAAGCTAACCATTTCAAAATTAATTTTCTTAATCTTTAGAATATACTTCATTCAACCAGCTATTTATTTTCGTTAAATTCCGACTGGTTTTCTAATCACTTATGAAACTACCTATTTGTATCAAATCTAAAACAATTTTAATATTAAAATGAACATTTTCCTAAGCTAAACAAGCAATAGATAAATGATTTAAAAAATATATACTTACTACCAACACAAGCGTCGGAGTTCCAGTCTGGTAGCAGTTAAAAGGAATCCTTGCATCCATGTCCTATTCTCGGCGGATTTTCACTTTAGGAAAAAGGTTTTTCATGGGTTTTTATGTTGGGCGCCAGGTATAACGAGGTAGTTATCTGGGGGGGGGGGGAGATGCCGAGAGTTAGGGGGAAAACACTTGACACAGGCACTCGAAAAACAGTTAAAACACTTTATTCTCCTTACAACCAGTATGGTACTCTTGATTTGATGCGAATGACGGAAAGGTGATAACCAAAAAACGGGACAGCAAACTCACAAGCCAGCGACGATAGATTCAACTCGGCGACAGACGACAACGAACGGCGAAGATTCGTCCCTTCGAGGTTCCTCGGTGGATCTCGTCCTCCCTCTGGCCCAGGGCCGTCCCCCGCAGCCTCGCGCCCCCCGTCCCACCATGAACGTAACATCTATGTTACAATATTTTCGAACCGTCTCAAGCCATCTACCAGCGCATCTAAATTTATAGTTTTCAGAGTGACCTCTGAAAAATAATAACTTTGGACTTTGTTTTATTATTGCCTGGAGAATCATCTTTTCAATATTTGTTAATCAAACAAATCTTACGCTGTCAATCCACTCGTGATCACTTCTTATATATACTCCATAAGTGGGTTGCATAATAGACTATGAGTTTGAAAAAAAGACATTTATATTGCTGTCACACGAACACTTATTCGGAGCGGGCATGGAAATGGGCTATCCCCATCTGGCGTAAAAAAAGTGTCATTTTCTGTTAGATGAAATTTTATTGTTTTGACCGTGAGTTTTCGAACATACATTTTTACTGAAAATAAAAATATTATTATTCGTAAACGAAAGTACTTATAAGGAAATTCGTAGAATCAGAATATACGAATATATAAATTATCCAAGATTTATCGAATGGGAACAGCTAAATTAAATTTTAAATTTCGATGCCTCTGTGCCAAGCCTTTTCGAAACAACCAGTGTTTTATGCTTTTAAATAGTGTGTTTTGCTTTTCATTTTAGAAATAATATGGAATTTGGAGAAAAAATCGTATAAGCAATATGCTATATTCGATTGTTGAAAAGAATGCAAGTTGTGAGATTATAAGGTTAGGATACCTAAACGACACTAATATTGAATATTCATGGATTGTATATTTTCATTGAATTGGAACGTTATTTTCATTTACTCACAAATTTAATGTGTGAAAAATTTAAAAAAAATTTTAATTATATTTAATCAAATTAATTAGTTGAGTTTGGAATTTCTGACACTGCCTACATTATCGGAGAATCACTAGTCGCGTATCAGATAGGATACGTTGCCGACAGGTTGTCCTCGTAGACAATTTCAAACTCTTATATCGCAAATAAATGGAAATTAAATCCAAATGCAAAGAATTTAAAATATTTCTGTGGAAAAAAAGGACGCTTTCGACTGCGCTGCGATTCGAGCCCAGCTCTTTCGATTACTGGTTGACTGCTCTAACCACTGAGCTACACAGGCGTCCGACATATCGAAAGACCTAGTGTGACGTCCTGTCACCTTCCTTCCTTCAATAATATACTTATTTTCCCTCGTTTTAGATCGGTAAAGAAAGCCAGAGGATTTCTAAACCGAAACTGGGATGAGGGTAGCTAACTAAAATAAAACTCGAAATTTACTGAATTTACAATTATCAACCTTTATTTTTGATGAGTACAAAATAGGAGAGAGAGATAGAGAGAGAGAGTCATTAAAATTTCCTTCTGGGGGTCATATATTAAATTGGACTTACTCAGGTCCAGGCTGGAACCACTGATAATCCGGAAGGGGTGCACACCTTCCAATTCACTTTACAACACGTTTAAACTCTGACAGGTAGGCACCAAATCGACAAATCAATTCCGGGGCGGACTACTGATGATCCCAAAGGGTGCGTTTCATATGCACCTTTTAATATATACGATGTGGCTTCCGTGGAATCGAATCGTAGACACTCTTCAATATAAGAACTGTTCACAGGTTCCACTTTTAACTAACAAACAATGTTCCACTAAATTGAATTTCGATTTAATTTTAAGTTAATGAGGAAGATACTGACAAAAGATGGAATGAGTTAACCGGGGTTATTTCGAAGAGAAGTTTTCAATTTAGGATGGTCCGATATCAACTCTGTACTTTTTTAGAGGAGTTCCGTTTCTAAAGATTTCCCGGCGGCAACTGAAGATTCGCAGATTCGCAGGTACTTTTATGCACTAATTCTTGGTCGATACTGGCTATGATCGCCATTTTTTCGATCGATACTGACATGGAACTTCAAGGTGCTGACTAATGGGTTTTATACTTTTTTGTCGATACTGGCTATGTTTGATTTGCTCTACTAATATTCTTCTGATGTTGGCCTGACCTTGGCACGTGGCTGAGCTGGCCTCTTTTCCTTTGGGTTGCCATTTTTTCTGTAGTGAAGAAAAAAGGGGAGACTTCGTTTTTCTTATTCTCGTTTCCTCGACGTTCCTTCTGTCTGAGATGATTCATTTTTTAGTTTCTATACTTTGCTGCGCCTGTCGATATTCTTGTGTATTTAGGACATTCCGATGGGGTCCCCTTGTTAACAGGTGGTTAAGAGTTTATGATGTTTTCTATTTATAAGTTCACTACTATCTCTCTTTCTATTACAATTTTATTTTCGTACATTCAATTTTCGTTTAATCAATACTTTTTAATAGCTGTTGCTTATGCATGTTTTATATTAAAATCTTTTTATTAATTTTACATATTTTGGTATTATGAAATAAATAAATAGCGATGGTCACAGGACGTGACACTAGGCTCGAATCCTAGCGCAGTCAAAAGCGTCTTTTTTTCCACAGAAAGCTTTCAAATTATTTAAATTATATTAAATATTTAAAGAATTTGAAAATCTTCCTGCGGAAAAAAAGACGCTTCTTTAAATATTTAATATAACTTAAAGAATTTGAAACCTTTCTGTGGAAAAAAAGACGCTTTCGACTGCCCTGGGATACAAGCCCAGGTCTTTCAATTGTCGATCGACTATTCTAAAGCATCCTTTTTTCCACAGAAAGATTTTCAAATTCATTAAATATTTGAATTCATTTGCATTATTTGCGATATAAGAGTCGAAAAACGTATCCTATCTGATACCCGACTAGTGATCCTCCGATAATGTAGGAAGTGACAAAAATTTTGAACTCAACTAATTAATTATATTAAATTATAAAAAGATTTATGTGGCTTGAATTCATAATTTTTGTTTATTTGAACTTTTTTGTTAATGCAAATAGCGAAAAAAGTCGATTTACTCGTTTCTTTTCCCTATGCTCTGCATAGCTGGATTAAATTTCCATTACAGTAAATCATAAAAATGAATTATATTTTAGTATATCAAAGTTGCGAAGCGAAACAAAGAATATGTGAATCTGAATTTTTGTGCCTTTTTCTAATGCGTACAAAACAAGAGGAAGATGGGGGGGGGGGGCTTTGGCACTTAGAAGAGGGGTGGTTTCAGTGGAAACACATACACAAATATTATTATCATACCTTATTTATGTTCACATATTTAAGCACGCAAGGATACACTATTTATAATCGCACACGCTTGAATTTAATTTTAGAATGGCTTTTTGGGTTCGAACACTCTAACCCTACCTATATCTATTAGGTTGGCAACAAAGTCTTTTCGCGTTTTTCCGCTAGATCACTAGTCGTTCGCAGTGCAAGCTCGGAAAAAGTTTTATGGTGTTTATGGTGAAAAATCATTAACAGAACGCCAGTGCCTGAATTGGTTTGCTCGTTTTCGTTCCGGAGATTTTTACCTAAAAGATGCACAACGCTCTGGACGCGCAACTGAAGTTGACGACGACAAAATAAAAGCAATGATAAAAAATAAACGGCGTAGTATGACACGGGAGATCGCAGAGAAGCTTAACGTATCATATACATGCGTTGAAAGACATTTAAAACAACTTGGTAACGTTAATAAGCGCGAAATTTTTGGGTTCCTCACAAATTGAACGAAATTCAAGTCGCCAAACGAATTTCTATTTGCGATTCGCTGCTGAAACGTAACGAAACCGATCCATTTTTAAAGCGAATCATAACGGGCGATAAATAATTGGTTGTTTACGATAACGTCGTGCAAAAAAGATCATGGAGCAAGCGAGATGAGCCTACACAATCGACATCAAAAGCCGTTATTCATCAAAAAAAGGTTATGCTGAGCGTTTGGTGGGATTTCAAAGGTATTGTTTATCTTGAGCTGCTTCCAAGGAACCAAACTATCAATTCGAATGTCTACTGTCGCCAGCTAATAGAATTGGACTAAGAAATCAAGGAAAAGCGGCCAGAACTAGCAACTCGTAAAGGCGTCATCTTCCATCATAATAATGCCAAACCACATACACCTTTGGTTACTCAAAAAAAATTATTGAAGTTAGGCTGGGAAGTGATGCCTCATCCACCGTACAGTCCTGACCTTGCACCATCCGATTATCATTTATTCCGATCACTTCAAAACCATTAAAATGTAAAAACATTCGATTCATATGAGGCTGTCAAAAATGAGTTGATTCAGGTTTTTACCTCTAAGAACCGAACTTTCTACGAAAGCGGAATTATGATACTGACTGAAAGATGGCAAAAGGTCATCAAACAAAATAGTCAATACATAATTGATTAGTGTTTGTTATTTGTATTAATGAACTTGCTTTGAAAATCATGAAAAAAAAAACGAAATGACTTTGCTGCCAACCCAAAACATACCAAAACGCATTCCCAACGCCTAAAGCCTCTCGGATATTCCCGCTTGTCATATTCTGAAAGAAATCTCGCTTATAAGCCTCTACTGAGTTGGACATACTTGGATCGAGTCTAAGAAGCCAATCGGAAAACGTCGGAAGTACTCGGATGACATTCTGAAACGAATTATACGAAAAACCGAGGATGAATGTTTTGATTTTTGCTGCGCGTCGCTAAGTTTCTGGCAAGTTCATATTCATTATATGAATTTTTCAAATATACTTTCCATATTATAGGGGAGAAGCGGGGAAATTGGCGCGTCGTCTAAATTGGCGCACCCTATTTTTCAGAAAATGATAACATAACAAAAAATAAAAATAGTTCTATCGTGTGCATTCTTGTATGATATGTATTTGATAGAAAACATTATAAAAATCTAATTACTTAATACAGTTTTATTGCGATCAATCGTTTTTTGTCATAATGGTTATGTTCGAAGCCATTGAGTTAAATCGTTAAATAATAGTAATTCAAGGTGAATTAGATTAATGCAACGATTTTATAATCTTTGATATTTAATCTTACGATTAGGATAGAATATTTGTATGAAAAAATAAGCATTTTACGTAAAAAGTATTTAATTAATGAACGATACACTTGCGGCAAAATTGGCGCATACGAGATTCAAATCAGAGGCGAAGTTGGCACACGTGTTGTGTTTCTGGAAACCGGTGACCGAAGTCAAGTGCTCGGATGTTTATGATTGAAAATATAAAGAAGATAGTAAGTACACAATTATTAATATATAGATATATACATTTGAATGTTGCTGGACTTTTCTGCTAATCTTTTTCTTAAGATTTTTTGTGACATGGGAGGTAATGTGGTTCGCAAAACTGATGTAACGACTTTGTAAGGTTATATTCATTTGAACAATCAGTGGTTAAATTTTTTTTTTAAGTTTGAGGTATTAAGGCATTTTAAAAGCGATTTTTAATAATTAATTTGCAGTCTGACAGTGTTTTGAAAGTTTTCTCGATTCTAAGATGTGAAAGCAACGTAAGTAAAAAATTTGTATTTTTGATTGATTGTTTCTATTATTTATAAGTCTTCTAAAGTTAATAATTGTATATACTTCTGATTACAAATTCAAATAATTCTCTATAAAAATGATTTCAATTTGAATATTCACTTAAATATCCACAATTGCCAGTATTTTATTGTACAAATATAAAATATATTTTAACTTTGGCTGGTTTATGTGAAGAAAGGTATAAAAAACTTCACATATCTTGATATACTATCTCAAATTTAGTTTCAAATTATAACTACCTCTTTTCATCAACCTTTGCTACTGAAATGTAATCCTAAATCTATGAAAATATAACTAATACGTGGCAAGAGAAGATTATAATATTAGTGCGTCAATTTACCCGACATGGCGGGTAAGTTGACGCAGGTGCAGTCCTTCGGAAATCTGAATAAAAACCTGCTTTAATAATTTTCAATGCAATCTTTATCCATTGGAAAGTATAGAAAAGATATCCAGCTATTAAATAAATATTTTTTCATAATTTTTAATCATATACTTTCTTTTTAAACTTGCACTTTCTATTAGGTGCGCCAATTTCGCCGCTTCTCCCCTAATATACATTGTTCGATTTATTAGAATTACTTTTAGAAGTCTTAGTAATCATAATATCATTTTTTCGTACTCTAAAGTTTTCGAATGGAGATTCATAATATTTGGTATTTAAAATACTAATTTTTCTTGTGCACGTTTTAAAGACGGTTATGAGTATATTGAATTTCGATGCCATAATATAAATAAGTGTAATAAAACCTCGGCTATGTCTATTTTAAAACAATATTGTACTTATTAACTTTCATTCAATTTTAACGTTTACTCTAACGAAAAGTTTCTCAATGTAGGCTCCATATTGGGCCAACCATTTTAATCTCATACTTTCAAAGAAGAGTTAGTTTCAGGGAACCCAAAAACTCTATAATTATATCACTTCTTAAAACTTTGAACTTATTCTACCTGATTTCCGGTTCATATATAAATTTTTAGAATTAAAAAAATATCTATCTATTTATTCATATTTTCTCTTTTTTTTTTAAATATTGAACATTACAAATATTTTTAACTATTGTTGGATGCAATAGACACTCTATAATTGTAAGAAATAAAAAAAATACCTGATTATCTAAGAGCGGTTGTAACAGAGCCCCTGCTGAGCCTCCAGCTCTAAAATTAGCTCTTTCCATATGACCGATGGGATCGTAGCTATAAACACAGCCTTTTCCCTCTTCATCTAGTCCAGCTAAAACGTTGCTTATATAGTAGGGGAAAAATCTTTTATAATACAACATTGTAGAGAGCATTTGGGCCACTGCAGGTGTTGAGATGTCTTTCTGGTGTTCATATTTGTACATCTGATTGCGAAAAAATTTTTATTTTATAGTAATTTCAACCAAACTACTATGTACGGGTAGAAACAGAGTATTGTAATTAAATTTGTTGGCACTTTACCTGAATACGCGCTGCTAATACTCTAGTAAGACTCAAAGTATCGCACCAACATCCCGCGCAACCCAAAATCGTTCTATCCGAAAGTTGAAAAAGTTTTTCCTGGTTCCTTGTGTTAATTTGATATCCAGTACTAAGACGAGTATCTGCTCCTATGATGCAAAAATTGTTTCCGCCAATAGCTAAGACACTCCTGAATAAAAAATTAACATTCTTATTCCAAGTTGATAGCACTTAATTCAAGTGGTAGCGGTACTCTGCTTTTAGAAAGAATGCAGACTTGACTCTTGCTACCTCCACTTTTTGTAAAAAAAATTTATTTCTTAAAATAAAATATTCTTTCAACATTTTAACAGTGAAAATAAAGATTTTAAAATGGAAACTGCGAGAGTCGGGCATGCAATTCATTACCATTTCACATATTTTGTTTGAAAAATGGAATTTTTTTTAATTGAAACTAAAAATATACATTTTATTAGAAACTGCGCCAGATAAAATTTGTACACCTTGTTGAAGCGAACAATTTTAGATTCTTACATTTTTCCGTATTCCGCATATTTTTGTGAAAGAATTGAATTTTCAATAACATTTTTTAAATTAAAAATAAAAATATTTATTAATTTCATATTGACTTTCTTCAAGTTTTAACATACTGTATCTTTTCTAATTTTGGTTTAACCTTTTATCTGCGGGGAAATTTCAGTACAAATCTATCTTTTATAAAATGCAAAATTTATACATAAAATCGTTGGATATCTCAGGTAGAGTCAGGCAACGTAAAGTGCAATGTAAAGAATTTCTCTCATTTGTCAAGAAGGTTAGAGAGGATATTTCTATGTAATTTCACGCGCTAAATATGAAAAAAAATAGTAAAAAAATTCCCGCAGACACCCTTGATCTTGAAAATCGACAATTCTAGGTCAAATTTTATTTCTAATATAATCCAAGTTTTTAGAAGGTTTTCGTATGTATTAGGTTGCGCAACTAAGTTTCCGCTGTTTGTGAATAGATGGCTCAAGCAGTAAGTGCTAGTCGATTTTGACATATCCAAAGCGTCATGAACCAAGCTTAGATATATGGGAAAAAAATCGTTTTGATATATTAGTAATTTTGTTTTGGCGTCATATACTTTTGGTTGTGTGAAAATGTCTGATTTTGTGCCAAATACTTGTCATTTGCGGGAAGTGTTGATTTCCTTCTTTCATTCGAAAAGAACGGCGGCTGAAGCGCACCGAGAGCTCCAAAAAATTTAGGCAGATGCTGTTCTATGTGAAACAACGTACCGAGATTGGTTCCGTCGCTTCAAAGACGGTGATGTCGATGTTGACGACCGTCCTCGTGAAGGAAGGCCAAAATCCTTCGAAGACGCTGATGTTATTTATTATGAGCTGTTGAAACCGAACGAAACCATCACTGGAGAACGGTATCGAACGCAATTGATGCGTTTGAGCCGAGCACTGTGCGAAAAATGGCCACAATACGACCCGCCGTATTTCTCAGATATTGCGCCGTTTGCTTATTACTTGTTCCGGTCGATGGCACATGGTCTGGCTGATCAGCAGTTCCGCTCATATGAAGACATCGAAAAATGGCTTGATTCGTGTATAGCCTCAAAAGATGAACAGTTTTACCGTAACGGTATTCGAGCTCTACCAGAATTATACCAGAATTTCATTTCTAGTATAAGCCGAGTTTTTACGTTTTCTTACGCAGTTTGATGCGTTGAATACGTAAAGAACATAAAAAAATTTTCGCAGGCACTCTTGTCATGTAGAACGTCTATTTACAGGTCAAATTCTCTCGCGTTTCGAGTTGCTTGATTTTTATGAGTCCCCTTGCCTCTCACGTCGGAATTATTGACTTTATGGTAATGTCTCTTTTGTGTGGTACCCTTCAAAGCATGGTGCTGCGCATAGAAAAGTATCACAACTGGGGCATATTTATATATCGTTCAACGTACAATCTTACGCAAAGAGCACAAGCGGCACCTTCAACTTGTACCTTGCCTCGGAAAATGGCGGCCGACTAATCGAGTGGGAGAATCATTGTAAGGAGAGATGCTTGATGAAGGATCAAGTTTCAATAATGATCTAACAATCTGTAATCGAAATGAAGGAAATGGTGTAGCTCCTTCGTTTCTCATTTTATATAATGCATGGGCAATAGATAAACAAAGATCAATAAGATGAAAAAAGTTTTCGATACCATTTCATTGTTTTTCGCACTGTTTCTGTAATAGATAACAGTCTATCAACATTATCGATGCCACCCGTATTTTGACTGTACTCGCGAACACACTTTGGCTTTATAATGTCTTCATTTGCCAGATAACTTTTTTTTCCAGTTGCACAGAATTCAAGTTCGTGTACACTTGTAAGCATGCTAACGCTACGTTTATCTTCCCACCTCACTGCCATCCACACATCACTGTGAGAGACTTGTACTTCACCTCGCACTAACTTGCTTTCAAGCTTTGGCATTCCCTTTCTATTTGCTTTCACCGGGCCACACATATCTGTACCACAATCATGTAAAAATTCTGCTAAAGTGGGAGATGTATACTAATTGTCTATGTATACAACATGACCCTTGTAAAAATAAGGTTGTTAAAAGTGAGCTACAATATCGCCAGTAACAATAATAAATTATCAATGTAAAGTAGCAATCTGCAACATATTATAAATTTATAGAAGTGAATGAGTAAAAAAATTCATCCTCTACAAAAAAAAAACCGAGTGCTAATCCTCTTGTAGATACTAGCAATAAATCAATTTTTTGAAATTCAAGTATTTTTGAATATGAGATGAGTTTCTGCGATATGTGATGATATTTGTTTCGTACTTAGTGCACCAACAACAAAGATGTACCAACTCCAAGACCGAAATAGCAAAAAAATTAATTTCGCGTTCACGTCATTGATCTTAGATCATGCTGAGAATGAATGCCGCAGTATTTTATGTAACCTTCATATATAAGGTAGAAGCTCACTGCGTTTGTGCTAGAAACTAAAATTTCACCTCGAAATAGACATTTTCAAGGTCAAAGATGCTTTGAGGATTTTTTTTCACTGTTTCCCCCATTTTTAGCGCATCAATGACGCTGGAAAGCCATCTCCAACTTTCACTTAAGCAAAAAATGAAATGTGACCTTGACTGTAGATTTTCAAGGTCAAGGATACCTCAGTGATTTTTTTCTGTATTTTTTTCGTATTCATATTCATTTCCATCAAATTACGTAGGAAAGCACTTTGAAATCCTCGCTTCTACTAGAAATGAAACTTGACCTTGAAATACCGATTTTCAAGGTGAAAAATGATTCGAAGGATTTTAAAACTATTTTTTACGTATTCAAAACATCAAATTTTGCCTAAAAACATTAAATATTTTGTGCCTCTTGAGTACATATCGACCAGCCCCGCAGCTAAAAGGTTAATTGAAAAATGCTGTAAGCATAATTGGTAGAGATTTATGAGCACTATCAGAAACTAATAGTGCAATTTTTGTTTTTTCAAAAACATAAAAAATGCTCATATTTTCACAATTTTGGTTGGATGTAGCTGGTTAACCAACTTTTTCTTACTTTTTGGGCTCCGATCAAGATAATTCTATCAAGAGTTATCACGTCGGCAGACGCCATACGACAGACAGATAGACATTTTCATTTTAAGAAAACGAGAATTTGGAAATTTTCTACCGCCATATTGGATCCACCATTCTGAGATTGGAAAATATGATGATGGGTTCGTAATCAGCGCCTTCAAAAACCCTGGTATGCAGCTTACCATGCGATTTTCATCGAATAAGATTGTTGTGTCCCAATGAGTGACAATTATAAAGAAAATTACGGTCAAAAAATTTTGACGAATAAACATTGATTGAAAAATATATACAAGCGAAAAAATGCGCTTTTTTTAAATAAATAAAAACACAACTATTCCTGATCGCACTTTCCGACAATTCTAAACACAGATACTAAAAGCTTTGAAAATTTTGCAAAAGAAGCGATTTTTTTAAATTAACTAATGATTATAAATAATTTATAACAATATGTAAAGAGTTTGAAATACTAATTTTAAGTTACTTGACTACCTTCTAATTTAAAGGACAAAAGAGAGAAAGGTTTATCGTTTGTATCTCCTATCGCCCCAAAACAACTTCAAAAAAGTAAAAAAGGTTGTCGGGCCTTCGTTGACACGGCGATTATTGTGATAAATCATTATAACAAAAATAAATTATATGGGCTGGTGGGGTGCATATGAATACTTTTCCTTTCTTTGCCATTGTCATTACAATTATAAAACAGTATTTTACCGCACAACTTCGGATTTAAAAAAGGATGAAATGAGAATAGAGAAATTATATTTTCTAGAAATGTCAGAAAAAACATCTAAAAAATGTTTCAAACAATTCAAAAAAATTTTCTAGACAATTCCGACAAGAACTCTTCTTGTGTTACAGTAGATGACCTAACCAGCGTGCTTGTCGGAATTGCTTCCAAAAATAATATATAAGCCTCAAAAACGTCAGGTGCCCCTGACTGGGCGTAGCTGAGGTGAGGCTAGGTCCATGAGACAGCTCCGAAGGTTACCGAACACGACCTTACCGACTGTACAAAAGAGAACATTCCCGAGTGTTACCGAACAATATCGAACGTTGCTGTGTTTTACTGAACGACCCCGAACCTAGCCGAACATTACAATATATTCTCTAAAAATTGTTTTATCAGTACGCGAATGCGCTATCTCTCGTCACTACATTGAAAAAATTTCGGAGCACCGGTTGCACCTATAGGGATAGCAGCAGCGCCAAACGCCGTGGTAAATCTTATACCTCAGTTCGGGGCAGCTGATGCCCTGTTTTCGCACAGCAGATGCACTTGATCGGCACAAGTGCTCTCCGAACTGCATAGTGCAAACGTTGTCTTTGATTTTGGGAACCATGGTACACCAGTGATGAGAGAACGCGTTGTTCTCATAGTTCTTATAATAATGATATAGTAATGGATAATTGTATACAAAAAATAACATTTTGAGGAGTTGAAAGAACTATTTGAACGCAAGTGTAAAATTTTAACTTGATTAAAGGCTTTGTAAATATGTTTATTATATGGAACCTATAAATTCCTTAAGCAAAAATAGTGACTTAACCTCTTCATCGCATGTGAAGAGGTTTAAGAAATAGGTGGCACATTATCAAATTCATTATTATTGTGCATATATTGAAGCTTGTAATAAACTAGTTATATGTAACATATTTGACAGATAATGCAACTATTATTTTTCGCCCTTATAATGGGTAAAACTACCCTTCGTCGTATATACCCCTAATAAAAAATCTTGCTTAAATTTGAAAATAGATTATTTTTAATGAAGAAATAATTTTACTCTTGTTAAATAATACAATAGAAAGAAATTTTAGAAAAAAATTATATGAATATACCCTTATTTGGGGGTAAACAACCCTTAAATGAATAAATTCTTAAATTAACACGTATTAAACCATAATTTCGGCATTTTGAAGCACAAATCTGTTAAGTTAATTAAAAGTAGTAAAGCAGTCGACCGGCAATCGAAAGACCTGGGCTCGAATCCCAGCGCAGTCGAAAGCGTCTTTTTTTCCACAGAAAGATTTTTAAAATTCTTTAATATTTGAATTCATTGGCATTATTTTCAATATAAGAGTTTGAAATTGTCTACGAGGACACCTGTTGGCAACGTATCCTATCTGATACGCGACTAGTGATTCTCCAATAATGTAGGCAGTGGCAGAAACTTCAAACTCAACTAATTAATTACATGAGAGTACTGACATTATTACATCCTTATCAAAGGGCTAATCACCCTTCGCATTCATAAGTTGCTAATGAAATATAATAATTTTAACTGCCCTCATAGAAACTTCACAGAAGAATCAAGGAACTTATGAAAGTAAAGCTGTGTTTATTATTCTCAAATTATTCAATGTTGAGTTAACATTATCTTATAATGCTGCCTAAACTTTTAGCAATTTATTTGCTGATCTAGAAGTAGATGGTAACATGAATGAATTCAGCAAATTCCCAATGATGTCATCCGTGTATTTTTAGTGTTTCAAAATGTTGTTGATACGATTTCTATTTTTGTGAACGGTGTGACGCAGGCTAGCTGCATTGCAAAAATTTTACCAGTATCTATCAGTATACTTGCGACAGTGATTGTAGAACGTACAAGTTTATGGTTTAGTAAAAAATCAATATGATTATAAATCCATTAAATGTCATAAATCTTTTATCAGCAACATTTCAAAGTATGTATTTGGCAGACACGCCTGTCATCAGAGAAGAAGTAGAAATAAAGGAAGTAATTCAAAAAATATTATTGAACTGCATTTTCCAATATCATACATTGGAAACTTTGGAGCATTCTTTATTAGATTTTGAGGAACCTTTAAATAATTATCAAGCTGAAGCAATAGAAGATGATGATGCCAGATGGGCAGATGACGAACCTGTAGATGTATGTTTGGCACACGATGATGATATTTATCCTGAATATAAACGCAAGGCAGTGTCATTCTGGAATCAAGGAGTAAAAAAATATCGTAAATTGAGAACTGCGCAACACAATTTCAGACTTGTGTCATCGGAGCGTCAGTTAAGATGATGGGCTATCCAAATTGAAACTGGTGGAAATAAAAGGGAAGTATTAATGCGAATTTCTGAATATGTACTGAATGATTTTAGAAGTGCAGTCAATGCAGGACGTATCGTACACGACAGAGATCTTCGACGTTGGGCTCTAAAAGCATACAATGATGAAGGTAATAAGAATATACTTTTTAAAGCTTCACGTAGTTGGGTGCACAATTTTAAGAAGGCACATCATATTTTTTCACGAAAAATAACCAAATTTGTGACTCGAAAGACTTTAGAGGATGATGAGAAGTTGAAAACAATAGCCTAGAAATTCGTTTAAGAGGTAAAGCCGTTAGTAAAACACTATGGGCCTGACAATGTGTATAATTCTAATGAAAGTGGATTTCAGTTAGAAATCCATTCTAGGATACGATACAACTAACAGTGACTTCTAACGGAAGGCTGTTGTCACCATTATTTATAGTTTTAAAAGAAAAAGACGGACAGTTTGGATCAACAGTGAAAAAGTCGTTATTTAGGCCAACAAATGTATATGTGAAGGCATCAAAGTCTGGAAAGGTAACATCAGGTATAACATTAATTTTTAATCACCACAATTACAGCTATAGGCATTTGAACAATAACTAATTATTCAATAGCTAATATTTACACAATAGTAATACTTACATCAATGCTAATAATTACGTTGAAATAACTTATATCAAGTATCAACGATGGTCCCCCTCATGCTCCAGTCTGAACGGTTCTGGACGCTCATCGAGTCATTCGTCACACTTGTGATGAAGACAAGAGAACTTGATGGGCGTCGAGAGCGAAACAACGGGGAGGGCCAGTAGAAATCGCATCGGGGCCTGCACCCGCGGCCCTGCGTCTCGGGTAGACTTGGCTGTCCGCGTCGTTCGGGGGTGGAATCTGTATGTTTTCTCCCCTGGGTGGCGCGGCTAGTCGGTTTGCCTAGTGGGCGTGTGGCCGCGGATGCAGGTTCCGAGCGAACGGATGACGGAGGAGTCGTGCGCGACTTTCATGGAACCAACCACCCGTGAAGTATAAAGCCGAAAGGCGGTTCCGCGGGTGGTGTATTGGTTCGAGAGAGGGGGTTTTTTGGTTTTAACAGGTATGCCTAGACCCGTCCTAGGAGAGTCCTGTACAACGTCTATAAAAGATTTTGCCATTTTTCCTCCTCACCAAAAATAAAAAAAAAAATAAAAAAAAAAAAAAAATACATGGCTGCGAGAAATCTTTTATCCCAGTACTAAAGAAAAGATTATGCTCCTGTTGGATTCATGGACTGGACACTGTGAGAGAAGCGTACACCAACAGAAACCTGAAGGCAAAGATATTGTATAGGATCTATAACTTAATTCGTGCGGTTTGCTAAGTGATGGCGTAACTTTATTATTCCATCGTTCCAATATTCCGAAAATGCGTTGGAAAGCTACTGTCATTGTGCGTCTTTTTCAGTATATGTCATTTATTTGAAGCGTAAACAACAATAATTTTTTTTTCACTCAAATATGTCGAACTTTGTGCCTGAAAAAGTGTTTTTGCGGGGAGTTCTTCTTCATTACTTTAATATGAAGAAAACTGCTGCCGAAAGTCATCGTATTTTGGTGGAGGTTTATGGCGAACATGCTCTAGCTGAGCAAACAAAAAGAAGTCATTTTTGCATCGGATTGTTACTGGTGATGAAAAATAGATCCATTACGACAACCCCAGGCGCAAAAAATCATATGTGAAACCCGGCCAACCAGCCAAATCAACGGCAAAGCCGAATATCCATCGCGCGAAGGTAATGCTCTGTATTTGGTGGGATCAGAAGGGTGTGCTGTATTATGAGCTGCTAAAACCGGGTGAAACCATCAATGCAGAACGCTACCAAACACAATTAATCCGTTTAAAGAGAGCAATAGCCGAAAAACGCCCGGAATATGCGACCAGACACGAGGCAATAATTTTCCATCATGACAACGCTCGGCCCCATGTTGCTATTCCGGTTAAGAACTATTTGGAAAACGGTGGATGGGAAGTTTTACCCCACCCGCCTTATAGCCCAGACCTTGCCCCTTCTGACTACCATTTGTTCCGGTCGATGCAGAACGCCCTCACTGGAATAGGGTTCACATCAGAACAGGGTATCGAAAATTGGCTTGATTCATTTTTGGCCGCCAAGCCGGCGCAGTTCTTTTGGGATGGAATCCACAAATTGACAGAAAGATGGAAAAAAGTCATAGCTTCAGATGGGCAATACTCTAAATAATACTATCGTACATGTTTTTCTTAAATAAACGTTCAAATTTTGAAAAAAAAACCGCACGAATTAAGTTATAGATCCAATACTTAAGTCAATACCAAAAAGTACAACTTCAAAAATACAACCACTAGATGTTTAAGGATTTCGAGTTTGGAAAAATTATGTTAGACGCCTCTCTGATGATGTATTGCTATACGAAGAAGACATTAATCTCCATTTACGAAATAATATTATTAAACTTCAATCCTTGGTTCATAATCAGCTATCTTCTTCTCGGTACACGAATCTTTGTCAGTATTCCTGGTATAAAAGTGGGTATGTAGAAAATAGCTTAGAAGACTTCGAAAATCCCGTTGAATTCGCTTTTGGTGAGAATAAACAAATAAAATGAGCATACTGTGATCAAATAAAAAACCTTTTTTTGTTAAAAAATTTTTTTCCACGAATATCACTACTGCGACAAATATGAGCCATAATATATCGTTACATTGTTATCTAAAATCATTTAAGAATTAATTGTAATGTAGTAACTAATGTAATATGTACATTTATACAATTCACATTGTACAATATGGTAAATAATATCCTTCTAAGACAGCAATTTGCTGAATTCATTTATGTTACCACCTACTTATAGATTAGTAAATAAATTGCCAAAAGCTTAGGCAGTACTATAAGATAATGTTGACTCAACAGTGAATAATTTGAAAATAATAAACACAGCTTTACTTTCATAAGTTCCTTAATTCTTCTGTGAAGTTTCTATGAGGGTAGTTAAAATTATTATATTTCACTAGCAACTTATGAATGCGAAGGGTGATTAGCCCTTTGATAAGGATGTAATAATGTCAGTACTCTCATGTAATTAATTAGTTGAGTTTGAAGTTTCTGCCACTGCCTACATTATTGGAGAATCACTAGTCGCGTATCAGATAGGATACGTTGCCAACAGGTGTCCTCGTAGACAATTTCAAACTCTTATATTGCAAATAATGCCAATGAATTCAAATATTAAAGAATTTTAAAAATCTTTCTGTGGAAAAAAAGACGCTTTCGACTGCGCTGGGATTCGAGCCCATGTCTTTCGATTGCCGGTCGACTGCTCTACTACTTTTAATTAACTTAACAGATTTGTGCTTCAAAATGCCGAAATTATGGTTTAATACGTGTTAATTTAAGAATTTATTCATTTAAGGGTTGTTTACCCCCAAATAAGGGTATATTCATATAATTTGTTTCTAAAACTTCTTTCTATTGTATTATTTAACAGGAGTAAAATTATTTCTTCATTAAAAATAATCTATTTTCAAATTTAAGCAAGATTTTTTATCAGGAGTATATACGACGAAGGGTAGTTTTACCCATTATAAGGGCGAAAAATAATAGTTGCAGCATCTCTCAAATATGTTTTGACCTACACATAATTACTGCCAAGTTTCATTCAAATCGGTCGGCTATAAGTGCTTAAAATAATAAAAATATCATTTTCGAGCGAAACTTCAGGGGCTCATTTCACCCCTTAAAACTTATTTTGGGCAGATACGAAAAAACACGTGTCTCTTAGTTTTTGATGCTCTATCACATATTTTAAGGAGAAAAAAATCGGAGGCGGGCACCTAAAAAACATTCCTTGTCAGTTTTGGCGCACAAGCTGTACCACACATAAGGGACAACATTTGCCCCTCACTTTCACGCATCTGTACGCCGAAATCTGTGCAACGGTTGCTCCGAACCTGCAGTGCAGCCGGCGTACTGTAGGTGGTGCAACCGGTGTAGCGAAATTTTTTCAGCGTAGGAACACTATCTTTTGACTTCGAATATTTCAATTTTAACTTGATTTGCTGAAGTTTATCGCGTGTCACTGCTGAAGAAACAACCTCAAAAGATAAAAGTGAGAAAATTTTCTTATTTTTGACGCTTCAAAGTTGACATTGTGGGCCCGCCATTTTGAATTTCACTTATTTGTTCAAATATCATTTGGGAGTATGAGTTATTTATTTTTGTTATAATGATTTATCACAATAATCGTCGTATCAAAGAAAGCCCGACAACCTTTTTTACTTTTTTGAAGTTGTTTTGTGGTGATAGGAGATAAAAACGATAAACCTTTCTCTCTTTTGTCCTTTGAATTAGGAGGTAGTCAGGTAAGTTAAAATTAGTATCTTTACATATTATTTGTACCAGTGTTTAACATTTCATTTTGTACAATGTAATAAATTATTGTAAGCCAAATATGTGTTATTATCCATGTGGACAGCTCGATTCCCGTAGACATGACAAGCGACAACGTTCCCACAATTAAATGTAACTTAATTTTAACATTAAAGTGAATGGCCTTTCCGGTTTTGTATAGTTGTTTTATTTGGAAAGTACCTCAATGTTTCGAACAATTTTTTGGTCCTTATCAAGGCTATAAAAAGGAAATTCAAAATTAATATATATAAAATAATTTTGAAAAATTACAGGTACAGTAAAAAGATAGTTTGTATACAATAAAATTTTTTTTAATAAAAAAATAAAATTAAGAGAAGAGGAAAGAGAGAAAGAATAATAATAAACATACCGTGGATGGCATATTTGGTATTTTACTTCCATTCATCAAATTGTTTGATATTCAGTTAAATTTTTAGTGTTTCTTGTGTAATTAAATTTAAAAAAAAATCCATGTTAAAAACATAAAATCATATTGTAAAAGGTTAAAATGCTCATCATAGCATATCCGTTGCTTTGAGAGTCCGTTAAATTTTAAAAATTGTTTGTGTAACTGGTGTCAACCTTTTTAGGTTATATTGATAGACAATGACACCTATAAAATAAATATACATTAGATGGATTTTTTAACAAGTTATATAAAGAAAATTCTCAAAGTATTAGTTACTTACAAACAGTTTCCTTCATTTTTACGTTATTTTACATTTTTTCAAATATTTTAATACTAGACATTTTGGAAGTAAATGTCTCCACAATTGTTCATTTGGCTATCGTAGCGTTATTGATGTTATGGTGCCTTCTCAACAAAATTAATATGTAATATATCGGCTATTGGTAAAATTCAGTGGTAATTTTTGAAATTTATGAAATTATAAAAATAAAAAGATTAAAAAGGATAAGAGAAAGTAGAAAAATTATTTTATAGATTTTATTATATTATTATAAATGGCACTTAGATTTTCAATATCTGTTTTATAATTAATAGAAAAATTTTCTTTTTGAATATAAATCATTTCTAAAATTAATCGTTTTTTAAAAATATTTTCTGTATCTAAAATTTTTGTGTTTTTGAAATCAAAAGAATGTTTATAAGAAGTAGCATGTTCTGCAAGTGCAGTTTTATTATCTTTATTTTTAACTGATCTAGCATGTTCAAGTAATCTATTGTGTAAGAATCTGCAAGTTTGTCCAATATATTTTTTGTTACATGGAATACAGATAATTACATAAATTACATAATAATTAAATAAATTACATAAATTTTTTTTGGGTTTTATCTTTAAGTGTAGGAAATAATTTTTTTGGAAAGAATTTTCTATTGTAAAGACTATTTGAAGTTTAGTTTTTTTTAAAATTCTGCATAGCTGTTCTTGAAAATTTTGAATATATTGAAAAGTTATGACTTTTCTACTTTCTCTGTAATCTATATTATAAATTTTACGTACTTGACTTGTTTTATGTTGAATTGTTATTAATTTTTTATAACGTTCGAAAATTTTTTCATTTAAAAGATCTAGTGGATAGCCATTCATATTTCCTACACTTAAAGATAAAACCCAAAAAAAATTTATGTAATTTATTTAATTATTATGTAATTTATGTAATTATCTGTATTCAATGTAACAAAAAATATATTGGACAAACTTGCAGATTCTTACACAATAGATTACTTGAACATGCTAGATCAGTTAAAAATAAAGATAATAAAACTGCACTTGCAGAACATGCTACTTCTTATAAACATTCTTTTGATTTCAAAAACACAAAAATTTTAGATACAGAAAATATTTTTAAAAAACGATTAATTTTAGAAATGATTTATATTCAAAAAGAAAATTTTTCTATTAATTATAAAACAGATATTGAAAATCTAAGTGCCATTTATAATAATATAATAAAATCTATAAAATAATTTTTCTACTTTCTCTTATCCTTTTTAATCTTTTTATTTTTATAATTTCATAAATTTCAAAAATTACCACTGAATTTTACCAATAGCCGATATATTACATATTAATTTTGTTGAGAAGGCACCATAACATCAATAACGCTACGATAGCCAAATGAACAATTGTGGAGACATTTACTTCCAAAATGTCTAGTATTAAAATATTTGAAAAAATGTAAAATAACGTAAAAATGAAGGAAACTGTTTGTAAGTAACTAATACTTTGAGAATTTTCTTTATATAACTTGTTAAAAAATCCATCTAATGTATATTTATTTTATAGGTGTCATTGTCTATCAATATAACCTAAAAAAGTTGACACCAGTTACACAAACAATTTTTAAAATTTAACGGACTCTCAAAGCAACGGATATGCTATGATGAGCATTTTAACCTTTTACAATATGATTTTATGTTTTTAACATGGATTTTTTTTTAAATTTAATTACACAAGAAACACTAAAAATTTAACTGAATATCAAACAATTTGATGAATGGAAGTAAAATACCAAATATGCCATCCACGGTATGTTTATTATTATTCTTTCTCTCTTTCCTCTTCTCTTAATTTTATTTTTTTATTAAAAAAAATTTTATTGTATACAAACTATCTTTTTACTGTATTTGTAATTTTTCAAAATTATTTTATATATATTCATTTTGTATTTCCTTTTTATAGTCTTGATAAGGACCAAAAAATTGTTCGAAACATTGACGTACTTTCTAAATAAAACAACTATACAAAACCGGAAAGGCCATTCACTTTAATGTTAAAATTATAATACCGGTAACAACATATCTACAAACTAAATGTAACTTATCCGGCCTTACTAACCTAATTTAATCAGGTAATTACCTCCCTTATTTTCAATCGCTGTTAATGCTATAAGTTGGCATTTAGCTAGTTAGAACAACATATAACATCAATTCTCAATCTCCTGCGGCTGAGGGAGCCAACCGTAAGTTCCCAGGAGATTTCGATTAAGGAGCCGGAGGAGATGAGGCCAAAAACCTCTAGGTAATCAGAAGAGTGGGTGGAGGTCCCTGCTAGAAAGGACCACCGGAAGAAAAAGATCAAGCCGGAGACAAGAAACCAGAGTGGCCAAGACGGGCCCGCTACGCGGCGATCTAGAAAAGTCTCAAAAGCCGCGTAAATCCTGAGAAACTGGGGGTCACGATCGGTGGAATCAGGGAGATCAGATGGAAGGGGACCTCCTTGTTGAAGTAAAGCGTCTCCCGAAAGACGGAGAGAGGTTGAACTCTGCCTTTAGGGATGTCGTTGGTGGGAGCAGATCTATCCATCATCTCGACCGTGCGGACGATCCCACTGCAGAGGCCGAGGGAGTCAAAAGTTGCAGTCATGAGCTGCCTACACGAGGAGCGGACATCGGAGGTGAAGGTGTTGATGACAAACAGGCCCTTCAGAGGCACAAGAAAGGCCTTCATCAGACTGCAGGAAACGCGGTCCCTCATGCTGCTCAAAGCGATCCACATTTTTTTTTCCGTGAAGAGGAAAAATGACAAAATCTTTTAAAGACGTTGTTTAGGACTCTCCTAGGACGGGTCTAGGTAAACCTATTAAAACCAAAACCCCCTCTCTCGAGGATTAGGATCGGACGGAGATAAATCGCTGCTATAACTGCCTATGTTTTGGCCACATGGCGACAGACTGCCGGAGCTCAGGCCAAAATAAGATTTGCTGGAAGTGCGGCGAGGAGGGGCACGCTGCGGGGTCCTGCACGAGGAAACCACTTCCCGGGGTCAATGCGTTGCACGGCTTTTCGGGAGACAGCCCCAAATATGAAGCCTTCGAGAGGACGCGCATGAAGTCAAGTAGGCAATAAGTAAGGACGCCAAAGCCCGGCGTAGAGCACCTATACCGAATCTCCTCTATGACAATTTACAATAAAAGAAACGCGGAATTCAGTATTTAAATTTAAAAAAAAAAAATTAAAATGAATTAATGCTGAAAAAATTGTACTAATTTTCTGTAAATGTTTTTTGACGTAAAAATAGATAAAACAAATGAAATCCATTCGACTCCAGAGGATGCTAATGCCGGCGGCCTGGATCCCAGGGAAACCGGAAGACCCGGCTGTCGTCCTCCGGGGTCTGGAGGGGTTTACTCCCTCGCTGAAAATAGCATCCTGGCGTATCGTCAGACATGAGAGACCTCAGGAGGCTAACGTGACAGGGGGATTAAAACACCTCCTGGTCGTTGAGGTCACTGAGTCACAGACGAGAAGCTTAGCAGTCCTCAACATTAGGCCCGTCTACCATCTCAGCCAGATTGCCGTCAAGGTAAGCGGTCGGGAGCAGGCGGAGCCTTCCATGGAAACAAAAAGGCTGGGGCAGTCCTAAATGGCTGCACCTGACCCAACCACTATCCAGATTAACTTGCATTACAGCAAAAACGCTTCTGCGGTTCTGCAGGGAAGCATAGCTGTGATGCACACAGGTTTCTCATTTATAAAAGTGCCTTGGGTAAATAAGGATACCATCAGGATGAGGGAAGGGGGGGGGGGGGAATTTATTGTTGCAGGTACAGAAATTCCACTTCGCCGATTATGCGACGAGGATAATGAAACTTCACCCATATACTATGCTACTGTCCAGCGATCAGGGACAAACGACAGACTCCCACCGGCTACTTCTTTATAGACGTAGCCGTGGTTTAGACCAAAAGCATGGCCCAGGTCCTTGCCATTTGGCACGGGCTATGGGATCGTGCAACGGGAATACCCAAGAATCAGAAGCCCTTCCGGGACCCAGCCATACTAGTAGATAATAATAATAATAATAATAATAATAATACACCAAACACTATAAATTATTCGCTATGTAAAAACGCGAGAACAACCCTGGAAGGTCGTGGGAACCGAACTGTTAACAAATTGGGTATCATTTCGGTAACAATTGGGTAACATTTCGGTAACGAAACAGTAAAATGATAAAAATAGCGCAAAATTAAAACTTGGAATGTTCATAGTGTGATTCTTTGTTGAAATTTCCCTCATAAATTTAACAATAAAAATCGATAATGTTACTTCCTGGCTATAGAAAATAGAAAAAACACGACGTCGAATTTTAATTCTAATTCTGGAAAATTAACATGCAGCCAACAACAGAATCTTGAAAATTATTATTTACTGTACTTTATTTCAATACATATGTATCACTAGCAGTAAATTTGGGCCACCTTGACCAGACGTGAAATAATATTATAGATTTTCATTGTTAAGTTTATTAGGTCAATTTCAACAAAGAATCACACTATAAACATTTTAAGTGTTAATTTTGCGCCATTTATTTAGTATACTGTCATGTTACCGAAATGTTACACAATCCTTACCGAAAATATACCCAATTAAGTAACAATTCGATTCACGCGACCCGCCAGGAAATACGAAATCACCAAGTCTATTAGAAATATCATTGAAATTCAAACACATTTGTATATGAAATTTATTATTTGCAAAACAATACACTGGTATATTGAGTTTAATATACTGTTGTATTAAATTCAACATACAAAAACACAAAATTCACACAACTGGATTATATGCAATCATAAACTTATTTTGCAGTGAATTAAGGTAATAAAATATAATAGTTTCTATGATACAGATAAAAATTTATTTTCGAATTATTGAAATATCCAAGTATTTAAAAAATTAGTTAGCTTAAGACCATCTGATCAAATTTGACCCGGACTGGTTAACAAAAACAATATTTTTATGTATTTTAATACAAATCTTTATTATCGCCTTCAAAATAGGCTCCGTTTGAGCCAATACAAGCATCCCTACGGTTAATCCAATTTTCAATACACTTTTTATAGGCCTCGGTCGGTATGGCCTTTAGTTTCTTCAGCGAATTTCTTTTTATGGCCTCAATCGACTTATGGCGCGGTCCCCGAAGCGGATATTTGAGTTTTGTAAGCAGGAAAAAGTCACAGGGAGCCAAATCTGGCGAATACGGTGGCTGAGCAATGACTTTTGTTTCATGTTTAGCCAAAAATTAAGTCGCAATGAGGCTGGAATGAAGGCGCATTATCGTCGTCTGGCGGCGACGCGCTTCATACCCAAAAAATAAACTACAATGTATTGAGTCGATCCATAAGAGATGTTGAGAGCTTCTACTACTTCTCTAATGCCAACACGACGATTTTCGAGCACAATTTTCTTCACTTTTTCGATGTTAACGTCGTTAACAGAGGTGGATGGACGACTCACATGAGGCAAGTTTTTAAAGGACTTCACGACCCTCACTGAATTCATTATGCCATTTCAATACTTGCGTTCTCGATAGAGTAGGCTCACCAAAAACACTTCTGCAACATTTTCAATGATTCCGTAGGCGTAAATCCATTGGAAACATAAAATTTCAAGCAAACTCGTTGTTCAATTTTTTTTTTTCATAATAAAAATCGCCAGACAAACTTTTCGCGTTGTAAACCAATAGCTGCAAAACAAACATTAATGGACGTCTCCCGCTCAAAATCCACACGACTGTGAATATTTTATATTTTTATATTTCTAACAAAATTAATAAGAAAATTTAGAAATATTAATAAATAAATTGATTAGAAGTACCTTTTACTAGTTTCACTGATTCATAAGTTAACCCGTAAACGGATCGATCGATAAACAGTTGAATTGTGCGCGACCTAGGACAACAAAATAGTTTCAATGTCCCGCCATTATAAAACCCATTATTTATCCCAGGTTGGCTACCTTGCTTGTCGTCAGGCTTTGATCGCGAGCATATGCGATAGCGGCCAGTAAACTTTGATCCTGTTTTGAGCTTACGCCAGATGGCGCCAAAGTATAATTTCTTAAACCTCCCTCCGCTGACCGCCGCATCATAGTTGCAAAGATGCGAACGGATAGGAAAAAAATTCGAGGTTAAATAAAATTATATAAGTAATTATTATTAATCAAGTATTCGAATCGCATTGATAATATTGCTTTTTATGATTGCAGTTTCCTGATTAGTGCATCCTTACATACATATAGTTTCAACTGAATTGTGTAAAGTACTATCAGGCTTAACACAAAAATAAATGATCACCCGAGCGTCCCAAAACTGCAGACACATTGAAATAAGTAAAAGAAGCGGAAGACCATCTTAATTAAGACGGAAAAGATATTACATATCTAGAGCATCACCCGAAAGTCAGAAATCATCAACTGGCCATCATACAAGACAAAAGAATTTATAAGATACAAACAAGGTTGCTGAACGTACTTTATCTAGAGGCACCCAGTTCCAAATAGGTGAGTCTATCGCTCACTTTTTATCAAACTTAGCAATACTTTTCAAATCCGAAGATAGCAGTTAAGGCCATGGATCAACCAGTATAGCTTAGTAGATCAATAAAATCATTTTACTTCTAGATGTTTCGACAGCGGTGATTTTTTTGCTTAATTTTAGGACGCCGTAAAGGACATATTAACGGAAGGCTGCAGAATAATTAGTTTTCAACAATTAAAAACATTTTAGTATACAATATGTCCGTAATGTTTGAATACCTTCTTTCTGCTTTAGATAACGTTCCCAGTAAGTGAAATAACCCCTGTAAGTAGTTAAATCTGTGAGTTTTAATAAAGTATGAAGCCGAGTAAAATATCCAAAGATAAGCAGAGGTGCTCGGTATTGGTATGCCCATCGAGTCGTCATGAGGAGTCGCATCGCTTCCCAATAGACGAAAATGTCGGCACGAAATGGATTGAAGCCACAGGCAATCTAAATTTTCAGGAGTTCACCTATCGGCAAACTCACGACAACAAGTATTGCATTCGTTGGGAACATTTCCAAAAACACGATAACTTGTAGGGTGTCCGTAGTAAACTAAGAGAAGGAGTAATCCCAAAACTCTTGTTGCCTAGACACAAGAAAACAAACAATTCCAAAATCGATTTGGAAGTAAAGAAGAATTCACCCACTGCAATACATGTCACTCCTACGGCAAAACAATTTACTCCAATGAATTATATTAATTGGATTGTAGCACAGTCTGGAAACATTACTTCCTGTCGAAGGAGTTCTTTGCTTGCTTCTGGGCAGTTGAAAGAAGATAATATCATCAGACTTGGTATTTTGACACCAAAATTCTCAAAAAAAGTAGTGACTAAATTTTGACTTCTACGCCGAAAGTTCATAACGAGAAATTGCCAAGGAAACTCTTCTTTGAATTTGATCCAACTAATATGCAGAAAATTCAAGATCATGCGGGTTCGATTAGTTCCAATTCTACTTCTTCTTTAGGACATGACAGAGTGTTTCGAAAAATCAAATCGCAAGGGTATAGTCCGAATATTGCAACTGCTGAGAAGTCATTAAAGTCTGAAAATTTTGAAAGTTCAGATCTCTCACAAAAGAAAAAATCCCCTCTCTTTTCAAGACCGTCGAAACTTCTAATGCGGAGGGCTGCAGATTTAGATGAAAACACTCTAAAAATGTAGAAGCATATACTGCAAGCAAAGAAAGAGTTACGGAAATACAGGAAGAGGAACAGACGGCATAGTTTTGATCATTCTTTTAAACATTTTGACTTCAAAACAAAGTACACTAAAAAGTGTTGAACCCTGTACTTTTTGCATTGCTACATTGCATACATCAATTTTCAGTCTGCTTTGTGATACTATTTTATCAATTAGTTTATTTATATCAAAATAATTTAATCAAACAGTCATTGGCAACGTCTATGTAGTAATGATAATATTATTGAGCAACGGCGAATTTGTAAATACATTTTTTGTTTTAAAATAATAATTTATAATTATAGTGATTGTGATTCACATTTTATTTTTATGGCGATTATGTGTCGCTTTTCTAGTTTTGAGTTCTACGTATATATCTTGTTATCTCAATAATGATTATACCTGATATATTATTTCAGGTAAGGATATCAAAGATAAATTTTTATTTCGTCTAGTTGAAAAATATTAGGTCCAGTAGTACGTATTTTTCAGCGTCCAAAAGAGTGTAAAAAATATGGTAAAAAGGTCATGCTTTTTCACGTCAAAAAGAACGTACAATAGAACGTAAAAAAGCATGACCTTCATGACGTATTTTTTTACCCCCTTTTGGACGCTGAAAAATACGTACAACTGGACCTAATATTTTTTACCTAAAGGGTGCAACTTTTCCACCGATTTTTTTGTCATTTTATACACTACAAGATGTGATATGCACATATTAAAATTAATTTCGTATTATACGAAGAAAATGATCTGTTTTTATAGAATAATTTGAATTTAAGGAACCTGTGAGTCTCCTGTAAATGCAGATTCTTCAAATTTGTTTTTGTATTTATCATTATTATTATTATTATTATTATTATCATACACTTCTGTTTACACTTATTATTCTTTTTAAAATCTACGAGAAAAGCAATTTTCGAATTATCTGTAGTAAAATCTAATTTTTTTTCACACAAATTTCAAGTTTACGAAGTAGCTAATTTTTTACAAGCTGATTGTCGTGAAGCGCGATCATTAAGAAATGTAATGTTAACATAAGTTTGATACATATAAAGGAAATGGAAAATCTTTCAAATGAAAGAATAATGTACTTTCTAGAAAATGTGAGTACCAATTATAATCGAGTTGGTTTATGGGTCCGAGTTTGACGCGCATTTGGATAAATTGGCGACGATTCAAAAAAGCTTCGTGGAAATGATTCTTCGGAATTCAGTGAGCCGAAGAACAATACAAGATACACTCCAGATAAAAAGCTATTGTGTCTCTCAATTTATAAGATATCTGCTCCAACATATAGATATTTGTGTACTTTTTCACCGATTCCAACTTCCGATCCAACGACAAAAACTTTGATTAAAAAAAGTTGTTTTAAAACTACAATAATTTTTTTCACCCCCTTCCTGTTGAAGAAACTAAGTGTCAATTTTTCTTTTTGATTGCCCTAATACAAAAATCGATTTTCGGGTTTTTCTAATTACAAATAGTTCTTAAGGTGTTCTTTTCAATGGACGAATCCAAAAAATTCTAACAAATTTTCTTCGTCTGTAATTAACCTGTAAAGTAGCCGGAAAATATCGAATTTCTCAGGGATATTGGTTAGGTCGATATATCCAGCCATTCCACTCACCACTACATATTAAACTGCACTTTAGGTACTGCAATACAAATTACGAAATTCAGTTGGAATTTATAAAAGAACTATATAATGAAATACTGTTCAACAAATTGTACTGATTCAATTACAATTAAAATAAACTTATTCTCTCGGTCTGTAATAAATTGCATACTTGACATCGGCGTCGATTGTAGTAGTAGTAATAAGTGGCGGGGCGAATTTTCGGGGTCTACCTTTCACAAATACAACGTTTGGTAAAAACAAGAGATCATAACGCACATATACTATATATTATTATCAATTCTTTTAAATGAATTCTATTTCTACAAGGCTTTCATAAGCATCAAAGGGAACATGGAAATATAAGCAAAAAAATGGTATATCCAAAGGGATGCATAATAGGATTTTAGACACATAATCAAGATGCATAATTACCCTCCATTGTCAGAATAAGGGTTAAAACGTTGTTGTTTTGCATTTTGAACAAATTCGGGCAAATTTCTAACCTCACTGATATTGTGAAGCGTCATTCTATGAGCAAACTGCTGTAGGGTTTGACGAGCAAAGTTCGCGTTTTAGAATTTTTAGGTTACGGCAGATGATCGATCACTTTTCCTCTCGAGCCTAAGCACAATTGAAATTATCAGTGTTGCCTAGCCCCCTGCATCTTAGCCAGAATGCACGTAATCCGCGAAACGAAAATGTCACAAGAATTGACCGTGGCCGCTAGGGGCGCTGATTGTTCATGAGGCCTGAATTCATTTTAATGCATGGGAAAAATGCATAAAAATTAAATTTTTGGGGATAAAAACTACTTGATCATATTTTTTTTTACAACACATTAAATTAGAAAGTTTTAAATATTATTTAAAGCAATTTTTACTGATATAAAGGGTAATATGCTTAAAATTTGGGCGAAAATTGTCTTTGTAATTCTGGCTGGAAATTGAAATCAAAGTTCTGTTACCTTCGTTTTAACATTAATATTTACATTGTGATTATTAAATAAAAATACAATATTTATTTATATTATCAATATTACTGATATTATATCAGTCTTACATATTATAATAGAAAAATTGGCTATTGGAATTCCATCAAATTGAATTATAATACGGGTATTAATTATATCATCTTGATTTTGTTAGAAAAATTAGATTTTATTATAGGACATTTTGTATTTTATATTTTAAAACTTCTCAGTAATTGAAAAAATTACATTTTTATGAACAAAACTTTCACATAAGGAATGAACGTACATTTGAAAAAGTAACAAATATAAAGAATTTATAAAATTCCTTTATAAGTATTTTGAAAACACTAAGAACAAAGATGTTTGTAATAAATAATAATCAACATAATATACTATATTTCATAATAATATAATGGATATTTTTATCTCATATGCACATAATTTATTATGTGTATTTTATCTATAATTAGGGATGGGCGATCTCGATTCGATTCTACGGAGATCGATCTTTTTTACTCGATTAATCGGTTGGATTGATATTTTTTTTCGATCTTTACGAACGATTCTCCTTTCTTTTTTTCCTGTTTCCTATTTCTATGAACTGTTCCTATGAACTGTTTTTTAGTTTAAAAGTGAGATCAAGGGGTCGACCACGAGAATATCCTTAATGTGATATACAAAGTATATTAATATTATAAACTTTATAATAATACTTCATATCTATGCTAGAAATTTTATCATAAATAATACTTTAAGGACGTTCTCTTGCCCGTAGATGTGCTCATCCTACTCTATCATAGGTAGTGGGATTACTGTTAAGCTTTCTAACCGAATGAGTTGAGCACCGTTTATGCGCAAAAGTAACAAAATGTGTCATCTGCGTCGATATGTGCGATTTGACAACACCGCTTTCCTGTCTTTCTCATATCGAGTCGAAAGCATATGGTGTGAGAGAGGTTTATTATGAGTTTATTGACAGTTTGTAAATACTAATAAAAGATGTCTAATAAATTTCGCAACAAAAATGGATTTTTTATTTCACAAAAATCGACGAATTACAAAACCTTCACGATGCAATAGTGATGTTAGAATTTTAGAAAAAATTGTTCATGCTTCCAAGAGTGAAAAAAATCTCATAAGCTTTCAAAAGTCTTATTATGTATGTTACAATGAGATTCTGGAGAGTAATAGAGTTAATTTTAATTTGCAATTTTTGAATAAACTACAAAAGGCATAATTTCTCTTACATTTTTAAAGAAATTGGCTAAGCATAACTTTACGTATAAACAAATATTTGATTTATATCAAAATAAAGGATCAGAGGGCATTCATGCAATGTTTACAGAGAAAAATAATAATAAAATCAAAATTACGAAAGACCAAAAAGTTGTATCTAGATTAGTCGAATTCTTGAAGACTGAAAAAACAAATGATTTTTGAAAAATTGCTACTTATTCCTAAGCTAAAACTGAAAAGTATTATAGTAAAACGAGCTTTATTAGTTTTGTATCTAATTATAAATGTTGATTTCATTAAACATTCATCTTTTTATTTTTAAGTATTTTGTTTAAAATATTTTCAAAACAAACATCATAAAAAATTGAAGAAAGTAAACGAGCTTTATTACTTTTCGTAAATGATTATAAACGTTATAAGTAAATACAATAAGAGTTTATTTTTCATTCGTGTTGTTTATTCACAAGCTTCTAAAATTTATTTCACCTGTATCGATTAATTGGAACATCATTCAATTTACACAAACGTCTAACTGCGAAAATAAGGCATCCGTATGAATCGTACGGCTCGCGGTAAGCGTACACGCGCGCTGTTGATGCGGTGTTGCCAAGTCACCATATTTGCTTCAGCAAGCCGGCTAAGAATTTGTGCAACTGCGAGTTTCAACAACGTATATCTTTAAAAGTAGTCCCGGTACGCGAATTTTTTATGATGGCATACGATTCCTTATAATCTCTAGTGTAATATACTAGTTTTTCAAAAAAATCTAAAGAAAATTGTGCTTTTAATGTAAAGAAAGGTATCGCAAAACTGAACTACGCATATCTAACACATGTTAAGAGATTCAACTTTAGAGCTTAATTTCTCGATTTTAAGTACCGGTCTTGATGCTAATCTTTTTACCGCTTTCTAGATCATGGTAAAAAGTACTTATTTACGAAGTTTGAAAGAAATCTAAAGAAAAGTGATTTTCAAGAGAACGTCCTTAAGTGATATGCAAAGTTTAAAGTATATTAATATTATAAACTTTATAGTAATACTTCATATTTATGCCAGAAATTTTATCATAAATAATACTTTAAGTGATATGCAAAGTTCAAAGTATATTAATATTATAAACTTTATAGTAATACTTTATATTTATGTCAGAAACTTTATCACTAATAATACGCATTGCTTTAGAAATTGTGCAATTTTAAAAAATAAAAAACGTTCCTGATTCGCAAATATAGTGTGCTTTTTAAGCCTAATTTCCTTTTTTATTGATATAAACACTTTTTATTTTGATAATTTAAATTCACAAAATATGCAAGTGACAATTATATCTCCAATTGTTATAAAACATTTTAAAAAAAGGTTATTTTACAGAAATTTATCATTTTCAGAAAAAGGTATCGATTTTTGAAGATCGATTCAAAAATTGATCTTTTTAACCGATTAATCAATCAAATTGAATCAATAATTTCAGAATCAATTCTTTTTTTTGATGATCGCCCATCCCTATCTATAATACCTTAAGTTCAGTCAATCAGCTTTGTTGATTTTTTTATTCAAAGCATTTTAAATTTAGTATAGATTAAATTTTAATAAGTTAAAGGCGCTCATGATAAATAAACCACAAAATAATGCACTTTTTCAGAGCATTACGTGTAGCCTGTTTTGCAACCTACAGCAACAAATTTCCGCATTTTCACTTAAATTTTTATATCGCCGACTGTTAAAACCATTCCAATTTACCTAAAAAGCACACAAAAGCACTTCAGACACCAATTTTTCACAAAAAACGTTAAATTTCAATGTTCTATAATGCTAATCTATATAAGGTCGGCCTCATGAACAGCCAGCGCCACGGTGGCCAACGGTCAACATCTGTGACATTTTCAACTCCAGAGATTCCGGGGGCTGGTGTTGCCGGAGTGAGCGCTCTTAACTTCCCGGCAGCTCGATAGAAAATTCCCAACTTTTCCCGGACAAATTTCAAAACTTCCCGGAACTTTCCCATAAATTAAAATCATCTAAAACTTCTTAAAATTGTTTAAATATTTTAAACTCTGCTAAAAATATGTCTTATCCTAAGTTTTCATAGTTTTGAAAAAATATATATTTGTTAATTTCGAAAATAATCAAAATTCTGAATCAAATAATTGTCCATCGACCTCAGTCTTTATGTTCTTTACGTTAATGAACAAATATTATTTTGAAAAATTGTGGATAAAGACCTGTAGGAACTAAATTACTCTTATGGTAAAGAACCACATGCCCTACTAGAGACAATATTTTACTGATAAACGTATAAACAATATATGCGTACTGATCACGTTTAGAAAATATTGTATAGAAACATAACTTTATTTTTCTATCTTTTCACTCCTATAATCAAAGAGAATCAAAATAATTATATAATTTATACTTACAGGCATACAAGGTAATTTGGGATTCTCTTTTCTAATCAAAAATATATCCATTTCCGAATTCTATATTTTGAAAATCTATTGCAAATTCCATTCAATGATTCTTTTTTGGGACATAATACTTGTATCCAATCAACATAGATACTGTGAGAAACTTTAGGCTAATTTTACACATAAGCGACTATCAAGAGATGTGACTCATTCATTTGAAAACCTGAAAAATCTGTTCATCTCACTTTAGCATATGACGTCAGAAGGAGTTAGAGTGAAGTGAATAGCAATAGGCCTTTTCCACTTGGTGGCATGGGAGCACTATGACATATGAAAGCGCCCTAAGGGCCTGCAACCAATGAAATGCTTCTTTTTTTTAATCAAAACTCATTATGATTGGTTGTGTTTAACGGAAGATCTCTTATTAAATCTTCTATGCAAATTTAATACATAATAAGGCAATTATAAGATAATATCCCGGAAATTCCCGGAATTTCTTGACATCCCGTAAAATTTCCCAAGTCAGTCAAAATTTCCCGAATTCCGGGAAATTTCCATGCAATTGGCAACACTGGAAATTATTATGCAGTATAGCCGATGAAAGAGTGTAGAAAGTCGCTAGATGTCGCTAGTTGACTAAAAAAAGTAACCAGATTCTTCGCTAAATTTTGAATAAGGAAAACACCAGTTTAATTCCAAACCAGAAAAACTGTCATGACTCGACTAGAGCGCAGTCGGAGAATTGATCCGGAACTAAATTTTCTAATAAATACTTTGCGCGGTTTTAATTAAATTCACTAATCGCCGGCTTATAAAGATAAGAAATCGGGTGATTTTAAACTGTGATGATCGCACCTGTGCGCTCATCTTTATTGCGGAGAGCGAATAAACTAAAGGTAAAGGCGTGTTCGCAAGTCATGATTTCACCTTCTTATTTTGGCAACAATTTATGGTCACGTGACAATTTCAAATGTAAATTGTCAATTAAATTCTTAATTTAAATGGCAGAATTGTTGATCTACTGAGGAGACTTTTAAAAATAAGTTAATTTTAAGGATTTTTATTTTTGAGACTACAGGTCTAGTCTGGATTATTTCATAATCTTGAAATGTTCCTTTTTCAAATATATTTAAATCCAAAGACTGGTATCTCGCCTCGTAAAATACTTAGTTTTAAGATTTATAACTGTATTCCAGAGAATAACCTTTCTTTAGCATTTCTGTTCTAGAATCTGTGAACCATTTCTGATGCCTAGACACTTTAAAGCTAAACACTTTTCCCTGAAAATTATCACATAAAATTCAAAAGCGCATGTTGTTCAACTTGCAGAGTAAATTAAAAGTAAACTCTTGACATTTTTATAGACAAACTTACGAAAACGATGCTTTAGAATGTTTCGTCAGAAATTGGAACCAGAAATGCTTATAACAATAAAAGATTGAAAGGACTCGGCGACAGGTCATGTGTGAAGGGGCTAGCTGGACCTCGAGTTCAAGTACGGTCTAATTTATGTGACTGGACCGTCTCCACGGGTGGTGCACTAGTTTCAGAAAAAGTGCCAAGGGACCGTAAGCGTAGTCGCCCACGTGATTCAAATTGGGGTAACTAAGAACCAATTAAAGAAAGTTTACTAATTCTGGGGGATGAATTCTACCAATGAATTCATAAGTAAACGCCCAAAAGGCCAAGGTTCTAGGGTGGGAAAATCATCAAAGAGAGGACCAGGGAGCAGTTTTCACACATGACGGCAGTCAGTGAGATTTCGTATTTTCATTTGTAAGTCACTTTTTCCATCATATCGAATTGATAGAAACTTTCTAAACTTTAGATACGTAAATTGTTCACTATTTTCCTTATAAAAGATTTAATAAAACGCTAAAATTGAACAGTGTCTAGTTTAATTAAAATCACCCGATTTCTTATCTTTATAAGCCGGCGATTAGTGAATTTAATTAAAACCGCGCAAAGTATTTAATAGAAAATTTAGTTCCGGATCAATTCTCCGACTGCGCTCTAGTCGAGTCATGACAAAAAAAGTAACCAGATTCTTCGCTAAATTTTGAATAAGGAAAACACCAGTTTAATTCCAAGTACTAGTTTAAAAAAAAGAAATGCACCTGTTTGGGATTAGAAGAAGGAACAAGATTATTCATATAGATAAAATATCATTTTTTTAAAAAACGTGATTTATATTTGGCATGTTTAATGGTGTTTTTATATATCTACGGCTGCGGGCTGGCAAATTCATCTACAGATGTTGATTGCTCCATTCGGTTCAATTCTGTTTATTGAGCAACGGAATGTGCCAATAAAGTACTTTAAATGAATTTCTCGACCCGTAGCTGGAGAGGTATAAAAGCCATAGAGATATTATAGATAGAGGAGACAAGCCAGCCTGAAACCTGTCAGCTCGGGCGAGAGAGTGAATTGTGGGTTAGGCTAACTTTTACTAACGCAGAGGCTAACGCGGTACGCGTAGACAAAGACAGAATAACCTCCTATGGTCTCTCTCTTTCGCTTTCACCGAGTTTGCCGACTGACGTTGCCACTTACAGAGCGGCCTATGGCTTGTCTCCTCTATCTATAATATCTTTATGGAAAATGCACCATTATTCTACTTTAAAAGGTAAAGAATATATGCAATAATTTTATTTTTTAATATTCAGAACTAAAAAAATATAATATCTGTCATTGAAAGCAGTGCAATGATTCACCATTTGCGAAACGTCTCCACTGTCAGGGTGCAGTCCCACGACGGCGTTTTTACGCGGCGGAAAGCAGAAAATCATGAGACAGAAAGAGAATGATGTATCTGTGTATCTCTTTCCCCCTCATTATTTTCTGCTTTGCGCCGCATAAAAACGCTGACATGGGACTGCACCCTCATGGTGCATTTATACCTGTGTCAGCCTGACCGGTGCGGAAGGAAAATACATAAGAGTAATGGAGGCAGACAGTGTAAAATTGGACAAAAAGAAAACATCTGTCTTTTTTGCTCTCATATATTATCTGTCCGCACCAGTCAGGCTGACAGAGGAACAAATGCACCATTAAGGTGAAGTTCCATGCCGGAGTATTTACGCGGCGTGAAGCAGAAAATTATAAGATAGAAAGAGAGTGGTGTATCTATGTATGTCTTTCTCCCTCATTATTTTCGGCTTTACGCCTCCTAAAAACGCTGACATAGGACTGCACCCTGAAGCGAGCAGGGTGAGACATAGTAGGTATACATTGTACCATAGTTTTAGTTGCCCATAAAATCACCAGAAGTCACTATATTTGAAAAGCAATGTTTGACGAAGATTATGAAAGGAATGCATTGGCAAAAATTGTAAGTATATATCAAATATAGGCGGTAGAGAGCGCTTCAGGGAAATGTACAGGAATCCTGCATCTTGCAATCCTCGCAGTTTTTGCCAAGACATTCCTTTCATAACTTAGTCTAACACTGCTTTTCAAATATAGTGACGTCTGGTGATTTTATGGGCAATTGAAACTTTGGGCAACTAAAACTATGGTACAATGCATACCTTCCCACTTTTTACTACAGCGCTCTATACGCTCCGTGCGAAGTCATGGTAGGGAGTAAGATCGACGCCAGTGTACGCAGTGGATAATTTTGGCGTTAAAGGAGGCTGTTTTATATTTCCGAGCAATCAAAATACACATCCAAATCTAAGTTTTGTTTTAATTAAAAAAATATAGCTAAAATGAGGCACCGAAGCTGTTGTGTTGTGAATTGTAAAAATGCAAGCAGGAAAAGTGAGTGTAAATTTTACAAATTTCCAACGTCTAAATGGAAAATAAATCAAAGGAATAAGTGGGTAGCTGCAGTATATATTTTTTAAGCTGTAACAAGTAATAATTGTAAAATGTATTAATCTAATTTATCACAATTTAGTATTTGATATAATATTAATAAATTTTGTAACATAAATTCTTCGACTTTTAACAAAATATTTTGGAATAAAGTATGTGTAACAAACGTTTAAATATATTGATTTAACTTAACATACACCTAAACTTAAACTCATAGAAGCTATATTATTTGTTTAAAGTATTTCTGATGTCAGTTCCAGTAAAACTTCGTTTAAATAATATTTCTTCATCTTTACTATTACTTAAACTTTCACAGTATTCTAAATTTTCAGTATTATTTTCATCATTGAGTTCTTCGGCAATCACAGCCTTGTATAAAGCATTTAAATAATTTTTCAAATAAAATTCTTCAGCCTTCAATAATGCTGTTTGTAGAAATTTAACATCACGGTGTGATGTCTGTTTTGATTTGTCATTAACTTAACCTTACATTTACTGGTTTCTATATCATTTTCGTTATAAATAATACTTACTTTTTACTACTGATTTCACACAAATACTTCACAAGGAAAAACAATTGAATTTTAACGTGAATTAAATTGTTTTTTTTATTGATAATAAACATTTTTATAACTAAGCCCCATTATAATACATTGTAAAAGCTCTCGAACAGGATCCTTTAGTTCACTCATGCTATGGAGCTGCAGTCACGCACAGAGCGTATAGCAGTGTCTCCAGATTTGAAACGCAACCGTTACGCACACAACGCCAACAGCATCACGTACGTGAGAATGCTTACGCGCGCAGCGTAGTACGTCTGCTGTTCACAGTGGTTCTCTGAGTTCTCTCTAGAGTTCTTAATTTCTCGAGAATTAAGGTTCAAGTAATATAACCGAGAATATTACAGAATTTAAAGAATATACAAGAATATAGAGGGAATTTTGAGAATTTATGATATAAATAATTATTTATCAATATTTTAAGTACCTTTATAGTTAAATAGGAGGTGCTCACCTATATAAATGTATTTGTATAAAGAAACACCTTGAAACAGTTTTAATGTTAATATTTTTAAATTATATACTGTTAAAATTTGAGGTTAGGTTCATTTTGAATTCAATAAACTGAATAGTAAAAATCTTAAATTAATATATATACTTGCATTTATATTATTTATATAATTATAGAATATATATAAAATCTTTTATTATACTATAAAATGTATATAATATACATTATATTACTATATTAAATCATATATCCCTTTATCAAAATTCAAATTTTTGAAGAACAAAACAGTTTTGATTTTTTTTCCATTTTTCGGTGTCATTGCAGGTCACGGAATTTATAAGTCGGCAGGGAGTGTCAAGTAAAACTTAAGAAAGTTAGGGAATTTTTTTCATTCAGCCATTGTAATTATAATTAACCAAATAAACTCCTCTATTAACTCTCACTGATGTTGAGTAATTCCAATTCTGATACAAAAATATAAGATATCTATACAATAATTTCCGCAATAATACTTTAAACTAAATCTCTGGAACATAACCTATAATATTATACCCTTTTGGTTCTCGTTTTTCACTTTCTTCTGTACAAATAAAATGCACATACAAAGTTTAAGAGATAATTTCATATTGCAGTATTAATTCATTTTCATTATTTAACACGTTTAACAAGCCAAAATTACGAGATTCTCATCAATTGGGATCGGACATTGGTAACACGACACCTGGTGGTGAGAATCGGATGTTTTCTCAAGTGTCATTTTACATTATAAGGATAGATAAATAATTCAAAAAATCATTTAATAAATATATCCGAAAGATGAAAAGCTCGAAACTGACATCTAATTCGAAAAAGAAATGCGACTTCGTATGTGCAGTGAACAATTGTAAGTCTAAGTCACTGGAAAATGCAGATTTGAGCTACCATTTCTTCCCTCCTACGGTCGGAATTTTGTCAAAATCGACAATTATTTTAGCATTCTCGAAAAAACCGACGTGTTGGTTGTATGGAAGAAAGCAACAAAAAGAGATCTGAAATCCCATTTGAGGGTGTGTTCACGTCATTTTGCCAAAGAAGATTTTCTATTTCCTGCTAAGTAATATTCGATATTAACCTAAACAATTTTGATCTTTCAATTAAAATAATCATTTTTTTTGCACATTCTCTCCCCCGATAAAATTTATTTTTCCCGGATTGATTTCGGCCTATTTGCAAATTTCTTGAATCGTTAAAATCATTGTTAAATATAAAAATAAACAGAACCACATATGTAAACAATGCATCTCGACACTTAATTTCGGCCATATTGGATCATGTGACCAAGGTGAATTTGGAATGCCACGCCTCCATGTCCGATCCCAATTCTAAAAGAATTTATCCGCTGTTTATATTCTTGGTAATATTCTCATTTTCGTTACCGTTCTTAAAGTAATATAACCGACTCAGAACTCTAGTTCTCTCTGGTTGAAGGCTCCCTGTACCTAGAGCTGATATTGGATGAGCGAGGAATCACATGTACGCACTGTTAGCTAAAGTTGCGTAAGTTTCATTGCTATATGAAACTCAATCATGGAGACTAGATATAAGGAGACCAATCTCTTATGGCCGTACTTCACAAAACACGAAATGAAGTTCTGCCAAGTACTTAGTTAGGAAACTTCCCGATGAGGGCACGTGTGTTCCCTGGTTGCAAAATGGCGGCATCCACGGTCTATAAGCATCGTGTATTAGATGCCGCCATTTTGCACCCAGGGAACACACATGCCCTCGTCAGGAAGTTTTGTAACTATTTACTTGGGAGAACTTCATTTCGGAAATGGATATATGGAGATTGGTCTCCTTATATCTAGTCTCCATGAACTCAATAGTGCGTAAAGGAGGAATTACACCTCTGCATGCAGGCATTATGCATGCAGGTTACCATGGTAACATACAAGAGAGAAAGAGACCGACAATTTTTCTGTTTCTTTTCCACTAATATGTTACCATGGTAACCTGCATGCATAATGCTTGCATGCCAAGGTGTAATTCCTCCTTAAGAGCACTGCTTACAAATTGACAGCTTGCTCGGTTTTTATATTTCATTCGACTCTGCTGAATTCGGTGCAAAAGTGGCGGGAAAGAGATGCAAAATTCGAAATGACGGAAGATATAATTTGAAAACTTAACCATAAAAAAAAATAATGCATTTTGCAAATTTTATTTTTGTCCGGACTTGTTTTCTTATCGCTTCATACCAAATTTTAAAAAATGATGTGATTCTGTGAAATCACGGATAATTTTTTCAAGAAAAAGGCTTTCTACAACTTAACCGTTTCCATTTTTTGGACATTATAATAAATTCTTTAATGGCTGAAAACATTAAAAATAAATTTTCCAAAACAAAATTCTTGTAAAACAATTACTGAATTTGGTAAAAACTTATTCATTTTAGAAATATGGAAACGGCTAGGTTGTATTAAATCTTTTTCCTGAAAAAACGATTCTTGATTTATTTGAATCACATCATTTTTTTTAAATTTGGTATGAAGCGATAAGAAAAAAAGTCGGGGTAAAAATAAAATTCGTTAAATGTATTTTTTCTTATGCTTCAAATATTTTAAAATTATCTTTTTTTACGTAAGATCTAATTTTCGAAGATAAACTACGAAGAAAGTACATAAATTATATCTGAATTTACACCTCAAACTTTTCATGATATGAAACTAAGTCGACAAACCTTTACTAAAAAGTAAAATACATTGAATAACATTTTTTGGAATTTAACATCTTTTACATGACAATTCGTACATATATATATATATATAAACTACCATCGAAAATTACAGATTGACCTGGAGTTTCAACTTTCGTTGAAGTGTTTTATTTTATAGAAAGATATCACAAAAGTTAAACAGAATTCAAAAAACTCATGCAAATTTTAAAATATGTAGCTTCTTCAAGAAGTTTTCAAAAATCGATGTATATCATATTTTAATAAATTTATATATTTTTATCAAAATATTGATAGTTTGGAGTTTTTGAATTCTTCAAATAAATTTAGTACAATCATTTGAAATTTGATGATTTTTTTTGATTCTAGGGTAGAATCTAGCAGAAAAATTCCAAAAACATCTTAATTAGTTAGAAAAATACTATAAAAACTTACCTTTGAAATGAGACTACAGAATTTTCACAATTTTAATTAATTTTAGTTATTAATATTATTAAGAAAGATCTAAATTTGATGTCTTTTAGAAATATGTGAGATACAAAATAAGCAATAATACAAAAAATCGTTCCCTCTAAAAGAGACTATGAATTCTCTTCCTTTTTTAAATATTTGGAACAAAATACATTTTTTTTGATCTTGTATATTATTAGAAAGTTACAGAAATCCATACATAAAATCGAGCGCGAAGCGCAAGTGTTATGATAAGAATGTGTTTTTTAAGGCTGATAGGGCTTTAAGTAAATTGAATTTCTTTTTTCATTTGAAATCAAAAACAAATTTAGAAACTTTGAGAAAATGTAATTCACATCGATAATATTATAAAATTGACTTGAACTTAAGTATCAAATTACAAGTAATCAATTTAAATGTATGCGAAAAATATAAGACCAAGTGCGACGATCGAATCGCGCACCCCAGGCGCGCTCAAACTTGCAAGCGAAGCGCGCGATGAGAATGTGCCTGTAACGAGCGATGCTACTTTGCTCGTATTTACGCAGGATGGCAACATCTCTCGAGTTAAGTTTGCGGGAAATTATAAATTTAGTTATTCCAATCTTTAATCATTTTATTCATTTAATTAATATTTTAATACTAATAAAGATTTATTGTTGGACTTCTAGTACAAGATATAGAATAGTTTTCAATTCACGTTTTGTCCTGGATCAGCTATCAAAAGAAAGATTATAAAAGTAATTAAATTAGAGATAGAGATACTAACTCTTGATAGTTAAACTGAGTTTTCTCACTTTTTTCAAATATTTAGTTTATAGTTAAAAGGAGTCGGTGCGATGAGAGGGCTTCAGAGAACCCTGCATGCGCACGTTAGAGTATAAGGACCTTTTGTAAGTCTACACGGAGAAAAATAGTTGAAGTAATTTTACTCAACTCTGTCGATTAAGCTTGGGACATAAGGACATTTGAACATCTATTAAATCCTAGTCGGGTAAAATCAATTTGATATATACCTAATTCACCCAAAGTGAATAACAATAAGCGTTACATAGGGAATAGTAAGGAGTTGAGTAAAACGTTATCGACGACAGGGCACCAACATGCGTCAGTGGGTTAACATGAAATGTATAAGTATATCACCGACGCTTGAGGTGCTTCAAACCGTAGTCGGGTAAAATGAGCATCCGTCGTATTATTTCAACTGGCAATGGTATGGTTCTCTCAAATAAAAAAAAAATTCTTACCTCGAGCCTGCCAATAGTCATCCGGTATATAAATAAACAACTTACAAATACATTCACACCATCACGGACGTAGCCAATCATATTTCAAATTACAAATACACTTAAACATATAACCTTACATATATAAACCTAATAACAACAATTATATATAGTACGACACGCTTTCGTCGAATCACGCACACGCTCGCTTACAATGCTGAGATATAAAATTTGGAACTTTCTTATATAGTGACTGCATGAGTTATTCAGAGCTTGTGAGAGTAAGTGCCGTCAATAAAATTTTTGAGCCTTACTCAAGTAAAAATAAATCAACTTTTTTCATAAATGATTAATAAAATATTTTTAAAAATTAATATAATTACACAATTATTATAACTATGATTATTGATATATATAATATAATTATTAAATTACATTTAGTATACATTTTTATTATAACAACGTATGAAGTTTAGTGAAACTAAATTTTCAAATGTACATTAAAAAATTGCATTATTATTAAGAAGTATCTTGTATAAAACATTTAAAAGAAGGTTCTTTTATTTTCTGTGTTTTATATTTTGAAAATATGGATTTTACATTTGCGAATTCCAAATTATTATTCTGCCTGAGTAATTTATGTGATATTTCATATTTTATGCAATACACTTATCGATTTTTTTTGTTTAAATTTTCATAAGATCAATTTAATTTTAAGAATTTAAGTTTTTGAAATTAAAAATTTTTCATGTGTGCCCAAGGCGCAGATTACTTTCATTCGTTCCTGCGTGAATAGATGTAGCTGTTGGAATAAATCTTGCGATTCACGGTTTACTCAACTCTCGATTGAAGCGTAGAGTAGAATGAGCGGAAAGCTCTACTATTTTTGTGTTTTAATAAAAGATTGGTTTTTTATAGTTATACTACGAATAATAATATATATATTTAAAAATTTTTAATGAACGCTTTCATACTTCACCCTACACATCTGAATTTTACTCAACTTTGATTCATGTTCGAACATTTAATATATCACAAATAAATACAGTAATACTAAATAACTTATAACTTTTCCTTATGTCCCAAATTTGATCGGAAGTTGAGTAAAATTACTTTAACTATTCTTCTCCGTGTATTGTAAATATTTTGTACAATAGTTCTAAGTTTACATTAGAGGCAAGTCCGGATATTAGGTTCGAAATAAGCGGCATATAATAAAAAGCGCTAAAAAATGAAATCATTATCCATAATTTATCCGAAAAGTTTATAGATCTGTCACACTAGGGCTGATAGTGGCGAGACATAGACCTAACTGTTTAGGTGAATAAAATACGAAACTCGAGTTTCGAATAAAGGTTGTGATATGAAGCATTAAGTGCGTTTCCTAGAACATATTAGTATACTCGAGTACAGGGAGCGAGTCTACCCTTTTTTCGAATCTGAAACCTTCTGGCCAACGAGCCTCAATAAGGTATGAGTGGGAGAGCATGTGAGCGCGTAGTTTTGTAAATCGTGTGTGAGTTGAATAATCTCAATCCTGATCTCAGTCTTGATTTTACTTTTCTGAATTGATAATCTCGCCTTCTTTAACTCAGACGTAACTTTTTCAATCCGGACTTAGCCGATTTGCTTTGAATATAAATAATATTTATTAAAGTCAATTTTAAACCAGCCGATAGTTTTCTATATTTAAAACATTCATATCTCCCGGTTTATTTCAATAATTTGACCGACGCGAACCCACCTATCAACTCTGTGACGACCCGATCTCAGGGCCGTCTAGATTTAATACTTTGAATTAAATATTATATTCCGCGGGTTATCTTTGAATTAAATTTTCGAATCGGCCGGCTTATAAAGATAAGTCGGAAGTCACGAATGAAAAAGAAAAAAACACTAGATCTTTGTTATAATGCAAGAATTTTATTTTATTTTAAATTTTAATACACTTGGCGAGTCTAATTTCCTAATCTCTTAAAGGACCGTCCAAAAAAATCAGTTCTGTGACTCGCAAACGAATGGTCCAAAAACTCTCTTTGCTAACCCTTAGAGCGAGAGACTTCCCGAATCCTTCCTGCGGATTCCCACTCTCGTGCCAAGTACCCTGGGCGTCGACGATGATTTTCATTTGTCAAATCATCCCTTGGAAATCATCGAAGAGGCCCATAATTGGTTAAGGTCTTTCCCACTCGGAAAAATTGAGGGTGGGCTCGAAATTCGTCGTTCAACCCGGGCGATCTCGAGCTGTCCATAAAAATACATTTTTTGTGTGATTGACCAGTCCCATAATTCATCCCTCGCTCTGGGGGTTTTATTGCATTGCATCCAACACGTGGCCTTTTCCTCTAGGCGTAATGTCAGACATTTGAGACCTTTCTGAAGAGGCTTTTAAGTTTTTTTGACTTAAGTTTACCTTTTTATTTTATATGGGCAATGTTTTATATTTTTATGTGACATTTCCAGAAATGTCACATGAAATACGTAAAAGTAAAATAAACCTTCTCAAATTGGTCTCGCTTCACATAGTCTGGTTCTTAAAATTTATAAGATATATTACTTAATATAACAAGGCATTTCCTCTAGGTTTCCTACAACCTGTCAACCTGAAAAATAAATCCTTAAAAATACGAATGTTGTGACAGCAAGACTGGTCTGTTTTGTTTCTTGTTTACATCCATAAATTTTAGAAACCGAAATGTTACTGTCACATAACATTATTCAATTCAGTTTATTTCGTCTTCTCTAAATACAATAATATTTTATTCTGAAGGCTCCTTATCGGATCTACAATTCTGCCATATTAATTTAATTTCTGTAAAAGCACGAATTTAATTTGAATGTAAACTTGTCACGTGACCATAAAACAGTTACTAAAGTACGGTTTGCGAAATCTGCCTGTAGTTAGTTCACTCTCCGCAATAAAGATGAGCGCACAGGTGCGATCATCACACTCTCATCTCTTCTGTCGCACTGCGCGGCACGTGACGTGCCCAAGAAGCGGGCAGATTTTTTCTAGTATATTTTTACAAAATTATATTTTGGTCTTAACATGGGCTTATTAGAAGCAAAACTGTATTAACTTTTATTTTAGCATCAGGAAAACATGTTAACCTTTTATTATAAAAATTAAGTTACTTTAACAATAGCTTAAATAGTATATGAACCTCTAATTTCCGATGGAAGTGTCTGTGTAAAGAAAGGTTTTAAATATTATTATGAGACATGTTGTACTCATGTCTTTGTATCTTGTCTTGACCCAAATTTGAATTCGTTTAATACGTAAAGAAACTGACCCAATGCCAATGCAAAAATAATTAAACGAGTTTTAAATATTATAAAAAAAGCATAAATTGTATTTGAATTCGCATGCGATCTTGCACTTTGAGATTTATTTGGTGTGAAGTAAATTGGACAAATCATTACTATAAAGTAAAATACTTGAAAAAAAATTTTCAAAATATTTAATATTTTTACACGAATGTATATGCAGTCGACCGACAATCGAAATACCCGGGCTCGAATCCCGGTGCATTCGAAATCGTCTTTTTTTCTACAGAAAGATTTTCAAATTCTTTAAATTTAAGTATGTAACTATTGTTACGTCAGAAACGTAACATTTCTCTTCTTAAAAGATCTCCTCGTTTTATGTCAGGATCAGAAGGATATTCTCTAAGGGATGAGGAATAGTCAGTGATTGAGAAGGGTTAGGTATATAAAATATATTTATTGACAATTGAAATTATATCAGGTAAGCACCATGGAAATGTAAATATAGAATCGTAATTAGAAATACCCCTTTAGTTACCCTGAGTTAAATTGGTTGATGATCAATTGAGTTCAGTAGCGAATGTGGTCAGTTGAGTGTAGCTTGTAATCTTGAGATAGTTGCAGTTGTATTGTAAATTCGGAATCTAGACGGTTGATCTAGTTGATTCTTCGATCCCAGTTTCGAGAGAATTTGAAATGCGATTCCCCTTCACTTTCTAATGTCGTTGAACTCAGCGCCGAGTTAGAATTCGGGTTGAGTAGCGGTAGAAATCTGGTGAAGCTGGACTGACTGGATTGCACTCGCGGTATAGATTCGATGGCACTGGACTGGACTCGCGTTGGTCACATTGTAGAAATCGGACGTGGACTAACTAACTGAACTCGCGGTGTAAAGATGATGGTACTGGACTGACTTCTCTTGGAACTTTCGCTTTTTATAGAACTTTGAAAGGTCAGGTATGACGAGTAACATGCTATGACCAGTCGCATGTTATTACAAGTCACATGCTATTACAAGTCGCATGTTATGACGGTAGTGTGTGGGTACTGTAGGGCTTCATTCACTTTCTCTCTGGGTCAGTCGATTTATTATCATGTGTGGGTATTATAACGACACATGGTAATTTCATATTGATCATCCTATTGATCTGTAGATTTGTCTATAATTTGCATCGATAAAATCACACTCGCTGTAATGCTGTCTTAATCCCTTTATTGGTTTCATAATCTGCTTGTTACTTGTGGCGGTAGAGTCGCGGGACGTGACACCTCCCCCCTTAATTCGAACGCGGGGAGTTAACGATCCGCGATCGAAACTTCGGTATAGAAGAATACATTTTTAATCCAGGATGCTTACTCAATCAAGTACATATTTTCAGTTTAATTAAACAATTCATAACATAAAAAATTTCGTTTATACGTAGGAATTAACATTTTAAATTATTGTTTCAAATTAAAAATTTATAACGAGGTTTACATAAATGCATAGTAATATTATTATTATTATTATAAATATGGCTGGGACCCCGAAGGGTCCCTGATGCTTGGGTAATCCCGTTGCATCACCAACTAAAACCTCATGCGCGACCCCACAGCCCGTGCCAAAGGGCAAGGACCCGGGCCACGTTTTTGGTCTGAATCACGGCTACGTCTATGGAGACGCAGCCCGCGAGAGACTGTCGTTTTGTCCCCAATTGCTGGACAATGGCAGAGTATATGGGTGGAAGTTTCATTGTCTTCCCCACATAGTCGACAAAGTGGACTTTTAGCAAGCCCTATATTGTGTCTATGGTAGGCGAGGTTGCCGTGACCAATAAGCACTTCTGTTATGGTCTTTACCTCGGTTCTACTAAGTCTGCGCAGATCTGTAGCTCGTTTGGGGTTAAGATGTTCCCCCATGAGGGCTTTGGCTTGTTTGCATGCCGTTGCCTTGTACCACTCTTCCTGGTGTTTCTGGGCCAGCCACTTTTTAATGTCTTCTGTGGCCGACCTGTTTGAAATACCTATAACTGGTTCTAGACCAGATGGGTTTTGTTTTTTCATCGCTAGCTTAGCTAGTCTATCCGCTGTCTCGTTGCCCTTGATACCCCTGTGTCCAGGAATCCAGAGGACTGTGACTCGGTTGTCATCCGCTAGTTTGTTCAATGCTTCATAGCATTCCCAGGCCAGCGTCGAGGTAGTCACTGACTTATCTAGTGTCGTGATGGCCGCTCTACTATCTGAGCAGATGCGGATGTTCCTGTTGCGTCCATGATTCTGTGCTGCGTGTGCGCATTGGAGTATGGCCGCAATCTCGGTTTGAAGAACTGTGGAGTGGGGTCCCAGCGGGACCATGAGGCGTGTGTCGCTGTTCTTCCCATAGACACCAGCCCCCGCACCCTCCCTGTTTTTGGAGCCGTCTGTAAACTAGTTGTCTCCGTCCCCTGGGAGGTGTGCGCGACCCACCCTCCAATCTTCCATGGTTGACAAGCTTACCTTGTACTTTTTGTCGAAGAGGTACCGTGGAGACGTCCTGTCTCTTACTATTTTCATGATCGGTCTCTTCGCGATGTTGACAGTGGTTTTTAGTTTTTCCGAAATCACTGTGTTGGGTTTTACCCCAATTCTCCAGGCCGCCTTGCTAGCCTCGGCTGTGATGGTTAGTTGCATATGCTCAAGCCCCCTTAGTGCTCCCAACGCAGTTGTGGGTGATGACTTCGAGGCGCCAGTGATGCCTCTAAGGATCAGACCTCGAAGTCTATCCAACCTGGCCATTGCTGTCTTCTGCTTGACTCTGCTCCACCAGACCAATGACGCATACGTTAGTCTGGGTCGCAGAATCGCCGTGAAGATCCACAGCAGTGTGTCGGGTTTCAAGCCCCAATTATTGCCAATAGCTCTTCTGCAGAGCCAGAGGGTTGATATAAATTTATTGCACTTGTTATCGAAGTGGTCTTTCCAAGTGAGCTTATTGTCCAAGATAACTCCTAGATATTTAGCGCTCTTAGAAATTTCTAGACGCTGCTTTTTCAGTTCCAGTGTTCTAGATGTACTCCATTTATACCGCTTGGTAAAAATGGCTACGTCAGTCTTACCTGGGTTCACCGAGAGTCCTGTTGTTCTACACCAGGTATCCACAGCTTTTAGTGACTGTTGCATTACGCCCATAAGTGCATCCAAATGCATTCCGCGTACTATGACTAGGATGTCGTCAGCATATCCAATGGGGTGACATCCTTGGTCGGTTAGTAGATGCAGTAGTTCATCCACCACTAGACTCCACAGCAGGGGAGATAGTACTCCTCCCTGCGGGCATCCTGAGTCAACGATCCCTTGGAGGGTAGTATTTCCTTTGGTAATCGTGATGTTCCTGTTTCCTAGCATATGGCAGGTCCAGTCAACAACGGCTATGGGCACTCCCTTGTCTTATCATAGCTCTCCTGATCACTTCACTGGATGTGTGGTTAAAGGCACCCTCAATATCCATGAATGTTCCAATAGCAAATCCTTTAAGGTTCATTTGGGCCTCAATCAGATTCACCGCTTTGTTAAGGGCAGTTTCGGTCGAGTGACCGGCCCTGTAGGCATGCTGATCGCTGTGTAGTGGTTTTACCGCCAGGATCTTATCGCAGATGTATCTGTCCACGAGTCTCTCCACCGTTTTTAGTACGAAGGAGGTAAGGCTGATTGGTCGGAAATCCTTCGGAGATGTCCATCCGTTCTTGCCTGCTTTAGGTATAAATATTACCCTTGTCCCTCTCCAAGCCTTGGGGACATAACCCAGAGTCAGACTGGCCCTAGCAAGTCTCACTAGCGGCCCTATGATGGGGTCCCCAGCCCTCTGCAGGAGGACCGGGTAGATGCCATCCGGGCCTGGGGACTTGAAGGGGTTGGAAGACTTCAAGGCCCATCTGACCCTGGCTGGGGAGGCGATCTCCTGGGCCAGCCACCCAAGGTATTTTCAATTGGGTCGCGGGCAGCGGTCGGCCCTTTTGGGAGCTCCACCCCACCTCCGTTGGACCTTTAAAGCCCGGGAAGTGCGCCATTGTCAGAAGGGTCAGGGTCTCCCTGTCCGACTCTGAGTACGTCCCGTCTGGTAGTTTTAGGGTGCTCAACATAGCTCCTGGGTTGCGGGCCAGTAATCTGTTCAGCCTGGCCGCCTCCGCGCCCTTTTCTATGTCCGAACAGAAGGAGGTCCAGCTCTTATTCTTGGCCTCCCTGATTTCTTTCCTATATGCATCCCTAGTTGCATTGGATAAGTTCCATAGTTCTTCCGTATTGCCTTTCTTGGCCCGTCTGAACCTTTCTCTAGTTTCTTTGCGAAGCTTTTCAAGCTTCCCATTCCACCAGTGGGTCTCCCGCGCCTTCTTGATTTCCGAAGGTAAGCAGTTGAGTTCGTACGTAGTGATGATGGCCGACGAGAATTGGTCAGCCGCCCTCTCAAGGACATCTACGTCTTTGATTTCCATGGTTTTTCCCATGGAGTGCAGCTTGTAGGCCTGTGGAATAACGCTCCCAGTTTGTTTTCCTCGGGTTTCTGACCCATGTGGGGCCAGAGGGTGCGTGTGATTCCAGTTCGTACAGTATCTGCATGTGGTCAGATAGAGAGGGTTCGTCTGAAACCCTCCATTTCTTTACTTTATCCCTAAAGCTCCCGGTACAGAGGGTAATGTCGATTACCTCTTCTCTCACAGAGTTCCGAAAGGTCGGTACAGTACCTGTATTTAGAATATCCAAGTCAGTAGTGATTAGATAGTCCACTAGGTCCTCACCTCTTCTGTTGGTGTCCGTGCTACCCCACAACTTATGGTGAGAGTTTGCATCGCACCCCAACAGCAGGGGTAGGCCTCTTACCTTACAGTAGTCCACTAATGAGCGGACTTCCTCCGGTGGATGGGTCACACTGTCATGTGGAAAGTATGCCGATCCAATGACGAGCTTACCAATTCCTATTAGGTCGACTGAAGCCACCATGAGGTCTCTGGTGCAAAGATCCAGTAGTGGGACGATGTTGATGTTCTTCGCCAGAATGCATGTCCTCGGGTTGGGTGCCTCGGGGTACCTGTAACAAGAAATGCCAGCCCCCCCTAATCCCCTGATGACATCCCTATTTATCCACGGTTCTTGGATAAGTGAGATGCCTGTGTGCATCACAGCTATGTTTTTCTGCAGAACCGCAGAGGCACTTTTGCTGTGATGCAAGTTAATCTGGATAATGGTTAAGCCGGATGCAGCCATTTAGGGCTGTTCCGGCCTCTCCGTTCCCATGGCAGGCCCTCCCTGCTCCCGGCCACTTACCCTAAAGGCAATCTGGCCAAGATGGTAGAAGGGCCTGTCGTTGAAGCCTGCTAGGGCTCTCGCCTGAGACTCAGGGACCTGAACGATTAGGAGGTGTTTTAATCCTCCCATCGCGCTAGCCTCCTGAGGTCTCTCATGCCTGACGATACGCCAGGATGATGTTTTCAGCGAGGGGTTGAACCCCTCCAGACGCCGCAGGACGACAGCTGGGTCCTCCGGCTTCCCGGGGATCCAGGCCGTCGCCTTAAGCATCCTTTGGAGTATCTCCACCCCGCCTACTTTCAGGTTGGCGCCTTCCCAGGGCCTTAGCTCGGCCACCGTTTTGGTTAGCCATGCTTTGGCCTCTGGGTTTGACGCCACGAAAATGAATACACCTCCCCTGCAAAAGGAGGTCTCAAATCTCGGCCAATTGCTGGCCGGTTCTTTGTCCAGGGCCTGCAAAGTGGCCTCCCTAAAGAGTTCGAACTGCTCTGGTGACAGGACCGACTCCGGGTAACCGGTGTCCGCCACTATCACCGTCAGAGGGTTGGTCCTCTGAGCAGCCGAAAGCCCCACGCCTGCCGACTCTGTATTCGTCATCGGCAGGTGCGCCGGCTTGGGCCTCTTCGGACTCCTCATCCCTTGCGGGGGAGTGTCCTTCGAGTCCTTTCGTCTCTTGGGGGCCACTGTGCTCGCCACAGGAGACTGGAGAGCTGCGGTGCTACAAGCCGCTTCGTTAGCACGAAGGGCCTGCCGCCGCAGCTTCCTCTTCTGAGACCCGGTCAGTCTCTTCCTATCAGAGGATGTCCCAGCAGTTACCTGCTGGTTTGCATCCTCTTCCATCGCAATCTGCTGAGGGACCACATTAGTACCCGATCCCGAAGAGCCAGGACCAGCAGCCACCGTCAGCATCTGCAATTTCTCAGGGGCGGTTTGCAGGGGTGGATTTGTGCTAGACCTTTGCAAGCCCAGCTCCGCATCCACCCCAGCTCCCGCCTCCTCCACCTTGCTAATTAAAGTTTTTTTATTTTTGTTTTGAGGTTCCATTTTAGTCCCACGAGAAGCTAGGGAATCATAAGGTCCGACCCTGCAGAGCCCCGCTTGCAGGATTAAGGCTAAGTACTCGGGAAGGTCGCCCGGTGTTCCCGAGGCACCGTGCAAGGCACCCTGTCTTACCCCCGGGTGTCAAGAGAGCTATTGAGCACGGTTGCGCACACCCTGGCTTAGGGGGAGCCGTTTTTTGGTCGCAGCGCGAGCCAGGGACCGGGACGGCCCCCGACCCTATCCATCCACACGAGGAGAGCCCGTTTATAGGGGTCCTTCATTCACTCCCGGACTCCCATTTATGGGGGTCCTACATTCATTCAGGAGAGCCCGTTTATAGGGATCCTACACCCGAACCGACAGGATCGGGGACCGCCGCGGCCCCGGGGCGCTCTCTAAGCCCCTCCAACAACGACAAGGTCCTACAGCTCCTAGGAGGGGTGCATAGTAATAACAAAGGATACAATTCTGGATATGTTACAATCATTGATTACTTACGTTATAGTGGTAATTAGGTAATTTGGCAATTTTTTTTGATTGATAATAACTATTTAAACTTACAACATGATGATTGTTGATGAAAAGAAGATTAAAAATTGTAAAATTTTATCGATTAGATATAAAATATTAAGGAGTAATTTCCAAGAATTACGATCGTTAAATGTATACAGTAGTAAAAATAAAATCTAAAAAGCCTTATAAATTATTGATTATACATAAAAGAAATTAACATATATAATATTAATAGAGATTAAAAATAATATTAAGATCGTGGATTACATATATGAATTAATAAACGTTGTAACTTGGTACACTGAAGAGAAAAAACTTGGTTAAATCTAAAATTGATTTCTTCAAAACATGGCATTGCTATTGCTTATTATTACTTTTACATGTTTCTACAAATTAATTTCATGAACTTCAATTTCATTGGTGTATTATTAAATGAAAAAAATAATCATAAGAAAAACAATTTTACATAATAACAGGGTGATAGATTTTCCTACAATTCTTGTACTTTTAAATGTTTTTCTAATCTTTCTTGTAAAATTAATAGAGTTATTTGTGCATGAAACATATGAAGAATAGTAAATATTCAATTTGTTATTGTTGAACATTAATTTCTATTGGAAAAGCAATTTTTACATTAACAATTTTGTAATGCCATCGCACAGTTTACATTTACAGACTCAATATTTGTAGAAACTGTTCTTCCAATAGGATGGGAATCAAGAAAAGTTCCCTTGATAGAAGAAAATCAAAACTGAAATTATATTTATGATGGCACCAATTATGAAGTGCTTATTTATTCTTGTCAGAAAAAGGCTTTTTTTCATCCAAAAAAGAAAAAAAATGCAATTATTTCTATATTTTTCTTTAAATGATAAAATAAAATGTTGATTCGAATAAAAACTAGCATTTGTCTTACTAAAAAGGTTATTAGTTTGTTTTTTAAATATTCAATGAACAAACACAAAAATGATAGAATCAAATATAAAGAAAGTATTTATAAGAATTTTAGAGGTATAATTTTTGTGTGATGATATTAGATTTTTAGTTTGTGCTGAACAGAAGAGAAAAGTTGAAAAATTTTGATGCATTTGATAAATACTTGCATACATATATTGAAATTTTTTCATTGCAATTTGAAGGTTCAGTGAGCTTCTCGAATTTCTGAAATAGAAAAAATTAGATTAGAATAAAACTTCAAAGGATTTTTTGTTTAAAACATTTCCTGGTTTAGTTATTCTAAACGCTTTGGTTTTATGCAAAGTTTATATTATTGTAAGTTTGAATTCAACTTTAGTTAATCAATTTTGTATATTTATGTACGATCTTTTTATTCGATTGACGTGAACTACTGTCGGTTTTCCTTTTATGTTGATTTTTACATTTCCTTTTCCTAGTACATCTAAAACTTCGTGAGGTCCTGTGTATTGATTATCCAGCTTTTTAATTTTTCCTCCTTTTAATAAAAATACATTATCCCCAATTTTTATTTCCAAGGGATTTATTTTTCTATCGTGGTACATTTTTGATTTTTCTTTTGCCCTTATGAGGTTTTCTCTTGCTTGTGTTCGCATTTCATGCAGTTGTGTGACAAAATTAATCAAATAATCATCATAGGTTTGCAATTTTTCATTCTGTGATAGAGCTTCACTAGAGGGTTCACGGGCTAATTTCCCAAAAACTAATTCATAAGGCGTACATTTTGTGGCTTCGTGTACACTTGTGTTATATGAAAACATTGCTAATTCTAGCCAATCGTCCCATTCTGAGTTTTTTGCTACAAATTGTTTGAGATATTCACCTAGGACATGATGTGATCGTTCAAGTGATCCATTGGATTGAGGGTTAAAAGCTGTGGTACGAAATTGTCTGATTCTAAAGCGTCTTGCTAATCTTTTTAATAAATTGCTTAAAAAATCTCTGCCTTGATCCGTTAGTACTCCTTTTGGCGATCCAAATATGCAAATAAATTTTTTCACGAATGCGTCTGCTATTGTACCAGCTTGATGATTAGGAAAAGGTATTGCCAGAGAATATTTTGTAAAATTATCTTGTATAGTAAGAATATACAGATTTCCAGACTTTGTTTCTGGTAGTGGACCAACAATATCCATTGATATTTTTTCGAAGGCAGTAGTGGGTGTATCAGTAATAATGTATAATATAAATAAATATCAATGTATAATAAATTGTTTAGGCTTTTTGCCATTTTTATTTCTTTTATTTTTTGCTTGGAATTCCTTTAAATAGTCTAAATATTCAGGATCAGAATCAGGATCAGAGTCGGAATCTGATTTTACTTTTGTTCGGCTTCCTTTTTGCATAATTATTTCTGGTAATTCATTTTCATATATTTGTTTTCTTGGTCTACCTCTCTTTCTTTTTGTTTGAGAGGGAATAATTTTTAAATTTGTAAGTAGATTTTTTCTTGGCCTACCTCGAGGTTTTTTCACAAGAGGTTTAGAAGAAAAATTTTCGTCTAATTCTACTTGGATTTCATTTTGGTTTAAATTTTTTAGATTTTCAAGCTGATTTGAATTTTTCATTTGTTCTTGTTTTTTCTTTTTACCCCTAGTAGTCATGGTTTTCCATGGCGAATTTTCATAATTTTGTCCAAGTATTGGACTTAAGAGTATAATAGTCATAAACAGAAGCTTTGATGCTAAAAGTTTCAATAAACTTGTATATTTCATAAAATTGTTACAAATGTTATTAAATAATTCTTCATTGGGAGAAACATTAAAAGTTTCTAAAAACTTAGGATTGATATTTAATATTGGATTTTGTGATGATTCACTAAAGTCATTTATATCATCTTGGGTAAATATCGAATTGAAATATTCTCTTTTGGAATTATTTCCTTTTTTGATATTATTTTCTTCGTTATTTTTCATAAAGGTATTCTCAAGATTCGTTTTTTCTTCAGATGTCATAAAGGTATCGTCATTATCTTCGTGTAAATTTCTTGATCTTTCTTCATTAATAATAAGGTTTCTTCAAAGAGCGTCTGCATTGACATTCATTTTTCCTGCCTTGTATATTACATCAAAATCATATTCAGCGAGTTTTAACCTCCAGCGCGAAACTCGTGAGCAAGGGTCCTTAGAATTTTGAAACCAAACTAGTCGTTTATGATCAGTTACTAGGGTAAATTTTCTTCCATATAAATAAGGACGGAAATGCGTGACACAAAATATTATTGCAAATGCTTCTTTTTCATATATGTCATATTTTTTCTCAGTGTCACTTAAACTATGTGAGGTGTATGCTATTGGCTTATCTTTGCCTATTTTGCCTTGTGATAATATACCTCCTATTGCGTATCTTGAGGCACCTGTTTTGAGAACAAAGGCTTGCGAAAAATCGGGTTGTAGTAAAAGTGGTTCTTCACATAATCTTGATTTTAAAATATCAAAAGCTGTTTGCTGTTTGTCGGTACATGTGAAAGGGGTATCCTTTTTTAGAAGTTGATTAAGAGGATTGTCAATTTTTGAAAATCTTTCGATAAATCTGCGATAATATCCTGCTAATCCTAAAAATTGTTTGACATTCTTTTGTGTTTTTGGAACTGGAAATTCTTTTACGGCTATTATTCACATTTGTCTGGTTGTAAATGAAGGTTTGCTTTTCGAAGACGTTGTATTAAATTATTAAATTTTTTCTCATGTTCTTCTAATGTATCAGCAAATATGACTATGTCGTCAAGATATACAAAGAGTTCTGTCCCTATTAATCCAGTTAAAGTAATATCCATTAACCCTTGAAATGTTGCAGGGGCTTTTTATAAACCAACGGGCATTCTATCAAATCCATAATGGCCATGAGGTGTAGAAAATGCAGTTTTATGAGAGTCTTTAGGGTCCATTTTTATATGGTGAAAACCAGTAGATAAATAAAATACTAAAAAATATCTGGCAGATCCGAGTGAATCGAGTATATCATTTATGTTAGGTAGTGGGTAAGAATCTCCGATTGTTTTTTCATTAGGTTTTCTGAAGTCAAGAACCATTCGCCATTTTATTTTACCTTTAGAGTCTGCTTTTTTAGGAACAATCCAAACTGGAGTGTTATACGGTGATTGTGAAGGTTTTATTATTTTATTTTTCAATAATTCGTCAACTTGTTTTGTAATTTCTTCTTTATGAACAGGGGGAAATCTATATTGTCTTGAAAAAATTGGAGAATCATCTGCAGTTGGAATTGAATGTTGCAAAACGTTAGTAGCTTCAAGTGGTTCTCCTGGGATTTGAAAACTGTCTGCGCTGTTAATAATTAATCTTTCTACATGTTCGTATTCGTCTTGATTCAAATGATCCAAACGAAGAAGTTTTTTAATGCATTCTATTCTTTCTTCACCTGTTATGTTAAAAAATCTGCATGGATTGTTGAAAAAATTTTCGGTTTTTAAGAAGCTATTCAGAATTTGGTTAGATAAATCGTCATCACTTAAGTTTTTTAAATTGCTTGATTGACTTGTTACATTTTGAAAATCTCTTTCTTCAAAGTCTTCTAAAGTAATAGATGGTATTGATATCGTTACTGAAATTTCGTTTGTATTTGCAAATTTGATATAAGCTTTACCGTTGCAATTTTTTACAATTGCGTCTCCTGCATAAATTCCTTCGCCAAAATGTAGCCGAGGTACGTAACCTTCGCTTTTTTCAGTATTTTCAATTGGAACATAAAATGTTGTTACAGTTCTAGCTGGAATTGTTAATATCTGTGTCGATTCAAATGGATACAGTTTATTTTGTATTTCTAGACATTTTGATACATAATTTATATTGACTTTATTTTCTCGAAAAAATTCTGAACCTAGAACTCCGTCTTCATCTATTGGAACTTCGTTAGGAATTATATTCAATATTGTTGGATATCCTAGAATGTTTATTTGTATTTGTCCCATTGTAAAAAGTGGTAAATTATTTATTCCTGTAAGTTTTAACACTATTTTTTCATTTATTGGCAAATTAGGATTTACGGAATTTTGTTTAATCAAATTTCGACCAGCACCGGTATCTATCATCATGCGAGCAGGGCTTTGAAGGCCTTCTGCGCATATCATTATCGATGGAATTATACTTGGTTTGGAAACGCTTATCTTTATAGCCGGTTGATCGTTAAAAGTGGATGCTTCTGGTTCTTGCCTTACGCTTTCCTCAGTGCATCCGTCCTGGGGAGAGCGTTTGAGTTTTCCGAATTTTGCGATTGTTGTTTATTTAATCTAACGTTACAATTTGTTATAATATGTCCTGGTTTTTTACAATAGTTGCATGTAACTTCTGATTTTTGTGGATAATTTTGATTTGCTCTACTTAATTGCTGATTTCGCATTTCACGTTGGCTATTTTGATTTAAAAATTGTTTGTGATTTGCATACCTGTTGTGATCTAGATTTTCTTGTTTATTATCATTATTTCTGTTTCTCGAAAAAATATTATTATTGTAATTGTGGAATCTATTGCTGTTAGGATAATTATTTCTGTTACTTGAAAAGTTATTGTAATTGTTGTTCCTGTTCCTTGAAAAATTGTTATTCGGATAGTTATTATTATCATAATTGTTATTTCTGTTTCCTAAAAAGTGGTTATTCCGATAATTATTTCTTGCAGAATTATCGTAAATATTTTCTCGTCGTTGGTGATTATTATTAGGCTGCTGATTTTGCATAAAAAAATTGGGATTTTGTTTTCTAGATACTGCTTCTTGTGCTTTGGTTAAATGATAACAATTTTCAGCAACATGACCTGGTTTTTTACATATTATACAATTTATGTTGTTATCTCGTGCAACATTGAACCGAGTTGTTTTATTATTTCTATTATTTATGGAATCATCCATTTTTAAATAATCTGAATTTTTATTTCTCCGTAGTGCGAATGATGCTGCTAAATCTCTTTCTACGTTGATTGTGTCATTGAAAACTTCTTTAAATGTTTCATTTGTTTTTACTCGAATTTCTAATTCAGGACGCAGACCGCGAATAAAGCATTGAATAACGTCTTTTTGAAGGTTCTGTTTGAAGGCATTATCTACTTGTCCATTATTGTTGAGTCTATGAGCGTCTTCGATTCTGTCGGCAATCTCCTTAATTCTAGCTGCATAGGAAAGTACGTTCTCTTTTCCCACATATAGGTATTCCCTAATTCTCCTTGTAACTGATACACACTTTTTGCTGGGGCGTATACTCTTTTGAGTTTTTCAATTAATTCTTCGATATTGTTATAGGTCGATCTAAAGATACATTTTCTCGCTTCTCCTGATAATTTACTTCTCAATAATCGTCCTAGATTTTCTTCAGCTGCGGGTGTTGGCAGCATTGCCTTTGCCTCATAACATCCTTCAATAAAATGTGATAATGGAATGTTACTTCCATCAAATAAGGGTACTACTTCTAACGCGTCGCGTAAGGATACTTGTTGATTATTAGGTAGGACCATTTCGTTGTTTCTAATTGGATTAACGTTTTCTGCAGGATTGGTGTGAACAATTTGTTCCATTTGTTCGTTTTCGGTACTATTATCGTCGCTATCGTTATTACTTAAAACTGTTTGGCGTTTGAGAGAATTTTCTGATTAATTTATTTTAGTTTTTTCTTCGACTGTGTTTTTTGGAATTATCGTTGAACTAAGTAAACTTATATCTTCGTTGTCAATATAAGTAGTTTCGTTTTTTATCGTTTCGTCCTGATCAATTGATCCACAAATAATACTTGAATTAGTTTTTGAATTTGAATGACGCCAATTATTCGAGTCAGATGAATTGCTTGTTCCGGCAGTTTCGAATTGTTCAAACGTTAAGGTTTTCTCTAATGAAATATTATCTAATAGAAATCTGATATTTGTTTTGTCCTTGTTAGAAATATTTTCAAAATTATCTTTAGTTACCTTTTCCTTTACAGTAACTGTTCTTTTTGGTTTAAGGGGACCAGTTTGATTTTGTGCCACAATTTTTGTAAGTTCAGTATTTTTCTTAACTTGACTGCGCGTAATAGGATTTTCTTGAATTTGTGATTTCCCTAATTCACTGGGATTGGATCCCGACATAGGTTATTATATAATAAAATTTACTGATACATACATGGAGACACTTTTAAAATTGCAATACATAAATATTAATTTGGTTCAACAGAAAATTTTTTCAAATATCTTGCGTTTAAAAATATTTTTGTAATCAATAAATGTGATTAATAATTTGTTATTAGAAAATATGAATTGTCTCAATTGTTCCGAGTCAGGTAAATTTATAATCATCAATCAAAATTCTTAAAATAATATGCCTTATTTCTACCAATTTCCATGTGCTTACAGAAAAAATATTTATTTAGAATTTTTTGTTTCAAATTTATTCTTATTGAAACTAATTTTGTTCCTTGTCTTACCTGGGATACTTGATATGTTTTATTTATATAATTGTCGAATGGTATAGGTCACAAATGAGTTTTTAAATAATTGGTACACGCACAAAAAAAAATTTTTTTTGTTATTACATTCTCATCATGGATGAGAAGGTATTGGTTTTATGTGAAAAATGACTTTCGAAATTTTCATCAAATCTTTACGTTTTGAGACCCCCTAAGTCAGAAAAAAGGGTTTTTACGAAAGTGTCTGTCTGTCTGTCTGTCTGTCTGTAGGTCGTGTGCGGCATAACTCTCGACAGAATTATCAGATTGAGTTGAGCTTTGGTACACTTTATCGGAGCCGAAAAAGTAAGGACAAGTTCGTTAACCAGCCACATCCAATCAAAATTGAGGGATTGAGCACTACTTTTGTGTTTTTGAAAATAATTTTTTAAAAAATAAAAAAGTTCAATACTGGTTTTAGATAGTGCTCATGAATCTCTACAAATTATCCTGATAACATTTTTTGATTAAATCAAAATTAGAAATGTTACAGCATATTCAAATTCGAAAAAAGTCAATATCAAAATTCCATTTTCAAGTTAAATTATACGAGATACGAAAAAACGTTACGATACAATATTATTTTTTACATAAAGACCTACAAATTTGAATTGTAACATTTTTTCATAAGATGCATATTTTTCTTATTAATTTAAAAAAAAACCATTGAAAATCCAAAATTCAATTTTTTAACAATAATATGTGAAATACGAAAAAAACGTAAGAATACAAAGTTGTTCGTTTCAAAAAGATCTACAAATTTGGTCTCACACAGTTTCTGAAAAAACATATATTTTTCGTTTCAATTCCAAAAAATACGATTAAAATTCAAGAATTCCATTTTTTAGACAAAATATGTGAGATACAAAAAAAACTTTTAGATGAAAAATTGTTTGGCTAAATAAGGTCTACACATTCTTAACGAGAAATTTCTCGACAGGATGTATATTTTAGTTTTTTGATTTTTAATATTGAAAAAATTCGATTTTTTTCACCAAAAGATGTGAGATACGAAATAAGCGTTGTTCTGCAAAATCGTTTCCTTAAATAAAGTCTACGATTGTTTTTCCTTCTTGAGATATTTGGAAGAAAATAAATTTATCAATAATCATGTAATTTATTAAAAAGTTACAAAAATGCATACAGAAAATCGAGCGCGAAGCACGAGTGTCATGATGAGAATGTATTCCTTAAGGCCGATAGAGCCTGAAGTAAATTGAATTTCCTGTTTCACTTAAACTGAAAAAGAAACTTAGTGAATTTGAGAAAATGACTAATTTACATCATCTTTAATATCATTAAATTGGTTTGAGCTTCAGTATTAAATTATAAAACATAAACTTAAACGTATGCGAAGAGCACAAGACCGAGCGCGAAGCGCGAGGTCCAGGAAAAACGGAGCGCGAAGCGCGACGATCAAATCGCGCGCTCAAACTTGCGAGCGAAGCGAGCTGCGCGCGATGAGAATGTGACCGCGAAGCGGGCAGATTTTTTTTTATTATACACATAAACAAAATTATAAATTATACAGAATTTAATTAATGCAAGATTGGACAAGCCTGACTCAAGCACAACATCTTGGTCGATCAATCTTTGCAAATAAAAATATTCTGTTAGTTATCAGAGTTAAAATAAAAGTTTCAAACGATACTGTATGAGCACTTGAATTTCGCCTTACCCAATTGATCGTCATCAAATGGTGACCGTTCAACGAATCTAAAAAGGACTTATAGTCTCTTGTGCTGCTTTTTCTCGTTTTAACTCGAATTAAAACTTAGTCAACAATTTAGAATTAAAGAAGTACGAGATTAGACAGACATGACTCAAGCACAAAATCCTATGTAATCTCTGCACTTTCAGAAATTCCGATAATAAAATTTCAAATAAAATAAGTCTTTTGATCACTTAGGTTAGCCTCAAGGTCAAATCCCTGCGTGAATCAACAGAATTCATTTTATTTTAACACAATTTGTACAAAATAACAAGAAATCAGGAAATAAAACAATATTTCAAATAAAATAATTATTTAATCACTTAGGTTAGCCTCAAGGTCAGATCCCTTTGTGATTTGATAAAATTATTTTATTTTAACAAGATATGTGTATAAAATTTCAAATAAAATAAAATGATTATTTAATCACTCAAGTTAGCCTCAAGGTCAAGTCCTTTCGTGATTTTATCAAAATTATTTTATTTTAACCAATATGTGTGTAAAATCATATAAATTGTAATTGTAATTTATTAATGTTTGATTCCTATTAATTATAAAATTTCGATATCCCATTCACTGACTGTGATATTCCCGGCCGATGCACCAAAAAAGAGATTGAGTATGTTACGGCAGAAACGTAACATTTCTCTTCTTAAAAGATCTCCTCGTTTTATGTCAGGATCAGAAGGATCCTCTCTAAGGGATGAGGAATAGTTAGTGATTGAGAAGGGTTAGGTATATAAAATATATTTATTGACAACCCTATTGAAAAACTTGACGTAAAAAACGACGTCAAAAATGACATAAAAAATGACGTCAAAAATTACGTCAAAAATGACGTAAAAAACGACGTCAAAAATCACGTAAAAAACGAAGTTAAAAATTGGGACAGTTTTTTACGTCGTTTTTTATGTCATTTTTGACGTCGTTTTTGACGTACTTTTTTGTCTTTAAGAAGCCTTACATTTCCTATTACATTTTTGTGACTCCTTTACGAAATGCCCATTCCACTTTGAAATAAATTATTTTATTATACAATAGTTCTTTTACTGATAAGCATTTCTCAATTACGATATCCAATGAACGACCGAATATAAATTGTTAAGGCTTCTTAAAGTCGAAAAATTACGTAAAAAACGTCGTAAAAAATGACGTAAAAAACTAACCCAATTTTTGACATCGTTTTTTACTTAATTTTTGACGTCGTTTTTTATGTCGTTTTTGACGTACTTTTTTGTCTTTAAGAAGCCTTAACAATTTATATTCGGTCGTTCATTGGGTATCGTAATTGAGAAATGCTTATCAGTAAAAGAACTATTGTATAATAAAATAATTTATTTCAAAGTGGAATGGGCATTTCGTAAAGGAGTCACAAAAATGTAATAGGAAATCTAAGGCTTCTTAAAGACAAAAAAGTACTTCAAAAAAGACATAAAAAACGACGTCAAAAATGACGTAAAAAACTGTACCAATTTTTTACCTCGTTTTTACGTAATTTTTGACGTCGTTTTTTATGTCGTTTTTTACGCCATTTTTGACGTCCTTTTTTACGTCCTTTTTTACGTTATTTTTTACGTCAAGTTTTTCAATAGGGAATTGAAATTATATCAGGTAAGCACCATGGAAATGTAAATATAGAATCGTAATTAGAAATACCCTTTTAGTTACCCTGAGTTAAATTGGTTGATGATCAGTTGAGTCCAGTAGCGAGTGTGGTCAGTTGAGTGTAGCTTATAATCTTGAGATAGTTGCAGTTGTATAGTAAATTCGGAATCTAGACGGTTGATCTATTTGATTCTTCGATCCCAGTTTCGAGAGGATTTGGAAGGCGATTCCCCTTCACTTTGTAATATCGTTGAACTCAGCGCCGAGTTAGAATTCGGGTTGAGTAGCGGTAGAAATCTGGTGAAGCTGGACTGACTGGATTGCACTCGCGGTATAGATTCGATGGCACTGGACTAGACTCGCGTTGGTCACATTGTAGAAATCGGACGTGGACTAACTAACTGAACTCGCGGTGTAAAGATGATGGTACTGGACTGACTTCTCTTGGAACTTTCGCTTTTTATAGAACTTTGAAAGGTCAGGTATGACGAGTAACATGCTATGACCAGTCGCTTGTTATTACAAGTCACATGCTGTTACAAGTCGCATGTTATGACGGTAGTGTGTTGGTATTGTAGGGCTTCATTCACTTTCTCTCTGGGTCAGTCGATTTGTTATCATGTGTGGGTATTATAACGACACATGGTAATTTCATATTGATCATCCTATTGATCTGTAGATTTGTCTATAACTTGCGTCGATAAAATCACACTCGCTGTAATGCTGTCTTGATCCCTTTATTGGTTTCTTAATCTGCTTGTTACTTGTGGCGGTAGAGTCGCGGGACGTGACACTATGAACGTATTAATGTGTTTAATTTTTTAAAATTATTTAATGTTTTATTAAAACAATTAAAATAGTAGATTGTATTGACCCTTGATTTAATTTATGATAGGCTTCTTTATTTATGGACCCTAAAGCCAATGCAAACGTACTAAGTTTTATTAAAACATTTTGAATTCAACATAATTCTGAATGTTTGAGTATAAAAGGTTTAAATATTTGAAAAATACATAAATTATATCAAAATTAGCACACGAAATCGTACACTAATTTTAATTTGGTATGAAGTAAAATTAAAAATAAATCCTTTAGAATATATGTACACCAACATAATAAAAAAAAATTGGCAATAGGACTCTCCAAACTCGCGAAATTAAAAATTCCCGTTATTTTCTGAACACACTTCGTATTTCAAGTTATATCAATTTGAATTTCGCGCCGCGCATGCGTGTTGTGAAAATATACCATTGTACTATAATTTTAACATGCCAATTTCATAATTTCGCTCCGTGTGTCTGAACAACGCTGTTTCGAATTCAGTAATGGTGCATTTATACCTCTGTCTGCATGACCGGTGCGGACAGAGAATACATAAGAGCAAAAAAGACAGACATTTTCTTTTTGTCCAATTTTACACTGTCCGTCTCCTTTACTCTCATGTATTTGGTGTCCGCACCAGTCAGGCAGACAGAGGTATAAATGCACCATAAAGTGCTTACATGTGTACACTTCAGGGTGAAGTCCCATGAGGGAAATTAATAGAATAGTGGAATGGTCATTTACAAATAGTGTGATTGCTTTAGAGTTTGAGAAATTCGTTAAATTCATAAGCAATCACACTATTAATCAATGACTATTCCACTTATCTCCATTTATAAAACTTCAGACTCAATCTATTGGAAAAAAGAAGATAGTAATATTTCCATCTTTCTTCATCCCATAGTCTGAAGTGTACATTGGTAAATTCAAACACGGCAAGCATCCTACACACAGCAGTATGGCCTTCTTCCTATTGCTTCGTGTTATGACAGTGTTATGACCTCTGCAAGTGTCAGAGGATAAACAGATCAGGTCGCTATATTGCATCCCTTGAAATAAAATAATTCTTTAAAAATGTTGGAGTTTGACGATAAGGTAAGATTATCCCTGGAACTGCGCGATAATTCTTATTTTTATACAAAATGTCAAGTGAGTCTTTTTCTTGTATCAGTTGATGCTATACTCTTTATATTAATATTTCATTGAATAATTTATTCTTGATAAACCTGAGCAAAATGAAGACTTGAATGCGAGACCATTATTGTACTGAGTTTTGCTAAGTTCAAAAATAAATGCGCAGTGAATTTTAAAAGTTCAAATTCAACAAAAAGCGACTGCAGTAATAAAAAGTGGATGCAGATTTTTAAAGAAATAACTTGAATGTTCACTTAAAATCATAGAAAAATGTCATTCCATTTCTTTCCAGGTGTTGACTTTTCGGTGTTACTTAATGCATATCGTGCTGAGATTGAAATGTCAAAACCTCTGGAAAGAAGCGGAATCGAGAATGAAACTTAAATGCATTTTGAAGTCATGGATCAACCAGTACAGATGACTAAATCGATAAAATCCGTTTCCCCAAAGATTTTTACACAATAATGACTTTTTTAGCTAAAACTTTAGGATATACGTAATAAAGGAAATACTAGGGGATGGCCGCAGACTTCAATTATTTCTAAACAACAAAAAAAAAAAAAAAATGTTTTATCGACACTAAAATTTTATTTTTTATTTAATATGAACATAAAAATAAAGCCAATATCCGAAACAGCTATCATATAATTTTAAAGCACGGAACTAAAAATCTTAATACAGGTGGTAACATTTATGAATTAAACTACTATGGTATTAAAATTCTACATAAAGAAAGTTATTTTTATAAATGTACTATCGCAAAAAGAATTATATGTTATTCAACTGGAATAGCATCAAGGGGGGAAGCCCATGTAGTTTTAAAAACAAATCAATGTTTTTATCGCATGAATCCATGTTTTAATATGTCAAAATTATATTCAACAAGTATTAGGACAACGAAATCAAACCGCGTGGCGTTTTTTGGAAGATAGCTGTAGTAGGCACAGTGAAAGCGTTACGTTTGAAAATTCAGAACTTATTATAAAATGATTTTTTGTGTTCCGAAGTCTTAATAAATATGCACTGAAAGTGATAGAATATTTTAACAAACTATCACTTTATCAAAAAATCTTAAAAGTCAGTTTTCTTTAAATAGATTTACTTTACTTTTCGTTGGAGTAAATGATAAAGATGAATCAAAATTTAGTATAATATCGTTTCCAAATGGGGAAAGCCGAGGCTTTATTATACTTATTCATATTATGATATCGAAGTTTGATATAGTCATAACGGTCTTTAATACATTAAGAAGATAAAGTAGTATTTTAAATACTAAATATTATGAATCTCTATTCGAGAAATTGAAAGTGCGAGAAAGTGATATTATGATTACTAAAATGTCTAAGAATAATTTGAATAAGATAAATAATGAATATCACATTTTGGAAAGCATGTTTGGGAAATTCATATTATGAATATGAACTTGCTAAAAACCTGGCGACGCGCAGCAAAAATTAAAATGTTTATTCTCAGTAGTGGCTTATAAGCGATATTTCTTTCGGAATATGGCATGCGAGAATAGCCGAGAGGCTTTAGGCGTTAGACATGCGTTTAGTTATGTAGATATAGGTAGGGTTAGAGGGTTCGAACCTAAAAAGCGATTCTAAAATTTAATTCAAGTATGTTATTATAAAATAGTGTATTATTGCGTACTTAAATATGTGAACATAAATAAGGTATGATAATAATATTTGTGTATGTGTTTCAGAATGTCGCATCAGAAAAAGACACAAGAATTCCTTTTCTGAAGCCGTCACTTCTCAAGGTCAAACCTTTTGGCGGAGTGAGTGATTTTTCATATAGTGGTTTTCAGATTCCCATATTCTTTGTTTGAAAATTTGAAAAGATTCTTTCAGTCTTTCGAATAAAATGTATTAACACCACTTTAAATTCGCTTCGCAACTTTAATATAGTGAATTTCAAATTCTCCTCGGTTTTATAACAGATAGTAAAACATATATTCCATTTATACAAACGAAAATATCAACTTTGCCCCTTGAAAACCACTATATTAATTCCTGATACGTAAAGCCTGCTTGCCTCACTTTGAAACGATATTATACTAAAATATGATTCACTTTTACGATTTATTCTAACGAAAAGTCTCTCGGTGTATAGTTGTCATCAGGCCTACCCGACTGTGTGTAATAGAAATGGCGGAATTCCACGCCACCTACCACCACTTTTGCAACTAAGACCTTGTGCACATGCATTAGTTCGCATGCATGTATTCATTGATGGTTTGAATGTGTGAAATAAAATTTTCAATTTAACCTAAATTAAAGAATTAATGCAAAATCTAGGCAGTATAAGATAGAAAAAACGTAAAAATTGTTACAAATATTTTTAATATTTTCTGTGTGATATTTCCAGGACCTCGCATCAATTTTTCAATTTATTGTCGATTACAAATTTTATTCACATTCTCAAAAAGCAACTTATATAAAAGACTCCTATATACATAGTTTCTAAATTTCATATATGGGTACCTTTTCTATAAGTTGCTTTTTGATAACGTGAATAAAATTTGTAATCGACAATAAATTGAAAAATTGATGCGAGATTCTGGAAAAATCACACAGAAAATATGAAAAAATATCTGTAATAATTTTTACGTATTTTCTATTTAATATTGCCTAGATTTTGCATTAATTATTTAATTTATATTCAATTAAAAGTTTCATTCCACACATTTAAACCATCAATGTATACAAACGTTAGCACAAATACATTTTGTTACTTATTTGCAAATATAATAATCAGAGACAAGTAACATGCAAGCACAACTAAAACATAGCCTCACTTATGCGTGCTAATCTGACAGGGCAATCCCCTTTCCTCTCTTCGTCCTTCACCGGCAAACACCTGGCGCCACCTTCCACCACTTTTATAACTAATCTACCGCTCTCTCTGCCCTCCCTAAGCTCACTCATCGGTCATTTCTACTACACAGAGTTGGGTGACAAGCTTGAAGTAATGCAACCAATTTTAAGTCTGAATCGCATGCGCACATCTTTAACTCTATCTTTTTCTCATGGCAGAGAATCTTAAAGTGAGAAAAGTCTGACGTCACATTTGAACAAATAAATCAGTTAGTGAAGTTAAATACTGACGTGCAATTTCTCATTTATTCATTGTTCTCTCAACCGGGTCCGCTAGGGCATTCATTTGAATTTATTGAATTTACTTGAAAATTCAGCGTCAATAATTGATGCTGCACTAGGTACTGGGGGTGATGACAGCTGCCCTGAAAAGGGATGTGTAGAATAATTCACCTTTCAGCCCAGTCAGTAGCGAAGTCAGCGAAGGCGCGCTGTCCTGCAGAGGGACTTCAGAGTTTGAGAATGAAGCCATAGTGTGTCCGGCGATGAGTTTATATTTTCCTGATCAAAGCCGGAAAGCCCTTATACTTACCCCTGGGCAGGTATGAGGGTTATCAATCCTAGGACGGTGGACTCGTCTGCAATCGTGCCAAGACCCTTAACCCGCCGGGATTAAAATAATCATGGCTTCCAAAAAATAGAAAAATTACGAAATCCCAAAATCTCGAAAGAACATTACTGAAAAAATTTGGGCAGGGTTGCCACAAGTCAGGGAAGTCAGGGAAAAGTCAGGGAAATCGTAGTGGTCTGGAAAAGTCAGGGAAATCGTAGTGGTCTGGAAAAGTCAGGGAAAAGTCAGGGAATTTAAGGTTTAGTCAGGGAATCGCTGTGGCCAGATCGTGCGTTACTGCGTTTCACTGTGCCGCGGTCAGTTTTTCCAACTCTTCTTCCTTCTTGCTCGGTTAACTCGCCGCAGCAGACACAGGCTAGCAAAAGCGTTCTCAGATCGTGGAACTGACTGAAATATGTAACATTTTTTATGAAATGTCGTTTTCGAATCCCAAATGCGAATAAAAGGTGTCATTGTTTAAAAAAAAATCATGCCTAAATTTGGATACGAAATTACATCATGAGATTTCTCTGCTATAAAGTAAAGTTGAAGACTTTTTCGTTTGAATAAAATGCTTCGAAACAAATTTTGTTTAAATAATAGTTTTGTCGATAAATATTACGGAAATACCTGTTAAAATCAACATTTTGAAGATATTTGCTTATTTTATTAATTTTACTGGCATTTTGGTAATGATTATCAGCAAATGTATTATACTTTCCAAAAAGCGGTGAATTGTATCAAAATATCTACTAAATTTGCAAAAATTTTGTGCTATAACTATTTAAAATTGTTGACTCAGTAAAATTATGTATGTTTTTCCTGACTCCACGCAAAAAAAGCGCAAAAGACACGCCAATTCATTATTTATGGAATATTTAATTTAAATTTAAATTATTTAATAATAACTTAAATTATTTGATTTCATATATTTTGAAAAATATTTGCCCAAAAAAAATACCTGAAAAATTTTGTTAAATTTTTAGAATGATTTAGACACTTGAAATATGATTTTGCATTAACATTTGAAAGTCAATAAATGTTAATAATTAAAAAAATATATATCGATTTAAACTTTGTGTATCTTTTAAATCTATTATTGTAATTTAAAAATTATGCACAAAATTGTGTTTTACAATAAATATGAGGTTCAAGTTTAAAATAAATATTGTGTTTTTGTTGTATATGCAGAGACTCTTAATTTGAAAATTCAAAAACTCTATAGAATGGAAAAAAATAGCTTTTTAGGAAATGTATTGAAGTATTAAAGAGCTAGGTATTTTCTGCTCAAAATTTGCGAAATGATAAAGACGATAAAAACGGACGTAGATAGACTACTGCGGTTTCGAAATTAAAAAAACTTAAATTAAAAAAAATATGTATTAGAAAATTTCGTTTCTTTGTCAAAACCAAAAGTAGTCTATCTATGACCGTTTCTATCTTCTTTACCATTTCCAAAATTTTGGAAACAAAAGTTGATGCATGTGCATGTATACATATTTTCTGTACGTTTCCCTTAGCATGCAGTGAAATCTATCAGATACGAAAAAAATCAAGTTTGGTAGATTTCACTGGAAGTTAAGTGGACTGTACAAAAAAACTGTTCATTGCACCAGATTTCTGGTAATATATCTACTCAAAATTCAATTTGTAAAAATAAGTATTGAACTTCCTGTAAATTTTACTAAAATTTTTTCTGATGTGCAACTTATAAATTCGCTAAGGAATGCCTGTTAAACTGATAAAATAAGAAATTTTCTTCAAAATGTTAATTTTAACAGGGATTTCCGTAATGTTTATCGATAAAACTATCATTCAAAAAAGTGCGTTAAATAATTAATAATTTTGCTTCATACCAAAGAAATTTCAGTTTTATTTTGTATGCATATTTAAATATAGTGTATATGTATATATTTATTAAATATTTTAACCCTTTATTTACACTAATATATTGAAAAAATATAATAAAATATATATTAAAAAATTTGTTTCGAAGCACTTTATTTGAACGAAATATTCTTCAACTTTCCTTCACAGCAGAGAAATCTTATGATGTAATTTCGTATCCAAATTTAGGCATGATTTCTTTTCAAACAATGAAACCTTTTATTCGCACTTGGGATTTGAAAACGACATTTCATAAAAAATGTTACATATTTCAAAAACTTTAAAGAATATTTTATTGGAATTTAATGTTTTTTCATGTTGCTTTCTATCAAAAAAATCTTATTGTCTAATTTTGTGTGTAAATTTAAATACAATTTATGTTTTTTATATTTATAACATTTTAATATAAAGTATTTTAGGCATAATTTTTCATTTTAAATAGTTTATTTACAATACTAAAAAATATATAAATCTATATTTTGTTTTGAAGCTTTTAACATTTATTGAACTATACATTTTACTGAACATTTTTTTTCTCAAGTGTTTAAATCATCCTAAAATTCGAAAAAAATCTTTTAGATATTCATTTTAGGTGAAGGTTTTTTAAAACATCAAAAAAAGGAGGGTAATTTCTTAAATTATCTATTTAGTCATTTTAAATATGTCTTCTGCTTCGCGCCACGTTTGAACGAAGTTTGATTGTGTGCAGATCCACACGGGTCAGTGGTGGAGGCCGAAAACATCCACGTTCTGCGTATACTCGCGTGGTTTCACATTCTTACGGCTATGTGACAGTAAGTGCTCCTCTTGCTAGGCAAACATGGTTCGGCCTTTGCTTCTGGACTAGTGATGTGCCGATACCGCCATTTTTTGGTCACTGGTAATTTCTTACCGTAATTCGGTAAATAGGCAGTAAAACTGGTAATTTGTTATTTACTCTGTTATTGGCGAAAATTTTTGAAGGATGACGTGCTGGAATACTTTTTTCAAAAGAAAAGTAGCTATAATAAGAATAAATGACTGTAAAGTAATTTGGAAGTAAGAACAACGAAACTTTATTACTCTATTCTGTCAAATTGATTTTGCAGAACAAGCATGTATAAACTAATTATGAAATGAGAACTTTAAAAAATAATATTACATAAACTTTTATTGTAACTTATATAGGACATTCCTTTGCAAATCGTACGGATTTCAAAAAAAGAAGATTGTTCACATTTTTAAAAGTCTTAAATTTTATTCTGTGGCATCTTTTTATTAATTTAATCGACACATATATCAGGATTTTCGAAAAAAAAATTTTTTTTTGAGAGATATATTAATTAAAACTTTTGATAAAATTGGAAAAAATGCTAAATTCTCTTGTGCTTAAAATTCATTATCTCCGGTTGAAATGATTAAATCGATTTCGGGTTTGTTTCATTTTTTAGCTTATTACGTTAGGTTTCAGATAAATATTTTTATAATTTTTATTTTGTTAATTAACTACAGATATTGGTAGTTTAATTGTTTAAGCAATTTTCGCATGTTTGCCCCCTCAGTGAAAAAATGTGGAAAAAGAAGTATCATATGCGCTATGTCACAATGTAACTAGCGCATATTTAATAAAAGTGGAGACTCAATTAGATCGGAAGATGTTAAATATTTTTTCACTGAGGGGTCAAGCATGCGAAAATTGTTTAAACAATGAAAATACTAATATGTAAGATTGATCTCTTTAAGTTGACCCCGCTGTGATTGATATAACCAAAAAGTTATAAATTTCCTATGATGCTATTTTTTATGTTTAACGTTCGATAGCAACATGCAAGTTATGGCATACCAGGTCGTTTCCTTTTAAGTTTTGATAAAAAATAAATAAATAGAAATACGTTGTTTCTATCTTACCTTCTCTTATTTAACATCCTCTCTGTTGAAAAATAACAGGGAAAAACACGCAAATATTATATAATAGGAACATAGTTCCACCGACATTAGTCCTCTTACAATAGATTTTGGTCAGGGAAATCGGCTTGAAAAGTCAGGGAAAAGTCAGGGAAATTAGGATACTGAAACTTGTGGCAACCCTGTTGGGATATGTATGCAAAATACTTCAACGTTAAGTTTCCTAAACGAGATGGAAACTGGACTCCTTATATTATATATATATTATATCTATGTTTATGAGTATCTATTACGACGTTCTGATAGAGTAATCTAAAGGGTGATCAATTTAGAGGTATAGGATTTTAAATTGAAATAAAACAACGAAAATTCAAATTGATAGGGCAATCTTTTTTATTTTTGTGTAGAACCATTCACGAAATGTATTTTTTAAAGATAACCCCTTTCAAATGTTAGCCGCAACTACGCTTTAATTCGTCCATCCGTAAATACCAATTTTGAATGACTTCAGTCGGTATCTCGCTAATAACTTCAGTAATGTTGGCGTCCAATGCCTCAATAGCAGCTGATTTATCCACAAAACATATAGACTTTACATACCCCCACAAATAAAAGTCCAAAGGTGTGATATCACACGATCTTGGAGGCCAATCCACCGGTCCGAGACGAGAGATAATTTGCTAACCGAAACGACTACGCAGTAAATCCATTGTTTCACGGGCTGTATGACATGTAGCGCCGTCTTGTTGGAACCAAATGTTGTGGAGATTACGGGCTTCAATTTCCGGCATCAAAAATCGCCTAAGTAGTGCCATAAGATAGGCTGTACGTGGTCTAATCGGTCGAGTATTGTCCAATAATGTTGAATTATTCTCGAGTTTGCCGATGGTATGCCGAATAGTGCGTTCGGTAGGACGATTATGTAAACCATAAATTGGCCTGAGCGCGCGATAAACACTTTTCACAGAGCGTCCATTTTCGTAATACAATTGTACAATTTGTAAACGTTGATGAGGCGCAAGTCTTTCCATGATGAAATGTCAATAAAAACTGAATAAAATTGTGTATTTAGTTTGACAGTAGTCACGCATGACATGTCAATAAAACCCTATTGGAAAAAGTACCTCCAATTTGATCACACTTTATATCGAATTTCAATCAAAATTTGAGTTGGTTTCTACGAAGGTTGTTTGGGAAGTTCTTGATTTGATAAAGAAAACAAGTTTTTTGAGAAATTTTATTTTTCAAATAAGCCACCTTGCAATCAATTGTGATGTAACTGGTTTTCTCTAGCCAGCTAATCCCTTATGTACCATGATCAAAGCCAAAACGATAGACTGAATTTTATAAATTGAAACAACAAGCGAGCGCTTTTGGTAGAGAGGATGGATTCAATTAATCATGTAAGGTTCTGGACAAAAAAAAATTCACTAGCATTTAACAATTTAAAAGGTCATAAAGTATTGTGAGTAGTAATCGACTACAACTAAATGCCCTCCCTCTCGGTACTTCACGCATTCGAAAAAGTCTACATTTAGATTTCGGTTTAACGCACTATTATCTTTGAAGCATCGAGAAAAATAAGAAAATACAAAATTCGTGAATATTTCGGAACAATGACTCTGTATTAACGACTAAACTGGGGTAGGTCGACTAGATATTGGGGGCAATTTTTCTTGAAATTGATACATGATTCGGAAACATCAAAACTTAGATATAAGTTATTCGGTTCAGGGAATATTAACTATTCAAATTATTTTACTAATTTCTGAAATTCACGCGGGAAAATCAATAGAAGATTTGATCGAGAGAATCTCTGTGACCAAATTAATGCCGGGAAACGAATTCGCTTTCTTGGAAAAATTGTAATTAGAAAAATTGACTTGCTTTCGTAGCAAAATATTAGTTACAAAAATTATCAGGTGTACAAATAAGTTTCCGCTGTTTGACAAAAGTTGGAGTGACCAGTAAGTTTTGGTTGAAATTGACAGATGTAAAACATCACTGTCGTAAGGTTGGACATCTGTCAATAACATAACCTCGAAATGTTAGTGAATTTTTATCAGTATAATATATTCTTTTGTTTGCGAAAATGTCGAGTTTTGAGCCGAATAAGCGTCATTTGCGGAAACTTTTGATTTGCTTGTTCAATTTGAATAAATCTGCAGCTGAGGCGCATCGATTTTTTGTAGAAACGTGTGGTGAGGATGCTTTAAGGTTGAATGTAAGTCCCATCCCCGTATAAATAGTAGAGTCCCGTGGGGTGCCGTCGAGCTATGCTGTTTTGAAAAAATTTTATGGGCTCGCATGGTGAAAATTTTAGTGCGCTACCGGCTTAGAATTCGTAGTATGTGTGTATACGTATAGTCACCAATGCTATTCCAGCGGCCGACTCGTAGATCGTGCAACACTGCAATTTAAACCTAATTGTGAAATGTGTTTGAATAGCTGGATGTCAAAGGTTATTGTTGACAGTTAAAAAAATGTCAGGTCAAGGGAGATGGAAAGAAATATTTATAAAGAACAAAACTTTAGACTATGAAGTGCGTCGAAATTCGGGACTGGTTGAAGCGAGGAAAAGAAAGTATTCTGCCCACTATTTCACGTATGCTTCCAAGCTGGTTGTGTGTGTGTGTGTGTCGAGACCTACAGCAGACAAGCTGAAGAAAGGGAACAGTGTTGCCTGTTCGGGATACTGGTACATTTATCTGTTTGAAAGTGACTGAAATTCAAATGTTCTAAATTAGATTATCTATAAATCTGCACGGTGGAGAGATTTGATGTTTTTTTCAAAAATTTACATTTTCAAGCAGCACAAATACCGCCATTTTTTAAATTTCTCTACCAGAGCGTTTAATTACTACAAATTAAAATGTGGAGAGTGCCTATGCATTGCCCATGAATTACGTGTTAAAATAGTCAAGTTTGATATTAATTATCTCTGTATCGGTACGGTTGAAAAATTCTAAATTAATTTAGCATATAAATAATTATTCTATTTAAATATCAGCTCCTTTTTTAAAAAATTCTACTAGAGATCGATGTTTTTACATGCAACCTTAAGTGAGAGAAGTTGTTGTGAGTGGTGAAAAAGTTTAGGAACGGTGAAAGAACGTAGCGGAAGGCCGAAAGTGTACGAAGACGCGGATCTGGAAAAATTATTGGATCAAGATTTGTGCCAAACGCAAGAAGAACAATACGATGGACAATACTTCGAACAAAACATAAGGTTTCGTTCTTTTACAATAAACGCCCAATTTTTGATAGAAAACTGAGGGAACTTATTTGTACACCTGATAACATGCTTTCTTATGTCACGTATCCATCACTATTATATTAAATATAATAATGATATAAAACTAATGCATTATTATATTATATAACACTCATTATTACCTTATTTTTATTACCTATAATTATTAGTATTATTATTATTGCTAATCACATCTAATTGTTCTCATCGATAATATTACTATTATTATCAACTGTAATATCAGTTAATAACAATGAACAATTTATGTGATTGATAAACTATTAATTACTACAAATATTATCTTTTATTATTATTTACTATTGTTATTATTGTTATTAAAAAAGATTAACAAACTGCAATAGATATTATATAACAACAATGTCCTTTCAAGTTTTATAATAATCATATTTATAATGATTATCATTATTATTATTATCATATGCAATCTTTTGTTATTCATTTATCAATGATAAATAGTTAATCATGAATTACGTTTGTCAATAACTATTAAAATTACTATAATAATAATTTCAAATTAATTAGTTGAGTTTGAAATTTCTGCCACTGTCTACATTATCGCAGGATCACTAGTCACTTATCAGATAGGATACGTTGTCGACAGATATCCTCGTAGAAAATTTCAAACTCTTATATCGCAAATAAATACAAATTGAATTCAAATTTTAAAAATTTGAAATCCTTCTGTGGAAGAAAAAACGCTTTCAACTTAATTCTTATTACGTTATTTTATGTAGTTGTATAAACAATGAAGAATGTTTAAATATAAAGACAGAATTATTAACAGGATAAGGGTAATTCAAAACAAATACCAATTGTAATACAAATATATCTTCGTCATCTCTTATTTTATCATAATCGTATCGTTATTTTTACTTTATTACATATGTTAACAAATAATGTATTTAAGCCTTGCGACTAAGTCTACCTACACCTAGTCGTAAGGGTTTACACAACTCCTTTAGAAGATGTAGATTAGGGTGGTCCTTATTTATAGCCTAATTTTGATTTTTATAATTCATGTGCTCCCACTGGCGGAATTTGTTCGTATGCCCAAAAAAAGAAAGTACGCTCAATTTTAGCCAAATCAGTCAATATTTACCCTCTAAACATGGGCCTTGGAATTTCCCATGGGAGTTACATAGAAGAAATCACAGGAAAACGAAAAATCTGCATCGCTTTTTCAATTTTTATTCCAGCCATTGTATTTCCATGGGCAAATATTTGCATGGTATGCTTAAAATATCTTCATAGTCAGAAACTCAAAATTTAGAAAAATCAAAAAATGGCGGCCACCTAATAACTGTAAGAAATAGCATTTTTGGCCCATTTAGATGGCCCCCATTTTGTGATTATTCTAAATTTTAAGTTTTTGTCTATGAAGATATTTTAACCATACCATGCAAATTTTTGACCACGGAAATAGAATGACTGGAATAAAAATTGAAAAAGTGACGCAGATTTTTCGTTTTCGTGTGATTTCTTCCATGTAACTCCCATGGGAAATTCCAAGGCCCATGTTTAGAGGGTAAATATTGACTGTTTTGGCTAAAATTGAGCGTACTTTCTTTTCTTGGGCATACGAACAAATTCCGCCAGTGGGAGCACATAAATTATAAAAATCAAAATTAGGCTATAAATAAGGATCACCCTAATCTACATCTTCTAAAGGAGTTGTGTAAACCCTTACGACTAGGTGTAGGTAGACTTAGTCGCAAGGCTCAAATACATTATTTGTATACATATGTAATAAAGTAAAAATAACGATACGAAGCGCTTGAACAGTCTGGAGTCATCTCCGAGGTCTGGCTTACCCAGCGCGATGCACAGCGCGGCAACAACCTCTTCCCTTGTGACGGTCTCGTCGAGGTCCCTAACTTCAAGGGACCTCTTTGAGACCGAAGACTTTACATCAACCTTCTCCCCAATCGCCTGATCGAGCGCCTTCTCGAAGGCCGAGACGTCACCCCCCCCCCCCACACACTTTTTTTGGACCAGGAGGATCTCCTCCCTCCTGGTTCTTCGAATGGAGAGGACGCCCGCTCATGAAATTTGGGGGGTCACCTTGGCCTTCATGGCTTTCAGGATCTCGGCGTAGGACTCACCGTCCTTCGCAGACACCCTGATAGCGTCGCCCCACACGGCAGGTGGAGAGCGCCTCGGCAACTTACCCTTATCTTTAGGGTCCTGCGCAGAGGGCACAGGAGCCTCTCTTTCCTTCTTGTTATTATTTTTTTTTTCTTTTTCCACAAGCTGCCATTCCCCATCCTTCTGTGGGGTCTGGCCTCTGGCCGCAGCGAAAGTGGGCAATGTGCTGCCCTTCCCTTTCTTGAGAATCCGATCCTCAGGTCCCCCTTTGCCAGCTTTTTTGGGGTATCTTCCCGGGACGCAGAGCCTCGTTTACGCTGTCCTTCAGATGGCCAGGATTATTTCTCAGCATACCCTGCTGGATGACGCTGAGAGCCCTGGCCAGTTTCTACATTTTTTCGCTTTGCTCCTTCAGGAGCTGAATGTTATCCTTCTATCCGTCAGCTCCTGAAGAAGCACCCAAGTTCACTTTCCCCACCGTTTTGTCAGTTAAATATGGATTTACCAGCGCATCGTGCGTAGAGGAGAGGGTCGGAATAGTTGAAAACGGGTGTACCCTCGGACCGAAATCTTACCCCAGTTCCCTGAGGCTCAATCTCCGCTTAGCCGGTCCCGGAATACACAGACAGACCGGAGTCGCTCTGAGCAACACCGGCTCCGACACCTGTGTTCAATACGCACTACCTGATCAAGGTCATGAAGGGGTGGCACCTGATCCCACATGGCACACCACCTCGGCAGAGCTAGAATCACATCAGCCTCGCCTCCTCGTGGGCCGGGAAAGACACCACTCGGCGACGAAGCACTCGCAGTTGGGAGTGCATACAGGATCGATCGTTTGGACTGTTCTTGGTCACAGACTGCGGAGGCTTTGCAGTGTCCCCCAGGAGATTTCACCCACCAGTTCATTCTGAGCCTCATTCAAAAGAGAGCCCGTCTATAGGATCTTCTCTCGCATTTAAAGGACGCATATCCCAGTCATGCAGCGCTGTCATTCATTCAAATCACTCATTCCTCGCAGGCACTCACAGACCCATTTTCAGTGCCGCTGCCTGGGGCATACACCCTTCTTCATGCATGGGTATAGAGACGCGTCTATAGCGACCCCGCTTTCGACCTGCGATAGACCTGTTTATAGGGCACCCTTCACGCACTGGGAAGATGCCCGTCTATAAAAGATAACTAATGTAATTTATCACTAAAAAAGAAAATTGTAAAATCTAGGAGTGCGCAGATCGTAGTATAATATCACATAAAAATAAAAAAAGAAAAGATAAAGTTAAAACTTAAATTTTTGATTATTATTATAAAAAAAAAGAAAAATATGAATACGAGACACCGATCTGAACACAGGCCGCACCCGACGCCCCTTACCTCACCGATCGGGTGAGGCAGCACACTCAATACTTACATGCGTTCCTTGGATGTGATTTAGCGTGCTAACCAATTGTGATTAATTATTTGCGAAGATCTGTCAATCTATCGCTGAAATACATCCATAAATCTAGGTTTATAATGCGTTTTTTTTCAAATGAATAGATTTTATATACTTTATCGTCAAGAGCACTTCAGTCAAAACTGAACCGTCTTATTACCTGACCGGGAGTTGGGTTAACAAGGGATAACCCACACTAAGGGATGTCCAAATAAAAGGATCATCCTACCTAATAGGCATTTACAGCAAAACAAACCGGTGAGTCAGAAATAGTTTATTCATTAAACTTCTCATTACTCTCTAATACAATTAGACTCATGGTGTTTTTTTTAAGGTTGGACAAAACAGACTCTCTCAGCCGAAGAAAAACCAGGCTGCCACCAACTCTCTTTTTCTCTGTAAACAAAAGTCGCTTGGGGCAGTATTGTAATTTTTAAATAAAGTATTTTTGTTGAACCTAATTGTTATTTAATTCATTTGGCTTGTTTTCTACTCGGTTAATTGTAACAATTAACAGAGGAATATAGATAGGGTAATTGGCTCTAAACTTTATGTAGGAAAATCTAATTAAAACTTTAGACTTAGGACATCACATCGTCAATTATTTTGGTACATCGGCTGTTGGCAAACATCACGCTTTATGGATCTTATACAAATTTTTTCCAAATAATTTGATTTAAATAAATTTTATTTCGGAAACTCCTGAAATTTTGTTAAATAATTTCAGTTTAAGTTAAAACTTTTAATTGAAATTTTTTTTGACCAATGAACAAGAGACGAGTTAATTGCAGTTTTAATTTTCTTAAAAAAAAATGAATGTAAAGAGACCAGAATTATTTTATTTTTGCAACTTAAAATAAATAATTTTTACATAAAAATATTATCGAAATTCAAATTTTTTGTGTTCAACTTTTTACGATCTTAGTTTTTATGTAATTTTAATATGAGTCTCTTTCGAATATTTTGAACAAAAAACAGTGCGTGTGAGATTTTATTAAATATTGAAAAATATTTTGCCTCCGCATTTGATAATTATAAGCTATTTTTAATATTTAAACGGTGCTTACAATTATAATCAATCGATTTTTTAAAAAAATTTAGAACAAAACCTCGTATTTTATAATTACAAAATATTGCGCAGCTTGAATATTATTACTATTATAATGATAAAAAATATTTGTGCCTTTTATACAATTTTACAAAAGAATAGTAAAAAAATTCTGAAAATTTATAAAAATTGTAGTTATTTGTTCTTTCAAACAATTCTTTTAAAAATGATAAATCAATTGATTAAAATTTATCATCCTAGAAGAGCTCAAAAATAAATCCAGGGGAATTCCAGACTCCTCCCCATTCATGGTGCAATGAGGGAGGAAACATAAAACATTTCAAAGCACCCACTTCAAATCAAAATATAATTAATTATACATAATTAATTCACAATCAGATAGCCCAATTTCTTCTATTATAGTATCTGCTGACGGTATAAAAAACCCAGCACGTATGATGATAGATGCAAGAGCAGGAAGAAATGTAATTGAATTGAATATAATAGAACACGATGTAGAAATTAACAAAAATAAAATTTTACGTCTTACAGAAATAAATAACGTACATTACGACAAATTGCACTTGACATTTTTGGATATCTTACAATATTTAATTCAATAATTTAAAATTAGGTGGTTTAGTTCGAGATTTTTGCCTCGCCCGATAATCGAAAGACCCGGGCTCGAATCCCGGCGCTGTCGAAAGCGTCTCTTTTCCCACAGAAAGATTCCAAATTCTTTAAATTTATTTTAATCACTGGCGAAAGTATCAAATTAAATTATTACTGATTTAAAAATATAGTCAAGGTAACATTTTTTTCTGGCCTGGGGGTCAGACCATGTTTATTATATGTTTGTGGGCTCACTGAAACCGAATCTGAAGTCCATTTCACCCTATCATTTCAGGTTTTTGACATAACATAAAAAAGTCTTATAATCCAAGCCCAATTATTCATTATATCTTGAATCCTATAACCCCTTGAACCCATAACCTTTCAACCCTTTAAACCTATAACACCCTGAACTCATAACCCCCAATCTTATAACCATTAATTCAAATAACCACACAACTCTCATCGCGCAATCTATCATGGCCCAGCATTTCTACAAGACTCATAGTTTTAAAAAAATGACGAAAATTCTGTCTACCTGTCATTTTTTATTCGCTATTTATAATTTTTAAGGTTATGTGGTTATTGAAATTTTAGCTTATAAGGTAAAGAGGTTATGGGATGAAAGGGTGAAGCAGTCGAATGGTTATGGGGTTAAGAGATTATGACGTTAAATATATTGGTAATAATTATGTAAAGGGCGTGGGGGGATAAGCATGTAAAAATGGCCATCGCACGTATTAAGCCTATATTGGCACCACATATTGACATCCATGTAAATATAAAATCCTGCAAATTTCAACCTTGAAATTTTATTTTTTTGGGAGACATGGAGAAGAGAACAAAATCAATACATGGCTTTTTCCTTAAACGGCTTAACCAATTTTTACGAAATATATGTTGTAGCAACCAAAAAGACTACTTTCAGAAAAAATTTGGATTTTTTTGGATAAAAAAATGTTTTTAAATTTTGAATTTTTTTTTTTTTTTTTAGGTTATTTTTAATAGGTACGTTTGTAATTTTTTCTCCAAAACAAACCTTGAAATGTCTACTTCAACATACATTTTTGACAGATTTTTCGTAGTTGTGCGTCATGGCGAAAACTGATGAAAATCATGCATGCTGCATAGTACACTCTCGCTCGAGTTGGGCACATCCAACCCCACTGTTTGGTTGACACTTTATTAGTCTAATCAAGCGGTCGGCTGGAATAATCTCTTTTTTCAATCATAAAAATACTAGAGCTTGCCATTTATTTTACTCTACGCTTCACTCGAGACTTGAGCAATCCGTGAGTTGCAAGACTTGTTCCTTCAGATATATCTATTCACGCAGGAACGAATGAAATTTATATTCAATAATCGGAACCGATTGTAAACATAAAAAAACAAATACGGGTTATTTTAGTAGGAAGTTATTATTTTGATCTTAATAGATCAAAGTTAACGCTCCTACAAGGAAACTTTTAGTTATCGATATTTTCATCAATTCTCATCGACTTTCGGATCTGTCTAGTCAATGAGGATTTCTACAACTTTCTTAGAGGTTCACATTGAAAGGTGTACGGAATTATTGAAATCATCGATGATTTTTTTTACCAATTTCAGTCCTATCCAAAAGTTGATGATATGTATTAAAAATATTATGTTAGTCAAGAGAGTTGAAATAGAAATTACAAACAATATTGCATGAGCACTTCGAATTTTGCCGTACCCAATTGATCGTAATCACTGTTGACCGTTCAACGAATCTTAAAAGGACTTATACTCTCGTGTGTTATTTTTGTCACGTTTTGAACTTGTTCCCTTTTATTGTAACTGCACATTATCATATTTGTTCCATTTTACTTTGTTCCAACTCGATCGGAATAGAATTTTTTTTGCCATGTTGCAGACGATGTCGTGCGGCTTCAACGTCAGTACGGAAAAATTCCAAAATTTTTTTGCTCAAGGATTACCAGGAGATATGTTGAGTCGATCGTGCTCCCAATCGGGATCTTATCCGAAGATGCTCATGAATCCCGGAATAAAGGTATAAAGTACATTCGCTTTAGTACCTGAGTGTTCAGGTACCCAAACAAGTGCAATATTGTTTCCTTTTACTAGCCTGTTCAATGCCTGTTTGCCTTCGTAGCCTGGCTGTCCGAAAAAATTCTGATTTGTTGTCCCGTTTATCTAGAGCTCACTCTCTGGTTCGTAGACTCGAAAGAAAAGCTGAAACTATACCTGGCAACCGTCTTATCCTGTGGGGTAAACAGGTAAGACATTCGTTTCACGTTATTGTGTAGCCGAGTATGCCTGGCATTTCCAACGCTATGAACATATCAGTCGGTATGCACTTTTTGCTGCTCTCTTTATCGCCACGATGTGGAAGAGCCTTTCACTTAAATAAAATTCCAAAGCAGCAGTAGGTGTTGTTGTGTATGCCCTTGTAATACCTCTGAAGACGAGGAGCTGAGCGTAGCCGTATACAGATCTTACTGTCTTTAGTTCTACTCTGGCCCACCACGCCACGACTCCATGCAGGCATCTCGCTTCATAAATAAATTTTTAATTATTAATTAATAATAATTTAAAATATTTTCAAAACAGGATCAGACAAGGTCCAGAGCATAAGGGTGAATCTGTTGATAATCAGGCATACTAAATGAGTCCCTAGTTCAAGGTACTGGACGTGCACCTTAGTTATAATATGTGAGACGCCTGCCAATAAATGCCAATAAACATCGGACTAAACGTCATGTGTTTGTAAAGTGAAATATTAAGTCAGAGGTTCAACTTGACAAGTTTTACTTCACGCGCGCTAGTATGGACACATTGCGCTGTTCTTGTGTAAGTTAGAACGGGCAATAAAAATGAGGGATGTTCACAATTCATCAACTAAATTTTAAGACTGAGTTAATTTAAGTTAATTCCATGAAATTCAACAGTGGTCTTTCCTGCAAGCGCGTCACAAATAAATTAACTTTTATAAAAGTTCGTACAGAAAAAGTACGTGCTCTGGAGAATTAATGAATAATCCATTGAATCACTCTATTCAAAATAAAGTCGGTACAATAAAAAATGTTAACACATCAATAAATCTATCAAAACATATATACTACACGAAAAATTTACAAAATATCAGAGATTACTCATTTTATACAATAACATTACATTACATTACATTATCAGAGGAGTACAGTCTGCATTGCTCCTTATTGTTTGATTCTCGAAATCAACAATCAGTCCTCAAACGACACATACGAGGGTAGACTGAAAGGTTTCTGAGCTAAATTTAAAGTCAATCCAGTAATTAGTTTATTTCTGAGAGCCCTTAAACGAGTGCGTTTGCTAATATTTGTCAAAATTGGGAAATTGGAATATGGTGCTGTGATGCAATTCCTTTAATTGAAACGTAAAATTTCCACGGAAATTAAAGTTCAACTAGATTTAGTCTATCGAGATGTTGCTCTTTTATTTTTGGACTGTGAAAACCTGGGCTGCTGACTACCTAACAAAGTAGAACGAGCTTTGTCGACGAGGAGCGCTCTGGACGACCAAAAAGCCACAACAACGGATGAGGTGATCGACTACGTTCATGAAATCATGGTGAACGATCGTGGATTAACTTTGAGGAAGATAGTGGAAGCTGTTGGTATCTCTTACAAACGAGCACACAACATTTTACATGAGGAATTATTTATAAAAAAGCTGAGCGTGCGTTGGGTTACGACGATTTATTACTGTTGACAAAACTTGGGTTCACAAGTACAATCCGGAGATAAGTCATACACAGCCATTGGAACAGGCAGAAAGGGCATAGCCGGGTTCCCATGTTGAAAGTGGATGAGGATCCGTGCCAAACGCAAGAAGAGCTTGCTTAAGCATTAGGAGTTACCCACAAAGCCATTTCCAAGCGATTGCATGCGTTGGGAATGATTCAAAAACAAGGAACTTGAGTTCCTTATGATTTGAAGCCAAGGGACGTTGAGCGTCGTTTTTTACAGCAACCCAAAGAGAAGAAAATCATGGAGACTGCCCGGTCATGCTTCTACGTCGTCGGCTCGGCCGACTATTCACGCTGTGAAGGATATGCTGTGTATTTGGTTGGACCAGGTCGGTGTTATTTATTATAAATTGTTAAAACCGAACGAAACCATCACTGGGAAACGGTAAAGAACGCAATTGATGTGTTTGAGCCGAGCACTGCGCGAAAAACGGCCACAATACGAACAGAGGCATAAAGAAGTGATTCTACAGTATGACAACGCTCGGCCTGACGTTGCCAAATCCGTTAAAACCTACCTGGAAACGCTCAAACGGGAAGTCCTACCCCACCCACCGTATTCCCCAGATATTGCGCCGTCCGATTATTACTTGTTCCGGTCGATGGCACATGGTCTGGCTGATCAGCAGTTCCGCTCATATGAAGAAAACCGAAAAATGACTTGATTCGTGGATAGCCTCAAGAGATGAACATTTTTACCGTAAAGGTATTCGAGGTCTACCAGAAAGATGGGCAAAAGTTGTAGCTAACGATGGGCAATACATTCAATGATTCATTTGTAACCATTTTTCGCAATAAAGTTGCATTTTCATAATAAAAACAGTGGGAACTTAGTTGCGCACCTAATAGTATGAAAAAATTGGAAGTAAATCTAAGACTAATATAGTACAGCTGAAAGTGCACAAAAGAAAATGGTAAAGAAAAGTATAGATATAGAAAAAGCCGAAAAATGTTTTAACTGTGGTGCCAAATGGCACGTAAGTAAATTATGTTTGTTTGGAGAGAAGGGCCCTAAGTGTTTTTGATGTATTCACTGAAGCGTTATAAAATGGTAGTTGTAATCAAAGTTTTATTCAAAGCTCTAATCGACACTTTTTTTTTTTGGAGAAGAGGAAAAATGGCGAAATCTTTTATAGACGTTGTACAGGACTCTCCTAGGACGGGTCTAGGCATACCTGTTAAAACAAAAAAAAACCCCTCTCACGAACCAATACACCGCCCGCGGAACCGCCTTTCGGCTTTAAACTTCGCGGGCAGTTGGTTCCAGCTTAAAGTCGCGTACGACTCTTCCATCGTCCGTTCGCCCGGGACTCCCATCCGCGGAAACACGTCCGTTAGGCAGGCCGGCTAGCCGCGCCAGCCAGGAAAGGAATAGGAAGATTCCTCCCCTGGTCGACGCGAACAGCCAAGTCCGCCCAAGACGCAGGACCGCGGGTGTAAGCCCCGATGCGATTTCTACTGGCCCCCATTGTTGCCGCGCTCTGCACGCCCATCGAGCTCCCTCGTCTTCATCACCAGGGTGACGAATGACTCGATAAGCATCCATATCTGTTCAGACTGGAGCATGAGAGAGACCATCGTGTCAGGAGTGAGTTGTGCGCCCACTGCCGACCGACAGCCTCTCTTTCCGCGCCCCACCTGGCACAGACAAAGAGTGTGTGCTTTGCATTTTCCACAAGGGAACCGCAGTAGCGACACGACTCATCGTCTCTTTTCTTGAAGCGCTTCAGGTACGCATTAAGGCAACCATGGCCCGAAAGCGCTTGCGCCAGGTAAAAGCCGACTTGACCGTGCTTTCTATCCATCCAGGTGGCTAGCTCCGGGATCAGACGGTGTGTCCATCTCCCGGTTTGGTCACCATGCCATCTCGTCTGCCATTTCTCGACGAGTCTGCGCCTTCCATCCTTGCGGATGGCCTCCTTCGCGCGAGCGATTTCCTGCAGGTCGGCGCAGGTAAGCTCCTTGCGAAGCAGAAAGGTCTCCTGCCTTTCCTCCGCCAATAAATCTATTGGCGGGACGCTCGCCAGGACTAGCACAGCACTCGTCGACATAGTTCGGTATGCTGAGACAATTCTCATCACCACACCTCTCTGTGCCGAGAACAGCTTCTTCAAGATAGCATGGTTGTTAAGGGCACTTGTCCAGATCGGAGCTGCAATGAGCAGCTTCGAATTTACCACGCTCGCCACCAGCCTTCTCTTAGCTTCCCTGGGTCCACCAATGTTGGGCATGAGCCGAGTCAGGGCGGCCCCACATTGGATGGCTTTGGCAGTCGCGATCTGCAGGTGTTCGCCGAAGCTAAGCCTTCGATCCAACTGCACTCCCAGGTACTTCATGCTCTTTTTCCACTCGATTTCATGTTCCCAGAGAACGATCTTCGGATATTGGAAGGATCTCCTGTCCGTGACAGGCAAAGCCTCGGTCTTTTCAGGGGCCATTTTCAGGCCTCTGCTATCTATCCAACGCTTTGCCCGCCACAGAGTATCATTAATCCTCAGTTCCAGAATTCCGACGTTGTCAGCAGCGAACACGACAAGTGCGTCATCCGCGAAGCCGATGATGCTCGTTCCAGCAGGCAGGTCCATGCGCAGGAAATCGTCGTACATGACGTTCCAAACGAGTGGACCTACTCGCGACCCTTGAGGGGCGCCACATGTCATCTCTTCCTTGAGAGACCATTTGTCGCCCTCGTATATCACCCACCTGTCGCTCAGATAGTCATCTATCATTCGCAACAGGTAGTCTGGAACCTTTTTCCGCACCATCGCCTCGATGCAGATGTTCCATGTCGCGGTGCTGAACGCATTGCGTATATCAATGCTGATCAACGCGCAGAATCCCTTACGCTTACCGGTTCCTCTTCTTGCTTTAGTGGCGATGTCCAACACTGCCTGGATGGCGTCAACTGTGGACCTGCCTTTCCGAAAGCCGAACTGGTTTTCCGAGAGACCATTCTCGCCGACCATGTGACCCTGTAGTCTTTGTAGGATCATTTCCTCCAGAAGTTTCCCCATCGTATCCAATAAACATATTGGTCTATACGATGAGGCATCCCCTAGTGGTTTGTTGCCCTTCCTCAGCAGGACCAACCTCTGCTTCTTCCAGTCTGCGAAGAACCTCCCCTCCCGAAGAGAGGAGTTAAAGACTTCTAGGAGGATTTCCGGGTATATCCCGATCACCTCTTTAAGGATCTCGTTCGGCAACCCGTCGATCCCCGGCGATGTGTTTGCCTTGAGCCTTCCACCCGCTCTCTTTAGTTCTTCGAGAGTGAAGAGTTCTTCGCTCCGGACCGCGCAGGAACTTCGGTCCTGTCTTTGGAACGGCTCTACATGCGGGAACAAGCTTCGCACGATGTACTTGACTCGCTCGGCATTATCCAGGCCCGGGGTCTTTCTTCTAGTCACCAATCTCTTAGTGACTATTTTGAAGGCGAGACCCCATGGATCCTTCTCGACTTCTCCGATAAAGTCTTTCCAACACTGAAGTCGGCTTTTCTTTATGCCTTGCCTCAGAGCTGATTTGTCTTTTTTCCATGCCTCGCGCAGCAGAGGATCACCCTTTGAGCGGGTAAAACTCCGCCGCGCTGTAAGGCACTTTCGACGCAGGACGGACAACTGGTCGTTTCACCAGTAGCTCTAATCGACACTACAAGCAATCTGAGGCTTTTAATAATGGATAGCGCAGAAAAAATTAAAGCATCTTATTAATGAAATTATTGATGGAATTGAAGGCCCTGAAAGACTACAGGAGGTTCTAGATCTAGCAAGCCAATATAATATGTTATTTAGCTGGAAATTTTTTTTCCAAGTTACGTTTTTGGGTATAAATTGTAGAAAAAGTTACGATTAAACTGTTAGCGGAATAGTAGCAAATGGTAATGAATTTTCATGAGTCAAAAAAATATCAAATCGGTGCAAAGTTTTTTAAGACATACATTATTTGCAAAAATATTTGTACCAGAGTATGCATGTGTTGCTAGGCAACAATGATGATAAGATAAAGAAGATCCGAAGGCCCTTGCGATATAACATAGGTGAATCATCTTCAGCAGCAAATCATTCTCTTACTTTGCTAAATTTGTAGAGTGTCTAGTTATACATGTATATCAACTTTTAGCTCTATTAAGGCTTTTGTTTAGGAGCTACAGCCCATAAAACATTTCAAGACATATGCTGATTTCTTTGATTCTAAAAGGTCTAGCTTAGTTTTCTCTTCATTATTAGTTACGTGGTTTTGAAAATTATTTACAGTCAAATATTAAAACATTAGATAACTTTTCACGGTGAGACCATGGTGGCCAATGTGTTGAAGAAGCAGCCGATGAAGCTTGCAATTATGTATGAGGTAAGGTTGGGGTTGAACTGATAATCCACTTATGCACTAATAAACAACAATTTAGAATTACATTTTCTGATTCTTGGCTGCCCTGATGTCGTTGTCCAGAAGGTAGGACGGGGACCTGGTCAGGATTCCTCCCAAAGTCCAAAAGGGAAATACTTATGTTTTTAAAACTTAACATACTTTTTTGTTTATTTGTTATCACTGTACTCGTGCAATACCGGCGTATAATCCCTTTTGGAACATTTTTTTTATTCTCGACAGATAGTGGCCCCGAACTTTTCTTCCTCAAATGAAGTATTTTTTGTATCTCGAAGTTTAAGGGGGGGGGGGGGATTGTCTGGTGTGATAGGTCAAACAAATCAAATATGTTTTTTACATAAATTGCTTATAACACCAATCTTTGTTGCTTTGTGGATCTACAAAAATGTTGTTGTGTACAATATACAGTACCGGTCAGAATTGTGGGACGACCTGTTTTTCGATAATTGCTTAAATTATCCTAATTTGAATTATGTGAGTGAAAAAATTTGTTCACTTAATTAAATTCAAAGCTATCAAAATTCTTCATAACATAAGCCCAGCATGAATTCGTTTTGTTAATTTGTGAAGAAGTTATTGCAGAAAAAGTCAAAATTTCAATGCTTTCTTAAATTTTAAATAACTTTCGAAAAAATCAACATTTTTTAATGTTCTTAGGGCCGTTTTAAAGCTAAGATTCTATAAAATCGTAGTAAATTCTTGGAATTTATGTGTAATTTTTTTCTTACATACTGCTCAAGGTTCAAGTTCAAATAAAAATGTTTGAAAAATTCCAATATTGCTTTTGCTGAGGAAAACATTTTTATAAGATATATAAAATATATAATCATGAATTTTATATCGAATTCCCTCAAAATATATATTCATATGATCTTTATTATGATTTACCAACAAATGAAATGTTTTCGAAATTTTCCTACTTTTTTGTTACAATTTTAACTCTTGACATTATTCAAGAAAAAAATTATAGATTTAAATTCAAAATGAGCCTAAGAACATTAAAAAATGTTGATTGTTTCGAAAGTTATTCCAAATTTAAGAGAACATTAAAGTTTGGACTTTTTTTGGAATAACTTCTTCAAAATTTAACGAAACGACTTTATTCCAGACTAATTTCAATGATAATTTTGATGGCTTTCACATTATTAAGAGTACAAATTTCATCACTCACAGAATTGAAATTAAGATAATTTAAGCAGAAGATTGCGGTCAGATGCCCAGTAAGTTTTTAGAAGTTGCATTCCGGGTTTTCTTTCAATCTTTTTTAAAATTGAATGGGTGGCTCAGAGGCTCTCTAAGTAGCCGTTGTATTGGGTGTGATGCCACGCTCTTCTTTACTTTTTGGGCTTTTGTTGATTTATAAAAATGGCGTCATGAAACGACGGCAGGCGCTCATTTCCATCTCCATAGGAACCATTAGTGACGCCGGTACTACCAAAGCTACTCCCGACTTTTCAGCTCCACTTTCTTCGAATTTTGTTTTTTTTTTATTTGACGTTTTAGTACGTGATTCAACGAAAGCGTATCGTTCTATATATAAGTGTAGTTATTAGGTTTGTAACGTCCTGCGTCCGTCTTATTCTTTTTATTTTTTTATTATTTTCTGTAATCCATAACTGTGCAATATTTTATTTTATATTTTCTTCGAAATTTTAATCTTAAAGATGTACATTTTTTTAACGCAATCTCTACCTTAAAGATTATACGTATCCAAGAAATATGTGCAACTCCTGCAAATTAATGAGTATAGGGAAACGAAAATAATCTAATGTAAGTTCGACACTCATAGAACAGTGTACTATTGTGGAATGAACTCACATGTTTCCATTGTTTTAAGAAGAGAAAATGAATTTATAAACGACGTCAGTAGAAGTGCATGCGAAGATGTACACAAAACGGGCTTTTAAATGTTACAGAATCACATATTGTACGCGAAATTAAAATTAACCAAACTATAATCCAGAATTTTGATGTTTGCAGGATATGTTAATTCTGAAGGAAAATGTAATGGAGTAGGTTATTCAGATCCGTTCGGTACATGAGAAAATGTGGTAGTGCAAGGTACAATAAAAATATCTCTAAGTGAACAAACTGCGGAAATAAAATTAAATACAAATACTATTCATTGGCGTTCTAGAACTATTTGTTTACTTTCTGATGGTAATTGTGTGGATCAGGAGGGAGGTTATACCTTTCGGAATACAGCACCGGTTGACAATTGTAAATTTCAACAATATAGTATCCTTTATGAAGGACTAGAAAATAAAGTAATAGATCACAATTTTGATAACATACAAATCATGTACTCTCTTTCCACCCAAGATATGATGTTCGCCCTGACAGCAAAAAGCAAGGAAACCGTTCGCGGTTACGTAGTTATTAAAACTGAACATCATAAATTGTTAATATTTGAAACAACTAAAGGTGAAAGCTTCGCAAATTATAAAAAAAATCTCTGTAACCAATTTAGATATTCTTGCATATGTTAACTCCAAATTTGTATGTGTCGAAAAACATTTACGCTCTCCGATGAAACAGTTATATAAAGACGTATTCACTCAAAAATGTAAATTACACTAGCAAACTTTGAAAAACTAACTTTCGATAGCAACACAATCACCGGACGAGTTCGCATGACTTAATGAAAGGACCAGGATATATAGCAGTTGTTGCGGGTGAGGTGGTGCATATAGTCAAATGTGTACCAGTGGAAATAAAGATGGAGCACGGAGAATCCTGTTATGCAGAACTTCAAATAACTCGAAACAACAAAACGTACTTCCTAACACCTAGAACGCACATCCTCAAGACACAAGGAACACAGATACCATGCAACAGAATGTTACCTTTTCAATACTATGTTGGTAACGAATGGTACAAAATACTACCACTCCCTACTACAGCAGAGAAACCTACAATTATTAAGCCAATGACAGCACCTACATGGAAATACACCATTCCATCAGAACTTGCAACCAACTGAATTCATACAGAACAAGAATTGGACCAAATTAGAGAACGAATTATGTTTCCAGTGGAACGACCAGCAGTTCTTAATGACTTAGCACGGGAAATGCGTGGACATCTCTTGAGCAACAATGAAGGAAGTCTTTTAAAACTATTAAATGAAGACGTAATCACTGAAATAGCCAGTAATACATGGAACAAACTATGGACACATTTTATCACCTTCGGAACTGTAAGCGCCGGAACATTAGCTATTTTTATGACCATACACCTGATTAGAGCTATAATAGACATCATCATCGAAGGAAATACACTGCATGCCGTCTATAGTTGGTCCATACACCTTTTGGGATCTCTGTGGAGTTCAGTTACTTATCTACTCATACACAGAGCTAGAAGACCAACAGTTTCAAATGACATCGAATTAGGAGCAGGACAACTCTAATCACGAAAAATCAACTCAGAGGGAAAAAGAAAAAAAAACCTCAAATAGTCGTCCATTTTTCTAAAGAAAAACTTATCACACTACGAATACACATTGAAATTATGCAGAAACTTCATTCACAATATACATGCCTGTACCTTTTCAAAGCCAGCAACAGAAGAAAGAAGATTTACACAGGGATATGTTTGCTACTAAAGTTTCACTCTACTAGCAACCATTTTACGGTGGGGGTGTAACGTCCTGCGTCCGTCTCGTACTTTTTATTTTTTTATTATTTTCTGTATTCCATAACTGCAATATTTTATTTTATATTTTCTTCGAAATTTTAATCTCAAAGATGTAAATATTTTAAACGCAATCTCTACCTTAAAGAGTATATGGATTTGAAAACCTTTTTAAGAAAATGTGCAGCTGCGTCACTATAAACACATAAATTTTGTCTAGAAATCGGTAAATATAATAAACCAGTACTTTCAAATTTTAACTAGAATGCATAGCCCACAATCGTAATCCTCTTCAGATATCTTTTCTATCTACTATTCTCTTAATGATAAATGCATAGAAATACAAGCAGTATATAACTTAGCGATTAGTCACTTTCGGCAAAATAATAAACAGATTAGGCTACCACCCAAAAGGGGCTGCGTCGGTACCACGCCCAAGTAAATGCAAACAAAGTCTATTGTATTCACTCTGCTTAGAAAATAGAATAGGCTATATATAATAGATAATAAAAATTCTAAATTAATAAGAATGTAAAAATATTAAGAATCTATCATGAAATTAATATTATTTTTTACATTGTTTTATAAAGAAATTTCACTCATATATGTTATCAATAAAGAATTTATAAGCCTACTTGTATAAAAACTAAATTAATCGAATTTATTTGAACTAGTGATTCTATATTAAAAGGTGTCTATTTTTACGGCTAGAAATATAAATAAAACACGCATAATGTTACAAAGGTTTATGTAGGGAAGAAAAATTCCCGTTTATAATTTATAGAAATATATATATATATATATGGGTTTTCATTCCAAAAATTAAAATCTCTACGGAAATGAAAAATTGCCTAATAGAAGTAGATAAATTAAAAAGCTAAAATATGTGTTTATTGGTATTTCCATATTAACATATAAATATCAATCAACTTCAAATTTTACATAAAAATCTTCGTTCGAAGTGTTCAAATCTTGTTACAATTTGACAAGATTTTATGGAGGAGTGCAATCTTTTGGATGAAATATTTTGTAGTTCTTAATTTGTCTGTCCGTCTGAAATCGGAGAGGGCCGTTCACATAATACGTCACACAGTTTATGGGGGGGGGGGTCTGCAAATTGTGACGTGGTGTGACATGTTGGGAGGGGGGTCTGCCCTCTGCGTTACGTCACACATTAAATGTGTACCCACGGAATTTGAAAAAAAGTTCTGAAAAGATTATCTACAATAATAATTAATAGCTTCTTTTTTTACTGCATTTTGTACGCGTTAACGAAAAATATTTTATAAAATTAAGAGGTGTGACGTGACATCGAAAGGGGTGGGGGGGGGGATGAGGTTTGCGACCATGTGTGACATGGGGGGCCGGGGGGGGGGGGGTTAAAAAATAGCTAAAAATCGCGTGACGTATTATGTGAACGGCCCCTAGTAAGATTTGAACAGTAAACAACAAATTTTCCAATAGAATTCAGGATCAATAATAATTGATTCAGGAAATACTTCAACTCTGTAGAGCATTTTTTTATTTCGAATTCAAAATGTGTGTTTAAGCCACAAAAAAGTAAGCTGAAAATGTAGATATAAAACTAATTATGTCATGTTTATGTCATCTTAATGGAAAATACTTTGCATATAATTCTCTAATTCGATATTTTTTTAATGTATGAACATTCAAGAAATTGATAAATATTTCATCTTTTTATAGGAACTAAAAATTTCCGGATAACGCTTTAATTGAGAAAGCTAAAAATTTGTCAAATATTGATATAAATTGCAATTTTACAATTGCATTATTTTTCAAATAGTTAAACATCTCTTCAATCTTGATAACTCTTACAGAAGTTTATTTCAGGTGAGTGACTTTTTCTTTTTCTAATGAAAGATTTCGTAATTTTAAATTTGGCCCAATTCGTAACATTGTGAAAAGATTTTAAAACTTCATAAAACAAAATTTCTGTTTTATTCGAACTCAATAAATATTCAATGTTTGGAATCGAAATATTAAGTAAATGATTTTTAAGTTCTGGGAATAAACTGCTTTAAGAAGACAATCTTTCTTCTTTGTGAGAAATCTCAATTTTAAAATTAAAATTCTACGCATAGGATACAAAAACATAATATGAAAATACTTTTATTATAGAATTTTGAAATATACACAAATATATACAATTTTTAATCGAGTAAATCGGCTACTTTAAGCAAAAAATTATGTGAAAAATATTTTATGAAAAAAAAATAAGACACATTAAATTACGGTTTAAAATCCACATTCATAGATTGATGGTAAAAGCAGTTTAAAGTTTTTTAATCTTACGTTTTAGTGACGTATGTACAGACTTTTAATCAGAAAAATGAAATGCTTTATAGAAAGTCAAAATTTTCTTATTACTGCAATTAATCAAATTTATGAAGTAAAAACATTTTTTAATTGATGCTTTCACTCAATTCTTTAAACATTCATTAATTGAAAATTTTACTCAAAATTTAATCTTGCAGCGTTCCAATATTCCCACAATTTTACAAAATCTTATTAATCATTATTTTAGTCGAATTCTTTTCAAAATATTGAAAAAATAAGTGTAAATATTTTGATTAAATACTGTCAAATTTTGCATTTGACTGATCTTGTAAAATTGTTGAAAGTGTTGAATACCGATAGAAGAAACTTTTAATGAAATTCTATCTCCATAAATGCTTAAAGTTTTATACAGAAATATCAACTACAACATTCTCAAATTTTATAAATCAACTACTAAATTCAGAAAGTTTCGGATTTTTTTAAAAACTGTACACATTTCAAATATAAAGTGTACTCTGTACATTAATCAAACAAATTTAGAAGATCAATATTTTAATAAATATTCCTAAATATTATTCGAATATGATAGATATCGATTTAGAAAAACTTCTTCAAAGTACGTAGACATTTTTCTTATTTTACGACATTTTTTTTTTTTGCTTTTCTCCTGTACTCGTCGAAGATACGCCGATACTAGACCACATTTCGTCAAAAGATAAATTCGACCACTTTTCTTTGAGATCCTGACTGATTTTGAGTAAAGAATCCCACTCTTTTTGTACCCTTACTCTATCAAACGACCCTAAATCTTGACAAACTTTCCAGACACTAGGAAAAGTTTCGCTTCTATCAGCATAGAAAGCTACTTGAGACCGGAAAACAGCAACGCAAGACAAAAAGATGTCATCAAAAGGAAGTCGATTGCGAATTTCTTCGCTTGCTGTCACTTGAAATTTCAAGCAATTACGAAGAAATAGATCAACTTCTACTATTTGCAACTTCTTGTTTGTAAGTTGCTGCTGGAAATATTCTCGCGTTTCCTTACCAACGTCAATGTCTTGAAGCGGCTTTTGATTACTAGGATCTGCAAAGTTAACATTTCTAATGATTTGAAAGAATAAATTCGGTTGAAGAAGACCCTCTTTCAAATAACTGCTAAGAATCCATACGAAGAATTTAGCCGAGTATGGCTGGAGTTCCTGAACCATTGTTTCGCGACTTTGAAATTTCGCATTGTATACGTTGAACTTATTCAAAGTAAATTTCAAGAATAGGAAATATGCGAGTGTCAAAGGATTCTGCATTTTGCCTCACAAGTCTTTGGCCTTCTCTACCTTCTCAGATACGAGGACCATAAGATACTGAAGAATAACTTCCCAATTCTTTATTATAATATCTATGCATCGATAGCGGACAAGCCAGCGAGTTTTAGAATGACTAGGAATTTTTTGATAGTCATTTCCTAATTCCAAAACAATCGATCGAAAAATAGCCGTTCGCTATTTGGCTCCACATATCGAACCATTAATGACAGCCACTTTTCTAGAGTCCTGTCGGTCGTTTCGTCTTCGTAAACTGAAAATGATTGCTTACGTAAAATATTTGCCATGCGATCAGTTTCAGCAGCACATACGACGTTATTTACAACTAGGACCATTTTAGTGTGACTCAATCTAACGTCTTTTGAAGCCGAAGGTTCTATATCTTGGAAAAGTCCTATCAATTCTGATAAAATCGCGAATGGCAAATTATGCTCTACGAAAAATGTACTAATCCTAATCTCTGCTTCTTTTACTTTCTGTTTGAAAGTAACACTTCCCGGAATCGTGGAATTTGTGAAATCTGAAGCTGAAGAACTTGCTACACAAGGATCAACACTGTGAGAATTGGCAGTTACATTAGAAGAATTTTCACTCACTAGTCCATAACATTCTAGTTTATTCGAAAACTCTTGTTTCTTTCTGTGTGATAAAGATGCTTCATGCTTTTCAATTTCCGATTTGCCACATAGCAACGTTTTATTGCAAATTTTGCAATGAAATCTTGTTTCATCTGCTAATGTAACCACCCACTCTCTCTACGACGGAAATTCCTCAAACCGTCCCAACTGAAAGTTTTTTGCATTTTTCATGATTTTTCTAGCGGGTTGACATTCGTTTGAACCAGAGTTCAAACGGTGGTAAACCTTCGTTTGAACCTGGCTGTCCTTCAAAACACTCGAATTTGGGTCAACCGGATTACTCATTGTAAATAATAAATTATACGACGAAGGAAAACAGAATTATTTGAAACGAATTAATAAGATGAAAAGTCGATAAAATTGAGCGAATGTGAATAATTTTTAATCTGCACACAAATTAAATTTCACAAAATGTACTTACCCACAAGCATCAAAATATGAAGAATCTACACTCTTGCCTTCTCAAATAACGCATAAAGCGAGAATCAAGTATATCTTAGAAAAAAACAAAAGAAGGTTGCTATTATTATTTGTTGTGGTCTCCAATGTGACCTCTATACCGTTCGTTTGCGATTTAAAACATTCGTAACTTTTTGGCTCTTAATCTGATTGAGCTACAACTTTTCAGAAAACTTTCTTTACTAAAGTATTACAATTTTTCTCCTGTAGATAGTTTCAGAAAATGTAGGCACTTAATACAATATTAATAAAATCTAAAAATTCTGAAAATTTGTTAAGCTAGCGCGAGTGGAAGTAGAGAAAACAGTTTTTTTGTTTATATCTATTTCTTCCCAATTACTTGAAAAATTAGAAGTTTTAACATATTTTTGCAAAAGGAAAAACGATGTGACTTGAAAGTGTGTACAAGTCCTTGAATTTAAAATTCGAACGATTCTTATAATTAATTATCCTGTACATTTAAAGATACAATTTTTGTATTTGAAATAAGCTTTCTGCAAGTAAGAAAAAATTTATTTAGAGTAGATAACATTTATTGAACTGAATTTTTCTAAATCATTTCGGTCGATTATGTCGATTATTAGATTAGATTAGAGCCGAATCTATGCAACCGATTGTTGAAGGTTTTAAAAGTTTTGGCTTCAATTTAAAAAGCAAGTCTTCATAGTATTTTACTAAGTAATGAAAGTATGTCTACAATTGTTTTCCTGAATCCTACCCAAAGGTCAAACATGGTGCAAAAATGTCGTAAAATAAGAAAAATGTCTACGTACTTTGAAGAAGTTTTTCTAAATCGATATCTATCATATTCGAATAATATTTAGGAATATTTATTAAAATATTGATCTTCTAAATTTGTTTGATTAATGTACAGAGTACACTTTATATTTGAAATGTGTACAGTTTTTAAAAAAATCCGAAACTTTCTGAATTTAGTAGTTGATTTATAAAATTTGAGAATGTTGTAGTTGATATTTCTGTATAAAACTTTAAGCATTTATGGAGATAGAATTTCATTAAAAGTTTCTTCTATCGGTATTCAACACTTTCAACAATTTTACAAGATCAGTCAAATGCAAAATTTGACAGTATTTAATCAAAATATTTACACTTATTTTTTCAATATTTTGAAAAGAATTCGACTAAAATAATGATTAATAAGATTTTGTAAAATTGTGGGAATATTGGAACGCTGCAAGATTAAATTTTGAGTAAAATTTTCAATTAATGAATGTTTAAAGAATTGAGTGAAAGCATCAATTAAAAAATGTTTTTACTTCATAAATTTGATTAATTGCAGTAATAAGAAAATTTTGACTTTCTATAAAGCATTTCATTTTTCTGATTAAAAGTCTGTACATACGTCACTAAAACGTAAGATTAAAAAACTTTAAACTGCTTTTACCATCAATCTATGAATGTGGATTTTAAACCGTAATTTAATGTGTCTTATTTTTTTTTCATAAAATATTTTTCACATAATTTTTTGCTTAAAGTAGCCGATTTACTCGATTAAAAATTGGTCAACTTGTATATTTCAAAATTCTATAATAAAAGTATTTTCATATTATGTTTTTGTATCCTATGCGTAGAATTTTAATTTTAAAATTGAGATTTCTCACAAAGAAGAAAGATTGTCTTCTTAAAGCAGTTTATTCCCAGAACTTAAAAATCATTTACTTAATATTTCGATTCCAAACATTGAATATTTATTGAGTTCGAATAAAACAGAAATTTTGTTTTATGAAGTTTTAAAATCTTTTCACAATGTTACGAATTGGGCCAAATTTAAAATTACGAAATCTTTCATTAGAAAAAGAAAAAGTCACTCACCTGAAATAAACTTCTGTAAGAGTTATCAAGATTGAAGAGATGTTTAACTATTTGAAAAATAATGCAATTGTAAAATTGCAATTTATATCAATATTTGACAAATTTTTAGCTTTCTCAATTAAAGCGTTATCCGGAAATTTTTAGTTCCTATAAAAAGATGAAATATTTATCAATTTCTTGAATGTTCATACATTAAAAAAATATCGAATTAGAGAATTATATGCAAAGTATTTTCCATTAAGAAGACACAAATATGACATACAGTAAAACCTATCGTAGCCGACACATATGGGCGACAAGTTCGGCTACGATGGTTACCAATGACTTGCGATAATTGCTAAGGACTTATTACTAGCTTGGTTCAGTGCTGTGGCAACAGGTGCCCCTGTGTTTAGTAACAAACGTGTACCGGCTTGTAGATATTTTTTGTCTTTACTTTTGTGCAAAAAGGTGAGTAAAAGTTAGTTTGAAAAATAATCAGTTCTTTTTGTTGATAATCTAAAACTTTCATGAATAAATTCAGTCGATAAAAAACTATAAGGAATACTTAGTTCTTTTAGTGGAAAATGTATAGATGACAGTTGAGGTTATGTTGCACGACTGTGCATACATATTTAAGATCTTAATAAGTTGAAATATAATTGGTTATGAAAATTCTGCAATTTTTCGAAATTAAATTGTAATTAAAATTTATAATTCAAATATAATCATAAATTAAATTAATAATTCATTAAAAATATTCATTAAAAAAAAAACTACCAAGACTTTTTACAAAAATATGAGGACCCTCCAAAGACAGTGTTTAAGACGGCCCTGACCATGCACATTTCTCGACCAATAATGTGAAGCGTCAGAGTGGGATGTTCGTTAGGAGAGTGTCGGCTACGATAGGTTTTACTGTAATTAGTTTTATATCTACATTTTCAGCTTACTTTTTTGTGGCTTAAACACACATTTTGAATTCGAAATACAAAAATGCTCTACAGAATTGAAGTATTTCCTAAATCAATTATTATTGATCCGGAATTCTATTGGAAAATTTGTTGTTTACTGTTCAAAACTTACTACGATTTGAGACAGACAGACAAATTAAGAACTATAAAATATTTCATCAAAAAGATTGCACTCTTCCATAAAATCTTGTCAAATTGTAACAAGATTTGAACACTTCGAACGAAGATTTTTATGTAAAATTTGAAGTTGATTGATATTTATATGTTAATATGGAAATACCAATAAACACATATTTTAGCTTTTTAATTTATCTACTTCTATTAGACAATTTTTCATTTCCGTAGGGATTTTAATTTTTGGAATGAAAAGTTTGTGCTTAGGCTACAAGAATGTTAGATGAAAATATATCTAACGTAGAACTGAAAATATAAATTTTGGTCTTGAATTTTATATTTATCTCATGATAATGGAAAATATTATTTTAACTGAAAATTTTTTAAATGTACAAAACTGGTAAGAAGTAAAGAAATTTGGATGGGAAATTATATAGTGATTCAAACTTTAAATATTTATTGGCATTAAATATTACTAAAATTTTGATTTTGAAGTGTTAAAATCCACGATAAAATTTTTGAGATACTTTTGATGTTTATTTCATGCAGACTTTTTTCAAAAAATCGAAAAAAAATGTTATTTCCTCAACTAGATATTTCGTAAATTTGAAAATCCAGTCTACTTCGCGCCTCTTCTGCACTGACTCGAGAAAAATACAATTCTTAATTTCGACTTGATGAAGCCGAGAGCGTGAAATCTATTACAAATATATCGCAATCTAAAAATAACTTGTAAACCCAAGCATGGGAACGAAGTTCTTCTTCGTGCATTTTCGGCTTCACACGAAGCTGGCGGAAGCAGCGTGTAGCACAGCCGACACATCGACACGCCACGTTTGCATGTGTCTCCCAGATGGGAACTTGGTGGGGGCCGAAAAATCCCACGTTCTGGAGTCACTGCCGTAGAGAAAAATTCTTCAGTTACTTTAGGCATTTAATTCTTCTCACAGTCACGTTCCGCAGTCACGTTCCGCACATTCTTACACAATAATTTCCTTTTTTTCTTGAAGTTCTCACGGAGTTACCCTTCAAACAAACGTTTTCGACATTTTTATTTCGGTTTTCCTAAAATTCTTATAAAATAGACAGTCGGCCTGTCTTTACGGAATATATACAATTACCAAGAACCTCCAGCTTTACAACAATCTGTTCAAGGAAGGACCAGTAAAAAATCAAAAAACAGGACAAAAATCGAATTTTTTCAAGAACGATTGCGTAATATAAACACATTTTACAATAGAAAAAATCGGCTGTGGGAAAACATAGCCAATGTAACACAGATTACAGGCATAATTCATTTTATTGGCTTCAGACAATTTAAATGGCCAAAGTCTTACCACAAAGTTCTTAATGACATTTCTGCAGCGTTGACGTCAAGGGAGTTCCAAGGTCGCGGATGCATTTATTATCAAGTGAAAAATAGATTTTTTCGAAGAAAAAACATGTAATAATAAAAAAAATTTTAACTGGCGTGAATATCTTTAGTAGTGTTTTTGCAATTCATTTCCAAAAATAGGCTAAAATTCTCGGCTCGAAGGTAGACGACCCCCTTAATATATTTTATTTACAAATGTTTAGGTGCTGGTAATCATTCCAGTACCAACATTTGTAAAACTGCTTACCTTCCGTTCCAAATCCCCGAAATTAGGACAAAGTGGCGTGCTCCCTTGTATGGGAATAGTACGACTTTGTCCGAGTTTCACCCTGTCTTTTCCCATTTATTTGTACGCACCATTTGAAAAACAATTTCATAAGAATTCAATTTCCTCTAATATTACTGAGTTGATCGCCAGGTTATTTTCTTTCAAATAACCAAAATTTCCTATTTAAATACAGCGTAATATTAATCCATCGGCCCACTCATGAAGGGTCACTCTGTACTCTCGTAACCGAAGCTACAGGGACCACCAAATACCGCGGAGAGCGCGGGGTAAGGAGCAGCGTCACTGCTCGCGATCACGGACACTGAGAGTTCGATATATCATGTTATTGTTCGGGCACTAGAACCCGTGCCCTTTTAACGACCCAGCGATTTCCAACTAATTCCACCCGCGGACACTGATTTGCTTTTAAATTAATTAACGCGGCTGACCCAGAGTCTGCCGCCTCGGAATCTTTGTGGCGCGGTGCTCTATTCGCACACCACACAATTTACACGAATTAGTTACAATTTTAACAAATGCAAGAAGAGAAATACTCAAAACCTACCTGAGACTCGCCTGCGTCCTCTTCAGCTTCCTCGGCTCGTCATTCTCTAGGATGGCTTACAAAGCTTACCGATATTACCGACACTTACGCTGAGTTCATATTCGCGAGCAACAGATGGAGAAGGTACGCCGATCTTTAGCGCCGCTACGTGGCGATTACCGAAATTTACCTCGTCGCACAGGTTAGTTTGTTAACAACCTGTCAACAAAGCGACGGCGAACTCCTCTCCTTGGTGTTCTTGAGCAGGCGGGACGCACACCCGCCTGACGCACCAAGGATCCTCTTCGTGGTGTGTTGAAGTGTCGTGGTGCCGTGTAGAGTTATTTCCTCCATCGCTCGTGTTGAAGCCTCGGCCGTGGCGCGAGTCTTGATCGCCATCGACCGGACGGTGATCTCGTGGTGCTCGCGTGTGTGTGAAACAAAGTGAAAATTAGGATTAATTTACTATTAACGCTCTAATGATCGGAGTCCCTGGTCTGGCAGTCGGGAATAGGCTCCCGGGGAGTCTAAGCTCTTCCCTGAGGTAAACGATTATTGAAAATTCTTTGTATAAAGTAAAAATATGAATACAAGTCAAAGTCAGAAGCCTACCGAGCACATTACGCTCGACCCCTGACTTTTGACTGTCACAGACAGCCTCGGGCATGATTCTCTGCTCGAGGTCGAAACGTGGATAAGTACCACGTCACAGTATGTATGTATGTATGTATGGATGTATGTATCGCCTTATTGACCAAGTTTAATCGACAGAGTTGAGTAAAATTACTTTAACTACTTTTCTGCGTGTAGACATAGTAAACAAAATTTAATGTTTATTATACTTAACGACTTTCAATTAATCATATAACTTTAAAGATGATTTTGTTGTTAGAAAAGTGACTCTATACAAATTGTATACAAATATCCAAATTGTTTCTAAAATTTTTTTATTAATATTAGCAACTGAAAGTTGTCTGCCTATTATCCCAACGAAAAATTTATATTCAGATGTGTGTCACATTGTTTGCAAGAAAAATAGTATATTACGACCCTAGGCCAGAAAGTTTAAGTTCCTGGCGTATGTGATATAAATGCCGAGGCGAATATCACATACGTCAGAGCATCCAACATTCTGGCCGTGGATCGTATACTATTTTTCTTGATCTCCAGCCGAAAGTACGCTCAAAACCGAGGCAAAGCATAGGGCATTAGAAAATTTTTTTAAATAAAATGCAATCATATAATAAAAGCAAAAAAAAAAAATTGAAAATCAAATTTTTTTTTTAAATTAACAAATACCAGAGAAAATTTATTCTTAGATAACAATATTAATATTAATCAACAGTAACTTCAACATCACACATCCAATTATAGTAATCTTATTATAATAATTTTTATCACTTTTATGAATATAATTATTAATATAAAATAAACCGTGTACATGCACTGATAGAAATGTATGAGTGGTACAAACATATTTATGATTGGATTAACTATATTTTTTTGCTGATATAGATACAGAAATATAGGATGTGTGTTTTGGCCATCCAATTGTGGTTGAATGAGTATGAGTGGAGCAACTATCCATGACAAGTAAAATACTTATATTCAATATAGCTTATTTATAAAAAGATACTGTATACTGTACTAGCAATAAAGATATGTATAGTGAATTCTTTTAAAAACATTATTATTTTAATCATTCAAGAGGTTATGTTGTGTGGGCAATTATTTTAATGGTTGAGAAAATAATTAGTTGAAATTAAATATCAAATTTCTTTTCGACTATCTTTTGATCCTTATTTTTATTTATAATCATTATAATAAAATGAGCAAATAAATAGAGAGTAAAAGTTTTGAAAACTAAATTTGAAAAATTTGATGGATGTATAAAAAATGACATAAACTTATATAGAAGAAAATAAAAACTAATAAATTTATAGTAATTTAATGTACTCTTTAAAATTGATTTTAGGCCGTTCTAATTGAGTTTTCAAATTTTGTGCCGAATGAGTTTATATGTATAATAAGGATCAATTCAATATTTAATAAATTAGGTATAAATTGGATATGAGTTTTCTTCTGGACTTTAGTTTTATGATTTCTCAAAGTATCGAACAAATAAATAAATAAATATTGGATCTATGACTTAATTCGTGCGGTTTGCTAAGAGATGGCGTAACTTTATTATTCCATCGTTTCAATATTCCAAACATGCGTTGGAAAGCTACTGTCATTGTGCGTCTTTTTCATTATATGTCATTCATTTGAAGCGTAAACAACAATAATTTTTTTTCCCTCAAATATGTCGCACTTTGTGCCAGAAAAAGTGTTTTTGCTGGGAGTTCTTCTTCATTACTTTAATATGAAGAAAACTGCTGCCGAAAGTCATCGTATTTTGGTGGAAGATTGTTGCCATACACAAGAAGAGCTCGCAGAATCTTTGGGAGTTACTCAAGCAGCCATTTCAAAACGTTTAACAGCAGCCGGATACATTCAAAAGCAAGGAAATTGGGTTCCTCATGAACTCAAGCCGAGAGACGTTGGAAGGAGGTTTTGCATGTCCGAAATGCTGCTGGAACGACACAAAAAGAAGCCGGCGCAGTTCTTTTGGGATGGAATCCACAAATTGTCAGAAAGATGGGAAAAAGTCATAGCTTCAGATGGGCAATAATTTGAATTCAAGTAACAACAGAATACTTTGCTGCTTTAAAGAAATTGATAAGGCCTAAATATTGTTTCGTAAAATAATATATTTTCAAAATTGCATATAATGTTAACTCTGAACAATAGTACGTATGCTAACTCTGAGATATCACATACTTTTAATTTATAGTTAAATTGTTTCCACCAATTAAATTATAGACTATCACAAAATCTTAAAAAAAACTGTACACCTAATTAACCTAATTAAAAGCAAACCAATATGAATTTGGAAACGAAGGAGCAATCTCGAGTGAATCAACCATCCAGTGATATTGCCAAAATACACTTTTTAGAGAGTGCTCGAGGAAACAAATATTTAAGAGAATTAAACATTTCACACGGTAGTAACTACTAACTATTGCAGTTTTGTATCGCAAATATAGTTATTAATTGTACCAGTAATATTTAATTCTTTTCTCTTCCAATTTATGTTTCTGATTCGAACAAAAAGCATTTGTCATATTTTAATTGCTGTGCTTCAAATTACATATGGTTCGGTGACACATATTATATTGTAAATAAACCCGTAAATTTTTAACCTACAATTGTATGGTTAAATCAACCTAATCATTTCTATCAGTGTGAATTTTATGTTTTTCTTTTTAAGATTTACTCTTTCGTGCATACAAATGAATTAATCAAATTAAACAAACGAATTATACTATGAATTTAGCGGCACTAATGAGCCACATAAAACAAAAAAAGGCCACAAAAGTCGTTGTTTCTGCAGTGAAATGCGGCCGGGAGGACCGCACTTTCGGCTAGGAGATCAAGAAAAAATTTGTTTTGGAATGAAACAGTACCTAATTTAGGAATTATTTACATTAATTGTTATTAGAAAAAGACTTTACGTTTACAGATAATTCTTATAGATACAATACTATTTTTTTACAGTAAATCTCATAATTAAGTAGGAAAAATAACTTTTTTCTAAACAAAAGTGCTCGAATTCTTAATTTGTTTACAATAAATGTTCTTAATAATAAAAAAGTATTTAATTTTAATAATTCTTAATAATCTTGAATAACTTTGTAAGGAAATTTCGATTATTTCTGTTCAAGAAATCGTACATTATTATAAATTATTATTATCGAAAGCGTCATTTTTTCCACAGAAAGATTTTCAAATTCTTTAAATATTATTAATTATATATTATTTATAATAATTATATTATTATTATATATTATTTATAGTAATTATATTATTATTATTATTATATGTCATAATAATTATATTATTACTAATTATTATTATATTTGAGAAGTTTCTGTTATGGACAATATAATTTCCGAACATATCAGTTTTTTAGTTAAGAAAAGAACTTCGTTCTATGGTTAAACGCTGCTAACAAATATTTGTTTAAATCATTTGTTCATAACACCTTGGTTGAATCACGAAATAAATGTTCATCAATGACGTCAGCTGATTTCGTCTTAGAATATTTCTCCTAAAACTGCGTTTATTAAAAGTTGAGGTTCACACGGAGAAAAATAGTTCAAGTAATTTTGCTCAAATTTCGATCAATGTTAGGACTTATGAACAAGTTGGAAATTATTTACTATCGCTGGAATTATTTCTGGTGTATTAAATGTTCGAGAATAAATCACAGTTGAGTAAAATTCAGCAGTGTAGAATAAAGACTGTGACAGCGACTTTAATAATTATCCATTTCGTATGATTTCGTGATTTCGGTATAACATGAGAAATATCATTTCAGAATATTGAATAAAATAGTATATTATGTGCTTAGGCGCATAATGAGGGTTATTACGCGATCAGTCCTGCGAGCATTTTAAGCGAGTCTCGTAATTACCCGAATTGTGTGCATTGGCACATATTCTATTTTATGTGACTTCGGTGCGTATACGAGTTTTTATGCGTACACTCGAATCTAATCTAGAATTCATCATTATTCTCGTCCATTGCACTTGATATTTCGCGACTAGTCCCAGCCATTTTGATTTTATCGATCTTGTGTAGTAGTAGCTTCTTGTAATAAAGCATGCGCAGTTCAAATGTACAAGGCTGTGTCAATAGGGTGCTAACGCTGTACGAAGAAGAAGAAGAATAAGAATAAGATTCTGCTCCGCTGTAAGACTATTCAATTTTCACATTATATTCCTCTGTAACGGAATACACAACATTTCGTTACTCTCAGCTATAACGGAAAAACGAGTTTCCGCGCCGGAGGCACATAAAATATTTTAAAACTTGTAAAATCCATTGCATTAACTGTTATCCATTGGAAACTATTTGTTTAATGACCGGAAAACAATTTTCGATGACCGGGAAATGACCGGGAATTATTTTCGTCGATGAAAACGGTCACCCTGGAAACCGATTATAAACATACAAATAGAAATACAGTTTATTTTAGTAGAAAGTTATTAATTCGATTGACAATAAGGATTTTTATTCCAATTCGATCTGAATTTTTCGTTATTTTTAAGATATAAAAACTATATCCAATTTGGTGAAAAAAGAAAAATTTCTCATCTAAAACTTTTATCACAAATCCTGTTTTAGTCTATCAGATTATATAATTTATTTAAAACTTTTACATAATCTAGTTATATAGATTCATAAAGTTTAATAAATTCTTAATTCATAACCTTTTCTTAATTCATTTACAATTAATTCTTTATATCCCAATTAAGTTTTTTTTAGATTGAATTGACTTTATAAGAACATAAACAGCAAAAGTCTTGATAAGTGTATCGCATAAAATATAAAAAATTTACACAGGATTTGGATTTCACATAAATTTCTTAGGCACAATAATAATTTGGAATTTACATTTGTAAAGTCCATATTTTGAAAAAATACAACACAGAAAATAAAAGAACCTTCTTTTAAATGTTTTTACACACGATACTTTTTGATAATAATGCAATTTTTTAATGTACATATCAAAATTTAGTTTCAGTAAACTTCATACGTAGTTATGATAAAAATTTATGCTAAATATAATTTAATAATTATATTATAATACATTATATATATTAATAATGACAATAAAATTAATTAATTATATTGTTTTTTAGAAATATTTTATGAAAAAAGTTTATTTATTTTAACTTGAGTCAGGCTCAAAAACAGCCAGTATATGAGAAAGTTCCAAGTTTTATGTCTCAGCGTTGTAAGCAAGCGTGTGAGTGATTCGACAAAAGCATATCGTCCTATATATAAGTGTAGTTAATAGGTATTTATATATCGGCTGACTAATGGCAGGCCCGCGATAAATGATTTTAAAGCTAAAAATTGAATATATAAATCATGCGATTACTCAAAATATAATATATATTATATTAAATCATAATATATATGATAGTATATATTTCATTAGAAACAATTGAAATATTGTGTAGATTATAATACATATTATGTATTCACGTAATAGTATATTATGTGCCTAGGCGCATAATGAGGGTTATTACGCGAGGGGCGACAATGCTCGCAAGAGATCGAAGCCGAGGCGCGATCAGTCCTGCGAGCATTTTAAGCGAGTCTCGTAATTATCCGAATTGTGTGCATTGGCACATATTCTATTTTATGTGACTTCGGTGCGTATACGAGTTTTTATGCGTACACCGCGAAAGAAATTTATCGTGAATACAGACAATTTTCTGGTTATATTAGCAAAAGTGTTTGGCTGTCTCAGATACAGCTATACTGTATGGGTGTTTCATAAAAAAAGTTATAGTTGAAGGTATACTACTGCACCAGTAATATACTTTCAATACACACATCCAAACTGATATGGCTGCAACAGATGAAACATGCACTCTAAAAACAAGTGTGTTACTTCTACACGTAAAACACGATAGTAACTTTTTAGGCATTTGAAGTGTGTATTTTTAACACACATTTTGGGTAAAAAACGTTAAAGTGTTTGAAAATTAAACGTTACGTTTGTGATGTGTATTAAAAATACACACTTCAAATGCCTAAAAAGTTACTATCGTGATTCACGTGTAAAAGTAACACACTTGTTTTTAGAGTGTGGTTATGGTTCCTTTAGCCAAACTCTGTTTTGGAAAATCAGCTCAACTTCAAACAGACGCTTGTCTGCTAGTGATGCGTAGTAGTTTCAGAGGTTAGGGGTAAGTAAACTATTATATATCAGTGGTTGATTATAAATCTAAAAAAAAAAAATTAAATCGATACCAGCAATACGTGTTTTGTTTTCATGATCACATACGATCACTCTGCAAACGTTTGAACGCACACCAATATACATCCTTGAAACAAACCATTTTGTTTTGCTAAATCAGCATAACAGTCGATGGATAATACAATCAGAAGGACATTTATGAAAGTTTCCTGAGCTGATAGCTAATTTAAAAACATGTTATTAGCTCAACTAGTATTTGTTAATTTCTTATTCATACTTATTAACACACAAAATAATATAACTGAAGTAAGAAGATTTTCTTTCTAATTTGCATAGAAATTCTCTAACAAACTCGGTTAGGTAGAAACACAATACCATTTCTTTCAGTGCACTCGAATCTAATCTAGTATTCATCATGATTCTCGTCCATTGAACTTGATATTTCACGACTTTTCCGGACATTTTGATTTTCTCGATCTTGTGTAGTAGTAGCGTATTGTAATAGACGCATGCGCAGTTCAAATGTACAAGGCTTTGTCAGTATGGTTCAATTTTTACTGTAGTGTAAAAACGAGTTTACGCGCCGGAGGCACATAAAATTATTTTACATGCACAATCATATAATGTCTATAAATTGAGTATATATATTATTATATAAGTAAACTATATATAGTTTATATTAATTATTGATAGTTATAATCATATAATAATGAAAATAATAATAATAATATGAAAAATACTATTTTTTATGTATGTAGTTTGATTTTTCTTGTTTTATTCGATTAAGGAATGCAATTGAATTCGTAAATGTGGGTGGTACTTGTAGTCATTTTATTATCACGATTGATAAATGCAACGATTCTGATAAGCGTCATTCTTGTTTCCCAATATAACTAAGTAAATAATCTAAAAATATTATAGAAATATTATAATTTTTAAAACTGAATTAAATTTTAGGAACAACAAAAAAAGACAATAAAAAACTATTTATTTATTTATTTACGCCAGCCAAATAATTCAAAAGGCTACTAATCATCAGTAAAGTAGGTTTTAAACTAGCTCCTTGTTTAAGCCTAACTATGCTGAAAAAGGCGATTTGTCCACGTTTGAGCAGTTTTGCAGGGGAAAAAATTACATTGAGTTTGCCCCTGCTTTGAACCTGACTTTTAGCAGCAAAAGATGGAAAATTCTTTACAGATTTCGACTCAGGTATACATTTCACCTTAACTCCCTGACGCATAACGATGCCTTGTCCTAGACCACGTTTTACTGAATTCCTCACGTTGGGTAAATTATGTATTTACCAAATTTATTTTACTCGACTAGAATTCAAAGGATGTTGAAATGTCCTTATGTCCGAAGTTTTACCGAGAGAGTCGAGTTAAATTACTCGAACTATTATTCTCCGTGTAGGTTTACACTGCAGCATAAATCTAGCGTTCAGCCGGTTCGCTAGGGGAGCTTTTCAACAGGGACTTTGTTTTTAAGTTTCAAATAAAAAATATTTTGGAAGAAAATTCTTTATTCATTTATTGATATATAATGTAAAAATTCTACAAATTTTAAAAGAAAACTCGGCGCGTAATAACCCTCATTATGCGTATAGGCACACAATTTAATATTATAAAAAAAGGTTTTGTACTATTAAAAATTACGTAAAATTACTAAAAAATAAAAGAAAAATTTGAACAAAATTTATGCAAAATGGCGGACGCAACCTTGCACATATTACATGCAAGTTTTATGCAAACGATTTGCTCAAATTTTGAACGAAATTTTTGTTAGATGTGTTATCAGGGAAATAGAAAATGAAAAAAAAAATTGTCCACAGGGGGTGGACACATTTTTATTCTATACCTATTGTAGCTAAAATACGTGCCTCAAAAAGCCACAACTCCGAAATATTTTAATCTAGCTACTATTCAATTGTTTTTGATGCCTAAATCTTTAACTTTTTAACCTCACGTCATTTTTCGCGCAAATAAGGATTTTTGCTCTTGATTTTCATTTCTCAATTATAAATATATTTAAAATATACATTTATATTATCATAATGTGATAACATGTATTATGAGTTAAATTCAAAAATTCAAAAGATGGTATAAAGTTTTAAATTTTTAGATTTATATATATTTATTTGAAGTGTTTCTTCAATTAATTTTTTCTATGTCTATATCTTTTGTGAATTAGCAGCTTTATATTGCTATGTAATTTTCAAATATCCATCGAAATATGCTAAGTTGGATTTTTATTATATTTTTTGATTCTTCTAGCTGAAAACATGATAATTTTCAACGATACTGTAGTATAGATACTACATAATGAATAAATTATCTGAAAACGTGATAATAACGTCAGTAGAATTAAATAAAGATTGAACTTAATACCATACAGATACGCCAGATGGATGTGTCGCGATAATGTATCTGAGGTTTATCTTTAGATTAACAGAAAATACTAATATTCAAGCCACTGCTGTCATATATCTCAATTAAGTCGTGGTCGTGTATTCGCTTTCTGCCTTTCGTTTCCTTAGTGTTTTTTAATACTTAAAACGAACATTAGTAATCGACTGCTCCACTGAATAACACGTCCTCATTACAAGAGTATCTTTTGGAATTGAACACACATGGATTATTTAATAGAAGTATGTTTTTAAAATTATATTATAATTTTAACTCAGAGACAGAAATAAGATAATATACCTTGGGTATTTTAAATTTTGAGTTTCATCTAGTCGTCTCATGAAATATATCTTAAAATTTTCGTCCTAATCAAAATACATACGTAGGTCACACTACATTGTCACCTTAGGATACATAAAAATATTCCATTGGTAATAAGAAAAAATTAATTGATTGTTATAAAAGAAAAATCATAAAATATAGAAATGCAAAACTCATAAGAATTTGATTAAAAAAATGATAGTGATTAGTATTTTTTTAGAAGAAAATATGGAAATTTAAATAAAGTAAGCCTAGAAATTTCAAAATACTTTTATTGAATTCAAGTTATGCTAATTTCATTCTAATTTTTATAGGTTCTTAAATCTTGTTTTTTTAAATTTCTATATATTTTTTTCACAAAAATATCAGCGTTTAAAGACGGGTGTAAATAATAGCGAAAAACAATAGCAAAGTAAATACAAAAATAGTATTGAAAAATAAAATACATTATAAATTTATATAACAAATAGTAATCATTTAGACATAAATAATCTGTTACATAATGTAGGAATAAAAAATCCAGTTATTTTCGGGAGACTGCTCGGAGAAAAATAGTTCAAGTAATTTTACTCAACTTTCGATCAAAGTTGGAACAGATGGACAAGTTGAAAATTATTTAATATCACTGTAATATTTTGTGATGTATTGAATGTTAAAGAATAAATGACAGTTAAGTAAAATTCAGAACTGTAAAATAAACTATGAAATTGTATATTAAAAATTTCTAAGTATATATATATACGCTCTTACGTCAGATGGATAGTAGGTCCCTTTTCTCGGATCGCGTCACATATTATTACTCGTGGTATAATTATAAAAAACCAATCTTTTATTCAATCACAAAAATACTAGAGCTTTCCGTTTATTCTACTCTACGCAGAGAAAAGTAAACATCGGTGGTCAATGTCCGGACATGGCGGTCAGATGTCCAGATGAAAAACTAAAAATAATTCATAGGTTTACAATATCTGTACATCCATTATCAATGTCACGCGCATTGCTACGCAATGTTCAGGACATTTGGCGTCTGGGCATTGTCCAACGATGTCTGGAAATCAGTTTGCGATTTCTGCGCATTTTTTAATAACGTGCGATACATTTTTCACCACTTTTTTAGGCACGATTCTTCGATATTTCGTGCATTGGTAAACGATGCGTTTCTTTGAATCAAAGAAACATTTCTTTGATGTACGGTAAAGAAAAAAATTTCTTTGAATCAAAGGAAGTGCATTAAATATCCTTGCAAGATTAATTTTAGAAAGCTTTCTTCTATATTGAGAACCTTCAAGTTGCTACTCAGAATGTACTTCAAAAAAAATAGGTGTTTATTATTTTTAATAAACATTAAAAACCTTTCGTTTTGTGTCTTTTATTATCATAAAATTCAGTTTTAAAGTTTTATTCATATATATTCAGTGTTTTTATTACTTAGTTATCGTAATCATTACTCATATCTATTTTTCAGTATATTAAATATAAATTAGAGGGTTGAGTTCGAAATTTTACCTCTGTTTATCTTATCAGAGGATCACCAGTCAGCTAATCGAAAATCTTTATGTCATCTTTTTAACCCTCGGAGAACACACAGGGTCATTGTTCAGCAGTTTTGCGCTCTCTATAGGATGAAACATTGGAACTGTACGCCTTCAGTGATACCGCGCGAGCTCGCGTGTTTATGTTCCTGATTTAACGATAAGGGGGTCCGCCGAGAGTGTTCTCTCAATGGTTAACCCATTCTCCGAGCCTGCGCCGAGAGAGTGAGGGGGGTGAACGTTTGGAGTTGGGCCGGCTGGTGTGTAGGCCTTCTTACTTAGTTTTCGTCAGGCCTCTGCACACATAACATCTATTGTGTATTCGCCGTAGTTTCTAAGTCTAAAAGACGTTGAGAAATTTGTAAATACCCGAGGGAGCTGTTCTTGCTCGAGGCACGTGCCCGTAATTGACCTGCGAGGAATCCCGAATTCGAAAGGCGCTCGAGTCCAGCCAACCACGGCTCCGGCATCGAACCACCACGAGGTCTACGCTCACGCCGAAATTTCTGTCTGCAAAATAGTGACTGTAAGTTTTCTTTTGTACTTCTTAATAACTTTTGGCTTTTCCTCCATCCACTGGGTAAAGGTTTTCATGCCCAAATAAACTGTCTTTCTTTGGCAAACGGAACGAACAAATTTACCGAGTTGGTTTCTTACACTCCCTACCACGCTCACCTGAATTTCATTTGCCACGCCTTTTTTTTCTTTCATGCAAGGCTAGTGGATCTTTGCACACATCTTTTGGTCCTTAGAGCCGGATTGAGCGTGTTTTGGTTATTATTATTATTTTTGGCTGTTTCTTCGCTCCATTCCCGTAATTTTAGTTACTTTTTAACGTAAAATTGATTAACAAATCGTTGATCGATAAATGTACAATTTTCTTTCGCTTATAGATCTAAGTATCATGTGTACAAATAAGTTTCCGCCGTTTATTGTGCGTATTGTTCTTCTTGCGTTTGGCACGAATCTTGATCTAATAATAATTTCAGTTCCCGCAAATAACGCTTATTCGGCTCAAAACTTGACATTTTACGCACAATAGTATATTACGTGCCTAGGCGCACAATGCGGGTTATTGCGTGACGAGCGACAATGCTCGCAGGAGATCGAAGCCAAGGCGTAGTCGAGGCGCGATCAGTCCTGCGAGCATTGTGGCGAGTCTCGTAATTTTCCGAATTGTGTGCATTGGCACGTATTCTATTTTATGTGACTTCGGTGCGGATACGAGTTTTTATGCGTACACTCGAATCTAATATAGTATATTAGTTGTTGGCGGCGCTAGTCATTACACTTTATATGTCACGACTAGTCACGTCCATTTTGATTTTATCGATATTGTGTAGTAGTAATGGATTTTAATAAACGCATGCGCAGTTCAAATGTACAAGGCTTTGCCAGTAAGGTGCTAACACTGTACGAAGAAGAAGAAGAATAAGAAGATTGTGCTCCATTGCATGGCTATAGGCGCCTGCGTAGTTCAATTTTTACATTTCATTCTTCTGCAGCGCAATATACTACATTGCGCTACTGTTAACTGTAGCGAAAAAACGAGTTTGCGCGCCGGTGGCACATAAAAGAATATATTATACTGACAAAAATTCACTAATATTTTAAAGTTATGTTGTTGACAGATGTCCAACCTTAAGAAAGGGATGTTTTACCTCTGTCAATTTCAACCAAAACTTGACGCCAACTTTTATCAAATGGAGAAAACTTATTTATACACCTGATAGCATTATATTTGTAAATTTAGCCTCTAAGGGAAATTGTGTGCATGTATTCTCACTACGTGACTTTGGAAAAAGTTGATATATTTTTGAAACATTTTGTCTGTGAAAAAAGGAACGCTTCCACTCCGCTGGGTATCGAGCCTAGGACCTTTCGATTGCCAGTCGAATGCTCTATCACCTGAGCTTCGGAGGTTCCACACAACTTTTCTCACAGAATCTATTTATGCCAATTTGGCTACGGATATATCATGAACTATTTTACTAATTATTTCAAATCATTTCAGTCGATTATGTCGATAATTAGAAGAGTGTAATTATGACTGAAGCCGAAGCCGAGCATGATATTTACGTGACAAGCAATGAATTTTCGCAAATGACTACCGATTTTGAAGCATTGCATGACATGCTCCAGACACTTCTTGCTGACCTTCAGGTGCCCATGACTCCAGGTCATGCTTGGCAGCCAACGAAAATGAATGGAGATGATTCAGACGTCAATTCACGCGCTGCGAAACTGCCGAGACTCGAACTCCCTACCTTTCCTGGTTACTACGGCGATTGGAAAAATTTGTTGACTTGTTTACGTCGCTAGTTCATGATTCCCACTCGATTTCCAAACGTTACCAAATTACAGTATTTAAAATCCTGTACGCGGGACGCGGCATTAGACTTCGTTAAGGATATTTCGGTCACGAACGCGAATTATATCTCAACCTGGCAATCTTTAAAGACACGATACGCAAACTCTGGATTCACGATTAACAAACAATTAACCGCGTTGACTGAACTCCTTCAGATGAAAAAAGAATCTGCTGCTGGACTCAGAAATTTGATGGACGAATCTCAATAGGTCGTTCGTGCATTGACCAATCTGGAGCTTTCGGTTGATCATTGGGGTATTTGGCTCCTTTTCTCGGTCGCGAATCGTTTAGATGCGGGAACTTAACGTTCAAACAAACTACTTATTCCAGAAAAGTGCACCACGATGGCGCTGACCAAGGCTCTCAAAGGTCTTAGCGTTTAACTGGTAAATGATCCCTCTGCTTGGATGAACACTACATTGGAGCCTGCTTAAAGTTTCAATCAAGGTTTTTACGTAAGCGCCGCGATGAAGCTAGGCGATTACACCTTTGCTTCAACTGCTGAGACCCCCACAAGTTTCAGGATTGCGAGTCCTTCCGACGGTGCGTAACTTGCCGCAACAAACATCACACTATCCTTTACGTGGCCCTGAGAGATCGCCCTCAAACAATTTCACCTACGCAGGGAGATCAGGCCGGTATCGCCAAAACTGTCACTCTATTGACTGCACTCCGCGTTGAATCCCAAATTTCAAATCCAGACCAAATCTTTAGTTCTCCCGCGTTTAAAATCTCAATTGCCCCCTAGAAAATCTGTCGAATTCAGTCAGGGCATGTTTTATGATCTACGGGCAGGTTCTAAGACACAGATTTTGCCGTTTCTAGAATTTTCAATTGATCGCGCAGGATTGTGTCTATGATCGTTCGGGATATTGATATTGTAAAAAGGTTCTGGCAAGTCCGGGTGCACCCTGTGGATCAAGTTCTGCAACGGATTTTATGGGCTCCGGAGCCAGGCATCCTTCCTGTAGATTATCGTTTAAAAACAGTGACCTACGGTGCTGCATGCGCTCCATCCTCAGAAATACGAACGCTAGCTCAAATCGCGAATGACGAACAACTCCGATTCCCTCGTGGCGCGGACTGCATACTGGGAAATACGAAAGTAGACGATACTTTCGCAGGAGCGCATGATCTGTCAGACGCTATTCAAAATCGCGGAAAACCTTGAGCGCTTTTACGCTCGGCGGGCATCGAGCTCAACAACTGGTCTGCAAATCACCCCCAGCTCGTACTAGTTCACGCTCACCCTAGCGATTACGAAGATCTGAAACAAACTGATCTCGATGAAACAGTGAAAATTTTAGGGATTCGGTGGTGCCTAACTTCCGACGCGTTTAGCTTCCATGTAGAAATCTCCCCTTTATCGACGGAAACAACCCTAACAAAACTTACAGTCATCGGATATTACCCGACTATTTGATCCGATCAATTAGGCTGCCCCAGTCACCATCACCGCGAATATCCTGATGCAACATATGTGGAATTTAAAATGCGATTGGGATTCCATTTTGCCACCTGATGTCCAACAGCGATGGTCTGAATATCGCAATTTACTAAATGGGCTAGGCGGGCTGGCTCTCGGGCGGTGGTTGGAGTTTGTACCGTATCGGCGATGTCAGATTCATGGTTTCGTGGACGCGTCCTCGCGAGTCTTCGCTGCCGTGGTATACTTGAGAGTCGAGGGAGAGGGCGGCCACTGATACTTCTCTCTCCTCGCCGCTAAAACCTGGGTTGCGCCGGTGAAAACTACAAGAATACCCAATTTGGAATTATGGAAAGCTGTTGTCTTAGTCAAGCTGGTGCGACGGATCCAACAATTGGACATTTTGGGGGGCCTACCGATATTCCTGTGGTCTAACAGCCAAGTCGCTCTCTCTCGATTACGTAAGCATCCCTGCTTCTGGAAGACCTTTTTAGCGAATCGCGTGTCCCTAATTCAGACAGAGTTGCCCTCCGCGAAAGGGTCTCACGTTCCCACCAAGGAAAACCCGGCTAATCTGGCTACGCGCGGAGCAAAGCCAAACGATTTAGCCGCATGTGCGCTTTTGGTGGCACGGGTCCAAGTGGCTCAGGTCTTCTTTGGAGAGTGGGCCTTGGCCGGTAGAAATCACACAAGGGCTTCACGCGAAGATAAACCCCACCAAATCGAATATTCTCACGCGATTTTCTAGTCTGTCGCGCCTGTCTCGCGTAATCGAATATTGTCGCCTACCTCTTCTGAATCATCAATTGCGAAAGAATAACAATGTCCCAAAAACTGGTTTTTTGACCGCCCCGGTATTGTCTGAGGCTTGCTGTGTCGCTATTCACTTGGCCAAGGTCAGTGCATTCTTTAAAGAAATAGAGCTGTATCGCGTGGGAAAACATTTGCCAAAAAGGCACCCACTCTCAAAATTGAATCACTTCGTCGATAAATCGGACGGGATTTTGAGGGTCGGTGGCCGTTTCATACATTCGTCTCTCCCCCGCGAGAGTATACATCCACCAATCCTCCCGAAGAACTCTGCACTTAGTCGTCTTTTCGTGCGCCATTCTCATTGCCTTTCCCTCCACTGTTTACCTTATCAGAGGATCACCAGCCGCGTAATCGAAAAAATTTATTTCATCTTTTATGACACAGGGTCATTGTTCTACAGTCTTACGCTCTCTGTGATACGGCGTGAGCTCGCGTGTTTATGTTCCTGATTTAACGATAAGGGGGTCCGCCGAGCGTGTTCTCTCAAAGGTTAACCCACTCTCCGAGCCTGTGCCGGGTGAGTGAGGGTGGTGAACGTTTGAAACTCGGATTGTCCGTAAAATATTTGTAGGCCCACGACAAAGAAATTGCACTAATACAGGAAGAATACAACTCACTCCTAACATAATGGTCTCTCTCATGCTCCAGTCTGAACAGATATGGATGCTTATCGAGTCATTCGTCACCCTAGTGATGAAGACGAGGGAGCTCGATGGGCGTGCAGAGCGCGGCAGCAACGGGGGCTAGTAGAAATCGCATCGGGGCCTGCACCCGCGGTCCTGCGTCTCGGGTAGACTTGGCCGTCCGCGTCGTTCGGGGGAGGAATCTGTTTGTTTCTCCCCTGGGTGGCGCGGCTGGTCGGTTATCCTAGTGGGCGTGTGGCCGCGGGTGGAAGTTCCAAACGAACGGATGACGGAAGAGTCGTACGCGACTTTAATGGAACCAACCACCCGTGAAGTTTAAAGCCGAACTATCAATATCAATATCCTCAAACTCTTGAGGATATTGTCCATTGATACGGAGAGACGCACTTGAAATTCAAACGTTTGGTACACTGGCCCTCCAATGTTTATAAATAGTCATCTTGTTGCTAGTGCTTGAAGTTCACATAATTCGCATGTGAGCGCAGTATATCCATGGACAATACCGTATGTGTCAAACATAAATATCAAGCTTTTATCGTTCCAAATTCAGAGTTTTACCACTTGAATGCGCCCAAGTCTTGAACACTATAGTTTGTTTGAAGTGCGCGGCAATAGTTATTTCTCTTCGTGCAAAGCGAAGGAAAGCTTATAATAATAATTGACTGCTTCGATCAGAGACTCACTCACATCAGCTGAGAAAATGAATCCTAGTTGGATATTTACTTTTATTAAAGAACTACAAATACGACCTCTGTAGACAATTATGTTGTGTGTTTTCGTAACAAATTATAACCAATAAGAAAGATTCTCATGCTTACAATAGAATCAATTTTAAGAAATGAGTTTAGCTAAATTCAATAAATTTAATAATTTTGAATTATATTCTATCCCAATAGTGACTGAAGGACAGGTATTAAATCAAATTATTGACTGTTGTCATTGCGTTTGAAAACATCCTTCACCAGAGCTTCCGCTTCAAAAGAGTGTGGTTTGGTTTTTTTTATTTTGGTAGCGCCATAATGCCATGTGAAGCAACAAAATTTTTCACATTTTTCGCTTGCCTCTCTGATATATCAAATTCTGGCATCGATCGCCTACAACTCCAAGATTTTGGTGCAAGTATAAGCACTTGAACTTTTTCTGTTGAACTTTTAGACTCCTTAAGTTTTTGTTTGATTTGATCTAAAACTTCAACACTGACTTTATGGTATTCATCATTAAATTTGGTATTTTTAGTTTCGACTTGTAAGAATGCTGCGATTTCATCGCAATTTATTTGATTGTTATTATTATCGTTTTGATGGTGGATGCATCGTTTTTTGTCTTGCGAGCGAGTTTGAAAGGATAATGTGGGCGTTTTTGTGGCGACGTTGAGTCGAGAAGTTTAATGTGGACTCCTTCAAGTAATTAATTGCTGATAATAAACTTTATTATCATGTGAAATAAGTAAAATGTTCACTAGTGAGAGGCGAGGGGATTCACTTCAAAAAAGGACAACGATCTGTGATAGGCAAAAGAACTCACACATTCAGAAAATTATTCTTAACAGTCCATTACCATCTTCTAAATTCTTTCCATCGTGTATTATATTTTTTTTAAATAATTTTTTATAATTTTCTAAATAATTATTTCCATCTGGTATTTCATTCTTAGAATGATTTGTTATTATTTTTCAATTAATTCTTTCCATTGTTTCCTTTTTGTTAAAATATTTTATTATAATTTTCTAGATAAGTAATTCCATTGCGTATTATAATACGGCTACTGAAATCTGTTTGCCAAACTGCAGTTTAACCAAAGCTTCTTACACAGGAGCACACGATTATTTTATTCAGTTTGGCGTAAAATTTATGGGTGAAGGGACAATAAGATAACATTTGTGATGATTTTAGTTATCTTTCTTGTAATAAACTCTTTATACAATATTTTGCAGACATAAGTAATCGCGCTTGCACCTAGAAAAAACATCTTCGTGATTGTAACGAGATTGTTGTAAAAAGTAAAAAGTTCAAAAAACCACCCCATATTTTTAGTACAGGGGTAAATTCATCCCCAAAACAGGCGTTTTTTCGAACTTTGTATAAAATCGCGTATAAAGGCCATACAAATATAAAAAAATTAACTTTTTAAAGGTTTATTGTTTAGTTTCAAGTCTCATGAATTGAATCGCGTTGCAATTTTGAATAAATTTATTACGGGAATGTAGAAAAGTGTCCCGCAAATTAAAATGCATCTTTTGGAAGACACCCTCTGCAGTGGTAAAAAGTAATTAAAAGTGCCCAAAAAAAATTTTTTGTACACCTTAAAATATTGTTAACAATTTATGAAAAAATTTATAATTAATAACTAAATAGTTTTTTTTTTAATATTTAAATATTGTCTTTTTTCAATTTAGGAAGTAAAAGTACCCTTAAAACAAATCTTTTAACTGTGTTGGAATTCTGGACTACCCAGCTTTAATTTGTTTCAAAAGCACCCTTCCTTTCTCAAAAATTTGAATTAATAAATATAGGCGCAGGTGGAATACATTCTCAGTCCGAGAATAGAAGGCCAACGACCTCACATAATAATAAACAAATATTTAGTAATAAGGAACTAAATATTTGGCAGTTTGGGTGATCTCCACGTACCTATTATACGAATAAATAAAGCATACTCAGTACTATGCTTTTCTTTTCTTATGTTTAATTTAATTTAATAATAACCATACGTAACAAATGGATCCTCTATGATAATCGTAAGCGTTCAGCAAGCTGGTTAGATAAGGGTGAAGCACCGAAACACAGCCCAAAACCAGACATTCATTAAAAGAAGCTCATAGTTTTATTTTTCATTGAGGAGAAGGAAAAAATGGCAAAGTATTTTGTAGACGTAGTACAGGTCTCTCCTAGGACGGGTCTAAGCATATCTGTATGCTCCCCCCTTCCCCTCCCCCGAACGCGATCGAGAGTGCAGGCGTCGAAGATGATTTGCTTGCTGGCCCACCCCGTTGCTGCTACTCCCTACGCCCATCGAGATCCTCAGTCCTCATCACTTCTGTGATGAAGGACTCAATGTGTTTCGAGGACTTTTCGGACTTGCAGTCAGGTAAAAGCCGACCACACCGTGCTTTCTCTAGACCCAGGTGGCAAGTTCCGGGATCAGACGGTGTGTCCATCTCCCGGTCTGCTCGCCATGACATCTCGTTTGCCATCTCTCAACGAGTCTGCGTCTAGCATCCTTGTCGATGGCTTCCTTGACACGAACAATTTCCTATAGGTCAGTGATATTGGTAAGCTCTTTGCGGAACAGAAAGGCCTCCTACTTCTCCAATGCCAATAAGTCTATTGGCGAAACGCTCGCCAGAACCAGCGCAGCGCTCGTCGATACAGTTTGGTATGCTCCACATTGGATGGCTTTATTAGTTGTTATCCGAAGGTGTTCGCTGAAGCTAAGCATCTCCCTTAGACCTGGTGAATGTCCGCCGCACTGCGAAGCATTCAGCACGTGAGCAGCCAACTGTTCATTCCACTAATAAATTGAGCCCTTGACTTGCCTAGGATTTTTTGTAGGATGAATTCAATGCACTGATGGATTCTCAGGGAAATTCCCTCGGGAACAGACCAGTCACCTATTCTGGAAGCGAGATGGGACGTGGCAATCTTGAGGCTAATAATTGACCCCCCCCCCCCCCCCTAGCCTCTCTTCTGAGCGTAAAATCTTTGCCCTGATTCAATACGATTAGGTCATTCCTAGCGACAATCTCGTTATCGAGGATTCCCCTCCTATCTAGACCAGATTTTGCCCATTTGGACGATTTACTATTGAAGTCACCCCTTATGAGTGTCCGCTCAACAGCCTCACTGAGGCTTTCCTCAAGGGGGAGGATCTGTGTCTCGAAGACCTTGAAAGGATCGTTGAGGGAGAAGAGCAGCTGTAAAAACGCGCACCCGCCACCTTCACCCAAACGAACCTCGCGTCGGATTCCAGAAATTATTGCAATGTAACAACAAATGTTATTTTAATTTTTGTCTTCATTACTATGATTGATTCTAGTATGATAAATGTTTAACAGCAAATGTCATATTTTTAAATGATAACATAACAAATAATGTCATTGTTTTCATTATTGATATTTTATTGTTGACTGTAGTTTCTATGTCATCGATTATAATTGTTTTTCTATTAAAAACATATTATTATTGTTATGTGAATTAATAGCAATAAATAATGATTGAGCATAAATATATAATTAATAAGTAATTAGATGAGACAGAGAATTCCAATGTAATATTATTATATGACTTTTCATAACTTGTTATAACTTTTTAAAATTTAAACTATCAGTATCATCATGATTGCAACTACTATATTTTCAATGTTCACAAACAATGTAATTAATCCCTGCGACCAAGTCTATCTAAGTCGTTTGGCGTGCCCCTAATCTATACTCCTAGAAGATGTGGGTGATACCCACACTAAGAAGAAGATCCCCTCGACTAGTCACATAGACTGGAAAAATCGATGTGACACATCAACGAAGCACACAAACAAGCCGGTCCATACTTTCAACTCAACACATTTACCATTAAGATTCTAATGGGAACTCCAAATCGTCTTGGGAGTACAGGGCATAGAATCTCTGATATCTGGGTCTAGCGAGTTGAAAGTACAGACTATCCATATAAGCAGATGTTTTGAACGCTAAGCAGAGTCATGGAGGGCCAGGAGTCCAGAGTCGTCGAAAGTCCGGGAATCGTCCTATCGTCGCGCCGTCTAAAATTGCAACCAACTGAATTAATTAACGAAGTCGCTTAGGTCACCTCATTTTCATATGTTTTCTTGAAAATTTAACAAATATTGTTTTTATTTGAAATAATTTTCATGAATTCTATTAGCTTGTCCTCAACATAGGACGTCGAAAAAACATTAAAAGTATTATTGCAGTTTAATTTATTTGCATAGCGTTAGTAAAACTGTTGAAACGATGCTAGCAGTACAATTCAAAAAGTACGTTGCATTCACATTTAGTAGAAAGCTAAAGGTAAGGTGGCGTAAGAGTTAAATACAGTTAAATGTAACTTAAAACGACTGAAATCTTCAAGGTGGGAGCCTCATGTGAAATTAAATTTTTTTGCATTTTTTTTAATGCTTCAAAAATTTATTTGCTATCTCAAGAATGTATCCCCAAAATTTTAAACCCAAGAGAAAGTTCTTAACGTCCCTAAGAAGTCACCAAAGTGATGCGCTCCAAAGGTACCGAGAGCAAGGAAACGAGCACGCGCTCGTTACAGCTATTACGTTTCAATTTCTTAGCCAAACAAGTTTGCCCATTTGCTTTTTGAATAACAGGTATCAGTTTTGTCGATGGTAAGCAATAATTCGGCCAGTGTTACTGTCGTTTTTTATTTTCAAACAAACAGCAAACAACTGAGAGACAACTTGCTCATAGCATATAATTCGTTCCCGCGTCGTACAGTCGTTCAATAAACGCGTTCTTTTCAAAATATTCTTTAACTTACTGGTCATCTAATGAACCTAAATATGCATTAAAAGTGTTCTAATAAATATTGTGTTTCACGATTTATTTATAATAAAAAAAGGTCATTTTTTTGAAAATGTCTCCAAATTTCGAATTATTTTTTTTGCTATATTTATGTGCATTCGAAGTAAAAGGACTAACTTTAATCAAAAAAGTTTGATTTATTGATTTTAATCAATTACAAGGACCTGGGCGTACCCCAATGCAAATTGAAGGAGCCGACTACGAGCAGCTATAGTGCCGCCATTTTGTATTTTTCATCTATAAAAAAAAATGTCAAATACGTTGTATAGTCAATATTATCATATACTTCATTCCAATTTCATAAATGTTCTCATTTTTCTGGAAAAAATTCTCAAAAAAACAGTCGTTTACATAAGGCTTCCCCCTTAAACACATTTTTATCGAAACCATATTTTTCAAATCTGCGGAAAACATAACTTGAACAATTTTCATCTGATTTACATCAAGTTTCCACTGTACTTTCAAAAGTACATTCTTTCAGAGAAAAATGCAGGAATTTAGTGAAATATTGAAAACTTTTTATATTATGAACAATTTTTTGTGGTTAATTTAGTATCCAGCTCGATATATTCCGACTCCGAGTAAAACTATTCTACAAAGTTTCCCTTCAGTTTGGAACTAATTAGGATTTTAATCCAATATTTACCTAGCTCTTATGTAAAGCTGAGAAGTACCACCTGATTTCCACTCAGAGAAATTCTAATCATGACTATTGAATGCGCTTAGAAGGACACTTATAACTCTTATTTAGTAATGCAGTTGTTCTTGCAAAAGTAACTCAAATGATTACGAGTTACTTCTAAAAAAGTTACTTATTTAAAACCTCATTGGTGACTTGGGTGTTGCCTAACATATAAATAATATTTTATATTTGAATTACAGCTTCGAGGACATCAACGCAGCCCTTCTGATACGCAAGCTTTTAGAGAAAAAACGAAAAGGGATGCCTATAATCATTTGGATAACGAGCTTAATAGATTATTAGCTACAGCTCCAGAGTCACAGAAAGAAGTTTTCAAACAAGAATTTGCAGGCTTTAAAGATTTGTTCAAGAGGTTCTTGAAAGAAGAAGGACCTTCTTTAGAATGGGATCGTATACAAAAGTTACCAGAAAATGCCGTATGATCATCTTGCTTTTTGTAACTTGCATACAAAATCACAAAGGAGTACCATTTTAATTAATTTTCTAGATTCAAGATTATTGCAATCTTCTTGAACCGAGTACGCAGGAAATAAAAGAATTATTAAGTAAGTTAATCGTTGTAAAATTGAACGGTGGTCTTGGTACAAGTATGGGATGCCATGGTCCGAAATCAGTCATCACAGTTCGTAATAATTTTACATTTTTGGATCTTACTGTACAACAGATTGAGGTAAAAAATGTTTCGATTCTTGGTTATGAATGAACTTGTTTAGTCGTATCTGTAAATTTCTGAAATCTTTATTTTTCTTTCACGTCCAGAATTTAAATAAAATTTACTGCGTGAATGTTCCTTTAATTCTCATGAATTCCTTCAATACGGAAGAAGATACCCAAAGGGTCATTAGAAAGTACAAGGGATTGGACGTTGATATTTACACATTTAATCAAAGTTGTTATCCCAGATTAAGTAAAGACTCGCTTCTGCCGATTGCTAAAAATTGTAACGTGACCAAAGATTTGAATGCGTAAGGAAATATTCGCACGTAAATCTGTAATAGGCATGAAAAATAAATCTTTCAATAATCTGTATATTTCAGATGGTATCCACCTGGTCATGGAGATTTTTACACCAGCCTTCAAAATTCTGGTTTCTTGGAACAGTTCATTCAACAAGTGAGGCTATGCCATATTCTTGTGGTTAAATATTTAGAGTTTTAAATGTAGAAATATGGACTCTAATGCATTATATTTTTCAGGGTCGTGATTATTGTTTTATTTCTAATATCGATAATTTAGGTGCTACTGTCGACCTGAATATTTTAAAATTATTGATAAACAAGGATAAAACAGACTCCATCGAATTTCTTATGGAAGTAACAGATAAAACAAGAGCTGATGTCAAGGTAAACTAATACCATTTCTACAAACTTAGTTCAAGCCAGTGATGTGCAACCACTAGTTACTTCCGAATCGGTGCTTTTCCATTTTTCTTAGTGTTTTGCGGTGACTTCTCCTTTCTCCGCGCACGGTATTACCAAAGTTGGTAAGATTGAAGTTTTATAAGTTGACAGATCTCTGTGCTTTACTCTTGGATTACACATTACTAGCTTAAAACCTAGATTTTTGTGTATCAGGAACAAGTCCCCGCGAAAAAAAAGTTGATCTTGTTAGATCTGGTCCGATAAAACTCCCAGATCTTGATTTTGTCGAGATATAACCAGATCTGATCAGATCTAAAGTTGATCTGGTCAGATCTGAAGTAGATCTGGTCAGATCTCGACAAAATCAAGATCTGGTTAGATCTGGGAATCTGATCTGACCAGATCTAACAAGATCAACTTTTCTTTCGCGGGTCAGGGAAATCCGAGAACTTGATATCATCTTACAGGATATTTAGATTCTTGTACGAGTTCTTGCATTAGTCTATATACTCGTATACTGAGTCCCACTCAGAATTGCTTACGGCATCATGTAAAGGGTTTTCCAATAGGGACATAACAATTTTATCTATGAATAGAACACAGAAATATTTGAGATATTGAGTTCAAATTTATTGTGGGTGTAGTGCAAGCATTACATTTTATGAATGAAATTCGATAAAGGTCATATGACCACCACCAGCCCGTTTACAGCGGTCGATTCTTTGAACCCAATTTTCCACCACTCTGGCACACATTTCGACCGGAACGTTGGCAATTTCGCGTTGGATGTTGTCTTTGAGGTTGTCTAAAGTTGCTGGCTTGTTGGCATAGACCAGTGACTTGATATGGCCCCATAAAAATAAATCCAATGGCGTTAGATCGCTTGAACGAGGCGGCCATTCGGCCGGACCATTTCTCGAGATAACACGTTCACCGAATTTGCCTTTCAATAAATCGATTGTGACGCGTGCTGTGTGGCTAGTGGCACCGTCTTGTTGAAACCACATACCGTTGATGTCAAGTTCATCCAATTCTGGACACAAATAATCTTCCAACATAGCACGATAGCGCTCTCCATTGACGGTAACATAACGGTCGTTTTCATCCACGAAAAAATACGGCCCAATCACACCTCCGGCATGAAAACCGCACCAAACAGTCACTTCTTTCGGATGCAATGGGTCTCAAGAAGCACATTTGGGTTTGTTGCTGACCAATAACACATATTTTGCCTATTAACAAAGCCATTGAGCCAGAAATGAGCTTCATCGCTGAAGATGATTTTTCGATGAAATTCTTCATTTTCTTCAAGCTTTGCCAGAGCCCAATTGGAGAAGTTTCGGCGTTTCAAATGATCAAGTGGCTTTAGTTCTTGAGTCAATTCAATCTTGAAAGCATGTAGGCCAAGATCTTTTCGCATAATACGCCACAGTGTCGTTTGAGCGATGCCCAATTCTTGAGAACGACGTGGAATCGACTGATTTGGCTCATTTTGAATCGATGCACTTACGGCTGCGATTATTTCGTCGCTTCAAGCAATACGACGTCTTTTTGGCACCGGAACGTCTAATAGTGTAAATTTGGTTTCGAATTTATCGACTATAGCGCGCACAGCCTGTCGGGTGGGACGATTATTACGGCCGAAAATTGAAGTAAGCGCTCTTAAAGTTGCGACCACCGACTAAGAATTTCGGTAGTAATTTTTAATAATTTCCAAACGTTGCTGGTTCGTGAACTTTACCATGATAAAAAAGTTGACTTTAACAAATGTTTTGACGTTGCATTCTTTTTTTATTTTTTTAAATGATTGCATAATATCTCAAGAATATTGTGTCGAAATTTCATGTCGATCGGAGCAAAATTGACGAAGTTATGAGTATTTGAGCGTCCGTTGCTCCAGGCCGGGTTTCTATACAAGTTTACGAGTTGCGAATTAGTGGAGCAAAACTTTAAAGCGTTCTTCTGAAACTTGTTATTTTTGAAGTCCGTGTACATGATAACTCAAAATCTACTGGACCAATCGTTTTGAAATTTTGTACTGTACTTTTTCATATAATTTACCAAGTATCCCTGGCAACTTTTTTGTTTATTTTAATAATAAAAAAATTATATTAAAATATAATTATTATATTATATTATTATTTTTATTCAAGATATAACTTATATATTATGGAATCCTTGTCATTGTTGTTAGTATGATTTAACAAGTTTGCAGAAGAAGACATTCTCATACACATTTTATTAGAAGTTAGTGTAAAAATGTGACTCACATAATAAAACTATTGTCCTTTTATTAGTTTTATGTATTTTGAATTCAAAATAACAGTTCTCAACATTTATTTTAAGAAACTCTATTGCGTCAATTTTTGTATTCAAAATTTATATAAAATTTATAAGTAATGTTCTTATTAGGATTTTTCAAAATTATTTTTAAATTTAAACCATGACAAGGATATGAAGAATTGACTTATCCAAACTTTTGATGGCTCATTTCATTCAAAATGAAATTTCCTACTTTTTTACTGAAAAAACTCAATGAAAGAAAATTAAATATCAATAAAAGTAACACAATAGTCAGTCTGACTAATCTTATACCAAATTTTTTATTTTATCTACACTCTTAGAACCATATACACTGCAGATACACTGAGGGCATGAGTTAAGTAGCCATAAGGGAAGTATAAGAGCGGGTGAGTTAAACAGGGGAAGACAGAGTATCTTTTCGTACGATACTCGCGCGCAAGTGTATCCAAAACAGACATATATATGCACATTTAATTTAACCCGTAGTGGTCACACTGAGTCCAATGGACCCACGCAGGAAAACAGTTGCCGTTTGTGCGTTCTGTTTGAAGTATCGACTCAAACCTCGAACTGGAATTTAGTTTAAAAATTCCACTTTATAATCATAAATTAGCCTCCAGTCTAGTTAGAGCATTGTGAATTAAAAAAATTAGAGCTTAAAAAGGACGGGGACAGTATTTTGGTCCAGAAAACCCTTTATTTATTTATTTTTCAGCCACCCTGTAGAAATTTTCAGTTCCTATGGGCTAGAAATAGACACCCTATTATTTCAGCGTTTTATAAAACAATTTTTAGAGTTGCTCAAATCAGTTTTGTGCTGAAGAAATCATTGAGTTATATTTTCATTTTCATAAATAGATATTTCACCAATAACGAAGGACTTTTTAGCTGAAAAAAAATCTGCGTAAAAATACAGCACACTATAGATTCTTGCTTTAAGTCGATTAATTTAATAGACCCATCGAATTAAGCTCGCGCGATTTTCAATATGGAAATAAATTAAGTTATGTTTAGGGAAATTCCCATCTTATTTAGAGAGATGAATTTCCACGAGATACAGCTGAAAAACATAAAAAGACCTGAGGAAACGCGTAGAAATTCTTTAGCTAGAAATATTACTCATAAATAATAGATTTAAAATGATTCGAGTGGTCAAAATGTGCTTTTAACAAGAAACTCTGAAATGGAAATTAATTGTAATATTTTTTGTAAGTGCTTATATCAATACTATGAATAATAGTTTTGATTGGATTTAGATAAATTAAGTTTAGGATAGAGGTAATATACATTTATTTGAGATAGGCAAAAACTATACGGAATAGCTAGGTAAATAGGTATAGAAACTAGTTAATCACCAGGAAGTTGGGCTGGGCCTAGCGAAAGCCAGCGTGTGAAATGGAGAGAGAGGGGATGCGTGGAGGAGAACTGTGAAGGGGATGCATGAGTTTTTAGAGTGAAAGAAAGGTTAGAATATACTGACAGTCATACAGACACTCCTATAAATTTCCTCATCGAATTTGTAGAAACATCAAACTTCCTTGTAAACATTCGCGAGAGCCAGTATCGTAATTTGCAGAGTTCCAGGTTTAACGAGTTTTAAAATGATATAATCAGTAAATTAAATGTTAATTTCACCGGAGATCTCTGTTTATTCATTTCCGGATTTGACCTTTCCCGGTTCCTTTTAAGAATTTACACCGAGAAAGAACCGATCAATCGGAGAGTCTGCGTAATTTCTACGTTTTTTTTTTTTTTTTTTTTTTTTGGTGAGGAGGAAAAATGGCAAAATCTTTTATAGACGTTGTACAGGACTCTCCTAGGACGGGTCTAGGCATACCTGTTAAAACCAGAAAACCCCCTCTCTCGAACCAATACACCACCCGCGGAACCGCCTTTCGGCTTTAAACTTCACGGGTGGTTGGTTCCATTAAAGTCGCGTACGACTCTTCCGTCATCCGTTCGCTCGGAACTTCCACCCGCGGCCACACGCCCACTAGGATAACCGACCAGCCGCGCCACCCAGGGGAGAAACAAACAGATTCCTCCCCCGAACGACGCGGACGGCCAAGTCTACCCGAGACGCAGGACCGCGGGTGCAGGCCCCGATGCGATTTCTACTGGCCCTCCCCGTTGTTTCGCTCCCGACGCCCATCAAGTTCTCTCGTCTTCATCACAAGTGTGACGAATGACTCGATGAGCGTCCAGAACCGCTCAGACTGGAGCATGAGTGGGACCATCGTGTCAGGAGTAAGTTCGGAACCCACCGCCTGACCGAGGACCCCCCTAGCCACACCCCATTTTGCGCAGACGAAGAGAGCGTGCTCTGCGTTATCCACCGGGGAATCGCAGTAGCAACACGTCTCCTCGTCTCTCTTCTTAAAGCGCCTCAGGTACGCGTTAAAACAGCCATGGCCCGAGAGCGCTTGTGCCAAGTAAAAGCCGACTTCCCCGTGCTTTCTGTTCAGCCAGGTGGCGAGCTCCGGGATCAGGCGGTAGGTCCATCTCCCTGTCTGCTCACCATGCCATCTCATCTGCCATTTCTCGACGAGTCTGCGCCTTCCATCCTTGCGGATGGCCTCCTTCGCGCGAGCGATTTCCTGCAAGTCGGCGCAGGTAAGCTCCTTGCGAAGCTGAAAGGTTTCCTGCCTTTCCTCCGCCAATAAATCTATTGGCGGGACGCTCGCTAGGACCAGCACAGCGCTCGTCGAGATAGTTCTATATGCCGAAACTATTCTCAGCGCGACAAGTCTCTGCGCCGAGAACAGCTTCTTCTGGATAGCATGGTTTTACAAGACATTGGTCCAGACCGGAGCTGCATAAAGCAGCTTCGAATGGACCACGCTCGCCACCAATCTTCTTTTCGCTTCCCTGGGTCCACCAATGTTTGGCATAAGCCGGGCCAAGTTTGCTCCACATTGGATGGCTTTGGTGGCTGCGATCTTTAGGTGTTCGCCAAAGCTAAGCCTACGATCCAGCTGCACCCCCAGGTACTTAATGCTTGTTTTCCACTGGACTTCATGCTCTCCGAGAACGATCCTCGGGTATTGGAAGGATCTCCTGTCCGTAACGAGCAAAGCCTCGGTTTTCTCAGGGGCCATTTTAAGACCTCTGCCATCCAACCAGCGCTTCGCTCGCCACAGACTTTCATTGATCCTCAGCTCTAGGATTCCAACGTCGTCAGCGGCGCACACGACAAGTGCGTCATCCGCGAAGCCGACGATGCTCGTTCCAGCAGGCAGGTCCATGCGCAGGAAATCGTCGTACATGACGTTCCAAACGAGTGGACCCACCCGCGATCCCTGAGGGGCGCCACATGTCATCTCCTCCTTGAGAGACCATTTGTCGCCCTTATATATCACCCACCTGTCGCTCAGATAGTCATCTATCATTCGCAACAGGTAGTCTGGAACCTTTTTCCGCACCATCGCCTCGATGCAGATGTTCCATCTCGCGGTATTGAACGCATTGCGTATGTCAATGCTAACCAACGCACAGAATGAACTTTGTTGAATGATATATTTTTCATTTTGTTCAATGACCTTTTGCCACCTTTCTGATAACTTTATGATTCCACGCTCATAGATCTTCTGGTCTTTATCGGCAAAAAACTGAACCATGTTCGATTTTACAACTTTCTCATCATTGAAAGTTTTATCATTCAAGGAGTTCTGCAAAGATAGAAATAAATTGTAATCTGATGGTGCATGGTCAGGGCTATATGGTGGATTTAACATCACTTCCCAATCAAGCCTTAATAATTTTTGGCGAGTGGCTAAATATGTGTGTCGTTTAGCGTTGTCATAGTGAGAAATTTCACTTTTACGATTGACCAATTCTGGCCGTTTTTCTTTGACCGCTGCGTTCAATTTGTTCAGCAGACGAAAATATACATCCGAATTAATCGTTTAGTTCCATGGAAGCAGCTAAAAAAATACCACATCTTTCCAATCCCACCAAACAGACAGCATAATCTTTTTTTGATGCAATTCACCTTTCGATGTTGTTTGTGGTTGTTCATCACGCTTGGACCATAATTTTAAAGAAGCCATTCAAAAAGATGGTCAAAGCCATCTATATGTGAAATCGGCAATTACTTCTGGGACAACCCTATATTGCCTCCATAGCGGTGGAATGTTGCTACATTTCTTGATATATTTTCAATATTATCAGTAAGTAGATAGGACAATTCAACAATTTCCGTCCAAGGTGCCATAAAGAAAAGGGGAGCAAAATTGTTTGAAAGTAAGCACACGTATAAGGTTTATAAAACACAAAGTGCAAAAAAAGTACTATGATATACATATATTGAAGGATAAAATAATTTTTTTTTTTGAAAACACACAAAATGGTGGATTGCCAGAGCCATTTGTGCATGACTTTTTTTTGCTATAAGTTATTTTATGGGCGAACTCGTATCTCTATTCCCAGTGAACCTAGAACAAAACATAAAAGTACCTTTATCTACAAGCTTGAAAACATTGAAGCACTTAGGATTTCTCCGAAATATTGATTTTTAACAACATGGTGATTATTTGGAATTTATCACGTATAAAATTGACAGTTCTCGAAATATCGCAATAATCTTACGTGCTTCGATGGAGAAACTATTGAGGAATACACAGTTGAAATATCAAGTTGGTTGGATGAAAATTGAATGAGTTATAAGCTTGACGTCCATTGATAAAAGAAGCAATTTTGACAGGCAAAATTATCATGAAGTTGTGAACGTCGAAATTCACTCCACATAAATAACTTAATTTCTCATCGCTGTTAATACTACAAAAGCGACAAAATCATTGCGATGGTCAAAGACGGCAATTTTCGATGATTCGTAAAGAGCAAGAAAGACACTTTTACTTTAGCGGTGCTGGTAAAAGTAGAAGTTTCTCTGTTGCAAATGAAATAAAAGAACTTTATAGGCAATTCATACGATGGCACTTCGTTCTTCTGAATTGATATGGCGCGAAAAATTTTCGGTGATGATGTCAGCTCATTTTCAACCATTACTTTATCAGCAATATCGTTCGATTTCCGAAGACAGATCACTGTAAAAATAAATGTATTTAAATAATACCATGTACTTAAACTATACGTTTTACTGCGTTAATCCATTTTTTTCGCAAGTCTTGTTTCGATTCATTAATACTAGAAGTAAAAGAATAAAACTTCACTTTAAGATTTTTGTTGCTCGTATTTTCATACGTATTTTTACATTTAAGTACACAACACTTGGGCTTCTTGCTTCGCATTGTTTTTTTAAATGAAATTTTACTTATTATATATTTTTCTTTTAGTGCGGTTTTTTTTAATGTATTTCACTTCAAATAAATGGCGTGAGTTAAAAAATGTCGTGAACTTTTGCAAAATTTCACCGCTGCATTGGCGTTACAATCTATGCGAACGAGGTCTATATAGAAATGCAAAAATCCCCGCATAAAATGTACATAAAATGGCTCTCAGTCGATTTTTATCAAACTTTATAGCAATTGATCCATTCAAATGAAGCGCTAAGGGTTGAATATTGCTAGGTGATTATTCAGAAATCATTTCAAATTTCAATTATATCTATAGTTTTCTATATGTTTAATAAAGCTAAGCCAGTATCTGAGCACATCAAACTAAAAAAGCCACAGGCAGAAAGTCTGCGCGTAAAAGAAACACAAATTATATCAGCACAAAAGACATTTAAAAAATACTTGAGAGCAAAATGAATATAGGAAAACCGCGAGCGTGAAAACAAAACATAAGTTTTCTCAGCGCAAAAGACGGATATATTTGTTCGTGGATGCACTTAGATGAGAAACGGTTGTGTGCAATTAAAAATAGATTATATTATTTCATTACAATCGAATGTATTTTTTCGAAATAAGTTTCATTTTGAATACCGTAAATAATTTCAAAGAGTGTAATAATACATTGATTGAATATTTATTTAATTATTTCTGAGAATTCACGCTTCGATTTAATGCGACGTATTTCAAAAATTGGAATAACGTTAGTTAGTTATTCTCGTTTTAAAAATTTATAATAATTATTATAATGCTTTAAATCTTAATAATGTGACGTCCTAAAGTTTAATTTGGTAAATAATCACTAGCTAAAAGCCTAGAGTCTATTGCCCTATCTACATACCTCAATTCATTGTTTAATTTTGAACAATTTTTCCGGGTTCAGGACAAGCTAATGAATTTTATTAAAATTATTCAACAAGAGAAATATTTATTTATTTTTGAAGAGAATTTAAAATTATTTAATCTATGCGACTGTGTTAATTTTTTCAGTTGGTAGCAGTTTGGTGTTTTCCTTCCAGGCGCTGTTTACCGTTTCTCCAACCTTCATGCAAAACACAACTCTTGTGAATCTGACAGAGATTATGAAAAAAGAAGGAAAGTTGAATATTTTTTCACTAACCTTTTAAGTAAAATCCCTTATCGAATAATATCGTTAAAATCCTGGTGTAAGTTCCTGATATTCAATTATATTTCGAATTGATTGGGAAGATTCACGTCTATTCATTTAAAAGTAGTGTACTTGAATTTCTCACTTGGCACTTCCACGTGCTATATCCGCTGGTTTTTTCTAGGCAGCGCGACCTTCTACTGACTTTACTCCCGACCCCCCATGACTCGACTCTCTGGTTATGCTACATTATGGTATGGTACATTCAATATGATTTGGAGTTCCCATTATAATCTTAATGGTCAATGTGTTGAATTGAAAATATGGGCCAGCTTTTTTGTGCGCTTCGTTGATGTATCACGCAGATTTTTCCAGTCTATGTGACCAGTCGAGGGGATCTTCATAGTGTGGGTGTTACTCACATCTTCTAAGAGTGTAGACTAGGCACGTGCCAACTTACTTAAATAAACTTAGTCGCAGAGATTAACTACATTGTTTGTAATCATCAAAAGATATGAAAATAATATTACATTGGAATTATTAATTATCCATTTATGTTCATTTATTGCTCATTGTTATTAATTTAGTTAATATCTAATAACAATAACAATATTTTGTAATTATAATGTAAAATTTACAATCAATAATATGAATAATAGTAAAATAATTACATTATTTGTTACATTATAATTGATATCAGGTGTACAAATAAGTTTCCGCCGTTTTTTATCAAAAATTGGGCATTTATTGTAAAAGAACGGAACCTTATGTTTTATTCGAAGTATTGTCCATCGTATTGTTCTTCTTACATTTGTCACGAATATTGATCCAATAATGCTTCGAATTCCGCGTCTTCGTACACTTTCGGCCTTCCGCTACGTTTTTTGTTTCCGATGACAAATTCACCGTTCTTCAACTTTTGAAACTACTCACGACCACTTCTCTCACTTAAGGCAGCCTCACTATATGTTTCTACAAGCAATCGATGCGCCTCAGCTGCAGATTTCTTCAAATTGAAGAAGTAAATCAAAAGTTCTCGCAAATGACGCTTATTCGGCCAAAATTCGACATTTTTGCACACAAAAGAATATATTATACTAATAAAAATATAATATAAAAATATAAATACCAAAACTTACTGGTGACGCCAACTTTTGTCAAACGGGGGAAACTTATTTGTACACCTGATATAATATTCCTTGTTAATCATTTATCGTGTTACAATCATACTAATAATAATAATAGGCAAAATAACATTTGTTGTTGCATTGCAATCTAAAAATATAATAGCTGCTGTTATAAATAATATATAAATATATATAATATATATATAGACTCTGCAGAAAAAACGCGCATCAGGACAAGAGCTACAACTTTTACAATTTTCAATATTTTTTCATATTAGACCACTCTTTTTTTCGTAAGAATATGTACTATGTATACCTGTTATGCGAGTTTGTAATAAATTATTTCAAATAGCTCAAAAAAATCACAAATATGCCCTAAGTTTCCTGTACCAAAACGTATATAATCCCTTAATCAGCAATTATATTTTGTTCATTGTTATAATTCGATATTATCATATAATTAGTAATAACAATAATATTACGAATAATCACAATTTCATAAATTAAGTGAAATTGATATTGGTCATGATAATGATAATAACTGTCATATATACATGATAATAGTGATAAAAAATAGTAATAATGTTGTTAATAATAAAATAATAATAATAAAAGGGTATAATAATAGTCATGGATACGTGACAATAATTATCATCATAACGATTGAAAATTGTATAATATAATAATAAAAATTTAAATTGCGGCAATCCTAATCATTATAGTAATAATTATTACTATTTATACAGATTTTTTTTTACTGCGCCATAATTAATTATAAATTGGTGTTTTGAAAAATTGTGTTGCTTCGTAAATATCTTAATCACGAATGCAAACAGTTAATCTCCAAAAAAATTTACTTTAAATGAAAATTTTTTTCCGCGCGCTCAATATTGTGTACAATCACTTTCCAAGAATCCAAAATATTTCTGTGGGAAAAGAAACGCTTCTGATTGCGCCAGGATTCGAACCAGGTCTATCAATTGCCAGTCCACTGCTCTAACCAACTGAGCTGCACAGGCGTCCGACATCTTTTTCGCCACAGGTAGACCTCGATATATTGCGTTTCGGCATTTAATAATTTTACAATTTTTGAGGTAGAGTTGAAATGCCACTGCCTGCTTTATCAGTACATAAGTCTCTGTATGAGATACGATACTTTCTTGACAGGTGTCCTCGCACACAATTTTAACTCCTACATCATCGAAAGCAATTAATATTTTTCAAAGAATTTAAAAATTTGTCTGTGGAAAAAGATAATGAAATTATCAAATGTCGTTTCACAATGCAATCGAAAGACCCGGGCTCGAATCCCGGCACAGTCGAAAGCATCTCTTTTGAAATTTTTTTAAAATTATTAAAAAATTATTAAATGCCAAATTGGTTGAGAGGTTAGAATTGTTTTTTTACATTCTCATCATGGATGAGAAGGTATTAGTTTTATATGAAAAATGACTATCGAAATTTCCATCAAATCTTTACGTTTTGAGACCCCCTGAGTCAGAAAAAACGGTTTTTACGAAAGTGTCTGTCTGTCTGTAGTAGTAGGCCGTATACTTGATAACTCTCGATAGAATTATGGGATTGAATTGAGCTTGGAAACACCTTATCGGAGCCGAAAAAGTAAGGACAAGTTTGTTAACCAGCCACATCTAACCAAAATTGAGAAAACTAGACCCTTTTTTGTGTTTCTGGAAAAAATGTTTTGAAAAGATCAAAATTTCCAATACTAGTTTTCGATAGTGCTCATAAATCTCTACTAATTATCTCAATAACATTTTTCGATTGAACCAAAATAATCGACGAACTTCATCGATTCCAGCACTGCAAAACCTCTCTCGAGAGGTAAAAAGTAAAAAGTAAAGTTTGACTGATAGAAAAAAGTATTACTGTATCAAATGTAACGTTAAAGCTTCCTACAAGAAAAATGAATACGATGTGCGCGTTATAATAGATCCTGAAAATGGAAAAGTGGTAATCGGTGAATGTAACTGCGAAGCTTCTAGTCATGTGGCAGCCCTGTTATATGCGTTGTTAAATTATCGCGTTTTAATTGATATAAATGGCAATGGAGCATGTACAAGCAAACTTTTTTCTTGGAATCAAGGGCGTAAAAAAACTCAACTCAAATCTGTGGAATCAGGCCAGGAGAATTCTCATTACTGCAAGTGTTCTCAAGTCTTTTACAACTGAAAAAAGCATCGAACAAGTTACGAACTTGGTCAATAATCATTTGTGGTTGAGGAATGATTTCGACAACGTCGCCCATTGATAGGTAGAACATGCGAGGAAACAGCGAGGAACACATACGCTGAAGCTTTTAATTATACAGTAAAGACAACTGTTTTGTAGGTAAATTCAAAGTAACCTGGCATAGGAGCTTCTCCAGGTGCTCTTGTTTTTGATCCGGTGACTGCTTCGAATGGCTTAGTGAAAATAAATTGTCTAAAAATATTAGAGAATTTGTATCTTACAGATATCTTGATCACTTGGAATCGACTCAGCGTAGCTCCTTTTGTTGCACTTTAGATAAAGGGAATAACGTGATGACCTTGAAAAGAAATCACCCTTGCTATTTTCAAATACAAATCCAAATAGCTATAACCGAAAGACTGGTGTGATTTCATAATCTGACCGAAAAAAGTTTTTTATCTTGAAAGAATTTTTTACGACAATTCCATCAAACCAGTACTCGCGAAAGTCAGCTCATCTCATGCTGACATTTTGGCTCCAAAATATTTCGAGATGCGAATTCCCAGAAGATTGGCTCCATTTGATTTGTCCATTAAGATTTAGTTTAGTTCGGATGTCTGTTGAGTATTATTATTTGAAAATGAGAGAAGTTTGCTATATAATTTTTATTTCGAATGTACGAATTTTGTAATTTCTATTGTATGTGCATTAGAACAAAATACGTGCAAATGTGTCAATAAGAGCGTAAGTATGTAATATTTATTTTTGCAAAAAATGTCATAGTGTTGAAAATTTTTATTGTTTGCAAAGTAAATATACATTTTCAAAGGTTAACCAAATGTGGTACGAGCATAAAATATTTTTAATTATATCACATAATAATTATAAGGAGAATAAAAGTGAATTTTGTATGCATAAAATTGATTTAAGTACAATTTATGATGTTAATTACATGCCTACTCATTGCATAAGTTTTACAAAGGTATTTTACTTTCAATCTTACATTAGACAATTCGTGCTTTTACTGCTTTAATTACTGCACTGGCAGAAAAATTATTTAATTTTTTCTATAGAGTATACATTAAAAATGACTAAACTTATAGTAAACACAGGATAAATGTGCAGTTTGTTGCAAGTTATCAAAATTATAGTCAAGTTCACTATTATCTTGACATTTATTGAGACTTTTAGCATGAAGAACTACATTAAGGGTTAAAATCAGTAATACCATGGCGAAATCTATTCCAGTAAGTCTAATTTTATGCTAAGGACATTAATTGGGCAAATATTGTAGTCCATACCTAGTAATTGCCAAATTAACCGTCCTTAGCATGGAATTTGGTTTACTGGGTGTTATATTGTAAATTTTAACCAAACATTGTCAATTTGTGTCATTAATTCAGTAATTTTTACAACAGAATATTGAATAGTTCCAATGAGTAGTAAAAGGTACTATACTTTTGATATTTTTCAACAAACATTTCTTTTCTTTTGACATTTGTATTGATAATGGAGCCAATTTACAGGATAATATTATTAACTATTTGCGGATTTTTTTCGAAACTAAGCTTTTCTAATCAATTACAATCGGTCCTTGAAAATTTGCAAGACAAGCACACACAAACACTGTTTCGTTAATGAAAGCACGCATATTCAGAGGCAAAGTTTTTTGTAGCGAACGAAATTGTTTAATTCTACCAATTACGTGTTCTATATAAATACGTTGCTTAGCAATTTTTTAAATCGGGATTTCTTCTTGCTCGGATAACGGCTTCTTCCATTAAAAAAAAAGCAATATTTAAATATGCTTGTCTTGCTTCAATGACATCGTGAACGGTGAAGCCACAATTGCCAATGACTAGGTCACCGGATTCTAAAAGCTCTGCAAATTTAGATTTAATGAAATTTTCATGATCAGAGATTGAGCCTTCGTAAACATCTGATACAAAACAAATTCCACCATTGGGAATACAAGCAACAAAAACTTCAAAAGTCGTGCTCGCTTTGTAAGCAGAATATAAAGTTCCTTGGTACTTGAAGATAGACGGGGATTGACATCGAAATTCGGTGTAGTCAAATAAAGCTCTAAACTTTTTTAAAGATTTAAAAGTATTTGGTAGATTTTCCGATATCATTTTCCTGGAAGGGAACACATTGACGCTCTCAGATACGTTGAAAATACGTTATATACCATAGAAACTGAATCCAAGTTGTGACAGTTTTCGACACAAGGCCAACAGACAAATCACATCGGTACGATAAATCAGCTACCAATAAGCCAGTACGTAGACGTGTCAAAACTAGAATCAATTGATGCATACTCGTCACCTTATAGTTCCCTTGTTTCTTAGCGTGGTTTTTGGAAGTAGTAGCCAAGAAAGTGATATTTTTACGAGCTGGAGATATAAAATTGAATAAAGCAATGGTCCGCAAATATCTCAGACCTGTATAAAAAGTACTTTTTTTATTATTGCCTTTCAAAGAAACAATGAATTGATCCATTAAGGAGTTATTGTTAACTGAAACTTGAATTCTTTTTGACTTTGTTTCTACAATAGTAGTTTGAGTCTCAGCACTTACAGCCACATTCTAATTATCAGTCTGTGTACCCACGTCATATGTAGACTTAGTCTCTTCTGTTTGAGTTCTAACGTTTCTGTACGAATCATCGACATCCATACATTATTCTGTAGTACCTTTTAATTATTAATATATTATTTATCAGATAATTACATGCTACAAACATGGGAAAAAATTTTATGGTATCAAATCAATGTAAAAAAAAACTGTGGAAAATTGAATAAATAGGTAATAAATTCATTTTAAAAAAATGTTCAAGATAAAAAAATGTATTGTATGTATGCAAAATTGAAAAGTTGCTCGAAACTTTCTGAAAAAATTCATATGTATTCTTTGAGTGATTTTAAAAACTTTTCATTCTTAGTAATTTTCTCGGTTTGTTCATATTTTCTGACGAAAAAAATCCTGAATGTATTCGTGAAAATTTCGTAATTCGGGCGCCATTTTGTAAAGACCAAAGTGAAAAATTAATCTCTGAACCACACCTTCTTAAAGTTCAGACATTTATTCCACCGGTTGAAAATGTTCCAGGTCGTCGATAAGCCGGGGACCTTTCAAAACTCGCTTAAAAAAAAAAAAAGATCTAAAAAATCGTGCTTTTTTTTAAAACTGAATATGTCCCTCTCAATTTTTTCAGTCGCGAATAGCATAAGTTACACGGCCTCAAAGACCGGTGTATCGTTTATTCCATTTTGACCCTTAAAGGGTTAATACATTTTGAACAAATCCCTTGGAATCTATTACTATATGGGATTCAAAATACAATTCTTAGGTTAAACTATGTCCCTATGTATGCAGTCTTTTTTGCTTTTTTTTCGAATTTCATAATACAACATTTTCTTTAAAAAAATAACTTTCAATATAAAATTAGCTCAGCAATTTTGATTTCTTTTTTAAATTTACAAATCACTCGGTCTGCAATTTCCATGTAATTTGAAATAAATATATAAATAAATATTAATTAAACCCAATATTGAGCACGCGGAAAGGAATTTTCATTTATAAAATGATTTTGTAGATTAACTGTTTTTGTCCATGATTAAGATATTTACGAAGCAATACAATTTTACAAGAGACTACTTTATTATATTGCAGTTTAAAAAAATCTGTATAAATAATGATTTTTATTATTATACAATTTTTAATCTTCATAATGATAATTATTAAGATTTAAAAAATAATATTAATCACTATAAATTCTTAATATGGCAACAACTAATTAACGTTTTTCCAATTTTTAGAATACTTCGTATCAAATAGAAGCGTGAATTCTCAGAAATAACTATTGGGTTGTCAACAAAGTCATTTCATTTTTTTTCATGATTTTCAAAACAAGTTTATTAATACAAATAACAAATATTAAACAATTATGTATTGTATTGAGCGTTTCGAGTGAAAGGATAAATGTCCAAAGCTGGAACTTGCGGTGTGATTCAATTTTTTTCTGGAAGGGAAAACTGCGAAGGAAATTCAGGACAGGATTGTGCCTACATTGAGCGACTTATACCCTTCCTATGAGACAGTAAGACTAGGTAAATAAAACCAAGCGAGGTAGGACAAGCACTGCAGTTGCACCACGTCCCGGAACGCTAAATTCAATCAGTTGTGACGCTAAAAAACATTGACAAAGTCTACGATATCGTTTTGGCCGTAACGTGAGTGACATGAAATCACATACGAACTTGCATCCGCTACTATACGCCGGAAACGAAACAGCAGTCAAAACATATTAATGGCAGCGATCGCGGACAATTGTCCAAGAATCCAGCCTATTCATTTCCCAAGGAACCATTTATTACTTTTTTAAAAGCAATCCAGACCTCTTTTTTCCGGGGTCACAGTTTTTTCAAACTTTTCATCGTTGGTCAACAATCGGATTCGCTGTTCCGCAAAAATTTACTCTTTAATTTTAGCATCACTGTTGTGTGGAAATTTGTCGCAGAGATATGCAATGGAGGCTGTAATTTCTTATCTGGTATCACTAATGCTTCTTTGATCATATTTTTACAACTTGAAGTCGAATTCTTTCTATTTGGATACTTTTCCTTCTTCAGTGCTGCAATATCGATCCAAAAATTAGGAAATTGTCTCAAAAAAATTTCAAATCTCTTACTATATCGTTCTATTATGATTAATTAAAAGTCAACGGTGGCCCTGAAATAGGTACAGGAACATTTTACGGGGTATGGGCGTTGTAGCCTGTAAATTGAATATGATAACTTTTATAAACGGAAATGAGAAAAAATTGTACATTTTTAATGTTTATGATTTTTTTACGAACTAAAATCGCGCAAAAATCTGTCATGCCCCTGAACCAACGGTGCACAAAATTGTTAAAGTTCAACAGGAAATTTTTTGATATTCATGTTAATGACTTTCCCTTCCGAAATGGCGGCTTGAACGTAAAAATGTACTAAAAATTAGAGTTTTTTGCTAATATCACTTATTTATTGGATTATTCGAAGGAACTTCTTGAGTTTGTAGCTGCCATCTTTTTTATTAAAATCTCCAGCAGATTTGTTATCACACCAGATTTGTACTGGACGAACAGTTTTCCCTATTATACTTCTAATAGCTTTATCCAGAAATATCAGTTCTTGGCATACTTCGCTCATTGCCAAGTTTTCTGCTTGACATGTCTATAGAGTTACATATGATTGCTTATGAGTCCTTTAAGCTATCGGATCTTCGAATAATTTGATCACATATCCGCTAGTTGAAGTAGAGTCTTCCCAATCTCTAAAGCTCTCCTCTGTCGTAGCTTTTAAACCTTCTAATTCTGCTCTAAATGCTAAGCCTAAGTTAGTTGTGCCTTTAAAATACTTAAATACTCTTTTTACTTCTTTCCTGTCCCTCTCTGATGGATTTAGTTGTTCTATAGCCAAATAATTTACTGCGAAAGCTATGTCTGGTCTAGTAGACCCGGCTAGGAATAGCAGACTACCTATAGCTTCTCTAAACGGAACATTAATCTTTTGCTCTGAATCATCTAACACTGTGCTCTCATCTTTTCTTTTACCTATCCTATTGCTTACTTGTTTGGTAACCGTAGGAGTTGTCTGAAGTTTGCTTTCGCTCATCTTAAATTTGTCTAAAATCTTTTCAATGTGTTCTGGCTGTGTTATTTTCAGCATTTTATTTTCTCTATTTATTTTAATTGATAAGTTCGAATAAGTTTCAGGTTCCCCTAAATCTATTACTTCAAGAACTCTCCTCAAATTTGCCTTGATTTCAGTCAACTCAGCTTGGTTGTCACTGGCCACTAATATGTCATCGACATATAGTACCAACACGGCCAACTTTTCTTTTTTTCTTCAAGTAAATAGACAAGGCTCATGTAAATCATTCTCTAGTCCTAACTTAATCGCTTCTTCTGAAAAACGTTTGTTCCACTACTTTGGACTAATTTTAAACCATATAATTCCAACTACTTCATCACGTTCTAATGAACTAATGATTTCTAGTGCATTTTCTTTTAGCGAGTTCTCATCTTCTGATTCTTCATTATTTTTTATTTCTTCTAAACCTGACTTTTCTACTTTTAAACGCATCTTGGTAGCTAAGTTTCTCTTTAAACCTCACATTCCGTGACTAAGAATTTTCCTGAGCTGGTATGACATAAAATATATCCTGTCGATGTAAACCGAGAATTTGGTTTCTGTTTTCGAAACTTTCACATATTCTGAACATCAAAACCTCTTTAGTTTATCAAAATGACAATTTACATTAGGTGCAAACTTCTTAATCGGTATCTCATATTCTATTGATTTATGTGGAGTCCAATTGTAAGCGTGTACCGCTGCTTCCACTGCTAGTTCCCACATACTCTTCGGTACACCTGAGTCAAACATATAGTATACGCTTTAATTTTTTCCCGTATAAAAACGGTAATAAATATGCTACCCTCTGGGTATACACTTACCCTTTACTGCCCAGTTGTTGGCACTTGTTTTCTGAGGTAGGGATGACGGTATTTCCACACATGTGCTTCTAGCGGCTTTCTAGCGAGGTACGATATTATTGACTACGATAAACCTCAACTGATGATTGTTGTTAAGGATTAGTGATGTATAACATTTGTGACATTTAAAATTTTATAATTTTGACTTCAAATTTGGATTCGGTGACATCAAAAATCCCTTAGAAGCTTCTTGGCTTTCCAATCACTCGATTGATTCCACTACAGACGTAAAAATCACCCTTCATACATCGAGTGTGGGCGCCATTTTTGATCCGCCATCTTGAATTTTGTAATTTAAATCCTCCAAAAAATTTCCAATTCAAACGTGAAAACCACCCCTCAAATGCAAAGGGTAGTTCCCGCCTCTAAACTAGAACCTTTGTCGATATAAAAAATACTTGTCGATTATTTTTCAGAACTCTACAAATTTGCAAAGTTTTTTTCGAATCGCCGAGTGATACTTCCGTAGCTTTACTTGTCAACAATGTTTTACCTGTTTCTTTCTCAAAAATTTTCAACTCATTGTTATCTAAATAGATACCTGAATCAACATCAACAAATCGTCTAAGAGAAATTAAGTTTTCTGAAATATCGGCCACTACGATTTTTATTTGCACTTTTCATGACCTCCAGTCCATTTTCTAAATTCACTTAAGGCTAAACTTTAATTTACTATGTATTCAGTCGCGCCTGAATCTGCAATGAAAGTGTTTTCATTTGCTTTATCTATTACGTCTATTTTGTAAATTACTTTACCTTTTACTTGTTCTTTGGAATCATTCTCCTTTTCTCCATACGTTGTTTGAATGATCTTTTTAAAGGAACCATTGTGCCCTCTTTTCCTAATTCTTCCTCTAAAATCTACTTGAATGAACCTTTTGTTTGCTGCTCACTCCCTCTCTGTAACACTTCGCATTCCTCTTCCAAGTTGATTATTATTAGTACCTATTGTAGAGACATACACTACCGTCGGAAATTGTGCGCACGGTGCTTGTAAGCGCTATTAAAAATCACTGCTGACTTTGAATCACGATATCTCGGTGAAAAAAAGAGATAGTGCATTTTTAAAAAAACAGTTGGAAAGCTTATGAAATTCCACTTCTAGTGATTCTCAACAAATATTTTTTTACCTTCTGAAAATAATATAGCACGTGAGGAGTTAAAACAAAAATTCAAGATTTTCTCAAATTCTCTACCTCAACTTCAAATTTAGCATGACCTAGGGAAAAATTTTCCAAAATCTGAAAATTATACGACATAGAGTCTAAAATATTATCTTTAATTTAAGCCAAGAAAACTGCAAAAATATTCATGGGTACCCGAGATACGATTAAAAATGTTCAATCGTGTTTGAGTTGAATTTTAATCGGCGATCACGTTTCTCGGCCGGTTTGTTGCTCGCCTCCTTCGTTGAGACAGGACCGAATAGGCCACGCACAAAGGTGGCGCTTAAGTGGAGCTCTATTATATGTTCTTTGATCCAAGAACGTGTTTCCTTTATTTCCTTTCCTTTCATTCTTAGTTGATATTTACAATGACTATTAAAATTTTTATTAATGTTCTAGTTTATAAGAATTTTAAGAAATAAAAAATGTTTACATATCATTGTTCTATTCGTTAATATGGAGATAATATTGAATTTAAATAATTTTTAATAATCACAAATAACAATAAATATTTTTTTTAATTTAGAATAATTAGAAATATAAATTACTAATGAACAGAATCAAAAATATATATAAGAGGGCTCCACTTAAGCGCCACTTTTGTGCGTGGCTATTTCGGTCCTGCCTTAACGAAGGAGGCGAGCAACAAACCGGCCGAGAACCGTGATCGTCGATTAAAATTCAACTCAAATACGCTTGAACATTTTTAAACGTATCTCGGGTACCCATGAATATTTTTGAAGTTTTATTGGCTTAAATTAAAGATAAGATTTTAGACTTTATGTCGTATAATTTTCAGATTTTGGAAAAATTTTCCCTAGGTCATGCTAAATTTGAAGTTGAGGTAGAGAATTTGAGAAAATCTTGAATTTTTGTTTTAACTCCTCACGTGCTATATTATTTTCAGAAGGTAATAGTATATAACATGCCTAGGCGCACAATGAAGGTTATTGCGTGACGAGCGACAATGCTCGCAGGAGATCGAAGCCGAGGCGCGATCAGTCTTGCGAGCATTGTTGCGAGTCTCGCAATTTCCCGAATTGTGTGCATTGGCACGTATTCAGTTTTATGTGACTCCGGTGCGTATACGAGTTTTTATGCGTACACTCGAATCTAATCTAGTATTGTAGTATTGACTAGTCCCGGCCATTTTGATTTTATCGATGTTGTGTAGTAGTAATGGATTTTAAAAGACGCATGCGCAGTTCAAATGTACAAGGCTTTGCCAGTAAGATGCTAACGCTGTAGGAAGAAGAAGAAGAATAAAAAGAAGATTGTGCTCCGTTGCATGGCTTTAGGCGCATGCGCAGTTCAATTTTTACATTTCATTTCAACTGTTTTTTTAAAAATGCCCTATCTCTTTTTTTCACCGAGATATCGTGATTCAAAGTCAGCAGTGGTTTTTAATAGCGCTCACAAGCACATTAATCTAATTAACATACAAGAAATCATTTTATTCATCTGGATTGTCGGATCCGACCTCTAAAGCATCTAATGAATGTTCGCAGTATTCTATAATCCTCTTGCTTGTTTGTTGGATATTAACAGATGTAGATTCATCTGGCGATGGTTCACTTTCCATTTGGACAGTGTCCTCATCTCACAAATCAAGTTCATCCTCCATTTGGCTTGTTTCATCCTCCCAAATTAATTTAATTTTCCATACAATTCTTATAGGCCTCGGCCGAAATGGCCAAATCTGGCGAATACGGTGGCTGAGCAATGACTTTTGTTTCATGTTTAGCCAAAAATTCAGTCATATCAGGCGACTTCTTGCAAAAAATTCAGGTCTTTTGGTACAAGTTTGGCGGCGACGCGCTTCATACCCAAAACATGAACCACAATATGTTGAATCGATTCATAAGAGATGTTGAGAGCCTCTGCTACCTCTCTAATGCCAACACGGCGATTTTCGAGCACAATTTTCTTCACTTTTTCGATGTTATCGTCGTTAACAGAGGCGGATGGACAACTCGCATGATGCAAGTTTTCTACGACTCCACGACCCTCACTGAATGCTTTATGTCACTCAAATACTTGGTTTCTCGATAGAGTAGACTCCACATAACACTTCTGCAACATTTTTAAAGATTCCGTAGCTGTAATTCCATTGGAAACACAAAATTTCAAGGAAACTCGTTGTTCAATTTTTTTTTTTCATAGTAAAAATCGCCATCAGAAAAGCTTTTGGCGCCGTAAAACAATGGCTGCCAAACACCCACTAATGGACGTCTCTCGCTCAAAGTTTACACGATTCTCAAAGAAGGTTTTACCAACCTAGAAAAAAAAACTTTTTACTGTTTCGGTTTACGCGCGCGGTTTAACAAGACAAGTCCGGGTCAAATTTGATCATATGGTATATATACAATGCACCTAATTTTTATTATCTAACCTTCTTATCAATTCTTTGATTATTTTTAATTAAATACTCATTTTTTACATATAATTTTCTTCTATTCCATATTCGAAATTTTTTGTTCTAACCATCTTAGTTCTTTTATTAAATTAAACTTGGAGCATCAAGTTCCTCAAATGCCGAGACACTTAAAGTGTTGGCCGTCTTTAATTTTTTGCGTGTTTCAACGTGTCGTCGCGTCCCCACGCCACGCACCCTTGGTTTTATTGACGTTTAAATCCAATTCACATTCACACATCCTAACTTATTCCGGAAGCTTTTTCTCCACTACTAGTGTCACGTCCTGTGACCATCGCTATTTATCCGTAGTAATAATAATTTTTAACTCGATAAAACAATCCATGAAATAAAATTGTAATAGGGAGAGAGGAAAGTATGAAACTATGAATGAAATATAGGAAACTATTGAAAATGTAACCAAAGGGAACCCGATCGGAATGTGTTGTATACGCAAATCTCTGAAACTTGTAGCCACAGGTAATGGATGAACCCGAGGGTCTGTTGGTGAGGAAAGGAGGGAAATCGGGTGAACCGAAGAAGAGGAGTATTCTAATACATCCTTTCCCCTATCCTCGAAACATGGAGAATATAACCATAGGAAGGGAAGAGATGAACCACGCGCCAACGTTGGCTCAGTATTAACTAAAATTTCTTAGAAAATGAGTCAATGGGATCTTCATGACTCATGATATCGATCAGAAAATGTCGGAATTCGGCCCAGATAAGGGTCAATAAAAGCACCTGCTCTTTTTTTATATTAATAAATATAATTTATAGTTATTAATATATATTTGTAATTAATAAATATAATTTATAGTTATTAATATATATTTGTAATTAATAAATATAATTTATAGTTATTAATATATATTTATAATTAATAAATATAATTTATATTCATTAATATATATTTATAATTAATAAATATAATTTCTAAAAAAATATCTCACACTTTGGACCGGCTGTAATAGTCCTACGTCAAGAACGTAAAAATTCTCTAATAAAATATTTCCTCTTATTATGTAAGGATCTGAAGACCTTCTCTAAGGGATGAGGATAAAGCCAGTAAATGAACGAAATAGTTAGGTTTAAAACGTTTATGGTAATACAATATTGATTATTAATAAACACCATGGATATTTGTAGTAATCTTAGAATTATTAATTGTAGCATTTACAGCTAAACGGTCTGTCAGTGAGTTCTCTTTAAAGTCTTTCAAGTTCGTTGAAGCTATGTTGATTCTCATGTTAAATTTTAATCTGTGTTTTTCGTAAGGGTTGCAGGTTGTTTGATTTGTGTTTAATTGTTAAACTCGTAATTTTCAGATAGTTCTATTCCCGGCACTTGGAATCGGTTAGGCTACCTTGCTCTTCACTTTTATTAACTGATGGTCGAACTCACGGGTATAAACTTACTAAAACTTGACTGAACTCATGGTATATTGGGTTGGCAACAAAGTCATTTCGCTTTTTTCCGCTAGATGACTTTAGTCGTTCGAAGTCGTTCCTCTCCATTGCAAACTTGAGACTGTATATGGTATTTGACAGCTGACGTTTTATAGATTATTCATTGAAAAAAAAGTTTTAAGTTTTGTTGTTTATTTATTGTTTTGCATTGATTTGAAGTGGAGATTCCAGACGTTCATTTTCGTCACATTTTACATTATTACTTCCGAAAAGGTAAAAACGCAATGCAAGCTTGGAACAAGTTGTATGAAGTTCATGGTGAAAAATCATTAACAGAACGCCAGTGCCAGAATTGGTTTGCTTGTTTTCGTTCCGGATATTTTGACCTCAAAGATGCACCACGCTCTGGACGCCCAACTGAAGTTGACGACGACAAAATAAAAGCAATGATAGAAAATTACCGGCGTACTACGACACAAGAGATGGCAGAGAAGCTTAACATATCACATACATGCGTTGAAAGACATTTAAAACAACTTGGTTACGTTAATAGGCTCGATATTTGGGTTCCTCACAAATTGAACGAAATTCAACTCACCAAAAGAATTTTTATTTGCGATTCACTGCTGAAACGTAATCATTTTTAACCAATCCATTTTTGGAGCGAATCATAACGGGCGATTAAAATGAATTGTTTGCGGTAACGTCGTGCGAAAAAGATCATGGAGCAAGCGAGATGAACCTGCAGTATCGACATCAAAACTCGATATTAATCAAGAGAAGGATATGCTGAGTGTTTGGTGAGATTTCTAAGGTATTGTTTATTTTGAACTGCGCCCAAGGAACCAAACTATTAATTCGAATGTCTACTGTTGCCATCTAATGAAATTGGACAAAGAAATTAAAGAATGCGGCCAGAACTGGCAATTCGTAAAGGCGTTATCTTCCATCAAGATAACGCCAGAACATATTTTTATTTGAGAATTTTAGTATTGTATAGAAAATTTTGTTGAAACCATAATTATAGCACTTAAGATTTTCAAATATTATTGCAGAAGAAAAAATTATAACGATAGATTGCATAAATATATAATAACAAAATAGGAGACGATTTTTCGAAGTACTATGGTCGTTGATTACATATGTTACATACACAGTTTTTGAGAATTATCATTATTATTATTATTATATATATCATTGATAATAATAAGATAGATTAGGAAAGATAATGATCATAATAAAATAAAGATTAACAGTTATTGATATCATGAATTAAATGCAATATACTGAAGAGAAATTTACAGGTATCAGGATCGTTCATGCATACATTTGTAAACAGAAAGTCTAAAAAGCATTATGAATCATTTATTATATATAAAAGAAAAAATTACATACATAAAATTAAGAATAGAGATTTGCAAATATTGAGATCGTTGGTTACATAAATGAAATTAATAGAAGTTGTAAATTGGTACATAAAAGAAAGAAAAACTTGGTTGACTATGAAGATGATTTCTTCAAAGACTGACGTTGCGATTGGTTATTATTATTTTTGTAAGTTTCTGATAATTTGATTCAAGTTTCAATTTGATTGGTATATTATTAAATAAATAAGATAATCATAAGTAAAACAATTCTGCATAATAACACGTAAATAGATTTTTCTACAATTGTTGTACTTTTGGTTTTTTTTTTTTAATGTCTCGTATAGAATGAATCGAATAATTCGTTACTAGAAAAATAACAAAAAGTAGTAATTCTTTAATTTATTATCATTACGCGTTAATTTCTATTGGACAAATAATTTTCGCATTGACAATTTTATAAATCCATTGCACAGTTTACATTTTCAGAGTCAATATTTGCAGAAAGTGTTTTTCTGATAGAATTCGAATCAAGAGAAATTTTCTTTATGGAAGAAAAAATGGATATTATATTCATGGTGGCACTAATTGTGCAGTACTTATTTATTTTTTTAAGGAAAGGCGTTTCTGCTATTCGAAAAGAAATTTATATATCTATATTTTCCTTCAAAAGATAAGAAGAGATAATCCAAATGGGAATTAATATTTGTATCTCATTAAAAAAAAATTATTGATCTGTTTTTTGAATGAACAACAATCAAAAATAAAACTGATTGAATCAAATATGAAGAAGTTACTTATAAGAATTTTACTGGAATTTAATTTCTATTTTGTGATGATATTAGATTTATAGTTTTGTACTTGACAAAAGAAGTGTATTGATGATCATACTAATACGAAATTTTGAGATAAATTGAGGAATCGATATAGTAAATAATGCTTTGTTAAGTGAAATTAAATTTTTTAATTTGGATATGCCTAGGAGAGTCCTGTACTACGTCTAGAGAAGATTTTGCATTTTTTCTCCTTCTCAAACAAAAAAAAAATAAAGAAAATCTAAAAAATTTAGTTTAATTTGATAAATACTTGTTACTTTGAGAAGTTTAATTTACTCTTAAAACAAACATTAAGTATGTTAAAATGATTTTATTGAAATTAGAGGGTTCGGTAAGCTTCATGAATCTCTGAGAATAAAAAAATAAGATTAGAATAAGATCGAACAAGTTCTTTTTTTGAAAATGTTTTCTGGCTTTGTTATTCTTAACGCTTATGGGGCATAATTCTTGAAGTACACCCAACTCGGAAAAAAAGTTTTCCGATCAGGCTGAAATTTGGGCCAGTTGTAGTCCTATTGGATGGTACTTCTCATACAAAAAAGTAATTCATTTCGGCAAATTCATATTTGTATATATATATATTTTTTTTAAATAAACCGAATTGGAAATTTTATTTGTAAATGGTAAGACGCCTTCCTACTCCCAGCAAAATAAGTTTACGTGCCCTTCTTTGATTTTTTTCTATCTCCGCAGCGAGCTGTACTCTGGAATGGTAGTTATTGAACTTTTTTTTAGCTTATCATGGATTTTCCATGGGATTTTACATCTCAGCCTCTGTTCCGAACTGACAAGGGGACCCCGGCAAGTGTTACACTCGACTTTGAGCTCAGAAATTTTTCTGAAATGGATAAGCAAAAAATATTTGACATCTGTCTCTGCTTTTCCTCGAGTGAGCCTTTGTTTTCAGTTGATTAATTTTTGAAAATTGGGTGAAGCGCGCTACTACAGCCAGACTCTATAGTTTTGCTTTGTAGATATTGTGTTAGCGGTATTATAATTTTGAAAGTAAAATGGATGGCCTTTCCGGTTTTGTACAGTTGTTTATTTCTATAGAACGTCAACGTTTCGACCAATTTTTTGGTCCTTGTCAAGACTATAAAAGGAAAATACAAAATGAGTGTTTACAATATCAGTAAGAAGAAAATACAGACTTTAATTAAAAATAAAATGTTTATACAGTAAAAATTTTCTATTTTTATGATAAATATAAGAAAATAGTAAGAAAAGGAGAAAAATTTACCGTGGATACATTTTGAAAATTTACTTCCTCGCATCAAAATAGTATGATATGTGGATAAATCTTAATTGTGTTGTGTTGAAGATATATTTTTAAATTCCATATTAAAAAGCAAAGTTATCTTGTAAAAAGTAAAAGAATCTTCACAAAACAAGGTTAGTTATTGTGTCTCCATTTTTAGGTTAAAATGATGCAACAAGACACCTATAATGTAAATGCACATAAGATAAAATTTGTAACAAAATTTATAAAGAGATATTTAAAGTTTCGATTACTTACAAACAGTTCCATTCTTTTTTAAGTTATTGTAACATTTTCCTTGAAAATTTATTTACAAAATCTTGGAAGTAAATTTATCCATTTCTGTTTTTGGCTATTGTAGCGTTGTTAATCTAAAGGTGCGTTCATAGCACTATTGATATGTAATGTATCAAATAGTGGTAAAATTTAATGGTATTTTATGAAATTTATGAAAATATGAAATTAAAAAGAAAAGAAAAAGAGAAAGTAGAGAAGTTATTTTATGGATTTTATTATGTTATTATAAATGGCACTGAGATTTTCAATATCTGTTTTATAATTAACTGAGAAATTTTCTTTTTGAATATGGATTATTTCCAAAATTAATCGTTTTTTAGAAATATTTTCAGTATCTAAAATTTTTGTATTTTTGAAATCAAAAGAATGTTTATAGGAAGTAGCATGTTCTGCAAGTGCGGTTTTATTTTCTTTATTTTTAACTGATCTAGCATGTTCAAGTAATCTATTTTGTAGGAATCTGCAAGTTTGTCCAATATATTTTTTATTACAGTGTATGCAATTAATTTCGTAAATAAGATTATACTTAAACTTTTTTGGGTTCTATCTTTAAGTGTAAGAAACAATTTTTTGGAACGAATTTTCTATAGTAAAGATTATTTGAAGTTTAGTTTTTTTGAAAATTCTGCATAACTGTTCTTGGAAATTTTGAATATATGGAAAACCAAATTTTTGTCGGACTTGGACTTGGTCCAACTATATTTAAACTCTTATTCTCGATTTTCACGTTTAATAATTACTTAGTTGAAATTGTACCCAATTTATAAATAAAGTGTTAATTCGACCATTCAGCGACGTGTTCTTGATTGATCAACAATTTTCAAATAAATTTTCAAGTAAGTCGAACATATGCAAAGCCTTTCTCTTCCTAAGAACTTTTACAATAGATTGGTATTTCCTAATGATTAATCAATTTTCTAACTTTTATAAAAACGCATTACACTCTGGACATTAATTTCGTTCATTGTGTATTGCTTGTAAATTTTTATCAAACTCATTTGTTTATAACAATGTTTATTCAACGAAAATCGAAATTATTTAATTTTCTACTTTTTCAACAACGCATCACACTCTGGACATTAATTTCGTTCATTGTGTATTACTAGTAAATGTTTATCAAACCTATTTGTTTATAACATTGTTTATTTAACAAAAATCGAAATGACTCAATTTTTATTTTTCAACAACGCATTACACTCCGGACATTAATTTCGTTCATTGTGTATTGCTTGTAAATGTTTGAATATTGTTCATTGCCAGTAATATTGAACATTTATGTCTGTTATTTAAACGTTCTCTGTCAACAATGTACTGCACTCTGGACATTAATTTCGTTCATTGCGCAAGATGTTGAATTATGATAGTTCTTCTGTCTGATGATTCTTGTCAATTATATTGAACCTTAAGGGTTTTGGGCTGAACAGTTTCTCAATGACAAGGTATACTCTGGACATTAATTTCATTCACTGTATATCCATTGAATTCGAGGGTTGCTTGTATTTTAGTCGAATTGTGCATTCGTTGCAATTAAAAATTGCTCAAGTAGTAAATCTTTCTGTCTTTAATAATATAGGTTTTACCCAACGGGACGTCAAATATTAATCCTGTTAATGGTTCAATAATAAGTAGCGATTTCTTTATTCAGATTAAGTTATGCATATTCGCCAATCCACCAACTCGATGGGAACCTTTAACGGTGTTTCTGAATTTGTTTAGTCATCCTGGTTTGTTCCCAACCCTTCACAGTTGAGGAAAATACTTTCGCGATTCTTCAGGTAATTGTGCAATCGTTCTTACGCTTAATAGGCCTAGATTCTTAAGTTATAACGCAGGTGCGTTGACTTAAAAACATTTAGTGACTAAACTACTTGAGCGTTGCAGGACGTAACATGTACTTATAACAATGAATTTCATAAACAAATTTTTGGTTTGCCAATGGGATCACCTTTATCAGCCACTGCTGCAAACGTTGTCATGGAAGAATTAGAAAAATTCTTTTTTTTAAATTACCTTACGATATCATATTTTATTACAGATATGTTGATAATACTTTAATTTGTCTACCAGAAAACAAGGTAGAAGATATTTTATGCAGATTTAATTCCATAGATAAAAAACTTGAATTCACTTCAGAAAAAATCTATAAACAATAATATCAACTTCCTAGATTTAAATATCCAAGTAATTAATAATAAAATTAAAACTAATTGGTACATAAATCCAGTTTGGTCTGGTCGGTATATCAATTTTTTCTCAAACCACTGTTTAAAATACAAAATTGGTATAATTTACTATCTTACTGATAGAGCAATACTCTTATCAGATAAAGAATTTCATAAAAATAATTTAAACTGTGTGCGATCTACATTACTAAAGAATGGCTATCCTTTAGAACTTTTAAACGAAAAATTTTTGAACGCTACAAAAAATTAATAGCCAATCTACATAAAACAAATCAAGTATCTGGCATTTATAACATAGATTACCGAGAAAGTAGAAAAGTCATAACTTTTCCATATATTCAAAATTTCCAAGAACAGTTATGCAGAATTTTCAAAAAAACTAAACTTCAAATAATCTTTACTATAGAAAATTCGTTCCAAAAAATTGTTTCTTACACTTAAAGATAGAACCCAAAAAAGTTTAAATATAATCTTATTTACGAAATTAATTGCATACACTGTAATAAAAAATATATTGGACAAACTTGCAGATTCCTACAAAATAGATTACTTGAACATGCTAGATCAGTTAAAAATAAAGAAAATAAAACCGCACTTGCAGAACATGCTACTTCCTATAAACATTCTTTTGATTTCAAAAATACAAAAATTTTAGATACTGAAAATATTTCTAAAAAACGATTAATTTTGGAAATAATCCATATTCAAAAAGAAAATTTCTCAGTTAATTATAAAACAGATATTGAAAATCTCAGTGCCATTTATAATAACATAATAAAATCCATAAAATAACTTCTCTACTTTCTCTTTTTCTTTTCTTTTTAATTTCATATTTTCATAAATTTCATAAAATACCATTAAATTTTACCACTATTTGATACATTACATATCAATAGTGCTATGAACGCACCTTTAGATTAACAACGCTACAATAGCCAAAAACAGAAATGGATAAATTTACTTCCAAGATTTTGTAAATAAATTTTCAAGGAAAATGTTACAATAACTTAAAAAAGAATGGAACTGTTTGTAAGTAATCGAAACTTTAAATATCTCTTTATAAATTTTGTTACAAATTTTATCTTATGTGCATTTACATTATAGGTGTCTTGTTGCATCATTTTAACCTAAAAATGGAGACACAATAACTAACCTTGTTTTGTGAAGATTCTTTTACTTTTTACAAGATAACTTTGCTTTTTAATATGGAATTTAAAAATATATCTTCAACACAACACAATTAAGATTTATCCACATATCATACTATTTTGATGCGAGGAAGTAAATTTTTAAAATGTATCCACGGTAAATTTTTCTCCTTTTCTTACTATTTTCTTATGTTTATCATAAAAATAGAAAATTTTTACTGTATAAACATTTTATTTTTAACTAAAGTCTGTATTTTCTTCTTACTGATATTGTAAACACTCATTTTGTATTTTTCTTTTATAGTCTTGACAAGGACCAAAAAATTGGTCGAAACGTTGACGTTCTATAGAATATAAGAGTACTTTATGTTTTGTATGTTTTTTTGACAACTCTTATCCACAAACGTGTGAAGCGCATAAATAAAATAGAAATATTATTCGAAGAAAAAATTTCAGCTTGTGGTGAAAGCAAATGTCTTATGACAAAACTTGAAACTGTTCATTTCCGATGAAAAATTGTTGACGATTAAATAAATGTGTGTGTATTATGTGTAATAAGTCATTTTCTGTCATTAGGGAATAATAAACGTTCTAATTAACAGAAGAAACATTTTTATACTCTGTTCATTCACGTTCAAAATACATCGTGTATTACAGTATTTAACATCACTATTTTCATTGTAATAGTATATTATGTGCCTAGCCGCATAATGGAGGTTATTACGCGACGAGCGACAATGCTCGCAGGAGATCGTAGCCAAGGCGTAGTCGAGGCTTAGCCGAGACGAAGCTGAGACAAAGCCAAGGCGCGATCAATTCCGCGAGCATTTTAAGCGAGTCTCGTAATTACCCGAATTGTGTGCATTGGCACATATTCTATTTTATGTGACTTCGGTGCGTATACGAGTTTTTATGCCTACGCTCGAATTCAATCTGAAAAGATCGAAATTGCCGTGATTATCGCCCATCTCACTTGACATTTCGCGAATACTTCCGGTCATTTTGATTTTCTCGATCTTGTGTAGCAGTAGCGTATTATAATAGACGCATGCGCAGTTCAAATGTACAAGGCTTTGTCAGTACGGTACCAACGCTGTACGATGAAGAAGAAGAATAAGAAAACGATTACGCTCCTCTGTATCGTAATTGGCAATGAAAACACCACCCCGGGCAAAGAGGGGCGCGTATCGCGAAACAAATATGGCCAGCAGTGGTATACATTTTTCTACAGCTGCATATGGATAAGTTCACAAAAAACATGCAATGAAAGTGGTTAAGTTTTTAAAAAATGTTAACTTTGCAGCTACATACACTGTGCAAATTTGCGAATGCTGGCCAGGTCGACACTCACCGTTCACCCAGAGATTCCGCGTCGAATACCGACCGATGGGTTCCCCCATGGACGGTTTTCGACATGTGGGAGGGCTCAGCGTCAGGTTCCCGTGACTGACCCTCGCACAGACATCCCTGGGTGAGACCCCACGACACCGTTTGTCCTGGTTCAGCCGCATCGACCGTTGACCGATGGGTTCGCCCATGATCAGCCCTCGGTGGGAGCTGGCACCCAGCGTCAGGTTCCCCTGACTGGGTGCTGCTCAGGCTGCATCAGGACAACACAGACGATACTGCTACCGTACCTAACCGAACCTAACCGAACCTAACCGTACCCCCGAACCTAACCGTTTCTCACCGTACCCATCCGTACCCAACCGAACCGCACACGCCAAACCGGCGAACCAGCTCGTTCCCTGACCAATGGCTGAAGCCATTGGCCATGGGACCAGGGGGCGGTGCGTGACATCAGGCACGCCTGATTCACGCCTCACCCGGTTCTCACCGGGGCAAAGTAAACCTAACCTTCTCACCGGACGAAGATACCGACCGACCGACACAACAGTACCCTCGGCCCTTTGGATCCTGCCATGGCCGAGACCCCGCCCAGGACCGGGTCCCGTCAAATACCGGTGACCGGGCCCGACCTGGGGAATTACCGACCGACCGATCCACCAGTACCCTCGGCCCTCTGGATACCGCCATGGCCGAGGCACCGAGGGTGGGGCGCCAACGCTCAGATACCGCTGAGGGCACCCCTCCCTAAACGACCGAGACATGACCGTGACCGGCGAAATAAGCGACTGGATGAGAAATGAAGGTGATCGCGCCCCCCGAGGGGAATCGGGCTACGACAAAAATATTGTAAACCGTCGATCCTTAACATCTACGATTTTTGTGTGTTTTATTTACAGAATTTATAAATGTTCAATGAATAACCGGTCCATCAGCAGCGAACCGTTAGGCCTGTGCTCGCGCACCCCCGCAACCCGCAACACCGTTCTCGTGGGAGAAAACACCGACTGCACGCGACGCACCGAATCTGCAGTGAAAGCGAATACACTAGCACCAGAGACCGAAAAGAGACAACAATGGCAGTCTCATGGATATACCGTCTTACCAAGGAACAACTTATCCAAAAATTGGAGAAGTATGAGCTGGATACTAGCGGCTCCCTGGCTGTGCTCAGGCATCGAATGGTGTCATTTTCCCGCCAACACCAAGACCTTTTCACAGCAAAACCAAGGGATCCACCAGATTAAAAAGAATATCCTGAAGCGAATCCAGAGTACACCGTTAGAGACGTCAGGCTATACCGTCACATTCTCCATACTAAGAGAGGCACATGACGAACCAACGGCAGGTCATCTAGGGCTCGCCAAAACCCTAGTCCGCCTGGCCTGCCAGTACTATTGGCCAGAGATGCTGAGAATGGCCACTAAGTATGTACGATTCTGCGTTAGCTGCCAAAAACACAAAGCGCAGCAATAAGACACTGCCGGAAAAATGCACGCAACCCACCTAGATCAGCCATGGCAGATGATTTCGACAGATTTAATTGGGCCACTACCAAGATCCACCGCCGGACACACTTAGCTACTTGTAATGCAAGACCGGTTCACCAAGTGGATTGAATTACGCCCGTTAAAGAAGGCCAACGGTAAAGCGGTCCCGGATTCGTCAGAACCCAGATTTGCCTTTGGCACGGATGCCAAGATATCATCGTGATCGATAACGGACGCCAATTCACCAGTAACGAATTTAAGGAATTTCTCTCGGTAGGGAATAAAACAGCCGAGGAAGTGTGGCACAACAAGCCGCCTTACCCCAGCGAGACGACCATCACAAGTGGATTCACAAATTACAAGAAGCCCTTGAACTGGACAAAATCAAGATCGCCCAGAGTTTCCAAAAACAACAAAAATATTACAACCTCAGAAGGAGAAATTAGACACAAGAAATTGGGGATAAGGTCTTGAAAAAAACGCAATACTTGTCCGACAAAGCAGCCGGCTTCAACGCTAAATTAACCGAAAAATACGACGGTCCGTACACCGTGAAAAAGAAGCCATCACCAGTAATAGTTGACCTGCAAGACGAAAAAGGGAAATATTTCCGACATGTGCATATCGGTAACTTGAAACCCTATCAAGAACCAAATAATAGGGCGAACGAGGAAAGATGCACAACCCTGAGACCAGGGACCGGCAACTCTGCAAACAACCTTTGGGAGAGGGGAAACTACCCCAACCGAGCTGACGTCGAAAAGCCAGACACAGAGACCAGCTCACTTGCAGTCGAGATGTCCACGACCCGGCCCTGAGGTCGAAATACCTCAGTTTAATTACCGCGCATCGCCCAATCACCATTGGCGACTCGCCACAGGGACCAACAGCCGCAGCACTGCCAGTAGTACTACCAGTGTCGACAGAAGTGCTACCAGCAGCACTGCCAGTAGTACCACCAATGTGGATTAATTGTTTCGGATATCGAACCGTGAATGGCATACTCACCTGATGGTGTCGTAATAAAAGACTTTCAAGTATTTAGATTGCTAGAAATAAAATGTCCATATGAGCTTATAAATACCGCAAATGAAATTTTACTTAAAAAATGCAAGTTTCTATATGCTGCAAACAATATTTTGCATGTAAAAAAATTCAATTTGGCATGGCGTTGCTAAATTCAAAAGATTGTGATTTTGTAATCTATTCTAGTATTTCTCATTCAATTAGAATTATTAATGTTAGCTTTGACAAAAAATGTGTAGAAGATTTAGTATCTAAATTAAAAAAGAAATATTTTGAAAAATGTTGCGAGAAATATGTAGAAATTCAAGAGTTCCTTAATCACATGAAATGTGATTATTATAGTTGAAGTGTAAAGTAAAAGATATAAGTTGATGCGTGTGATAATAAAATTTATTTCCAAAGCAAAATAATTAAATTTAAGAAAAGCGTTGCATTGTTAATTTATAGCTTACCAAATTAATTGCATTTAAAATTTCAACATTGATAATAAAGAAATATATTTAGATGATAATTACTTAACTTATTTTTATTCCGCAATTAAAAAATATTGATAACATTAATTTCAAATAAAATTAATTCTGAACAATTTTATGATTATTAAATAATATAATTGCCAGAGTCTTTTTGCAATTTTTATTAATGGGTATTGGAACAGCATTCTTTTTCAACTCTCGTTTTTTGGCAGGTAAATCTGTAATACTATTATATTAGTTGACTGATCAATCTTCAATTTTATCTGTAAAAAATTTATTTCCTTATTTATAAGATAAATATTACCTGGAAAACAATAATTATCTGGACAAAGTGCTTTGAGCAAATTACTATTTGCTTGCTCTCATCTTTTATTTTTAATCTCCTAAGCCACTCTGCACTTTTGTCGACAATTTCAAGGTTTCCGAACAAATTTTTGATTTCAATCGTAATTCCACTCTTTGGCACTTTATGGAAACTTAAGTTTTTATTTTTGTTCATTCTCGAGTCACAACCTTTTATACAACATTTTGTTCTGCACTCCGATTTTCGCTGTTGAGGTGAAAATTCCACTTTTAAAACACAAGAGGAATAAATTAAGATAGATAGGCCGCAAGATATTTGCTCTTTTTAACACTTTTATTCAGTTTATTGGTAGAATAATATTAAATTTCCATATGTCAACGTTAATGAATGTATACCACTGTCGGACATTATTATTGTATCGTAATGCACAACATTACGCTACTCTCAACTGTAGCGCAAACTCGTTTTTTCGCTACAGTTGAGAGTAGCGCAATTTTGTTTATTGCGCTACAGATGAATGAAATGTAAAAATTGAACTGCGTATGCGCCTATAGCCATAGAACGGAGCACAGTCTTCTTCTTCGTAACTCGTTAGCACCGTACTAACGAAGCCTTGTACATTTGAACTGCGCATGCTTTATTACAATACACTACTACTACACAAGATCGAGAAACTCAAAATGGCTGGGACTAGTCGCGAAATATCAAGTGCAATGGACGAGAATAATGATGAATTCTAGATTAGATTCGAGTGTATGCATAAAAACTCGTATACGCACCGAAATTACATAATAGTATATTACGTGCCTGGGCGCACAATGAGGGTTATTGCGTGACGAGCGACAATGCTCGCAGGAGATCGGAGCCAAGGCGTAGGTGAGGCGTAGTCGAGGTGTAGCCGAAACGAATCCGAGACAAAGCCGAGACGAAGCTGAGGCGCGATCAGTCCTGCGAGCATTGTCGCGAGTCCCGTAATTTCCCGAATTGTGTGCATTGTCGCGAGTATTCTATTTTATGTGACTTCGGTGCGTATACGAGGTTTTATGCGTACACTCGAATCTAAACTAGTATTGTAGTTGTTTGCGGCGCTTGTCATTACACTTGATATGTCGCGACTAGTCCCCGCCATTTTAATTTTATCGATCTTGTGTAGTAGTAATGGATTTTAGTAGGCGCATGCGCAATTCAAATGTACAAGGCTTTGCCAGTAAGATGCTAACGCTGTACGAAGAAGAAGAAGAATAAGAAGGATTGAGCTTCGTTTCATGGCTATGGGCGCATGCGCAGTTCAATTTTTACATTTAATTCCTTTGTAGCGCAATGTACTACATTGCGCTACTGTTAACTGTAGCGAAAAAACGAGTTTGCGCGCCGGTGGCACATAAAATAGAATACTTGCCAATGCACACAATTCGGGAAATTACGAGACTCGCGACAATGCTCGCAGGACTGATTGTGCCTCGGCTCCGTCTCGGCTTTATCTCGGCTTCGTCTCGGCTTTATCTCGGCTTCGTCTCGGCTTTGCCTCAGCTATGTTTTGGCTACACCTCCACTACGCCTCGCCTACGCCTTGGTTTCGTTCTCCTGCGAGCATTGTCGCTCGTCACGCAATAACTGTCATGGTGCGCCTAGGCTCGTAATATACTATTATGTTATCATATAAGTGAATAAAAGTTTCTAAAGATATGGAAAAAATGAGTAAATACAAAAAAAAATTTCCGGATGTAAGAATTGAACCCAGAACCTTGAGAGTTCCAGGTGGGCCACTTAATCCGTTTAATCGTCGGGCCATTGTGGTTACAACGCAAAACTATAGAGTCTGTCTGTAGTAGCGCACGTCACCCAATTTTCGAAAATTAATCAACCGAAAACAAAGGCCCACTAGAGAAAAAGCCGAGACACGTGTCAAATATTTTTTGCTCATCCATCTCAGAAAAATTTCTGAGCTCAAAGTCGAGTGTAACACTTGCCGGGGTCCCCTTGTCAGTTCGCAACAGTGGCTGAGATATAAAATCCCATGGAAAATTCAGGAATTTGTAACTCAAAATTATTTGAAAGAAGTAGAATGGATTTTTAGGCGTGATTTCTTCTGAATGAGGACTTATTCATTTTTATTCACTTATTCTTGTATCGCAGATAGCTGATTCTTTTGACATTATATTTCAGGGAGGTACTCTCATTCAATATGAAAACAAACTTCGACTTTTAGAGATTGCTCAAGTACCCAAAGATCACGTGGATGAGTTTAAGTCAATCAAGAAATTCAAATACTTTAATACAAACAATCTATGGGTTAAATTACCTGGTAAATATTTCATTTTGCATATTTTCTAATATTCGTCATTGCAATTAATGTTCTGCTAGCAATTTTTGAGTAATAGAAATTTATTATGCGCACATTTTAAAAATTTCAATGTTTTAGCAATTAAAAGAGTTCTAGATACTACTGCTTTGAATTTGGAAATAATTGTGAACGAGAAAACAGCTGAGAATGGCATGAATATCATTCAATTAGAAACTGCCGTAGGAGCAGCTATGAAGTCATTTGAAGGAAGTCTTGGTAAGTAACATCCTTATACAGGTTGTAGAAAGAGTCTTAGGCCCCCGAGATTTATTGAAAGCAGTGGGATACAGAATATGTAACAAAACAATAATATTTGTAACAAAATTTGTAGAGTTAAAAGTGGGTTACGTGATAATGGCCTTGATATTGACTTTCGGTTTAAATGTTGAGGCCATTAAAAGGTGAAACAGATTTTAAAAAAATATAGTGATCCATTTTTGACAACAAAAGTTAATGAAGCATAAATTGCTGTAATAAAAGCGTTTGTCATGGAGATGCGTGAAATGTTGTTAGGTTATCATCTTCATTCAAAGCAAAATATAAATGTAAGAATGCGAGAGTTTCGATACTTTCTGTAATTTTTACTGCTTTTGGAACCTTAAGCAAAAATTGTCCAGATTTTAGAAATATGTGACTGTTTTCTGAAAAAAGATACATGCTTTCAATTGGACGTTTTTGACGAAGAAAAAAAACCAGAAAAACATGATTTTTCTTGTTGCGCAATTGGTGCTTCCATGCAACCTAAAAAACGCTAACAACTTATTTTTCCAGGAAAAATAAAATATTCCTGGTAAATTAAAGAAAGCTTGGTGACATATTAGAAGAGAATAGAAAATGGCTTGACGTTGGTGTGTAAAAAAAGCACGACTCAGTTTATCTATTGAACCAAAAATCTATTCCAATAATTTTCTTGATAACAACTTTTTGATTTAAGATACTGTCACGTCCCGCGACTCTACCACCTAGAGTAACAAACAAATTACGGAACCAATGAAGGGATCAAGGCAACGTTACCACGTCCGTGATTATATCGACTCAAGATACCACAAGATCTAATAAGAAATAAGAAGATCGTTAAAATCGAAAGGCAGATTCAAATAGAATTGATATATTTGGCTGTGACAATAATGCCAGGTAATAAATTTCATCGGAGCGTGAGTCATCGGAGAAGGCAACTCATCCGACCTTAAGCTTCAATAACAAATATGTAAAAGATCGTACACCTCGTTTTTACTTCCACAGTAGTTGACCTTTTCGTTAGATTCGAAAAGCAGATAAAAATGAATTGATATATTTGACTGCGAAACTAATGCCAGGTAATAAATTTCATCGGAGCGTGAGTCATCGGAGAAGGCAACTCATCCGACCTTAAGCTTCAGTAACAAATATGTAAAAGATCGTACGCCTTATTTTTACTACCACAGTATTTGACCTTTTCGTTAGAATCGAAAAGCAGATAAAATAGAATTGATATATTTGACTGCGACAGTAATGCCAGATAATAAATTTCATCGGAGCGTGAATCATCGGAGAAGGCAACTCATCCTACCTTAAGCTTCAATAACAAATATGTAAAAGATCGTACACCTTGTTTTTACTTCCACAGTATTTGACCTTTTCGTTAGAATCGAAAAGCAGATAAAATAGAATTGATATATTTGACTGCGAAACTAATGCCAGGTAATAAATTTCATCGGAGCGTGAGTCATCGGAGAAGGCAACTCATCCGACCTTAAGCTTCAATAATAAATATGGAAAAGGTGATACATCTTGTTTTTTACTCCCACCATAGGTGACCTTTCAAAGGCCTATAAAAAACGAAAGTTCCAATAGAGTTCAGTTCAGCTAGTTAGTCGACACCCGATTTCTACAATGTAACCAACGCGAGTCCAGTCCAGTTCCATCATGTCTACACAGCGATTTCAGTCCAGTCTAGTCCAGCCTCATCAGATTTCACCGCTACTCAAACCAATTCTATTTCGACGCTGAGTTCAACGACTATAAAAAGTGAAGGGGAATCGCCTTCCAAATTCTCTTTGAAACTGGGATCAAAGAATCAACTATATCAACCGGCTGGACTACGAGTTTCCCATCTGACAACATTTATCTCAAAGATTGCAACGAAGACTCAAGTTACCACATTCTCTCGACTGGACTCATTTAATCATCAAGCAAGTTACAACGCAGGGTAATTACAAGGGTACTTCAACAATACAATTCAAATTCCATTTCCATGGTGCTTACTCAACATAATTTTATCGTCAATAAATATATTTTATATCATTTACCATTCTCAATCACTGACTATTCCTCATCCCTAAGAGAGGATCCTTTCGATCCTTACATAAAACAAGGTGATCTTTTAAAAAAGAGAAATGTTACGTTTCTGACGTAACAATACTCTGGTACAATTAAATGAGGGGAAATATTTCAATTCAACTTACTACGAGAGTAGTCCCAGAAGTACCCGACCTATCAAAGAAAACCCAAAAAATTTGGAAAAAATAGTACATTATGTACCTAAGCAGTAAAGGTCAACTTAATTATCTGCCCAAGGCTTCTTCTTCTTCTTCTTCTTCGTCTTGTTTGTGGCTTCTTGCAATATTGCAAATGGCCATAACTCACACACTAAAGTCACCAAAAGTTAACCGTCTAAAATGTCCCCACGCTATGTAACAAAAGCTCTATGCTTAAACTGCCAATGAGTCTTCCACTCCCATCTTTTTTCTTCTTATTTGTGGCTTCTTGCTGTGCAGGATAAAAATGCCACACAATTAGGGGTCATAGCCAGTATTATTATTATTATTATTTTATTTTTCTTGGTGCTACAATTCAGTTTTACACCGTCACTTGCCATTTCTCCTCCTAACGAAATAAGCACAAAATATTTTAATTACCTTATCTATTGACATTAAGACTTATTTATTGAACACAGACTCTAGTCCTTAACATTTAAAATTTTCTCTATGTCCTTCGTCCTTCTCTTTTCTCTCCAACTTTTCCACCATTCTTTTTCCGGTGCTTTTAACTTATTCATTATCTCTTCACATCCGATAACATGCTGTAGTGTTTCTTCTTTGTTTCTGCAGGCCCTGCAGTTGGTGTCTTCAAAGCCTTTCTTTCCTTCCCTTACTGCATTTCCACACCTTCATCTAGACCATACTTCTTTCTGTCTCTCCTTTAACTTTTTCTTTTGCCAGTATGCTTCCATTTCCGTCGTTTCCTTGATCTCTTAATAATATCTGCAGTAACTAGACTGTTCTATTTTTGTCCAATCTTTCTGTATTTCTTGGGCTTCTGCTATCATTTCGATTTCGATTAGCCTCTTCGCAACTATATCCAATGGCTTCCCTTCCCCTCTCATCTTAATGATTTGTCTATCTCCCATGTTCTCCATTGCTTTCTCGAACGACTTTCCCCAGTTAGTTGGGCTAATGTTCCTTATTTCCTCCTTTATACACTTTCTTGCCCATCTGCCCTCTTCCATAGCGAGCAGCTTTACTATGAATTCACCCGCCCTTCTTCTTGCCTCTATTTCTATACTCCTCCTCCCTGCCTCCATTTTCCGTATGTAGTTCGGGGTGTTTTTTCCTAGTCTCATACTCGCTTTCACATATCTGCTTTGGATCTTCTCTATCGCCTCTCTTCTTTTCCATCCCCAAATTTCCACTCTATATAATGCCACCGGTTTCACCGTTGAGTCCATAAAATATAGTCTTCTCTTGAGACCTGTTATCGCAGCTCTATTAGTTTCACTCCATACACTATTAATTAATTGTTGCGTTTTTCCTGCTCCTTTTTTGATGTGTGTATTGTATTGATTTGTAGCCGTGAGCCAAAATCCAAGGTAGTTAAATTCTCTTACTACTTCTAACTCCCTGTCTTTATAATTCCACCTTTCATCCTTCCTTCACCCTCCGTTTCTAAATACCGCAATCTTTGTTTTCTCCACATTCACCTCCATTAAATTCTTATCCGTCCATCTTTCTAAGTTTCTAATCATTTTATCTAACTCCTCCTTATTCTCCGCAACTATCACAGCATCATCTGCATAAAGCAATGCACAGATCTTTGTATTTGAACCTGGGCTCAGAACCCTGCTTCCATCTCCTTTTCTTCTTAGTTCTACTTCTAAATCATTAATATAGATATTAAATAAAATACGGCTAAGCGGGCACCCCTGCCTCAAACCGTTTTTTGTTATAAATTTGTCAGTCTTCTCTTCTCCTACTATTACTTCGTTCCGCGTGTCTTTGTAAATTTCTTTGGTCATTTCCAGGAACTTCCCCTCTATTCCCATCCCCTCCATTTTTTCCCAGAGCCTTTTTGTATCTACCATGTCAAACGCCTTTTTAAAATCCACAAATACTGCGTACAACTTGCCTCTCTTTCTTTTCAGTCTATTTCCCATTATTGTATTCAAGACGATGATCTGCTCTATAGTACTTCTATTTTTTCTAAATCCTGCTTGAGCTTCCGTCAGTTTCTTTTCCCTCTCCAACTTTTCGCTCAATCTTTCTGCTATTATTGACGCCAATATTTTATAACCTATATCCAGCAATGAGATTCCTCTGTACTTACCCGTCAAGTTCTCATCCCCCTTTTTGTGGATGGTATAGATCGATGCTGTACGCCAGCGTTTTATTAATTGATTTTTCTGCCACATATCCTTGATCAGATGGATAATTTCTTCTATTCCTTCCCTAGGCATACCCACCAAAAATTCTGCTGCGATCCCATCCTCTCCTGCAGCCTTACCTTTTTTTAACTTGCTTATTCTTGCAATTATTTCTTCTTGCTCTAGAGGTTTACTTAAATCATCCTCTTCTAGTATTTTTTCACTCCTCTCTTCTTTTCTTCATTGCCTTTCTCATTATGATCACTCGATACCTTCCTATTCATATTATCTTCATACGTCCATTCGTCAGCTTGTTCCTCTCTTTTCTTCTCCTTAGCCTCCTCTATATATTCCCCTACTCCTTCTAGTAACGACTTAAAGTGTTCCAGCCATGTTTCTTTCTTAATTGTATTACTCACTATTTTTCTTTACTTTCCATACCAACTCATGGCCTTCCACCATTCTGTAATATTCCTGCTTTCTGCTACTTGTTTTTGCTTTTCATCCAACCAATCTTTAATCAGTTTGGCTCTCAAATCTGCTAATTCCTTTCTACTTTTCAAGTATGCTAGTTTATTTCCCCAGTCCCTGTTTTTTCTGAATCTGTGTAGCAACTTAAATGTTCCTCTCCTTTTCTTCTTTTATTCGCCATTATCCCACGTTTCCTCAAGTCCCTTATTTCCTCCTCCCTTAATTGTCATACCAGTTCTCTTTGCTGTGTCCTCAATTACCTCTATTATATTCCTCCATTTTACCTCTGGGTCTGGGTTTTCTTTTTTATCGTTTTCCTTCCAACATTCAAGACATATTTTGCGAAATTCTTCCTCTTTTTCCTCTTTCCATTTTAGTCTTCTCAAATTCTTTTTTTCCGTTTCTATTTCTCTCCCCTTTTTACCCCATTCCACTCGATATAATATAGGCAAGTGGTCTGATCCTTCCTGAGCGGCAATCCTAAGCCCTCTGAACCACTCTGGCTTATCTATTTCTTCTTCCATTTTGACCATGACCAGATCCAGTACTCCTCCTAGTCCTCTTCCATGCCCAATGCACGTTACCTTCCCTTCTATGTCTTCTTCCGTTCTACCGTTCATAATTAACATCGTTCTTGCCTCGCACCAATTTAATAAAAGTTTACCCTCCGATTGCATTTCTTTATCGCCTGAGTTCCTTAGATGTAGATTTATCCTTTCCTCCCAACCGCATTCTGCCACTCCCTGCCCTGTTCCTATTTTTGCGTTCAGATCCCCCGCGAGCATTAGCCTTGCTGGATGTCCTTCTAAATCATCCATTCTTTGATCCAGCTTTTTCAAAAATAGTTTGGTATTATTGGGCTTATTGTTGTAGCCTGTAATTAAAATGTAATGAATCTGTCTTTCTTCTTTATTTCTACCTGTTAGTTCGTACTCCCATTCTGTCTGTTTCCAATTAGCCTCTAACCTCTTCTTGACTCCCATCAGCTATCCTCCACTTGCCCTGCCTTTAGCATACTGTCTGACTGCTGCCTTCCCGAACCATTCAAATTTCTTATCTAACGTTTCCATGCCTCTTTTCATTCTTTGTTCCTCCAAAAATGTTTCTTGGAAAACTACAATATCTGCACCCTCCCACAATTCACAATTTTTTCTTTACATTTGCCATGCCCTGTACATTCTATTGCATCAATACTAATTCACTGTCTTCCAGCACTTCCTCTTCCACTGTCAAAAAAAAGATTCCTTTCCTCTCCACCCTTCTTAAGTTTCAGTTCTCCCTCCAGCTCGTCCCAGTGTAGACATATATCATCTACCCATAGACCCTGGTATCCCGCTCCACCCCTCTTTCCTTTCAATCTTCATGTTTCTACTTCTTTTTCTAGCCATGTTTTTACTTCTTCTTGCCTCTCTGTCAGATCGTCCTTAATCCAGACTCCCCAGCCTAGGTCTCCTAAAGTTGTCTTTTCTTTCATTAACTTTAATTTGGCCTTCCACTCCTCGAGTTCCGCTTTACATCCTCCCTCAGTTCTTTCCAGTTTTTTTACTCTAGCCTTTATTTGTAATATGTTCCACATCCATCCTTCTAGTTCTTCCATTTCTTTTGTTACGAATGTCAGAACTCCGATTATGACAGTCTTTTTCTTTGCTCTTCTTACCTGTATCTCTTCGTTCCACTCTTCTCGACTTAGCTTTTCGGGAGGGAGGTTTGTTGATCCCGTCCCCCGATCATCCCCGCCCGTCTTATCCTCCTCAAACCTTTCTGTCGTCGAAGCGGCAACATGTGTTAGAGTCATTGAATCCGTTGACGGAGACCTCCTTGGCTCGTCGTACTTATCCCCCGCTTCCTGAAACTGTTCTAATAATTTTTTTAACGTACTAATTTCCATTTTACCTCTTTCAACTTCTCCTTTCAGCTGTCTTATTTCCGCTTCCTGCTCCGTCTCCTCCTTCCTTTTCTTTTCACATCTCTCATTTTTACAGATGTATTCTTTTCTTAGCATTTCTTCCAATTCTGCCATTCTTCTGTCCCATTTTTCTTCTTCTTTCTTTTCCCAACTGTCTTTCCTTTCCAATAGTGAATCAAGAATGTCTCTTGACTGCCCCATTTTTATATCCCCTTCTTCCTTGGATATTCTATTCTTTATTAGAGTCCTCGTCAATCTTCCGTTTATCAAAAAAGACTTCTTTTTCATTATTTTCTATTACACTACCCACCTGGCCTGTTTCTTGTGTATTTACGTTTAAAACACCAATTTCTTTCCCCGTTTCACTATTCTTGCTTTCCCGCCAATAACTTTCTAGTTTTTTCACCTCCCTGTTCTGTTTTCTTCTTGAATTTCCTTCCTCTTCCGTCCCTTTCCGCGGTCGACCTCTTCCTTTTTTGCCGCCATCGACTTGCTGCGCCATCTCTTGTTCCTCCCTATCACTAGCCATCAGCATACTTGTCATCACTTCCATTTCATGGACTTCCGTTCCCGCCTCCTTCATATTCAACCTAATCTCCATCATCCCGAAATTCCACACGTTCTGCGCTGTCTCCCCCTTCTAATGTAGTTCTTATATTTTAGACTGCTGTAAACCACTATATTTTCCAATTCTCACTCCACTTATCTCTAATTTCCACTTTTCTGCATAAAAACCGGTTCGCTTTATCACTCACCCACAGCACCTATACCTTCCCAGAAGCCCTGTTGCGGCCAACCGCCATAGCCAGTAAAAAATCGTGGTTGAAGTAACCAGCCTTTCTTCACGAACCAATGGAACCAAGGTATGTGCAGTAGAATCAGATAGTGAACTTCAAAATTGAGCGCAAGACATCAAGTGAGACACCACTGATATCAGTACTTTTATAAAATAAGATCTTCCAGGGATCTTTGAATGTGGCCTCTTGCTTTCCAGCAACAGTCATAACAATCACACACAAAGTTTACTTCCAAGTCATAGTAATGCGGATAACAAATGAACACACGGCTCATGTGACACACTTCGGATGAAAAAACGGGCCAGATCAGAGATGGGCCTCAATAATAAACAGAAAATGTCAAAGCAACATTATTTCAACCAGAGAGAGGTCACCCCACAACACGCTTCAAACTTGATTTGAAAAAGACAATGTTCATTGGCATACATTCCCAATATAGTGAAATTCAACAGAATATGCTTTATGAATCATACAGGGTGTTCGACCAAACTGAAAGACTAATTTTGCATGGATTCTTTTGGACGAAACGGTATTGTAACCAGCAATTATCAATGTTGGTAGTAAAATTTTTAGTGTTTAGAATTTCGCAATCAAGCAATTATCGTTTAATAACAAAAATAAATTTAAACAAATGTAAATTATTTAAACTATTGCTCACACGTACATATAACTCGTATCCTCTGTAATTCGAAAAATAAGTTTCGGGACTTTTTTGTTTATTTTTTTCTTTTCTATGCACCCTTAAAATTAACTACAGTTTTCGTGGGACATTCTGTATACAGTTCATTTTGAATACTTTCTATAATGAAAAAATTGAAAACCGTGCAGTGTTTCAACATAAGTGCGTGCTTAATGCACTATTTTCACTCGCGTGGAAATACCATGTGCTGAAAGTATGCGAACTACAAATGCAGGCACCATGAATGAAGTTTGCAACCTTGCAAACCGTATCGACAAAATGTCCGTATTTCATCCACGTTTATTAGAGATCTTCTCATAAAATAATTGCAGGTGTGATGTTTTTTGGTCAGATTTATAATTTCCCTGAAGAAAAGAAAAAATATTGAAATTCCTTATACTCTATATTAAAAAAAAATGGTTTGAAACTTGGGTATGGCACTCAGCTGTTTTGGTGACGACATATTCTCAGTATTTCTTCAGTATCCTCGAGAGTGCACTTGCATCGATTTACTAATAAGTGCACATATGCGTCGTTTTAAATTCGTAGCACTTATCACATGATCAATAAAGCGCTTGGGGTATGAACGAAGAGTTTTCAAATAAAATATGACAGGGTTTGGTAGACTTGTGGGTGGCAACATTGTCCATCGTACTCCAGTCCGTGTATCATGATTTTGTACCTGTTTCAAGGAATGCTTTACTGTAAATCTCAAAATATCTATAATATAAAAATTTTTGTTATTTGTAGAACAAATTAATATATTTAATATCCATAAGATAATTTTATTTGTGATTTCAAGCGTTTATCATCATATAATATTTTTGGAGATCGTTATGATCTATAAATTTTCAGGTTTTCATTATTATAAGTTGCTAGTCAAGTTTAGTTCTATCTAAAAGTACTAAAAGAAAAATGTTATAAGCATATATTGTTCCGGTTCTCCAGGAGCTTGTCTTGCATATTTATTATTTATTATATTTATATAGTTATTATATTTTCACACTGCTTCGTTTATCCTCGATTTCTAACATAATGTGAAAATCTATCGAATTTAAAACCCCAGTTCCTCCCTATAGCTCTTCTCAATATTAGAGGGCCGCAGTGAGTTTTTCACACTTGCTTTCAGGATGCTTTTCACATGGAAGTTTCTTGTACATATAGGATGACCTCTAGGTATTTGTCACACTTTGTAACAAGGCGCAGCTGGTTTTCACTTGTATGGTCTTGTAAAGACAACAGCGTCCATCTTGCTGCATATAGCTATTAGGGTGATCCTTATTTATAGCGTAATTTTGATTTTTATAATGAATTTCCCATGGGATTTACATATGAGTAATCACACGAAAACTAAATATCTGCATCACTTTTTCAATTTTTATTCCAGTCATTCTATTTCCGTGGACAAAAATTTGCATGGTATGATAAAAATATCTTCATAGTCAAAAACTCAAAATTTTTGGAAATCAAAAATGGCGGTCACCTAATAACTGTAAGAAATAGCATTTTTGGCTCATTTAGATGGCCTTCATTTAGTGATTTTTCTAAATATTGAGTTTTTGACTGAAGATATTTTAAGCATACCATGCACATTTTTGTCCACGGAAATAGAATAACTGGAATAAAAATTGAAAAAGTGATGCAGATTTTTCGTTTTCGTGTGATTTCTCCTATGTAAATCCCATGGGAAATTCCAAAGCTCATATTTGGTGGGTAAATGTTAACCGATTTGGCTAAAATCTGATGTACTTCCTTTTTTTGAGCATACGAACGAATTCCGACAGTGGGAGCAAACGAATTAGGATGAAAATAAATAAATAATAATTTTATATTCAGTTTTATGCAGAATTTTTTAGCTGTAAAATATTGGCTTACTTCCATCCGTATCCGGCAGATGTGATCCAATTTGATTTTCGACAAAATTCTGGACATGGTCAGATAAGATTATGTTAGTCGAATTATTCTTTTTATATTTCTCACGTTCGCTTGAAAAACGAATAGAACCGCAAATAAAATCGTTTTCAGTCTTAGAGAAACAGTGACTCATTTCCAGCTTCAATAACCTTCCAAATAGTGCCGAATAATTTTTTTCGGACGAATAATTTGTTTTTCTATTCTTTATGCCCACTTGAAATCCGAATAGTATAAAATACCACTTTTAAGTCAGTTAAATATAAATTTTGTTATGTTTTCCCCAACAATATTCAGACAGAGACACTACTTTTCCGCGCTTGATCTTACGAACCGAATAATGACCAGATAGGAGCATTTGTAATCCAAACTCGGCTATTATAAACATTATTTGACTCCAAGAATTTCGAAAATTCTGAGAAAAAAGGCCTTCAAGTGATGATAAGTTTTATGTCAATTAGGCCTTCGCGAAACTTTCTGTCAACTTTTTTATTAATATTTTGGGATCTCACTATTAATATAAGGATGTTATAAGAAATGTACCAAAAATAAGAATGCGAGAGGAAACAATAATTATGCTTTGAGAACTACTGATATCCAAACTTTTATTTCCAGTCATTTAGGTGAAATCATTTCAAAAAATTTTAATTCTAATATCAAATTTGAAATAATGAACAATGTGTATCAAGAAATTGATAAGTATGTAAACATTGAGTATTCAGTAAAATTTAAGATACAATAATTCAAAATATGATATATTTTTTTAATGTTTAAATAGCTTTCACATTGGGCACTAAAAAAAATTACACCAACACTATTTTCAGGTATTCGTGTTCCACGTAGCAGATTTCTTCCTGTTAAGAAAACATCGGATTTATTATTGGTTATGAGCAATTTGTACACGTTGAATAAAGGTTCTTTAATTATGAGTCCTAATAGAATGTTCCCTACTACGCCATTTATAAAATTAGGCGACAATCACTTCTCGAAGGTATGAATGTCAATTTTCTTCTTTTCATCAAAATTCACTTATTTTTAGCCTAGGTTCGAATATTTATGTGTGTGTTTGCAGGTCAAGGAGTTTCTGACAAGATTTGCAGCAATCCCAGATATCTTGGAATTAGATCATTTGACAGTATCTGGAGATGTAACATTTGGAAAAGGTGTTTTTTTGAGAGGAACTGTGATCATTATTGCAAATCATGGAGAACGTATAGATCTTCCATCTGGTACCATCTTAGAAAATAAAATTGTCTCAGGCAATCTTCGAATATTAGATCACTAAATGCGTTTCAATATATATGTCACTCACTGAGTTTCTAATATCAGAATTTATTTACTGCCAACCATTGGTTAGTGTGAACCTATTGTGTGTCTTTTTTAATCAATGGTCAACATTGAATATATCTATATTAAATTCTGGCGAAGGCGTAGTAACTGTCTGATTCTTCGTTTAATTTGATTTCTCTATTATTTTTACTTATTCTAACAAGTTTACATTTATATATTTACATAATGTTTCATTATGGAGCATTTTTTGAAGAGTGTTTGAATGATGATTATATATTATGCTACACTTCCAAATCCAGAATAAAGTTTAATACCGTAAAATCTGGTTGTGTGCAAGTCAGACAACAATTTCATGTATTTAAAAAAAATTGATAAACCTACTACTTATTAAGTACTCATCTAATATGTATACAAAAGAAACTGTCTCCAACTACCTTAAAGAAGTCACTGAGGACTAGTCCATTGAGTAAGCAACAAATCAATTGAACATCAAGGACCTAAGAACGTATACTTATATTGAGCTCTTTACTTGGCCGTTATTACTTACATTAAATTAAGCTGTGACTTGTAAATTTATACGTCACTATGTAATTATAATATGATCAAACATGTCCGGATATCGTACCGTTGAAATCCTGTATACTAAAATAGAGACACGGCTCTTTAACAAGGACTATTGATTTCAATTGTTTTCTTTTTTTTAGCCGAAGACGAGAAGAAATAGAGGAAATCATCTCAGTAAAAGGTGAAGATTTTCGAAATAACTTCAAAGGATATTACGTGATTTGTAAGGGATACATTTGTCTATAATTTCAAAACAGTGATGACTGATTATAGAATTCGAGAGCTCAACATGACTTGATGCAAAGAATATAAGTAAATAGGTGCCGGGAGGGGGGATAGATTATAATAATTAACTTTTACAGAATTTGAAATCGTTCTGTGGAAAAAAGAGGCATTCGACTGTGTCGGTCAGAGTTGTTGTGGATCAATAAATCAGTATCACGAATGAAAGAATAGATGTGTTGCACTCTATTTCCCTTCCTATTTTTATATCTTCTATTATTGGTCGGGAAAAATAGTTTTTTCGTGCTATTGGCCAAAATATGCGCGAGTATGTCACGCCCTTAAGTTCTTGAAAGAAAATTATAGGCCAGACCAAAGTATCTGGGCTTGTGGGTGGTACTAAAGGCTCTAGTCCAATAAGCATGAGAAAAATGCCCCAGCGTCGATTCGGCTCATATTTGAGTGATAAATGTCTATTAACGTTACAATAATTTATGCATAGTATCAGCTCTAAAAATTATGTTATTAGAAGTTATTATCGAAAATACAGGGGTTCCCAATTAGAGGTTTCATTTTGAACAGCCCGTGATTTGGCAGCTGTAATAATAAGAGGTGTCATTTTTGATAAATGACAATTAAAAAATATGCCATTAACAAAAATGGAACGATACACGCTTCAACAACGCATTGAAATTGTTTGAATTCACTACCATCAGTCTTTTTCGTAAAAAATTTCCAGGCCGAGTGATTTCTCGTAACAGCCATTACAATTGGCCGCCGAGATCATGCGATTTAACACCTCTAGACCTTTTCCTTTGGGGTTATATGAAAGATAAAGTTTATGCTGGTGCTCCTCAGTCAATTCAAGAACTCAAAGAGAAGATTCATGCCGTTATCGACGAAATAGAGCCCCAAATGTGCGAAAATGTAATGGAAAATTCCCTCAAAAAAGCAGGGTCCTGCAAACGTAGCCGTGGAGGCCATATGAATGGTATTGTTTTTCATTATTAATGGCAAACCTTCCGCTATTGAATAAAATAAAAATCAAATGATTTTTTACAAGTAACGCGTTTTTCTTATAAGTCAAAATAAAACCTCTAATTTGAAAACCCCGTACAAAAATCGAAACATCACTTTTTCCGGAAAATGACTGAACCGATTTCAACAAAAATGAATTCCGTAAACGATAGGGAATATAAAATATAAAACTGTGCGAAGGAAAGGCAGGAGACCTCTCAGCTCCGTAAGGAGCTTACCTGTATAGACGATCTACAGGAAATCGCTAGCGCGAAGGAGGCCATCCACAAGGATGGAAGGCACAGACTTGTCAAGAGCTGGCAGACGAGATGGCATGGTGAACAGACCGGGAGATGGACCTACCGTCTTATCCCGGAGCTCGCCACCTGAGTGAACAGAAAGCACGAGTAGGTCGGCTTTTACTTGGCAAAAGCGCTCTCAAGCCATGGCTGTTTCAAAGCGTACCTGAGGCGCTTCAAGAAGAGAGACAGTCAGGCAGTGGGTGCCGAACTCACTCCTGAAACGATGGTCTTTCTGATGCTCCAATCTCAGCGGATCTGGATGCTCATCGAGTCATTTGTCACACTAATTGAGCATGCAAGGGAAAAGTTGCTAGTCAGTTGTAGCAACTTATAATCATTTTGTGACAGGAGACTTGTAAGCCGCTAAAGTGGCAACTCTATAGAAAGAGACAACTTCTCTGCCATGTATCTTTTAAACAGTCACAGCTGGAACTCTAAACTTTTTTCAAATTTTTTCGGCATCAAAAAAAGAAGGAAATGGCAAATCCCTTTACGGAAATCTGTAAGAAAAACGCCTAACAAATAATAATTTGGAAAAAATAGGTGGCGCTGTCGTTGCGAACCAATATTATGGAGTGAACACACTCTCTCTATTGCGGATTGCTCAATGGCAAATCCCTTTACGGAAATCTGTAAGAAAAACGCGTAACAAATAATAATTTAAAAGATAATAGGTGGCGCTGTCGTCGCGAACCAATAATATGGAGTGAACACACTCTCTCTATCGAGGATTGCTTGATGGCAAATCCCTTTACGAAATCTGTAAGAAAACGCGTGACAAATAATAATTCGAAAAGAAAACAGGTGGCGCTGTCGTCGCGAGCCAACAATGTGGAGTGAACACACTCTATCTATCGCGGATTGCTCGGTGGCAAATCCTTTCATAAAATCTATAAGAGAACGCGTGACAAATAATAATTCGAAAAGAAAATAGGTGGCGCTGTCGTCGCGAGCCAATAATATGGAGTGAACACACTCTATCTCGTCTCACTCGACGGTCGGTAAAAACGTCCCATACTCTACGTGAGAACAACCCAAGTCGGGTTTGATGAGGTTGTGCAGATGGCGCTGCTCTCGCTAAAGGGGTAACCCCCAAAATTAATGTACCCGTGTCACAAATCTTAATAAAATAAGTTCACTTGGCCGCCAAGACGGCGTGCACAAGCGTTAAAAAAGATGGTGATCGGCAGCCTGGGTGGCGTGCACCAATCAGAGCTAACTTAAAAGGTACTCTTCACGGCAGCCAGTCATAGGCGTACACCGTGGAAAGGGAGTGATCGAGATGGTAACCTAGGCAGCGTACACCATGGAAGGAAGAGAGACAGCCTGGGCAGCGTACGTCTCTCTCTTAGAAAAAAGGAAAACCGTCTCTGCGCCTGGGTAGCGGACCAGAGAGCGGGTGAAGGCCAGAAGAGTTTATGGTGGAGCCTGGACAGCGTACCCACGAACAATACTTATCTACTGGAGCCTGGGTGGCGTACCCAGAAGATAAGTTACATTAATTTAAATTGGGAGATACTCTAGAGCCTGGGCAGCGTACCTAGAGTTCTTCAATGCCAGAAAATATTTTACCAGACTGCTGCTGCTGCTCCTCGGTGGCCCTTTGGCTGTTTTCCAGAGGTGCTGCTGTCAGGACATGAGTCCCGACACGAGATCCTGAGATCCCGGCTGGAGATACCGTTGATGATTGCGCAAGCTAGGTTATAGCCTCGCGGTTTCGAGTCTACAGTGAGCAGGCTCGCGCTGCGAGCCCAGCGGTGACTGTTCGAGTCGCTGCCCCTGCAGACCTGCTATGCCACGGAACGCGTGTAGCGCTAGCACCCTGTATGCTGGCGCAGGTAGATAGATGTGACCGTTACACCGTCTGCTGTGACAGACTCGGGAAATCGGTGTGACACGCCAACTACACACATGAATGCTATTTAAATTCATTATAGCAACAACTAAGATTTCTATACAGATGCTCACCCTAATTGAAACTCCTAAGCTTCGATTGTAATGCTTAGCTCGGATGGATTGAAATGCCTGAAAATACCATATGCCTATATAAACAGATGCATGGCAACGCTAGTCAGTCTAAAACTTTGTCTTGCCTCCGCCCGTCTAAAAATAAACCTACGAAGTTACCACGTGGAAGTAGAAGTGCAAAATCAAAGTTCAAGGGCCATTCACGAGACAGACTTTTCCTTCAAGCAACTTTCCCCATTTGAAAAATCGGCATGTTGAACTGAATTTTTATAATATGAATTTCTCCTAAACTCACTTTCTCTCTTTCTCAGACTCATAAAGCGCTTGCTTCCAAGGCTTGAAAACCTGATTACACTAACGCGAAGAAGGCATAGTAACTGCAACGAGAACTTATAATGAGTTAACAGTACTAAAGTTTCTTATTAATTATGTAAATAATGCGACAAACAAGGGTAGACTAGAGTTAAAATGATCTCTCAATATGAAATATCATGATGTTTTTTAATTCTTATAGGTTAAGGAAAATTTTTTTCAAATGCTTCCGGATATCTTTATTAATTTAAAAATGAGTTTATATCCATAGGAAAGAAGCTAATCTACGTTATTAACATATTGTTCAATAAGTCCCGGGACTAACTAAGAACATGACATTTGTTTTGCAAAATTCATGTTTATTCATCAATATAATCACCTTCAAGTGCGGTACAATCATTCCAACGCTTTTCTAACTTCTCGATACCATGCTTGTTAAATGATTTGTCCTTGGCCTCAAAATAAGCTCCAGTTTCAGCGATTACTTCCTCATTCGAGCCAAATATATTTCCCTGGAGCATCTTTTTGAGATGAGCAAAGAGCCAGTAGTCGCTGGGGGCTAGATCTGGAGAGTATGGTGGGTGGGGAAGCAATTTGTAGCCTAATTCAGACAATTTTGCCATCGTTCCCATTGACTTGTGGCACGATGCATTGTCTTGATGAAAGATGATTTTTTTCTTCTTCATGTGCGGTCGTTTTTTTGCGATTTCGTCCTTCAAATGCACCAATAAGTCAATGTAATAGTTGCTGTTGATATATTTTCCCTTTTCAAGGTAATCGATGTAAATTATACCGTGCGCATCCCAAAAACCTGACGCCATGACTTTGCCAGCTGACTGTTGCGTTTTCGGACGCTTCGGACGGCTTTCACTGACTGCACGCCACTCAGCTGACTGCCGCTTCGACTCCGGAGTGAAATGATGGATCCATGTTTCGTCCATTGTCACATACCGACGCAAGAAATCCTGTTTATTGCGAGTAAACAGTGACAAACAGCTCTCTGAATCGTCGACTCGTTGTTGCTTTTGTTCCATTGTGAGCAAACGTGGCACCCATTTGGAAAAGACCTTTTTCATGCCCAATTTTTCGTTTAAAATCGTAGACGCACTTCCAGTTGATATGTTCACCATCTTAGCAATCTCACGGACTTTCAGTTTGCGGTCGTCCATCACGATTTTCAAACTATGCTTAATATTTTCCGGAGTTACTGCTTCATTTGGCCTACCCGAGCGTTCCGCATCATTTGTATCAGTGCGACCGCGTTTGAAATCAGCATACCACCGGAAAATCGTTGTTTCCGACGGAGCACAGTCCGGATAACATTTTTCAAGCCATTGTTGAGCTTGCACGGTATTTTTCCCCATTAACTAGCAATGTTTTATCAAAACACGAATTTCGTTTTTGTCCATTTTGTACACAAATGCAAAAGTAGCGTCACTTTCACCACAGTAGCTTTGCTGTTTATGGTCTGATTGACGGAAAGTCAGACACGTGTCATTTAAAGGTTAGTTCTTTTGAAAAACGAAGTGGCTTTGATATTACTAACGCCATCTGTGGGTTAGTCCCGGGACTTATTGAACGATGTGTTATTTACAACTTACATTCACCGCAAATATATTTAAAAAGTGCGTAAAAGCAAATTTAAAAAAATAATTTTTAATTTTTAGTATATTAAATTTAATAAGACAGTGTATTTTTTGACATATAATGTAGAATGATATTAATTTTCATATACAAATCCATATGAAATCTTATATACTTTGAACAGTGTTATTTCTAGTTTATTACATATATATATATATATGTTGAATTACAATAGAACAATATTTTATATTGTTTTCAAAGCAAAATTGTTTTTATTATAAGTAAAAACATAATTTAAATTAATAATTTCAACAAAATAAACATAATGTTACATTTGTACTACTTTAATAGAAGATATAATAAGGAAAATAAACGCTTAATAACGTCAAAATTGCAAAAAAGAGATCTTAGAATGAAGTCAGCTCGGATCCCAGAAGGCGAACAAAATGATCATAAATTAACATCTACGAAAAACTATCCTTATGTGTAAAAACCACTCCCCATGTTAGAAAATATGACTAGTTATTTTTAATTTTACTACTGGTATAGAATAAAATTTCATTATATCCTTAGAAGACACTTTTTTTGCGGAACAAGTCTTTAAATTCATTTTGTGGGTTGTATTTTTAATCTATATTTAGGCCAATTATAGACGCACTAATTCAAAGACCAATTAAATTACTCTCTCTCTATCTAATTATCTGTTGTCTTAACACATGAATTTTTTTATGTAGATCCAATAACATATCTAATAATATGTCTAATAATGTATACGATGCCTTGGATCCGCTATTTTCTTATTAAAATTCGATTCCAAATTGTGTAAATAAAACATTGTGTATCATCATCCAAAAACACGTTCCCAAAAATATATTTGAACAGTATAGATTTGTCTACATTCTATTATTGTGCACCATCTTGAATTGATTTTTTTATATAACAATTTAAAATTGTAAGAATGGTAAATTCTATATCAATGGTCTGAACAATCTGTAAAAACACATTTACAGTGAAGTCGGATAATTCTTTAGTATATGCATAATTTTGTCATCGGACATTTTGTTATTCATTTTTTTTTGTGTCAGAAGGGAAAATGGCAAAATCTTTTATAAGCCTTTCGGCTTTAAACTTTACGAGGGGCTGGATCCAGTTTTAATTCGTGAACGACTCTTCCGTCATCCATTCGCCCGAGACTCTCGCCCGCACGTCTGTTCAGCAAACCCGGGTGCCGCGCCAGCTAGGAGAGCATAAAGATTCTTCTCCACACCGAAGAAGCAGGCTGCCCCCTCCGGGACGCGCGACCGTGGGTGTAGGCCACAGTGGGATTTTACTGCCCCCCCCCCTCTGTTGCTGCGCTTCCTCTTCCTCATCACGAATGTGATTACTCAATGTGCTTCCAGACAGCTTCAGACTAGAGCATGTGAGGAGCCATTGCGTCAGGAGTGAGCTCAGCACCCACCCCTCGATCAACGGCCTCCCTTGCCACGCCCCACTTCGCGCAGGCAAAGGGTGTATGTTCCGCATCAGCCACAAGGGAAACGCAGTTCTATGCAGCCAGGTCGTGAGCTCCGGGATTAGATGATATGTCCATCTCCCGGTCTGTTCACCATGCCATCTCGACTGCCATGTCTTGATGAGTCTGAGTCTTCCTTCGTTACAGATGGCTTTCTTCGCGCGAATGATTACCTGTTGGTTTGTCACACAGGTGAGCTCCTTGCGGAGCTGAAATGTCTCCTGCCTTTCCTTCGCCAATAAATCTATTGGCGGAACATTCACCAGGACCAACACAGCACTGGTCGACACAGTTTTATATTCTGAGACTATTCTAAGCTCAACACGTCTCTGCGCTGAGAACAGTCTCCTGTGGATAACATGGTAGGGCCCCAGTCCAGACCGTAGATGCATTAAGCAGCTTCGAATGCACTACGCTCGCCAGCAGTTTTCTCTTTGCTTCCCTGGGTCACCAATGTTGGGCATGAGCTCAGCCAAGCTTGCTCCACATTGGATGGCCTTGATAGTTGCGATCTGAAGGTGTTCGCCGAAGCTAAGCTTTCGATATGACTGCACTAACAGGTACTTGATAGTCTTCTTTTTGGGTACTGAAAGGATCTCCTGTCCGTGACCAGCAATGCCTCGGTCTTTTCAGGAGTCATTTCGTGGCTTCTGCTGTACAACCAACGCTTTGCCTGCCGCAGAATTTTATTGATCCTCAGCTCCAGGATTCCGATGTCATCAGCAGCACACACGACAAGTGCGTCATCTGCGAAGGCGATGATGCTCGTTCCTGTAGGTAGGTGACATGACATACATGATATGTCACACGAGTGGTCCTACCCGCAATTCCTGAGCGGCGCCACATTTCTTCTCTTCTTTTAGAGACCATTTTTCACCCTCGTATATCACCCACCTATCGCTCAGATAGTCGTCTATCATCCGCAACAGATAGTCGGAAACCTTTTTCCACGTCCGCCTCAATGCAGTTCTTCCATCTCACGGTATTAAACGTATTGTGTATGTCAATGCTAATGAACGCGCAGATTTCCTTACGTTTACCAGTTCCTCTTCTTATTTTACTGTCGATGTCCACCACTGCCTAGATGGCGTCCACTGTGGACCTTCCTTTCGAGAACCGGAAATTTGCGATGTTTAATTTCAACAAACACTTTTAATGATGCAGATTAAGATGCAGATTAAAATGCAAATTTTTAAGGCAATCATTTAAAAAAGTAATGATTCAAAAATAAAATTTTGATAAACGGAATGTCGGAAATAAACTTTGAAAATTATTATTTATCAGTTAAAGTTTTAAAAAAGCTTCTTAAGAACTGAAATTCGGGAATGCAATTTTGAGAATGACATTGTAAAATACTGGGAAGTTTTAAATTGAAAAAATTGAATAATATTTTAAATACAGGACTTAATATATATTTTTTTGTAAAACACGCACAAGAAACATGCTTTCAGGACCTAGGAAACCAGCCTTGACGGCGTACATTACCGACCGACGATTTGTTATTGTGTCTGGTTTCGTTTCTCAAGTTCGCTTATATGCAGTGACAGTATGGTTTATGTACAACTACAATACTAGATTAGATTCGAGTGTACGCATAAAAACTCGTATATGTACCAAAGGCACATAAAATAGAATACGTGCCAATGCACAAAATGCGGGAAATTACGAGACTCGCGACAATGTTAAAGGAGATAGAACAATACGCGACCCTGCAATTTCCGATGGTAGTGTACATTTTCAAATTGTCTTGTAAAAGATGTTACATATTTCAGAATATTCTATTCAAAGTATTTCGCTCTATAGTAAAAGTTCGTCGGATTAGCTTCATACCAAAGAAATTTCAATGCATAATTTCGTATGCGAATTCAGATATAATTTATTAATTCTTAAAAATGATAAAACATTTTATTCACACTTATATATTGAAATCGTCATATAAAAGTTTTTTCAAAATATTTTATTCCAAAGAAATATTTCTCAATTTTACTTCATTTCAGAGAAGTTTTTATTTCAAATAAAATTATTATTTATAGTATATTATTATTATATTATTTATTTTACAATTTAATTAAAAATAAACTAAGAAAACCGCGGAATTCTGTTGAATAATTCAACTTTAGCGCTTCGTGCGTCGCTCGCTTTTTATTAACAACCCTCTCAATTCTTTATTTTTAGTACGAATAATTTAAAATTTTCCAAAATCTTCCTTAAATACAAATAAATAACTTTGTCACGTCATATTTTTCGAAACATAAAATTTATTCGTCACTTTTTCTCTCAGAATTTCGAAAAACAAAGAATTGCCAGGTATTGATTTGTTATTGAATATTATCAAGTGTTAATGGTATTTATTGTTTTTAAATGACTATTCGGCATCAGCAATGAATACTGAATGAAAATACGCAAAATTTAATCCATTGCGTGCAATACTTACCTAGAAATCGCAATTTATGTTTTTTGAAACATTGATTTTAGGTTTTTCAAAAAATACCTTTTATATATTTTTTTCGTAATAATCATGTTGGACTAAAAAATACGTGGAGAATAAAAGTTGTATTTTGACAAGGTCTATCAGCTTATATTTTTTTATTTTGAGTTTTTACAACTTTTTTTTTTACTTCAATTTTAGAGTGGACAATACTTTTCCCCTTTTTCGAGCGCTCGGCGAGTTCTTCTTCCCGTGGGCTCAATTGAGGTAAAACATTTTACCTGCTTCAAAACTTTTTGGCAGTATTTCATACGTAAAAATTGTTTTTTCAATTTTACTTCATGCCAGAGGAATTGTTAGTGCGATATCGTGTGCTAACTTAGGTATACTTTAGGTATTATTCAAATAATCAAATCTTCCTGTCATACCTATATACTTAAATTGTCATGTAAAATTGTTACGTATTTTGTAAGTTTTTTTTAAAGTATGTTATTGATTTAATCCTTTTGATTCCAGCCTGCGATTGGTTCTTTCCAAAATATTTTTTTAAATTTGATTTCATCACAATGGCTAAGTAGGTGAAACATAAGACTTTTGAATAGTTTTTCATATTTTGCGTGTTTGGTGTACTTATATTTTTCTAACCTAAATTTTTTGAAAATCCTAAATGTTTTTTTAACGCTTGTGTATAATGTATAAAATAACCTAAACATTTTTATGCATATTTATTTTCTGTTTCCATAATTTGTCTCAAAATAAGTATTGTACAAAAAACTGAATTGGAAAGAAATATACACTCGGGTCTTGAAATTACGACAGAATTAGTACCATGAAGTCTCACTTTTGCGATGATGAAAGGGAATCTTACTCTTTGGTGACATTTAAATCTGCGAATGAATATGTGTATTTGTTGTGTGAAAATTGGTGCGCAAAGCGCAAACTACTGTGACGTCTAAGGTCACACAAGTTTTAAATTGTCTTTAAATGTCAATAGTTTATTATTTAAAAATGATAAATGTCGTTGCTCAGGTAAGTACATATATTATACATATATGTAATGATGAAAGGAGCACACCTTTGTTTGTTAAGTTTATTATATTAGGTCAATTTCAACAAAGAATCACACTATAAACATTTCCAGCGTTAATTCCGCACTATTTTTTCAGTTTACTGTCATATTACCAGAATGTTACTACAAAATTAGGACGGAAATTTTGGAACAGAAGGATTATTTTCTCATCTGGAGACAAGGCTGCTGCGATGGATCTAGGAAATTTGCAATAAATATTACGCGTAATCAAGTCAGAAGCAATATTTTCTTGATAAGTTGAACAATTTCAAATTAAATCTTGAAGAGATTTTCCACATTCCAATTATTTATGCAAATTTGCCCGACTAAAATAAAATTGAAAAAAATTTAAATAAAGAAAAATGTTTGAAATATTGTACCAGATAATATTTGATGAAAAATTAGTACTGATCGAGAAGGTAAAAAAATTCTCCTTTCACATTTTTGTATTAAAAATACATCTTTTCAATGCCTCAAAAATTGAGCATCCTGACAGTTTATACCGAACAAATGTGTTTAACCTTCTTAACCAAAAAAATACATGTTTCATTTCAATTTCACAATTTCTTACACTGGGAAAGAAAACATGGTGAAATCAACGGCAAGGAGTCCTGTCGCCAATTTCACGTTGGCGTAGCGTTGCTCTCCCGGTGAATCACAGGTGCTATTTAACGTTTCACTGACGGTAGAGCCAACGTAAAATCACCTAAAAATGATCAGCTGTGGTAATACTCGCGATTGTTCTTTTCAGTTCTTTTTTTTTTCTAATAAATTTTTTCTCAATTACATATTGGTATTTAAAAGCAAAGCGCTGCCAATTTCATTATGGATATGAAATTGCGTCATCCTGTAATATTTTCAAATCACACGGCGTTCCAGCGTTAACATTCCCGGTGAATTGACGGGGCTGACATAGCTGGATTAACGTGAGTTTTCAACGCTCTATTAGCGGTGGCAGCACGTTAACCTAACGTTGTAAAGGCGCCGATGCTCCTTCCTGTCAATGCAACGGGATTTTCCGTATAACCTGACTTTTTTTTTCCCCAGTGTATTTTATACCAGCCAAATTTTTTTTGTATGCATGTAAAACAAACAAATTAATTATTCGCTGAAAGAAGAAGGAATAATTTCAACAGATCATCCATGCTTCACCGCTAGTTTGGGATGGTTGGCAACTTATGAATTCAGGCGTGGCCACCGTAATTTGAAAAGCATCCGCAGATACCGAGGCGAATGCTGCATTCATTCAAATGTTTCAAAGGAATAGACCATAATTGTTCTGATTTTTAGTTTCCTTTTGCTGTTAGAGAATGCCCTAACTCATTCAGATGCTGAGGAATTCAAAGTCATAGATGAAAGGTGTTTTGTGAAATATCCGCTTCTTAATGTTACAAACTTGCTACAGCCCATGAACCAAGGGGTCATTTCGACACTAAAGCATTGTTATAAAACAGGCTTCTTACGAGAAGTTTTGTCGCACAGTTGGGCAAACAAGTCAGCTTTCATTGGATTCGTTAAAGGATCGTCAATAGGGTGGTCCAAAATGGATTGCAAAAATTTTCTTGATGCTAGATGCAAACAATTCCTCCAAATCATTTAGAAATCCAGAAAAAGTGTTTACGTATCTTTTTTTTTTAAATTTTGATTTTTAATGGTGCCTGTTAGGACTTCAAATTTTCATGAGAAAATGCATGGGAAAAGTCACTTTTTGGTATTTTTCGAATAATTATTCAGGGTTAGGAAAAAGTTGACAATTAAGTTATAATACTTGTCGAGAACTTTGCAATGAAGAATCTGAGTTATTATACATATGGATTTGACACCTCTAACCCACCCCCACGCTGCCCTGAAAACTACCCTTAAATAAAAAAATGTACATTCTTGAGGAAATTGAAGCAGTTTGTTCTCCTTTTTTATGGAAATCATTACTATAGGTCTACTGGAATCTTCACAAAAGTTTTTCACTTAATTGCCATTTATTTAAATAAATTTTATTTGTTTAAATAATCTGTTTTTCTCTAAAATTCGTCTAAAATCTATTTTTGAGATCGAAATGGCAGTTTATTATCTCAAAGTGACTTTATTTAATTCCAAATTTCTTCCTATTCCTTCCTTCCTATTTATCAAGTTTTATTCAAATTATTTTTGTTCAATTCGCCTAAAATTCTTTGTTTAGAGATCGGACTAGCCAACTGTTATTTTTAAGTGCCATCATTCATAATTTCAAATAATTTTCATTGTTTAAATAATAAAATTATTTTTTTTTTCAACATTCCATCAAATCATATTGTAGAAATGGAGCAGCACCTCACACAGCTTTCTGTCAAAAGAAAGAGCCTTTGTGTTGCAGAGAAGAGGCATTTTAATCAAGGTTTGAGGAACGTTATTACCTTTGAGTGATATTGACTATTGTCTCGTGACATTTTGTTAATAAACAATCGAGTTTTAGAGCGCAAAACCCGGAAATCTGTATTGTAAGTTTTGAAACATACTCGATATCCTACAATTTAATCTAATAAGATTCTCGATTACTCGTCTAACAGTGGAGCAAATCGCAAAGAATAGTTAACAAAAAGTCAACAAGTGAGCGCTTGTCATGTTTTGAACTACGCTTACCCCTGGGGTTGTCATGATCCAATTTGTAATCGCGCATAACTTCTAAACGGCAATTGAGAAACTATTGCAATTTTGATACATTACGTGAATGACTATAAACTATTTACTTTTTGCTTGGTTTAAATATACTGTGCTTCAGATACAATTCGGAAAATTCTAGTTACAATGACAAAATTCTTGTAAAAATAACCTTGATTCTGCTGAAAGAACCAGAATCTCCATCAAGGTCATATTCAACTTAATGTCCTTGTATTTCCAGGCTGTAGAAAATAGAAAAAATAGGATGTCGGATTTTAATTTTAACTTTCGAAAATTAACACGCAGTCGACAAATGAGTCTTGAAAATGATTATTTACAGAACTTTATTTTAATCCATATGTACTACTAACAGTTAACTTGAAGCCACCTTCACCAGACGTGAAAATTTGACATTATGTTTTTCTATTTTTCGCAGCCGGGAAATAATTTAAGTGTTAATTTTGCGCTATTTATTCAGTTTACTGTCATAGAACCAGAATGTTACCCAATCGTTACCGGAATAATTTTTTTTTTTTTTTTTTGAGGAGGAAAAATGGCGAAATCTTTTATAGACGTTGTACAGGACTCTCCTAGGACGGGTCTAGGCATAACTGTCAAAACCAATAAACCGACTCTCACGAACCAATACACAGCTCGCGGTACCGCCTTTCGGCTTTAAACTTCGCGGGCAGTTGGTTCCAGCTTAAAGTCGCATACGACTCTTTCGTCGTCCGTTCGCCCGAGACTCCCATCCGCGGGCACAAGCCCGTTAGGCAGGCCGGCTAGCCGCGCCAACCAGGGGGGAAATAAAAAGATTCCTCCTCCGGTCGACGTGGACAGCCAAGTCCTCCCAGGACGCAGGACCGCGGGTACAGGCCCCGATGCGATTTCTACTGGCCCCCGTTTTTGCCGCGCTCTTCACGCCCATCGAGCTCCCTCATCTTCCTCACCAGGGTGAAGAATGACACGATAAGCATCCATTTCCGTTCAGACTGGATCATGAGAGACACCATCGTGTCAGGGGTGAGTTGTGCGCCCACTTCCCGACCGACAGCCTCTCTTGCCACGCCCCACCTGGCACAGAGAAAGAGTGTGTGCTCTGCATTGTCCACAAGGGGTCCGCAGTAGCTACACGACTCGTCGTCTCTTTTCTTGAAACGCTTTAGGTACGCATTAAAGCAACCATGGCCCGAAAGCGCTTGCGCCAGGTAAAAGCCGATTTGGCCTTGCTTCCTATCCAGCCAGGTGGCGAGCTCCGGGATCAGACGGTGTGTCCATCTCCCGGATTGGTCCCCATGCCATTTCGTTTGCCATTTCCCGACGAGTCTGCGCCTTCCATCCTTGCCGATGGCCTCATTCGCGCGAGCGACTTCCTGCAGGTTTGTTAAGCAGGTGAGCTCCTTATGGAACTGAAAGGTCACCTTCCTTTCCTCTGCCAATGAATCTATTGGTGGAACGCTCGCCAGGACCATAAAGAAGCTTCGAATTTACCACGCTCGCCACCAGCCTTCACTTAGCTTCCCTGGGACCACCAATGTTGCGCATGAGCCGGGTCAGGGTGGCCCCACATTGGATGGCTTTGGCAGTCGCGATCTGCAGGTGTTCGCCGAAGCTAAGTCTTCGATCCAACTGCACTCCTAGGTACTTAATGCTCTTTTTCCACTCGATTTTATGTTCCCCGAGAACGATCCTCGGATATTGGAAGGATCTCCTGCCTGTGACCAGCAAAGCCTCGGTCTTTTCAGGCGCCATTTTCAGGCATCTGCTATCCAACCAATGCTTTGCCTACCACAGTCTATCATTGATCCTCAGCTCCAGGATTTTGACGTCGTCAGCGGCGCACACGACAAGTGCGTCATCCGCGAAGCCGATGATGCTCGTTCCAGCAGGCAGGTCCATGCGCAGAAAATCGTCGTACATGACGTTCCAAACGAGTGGACCCACCCGCGACCCTTGAGGGGCGCCAATAGTCATCTCTTCCTTGAGAGACCATTTGTTGCCCTCGCATATCACCCACCTGTCGCTCAGATAGTCATCTATCATTCGCAATAGGTAGTCTGGAACATTTTTTCGCACCATCGCCTCGATGCAGATGTTCCACCTCGCGGTATTGAACGCATTGTGTATGTCAATGCTGAAGAACGCGCAGATTCCCTTACGTTTACCAGTCCACCACTGCCTAGATGGCGTCAACTGTGGACCTGCCTTTCCGAAAGCCGAACTGGTTTTCCGAGAGACCATTCTCGCGGACGATGTGACCCTGAAGTCTGTAGGATCATTTCCTCCAGAAGTTTTCCCATCGTATCCAATAAACATATTGGTCCATAAGATGACGCATCCCCTAGAGGTTTATTGCCCTTCCTCAGCAGGACCAACCTCTGCTTCTTGCAGTCTGCGAAGAACCTCCCCTCCCGAAGACAGGAGTTAAAGACTTCTAGGAGGATTTCCGGGTATACTCCGATCACCTCTTTGAGGATCTCGTTCGGCAACCCGTGGATCCCCGGCGCTGTATTTGCCTTGAGCCTTCCACCCACTCTCTTTAGTTCTTCGAGAGTGAAGAGTTCTTCGCGCCGGACCACGCAGGAACTTCGGTGCTGTCTTTGAAACGGCTCTACATGCGGAAACAAGCTTCGCACGATGTACTTGACTCGATCGGCATTAACCAGGCCCGGGGTCTTTCTTCTAGTCACCAATCTCTTAGTGACTATTTTGAAGGCGAGACCCCACGGATCCTTCTCGACTTTCCCGATCAAGTCTTTCCAGCACTGAAGTCGGCTTTTCTTTATGCCTCGCCTTAGAGCTGACTTTGCTCTTTTACATGCCTCGCGCAGCAGAGGATCACCCTTTGAGCGGGTAAATCTCCGCCGCGCTGTAAAGCATTTCCGACGCAGGACAGACAACTGGTCGTTCCGCCTGTACATCGAGTCCCCGGTACGCCCGTGCCGTCGGCGAGGCATGGAGTGGTGGTCACCAGCTGCCATTCTCCATCCTTTTTTGTGGTCTGGCCTCTGGTGGCCGCAGCGTAAGATGGAGATATACCGCCCTTCCCTTTCTTGGGAAGCCGTTCTTCGGGGGGAGAAGGAGCAACCCTCTTCTCCCCCTTTGTCAGCTTTTTTGGGGTACCTTCGAGAGACGCAGAGTGCAGTCTCCGGAAGGTACCCATCTTTTTTGAGGCGAGGTGGGATTCCAGCTTCTTCTGGATTTCCACCCCGCTTTCTAGAAGGAATTTATGGGTGTTGAGTATTCCGCTTTACATGGCCAGGGTTATTTCTCAGCATACCCTGCTGGATAACACTGAGAGCCCTGGCCAACTTCTCCATTTTCGCACTTTGCTCCCTCAGGAGCTGAAGAACGTCTTTCCATCCCACAGCCCCTGGAGAAGTGTGTGAGGGCGTATCAGACGCCTTCACCTCTTCACCTCCTTTATTTTGTGAAAAATTCAAATTAATACTGCCGTGTCTTGAGACGGTTCACCCATCATGGGAGCCCTACCGCAGTAGGGCTACTATCCCCGCCTGTATAGATCCCTAGTTTTGCGCGCCGAAACCGAGAAGCGGCTTATCGGATGGTTGATCCTATTGGCACATTAAATGAAGCTAATAAAAGGTTACCGGATAGGCCCGCCCCATAATGATGCTAAGGGTTTAACGTCACCCGTATCGACCGAGCGGTGTCGGGTCCGCCCCGACACCTGACCCGGACTTTAGGCTAGACGGTGTACGATTTATCCTACGCAGCGTCGGATATAAGGAAATACTGACTGGGTAATCCTTCATTCCTGCGCCTGGGCGTCCATGATTTCAACCCCGAAATTGGCTCGAGACAGTAGGAACGTGAGCGGTTTTCCCGATTTAACACCGCGCGTAATTGACCTCTACCAGGACATCTAGACCCAACCGTCACGACAAACAGACCGACCGTCCTGACTTACCTGAAACCTTGGCCCTACGGATACCGCCGCGGCCGAGGTCTAGAGGGCGAGGCGTTGCCCAGATACCGCTGGGAACGTCTCTCCCAAGCCGGACAGCTGACCAAGACCACGACTCAACGCTGTTTACGTGTACGCGCGACGACCTAGTCCGAAAAATGAATATCTTGTACCGGGTTTTTCAGAAGATCAACGTTGTAAACTGCGGCAGCAAGATGATCGGTCTACGACCAAAGCGACCGCCAGGCCTGTGCCCACACGTATGCGCACACCACCGGCGTATTCCTCACATCACACACACACACACACACCCATTCCACTCATCACGCACACTGACACCGGCACATTTAACCTATTTGTAATACATTCACACTCACACTATTTTTACATCTGTAACCATTCTTTTATATTTTATTTACTGAATAAATATGTTTTGTTAACTTTATATATAAATCTATCCAGACTCGATTATTTCATCACCTACTCCCCCACTCCTACCGAACCCTGGCTGGCTGAAGCGTCTGGCAGCAAGGGGGAAAGTAGGGATGTTACACATGGGAAAGGAATTTGTGCTGACACTAAACGCGTCAAATGCTTGGTAGCTTCGAAATTTCTTTCGTCTGTTGCCAAGTGAGAATTTTTGTTGATTTGACCATTTTATTAATTTATAACGATTCCTGGATCGTTAATAATTGCATAATTTTAAAAGTCGTAGATCGATATCAGAATCTTAAATCGATCTTTTTGATTTTTAATTTAGGATCTGATACCTTAACAATTTTTCATATTTTCAGAAAAATGTTGGTTTCGATTTTATGGCAATATATCACTCACTGGCTAACGGTATTTCGTTGTCCAAGTTTTAAAATAATTTTGATTTACAGGGAGGGTTTTTAGTGGATTTCAGGTAGGGGTAATAACACATGCACCTACATATATATATGTGTATACATACATAATACAATCATATAATTAATATAATAATAAAAATGATAAAATAATTACCCGTCTATGCTGAGCGTGCAAGAACGCTCAGGTTACGAGAAGCGCAAATGAACTTTTCGTCGTTATTTTGAATCAAGTGAAATATCGCTTTCAAATATTTCACATGATTCATCATACATTTTATTTTAGTTATGTCTTCATTTACGGCTTGCTCGTAACAGTCTCGGATCAAATTACTTATTTTAACTTGCGTAACTAAATGCTTTCTTTTATTATAACTTCACTGCCACTGCTCATTTTACTTGCATCAGAAGTTTCTACAGTGTGTCTGCTTGTACCGGAAAAAACGTGCAATCGATCATCTTTGCGACGCGAAACTGGCTTTGACACGGACAAAACTTTGGGATATTTCAAGCATTTTTAATATGGGGAAAAATTCGTCAAGTGTACCCGCCTAAAAATTTTTTGACTCCCATTTCCTTGAAAGTCCGCGAAATTATTGTCCTAGTTAACCTCTTTTAATTCCCCTAAGAGGACGTCTGTAGTACGACGGGTTGTCAGTATACAGGGGCTCGAATTTTCAACCTTTTGCCGCGCACGCTGATATTCAATTAACCGTAACTTCTACAAAAGTTATCCAAATTAATTTTTCTATAGAGGTGTTGGAAACGTTTTTTCATCAGCTTTACGCTGAAGGCAATGGTTTTAGATAAAAAAAATTATTTGACTCTTTCCCTTTAAAGTAAGCCATGGTCGAAAGTGGGGCGAAAGAAATGGGTGGAGATATATAACACTTCTTGCGCGCGATTTTTGCGTCGCAGTGCAGCTAGGCGCCACGATCACGACGTACCGTCCATTGGGAACTTATTTAATTGTACTTTGTATAATTTGTTCGTAAAACTGTTATTTTTGGCTGGTACGAAATAGAAAATAAAAATTAATCTGTAATTCGGGGTGATTTTTTAGTGTGAGTCACCTCGCCTCTCTCATCGAAAATTGAGTCAAATAATTTGCTTATTATAGTGTATGTGCACTTCTCTTTCTTCTTTGCCTTACAGTTTTTTTTGGCAAAACATCACATTCTTATGATAACGAATATTTTCTCAACATGAGAGTTAATTCAACAGAGGTAACGAAAGAGTGATATTTTTGTGTACCAGGCACTGTGTTTGCTGATGCAAATCTACTCTTAAGTTCTTGAGCTGTGATGGCGTGATTTTCTTTGGGACTAAAGAATACTAAAGTTTCAACTAAATTTTTCTTTGCCCATTGATACAAGGCATCAGCAGTCAAAATCGCATCTTTAGATGATGCTTGTAGGCTAGCACGCGCGAGTCTTTTTAAATTTCCCCCAATACCATCACAAGGACCTTTTCCATGCGCCGTTGCATGGAATTGCCACTCGGCTGGAATACCAAAATCCATTTCATGGTGGAGCAAATTGATGAAGTTATATTTATTTTTAAAGTGCTATTTGGGCGCCATCTATACATTAGGTTTACACGTCCTGACATCTCTGCTGCGAACACTACTTCAGCGCTGGTCGGACGTTGTTATCGTGTGCGTTGTATTGAAATATCAAAATCTGGAAAGAAATGGAACTGAGAATGAAACTTTTCAATGCATTTTAATTCCTAGGCATTAAAAGACTTTCAAAAGTTTCATTCTCGATTCTCTTTCTTCCAAGATTTTGATATTTCAATTCCATTCAATGCCCACCTTGTTACTGCGTAGTTCAATCGGAATTCAAAATTGTGGCCATGGAGAATAAACATAAGGAGATGAAACTAATGTAACTTTAAATAAGCATCTTTTTGTCGAAAGTACAGTGATTGAGTACGGGAACTTCCCAAGAGATGGCGATCCTGCCAGTATCCGTTCAAAAGTCGCGATTAATTAAATTCCATTGACGTGTGGACCTGAGAAACTTGGAATCCACGGACCCAAGAGCTAAGGAATTCTACGGAATTCGGATAAAAAAAGGAGGACTCCGGATTTTCACCACGGTAAAGCCCGTCAACAAATTGTGAGTAACTGCTTTGGATCAAATTAGCCACTGAACCAAGCAATCTGGCGGAAAAAGCATCTGCTTAGAGGAACCTAAAGTACCGAATCAAAATATAACCTTGGCAAATAGAACGAAAATGATTTGTCACAAATGCGGAAAATTAGGACACTTTTCATCTCAATGTATGGTAAAGCAGGGTTTTCACAGGCAAATTTCAAAAGCGCCCGCCACAAATCAAAACCTTACAACTAGAGGAACAGGTAAACGAATATACAGAATGTCAGAAAATGACACACGATGAAATACAAGAACGAGAGAACTGCAAAATCTCAGCTGAATCTCAAATGTATCTGGAAGCTTACAGTACGTATTCGGAAGAAGGAACGCAAAACTATATCGATTACTAATCGATAGTGAAGCAACAATTTACATTCTTAAAAGAGAAGTATTAACATCAAAGAATAAAACATTTCAATTCTTTAAAAAAATCTCTATACGGGTAACGATGAACATACTACACAAAAAGCTGTTTATCTCACTTATTGAAACAAAAAAAATCTATTCCACATTGTACACGGAAAAAATTTGTCGCTTAAAATTTAACAGACTATTCGAAGAGTCGTGGACAGAAAGTAAAATCGGAGTAAGTCTTGTAAGGTTTCAATGACTCTTACGAAATAGTAGAAAAAAGTCGAATAACTTTTAGAAAACCAGGTCGAAGAAAAAAAGTCGCGTATTTACTATTATAAAAGTATTTTAAACACTAACTGGTCTTTTCTAAGAAGTAATGAAAAGTTTCATAATCTTTGGATTCGCTGGTCATAGATTTTAAAAGACTATCGAATAATTTGAAATGAAAGTAATTCAAACAAATAGTTTTGTAAATTGTATTCTAAAGTCCATCAGATTTTATATGCCGTCTTCTAAAATTTTCTCGACAGTCGCAAAAAGCGATGCGCAGGAACGTAATTCGTAGCATCGCACAGCAGACAATGCAGCTCGGCTTTATGTTTTTGTAATAATTTTGGTTAGATTTTGAGATTACGTGTCGTTTGGTTTCGTTTGACTCTGGATTGAAGCGTGCATTGAAAAATTAGTTCCGAGTAAGTATATGTTTACCTTGATAAAGTGTATTACGTCAAATTTGAAATTTATCTATTATTTTAGTTTTGCCTTCAAACTCTGAATGTGATCCAAATATTTTACACAAGTCTCCACGACATGTATCGGCTATGCGGGTTAAGGCGTGCGATTAGAATTGGGTTAGGATGTGTGCGTGCGTGCGTGCGAGCGTTCGACTCTCGGTGCTGCGAAGTGTTTATGAAAAATTGCGTTTCTGTAATGTACATTGTTAAATATAATGGTAAGTTCATATTAGGATTATATAGGTAATGTAGAAGTGAAAAATAATTAACTATATAAGTGCAGGATCATATCACAGGAAATAATATTTTCCTTTTTACACTTTTCAACATTTTCTTCGACTGTTACTTAGACTTTCCATGCCTGGTGTAGAGAAAATGGAACCCAACCCATGGTGTTTTAAATTTTCCGCGACTGTCACCTAAACTTTCGAATTTACGTTTTACATTTTCAGCGATTATCTATCATATTCTTCAATAAGGAGGTTCATAATATTTAGTCGACTTTCTAACCTATCCACGAGTATTACACAAAGTCGATGACTTCTTAAGTGACAAATTTTTTCCGTGTAGGAAATGATTTTGCACTAATCGAAGAAGGCATCATCGGCTTAGACTTTTTCAAAAAATACAAAAATTATTCAAGAACTAAGACCCATCTAATCAAAGAAAAATGGAAACTACCATTACATTTAGACGAATACATCCAAGGAAAAACTAGAAAAGCACTTAAAATAAAAGTAACAGAAAAAGAAAATCAAACAGTATGGATAGAAGGTCAAGAAAAAGTCCCAAATGCACTATATACTATTTAAAACCAAAAAATAGAAGTACCCTTTTATAATTATAGACCAAAACCAGAGAAAAACCAGAAAAAATAATATTCGCTAAAATAACATCAATTTTTGCTAGCCATAGTGTGGGCTATGAGACGGCCCAGACAATATCTGTTAGGAAACAAATTCAAGATATAAACAGGCCACGGTTCATTAGTTTGGCTTCACAGTGTTGAAGACCCTAGTACTTAACTATTGAGATGGCGGTTACGCATGAAAGAATATGACTATAAAATAGAGTACGTCAAAGAGAAGGAAAATAAAGTAGCCGATTGCTTATCAAGGTTATTTCCAGGATACCCGGCTACCATTAAGCAATCAGAGGACAATGCTGATTCAACACCAGAACAATTAGAAAACGCATTACCGGGTATTGAAATATCCGACAGCCCAGTAATCACCAGAGACGAACTGTTAGCAGCAGAAATCAGAATTAAATTATCCACAAGAAGAACGAGGGAACCATCTGAAGATGGTACAAAAGGTAAGCACACTATTATTTGATCAATTTATACAATGGAGATTACAACCAATAAACTCGAATAAAATAAAAATCAAAGTAAATGTTACAGGAAAATTATGGAAAGAAGTAACTAAGCAAGACTTACCGGTGCTCCGCGGAGAAGAATGGCTCAAGAAGATTGAAACGCTAATGGAAAACTCAATAGAGAAGAAGCTCTCAATCGCCAGATTAATAATCGAAGATCTCCTAATAACAGCTATCGAAAAGGAATTTATACAAGAACTAATAGAATTCCTATCAACTATTTACTCTGAACAAAATTCACTCCTTTGCTTTAACAACACCAGGGAGTTAATCAGAGATGAAAGAAAAAACATTCTCAACCTAATATTAAGCTAATAGATTCTCAAACATGTCATTCAAGTATACTTGAAAGGTATTCAGATGTAAAATGTAATAGGTCGCCGTATCTCTTATATAGGGAAACATTTAACCCTGTGATCAACGGATATATCATAATACCACTAGAAAAAATAACGCTAGACATATCTTGTCAAGACTCTATTAAAACGATAGAACTGACCAACCCAGAATTACTCTTAGGACAAAATTGTGAAGTTTACAACAACGACGACATATTATATCTTTATGTTGAGATATAACAAAAATTCAATGGATGGATAAATGTAACTAATAATGCGAAATTTGACAGAGACGAAAAAAGTAGATAAAAAAAACGATTAATTCAACTACCTAAATAAATAAACAACGAAAAACTGCGACAAGCTGGAATTAGTTTAGATGACACGGAAAACATATTGTCGAACAGAGCAAACCATGAGTGACTAAAAACCTTGGAAGAAACAAGTCTGGAATGAATATAATACCTAGTGTACGGGGCACTAATTTTAGGAGTCCTATTTACTCTTTATAAACTAGGAATCCTTGATTGTATCAAATCATATATTCCTAAACGCCTATGTTTATTTTGCGTCAAAACTACCGTGGAAACACCAACACACGTAGTTAATTATAATGCAACCGTACAACCTTTAATACAGTCTGTAGTCCCGAATAAACTGAAAAGAGTAAGTGTCTAGACAGTGTCTCCAGAACGTGGGATTTTTCGGCCCCCACCACGTTCCCATCTGGGAGAAACACATGCAAAAGTGGCGTGTCAGTGTGTCGGCTCTGCTACACGCTGCGGTCACCAGCTTCGTGTAAAGCCGAAGGTGCACGAAGACGGACTTCGTTACAATGCTTGAGTTTTAAAGTTATTTTTAGATTTCACGCTTTCGTTTATCGAGTCCAAATTAAGAATTGTATTTTTCTCGAGTACGTGCAAAAGAGGCGCGAAGCAGACGACGAATTTGAATTTACGAAGTATATATTTCAAGAAATAACACTTTTCTTCAATTTCTTGAAGAAAGTCTGCATGAAATAAACATCAGTATGATCTTGGAAAATTTCATGAGGATTTCAACACTTCAAAAATAAACTTTCAGTGAAATTTAGTGACAATAAATGTATAAAATTTGAATCAATATATAATTTTCCATTCAAATTTATATACTTCTTACTAATTTTGTACATTTAACAATTTTTCAATTAGAACAATATTTTCTATCAAGATACAAATGAACATAAAATTCAAGTTCATAATTTATATTTTCAGTTATATGTTAGAAATATTTTCATCTCACATTTTTGTAGCCTAAGCACAAACTTTTCATTCCAAAACTTAAAATCTCTACGGAAATGGAAAATTGTCTAATAGCAGTAGCTAAATTAAAAAGCTAAAATATGTGTTTATTGGTATTTCCATATTAACATATAAATATCAATCAACTTTAAATTTTACATAAAAATGTTCGTTCGAAGTGTTCAAATCTTGTTACAATTTGACAAGATTTTATGGAGGAGTGCAATCTTTTGGATGAAATATTTTGTAGTTCTTAATTTGTCTGTCCGTCTGAAATCGTAGTAAGATTTGAACAGTAAACAACAAATTTCCCAATAGAATTCAGGATCAATAATAATTGATTCAGGAAATACTTCAACTCTGTAGAGCATTTTTGTATTTCGAATTCAAAATGTGTGCTTAAGCCACAAAAAAGTAAGCTGAAAATGTAGATATAAAACTAATTATGTCATGTTTATGTCTTCTTAATGGAAAATACTTTGCATATAATTCTCTAATTCGATATTTTTTTAATGTATGAACATTCAAGAAATTGATAAATATTCCATCTTTTTATAGGAACTAAAAATTTCCGGATAATGCTTTGATTGAGAAAGCTAAAAATTTGTCAAATATTGATATAAATTGCAATTTTACAATTGCATTATTTTTCAAATATTTTAACATCTCTTCAATCTTGATAATTCTTACAGAAGTTTATTTCATGTGAGTGACTTTTTCTTTTTCTAATGAAAAATTTCTAATTCTAAATTCGGCCCAATTAGTAACATTGTAAAAAGATTTTAAAACTTCATAAAAATTTTTTTTCTGTTTTATTCAAAGTCAATAAATATTCAATGTTTGGAATCGAAATATTAAGTAAATGATTTATAATTTCTGGGAATAAACTGCTTTAATAAGACAATCTTTCTTCTTTGTGAGAAATCTCAATTTTAAAATTAAAATTCTACGCATAGGATACAAAAACATAATATGAAAATACTTTTATTACAGAATTTTGAAATATACAAGTTGACCAATTTTTAATCGAGTAAATCGGCTACTTTAAGCAAAAAATTATGTTAAAAATATTTTATCAAAAAAAAATAAGACACATTAAATTACGGTTTAAAATCCACATTCATAGATTGATGGTAAAAGCAGTTTAAAGTTTTTTAATCTTACGTTTTAGTGACGTATGCACAGACTTTTAATCAGATAAATGAAATGTTTTATAGAAAGTCAAAATTTTCTTATTACTGCACTTAATCAAATTTATAAAGTAAAAATATTTTTTAATTGATGCTTTCACTCAATTCTTTAAACATTCATTAATTGAAAATTGTACTCAAAATTTAATCTTGCAGCGTTCCAATATTCCCACAATGTTACAAAATCTTATTAATCATTATTTTAGTCGAATTATTTTCAAAATATTTAAAAAATAAATGTAAATATTTTGATTAAATATTCTGTCAAATTTTGCATTTGACTGATCTTGCAAAATTGTTGAAAGTTTTGAATACCGATAGAAGAAACTTTAAATGAAATTTTATGTCCATAAATGCTTAAAGTTCTATATAGAAATATCAACTATAACATTCTCAAATTTTATGAATAAACTACTAAATTCAAAAAGTTTCGGATTTTTTTAAAAACTGTACAAATTTCAAATATGAATCAGTCAAAATCTACTGATTATCAGTGAAATTTGACTGATTTAAATAACTAAAAACAGGTTACTGTGAATCAGTCAAATTTCAGTGATTACTTCAGTGAAAAGTAACTGATTTAACAGTGAAAAATATTGTTTCCACTGATGATTTAGTGAAAAGGCAAATCACTGATTCAATCAGTGAAAATTTGACTGATTCAGATTTAGAGTGTATACAAATTTCAAATATAAAGTGTACTCTGTACATTAATCAAACAAATTTAGAAGATGAATATTTTAATAAATATTCCTAAATACACAGGCACAAAAAAAAAACCAAGTCTCTGATATTTGAACGCGACACATATGTTCCCATGTAATTTGATCCGCTGATCACGAATCCGCGGTCCAATTGACCCCATGACATCTGGGTCAAGGGCATTTGAAGGTCAAAATTGAACACACACATTTGAGTTGAAAAAATGAAGAATCATTATGTTTTTTTGGGTCGCTGAATAATAATTCGAGGTCGGTTTGACCTCAAGTAGTAAAGGTCAAGGTCATTTGAAGGTCAAACGTGTTTATTTTGGAAATAATGCATTTTTGACTGCAGATTCTGAAAGAACGGAAAATTTTACGTCCAAAACTGTATTTTGTAATTTTTTTAATATGATCCAAAGGTCATTTCAAGGTTATTATAAGTGGTGATGTGGAGAATCAATTTAATCACTGCAAAAATACGAAAATATGGTTCCCTTCACCTAAACTATTGCGGCAATATATTTTGGTGGTTGCTGGATCAGAATACGAGGTCTTTTTGACCCCATCACACCTGGGTCAAGGGCATTTGAAGGTCGAAATTGGGAAAAATATCGTTTTAGTGGAATAAACTACTTATCATTATGTTTTTTGGTCCGCTGAATTCGAATTTGAGGTCGGTTTGATCTCAAGCTGTGAAGGTCAAGGTCATTTTAAGGTCAAACTTGTTTATTTTGAAAAGAAACTGCATTTTTGACTCCAGATTCTGAAAGAACGGAGTAGTATCTATCAGTAATACCTATCTTGTGTCAGCACCCAGGGCACCTCCACGTGGTGACGGCGGAAACGGCTTTGTTTTTCTTGTTTGTTTTCCGGCTAAGCCCTGGGGTGAAGGCATGACGCCGTCATGGCTGGCACAGGAAAGTCTACGATGCAGGGTCTTGGATGCCCAGTATCGGCGGTTGGTCAGGGTGAGCAAGCGGGCCCGCAATCATCGTCATCAAGTGACCGCAGCTCTTTACTAGTTGGTGACTTGGCTAATAAGGAGTATGATGCTACAAGAAGAATTGAAGATGCTGCAAGCCACTTTTGTGGCACTGATAAAAATATTTTTTGTTACGTTTGCGGGAAATATGAAGTAAGCAAATATCGTAGGTCAATGAATAAAAAATGTACAGATATATATGAGAAATGTTATAAAAAAGAACTTTCTGTTCAAAATTCAACGTTTGCTCCAGAAACTATTTGCTGCTCTTGTTTTAATATGCTTATCCGATGGGATAAAACCAGAAATGATAAAATTTTGAAATATACTTCACCAGTAATATGGTCAATACCTGAATCCGAGAAAGATTGTTATTTTTGCAATACCAATGTTAAAGGATTCAACGTTAAAACAAAGTCACAGATATCATACGCACTAGTATCTTCCGTTGTACCAGCAAAATCTAGGGTAGAGTGTGCTGACGAAAAAATGGATACGAGTCCATCAATGAATGAAGCTTCAACGAGTAAAGAAACTGATAGGGAGGAATGGTTTGACAGTGTAGAAGAATCTCTCGATAGCTCCGACCAAGATGATCATGAAGAAGAATATGTTCCAAAATTGAGGGAGGAAAAAAATAAACCTGTAAAACTATTCAATCAAGAAAGTTTAAGTAATTTTATCAGGGATATGGGGCTTCCTAAAGATGCTTCTGAATACATGGCCGCTGTGTTGAAAAATCGAGGAATGCTTGAACGGGGAACGAAGTCATCAGTCTACAGAAATAGAGAAAAACAATTCCGTCAATATTTCAAGAAAGACGAAGAAGGCACTCTGGTATATTGCACAGATGTTTTAGGTTTGATGAACGAAATGAAAGAAGGTATTTATGTTCCTGAAGAATGGAGATTGTTTATAGATTCCTCAAAACGGAGTCTGAAGGCAGTGCTTCTCAATAATGGAAATGGGTACGCAAGTCTACCTTTAGCGCACTCAACGCAATTGAAAGAAAGTTACGAAAATGTGGAATACGTATTAGATAAAATACGATATAAAGAACATAATTGGCAGATTTGTGGCGATCTAAAAATAATAACGATTCTTCTTGGTCAACAGTCAGGATTTACAAAGTATCCCTGCTTCCTATGTTTATGGGATAGTAGAGATCGCGAAAACCATTATGTAAAAAAAAATTGGCAATCAAGAGCACAACTAGTTCCTGGAAGTTACAATATACTGAAACTGCCTTTAGTTGATCCCTCAAAAGTTTTACTTCCGCCTCTTCACATAAAACTTGGGCTGATGAAACAGTTTGTCAAAGCGTTGGATAAAGGTGAAAAATGTTTTAAGTACTTAGTGGAGCGATTCCCTCGATTAAGTGAAGCGAAGTTGAAGGAAGGGATATTCGATGGACCTCAAATCCGTAAAATGTTTAACGATGAAAAATTCATTGATACCATGAATGACTTAGAGAAAGCTGCATGGCTCAGTTTCCGAGATGTTTGTCAGAACTTTTTGGGAAATAACAAAAGCGATGACTACAAAACTATTGTAGCAAATATGATAAGAAACCATAAGTGTTTGGGATGTTTGATGAGTCACAAAGTTCATTTTATGGATGCTCATCTCAGCTATTTCCCTGATAACTTGGGAGATTACAGCGAAGAACAAGGGGAACGGTTCCATCAAGATCTGAAAGAGGCTGAAACTAGATGGCAAGGGAAATGGGACGTAAATATGTTGGCGGACTACTGTTGGTTACTGAAAAGAGATCGAGTGTCAGATGATGAAGAAGATGACGAGAGCGCAAAAAGAATTAGAAATCCGCTACACAGATCCTTCGAAAGTAAAAGAAAGCGTTATAGAAGAAAAAACAATAGCTAAGTCTCATATTTATAGTTCTGCAGAGATTCAGTTCTTTTTTTACCTTGATGGGGCGACCCTTATCTTGTCCTTGAGGAGACAGACGAACCTTGTATTCTGGTTCAACGATCACCAAAATATATTGCCGCAATAGTTTAGGTGAAGGGAACCATATTTTCGTATTTTTGCAGTGATTAAATTGATTCTCCACATCACCACTTATAATAACCTTGAAATGACCTTTGGATCATATTAAAAAAATTACAAAATACAGTTTTGGACGTAAAATTTTCCGTTCTTTCAGAATCTGCAGTCAAAAATGCATTATTTCCAAAATAAACACGTTTGACCTTCAAATGACCTTGACCTTTACTACTTGAGGTCAAACCGACCTCGAATTATTATTCAGCGACCCAAAAAACATAAAGATTAGTCATTTTTTTCAACTCAAATGTGTGTGTTCAATTTTGACCTTCAAATGCCCTTGACCCAGATGTCATGGGGTCAATTGGACCGCGGATTCGTGATCAGCGGATCAAATTACATGGGAACATATGTGTCGCGTTCAAATATCAGAGACTTGGTTTTTTTTGTGTGCCTGTGATATTATTGGAATATGATACATATCGATTTAGAAAAACTTCCTCAAAGTACTCAGACATTTTTCTTATTTTACGACATTTTTGCACCATGTTTGACCTTTGGGTAGGATTCAAGAAAACAATTGTAGACATACTTTCATTACTTAGTAAAATACTATGAAGACTTGCTTTTTAAATTAAAGCGAAAACTTTTAAAACCTTTAACAATCGGTTGCATAGATTCTGCTCTAATCTTGGACGCAATTAGAGAAATAGGTTTTTTTGCTTTTTTCAGATCTAGTTTTTGCCTTAAACATAAAAGAAAGAAAACACATTTGAAATATTAAAATAAAAAAGCTGGTTCATTCTTAGAGAATCCCAAATATTCTGAAATAAACCTCCTTTCCACACCACCACGGAGGTAGAGTTTAAGGCTCGTTTTTTTTACGTGGTATCCCCTGTAGGCCTAGTCCACGTCCTACGAAACAAAAAGGGTTTTTGCTTTCAAGCAAAAAGAAAAAAGAAAAAAATGAAGCAAAGTGGTAAAAAACGCTACAAATGTAGCCCGTACTTCAGGCTTGCCTCTATCAAATGCCAGTATACGTCGAACAAAAATGTTTTGTTTTAAATCAAATAATGAAGAAGTTTGATTAATTCGGGATGATTTGGGGTGCTTGATTATTGTGAGTCCCCTTACCTCTCACTTATGCCCAAAGCGTGATATTACTCAATTTCAGTATGTTTTCCTACTCACAAAATAATAATTAAAACTAAACAATTTCCATACCCGAGGCACGCGAAGAAAGGAATAAAGAACGTATTTCTGATATAAGAAATAAAATGTCATTATTTTGTGAGTAAGAAAGGGGTCTGAAATTGATTAACGCCATGCCTTGGACATTAGAATTAATCCTCTCCTTTGTGAGCGAAGAGCGACAAACCACTTTCCCTATCACTTTCTGCCATCTCATATAGATTTTCGGTCATTAATTGCAAATGCCTCGAAGTGATGCTCGTTGTTCTGGCTGTTTCAGCTCTCGCCTTTAGGGCTGATCGAGTAACACAAATTGAGTTGACTGTCCTGTTTCCTAAGCGATTTCTTTTGGGAGTTTTCGCGTCCGTGAGCATGGAGAAACCTCGCTCCGCCTCAGCATTTGAATGAGGAAGACTCCGAACATGATTCAATACTGAGGTCAAATTTGGAAAAAGTTTTTCTCCTGTACTCGTCGAAGATACACCGATACTAGACCACATTTCGTCAAAAGATAAATTCGACCACTTTTCATTGAGTTCCTGTCTGATTTTGAGTAAAGAATCCCACTCTTTTTGTACACCTATTCTATCAAACGACCTTAAATCTTGACAAACTTTCCAGACCCTAGGAAAAGTTTCGCTTCGATCAGCATAGAAAGCTACTTGAGGTCGGAAAACTAGGATCTGCAAAGTTAACATTTCTAATGATTTGAAAGAATAAATTCGGTTGAAGAAGACCCTCTTTCAAATAACTGCTAAGAATCCATACGAAGAATTTAGCCGAGTTTGGCTGGAGTTCCTGAACCATTGTTTCGCGACTTTGAAATTTCGCATTGTATACGTTCAACCTATTCAAAGTAAATTTCAAGAATAGGAAATATGCGAGTGTCAAAGGATTCTGCATTTTTCCTAACAAGTCTTTGGCCTTCTCTACCTTCTCAGATACGAGGACCATAAGATACTGAAGAATAACTTCCCAATTCTTTATTATAATATCTATGCATCGATAGCGGACAAGCCAGCGAGTTTCAGAATGACTAGGAATTTTTTGATAGTCATTTCCTAATTCCAAAACAATCGATCGAAAAATAGCCGTTCGCTTGGAGCTAGCATTAAGAAAAGCTGGCAAATCTTTGATTAAATCCTCTACATCTGGGATTGTGGCACAAGCATATTTTGCTACAATTGCTGACGAATGCGAGACACATGCGAAAACAATTAAACGGGGACTGTTTTCCTTTAATTTTGTTTTAAATGAGGACCTATTGCCGACCATCACCTGTGCATTATCACAAGCTAAAGCACAGATATTAGATAAAGGGATTTTCTGCCCGGACAATGCTTTTTCGAACGCATCAAAAATTTTAGAGGCAGAACAATCCGAAGCATTTACATTAATAAGCTGGAGCAATTCCACCCTGACAGAAAATGTCGTTGGCTCCACATATCGAACCATTAATGACAGCCACTTTTCTAGAGTCCTGTCGGTCGTTTCGTCTTCGTACACTAAAAATGATTGCTTACGCAAAATATTTGCCATGCGATCAGTTTCAGCAGCACATACGACGTTATTTACAACTAGGACCATTTTAGTGTGGCTCAATCTAACGTCTTTTAAAACCGAAGGTTCCATATCTTGGAAAAGTCCTATCAATTCTGATGAAATCGCGAATGGTAAATTATGCTCTACGAAAAATGTACTAATCCTAATCTGTGCTTCTTGTACTTTCTGTTTGAAAGTAGCACTTTCCGGAATCGTGGAATTTGTGAATTCTGAAGCAGAAGAACTTGCTACACAAGGTTCAACACTGTAAGAATTGGCAGTTACATTAGAAGAATTTTCACTTACTACTCCATAACATTCTAATTTATTTGAAAACTCTTGCTTCTTTCTGTGTGATAAAGATGCTTCATGCTTTTCAATTTCCGATTTGCCATATAGCAACGTTTTATTGCAAATTTTGCAATGAAATCTTGTTTCATCTGCTAATGTAACCACCCACTCTCTCTACGACGGAAATTCCTCAAACCGTCCCAACTGAAAGTTTTTTGCATTTTTCATGACTTTTCTAGCGGGTTGACATTCGTTTGAACCTGGCTGTCCTTCAAAACACTCGAATTTGGGTCAACCGGATTACTCATTCTGAACAATAAATTATACGACGAAGGAAAACAGAATTATTTGAACAGAATTAATAAGATGAAAAGTCGATAAAATTGAGCGAATGTGAATTATTTGTAATCTGCACACAAATTAAGTTTCACAAAATAAACTTACCCACAAGCATCAAACAATAACGTACGTAAGAGCACTCACGTATCACCAAATAATAATATAATATTCTTACTTTTGCCGTTTTCAATAAGGAATTACGATAAAAATATGAAGAATCCACACTCTTGCCTTCTCAAATAACGCATAAAGCGAGAATCAAGTATATCTTAGAAGAAAACAAAAGAAGGTTGCTATTATTATTTGTTTTCGTCTCCAATTTGACCTCTATACCGTTCGTTTGCGATTTAAAACATTGGTAACTTTTTGGCTATTAATCTGATTGAGCTACAACTTTTCAGAAAACTTTCTTTACTAAAGTATTAAAATTTTTCTCCTGTAGATAGTTTCAGAAAATGTAGACACTTAATACAATATTAATAAAATCGTAAAATTCTGAAAATTTGTTAAGCTAGCGCGAGTGGAAGTAGAGAAAACAATTTTTTTTTTAAATGTACTTCTCCCAATTACTTGAAAAATTAGAAGTTTTAAAAATTTTTGCAAAAGGAAAAACGATGTGCCTTGAAAGTGTGTACAAGTCCTTGAAATTCAAATTCGAACGATTTTTATAATTAATTATCCTGTACATTTAAAGATACAATTTTTGTATTTGGAATAAGTTTTCTGCAATTACGAAAAAATTTATTTAGAGTACATAAAATTTATTGAACTATTACTAGTAAACTCTACCTCCGTGGTGGTGTGGAAAGGAGTTTTATTTCAGAATATTTGGGATTCTCTAAGAATGAACCAGCTTTTTTATTTTAATATTTCAAATGTGTTTTCTTTCTTTTATGTTTAAGGCAAAAACTAGATCTAAAAAAAGCAAAAAAACCTATTTCTCTAATTGCGTCCAAGATTAGAACAGAATCTATGCAACCGATTGTTAAAGGTTTTAAAAGTTTTCGCTTTAATTTAAAAAGCAAGTCTTCATAGTATTTTACTAAGTAATGAAAGTATGTCTACAATTGTTTTCTTGAATCCTACCCAAAGGTCAAACATGGTGCAAAAATGTCGTAAAATAAGAAAAATGTCTGAGTACTTTGAAGAAGTTTTTCTAAATCGATATGCAGTAATAAGAAAATTTTGACTTTCTTTAAAGCATTTCATTTATCTGATTAAAAGTCTGTGCATACGTCACTAAAACGTAAGATTAAAAAACTTTAAACTGCTTTTAACATCAATCTATGAATGTGGATTTTAAACCGTAATTTAATGTGTCTTATTTTTTTTTGATAAAATATTTTTAACATAATTTTTTGCTTAAAGTAGCCGATTTACTCGATTAAAAATTGGTCAACTTGTATATTTCAAAATTCTGTAATAAAAGTATTTTCATATTATGTTTTTGTATCCTATGCGTAGAATTTTAATTTTAAAATTGAGATTTCTCACAAAGAAGAAAGATTGTCTTATTAAAGCAGTTTATTCCCAGAAATTATAAATCATTTACTTAATATTTCGATTCCAAACATTGAATATTTATTGACTTTGAATAAAACAGAAAAAAAATTTTTATGAAGTTTTAAAATCTTTTTACAATGTTACTAATTGGGCCGAATTTGTTGTTTACTGTTCAAATCTTACTACGATTTCAGACGGACAGACAAATTAAGAACTACAAAATATTTCATCCAAAAGATTGCACTCCTCCATAAAATCTTGTCAAATTGTAACAAGATTTGAACACTTCGAACGAACATTTTTATGTAAAATTTAAAGTTGATTGATATTTATATGTTAATATGGAAATACCAATAAACACATATTTTAGCTTTTTAATTTAGCTACTGCTATTAGACAATTTTCCATTTCCGTAGAGATTTTAAGTTTTGGAATAAAGAGTTTGTGCTTAGGCTACAAAAATGTGAGATGAAAATATTTCTAACATATAACTGAAAATATAAATTATGAACTTGAATTTTATGTTCATTTTATCTTGATAGAAAATATTGTTCTAATTGAAAAATTGTTAAATGTACAAAATTAGTAAGAAGTATATAAATTTGAATGGAAAATTATATATTGATTCAAATTTTATACATTTATTGTCACTAAATTTCACTGAAAGTTTATTTTTGAAGTGTTGAAATCCTCATGAAATTTTCCAAGATCATACTGATGTTTATTTCATGCAGACTTTCTTCAAGAAATTGAAGAAAAGTGTTATTTCTTGAACTATATACTTCGTAAATTCAAATTCGTCGTTTGCTTCGCGCCTCTTTTGCACGTACTCGAGAAAAATACAATTCTTAATTTGGACTCGATAAACGAAAGCGTGAAATCTAAAAATAACTTGAAAACTCAAGCATTGTAACGAAGTCCGTCTTCGTGCACCTTCGGCTTTACACGAAGCTGGTGACCGCAGCGTGTAGCAGAGCCGACACACTGACACGCCACTTTTGCATGTGTTTCTCCCAGATGGGAACGTGGTGGGAGCCGAAAAATCCCACGTTCTGGAGACACTGTGTCTAGAGGTCTAGACTCAACCTAAAGGGCGGACTGTTACAAGTTAGGACTTTGCCCTTATCCCTTCCACATAATTGAGTCATATAGACAGCCGTCCACTAGTCGTAAGGGTCTTGTCCGTCAGGCTAAGTCAGTACCTTGGTAACGCTTGAAGAAGCAGCTTGTAATAAAAGAAACATCGAATAAAGAACCTTATATCAGGTGAGACGTCCCAGCCTCAAGTATCCGCCTTTTGCGACGAAACGGTGGTAAAATCCCCAAAACTAAGGCCACTTTAGGAACAAGTAGATTCCCACGAGACTCGCACAAAAGAATTGCGAGGTATGGTCCAGTATTCGAGCAGCAATTAATGATTTACTTCCAAACTGGAAGTGAACGCGGCGAGAACGAGGTAGTCTGGTTTTCACGGACATTTTCGTTCGTATCCTCAGCGAGCGCCACACTAACCTGTGCATGCTCTCACTCGACCGCTCACACAGATCAAGCAGCTTGCGGTATGGTTCGCTGGATGGGTGGGCGTCCCACACTGTTATTTCATACTTTTTTTTTATTATTTATCACAAGATTATTTATTCATTTGCATGAATAGGAATTTTAATTAATGATTAAATGAAATAACTAAAAAAAAATAAAGGAACAAACAAACAGATTGATAAATGGATCTTATAAAAGATAATTTCGTCATGTTAGTGGACGCAAATAATAAATAAAAATGAATGAGCATACGAATATGATTACCATAAATAAATACAATAATTATTATATGGTGAATACTGTAAATATTAAATATTATAAGTGAATACTGTTTTTGATATAACTTACAAATAATAATAAATCAATATGGATTATTTGAAATAGTAATGGCTCGCTTCAGACCATTGGTCATTTTTATAGGGTTTCATTTCAATAGTTTTGGTATATTTTAATTTTGAAACTTGTCATTATCTTTAAACAATACATCCAATGTTTCTTTTTAGAATTTTATCTATTTTTTAAATCCTTACACAAAGTCCACACCTTCCGATTCTGCTGTCCAATGGGAGCCCGCGCCTACGCAGGTAGCACGCGCCAGCGGGAAGTGAAATGGGGGAAAGGCTTTCTCGTAATCGTCGCGCGGTGTGCTTTGTCTTTTGAGTGCACATCAATTTTTAAACACTCCCACGGGACGAAATATGCGACTTTTTGAAATTTGAAAGACATCGTTATAATCACGAGAATATTATCTTTCTTGTGATATCGATTTCCAACCTCAAAACGTTCGCGAAAAGGGGGAGAAGACCGTGTAAGAAATTCTTAATTTATTGATTTAATTGGATTTGATCGCGGTCGTTAATTCAGGCGCGCGCAAGTTAGTTAAGGGGGGAATTGATTAAGAGGTGGAAATCCGAGGCGACGTGCTTGATTGCCGATCCTCAAAAATCAGTCCGGTTCCGCACCTGCAAAAGGTGAGGACTTATCGCTCGTCGCGGCGATTTTTTTTTTCTGGACGATATATCAGGTCAGAGCTCATAGTCAGGTGACGTGCATTCTAGCATCACCGCACCTGACTATTAGAGAATCTGATCGTGTATGTCTCCCCGTCCCCTTTTTCAGATAGGGATTTACAGGCTCCGGTTTTTTATTTTTGGTTTTTTTTTTTTATTTATTTGTCTCAGCCGCGTTTTGTTTTGATATTTAGTCTGGGTTTTTCTCGGTAGTTATTTCCGATATTGGCGGGTTACCAGGGGATAAATTTTATTCGGATTTAAACGGATTCGTCCTCCAATTCTCGAGCAACTAGTACCCGTTGACTCACCTCAGAGTGAGAAATTGGAAACGTTGCTCTCCTTTTAAGATTATTTTTTTCTCTTAACTGAAATCGTTGATCAGGTGCCGTAGCCCTTAGGGCGCTTTACCTGTAAGGCAAAATATTTTATATTTCTTTTTTTGGACTCTTGCGAGTTCATTTGTCGATCAGGTGCCGTAGCCCCTTAGGGCGCTTTACCTGGGAGACAACATTCTCGTCTTTCCTATTTTCTTTATTTTATTTTAGTTTTGTGAAATCAATTGTGGATCTAGTGCCGTAGCCCCTTAGGGCACTTTACTAGTGAAACGTTCTTCCTTACCTTCGGAGAATTGGAACACGAATCCGCCGGTATTACGGGTATTTTGCGGGACGGTATTCTTCTTTTTTTTTGTCCTTTGAAAATTAAGAAGTTGAACGCATCTTCCTGTGCACATGATGATAATACCTGTAAGTGTAAGCCTGGGTGCTTCTAGTCACTACAGGGCTCTGATGCCGTAAATTGGAAGATTTCTTTAATTTTCAATGAGAGTCGATAAACAGAATTTTTTGTCTTTTGGAGATTCGCAGGGTGGGAAACATGAATGTAAAATATACTAAATTGAAGTTGAAATGAGCCTGGAAGTCAACCATAATATTATTTTCAGATGTAGGGAAAACCCAAAAATTAAACCGTGTATTTGAAGGCGCAACTGCGCGAAATCTTAGTGCTTACTAATTGAAGTTTTTTTTTTATGGTTTTTAGATTCTGAAAAATCCAATATCACGGGAAATATATCCGACGATTCCTCCGTTTTATTTTGCTCATTCGGAAAAACTGAAAATCGTGAGTTTCTTTGCTGTTCTCACTCTTAAAATAAAGAATAAAAGCTCGCGAAATTTTCACCCTTCGTGTGACCCACACGTAGATTTTAAAAGGACGATTTTGGCCTAAAATAGGGCAAAGTTGCCTTTCCAAAATTCAGGAAATTGATATAATTAAAAATTGCAGATTTGAAATTTAAAATCAGAATCTAAAAGTGAAACTTTTGACCAAATCGGGCAAAAATAACTTTATAAATGTTTAAAATCGATTAATTAAACATCGTAAAGGTCGAAATGTTTCACCGGAAATTGATATAACTCAAAATAGATATAACTTATAAATTTTTTATTCAGCATAACAAAGGAATGAAAGAGTTATTAATATTTAATTATTAATATTAGCTGAATGTTTCATAATATTTTTTGTACTAGATTAATATGGATGATAAGGGAAAATTTTAATTTAAAATATTCAAGTAATATTAATATTTGAATCAAATATTTAAAGAATTTGAAAATCTTTTTGTGAAAAAAAGACGCTTTCGATTGCGCTGGGATATGAGCTCAGGATCAACGGCATGTTGACAATCTCCTACTGTCCCGTGCTCAACAAAATTCGACACCAGCCGACGAATAGTGTTGTCAGACGGTGCCTTTTGGCCACGATATTTTCACGTAGAATATGGATACAAACAAGTTAAATATTTATTTTGTCGCTTTCATGAGTTTTATTGCTACTTTACGGTAGGTTTACGCTGTAGCGAGGGGCCGTTCACTGGATGAATCAATAATTTTTTATACTTATAATCGATTCAGAAGTGACTCGTCGAAAGATTTTTTAGAATCATATGGGAAATCAGCTCGATTCAGTAAAATTTTAGAGATTGATTCTGAAAGTTTGAAAGCCGCGTTCATCAGTAAGATTCAGAAGAATCACTCGGAATCGCTAAGATTTCGTGCACGCTCGAGCGAGTCAGCTCGAGTTAGCTTGAGATCACTTGAGATCAACGCGTTAAAACTTGTCTAATGCGCAGTCTCACGCTCAGGCTGCACATACTTGAAGCTGTAAAGCTGTATTGGTTCTCAGCTGACATCGCCGGTGTAGGCTGTAATATTTTTGTTTGGTCAAGAATTGAGGAAATCAATTAAGGATCAAGAAAGACTCAGCTGGACTCAGGCGGAATCAACAGGAATCAATCGTAATGATGCAGCTCAATGCCCGCAACTGTCGGAAAGATCCCTGTGCTTCTTCTGAAGTTGGATTCGATTCTTTTCTTTTCTAATTAGCAGAATCAAACCAGATCATTCTTCAAGTGTGGAATCACATGAATCATGAGCTAGTTAACGGAATAATTATGCTCACGTAAAATGGATTTTGAGTGAATGGCCCCTTGCGCTGTAGCGTAAACCTAGCGTTCAGCCGATTCGCTAGGGTAGAGATTTTAATTATGTAATTTTCGGATGTTTAGAAGGTATTGCAAGAAAGTGGTGGGAGCTGTTTCCTTGGAGCATGAAAGCATAAGTTATTTTAGAGAAAAATTTATTAAAACATTTTGGAATGAAAATGTATGCTTTCAGATTACTTCTGAGTTGCAATTTGGGAGATACATTTCTAATAGTAACTTATATCGGGTAGAGTATGCAATTAAGAAGATAAATAATGCCAAAGATCTAATCTCACCATCCTCTGAGGCAGAAATCGTGGAAAAACTATCTACACGGAAAAAAATTTGGTAGAGATGCTGCACTACCTCTGGTGGTCCTGCGTCACTACACTGGAGGGCAACTGCAGCGCTCTTCATAGGTTAGCAGGATTACTTTTTTGTGGACTAACTACTCTCCCACAATTGCGGGAGAACTGCTGCCCCATAGGAGGGAATGCAGTGGCGAGTCATATAAACTGAGATTTGACTATACTTTTCAATTGATAATTCGATTGTTTTGATATTTCTTAAATCGTCGTTAATTATTATATATCTTTTGAAGAATTTATTTAATTTCTTAAAATGATGTGAAATTATTTGAAATCTCAACATTGAGGTTAGGTTATTTGTAAACAGATCGGAATGAACCAAAAATTACTTCTATATATCCATATATACAGAAAACACCATTTCAATTGGCACTTTCATCTAAATCATAAAAAACTTAAAAAATTTACTTTCGCATTTGCCTGACGATGCGGTGCAACTACTTTCCCTACCGAAAGGAGCGCTGTGTTCCTTCGACGTAAGTCAACTGCTCCCCAAAAAAGGGGCAGCTGATCACCCACAGAGGGAACACAGCATACCCAAATGCATAGTCGCACAATTCTCCTCCGGTAAACACAACAGCTCTACCGCTAGGGGCAGCATTTGTGCCAATTTTTTTTCCGTGTAGACATTATAGGGATGACATTAGGACCGCCATGATTAATCGAAAGATAAAGACGTACGATAATTTAATTGAATCGCTTGACGCGTTCGATCAAGCACGGCCCTCAAATTTTGATGCTGGAAATAATGGCACCAGTAATTTTCATAATCATACGTCTTTTCCAAATGTCACGGGCAGATATATTTTTCTAATGGAAATGATTTCAGAGAATGAAACTATCCAACGCATTTAAATCAAAACAATTCTGGAGCAACAATAAATCGTGCCCAACAAAATGTAAATTATAATCGTGGGTCCGGTTTCAGTGAAAACGGATACAGGAATAATCCAAATTCTTTTGCTGGTAATACTTCTCGCTTTGATAGGCATGACTCTAATTCTCCATGACATCTTGGCGCAAACCAGGCTTACGATAATAATGGGCCTGATATAAGAGAAAGGAATTAAAATCGAAGGCCGAGCGGTAGTGGATTCGTGCAAAACCGTGTGTATCATCGCCGTGAAAATGTAAACACCCCGAATACAGATGCCATTGAGTCTAGGCGATTTCAAGGCGGTGACACGGGGCGTAGTAGGGAAACTCTGGAAACGCCTTCGATGCGATAAGGCAAGTGCGTACAATTGCTAACGCACCAAGCACAATGCATAGTCATAGCATCGAAAATTTAAATATATATTATGCGATAGCGAACCAGGAATTTCAAATATTGTCAATAATGTCGACGCGTTAAATAACCAGGGAAATTAGATAACCCTGGGCAGTTAAATATTAATGTATTAGATGCAAACCCAGGGTCGAATGATGTAAAAAGACTTCTAGAATTAGATGTAAGAAAAGATTCACTGAAATACGAAGATACTTAAAGTATACTAAATTATCCTGAGATTAAAAGACCATTTTATCTGCAAAGTGACGCGAGTTGTTGGCGATCGTATAGGCCCTGCAAAAATTTCGTTCTTACGTAATGGGTGAAGAAATCGTGATAAGAACCAACCAGAAAGCTTAAATATTTTTGAAAACGTGTAAGTTCTTAAGTGGAAGAGTAAGCTGGTGGATTATGGCAATCCAACATTTTGACATTTTAAATGGTAAAAATAACTCAGCCGCAGATACTTCAAGTCGCTTACCAGAAAGATAGTCAAGCGACGTCTATAGTATCAAGTTGTTACTCATGTCAGAGAAACAAAGTTACCAATCAAACTTGTTTTTCTAGGGTGCAAAACTATCTACCAGAAGAAACAAATGAGATTCTCTCGATTGATTTCTACAGCCCTTTAACATCATCGAAAGCAGAATTTAAATACATATTGTCAACTATAGATGCATTCTCAAAATTCATAGTTTTATATCCACTACGAAAAGTCAATGCTGAAGATCATCGTTTAACGACTTTAAAGAAAGGAGACACCGTGCTTGTCAACGCTATAAACGTATCTGATCCAAAAAGAAAAATTCTGAAAATTTGTTTACAAAGTTACGAATGACCCTATAAGATTAAAAAATAGATCAGACCTGGAACTTTTATACTATGGAACTCTGAATCTAAAAAAGAGAGAGGAATGTTCCATAGCCAGGACTTAAAAATGTATAAGAAGAAAAAGGAAAATTCTTAAGATAAAGAAGATTCCGAACTAAACAATGTCAGGTTGGAATGACAGAGGCATTCAAATTATGTAAATAAGCGTTAGGCGTAAAAAATGTATATATACAATAAACCTATTCTAGAATTTAATTTTCAAATGTGCAGAGAATAAGTTTAGATACAAAAATGAATGGCTTTTTTGAGTATCTTTTCGCTCAAGACACCTGCTTCTAGGTACCCTGCCTTACACCTTATATAGAGGAATGAGAAGTTTCCGCGAGATAGTATGGATTCAGGGGAATGCTGTTACAAGAATAAATGATGATAAGTGGTCAGGACGACTACCCTAATGTCGTTTAAAAATACGCTGGCCAAAACTGATATTTTTGTGCAGTTTTGAAACATATAGTTTTATTTGTGGAATAATTTAAAGCGATCGGACCTTGGAATTTGAAACTCATATGCGAGTGACGCTCTCTGCTCAAAACTATCTTATTTTCAGGCGGAATTTCTCTCTTGCGAAACACTCGTTAAAGCAAATTAGCACCGAGATTGGGAGAAATAAGCGAAAAATTAGTCTTTTGCTTCTCTTTCTGTTACAGTGAATCCTCCGGAGAGTTTTTGACGACGTCCGAAGTACGTTGCCCAGATTTGTCAATACCGAAACAACGCAAATTAAAATAAGGAACAGTGAGTTATATTCTCATCATACAAGGAATATATGCTGAAAACGCCCCACTTCATGTACGTTCCTTCTTCAGAAGAACATATTAGAACTTGATGTTGTTTGACCCTGAATTCTCTACACAAAATATGAAATTTGATGTTTTCTCAACTCAAAACTTTGAGAACAAAAACATAAAGATTGATGTTTTCAAGTATGAAATTTCAAAAGAGGGGTCAAATTCAAAACTTAGTAATTGAATTACGAAATCCTGGGATCTTCGTGAGAAGGAAAAATAAGAGGGACTATTTTGTGAGTAATACATTGGAATATGGCAACGAATTAAATTTTTGAAACCTGAGGTTTGAACAATAAATTACTACAGATTAGTATTTTCACTTCAGTAGTATTGAAAGTTGACATTTAAAAATATTTCAAGATTATATTTATAAGTTTTGAAAATAAAATATAAAATATCAATTATATGAAATATTTCAAATGGTCAGTTGTTTTACAATTTCTAAATTTTCTTGTGCATTTCTATTTCTATTTCATTTGCTTGTCTTATTAACGTTTTACTTTTTAAAAATTACTTTATACACTTTAGACAATCAGATGTTTCACATCGTAGATATACTACAATAGTCCTTTTCGACAACCTTAACATTTTAGGTAGATATGCAGTACGTGTGCGATAGGATGCCAGTCTAATTTACACCCATAGTTCAATTTTTCAGATTCTAGGATAGATAGATAGAAAAATGAACAGAATCTTTTTTGGGTCGTTTTGTTCAAGTATATGAATAAAACAGAAGGGTGCATTACAAGACACGAGTGTATAAATATTATTTGAATTGCAGATTAACCATCTACAAATCAACTTTATTTCCTAAATTCTAAATAATGTTACAAATTGGTTAATTCGTTTCAGTGTATTTTCATTCCGCTGATAGGTATCACAATGTTTAATATATTCATGTCGCTTTAATTTTTTGAAGTGTTTTTTCGAAGGCATAATGTCCTCTTAGGATACCTTCATGCGCTTCTTTCATTACTTCTTCTTTGTAAAAACATTCCTGAGGCCGGTACAAGAACACATTTATCGTTTCCCCATTCCAATTATGGTCAACTAGTTGTAATAAAGGGTTTTCCAATAGGGACATAACAATTCCGTATCTTTATATGAACGCACCCTTAAATTTTTTTCATGAACTGTCAATGTCAAAACGTTAGTTAAAGTCAACATTTTCATCATGGTAAAGTTCCCGAACTAGCAACGTTTGGAAATTATTAAAAATTACCACCGAAATTCTGAGTCGGTGGTCGCAATTTTAAGAGAGCTTACTTCAATTTTCGGCCGTAATAATCGTCCCACCCGACAGGCTGTGCGTGCTATAGTAGATAAATTGGAGACCAAATCTACACTATTGGACGTTCCGGTGCCAAAAAGACGTCGTATTGCTCGAAGCGAAGAAATAATCGCAGCCGTAAGTGCATCGATTCAAAATGAGCCAAATCAGTCGATTCCACGTCGTTCTCAAGAATTGGGCATCGCTCAAACGATACTGTGGCGTATTATGCGAAAAGATCTTGGCCTACATGTTTTCAAGATTAAATTGGCTCAAGAACTAAAACCACTTGATCATTTGAAACGCCGAAACTTCTCCAATTGGGCTCTGGCAAAGCTTGAAGAAAATTAACAATTCCATCGAAAAATCATCTCCAGCGATGAAGTTCATTTCTGGCTCAATGGCTTTGTTAATAGGCAAAATATGTGTTATTGGTCAGCAACAAACCCAAATGTGCTTCTTGAGACACATTGCATCCGCAAAAAGTGACTGTTTGGTACGGTTTTCATGCCGGAGGTGTGAATGGGCCGTATTTTTTCGTGGATGAAAACGAACGTCATGCTACCGTCAATGGAGAGCGCTATCGTGCTATGTTGGAAGATTATTTGTGGCCAGAATTGGATAAACTTGACATTAACGATATGTGGTTTCAACAAGACGGTGCCGCTAGCCACACTTCACGCGTCACAATCGATTTATTGAAAGGCAAATTCGGTGAATACACCGATAATCCGGTCACCTTTTATCAGCACATTTTCTCCACCCAGAAACGGAAGGAACTTCCAAATTTTTAGAATTTACAAGCCGAGATAACAGATTTTTCTTTCTTACGTTTACTTTACAAAATTCAAATACTTCCTTCTTATAAAGAGATGTTTATCATTATCAAGCCAACGAATACTTCCCGGATCAAGCTTAATATAATATAAAGTACAGAGATTAATCAATTAAAAAAAAAAAAATTCAAAAGTATTAATTGCCGACGTTTGTTATTCTGCTTACCAGTCGTAAGTGTCTGTGATTTTTCAAATTACAGAATTTACTGCAAATAAAAACAAATAAAAAATATGCTTTGGTTAGGAATGATAAACGACTCAATTTTACCATGGAATTCACCTATCTGGGTAGAACTAAAAAAAAGACGCGTGAAGAAAAATCAAATGGCCTCCTGTAATCGATTATAAAAATCTAAATGAGAGAACCATAACTGATAATTTTCCAATATCAAATATCGATGAAATAATAGATCACTTAGGGAATTCTAAATACTTTTCTGCTGTTGACCTCACTAGCGGATTTCACCAAATCGGGAACTATCCAAAAGATAGCGAAAAAACAGCCTTTAGTACTTCAGATGGGCCTTCGGAGTATAACAGAATTCCTTTCGGGTTGATAAACACAACGACAATCTTAAATAGTTATTTCAAACATTAAGGCAAGTTAATCTCAAATTACAACCCGTGAAATGTGATTATCTTTGGCCAGAGTTAGAATATTTAGGGCATCTTATAACAGCAGAAGGAATAACACCTAATCCTGACAGAATTATTAAAGTGGGAAATTATCCAGAACCAAAAAATGCAAAAGAAGCAAAACAACTATTAGGACTTGTGGGATACTACAGAAAGTTTGTAAAAAACTTTTCCGCAATTGCTAAACCTCTAACTAGACTACTAAAAGAAAATGTACCTTTTGAATTTGGACAAACAGAAAAATTTGCTTTTGACAAATTAAAAATTGTCTCATTACGGCTCCTGTCTTAACTCATGCAGATTGAAATAAAGATTTTATCCTCACATCTGATGCTTCGAATTACGCAATTGGAGCAATAATATCACAAGGTCCTAAAATTAGTGAGGACAAGCCTATTTCTTACGTGTCACGAACGTTAAATAAAGCGGAGGTCAATCACTGGACAACGCAAAAAGAATTGCTTGTGATCATATCGGTAATTAAACATTATCTTCAATATTTATTTGGATGGACATTTAAAATAGTAATAGACCATAAACTATCAATTTGGCTTATGAATGTGAAAGATCCAACTTAATGAGAGTCCTTTGGATAAAGCCGATTATTTTAAGATTAATTTTATCGATTCCGACAATGTCCGAATTACAACAGAAGACATATCCGGCTAAGAAATATTTAGCATGGTTTAGGGCGTTGGCTAGGTGGTCTAATAGGAAAATATAAGTGTCTAGTATTTGGAATAATGAGTTTAACAAGTTTGATGTGTCACGTTGATAGACTGAAATGTCCAGTTTATCTTTACTGTTGTACTAGTTATGAATGGTACTATTTCTATGAAAATTTTGGAATTGTATTCGAATTTTTCTAAAGCTGGATTTTGTATGATTGATATATTATCTTAATACCAATGTATAGATTTTTGTTTAATTTCTTTTTGCACGGTAGTTTTTTGAATTTTTTGAGACAACGATGTATTGATTTGCTTCGGCATTATAGAAGATATGTAGTCTAAAAACATGCCATTCAACTGGAGAGTTTAGAAATTTTGTATGGATGTAAATGCATACAATCGACTTTAATAGGGATATAATTAAGAGAAGGATCGTAGCTAAAAGTTGAGAATCCATTGAGCTTCTCGATGGTCTGGAAGATAAAATAAATTTGAAATTTGTATGGTATTGTGTACGAGTTTATCTATTAAAATTGAAAATATGGGATTAACAATCTGTATCCACATTTAATGCATTTTTTGAAGGTATTGTTTGATTTTTGAAATGTATGAAGTAAAAAATTGTGTTTTCTATTTAGACTTTGAGACATGCAAGAAGGGTTGTTATAAGTGCGAAAAGGAATTTTAAAAAATTTTTTAGATCCAGTGTTTTATAATTCATTTTTCTTTATCAGGTGATTTCTATGAAGATTTTAAAAATTTGTTAAGGGTTGAAACAAATTGCAGTTCATATGTTTATGTTTTTCAAATTTTTTATTTTGACAGTTCAATAATTTGATTTAGTGTTGTTGCGCAGTTATTGTGTGACATGATATGTAAGTTATATGTCTATGTAATGATCTCTGTTATTAGATGCTTCAGCTAGTTGAGAATGAGGATAAAGAGTGGTTTGTGTATCGTTCTGTCTTTTACCTGTATTTATAGGTTGTACTGGTTTTATTAGAATGTCACGTTCCTGTGTGCCTGAGTGTGGCACCGATACGTTTGGACTTTCCTCATCTCTTTTAGTATGCCTTTTCGGTTGCTGTCTCGTTCCTAGGTGTAAAAGTACAATAGTGAATGATTCCCAGATCGCCTCGTATGTGATGAGACCAGCCGAATAAATTATGTAATCCGTATCTATGTATAATAGTGTCTGCTATTGTTTTAATGCCTCTAATTATGATTCTAAAGCTTATTAGTCCTGCGCTGACTGTACTAAAATTAATAAAAAGAGTCTAAAATCCACCCCTTGCGGATTCAGCGAATTTGTCAATTATTTCCTCATTAAATAAATTCATTAAAGATATTCCCTGATTTACTGCAGGTCTTCCTGATGTTTCCTTTGCTAATGAATTTAACATCATGGGTATTTCTGCGGGGAACATAATGTGATCACGCAATCTGTCGACATCTAAATGTGAGTAAATACAACTTGTTGCTGAGGACGAAGAATTTTGATACCTTCAAATTACTTTTTCAAAAGGTTTTATGAATGTTGGTGCTACTGACTCTACTGGATTAGGTGTCAACTTGTACCATGTTTCACCGACAAGATAAATTGAAGAAATGAGAGAATCACAATATGTTTGTATGCCAGATTTAGTTTAAATATGTGTTCGTTAAGAGAGAAAGTAAGACTGGATTCCCTTAGTTAGTAGTAGAAAGACTAGTAGTACTAGAGTCCTAGTAGTTCAAGATAGCATTCATCAGTTTTTCTATATTTTACTTCGACTGGAATACATTGTATGACATGTACTACTTCTCCTGCTATCATTGACATGTAACCTGGTCTTTTAATTAGATGATATGCTAAGTTATCTGGTGCATGTGTAGCTAAGGTTAATATATTCCTGAAAACTTGTTGTTCTAGAAGGTATCGTTGAGTAAGAACGTCATGGTACTGTCTGATAAATTCTATGCGTATGTGTTTTTTCACGTGTACAAATTTCGAATTTATATAAGAAAAAATATCCATATTTTGAACTTCTAGACGTTTATTTCCTAACAATGAGTTACTAGGTCTTGTTTCAAAAATTAGAAACTTTGGGATCTTAAACGTTTTCTACTGGAGCTTGGAAAGTCTAGTAACAAGCCAATCAAGTTGTTAGTTGACAACTACAGCGCACAGTAGCTAGCTACCAATCCAGTATACCGTGCACGAACTAAACATATTGACATACGTCATCATTTTGTTCGTGAGATCGTGGAGTCGGGAGAGATAGTTTTGGAACATGAAGCATCCGATAACATGCCTGCCGACATCTTAACCAAGGCCTCAACGGAACCAAAACACAAACAGTGTGTCTGTCTCCTGGGATCAATGAGGATACCAATTTGAAATTTAGCGATTGTCTTATAGGGAAGTGTTGGATTTGTTGATTATAGATATTTGATTGAACCTCTGACATTTAGCTGCAGAGGGCTCTGGGGCTATATAAAATTTGATACGCTTACAGTCAGTATTTGAGCGTCCGTTGCTCCAGGCCAGGTTTCTATACAAGTTTACGAGTTGCGAATTAGTAGAGCAAAACTTTAAAGCGTTTTTCTGAAACTTGTTATTTTTTAAGTCCGTGTACATCATGACCCAAAATCTACTGGACCAATCGTTTTGAAATTTTGCACAGTACTTCTTCACATAATTCACAAGGTATCCCTGGGAGCTTTTTTGTTTGTTTTAATAATTACTAATTTTACAATAACAAATTAGCCGTTTTCATTAGCGAAAATCAGTTTTTTGGTTTCCAAGTGCTACGAAGAATTGAAAAATCGAAAAAAAATCCTCACAGGGTTACCTCGAAAAACATCTCCTTTAACAAATGCACTTTGATTTTTTTTTTCAAATGATTCTGTTGCCAGCTATGATGTACACCGCAAAACAACTTTTTTTCGAGGCGCCTCCGGAGATTTACTGTCACTCGCTCAATTTTCAAAATTTTTCAATGAAAATGTAGGCAAATATTGTTCAATTGTTGCATAATTATATGGAAATTGACTGAATGAACCAACACTATCTGTATCGCCAAAAAAAATTCTTAAAAAAATGCCTTTTCTTCACCGAATTAACCTCCCCTCGCATTAAAAATGGCTTTGTTTCTTTCCCTTGATTGCGTCTATTTCATTTCTGCGCGTTGCTTAACCTCTGCTAACAATTCTTGCAGGAAAATAACTGAATCAACTCATTTTTGACAGCCTTATTTGAATCGAACGTTTTTCCATTCAAATGGTTTTGAAATGAACGGGAAAAGTGATAATCGGATGGTGCAAGGTCAGGACTATATAGTGGATGAGACCACTTCCCAGCCTAACTCCAATAATTTTTTGCAAGTGACCAAAGATGTATAATATGTGGTCTGGCGTTATCTTGATGGAAGATGACGCCTTTACGAGTTGCCAGTTCTGGCCGTTTTTCCTTGATTTCTGTTGAGATATACGATTTCCATTGTATTGTATAACGACCGTCGATAAAGTAGAACTATCTACTTACTATATATATTTCTTCTTCCATCTTCTCAATTATATACCGAAAACGTTTTTCTCTTAAACTGTACTAAATAAACTAAAGTTTGCATAATAAGTCTTGTGTATTTTACTCCATTGCCCGAAAACACAACAGGTTTTGGGCCCAGAACGTTTTGAACTGCGCGGAAAAGTAAAAACACGCCCGAAAAACGCATCGTAGCGTTCAAAGTAGCAAAGATAAAATCCTAAGTAAGGTTATGTATACCTCGACCGCGTGTGTGCGACCTTAGTTGAAATCGGAAGATGAATTACTCCGCCATGAAAATCAAGCCCCTCAGAAAGGATAATTTCGATACCTGGAAGATCCAAGTCGAAGCGCTACTCATCAAAAACGAATCCTGGAAGTACGTGAAGGGAATCCTGCAGAAACCAGCCGAACCACCAGCAGAAGTTGAGAGATGGGAAAACAACGATGCAAAGGTAAGATCTGATTTAATCTTAGCAATCTGTCCCTCCAAATTGAAGCAAATAAAAAACTGCACGACCTCTAAAGAAATTTGGGAGAAATTACATAATGTTTATCAATCGAAATGCCCCGCTCGAAAAGCTACGCTCCTGAAGTCCCTTATATTGCTCAAATTGAGAAACGGAGAGGATATGCGCGACCATTTGCACAGTTTCTTCGACATAGTGGACAAACTACAAGAAATGGAACTGGAGATCAACGATGACCTGATCACCATTCTGCTCCTCTACAGCGTCTCTGACGAGTACGAATCCTTCCGAATCGCAATAGAAACACAAGAGAAACTCCTAAGTCCGGAGAATCTGAAAATTAAACTCTTGGAAGAATACGAGGCCTAGAAACGAAACGGTGAAGAAAATATCCAAGGTGCCATGTTTGTAAAACACAATTAAGGTAAACCAAAAGTAAATTATGAGAATCCAGGCAAACCCAAAGAAAAAGAGAAAAACGAACGCTTCAAATTACCTTTTCTCACTTGTGGAAAAATAGGGCATTACCCTCGAGATTGTAAATCGAAATCTTACAGAAAAAATGAAACACCAGAAGCGAGCAAAATGTCAGAAGAATCAACACAAGCCGAAACCGAAGACGCTATGAGAATCGACGCGAAGAACGAGAAGCAGTGGTCCCTGCATTCCGGTGTATCCTCCCACATGTGCTCACAAAAAGTAAAATTTCGCGAAATTGCAGCAGCAAAATCGCAACTACTCAATCTGGCAAATAACAACTCCACAAAGATTGAAGGAAGCGGCGTCGTCAAGTTGAATACGAGAGAAGGAGTCACAGCGAAACTCGAAGACACGTTATTCGTCCCCGATCTCCGGCCAAACCTCCTATCCGTAGAAAAAATGACCCAGCACGGGTTGGAAGTCATTTTCAAGAAGGGTGAACCCGTCATCTTGGACCCCAGAACGAAAGAAAAGGTCATGACCGCAACGAGGAAGAGAGATCTGTACTACGTCACTGAATCCATCGGCCAAACAGAAGAAAGCAGAATAGTGCAGCCTGCGAAATCGCCGTTACAAGAATGGCACGAGCGGTTCGGTCATCTCAACGGGAAGGACCACAAGAACATCATTTGCCGGCAGAAAATTGATGGAGTCAATACAAAAATCGAAGAAAAGTTTCCCGTGTGCGAAATATGCATCAAGGGGAAGCAAACACAGAAGCCATACTCTGCATCGACTACCACATCAGAAGAAACACTAGATCCACACCGATGTTTGTGGGCCCATGCGCATCGCATCCCTGGCCGGATCACGATACTTCGTAACTTTCATCAACGACAAGTCCAAATGGTGCGAAGTTTATTTTATGAAAAAGAAGAGCGAAGTACCCGAAAAATTCAAAGAATATAAAGCCATGGTTGAAAAAAATACAGGAAGAAAAATTAAGAAAATTCGCTCCAATAATAGCTTAGAGTATGTCAGCCACTACTTGGACGACTTCCTCAAGAAAGAAGGAATAAAACATGAACTCACCGTCGCACACAATCCTCAGAAAAATGGTGTAGCGGAAAGAAAAATTCGAACCCTGGTAGAAATGGCATGGTGCATGATGCTGCAATCCGGAAAATCAGGATGATTTTGGGCCGAAGCTATTCTCACCGCAAACCATATTCGAAACTAAATAAACTAAAGTTTGCATAATAAGTCTTATGTATTTTACTCCACTTTCCGAAAACACAACAATTTATTTACCCAATTTCATACAACTTTTTCCGAGCTTGCACTGCGTTTCTACCTTTTCGGAAGTAATGAAGTAAAATGTGACAAAAATGACCGTCTGGAATTTCCATTTCAAATCAATTCAAAACAATCAATAAACAACAAAACATGATACTTTTATTTACTGAGTAATCTATGAAACGTCAGCTGTCAAATACCATATACGGTCTGAAGTTTGCAATGGAGAAGAACGACTTCGAACGACTAAGTTCAGCTAGCGGAAAGAAGCGAAATGACTTTGTTGCCAATAAAAAATTATTTTATTGATCGATATACGGTTGGTAATATTCTTCGTTGTTTTTTGAGTTTTCGGCTTCTAGGTCAAAACAGAAACTATTTATTGAGTGTCCATACGCATTTGGGTAATCCTGTGGACATACACCGTCGACAGGTCCTGAGTGGAACATGATTGGTTCTGCCGCAGTCGGTATCATTCTATAAATTTAGAAAAGAAAAGGTTTCAATTTAACTCCAGTATACTGTTGATTATATAATTTTTATACTTCAGCGATGTAAATCGTGCAAAAGTACTAAAATTTGATTCTAATAAAGGTTCGACATTATTGGAAGATATTATATTTCTCTGGTATTTTCATTAGTTTTTCTTTGAAATTTTTTGAATCTTAATTAGTATTATTAATAGAATAAGTATTATAAGAAAAGTAACTATAGTATGTGCTATATATATTTCATGTGCACTAGAGTTTCTCCAAAGGTTTTTGGAGAAGAATGGAAAATAGTCTACTAAATTTTGAGGATTTTCGAGGTGGTAGTAGAGGGAGAAATTGTGTTGATTTGTCAGTTTTAAAAACATTCCGTTTACGGCATTATTTTGCAGCATGCATATGAGTGTTACAGTATCATCATGAATTTTTCCATGATAATAATTTCGGTCTTGGATCAATTTGATCACTTTGATCCTTTGTTTTTGTTGTTCTTTACAAATATTATAAAAATCCCTATCACAAAGATCATAAGATCTTATCAATAGTTGTGATAATTTTAAATCTGCTCTATTTTCGGCTAACTTCCTGCTAGGACCAGCTTATAAAACAAAGTGATCGTTTGAGTTAAGTTGAGCAAGAAAAAATGATTTTTTTGGGACTTCGCACGTGGGTAGGCTCATCATAGTAATGCTCCATTGAAGTTGATTTTCCGAATCAGTATGGAATATTTATATTCGAATTTATTGTACTGATTGGGGGTTCTATATCCGCATTGAAAATATTTCTCAAAGCTTTTTCCAGAAAAAGGCGATGTAGTAGAAATATTATTTCTTTATATTTTATAAGGATATGTATTTTCAAAACGATTATTATTGGATGTACTAGGTTTTGTTATCTGACCATTTGTTTAAGGTTTTGGGTCATTTATAGATGATTTTTGGATTGTTACATGCAAATTTTTTAGTGAGTTTATGAAATTTACTTCATATTATTTATCTTTTTGCAAAACAGAATTTATCATTTTTATTGCTGCGAAATTCTTCGCTGTTTTTATTGTGTTTGCAATTCCTATTCGTTTAATGTCATTAATCAAACAAATTGCTATGTATGTTGAGTCTTCTAATGAGGTTTTTATTCGTAACGCTGTATATTTTGGATTTTCAAATTTATTTTGATTGTAAATTTCGTTTAATTTCTTGTAATTTTTACTAATAGAATTTGGTTGTACGTTTTGATTTGTTTCTTTTGATTCAGTAATTAAGGTATTATATAAATTTTGTGCTACCTTTTGCTTTACATTTTCTTTATCTTTGCCACCACTTATAATTATATAATTTTACTCTTGGTAAATAATACAATAGAAAAAAGTTTTGAAAACAAATTATATGAATATACCCTTATTTGGGGGTACCTTTTGGTATTGACTTAAGTACAATATCTTTGCCTTCAGTTGTCTGTTCACGTACGTTTCTCTCAAAGTGTCCAGTCCATGAATCCAACAGGAGCATAATCTTTTCTTTAGTACTGGAATAAAAAATTTATCGCAGCCATGTATTAAAGAGATCTACATTAATAAAGAATGAAAAATATATATTAAGCAACATTTCGATAAAAAATGTAATTAATTACTGTGAGTAGTATGGTAAGATTAAATTCAATACTTGATATAAGTTATTTTAACGTAAATATTAGCAATGATGTAAGTATGACTATTATGTAAATATAGGTTATACCTGATGTAACCTTTCCAGACTTTGATGCCTTCACACATACATTTGTTGGCCTAAATAACGTCTTTTCCACTGTTGATCCAAACTGTCCGTCTTTTTCTTTTAAAACTATAAATAATGGTGGCAACAGCCTTCTGTTAGAAGTCACTGTTAGTTGTATCGTATAACTGTGAGTTGTAGTTGTAGACTGTAGAGTTGTGTGTTGCACAACACATTCTATCTTTTTTTGACCTTTACATGCTAAACTTCGCCCAGAATGGATTTCTAACTGAAATACACATTCAAAAGAATTATACACATTGTCAGGCCCATATTCTTTTGCTAACGGCTATACCTCTTGAACAAATTTCTGGGCTATTGTTTTCAACTTCTCATCATCCTCTAAACTCTTTGGAGTCACAAATTTTGTTATTGTTCGTGAAACGACATGATGTGCCTTCTTAAAATTGTATACCCAACTACGTGAAGCTTTAAAACGCATATTTTTATTACCTTCATCATTGTATGCTTTTAGAGCTCAACGTCGAAGATCTCTGTCGTGTACGATACGTCCTATATTAACTGCACTTCTAAATTCATTCAGTACGTATTCAGAAATTCGCATTAATACTTCCCTTTTATTTCCACCAGTTTCAATTTGTATAGCCCATCGTCTTAACTGACGCTGTGATGACACAAGTCTGAAATTATGTTGCTCAATACTCATTTTACGATATTTTTTTATTCCTTGTTTCCAGAATGACACTGCCTTGCGTTTCATTATTTGTAAGTTCTTCTTTTAGTTTAGGGTGAGGATAAAGAGTAGTGTTTGTACTATTTTATGATCTTTACTTGAATTGGTATTTTCGTTATGTGTTGAACTTTTAGGTGCCTTTTCAGGGTTTTGTGGCATTCAAATTGTAAGCAGTAGTTGATGGCTCTCAGCGGGAGGTCCAGCAGGTCGGCTGGTACCTAAGTGTAACAAGAGGTTAGTAACTGAATCCCAAAAGGCGCCCAGTGGATAGAAAGACCATCCAAATAATCTGTGTAACGCGTATCCATGAATAATAGTATCGGATATTAATTTTATGCCTTTAATTATTATAATTAATCCGATTCGACCTGCACTAGTAGTTCCAAAATTTGTAAAAATTGTCCAAAATCTACCCCAAGCGGATTCAGTAATTTTATCAATTGCTTCTTGATTAAACAAATTTGTTAATCATATTCCTTGATTAATAGTTGGATGTCCTGTTAATTCTCCAGCTGAAGAATTTAAAATCATTGGTTTTTCTGCTAGAAACATAATATGATCTCATAGCTTATCAAGGTCAGATTGAGAATAAATACCACTTGTTGCTAAAGATGAAGGATTTGTATATTTGCAGGTTGCTTTTGCAAAAGTTTTACATTTTACGATATGTACAACTTTTCCTGCAATTACTGACATATATCCTGGGCCTTTCATTGAATGATATGCAAATTCGCCTGGTGATTGTGATGTTTTGTTTCTGTTTACTTTCAATTTTGTTATGTGAAGAGAAGGGGTTACTATAAATGTGCCTATTGTGTGTATTTGGATACATTGATCTCGTGCAATATCTTGTATATATTCACTGTGGCCATTTGCAACTATGGAAATGTGTAAGTGCATACCACAATGAGAAATAGCGCGTCGAATTTCTACATTGCATTGCATTACTTTTGTATTTGAAAATCTAGTTAATTGTAAAAGTTGTATATAAGTTCTTTCAACATATACTTATGATCAAGGTAGATCACATTCCCCTACCCCTAGTGAAGATAACGTAGTAATGTTTAATTTATTTGAACCATTATCAAATCCAATAATGATGTGGATTGTTGTTATATAGACGAAGTTGCAAATGAGCAGTGCCAAGAGGAAGCCTGGTAAGCCCATGTCTGGAAAAAGGAGTTTCCAATTAGCAGCTTATTCAGCTTCGTAATAATAAATAAATAAAGTTACTCAATGAATTTTTTTTTATTATTGTTATATTTTTTAGGAATATTTATTAAGTTTGTTTTTCGTGTACCTAGTCTATTATATCGAAATGTCGGCTATGACAATATGATCTGATAGGCGTAAACTGAGAATTAAGTTTTAGTAAGCATCCGGTCCTCTTGTTTTTATTGTTGAAAAAATATCCTTTGTTTTATCTGGATTGTTTAGGTTTTTGCTTCATGTGGGAACATTACAGCCATATTGGTTAAAAATTCCGGTTTGAATTAAATATGGCCAGAGAGCTACCATTTCGATGAAACAGGAAACTATTTCAATATCATCTATGCATGCGTTTGCGATGAATTTGATCCATTATCTCTGGAATAATGTTTTATGTCCAAAATTTCATAATTTTTTTTTGTTATATATATATTATTTTTTTTATCATTTATCAACAAAATAAAATTTCTATATCTTTGTTTAAATTGTATATATATATATTTATAATTAAAGATATTTTGTTTTTTTATTTTTTATTTATTTACTTGTGTTTTAAGTCTACTAATGTGAACTACTGTAGGTTTTCCTTTATAGATTATTTTGACATTTTCTTTTCCTAACACTTCCAATATTTCATAAGGCCCCTTATAACGGTTGTCAAGATTTTTAATTTTACCTCCTTTTAATAAAAATACGATATCTCTCATTTTCACTTCCAAAGGATTTATTTTTTTATGATAATATATTGTATTTTCAATTTTTCTTTTGCTGACATAATATTCTCTCTTGCTTACGTTCGTATTTCGTGTAGTCGTGTTACGAAATTAATTAAATAATCATCATACGTTTGTAATTTGTCTTGTTGTGATGAAGGTTCACTGGAAGGTTCACGAGCTAGTTTACCAAAAACAGATTCATAGCGAGTGCATTTTATACCTTCGTGTACACTAGTATTATACGAGTACGTTGCTAATTCCAGCCAATCGTCCCATTCTAAGTTTTTTGCTACAAATTGTTTGTTGGATTTTGCGTTATTCTATTACAAACTATAATTTTTGTCGTAGAATTCGAAAAAATTGAATCGAAAATTGATTCCACTTCTTCCCAAGATATATTATTAATTCTGGAAGTTTTAGAAATACTAATTGATCATAATTTCAAATTTTAATATAATTCAGGTAATTAGTAAATTGATAATTTTATATTATTTAAAGTTTTGGATAAATTGTACTTAGTTTCTTCTTTAATTGGAAGGGCAAAATAAGGCTTCGGATTCCATAACCGACAGAGCGCGTGCTCTAGTAGGCAAAAGAGGGGAGACCTCAATGCCCGAACTTTTTTTTTCATTTAAATAAAAAATTGGGAAAAATGATCAAAACATCGTGGCAGTACGTGTTAAATGTCATTCCACATATTTTTGCTCCCCTAAATTTTTGTGTCAGAAATCTAGCTTTTTTTATAATCGAAGAAAACCGTATTTTTTTAAGGTACGAAATCAATCGATTTTTTACAATAAACTCCCTGTTTTTCGCACAAATTCGTACGAAATAGTCTGAAATTTGATCAACAGATTCAAAAAAACCCTAGAGCTTCAGATGTTTATGTTCAGCATAACAAAATTCTCAATTTGTTAATAATTTCTATTTTAACAGTTGCGGCTGGCAGAATTCTCATTTTTCATCTTCAAAGAAAAAAAGTATGCGAGGAAGTTGAGAGAACTTTCAGCGAGAAAGTTGTTCAGCACGCTTTCAGGCACTTTTTAAATATATTTTGAAATTTTTTAATTCAAAACTGCGGTCAGGATGAGAATTTCTTTAACTTCGTTTAAGCGCACCGATACCGTCAAGAGATAAATCGATCGAACGTGGAGAAAAAGAGATGCACCCATGCCGAGAGCACGCAATTCGACAGAGTTGCAACATTATTTTTGCCAATTCGTTTTCGTTATTTATATCTATTCTGTAAAATTATTTAGAAACACTCTAGACGAATGGGAATGAATGATATATATACACTTTATATTGGCAATAATATAACAAAGTTTGATCATTTATCGTTAAATATACGTCAAAATAATCGTTATTACAGGTTTGGTTGTTACATATTGAACATTAGCTCAAAATTTGTCGAATTTTTTAGGTCTAATACATTTTGTAAGATAAATACCCGAAATGTTCGTGAAAATGGAAGACAAGCAACCTATTATTAAAAACATTTCATTTGACAGATCAAAATTATATGAATCAAATATAATAGAATTATGATGTTGATAATGTTATTTAATTGTTATTCGAATATTAATACTTTTTCGCAGGCTCAATAATAATTTGTACCAAGTGTACCTTGTTTCTGGCTTTCTTCCCGATATTCCGGCTCCACTTTTCGGGATACTTTGATCTTTTCTATGCAACTTGAGGATTTGTTTCTTTGGGCATTTTTCGACCACAGTAATAAATTTTAGAAATTTGTTAACTTATTTAATGTAATAAACCGTTGTTAGCGGTTATTTACATGTTTTTTCTTCGAAGGTAAATCATGAATTGCCTTAAAAAGAATAAAAACAAAGAAAAGCTCCAGAATATATTTCCAGAAATTTTATTTCGAACCGGCGTAAGCACACAGAGAAAATTCATTTGTGAAAATTTAATCAAAAGTTGAGTAAAGTTGGGACATAGTGGCTTTTTTAGAAAATTAAATTTTTTTGCGAATTCATTTAATAACGAATTATAAAGTTTAATCAAGTGTCTTACAGTTAACTCAACAGTTTTTCAATTTTCACGAAATTATCTTCAAAATTCTCTTCCAAATTTTCTTCATATTTTCCTTCGTGTATGGTTTCAAATTTGTTGATTTCACCTTCTGAGGTTGAAATTGTATATTACGTGCCCAGGTGCACAATGAGGGTTATTGCGTGACGAGCGACAATGCTCGCAGGAGATCGAAGCCCAGGCGCGATCAGTCCTCCGAACATTGTCGCGAGTCTCGTAATTTCCCGAATTGTGTGCATTGGCACGTATTCTATTTTATGTGACTTCGGTGCGTATACGAGTTTTTATTTGTACACTCGAATCTAATCTAGTATTGTAGTTGTTTGCGGCGCTAGTCATTACATATTATATGTCACGACTAGTCCCGGCCATTTTGATTTTATCGATCTTGTGTAGTAGTAATGGATTTTAACCCTTTCGTTATGGCAGCCCGCTCCACAGAGCTGACGCCACTGTACGGGGCACCGTGTCGCGAAGTGTGCACATTGCACGTCGGTAAACTGGTTTTCGACGCATTTCTTAAGTTTTACATAACGACATATTTGGAGACTTTAAAATTATTATAGATGATAATACAATTTAATTTTAAAAATTTATATCGTACACACAGGTCATCGCGTGGATGCCGGATATATCCGGCGCTCCTAACGAAAGGGTTAATAGACGCATGTGCAGTTCAAATGTACAAGGCTTTGCCAGTAAGATGCTAACGCTGTATGAAGAATAAGAAGATTATATTCCGTTGCATGGCTATACGCGCATACGCAGTTCAATTTTTACATTTCATTCCTCTGTAGCGCAATATACTACATTGCGCTACTATTAACTGTAACGAAAAAACGAGTTTGCGCGTCGGTGGCACATAAAATAATTTTTACTTTTTTCGTTTGTAAGTTCAGTAATATTTTATGGCTTCTTGTCATTCTTCTTTTTTCAGTTTCTTGCTTGAGTTTGCTTAAAATGATCTGAATAATCAGGATCAGAGTCGGAATCTGATTCTACTTTTGTTCGGCTGTTTATTTGCGTATATATTTCTGGCCTACCTCGTGATTTTTTCTCAATAGGCTTATAAGAAAAATTTTGTCTAATTCTTCTTGATTTTTATCTTGATTCAAGTCTTTTACTTTTTTCGTTGTCTTTTCTTTTGACTTCTTGTAGTTATAGTTTTCCAAGATAAATTTTCGTATTATTTCGCAAATACTAGGCTTAATAAAAATATTGTCATGAAAATAAGTCTTGAAGACAGACTTTTGAATAAATTTGTACCTTTCAAGATATTTTCACCAATCTCACTAAATCATTCTTCAACAAGAAAGTCTTGAAAAAATTCTGGAATTTTCGAGTCAATATTTAAAATTTCGGCTTTCGTAATTTCGCTAAAATTACTGGTACGATTACTGGATTCTAATTTCTCCGCTTTAAAGGTTTTTTCTCATTTTTAGAGTTTTCTTGTTTATTTCTTGTAAGAGTTTCCTTGGCAAACATTTTCTTTTGAGAAGTCATAAAAGTATCGTGGTCATCAACTTGTAAATATTTTAATTTCTCTTTGTTATCATTAATAGGGTTTCTTGAGAGAGCGTCTGCATTTACATTTATTTTCCCTGCTTTGTAAATTACATAAAAATCATATTCTGCGAGTTTCAATCGCCAACGTGAAACTCGTGAACAAGAGTCTTTAGAATTTTGAAACCAAACTAGAGGCTTGTGGTCAGTCACTAAAGTAAATTTCCTTCCATACAAATAAGGACGAAAATGAGTTACACAAAATATTATAGCAAGAGTTTCTTTCTCATATGTATCATATTTTATCTCAGTATCATTTAGACTACGTGAAGCATATGTTATTGGCTTATCTTTGCCTATTTTTCCTTGTGACAAAATACCTCCTATTGCAAATCCTGAGGCATCTGTTGTAAGTATACAAGGTTGAGAAAAATCAGGTTGTTGTAAAAGTGGTTCTACACATAATTTTTTTTTATTGTTATAAACAATCGTATAATTTAAAATAACAATAAACAATCTAAGACAACGCTCATTACAAAATATTGTAAATTTATTATTACTCAATGTCAAAACCAAATATCCCTTTAGAATCTACCCCGAAAGTTATAACACGTAGTCAAGCTAAACAAGATAGTCAGCTTGCAAAAATAGTAGATTTGAACCAAAAGGGTAACTTAAAAATAAAACCAATTAGAAATAGAGAATATTCAACTGATAATAAATGCCAAAATATCTCTGATCCAATCCCCACAGAACAAGAATTAGATAACTCTCTTTACCCATTAACGCCTAAACGGACGTTTTTTCCTGCAAACTTCCCGGCCATAAAAAAAATTATGTAGAAAGTTTATGAAAAATCCAGCCAAGATTTTTCTGAAGTCAAATTTCATCTTCCTTGAGAATCTCGCCCTAATTTTTCGATAAAACGTAAGCTTTCATTGTTATTAACAATTTTATTGAAAAAAAGTGAAATTATCGAGATCGATCACTTTTAGAACCAACAAACACATGGAAATCGAATCCAAGAACAGCAGAAATCGTTTTTCTCGCGTCCATAGACATAAAACTCGAAGTTCACTTGCTGGTTTTTTGGTTTTCGATAACTAGGTGTCATCATGAGATTTAGTTTTCAAAAAAATAAGTTTGGTTGCAGCTTGGATAAAAGTTGAACCGAAACATAGTTTGTTTGAACAAATTGTTTAAACAATATAATTTTTCAATAATAACTTCAAATTCGTGATCAGTGATCCTAGAAACTTCCGAGTACACATTTTCAAGTCATACTATGAACTTTTTACATCATCATGGTCAAATGTCAAAATCAGATAAATTATAAATCGCGTTAAGCTGTGTCAGAAAGCGCCATCTGTCTGTCTGTCGAGTTTTATGTCTATGGACGCGAGAAAGACGATTTCTGCGGTTCTTGGAATTCGATTTCCATGTGTTTCGTTGGTTTTAAAAGTGATCGATCTCGATAATTTCATTTTTTTTTTTTTCAATAAAATTGTTAATAACAATGAAGGCTTAAGTTTTATCGAAAAATTAGGGCGAGATTCTCAAAGCAGATCAAATTTGACTTCAGAAAAACTTTGGCTGAATTTTTTATAAACTTTCTACATAATTTTTTTTATGGCCGGAAAGTTTGCAGGAAAAAACGTCCGTTCAGGCGTTGATGGGTTAAAATAGATGATTCAAGTTTAGACAAGACTCTAATTAATAGTCAAAGTATATCAAGTGAAAATTCAGAAAAAACTAGCGGGTTTCATTCAAGTGTCTGTCCAGATTTAAGCATTGTAACAGAATCTAGTAATCAAGATCAAGCTCTAACGAACGAATTATCTTATTTTGACGAATTCAATTTGCTAAGCTCAACAGTAATAACAATAGACAATAAAACTTGGAAAGAAAAATTGGAAACCTCATTGGCACGCGAATCTATAATTAGTAATAACGACAGCGACGACGACAAAAGCGACACAGAAGTCATAAATCAAGATAATCCCGAAATAGTAGATAACGAAGAAATGGCCGTAGTCATACCCAACAGTCAGCAGGTATCCTTACGCGACGCGCTAGAGGTGGTCCTATTGTTTGACGGAAGCAACCTCCCATTGTCACATTTTATTGAGGGTTGCATGGAGGCAAAGGCAATGCTACCGACACCTGCAGCTCAAGAAAACCTCGCAAGGTTATTAAGAGGTAAATTAACTGGAGAAGCTGGAAAATGCATTTTTGGTTCAACTTATGCAACAATAGAGGAATTAATCGAAAAATTGAAAAGAGTATATGCCCCTGCAAAAAGCGTGTCCTTTCCTATGCCGCCAGAATTAAAGAAATTGCTGACAGAATAGAAGATGCTCACAGACTCAATAATGGCGGTCAGGTAGATAATGCTTTTAAACAAAATTTAGAAAGAGATGTAATTCATTGTTTTATACGCGGCTTGCGTCCCGAATTAGAAATTCGTGTAGAAGAAAAGGATACTTTTAGGGAAGTCATTAATAACAGTATTGATATTGAACGAAGATTAGCTGCAAATTTCGCACTACGAAAAAATAAAAATATGGAATATTTAAAAAGTGACGAACAAACTAATAATAAAAATAATAAGGTTACTTGATTTAATGTAGCACGCGAAGATAAATTTATTTGTTTAATTTGTAAAGCCCAAGAGGCAGTTCTTAATAATAAACAACAAAATTTTTCGTATCCTAACCAACAAAGATATAATAATTTAAATGGTCAAAGAAGTAATAAGAGTAATTTTTCAAGAAACAATTACAATAATTTTCCAAATAACAATTTTTTATGAAATAAAAATTATAATTTTAATAAAAATAACAATAATACTTTGCAAAATAGAAATAATAATTATAGAAAGAATAATAATCATTTTTCACAACAAAGATACAATAATAATAATACATTTTCTAGAAATTCGTACAATAATAATGATAATAATAGACAATGGAATCCAGGGCAGTATAAAAACTTCAACTCAAGACAGTTCCAAAATTACTGTGAAAAACCCGGTCATTTAGTACGAGACTGCAAGATACGACCAGATAGCCAATCACAAACAGCTCATCAGGAAAACTCCAAAGCTCTCCCCAGCACGGGTGCACTGAGGAAAGCATAAATCGAGAACCACTGGCATCCACTACTACCCTAGCGAACTGGCTGAACGATAACTTTACGCTTTAGCGTAAAGTTTTCGTAACATTATCGTAAAGTTATCGTAAAGTAGCATTATAACTCATGAATGAAGCAAAATAAACATTCAAAATGTTCCTGTCCTTATTCTACGTTAAAAATAACGTTAAAAGGTAATGGACATATGCAATAATTTTATTTATTAACGCTAAAAATTAAAAAAATAAAATATCTGTCCTTGAAGGCAGTGCTTTACGATAACTTTACGATAATGTTACGATCACTTTACGCTACAGTGTAAGGCTATCGTTCAGCCAGTTCGCCAGGGTAACGATAATACAACAACGACAATAAATATTTCAAAGTCCACTTCAATTCCATCAATTATAATATCAACGGAAGGTTTAAAAAATCCAACACACATGATGATTGATACTGGTGCTGCTCGAAATTTAATTAAACAAAAGGTTCTCAACCTTGAAGTACCAATAAATAGCCAAAACGTATTAAAACTTACAGGAATTAATGATTTACCACTTTACACATTAGGACAAGTAAAAATAAGCATTTTTGGTTATCCAACAATATTTAACAGTATTCCGAATGAAGTCCCAGTGGAAGAAGATGGAGTATTAGGATCAGCATTTTTTCAAGACAACAGTGTGAATATAAACTATACTTCAAAATGCTTAGAAATTGAGAACCATTGTTACCCTTTTAAATCTACCAATACATTTACTATTCCAGCTCGAACAGTTACAACATTTTATGTTAATATAAAAAATGCAGTATAGAGTGAAGGGTATGTACCTAGATTACATATCCAAGATGGAGTCTACGTAGGTGACGCAGTTGTAAAAAATCACAAGGGAAAAGCCTATTTAAAATTTGCAAATACAAATGAAATACCAATAACGTTATCCGTCCCAATAGTTAATTTAGAAGATTTTGAAGAACGAGAATGTTATAAACAAATTGAAAAATTAAATAATTTTAAACAATCAAGTAACGAGGATCCATCAAGTAAAATATTAAATAACTTTTTAAGAACTGACAATTCTCTAATTACCTCATGCAAATTTTATAATGTAACAGACGAAGACAGAGTAGAATGCATTAAAAAACTTCTTCGATTAGACCATTTAAATCAAGATGAATATGAACACGAAGAAAAATTAATTAAAAATAATGCAGACAGATTTCAAATCCCAGGAGAACCACTTGAAGCTACTAATTTATTACAACATTCAATTCCTACTGTAGATGACGCTCCAATTTTTTCAAGACAATATAGATTTCCCCCAGTTCACAAGGAAGGAATTACAAGACAAGTCGATGAATTATTAAAAAATAAAATAATCAAGCCCTCACAATCACCATATAACACTCCAGTGTGGATAGTTCCTAAAAAACCTGATTCTCAAGGAAAAATAAAATAGAGAATGGTTCTTGACTTTCGTAAATTAAATGAAAAAACAATTGGCTATCCGTATCCTCTACCTAATATAAACGATATGCAGTAAAATCTCATTTATCAGGACGCCCTTGAAATATAAACACCTCGTTTATCAGGATGTGGAGGGGCTCCCCACTACCACCTACATTCTTATGGTGGGTTGCCATGAATCTTGTTGTATGTTGACATTGAGTAATGGTTATATACAATGCAAAAAGTGCACGTCTACATACGTTGTAATGTATTTGCAAATTGTGTAAATTTATTTGGTTTTTCATGATGGAAAATGAAGATAGAAATACAAACGAAGGTATGTAAAAAAATTGACATAATAAAGCTCCTGCAAATGAAACATCTGGAAACTATGTCACTATGTCACTATGTACAAGGAGTGGTGGCTGGAGGAGAAACAAAATGTCCCGATAAATGAGGTTTTACTGTACTTGATTCTCTAGGATCAGCAGAATATTTCTCAGTGTTTGATTTAGCTACTGGTTCTCACCATATAAAAATGGACCCAAAAGAATCGCATATCTTAATGACATAGTTATATATGCAAATACTCTAGAAGAGCACGAAATTCAATTTAAGAATTTAGCAAAAAGACTTAGAAAAGCAAATTTTCACATACAACGAGACAAATGAGAATTTTGACGACCCGAAGTAGGATATTTAGGTCATACAATTGATAAAAATGGAGTACGTCCAGATCCAAAAGAGATAATAGCTGTAAAAAACTTTTCAGTCCCAAAAACACAGAAAAATGTTAAACAATTTTTAGGTTTAGCAGGATATTATAGACGATTTATTGATGGATTTTCAAAAATTTCAAGTCCTTTAAATCAACTTCTGAAAAAAGATATACCTTTTAATTGGACAGAAAAACAACAAGCAGCTTTCGATATTTTAAAAGTAAAATTATGTGAAGAACCACTTTTACAACGACCTGATTTTTCTTAACCTTGTATACTTACAACAGATGCCTCAGGATTTGCAATAAGAGGTATTTTATCCCAAGGTAAAATAGGTAAAGATAAGCCAATAGCATATGCTTCACGTAGTCTAGATGATACTGAGATAAAATATGATACATATGAGAAAGAAACTCTTGCTATAATATTTTGTGTAACTCATTTTCGTCCTTATTTGTATGGAAGGAAATTTACTTTAGTTACTGACCACAAGCCTCTAATTTTGTTTCAAAATTCTAAAGACCCTTGTTCACGAGTTTCACGTTAGCGATTGAAACTCGCAGAATATGATTTTTATGTAATTTACAAAGCAGGGAAAATAAATGTGAATGCAGACGCTCTCTCAAGAAACCCTATTAATGATAACAAAGAGAAATTTAAATATTTACAAGTTGATGACCATGATACTTTTATGACTTCTCAAGGAAAAATGTTTCCCAACAAAACCTTTGCAAGAAATAAACAAGAAAACTCTGAAAATAAGGTAAAACCTTCAAAACGAAGAAATTCAAATCCAGGAATCGTACCATACGACGTAGATCATTTTAGCGAAATTCTGGAAGCCTAAATATTAAATATTGACTCAACAATTCTAGAATTTTTTCAAGAATTCCTTAGTGAAGAATCATTCAGTGAGATTGGTAAGAATATTTTGAAATATACAAATTTATTCAAAAATATCGCTTCAAGACTTATTTTTATAACAATATTTTTATTAAGTCCTGTGTTTTCAAAAAAATACGAAAATTTATCATGGAAAACTTTTACTACAAGAGCTCAAAAGAGAATAGAGCAAGAAAAAGCAAAGAATTTGAATCGAAATGAAACTCAAGAAAAATTAGACGAAAATTTCTCTTCTAAACCTCTTGTGAGAAAACCACGAGGTAGGCCAAGAAAAAATCTACTTAAAAATTTGAAAAATATTCCCTCTCAAACAAAAAGAAAGAGAGGAAGACCAAGAAAACAAATATATGAAGATGAATTACCAGAAATAAATATGCAAATAAACAGCCGAACAAAAGTAGATTCAGATTCCGAATCTGATTATTTTTTCAACCTCAGAAGATGAAATCAACGACATTGAAACCTCACACGAAGGGAATCATGGAGAAAATTATGAAGAAAACTTGAAAGAGAATTTTGAAGAAAAGTTTGAAGACAATCTTGAGGAAAATTTTGAAGAGAAGTTTCAAGAAAACCAAGAAGGAAAATTGGAAGAAGAATTTGAAGAGCCTTATATTAAAGAAAATTTGAAATTAAACCGAAGATCTCAAATCAATTGTGAAAAAATCGATAATGATCATGATAATTATAATTGTCCACCCCCAGAACCTCCTCCTATAAACTTTTAAACAGAAAAAATTATAATATGGAAAAATTTAGTTGAATTTTGCGATCAATTAACTATGGGAAAAGATAATTATGCATATTTTGTTACAACAAATGGAACTCCTCGCGACAACGGATCAAAAACTTTAGAAAAACGTGACACTTTACCAAAATTTAAAAATTTACAAAAAGGGATAGCAAAAGAAACTAAAAAGAAAATTACTACCATTTTGCACTTCCAATGAAGAAGAAACTAAGGACAATTTATCTGAAAGTTTAAATAATATAAAATCACTAATCTTCTCATTACATGAATTATCTCAACATTTTAAATTACGATCAATTAGTATTTCTAAAACTTCCAGAATTAATCATATACCTTGGGAAGAATTGAAATCAATTTTCGATTGAATTTTTTCAATTTCAACTACAAAAATTATAGTTTGCAACGAAATAAAGCAATATCCAACAAAGGAACAACGAACTCATTTAATTGAAGAAGCTCATTCTTCAGCATTAGGAGGCCATAAAGGCGTCACAAAAACTTATAGTCGAATTCGCCAAAAAATTTTTTTGGGAAAATATGAAAGTAGACATTCAAAAATATATTCAAGGCTGTTTACAATGTCAACTGAAAAAATTAATAAGAGTCAAAACAAAAAATCCTATGGTAATCACTGACACATCTACTACTGCTTTTGAAAAAATATCAATGGACATTGTTGGTCCACTACCTGAGACAAAATCTGGTAATTTATATATTCTAATGATACAAGACAATTTCAACAAATATTTTTTAGCAATACCTCTTCCTAATCACCAATCAGGTACGATAGCAGATGCTTTCGTGAAAAAATTTATTTGCATATTTGTATCACCGAAAGGAGTATTTACTGATAAAGGCAGAGATTTTTTAAGTGATTTATTAAAAAGATTGTCAAAACGTTTTAGAATTAAACAATTTCGTACCACAGCTTTTCACCATCAATCAAACGGGTCATTAGAACGCTCACATCATGTTTTAGGAGAATATCTCAAACAATTTGTTGCAAAAAATTCAGAATGGGATGATTGGCTTGAACTAGCAATGTTCTCAAATAATACTGGTGTACATAAAGGCACAAAATGTACACCCTATGAATTGGTTTTTGGTAAACTAGCTCGTGAACCTTCCAGTGAACCTTCATCACAACAAGAGAAATTACAAACATATGACGATTATTTAATTAATTTCGTAACAAGACTACACGAAATACGAACGTAAGCAAGAGAGAATATTATGTCAGCAAAAGAAAAATTGGAGATAACGTATTTTTATTCTCAGTTTACGGCTATCAAATCACAATGTCATAGCCGACATGTTGGATATAATGAACTAGGAACGCAAAATACAAAAAGTAAATCAATAACTTCGAAAATATACATATGTAACGATAAAAAATTTGTCTATTCTTATATTACAAAGCAAGCTGCTAATTGGAACCTCCTTTTTCCAGAGATGGGATTACGAGGCTTCCTTTTGGCACTGCTCACTTGCAACTTCAACTATATAACAACAGTCTACGCCATCATAGGATTCGATTGCGGTTCAAATCAATCAAATATTACGACATTATCTTTACTAGAGGTAGGAGAATGTGATCTATCTCGATCTCAAGTACATGTTGAAAGAACTTATATACAACTTTTACAATTAACTGGATTTTCAAATACAAAAGTAATACAATGCAAAATAGAAATTCGACGCGCCATCTTTCATTGTGGTATGAATTCTCACAGTTCCATAGTTGCAAATGGCCACAGTGAATATATACATCATGTTGCACGAGATCAATGTAATCAAATGCACACAATAAGAACATTTATAGTAAACCCTTCTCTTCAGATATCAAAGTTAAAAGTAAATGAAACTTCACTTCATAGCGTTACTTAAGCAGGTTCTGTAACACCTAATGGAGACTGTACTGGTACACAATTTTCTGACCCATACGGAACATGGAATAATATCGTAGTCCAAGCAATATTCAAAATAACTTTAAAAGAACATTACACGACTATTCATTTAAAGTCAAATAAAATTCAATTAGGTTCTGGAATAATATGCACACTTTCAAACACATTCTGTACAGACGTAAAATATGGACAAACATTCTGGGATATATTACCTAATGACGTATGTATTTTTAACAAATATGAAATTATTTATGAAGAACCAGCAAATAAAACATATGACAACACGACAGACAATTCTGAAACCCTTTATTCATTAACTACTGAAGATATAACTTTCGTACTAGCTGAAAAAACAAGAAAACCCGTATGCAGTTACGTTTTAATACAAACTGAACATCCAAAATTATTAATTTTTGAAATCAGAGCTGAAAATTCATTTTTAGAAAATAAACATTTAGAAGTTCAAAATATGGACATTTCTACATAAGTTAACTCTAAATTTATATATGTGGAACGACACATACGCACTGAAGTAAATAGACTTTATCACGATGTTCTTACTCAACGATGCATACTTGAACAGCAAGTTTTTAGAAATACATTAACCTTAGCAACTCAATCACCAGACGAATTTGCATACCATTTAATGAAAGACCCAGGATATATGTCAGTAATTGCAGGAGAAGTAGTACATATCGTAAAATGTATACCGGTTGAAGTACAATATCGCAAAACTGAAGAATGTTATCTACAACTACCAATATTTCGAGGAAATCAATCCTTTTTCCTTTCTCCACGAACTCGTATATTAACAAAATCCGGTATCCAAACAAATTGCAATTTTTTCCTTCCACCAATGTACCTTTTTGGAGAAACCTGGTACAAATTACTTCCAAATCCTGTCGAATCCATAGCACCAACTATAGTTAAATCTCTCACGAAAGCAACCTGGAAATACACAAATTCTTCATCCTTATCAACAAGTGGCATTTATTCTCAATCTGATCTTGATAAACTGCGAGATCATATTATGTTTCCAGCAGAAAAACCAATGATTCTAAATTCTTTAGCTAGAGAAATAACAGGACATGCAACTATTAATCAAGGCCTCCCCTCGGACTGGTACCTTGACGAAGTCCTTCTCTTGGCTATGCCAAAAAAGAATGGGTGGGGAGGCTTAGCAGATGACCCTCGGGTCATGGAGGTTGTAGTGTCCCGATGAATCGGTGATCAAACGCAGGGGGCTCTATAGACGGGCATCTTCCTATTGCGTGAAGGGTGCCCTATAAACGGGTCTATCCCACGTTGAGAGTGGGGGACGCTACAAACGCGTCTATCCCCATGCATGGAGAAGGATGTATGCCCCAGGTAGCGGCGCTGAGAGTGAGTCTGCGACTGCTTGTGAGGAATGAGTGAACTGAACGAATGTCAGCGCCGCATGACTGTGATATGTGTCCTTCGAATGTGAGCGGAGAACCTACAGACGGTATCCCTCTTGAAAGAGGCTAAGAGCGAATTGGTGTATGGAATCTCCTGGAGGACACTGCAAAGCCTCCGCAGTCTGTGACCAAGAACAGTCCAAACGATCGTTTCCGTATGGCATCCCACTGGGAGTGCTTCGTCGCTGAGTGGTGTCTTCCCCGGCCCACGAGGAGGCGAGGCTGCTGTGAGCCTAACTCTGCCGAGGTGCTGTGCCATGCGGGATCAGAAGCCAGCTCATTCGGGACCTTGATCAGGTAGTGCGTATTGAACACAGGTGTCGGAGCATGTGTTGCCTCGAGCGAGTCCGGTCTGTCCGTGTATTCCGGGACCGGCTAAGCGGAGGTTGGGCCTCAAGGAACTGGGGTAGGACTTCGGTCCGAGGGTACACCCCTTCCCAACTATTCCGACCCGCTCCTCTACGCACGATGCGCTGGTTAAAATGATTTATGAATTTGAAAAAGAAAACGATGGGGAAAGAGGACTTGGATGCTTCTGGAAATGAAGGATGGAAGGACGTCCTTCAGCTCCTGAAGGAGCAGAATGAGAAAATGGATAAACTAGCCAGGGCCCTGAGCGTAATACAAAAGAGTATGCTCAGGAACAACCCTGGATTTGCAAAAGACTCAGTAAACGAGGCAGCTGAGGTGATGGGCGGTATGCTCAACACCCACAGGTGCCTACTTGAGAGTGGGGTGGAACTCCAGAAGAGGCTGGAGACCGACCCCGCCTCGAAAAAAATGGGTATCTTCCGGAGATCGCGCTCTGCGTCTCTGGGAGACACCCCAAAACCTCATTCTAAAGATGAGAAGAGGGCAGCCCCCTCCCCCCCCAGGAAAGAACTCCTAAGAGGGGGATGGTCAGCTCGTCACCGTCGTATGCACAGGTGGCCAAGAGCCAGGCCCCGATTAAAGATGGGGACTGGCAAGTGGTCGCCAAAAAGAAAAAAAATAAAGAAAAAGAAAGAATTGAATGCGGAGAGAAGGGCGAAGGAACCTGTTCAAGAAGCACAGGGTACAAACGCCAAGAGGACTTTGAAGCGCCCCTCGCCCGCCAGGTCGGGCGACGCTTTCAAGGTGTCGGCGAAGGACGGCCAGTCCTACGCCGTCATCTTGAAGGAAATGAAGGCGAAAGTCGACCCCCGGAAAGCAGGACTTGAGGTCCTGTCTATCCGGAGGACCAGGAAGAAAGAAGAAGAAGAAAAAAGAGGGGAGACGTCGAAACGTCAAGCTCCTTTCGGAAGGCCGAAGCCTTCCGAAAGGAGCTTGACCTGGGGGTCGGGAAAAGGGCGCAAATTTCAGCCCTGGTCTCGACGAGGTCCCTCGAAATTAGGGACCTCGACGAGACCGTTGAAAAAGAAGAGGTTGTGTCTGCCCTGTGCTTGGCATTGGGCAGACCAGCACTCGGCGGTTCCTGCAGGCTCTTCACCCGCTTCGGTGGAGTGAAGACTGCAGTGATCTGGCTAGCTGAGGCAGACGCCACGCGTCTGCTTCAGCTGGGTAAAATTAGGATCGGGTGGATTGCGTGCCGCATACGCGAGCATGCAGAAGTCGCCCGATGCTTCAGGTGCCTTGGCTATGGTCATGGGTCCCGGGGCTGCAGCAAACCCGACAGGAAGAGTTCCTGTTGGAGATTCGGTATCGCGGGACACGTGGCCAGGAGCTGCGAAGCAACACGGAGGTGCCTGACGTGTCTAGACAGGGGTGATAAAGATGTCGCCCATGTCTCTGGTGGCGGCTGCTGCCCGGTCTTCCGGGAAGAGCTTCGGAGGTTGAGAGGCAGGAAGTGAAGTTCCTGCAACTCAACCTCGGAAGGGGGAGGGATGCCCAGGATCTCCTGATGCAGACTGCTAGGGAGAGGGGGGCCGATGTGCTGCTCATTAGTGAGCAGTACAAATGGTCCGAAAACACTTCTTGGCTTCAGGATGCATCAAGGACGGCCGGAATCCTTGTTTGTAGCCCTGATTTGAGCGTCATGGATTTCCTGGAGTCCGACGCAGGGTTCGTTTGGGCGGAGGTGGCGGGTGTGCGTGTGTACAGCTGCTACTTCTCCCCCAACGATCCTTTCGGGGTCTTCGAGACCCAGATTCTCCTCCTTGAGAAGAGCCTCAGCGAAGCTGTCGGGCGGTCCCTCATAGGGGGCGACTTCAACACTCAGTCGCCCGAGTGGGGTGAGGCCCGCCTTGATAGGAGGGGAATCTTGGTTGGCGAGATGGTCGCTAGGAACGACCTGATCGTCTTGAATCAAGGCGGGTAATTCACGTTCAGATTGAACGTGATTGAATTGATCTCACGATTGCCGCACCTTGCCTCGTTTCAAGGATAAGCGACTGATCGGTCCTCGAAGTAATAACCTTGAGTGACCACCGGTGCATCGAATTTACACTAGAACAACGGTGTAAAGCGGTGGATAAGGATAGGGGCGGCGATGGAAGGAGCCCCTCCTGGAACACGAGACGACTCAGTAGGGAAAGACTTCGCGAACACCTCGAAGAAACCAGGCTCCTTGATGAGATTGATGGGTCTGCCCTGCGGGGTCGCTTGAAGCTACTATGCGCTTGGCGAGGCAGAAGGTGGTCGTGGCTTGAGACTACTCGATGCCTCGCCGTAAGCGCAGGCAAGCCAAGGGTTGGATGTACTGGTGGAACGACCAGTTGGCAGACCTACGTCGAGAATGCCTCGCAGCGCGGCGAAAATTCACCCGTTCAAAGGGGGATGCTACGCTGCACGAGGCATGGAACGGGGAAAAAATAGCTTTGAGGCGAGGCATAAAGAAAAGCCGACTTCAATGCTGGAAAGACTTGATCGGTGAGGTCGAGAAGGACCCATGGGGTCTCGCCTTCAAAATAGTCACCAAGAGATTGGTGGCTAGAAGAAAGACCCCGGGCCTGGATTTTGCCGATCGAGTCAAGTACATTGTGCGAAGCTTGTTTCAACACGTGGAGCCGTTCCGAAGACAGGACCGAAGTTCCTGCGTGGTCCGGCGCGAATAGACCAATATGCTTATTGGATACGATGGGGAAGCTTGTGGAGGAGTTGATTCTACAACGGCTTCAGGCTCGCCTGGTCCGGGAGAACGGGGTCTCGGAAAACCAGTTCGGATTCAGGAAAGGCAGGTCCACTGTGGACGCCATCCAAGCTGTGGTTAATATCGCCACAAATGCAAGAAGAGGAACTGGTAAGCGTAAGGGATTCTGCGCGTTAATCAGCATTGACATACGCAATGCGTTCAATACCGCGACATGGAACATCTGCATCGAGGCGACGGTGCGGAAAAAGGTTCCAGACTACCTATTGCGAATGATAGATGACCATCTGAGCGACAGGTGGGTGATATACGAGGGCGACAAGTGGTCTCTTAAAGAAGAGATGATATGTAGCACTCCTCAAGGGTCGCGGGTGGGTCCACTCGTTTGGAACGGCATGTACGATGATTTTCTGCGCATGGACATACCTGCTTGAACGAGCATCGTCCGCTTCGCGGATGACGCACTTGTCGTGTGCGCCGCTGACGACGCACAGTGGAGTGAAATAGAAAAACGAGGTTCAAAATCATTTTCTGAGCTGAATTCTTGACCGATTTGAAATTTTTTTTTTGTTAAAAAATCCAGCATTAAATTTTAAAGAGATCGCTGCAGGCCGATTTTTGAATTTGTTATTGTTACAACTTTTATGTTAATGTAAATAGCGGAAAAAATGGCGATTTTTCGAATTTTATTTTTTATTTCTTCGAGTAAATTTTTCATAGGCTTGTCACACCCCAGCTCCGATGCGTAGGAGTATATAGAATGGAATAATTTTGTTGACATGTGAATTCATTTGTTATAAACAAATAGATATAACAATTAGTCAACGGAATGGATTGGTCATTTGTGAAATCCAATTAAGCATCGGAATCAATCGTTCCCATCTCTAAGATGATATCTTATCATGAAAATTCGTCATCCGTTATTATTTCTCAACTTTAACAACAAAAAATATAAACAAATGCACAGTATGGGCATTTGTAGGCAAAAACGAGCCGAATTTCTTCCGAATCTTCATCATAATACATTGCTCGTGATGTTGACAGATGTCATCTTCTCATCCGACATTATTTGTTGACTTTAGCAACAAAATAATCTAAGCGAGTGTACATGTCATTGACTATCCTGATGAGTATAAATATAATTCGTCACCGCTAGATGGTGACATATCAAATATACGTTTCTAGGAAACAATGAAGAGATTAATCAAGGATATCTTTTGTGAAGAAGGAAAGAATTCATTGGAAAATGAATAGGAATAGGACAATTGAAGGAAATCAATACAATTTCATGTAACGAGACACGAATGTCAAGTTAACCAAAAAGCAACGGAAGATAACCTCTTCCGTGAATGGAACAGAAATTTGACTGGAACAAGTTATTACATTCCAGAAGAGTGTCTTATCAATAGATGATATGAATGTGAGTTTTCAAAATGATTGGATTATCATTCCATAATTATAGAACAGGACAAATGTTCACTGCTCAAGTGTCATGACCAATATGTCGCCAAAAAACAGCTGTCTAGTACCCAGAATGCCAACGGACATCGAGCATGCATATATTTGATATGCAGCCATCTAGCGGTGACGAATGATATTTATACTCATCAGGATAGTCAATGACATGTACACTCGCTTAGATTATTTTGTTGCTAAAGTCAACAAATAATGTCGGATGAGAAGATGACATCTGTCAACATCACAAGCAATCTATTATGATGAAGATTCGGAAGAAATTCGGCTCGCTTTTGCCTACAAATGCCCATATGGTGCATTTTTTTATATTATTTGTTGCTAAAGTTGATAAATAATGTCGGATGACAAGATAACATCTGTCAACATCACAAGCAATGTATTATGATGAAGATTCGGAAGAAATTCGGCTCGTTTTCGCCTACAAATGCCCATACTGTGAATTTGTTTATATTATTTGTCGTTCAAGTGAACAAATAATAACGGATGACGAATTTTAATGACGAGATATCATCTTGGAGATGGGAACGATTAATTCCGATGCTTAATTGGATTGCACAAAAGACCAATCCATTCCGTTCACTAATTTTTATATCTATTTGTTTATAACAAATGCATTCACATGTCAACAAAATTATTCCATTCTATATACTCGTACGCATCGAAGCTGGCGTGTGACAGGCCTAGGAAAAATTTACTCGAAGAAATAAAAAAAAAATCCAAAAAATCGACATTTTTTCCGCTATTTACATTAACATAAAAGTTGTAACAACAACAAATTCAAAAATCTACCTGCAGCGATCTCTTCAAAATTTAATGTTGGATTTTTCAACAAAAAAAAAATTTCAAATCGGTCAAGAATTCAGCTCAGAAAATGATTTTGAACCTCGTTTTTCTATTTCACTCCACTGTGCGACGTCGGAATCCTAGAGCTGAGGATCAATGAAAATCTGTGGCGAGCAAAGCGCTGGCTGGATAGCAGAGGCTTTAAAAAACAAGCATTAAGTACCTGGGGGTGCAGCTGGATCGTAAGCTTAGCTTTGGCAAACACCTAAAGATCGCAGCTGCCAAAGCCATCCAATGTGGAGCGAACTTGGCCCGGCTTATGCCAAACATTGGTGGACCCAGGGAAGCGAAAAGAAGATTGGTGGCGAGCGTGGTGCATTCGAAGCTGCTTTATGCAGCTCCGGTCTGGGCCAATGCCTTGCAAAACCATGCTATCCAGAAGAAGCTGTTCTCGGCGCAGAGACTTGTCGCGTTGAGAATAGTTTCAGCATATAGAACTATCTCCACGAGCGCTGTGTTGGTCCTGGCGAGCGTCCCGCCAATAGATTTATTGGCGGTGGAAAGGCAGAAGACCTTTCACGTTCGTAAAGAGCTTACCTGCGCCGACCTGCAGGAAACCGCTCGCGCAAAGGAGGCCATCCGCAAGAATGGAAGGTGCAGACTCGCCGAGAAGTGGCAGTTGAGATGGCGTGGTGAGCAGACAGGGAGATGGACCTACCGCCTGATCCCGGAGCTCGCCACCTGGCTGAACAGAAAGCACGGGGAAGTCGGCTTTTACTTGTCGCAAGCGTTCTCGGGCCATGGCGGTTTTAACGCATACCTGAGGCGCTTTAAGAAGAGAGACGGGGAGACGTGTAGCTACTGCGATTTCCTGGTGGATACCGCATAGCACGCACTCTTCGTCTGCGCAAAATGGGGTGTGGCTAGGGAGGTCCTCGGTCAGGCGGTGGGCTCCGAACTTACTCCTGACACGATGGTCCCTCTCATGCTCCAGTCTGAGCGGTTCTGGACGCTCATCAAGTCATTCGTCACACTTGTGACAAAGACGAGAGAACTTGATGGGCGTCGAGAGCGAAACAACGGGGAGGGCCAGCAGAAATCGCATTGGGGCCTGCGCCCGCGGTCCTGCGTCTCGGGTAGACTTGGCTATCCGCGTCGTTCGGGGGAGGAATCTGTTTGTTTCTCCCCTGGGTGGCGCGACTAGTCGGTTTGCCTAGTGGGCGTGTGGTCGTGGATGGAAGTTCCGAGCGAACGGATGACGGAAGAGTCGTACGCGACTTTAATGGAACCAACCACCCGTGAAGTTTAAAGCCGAAATGCGGTTCCGCGGGTGGTGTATTGGTTCGAGAGAGGGGGTTTTTTGGTTTTAACAGGTATGCCTAGACCCGTCCTAGGAGAGTCCTGTACAACATCTATAAAAGATTTTGCCATTTTTCCTCCTCACAAAAAAAAAACTAATAATCAAAGAATATCATTAACGAATTTATTCAATGAAGATGTAATTCATAAAATTGCTGAATCCCCATGGGGTAGATTTTAGACAATTTTTACAAGTTTTGGAACTACTAGTGCAGGCCTAATTGGATTAATAATAATAATTAGAGGGATTAAATTGATAGCGGGTACCATTATTCATGGATATGCACTAGACAACACTTTATCCTCAGTCTGAACTAAAAGAAGAACTTAGTAGAACCCACTACTCTATCCAAATCTAACATCTGCAGAATGTCGCATGTTCCTTTTACAACCTTACTAAACAAAATTATTCAACAAAGAGGAGATCCACCCCTCATTTATGAGATACTCATTAATACAAACCAATAATAATGAATGCCTATTTCACGTTAATTTACAATATAAAAATTATATAATAATGAATAGTGGCAAAGATAAAGAAAATGTAAAGCAAAAGGTAGAACAAAGTTTATATAATTCCTTAATTAATGAATCAAAGGAAACAAATCAAAACATCCAACCAAATTCTATTAGTAGAAATTGCATAAAAGTAAACGAAATTTGCACTCAAAATAAATTTGAGTATCCAAAATATACAGTATTACGAATAAAAACCTCAACAGAAGACTGAAAATACATAGCAATTTGTTTCATTAACAGCATTAAACAAATAGGAATAGCAAACACGATAGAAACAGCTAAGGATTTTGCTGCCATAAAAGTTATTAATTCTCCTTGGCATAAAGACGAGAAATGTGAACTAAGTTTCATAAACTTACTAGAACATTTGCATTTAACAATTCAAGAATCATCAATAAATGATCCAAAACCTTCAACGAGTAACCGAATAAAAAAACCTATTACTTCAAATAACAATCGTGATAAAAATACAAATTCATATAAAATAAAAAAAAATAATAATCATACTACATCATCTTTCTCTACGAAAAGCTTTAAAAAATGTTTTAAATGCGGATATAGACCTCCCAACCAGTACAATAAGTTCTAATATAGAAATTCCATACCGATTCAGGAAATCAACTACAATGGAGCATTACTACGACGAGCCTACCCACGTACCAAGTTACCAAAAAAAGAAATACAGAAGAGACTCCATGGGATTTTTAAATCATGTAGAAATTTTCAGAAACTTCACGATAAAATATGGACTGCCGTTACCGCAATATACAGTCTATCCTGATCCGAATTCGAAATCAAACTCATTTGTTCTTGCACAAATTAATATAAATGGACATTTTGTTATACAAGCCGGCCCTACTAGTGAATTAGCAAAAAACAGAGCAGCTTTAAAATTATTATTACTACTAATGAGTATGGCAAATCATATGTAACCTTATACTAATGTTAAGTTAAAACCATTACAAAAAAACTATGTAACAATTTATAACCAAAATTATGATGTTAAAACAATGTGAAATTTTAATGATAATCGAGTTAGTATGTTAATATTGGAATGTATTAAATAATAAAATGCAAAAAAAGAAAAAAATCTCCCCCCCTCCCCCCTCTCCATCTTCTGTCTTTTTCCAACCAACCAGCCTGTGCCTTCAATTATAAGTCAATTGTATCGACATTTTATTATTTCCAATTTATAATTATTTTAATAAATTTAATTTGTATTATTTGATAATCATTGTGTCTTTTCATTGACTTATCCTCATCCCTAAGCGAGGATCATTCGATCCTAACTTAAAACGAGGAAACTTCGATCAAAGTAAGTATTTAAGTACTTGTGACGTAACACAGCTATTATCTTTTTTGGATCTGGACGTACTCCATTTTGATCAATTATATGACCTAAATATCCTACTTCGGGTCGTAAAAATACGCATTTCTCTGGTTGTCCGATTAATCTAGTTAATGTTAAATCTAATCTTTCAAACGTGGCTGATGCTGCTCTTAAACAGAAAGGCATTCTATAGAATTTGCAATGACCGTGAGGTGTAGAAAATGCAGTTTTATGAGAGTCTTTTCGGTCCATTTTTATATGGTGAAAACCAGTAGCTAAATCAATCACTGAAAAATATTTTGCTGATCCTAGAGAATCAAGTATATCGTTTATATTAGGTAGAGGATACCAGTCGCCAATTGTTTTTATTTAATTTACGAAAATTCATCGACTTGTCTTGTAATTTCTTCTTTTTGAACAGGGGGAAATCTATAGTATCTTGAAAAAATCGGAGTCATCTACAGTAGGAATTGAATGTTGTAGTACATTAGCGGCTTCAAGTGGTTGTCCTGGGATTTGAAATCTGTCTGCATTATTCTTAATTAATTTTTCTACATGTTCATATTCATCTTGATTTAAATGGTCTAATCGAAGAAGCTTTTTAATACATTCTAACCTGTCTTTGTCTGTTACATTATAAAATTTGTATGAGCTAATTAGAGAACTGTCAGTTCTTAAAAATTTATTTAATATTTTACTTGATAAATCTTCGTTAATTGTTTGTTTAAAATTATTTAAATTTTCAATAGGTTTATAAAATTCTGGTTCTTCAGTCTTTTAAATTAACTATTGGGACTGATAATGTTATTACATTCTCATCATGGATGAGAAGGTCTGTAGGTCGTGTGCGGCATAACTCTCGATAGAATTATCAGATTGAATTGTGCTTTGGCACACTTTATCGGAGCCGCAAAAGTAAGGACAAGTTCGTTAACCAGCCACATCCAATCAAAATTGAGGGATTGAGCACTACTTTTGTGTTTTTGAAAATAATTCTTTGAAAAAATCAAAAATTTTAATACTGGTTTTAGATAGTGCTCATAAATCTCTAAAAATTATCCTGATAACATTTTTTGATTAAATCAAAATTAGAAATGTTACAGAATATTCAAATTTGAAAAAAGTCAATATCAAAATTCTATTTTCCAGTTAAATTATACGAGATACGAAAAAACGTTATGATACAATATTATTTTCTACATAAAGACCTACAAATTTGAATTGCAACATTTTTTCATAAGATGCATATTTTTCTTTTAATTCAAAAATAATCTATTGAAAATCCAAAATTCAATTTTTCAACAATAATATATGAAATACGAAAAAAACGTAAGAATACAAAGTTTTTCGTTTCAAACAGATCTACAAATTTTGTCTCACACAGTTTCTGATAAAACATATATTTTTCGTTTCAATTCCAAAAAATACGATTAAAATTTAATAATTCCATTTTTGAGACAAAATATGTGAGATAAAAAAAAACGTATAGATGGAAAATGGTTTGCCTAAATGAGGTCTACAAATTCTCATTAAGACATTTCGGGACAGGAGGTATATTTTATGTTTTGATTTTTAATATTAAGAAAATTCGATTTTTTTCACCAAAATATGTGAGATACGAAATAAGCGTTGTTCTGCAAAATCGTTTCCTTAAATAAAGTCTACGACTGTTTTTTTATTTTTGAGAGATTTGGAAGAAAATAAATTATTTTAATCATGTTATTTATTAAAAAGTTACTGAAATGTATACAGAAAATCGAGCGCGAAGCGCGAGCGCCATGTGTAGAATTCGTAGTATGTGTGTATACGTATAGTCACCAATACTATGCCAGCGGCCGACTCGTAGATCGTGCAACACTGTAATTAAAACCCAACTGTGATATGCGTTTGAATAGCTGGATGTCAAAGGTTATTGTTAACAGCAAAAAAAATGTCAGGTCAAGTGAGATGGAAAGGAAGATATGTAAAAAAAAACTTTAGACTATGAAGTGCGTCGAAATTCGGGACTGGTTGAAGCAAGGAAAAAAAAATATTCTGCCGGTAATTTCCCGTATGCTTCCAAGCTGGTTGTACATGTGTGTGTCGAGAACTACAGCAGCAAGCTGAAGAAAGGGAACAGTGTTGCCGGGTCGCGATACTGTTACATTTATCTGTTTGAAAGTGACTGAAATTCAAATGTTCTAAATTAGATTATCTATAAATCTGCACGGTGGAGAGATTTTATGTTTTTTTTCATAAATTTATATTTTCAAGCGGCACAAATACCGACATTTTCCAAATTTCTCTACCAGAGCGTTTAATTACTACACATTAAAATGTGGAAAGTGCCTATGCATTGCTTATGAATTACGTGTTGAAATAGTCAACTTTGAAATTAATTATCTCTGCATCGGAACGGTTGAAAAATTTGAAATTTATTTAGCATATAAATAATTATTCTATTTAAATATCAGCTCCTTTTTTAAAATTCGACTTCTTTGCTTTCATTTCATGCTGTCGGCTGCTGAGCCAAGATCGAGAAGTATGTTTCTCTCGACTTCGTGTGAAAGAGGCGCGAAGCAGACAACAAATTCAAAATGACAAAATGTATAATATAAAATATTATCCATTTTTTTTTATATTTTCGAAAAATTTCATCTAAAACGGATATTTAAAGATTTAAAAAAAAATTTTAGGATGATTTAGACACTTAAAAATCATTGACCAGTGGAATTTAAAGTCAAAAAATGTTTGAAGTTTTAAAACCAAATATCAATTTTAATATTTTTCATCTTTATAGATTAACTTCTTCGATTAGAGAATGATGTCGAGAATATTTTATTTCAAGATATGATAAAACATGAGATTTAATATAAAAACATAGAGGATTTAATATTCAAACAATACGTCAATCATATCTAAACTTAAAAACGAAATTATATAGGAAGATTTTTCGGGTATAAGGCGACATTGAAAAACATTTCATTCGAATAAAACACTTTGAAAAGTTTTTGAAACACGCAATACTTTTTACATGTGAATTTCATTATATAACTGTGAATAAAAGGTTTTAGTATTCAAAAAACCAAAATTATATCTAAATTAGCATACAAAATTACACCTTGCAATTTCTCTAACATTAAACTGAAAAATATTCCTATTTTTCTGGTGCATTGGCCGGGAAACACAAGTCAACTGGAATTTAACACATTGGTTATTAATAGTGGATAAATAAATGAATATGAAATATTATTTTAACTTGTAAACTTAAAATTTCAATAAAATAGATTTGTTAGGTCACGAAGAGATTTGACCTTGAGGCTAACCTTAATGATTTAATAATCAAATAATTTCTTTGAAATTTTATAATTTTTATAAATTGTATAAAATAAAATAAGTGTTGAAAAATCACGCAGGGATCTGATCTTGAGGCTAACCTAAGTGATTAAGTAACTTATCTCATTTAAAAAGTTATTCTAACTCGTTAACTTAGTTTTGATTTAAGTTCAAAAAAACATAAAAAACAGCACACGAGAGTATAAGACCTTTTTAGATTGTTATAATTTTAAGAAATATATTATTTAACATTATAATTTTACAATAAAAATCGAGCGATTATTTATTCATTTGAATATTTTATAGAATTATATTTTCATTCCATTATTTTATTTCCTAATAAAAAAGTACAAATTCTATTTTATTGTTATAAACAAATAAAAATAATTAAACAATTTAAATTATATTTTTACTAACTTCACTTTATTTATTTACAAAGAAAATTTTACATGTAATTTTTTTTTTTGTTATAAACAATTGATAATTGACAATAAATAATCTGAGATAACGCTCAATGCAAGGAAATTGTAAATTTATGACTGAATGTCGAATTCAAATACCCCTGTAGAATTCGCCCGAAAGGTTATTACATGTAGAAAAGCCAAAAAGATAATCAGCTCCCAAAAATAGTGAATCAGAACCCAATAGATTCCTTGAAACTAAAAAGATCAGGTAAAATCAAAGAAAATTTATTCGATAATAAATACAAAGATATTTCCAACCCTTTTCCTGCTAAACAAGAATTAGATGACACTCTTCAGCTAGACGATTTAAGTTTAGATAAGACTCTAATTAATAATGAACACATATCAAGTAAAAATTCTAGTAAACTAGCGGGTTTCATTATAGTTTCAATAGACAATAAAACTTTGAAAGACAAATTGAGAACTTCACTGGCACGGGACTCTATAATTAGTAATTGTAGCTGTTTGACGGAAATAACGTCTATTTGTCAAACTTTATTAAGGGTTGCATGGAAAAGAAGGCAATGCTGCCGACACCTGCTGTCCAAGAAAACCTTGCACGTCTGTTGAGAGGTAAATTGTCTGGTGAGGCACGAAAATGTATTTTTGGGTCCACGTATGCAACAATGGATGAATTAATAGAAAAACTGAAAAGAGTATAAGCCCCTGCGAAAAGCGTGTACCAGTTACAGGGAGAATTAGGTAATACATTTATGTGGGAAAGAGAAAATGTCCTTTCCTATGCTGTTAGAATTAAAGAAATTGATGATAGAATAGAAGATGCTCATAGACTTAATAATGGCGGTCAGATAGATAATGCTTTTAAACAAAATTTAGAAAGAGATGTAATTCAATGTTTTATACGCGGTTTGCGTCCTGAGTTAGAAATTCGTGTAGAAGAAAAGGATACTTTTAGGGAAGTTATTAACGACAGTATTGATATAGAACGAAGATTAGCTGCAATTTCCGCACAACGACGAAATAAAAATATGGAATATTCAAAAGGTGACGAACCAAATAATAATGAAAATAATAAAGTTACTCGGTTTAATTTAGCACGTGAAGATAAAATTGTTTGTTCAATTTGTAAAAAGTCAGGTCATGCAACTGAAAATTTTTTTCATTTACGTAAAGCTCAAGAAGCAGTTCTTAATAAACAACAAAATTTTTTGTACCCTGACTAACAAAGGTCTAATAATTTCAATGGTCAAAGAAGTACAGTAAAACCTGGTTTATCGGGACGCCCTTGAAATGTAAACACCTCGTTTATAGGGATTTGGAGGGGTCCCCCACTACCACCTCATGGTGGGTTTCCATGACTATTGTTGTTATCCCACTTCATGTGACTATGTACAAGGAGTGGTGGTTGAAGGCGCAACAAGATGTCCCGATAAATGAGTGTCCCGATAAACGAGGTTTTACTGTAGTAATAATAATTTCACAAGGAATAATTACAATAATTTTCCAAATAACAATTTTTTAAGAAATAAAAATTATAATTTTAATAATAACAATAATCATTTTTTACAAAATAGAAATAACAATTATAGAAACGTCTTTTTTTCCGCAGAAAGATTTCAAATTCTCAAATAGCAATAATTTTTCTAGAAATTTTAACAGTAATAATAACAATGTTAATAAGAATAATAATATATAATTAAATCCAGGACAATATAAAAACTAACTCAGGACAGTTCCAAAATCGAAATAAACAATATAAAAATAGATATTTACAATGTAGTAACAACACTAAACAAAAATCCAGTGTCACTGAAATAATTTCCAATTACTGTGAAAAACCCGGTCATTGAGTACGAAACTGCAAGATACGACGAAATAACCAATCACAAACACTTCATCAGGAAAACTCCAAAGCTTTCCTTAGCACGGGTGCAATGAGGAAAGCATAAATCGAGAACCACTGGCATCCACTTCTAGCAATCATACAACGACAGTGAGTATTTCAAAATCTACTGATATCCCATTAATTATACTATGAACAGAAGGTCTAAAAAATCCAACACACTCCATGATTGATACTGGTGCTGCTCGAAATTTAATTAACCAAAAGGTTCTCAACCCCGAAGTACCAAAAATAGCCAAAACGTATTAAAACTTACAGGAATTAATGATTTACCACTTTACACATGAATAAAAGTAAAAATAAACATTTTTCGTTCTCCAAGAATATTTAAAATTATTCCTAACAAAGTTCCAGTTGAAGAAGATGGAGTATTAGGATCAGAATTGTTTCAAGATAATGATGTCAAGTCAAATATTAAATGACTTTTTGAGAACTGACAATTCTCTAATTAACTCATGCAAATTTGATAATTTAACAAAAAAGGACAGAGTTAATGTATTACAACATTCAATTCCTACTGTAGATGACACTCCGATTTTTTCAACACAATATAGATTTCCCTCTATTCACAAAGAAGAAATTACAAGACAAGTCGATGAATTAATAAAAAATAAAATAATTAAACCCTCACAATCACACTATAACACTCTAGTATAAAATTGGATAGTCACTAAAAAACCTGATTCTCAAAGAAAAATAAAATGAAGAATGGTTCTTGATTTTCGTAAATTAAATGAAAAAACAATTGGTGATTCGTATCCTCTACCTAATATAAACGATATACTTGATTCTCTAGGATCAGCAAAATATTTTTCAGTAATTGATTTAGCTACTGGTTTTCATTATATAAAAATAGACCGAAAAAACTCTCATAAAACTGCATTTTCTACACCTTACGGTCATTACAAATTCGACAGAATGCCTTTTTGTTTGAAAGCAGCATCAGCCACGTTTCAAAGATTAATAGATTCAACATTAACTGGATTAATCGGACAAACAGAGAAATGCGAATTTGTACGACCCTAAGTAGAATATTTAGGTCATATAATTGATCAAAATAGAGTACGTCCAGATCCAAAAAAGATAATAGCTGTAAAAAACTTTCCAACCCCAAAAACACACAAAAATGTTAAACAGTTTTTAGGATTTGCAGGATACTATAGACGATTTATTGATGGATTTTCAAAAATTGCAAGTCCTTTAAATGAACTTCTAAAGAAAGATATATCTTTTAATTGGACAAAAAAACAACAAGTAGCTTTTGATATTTTGAAAGAATAATTATGTGTGGAACCACTTTTACAACGACCTGATTTTTCTCAACCTTGTATACTTACAACAGATGCCTCAGGATTTGCAAAAGGAGGTATTTTATCACAAGGTAAAATAGGTAAAGATATGTGTAAGCTATTGGTATCTCATATGACACATATGTGAAAGAAGCTCTTGCTATAATATTTTGTGTAACTCATGTTCGTCCTTATTTATATGGAAGAAAATTTACTTTAGTGACTGACCACAAACCTCTAGTTAGGTTTCAAAATTCTAAAGACCCTTGTTCACGAGTTTCACGTTGGCGATTGAAACTCGCAGAATATGATTATGATGTAGTTTAAAAGTCAGGAAAAATTAATGTAAATGTGACGCGATCCGAGAAAAGGGACCTACTATCCATTTGAGGTAAGAGCGTTTTAGTATATACCAATCACTAACATAGAAAAGCGACCGTACGTCAAATGGATAGTAGGTCCCTTTTCTCGAATCGCGTTACAAATACAGACGCTCTTTCAAAAAACCCGATTGTAAATGAAGAAAAATCAAGAAATTTACACGAAGATGATGATTATACCTTTATGACATCTCAAGGAAAAATGAATCTTGAGAAAATTTTTATGAAAATTAATCAAGGAAATAATATCAGAAAAGGAAATAATTCAAGAAGTATAGTGTATTACGTTCCTAGGCGCACAATGAGGGTTATTGTGCGACTAGCGACAATGCTCGCAGGAGATCGAAGCCAAGGCGTAGTCGACGCGCAGGTGAGGCGTAGTCGAGGTGTAGCCGAGACGTAGCTGAGGCAAAGCCGAGACGAAGCCGAGACGAAGCCAAGACGAGGCCGAGACGGGATCACTCCTGCTAGCATTGTCGCGAGTCTCGTAATTTCCCGAATTGTGTGCATTGGCACGTATTCCATTTTATGTGACTTTGGTGCGTATACGAGTTTTTATGCGTACACTCGAATCTAATCTATTATCATTTTCTTCCATTACACTTGATAATTCGCGTCTAGTCACGGCCATTTTGATTTTATCGATCTTCTGTAGTAGTACCATGTTGTAATGAGCATGCGCAGTTCAAATGTACAAGGCTTCGTCAGTAGGGTGCTAACGCTGTACGAAGAAAAAGAAGAATAAGAATGAGATTGTGCTCTGCTGTATGGCTATAGGCGCACGCGCAGTTCAATTTTTACATTACATTCCTCTGTAGCGCAATACACAACATTGCGCTACTCTCAACTGTAGCGAAAAAACAAGTTTACGCGCTGGAGGCACATAAAATATTTTAATTCGATATTTACCCTAGATGATACAAATGACTTTTGTGAATCCTCACAAGATCCAATATTAAATATTAATTTAGAAAATTTGAAAGACCGTGGCTCGAATCCCAGCGCAGTCGAAAGCGTCTTTTTATCCACAGAAAGATTTGAAATTCTTTAAATTTGAAATATATTTGCATTTATTTGCGATATAAGAGTTCGAAATTGTCTACGAAGACACCTGTCGGAAACGTATCCTATCTGATACGCGACTAGTGATTTTCCGATAATGCAGGCAGTGGCTGGAATTTCAAACTCAACTAATTAATTAAATATTGATCTTAAGTTTTCAGACACTTTTAACGTTTCTCCAAATGAAGAATTATATAATAACATTTGTAACAATTTTTTGAAATACACAAGTTTATAAAAACATTTAGCATCAAAGCTTCTGTACATGACTATTATACTTTTATGTCCAATACTTGAAAAAAACTATGAACATTTGCCATGGAAAACTATGACTATTACGAGTAAGAAGAAAAAACAAGAACAAATGAAAAACGATCCTAATATTTTTTGATTTCTATTATTGATATTATACATGCAAGTTTCTCTTTTATGTATAATCAATGATTTATAATGCTTTATAGATTTTATTTTTACTAATGTATATGTTAACGATCGTAATATCAACGGTGTAATAATTTCAAATTGTCTTATATTTTGTTATTTTACATTTATGTAACATATTGGTATAATTTTTATTATAATTACAATAAAAAAATTAAAAATCCTAATTCCAGTAACCATGTTTCAACGAAATTTTTGACACAATACAATTGTTAAATTAAATTTTAAAAATATGCTTTTGTTCAAGTAAGCAAATTGGATTAAATTTATTCTTCTTCCGAAGTTTCGATTGCGGATCGTTAACTCTCCGCGTTCAATTCAAGGAGGAAAGGTGTCACGTCCCGCGACTATACCGCCTCGAGTAACAAACAAATTAAGGAACCAATGAAGGGATCAAGGCAACATTACCGCGTGCGTGATTTTATCGACGCAAGGTTATAGCCAGATCTGTAGATCAACAGATTAATCAATATGGAATTACCATGTGTCGTTGTAATACCCGTGTAGAAATTTTGGTGGGACGCCGATCGAGCCCCGATCGGCAAAAATGTGGCCCCGATAGGGTAATCTATCTAGCGTCAGACCAGTAATGAAACGCCCTACCCGATCGGGCCCAGATCTGGGCCTGAAAATTAGGGGCCCGATGTGGCCCAGATATGGCCCTTCTAATAATTTATTTCTACAAATAGTAAAATTTAAAAGATTTTCGTTTAATAACAATAAATAGTTGGTTTAAAAAATGTATTTCTTAAATTCAGATTAGTGATGCAACAGTATAATCTTCAAACCCATCTTCGTAGTCTGTAGAACTATTCGATAATTCTAAATGTAAAAATAAATTACATTATTAATAATTTTCTTTTTAAAAAATTCACTTTGGAAATTTTTTTTTTTTTTTTTTTTTTTTAAGAGAGATGATAGATGTTATACTGGGTGTCTTCTTATTTTCTTAATCTCTACAAGATTATCATTCTAAATTATACCTCTACTATTATTTATCTCATAGAGTTTTTATCAATTGAACTCAATTTTATCATTTATTATTTAAATGTCGTAGATATTTGTTTCATACATAAAGAAAGTGTACTTACTATGAGTTAAGTTATAGTATATTTATATATATATATATATATATATATATATATATATATAATAAGAATACTATCTTCTACGGCATTGAATTCGACTGAGGTTTTCAGAATCTAAATTAATTGTCCCTATGGTGGTGAAGGGATGATTTGTTATTCCCGTGAACGGAATAGATTTTTTTAGGTCCGTAATCAATTCCTGACGTAAAGTGCTTAATTTCATTCGATCGACATCAGAACAGGCGTTCTGACGCACTATGTGATATGACAAAAGAGATAATCTTATTCTTTCTGTCTGCCTTAATCTTTCCTCTATGTAGGAAGAATTTTCGAAGGCTTCACTTATGTCTATTGGATTCTTGGTGACTAGGGACGTATTAATTTCATCAGGGAAGCCCTTCATGAAGGCATCTAGTGACCTTGAGGTCAATTTTCATGTTCAAATGGAGGCAAGACCCTTTTCATGAATGAGAACCCCTATTTTTGACTGCGGATTTGAAAAGAGCGGGAAATTTCACGTAAAAAAATGACCCATGGAAAAATGGTTTTTGTGACCTTGAAAAGGTAAAAAATTAAGGTCAAATGAAATGTTAAGGGGTACACCATTCTACAGCATGACAACACTCGACTTCACGTTGCCAAACCCGTTAAAACCTACCTGAAAACGAATTTTAAACATCACGGGTGGTTGGTTCCAGCTTAAAGTCGCGCACGACTCTTCCGTCATCCTTTCGCCCGGGACTCCCATCCGCGGCCACACGCCCGTTTGGCAGACCGACTAGCCGCGCCAGCCTGGGGAGGAATAAAGCGATTCCTCCCCCGAACGACGCGGACAGCAAAGTCCGCCCAAGACGCCGGACCGCGGGTGCAGGCCCCGATGCGATTTCCACTGGCCCCCGTTGTTGCCGCGCTCTACACTCCCATCGAGCTCCCTCGTCTTCATCACCAGGGTGACGAATGAGTCGAAAAGTATCCATTTTTGTTCAGACTGGAGCATGAGGGAGACCATCGTGGCAGGGGTGAACTGTGCGCCCACTTCCCGACCGACAGCCTCTCTTGCCATGCCCCAGCTGGCACAGAAAAAGAGTGTGTGCTCTGCATTGTCCACAAGGGATCCGCAGTAGCTACACGACTCGTCGTCTCTTTTCTTGAAGCGCTTCAGGTACGCATTAGAGCAACCATGGCCTGAAAGCGCTTGCGCCAGGTAAAAGCCGACTTGACGGTGCTTTCTATCCAGCCAGGTGGTGAGCTCCGGGATTAGACGGTGTGTCCATCTCCCGGATTGGTCACCATGCCATCTTGTCTGCCATTTCTCGACGAGTCTGCGCCTTCCATCCTTGCGGATGGCCTCCTTCTCGCGAGCGATTTCCTGCAGGTTGGTTAAGCAGGTGAGCTCCTTACGGAGCTGAAAGGTCTCTTTCCTTTCCTCAGCCAATAAGTCAATTGGCGGGACGCTCGCCAGGACCAGCACAGCACTCGTCGACACAGTTCGTATACTGATACAATTCTCATCACCACACCTCTCTGTGCCAAGAACAGCTTCTTCAGGATAGCATGGTTGTTAGGGGCACTTGTCCAGATCGGAGCTGCATAAAGCAGCTTCGAATTTACCACGCTCGCCACCAGCCTTCTCTTAGCTTTCCTGGGACACCCATGTTGGGCATGAGCCGCGTCAGGGCGGCCCCACATTGGATGGCTTTGGCAATCACGATCTACAGGTGTTCGCCGAAGCTAAGCCTTCGATTCAACTGCACTCCCAGGTACTTAATGCTCTTTTTCCACTGGATTTCATGTTCCCCGAAAACGATCCTCGGATATTGGAAGGACATCCTGTCAGTGATCAGCAAAGCCTCGGTCTTTTTAGGGGCCATTTTCAGGCCTCTGCTATCAAACCAACGCTTTGCCCGCCGCAGACTATCATTGATCCTCAGCTCCAGAATTTCGACGTTCTCAGCAGCGCACGCGACAAGTGCGTCATCCGCGAAGCCGATGATGATCGTTGCAGCAGGCAGGTCGATGCGCAGGAAATCGTCGTACATGACGTTCCAAACGAGTGGACCCACCCGCGACCTTTGAGGGGCGCCACATGTCATCTCTTCCTTGAGAGACCATTTGTCGTTCAGATAGTCATCTATCATTCGCAACAGGTAGTTTGGAACCTTTTTCCGCACCATCGCCTCGATGCAGATGTTCCATCTCGCGGTATTGAACGCATCGCGTATGTCAATGCTGATCAACGCGCAGAATCCCTTACGCTTACCAGTTCCTCTTCTTGCTTTAGTAGCGATATCCACCACTGCCTAGATGGCGTCAACTGTGGACCTGTCTTTCCGAAAGCCGAACTGGTTTTCCGAGAGACCATTCTCGCGGACCATGTGACCCTGTAGTCTTTGTAGGATCATTTCCTCCAGAAGTTTCCCCATCGTATCCAATAAACATATTGGTCTATACGATGAGGCATCCCCTAGAGGTTTGTTGCCCTTGCTCAGCAGGACCAACTTCTGCTTCTTCCAGTCTGCGAAGAACCTCCCCTCCCGAAGACAGGAGTTATAGACTTCTAGGAGGATTTCCGGGCATACCCCGATCACCTCTTTGAGGATCTCGTTCGGCAACCCGTCGATCCCCGGCGCTGTGTTTGCCTTGAGCCTTTCACCCGCTCTCTTTAGTTCTTAGCTCCGGACCACGCAGGAACTTCGGTCCTGTCTTTGGAACGGCTCTACATGCGTAGTGTCATATTACGTTAAAATTAACGTTAAGAGGTGATAAAAATATAAAATAATTTTATTTTTTACTGTTAAAAATATTTAAAAAGCATAATGCCTGTCACTGAAGGCAGTACAGTGGTTTATCGATTTCCATGTCTCCACAGTCAGGATTGAGTATTTGTTGGAGTGATACTAAAGTATAGTTGTGTCTCACTTCAAGCAATATAGTCTACAGTGGGTCCACTCATTTAGGAGTAAGGAGGAACGAATCATAGTGTTTGCTATCAACAAGCAGTGGCGGTATTGTCGCTACCGATGTTTTTTTTTAACTGTTGTAACTATAGCAGCTATAGTTTGGTTTTCTTTTGATAAAATCATTGATTCATGTTTAAAAAATTTCCGCTCCTCAGAATATATCTAGTAAGAAGGTGGGCATTGAATGGCACTGAAATGTCAAAATCTGGAAAGAAATCGAGAAAAACCGAGAGAGAAACTTTTGAATGCATTTTAATTACTAAGCATTAAAAGGCATTCAACAGTTTCATTTTCGATTCCGTTTTTTTCCAGATTTTGACATTTCAATGTCATTCAATGCCCACCTTCATAATGAGTATCGGGTTGCGGTGCACGGGGGTTTCGTTTGCGTTGATTGTAGTTCTTGCTATTATAACTTGGCGTCGCTGATGCTCATTTTCACTTTTTTAAGTGCGCTCCTAAAATATATGGTAGTGTACGTACTGTGCAATAGCCTACTCTAACAGTGGAGACGTTCCGCAAATGGTGAACCACTGTACTGCCTTCAATGACAGATATTATGTTTTGAGACGGCATTACATCAAATTAGAATGCTCCAAAATAATACAAATAATTAGAAATACTTAACGGTCACCATTGATTACAATCATTTGGGTGAAGCAAAGTTCGGAGTGCTTGTGGTTCTATAGATCATAACTTTAATTTTAACTCTGTTAAGGAACAGAATATTTGTTATTGCAAAGATTGTCCAAGGATCTGATCTTAAGCCTAACTTATCCAGTCTAGAGAAAAAATAAATTGTGCATAACTCGAAGCTTATCTTATCCTTGTTATAAACAATTTTATTTATTTAAAAACAATTAACAATTTAATAAATTAATAAAATAGGTCGCTATAATTTACAAAAAAAGGCACACGTAGTTGGCACAAAAAATATATATATATTGTTATAATTTTAAGAAATGTATTATTTAACATTATAATTTTACAATACAAATTCAGCGATTATTTATTTATTTGAATATTTTATAGAATTATATTTTCATTCCATTATTTTATTTCCTAATTAAAAAGTACAAATTTTATTTTATTAGTATGAACAAATAAAAATAATCTAACAATTCAAATTATATTTTTACTGATTTCATATTATTTATTAACAAACAAAATTTTACATGCAATTTTTTTTTATTATGTCAAATTCAAAAACCCCTGTAGAATCCGCTCAATAGATTATTACACGTCGTGAAGCCAAGAAGATAATCAGCTCCCAAAAATCGTGAACCAGAATCGAATAGATTCCTTGAAACTATAAAGATCAGGTAAAATCAAAGAAATATTAGGCGATAATAAATACGAAGATATTTCCAACCCTTTTCCTGCTAAACAAGAATTAGATGGCACTCTTCAGCTAGACGATTCGCATTTAGACAAGACTCTAATTAATAATCGAAGCATATCTAGTGAAAATTCTGGTAAAACTAGCGGGTTTCATTCTGGTTTCTGTCAAGATTTAAGCATTGTGACAGGATCCAGTGATCAAGATCAAACTTTAACGAACGGATTATCTTATTTTGACGAATTTAATTTGCTAAGCTCAACAGTAGTAACAATAGACAATAAAACTTTGAAAGAGAAATTCAAAACCTTATTGGCACGGGACTCTATAATTAGTAACAACGACCTTGACGACGACAAAGGCTACACAGAAGTCATGAATTAAGATAATCCCGTAATAGTAAATAACGAAGAAATAGACGCAGTCATACCCAACAGCCAGCAGGTATCCTTACACGACGCGCTAGAAGTGATCCCTTTGTTTGACGAAAGTAACGTCCCATTGTCAAACTTCATTAAGGGATGCATGGAAGCGAAAGCAATGCTTCCGACACCTTCTGCCCAAGAAAACCTTGCACTTCTGTTGAAAGGTAAATTGTCTGGTGAGGCTCGGAAATGTATTTTTGGGTCAACTTACGCAACAATAAAGAAATTGATAAAAAACCTGAAAAGAGTATATGCCCCTTCGAAACGTGTATATCAATTGCAGGGAGAATTAGTTGTGATGCACGTCGAGACGAGAAATGCTCGTTATTGTTCCGCCGTGCTCAGATATCGACAAATTTTTCAAACCGAGAAGTTCAAACCTTCAATTGTTTTTGTTCATCTCGTGTCGTCTCAGCGATCGAGCAGCTCCTGAAGTGTCAATTTTTGACAGATAATTAAATGCGTGAAAAAAACGAAAATAAAATAAAATGTGCAAGCAAGCTGATTTCTGTGATGCATCCTAAAGAAGAAAAGGAAATGACGAAAAAAGCCTTGAAGAAAAAGATTCCGAAAATAATTTGGACCTTATAACAAGGTTTTTAAAAGTTATGTTTTCCGAGTTTTAAACTTCGAATTCAAATAATAAAAAACTCGGTTTTCCAATTCAATAACTTACATAGAATCTAACAAAAAAATACCTATAAATTGATGAAAAACTAAAATAATTATCTAATTTTTGAAACTTTGTTTTATGTCTAAAAACATTCTCATAAAAGCAGCGACGAAGAAACAAATAGGCTGACATTTAAATGTAAAAGAAGAAAAGACAATTCGAAACCATTAAATGATTCTTTTGAATATTCGATGGAAAATGACTGCAAAATGGAAAAATGCAAGTTGTGTGCACCAGATAAAGATGTCATTATCAGAATGAAAATCAAAACTGTAAATTTAACTGCTTTTCTTTATCAAAGGTTACCACAATGATCAGAAGAGAAATTATTCAAAAAGCGTGGATATACAAGGTGCGTTCCCAAATAAACGAGAATTTTTCAAAGTAGCTATTTATAGTGGCGCTATCTTCTAAGGGGAGTAGGAGTTGGAAAGGTACTTCCTTCACTGACGTTCTGTCAAAATTTCATGACCAACGGACAATTAGAAGCCGAGTTATTGCTTTATAAGGGACAGTGTGTTTATAGCATCGGTCGAAAAATGAACTTCGGACAAAGAGCAAATATGAAGTTTTGTTTGAAACTTGGTAAAACTTTTACTGAAAGGTTTGAATTAATGAAACAAGTGTATGGTGACAATTGTTTATTCCGTGCCAGAGCCCATGAGTGGTTTAAACGATTCAAAGAAGGTCGTGAAGACATCAAGGACGACGAACATCCCGGTCAGGAAAGTTTCGTGATTACACCAAGTACACATGTCAAAAGATTGAATTCATCGCATTTTGACCGAAAATTCACCGTGTGAGGCCGCAATACCATGAAAATGGCAGTTGGCGCCTTTTGCATGATAATGCGCTGGCCCATCGTTCAACGCTTATCACTGATTTTTTTTACCAAAAATCACATTTTATCCGTCAACCACTCACCGTATTCGCCTTCTACCTATTCGGAAAATTGCATTTGGCCATTAAAGGAAAACGTTTTGCGTCCGTAGAGGCCATCCAAAAGGCTTGTACGGACGTCCTGAAGGACATTCCGGTCAATGACCTGAAACACTCTTTCGAAAAGCTTTTGGATCGCGCAAAACAGTGTATTGAGGCCGGAGGGGACTATTTTAAATGAATAAACTCAAATTTATCAGAACAAAGCTCCTGTCGTTTCTATTTTAGCTCAGTCTCGTTTATTTTGGAACGCACCTTGTATACCTCTAGATAGTTTAATTTCAGTAAATTCACCGAAAGATCAGTTTCTTATTTTTATTTCAATTTCAGGTAAACACCTGAAATTTTAAGTTTTAAGTGCAAGTAAATTTCAATAAGAAAGCCGTTGATTGGGTAGCTATCAAGTACTTGCCTTTTACATTCTTCGATGATAAAGATACTTAGGAAATTTTTCACTACTTGAATCCGGAAGCTGATGTTCCTTTTCGACACGAACTAAAGTTTTTGACCGTGAGTCGATATTTTTACATTGAAGCAGTAGTTTTAAAAATTTCACAAGAAAATCGCTCAAGAATTTCATATACAATGGATGGTTGGACGTAGGTAGCTAATCGTTCATATTACGGAGTAACCGGTCACTTTATAAATAATGTTTGTGAAATGCACTCTTTAACCATTTTCTTCGTTCCTGCAAACAGAAAACATACTGGCCGGAAAATCGCTAAATCTTTTTGTGAAGCATTTGAGGATTACACGTTAACAGGTGAAGTTCAAGGTCTTATTTTAGACAACGCTGCAGCAAATACAACTGGTATAACCAAATTTTCCCGTTTAATGGTTTTCGATGCTGAAGATCAACACTTTACGTGCTATGCTCACATTCTCAATTTGGGCGTGCAAGAATTACTCAGTACCTTGAAAATAGATGAAACTCATGATGCAGAGAATGAAGGCGATTATGATGGGAACATCGAAAATGAAAGCGATGAAGAAGACGAGTTTGTTGAAAACGGAATTGTTGTAAATCAGATAATTGAGGACAGTCCCGCAGATAACGATAGATCACCTTCAGCAAATAGGTTCCCTCTTGTCAAATCGAGAAAACTTTCCAAAGTACTGGAATATTCCGAGCAGTGGCGAAATAAGTTACAAAGCTGCTGTGACATAACTAATGAGAAAATGTATGTTCCTAATATTGATGTATCAACAAGATGGAATTCAACCTTTGCAATGATAGATACTGCAATTAAAATACAGCGATTATCACATCTTTTATGTGAAATAAACGAACCTCTATAAAAGTACCTTATTTCAGATTATGAATGGTTGTTGCTATCAAAAGTGTATGAATTTCTCCGTTATTTCAAGGAAGTAACTGGACCTTCAAGCGGAGGAAAATATGTGAAACTGCCCCAGATTGTCATTGGCTTCAATATGCTTGTGGATCGAATAGCTGCATCTATAGATAATTTAAGAGAAAAAGCTGTCCTATGATTGAGAGATGAAAGTATGCTTCAAGCATTAAAAGTATGTTTGGCTGAACTCATGAAACACTATGAAAAAAATAATTGGGTTTACTATGCTATACTCACATTGGATCCAAGATACAATCTCAAAACATTCTATAAAACATCCTGGAAAAGAGAAATGGTTGCTATCTCCTTGAAAAAATTTAAGACAATGTATGAGACTATACTATAAACCAGAGGAAACTTTCGAAAAGTACGCTGAAAGTTGCTCAACTTTCACGATCCGTTTGGAAAAGCCAAATGATAATCACGAGACACTCAATCTGCGGGGCTTCTATAAAAATAAAAATAAGCAGACAAAAAACAACAATAATAACAATAACTTACATGTGTATATATTTTTTAGAATTATTATTATCATTATAAATTATTTTCAAATGCAGAGTATAAATAAAAGCATTATTTATTCAGCAAAATTTTCTGGATCTTTTGAAAATAATATTAGAAATATCCCGATTTAATGCTAATTAATTTTAAAAAGAAAAAGATAATCCGGAGTTCCATCCCGACCGTCGTCACGATCAGGCGTGTCTCGTAAGTTTATTATTATTTACATTCCTGAAGACGTGGAACTAGGAGTGACCGAATCTTAGATAGGTAATAGAGTTTGTATATATCTAGACAGTAAACAAACAGTCGAAGACCTTACAAGCAAACATTCAAGTATCGTTATTAAAGACAACACACTGGAATTACGACCACTACTTACAAAATTCAAGCGACTCATTTTGTCGAACGTGTGTCCGATAATTCCTCATTATGTTCTGACCGATGAACTCCAGAAACGGAATATCAGAACAAATTCGTCCATGGTGTTCCTGAGGGCTGGGATGTCAAGCCCGGGGTATGCTCACATTCTCAGTTTCAGAAGACAAATTTATATCCATCCTGAAGACGAACCAAAGGTACCAGAATCCCTCCCAATTAAGTTTGAAGAAACTGCCTATTGGATTTACCCCTTCACAGTCACAATCAAATGCTTCACATGCAAACAAGTTGGCCACATCGCCAAACATTGTCATAGGATACAAGGAAGAAATACAACTCCGATTGTTGAGACGGAATCAAACACAACGAAAAAGCAAGACTCAAGAGATGCATTCCAAACTGGGAAACCAGATAAAGATAACTTTCCCGAGCTGCCACCCCCTAAATCCAATTCCAAAGACTATACGAATGCAGGACACAAACGCCAACACTCAGACACAGCTTCTACATTATCTTATACCAGCACCAAAGAACCATTAAACAGCCAGAATATGAACAACACCGGAGATAAATAAAATCGGACAATAATAGACAAGAAAGTCAAGAAAATAAGCAAAAAATTAAAAACCGTCACACCTCATCAAAGGAAAACCACCGATGAACTCTTAGCCCCTCTGGAAAAAATCATTGGAGAAGCTAAGGAGAAGTATATTCTCGAGTTTTTACAATATAAAAGCTTTTTTGATAATGCAACTGGTTCTAAAAATCCAGCTCTCATCGCAAATCTGTTCAGCAAAATCTTCTGCGTCTGTTATTTCCGTGCGTAACGTAATTTTGTCAGTTTGTTGCCAAGTCTGGAATTCTACTCTGTTAATACACTGTTCTGCGAGAACTGATGTTATAAAGTCCTTAAGTGCGCTTGTACCAGGACACGCTGTGCATTCATTCAAGTAGCATTCTGAAGTCGGAACGCTACACATAATCCTGTTCATAGCATCATGATAAGTCTTAATGGGGGAAAAATTTTCGCAGGTTGGTCCTTTTAAATCTACAGCATCTAGCATTAGATTAACGTTTTCATGATGGACACAAACACAAACAGTATGCGTACTACTGACTCCAGCGAGTATGCAGTTTCGGGGTCTAAGCTGAGAGAATTTTCATAAGCAAATTTTAACTGTAGGATGCTGAGCCTTAAAATTTGCATATAATTGAGAAAGATTGCACAGAATTAACTTTTTTTGAACGTGCTCACGGGAGCCATCATCTTTTTTTACGGAAACGAAATCTTTCATGCCAGGCATCATACGACTATTCTCATCATCAAGGTAAAATTTTTTGAACAAATTTTCAATCTCGGAATCTAAAGTTTGACCTTTTTTTAAATTAGGAGAAAATAAAATACCATCCTCAGCTACTAATTTCTTAGCCTTTCTAGTTTGGCGTTCAGAAGCACCAAATTCTTTAGCCAATCTTCTGCGGCCCCAAGATTTCGGAGCAAGAGTTAAAAGTAACACTTTTTCTGAATTACTTGCAGATTTTGGAAATTTTTCTTTTATTTGTTCAACAACCTCCATTCCGGCGTAATGATTTTCATCAGAAAAATCAGTTTTAGATTTTTCAAACGTGGATGTCGAAGGATCAGCAAAGATATCGTCGTCTTCCATTAAAATATCATTCTCGAGAATAGGAGGTGAATTATCGTTGATCACTGAAGCATCTTCAATTGTTGGATCAGTATGAGAATACAAAGAGGATAGCAATGCAAGTTGAGAAATTTCTTTTCTGCAATTTACACATATTTGGCCACCAGATGGATGTCTTTGATACCTTTCTCGCAACAAAACTCATCGTCAGTTATTATAGTTGACAATTATTTTTCGATCAGAAATTTCTTTTATGCGATTTATGCGAACCACGGAAGGTGGGTAAGTTTTCGAAATATAGTATTCAAGTAATACTATGTCTATTTTGAATAATGAGAATAAATAATATACGGGAATGTACAAACCTGCAATATTATGACGTCGAAATAAGCCGAAGCCAAATCGCATAAAAGAAATTTCTGATCGAAAAATAATTGGCACCTATAATAACTGACAATGAGTTTTGTTGCGAGAAAGGTATCAAAGACATCCATCTGGTGGTCAAATATGTGTACTAATTTTTTCGGCGGGTTTTTCAAATTCTCTCTAAAGTCTTAAAAATGAAGTATCGACATACAAGTGGATTTTACTTGTCCAATAAATAATAAAAATTATTATCCGTGATATAATTTATAACGATAATAATTATTTGGTTAAAAAATCCAATTTGTAGTCGATTATTTGTAGTCGATTATTTGTAGTCGACTAGAAACCGTACATTCTGAATTTGAAGCGTGGGCGCTCGCGAGGCAGAAGCCGCGCGCAAGGAGTGTTATATATTCTCCACCAATTTCTCTCGCCCCACTTTCGAGCATGACTCATATTAAAGGGAAAAAATCAAGCCTTCTTTTAAACATAATTTTGGAAAGAAAATTAACGGCCGCACTTTGAGAAAGACTCGAAAATATGTTTAAAATTAAAAAATGAAGGTCAAATAATTTTTTAAATCTAAAACCATTACCTTCAGCGTAAAGCTGATGAAAAAACGCTTCTAAGACTTCCATAAAAAAATTAATTTGGATAACTTTTGTAGAAATTATGGTTAATTGAGTATCAGGATGCGCGGTAAAAGGTTGAAAATTCGAGCCCGTGTATACTAACAACCCGTCGCACTAGAGACGTTCTCTTGGGGGAATTAAAAGAGGTTCACTAGGAAGAAATTTCGCGGACTTTCAAGGAAATCATGGACAAGAAGTTTTTAGACGGGTACACTTGACGAATTTTGCCCCATACATAAGATTTGAAGTTGTTAGTATTTACCCATGATTGAAAGTACTTTGGCTGTGATTGAGTCCAGTGGGTCGAATATTGTAACTCGAGTCCTCACTTTGTAGGCGTTGATCCTCGAAGGCGATTGCCCTTCACTTTCACTGTCGTTGAACTCGGCGTGGATTTAACTCAATTAGAACTGGACCAACCGGTGGTAAAAAATCTGATGAGACTGGACTAGATTAGACTTAAATCGTGATATAAAAATAGGGACACTGGACTAACTTCTATTGGAACTTTCGCTTTTTATAGGGCTGCTAAAGGTCAATTATGACGAGCTACATGCTATGACAAGTTACATGTTATTACAAGTTATATGTTGCGACTGTAATGTGTGTGATAAATGCATGTAGTAGTGCGTTGGTACTGTAGGACTTTATTCACATCCTTTCTGGGTCGGTCAATTTGTTATCATGCGTAAGTATCCCCTGCAGAAATTTCCCAACTTATTCCCAAGTTCCGATCCGGGCCCGATCGGATTTTCCACATGTGGCCGCAGGGGGCACATGGTGTGGCCCGGGTCGGAACCACATCGAATTATGATAAACAAGATCATTTTCAAATTTTGTGTTGTGGTCGTGATATTGTGGTGACTATATTGAAATTCAAATGCCAAAAGCAAAAAGTACATGGCGAGTTCAGAAACACAGAATCGTTGGTGAGATTTCTGATATCCGCATTATAGATTAGGGTAAGTTAATTCACTAGATTCATTATGTTACATCCTGCATAAGTTTAGAATAATAATTTTATGGAAAATAAGAAAACAAATAGAGTGATTCGTAAGAACTTCGGCCCCCTATATATATAGAAAATGGGCACTTGAATGCAGCTGAATCGGAGTGCAGGAGTGCAATAAACATGTCAATTGCGTAAGATAAGAACGCTCCCCTAGTCTCTAGGAATTGCACTTAGAGAAGTTTTCGAAAATTTTAGATTTTCGTCCAAATGATATTTTCTAAATTTTTAAAAATTAAACTCTCTTAATGATAGAAACACAGAAATCAAGTGTATTTTTACTTCAAAGGTGAAATAGAATTTTATTTCGGTTATTCAAGTTTATATTAAAAAATAACACAATCCAAACTCAATTTCCATTAAGGATTAGAATTCAAATATTTTAGTGTGTACAAATAGGAAAATGTAATGAAATGTTTGCGTTCAAGATTTAAAACTGAAGTAGTTGAATGTTCAGGCCGAATGTTTTAAGATCGCATATAATTCTGAATTAAATTCAATATATATATACACACTCGAGATTCCCTATAACGAGATTCCCTGTAACGAAACCTCTCTTTAACGAGCGCGTCACGCTCGAATTTGAAAAAGTAATCAATGAGTTTCATGGCTTTTACCGCAAATTAATGAATTAATCACAAATTTTTAGTATTTTGAGTACATACCGTGAAATAAGTCAATTCCATGTTCAATACTCACAGAAATCTTTTTTATACGCTTTTAACTATGTAAATAAATTATTCACATAGCCTCACTGACAGACTGACTGCGCGCATCATATAATGCGCATAACAGTGCGTAGCAACAAGTAGGATATGGAGGGGATCCCTCTCGCGCTCGTTACGGAGAGGTCGCCGATGCTCGAGCTTCTCGTTACAGGGAATCTCGAGTGTATATATATATATATATATATATATATAATATTATATTATATTATATTATATTATTTGAAAAAAAACGTCAGGAATTTATTTGTACACCCGATAATTAGATGCTTATCCTATCTTACGGTTATGTCACTAGTCGCGAAGAGACGATCTTATATTTGTCCTTTTCAGAGTTTTGAATCCTCTTGATGATGAAATATTTGTGGGCTTTTGTTTTGTTATCTTACATACTCACCAACAAAGGGTCGGATGGAGTCATCTACTGAATCACCCCATTAAAAAGTAGTACAGGGGTGTATTACGAATATTTGGGCCTAATAAGACGAGCCACCAGCATTTGGAAGATAACCATCTTCATGAATATTGACAGAATATATACCTCTCTGTCTGTAGTTGTATATGAAGTAAGATCGAAGCAATTGCTCTTTCACTGACAGCCAGGATTCGAAGAGCACTGGTCAGATCATTGATAACTGGGATCTTAAATCAAGGCTTGCAACTGCCGGGAGACTCCGAGGAGAACTTCTATGCGAGACAATGGTGATGGAACATCAAACCACATAAATGTTTGCTTCTAAATTTCCAGAAGGGGTACGATGACGCCGAACAACGTCATTGTTGGAATTTATTAGAGGGATCGTTGATCCTATAGCTGGTTTTCTGACCTATGATGCTGGCCAAGTTATCGGAGAGGAGTTCGCATACTCAAATGAGGCGTAGTCCAACATCTCATATCTGGTCAGGCAACAAACGCATATTATTATAATAGGTCTCAGCTGGAAGAACTACATAATTAAGCCAAAAAACATGAAAAAAGACTAAATTTATACAAAAATAGACTTACCGAAATTGCTCAGGAACTAAGCGAAACCATTAGGAAATCGCTCAAGCTCAAACACACTTGGGCTCTTACACGGGTACTATAAGTGGCCGAAGTAGGCCTCGACAAGGTCTTTCGGACAGCAAACCGAACTTTGCATGTTACCCATGCACCCAGGCAAGGCCGGATGTACCTCTCCTTATTAACTTCGAAACAATTGGAAAAATATACCGGGCTATCGAATCTGCAAAACTAAGTCACCTATTGACGGAAACGTGAGGTCCGGAGCCTGCGATAGTGAACTCATACTAAACCCAAGACTGTCACCACTTAAGACTTGCGACATCCAAAATACCTATAGGACTGAATTCGACTGAAGTCTTATAAGAACCTTGGATGCATGGTTTTACTCTGTTCTTGGACTAATTCTCGCTAAAATAACTTCTCTCAACCAACCCAACGGTCAGGCAAAACTGGCAGGGATAGGAATAATTCAATTGACCCCTGGATTCGACCTAAAAACCAAGGAAAAATCGCTACCGAGCGCTGGCACACGAACAGGTTCAACTGAAGTACTCTATGAGGTACCACTTCACGCAAATCTCTCCATTCTGTGAACGGATTTACTTGAAGTTCAGAACCTTGCATCTGTAAGGATAATTGGGTCTGTTCAAGGAGAAGAAGATACTTCGAAAGATGAATTCCTTGATAGCAATGCTGAGTCTTGTGATGAACTGAAACACCGTTTGAATTATCTCAGCCTAGAGTGAAACACGAGGAGCAACCAATCATTCAGATGTATCTCCTAAATTTAAAATTTCTAAGACACATGTTATATATATATATTGTAACCATTATATTATAAATCTGATTTGGGGGTCAGGTTAGGTTATTTTATTATCGTTAAAATTGGAATGACGGCTATTGAATGACCGGCCAGCTCGTGTTGGATCACCCTGTACCTTCTATACCGAAGCTACAGGGTCCTCCAAATAGCGCGGGGAGCGTGGGGTAAGGAGTAGCATCAACGCGTATGTAAATTACCAACGCCTGTTACGTCTATCTAGCTGGGCTTTAACACCCGAGCCCTTACAGCCTCTTTGCGGGTAAGCGACAGTGCTATTCCTCCAAATTACGATTCACACCGCGGCCACTGACTCGACCTTTACTGTTAACACGGAATGACCCATGATTTGTCGCCTCGGAATCTCCGTCGAGAGGTGCTACTGTCGCGCACGCCACACAATTCGAAAAAGTCTTTTTTTCTAAAACACAAGCCAAAAGGAGACAATCAAAAGCTACCTGCGATCCTGCGGCGGCTTCACCACCTTCCAAGTTCAGACACCTTCGCGTATCCCTGCGTTTTCCTTTTATTAAAGAATTAATGTAATGTTATGTAATGTAAGAATTAATATGAAGGAGAATAAAAAGGTCTGTAAAAATGATATGCATCAATCTTATTTCTTCTTAGCCATGCCATGATCCGCCTCTGTAGTTCGGCGCGAGTTCGAGCATCTACTATTTTGGAATACAACACTGCCATACTATAATCGTATGATTTTATCGAAAAATGGTAAATCTTTTATACCAATATTACATCAACGACAGTTTTACTTTAATCCTTTCATTATTGAGTTTTATGAGAAAATTCTTTCATTGTGGATGTCCCTCAATTTTGTCATAATACGGTTTTCGTGCATTTTTCGCGAAGAGAGTGGTGTGCTTTCTTAGTATGACTCTGGAACGAATTTGGCATATCGGCTTTGCTATTTTGGCATACTAATGTCAATACGGAATTCGCTTAAATTTGTGAAACAAAAGTAAAACGAACGTGTTTCGATTTTAGTTAATTCAGATTTGTACGAAATTCAGAAGAGATCCTTTTCGTTGTAGCATTTATAGGCTAAAAGAATTTCACAAGAGAAAAATTATATATTATACATCTTAACATAATTTTCGAAAGACTACATGATGATTACTTTGAATGTTTTATTTCTATACACTATTGTTGCCATGGAATCGGTATTGACAGTATCAAAAAGTGATAAAGCTATAGAGATAGAACTCAATTTTCTCTTTGAGAATTTACGAATAAGATATTATTTTTCAATGAAAAATACTTTTTTCTATTGTCCAATTTCATAATATTCATTACAGATAATTATATACAATAGATTATTATAACAATTGAGCATTATATACAATATGACGTAACTCATACTTTGGCAGAATTTTTTATTCAGAATTCAGAAGGTAATGCATAAGAACACTTTTGTTTTGGAATCTTTACGTATTATAAGTACATTCGTGACACATTTATCTTTATGTCAAATAATAATAGTTGGAGGAAGTTTTATCCAAATTGAATTCATATTATGACATGCTATTATGTATTGTACTCACGAATTAGAAAATAAAAACACGATTATATGTCTTTGGGGTTGCTGAAATCGAATCCGAGATCTATTTCACTCCATCACGTCAGGTTTTCGACATAATATTAAAAAATATTATAATCCAAGCCCAATTTGCCCGTTATGCCTAATATATTGAACCTTATAATCTCTTAACCTTATTAACCATTCGATTAATTCACCCCTTGAACCCATAACCTCTTTACCCTATAACCTAAAATTCCAATAACCACATAACCTTAAAAATTATAAGTAACGAATACTAAATGACATGTAGACAGAATGTTAGTCATTCTCTTTTTTTGAACTATAACGGGTTCTTTTTTGGTTGAATGATCTGTGCAATGAGTTTCATTTGCGCTTTCCATTAAATTTCTTTGTATCTCTCTTCAGCATCCAACAGAAATGTGCAATCATATTTTCGTTCCATCTTCCTTGGTAACGAGTTTCCATTATCATGATATCTTGGTGGAATCGTTGCTTTGCTCTTTATGTAATTCCCCAAGGTTATCGGGAAATTTATAAAGGTAGAAGTGCAGAAAGTGTAATTACAAATTCATAAGAAATCCGGGCGTTCGAAAGTCTGTAATCTTTTTGGCAACGATTTGTTTGTATTTAGGACTTTTCGTATTTCCCAAAAAGTTCTGTCCCACTGCCTTAAAACTAAGCCAGGCTTTTTTCCAAATCGATTCATTGTATTAACGAAGGCAGTATTTCTAAACATAGTTATGATTTGTGGTCCATCGAATACCCCATCTTTCAATTTAGCTTCAGATACTTTGGGGAATTTTTTTACGAGGTATTGGGAACGCTGTCCAGTTTTATCAAAGGCTTTTACAAAAGGTTTCATCAATCCGAGCTTTATACGAAGGGGAGAATTTAGAATTTCTGATGGATTTACTCAAGACTCATGAATGATGTTACAAGTACCAGGTGCGAACAATGATCTTGTTGGCCATTTTTTAAATAATGATTTGCACAGCCTCTACTGACCTACAAGCACAAATAGCAAGGATATTTTATGAATCTAGACTGTTGACCAAGCAAAATTCTTAATATTGCTAGATCTCTTCAAATATGCCATTGATGAGCATCGTAGTTTATTTTTTGAAAAAGCACTCCCATATTTTCATATTTTCCTGTATGATAGTGAGAGGGCTAAAGAAATTGGAATTTGTATTGTGGAGTAAAGCAGCCCTTATACTTTGCTTAGAATAATCTATGAAAAATCTCCAATCATTAGCATCATAGCTATTCGCCTTCAATTCATTTAATTTAAGCTGTGATACTAAGGATGGAACAGACGATTTTTTAGTGATTAGAGCCCAGTCTGTTTCACTTTCGTCATCATCAATCTCAGTTTTAGACTCATTAGCAGACTTCATTAATTTCCATCACTTCGTTATCTTTAAGTACACGACCAGAATCAGTTTTGCCATTTATTCGTGCAGTAAGAGTCAGGGTTATTACTGATACAACACTGATGTAAACAATTTTATTTTTATTTTTAACGTTGAGATCCTTGATTTTATTGCAATAAAAGAAACAATATTATTTACAGCGAGGACGTTTCCAAATCGTTGGAATAGAGTTAACCTGTTACGTCCTGAATAAAAGGTCAGGGTACTTTGGATTTTTTATGTAAGGAAGGCGAATAGCTGATTAAACTAGTCAACAAAACATGAACTATGTGTTCATGGAATGAGGTATATCATTTTCAGAGTAGTTTTTTGTGCTGAAGTCAAATGTGACCTCTTTTTTGCAAGCACGTCAGGTTTTTGAGATTTTTTATCTTAAATTTTTTTTTGAAAAATCAAAAATTGTATGATGAAATGGTGTAAAAAAAATTTTTAAACGGAAAGAAATAAACGATTTTGATGCGCCTTTAATGCAGAATCTATTGATTGTTTTGTTTTTTTTGTTGATATTTTTCACAATTCCTGAGATAATAAAAAAAAACACACAAAAAATAGTTTTATAAAGAACCTTATATGTAACTGAATATAATTTATTTTTTAGTCAACTGAGTATCATTCTCTTTGTTTATGATGCAGAAACCTTCGAGAAGGGTTTATAGGTCAATCTGTAACTGTTCGAACGATACATGGCAGAGAAGATGTCTCTTTTTATAGAGTTGCCAGTTTGACGGATTATAAGTACTTGAGGCAAATCATTGTACGGTTTCTTGTATCTCATTGCATTAAAGTCTAAAATATTTGCAATATTTACAATATTCATAGAACTTACAGTATTTACAAAGTTTAAAATATTCACAGCTTCAACCATAGCACCGGACTTTCAAACAGGTTTTCAATTAACAGGCATGCGCGGTAACGTCGCTGCACACGTGATACAGAGCATCGTTTGGGGGAAAAGTGTTGCTGTTATGAAATTGTTACTTGACAAAATAAATTAAAAATCATATAAGTGGTTTATCTGTGGCGATTTTAAAATCATAGGGATTCTTCTCGGATTGCAATCTGGCTTTACAAACATTGTTGCTTTCTATGTTTCTGGGACAGCAGAGCACGGGAACAACATTATAATGTTGAAGTTTGGCCACACCGAAAGACGTTAGAACCAGGAAAAATGAACGTTACTCAAAAATCAGTGGTTGAATCCAAAAAAATCTTACTACCACCATTACATGTGAAGCTCGGGATCAAAATAATTTTTGTCAAAACCATGGATAAAACGGGCGCAAGGTTTTCGTTTCTTGAAAAGGAAATCCCCTAAGCTTGGTAAAGCTAATACCGAGGAAGGAGTTTTTCAAGGACCACAAATCTGACAACTGATGTTGGACTGTGATTTCAAAAAGAGCTTGACTGACCATGAGAGACAAACTTGGTTGTCAGTAAGAGCTGTTATAAACAATTTCTTGGAGAACACGTAATCCAGAAACTACATTCACCTGGTGAACACTATGCTGCAGAACTTCCTGGACATGGAAGTAAACACGGAGAAAAATTTCATTAAGACATCGCTAATTTACAGTGAAGTACAATGATTTGCATGAAGTACTTGTAATCCGTCAAACTGGCAACTCTATAAAAAGAGACAACTTCTCTTCCATGCATCTTTCGAAAAGTTACAGCTGGAACTATAAATTACAATTAAAAATTTCAAGAATTCGAAAGTAATCGAATCCCCAAAACACAAAAAATACAACCAAATTTGGACCAAAATCACAAGTAGAAAAAAAAACCTTGAGAAAACAAACAAAAAAGAAGGAAAGAAAAAGAAGGCAACCTTCCAAAACCCCTTCCTTCTTTTTCTTTCTTTCGTCCTTTTTTGTCTCTACCACCCACCACCATTTACATAAATAATATTTAAACTACTCGCCGACGTTTCGGTGCTCTTCCATCACCCTCTTCAAAGCTGCAGCAAAAAAAAAAATTATTCAACAAATGTTGCATCTCCTATCACCCTCCATGGGGACGTAGATCCTTTTCCATGTAACGCCAACAGGAAACTCCAAGAAGGCCCTGTGCATCCCTCCTTTTTAAGCACCTGAAGGACCCCAAGGGTCATTCAATAAAATTTTAATCGTTTCGCAGAATCTAGAAACCTCAAGAATATTTACTGTGGAATATTGTCCTTAAAGATAACTTATCATGCTGTCATAACAGCCATTGTACTTAACCAAATCCGTTTTTAATTTTTTAGAATATGTTCCCCCTCTTTTTATATATAACATTTCAATAAATTCTCTTTTTTCCTTATTACTTTCCGAGTGTAAAATCTCTACATTGTTCCAGTCAAAGTCATGATCAGCATATTCCTTTCTATGATCAGACAAAACATTATGATAATCACCATTGGAGAAATAACTGAACCTATTGGAGTACCAAATTTTTGTTTATAGAATTTACCATTAAATTTAAATTTAGTAGAATTCATAATGAAATCTAATCCTTTGAGAAACTCTTTTTTATCTAATTTTGTATGTGATTTTTGTTCAGGTTTAAATGGAACTATAAATTTCTTTGAAATGTTTATTAGTTTTTTTTCTAATTGTCTCATGAATTGTATAAGATATTGAAGGAAACAAATCAATAAATGGAATTTTGGGTTAAAAAATGCATCGAAACCATGTATTGCTTCCTGCGTTTAAGTCCTCTACGATGTATCTTACGAAAAAGGTCTTTTTGTTATTGGTTTCAATGTTTCTTCCAATACGTATTCGGGGTTTTGTGAAATCATATTCTGCCTATATTTATTCTATGAAAGGTAATGCATTTTTTGGATAAAATTACACGATTACAGTATGGCAGTGCTGTATCCCAAAATAGTAAATGAGTGCATGCAATTCGCACCAAATTGCGTGTACTATAAGCGCAACTTCAGTGACTTACCAGGAAAGCACACCACTATGCTTGCGAAAAACTCACGGCACTCTTACTCTCTCCGTATGGCCAAGTTTGTTTGGCAATGTATTATAATATGTATTATAAAAACTTGGCGTAAACGCATTGAATTATGCAAAAAGTAATCATCAAAAAATGAATACAGTGTTATAAATAGAATTTTGCTAGAATTCAGCTCAATCGGATTATATTTGCAGCAATGACGAGTATAAATAAACTAACATTCGGCTGTGTTCTCGTCGCTATTACAGTTCCGCTGAACACGCGCATCGACGTGATGGTAATTTTAGGTACAAAACAGTCATTTTTTGATACCAGTAAATAACCCTTTTTTACTTGTGTCTTTTTACGTGTTATTTATTAATTACAAAGTTTACGTGCTGTTTTTATGTTAAAAAAATGTGTATTAAAGAATTAAAATATTTCGACACTGTCTGTCTTTTAAGGCTTCCTCGCCATATACATAACGCAACTTTCTAGCAACCTCTGCTGCGTTCTTTCCTTTACGGAAATGAAAAAGCAAAATATGACAAAAATGCTCGTTTTTACACTCCATCTTAAAGTTGATGCCAAACTAACAACTGTAAACGAAATTACGCGCAATTTGTTTGTGTAGCACGCTAAGAGTGAAAGCTAACAAATTCCGGAAGAAAAAAATCATGACATTGGAAGAAGCCATTCAAAAAGATGGCCAAAGACATCTATATATGAAATAAGCAATTACTTTCGGGACAACCCAATATATCTCTATATCGCAAAATGCGAAATTCCGGAATATTTTCTCTTAATGCTATCTTTAATTAGTGTATGGCAATTATTAAATGTTCTTTATTAATGCTTTGAAAATGATGCTGTATAATTATAAGATAGTATGTGGTCCTGGGGATTTATTACTCCTAAATCGACAAGTAATTGTCTCACAGGGGTGATAAACTCACAATCGGCTAAGAAAAAATGTACATAATTACCTTTTAGATGAGTAAGATTTTCCTTACTGCTATTTAGCCTGACACGCATGGTTTTACTACTGTGAATGTTTGTACTACTGGGCATTTCACAGGCCTTGGGTAATGCCGGAGGGATGCTTGTGATCAAGAATCGCGATTGGTCAGACAGCTGACTAGCAGTTTTCATAGTGGGTTTGTCTGCATATTTGCGTATGCTCATGTCCATTCTGTGTGAGTTACATTCATTAGAGGATTGTGTAAAACACTTTTCCTATGATGCTAAAGCGTGCCATTCGAAGGCATGAATTTGAAGATTATAATCAATTCACTACTCTAGCGACCGACGTCGAGAAGATCCTTGAAACTTTGAGAGTCTAAAAAGTCTCCCAGCTACTGGAACAATCATTCTTTTCGGAATTCGCCTATTCAAGTAAGAGTAAGCCGAGGTCGTTTCCTTCCAATAAAAAGAAGCCCGGTTGAGAAATCGATGCGACTGTGAATTGACTTCTTCATTCAGTGGCTAAAATGAGTAGGAAACTAGATGATCTGAAGTCGCGTTTCAAGAAAAGCAACGAGGGTAATCAACGCGGAATCAATTAATCCGGCCTTAATAGAAATTATAGGCCGCATAATGATAATAATAATTCGGCTGTGCCTAGTAGAGGCGCTGGTACCACGCGTCAAGGGGTCTGCGCTCAAGTTAAAATGCGCACTCCAAAGCGGGAACCCCCTTACTTTAATTGTGAGAAGAAAGACCATGTGTGGAGACAATTTCCGTCCCCTTGGGTCAGATTCAGCCAAATATGCAGTGAGCATGATCGGGTTAAACGAACATGCCACTCTGATTACTGACAGGGAAACACGTAAAGAAGAGCAAGGTCAGGATCAGTTCTCCTCCTTTCGCTCCCCAGCAGACCCTAAATTCAATTATGAAAAAAGCTTTTCCAACCCTGATTTTACTCACGGTACGGACCCTTCATTGATTCTCGATAATTATAATCAATCAATTGCTGCGGTTTATCGGTGCCACTTCTTGGTATCGGCGGTTGATCAAAGATTATGCAAAAATCTGCGAAGCACTCGCATGTCTTACTAGAAAGGATCAGCCTTATTATTGGAGCGATAATTAGGAAAGGGTCAAGAAACCAAATCAGATACTATCGAGCGCGGCAGCTAACGTGGCCAGTAAGTTAGCGCTTAAGTCTACGGCCCCTATGTAGTTGTAGAAGGCAGCCCTGGATCGAGAGTTACTCGTAATAGAAGGTTGGGACACGACCGACGATAATGACATAGTTCCGGGTGGGGCCAATAAGGGTGTGGAGCCAGTCAATGATTGACGTAGTATGCATGCAATAGTAGTTCGCTTATGTAGATAGTAGTATTTAAGTGTAATGACAGCCAAGCTTTATTTTGAGTTCTTAAATTATGTGTATTGTCATGATTCATTCCCGAACAGCGATAAGCCACATCAGTGGTTTTGTCAAGGTGCTCGGGTTACGGGCGCTTTGAAATTAGATTTAGCAATTTTCCTCTCAACGTATATTATTCAAATTTTAATATATTAAACAATAGTCATTCCATTTTAGAGTGCTCGTAACAATTACTCATATGTCAATTTCAATGAAAATCGTTAGAATAACTCTTATATAGTAAGTAAAGGACAATTAGCTATAAATTTGCATACCAAGAATGTCTAGAACACCAGGGGAACATCCTTCATTCACTGAGCGTTGATTATCAGCACGCCCTTTTCGTTCTTATACATGGGAGATAACAAGTGCTTCAATTCCAGATTTACGGGGAATCAAGCACGCGTGTTAGAGAAAAATCCGGCAATATCAACACACAACATTTACTTTGTTGAAAAACCCAAACGTCAATTTTTTTATTGTGACGTCCCCTGTAGTCGTTCATTTTTCTTCTTTTTAAATTTATTATTTTCTAGCTATTAAGCGTTGTTTTGTATCTATAAAATATTTTATGTTTTTCTTTAAATTTCTCTATCTTGTGTAAGCGGTTAGGATTAGCAAAGCTTTTAAGATAAATTCAATGCGCAGCTGCATCAATAAGAATACCAAAAATTTACTTAGACTATTGTACAATATAATGAATTTTGTACCTCTAAATTTCAACTAAAATACATCACCCACAATCGTATTTCTTTTCAAATATAGCTATTTACCATTCTCTAACAGATAAATGCATAAAACTCCATACAAGTACAAACAGTATATAGCATAGTTATTTAGCTATTTCAAGAAAACCATAAACAGCTTAGGCTATCGACCAAAAGGGGCTGCGCTGGTTTATAAAATACTTGAATAATTATAAAAAATTAATATAAATTTTAATATTATTTAGTATGTTATGAATAAAGAAGAAATTATATTAACTAATGAGGAAACTGTAATTTAAGTCTATTTTCATGTGAACTAACGTTTCAAACTTATAAAATACAAACAAAAACTAATAGAAATTTATTAGAAGATTTTATAATTATGAATCTACTTTAAAAATGAATAATCTTACGATAATGTATTTCTGAGGGTAAAATACCAGTTTATAATTTACTGAAAAATATTCATACATTCTTCAAAAATCTTGAATCAATTTTATGAAGTTCAAGTATCAATTTATAACATATTTGAACAGTAAATTATCAAACTTTACTATTTTTCCTCCACAAAAACATGGAACTATTCTTTATGAACATATTTTTAACTTCGTAAACTTGAAACCAAATCTATTTACCTATTTACAGAAACTCGATCGTCGCGCTGCGCGCTCTGTCCTTTTTGGACCTCGCGCTTAGCGCTCGGTCTTATGCTCTTCGCATACATTTAAGTTTATTTCGTATAATTTGATACTGAGGCTCAAATCAATTTTATAATATTACAGATGATGTGAATTACTCATTTTCTCAAAGGCACTAAATTTGTTCTTGACTTTAAGTGAAACAGTAACTCGCGCTTCGTGCTCGATTTTCTGTATACATTTCAGTAACATTTCAATAAATTACATGATTAAAATAATCTATTTTCTTCCGAATATCTCAAAAAGGTAAGACAATCGTAGACTTCATTCAAGGAAACAATTTTGCAGGACCGCTTATTTCGTATCTCACATATATAGGTTAAAAAATGGGATTTTTTCAATAGTGTTTCTTATAATCAAAACATAAAATATACATCCTGTCGAGAAATGTCTTGATGAGAATTTTTAGACCCCATTTAGGCAAATAATTTTCCATCTAAACTTTTTTTTATCTCCCATATTTTTTCTAAGAAATGGAATTTTAATCCTATTTGTTTAACTCGAAACTAAAAATATACGTTTTATCAGAAACTGTGTGAGACAAAATTTGTAGGCCTCATTGAAAGGAACAAATTTGCATTTCTATGTTTTCTCAATTTTGGTTGGATCTGGCTGGTTAACGAACTTGTTCTTACTTTTTCGGCTCCGATAAAGTGTGCCCAAGCTCAATTCAATCTGATAATTCTATCAAGAGTTATCGAGTATACGACCTACTACAGACAGGCAGCCACTTTCGTAAAAACCGTTTTTTCTGACTCAGGGGGTCTCAAAACGTAAAGATTTGATGAAAATTTCGAAACTCATTTTTCACATAAAACTAATACCTTCTCATCCATGATGAGAATATTATAAAAATTGAATTTAATTAAACACTGTTATTCAGAATTTGAATTCATAGAAATGTTCTGTTTTACTGACACAATTATGCAATTAGATATATATTTCATCAATAACTTTTCGCACATTTTTCAAATCAAAATAATTTGTCACAACTCAGCAAATTACCACATCTTTATTTATAAATAAAAATGCTAAATCAAAGTAATAGAAAATTACTATTTAATGTCGGTTTTTAGAATTAATGTTTATACTTTAAGAAATGAATTCCACCAAGAGAAAACTTATGTATACATTTATCTTTCTAAATTTGAAAATCTTGTATATTTAAACAAAATATTCGATGTTTCATAAGAATAATTTAGAAAACCAATTACGAAATATGCGTTAATCTTAAGAAATAATTATTCTTTTAAGTTTTTAATAGAAACATGGCTAATTTAATGTGATTTAAAGATTTTTTAACTTAATTCAAGACATAAATGGACCATATTGTAATTTAGCTTTTCTAGTATTCAAATTTAGTGAGGACTATAAACATAATTGCTTAAATAATGAATTTATAACGTATTTTATTTTATAATGTAGACGTTGGTCCATCTCTTGGGAAATCGATGAACCTGGAAAAATTTTGTCAACTCCTATAAGACCCAACCCAATGAGTCAGCCTCTAGAATTGAATGAAACGACATCCTTATACGCCATACCATCATTGACAGGTGTAACAGTGTTCACAATCGAAACAGACTTAGATTCATTAGACTTATCACCGATTTCCGCTTTACATTCTTTAGCTTTGTGGCCGAAATTGTTACAACGAAAACACTTCTTACCTTTACTCTTCTGCTTACAATCTATAGAAAAATGTCCCCTACTACCACAGTTATAACATCGAGTAATCTTCCTATTCCCTGGGATATCTTGAGTTTTATACTTTTGTTGGTAGCTTTTACTTTCCTTGTTGTGGTCTCTTGCTAATTTCTTCATAGGTACATAGCTTTTCTTTGAATTCCTTGAGGTTTCTGGCTCCAAACAGTATTACTTTACGTGAGATGTTATCAGGTATTCCATCAATGACGTATTAAATGAATGCGTCGTCTTAAATGTGTCCTCTTGAAGCCCACTTTTTCATTACCAGAAAATATTCTTGAACTGTCGCGTCCTTCTTCTTTTTTCTTTTAGAAAGTAGTTCGTGTAGTTGGGCGCTGTTGATCTTTTTAGAGAATTCTTTTATAAGTACAGCCTTCAAAGTTTTCCAGGTGTTTATAGTGCCTTCACACTGAATGAATAATTTGCAATTCCAGTGAGCGATTTCTTTGCAAATATTAATTTCTGGAGTTCACTCCAACCGAACAGTTTTGATGGGTCTTCGAATTCTGCTAATCATCGTTCAACAGGATATCTGTCACTGATTCGTACACTGATTAGGAATCGCGCCATCATTGGTACTGTAATCGTCTATTTCGTCCTCCTTGTTTTCGTTACCTCCTTCGTCGTCAACCTCCTCTTCGTCTTCGTCATTTTCTTCGTCTTCAACATTTCTGTGATGGAAATCCAAGTCCATGAGTCCCTTGTAGATGCGATCAATCAATTTTTCTTTTGTACCTGAATAATTCAAACCCAGTAAATTGCATATAGCTATCAAATCTCCTTGTGTGAGATTTTTACCTGCGAATGCCTTTTTCGCGGTAAGATCTTCGCATTCGTGTGAGAAAGTGAAGCCTGAGAATGCACGAAGGCGCTGTCAGTTTCCGCGATCACCGTTTTCTTCGAAAATAGATTTGTGTAAAGCTCTGACGGGCGCTAAAGGAGCTATTTTCAACGCTTCTTTCATAGCCGGTATTTGTTCTAAAGATTCCATGACTCTTATTCGTCTAATTGATTTTGTTCAAATCAGAATGAACATGTGTACTCGGAAATATCAATTATATTTTTCGTTCTTTAGGCAAAATCCAATAAATAACACATACAGCTCGTCGATTTTGTTACGTCCTGTACCTGTGTTTTACGGCTTGAGATTGATTGCCTCAATTCTGCAACATTATTCATAGAGGACAATATTACTGTAGGGTAACGTAAAAACACTGTATATATATATATATATATATATATCAAAATGGCAAAATTCTGCGCAATAGTTAAAAAAAAATTTTAACGATAAAGGAGCATTACATATCTATTGTAACGTAGTGATTACCCACTGAAACGTCAATAAAAATACAGATAATATCGAGGCAGACCCAAAGATTCGAGAGTAACCTTGGCGTCACTGAAGTTAATTATGGCTACTTTATAATAAGCTTCCGGCGTATCCTGACGTCATTTTTATAATTTACCTAACCCTGAAAGAACTTCTTTAAGCTAAAAAAAAAAAAACAAGCAAAAAGGGTGCTGACTAGGGCGATTGGATTTGGGAGATAGGAGTCAATTTGGAGGAGGTTTGGAAAAACTTAAGCCTAAAATAAGCATCTCCATGGACTGAAAACCTAACGAATTCCTTCTCTTGGTTATACCAAAAAAGGACAGATGAGGAAGCGTAGTGGACGGCATTCGGGCGCTGGAGGTTGTAGTGTCCTGATGAATCGGTAAAAAAGTGCAGGGGGCTGTATTGTGATGTGGTAAAATTTACCCGTCACTTAAAAAGATTTAATTCTATGAAACTCGCGGTATGACAGGTGGGGTTATGTCCCGGGGAAAAGCTGTATGGCGAGAGACCGCACTTCGTCGCCACCCAAGAGCACTCGAAAACACTTCTCACTCACTAGCCGCACTTACGCTTCCTGTCCTGTCTGATCCATACACGGCACGAGGACAACAGCACCAGAGGACAACGGCGTTGGAGATGCGGCACAACCAGCTACCGAGTAGTGTTAAACACTGGCTGCCATGACGACTTCTGATCTTCGAGGTATCGATGCTTCGATCATCGCCGCCATCGATCGTTGGAGAGCGATGTACAGGACGACCAGCTACCACCACGTGGCCCGGAAGATGTACCCCGGGGCACAAAGACCCCAGGACTTGATATTTAGTATTTTCGACTTTTGTGATACTAAATTTATGTCGTATGATATGAATGGACACTGATGTACTACACGCGCTGTTCGCTGTGATAGAGAGAACCGCGTGTTTATCAAAATTATCTGCCGAGGGCAATTACTGTACTAGGCACGGGTTGCCTAGTCGTCTAGCAGAAATGTGACCTGCTTCCGGGTCCGCGATTGGGTCACGCGTTCAATTCGTGGGGCAGGTCGGGAACATTGCTGGCGACGCGACTTCCTTCGTCACTCTCGTCCTGCGACTCGTATAACCACCAGCTGCTGCAAATTTTTCTCCTCCAAATCTAATCTCTCGAGGAAATTATTAGAAATTCGATCAGGAGATGTAATCAGAATTTATTCTGAGATACGATCCGGTTTTGGACGACGTTATACAGGTAGCGTAAGTCTAGTATTCTTTACTCTTTCTTTTATGGCGTCTGTCACCCACGCCGAGACCACTTCGCCTCTCTCTCTCTCTCGTATTCGCGAGTGCTCTCTTTGTATTGATACCGGGTTCATTAATTAACTTAGCTTTTTCTCGCGTTAATAACGGTTTATTTGTTGAAGTAAATTTCTGCTAAACTATTATCCTCTCTGGTGGTGACGCACGAAAATAAATTGAATTCGCCATATTGTCGCGTGGCTCGGAAAATTCCGAGATTTGTGTTCTTTTATTTATCGAGTTTGATATTGATACCTTGGCTTTTATTGACATCCATTTTAGTTTGTATAGAGTCTTTCTTGATTTAAATAAATTTTGTTCATCCAACTTACGTCAATAATTAAGTTCAATGTACTTTTTGCGTCCGAGAATCATATGATTAATAAGTAGGTGGAAACAAAGTCTTCGGACAATCAGAAAACATATGTCAGTGGATGAAATTTTAATCAAAGAAACGAATCTTGTTACAATACTCGACGTTTCGAAGTCAAACTGACTTCCTATTCAGGAGCTTTTTTTTAAAAAAGAAGAATATATGTATATAATGTTCTTTTATGTTTTATAAGGTTTATGTCAGGCTTCTATAAGGCACTTTCTCCTTCTTTTGAGGTTAGAATAAAAACATGAATAGGTTCTCTGTGAATAACAAAGATTTTTTATTATTATATACCAAATTTACCATTACCCACTTAATCTAGGTGTCAATCTTACCTGTGAATAACAAAGAAACAACATTCAATGTTATTATTCACAAGGTTGTTTTTGGATTCCTTTTACAAAATTACACTTTGTTGTTTTTGGTATGTCTCAATTAATTATGCTCCTTAACACGTGCGAATTTCATCATCACCCGTCTATTCAGGGATCTGATTTACCAACCTGGTTACGCGTGCAATTCAATTAAGATAATTTCCTTACATCTCCCCCCCCTTAAGATGAAATTTCTTTGGTACAAAAAAATTTGGTGTAAAATATTTTGGAATTATACAAAATAATACTTAAGTGTATTCCGTAGTATTCATCTCCGAGTTATTAGGTGACGCAGTGAGTTTCGAGATATGAAATATGTTTCCTTCTAATTTGTTGTGTCCTATGTCAACTTCATACATTGAGTTTGATATTTTCTTTAAAATTTTGAACGGTCCAATTCTTAATAGATCCAATTTTTTCCGATTCATTCGGTTACCATTTTCAATGTACACTAAATCTCCAACATTGAAGTTATAATCCTTTCTATTTTTGTCATGTAATTTCTTATTATATTCATGATATTTTATACTGTTTTTAAATGCAATCTTCCTATCGTATTCTAATTGATTATCATTTTTATTTTTTTAAAATTCGTTTGGCAATACTGATGTATCTTCGCCATTTAACAAGTATTTTGGACTGAATTTTGTCACCGTGTGTTCAGTTTCATTATATTGATTTATGCACGTATGTGCTATAGTTGTCCATGCATACTTGTTTTTTTTCGTTTATTGCGCATCTTATTTTGTTTACTAGGGTTTGATTAAGTCTTTCGTTTAAACCATTCGAAGATGGTGTATTCACTCCTGTGAAGATTATTGTGACTCCTTTTTCTTTTAAGAAGTTTTTGAAATCTATGGAATTTATGCCCGGATATTGATCTGTTAAAACTATTTGGATATCATGATCTTTTAGTACATTTTCTGTTAATTTAATGAAGTCATTTGCATTTTGTGTTTTTGATGTTAGTATGTAAGCAAATCTTGTAAAATGATCTACTAAAAGATGTAAATATTTTTTCGTGGATCGTGAGCCACCGAATCCACCTATTGTGTCTATGGAAACTATTTCGAACAGTTTTCTTGCGGGACCGAGATATGACATTAAACCAATTTTGTCTTGCCCTCTTGATTTGTTTTTTAAACATATTTCACAATATTTACAGGTTTTCTTTATATTTTCTGATATATTTACTGCTGTATAATACGGTAGTATTTTATTTTTCATTTGATTTATTCCAATATGACAGAATTTGTCATGCGTGTCTTCTATCAGTTTTTTACTGAATTCTTCTGATAATACAATCTTTTCTTTATTTCTTGCTTTTTTATAATACAGATTATCTTTAAAATTTAATCTGTTTATGCTAGGTTTTATATCTTTATTCCTCTTTTGATCTTCTAAAATATCTTCTAAGTTTATTAAGTTTACCACTTTTAATTTATCGTTTTCGTCTTCTTGGGGCTCTAATACTGGGTTTCTGCTCAAGCAATCTGCATCTAAATTATCTTTACCTGGATGGTATATTATTTCAAAATCAAATTGTGACAAATAGTGTGTGAGATCACCTAATTCTTCATCTGTTCTGGCTCTTATATTCATTTTTTCAAGCGGTTTGTGATCTGAAAATATTTTAAAATGTTTGCCTATCAGCCAATGTTGCCAAAACTTTACTGCTTCTTTTATTGCTATACATTCCAAGTAAATTGCTTTTTTTCTTTTTTGTGAGTCGTTTAATTTTCTTGAGAAATATGCTACTGGTTTTTCTATTTTTGGGTTTTCGTTTAGTTGTGGCTGTTTCAATTCAGCACCTATGCCTTTTAAACTTGCGTCTGTGTATATATGCATTGGTAAGTCTAGGTCAAAGATGGCTAATACCGGTTGTGTACAAAGAAAGTTTTTCATGTATTCGAAGACTTTTTGACATTCTTCTGACCAGATGAATTCTTGTCCTTTTCTTAGTAAATTATGCAGTGGTTCCAGGATTTGTGAAATTTTTGGTACATATTCATTATAAAAGTTGATTTTTCCTAAAAATTGTCGAACATTTTTTTTATTTTCCGGAACAGGAAAATTTCTTATGGAAATCAAATTATCGTTTACTGGAGAAATGGAGTTGTGTCTTATTATGTGGCCTAGATATTGTACGGAGTCCAATGCAAATGTGCATTTTGAAAGTTTCAATCGAAATCCTTCTTCCATTATTGCTTCTAATAATTTTGATAGATGGTCTATATGTTCCTCGAAAGATTTTGAAAATATCAATATGTCGTCTATATAATTGACTGTAAAATTTGCTAAATTATGTTTCCTTATTATATTACTTAAGATTCTTTAGAAAATAGCCGGTGACGTTTTTAATCCAAATGGTAAGCAAGTCCATTGAAAATGACCTTCTTGGGTTACAAAGCCTGTTTTTCTTCTATCTTCAATTCGTAAAGGAATTGAGCAAAATGCCGAGTTTATATCAAGTTTTGAGAAATATCTGCAATTTCTTGTTTTTATTATTAAATCTTCAATTAATGGGAATGGTTGTGATTGAGGAACTATTATCTTATTTAAATCTCTGAAATCTATACATAATCTTGATTTCTTGTTTTCATCTCTTTTGTAAGCTAATGTTACTGGAGCAGCGAAGGGACTGTATGATTCTTCTATTAGATTTTTTTTTAGTAACTCTGAGATTTGCTCTTCTATTTCTTTCCTGTCTTCAATAGTGCATCTATATGGTCTTTTGCTACAGTACTTATCTATTATAAGATCTATTCTGGCTTCGTAATCCTTCACGGTGCCTATATCATACTTATCTTTTGCAAATATATTTCTATGTTTGTCTATTAGATTCATTATTATTGTTTCTTCATGATGATTTAAGTGATTCGTTAAGACATTGAAAGTATTTATTTCAACATGTTCATTGAAATTTATTTGATACTCTTTTATTATTGGTTCTGTAGATTCGGAACTTTTCTGTTCTATCTCTAATTTCTCATTTTGTATCAATTAAAATTTTTTTATACAATCTAATCCTAATAGAAAGTTATATTTAAAATTCTCATTATTAATTATGAACACATTTATGTGGTCCTCTATGTTCATGATTTTTATTTTTATTTTTATTAATCCATCTGTCTTATACCCACCATTAATTGTTCTCAAATTCGTTTTTTCTATATTATTATCTTTAGATTTTAATTTTACTAGCTTTGAATTTATTAATGAAACATTTGATCCTGGGTCATAAATAGCAGGTATTTCTAAAACATCATTTAGTTTAATATTGAGTTCGATTAATGGTGGCACTATTAGTTTTTTGGATCATCGTCGCTTAGTTCTACATCTAATGTTAAAGTGTTAACTTGTTTTGTTTTGTTGATCTTATCTTCTTGATCATTGAACAAGCATTCAGCCTCCGGATGAAAACGTGTTCCTTTTTCTTTTTCTTTACATATTTTACAAGGCGTTTTTTTACTTCTATCTTTGATGCTTGGTCTATCCTTTCTAAATTCTAGATTTTTTTTATAAGTTAGATGTTCCAATTTACCTATTTCATTGTGTAAATCTTCAGTCTTTGTTAGTTTTTCTCTATCAATTCTATCTATTATATAATTTGGCAAACCTGTGGCAATAAGGTCTATCAATGTTCCATTATCAATAGTCTTCCTTATTTGCAATAAAAGTCTTTCCTTTTTTATGGAATATTCCAATAATGAACCCGTCTGATATTTAAACGACAATGCATATTTTATTGGAGACCAACCTTTACTAGCAAATGTGTTACAAAAATTTGTTTTCCATTCGTCCCATTCTGTTTGAATTGTAAATTTCAAAAGTGCACAACTATACCAATCTACTGCACACTTTTCCATAAAAGATTTTAAAATCTATATTTTTTTCTCGTCTGTTGTTATCTCAAACCGTGCACATTCTTTTTCAAAATTGTTTATCCATTGATTTGCGTTTGAATTTTTACCGTCAAATTTTTCGATTGTAAATTCTTTTGCTAATTTTCCTAAATTTTTCTCTTGTGATTTTTCTTGGCTTTTTTCAAGTAATTTTTCCAGTAATTTTACTAAAGGTTGTTCTGAAGCATTAGGCAATATGTCACTATTTTCTTGGTTTTCAATTATTTCTTCTAAATATTCGCCCTCATATTGTATATTTCCATCTTCATCGTAATAAATATTTTTTAATTCTTTAGTTAAATTAATCCATACTTTTCTCATCTGACCCCTTTGTTTAATAGTTTTCTTTACCTTAGCAAATGAAGACGTTTTTATAAGCTCCGTGTGGGTCGTTGCATTCAAGTTCTCGTATGGAATTTTATAAGTGTGGCCATCCGGCGTGGTGATTCTGGTTACACACAACACACTAGATTTTTCATCCACGGCTGGTAGCATCTTGAACGTAAATTGTAATTTGTCCATCGTGATACACAACGAGAATGTTGTTTTATAATGTTCTTTTATGTTTTATAAGGTTTATGTCAGGCTTCTATAAGGCACTTTCTCCTTCTTTTGAGGTTAGAATAAAAACATGAATAGGTTCTCTGTGAATAACAAAGATTTTTTATTATTATATACCAAATTTACCATTACCCACTTAATCTAGGTGTCAATCTTACCTGTGAATAACAAAGAAACAACATTCAATGTTATTATTCACAAGGTTGTTTTTGGATTCCTTTTACAAAATTACACTTCGTTGTTTTTGGTATGTCTCAATTAATTATGCTCCTTAACACGTGCGAATTTCATCATCACCCGTCTATTCAAGGATCTGATTTACCAACCTGGTTACGCGTGCAATTCAATTAAGATAATTTCCTTACATGTATATAATAGTTAAAGAAAATTTTTATAATAAATGAATAAGATTAACTTAATATTAATTATCAGTCCTCATTTTCTATTTATAAAACTAAACTAACGAAAGTCAAATTTATAATTATAATAAGAATATTTAACATACCATAATATAATGAAATTAGTTTCTTATAAAATCCTTTCTTTGTCAAACATTGAAATTTGGATGTCACTATTTCACATAAATTCACATCAATGTTAAAAAATAAAATCCTACAGTAAATTATATAATAATAGGAAAATTTCTCTTTCGTCCATATTATTATTAATTATTAGTAAAACTATGTTAAGAGCATTCCAGCTCCGTTCTCCTTTACGTACATTTACAAACTGTTTCAATATTATTTTACAAGTAATATTAGAGTTCGAAGAGTCATGTTATTGTTATGATTTTTGACACCAAATTGAATAATATTACTTTTATAATGAAAATTTAAACTTTTAATCTAACTAATCATTTGTAAATTTCTTTTGATATATATTTTTATTTTTATTTTAGAAAATCGATAATTACATTATATGCATTACTATAAGCATCCGTATCGGTAATTTTGTTTAGACTATTTTCTTTCTCTTTCTTAATGTAAATCATTTCTGCAAATAAACATTTATATAAGTTGTTTTCTTTATGTAAAATCTGTATGTTGTTCCAATCAAATCATGTGGTATTCCATCATGTCCTATATTTTTAATTCTGTGTTTTGTTATAACATTATGATATTTCTTATTTTTTGAATTAAAGTTATTCTTATGTTCATCTCTTCTGGTGTTAAGAAGTCTTTTTGTTTGTCCTACATCACTCCATCTCCATCTCACTCTTTTCCAATGCATCTTTACCTAATTTCATAATTTTGTTTAGCTTAGAGTCAACTCTAAATATTCTATTAATATTTTGTTTAGCAATTATTCTTTTTACATTTTCTGAAATTTTTCCATAAAAGGGAATCGATATTATTTTTTTTTTGTTTCTGCAACTGGATTCATTTTGTTCAAAGTAATATTATTTTTATTTTTATTGAAAATTTCTATTGTTCCTTTCCTAATATATTTGTCTATAAATTTATTCGGAAAATTATTCAGAATCAAATATTCTTTAATAATATTCAAATTGTCAACATGGTAAATTTTATTGGAAAGTAATATGGCCCAATCTACCAGATTTTTTATTATGTTAATGTTATGTTGTTTCTTCTTCGTACAGCGGAACGCAATCTATTTCTTATTCTTCTCCTTCTCACTTCTTTTTCGTACAGCGTTAGCACTGACTACTACACAAGACCGATAAAATCAAAATGGCCGGGACTAGTCGCCAATTTGCGCCCGCTTCGTACAACTAGCGCAGCAAACAACTACAATAAGTACTAGATTAGATTCCAATGTACGCATAAAAACTCGTATCCGCACCACAGTCACATAAAATAGAATATGTGCCAATGCACACAATTCGGGACATTGCAAGACTCGCGATAATGCTCGCAGGACTGATCGCGCCTCGGATTCGTCTCGGCTTTGTCTCGACTATGCCTCACCTACGCCTTGGCTTCGATCTCCTGCGAACATTGTCGCTCGTCACGCAATCACCCTCATTGTGTGCCTAGGCACATAATATACTATTATATACTTAACCCTTCTCAATCACTGACTATTCCTCATCCCTTAGAGAGGATCCTTCCAATCCTTACATAAAACGAGGAGATATTTTAAGAAGAGAAATGTTACGTTTCAGACGTAACATACCCAATTTCTTTTTTCGTGCATCGGCCGGGAAACCCTTAAAGTCAGTGAATGGGATATTGAAATTTTATAATTACTAGGAATCCAAACTTGATAAAGCACAATTATAATTCATCTGATTACACACATATTGGTTAAAATAAAATAAATTTGATAAAATCATGAAAGGATTTGACCTTGAGGCTAACTTGAGTGATCAAACGACTTATTTTATTTGAAATTTTATTATCTGAATTTCTGAAAGTACAAGGGTTACATAGGATTTTGTGCTTGAGTCATGCCTGTCTAATCTCGTACTTCTTTAATTCTAAACTGTTAACTAAGTTCTAATTCGAGTTAAAACGAGAAAAAACAGCACACGAGACTATAAGTCCTTTTCAGATTCGTTGAACGGTCACCATTTGATTACGATCAATTGGGTAAGGCAAAATTCAAGTGCTCATGCAGTATCATTTGAAACTCCTATTTCAACTCTGTTGACTAACAGAATATTTTTAATTGCAAAAGATTGATCAAGATGTTGTGCTTGAGTCAGGCTTGTCCAATCTTGCATTGCTAAAATTCTGTATATTTTATAATTTTGTTTATGTGTGTATAATGAAAAATATAATAAAAAATTTTTTTTCTGTGATTGTGACAATTATTTAAAAATCATTTATGACCCATACCATTCGACTATTATATATATATATAAAACAAGGTAAAAACACATCAAGTATCCCAGGTAAGACAAAGACCAAAATTAGTTTCAATAAGAATAATTTTGAAACAAAATTCTAAATGAATATTTTTCTGTAAGCACATGGAAATTGGTAGAATTAAAGCATATTATTTTAAGAATTCTGGTTGATAACTATAAATTTACCTGACGCGGAACATTGAGACAAATTCATATTTTCTAATAACAAATTATCAATCGCATTTATTGATTACAAAAATTTTATAAAATGAAGGATGTTACGTACGGCTATTATTAATTTAAATAGAATTCATAAAAAGTAAAAACAATTACTCCTAATGTACTTTATTTATCAATAAAATGAGTACGCGGAGGTCGTCCAAACTGCCGAATTTGATTAATGTGAATATTAATTGAATTCGTTTATTATTATGTGGGGTCGTTGGTCTTCTACTCTCGGACTGAGAGTATTCTTCACGTTTACGCTGATCACCTTTAATTTTGAATAGTAAGAAGAGGGAAAAGACTTGAATAAAGTTAAGTCAGGCGGCAATTATTCGAATAAATAAAAGATAGTTTTATTTCAAAAAGAAGGAAACGAATAATCGGAGGTGAATACTTTGGATATAAATCAAGAGAGAGACAAGTCAGAAATATAAATTGTACCTTACCACAATTAAGATTTTATTCCTAGGTTCTTAATCCTACCGGATTTCTGAAGAGCAGGAGCAAAGAAGAGAGTGCGTTCCCGTTGCTGAAGTTCTCAGTTATCCGGGCCAAACTTGATTTTGTATATTCGTGGTTTCTAAAAGGAACCACTTTGGTCCTTTGCGTGATGCACACACACACACTGCTTTCCACTTTTCTTTTAGGTTTAATAAGAAAATATAACGGTTGGCTTTCAACCAGAAAAGAGTCGAGTGCTTTTAAACTCGCTCCTTTCATAGTTAAAACTTCCCTGTTAAATCTAATTCAAATATTTTTGTGAAAATTATCACTACCGTTTTGAGATTCGGTAGTATTAATTTTCTGCGATTTCTCGCTGCTTTGTGCCGTTTTATTCTGGTGAAGAAAAACCACGAAAAAGTGGATTTGGACTGTAAATAGTCCGCCGAAGATTTTCGTTGATACACGTTCGATGCGATTGCCAAGAGTCTATCACTAGATAATCGTTTACCAGTTACCTTCAACTAGTGAAACAGGTATACCGACCGTTCACGATCAACGAATTGGACCTTTTAAATGATCCGCCGAAGATGAATTTAATTTTGATATATTTAAAATAAAAGAATTGCTTCCATCTAGATGAAGACTTTTGTGTTTTACGTCCGCCCGACACGATTCCAAATAAATAATTTTGTTAGAAAGAGTTTTACGGTTTCAATCAACTAACGAGGATCTATGAACTGTCGATCTAGACCGCAGACGGACAAAAGTAGTGAAAAGTATATTCCGTACTGCCCGAGTAGTTCCGGATAGTACCGGGTTGCTCGAGTAACTGCAAATTTTGGCTTGGCGTTGATCTGTTTTACTGCTTCATCGCGAGGTGAACATGGTAGGGTTTTTCGATGATTAAGGAATCTATGATTGGACAAAGAAATAATGGTAGGGAGGTTTTAAGAATTTAGATGGACTTTGTACCATGCTGATTCAGTTATTGCACCATTTGCTGATTTTCAGGTGTCGAATATTTCTCCCCTATTTCCACACTTATCGTGAGAAAGGAAATGCGCTCATCGAATTTTAGTATTTGATGCATTGTCATCAAATTGTAGAAACGATTTTAGTTTCTAATATATATATATATATATTTAATTAGTCTAGGCTTATAATCATTATATGAATTATAAAGCCTTAACATAATTATTTTAAATATTCAGATGACTCTTTAGGTTTTAATTACAGAAAGCACGTGGCCCTTGTTGTGGGAGATCAGCTGGCTAAAGCATCTAAGCAAGGATAGGCGCACAAAAATACTATAGTGAGATACAGTGCATGAGTGTACGCGCGCTGGATATCTCTCCTTCTTCCTCTCTCTTATGCTCTCTTTTCTTCTCTCGCGCTCTCTCCTTCTGCTTCCACTTTCCAGTGAAAATATTTATAATAATTAATTAACATTATATGAAAACAGCATTAATGTTAATGGTGATATCAGTATTAATAAAATGATACCTTAGGAATTTCCAGAATTTAGATACTTAATAATTGGATTAATATTGTATAAAATCAATATTAATATTGATAGTAACATTAACATTAATAAAATAATGCATTAGGAATTTACTGAATTTAGATACTCCTGAAATTACAATCTATGCGATCATGTGACAGGCCACTCGCATTAAAAATCGTAGTTATAATTATTCGCATTTACCTGTAAACATAAACTCTCGTTCATACGCAGGTGCACGAGCCTGCACGCACATCAATATATATATATATATATTAACACACATCAATATAATGCATAATATAACGCAATATGGGCGTGATATATAACATTAATAATATAATCACAATGATATTAATAGTGATATCAATATTAATATAATAATGTATTAGGAATTTCCTTCCCGAACCAACCATTTGTTAAAAGTTCCTTGACCTGAGCAACGATAAGCTGCATCAGCGACCTTGTCAAGGTGCTCGGTTACGGGCGCTTCGAGTGGCATGCAATTTATGTAGAAATTTATATTATAATTTTGGAAAAATTTGGCCGCCTTGACACGCTCGTAACAAAGGATATTTGAAAAACTTTTCTTTTGATCTAATTGAATATTTATGTATTGTAGTTTTAAAAGTGTCTCCATGTACGTATCAGTAAATTTTATTTTATAAGAACCTTTGTTGGGACCCAATCCCAGTGAATTAGGGAAATCACAAAATCAAGAAAATCCTATTACGCGCAGTCAAGTTAAGAAAAATACTGAACTTGCAAAAATTGTGGCACAACATCAAACTGGTGCCCTTAAACCAAAAAGAACAGTTACTGTGAAGGAAAAGGTAACTAAAGATAAATTTTAAAATATTTCTAACAAAGACAAAACAAATATGAGTTTGCAATTAGATAATACTCCTTTAGAAAAAACCTTAACGTCTGAACAATTCGAAACTGCCGGAACAAGCAATTTATCTCATTCGAATAATTGGCTTAATTCAAATTCAAAAACTAATTCAAGTATTCTTTGTGGATCAATTGATCAGCACGAAACGTTAAAAAACCAAACTACTTATACTGACAACGAAGATATAAGTTTACTTAGCTCAACGATAATTCCAAAAAATACAGTTGAAGAAAGAACTAAAATAAATTTATCAGAAACGAACAAATGGAACAAATTGTTAACAACAATCCTGCAGAAAACGTTAATCCAATTATAAACAACGAAATGGTCCTACCTAATAATCAACAAATATCCTTACGCGACGCGTTAGAAGTAGTACCTCTATTTGATGGAAGTAACATTCCATTATCACATTGTATTGAAGGATGTTATGAGGCAAAGGCAATGCTGCCAACACCCGCAGCTCAAGAAAATTTAGGACGATTATTGAGAAGTAAATTATCAGGAGAAGCGAGAAAATGTATCTTTGGATCGACTTACAATAATATCGAAGAATTAATTGAAAAACTCAAAAGAGTATACGCCCCAGCAAAAAGTGTGTATCAATTACAAGAAGAATTAGGGAATACCTATATGTGGGAAAAAGAGAACGTACTTTCCTATGCAACTAGAATTAAGGAGATTGCCGAAAGAATCGAAGACGCTCATAGACTCAACAATAATGGAAAAGTAGATAATACCTTCAAACAGAACTGTCAGAAAGAAGTTATTCAATGCTTTATTCGCGGTCTGCGTCCTGAATTAGAAATTCGAGTAAAAACAAAGGAATCATTTAAAGACGTTTTCAATGACACAATCAACGTAGAAAGAGATTTGGCAGCATCTTCCGCAATACGGAGAAATAAAAATTCAGATTATTTAAAAATGGATGATTCTATAAATATTAGAAATAATAAAACATCTCGGTTCAATGTTGCACGAGATGACAACATAAATTGTATAATATGTAAAAAACCAGGCCATGTTGCTGAAAATTGTTATTATTTAACCAAAGCACAAGAAGCAGTTTCTAGAAAACAAACTAATTTTTTTATGCAAAATCAACAGCCTAGTAATAATCACCAACGACGAGAAAATATTTACAATAATTCTGCAAGATATAATGACCGGAATAACCATTTTTTAGGAAACAGAAATAACAGTTATGATAATAATAACTTTGCACAAAACAATTATCCGAATAACAATTTTTCGAGGAACAGGAACAACAATTACAATAACTTTTCAAGTAACAGAAATAATTATCCTAACAGCAATAGATTCCATAATAACAATAATAATAATTTTTCCAGAAACAGAAATAATGATAATAGACAAGAAAATCTAGATCACAACAGGTATGCAAATCACAGACCATTTTTAAATCAAAATAGCCAACGTGAAATGCGAAATCAGCAATAAAGTAGAGCAAATCAAAATCATCTACAAAAGTCAGAAGTTATATGCAACTATTGTATAAAACCAGGATTTATTATAACAAATTGTAACGTTAGATTAAATAAACAACAATCGCAAAATTCGGAAAACTCAAACGCTCTCCCCAGTACGGATGCACTGAGGAAAGCGTAAGGCAAGAACCAGAAGCATCCACTTTTAACGATCAACCGGCTATAAAGATAAGCGTTTCCAAACCAAGTATAATTCCATCGATAATGATATGCGCAGAAGGCCTTCAAAGCCCTGCTCGCATGATGATAGATACCGGTGCTGGTCGAAATTTGATTAAACAAAATTCCGTAAATTCTAATTAGCCAATAGATGAAAAAATAGTGTTAAAACTTACAGGAATAAATAATTTACCACTTTTTAATATGGGAAAAATACAAATAAACATTCTAGGATATCCAACAATATTGAATATGATTCCTAACGAAGTTCCAATAGATGAAGACGGAGTTCTAGGTTCAGAATTTTTTCGAGAAAATAAAGTCAATATAAATTATGTATCCAAATGTCTAGAAATAAAAAATAAACTGTATCTATTTGAATCGACACACATATTAACAATTCCAGCTAGAACAGTAACAACATTTTTTATTCCAATTGAAAATACTGAGAAAAGCGAAGGTTACGTACCTCGACTACATTTTGGCGAAGGAATTTATGCAGGAGACGCAATTGTAAAAGGTGCAACGGTAAAGCTTATATCAAATTTGCAAATACAAACGAAATTTCAGTAACGATATCAATACCGGCTATTACTTTAGAAGACTTTGAAGAAAGAGATTTTCAAAATATAACAACTCAATCAAGCAATTTAAAAAACTTAAGTAATGACGATTTATCTAACCAAATTCTGGATTGCTTCTTAAAAACCGAAAATTTTTTCGACAATCATGCAGATTTTTTAAGATAACAGGTGAAGAAAGAATAGAGTGCATCAAAAAACTTCTTCGCTTGGATCATTTGAATCAAGACGAATACGAACATGTAGAAAGATTAATTATTAACAGTGCTGACAGATTTCAAATCCCAGGAGAACCACTTGAAGCTACCAACGTTTTACAACATTCAATTCCAACTACAGATGATTCTCCAATTTTTCAAGAAAATATAGATTTCCCCCTGTTCATAAAGAAGAAATTACAAAACAAGTTGACGAATTATTAAAAAATAAAATAATAAAACCTTCACAATCACCGTATAACACTCCAGTTTGGATTGTTCCCAAAAAACCAGCTTCTAAAGGTAAAATAAAATGGCGAATGGTTCTTGACTTCAGAAAACTTAATGAAAAAACAATCGGAGATTCTTACCCACTACCTAACATAAACGATATACTCGATTCACTTGGATCTGCCAAATATTTTTCAGTATTTGATTTAGCTACTGGTTTTCACCATATAAAATTGGACCCTAAAGACTCTCATAGAACTGCATTTTCTACACCTCATGGCCATTATGAATTTGATAGAATGCCCTTTGGTTTAAAAACCGCTCCTGCAACATTTCAAAGGTTAACGGACATTACTTTAACTGGATTAATAGGGACAGAACTCTTTGTATATCTTGACGACATAATCATATTTGCTGATACACTAGAAGAACATGAGAAAAAGTTTAATAATTTAATACAACGTCTTCGAAAAGCAAACCTTCATCTACAACGAAACAAATGTGTATTTCTGGGACCTGAGATAGGATATTTAGGTCATATAATTGATAAAAATGGAGTTCGACCGGACCCCAAAAAAATAATAGCCGTAAAAGAATTTCCAGTTCCAAAAACACAAAAGAATGTCAAACAGTTGTTAGGATTAGCAGGATATTATCGTAGATTTATCGAAGGATTTTCAAAAATTGCCAATCCTCTTAATTAACTTCTGAAAAAGGATACCCCTTTCATCTGGACCGATAAACAGCAAACAGCTTTTGACATTTTAAAATCAAGATTATGTGAAGAACCACTTTTACAACGACCCGAGTTTTCTCAACCTTTTGTTCTCACAACAGATGCCTCAGGACACGCAATAGGAGGTATATTATCACAAGGTAAAATAGGCAAAGATAAGCCAATAGCATATGCTTCACGGAGTTTAAGTGACGCTGAGAAAAAATATGATACATATGAAAAAGAAGCACTTGCAATAATATTTTGTGTCACTCATTTCCGTCCTTATTTATATGGAAGAAAATTTACCCTAGTAACTGATCATAAACCACTAGTTTGGTTTCAAAATTCTAAGGACCCTTGCTCACGAGTTTCGCGCTGGAGGTTAAAACTCGCAGAATATGATTTTGATGTAGTATACAAAGCAGGAAAAGTGAATGTCAATGCAGACGCTCTTTCAAGAAACCCTATTATTAACGAAGAAAGATCAAGAAATTTACACGAAGATGATGATGATACCTTTATGACATCTCAAGAAAAAATGAATCTTGAGAATGCTTTTATAAAAATTAATCCAGAAAATAATATCAAAAAAGGAGATACTTCGAATAATAAATATTTTAATTCAGTATTCGCCGAAGATGATGCGAATGACTTTAGTGAATCTTCAGAAAGACCAATATTTGATGTTGATTTGAGGTTATCTGATATTTTTAATGGAATCTTAAAATGAGAAATTATTTAACGAAATTAATAAAGATATAGTCAAATATAAAAATTCATTTAAACTACTTCCTGTTATAAATTATGAAAATTCGCCATGGAAAACCATGACTACCAGCGGTAAAAAGAAAAAGCAAGAACAAATGAAAAATTCAAATCAGCATAAAAATCTAGAAAATTTAAATCAAAATGAAATCCAAAAAAAATTAGACGAAAATTTTTCATCTAAACCTCTTGTGAAAACACCTCGAGGTAGGCCACGAAAAAATCTACTTACAAATTTAAAAATTATTCCCTCTCAAACAAAAAGAAAGAGAGGTAGACCAAGAAATCAAATATATGAAAATGAATGACCAGAAATAAATATGCAAAAAGGAAGCCGAACAAAAGTAGAATCAGATCCCGACTCTGATCCTGATTGTGATCCTGAATCTGATCCTGAATATTTGGACTATTTAAAAGAAATCCAAGCAAAAAATAAAAGAAATAAAAATGGCAAAAAGCCTAATCAATTTATTATACCTCAAGAGGAGAAAAGCGAAAGTTATTTTTCTACTTCTGAAGACGAAGTAATTGATATGGAACCTGAAGATGAAGAGAGCTCTGAAAGCTCTTGTATTGAAGAAATTTTTGATAATGAAAATATCTAAAACACTTTTAATGAACAAAATTCTGAAATAAACAAAAATCGACAAATAAAAACCAGTGAAAATCTTGAAAATGATAATAATTCAGAATTGGAAGAAAACCGTCCACACCCAGAGCCCCCTCCAACCAAATCAAAATCTACCAGGCAAATTTTAATGAATAAAAATATTGTTGAATGTCGCGATCAATTAACGATGCAAAAAGATAATTATGTGTATTTTGTTACAACAAATGGAAATCCTCCAGATAATGGATCAAAAAGTCTAGAGAAACGTGGAACCTTACCAAAATTCAAATTACTCATTACATGAATTATCTCAAAAATTGAATCTACGAACAATTAGTATTTCAAAGACTTCGAAAATCAACCATATAGCCTGGGAAGAAATAAAATTAATATTTGATTTAGTTTTTGCAAATTCACTTACGAAAATAATAGTTTGTAATGGCATAACGCAATATCCAACAAAAGAACAAAGATCACAATTAATTGAAGAAGCACACTCCTCATCATTAAGAGGCCATAAAGGCGTCACAAAGACCTATAATCGAATGCGCCAAAAATTTTTTTGGGAAACTATGTAAGTCGATATTCAAAAGTATATTCAAGGCTGTTTACAATGCCAAATAAAAAAATTATTTCGAGTTAAAACTAAAAATCCTATGGTTATTACCGATACACCTACTACTGCCGTCGAAAAAATATCAATGGATATTGTTGGTCCACTACCAGAAACAGAGTCTGAAAATCTGTATATTCTTACTATACAAGATAATTTTACAAAATACTCTCTAGCAATACCTCTTCCTAATCATCAAGCTGGTACAATAGCAGACGCGTTCGTGAAAAAATTTATTTGCATATTTGGATCGCAAAAAGGAGTACTAACGGATCAAGGCAGAGATTTTTTAAGCAATTTATTAAAAAGATTAGCAAAACGCTTTAGAATCAAACAATTTTGTACCACAGCTTTTCACCCTCAATCCAATGGATCACTTGAACGATCACATCATGTCCTAGGTGAATACCTCAAACAATTTGTAGCAAAAAACTCAGAATGGGACGATTGGCTAGAATTAGCAATGTTTTCATATAACACAAGTGTACACGAAGCCACAAAATGTTCGCCTGACGAATTAGTTTTTGGCAAATTAGCCCGTGAACCCTCTAGTGAACCTCTATCACAAAATGAAAAATTGCAAATCTATGATGATTATTTGATCAACTTTGTGACACAACTGCATGAAATGCGAGCACAAGCAAGAGAAAATCTCATAGCGGCAAAAGAAAAATCAAAAATGTACCCCGATAGAAAAATAAATCCCTTGGAAATAAAAATTGGGGATAATGTATTTTTATTAAAAGGAGGAAAAATGAAAAAGCTGGATAATCAATACATAGGACCTCACGAAGTTTTAGATGTACTAGGAAAAGGAAATGTAAGAATCAGCATAAAAGGAAAACCGACAGTAGTTCACGTCAATCGAATAAAAAGATCGCACATACATAAATATACAAAATTGATTAACTGAATTTGAATTCAAACCTAAAATAACATAAACTTTGCATAAAACCAAAGCGTTTAGAATAACTAAACCAGGAAATGTTTTAAACAAAAGATCCTTTGAAATTTTATTCTAATCATATTTTTTCTATTTCAGAGATTCGAGAAGCTCACTGTACCTTCAAATAGCAATCAAAAAATTTCAAAATATTTCATGTTTTTTTTTTCAGAGTAAATTAAACTTCTCAAACTAGCAAGTATTTATCAAATGCATCAACATTTTTTAACTTTTCTCTTCTGTTCAGCAAAAACTAATAATCTAATATCATCACAAAGAAATTATATTTCTTTAAAATTCTTATGAGTACTTTCTTTGCATTTAATTTAATCAATTCCATTTTTGTTCACCAACCTTTCAAAAAAAAAAACTAATAACCTTTTTAGAAAGACAAATGCTAGTTTTCATTCGGATCAACATTATATTTTATCACTCAAGAAAAATATAGAAACATTTGCATTTTTCTTCTTTTTTGGAGAAAGAAAAAAGACTTTTTCTGACAAGAATAAATAAGCACTTCATGATCGGTGCCATCATAAATATAATTTCAATTTTGTTTTTCTTCCATCAAGGGAACTTTTCTTGATTCCCATCCTATTGGAAGAACAGTTTCTACAAATATTGAGTTTGTAAATGTATACTGCGCAATGGCGTTACAAAATTCTTAATGTAAAAATTGCTTTTCCAATAGAAATTAATGTGCAACAATAAAAAATTGAATATTTACTATTCTTCATATGTTTCATGCACAAATAACTCTATTAATTTTACAAGAAAGATCAGAAAGACAATTAAAAGTACAAGAATTCTAGGAAAACCTATCACCCTGTTATTATGTAAAATTGTTTTTCTTATGATTATTTTATTCATTTAATAATACACCAATGAAATTGAAGTTCATGAAATTAATTTTTAGAAACATGTAAAAGTAATAAGGGGCCGTTCACATAATACTTCACACAGTTTATGGGTGGGGGGTGTCTGCAAATTGTGACGTGGTGTGACATGTTGGGAGGGGGGTCTGCCCTCTGCCTTACGTCACATATGAAATGTGTACCCGCGAAATTTGAAAAAAAGTTCTGAAAAGATTATCTACAACAATAATTAATAGCTTCTTTTTTTACTGGATTTTGTAAGCGTTAACGAAAAATGTTTTATAAAATTAAGAGGTGTGACGTGACATCGAAGGGGGGGGGGCTGAGGTTTGCGACCATGTGTGACATGGTGGGACGGGGGGGGGGGGGGTAAAAAATAGCTAAAAATCGCGTGACGTATTATGTGAACGGCCCCTAATAAGCAATAGCAATGCATGTTTTCAAGAAATCAATTTTAGATTTAACCAAGTTTTTTCTCTTTAATATACCAAGTTACGACGTCTATTGATTAATATATGTAATCAACGATCGTTAACTCCCCGCGTTTGAATTAAGTGGGGAGGTGGCATGTCCCGCGACTCTACCGCCACAAGTAATAAGCAAATTAAGAAACCAATAAAGGGATCAAGACAGCATTACAGCGAGTGTGATTTTATCGACGCAAGTTATAGACAAATCTACAGATCAATAGGATGATCAATATGAAATTACCATGAGTCGTTATAATACCCACACATGATAACAAATCGACTGACCCAGAGCGAAAGTGAATGAAGCCCTACAATACCTAATACAATTACTTGTCATACTTGACCTTTCAAAGTTCTATAAAAAGCGAAAGTTCCAAGAGAAGTCAGTCCAGTGCCATCATCTCTACACCGCGAGTTCAGTTCAGTTAGTTAGTCAACGTCCGATTTCTACAATGTAACCAACGCGAGTCCAGTCCAGTGCCATTGAATCTATACCGCGAGTGCAATCCAGTCAGTCTAGTCCAGCTTCACCAGATTTCTACCGCTGAGTTCAACGACTTTTAAAAGTGAAGGGGAATCGCCTTCCCAATTTTCTTTGAAACTGGGATCAAAGAATCAACTAGATCAACGGTCTGGACTACGAATTTACTATATAGAAGCAACTATCTCAAAATTACAATGAAGACTCAACTGACCACATTCGCTTTACTGGACTCAATTGATCATCAACCAATTCACAACTCAGGTTAACTACGAGGGTATTTCAAATTTCGATTCTATTTACATTTCCATGGTGCTTACCCGATATAATTTTAATTGTCAATAAATATATTTTATATACCTAACCCTTCTCAATCACTGACTATTCCTCATCCTTTAGAGAGGATCCTTCCGATCCTTACATAAAACGAGGAGATCTTTTAAGAAGAGAAATGTTACGTTTCTGACGTAACAGTACGTTCAGAAAGGGAATTGAATTGTTGTTTTCTATTTGAACAGTGAATTTTAATCTTTCATGTTATTTGTTAAATTCGTCTACTTTATTATTTATTTTATCTTTAGGTATAAAGAGAATTGTGTCATCTACATATCTATAATATAGAGGGACAGTGAAATTTTGTTTTTTAATAATTTCTTCTTCTAAATCTTGCATTACTATATCTGCAATAATAGGAGAGATAGGTGATCCCATTGGAGTTCCAAAAATCTGTTTATAATATTTATTATCAAATTTTAAATGTGTTGAATCCATTAAAAAGTTAATACCTTTTTTTAATTCATCAATTGGTAGTTTTGTAAGTTTTTGAATAATTGGCCATCTCTTATCTATACCTTTGAGAACTAACTGTGTAGGTACATTGGTAAAAAGTGAAGTGACATCAAGAGATATCATAATGTGATTTTCTGGAAAGGCTACATTTGAGAGAATATGAATTAAATTTTGTGAGTTCTTAATTAAAGATAATTGTTTTGGAAGTGCTTTTGTTAAAATATTATTAAGAAGTTTTGCTAAATAAATTGCAGGAGAGTTGATTGAAGATACCACAGGTCTTAATGGATAGTTATTTTTATGTATCTTAGGAAGACCATAAAATCTAGCTATATTCGTACTATCATTCAAAATGTCTTTTCTACGTACATTTCCTAAGAAATATTTTGTTCTCCATTTTTCTAAAATTTTGAATGTGTCTTTTTTAAAATTTTGTTCTGGGTTATTTTCAATCTCTTTATAAGTTTTTTCATCATCTAGTAATTCAAATACTTTCATCTTATATTCGTCTTTTTTCATTATAACAGTAATATTACCTTTATCAGCTCTTGTAAAAAATAGGTCACTATTGTTTTTTACAAACATATTAGTTTCTCTTATATTATTTGCTATTATTCTGTCAATTTCAGTAATGTGTGACTTCTCTTTTAGATAGTTCGAAGCAATACTAATTATACTATGTCTTAGTTGGTCTCTGTCATTAACTTCTGGAATTTTATGAATATTAGATTCTACATCCTTTATAAATTCGAATAAATGTTGTTTTTTACTAGACATTAAATTATATATGGCTTTCATTTATTACCCGTCTAACTTTATCACCCGTTCTCTATAAATAGGTTTATCCCAAGCTGAATTAGGGGTGTGCTATAGACGCGTTTATCCTCATGAATGAAGAAGGATGTATATCCCAGGCAGCGGCGTTAGGGATGTCTGCGAGTATCTGAAAGGAGTAAATTGAACACAGACGTCAGAGTCTGTGTAATGAAGGCCTAAGTAAAGCTTTTCGATGCGGGACTGGAGGTTCTAACCATCCGAAAGACCAGAAAGAAGATCCTTCCTGTTTTGGAAAAGAGGGGTGATGTCTCGACCTTTAACAAAGCACGTGGCCGGGTGGTAGGCGAAAAGACTGAAGTTGGGTCTTTGGTCTCAAAGAGGTCTCTCGAAATCAGGGGCCTCGACGAGACCGTGACAGGGAAGGAAGTTGTTGCTGCGCTATGCATTGCGGTGGGAAAGCCCGACCTCGAGGATCCCTGCAGGCTTTGCAAATGATTCGGCGGTGAACAGACTGTTGTAGTGCGGCTCGCCGAGGTGGACGCCCAAAGTTTGCTTTGATTCGGAAAGTTACGGGTCGGATGGCTAAACTGCCGCATTAAGGAGCAACCCCGACTATGGCATCGGAGACTTTTTGGAGACCGGCGCAGGGTTCGTTTGGGTGGGGGTCGCAGGGGTATGTATGCGTGTACAGCTGCTCCCGAGTTGGGTGAAGCACGACTTTATGGGGGGGGGGGGGTATACGGTGAGATGCTTCGGACCTGCAACAGCGGTCGCGCACCCTGAGTGGGCCGGGCTGCCGCGTCGGTGGGGGAAGGAATTTCTATGCTCTCCTAGCCGTCGCGGCGCCAAGGTTCCGCAGAACAGGTGCGGTGTTGTGGGGGAGGGTCTTGGGCGGACGGATGGCGGAAAGATCGTACACAGTCCCGCAAGCGACCATATGGTTCGGAGGAGGACTTTTTTGGTTTTAACAGGTATGCCCGATAGCTATCCATTGAAATTAACTACTTTAGAAATTGAAAGCAGGAAAAATGACCAACCTCGGGCAATCTGGAGGTTTTCTATAATTTCTTTAATTACGTTTCGATGACTACTATGTCATCATCAGATTTTACAAATTGGTTTGATGTTGAAATTCTATAATAATTATACAAAAAAAATCTTGAGAATAAAATAAAAATTGTTTTTTCCTTAAATATATGTATATAAAAATCAAAATACCTGTGATATTCTGTCGCATTTTCTAACACACATTAAAGAACATATCACCAATCGCTTTTTAATACCATTTATCATCACAAATTAAAATTTTGTTTTGTTTAATAAGTTTAATTTACTTTAGAAATGAATTGAGTTACTTACCAGGCTCCTGGCCGCGATCTCGCGCCTATCTTTTTCCAAGTTAAATTTTCGGGCGTCCATAATTTATAGCAAAACCAGTCGAAGTTCACCCTCTGGACAACGGCAGAATAGAGCTTTCGCGTCGTATATGTCGCGTAGTTTTATTACATCAGCTGTAAAGCTAGCGCACGTGCAGAAGCTGAGATTTATATGGCCTGCAGATTTTCGGGTCCCTCCCCCGTCAGGTAATGCCCTAAGTGGCGCACTCGTGAACCGCTCAAAAGTGCGATGGTAACTAAGCTTTCCTCGTGGTGACGCTCTTTAAACTGACATAACGAAACAGAAAAAAAACGGCCAGAAAAGAACATTTCCAAAGCAGTTCTCAGACCACCTTTTACAACTTTACCAGTACTGAATATGCTAGCATTTTGGTGACTATCACCATAGTTGCTCCAAATGAAGACGATAATTGTAACTTTTTAAAAGCACCAAATGATGGTGAGATAGGTTTCTATTCTCCTATTACTTCCTCATCACAACGCTTATATCTTCGCCATTTTGTTTTTGAAAAATATTTCAAAAAATGTTTGCTTCAAAATAAAATAATAAAATATTTTATATCTCCATAGTAAGAAGGTGCCAAATATAAAATTTTGTAGAAGAACAAAAAAAAATCAAAATTGCCTCATTTTCAGCCTTTTACATAACGTGCCCCTATTAAACGAGCTTACCTAAGTGGAATCCAATCGTAATCAGACGTATACGACCGCTTCGTCCGGAGGGATTATATCTCCTGCATTACGATTTTTTCTTTCCCTTTCCAATCATGGGATCAAAATCTCGTAAAAAATTCTCTTATTCGTGAAAATCGTGAAAACTAAACATGAATTTCGTGCAAAATTTAAGCCAAGATCGGCACCTGTTAAGTACACTATAAAGAAAATTTATGAAAAGTTTACATCGACGGCACATTGTCAAGTTGTCGGTTTGCAAAGTTGAATATCGCTGATTCTCCGTCGCAATTTTCACGATAATTTGGATATATATCCGTACAGAATACTCAGTGCACAAAGATTATTGTCAGTTAACCACAAAAAATGTTTGGCACATACAAATTTCGTCATCGAATAGGCTACTTCTAATGATTTTTTTTAGCATTAAATAATTAAGACGGTACATTGGCAAATGAAGTAAAAAAATTTACGCATTTCCATTTTATTCAATAAATAAATGAGTGAGTAATAGATGATACACTTTGTACTACAGTTGTGAATCCTGCCTAACGAGTTGTTTGTATGCGAAGGTAGTCCCAGAAGAACCCGACCGAATAAAGAACACCTGGAAAATTTGGAAAAAGTACCTTTATTTCCCAACTTAGTCTGCTTTTAGCTCGATACATTTTTCCCAGCAAAGTTCAATAGCTTCGATACCCTGTTTATAGTGAGAACCGTCGAGCTCCTCGAAATAAGCATTAACCGTAGACCCCACCTCTTCATTTTCAGAAAATCTTTGAGCAGAGAGCCATTTTTTCAAGTTTGGAAAGGAAAAATAATCTGAAGGGGCTAAATCTGGCGAATAGGTTGCGTGAAGAAGCAATTTCAACTTTAATTCATTGATTTTAGCCATCGGGATAACAGATGTGTGAACTAGTGCATTGTTTTAATAAAACAACAATTTCTTTTTCGCCAAATGAAGTCGTTTTTTTTTACTTTATCACTCAAATGCTGTAATAAGTTCGCATAATACTCGCCGTTGATTGTTTTTCTTTTTAGAAGGTAATCAACGTAAATTAACCCACGTGCATCTCAAGAAACTGATGCCACCACCTTGTCAGTAGACGAAACTGTCTTTGCCTTCTTCGGAGCTGAATCTTCCATTTCAGTCCCTTGTTTCGACTGTTCCTGCGTCTAGGTTGTGAAGTGATAGATCCATGTTTCATCAATCGTTATAAATCGACGCAAAAAATCGGCTTTATTGTTGTGAAACATCGCCAAACATTCGATTGAAACCTCCTCATGACGCTGTTCCATTGTGAGAAAACGCAGAACCTATCTTGCGCACAGCTTTCTCATGTCCAAATTTTTAGTCAATATGTGATGTTCAGCACTTTTTGAAATGGCTACCATGTCGGCTAGCTCGTACACTATTAGTCGACGGTCATCCGTGGATGTCATTTGTGGATTTTCTTCACCATTTCGTCGTCTTGGCAGCTCGTACGACCTCGTTTAAACCCTGCCACTCAATAATTCATTGTCGTAAGCGAAATAACAGGCTCCCCCAGAGTACAATCTAGTTCGGCTTTAATATTGGTTGGACTAAGACCTTTCAAATGAAAATATTATATTGCATAACGATGACCAATTTTCCTCACGATTACAAATTCACTTAGAACGTTCACTATTGATGGCTGTCAAACAAATACTAAACGACGTAGCGTCTTCAAACTTTTAACTTAAGCTCTATAAGGTTGGTACTTTTGACAATAGTAATTTTTTTCAAACAACAACCGTCATCTATACGGTCTACCCTCGTGATTACAATTTAAGAATCATACCACTCTAGCTGTTTCAAAAAATCTATTTTTATTGTTGCATTTTTTGAAAGTATTTGTATTCTAAAATATTATACAGAAGGCATTTTTTATGATTAAGGCATCGCTGATTAGGCTGATTTTTTTACGATTTTTCATTTTAAAAAACTTTAAACGCGTTTTTCTTAGAACAACGTTTTTACACCGCTTGTTGATGAAATTTCCGAAACTACCGAACTAGTCCTTATGAAATTTTCACCATATGTTTCTTACACCTATGCCTAGGGCGCGAACTGACGAAAAGTTAAAATTTTAAAAAATTTTCTTATTTTGGCGACAAACAGTGAAAAAAAACTCTTTTTTTCCGAAATTTTATTTTAGATGGTCTGTTTCCGAAATTTCATCAACAGCGCAGACATACCTACTTTTTGAGGAGTCACGTTTACCTCCTGATTTTATATAGAAAAAGTGTATAAAAAAATTCTTCGAAAATTTTTTTGTTGTTATTTATGAGTGTATTCATTAAGCCCGACAAGTTTTATATCAATAATTATAATAGCAATCTCTAAAAAATGCATGAAAATAGCCTTACTTTCAAGCGCCTAAACTAGAATTACTACTGAAACTTCACTTGGATAAGTTCGTTTAATTGGTTAGTGATATAATTATATGGTGGGGGCCACCAGCTCCCACGTTCTGGGATCACTGCTTCAAGGTGATATAAAGCTAATCTTTTCATGATGACATTTTACAAAAGTTTTCTATGATCGATAATCGATTACAACAACATTATAAGAACTCGGGTAGGAAAATCATCTGGAAAAATAGTTGCACAAACTAATAAAGTACCAATAGCATATTTTGCAAGTTGAGATAGTTGTTTCAAGTAACTATTTTTTCAGTGCGATTATTGATTCTTAAAGTTTCGTATTTTTGTAAAAATATACATTACATTTTATAAGAAAATATATAATCTATTCAATTTATTATATTGGCAGCCTTATATTAACAAAATATGAAAATTTCAATGACTGCGAAATTCATAAAAAAATGTTCTTCGATTTTGATAATTTTATCAGCTTTTACCCAATATTTTAATCGGGCATAAGTACTCAAGTGTCTCTGCCGAAAAATGTGCTTCTAAACATCTTAATATTTCACCCTTACTTTGGAAAATTTAAATACGGATTTTATTTTTTTCGAATTCTGATGCATCTTTTTTATTGTTTCTTAAAGTAAAGTATGGAGTTTCTACTCTTCAAATCTTGAAGGAAAAATATCGTTCATCTTTGTTTCCAAAAAAGGTAAATGGAGAATAAAATTTCCTGATGACCGTCTTTAAAGAGGAAGTAAAATATTGGTTCGTAATTCCAATAAATATAAGAGTCGAAATATTTATAAAATAAATATTTATTTATTGTGAAAGAGCGGAACATTATGTTTTATTCGATGTATTGTTCATCGCTTGCCACAACTTTTCCCCATCATTCTAGCAGCATACGGATACCATGTCGAAGGAATGCTTCATCTTTTGAGGCTATCCAAGAATCGACCTAATTTTTGGTATTTTCATATGATGTGAAGTGCAGCTCAGACAGGCTATACGAGTATGTCATCGATTGAAATAAGTGGAAATCAGAAAGAGCACTGACTGGTGAATACGGCAGGTGTGGTAAAATGAGCAACTCATAATACACGACACCAACCTGATCCCATCAAATATACAACAAGAGTTTTTTTCCATGAATATTTGGTTTAGCTGTAGATGTCGAAGCATGGCCAGGAGGTCCACATGATTTCTTTCTTTTTGGATTATCATAATGAATCCATTTTTCATCACCAGTGATTATACGGTGCAGAAAACCCTTTCGTTTATGCCTGGCAAGCAGCATTTCACATGTGGAAAATCAGCGTTCAACGTTTCTCTGCTCCAGTTCATATGGAACCCAATTGCCTTGGTTTTTAATCATTCCCAATGATTTCAAACGATGTGAAATTGCATGTTGAGTCACTCCTAATGTACGTGCAAGTTCTTCTTGCGTTTGGCACAAATCTTGATCCAATAACGCTTCCAATTCCGCGTCTTCGTGCACTTTCGGCCTTCCGCTACGTTATTTGTCTTCGATGTCAAATTCACCGTTCTTCAACTTTTGAAACCACTTACGACAACTTCTCTCTTTCAAGGCAGCCTCATCATATGTTTCTACAAGCAATCGATATGCCTCAGCTGCAGATTTCTTCGAATTGTAGAAGTAAATCAAAAGTTCCCGCAAATGACGCTTATTCGGCTCAAAACTCAACATTTTCGCACACAAAAGAATATATTATACTGATAAAAATTCACTAGTATTACTAAGTTATGTTGTTGAAAGATGTCCAACCTAACGACAGTGACGTTTTACATTCGTCAATTTCAACCAAAACTTACTGGTGGTGCCAACTTTTGTCTAACGGCGGAAACTTATTTGTACACTTGATATTTTTCTATGGCAATCGCTGAAATAAAAGAAAAAAAAAATTCAGCATACAGTTGAAGCCTGAATACTCTGTAATCATCATAAATGTAATCGTTTTTCTCATTCTGAAGGCATGGACAAAAATTTGTACTTTAATGTCGACCAAACACCGAAGTAAAAATACTGCTTTCCATAGTTTGTTAATGTGAAAAGAAAAGCTTTTGACTGTCTAAAGCCCAATAAGTGATTGCTATATTCCGTCATTCTAGTAAGATAATTGATCAATTCTATAGCGAATCGAATCACTTGGCATTAAATAAGATTATGTCCCATGGTGCCCGACTCTCCTGTTTTGTATTCTATTCATCAAAAGAACATGAACAGCAATACCTAAAATTATTTATGTAGAGACAAGAAATTTTGTATTGACATGCTATATTTATTATGAGGAACGAAGAAAAAATGTACTTCCCATTTGCTGTCCAAAATATTCTTCGGGGAATTCAATTTTTCATAAGGGGAAACAAATATTTCTTAATTATATCTTAATTTTTGCATTTAAGTCGGATGTATAAATAAAATACGTAAGTCGATTGAAGAATAAATAACATAAGTTGTATTGGACTACTTTCACAAACGTAAATTTATTTTGCAATACATTAGTTGAATAAATGATAGGAGAATATATATTTATGCTTCAGTAATGTTTGATTGTTAGTTTTTATGTCTTATACTTATTTTATGTCATAACTCAAATAGTTTCTTATTTAAGTCTTAGAAGTGAAAGAGTTGTTAGTTGACTTATCCACAGCTAACGCTTGCAGAGTAGATTGATATATTCTACGGTTAATCAGAAACCAATTGGTACGTAAGATATGAATTGCAAGATAGTATATAAATATTACCTCGTACAAAGGTAGATCAGTGTGCTCCCGACCACCGTACCTATCTGTCACAGTTTAGATGTAACAACGCTTGTTTTTATGTTAACAGAATTCTTTTATAACAACTAGTTAATTTACAGTTGTTTTAATTATTAAACAACAAGGAAATGTTTTTCTAATCGTCTGAAAAAAAGTGTTTGATAACAATTGAAAATGTCACAAGATAATCTGGGATTTACAATAAGTTCTGTAAGTAAAATCATAGTTAACTAATCCTTGAAATTTTAATTCAATTTATACTATGAATAAACAAGCATAATCAAATTCTGATTAGATCCTAATGTTTGAATTATTATTCCCATACTTCAACTATCATATTGAATTCATATTTAATATTTAGATGAAAAATGAAGGCTTTTAAAAATAACTTTGTAGAACTCATCAAAATATGTAGTTTTCTGAAAACTGTTGAATATTTCCAGCGAAATTTATTTATCTGCTTCTATGAATATAAGAAATTATAATTAATCTGGATTGAGAACACACAATTTATTATAAATCATAATAATTGAATGATTTTGTCATCAAAAATAATTATTTGTATTAGCTTCAATTATTTATTTCAATACTTCTGATTATCTTTCAAAAACTGATGTAGCGCTTAGAAACTTAACATTACCTGTAACTGACTTACTCAGTTTACTTAGTTATCATTTCTATATTATGCATGAAATCAAATTAAAGAATTTAAATTGTGATTCCTTGCACTGAATTTTATTTGTACATTTTTTATTTCGACTTTCTTGCGGTATATCCGACGTGACGGGGACATATCTAAAGTAATATGAAATGAATAAGGATTTTCTACACGTTGAAAAGTTGATTAATTTTCCAAATTTCCAAGGCTGATCACAAAACTACATAGATCCTCATACAGTTCCTTTTGTAAGGATGTATAAGTATGCGAAACTACATGGTATTTCATGTCATTTTCTATGTGGAATTCCATATAGTTTCCTATTCTCTAAATCCAAATGAGTGAAATGTACTGAGAAATATTCATTGATTCCCAAGTAGGATTCTATACGCTTTTCTAAGATTTTCATTGTTAAGTTACTATCAATTTTCTATGATAATTTTGAAAAAGTCTTAAAGTTTTGTGAAAGTTAGTTTTCGTGTATTCTATTGTTTCCAAACTCTAAAATTTTTTTTAAACTTCGAAAATTTACAATTTTTTTCAATATTTTGAAATTGTTAAGAGATACCCAAAGGAGGATAGAATTTTATATGTTTCCAAAACGGGGTTTCCCTCAAAGGCATGTAACTAATTCTGCAAAAAAATTCAAAATTTGTTCTATATATTCTTTCCTATGTGCATTAATAGCCCTAATTACTAATACGATTTTCCGTAGAAAAGTAAATTGGATCCCATTTGTTTACTATATTTGTCCCAACATGCGGAAGTACATTGGATCCTATATAGTTTCAAACATATGTCCCTACATAGTTTCGTATGTATACACACATGTAGAGATTTCCAGCAGGAGATGAACTATAGGAGATGAAATATATATCTACTACACTTGGACCAGTGTCCTGAAATGGCCACGACTCGTTTTTTACAATAATAATTATTTCCTTTGCACAACTCTGCAATTTGAATCTTAATTATTTTAAGCTCGAAAAAAACATCAAAATTACAATTAAAAGAATGGTGTTCATTTTCCGAAAAATTAAGAAGTCAATTTTCTCAAAAAGGCCACCTTTATTTATTTCAAGGTTGTGATACTATAAGTATGCACTAACAGGAATATTACGTAAGTGTCCGTCTCCGATTTTTTATTTTTAAGTATTTGATAAGAGCATCAACAAATAGGAGTTATCTATTTTTTCAAATCGGCTAATAATTTATTTTACGGGGTGAAAACCGTTCCCAAAGTTGACTGTGTAAGCCTGATTTTGGAAATTCTTAAAATCCATTCTTCATATTTTAATATCGACAGTCGTATAATATTAAAGAGTGCTTGTGATGAAGAAAACAATGCCAAGTTTGAACTAGGGGTAATTTCATGAGGATAACTATCCTTGAATACATTTTTTTTGGTTTAAAAATATATATATGGCGACAATTTTAATCAAACCAATCACATTTAGATAATTGAAAATTAAAGTACATATATTTATTCGTATTTCATGATAACCCATTTGTCAGGGGAAAACTACCTTTCCATATTTGATATTAACTTCTTTATGCATTAAGACTATTGAGTCTCATTAGTCAAGTTTCATAATAAAATGAGCAATAAAAATAATATAAAAAAATGAATATTTCAAATTTACTTACAAAAAAATATATGAAGATTATCGACATAGATATTTGTGCATGCTTTTCAGGATTCTTAATCCTTAATCAAGAAAAACTAGCCTATATTCTGTCGTACGTACTGGAAGTATAGAAATGAGATATATTACAATAGATATTCAATATATACTTGTATGCACTAAAATTAAACTACAGAGACGAAAATTTTCAACCAATCAGCGATCCAGATACGCGTGGATCGATTTGACTAGTTATATTTTTGCTGTTGGCTTTTGCACACGAATAATTTAGAAAATAATTTTTGGAGAGATTTTTCTCCCGCATGCTATCTTCCCAAAATTGAACTGATCTTTTTGTATTCGCAACCGTATTTGTATTCGTTAAGATTTTGAATATTTTAACTTCTATAGTAAGTTAAGATCTTTCTATTCTAGTACGAAACCTTAACTGTCGGGAATCGATTTATAGTCCAGTCAAGTTGCCGGAAAAAGGCGAAATCCCGTATTAACTCATGAGCGCATTTTTTTGGTTCTGAGATTATGGGAAATTAAAAAAAAAGTACTGAAAAATGTAATTTCAGACACGTTTTGACTAATACAGTAAAACATGATGCACTGAATGATTAGTAATGATCAATTAGACATTTCTTATGAATAAATTAATAATTATGTAAATAAATTAATTTTCCACTTTTTCTGCATTTATTTCTACTTTTGTCTCCAAAATTGATTCAAAATAGGCGAGTGTTCATTATTCATAAGTAAAACAAAATATTATTTTTTAAGCAATGCATCTTAACACTAAGTCTCTTTCTTATAATTATTCCATTCTTTTCAGAAGGAACGGATAGTTTACAGTAGAAACGAATGCTTAAAATTATTACAGCATAAAATTAAATTAACGAGATGTAGTATTGAATAAAGTAAAATAAAAATAAAGGTTTATTATCCACTTTCCATTCCTTCTCAAAAGAATGGAATAATTGTGAGAAAAGAGACTCAGTGTCAACATGTATTGCTTAAAAAAGAATATTTTGTTTCACTTATAAATAATGAATACTCACCATATTGAATTAATTTAGGATACGCAAGTACACGGAGAAACTCTTCATTGTAAAATTTAGTATTATTATATTTCTTTTTACTAAAAGTCAATAGGAAACGAGGATATAACGTCACTTTTTCAGAAATTATTATTTTGAATATTAAACTATGGAGTTACTAATATTTCTTTGTTTACAAATATGTTTCATTACACATTAAAATTGACATTTAGGAGACAAAAGTAGTAATGAATACTAAAAAAGAGAAAACTTCATTTTTAAAAACATTTATTTATTTATAAATATGTTTTATTGTTCATGAAAATTAACTATTCAACTATAAAATTTGAAAAATTCATAACTCCGAAGTTTATGAAGATAAAACATTTTTTTTTTCAATTTACGTGAAATTTTATATACTCTTAGTTATCTTGTGGCAGCATTAAGGAAAAATTAGGAAACGCTCTAGTTTCCATAAACTAAACGGTCACTAAAATAGGCAAAAAGGTGTCAACTTTGAGATGTCATAGCTCCCGATTTATTTTCGGGCAAAAATAGAAAAACTGGTTTCTTTGGAATGCTGTATCTTCGTTTTTTTCGCTAAAATCCGTAGGAGAGCAACAATCCACGCATATGTGATTTTTGGCACCTGTTTTCACAATTTTTCACGGTTTCCGGTCAGGAATTCTTGTAACAAAACCAGATGGTATATAAGTGACCCAAAATGAAGCAATTAAACCAAAAAATGCGCTCGTGAGTTAATACGAGGTTTCGTCTCTTTTTCCAACAACCTGACTGGACTAAAAATCGATTTTCGACAGTTAAGGTTTTGTGCTAGAATAAAAAGATCTTAACTTACCCTAGAAGTTAGATTTTTTCTCCGTGTATAGCAAAGAATTTTTTTTTCCGAAGATTAAGCCAAAAAATGCGCTCGTGAGTTAATACGGTGTGAAATCACAATTTGACTGGACTATTAAGTAAATTTGAAGTGAAAAGTAGATAAGATGTTTAGTTAATTATGTGAATAAGGGTGGTACTGACAGAGAAAAATTTCGTCGAATTTCAGAATATACATCAAATATTCTGAAGAGTAGAACAGAAGTAGGATCAATAATCCACGATAAGGATATGCAAAGATGGGCTCCACAGGCTCAAACAAAAATTAAATTACGTGGTTTATATTCCAGAGCATCATGTTAGTAGGTGTAGAGATATAAAAAACTGCACAGAATAAGATGAAGGAATATTAATAAATTAATTACTAAAAGAACTTTAGAAAATGATGAACCCCTGAAGAAAAATACTGAAGAATTTGTAATTTGAATTAAGTTATTTATTACAATCTATGGTTTACACAACATTTATAAGTCGGATCAAAGTATCTTACAGTCAAATGCACCTAGGACAGACCTTAGCAGTTCAGGGTACAAAAATAGTTGAATGCATTGTTAAAATTACTGTCGTCAACATTCATACTATTCAGCTGATCATATCAGCAGATGGAAAGTTTCTATCACCGTTTTTCTGACTCTTTAATTTTGCATCGGGAATACCTGGAAATTGTTGTTTAAAATGTTTAAAACAATGTGTAATATTTACAAATGTTCGTATGTCGTGTATGTCGCGTACAATAGTTCAAATCGAGCGGGTGTGTGTATATTTTTGTGCTTGTTGGTGTGCGCAGGCTTTGTTCATTGTAGTATGGAGTGGGCAGCACAGGCCAGGGGGTTCCAACCAGTGATCCCAGATCGTGGGAGCTGGCGGCCCCCACCACGCTCCCATGTGGGAGCACACACAATCAAGCGCGCCGTGTCGGTGTGTCCCCCACTTCCTCGCTTCGATTTCACGCTTTCGTCTGTTGAGCCAAGATCGAAAATTATGTTTCTGTCGACTTCGTGTCAAAGTGGCGCGAAGCAGACGACAAATTTAAAATCTACAAATATATCATTTAAGATATTACCTTTCTTTCTTTGATATTTTTGAAAACATTCACTCAAAATGAATATCTAAACATTTTATTTTGAATTTAAGGATAATTTAAAGACTTAAAAAATGATTTTCTATTGAAATTTAAACTCAATAAATTTTCAAAGTTTCAAAACGAAATATCAATTTCTATATGTGTTAGCTATGCAAATCAAATAATTCAATTACAAAATTATGTCGAGAATATTATATATTGAAGAATGATAAAATATGATATTGGAGTTTGAAAAATAAAATATTGATATAATTAAGTAATACATAAATTATATCTAATTATACAATCGAAATTATAAAATAGAGTATGTTCTCGGGCATAAGGCAACATTGAAAAAAATTTCATTCAAATAAAATACTCAGAAAACTAATACGTAATATTATTCACATATGAATTTCATTATAAAACTGTGAATAAAAGGTTTCAGTATTCAAAAAAACCAAAATTACATCTAAATTTGTATACGAAATTACATTTTACGATTTCTCTTATATAAAATATTTATTTCGAATAAAATAGTTTTAAAAAATTTTATAGTACGTGAATCAACTATATCAATTAAAAAATTAGGTCGAAAATATTTTGTATAAAAAAAATAAGAAATAAGAAATTAAGGTTGAAAATCTACATTCATAATTACATGGTGATAATAGATAAAAATTCTATACGATGTTGTTAATAATTGGCTTTAGGGTCCAGAAATGATAAGTCAGGAAGTCACATACTTTCAAACATTTCGACTCTAATCTGAGTTCTCATCAGAGATCTTTATTTCTAAAATTTTAAAACAGTGGATAAAATATTGCACAAATGAGCTCTATTTTGAAATAAACTTTGGTAATGTGAAAAATGTAAAAAAATGTAAAATATAGTGAGAAAATTTACATATAATTTTACAGAAAGCATCGGTAAATTATCTAAAAACTTCCTTAGGAATAACAATAGAATTCTAACACATAACTCTAACGTAAATGAACTAAAAAATTTAGGCAGAATTTCAGGAAATTCTGTTACTTTTTAGTAAATTTATGAAAAAAATTTTTTTTTTAAATTTCAGTTCCAAAGTGTTGAATATTCTGTATATCTTTCCCTGGAAATACTGATACTTGTAATAGAAATAATTTTACGTTTTGGTAACTGAATTTCAATGCACTTACATGCAACTGAAAATTCATCCACATGCAACTGAAACTCAGTTACAGTGACGCAATTTTATGATAATTTTATAAAAGTTCTGTTACAGTTTGGTAGTTTTTAAGATACATTTTTTGAAAATTCAGTTGAGATCCATATAATATTAAGAGAACTTTTTTTTTTATCTATATATATATAAATTCAGTACATCTCCAAGAATTTCACATAATCTCAAAAATGTTTATATTAGGCGAATGTTTTTCAGATATCAATAAAATTCCATAGTCAATAAATGTTTAGAATTTCAAGTTAAGTTAGGTATTGATGGGAAATTTAGTAGCTTTGTTAGTTGACTATTTTAATCATAAAATTCTTCATTTTCGTAGATTTTTCAATTTTTTAATTAAAAATCTATGCATAGGCCACAAAAACGTGAGGTGAAAATTTTAAATCATCAGCTACAATAAAACAGAAATTTTAATTCTATTGTGGTAGGGCCCTAGTTGTTTTGCCCTGTCAGTAATTAGGTGCTGATCCACTTTTTCAAAAATTTGCAATAAGACGAAAGCGAAAAAATAGAAGAAGATATATTTGGGATGCTTAATTAACGTGAGTCCCCTTGCCTCTCACATAACTCAAGGCACATAAAAACAAATACACCTTTGGTCACTTGTAAATGGATGCTAATAGATGTCTTTTACCAAGAAATTACACATGATAGATAAGATCAATTAAACAATTTTTTGGATGTGCAGGGGTTTGAACTCGCATATGCTGCGTATCAGCCAATTACCTTCACCATTCTAATAAGATCGTTAATGAATACTATTAATTTACGGACATTATATAATTAGGACGACATGTTTGCCCAAATTTCTGAAAAATGATTATTTATACATTGCATTCAGAGAAATATGTTTCAGAATTGGCTACAATCTTGCATACAATTTTTAAAGTGACATGTTTGATAACATGTTTGCTATTATATTGACCCAAATTCATAGAATTATTTTTCATTTCTCATTATTTTGGCATAGGGTCAGATTCTTTTTATTTTCTTTGAATAAAATTTTCACTATTAGGTACAAAAATACTCAAAAATTAAGCAAGGCAAACGTTTCGGCCACATATGGGGGCCCTCTTCAGTGCCATAAATTCAAAGATTAATTCAAAATTTCTGTAAAACGCAGATAATTAAAATAAGCATTATCATAGAATTAAAAAACTTATCTCATAGCTTGCAATTCAAAATGAAGTAGTCCAGTATGCAGCGTCACGATCATTCTGTGAGAGATTCCGGTAACAAAGTCTCCACGTAAAGTTTTTAAAAATGTAAACCTAGTTCGCGTTTTGCCATTGATTACCAATTTGGCATCGTTCTTTAATAAAAAAAATTTTTCAAATTGCGGTCGGTTCGTGTGAAATTTTTTTATGTTTTCCGCGGTTTATTTGTTATACGGTTTTTTATTCACAGTGAACTCTAAATATTTTTTCAATTCGTGATGCTGCATACTGGACTTCTTCATTTTGAATTGCAAGCTATGAGATAAGTTTTTTAATTCTATGATAATGCTTATTTTAATTATCTGCGTTTTACAGAAATTTTGAATTAATCTTTGAATTTATGGCACTGAAGAGGGCTCCTATATGTGGCCGAAACGTTTGCCTTGTTTAATTTTTGAGTATTTTTGTGCCTAATAGTGAAAGTTTATTCAAAGAAAATAAAAAGAATCTGACCCTATGCCAAAATAATGAGAAATGAAAATAATTCTTGCATACAATGTTATACATTATATAATGAGAATTATTATTTTTCGCTTTCGTCTTATTGCAAATTTTTGAAAAAGTGGATCAGCACCTAATTACTGACAGGGAAAAACAGCTAGGGCCCTACCACAATAGAATTAAAATGTCTGTTTTATTGTAGCTGATGATTCAAAATTTTCATCTCGCGTTTTTGTGGCCTATGCATAGATTTTTAATTAAAAAATTGAAAAATCTACAAAAATGAAGAATTTTATGATTAAAATAGTCAACTAACAAAGCTACTAAATTTCCAATCAATACCTAAGTTAACTTGAAATTTTAAACATTTATTGACTATGGAATTTTATTGATATCTGAAAAACATTCGCCTAAGATAAACATTTTTGAGATTACGTGAAATTCTTGGAAAATTCTCAGTAAAATTTGAAGTCAATAAATATTTGAAGATTTGTATCAATATATTAATTAAAACATGTTTCGGTTTCATAACTTTGATCAACTGCATCAATTAGAAAATGTTGCCTATGTGTAAGGCATTGCTTTTTTTCATTGAAAAGTCTATGCATATAAGCCACTAAAACGTAAAATGAGAACATTTTTATCTATTATCACCATGTAATTATGAATCTAGATTTTCAATCTTAATTTCTTATTTTTTTTAAATAAAATATTTTCCACTTAATTTTTTAATTGATATAGTTGATTCACGTACTATAAAAAATTTTTAAAACTATTTTATTCGACATAAATATTTAATATTTGTATTTTATATAAGAGAAATCGTAAAATGTAATTTCGTATACAAATTTAGATGTAATTTTGGTTTTTTTGAATACTGAAACCTTTTATTCACAGTTTTATAATGAAATTCATATGCGAATAATATTACGTATTAGTTTTCTGAGTATTTTATTTGAATGAAATTTTTTTCAATGTTGCCTCATACCAAAGAAGAAACTCTATCGTATAATTTCGAGTGTATAACTAGATATAATTTATGTATTACTTAAGTATTTTAATATTTTATTTTTTAAACTACAATATCATATTTTACCATTCCTTAATATATAATATTCTCTACATAATTTTCTAATTGAACTATTTGATTTGCACAGCTAAAAAATATTGAAATTGATATTTTGTTTTGAAACTGAAAATTTATTGAGTTTAAATTTCAATATAAAATCATCTTTTGAGTCTTTAAATCATCCTAAAATTTAAAATAAAATGTTCAGATGTTCATTTTAAGTGAATGTTTTTGGAAATATGAAAGAAAGAAAGGTAATATCCTAAATGATAAATTTGGTGATTTTAAATTTGTCGTCTGCTTCGCGCCACTTTGACACGAAGTCGACAGAAACATAATTTTCGATCTTGGCTCAACAGACGAAAGCGTGAAATCGAAGCGAGGAAGTGGGGGACACACCGACACGGCGCGCTTGATTGTGTGTGCTCCCACATGGGAGCGTGGTGGGGGCCGCCAGCTCCCACGATCTGGGATCACTGGTTCCAACTCCGGCGAAATCATGCTAGAGTTTCTTCTTCCCGCTTCTCTCTACCTCTCCCGCACGCTTCTCACAGCGAGCCCATATTGCTCCAAGTTTCTCCTCCGGCGCGAGAAAGTGGGGGCAAGTAGGGACCGGCAGCGAGGTATATTAACTTTTAACTTTGACTCTTCGACTGCTTCGACCAGTTTTTTTTGGTTTTTATGCGGGGCAAGGGGGAAGTACAGATAAAAAGGAAAAGCACAGTCGAGAACAATTCTATGGTTTCCCAGCAAAATCAAATAAGTCTTCTCCAATATACTCTATCTTGCTTTATGTACATATCCAAGCACAGTGTGTACGCGCTCTCTTTTCAACGTATTCTTTTCGGTATGTTGCTCCCACCACTCGGATGTACGCAGATATACGCGGGAGTGGAATAAGGTGCAGTGCGGTGGTGGGACGGTGGAGTAAGGCGGAGTAGCTAGTTCATCGGGAGGGCGCCACTAAAATTTCATGTTACACGGAGTCTTATGAGAGTTGGAACCGCCTGGCACAGGCCATGTCCATCGTTAATTTTCGCGTCTCTATAATAATAATATGTTCGCGTCGTCATTTTAATATCGCGCATGCCTGTCGGTTGAACGCGGAGTCCCTCAGTAGGGGTTCGGAACGCTGCGGTTGGTTGTCGCGTACCTAGTTTTGCCTGAACTGCATTCCATCAGAGGCACGAGGATCTGATGTGGTTCAGATTGTCGCAACCGGCCTGGTCCGGTCAACCTCTGATAGATGATGTGTCCGCGTAGCATTATTATTATTTTCATTAGGTTTACACAACCTGCACCGGACGAACTGCCTCAAAACCAAATGCTGCGGTCTTTTAATAGACGCGCGGTTGGTGAGGAAGGTGCGTGCTCAGTATCGTTAGCAGAAGGAGATACGTGGTTGTTCGTTGCGCACAGTGACCTATGTAGCATCGTAACAAAGATAATTCACCATATTGGTTCTCTAATTTTGATTTATTTGCTTTAAAAATGGATCGGTTTCGTTACGTTTCAGTAGTGAATCGCAGATGGAAATTCGTTTGGTGAGTTGAATTTTGTTCAATTTGTGAGGAACCCAATATCGAGCTTATTAACGTAACCAAGTTATTTTAAATGTCTTTCAACGCATGTATGTAATATGTTGAGCTTCTCTGCGATTTCTCGTGTCGTACTACGCCGGTTATTTTCTATCATTGCTTTCATATTGTCGTCTTCAACTTCAGTTGGGCGTCCAGAGCGTGGTGCATCTTTGAGGTCCAAATCTCCCGAACGAAAACGAGCAAACCAATTCCGGCACTGGCGTTCTGTTAATGATTTTTCACCATAAACATCATACAACTTTTTCCGAGCTTGCACTGCGTTTTTGCCTTTTTGGTAGTAACAAAGTAAAATGTGACGAAAATGACCGTCTGGAATCTCCATTTCAAATCAGTGCAAAATAATAAATAAAATCATTTTCGCCATGAACACCTAGTATATGAAAGGGTCAGATACATTTTGGGCCTTTTCTTTGTATTATACGTCGAGATCAAGCGCCTCTGACGCTTGAAGATTGATTCATGAACGCGTGATCCTATGAGACTATAAAATTTTGATAACGTATTACAAAGAAAGGTGGAAAAATGTGGTCAATTTCTTTATTAATTCTCAAAGTACTCACTACTGACTATACTCACAACTATAGAGCATAGCCCGATCTCGCGGGATCACAATTTTTTCGATAATAAGACATACATAGATTTCAATTCTTACAACCATTTGAGACAGCTGTTTAACTGAATATTTGGATATATTTTAACATGTTTACTATACAAATGTAATACATCAAATTTTTCGGCTTTCCTCCAGGAACACTTTCCATTTCAAAAAAATTAAATCACACGCTTCAAAATTGGTTTCTAATAATATTATTGATGCACGATTTTAAAGACGCGAAAAGAGGCAGCGCAGGCTTCTTTGATAGCTGCAAGTTCTAGCTACTCCTGAGAAGCAGGTATAAGAGATGGCCCTATGTCCTTTTACAAAACTATGCAGTAGCTCCATCTGTTGATAAATTATAATTGCTACGTAAATCGGATGATTTTCGTTTTATAAGTTTTAAGCAGGTTTTTTGTGATCTCTCCCTCTGTGCGTCTGTAGTTAGCCTAAAATAATTGTAATTCCCTGTCATGAACCGGGGTGCTTGATTATCGTGAGTTCTCTCGCCTCTTACGGACTAAGGTGCTCAATTATCGTGAGTCACTCCCTCTTACAGGCAGGGGTGGTTGATTAAACGTGAGTCCCCTTGCCTCTCACGAAACAGGGTGCTTGATCATCGTGAGTCCTCTTGCCTTTCACGAATTAAGTTCTTCGTAAATCTATTCAATCTTCTTCAATGTCGTCCTCAATTAAAGGCATGATGCTATCCTGCTGAAACATTTTGCTGTGAATTTCAGCTGGCTTCAAAATCTTTGACAAGGAGCTTGCATGGGCCAGGTAGTGTACTATTGCTGCAATATGTATTTCACGAAACATATGTACACTTTTTTTGAAATGTGACGAGATTGGACTTTCAATTTCAATACATCAGATAGTTCTTTAACGTATTGTAATCTGATCTGACCATGTTCATCAATGATTCCAAACAAATATGATATATTGCTTGTGAAAATTGATATATTCCACTGAACAGTATCTTCAAGTCTCTTTCTGCCATGTATGGAAAGTCCAAAATATCTTCAGATGTGATAATTTGGAAGACAAGCTTCTTCCAAAAACAACCTTTTTCTTCCGCTTCAACAGCCAAAGTGTTCACATCTTTTCTGACTTTCATCCTTTCTATGAGCTGACTTAAAAATTCTGTATCGGAGTGTAAACTATTCTCCAATTCATTATTCAGGAATGATGCAATTCGGAAATACGTTCTAATATTTGAAAACAATTTATTGTCCAGTTTGTGATCCAAAAGTCGGTATTTTTGCTTGAGTATTCCGTAGACAGCTTCAACCACGCAACGTATCTTTGTCACATAACGGAGATCCCTTGATTCTCTCGTCAATCGCTTTCGTTTTGCTTTCAAAGCAGGCATCAATACGTTGATTTTTTTTAGCTCTAACTCATCTTCCATATCCCGGAATCCACGATCGAGAACCACAAAATTGTTTACTGCCAATAACTTGCATGAACCATTTGGATTCTGCAAAAGAATTCTCAATATTTCTGCATCATTCAGATTTGCGGGATATGGTCCCAACATATCAAGTACGTGACTGTTAGATGTGCAAATTGTGAAAGCCTTACAAAGTGGGACTTATTTCTAACCAGAATATGTCTTTTGTTGAAACTCATTGTTTAAACTCTTTTGATGACGTGCATGCGTACCATCACAGATAAGAAATAAATGTTCATGAGCTTCAAACAAAGCCTTAGCGATTTCAGTTGTGTGGTTCTTGATAAGGTCATCTCTGGTGGAAGCAGCTATTTTAAAACAATGAGGCAACACATCTTTGAATGATTTCATTACTGCAGTTGAATACTCGGAAATCAGCTGTTCGTGTTCAGTTTGGAGGATAGAAGCCAATAATATATTCGAATTGCCAATGCGAAGTTTAAAAAGAAGCATCACGAGCGCTTAAGTGATTGTACGGGTTTGCCTGTTTCGCATTGACGTTAACATGTATCTTAACTATATAATGCTTCACCATGTTTATATTGAATCGAGAAATTCCCCATTAATTTTGTTAATTCCGAAGCAGTAAGCATTGAAGAATTGCAATAAACCTTCAAGCGGCTAAAACACTTTTGATCAAATCGATTTTTTATTAAATGAATTCGACAACACCGATTGCCTGCTGGTATACGAATCCTCATTTTGATGAGAGATTGCAAACGAGCTTCTTTTGGTATGACGGTTGGTGCATTTGAACTGGAGCAAACGCCACAGTATTTGTTTTTATAATGGAACCGACATTTTTCTTTCAAGCAATTCAATTCAAGCGTTACAGTAATTGATCGGATCAATCGTGTATTTATCGCTTAGGAGTTCGTGCATCAATGTTGCGGACGGTAATTGCGCAAAGGTAGAGGAAATGTGACTGATATTAACTATTCGGGTGACTTTTTAACTGTACGGAAAATCGTCAACGTTGGATGCTTTGGAATTTCAGGATATCACAACAAGTAACGTTGTAAAACATTGAGAAATCTAAGGCTAAGAACAAGTATTACAAATTGCAAAAACGAATGACAAACTAGTTGAAGTAACAAAGTTACCTACTAAGGAGTCTGAGTAGTCTGTGAACTCTGTGGAATACAGTGTCGATGAATGAATACAAATCAATGAGTATAAATCGGATGATACGATGAATCACCTATTAGAAAGAAAACCAACTGTGAACGCAAAGTCAAAATTGAGGATTGATTTAGTGGAAAATGAAAGTAGTACTCGGAATAAAACTCATAAAAAAAACTAAAAATTTCAACAACAAAAAATGTTGACTTTATTTTTGTGGGGAAATGTCCATAAATTTTTGCTAGCATCCTACTATTGAGTTCCATCACATACTTTTTGTTCATTAGAATCGGTCAGGCTGTTCTCGAGAACAATGACTTTTTCGATTTTTCTTCTGACCCCATGACTTCCATAAAACTAATTTCTGGGAGATAATACTTCAGGGTATTTTAGTATCAATTTTATAGGCCTTTAATTCTATCCATCTCCAAGATACAGGGGGTGAAGTTGTCATCTCCCGAGCAAGAAGCATATTTTCAAATGGTCACAATATCCTTTCTACACATGCGGATTGAATCTTCAATAAGTGATTCTTCAGGAGTTTACCATGCGCTTTCTTCCTATGAAATCTATTATTTTTTATGTTTCAATTTAATGAACAAATTACAATGTTAAATGTTCATTTTACATTATCTATTTTTCGGCTGCAGCTATTCGTTTTCGACTGAAATGAATGCGTAGTATTTTAGGGCGCCAGGAATCATAATTGCTTTATTGGATCTAGTTTGCAGTTTTTAGGTCATCTCTATATAATCTTCTTTTGGGCTAAACAAAAATTATTGTTTCCTCTATATGTTTCTTAGCCCATTCGAATGAATCCATCGCAGCTATATCTGGGTTTCGGTGCTGGGCGCTGCAAGCTAGCTTTTGCTGCAAGTGTTTTGGAATTTCCACTAATCCTGTCACCTGGACCTTTTCCATGTGCAGTTGCTTGAAAATGTATTTCTGCAGAAATTCAAAAATCTTTTCTGTGATTCACAATTTTTCTGAAGACATACTAATGTTTAAAATGATGCGCTGCTACAATGTCATAATTGTATGTCAGGCCCCTCAGTTAAATGTTTGATATCAATCGAATTCAACATCAATTTTACGCTTTCATGATAAACGCAGACACAAACATTGTGACTTCCACTTGGTTCAGCTGAAAACAGTTCGCTGGTCTCTTGAAAATCCGATCATCACTCTTCCGTGTTGAATTACGAATATGGCATCATAATTCTGGAAAATTGCACATAATCAGTCTCTTTTTTATGAAGGTGCTTTGGCAGAAGGTGCTCACGAAATTTTCAGTTACTTCTGCCAATTCGTGCCCTCATATATCTTCGGGAGAAGTCAGTATTCCACTTTTGGTGATTTTCTAATTTGATTCATTAATTCAAGACCTGCTACGTGATTTTCGTCACTGCATCCTTCATTTTAATTTCTAATTGGCAAATAAAAATCTGTGTCTTCTTCCGTCTCTTCCTCTACTTTAATATCAGGCTCCTCTACAACACCATATGGCTGCAAATCAAGATTTCTTCTCTCTTTTCTGTAAGCACCATATATTTTGTTATCCTTCGGCAAAAAGGGAAACGCAAATTGCTGCTTTTCCGTTAGAGGTTTCATATCAGCGCATCTTTCATGTTTCTCCTTATGAAAAGGATTTGTACATACGCTGCGGAAACTTTGTTTCCAAGACAAGGTCAGTGCGAGACGACCATGTAAGATCTCTAAAATGAATTTGCAGCTGTACACGATATCTTTAAGTTTAGTTCAGGGAAAGGCGGATTTATGTGTAGTAATAATTTGTTCATATAAATAGTCTAAGTTATTGCTAATCAATCTTTCACAAGTCATTAGTGAATATGTTAATCCATCATTTTCCTCCCAAAAAGGTGTGAAATTGTTGAAAAAAAAATAATCTGAAAATAATACAGCACGTGAGGAGTTAAAAAAAAATTTCAAGATTTTCTCAAATTCTGTATCTTAACTTCAACTTTTAGCATGGCCTGGGGAGAATTTTTCCAAAATCTGAAAATAATACGACATAGAGTCTAAAATCGTATCTTTAATTTAAGCCAAGAAAACTTGAAAAATATTTATGGGTCCTCGAGATACGATTAAAAATATTCAATCGTATCTGAGTTGAATTTCAATCGACGATCACGGTTCTCGGCCGGTTTGTTGCTCGCCTCCTTCGTTGAGGAATATATACCTGGGAATACTCATGCATATTTTTCAAGTTTTCTTGGCTTAAATTAAAGATAAGGCTTTAGACTTTATGTCGTATAATTTTCAGATTTTGGAAAGAATTTTCCTAGGTCATGCAAAAAATTGAATTTGAGGCAGAGAATTTGAGAAAATCTTGAATTTTTTTTTTAACTCCTCACGTGCTGTATTATTTTCAGAAGGTCAAGAAAATATTTGTTGAGCATCGATAGACGTGGAATTTCATGAGCTTTCCAACTGTTCCTTTAAAAATGCCCCATCTCTTTTTTTCACTTAGATATCGTGATTCAAAGTCAGCAGTGATTATTAATAGCGCTCACAAGCATCGTGCGCACAATTTCCGACGGTAGTGTACATCGTAATTTGATTATGAGAATTAAAAAATTAGTAAAGATGAGCTTCATAAGAAGAAAAGGCATAAAAACATTTCTGAAAATCACTTATAGAAAATTCAATTCGTATTCGTAGAAAAGAAGTTATGACCATTTGAAAATACCTGTTTTTCCCTGAACATGGAAATTCCCCCCTCTGTAGTGCGGGGAGGGATAGAAGTAAAAGTCTATTAATTGGTAAGTGAATTACTATCACATAGGCCAAGGAACTCTAAATATTGAGAGGCATTCAGAAGACATCACTTTTTAACTTGGGGCAGATCAGAAATAATGCCCCATGTATAGAAAAATTATACTTAAATAAATTAACATGCAACATTGAAACGCATATTTACTCCTGCTGAATGAGTTATTACGGAATACAAAAAGATACGTATTTCATAGTTATCCGCCATCTATGAAATGCAATAGGTTCTATTAAAATTGCAGCAATATTTTCATTTTCAAACTAAAAAATCTTTTCACACGATGTTGTTAATAATTGGCTTTAGGGTCCAGATATAATAACTCAGGTTACGTACTTTCAAACGTTTCAAATCTGATTGGAGTCACCATCAGTGATCTTTATTTCTGAAATATCAAAGCAATAAATAAAATATTGCACATATGAGCCCTATTTTGGAATAAATTTTGGTAATGTGAAAAAATGTAAAAAACCGTAAAAATATTTACATAAAATTGTACAGAAACATCAATAAAATAACTAGAACTTCCTTAGGAATGACAATAAAATTCTGGCACATAACTTTGAGATACCTGAACTAAAAAACTGGTGTATAACATATTTGTGTCTAAAGTTACTGAAGATATAAATGCAAATACATATATATATATAGTATAAATTCACAAAGGTTTGTTCATGAAAAATAGCTAAGAATTGCTAATACGAATTCTGCACTGTTAGAAATCTCTACTATAATTTCTCGAAACAAGTTACTGGAGTTTTATTCAGTTATAGTCTTGTAAAATTGAGATAGAATTTCAGAAAAAGTTACTTTTTAGTAAATTTGGGGAAAAATTTCTTCATTTTCAGTTTCAAAGTGTTGAATATTCTGATAATTGTCTCTGGAAATTATGAAACTTGCAATAGGAATAATTTTACGTTTTGGGTAACTAAAGTTTAATGCAGTTAAATTTAACTGAAATTTTTTTTTACAGTTTTCTAATTTTATGATAAATTTTATAAAAATTGTGTTACATTTTGTTAATTTTAAGAAAAATTTTAAACTACCAAACTGTAACAGTATAAAATTCGTATTAGAAATTCATAAGTACCCAGGGTAGAAACGAAGCAAACGAGGGTAGAAGTTAAAAAGGTTATCTATAAATAATGAGTATATGAAAATAGTGAGTGTCTTTGATAAATGTTTTTAATTCTTCTGAAAGTTGTTTCCGTATGTGATTTTTATTCTAGCCTCTATCAATTCAAAGGATAATGCAGCATCCGTGATATACAGGGTGAGGCACATAAAGTGTTACAGAGCGATAGCACTCTAACTATTGATCATATCCAAAAATGTTTCAGATAAAAGTTTCAGTGTATGCGAATGAATGAGAACTGTACGATTTCAACATCCGTGGTCCGTTAATTGTTGGTGGTGCATTGTCGGCGATCACGTCATTGGTCCATATTTTTTTGAAGGTCGCTTGGCTGGTCAAGTTCACGCAAACTTTCTGCAAAACGTACTGCCTCAATTAATGGCAGACGTGCCCTTGCATGTTCGCATAAACATGTGGATGCAACACGACGGTGCCCCACCCCATTATGCTCTGTGTTCAAAACAAGTGATGAATGAGATTTTTGATGAAAAGTGGATAAGACGAGGCGACCCTGTAGCTTGACCACCTCGTTCGCCAGATATAACATCACCAGATTACTTTTTATGGGGTTTTGTCAAAGAACGCGTAATGGCGGTAGCACCTACTACGCCTGAAGACATGAAAGAAAGAATACGCCGAGCGTGTACCGAAATTACACCATAAATGTTGGCTGAAGTTAGACGGTCTTTTCTTCAGCGAATTAACAAGTGCTTACAAGTCGAGGGTCATCACTTCGAGCATCTTCTGTAGGTAGAGCCAAACCAAGGTTATTGGATCCTTTGGAAGTGATTATTCCGATATGTTTCGATTTTTCAACTATTTTCATACTTTCTGCGACTAGAATGACCTTGTGTTGCAATTCGCTGAGTTCGTCTTAAAATCGGTAATAGTGTAATCGAAAAAAAATAGATCGTTCCATTTAAAAAAGTGGAGTTGACCTTGACGTAGCTTCAGCGCCTCCACCGATAAAAAAAATAGAGCGGTCCAGTATGAAGGCCTTCTCGAACACTGAAACTTTTGTCTGAAACATTTTTGGATATGATCAATAGTTTGAGTGCTATCGCTTCCATGATCGGTTGATGCAACCACGATATCAACAAGTAGGTGGTATTTCTTTCACGCAAAACACGGCAAACTAACAATCGAGGTTCGAATTCAAATATTTCTAAACTTTTTTGCCACTAGTAAGGAAAAGTAAGTTTCATCATACGGACTCATCATCGATCATGGAATCGACCATTTTTGCTGTTTTGCGCCAGGGCCCCAAAATCGCATTCCCCGCGCGGCTATCAAAGAACATTTTTTCTGTATAACTTGGTTCACGATTCGTTTGCGTCTTCAGCAAAATAAGCTAGCGGTAACGGGAATTCTCTGTAAAACTGGCATCCGTGCTTCATTAATTTGTGGACAGTTGAGTTAATTTTGGCACATGGATGAAGTTCGTAATGATAACAGTAAGTTCTACAATAGTATATCTCTAGATTATCCAATTTTAATTGTTTTTCACATTTTAATACCAATAAGATGAGAGCAATATTCGAAGGCAACTGGAAATCAATTTCTAGATCTTGCACAAAAACTTTTGATTGCTGGAAGCACCTATTTCTATGTTTCCAGCGTTCGTTGTATCATGGCCTTGAAATACTTGATCATCTTTTACGCCAAATTTATCCAGAATTCTATTTCGTACAAGAAGCTTCCTAATGTCAAACAATTGTGTGTAAATGATCTTATTTTTTCATCGTAGTTATATAATTATGAAAAAATTATGGAAAATTATGAAAAATCATTGCCTTACAAATCCTGATGTAATGACATACGATACGGATGGAACTTGTGTTGATGTAAGATTCTTAATACAGATCGCTGACTAATTCCACTCTTTTTTTCCATTTGCCTGCTGCTCGCATGTGGATTTAGTGCAGCAAAAGCTAAGATAGCAGACGCATTATTTTTATTAACAATTGGTCGACGTTTGACTCGTGTTTGTTCCACTGTTCCGAAGCGACAGAAAGGGTAAGCTAATCGCTTAAAAGCCATGTGCGGTTTTTTTTGCCTATCCAGATAGCAAGCCGCATACAAATCTTGGGAGTTTCTGTAATGATTACGGCATACCTCCAGCACTATCAACATATCATAATATTCTTGAAAATCGTTCATTTTCGCGTTCTGATGTACTCAAATTAAAAGGAATGCGTGACTAACTGATATGTCAACGGAAAATGCTTACTTTATGGCGATGTCAACAATACCCTATCGATGTGTATTATCATGGGTATCGTAAGAAATGAAAAGAAATGAAAATGATTTTTCGACTATTTTCATACTTAGCGTGACTAGAATGACCTTGTGTTGTGAGTCGCTGAATTGGTCTCAAAATCGGTAATCATGTCATCGAAAAAAATACATGGTTCCATTTTAAAAAGTGGAGTTGACCTTGACGCAGCTTCAGCGCCTCCACCGATAAAAAAATTGGATGGTCGAGTATGACGGCCTTCTCGAACACTGAAACTTTTGTCTGAAACATTTTAGGATATGATCAATAGTACGGGTGGTAAGTGTAAAAATAAATAATTAAATATTGTTAATAATTAATTATTATTTATTTAAAAGAAGAAGAAATATCTGTGCTTCTTTACACGTATTAATTTTACAAAAATCAAAAGATGGATGGCTTTTAACCGGAGAGAAACCAGTACTTTTAAATTGTTTTCTTTCTCCACTTTTGATATCTATGACCTTAATGTTGCTTCTCGAAAAATATCTTCTCGTCGTTTTGAGATTCGACGACAGGATTATTTTTCGGAAATTTTGGTTTTCAATGCCAGGCTGTAAACGCACAGTTAACTCTTGCGGTTAACCACCCACCAACGCACTCAGAATATTATTTCAGCGCGAAGCGTAGTGGTAAAAAATTTTACACGTATAATTTTTTTAGCGCGACAACCCCGTGAACGGAAAGATTTTAGAAGTATTCACGTCCGCCCAATTGCAATCCCTCAATTTGTGGCCCTGGTTAGGTCTTTTTAAGAATCTAGGTCAACTAGCCAGGTGATAGGACGCGCTTTTTCCGAACCACGGACGGGCAAATACAAAAAACCTTTGTAGAAGAAAATAATTGGACCCGATTGACCCCATTTCAAAAACATAATTGAAACCCATTTATTAATCGGATTCAATCAGGCGAGACCATTTTGAATCCGATTAATAAATCGGTTTCAATTATGTTTTTGAAATGGGGCCAATCGGATCAATCGGTCCCGATCGGGTCTAATTATTTTTTTTCTACAAGGGAACCGTGTCTTGCTCTTTAGAGTTCTTACCCGGAGTAAGAAGCTCGTCATTCTACGTTTTTGATTTCAAATTGATTGATTTTTATAGAATTGTATCGATGTCATTCAGGTGGGGAATAGTGATGACTTCGAATTATTTCTATGTGGCGTGATTTCTGTGAAGAGGAATTTTTGCTGAGAAAGAATTTTGAAATATTAAAGCCCTAGCGGACCCGATTGAGAGAACGATCAGAGAATACTCTGATCTCGCATTATTATGGCTGAAAATTGTAAAAAAAATATCCAAAGCATTGCAATTATGATTCTGTGGTGAAATTCGTAATAGAAAGTGTAGGAATAGATATAATAATTTTATTCTTTAGTGATAAAAACTAGGAAAACATCATATACCTGTCATTGAAAGCAGTGCAGTGGTTCACCATTAGCGGAACGTTTTCACAGTCAGAGTTGACCATTGCTTGGCGTGAGAGGCAATTACGTTTTTCTCACTTCTACCAATAACCATTCCTTACAGTGGAGACGTTCCGCCTATTTTGAACCACTGCACTGCCTTCAATGACAGGCATACGGTGTTTTTATAGTTTTTATCGCTGAAGAATAAAATTATTGTATTTATTCATAACCTTTTCTTTCAAATTTGATCGCAGAATCATAATTACAATGACTTGAATGTTTCTTTTACCTTTCTTAGCCATAATAATGCGAGGTCAGAGAACAGTCAGAGAATGGTGAGAGTATTCTCTGACCGTTCTCTTAACCGGGTCTGCCAGGGAGGCCTAAATACTTGGTAGTATTGAAATTCTTCATGTCTATTGCCAAGTAAGAATTTTTGTCGACTTGGCATTTTATTAATTAATGGTAACTTCTGGATTATTCCAGAATTTTTACAAGTTGTAGGTTGATATCAGGATTTTAGATTGACCTTTAGAATGTTTTGGAATCTGACACCTTTTCGGTTTCTCATATTTTCAGAAAAACATTGGTTCAGATTCTTTTGGTAATGTATTACTCACTGGGCGACAATATTTCAGCTACCCAAGCTTTAGGTATAATTAATAATAGGAATATAGTAGTGATTTGATGGATTTAGGGGCTTCCAGGAATACTATTGCATGCATAACAATTCATTTACACTATTTTAATTCATTCTTCCATTTTCATGTTTTTCCAGGTTAATTTATTATGTATTTACATGCATATATTTAGGTGCCAATATCTCTCGTCAGACGCATAATTGGCACGTGCATATATACATATACATTCAAGCATGTACACAAATCTAAACGCCCAAGTTGACATATTTATGAATAATTTTTGTTATAATGTGTATAATAACACACACACACACACACACGTACGTACGTACGTAAAAGAGAGATTGGCGTCTATAATATCAATAATAGAGATTAGGGTATATTAGGATAGTTGATTAAATATATGAATTGATAGACGTTGTAAATTGATACATTGAAGAAAAAAAACTTGCTTAAGTCTAAAATTGATTTCTTCAAGAATGGCATTGCGATTGCTTATTATTACTTTTACAAGTTTCTAAAAATTAATCGCACGAACCCCAATTTGATTGGCGTACCACTAAACGAATAAAATAATCATAAGAAAAACAATTTTACATAATAACAGGTGAATAGATTTTCCTACAATTCTTGTACTTTTAATTGTTTTTCTAATGTTTTTTTTAAAATTAATAGAATTAATTGTGTATGAAAAAATGTGAACAATAGTAATTATTCAATTTGTTATTGTTGCACATTAATTTCTATTGGAAAAACAATTTTCACATTAACAATGTTGAAACGCCATCGCACTGTTTACATTTACAGACTCTATATTTGTTGAAACTGTTCTTCCAATAGGATGGGAGTCGAGAAAAGTTCCCTTGATGGAAGGAAAAACAAAATCGAAATTATATTTATGATAGCACTAATTATGCAGTGCTCATTCATTCTTGTCAGGAAAGGTGTTTTTTTCGTCAGAAAAAAAAAATGCAAATGTTTCTATGTCTTTCTTTAAGTGATAAAAAAAACAAAAATTTACAATTCGAATGGAAACGAGCATTTTTCTTACTAAAAAAAGTTATTAATTTGTTTTTTGAATGGTCAATGAACAAAAATAAAATTGATTGAATGAAATTTGAAGGAGGTACTTATAAGAATTTAAAAGAAATATAATTTTTTGTGATGATATTAGATTTTATTTTGTGCTAAACAGAAGAGAAAACTTGAAAATTTTTGAATAATTTGATAAATACTTGCTAGTTTAAGAAGTTTAATTTATTATAAAAAAATAGATGGAATATATTGAAATTTAAAATATATTGCAATTTGAAGCTTCAGTGAGCTTCTCGAATCTCGGAATAAGAAAAAATAAGATTAGAATAAAGTTTCAAAAGATCTTTTTGTTTGAAACATTTCCTGGTTTAGTTATTCTAAACGCTTTAATTTAATGCAAAGTTTATACTATTTTGAGTTTGAATTCAAATTCAGTTAATCAATTTTGTATATTTATGTATGTGCGATCTTTTTATTCGATTGACGTGAACTACTATCGGTTTTCCTTTTATGTTGATTTTTACATTTCCTTTTTCTAGTACGTCTAATACTTTTTGAGGTCCTGTGTATTGATTATCTAGCTTTTTAATTTTTCATCCCTTTAATAAAAATACATTATTCCCAATTTTTATTTCCACAGGGTTTATTTTTTTATCATGGTACATTTTTTATCTTTCTTTTGCTGTTATGAGATTTTCCCTTGATTGTGTTCGCCTTCCATGCAGTTGTGTAACAAAGTTGATCAGATAATCATCATAGGTTTGCAATTTTTCATTTTGTGTTAGAGGTTCACTAGAGACGTCGCTAAATCTGGCCAATCGTCCCATTCTGAGTTTTTTGCTACAAATTGTTTGAGATATTCACCTAGAACATGACCCAGAAAACAATCGTGCGAGTCACGTTACCCGCACATCATGCGAGGAACACGGTGCGTGCACAGTGCGGTACATATGCGTCGCATTTTGTGGCAGGCACGTACGTGGGAAGCATATGTCTCGCACTTTGTAATAGGCATCTGTTTATATATATATATATATTAAATATTATTGATATAAGACCTATTTTTGATAATAAAAATGTTAATTTGTGTTAATAATTTAAATAATATTGTATTTATTTATTTTATTTATTTAATATTAATAATAATTAAATAATTAATGTTAATAATTTCCTGCAGAAAAAAGGAAATATGAAAAATTCCTGGAATTTAAATTTAAATTTTGTAAGTATATTTTTAGTTTACCAATATCGACAGACTTGTTTAAATATCGAATGTTCACAAGTTAGACATTTTATAATTAAAGATTAAGTTACTTTTACTATTTTTAAAATGTTTTTCATTTTATCTTATCTCATTATAATATTCCCGCGTGATCACATGGTTGGAATAAACTTCAACATGGCGTTTCTTTTTGTTGGTTAGGCTGGGTCGTTCATAATCAGTTTGTTTCACGTCATTTCCAAGATCATACCAGGGGTGTTAGTTAGTTTTCTGGTTTTTTCAATAAAGAAAACACTTAATTCTCAAGGAAATCTCAAAAAAAATTTATTCAAAGTATTGACCATTGGATTCAACACATTTTGCCCATCTTTCGTGAAAATCATGGATACCATTCCAAAAAAACTTTTTCTCTTTCAAGGCAAACCATTCGACGAGCCATTTTTCGATTTCTTCAAAATTGGCGAAGCGCTGCTCTGCGAGTGAGTGTCCCATCGATGCGAAAAGGTGATAGTCGGACGGGGCGAGGTCTGAAGAGTACGGCGGGTGCGATAATATTTCCCAATTCAATGCTTTTAATGTGTTCTTCACCACTTTAGCGGTATGAGACGGTGCGTTGTCATGTTGTAGGATAACTTTGCCATGTCTTCGGGCCCATTTCGGCCGTTTTTCGATCAACGCATGATTCAAATTGATAATTTGTTGTCGGTAGCGATCCGTATTCACCGCCTCACCAGGTTTTAATAACTTGAAGTACACCACACCACACTGGTCCCACCAAACACAGAGCATTGTCTTACGGCCAAAGCGATTTGGCCTTGGAGTCGATGGGCCGACCTCGCCAGGTGAAAGCCATGATTTTTTCCGCTTCGGGTTCTCGAAATGAATCCATTTTTCGTCCCCCGTGACAATTCGATGCAGAAAAGATTTCCTTTTGAACCGTTGAAGCAGCATTTCACAAATGGTTTTTCGATTTTCCATTTGTCTATCGTTCAGTTGGTGTGGTATCCATCTTCCATACTTTTAGATTTTTCCCATGACTTTTAAACGTTAGCAAATTGCTCCTCGGGTCACATTTAGTGTTTGTGCCAATTGTTGTTGCGATTGGGTTGGGTCTTCATCCAATAACGTCTGCTATTCCTCGTCTTCGAACTTTTCCGCTGCACCAGGATGTTCATTGCCTGTTAAATCGAAATCTCCACTTTTAAATTGACGAAACCATGTCTCACATGTTTTAATCACTGGAGCATGTTCACCATAAGTTTCTACCAGCAATCGATGAACTTCAACTGCTTTTTTCTTTTGATGAAATAAGAAAAGCAACGAATGCCGCAAATGCGATTTACTTGGAACGAAACGGCGATATGCATCGCATATGATGACGCATCTGCGTGGCGTGAAAACGCACGCGTGATGTATAATCCGCACCCGTGCGAGCGGTACGGCTCGCACTGTACGCGCAGTTTGTTATCTGGGGATGTGATCGTTCTAGTGATCCATTGGATTGAGGGTGAATAGCAGTGGTACAAAATTGTTTGATTTTAAAGCGTTTTGTTAATCTTTTTAATAAATTGCTTAGAAAATCTCTGCCTTGATCCGTTAGTACTCCTTTCGGTGACCCAAATATGCGAATAAATTTTTTCACGAACGCATATGCTATTGTATTGGCTTGATGATTAGGAAGAGGTATTGCTAGAGAGTATTTTGTAAAATTACTTTGTATAGTAAGAATATACAAATTTCCAGATTTTGTTTCTGGTAGTGGACCAACAATATCCACTGATTTTTTCTCAAAGGCAGTAGTGGCTGTATTTTTCCCAAAAAATGTTTTGGCAAATTCGACTGTAGGTCTTTGTGATACCTTTATGGCCTCTTAATGCTGACGAGCGAGCTTCTTCAATTAATTGTGATTTTTGTTCTTTTGTCGGGTATTGCGTTATGCCAATAGAAATTATTATTTACGCAAGTGAATTTGCAAAATGTAATTAAAAATTAATTTTATATCTTCCCAAGCTATATGGTTGATTTTTGAAGTCTTTGAAAGACTAAACCGACCGTAGATTCAATTTTCGAGATAATTTATGTAATGAGTAAACTGACAATTTTATATTATTCAAGGTATCAGATAAATTTTCTTTAGCTTCTTCTTCAATCAGAAGAGAAAAATGATAGTAGTTTCTCTTTTTAATTTCTTTTCCTGTTCCTTGTTATGAGTACCAATGAGGTAGCCCCTCCTTTGGCCCTTAAGTGTATAAGCACGAACTCGCTGCAGCGACAGGTAGTTCTGTTCTAACGTCGTAACTGTATACTTGTGAAATACAAAAGCTGAGCACCGTTTCGTGACTCAGCAGTAATCTGAAAAGTACTAGTTTTCTTATTTCAACACATAACATCCTTTTTGTAAGTTTCTAAATTTTGGTAAGGTTCCAAGTTTTTTTAGACTTATTGATTCATTATCTCGAGGAGTTCCATTTGTTGTAACAAAATATACATAATTATCTTCTCGCATCGTTAATTGATCGTGACATTCAACGATATTTTTATTCATTAATATTTTCCTGGTAGATTTTGAGTTGGATGAGGGGGGCTCTGGGGGTGGACGGATTTCTTCAGATTCTGAATTATTATAATTTTTGACATTTTCTCTAGTTTTTATTTGTAATTTTTTGTTTATTTCGGAATCATGTTCATTAAAAGTGTCTTCAATATTTTGATTTTTGAAAATTTGTTCAATACAAGAGTTTTCAGAGTTTTCTTCATCTTTAGGTACTATATCAATTACTTTATCATTAAAAGTAGAAGAATAATTTTCCCTTTCTCCCTCTTGAGGTATAATGAATTTTTTATGCTTTTTGCTATTTTTCTTCCTTTTATTTTTTGCTTGTATTTCTTTCAAATAGTCCAAATATTCAAGATCAGAGTCAGAATTGAATCCTAGTTCTATTTGACTTGGATTTTTCGTATATATTTCCGGAAGTTCCTCTTCAATTATTTGTTTCCCTGGTCTTTCTCTCTTTCTTTTTGTTTGAGAGGGGGTAGTTTTAAAAACTGTAAGTACATTCTTTCTTGGTCTACCTCGCAATCTCTTGATGGGAGGTTCAAAAGAATTATTTGGACCTAAATTTTCTAGACTTTTATGATGATTTGAATTTTTTATCTGTTCTTGTTTTTTCTTCATTAACAATAGGGTTTCTTGAAAGAGCGTCTGCATTGACATTCATTTTTCCTGCTTTGTATACTACATCAAAATCATATTCTGCGAGTTTCAACCTCCAACGTGAAACTCGTGAGTAAGGATGTTTAGAGTGTTAAAACCAAACTAGTGGTTTATGAACAGTTACTAGGGTAAATCTTCTTCCATATAAATAAGAACGGAAGTGTGTAACACGAAATATTATTGCAAGCGCTTCTTTTTCATATGTATCGTATTTTTTCTCAGTGTCATTTAAACTACGTGAAGCATATGATATTGGCTTATCTTTGCCTATTTTCCGTTGTGATAATATACCTCCTATTGCGTATCTTGAAGCATCTGTTGTGAGAACAAAGGCTTGAGAAAAATCGGGTCGTTGTAAAAGTGGTTCTTCACATAATTTTGATTTTAAAATATCAAAAGCTATTTTCTGTTTATCGGTCCATATGAACGGAGTATCCTTTTTTAGGAGTTAATTAAGAGGGTTGGCAATTTTTGAAAATCCTTCGATAAATCTACGATAATACCCTGCTAATCCTGAAAATTGTTTGACATTCTTTTGCGTTTTTGGAACTGGAAATTATTTTACGGCTATTATTTTTCGGGGTCTGGTCGAAATCCATTTTTATCAAAGATATGACCTAAATATCCTATCTCAGGCCACGAAAATGCACATTTGTCTGGCTGTAAATGAAGGTTTGCTTTTCGAAGACGTTGTAATAAATTATTGATTTTTTCTCATGTTTTTCTAGTGTATAAGCAAATATAACTATGTCGTAAAGATATACAAAGAGTTATGTTCCTATTAATCCACTCAAAGCAGTATCCATTAACCTTTGGATTGTTGCAGGGGCGGTTTTTGAACCAAAAGGCATTCTATCAAATTCATAATAGCCATGAGGTGTAGAAAATACAGTCTTATAAGAGTCTTTAGGGTCCATTTTTATATCGTGAAAACCGGTAGCTAAATCGAATAGTGAAAAATATCTGGCAGAGCCGAGTGAATCGAGTATATCATTTATGTTGGGTAGTGTGTAAGAATTTCCGATTGTTTTTTCATTAAGTTTTCTGAAGTCACGAATCATTTGCCATTTTATGTTACCTTTAGAATCAGGTTTTTTTAGGAACAATCCAAACTGGAGTGTTATATGGTGAACAGGGGGAAATCTATATTGTCTTGAAAAAACTGGAGAATCATCTATCGTTGGAAACGAATGTTGCAAAACGCTAGTAGCTTCAAGTGGTTCTCCAGGGATTTGAAATCTGTCTGGATTGTTAATAATTAATATTTTTACATGTTCATATTCCTCTTGATTCAAATGATCCAAACGCAGAAGTTTTTTGATACATTCTATTTTTTCTTCACCTGTTATGTTAAAAAATTTGCATGGATTGTCGAAAAATTTGTCCGTTTTCAAGAAGCTATTCAGAATTTTAAAAAATAAATCGACGCCACTTAAGTTTTTTAAATTTCTTGATTTTCTCGTTACATTTTGAGAATCTCTTTCTTCAAAATCTTCCAAAGTAATAGTCGGTATTGATATCATTAGTGGTATTTCGTTCGTATTTGAAAATTTGATATAGGCTTTACCTTTGCAATTTTTTACAATTGCGTCTCCGGCATAAACTCCTTCGCCAATATGTGGTCTAGGTATGTAACCTTCGCTTTTTTCAGTATTTTTAATTGGGATGTAAAATGTTGGTACTGTTCTAGCTGGAACTGTTAATATTTGTGTTGATTGAAATGGATACAGTTTATTTTGTATTTCTAGACATTTGGATACATAATTTATATTGACTTTATTTTCTCGAAAAAATTCTGAACCTAGAACTCCGTCTTCATCTATTGGAACTTCATTAGGAATTATATTCAGTATTGTTAGATATCCCAGAATGTTTATTTGTACTTGTCCCATTGTAAAAAGTGGTAAATTATTTATTACTGTAAGTTTTAACACTATTTTTTCATCTATTGGCAATTTAGGGCTTACGGCATTTCGTTTAATCGAATTTCGACCAGAACCGGTATCTATCATTGCGAGCGCGGCTTTAAAGGTCTTCTGCGCATATCATTATCAATGGAATTGTACTTGGTTTGGAAACGCTTATCCTTATGGTCGGTTGATCATTAGAAGTGGATGCTTCTGGTCAGGGGGTTCCAACTCTCATAAGACTCTGTGTAACATGAAATTTTAGTGGCGCCCTCGGATGAACTAGCTACTCCGCTTTACTCCACCGTCCCACCACCGCACTGCACCTTAGTCCACTCAATTCCCGCATATATCTGCGTACATCCGACTGGTGGGAGCAAAATACCGAAAGGAATACGTTGAAAAGAGAATGCGTACACGCCGTGCTTGGATATGTAAATAAAGCAAGATAGAGTATATTCGAGAAGACTTATTTGATTTTTCTAGGAAACCATAGAATTTTTCTCGACTGTGCTTTTCCTTTTTATCTGAACGTCCCCCTTGCCCCGCAAAAAAAAACCAGAAAAAACTGGTCGAAGCAGTCGAAGAGTCAAAGTTAAAAGTTAATATACCTCGCTGCCAGTCCCTACTTGCCCCCATTTTCTCGCACCGGAGAGGAGAAACTTGGAGCAATATGGGCTCGCTGTGAGGGGCGTGCGCGAGAGGTAGAGAGAAGCGGGAAGTTAAAGCCGGAGTTGAAACCCCCTGCTTCTGGTTCTTGCTTTATGCTTTCCTCAGTGCACCCGTACTCGGGAGAGCGTTTGAGTTTTCCGAATGTTGAGATTGTTGTTTATTCAATCTAATATTACAATTTGTTATTACATGTCCTGGTTTTTTACAATAGTTGCATATAACTTCTGACTTTTGTGGGTATTTTTGATTTGTTCTACTTAACTGTTAATTTCCCATTTCACGTTGTCTATTTTCATTTAAAAATTGTCTATAATTTGAATGCCTGTTGTGATCTAGATTTTCTTGTCTATTATCATAATTTCTATTTCTCAAAAAATTACTATTAGTGTAATTATAGTATCTATTGCTTTTGGGATAATTATTTCTGTTATTTGAAAAATTATTGTAATTGCTGTTCCTGTTCCTTAAAAGATTTTTATTCGGATATTTGTTTTGTGCAAAGTTATTTTTATTATAATTGAGGGTGCGCATGCAATAATTGTCCAGGTGCTCGGCCAGTAGGCTGAGCGGAGAGAAGACGCGACAAGTGATAAGCCGAATTTTTCCCGAAATGAAATGTCAGCTATTCAGTTGTCGCGTCTTCCCTCCGCTCGGCCTACTGGCCGAGCGCCTAGACGGTTATTGCATGCGCACCCTCAATTATTGTTGTTTTATTATTTCTATTATTCCCTAATTCTTCTTGTAATCGATGCACACTTTTTGCAAGGGCATATACTCTTTTGAGTTTTTCAATTGTTCCTTCTTTATTATTATAAGTTGACCCAAAGACACATTTTCTCGCTTCTCCTGATAATTTACTTCTTAATAATCGCGCTAAATTTTCTTGAGCCGCAAGTGTTGGCAGCATTGCCTTTGCCTCATAACATCCCTCAATAAAATGTGATAATGGAATGTTACTTCCATCAAATAAGGGTACTACTTGTAACGCGTCACTTAAGGATACTTGTTGACTATTAGGTAGGAGTGGGTCCCGACATAGGTTATTATAAAATAAAATTTACTGATACGTACATGGAGACACTTTTAAAATTGCAATACATAAATATTCAATTGGATCAACCAAAAAGATTTAAAAATATCTTTCGTTTTAAAAATATTTTTTGTAATCACTAAATGTGATTGATAATTTGTTCATTAAAAAATGAGAATGTTTCTCAATCATCCGTTTCAGGTAATTTTATGATTAAGAAACAAAATTCATAAACTACTATGCCTTAATTCTACCAATTTTCATGTGCGTACAGAAAAATATTTATTTAGAATTCTTGTTTTAAATTTATTCTTATTGAAACTATTTTTTGGTCTTTTGCCTTACCTGGGATACTTGATGTCTCTTTACTTTGTTTTTAAAATAAACCACTGTTTTTGTTGATAGTTCAATACACATATATATGTTTCGTTATTGTAAGTCGTGAAGTATTATATTTTTTAAGGGAGTTACTCAGGATGAAGAATTAACGAACAGAAAAATCTTAAACTTTGCAGAGCGTTAGAATATAATAAAAAAATTATTTGTACGAAATTTCAAGGTCTGAGGTGGGTTTTTTAGTGAGATATTCGTATTTCTATTTTGCGCTTTTCTAGTTGATTCAACAAGGGCTCTTATGAGAAATCGAGGTGTTTATCGTGCATTATCATTGATATATTTTTAGCTGACGAACAGATCATAACGGGATTTGAACAGTAGAAAGAAAAGATGTTTTGGAATAGTTATCAACATCAATAACATTCAAAGGTAGGTTCTAAAAATAATAACAAATACGATGAAGATGGGAAATTGCTGTGATTTTGGTCTTTGGATAGGTATGTGGCAACGTCGCTTTCGTAGGTTATGTGCGGGAAATTTGAAATGTATGCGTTATATCTGTTCAGCAGCTTGTACTAACTGGTGATTGAAATTTGTTATCAAAATCATGTTTTTAATAAATGAAATATAACATATTAATTATTCGTATAATAAATAAACGAATTAAGTACATACAAACAAATTTATTTACATACGTATCATAATACGCAGTACGTTAAATTTTTCTCAATGACATACTAAATTTGTCTTATTTCCACAGTCTTGGACCGATATAACAATTTTTCAATACATATCTATTATCATCACAATCGTTCATTAATTATTAATTAGAATATTTGATACATATACAATAAATATACCATATACAAACTAAACTGAAGTAAATAAGTATTTTGTTTTCAGATAATCACAGATTTTATTTTTAACCTTCCTATTATTTGTCACGAATTTTCCCGTTTTTATTAGCACCAAAAAAAGGAAATATTCCATCAAAACCATGTTCTTTGTATGCATCAATAACCATAGCTACCGCGATATCAGAGGCAATCATTCTTTTCCTCATTTGGACGGATATGCAGCTTTTTAATTCATTGTATAATTTCATGTCTGAGAAACATTTCTTAGGTACGGACGTGACGATATGTGCGACTGTACACCCGTGCGCACACGAAACAAACAAAATGTGACGTTGCCAGATCAAGTACTACTGTAGTCAACCTGCGTGTTTAACCCTGTTTTTACTAGGTGGGTAGGTGGGTAACTCCCTTAATTCAGAAATTCAATTGTCGAATGATATAGGTCATAAATGCTTTTTTGAATAATTCTTAAAATCACAGAAAAAACATTTTATTTTATTTTTTTTTTCGTTGATAACACACACTAAAAAAAATGAAAGCATGGTGCAGGATTTTAGTAATGCAAGATTGGACAAGCCTGACTCAAGCACAACACCTTGGTTAATCTTTTGCAATTAATAATATTCTGTTAGTTAACAGAGTTAAAATAGAAGTTGTTGCATGAGCACTTTGAATTTGCCTTACCCAACTGACCGTAGTCAATGGTGAGCGTTCGACGAGTCTAAAAAGGACTTATAGTCTCGTGTGCTGTTTTTTTCTCGTTTTAACTTAAATTAGAACTTAGTTAACATTTTAGAATTAACGAAGTACGAGATCGGACAGGCATGACTCAAGCACAAAATCCTATGTAATCCTTGTACTTTCAGAAATTCAGATAAAAAAATTATAAATAAAATAAGTCGTTAGATCACTCAGATTGGTCTCAAAGTCAAATCCCTGCGTGACTCAAAAAAAAAAATATTTTATCTTAACATAGTTTGTACAAAATAACAAGAAATATGGAAATTAAACAATTTTTCAAATAAAATAATTATTTAATCACTTAGGTTAGCCTTAAGGTCAGATGCCTTTTTGATTTGATAAAATTATTTTATTTTAACAATATATGTGTGTAAAATTTCAAATAAAACAAGATGATTATTTAATTACTGAGGTTAACCTCTATAACTTGCGTCGATAAAATCACGCACGCAGTAATATTGCCTTGATCCATTCATTGGTTCCTTGATTTGTTTGTTATTCGAGGCTTTCTTGTCGTGAGTTCCCCTTACCTCTCACGTTTCGGGTGGTTGATTAACGTGAGTCCCCTTGCCTTTTTTTTTTTTTTTTTTTTTTTTTTTTGGTGAGGAGGAAAAATGGCAAAATCTTTTATAGACGTTGTACAGGACTCTCCTAGGACGGGTCTAGGCATACCTGTTAAAACCAAAAAACCCCCTCTCTCGAACCAATACACCACCCGCGGAACCGCCTTTCGGCTTTAAACTTCACGGGTGGTTGGTTCCATTAAAGTCGCGTACGACTCTTCCGTCATCCGTTCGCCCGGAACTTCCACCCGCGGCCACACGCCCAATAGGATAACCGACTAGCCGCGCCACCCAGGGGAGAAACAAACAGATTCCCCCCCCGAACGACGCGGACAGTCAAGTCTACCCGAGACGCAGGACCGCGGGTGCCGGCCCCGATGCGATTTCTACTGGCCCTCCCCGTTGTTTCGCTCTCGACGCCCATCAAGCTCTCTCGTCTTCATCACAAGTGTGACGAATGACTCGATGAGCGTCCAGAGTCCCCTTGCCTCTCACCAACTCTATCAGTGTTACAACCAGCCACGGAGTAAGTGTTCGAAGTGCTCTCCATTGGCTTGAAGACACAAACGTAGACGTCTTTCCAAACCGTCCACAGTTTTCAGCAAAGTTTCTGGAGAGATTGCTGCGCAAGCTCTCCGAATCCTTTCCATCAGATCTTCTCTTGTTATGGGTCACCGAGAAAAGAATTTTAGATAGTTAAGTTTTGTTTTTCACTTGTCTCAAAAAAAAAAATTATTTGAATCGAACAAATTTGTGCATTGTTATAAGGTCATAGAAAAGTTTCTTTGATTTAAAGATATTTTTTAATTAATTTTATTTTATCTGAATCAAAGTAATTAATGTCTGTGCAGTCGCATATTTTCATAAATTTAAAGAAAAAATTTCCCTTGTTCAAGGCAATACAATTAAATAAATTATTCCTCAGGTTATCCCATCAGTGTATTTAAATCGAACAATAATTTCATTGAATCAAATAAATAATGTGAAAAAAATAATTCCTTTTATCTAAAAAGGCTAACAACTTGAGTTCTTAAAATAAAATAAAAATTAATATTTGTTTTAAAGATGTTTTCAGTTCGAATTGAGAAAATAAAGTTAATAAAACGATTTCTTAAATTTGAATAAAACTTTTTTCTGGGTAAGCTAATTGATGATGTAATTATTCCTAACCAGTTGCATGGTGACAACTTTGCTCCAGTTATCCGAGCAAACTTGTTTCCAATATTTTTATAGAAATAGAAACATTTTACGAGTGACAAATTTTACAGTTCTATCCATTGCAATTTTGTGCATTGTAAAAGTAACGATTAATTGTATGCAACAAGGAATAAAATAATATTTATGTGCCTCTGGCGCGGAAACTCGTTTTTCCGTTACAGCTGAGAGTAACGGAATGTTGTGTATTCCGTTACAGAGGTATATAATGTAAAAATTGAACTGCACATGCGCATATAGTCTTACAATGGAGCAGAATCTTCTTCTTATTCTTCTTCTTCTCACTTCTTCTTCTTACAGCGTTAACACCCTACTGATAAAGCCTTGTACATTTGAACTGCGCATGCGCTATTACAACAAGCTACTACTACACAAGATTGACAAAATCGAAATGGCTGGGACTAGTCGCGACATATCAAGTGTAATGACTAGCGCCGCAAACAACTAAAATACTAGATTAGATTCGAGTGTACGCATAAAAACTCGTATCCGCACCGAAGTCAAATAAAATAGAATACGTACCAATGCACACAATTCGGGAAATTACGAGACTCGCGACAATGCTCGCAGGGCTGATCGCGCTTCGGCTACGCCTCGACATCGCATCGGCTATACCTCGACTACGCCTTGGCTTCGATCTCCTGCGAGCATTGTCGCTCGTCACGCAATAACCCTCATTGTGCGCCTAGGCACGTAATATACTATTTAACCATGTGGGGTACTAGTCGATTTTTAACTTGGTTAACAATGTACTATTACTCCGCATTTACGACAAAACAAAGGAAAAATCGAATTTTTGATGTATTCAGGAGAGCCATATATATCGCGGATGCTACAATATCCCTTCAATTGATGGAGACTACACAGAGGAAAAAATTGACTATAATAGTAAGAACACTAGTCATGCTTTTGTAGCAGGTTTCGTTCTTACTATCTTGGTGAAAAAATCATATATTTCAAGCACGGATCCTTTCATGCTAAAAAAGTACTAAGTTTCAAGCTTTTAAAGCAGTTGTGCCTGCGAAAATAGCTCGAACTTTGCCAAACTATGGTTGCAAGAAACCCATCCTATTACAGTAAGAGTTCTCTTGCAACCGAGATGTTAGGCCATGCCTACCTACGAACATAGTGCCTAGCGTGTTTTCAGGAATGGAGCAAAATATTGGCGTCCCTTAAGCCAAGGCCTGTATTAAATGTATGAAAATCTACACCTATTAGAACACAATTTTTGTATTATAAAAGTCTGAGATGCATTTTCAATGCAAGAATCAGACAAATATTTTTTTAATGGAAATTTTATTGAATTTTCGCCTCCTTTCCTCCTACTCCTGCACTCGTGACGTTAGTCTTTTCACGAAGCGCAGGAACTTCACCTTACGGTATCGGTATTGGTTAACGACGCGTTTCAGCACGTGTTGCGCGTTACAATAAAAAACTGTGTCTGATTTTTTTTAATGTGTGATAGTAGATAATTGTGATATTATATATAAATTTTTTTTTATTTGATAGAAATTTGCATTTAAAGCCAATAGGTTTTTCATTCAAACTTCGACAGTCTTTTAAAACTAATTTGAATATTCAAATTTCTTTACTAAATTTTTGTAAAGCTTACTTTTTTTTCTCGAACTTTCTGCACAATTTGGAAACAGTTAAAAATAAAGAGAGGGGTGGTGTTTATTCAGAAATGTAAAAAATGTATTTCTACGAAAATTCAATCTTACATTCCCGATTAGCTTTGTGTTGTCTCCTTTCGTATTTTTATTTTTCTATTTTTATTTTTTTTTATCTTCATTATTGTTTATTTATTTTGGATTTAATGTATTTATTTGTATCCATGTATATTTTCGTAGATTTATCTTATTCCATATTCTACCTTAGCTCAGTAAACTAAGCGTTTGGCCATATACCGATTTATGTTTGGTTAGGGTTCGAGTCTCGATACATGCTAATTTTTCAGTGCTATACGCGTTAACGATAAATTTAGAATATTGGTTATGTAGAAAGTAATGTATTTATAAAATTTTTAGATATGTGTTAGGGGTATGAAAATTAGCAAGTTTGAAACGAAAGATAGAGAACGGAATACAATGTGATCCAGATTTTTTTCACAATGATAGAAAGAGATAAATATTACTAGATGCAGGAACAAACGAGGGAATAGCAAGATACATATATCACCGGATGTAGAAATAGACTAGAGATGGGCAGAGACAGATATTCCAGAACAAGAGATAGAATGAGATAAATATTCCTTGGCATGGTGGATATCATTTTATGGATGGGTCAGAATTCCTGAAAAAGCCACAAAAAAATGACTAATTTTTGTTTTCTTCGAAATGATGAAAAAACGATAGGTCACTATCATCCTAATGATTTGACAAAAAAGAAAAAAAACATTTTTTTTTTCAACAGTTTATTCTTACATGATGTTTTTAGGTACTTTTTAAACAAATACATTTTCCTAATAAATCAATCAACCGATTTAGATCAACTTTTGGAATTTGGAAGGAAAATATAATGAAGTTTATAAAATCACTGGAAAAATTCTCAAAAAATTTTTTTTACATGATTTATTATTAACTTTTTTATAAACAAATGATTTTTGAAGGTGTTCTGCACTTTTTAAAAATCTAAACAAAATTACAATATATAAACAAACCTTGAGGAATCCAAATCCGTTGAGAAAAGGTTGGAGCCGAAATTATTTTAGAAGCTGTAATTCGAAGAAAGTTGCGCGGCGTGCCCTATCTATTGGAGTGCATTGCACTGTACGCCTCTCGCGCCATTGTAATTGGGAAGTGATTTAAATTGGAAGTTTTGATGATCAAGGATAAAGTAATTGTTGTAAAGGGTTTCCCAATAAGGGTGATATGTTTTGAAATTGAAAAAAAACACTGAATATTCATTCGGAATTGATCGAAATCTTTTTTATTATATTGGATATTCTATGCCATTTATGATTTAAACAATATATCGGCCAAATGTCCCCCGAGACTTGAGCCAAAAATGCGCCTCATCAGAAAAGATGATTTTTTGATGAAAATTGGGATCATTTTCAATTGATTCCAGAGCCCAATCCGCGAACTCCCGACGCAAACGATGGTCATTAGGCTTCAGTTCTTGGGCCAGAATCATCTTATAGGGATGCAGGCCAAGATCCAATCGCAAAATACGCCAGGTAGTCATCCTGGACAGGCCCAATTCCTGAGATCGGCGGGCACGGACAATTCACGGTTTCCCTCGATACTGGCCTGTACGGCGGCTATATTCTGTGTAGAACGTGCGGTACGCATACGATTTTTAGGCTTAGTATCCAATAGAGTAAATTCACTCTCCAACTTATCGATTATTCGACGAATTGAGAGCGCGGATGGAGCAGAATGACGACCATATTTTGCACGATATGCTCTTTGAACACCGACAAAACTTCTCGAATTTTGATAAAATAATTGGACAATTTCCAAACGTTGTGGAAGCGTGAAACTACTCATGATTAAATGGCAAACCTTACTGATGACAACTGACAGCAGACGTCAAAAATTTCAGTTCAAATGAGCCCGATAGGGACATTCAAAATCATATCACCCCTATTGGGAAACCCTTTATTTATACGATTTAAAAAGGCGATTTTTTTATTTCACATTTAACAATAATTAGGCATGAAAAAATGTTTAATTACAATAATTTGTGAACATCGAAATCCGTAGATGAAGAAATGACTTTGCATGCAACACTTTGATTATTTTGTTTGATTGTTTTCACTCTTTCAAAACGTTTCTGTCACTTTTCTCATTCCTTTATAAACGCAAGAATGTTTTTTTGAATTTAATTGATTACAGCACGCGTTTGGATTCAGCATCTTGGACGATTGACGAAAACTCAAAAACTAACTGAGGAAAACCGACTAGAATTCGTAACCCACTAATTTGAAATTTTACGACGAAATTCGAGAAAAAGACTATCTTATCTAGAAATAAATGATGTAGAAGAAGTGGGAAATAAAAGAAAAACAATGAACCTTTGAAATCGCAAGTCATCGTCCTGGAGATTCAAAAAATCTCCATAAATGCGCGCATAAATTGAAGGACAAATGAACTGTAGAATGCGATGCACTCCAATAGATAGTGCACGCTGCGCAGCTTTCTTCGAATTACGGCTTCTAAAATAATTTCGGCTCCAAACTTTTCTCAACGAATTTGGATTCCTCAAGGTTTGTTTATATATTTTAATTTTTTTTCAGATTTTTAAAAAGTGCAGAACACCATCAAAAATCATTTGTTTATAAAAAAGTTAATAATAAGGTAAATGTACTAGTCCTCGGACATGTGCCAGAGTCCGGACAAAGTCAATCGTTTCCGACTTTTGTTAAATGAATAATTAATAAATTTTACTGAAATTTTTTTTTTAAGTAAGCTGTAGTTAAGAAGTAAAGATGACACGAAACATTTTGTTTTCTTGAGCAATAGTTTAAAAAAAATCAATATTGTGTAAGTCGATGTCAATTATTTCTCAGAAAATATTACGCGCATACTGTTTTCGTTAGAAACAGATTGAATTTCATAAGAAAATATACACCTAAATTTTTACGATATGAAAGAAGTAATGCATGTATACTTTGTAAAAATGAATTTCGCATACAATGTATTTATTTTTTTAAAGATTTTATTATTCTTATGTTAATAAATAAACAATCCGGACACTGGATCGCGTAACATGCCAATGTGCCAGTCTTCCGACACAATCACCAAGACTAGCACCGCAACCTTTTTGTGTTGTGCCAGTCGCCGTCAATCGAAAAGTTATTGACTTTTTATGCTTTAATAGTATATTATGTGCCTGGGTGCATAATGAGGGTTATTACGCAACGAGCGACAATCCTCGCAGGAGATCAAAGCCGAGGCGCGATCAGTGCTGCGAGCATTTTAAGCGAGTCTCGTGATTACCCGAATTGTGTGTATTGGCACATATTCTATTTTATGTGACTTCGGCGCATATACGAGTTTTTATGCGTACACTCGAATCCAATCTGAAAAGGTCGAAATTGCCGTGATTATCGCCCATCTCACTTGACATTCCGCGAGTACTTCCGGCCATTTTGAATTTCTCGATTTTGTGTAGTAGTAGCGTATTGTAATAGACGCATGCGCAGTTCAAATGTACAATGCTTTGTCAGTACGGTGCCAACGCTGTACGAAGAAGAAGATTACGCTCCGCTGTATCGTAATAGGCGCATGCGTAGTTCAAGTTTACATTAGATTCCCCTGTATCGTAATACACAACATTACGCTAATCTCAGCTGTAGCGTAAAAACTCGTATACGCCTTGGCTTCGATCTCCTGCGAGCATTGTCGCTCGTCGCGCAATAACCATCATTGTGCGCCTAGGCATGTAATATACTATTGTTTGCCCTTCACTATCGCAAGCAACAAATAAGAAGAAAAAAGTTGACAAACATTCTCAACCTTACGCTGTAACGGGAGACAGTTCGATGGAATGGTATAGAGATCATGAGGAAAAGAAACTCGCAATTCAGCTTGAAAAAGAAGAAAGGGTAAAGCTGAGAAAACAGTAACAAGAAGGAAAACCAGTGTTGGCAAAAATTAAGAAGGAGAAAGCAATAGAATAAGCGAAGAAAAAGACGGAGGAGCGTGCTGAGTTTGAGAGGATTAAGAAAGAGAAGCAGATTGAAAAAGCGAAACGAAAGCAAGGATCAAAAGAGAGGAAAAAGCTGAAAAGGACAAACGAAGACAAGAAAATCGAAAAGCAGAAACAGTTGAGAATCAAACACTGACCCAGAGGAAGAAGACAGAAAAGGCCAAAGCAATCGACGAAGATATTAACGATGACTAGCGCTCGTATGAATTGTAATTCAATAATAAAATAATTTTTGTTCAACACAAATATTGATTGATTGTATTAAAAAGTTCGTTAAAAACAAAAATAAATGTGTTATATATTGTTTCAATTAATGTACTTTTAATAATTATCTTGTCCGGAGACTCGAGCATGCATTTTCGGCCACTCATGCAATCACATTTGACTTGTCCGGGGACTGGCACACGTGTATCAATCATCATAATTCTTTTATATTATCAAAATTGATGACTCAAAACCATTATCAAGTATATTTTTGTGAAGAAAATGATATCCCTAATATTTCTACTATGATAAATGAACAATAGATAGCAATTTCATGGGAAGGTTTATTATTTTTTCCGCTCTGATGTCTTAACTGTCCGAGGACTGGTGCATTTACCTTAAATCATGTAAAAAAATTTTTTTGAGAATTTTTCCAGTGATTTTATAAACTTCATTATATTTTCCTGCCAAATTCCAAAAGTTGATCTAAATCGGTTGATTGATTTATTAGGAAAATGTATTTGTTTAAAAAGTATCTAAAAACTTCATGTAAGAATAAACTGTTGAAAAAAAAAATTATTTTTTTTTCTTTTTGTCAAGTCATTAGGATGAAAGTGATCTATCGTTTTTTCATCATTTCGACGAAAACAAAAATTAGTCATTTTTTTGTGGCTTTTTCAGGAATTCTGACCCATATAGAAAGACATAGCGTTTTGGAAATGCAAATCGGCTACTTGGAAGAGATAGAAAAGGTTCTATCTCTTTCTATCTTTTTACAACCAGCAGGGCTATTTTGCTACATGGGCGATTTTCTGCGAGGACGCAGTTTTGGAAGCCCAAAATTTTGTAAACGAAAATTCTCTTTTTTGTGCAGTTTTTGTCATTTTCATTTGTGTTTTTACTACTGAAACACGCCCTGAATGTGGTCAAGCTACAAGTGTCATGGTCTGTTCTTGTCGATAAAATCTTTAATTTTCGGTCCCACGGTTGTGACCAGATTGCCGCGGTTGTGACATTTTTCCTACTTTTGGTGCAGTTGACTGCTGTAAGTGGTTTCATAGAACGACAAAATACATTCGATAACAAAGTACACAATATTTATTATATTTTTCTTGGAAACAAAATTAAATTCACATGTTTCTTTACGTTGAATAGTTACATAATGAATGGAAAGTAAAACCAAATTATTGCACCAAATCAAGCTTCGATAAATAGTAATCTTTCTTTCTGGTTTCCTATTTTATTAGCATTGGAAACCGACTTTTTCATTTTCGTAATATCTTGCCGACGTTTTTCAGTAGCCTTCATTGATTTTTTAAAAATAAGTCACGTTTTACAACGTACCATTTTTCCTAAAAAAAGTATACATTGTGTAGATATTCAAAAGATAGGGATGGATACGAAAACATTTGTTGCGTGCGTCTTAAAAAGAAATTTGACAAATAAAATGAATTAGTGTGAAAGGCGTATAATGCTTGACAAGAATATTTATTCACGCAAATAATAAAAATATAATTATTCCTTTTTTTCGGACTAATATTGAAGTAGGGAAATATTTATTGTCCCAAAATATTCAAAGTTATACAAGTATTCCTCAAACTAACGATTATGTAAAAAAATATCGATGCATTTTGTGAATTACAACTTTTATGAATACTACAAAAATACGAAAAAAAATATTGTTAATCTACGTGGAAGGTAATATTTTCTGTAGAATCAATTTAAATACTATTAATGGTTGAAAATTTCAATACTATATAATCAAATTCTAAAAATCTATGAAGCGATTCATAGAAATACTATAAATCTACCTAAATACCGTAAAATACTGCAAATTTGTAAAAATAACATACAATAAAAAACTTTTAGAAATAAACGAAATACTTTCAATTTGTGTACTGATAATTTACTCAAATATCTATAAAAATATTCAAACGTCTCAGAACTTTGATTTATAGAGCATCGAATTTTATAACGCTGAATGTAAATCTATAATAATATTAGATAATCTTTCAACTTGAAAAAATACCAAAAAAATTATGAAAAATACTAAAAGTATAAGGAAAAAAAAACCTAAACTTCAGTGACTTGAAAATCACAAAAATCGTACGCCGTTACATTAAATACAAACATGAAAAATCTACAACTCTGGACTCCAAAGGTTGTATGACTTTAAAAATAAAAAAATTCAAAAATCTTACTCTAGTAACCAGATCGTCAAAGAATAAAAATTACAAAATACCGAAGGAAATATACTTTTTATGAAAAACCCCTCCCGAAAATTTTTTTTACCCACGCCCCTGATTCCTATTATTTTGTGCATCAGCACACAATATTTTTATAATATTAACCACAATTCATTGTTAACATCAGTTGTGCACAACAAATTCACATTTCATAAAGTTTTTCTCCGAAGTAAAAAAACTGCCACGGTTGTGACATTTTGATAGTTATAATATTAATAATATTAATAATATTAATATTATAATATTATAATTATTATATTATAATATTATGATATTATAATTATTATATTATAATAATTATAATTATAATAATTATTATATTATTAATATTTTGAGGTTCTGCTAGCAAATGTCAATAAAAACTAGTTAAATGCATGATAAATTATTTGATACTCAGAAGATACAAGTGCCACGGTTGTGACATACATTTTTTATACGTACCGTTTTTTGATATTTCTCGGGTGATAAAATACACACAAATTTTGTTTAGACTGACATATCGCTGTCAAAACGTACAGAGATCACTGCTCATTCGAATTGACAAATGTAAGGCGCAAAACAAAGCACGATACGAAAGAAAAAAAATAATAATTCAAAGCATGTAATTTTTATCAAAACTGATGGACACTTTTTGAAGTCAAGTTAGGTAATTTGAAAAACGTGAAAAAATTACAAAAACTTCAAATATTGCAGGTACAATTACTTATTGCTGACATGCCATGGTTGTGACATTTGGAGAGCATTATGTGCTTTAGAAAAATGAAAATGCATATCTGAACAAATAATTCATCGGGGTTAGTAAAATAAAAGTTCTTTGAACGTGTTCATGTACTCAATGATTTGAAAAATGCTAAGCTAAGCGTACAATACTCAAAAGACGCAAAACTGCATTCTCGCAGAGAATCACCCACATATGTTTTCAATTGTATACATACGGGTCATTTCACAGGAGTTTTACACCCTACATTTTTATTTGCGGGAAATATATTTTTTTTTGTTCTTTGTTAAAAAAATTTTGATACGTATTTTTTCATTTAAATATAATATTGCAAATTTCCGAGAAATAAATTGTTGAAAATTATCGTGTTAAAAAAAGTGATCGTCTTAACTTTTTGATAACTAAAAAAATATTAATAAAAAAAATGATAAACATTTTATCTAATATGCGGTGGATCCCGAACTTCGAAATGACATATACTAAAAAATTGTTTCAATGAATTTTCATGAATAAATTATGTATTTTTATAAACAAATATAGATTGTTAAAAAAGGGCCTAATTCTTTTGACTTCTTTGTTGATTAATATTACTAACACATTCCAGGATATACTGTAAAATTTGAAAGTGGAGAAATGAATAGTTGTTGAGTAATAAATATGATTATACGACACATCGAAAAATGATATGTTTGTTCCCATGTTATTTTCTTTAATGACACAAAATACATGCTTATACGCTAAGTAACAAACTTCATCTACAATTTTTTCGGATGGCTTTTTTTCTGATATAGACTTAAGAAACAGATTCAGTTAAAAGTAATCGCACTGGACATCGAAACTTGCCAGAGCAAAACTTTATTTAGTAATGTGCTTCGTAACGAAAATGTCGTTTAAAAGCTCAAAAGATCGTTGGGGCAATCCAATTCACATGGCAAAACATTCTGGAAAGAAGCAAAAAAAAAGTTTGCGTCGTGTTTCTTATTCGATTCTCGAAAAACTTTATTTTTTAAAATTAGATGACATTTTGTGTGCTGACTGCAGATTAAGGGCACAGAAACTTCCTGCAAAAATTCTCGTAAGTGTTTCAAAGTACATTTATTGGTAAAAAAAATTTTCCTAGTAATGTCGAACTGCACATTGACAATTGTACAATTGTAATTAAAGAATTACTGGCGATTTGGCTCATGCGATTCCATCAGAATCTGACATCTGACAGCGATGATTACGCTGGTTCACTGTTTGATGACGACGTCGGAGTAAGAATCTAAAAATAATGTTCATGAGAAAATGTGTCTAAATTTTTAATTTTTTCAATTATGCTCTATTTTTTCGAGGACGATGAAAATTGTAGCCCTCAATTGTTGACTGCACTGAAAGAAAAATTTCACAGATCTGATACTACTCAAGAAGAAAAGATACAAATTTTGAAACTTTTGCCAGACAAGTGGTCTTACATCGTTTCTGCAGATTTATCTTTTTCACAATTAATAGTTCTCAAAGTGCAACAATTTTACGAAAGCGATGACGTTAGTACAATGATGACGGATCAAAAGGATACTAAATCTGTAAAAGTTGAAGATCAAACTCACATTCGTCAAAAAAGATTGATTTTCGGAAATCTTAAAGACGTCTTTCGCAAATTTGCTCGTCAAAATCCAAACATCAAAATCGGCTTGTCGAAATTTTGCTCACTTCGACCACCCCACTGTATTCTGGCAGGTTCTGGTGGAACAAATACAGTTTGCGTTTGTCCTATTCACGAAAATATGAAGTTCATGGCATCAGGTAAACATTTGCTCATGCACACTCACATAAAATCATAGAGATAAATGGGGTCTGATAAAAATAATATCACAATTTTTTTCACATTGCATTTTAAATTGATCACATTTATTGCAAAGAAACTGAATTACAGAATAGTATTTTATTTATTCAGGTAGTCAATTGTTAAATTTAATGAGATTTGAAGGATTTTCTGTAGAACTCTATCAAGATGTTTTTTCAAATTTTCTTTGTGAGAATATATATATAAACAATGGGTAACAAAGCCTAAAGCAACTTGAGAAAAAAAATCTGCCCGCTTCGCGCTCGGTCTTGTGCTCTTCGCATACGTTTAAGTTTATTTCTTATAATTTAATACTGAAGCTCAAACCAATTTAATGATATTAAAGATGATGTAAATTATTCATTTTTTCAAATTCACCAAGTTTCTTATTCAGTTTAAGTGAAACAGGAAATTCAATTTACTTAAGGCTCTATCGGCCTTAAGGAACACATTCTCATCATGACACTCGCGCTTCGCGCTCGATTTTCTGCATGCATTTTTGTAACTTTTTAATAAATTACATGATTATTGATAAATTTATATTCTTCCAAATATCTCAAAAAGGAAAAACAATCGTAGACTTTATTTAAGGAAACGATTTTGCAGAACAACGCTTATTTCGTATCTCACATATTTTGGTGAAAAAAATCGAATTTTTTCAATATTAAAAATCAAAAAATTAAAATATACATCCTGTCGAGAAATTTCTCGATAAGAATGTGTAGACCTTATTTAGCCAAACAATTTTTCATCTCAAAATTTTTTTTGTATCTCACATATTTTGTCTAAAAAATGGAATTTTTGAATTTTAATCGTATTTTTTGTTGTTGAAACGAAAAATATATGTTTTATCAGAAACTGTGTGAGACAAAACTTGTAGATCTTTTTGAATCTAACAACTTTGTATTCTTACGTTTTTTTTCTTATTTTACATATTATTGTTAAAAAATTGAATTTTGGTTTTTCAATAGTTCTTTTTTTACTTAAAAAGAAAAATATGCATCTTATGAAGAAATGTTACAATTCAAATTTGTAGGTCTTTATTTATTCAATAATATTGTATCATAACGTTTTTTCGTATCTCGTATAATTCAACTGGAAAATGGAATTTTGATATTGACTTTTTTCGAATTTGAATATGCTGTAACATTTCTAATTTTGATTTAATCAAAAAATGTTATCAGGATAATTTTTAGAGATTTATGAGCACTATCTAAAACCAGTATTGAAATTTTTGATTTTTTCAAAAAATTATTTTCAAAAACACAAAAGTAGTGCTTAATCCCTCACTTTTGATTGGATGTGACTGGTTAACGAACTTGTCCTTACTTTTTCGGCTCCGATAAAGTGTACCAAAGCTCAATTCAATCTGATAATTCTATCGAGAGTTATGCCGCACATGACCTACAGACAGACAGACAGACACTTTCGTAAAAACCATTTTTTCTGACTATTTACTTTCATGAAAATGATTTTTACAGGTCAGCAGTATGGCATTTTTACGCTACGGCACATGGGAAAGGTCCATGTGACGGAGCGCGTCGAACTATTAAAAGAATGGCACGTCGAGCAAGTTTGCAAATGATTCCTGATGTTCAGATTTCGTCGGCTTGCGAAGTTTACGAATGGGTAAACAAAGATTCTTCTTTGCCCAGTATTTCAGTCTTGTATAGAAACGTTCGAGACTATGAAAAGGCAGACGAATTTCTGAAGCACCGTTTTGAAAAATGCAAGACGATACCGGGCATACATTCATTTCACTCCGTTCAACCCAAACAAAATTATACAATAATATGAAGGTGAAAACATATTCTTACTGCAGTAACTTTCAAATTGTGAACTTCACGAAATCAGAAAAAAGGCCGTCCGAAAAAATTGTAGATGAAGTTTGTTACTAAGCGTATAAGCATGTATTTTGTTTCATTGAAGAAAATAATATAGGAACAAACATATCACTTTTCGATGTGTGCGAGCTTGAAGCGTGAAATGGTTTCAGTTGAAAATTTATTATTCAACAACTATTCATTTCTCCACTTTCTAATTTTTACAGTATATCCTGGAATGTGTTAGGAAATTAGGTCCTTTTTTAGCAATCTCTATTTGTTTATAAAAATACATAATTCATTCATGAAAATTCATTGGAACAATTTTTCAGTATATGGCATTTCGAAGTTCGGGATTAACCGCTATTGGATAAAATGTTTAACATTTTTCTGATAAATGCATTTTTAGCTATAAAAAAGTTAAGAAGATTACTTTTTTTAACACGATAATTTTCAACAATTTATTTCTCGGAAATTTGCAATATCATATTGAAATGAAAAAATACGTTTCAAAATTTTTTTAACAAAGAACGAAAAAAAATAATATTTCACGCAAATAAAAGTGTAAAGAGTAAATCTCCTGTAGAATGACCCTGTATACAAGGGATCGAGCGTATTCAATTGTATTTTAGCATTAGTCAAACACGACTTTTTAGAACTTCGTAATACCTTGTAGTAACAATTCATTTATGAAAAAAATTTCCGCCTTCTAGGTTAGGATCAGAAGAAATCTCTTTTTGGGATGAGATTTAAGGGGGTCTTCTGGTTCGCCGTCTGATTTTCACACGCATTTTCAAGAATTTATTGCAAGCAAACCGCAAAAGATGACATACATTTTTTTCTATTGAATAAAGCATTTCAATGTCTTCCTTATATATTATTTTGAGTTTATTGTCTTGTCACTCATGACGTCAGGATGACCTTGACCGGAACCTTGAAAAAACCCTGTGCCGATGATTGAGCCTGTTCTGGTGGTCTGAAACAAAAAACACAAATACAATTTCATTTGTTATTTCATTGACTATCGTTGTCTGCTCAATTAGCTCAGAAGTCCTTTTATTTTCGTTTTTATAGCTCCTCAAACATGAAAAAATTGACTCTTTTTAGAAAAATGGCTGCCATATTTATGAATTGTTATATTTTTTAAAAATTGAGCAGACAACGATAGACAATGAAATAACAAATAAAGTTGTAATTGTGTTTTTTGTTTCAGACCACCAGAACAGGCTCGATCGTCGGCACAGGGATTTTTCAAGCTTCCGGTCAAGGTCATCCTGACGTCACGAGTGACAAGACAATAAACTCAAAATAATATATAAGGAAGACATTGAAATGTCAGTAAGTGATACACCTACCTCACAACACAGGTTCTCTAGAATTGTCCTATGACGCCTCTTGTCTTTTTCCGCTAAAACTCCCCCCCCCCCCTGACTTATCCCGCATTGACAAAATACCGTGCTATATAATAATATCCTACTCTCCACCTCTCATACTTTTAACAACTAACGAAATACATCTTTATTTTCTTTCCCACTTTTATCCTTTACTGTTTACGAAATTATTTTTACAAAAAATACCTCTCACTTATTTACATCTTGGGCTTTATTTTAAGTCTGTCTGATCTCCTTAACTTTTGAACCTCATGTTGTTCATCCTTATCCGCACTCCCCTTTTTACTCATAGGGTTTTCTTCCCCATTTTATCAAGGATCCGTCAATTGTTTAATATAGCGTTACGGTATTCTACAGTTTTCACCTTCGAGTCGTGCTGCAAACCTCACACTCATCGGGAATCACCAACTTCCCGCACTTGTTTCATAATATACTATTTAATAAACATGTTAATTTTTTTTAACCGTGCTCAATTAATTTTCTGGTGCATTATTCGTTGCATAGAACCGAGAGGGGGTTGTACTGTGCTGTGTGCCATTCACCCTAATAAACCCTTGGAAAGCTTTTTCCATAAATGTTGAATATTCGTCCGTAACTACGTTGCAAAAATAACTAAACTGCGAAAAAACCTCTACATTTTTTATTGTTGTATTCTCCTTCATATTTGGTATAACTAGCGCTCCAGGCCATTCAGTATGATTATCGATCATGAGCAATATTATTTCTTTGTAGAACAGGACCCAAAAACGCTGGCTGTAATCTACGCCAAGGGGTGAATGGCTATTGTCAAGGCTTTAATAACAGTTTCGGAGAAGGTTGTTTGGTTTGTAAGCAGGGTTTAAATACCTCGATTTCTCTCGCAATATTGACTTTTATATCTGGCCAACAGACAGAAGAACCTGCTAGTGATTTCACTTGACTACTCCCAAAATGTCTTGAATACAGCTTGTGAGAAATAAAATATATGAGATTTCATGTACTTCAAAAAGTACATTTACTGTCAACCTGGTTGATTAATAGAATTGGATTTCAAATGGATTTATGATTAAATCCATTTCGGTATAGAAAGTTATCACATAGAGACCTTATATTTATTTCAAAACAGAATTCAAATAAATATTTTGTTTTTATTTACGCAACCGTTGAAATAAGCAAAGCTAAAAAACGCCAACGTTTATTGTCGGCATGATTTATTAATTAAAATGTTTGTTTCCAGTTTCACTATAAATCATTTTGTTTGATAAAATATTAATACAATTAAGAATGAAAAAGTTTAAAAGGTATTAATTGTTATAAATTCGTGAAACATACAAAATTAACTTTTTCGACATGAAGGTGGTCTATGCTACTGACTAAGCACCTTGATATGAAGTTGAGTAAGGTTTATGTAAGGGGGAGTGCTTTCACCTTTCCTGTGGTCATCTTTCGGAAAAAATACAAGGTGGCTCAGGTGAGAAGGTCCCTATTTTGTAGCAAGATGCTAAGAATCTCTGGATGTGAACAGATGGGAATGGGGGACTAAACACATTTGGCTCCCTGAGGACATCAATATACTAACTACACTTAGCATGATGCAAGATGTTATGATCGGACGCTCAAACTTTACGAAGCTCTTTCAAGTGTGCATCCTAAATAGGAAAGTATATTAAAAAAATGGTGAAGAACTACTTCTACAAGGTAAAATATGTTCCACATACACCTCTAGAAGCGAGGAGGGGACAAAAGCGTGCTATCATGAATACCCTAGTGGACCCGGTTGAGAGAACGGTTAAGAGAACTCTAAACGTTCTCTGACCTAGCATTATTATGGCTTAGAACGATAAACAGAGTATTACTGAGTATTAAAATACAAAAATATGGTCAATACTGTGCTGCATTCATGTAAATTATGTATAGATTATTATACGAAATACAAGTCAGATTTGTGTGAACCCTACGGAACAATCGCCTCGCTGGAAGTTCTCTGAGTCCTGAAATTTGCTCGACTCTTTCTTCACAATAGTGATTTTTATTGTTTTTGAAGACTTGACGGCTCCGCTAGAGCCAGCGAAATAAAATAGTGAATGTTTCGAATCATTTCATTGTGAATTAATCGAGTACTCGCGAGTTATTTGTCGAATAAAAAAATTTCAAATAAAAAAAAGATGTAGCTCGACGCGAAAAGCAATCACATACTTTTTATTTCGGATTTTTATGCATTTCGACTTTTTATTGATTATCGGGAAAGTACTGTTTTTGGTTCAGTAAGGTGTTAATAATTGTGCGCTACCCGATGACTTCATGTATACAGCGTGCAAAATAAAGCAACTTCAAGTATTTTTTTCTTGAAAATTAGGCCGGCAAGCGGAGTTGGGAAAAATTCTATAATATTTTCTGGAGTTTCAAGAACCAAATGAATTTTTTACATAGTCATATCTAGTACTTTGAGTTTGTGACGAACCTACTTAAGTCTATTTATATTTAATTAGGTTTTGTACAGGTGGTGGCGCTTGCCCTTTTGAGACGACGATGCAACTCGTTTTATAGTTTCTAGAAAGTCTAAACAAGATTAAACTTACTTCTCGCATTCATATCATAGTTCATACATTTGATAATACTAAATTACTGCAGACGGTCTTTATATGTCTAGTAGATTTTGTAGGCGTCTAAACGAGGTTTGCCTTTAGATTTTTGAATGTATACATTGACATAAGTTAAATTATTCGTGAGAACAGAAAAGTATACTGGATGGTCATAAGTCTCGGCAAGATAGTAGATACAAATATGACTGTGGGATGTTGATGTTGATGTTGATGGAGCAAAGATTTCGAATATAAATCATATAGTTTTTTAAAAAAATAACCCTAACGGCGAAACTTATAGATAAATTAATTATCAAGACGGCTGTTTTACACAGGACGTTACATCCTGATCCTCTCTAATTATCAGATGTGGACACAATCACTAGGGTGGTCTTTATTTCACGATTTTTCGAAATGTTAATGGATCACGGGCATTTATAATAGTTTTTGTCAAAATATGAAAGTTTACTACAAGAGAAAAAAATATAATTACCATACGGCTCAGATCAACTAAAATATACCGTGACTGTTTGGATCACTGTAAGCGGAGTTGGCTTAGTACGTTCATCGCCGCGAGTCGCAGTATTGGCATACATAGAAAAGAGGTTTGATTACTTCTGGCACATGTAAGCCGCACGCTTTAGATTTTTTCGGTTTCTTAAATTCTGCACCTCATTTACCAATAAAATATTTACGAAAATATGGAATAAAAATACTTTTATTTTTCAACATAGTCTCCTTTTAGCTCTATACACTTTTGCCAATTTTTTTTTAATAGCTTTGATACCCTGTCCATGACGAAAACCGTCAAACTTTTTGGAATACCTATTAAGCGCAAACTCCACGTCTTCATTTTTGGAAAATCATTGACCACCGAGACATTTTTTCATGTTTGCAAAGAGAAAATAATTAAAGGGGGCTAAATCTGGCAAAGAAGGTACGCGAGAAAACAATTTCAACTTCAACTCATTGATTTTGGCCATCGCGATAACGGATGTGTGAACTGGTACATTACTTCTCCTATGAAGACAGGATTTAAAGGCTTGCAGAAGGATCTCTGTGCATACTGCTATCACTTCTTTGAGAATCTCATTTGGCACACTGCCGGTCCCTGGTGCTGTATTGGATTTAAGCCTCAGGCCGGCTCTCTGTTTTCTGGAGAGTACAAAGCACTTCGCACTGGACCATGCAGGACCTTCGTTCCTGTCTATAAAATGATTCTACCTATGGAAATAAGCTTCGCACGATGTACTTGACTGGATAGTGATTGTCCAGGCTGGGCGTCTTTCTTCTGATCACTAATCTCTTGGTAACTATTTTCAAGGCGAGACACCATAGGTCCTTGTCAACCTGATCAATCACGTCTTTCCAACACTTAAGTCGACTTTTCTTTATGCCTTGCATTTAGAGCTGTTTCAGCTGTTTTCCATGCCTCATACAGCAGAGCATCACCCTTTTAGCCTATCCTTGAGGCAATATAGGGCGTGGAAATTGTAAGATCAATGATTGACATAGATTTCAGACCATTTCTCCTGCCACTCATGTTTGCATCAGGAAGTCTTGTGTCACACTGCCCCTTTCGAGCTTCAACTCTAGGAACTTCGATTCCCACCCCTCAACCTCCGAAGTTCTGCCGGGAACATCGAGCAAAAAACGCTCTCAGAAACATGGGTGATATCTTTTACACCTCGGTCCTCTATAGCTCCAGCAGGCATCTTTCCTACTGGAATCCATGCAGCCGCGCATCAGATCGCCATATCCGAGGCACCAGAAACATCGGGCAACCTCAACATGCTCCCTGATGCAGGAAGTTCACCCACCCGACGTTTGCCTTCGCTAGATATAGCAGACTTGAAGCATCCACCTCTGCTAGCTCGACCACTGCAGTCCTTATTTCGCTGAAGTCAGTACACAACTTTTCCATTTTTACATCCTGATTTTTCAGGAGCTGAAGGATGTCTAAATTAGCATCAATTTAAAGTAAAAGATGCGTATTTAACCTTAAATTTCGTCACTTAAGGTTGCATAAAAAATGAAAATATCAATTTTTAAGAAAATCCTACGTATTTCACTAGGAAAATATGTAATGATTCCATTAAAAAAAGATGTAAGTCGATTGATTCAAAATTGGCAAAACTAGAGTGTCCACCGACTTCGAAAATGAAGTTTCGTGAAAAATGCGTTTAAAGTTTTCGTTATGGTTGACCCAGGTTTATAAATGATTAAAATTAACATCACCTTTAATTTGCGATACCAGGCCCATACAGCATCCCTTCTGCATTCACTTCATCTATATTTGCTGTCTTTCTGATGGGCATAGCTTCTTTATGAGCAGTTTTGGACCCATCGGTGAGGGAGCGCTCGCCAGTTTCACGTGCTGTTCATCTCTTTTCCGTGCAAAGTTGTAGCTTCCTGTTCCAACAGGGAACTCCAAAGCCTCCATTATTCTTAAAATACTGTTCATGCCATCATTAAAGATACAAGTGACGATATGAGCAGCAGTTTGAAGAGTAATTTTTTCACTAGACATGGATTTTAGAGCGAGTGCCCATATTGTGGAATTGAAACTTCCATTTGCGTTCTGCGTGAATCCTCCCAAACAACGATTCAGAAGATCTTCACGGCTTAGTTTCTCATAAATAAGCAGAATCGCATCATACACTACTGAATCGGGTTTCCATATCTTTTTGCACATGGTTAACGCACTCTTTTTTTGAACGGTAAAATCAGGATACAGCTGAGCATATACAATTCATTTCTAGGTTTTACTGTCTCAGTCGCCAATATAAGTACAAAATTTTATGTTGTACAATGCTTCAGAACGAGATAACTTTTTAATAATTGAAACAACAACGATTGGTCGTTGGAGATTGTCACTATAATGCTTCGCTTCTTCTTTAGACTCAATTTCTTTTTTCTGACCAGACATATTATGGCAAAACTTATCACACGCAGTGCATTTGAGGATTTTTAATGTAGCCGACATTTTTCTTCAAGCAATACAATTCAATCATTACAGTAATTGATCGGAGAAATCGAGTATTTATCGCTTAGGAGTTCGTGCATCAATGTTGCGGACGGTAATTGCGCAAAGGTAGAGGAAATGTGACTGATGTTAACTATTCGAGTGACTTTTTAATTGTACGGAAAATCGTCAACGTTGGATGCTTTGGAATTGTAGGATATCTCAACATGTAACGTTGAAAAACATTGACAGATATAAGGCTAAGAACAAGTATTACAAATTGCAAAAACGAATGACAAACTAGTTGAAGTAACAAAGTTACCTACTAAAGAGTCTGAGTAGTCTGTGAACTCTGTGGAATACAGTGTCAATGAATGAATACAAATAAATAAGTATAAATCGAATGATACGATGAATCACCTATTAGAAAGAAAACCAACTCTGAACGTAAAGTAAATAAAATAAATAAATAAAGTAAATAAATAAAGTAAATATCCAGCGTAATGAATAATAAGCTGTATATGGATAACAAATGAATGAATATTGGGGTAATAGCTGGAGTGACCAAAATTGTGATTTTGGTATTAAATTGAGAATGCAATATCCAACTATCCAATGTAGAGAATAGGACACATACGGAAAAACAAATGAATATCGTTAAAACAGTTGAAGTGACGAAACCAATTCCGCGACGCTGTAAGTGCTTTAAATTCCAGTTAAAGAACAGACGTTATTGAGAAGTGAAACAACAACGAAAAAACAAGTGAATGTTGGTGAAACAGTTCGAGTGACGGAGCAAATGTGGCGATGCTAGGAGTTCTCGGGATGTAACGCTCAGCGCCTGGAGACTATGCAAGGTACTTATCTAGCCATGAGATTCTCGATATTTTCGAGTATATTTCTAGATTTCGAAGTATTCAACGTCATTTTTGTTGATAGTTATTGCTGTACATACCTATTTCACAATGTACAGCACGCAGTGTACCGTGCACTCATGGTTTTGATTTTTTCCAACTATGCTCTATTTCTTTGATCTTTCTGTTAATCAAATATGTTTTAGGACAAGAATTGAAGATTGTTCTAGTGAAAAATGAAAGTAGTACTCGGAATAAAGCCCATGAAAGAAAACTTCAAAAATTTCAACAACAAAAAATGTTCATTTTATTCTTATGGAAAAATTTTCACAAATTTTTTCTAGCATCCTATTATTGAGTTCCACCACATAATTTTTGCTCGTCCAAATCGGTCTAGCCTTTCTCGAGAAAAAAGATTTTTTCGATTTTCCTTCTAACCCCTACAGCTCCCATAAAAGTAATTTTTGGGAGATAGTACTTCAGGCTATTTCACTACCGGTCGATGCCATCTTATGATGAAAATATCGACCTGATTGGGCCGGCGACAGCACACACATGCTTATCCTGCTATACTGCGGTGGTTTCCATATTGTTGGCACCTCAAATTTTAATACTTCTTTAATTATTTTTTCCTCCCACCTCATCAGTTACATGCTACAAAGATTACAGGCGAAGTGTGGCACTTAATTATTATCTTGGTCAGTCATTTCTAACCCAAAGCTCTTGGTATATGCATAAAGCTGATTAGGCCATGCCATGCTTTGGAAGTTTCCTCGGCTCGTGATAAATTGAACTGGCCATATGGACGATTCGAGCAATAGGCTCTTCAATCTTAAATCATGAATAGCAATCGAGACATACAGCTCCCTGTAGATTGTATTGAAAGCCCTGTACTTTATACCCCATTAGTTTCTGGCTAGGTGACCCAGACTGTCGGAAAGTTGGCCATATATATCATTCTTTAAGCACTCTAATTTGTTCAAAGTGAAACGCTAGGTTCACTTTGACACAAATCTAAGAGCACTACGATGGGGTATCAATTATACTGCCCTGAAAGGCTAAGTTCACTGGTAGGACGCTTTACAAGCATGTTAATTAAAAAACTGTAGGCAGCTAACCAACAGCGTCACTACCTCCCCGTTTCGGGAGTGGGTAATTTGTGTGCCTGTTGCCTATCTTGGATGTAGTCTCCATTTTCCAGGCTCCCTCTCTGAAATCAAACCCTGATTTCTCATTGCCCGTTACAACCTTAGGTGAAAATTAGTGTTTGCGTTTTTTTATCCGTCTTTATTTCGTGATGAATATTAAATTTCAAGGAATTAAAATGATAATTCACAAGAACTGATGCAATTTAAAAGTTGTTTTCGTATCATAAGTATATTCTCTCCGCGAACATAGTATAGTAAAGTATCTGTGTCATCAGTCACGCTGATAATATATTACTCGTTGATTGACGATACCATTTTCCAAGTGTTTATTTATATGAACTCACTGATTTTTTTTTTAATACTAATCTAGAATACTATTGCTTAAAAGGAAGAATCTACATTGGATTCCTCGATTCCGATTCATAATAGGTGAGTAATATCAAAAACTTTGAGGTTTTTCTGCTTCTGGGTTTCTGCTGCTGTATTCGTCATGACAAAGATAAAGTATGCTTTGTGTCAACATTACTATCCATTCCAAAAAATAAGAGTAGTTACAGCTCCAAACCTGCTGCATACACAACACCATCTATCATGTAATATATGTCCCAGGGATAAGATCTGTGGATGTTGTCGCCGCGAATATTGTACGAAAGTTTCTCAATCACGTCTTTCCTCCAGACAATTTACAATTTTCACAATAAGAGGGGAGACCGAAATAAAGAAATCGTCATCTACCGATAATGATTCTGAAGACCCGACAATAATTTTCATGAAAAGTTCGTCTCAAAAGGAAGAAACAATTTGACTAAGCTGCACAAGAACTGCAGCCACATTCGCAAGATGTATAGTATGTATTTCCGAAGGGTCTCATATTGTTACAATATAACTAAAGAAGCCAGATTATAGACATACACGCACAGAGGAATTATTATTAATCCAAAAAATAATCGTATATGCGAAACTCATTTGATCAGAAGACGGTTGTTCGAAGATGCCATTGATTCCCTTAAAGTATACAGCATTAGCTCAAATCTAACAGCTTCAGATATCTGCTTCTTCATGACAGCACTTAGTGTAGAATCGAAAAAAATCTTAATTTGAAAAAGCACAGGATGGTACACTCAGTGCAACGCAGTTTCTTGATCTGTTTGGTTACGCTAAGCATCAGATAGAATGTGCTAATGCTTGTATGTCATGGAAAATACTCCGAACATGAAAAAAGCAACAATAGTTCTTACCAACAAAAAAGTTACAGTCGGAATAAGTACTACCATCTCCTCAAACCTTTTACAATTTGCACCATCAATGGATTTATAGTTGATATCCTCGGTCCTTATGCTGGTGATAAAAACGATGCTACAATACTTAGACAGTCACTGGAAGAGCATAGCATACAGCTTGCGCTGTATTCTCCGTCCAGGGGACTTTCTTGTGTTAGACACACGAGAAAAACAAGTCAGGTATCGTCAGCAAACTTCGATGGGTTGTAGAAGCCGTCCATAGAAGATTAAAGCAACGATTTACCTATCTGGATTCTTGCATGCGAAAGTCTGCAATGAAAGATTGTGGTAACTACTTTAACCTTTTAGCTGCGGGGGTAGTTGATATATCGACCACTCAGGAGGCACAAAATATTTAATGTTTTAGGCAAAATTTAATGTTTTGAATACGTACACTACCGTCGGAAATTGTGCGCACGGTGCTTGTGAGCGCTATTTAAAATCACTGCTGACTTCGAACCACGATATCTCGGTGAGAAAGAGAGATAGGGCATTTCAAAAAAAAATTGTTGGAAAGCTCATGAAATTCCATGTATAGCGATGCTCAATAAATATTTTTTGACCTCCTGAAAATATTACAGAACGTGAGGAGTTAAAAAAAAAAAAATTCAAGATTTTCTCAAATTCTCTACCTCAACTCCAACTTTTAGCCTGATCTAGGGAAAATTTTTACAAAATCTGAAAATTATACAACATAAAGTCTAAAATCTTATCTTCAATTTAAACCAAGAAAACTTGAAAAATATTCATGGGTACCCGAGATACGATTAAAAATGTTCAATCGTATCTGAGTTGAATTTTAATCGACGATCACGGTTCTCGGCCGGTTTGTTGCTCGCCTCCTTCGTTGGGGCAGGACCGAATAGGCCACGCAAAAAGGTGGCGCTCAAGTGGAGCACTCTTATATGTATTTTTGATTCTGAACATTGGTCATTTATATTTTTAATTATTCTAAATTTTAAAAAATATTTATTGTTATTCGTGATCATTAACAATTATTTAAATCCAATATCATCCCCATATAAAGGAATAGAACAATGATATGTAAATATTTTTTATTTCTCAAAATTCTTATAAACTAGAACATTAATAAGAACATTAATAAAAATTTTAATAGCCATTGTAAATATCAACATAGAATGAAAGGTCAAAGGTGTCTGCGGGAATTTGTTTACGATTTGTTTCATATTCAGCGCGTGAAAATATATAGAAATACCCTCTCAAACCTTCATGACAAATGCGATAATTTTTTTACACTGTACGTTACGTTGCCTGTGGGGCTGGTCGATATATCGACCAGCAGTCAGGTCAGGGACTCTACCTGAGATATCCAGTGATTTTATATATAGATTTTGCATTCCAGAAGAGGTCGATTTGTACTGCAATTTCCCCGCAGCTAAGAGGTTAAGATTATTGCGCTCTTAACCAATAAGTTCTCACATCCCCTCGAAAGTGATCAAGATATTTGCGATGCTGTAGTAAGCAGAATCATATGGAGGAAAGATACGCCCAACATACTTGCCGAAAAAGTTGAAACAAAATCTTGGCTTCGTTCTGATATTCGATTTAAGACTGTAACGGAAGATGATACCTCAAATTTTCCTATACTTACTAGGAAAAGATTACAATACAATGCTGTTCTCATATTGCAGCAATAAATTTTTACTTAACGCGACGATGATATCAATCACGTATACTCAAACCGGCAGAAAAACTGAGCAAACTCTTTCATGACAACTATGGTAAAGCCGAAAGGCGGTTCCGCGGGCGGTGTATTGGTTCGAGAGAGGGCGTTTTTTGGGTTTAACAGGTATGCCTAGACCCGTCCTAGGAGAGTTCTGTACAACGTCTATAAAAGATTTCGCCATTTTTCCTCCTCACCAAAAAAAAGAAAAAAAAATGTTTTTTAGGAAGCCGATTCTTCTCTTCTACTTATGGCGAATAGGAATCTTGTTCGAACTTATCTTGAGTAGAATTCTTTTTTGTTCCTGGGTGCTAACTGCTCCACTTTCAAGATATACGCTGCACTGGGTTGCAAGCATTCTACACGATCTTTGTCCTCCTATCTGAAGCTATTGACCCGCCCCCTGTCTCTCCGTCGAGCTTTTCGGTCCAACAGGTTCATCTTGAGGAACTCTTCTTAGATTAACAGCCCTCTGCTTACGCGATTTCGATTTCCTGTACAACGTCTATAAACGGTTTCGCCATTTTTCCTCCTCATCAAGAAAAAAAAATCACTTTCCACGTTTATATTAGTAATATTATTTTGTTCTGTTAAATTCGCTAGTTTTTTTACTGAAAAAAAAACATTATCATGCAACACTCATTCTAAAATCTTCGGATTTGTCCTTTTGCTTTTGATATCATAATCTCTAATTCTTGACCGTCAGTGTCGTTGCCTGGTAGGATGGACTTGAACCTGGTTAGGGCTCCTCCCAACCACCGTGGGGGAACATCTTAGTGTTTATTGTTTCCTATTTTAGTCGTCTTCTATTTCTTTTACCAGGGGTGTTAGTTGAAATTTGCCGGTTTTACTCATAGATGTCGCTAGAGATATGTTTACATTTCTATGATTTGGCATCTATGTCATATTTTTCTATGGATAATAACCTTGAAAAATACACAATTACATTCTGCCAAAATAATAGCATCATAGTTGTTTACCTCAGTGAATATGTCGAGTTTCGTTCTAAGTAAATCGCACTTGCGGCATTCGTTGCTTTTCTTATTTCATCAAAAGAAAAAAGCAGTTGAAACTCATCGATTGCTGGTAGAAACTTATGGTGAACATGCTCCAGTGATTAGAACATGTGAGACATGGTTTCGGCAATTTAAAAGTGGAGATTTCGATTTAACAGACAATGAACATCCTGGTGCAGCGAAAAAGTTCGAAGACGAGGAATAGCAGACGTTATTGGATGAAGACCCAACCCAATCGCAACAACAATTGGCACAAACACTAAATGTAACCCGAGGAGCAATTTTCCAATGTTTAAAAGCCATTGGAAAAATCCAAAAGTATGGAAAATGGGTACCACACCAACTGAACGATAGACAAATGGAAAATCGAAAAACCATTTGTGAAATTCTGCTTCAACGGTTCGAAAAGAAATCTTTTCTGCATCGAATTGTCACGGAAGACGTAAAATGGATTTATTTCGAGGACCCGAAGCGGAAAAAATCATGGCTTTCACCTGGTAAGGTCAGCCCATCGACTCCAAGGCCAAATCGCTTTAACCGTAAGACAGTGCTCTGTGTTTGGTGGGACCAGTGTGGTGTGGTGTTCTTGGAGTTATTAAAACCTGGTGAGACGGTGAATACGGATCGCTACCGACAATAAATTATCAATTTGAATCATGCGTTGATCGAAAAACGGCCGGAATGGGCCCGAAGACATAGCAAAGTTATCCTACAACATGACAACGCACCGTCTCATACCGCTAAAGTGGTGAAGAACACATTAAAAGCATTGAATTGGGAAATATTATCGCACTCGCCGTACACTCCAGACCTCGCCCCGTCCGACTATCACTTTTTCGCATCGTTGGGACACTCACTCGCAGAGCAGCGCTTCGCCAATTTTGAAGAAGTCCAAATATGGCTCGTCGAATGGTTTACCTTGAAAGAGAAAAAGTTTTCCTTGAATGGTATCCTTGATTTGCCTGAAAGATGGGCAAACTGTGTAGAATCCAGTGGTCCATTCTTTGAATAAATTTTTTTTGAGATTCCCTTGAGAATTAAGTGTTGTCTTTATTGAAAAAACCGGCAAACTTCAACTGACACCCCTGGTAAACTTCACGGGTGATTGGTTCCAGCTTGAAGTCGCGTACGACTCTTCCGTCATCCGTTCGCCCGGTACTCCCATCCGCGGCCACACGCCCGTTAGGCAGACCGACGAGCCGCGCCAGCCAGGGGAGGAATAAAGCGATTTCTACCCAGAACGACGCAGACAGCCAAGTCCACCCAAGACGCAGGACCGCGGGTCTGCACCCGATGCGATTTCTACTGGCCCCCGTTGTTGCCGCTCTTTGTGCGCCCATCGAGCTCTCTCGTCTTCATCACCAGGGTGACGAATGACTAGATAAGTATCCATTTTTGTTCAGACTGGAGCATGAGAGAGACCATCGTGTCAGGGGTGAGTTGTGCGCCTGCTTCCTGACCGACAGCCTTCCTTTCTGCGCCCCACCTGGCACAGACAAAGAGTGTGTGCTCTGCATTTTCCACAAGGGTTCCGCAGTAGCGACATGACTCATCTTCTCTTTTCTTGAAGCGCTTCAGGTAGGCATTAAAGCAGCCATGGTCTAAAAGCGCTTGCGCCAGGTAAAAGCCGACTTGACCGTGCTTTCTATCCAGACAGGTCGTGAGCTCCGGGATAACACGGTGTGTCCATCTCCCGGATTGGTCACCATGCCATCTCGTCTCCCATTTCTCGATGAGTCTGCGCCTTCCATCCTTGCGGATGGCCTCCTTCATGCGAGCGATTTCCTGCAGGTTGTTTAAGCAGGTAAGCTCCTTACGGAGCTGAAAGGTCTCTTTCCTTTCCTCCGCCAATAAGTCAATTGGCGGGACGCTCGCCAGGACCAGCACAGCGCTCGTCGACACAGTCCGTTATGCTGAGACGATTCTCAGTACCACACCACTCTGTGCCGAGAACAGCTTCTTCTGCATATCATGATTGTTAAGGGCACTTATGCAGACCGGAGCTGCGTAAAGCAGCTTCGAGTTTACCACGCTCACCACCAGCCTTCTCTTGGCTTCCCTGGGACCACCAATGTTGGGCATGAGCCGCGTCAGGGCGGCCCCACATTGGATGGCTTTGGCAGTCGCGATCTGCAGGTGTTCGCCGAAGCTAAGCCTTTGATCCAACTGCACACCCAGGTACATGATGCTCTTTTTCCACTCGATTTCATGTTTCCCGAGAACGATCCTCGGGTATTTTAAGGATCTCCTGTCCGTGACCAGCAAAGTCTCGGTCTTTTCACGGGCCATTTTCAGGCATCTGCTATCCAACCAACGCTTTGCCCACCACAGAATATCATTAATCCTCAGCTCCAGGTTTTCGACGTCTTCATCGGCGCACATGACAAGTGCATCATCCGTGAAGCCGATGATGCTCGTTCCTGCAGGTAGATCCATGCGCAGGAAATCATCATACATGACGTTCCAAACGAGTGGACCTACCCGTGAGCCTTGAGAGGCGCCAGATGTCATCTCTTCTTTGAGAGACCACTTGTCGCCCTCCTATATGACCTACCTGTCGCTCAGACAGTCATCTATCATTCGCAACAGGTAGTCTGGAACCTTTTTCCGCACCATCGCCTCGATGCAGATGTTCCACCTAGCGGTATTGAACGCATTGCGTATGTCAATGCTGATTAACGCGCAGAATCCCTTACGCTTACCAGTTCATTTTCTTGCTTCAGTGGCGATGTCCACCACTGCCTGGATGGCGTCAACTGTGGGCATGCCTTTCCAAAAGCCGAACTGGTTTTCCGCGAGACTGTTCTCGCCGACCATGTGGCCCTCTAGTCTTTGTAGAATCATTTCCTCTAGAAGCTTCCCGATTGTATCCAATAGACGAATAGGCCTATAGGATGAGGCATCTTCTAGAGGTTTGTTGCCCCTCCTCAGCAGTACCAACCTCTGCTTCTTCCAGCCTTCCAGCACTGAAGTCGGCTTTTCTTTATCCCTTGCCTTAGAGCTGATTAGGCTTTCTTCCATGCCTCGCGCAGCAGAGGATCACCCTTTGAGCGGGTAAATCTCCGCCGTGCTGTAAGGCATTTTCGACGCAGGACAGACAACTGGTCGTTCCACCAGTACATCGAGTCCCCAGTACGCCCGTGCCCACGGCGAGGCATGGAGTGGTCAAATGCCGCTACCACTTGCCACCTCGTCGTTCGCACAGTGTCCTCCAACGACCCAGAAGACCCTGCCCAATCAAGCTTATCTATGGGCCTGATTTCTTTAAGATTTTCGCGAAGCTTGTCTTTGCTGAGTCGTTTTGTGTGCCAGCAGGGGCTTCTCACCTTTCCGCCCCTTCCCGTATTCACCGGTTGACGCCGTTCCTGGATGCTAAACTCAAGGCACTGGTGGTCACCAAAGTTTATTACCTCGAGGACGCAGCAGTCGCCTATCCTTGTGGCACATCGGTCCCCCTCGCCCTGGCAGTCTGCATCATAAGGTTCTGGGCTTGCTTCCCTCTTCCGAGGTTGAGCTGCAGGAACTTCAATTTCTGCCTCTAAACCTCCAGAGCTCTGCTTTAAATATTGAGCTAGAACTGCTCCCCGAAGCATGGGCGACATATTTTTCGCCCTTATTAGCACAATTCAGGCACCTAGGGTCAGCCTTGCACTCCTTGGCCACGTGCGACGCGCCCCCACACCTCCAGCAGGCATCCTTCCTGCCTGGAAACGTGCAGCTGCGCGATACATGGTTATATCCCTGGCACCTGAAGCACCGGGCAACCTCGACATGCTCTCGGAAGTGGCAGTTCACCCACCCCATTCTTAGCTTACCGAGCCCAAGCAAGCTCCAAGCGTCCGCTTCGGTTGAACGGACCACCGCAGTCTACACACCGCCGAAGCTCTTGTACAGCTTGCACTGGTCCCTGAGGTTTGGCTTGCCCAGCGCGATGCACAGCGCGGCAACAACCTCTTGCCTTGTGACGGTCTCGACAAGGTTCCTAACTTCGAGGGTCCTCTTCAAGACCAAAGTCTTTACGTTGGCCTTCACCCCGACTGCCTGATCGAGCGCCTTCTGGAAGGCCGAGACGTCGCCACCCTCCTTCAGGACCAGAAGGATCCCCTCCCTTCTAGTTCTTCGGATGGAGAGGACCTCCAATCCCGAATTTTGGGGGTTAACCTTCGCCTTCATGGCTTTCAGTATCTCGGCGTAGGACTTGTCGTCCTTCGCCTATACCCTGATAGCGTCGCCCAACCTGGCGATAGGAGAACGCCGCGACGTCTGCCCGTTTGCCTTAGGTCCCTGCGCAGAGGGCACAGAACCTCTTTGTTTTTCTTTCCTTTTTTTTCTTTTCCTTCTTTTCCACCAGCTGCCAATCCCCATCGGTTTGTGGGGTCTGGCCTCTGGTAGCCGAAGCGTAGGTAGGCGATGTGCCGTCCTTCCTTTTATTGAGAAGTTGATCGTCAGGGGGAGAAGGAGCAACCCTTTTCTCCCCCTTTTTCAGCTGTTTTGGGGTATCTCCCAGAGACGCAGAACGCGGTCTCCGGAAGATATCCATCTTTTTTGAGGCGATCCGGGATTCCAGCTTCTTCTGGATTTCCACCCTGCTTTCTAGAAGTCATTTCTGAGTGTTGAGCATTCCGCTCAACACCTCTGTGGCCTCGCTCACACTTTCTTTCACGTGGACAGGGTTATTTCTAAGCATGCCCTGCTAGATGACGCTTAGAGCCCTGGCCAATTTTTCTATTTTTTGACTTTGCTCCCTCTGGAGCTGAAGAATGTCCTTCCATCCCTCAGCTCCTGGAGGAGCACCCGAGTTCACTTTTCCCACCGTTTTATCTAGTAAATCCATAAATATTTTTACCAGCGCATCATGCGTAGAGGAGCGGGTCGGAATAGTTGGGAACGGGTGTACCCTCGGATCGAAGTCCTAGCCCAGTTCGCATTCAATTGATATAATAGAGTGGGTGCGAGTTGAGAATTTAGGAGTCTCGACGATATTAAGGTCCAGCTGCTGATACTTACATTGTTGTAGCCGAAGAATATATTATTTCAATCAATTGAATGAAAACTAAAATTTAAGTAATAAGTTTTAATTGAGAAAAGATCGAGTGAGGAATTTCTATGTTACAATACACATATTTAAACGTAATTACTAAAATTTAGAAATACATTTCATCGCAAATATGCATAGGGTTTTGGTTCAAATTATGCATATCTATAACTTCAACTATATAGAAAAGCACTGCAATATATTGAAAATCTAGAAAAATTCTAAATAAACGATCAAATCAAATAATTATTATACTATTATTATTATTATTGTATAAACAATAATTATACCATGCGCATTTTAAGTGCTATTTTTCCCTTCTTGAGTTGTAGATTAATATTTATCGTAAATTAAAAATAATTTTATGTTGATTAAGGATATAATGGCTTGGCTGTCACAAATTTGTAACTTCATGGCTCAGACTGCTTAAAAAACACGCGTGGTGGGTATAAAGTATCCCCCCATAAGATGAGAGGTTGATATAAGTATCAAATCGTGGATAAATTATTTGCAATCAAATGAGAATGGGTTGGCATTTTTTAAAGTGCGATGTCATAGGGTTATTGCTTTTCAAAGAGCGCGTAATATTAAAAATATTACTTCATGGCAGACGTGACCTTCACGGGCTTTCACAATGCGTTGGATGAGGAAGCGTATATGGCAAGTGTGCGCTATACTGCAGTGAAGCTGTTTATTAACTTGATCGAATGAGTACATGATAATTTCTTGAATATCGTTCGATAAACTTCGAAAATGATATTTAAGAAATTATAAAAATGATTATGCTTATTTTTAGGGAAGTTTGAGTTAATTTTATTCAAAGAACAAAAGATTTTACTAATTTTCTTTTTATACATTTATTTGTGATAAAAATTTTAATATATTATATAATAAAAAATGAATTGTTTTTAATTGTAACAAAATGCACAGAATAAACGGTTTTGTCGATCGTAACATTGAGAAATTTTAAAATCTAGTTACAATAAACGAAAATCATGGATGAATCAATGTAATTGTATATGAAAAAATAAGGATACACAATGAAGTATTATGTGTATAAATAAGTTTTGAGGGATTTTCTGGTGATTTTGAAACTTTATTCAGATAAATTGGTACAATGTATGTTATTCAAAGTATTGCTCATCTCTTTTCACTACCTTTGACCATCTCTCAGGCAGTATACGGATACCGCGTTTAAAAAATTTCTCATATTTTGAGGCGATCCAAGAATTGACCCAATTTTTGGCTTCTTCATAAGAAGTGAAGTGCTGCTCAGCCAGGCCATAAGCCATCAACCGGAAAAAGTGGTAGTTAGAACGATCAATGTCTGATGAATGCAGTAATGGTTTCGTTAGGCTAAAGTAGCTCATAGTAGACCACTCCAAGCTGATCCCACTAGATGCAAATCATTAGCTTCTTGCCACACTTGAAATGCCGGAACCAATACTTACATATTTGTATTGATGCAGCATGTTTCCCATATGCTTCACATAGCAATTTATGTCCTTCAGCTGCACTTTTCTTCTAGTTAAAGCAAAAAAGCAGCGCTTCCCGCAAATGTTGTTTTGTTGGCACAAAAATTGACATGGTTAGAGCACAAAGAAGGCGTGTTGTTTACACTTCAGCGAAATGACGTATACTAATTTGTATACATAATCTTTTGTCAATCCCTCAAATCTTATTTGTACACGTAATACTTTCAATTCTTTATTTACTAATGTAAAATCACTGCAAAATATTGTATGCCATCCAAGAAAGTAACGTATAAACGGATCCCTTCAAGAATTTCTTCACACAATCCGGGGAAAATAAACCAAGAAAATTCCGTATGGAATTCCCTTCAGGTTTTTTTCAGTTGAGTTAAAGCGAATCACTCAAAAACTTGGTGTATTCATATGTAACTGTCGCATGTATCACTCTTCACATGCACATGAATTTTTTCAATGGAAAATAAATTTTGAAAAATAGATTCGTTTATACGTTACTTTCTTGGATAGCATACAATTTTTTGCGGTGATTTTACATTATTGAATAAAGAATGGAAAGTACTTCATTGTGTATCCTTATTTTTTCATCTACAATTACATTCATTCATCTTTAATTTTCGTTTATTGTAACTAGATTTTGAAATTTCTTAATGTTACGATCGACAAAACTGTTGATTCTGTGCATTTTTTACAATTCAAAAAAATTCATTTTTTATTATATAATATATTAAAATTTTTATTATGAATAAATGTATAAAAAGAAAATTAGTAGAATCCTTTTTGCTCTGAATTAAATTAACTCAAACTTCCCTAAAAATATGCATAATTAATCTTATAATTTCTTAAATATCATTTTCGAAGTTTATCGAACGATATTCAAGAAATGACAATGTACTTATTCGATCAAGTTGATGAACAGTTAATAAACAGCTACATCACAGTAGAGCGCACATTTACTATATACGCTTCCTCGTCCAACGCATTGTGAAAGCGCGTGAAGATCACGTCTGCTTGGAATGAATATTTTTAATATTATGCGCTCTTTGAAAAGCAATAACCCTATGACGTCGCAATTTAAAAAATGCAACAAATATACATTGTACGAATGAATTTCCGCAGTAGAAATTTTTTATTATCGAGGAGGAAAAGCGACTCCGCAAAATTTTACCCCAAACCCTGAAGTGGGAGGGGGTGTAACTTTGAAATTTCAATTGGAAGCTCTATTTATTATTGAGAAGTTGGATTTCTTATCAAAAAATACGTACGATTTATAAAAAAACGTTTTAAATTCAATTTTTTACTTGAACAATTCAGAAGGAAAATAAACTTGAATATAGAAGTATTTTTAATCAAAAAAATCATGCAGATTCGATTTATTCCAACCTATTCCGAGAAGGAAACCTAATTTTTTCTCACTAATAATAAAATCAGAACATAACCATTTCAGTGTTAACAAGGAAAATTCTACAGCACAGATAGTATCTTATATTTAATTTATGTAGAAGCAATTATATTGTAATATTTGTGGATAGGTTAGTAAAAATAATGAAATACTTCATAAAAACAAATGAATAAAGTGGTTAAAAAAACAAATCTATTTATTCAATGTCATTTTTTGCAGGATTCCATAAATCGAGAAAAGAAACCAGCATTCAAAAGCAGGTAGGTTGAGTTTCAGATTACAACAAATATCGAGTATATATTCCTAATTACCGAAAATAAATTGTTTTTACTTTTGGTAAAATATTAAATTATAGCAATCCGGAAAGAAATGCGATACCGTCTTCATAAGTTCAGCGCCAGCTATATCACATAAAATGTTAATGTCACAGACATTACACAACTACATTATCTATATTTAGGGTATATAAAATGTGTGGAACCCCCTGGATATCTTAAAAAATTTGGGTTTTAGCGAAAAACACTAACAATAAGAGGACAGGTATCATGGATTTCCGAGTTTGGCGAGGTTGAAATATGTTAATCCATATAAAAAAAACTATTAAGTACGTTTTTTAATTAGTTGACTTTGGAATTTGTTTATGAAATATTAGCGATGAAGAAATTTTAGAAATAAGTTTACAAATCTGTAAAACTTACTTTGTGTAAACTGAATCCTTGAAGTAAGATGATTTTTAAAGCACATAAAAAATATTGCTTCGTCAAAATTTTTTGACACCAAACAATACCCGCCATTCTTATAAACAATAATACCCTGTTAAAACAGTCGATGTTGGAAACGAAATCATAAAGTATGTCCGGAACGATGTAGTAAATTATATCGTAATTTGGGAGCGGATACGTCGGATACGATGTCAATTACTACGTCCTTTGCGATGTTTTAGGTATATTCTTTTATTTAATCAATAGTTTTTAATAATAAAATGATTCGTGAATTATTAACAAAAATGGGGAAAAATTTGCCAAATGTACCCACCCAAAAATTTAATTTTCATATAAGTGTTTTTTTAATGTTTTTATGCGCTTTTCAATAAAAATAATGATTTTGTGATAAGAATGATATTTCATGCTAATTTTCCCATTTTAATCATATTTTTGACTTTTTTCAAAATGTGATCCCTTAAATTTTTTAAAAAACTTTTTATATAATTTTTTAAATAAAAAACTTCGTTCTTTTTAATCAAAATCATCCAAGGTAGGAAGTGGGGCGAAAATTGCTATTAGATTTACCAGGTCTAGAAATATGAAACCGGAATTTCCCTATAGATGGTGCTTGCCATCAGTTTAGGGACCGTACGACCACTTCTGCAGCGCCATCTTCTCCCTCTAGCAGCCGAGAAAGATTTTCCGTAAACAACAACCCAAGTTCGATATACCAGTGTATTTACTACAAGCATCAACGTGTCGAGTTTTGTGCCTACGAACTACGTTTTGCGGACAGCACTGGTTTTTTGTTATCACTTGAAGAAAACTGCTGCAGAATCGCATCGAATGCTTGTCGAAGCTTACGGTGAACATGCTCATGGCAAAACACAGTGTTTCGAGTGTATTAAAAAATTCAAAAGTGGTAATTTTGATGTAAGAAACGAAGATCGTGGAAAACCACCGAAAAAGTTCGAAGACGGATCAGAAGGGTGTTATCTATCATGAGCTGCTAAAACTTGGTGAAACTGTCAACACGAATCGCTACCAACAGAAAATGATCGATTTAAATCGAGCATCACAAGAAAAATGACCGGATTATCGAAGAAGGCAACACAAAGTCATTTTTCTTCACGATAATGCCCCATCACACACAGCGAAACGGGTCAACGAAACGATCGAGACGTTCAGTTTGGAAATACTGGCGCATGACGCTTATTCTCCAGACTTGGCTCCGTCGGATTACCATCTGTTCGCATCACTGGGCCACGCTTTCGCTGAACAACGCTTCACTCAGTACGAAAATGTACGAGAATGGCTGGATAACTGGTTTGATTTAAAAGACGAACAGTTTTATTGGCGTGTCATTCATCACCTTCTGGAGAGGTGGGAAAAATGCGTAAATAGCAATGGAGATTACTTTTAATAAAATATTTTTGATCATTTTCATGCAACAGACGTGTAACCTTTGCAAAAAAATTCCGGTTTCATACTTCTAGACCTGGTAGAAGAGGATTCTCGCGCTCGGCTGCCGGGCCGCGAGTCGCTATACAGTTTAAGTAAGGACCGCGTAGGTCTTATTGTGTATTGTGTTCATTAATATTATTATAATATAACTATAATTATTGTACATTTTTTAAATATGTTTTTTAATTTTTTACATATATTTATGAAAAATTTTATTGTTTAAAACTCTTTTTCATTTATTTTTTTTGTAATTATTTAAAGCTCAATATGAGTTTCAAATACAATTAATTCGGGGTGCTTTTTGGTGTGATTTGAAAAAAAATAAAGAACACATGTCTCCGGAACTGAAAACTATAACAGCTTACCAAAATTCAAGATGATTATATCATAATAATATTAATGAACACAATACACAATATGACCTACCCGGTCCTTACTTAAACTGTATAGCGACTCGCGGCCCGGCAGCCGAGCGCAATAATCCTCTTCAAAGTCCAATAGTGATTTTCATCCCACTTTCTACCTTAGATGATTTTGATGGGAAGGAATGGAGCTTTTTATTTAGAAAATTATGAAAAAAATTTAAGGGGTCACATTTTGAAAAAAACTAAAAAATATGATCAAAATGGAAAATTCCGCATGAAATATTTTTTGAATTTACAAAATCATTATTTTTGTCGGATCAAAAAAGGTCCAGTAGGACTATAATTCAGTGGAGTTTCAAAAGGATTTGAAGACAAAAAAATGTTAGACAGGTACACTTGGCAAATTTTGCCCTAACTGCATCAAGGTAGAGGGTGAATATAACGAAATATGAAAACTAATATTTTAATTTTTATTTAATATTATATTAGTCAAAATATGACAACTAATACAGCAGTTTTCACATTTCTTTATACTCAATAAGAAAAATATGAAAATATGGTAACTATTAATAAATATTATTAATTAATTATTAATATTAATATTTAAAGAATTTGAAAATCTTTCTGTGGAAAAAAGACGCTTTCGACTGCGCTGGGATTCGAGCCCAGGTCTTTCTATTGCCGGTCGACTGCTCTAACCACTGAGCTACACATGCGTCCGACATCTAATTCTCCACAGGAATATCTCCTTATATCGCCAAGTGGCTCTGCCTTGCCGCTGTAAATTGATTTCAAATTAATTAGGTGAGTTTAACACTAAGTTTACGGACATTTCTTATGTACCTCCCTGTAAGATCACGCGTTAATTCGACGCATGAACAAATTAAAAAATTTTCATTTAAAAACAACATAATTATAAACTATTATTGGAATTTATGAATAAAACTATGTGAAATTATATATCTAAAAAAATATGAGTTGTTCCTGAGTTCATATTTTTAACCCTCCGTTACCAAACTTAAAAATTGTTACACGGTTACCAAACCCTAGAGGATTTCCCTCTGCGTGTTAGAAGCTCTGCAGTGTTGCCAAATGTTGCGACTACTTGGTTGAACATGCAACATCAAAATGTGGCAACACCGCACTCAAGAACTCAAACTATTTCCATTGCACAAAAGCCAAACTATGGAGGCATTCCCTCAGAATTCACGTCACCTTTGGTTTTTAAAAGTGATTATTGAATGAGTATTCTACTTGAACATTTTTTATTGTTACAAAAAGCTTCAGGAATAATTCGTGAAAGGTATTCAAACGGACCAGACTGTGTGAAGCGTAAATTAGAAGTTATTTCGAAGAAACTGACCCCATTGAGGGAATCGCTCATATGTTTGATAACGGAGGGTTAAAGAATTAAGAAATATCTGAAAATGTAAACGGTTGCTGCAATTCTTTTTATAAAATTAGAAATGAATCGAAATGACGCATCTCGTAAACTTAGTCTTAAATACCGTTTTTAGAGGAAAATTATGGTCACCACTTCAGGCTTGGTTTGTAGTTAGACGCTACGATTACTTAATAAATATTCGTTTGTATGAACAATTTTTATAAACTGAGGGGATCGGGGGGATATATCGCTTGGATTTCCCATAGACGCAAGCCAACGGCATAAATCCTTGTAGGATGTTGGCGTTGGTGTAAACTGTAAAGGGTGACGATAAATTCAATGATACAGAAGTTTGAGACGTATCAAACCCACTTGTGACGAATTGTGAGACGAAATATTAGGAAGAAAATTCTTTTATGTGCCTCCGGCGCGGAAACTCGTTTTTCCGTTACAGCTGAGAGTAAAGGAATGTTGTGTATTCTGTTACAGAGGAATATGATGTAAAAATTGAACTGCGCATGGGCATATAGTCTTACAGCGGAGCAGAATATATATATGCATATATATGCTAAAAGACAAATTGTTCCAAACTTTTGTCGACCAGCTCGAAATTGGGCCCCGAAGCAGGTAGTGGATCAAGACAATACAGGCAATGAACCGTACGTGCGAGGTACTCTTAATTTGACATTGATATTATCCTTCATAAACCCATAAGATTAAATGCCATGAATTTGTTTTCGCAAAACACATTTTATGAGTGTAATACGTGATATGAGAATACGAGTTATGTGATGTCCGTAAAGTGGCAATATTTTCACTAAAAAAGTAATCTAAAGCATTCCATAGAAATAAAACATACCATGCTGGGAAAGTAATTGAGTGTAAAATTAAGAAAATTGAGTATGTTCTAATTGTGCTGTTATGAACAATTGTCCTTAATTAATGGTCTGGGATTCAACATCAGTCTGGCCAAAAAAAATTGTGACGATTTTTATCTCATAGCTTGTACTTACTATGTTTAATTTCTGAAAGTTAGACGAATTTACGCAACTGCGAAAACAGCGAAATCTCAAGTTATATGCATTTCTAGTTGGCATTGGCTTATGTAACATGAAGCTAAGACTTTGAATTTTTCACAATAGAAGAATATTCTGTACGTGGCGAGACCTTCAAAGCTCGATACACCATGGCAAAGACGGTAAAAAATACTTGACATTACCATGCTTGCACTCCGGCTGATCATGGTAGTGTTTCTTGTAAACTATTTTCTGCTTCAAAAAAATTAGTAATAAAAGACGTTGTGAAGACTAGAGTAAATAAAAAATAATGTCCTTGGATTCATTGAATTTTAATTCATCTATACGTGCATGTCAATGCGCAAAATACAAAATTTGATTTGCTGTACTTGAAACTAATTATGTAGGAGAAAGTGCAAAAAAAACAATAACTTGAGACTCCGTGAAAGTTTTCATAATTTTTTTTTTCAAATGATTTGTTATTGAATATGGCTTTATACTTGATGATCAAAAACAATAAATTCGATAGAGAGGTTATTATTTTTATTTGTTGAAGCAAATTGTTCATTTTTTTTTTTTAATTTTTTTTTTATTTTTGGTGAGGAGGAAAAATGGCAAAATCTTTTATAGACGTTGTACAGGACTCTCCTAGGACGGGTCTAGGCATACCTGTTAAAACCAAAAAACCCCCTCTCTCGAACCAATACACCACCCGCGGAACCGCCTTTCGGCTTTATACTTCACGGGTGGTTGGTTCCATTAAAGTCGCGTACGACTCTTCCGTCATCCGTTCGCTCGGAACTTCCATCCGCGGCCACACGCCTACTAGGCAAAGCGACTAGCCGCGCCACCCAGGGGAGAAACAAACAGATTCCTCCCCCGAACGACGCGGACAGCCAAGTCTACCCGAGACGCAGGACCGCGGGTGCAGACCTCGATGCGATTTCTACTGGCCCTCCCCGTTGTTTCGCTCCCGACGCCCATCAGGTTCTCTCGTCTTCATCACAAGTGTGACGAATGACTCGATAAGCGTCCAGAGCCGCTCAGACTAGAGCATAAGAGGGACCATCGTGTCAGGAGTAAGCCCGAAACCCACTGCCTGACCGAGGGTCTCCCTTGCCACACCCAATTTTGCGCAGACGAAGAGTGCGTGCTCCGTAGTATCCACCGGGAAATCGCAGTAGCAACACGTCTCCTCGTCTCTCTTCTTAAAGTGCCTCAGGTACGCGTTAAAACAGCCATGGCCCGAGAGCGCTTGCGCCAAGTAAATGCCGACTTCCGCGTGCTTTCTGTTCAGTCAGGTGGCGAGCTCCGGGATCAGGCGGTAGGTCCATCTCCCTGTCTGCTCACCATGCCATCTCATCTGCCATTTCTCGACGAGTCTGCGACTTCCATCCTTGCGGATGGCTTCCTTTGCGCGGGCGATTTCCTGCAGGTCGGCGCAGGTAAGCTCCTTGCGAAGCTGAAAGGTTTCCTGCCTTTCCTCCGCCAATAAATCTATTAGCGGGACGCTCGCCAGGACCAACACAGCACTCGTTGAGACAGTCCTATATGCTGAAACTATTCTCAGCGCGACAAGTCTCTGCGCCGAGAACAGCTTCCTCTGGATAGCATGGCTTTGCAAAGCATTAGCCCAGACCGGAGCTGCATAAAGTAGCTTCGATTGGACCACGCTCGCCACCAATCTTCTTTTCGCTTCCCTGGGTCCACCAATGTTTGGCATAAGCCGGGCCAAGCTTGCTCCACATTGGATGGCTTTGGCAGCTGTGATCTTTAGGTGTTCGCCAAAGCTAAGCCTGCGATCCAGCTGCACCCCCAGGTACTTAATGCTTCTTTTCCAGTCGACCTCATGCTCTGCGAGAACAATCCTCGGGTATTGGAAAGATCTCCTGTCCGTAACGAGCAAAGCCTCGGTTTTCTCAGGGGCCATTTCCAGGCATCGGCTATCCAACCAACGCTTTGCCCAACACAGAATATTATTGATCCTCAGCTCCAGGTTTTTGACGTCGTCATCGGCGCACACATCAAGTGCATCATCCGCGAAGCCGACGATGCTCGTTTCAGCAGGTAGGTCCATGCGCAGAAAGTCGTCGTACATGACGTTACAAACGAGTGGACCCACCCGCGACCCTTGAGGAGCGCCACCATTTGTCGCCCTCGTATATCACCCACCTGTCGCTCAGATAGTCATCTATCATTCGCAACAGGTAGCCTGGAACCTTTTTCCGCATCATCGCCTCGATGCAGATATTCCATCTCGCGGTATTGAAAGCATTGCGTATGTCAATGCTAATAATGGCGATGTTAACCACAGCTTGGATAGCGTCCACAGTGGACCTGCCTTTCCTGAAACCGAACTGGTTTTCCGAGAGACCGTTCTCCTCGATCAAGAGAGCCTGAAGCCGTTTCAGAATCAACTCCTCCAGAAGCTTCCCTATCGTATCCAATAAACATATTGGTCTGTACGACGAGGCAACCACTAGAGGTTTGTTGCCCTTCTTCAGCAGGACCAACCTCTGCTTCTTCCAGTCCGCGAAGAACCTCCCCTCAGGAAGATAGGAGTTGAAGGCTTCTAGGAGGACGTCCGGGTATGCCCCGATCACCTCTTTGAGGATCTCGTTCGACACCCTGTCGATACCCGGCGCTGTATTTGCCTTAAGCCTTCCACCCGCTCTCTTTAGTTCCTCGAAAGTGAAGAGTTCTTCGCCGCGGAACACACAGGAACTTCGGTCCTGTCTTTGGAACGGCTCTATGTGTGGAAACAAGCCCCGCACAATGTACTTGACTCGATCGGGATTATCTATGTCCGGGGTCTTTTTTCTAGCAACCAATCTCTTGGTTACTATTTTGAAGGCGAGGCCCCATGGGTCCTTCTCGACTTCACCGATCAAGTCTTTCCAGCATTGAAGTCGGCTTTTCTTTATGCCTCGCCTCAAAGCTGCTTTTGCCCCTTTCCATGCCTCGTGGAGCACAGCATCCCCCTTTGGTCGGGTGAATTTTCGCCGCACTGCGAGGCATTCTCGACGCAGGGCCGCCAACTGGTCGTTCCATCAGTACATCGAACCCTTTGCTTGCCTGCGCTTGTGGCGAGGCATCGAGTATCCGCAAGCCGCGACTACCTTTTGCCCCGCCGAGCGCAGAGTAGCTTTAAACGACCCAGCAGGGCAGACCCAACCAAGCTCATCAATGAGCCTGGTTTCTTTGAGGTATTCTCGAAGTCTTTCCCTGCTGAGTCGTCTGGTGTTCCAGGAGGGGTTCCTTCCTTCGCCGCCCCTACCCTTATCCACTACTTGGCACCGTTGTTCTAAAGTAAGTTCGATGCACCGGTGGTCACTCAAGGTTATTACCTCGAGAACCGACCAGTCGTTTATCCTTGAAGCGAGGCCAGGTGCGGCAATCGTGAGATCAATTATTGACCCCCCCCCGCTCCTCGTCTGAACGTGAATTCCCTGCCCAGATTCAAGACGATCTGTTCATTCCTAGCGACCATCTCGCCAACCAAGACTCCCCTCCTATATAGGCGGGCCTCACCCCACTCAGGTGACTTACTGTTAAAGTCACCACCTATGAGGGACTGCCCGACAGCCTCGCTGAGGCTCTCCTCAAGGAGGAGGATGTGGGTCTCGAAGACCTCGAAAGGATCGTTGGGGGAGAAGTAGCAGCTGTACACACGCACACCCGCCACCTCCGCCCAAACGAACCCCGCGTCGGACTCCAGGAAATTCCCGACGATCAAATCAGGGCTAGAAACAAGGATGCCGGCCCTCCTTGATGCATCCTGAAACCAAGAAGAGTTTTCAGACCATTGGTACTGCTCACTAATGAGCAGTACATCGGCCCCCCTCTCCTTTGCAGTCTGCATCAGGAAGTCCTGGGCATCCCTCCCCCATCCTAGGTTCAGTTGCAGGAATTTCACTACCTGCCTCTTAACCTCCGAAGCTCTCCCTGGAAGACTGGGCAGGAGCCGCTACCAGAGACATGGGCGGCATCTTTTTCGCCCCTGTCTAGACACGTCAGGCACCTCGGTGTTTCTTCGCAGCACCTGGCCACGTGTCCCGCGACGCTGCATCTCCAACAGGAACTCTTCCTGTCGGGTTTGCTGCAGCCCCGGGACCCATGACCATAGCCAAGGCACCTGAAGCATCGGGCGACTTCTGCATGCTCGCGTATGCGGCAGGCAACCCTCCCGATCCTAATTTTACCCAGCTGTAGCAGACGCGTGTCGTCTGCCTCAGCTAGCGGGATCACTGCAGTCATCACCCCACCGAAGCGGGTCGAGGTCCCTAATTTCGAGGGACCTCGTCGAGACCAGGGCTGAAATTTGCGCCCTTTCCATGACCGCCAGGTCGAGCTCCTTTCGGAAGGCCAAAACTTCTCCCCCCTTTTTGAGGACCAGAAGGTCTTCTTCCTTCCTGGTCCTCCGGATGGACAGGGCCTCAAGTCCTGCCTTCCGGGAGTCGACTTTCACCTTCATTTCCTTCAAGATGTCGGCGTAGGACTGGCCGTCCTTCGCCGACACCTTGATGGCGTCGCCCGACCTGCGGACGAGGAGCGCTTCGAAGTCCTCTTGGCGTTTGTACCCTGTGCCCTTCTCTCCGCATTCACTTTTTTCTTTTTATTTATTTATGTTTTTTTCTTTTTGGCGACCACTTGCCAGTCCCCCTCTTTAATCGGGGCCTGGCTCTTGGCCACCTGTGCATACGACGGTGACGGGCCGCCCTTCCCCCTCTTAGGAGTTATTTCCTGAGGGGGGAGGGGGCTGCCCTCTTCTCACCTTTAGAATGGGTTTTTGGGGTGTCTCCCAGAGACACAGAGCGTGGTCTCCGGAAGATACCCATTTTTTTCGAGACGGGATGGGTCTCCAGCCTCTTCTGGAGTTCCAGCCCGCTTTCAAGTAGGCACCTGTGGGTGTTTAGCATACCGCCCAACACCTGAGCTGCCTCGTTCACTGAGTTTTTTACAAAGCCAGGGTTGTTCCTGAGCATACCCTTTTGTATTACGCTCAGGGCCCTGGGTAGTTTGTCCATTTTCTCATTCTGCTCCTTCAGGAACTGAAGGACGTCCTTCCATCCTTCAGCTCCAGAAGAAGCACCCAAGTCCTCTTTCCCCATCTTTTTTTTTTAAATCCATAAATCATTTTAACCAGCGCATCGTGCGTAGAGGAGCGGGTCGTAATAGTTGGGAACGGGTGTACCCTTGGACCTAGGGGTGTACCCCAGTTCCCTGAGGCCCAACCTCCGCTTAGCCGGTCCCGGGATACACGGACAGACCGGACTCACCCGAACAAACACAGGCTGCGACACTTGTGTTCAATACGCACTACCTGATCAAGGTCCCGAAGGGGCTGGCTACTGATCCCGTATAGCACATCACCTTGGAAGAGCTAGGCTCACATCAACCTCGCCTCCTCGTGGGCCGGGGAAGACACCACTCGGGGACGAGGCAGTCCCAGTGGGATGCCATACGGAAACGATCGTTTGGACTGTTCTAAGTCACAGACTAAGGAGGCTTTGCAGTGTCCCCCAGGAGATTCCATACACTTATTCGTTCTGCGCCACATTCAAGAGAGAGCCCGTCCATAGGTTCTTCTCTCACATTCGAAGGACACATATCACAGTCATGCGGCGCTGACATTCATTCAGTCAACTCATTCCTCGCAGACACTCGCAGACTCATTCGCAGCGCCGCTGCATGGGGATAGACGCATCTATAGCGCCCCTCGCTTTCAACCTGGGATAGACCCGTTTATAGGGCATCCTTCACGCAATGGGAAGATGCCCGTCTATAGAGCCCCCTGCATTTGTTCACCGATTCATCAGGACACTACAACCTCCATGGCCTTAGGGCCGTCTGCTAAGCCACCCTACCCGTCCTTTTTTGGCGTGGCCAAGAGAAAGACTTCGTCAAGGTACCAGTCCGAGGGGAGGCTAATTGTTCATTTCAGGTGTACAAATAAGTTTCCGCCGTTTTTTATAAAAAATTAGACATTTATTGTTTTATTCTTCTTGCGTTTGGCACGAATTTTAATCCAATAATGCTTCCAATTCCGCGTCTTCGTATGCTTCCGGCCTTCCACTATGTTCTTTGTCTTCGATGTCATATTCACCGTTCCTAAACTTTTGAACCACTCATGGCAACTTCTCTCACTTAAGGCAGCCACACCATATTTTTCTACAAGCAATTGATGGGCCTCAGCTACAGATTTCTTCAAATTGAAGACGTAAATTAAATTTCCCGCAAATGACGCTTATTCGGCTCAAAACTCGAACTTTTTTGCACACAAAAGAATATATTATACTGATGAAAACTCACTAATATTTCAAGGATATATTTTTGACAGGTGCCTAAACATGCGACTATGAAGTTTTACATCTGTCAATTATAATAGAACCAAAACTTACTGGTGGCACCAAATCTTGTCAATCAGCCGAAACTTATTTGTACCCCTGATATTTTCAACAAATCACGTTTATTATAAAAATAAAAAAATTCTATCGAAATAGTGTCTATATGATAATTACTACAAGAACATTAGCAAAATGAACGCAGCGAATCGATACTTTTGTAAAACTTCGAATATCGCGATACTGCGTGAACTGCGTATTCTTGTGAACTTCTTGTGCCCTTGCATGTTCGCATAAACATGTGGATGCAACACGACGGTTTTGTCAAAGAACGCGTAATAACGGGAGCACCTACCACGCCTGACGACATGAAAGAAAGAATACGCCGAGCATGTACCGAATTTACACCACAAATTTTGGCAGAAGTTAGACTGTCTTTTCATCAGTGAATTAACAAGTGCTTACAAGTCGAGGGTCATCACTTCCAGCATCTTCTGTAGGTAGACCCAAAGCAAGGATAGTGGATCCTTTGAAAGTGATTATTCCGACATGTTTCGATTTTTCGACTATTTTCATACTTTGCGTGACTAGAATGACCTTGTGTTGTAGGTCGCTGAATTCGTCTTAAAATCGGAAATAATGTCATCGAAAAAAAATACATGGTTCCATTTAAAAAAGTGGAGTTGACCTTGACATAGCTTCAGCGCCTCCATCGATAAAAAATAGGGTGGTCCAGTATGACGGCCTTCTCGAATATTGAAACTTTTCTCTGAAATATTTTTGGATATGATCAATAGTTTGAGTGCTATCGCTCTATAACACTTTATGTGCCTCACCCTGTATTGGACGATGCGTTTTCGTTGAATCACGCACGCGCTCGCTCACAATCCTGAAACTTAAAACTTGGAACTTTCTTATATAGTGACTGCAAGAGTTATCCAGAGTTTGTGAGAGTACGTGTCGTGGCTAGAGTTTTTGAAGCTTACTCCAGTAAAAATAAATCAACTTTTTCCATAAATTATTCATGAAATATTTTTTCTAATTAATTATTAGTTTTATGATTTTTGATATATATAATATAATTATTAATTAATATTTAGAATACCATCAAATATACGTATTTTTTTAATAGCGAAAACCTTTATCAGAGCTCAACATTTCGTCAATTGAAATGAGAGACTTATATCTATCAATGATTGATACTTATTTGTGTTTATTCACGAAGAAGATTTGTTGAGTATTTCCAGTGTACTATTCATTGTGCATTTGCTTGTGATTAACGCGTTAAAATGTCATGCCGGAATAACACAGAAATATGGGGTCACATCTTGTCGTGTTTTTCTCAAAATCACGTGTTGAATACGATTCTGCCACGAATGAGCATTCAGTCAGTCATAAAAGACGCCGCAGACTTCTGTCAATAGAGGCAACATCGCAGTGTCATGCGTTGGAGTGTGTGAACTCGTATAGGATGTTTCAATCATTACAGAGTTGACAGTGATTCGAGATTTACTTTCATATTTATGCATTATTGAGACTTTTTATTGTATTGTGTGACAGCAAGTTTCTCCAAAATTTGTCTAATAACTGTGAATAGAAAATTTTATCGCTGCACATCACATTAAAAATACAGAATTCGAAATTCGTAAAAGAATTTTTTAGGCTTTACGTTATATTTATACACATGAACTCTTCGAAAATATTATCGATGGCTGAAAATTGCGGAATACATTTTTGGGATTACAGAAAGAATATCTCTATTTCGTTGAATGTTAGGTTTTATTGTATCAGGTGCCAAGTGTTATTCGGATAAATTGCTTTTATTTTGTAATATTATTCTACTTATTTTGGTTCTTACTACATTTTTCTGTGTTCTGATCATTTTCATCAGAAAATCGTTAACCCGAGAATTTTTGTTTGTTTGGTTCGTGATGTCAGTGAGGCACTTGAGGTTCGTTTCCTTATTACTAAAAAAAAACGAAGTTTAGGATTTTGCATTAATGTTAATAATTTTTGTGCAAGCAGTACTCAATGTTAATTTTTAATTTCGCTAAGTATTCTGAAAAAAAATTTGCATTGGTGTGATCAACTTGTTGGCCAAATATATTCTATAGCAACCCAACAAATATTCCCACATGTTATTTTAAAGTCATCAGTAGTGACACATTTATTTGAGCATCATATGCTGTGTCGCCTTATAATGGCGTGGTGCAAAAAAGCAGCCTAAATGCTTCTTTCAGAATGCTACATTTGATGCATACACTATGCTGTTGTAATGGAGAGGTAGTAAGGGAATGGAAGGTCTCAATACGAGTGATCTGTTATGCTGCAGATTTTGCTCTGTCAGTACACGGAAAAAATTTGTCGCTTAAAATTTAACAGACTATTCGAAGAGTCGTGGACAGAAAGTAAAATCGGAGAAAGTCTTGTAAGGTTTCAATGACTTTTAGGAAATAGTAGAAAAAAGTCGAATAACTTTTAGAAAACCAGGTCGAAGAAAAAAAGTCGCGTATTTACTATTATAAAAGTATTTTAAACACTAACTGATCTTTTCTAAGAAGTAATGAAAAGTTTCATAATCTTTGGATTCATTTGTCATAGATTTTAAAAGACTATCGAATAATTTGAAATTAAAGTAATTCAAACAAATAGTTTTGTAAATTGTATTCTAAAGTCCATCAGATTTTATATGCCGTCTTCTAAAATTTCTTCGACAGTCGCAAAAAGCGATGCGCAGAAACGTAATTCGTAGCATCGCACAGCAGACAATGCAGCTTAGCTTTATGTTTTTTTAATAATTTTGGTTAGATTTTGAGATTACGTGTCGTTTGGTTTCGTTTGAATCTGGATTGAAGCGTACATTGAAGAATTAGTTCCCAGTAAGTATATGTTTACCTTGATAAAGTGTATTACGTCAAATTTGAAATTTATCTATTATTTTAGATTTGCCTTCAAACTCTAAATGTGATCCAAATATTTTACACAAGTCTCCATGACATGTATCGGCTATGCGGGTTAAGGCGTGCGATTAGAATTAGGTTAGGATGCGTGCGTGCGTTCGATTCTCGGTGCTGCGAAGTGTTTATAAAAAATTGCGTTTCTGTAATGTACAGTGTTAAATATAATGGTAAGTTCATATTAGGATTATATAGGTAATGTAAAAGTGAAAAATAATTAACTATATAAGTGCAGGAAAATAATATTTTCCTTTTTACACTGTTCAAAATTTTCTCCGACTGACACTTAGACTTTCGATGTCTGGTTTAGAGGGTTTAGAGACAATGGAACCCAACCCACGGTGTTTTAAATTTTCCGCGACTGTCACTTAAACTTTCGAATTTACGTTTTACATTTTCAGCGACTATCTATCATATTCTTCAATAAGGAGGCTCATAATATTTAGTCGACTTTCTAACCTATCCACGAGTATTACACAAAGTCGATGACTTTTTAAGCGACAAATTTTTTCCGTGTAGGCTCATTTTGAATGCATGGAAAATCTTAGCGTTTTGCGGTCGCATCTTAGGCCAATTATGTATAAATGTCGGTAAATCCGATGGATGTATTATTGACAAATGTTGCCTACGACATTGCTATCGGGGGTCCCAAAGATCGAAAGCACCCGCAAAGATCTGCATGGGTTATAGACAACATAGCGCCCATGGCATGCCGAGTTCTCCGTTCATCTGTCGCGCAGTGACGTCATAAGTTAACCAAGAGAACTAGAATCTAGACGTCAGTGCTAGAAACAAGCTTCACAAATTTCTTCTTTCAAGCTAACAAGATCTTCCTTTATGTTCTAAGACACGTAGGGATTTTTTTAAGCAAAATGCAATTAAAACTAGCCATACTTGAAAATTGTTTTTAGTTGAAGACATATAAAGACTTCTTTCAAGACAATTTTCGTGATTGATTTTAGTCATCGGCTTCATTTAAGCCAAAACTGAAAAGAAGACCACTAAAGAAGTAAGATTTTTTTTCTGTGTACGTTATAAGTAGTCAATAAAGTAGTTTTTGACGAAATTTGAATATGAAACACTGAAATAAAAAAATATTGCACTAAGTTGAATCACATTTTTGTGATCTCAAAAGCTGTTTCGTAATAAAATATGCTGATATGTACAGAACTGTGAATGTATTAAAAGATTAGTTGTATTTGCTACACTGTTCTGCTATATTTTGTTTCTAAAATGTATTTTATTCAAATGCGCATAATGATAATACGACTAAGCGTTTCAAAAACTTGAATGGGTCATCGGTGCACACGACACGCGTGCTTAATACCGCTGAAAACATCACAACAAAATGTTTATCCCATTATGTAATTCACATATTTTGAAAGCTGATGAATCTAGTTTTACAGTAAGCAAGATAATTTTTTTAAAAATGTCCTTTTTCCCAAAAAATGCAAAATCAATATTCAAATTGAATAATTTATATGAGATCATTTTTTTTCAAAATAGTTATAGCTGTTGTAAAGAACGGGAAAATGTTACAAAAACAAATATACGGAAGACATGATTAAAAAAAAACAAATGCAACTGACAATTTTTTCAAAAAAGGTGGTTAAGTGAAAAGTGTATTATCTATTAAATCCTAGTCGGGTAAAATAAATTTGATAAATACCTAATTCACCCAAAGTGAATAACAATAAGCGTTACATAGGGAATAGTAAGGAGTTGAGTAAAACGTTATCGACGACAGAGCATCAGCATGCGTCAGTGGGCTAACATTAAATGTATAAGTATATCACTAACTTTTAAAGTGACATGTTTTCTTCGATTGAAATTATCACTATTAGATATAAAAATACTCAAAAAGAAAGCAAGGCAAACGTTTCGGCCACATACTAGTGCCATAAATTCAAAGATTAATTCAAAATTTCTGTAAAAAATTAGAATGTAGGAGATAATTAAAATAAGGATTATCATAGAATTCAAAAACTTATCTCATAGCTTGCAATTCAAAATGAAGTAGTCCAGCATGCAGAATCACGAATTGAAAAAATATTTAGAGTTCACTGTGAATAAAAAACCGGATAAATGAAAAAACATAAAAAATTTTGCACACGAACCGACCGGAATTTAAAAAAAAAATTTATTATTAACGAAGGATGCCAAATTGGTTATAAATGGCAAAACGCGAACAAGGTTTACATTTTTGAAAACTTTGCGTGAAGACTTTGTTATCGGAGTCTCTCACAGAATAATCTGAACTGTTTTAAGCTTGAGGTGCTTCAAACCGTAGTTGAGTAAAATGAGCATCGGGCGTATTATTTTAACTGGCAATGATATTTTTCTCTCAAATAAAAGAAAATTCTTACCTCGAGCCTGCCATCCGATACATGCATTGTACACACATACATAAACAGCATACAAATACATTCACACTATTCAGTCGTAGCCAATCATATTTTTAATCACAAATACACATAAACACATAACCTTACATACATAAACCTAATAACTACACTTAATTATATTACGATATGCTTTCGTCGAATCACGCACACGCTCGATTACAATGCTGAGACATAAAACTTGGAACTTTCTTATATATATTCAGTATACATTTTTATTATAACTACGTATGAAGTTTAATGAAATTAAGTTTTCAAATGTATATTAAAAATTGTATTATTGTCAAAAAGCATCTTGTGTAAAAACATTTTAAAGAAGGTTTTTTTATTTTCTGTTCTGTATATTTTCAAAATTAGAATTTTACAATTACGAATTCCAAATTATTATTGTGCCTTAGAAATTTATGTGAAATCTAAATCCTGTGTAGATTTTTCAAATTTTGCGTAATACACTTATCAAGACTTTTGTTTTTTTAATTTTATTGAAATCAATTTAATTTATAAAACTTAAGTGAAAAAGAAAGGAGTAATTATAAATGAATTAAGAACAAATTTTGTATTACGAATTTATTAAACTTACAGAAACTATATAATTGAATTATGTGAAACTTTTAAATAAATTATATATACTAGTGGATAATCATAAAAAATCTCCCCGCTTCGCGGGCACATTCTCATGGCGCTCGGTCTTGTCCTCTTCGCATACATTTAAGTTTATTTCTTATAATTTGATACTGAAGCTCAAACCAATTTTATAATAATATTACAGATGATGTGAATTACACATTTTCTCAAAGTCACTCAATTTCTTTTTAAATTTAAGTGAAACAGGAAATTCAATTTACTTAAGGCTCTATCAACGTTAAGGAACACATTCTCCTTATGACGCTCGCGCTTCGCGCTCGATTTTCTGTATACATTTCAGTAACTTTTTAATAAATTACATGATTAAAATAATTTATTTATTTTCTTTTAAATATCTCAAAAAGGAAAAACAATCGTAGACTTTATTTAAGGAAACGATTTTGCAGAACAACGCTTATTTCGTATCTCACATATTTTGATGAAAAAAATCGAATTTTTTTAATATTAAAAATCAAAACATAAAATATACATCCTGTCTCAAAATGTCTTAATGAGAATTTGTAGACCTCATTTGGGCAAATAATTTTTCATCTAAACGTTTTTTTTTGTATCACATATTTTGTCTAAAAAATGCAATTTTTGAATTTTAAACGAATTGATCAGAAACTGCGTCAGACAAAATTTGTAGATCTTTTTGAAACGAACAATTTTGTATTCTTACGTTTTTTTCGTATCACATATTATTGTTAAAAAATTGAATTTTGGATTTTCAATAGCTTTTTTTTAAATTAAAAAGAAAAATATGCATCTTGTGAAAAAATGTTAAAAATAAATTTGTAGGTCTTTATGTAGAAAATAGTATTGTATCATAACGTTTTTTCATATCTCGTATAATTTAAGTGGAAAATGGAATTTTGATATTGACTTTTTTCGAATTTGAATATGCTGTAACATTTCTAATTTTGATTTAATCAAAAAATGTTATCAGGATAATTTGTAGAGATTCATGAGCACTATCAAAAACCAGTATTGAAATTTTTTATTTTTTCAAAAAGCTATTTTCAAAAACACAAAAGTAGTGCTTAATCCCTCACTTTTGATTGGATGTGGCTAGTTAACGAACTTGTCCTTACTTTTTCGGCTCCGATAAAGTGTGCCAAAGCTCAATTCAATCTGATAATTCTATCGAGAGTTATGCCGCACACGACCTACTACAGACAGACAGACAGACACTTTCATAAAACCCGTTTTTTCTGACTCGGGGATCTCAAAACGTAAAGATTTGATGAATATTTTTTCACATAAAACCAATACCTTCTCATCCATGATGAGAATGTAAAAAAATAGTGGTTAAAGCTGCGAAGCATGTACGAAAGCTTCGTGACGAGAAGACAAAACGCAATCAAACACGACTGCAGTACGATGAATTTTTAAAATCACTAGTTTATAAGTATAATCCACTATTATTGATTTAGAGAGTACTAAAATAAACTATAATTGTATTTTGTATGTTTTTAATTGATTTTGATTAATAAGTATAATAACTTGGAACATCAGTATGCTGAAAATTCAACAGGTTTTTCAAATTAAAAATATTTTATGTGTGCCCTAGGCGCAGATTACTTTCATTCGTTCCTGCGTAAATAGATTCAGCTGGTGGAATAAATCTTGCGATTCACGGTTTACTCAACTCTTGATTGAAGCGCAGAGTAGAATGCATGGAAAGCTCTACTATTTTTGTGATTTAATAAAAGATTGGTATTTTATAATCATACTACGAGTAATAATATATATATATATTTAGAAATTTTTGAAGCACGCTTTCATACTTCACCCTACACTTCTGAATTTAACTCAACTTTGATTCATTTTTGAACAATTAATGTATCACAAATAATTACAATGATACTAAATAACTTCTAACTTGTCCATGTGTCCCAAATTTGATCGGAAGTTGAGTAAAATTACTTCAACTATTTTTCTCGGTGTGTAATTTATTAACTGTAGGTGCTAATGCAAAATCATTTTCAGAATTATGAGTTCGTATTTAGTACAACATTTTTTGGAAATTTTAAAAAATTTGTAACAAGGAAATTTCTTCGGTGGTACACTTGGTAAATTTTTCCCCATATGCAGTCTTCGCGGACTTCGCACATGTAAGGTAAATTTACCAGTTTGTGGCTACTTGTTCATATTTTTCTCCATTAATATGTCAAATGATAAAAAACCTTACCATAATATTCAAAAGCATTATCCTGGAATAATAAGAAATAAGATTGCTATGAGTTGTCGGTGTTAAATTTGAATATTTAAAAAATAAATTGCCGTTTTTTATGCGAGTGTCACTGTCAGCATAGTGGTAACAATGAAATCACTTCCATCTTAGTAGAAACTTTTTTGACAGTAGACTTACGTTTGTTTATGGGAAACGAACAAACGTCAAGGTAAATTAGTAAAGTAAGATTTTAATAAATCAATGATGTTTATATTTTACACGAACGTCGCTGAAAAAACTTAATTTCTTATAATTCATTGTTAAATACAGCAGTCTACAAACTGGTACAGAAAATACGTGCATGTACCTGTTTGTTTTTTTTATCGATTATAGCCTCAAAAAATCAGTCAAAGTCAACTTCACATATTTTTTATCATACTGCAATTTTTCTTTTGCTCCATAAAAACATTGATTACTGAATATTTACTGTTCTATCTTAATCATGTCGCATTATTTCAGCATTGTTATTATTTTCGAATGATTTTGAGAACTTTCATGTGAAAAACTTGTCGCTTTTCATAAAAATCTAGCACCATCAATACAGAAAAATTTGATATAATCCTGAAATTTATTATAAGATGTTAGTTTATTAAAAAAAGGACGAAATTATTAATAATGAAGTGATTGTTTCTATTAGCAGCTAATTATATTTTCTATCACAAATACACTTAAATTTATATATATATATATATATATATATATATATATATGTATAACATAATTATTAATTAATATTTAGTATACCATTAAATACACGCATTTTTTCAATAACGAAAATTTTTATCGGAAAACACGAGGATATACGATAAATAACATAAAAAATAAGTCGATAAGCGTCCCAAAAATCGAAAGCACCCGCAAAGATCTGCATGGGTTATACACAACATAGCGCCCATGGTATGCCGAGTTTTCCGCTTATCTGTCGCGCAGTGACGTCGTAAGTTAACCAAGAGAACAAGAATCTAGACCTCAGTGCTGGAAGCAAGCTTCGCGAAATTCTGTGCAAAAAATGCTTGGATGGAATCTTATATAACTACTAATATTTTCCAAAACTACTTTCCGCGAAATCGTAGCTAATTTTTTTCTTGATACATCTCAAAATTACGTTTCACAACGTAATCACATATTTCAACCGTACTATTAAGGTTATTTTTGTTAATTCAAGGTAGATTTTGAAATTTTATATGCATATGTTGACGCGTATGTGTTCTTACTCTTCTCTTACAAATTTATTTTATATATATTTTTCCTTAAATTCTGCAAGATCTTCTAACAAGTACTTGTTTCTGCCCAGCGTGTATAGCACGCCATAGTGACAGCCAGGAGACAGTGTTGAAAGTAAGTGCAGATACAATTATAATATTTTTAGCTCTCTGTGTGTAAAGGTTACAAAGGAAATTTGGAAAATCATATTGGTACTTCCAATGGACTTTATTGGTCTTCAAATATCGAAAAGCAACCCTCAACATCAGTATGCAATAAAAAGTCTAGCAAAGTTATTCAACTTTATAAAAGTTGTTTTGAAGATATAGGAAAAGGTAAACTAAATAGTTGCAAGATCGTCAAAGGAATTTTCTTAGAAGTTGTTGAAAAACTCCCTGAAAAACAACAAGATCAAATTGTAACCACTTTATTGAGGAACAAAACAAGGTTGCGAGGAAAGTAAAATAAATTTAAAAATGTTGAATTGACTTTTAACACTAATATCTAGATTTCAAGAATTCTTCTGGATCCAAAGAAAGAAAACAGCTCTGTCTTTTCAGTTGAAACTTTGCATAATTTTCAGAATAATACTTGTGCATCAGCTAATCACATAAAGCAATTAGCGAATTTTTTGAGATGCAAAATTGGAAAAAACTCTGTACCAGCGTATTATAGGGAACATATTTCTGAAAAATCAAGAACTTTGGAAATCATATACAAAGAGTGTGTATGTATATGAATCTGAATGCCATGACGATAAACGTGCAATTGTGGAAAAAAAAGAACTGTTGTCTGGGCAGATACTAACGAAGTCTATTCACTGTCAAGTATATAATGATATATTCGCCGCAAGTACCTCAAAAGTAATTTTGAGATATCTTTAGACAAAAATCAGCTACGATTTCACAAAAGGTAGTTTTGGAAACTGTAAATAGTCATCTAAGATTCTATTCAAATAGTTTTTGGGTCCATTTTAATCGAACCTATCGATGCTTCAGAAGCACTATGTCCAAAAACTGGTACATCCATTGTTTACAAACTGGTGCTGAAAAAAATCTAGTGTTCACAAACTGGTGCAGCGACACTGCTTGAGGAAGAAATCCGTATTAAATAATAAAAGTCTTCAAAGAAGCATATAATAGTAGATTGTGTACCAAGGGCGGCATGGTGGCGATTGCGACGATTGTGAAGGGTACCCGCTCGAGCGTAGCAAGGGCGGTATTCACACGAGGCACATCAACACCATGTCACTCGAGGTACACACGACGTTTTGTGCCCAAATTGGTGGAAAAAGTCGTATTGCGTGCGAGCGCGTAGTTAGCCGCCGGCAGTAAAGTGTCGGGCGATATGAACATTTCGCCTGATTGCGTCATCGAGGCGCAATTGTCTGCATGCCGCTCTGCGCGCAAGCATGCAATGCAATTTTTTCCGCCCCTTTGGACACAAAAGTATTTTCCAAAACTTCAATGAACACGTATCACATGAAAATTCATTTTTTTATAACAAGAACGTGAAATGAAGCATTTCTTATGCGCGCGCAGCGAACGAGAAATTTCTTGTTCACATTTTAAAAAGTCTTAAATTTTTTTCCTTTGCATCTTTTTAATAATTTAATCGACACGTATATCGGGATTTTCAAAAGAAATTTTTTTTTTGAGAGATATATTAATTTAAACTTTTGATAAAATTGGACAAAATGCTAAATTCTCTTGTGCTTAAAATTCATTATCTCAGATTAAAATAATCAAATCGATTTCGGGTCCGTTTCATTTTTTTGCTTATTACGTTAGGTTTTCATATAAATATTTTTATAATTTTTATTTTGTTAATTAACTACATATATAAGCAATTTAATTGCTTAAACAATTTTTGCATGTTTGTAGAAAAATTTTGAAAAAATAGTATCATATGCGCTATGTCTCAATATAACTAGCGCATATTTAACAAAAGTGGAGACTTAATTAGATCGGAAGATATTAAATATTTTTGAGCGCGCGACGTGTTTAATGATGTCCGAGTCGACCAAAAGCACATTATGTCTCGAGGAAGGCTAGTTGCGGCTCGACTCGGAAATGATTAAACACGTTGCGCGCTCAAAAATATTTAATATCTTCCGATCTAATTAAGTCTCCACTTATATCTGTACTTGATTAACAAAATAAAAATTATAAAAATATTTACCTGAAAACCTAACGTAATAAGCTAGAAAATGAAACTGAAAATGAAAATTAATATATCTCTCGACATTTTTTTTTTCGAAAATCCCGATAAAAGTGTTGGTTAATTTATTAAAAAGAAGCTGTAAAAAAAATTTTGTGCGAATCTAAATTCTGAATTCAAAATGGGTGTGCGATTTGCAAAAGTATTTGCGTATTTAAGAATTATCTTCGAAAATTGTATGATTGTGCAATGTCAAAATTAGAAAAATCCTAAATGACGTTAACCATTCAAAACTTTTAAAAACAGACTAGAAGTATGTACATCATTAGATTCCTCTTGATTTGCTATATCGATTTAAAAAAATAAACGTCAAATTTGGTCGATTAGAAGCCGAGATAAGTGGCAGTGAAGAGCGCGCGACGATTTTGAAGTCGCCGAATCAAGTTTTTGCATTCGAAAGATAAAGAATTAAATATTTTAAAGGCAAAACAACCATTTAGATTTATTAATATTTTCAATTTTAAATGCACGTGCAAAAAAATAGCTATTTTTCGACTATTTTTTATTTATTGTTCGGCCACTGTGGAGGAGGAAAATTAAATCTTTTAACTTCAAACCACAGCATTTTGTAGAAAATTTTGTGCTCTACAACTTTGCTCTAATACAATTTCATCATAAAATTGATATTTTAAGAGTAAAATGAGAAACTGTATTTAAAAAATGGCCTATTTTCGCACTTTTTGGCTTTGAACATTTGTTTTACAAAACGCACAAGGAAATTCGAGGCGCAAAAAATGGTACGTCAATGACTATAATATTTTTGAGCGATTCCAATAAAAATCTCGGATCTTGCTCTCACATCCATGTTTCCCAATTTTCCATCCTAATTCGACTGGACTACACGTATTCTATTTTATGTGACTTTGGTGCGGATACGAGTTTTTATGCGTACACTGGAATCTAATCTAGTATTGTAATTGTTTGCGGCATGCGCAGTTCAAATGTACAAGGCTTTGCCAGTACGGTGCCAACGCTGTACGAAGAAGAAGAAGAATAAGAAGAAGATTCTGCTTTGTTGCATGGCTATAACAGCATGCGCAGTTCAATTTTTACATTTCATTCTTCTGTACGCAATATACTACATTGCGCTACTGTTAACTGTAGCGAAAAAACGAATTTGCGCGTAGGTGGCACATAAAATAGAATACGTGCCAATGCACACAATTCGGGAAATTACGAGACTGGCGAATATGCTCGCAGGACTGATCGAGCCTCGGATTCGTCTCGGCTTCGTCTCGGCTTTTCCTCAGCTACGTCTCGACTACGCAGCGGCTACACCTTGGCTTCCATTTCCTGCGAGCATTGTCGCTCGTCGCGCAATAACCCTCATTGTGCACCTAGGCACGTAATATACTATTCTTTCTTATATTTCGTCTCACATTTTGTCACAAGTGAGTTTGAGACGTCTCAAACTTCTATATCATATAAATTCAAGTAAATTTTATGTCAATTTTTTTAAGAATAGATCATATCGATTTCGAATATTGAGTAAATGTCTCCTCTCTTTTGTCCACTTGTGCTCAATTATATTTATGTTATAGCGAACAAATGCGAACTTTTATCAAATTGGATCACATTTCGATAATAAGACAGTAAACTGAACGAATAGCGCAAAATTAACATTTAGAATGTTGAAATTGATACAATAAATTCAAAAATAAGAATCGATAATTTCATTTCCCGGCTGTAGCAAATATAAAAAATACGATGTCAAATTTTATTTTGGAAAATTAACGTACAGTCAACAAAAAAGTCATGAAAATTATTATTTACAGAGCTTTAATTTATTACATTTGTATTCCTAGGTAGAAATGTCTTAAGTTTCACTTGTCAGTTGATTAGTAAATAGTAAGTCAAAGCTAGGAAGAAAATATTCGTAAGGGACTTACTAGTTATTTGTAAGTTTAACTATTACAAGCTTAACTCGAGTAAAACTTGTCCAGTTTCCCCCGTGAATAACTTTTGCATATTTCTTGTAAGTAATTGTGGGATGTTGAAAAAAAATAACGGTTTTTATGGCAGATGGATCTACTGATGCGGGAGAATTTTTCAAAATCGACGTTCAAGGTTCATCAACATCAAATTTTATTACTCGAAATCTTCACTCAGATTAAAGTACATATGTCAGATTTCAATTCCTAACAATGAACTGTCTATTTCCTCAAGAATAACTGGAGAGTGCCTCAACAATACTTCAAAGGTTTAGATTCACTAATTACTTAAATTGCGCAGCATTACATTTCTTTTGAATAACTTACAATTTTTCCTCAAGAGGACGTCACTAGTTGAAAAGGAAAACTTACGATTATCTCAAATAAAATTTGAAAATTTCTACTTGGGTTACCAATAGTGAACTTAAGGAGGGATATATGGCACATATAGACGGCTAAAATCGTTAATCAATTTTCTTCGTGGATTGAAGGAAAAGTATAAATGTTGCGAACTCCCAATTTTGCATAAATAAAGTTTATTAGGTACTGAATGATATACAAATTTTGATTTTGTAAATATCGTGCCCCATTCGCGAATTTCAGCTACCAAAGTTAAATCTGCACATTCTGCAGAGGCAAACGGTGGGAACAATGCAGCCTCTGGAACTCAATCTGCAAAAAAAAAAATGTCCAACAGGGCCCATGCTTAATAAACCATCCGTGGTTTCATATTTTATCAATCTCCATGCGAGCAGAACCGGTGGCTCAAGCGCGCCAGCCACGGCCTTCGCGCCGCGCTAACCACATCCCAAAAAAAATTCGTTAGTTCTCCAATTTTTGGAATTTTTATCTAAAACTTTGCAGGCATATTTTTGAATACCCACTGACTCCAATGAAAAATTGAAACATTTATTGTTTTTTTATCATTTATATGAGGCATAATTTCTCAAATGATACCACCCCAAAAAATGAAGTCGTCCGATCGGCCTTAAAGTTTGGCTGATTGGAGTCCTATTGGATGGTACTTCCTACAAAAAAAAATTTTTCGTTTTGACAAATATTTGCTGAAAGAGAGGGGGTTCAATTTTCAGACTTTTGACGGGAAGCCTCTTCTTCAAACCAATATAACTTATTTCTTTTCGCATAAAGCAAAATTTTACTTCATATGTTTTCTTCAGTATTTTTCGTGGTCTTTTAACTGGTTGTAACCATTTTTGAAGAAATATCAAAATTTGACCTCCATTTTCGAAAATCAAAAATAAATTTGACTTTCTCTCAAATTTGGACCTATTTTTTTTAAATCATCAACATTTTAAGTGATGATTTTACGCCATTTATTCAGTATGCTGTCATGTTACCCAATTACTAACAAATTTTAAAATAAAACACTTACAATTCATGATCTATAATCTATAAGTTTCATTTAACGATCGATTTACAATAAGCTATGTCGATAATTATGTACAGACTTGTTCACTTATTAACACTTCATTACTTCATTGCTAACATAAGGTGTTACGTACCTACTTATTTATATATTATCATGTGATCAATTCCGATACTGACAGGATAGTGTTCGTCTTTATCACTCTTTATCATGTGATTAACCAATCGGTCAATATGAAGTAACGCATGGAATTATAGTTATGAAACATGTGGGGTCCGTTTGAACAAGAAGGGTTCATAAAGATTACAAAGATTTTTGCATAAAAATGTTATCCCTGCTTTTTGTCCATTCTTCACCGTTCCGTCTACAACCCTCATGGGTCGCGCGAACAGTACTGTTACCGAATTGGGTTTTATTTCGGTCACATTACAATAGATTGAATGAATACCGCAAAATATAGACTTGAAAAGTTGATATTGTGATTCTTTGTCGAAATTGAAGTAATAAACTCAATTATGAAAATTAATAATTTCATTTCCTGTCTGTAGAAAATGGAAAAAGCACGATGTCAAACTACGTTTGGTAAGAGTGGCTCCATGTGCGCTCGTCGTAATATTCATTGTTGTCATAATTAATATAAATAACTTGAAAGTGTGTCTTATACAGCATATAATTAAATGCTTCATCATTTCGTGATAATTTCGAAGGGTTGTTTTTCTTATCAAGTAAAAGAGTATTGAAATTTTTGCGTATCTTCTTAATTTATTCATCATCATAATGACGATTATGATTGCGCTGATAGAGAAAAATTAATTTTTTTAAAGTTGCATAGAAAAATTTTTGTTCAGAAACACTTTTATTTGTCGAACAGAGTTTGCTGGATTATATTTTAAAGCAATAGCACATTTTTAACCAAGTGTGAAATCTAGGAGGTTCCCAACGAACGCGAAGTTGCCACGCAAACGGAGCAAGTTCGGTCATCGTGGGAGTTGGGAATCGACTGATCCCAAGCTCGGTTAACATACTATTTTCTTCACATACCGCGAAGGAGATTGCGATTTCGGGTCCTGGCTCGAAACAGCAAAAATGATTGATTCCATGTTTGATTGATACAATCACGACATAAGCAGGTACGTGGAATCTCTTTTACTCAGAGCACGGTAAACTAATAATTGAGATTGGAATTCGAATATGTTCAAACTCTTCCGTCACTAGTGTGGAAAAGAAAGTTTTATCACACGGTCTCATCATTGATCGTTGAATCAATCATTTTATTCCAAGGTGCGAGACTCGTCTACTGTAAGACCCGAGCGTTCCCTTAACCCCCACCTTTGCCGTATATGCTAAACTTTGGTTGGGGTGACAACCAATCTGCTTGTTGCTCTAAAAAACAACCATACCGATAGTTGCGGTGGTGCGAGCCTCTCTCGTCTTGTAATAAACGAGTCTTGCTCGTTTTAGAACCTTAAAATAAACGAGTCTTGACTGTAACACCTCTCGGCATGTTACTACATGTTTTATATATATAGGATTTCATTTTCATGGATCAGGGTGGAAGATGAAATCCCTGAGGTCCACCCTATAGTGGAAAAAGTCAGGAAATCGACCCACAAGGAAGCCAAAAAGCTCTGGCCGGTCATCCCACCGGGCCGGAAACTTGCCAAGCAGATATATGAGACTCATCAGTTCGACCCCACAGGTACATTTATGCAAAAAACCTCACCCCATTCCAACAAAATGTTTACCCGTGCAGATATGTGTTGCGTAATAAATGCGCGTAATAAAATTTATATAGCGCCAAGGCAATCTATATTTTTGAAATTAGGGTCTGAAAGATTTGGAGGGACCCCTCCAAAAGTACTCTTTGCAACGCATTCTCCGGCCAAACAATATAAGGTCATAGAGTGTGGACCCAGTCCTCATAGTTCCTCTGTACTACGAAAAAGAAGTCACCCCAGGGTGTGCCCATTTAGAGGAAAAAGGTAGTCAAGAAGCAGAGTTGGCAATAGAGTCAGCCACAACATTACCCCATATGCCAAAGTGGGCTGGAATAATAAAAACAAAAATAAGATGAGCTACAGAAAAGGCCAGAGGACAACACAGAGAGTTAGCAAACCTGCATTTAACGCATACGAAGGAAGAACGTGAAGTGACAAAAATAACGGAGTTCTTAATTCCTTCTTAAATGATGAATCAAACAACACACAATATGGCTTACAGGTCAGCAGTCAGTATTGACGAAAAATTCTGTAGACGGACACCTTATCTATAAACAAGAGACGGGGCAAAATATACAGTGCCAGCTGAATCCAAGGCATGGTCAACGGAACCATCACTAGAAATATGATCACAATCTGGAAACTTCTCCCGTGCATACAAATGAAATGGTAATATAGTATCAGAATTACCATTAGAGCAGGGATTAAATGACAAATTAAAAGGTACAGGAAAGCAGAGTTTCCTCCAAGAGTGATCAAAGTAAGCAGAACGTCGAGTGCGGAGACAGAGCTCAAAGATACTACGAGCTGCTAGATAGGCCAAAAAAGATCACGTCTCGACGGAGAAGTCTGAACGTCCGGGCAAAAAACTTCTCGTAGAGTAGCCGAAATCGCGTAAGCAGAAGGCTGTTAAGGGGTTACGCCACCCCTGGGACCGAAAAATGATGCTCAACCTAATAAAAATTTTTTCAGCAAATCAAACGACACGCTGTTAATTTGGACTTGTATTTTTTATTATACAACTCATAAATGATAGAAAAAAAATTATAACAATGAATTTTTATAAAAAATAGCGGCCATATTCTTCGATTGGTTTCCCTCTTTTTGCGGGTCAGGTGAAAACGGTGAACGCGATGGAGCTCGTAATTTTCATCTCCCTGCAACAAATGTTTTTTTCTTAATGCATAATGAACTAGTTCTGGGATGACGAACGGATTTTTAAAAATTTTGATTTTTGGATGATTGACGAACATATTTATAAAAAAGTGTACTTTTGACCTCTTTTTTTCCGTTAATTTTAATTATATTTCAAAAAGTAATCATTATTTAGCAAAACCGATACGTCATCCTGAGAAGAATTAATTTACGAACATTTTTAAAAAAAATTGATCAAAATCGGTTGAGAATCGGTGAAGATATCGTTTTCACCGTATTGAAAAATGCAGTTTCGAGAAAAACGCGTTTAAAGTTTAATGACTAAAACGGCAAAAAACTCAGTTGAAATTCTATTATAAAGTTCAAGTTTTTAACATGGATTAATATCATGTTTTTTTAGAGTATGAATTGCGAATGTAACAACTCAATTATTGTTAAAAATTGTTTAAACTATTATTGTAAGTGAATAATTTTGAAAAATTATGTATAATGCGTACAGTCATGAAAATTCTCAAAAGATCGAAATTTCCAACTCCTTTTGTGAAAATCGATCGAAAAACTGCTTTGAATTTCAAATTAGTGCAACATTTTTTATTTTTCGGAATTCTGGGACTATGGAGAACAACTTCAGGGGTGGCGTAACCCCTTAATCTAAGAAGAGTTCCTCAAGATGAACCTGTTGGCCAGAAAAGCTCGACGGAGAGATAGGAGGACAGGGAGCGTGTAGAATGTATGCAACCCAGTGCAGCGTATTTCTTTTTTTTTTTTTTTTTTGGTCTAAAGGAAAAATGGCGAAATCTTTTATAGACATCAATCTGGCAAAAAAAAATTGTGACGATTTTTATCTCATAGCTTGTACTTACTATGTTTAATTTCTGAAAGTTAGACGAATTTACGCAACTGCGAAAACAGCGAAATCTCAAGTTATATGCATTTCTAGTTGACATTGGCTTATGTAACATGAAGCTAAGACTTTGAATTTTTCCCAATAGAAGAATATTCTGTACGTGGCGAGACCTTCAAAGCTCGATACACCATGGCAAAGACGGTAAAAAATACTTGACATTACCATTTTATAGACGTTGTACAGGACTCTCCTAGGACGGGTCTAGGCATACCTGCTAAAACCAAAAAACCCCCTCTCTCGAACCAATACACCACCCGCGGAACCGCTTTTCGGCTTTAAACTTCACGGGTGGTTGGTTCGATTAAAGTCGCGTACGACTCTTCCGTCATCCGTTCGCTCGGAACTTCCATCCGCGGCCACTCGCCTACTAGGCGAAGCGACTAGCCGCGCCACCCAGGGGAGAAACAAACAGATTCCTCCCCCGAACGACGCGGACAGCCAAGTCTACCCGAGACGCAGGACCGCGGGTGCAGGCCCCGTTGCGATTTCTACTGGCCCCCGTTGTTGCCGCTCTCTGTGCGCCCATCGAGCTCCCTCTTCTTTATCACCAGGGTGACGAATGACTCGATAAGTATCCATTTTTTTTCAGACTTGAGCATGAGAGAGACCATCGTGTCAGGGGTGAGTTGTGCGCCCGCTTCCCGACCGACAGCCTCTCTTGTCACGCCCCACCTGGCACAGCAAAAGAGTGTGTGTTCTGCATTGTCCACAAGGGCTTCAGGTACGCATTAAAGCAACCATTGCCTGAAAGCGCTTGCGCCAGGTAAAAGCCGACTTGACCGTGCTTTCTATCCAGCCAGGTGGTGAGCTCCGGGATTAGACGGTGTGTCCATCTGCCGGATTGGTCACCATGCCATCTCGTCTGCCATTTTTTGACGAGTCTGTGCCTTCCATCCTTGCGGATGGCCTCCTTCGTGCGAGCGATGTCCTGCAAGTTGGCTAAGCAGGTGAGCTCCTTACACAGTACACAGTTCATTATGCTGAGACAATTCTCATCACCACACCTCTCTGTGCCGGGAACAGCTTTTTCAGAATAGCATGGTTATTAAGGGCACTTTTCCAGATCGGAGCTGCATAAAGCAGCTTCGAATTTAACACGCTCGCCACCAGCCTTCTCTTAGCTTCCCTGGGTCCACCAATGTTGGGTATAAGCCGAGTCAGGGCGGCGCTACATTGGATGGCTTTGGCAGTCGCGATCTGCAGGTGTTCGCCGAAGCTAAGCCTTCGATCCAACTGCACTCCTAGGTACTTAATGCTCTTATTTCATTCGATTTCATGTTCCCCGAGAACATATTGGAAGGACCTCCTGTCCGTGATCCCATGCGCAGGAAATCGTCGTACATGACATTCCAAACGAGTGGACCCACCCGCGACCCTTGAGGGGCGCTAAATGTCATCTCTTCCTTGAGAGACCATTTGTCGTCCTCTTATATCACCCACCTGTCACTCAGATAGTCATCTATCATTCGCAACAGGTAGTTAATGCTGATCTCTTTAATTTTTCGAGAGTGAAGAGTTCTTCGCGCCGGACCACGCAGAAGCTTCTGTACTGTTTTTGGAACGGCTCTACGTGCGAAAACAAGCTTCACACGATGTACTTGACACGATCGGGATTATCCAGGCCCGGGGTCTTACTTCTAGTCACCAATCTCTTGGTGACTATTTTGAAGGCGAGTCCACATGGGTCCTTCTCGACCTCACCAATCAAGTCTGTCCAGCACTAAAGTTGGCTTTTATTTATGCCTTGCCTCAGATCTGATTTTGCTTTTTTCAATGCCTCGCTTAGCAGAGAATCACCCTTTGAGCCAGCAGACTTAGCCCAACCAAGCTCATCTATGAACCTGGTTTCCTCAAGATGTTTTTGTAGCTAAAATCAATGCACTTCAAGGGACCCCTTCGAGTCCAAAGACTTAACCTCGGCTCTCTGCCCGACCGGTTGATCGAGCGCCTTCTCGAAGGCCGAGACTTCACCCTCCTTCTTCAGGACCAAGAGGATCTCCTCCTTCCTGGTTCTTCGGATGGAGAGAACCTCCGCTCCCGAATTCTCAAGGTTCACCTTAGCCTTCATTGCTTTCAGGATCTCAGCGTAGGATTTACCGTCCTTCGCCGACACCCTGATAGCGTCAGCCGACCTGAGGTCCGGAGAGCGCCGTGACACCCTGGAAGAGAACTTCTCTTTCCTTCTTCTTTTTATTTTTCTTTTATTTTTCATTTTCTCCACCAGATTCCATTCCCCATCCTTTTGTGGGGTCTGGCTTCTAGTGGGCGCGGCGTAGGAGGGCGATGTGCTGCCCTTCCCTTTCTTTGGGATTCGCTCTTTGGGGGGAGAAGGTGCAACCTTCTTCTCCCCCTTTGTCAGCTTCTTCGGGGTATCTCCCAGAGACGCAGAACGCGGTCTCCGAGAGATACCCATCCTTTTCGAGGCGGGGTGGGATTCCAGCCTTTTCTGGATTTCCTCCCCGCTTTCTGGTAGGCACTTGTGGGCTTTGAGCATTCCGCTCAATACCTCCGTTGCCTCACTAACACTGTTCTTCACATATTCAGGGTTGCTTCTCAGCATACCCTGCTGGATAACGCTGAGAGCCCTGGCCAACTGCTCCATTTTTACACTTTGCTCCTTCAGGAGCTGGAGGACGTCTTTCCATCCCTCAGCCCCTGGAGCAGTGTGCGAGTGCGCGTCTGACGCCTTCACCTCTTCATCTCCTTTATTATGTATAGAATTCATATTAATCCCGTCGTGTCTGAAGACGGTTCGCCCATCAGCAATCCTGATGGGCGTACACATACCAATTCTGGTATGTGTGGGTGTCAGTAGCATGCTTGTGGTTGTGATGTGATCGGGAGAGGGCTTATAGGAAGTTCAGCGTGACCGCTGCATGCGCATTTGGGCCGATACCCCGATTAAGGCGCCCCCCGAATTCTCTCCGGGTCCATTAATGTGGCATCAAGGAACCTGTTCAAGGTCCCCTGATGTGTCGCTGTAAATGTGTTGTGGCATGTTGCTGTCTGTGTGCCCCCTTCTCCTTCCTCAACCTCCATGCATTCAGCTTAATATAAGAAACTCACGAAACGCACGAGTACAACACCCCACCCAGATATTTCACAGTATTCTGGCAAGAAATCTGGTGGTCATCAATGGTTTGAGAGACATCAACATGATATAGACGAGTCTTGGCAAAAATAAACACTTTGAACTTCGGAGCGGAAGTTGAGAGCCCCGAGTCCCTCAACCACGGTGACAAGGAGCCTACATCGTCTCCGAGAAATACCAGATCCAACCCAGGATCATTATACATGGATTAGCATAGCACGAAAATCAAACGGAAGAAAATTGTTCAAGAGATGTAAGTTTAAGTTAAAAAGAGTCGGAGAAAGTACCCCGCCTTGGGGCACCCCAACACCGCATATTCTAGGAGCAGTTTCCGCAGCGGAGAAGAACAAATTTCCTGTAGCAGTAAGAAACGTAACATTACTTAATCTTCCCGTAAGTTGAAGATCCTTGAGCTTCTGTATCAGCTGCTAGGGAAGTACAGCATCAACAAAGGCACCGTTGAAGTCCAGAGCAAGCGCAAAGGTGCTCCTACGAGCAAGAAGTCACAAACGATGATCCTTGAGAAATCCTGGTAGCCTCTTCCTTGTTGATTTGGAACACTTGGAACTACAAACCTTTTTAGTATTTTATAGGGTAAAACACTATGACTGGCGTTTTTCAGGGTAATTTTCAGGAATTAATTTCTAAATAAATATTTATGAAACAGCAATAATTTTTTTATTATCTTCTACACACATTGAAGAACGTGTCAAAAATTTTGTTGTCCAAACAAATATAAAACTCGTCGAGTTAAACCGCTTCGCGCATCCCTGTGATTTTCACATATAGTCGGATGGTTTACATGATTTTTTGAAAACCAGTCTTCTGGAACAAAAATAAAAAATATGCACATTATCTATATTGTATTAGCTTTCGGTTGATGAAGCATTTTATTTTTTTTCATTTTTGGCGACAAGAATAGAATTCCTCAATTTTTTACTACAATTTTTGGGCCCAAATTACATGTTATTATTACTAATAATTATTTCACGAAACATAGTATTGACAAAATCGTCGGTCAATCAAAAGACACTAGCCCTTAGAATACGTCTTTCAAACAAGTCGATTCATTAATTAGATCTGGAAATATCGTCTACACCGTTTGGAAAAACATATTTTTTAGAAAAACGCGTTTAAAGTTTTGCTACTGGTTTATTCAGTGAAAAAAGTTATTGAAGCCTCTTACCCTTAATCTGTCTTATAGACCGGGAGGCAGTAGCAGAAAAAAGGGACATATTTTTTACAGGCTGCCTTTGACTGGGTACATATTTACAGCCCCAAGCAGTAGTTTTAAGCATTAAAATAATTTTTTCACGTGTCGCAACATGTTTAAACATGAAATCTAGTTAGCAAAATAAAAAACCTTCTTAGATCAACTTTATACAGTCTGCCATTCATTTCAGCACAAGAGTAGACTCTACAAGCCACAAAAAAATTATTGACAGACGGTTATTTTGAGTATAGGAATAAAGCATGCTGATGTCAGCTAGCACAGAAATACTGGCATCTAAAATCAACTTTTTAGAGTCTGCTAAGCATAGCTTAGATTGATCGCAACATGAGATTGTTAAATTTTTACAAGGCAGACTGTTTGCCGACTTATAAATATTGTAGACGTCTCGACGAACTAATAAATTTTTCACAATAACTCGGAACAACTTTTTACAATGTAAAACTTATTTATTTGTAGTCTTTACTATTCAAAATATAGAATAAAATGAATGGCAGCCTAATGAAGCGTATACATATAATTGCAAAATTATTTTTATTTTGCAAAAAGAGTAATCATTTTTGTCAATGTTTTTCAGTCTGCCATTGTTATTTTGCAATACTTGTATATCAAACAAACAAACTACCAACTGGCAGACGATTTGTAATTTTACAATTGTCAATCTTATAAGGTGAAAAAGTTTTGTTTTTGAATATTGACGCCTAGCCATTTGTAACGAATAAATTAATTTTTTTCAGTTTTCTATTTTTGTTTTGCTATGCTTACCATGATTTTGAACCGATTATAGATAAACAGATAATTAAAACTACTATTACTATTGTTAATAATCAATGGTATAATTATAGAGCGAACGGAGTCATTAGTAGTCGGGTAAATCGTTACATCTTGAATAATTGTTATATGCTGCGTAATTTTAATAAGCTACAGATGTCTGTAGATTCTGTGAACATACACTGTTGATGATGCAAGAATTCGTATATAATAATGCGTTGATTGAACTCTTTTAAAAACAATTACTCCAATGAAAAACAATTATTATTATATTTGCCCCACTTGCTTACTCGTCATTTTGCAATGGAGGGAAAAAATTAATATTATTATCTAACATTATATAATATCACTAAAATTAAATAACACACGAGATGGCAACTAAGCTTCATTAGACATTGTAAAAATGAAATTAATAACGATATCATTCAAGTGTCTGTTCTAACAGTCATTGAAAATTAAATTACTGTACTACAATTTCACGAAAACAATTGTTTTATCAAGAAACCCAACATTAAACAAATTATAATAAATCAACGAATAAAAATACATTAGTTCCAATTTCTACTACACTCCAGTCGATGTGACGCCAGCGCTACTGTTGCACAGTATTTCGGAGCACAGAGCAACTCTATTACTTTAACACTTTCTATGCTGTATGGCCATAGTATATTACATTACAAGGGGCGAAACACAGCGATGCAACACGAATTGCTTTCGCTGTGTTTTGTTTCGAGTAATATATACTATTTTATGTGCCTCCGGCGGGTAAACTCGTTTTTTCGCTACAGTTGAGAGTAGCACAATGTTGTGTATTCCGCTACAGAGGAATGAAGTGTAAAAATTGAACTGCGCATGCGCCTATACCCATACAACGGAGCACAATCTTCTTCTTATTCTTCTTCTTCTTCGTACAGCGTTAGCACCCTACTGACAAAGCCTTGTACATTTGAACTGCGCATGCTCTATTACAATACGCTACTACTGCACAAGATCGATAAAATTAAAATGGCCGGGACTAGTCGCGAAATATCAAGTGTAATGACAAGCGCCGCAAACAACTACAGTACTAAATTCGATTCGAGTGTACGCATAAAAACTCGTATACGCACCGAAGTCACATAAAATAGAATACGTGCCAATGTACACAATTGCACTGATTCATGGGTTGATATATTTTCACTGATATAATCAGTGACTATTTCACTGATTCAGGTTTAGAGAGTACTTATAAAAAAATGTTTACATTGAATACCAAGCTGTTTCTGAAGACTTTTAGGTAAAAAGGGGTTCAATGAAATTCGTCGTTAAGTTGAAAACATTCGATAGATCATATCTAATCACAGTCAATTTGTCATAAAGACTAAGTAAAAATTTTTTGTGATGTTTAGAGTTTCAGAATATAATCGTAAATGACCATTCACGTTGAACATATATAGTTGATATTCATTTTGCAGTCCACGTTTTTACGAAGAAAACGACTTTTTACTTCAAAAAATCATAACTACGAAAAAAATAGTTTTAGCTACTAGAGATTCAGTAGAATTGAAACTCAAGGTGTCTTTTTAATGCGAAAAAAGTTTGAAAGAAAAGAAAAATACACTTTTCGAGATATATATATATATATGTATATATATATATATATATATCTCGAAAAGTGTATTTTTCTTCATTTCTTATTAGTTCACTGAAATCTAAAATTAATAAAATTTGCTAATTTTCTAAGTGTTACGTCAGACACGTAACACTTCTCTCTTTTAAAAGATCTCCTCGTTTTATGTAAGGATCGGAAGGATCCTCTCTAAGGGATGAAGAATAGTCAGTAAATGAGAAGGGTTGATCATATAAATATATTTATTAACAAAAGTATTTTAAGTGAGCACCATGGAAAAGATAGACATGAATATATAAAAGTTAAAATACTTAGTGATTACCCTGCGTTGGAATTTGGTCGGTGATGAAATGAGTCCAGTAGATTGGATGTGAATACTTGAGTCGTCACTTATAGATGTTGAGATAATTTCAGTCAGATCGGAAATTGTGGTCTAGCCGGTTAAGATAGTCGATTCTCTAATCCCAGGTTTTAGAGAGAATTTGGAAGGCGATTCCCTTTCACTTTTTACAGTCGTTGAACTTGGCGTCGAATTAGAACTGGTCCGACTAGCGGTGAATAATTTGATGAGACTGGACTGAACTGCACTGACTGGACTGAACTCGCGGTAAGAAGTGACGACACTGAACTGGACTCGCGTTGGTTACATTTTAGAAATCGGACGTTGACTAAGCGACTGAACTGAACTCTATTGGAACCTTCGCTTTTTATAGGCCCAAAGTATGTCAATCATGGTGGGGGGAAAACACCAGGTGTGCTACCCTTTCCATATTTGGTATTGAAGCTTAAGATCGGATGAGTTGCCTTCTCCGATGACTCACCCGCCGATGAAATTTATTACCTGGCATTAATGTCACAGCCAAATATATAAATTCCATTTTAATCTGCCTTTCGATTTTAACGATCTTCCTATTTCTTATTAAATCTTGCTGTATCTTGAGTCGATCTAATCACGAACGCGGTAATATTGCCTTGATCCCTTCATTGGTTCCTTAAGTTGTTTGTTACTCTAGGTGGTAGAGTCGCGGTAGTGACATAAGTATCACATGATTTTAAGGTTCGCAGTTCGTTGCATAGGAAAATTTTCTGTATATCTTCTAGAAATAAAAATACAAATTACAGATATGTTTTATCTCTACTTATTACGACCAAATCAAGATTTAATGTAGGAGTGTGAAAATGTAATTCAAGGGTAAGAAGTTAATATCAACTTCTCACTCTTGAATAACATTTTCACAATTTTGAATGAAATCTTCAATTTTTTTTTAATTATATTCTTTGAAACATATTTGAAGAACCTTCATATGCATTTTGACATTTCGATACCATTCAATGCCGACCTTCTTACTAGGTATATTCTAAAGAGCGGAAAATTTTCAAACATAAATCAATGATTTCTACCATCAGATTTTATCAAAAGAATATCAAACTATGGTTGCTATGGTTACAACAGGTTAAAAAGAACATCGGTAGCGACAGTAGCGCCACCACTTGTTGATAGCAAACACTATAACTCGTTCCCCTTTTCTCCTATATGAGTGGAACCACTGTGGTGTCCCCGCTTTGTTTTCCAATTTTGGATCCCGTGCTGCAGCTCGTCGGACTATTGTACGTTATGAATAAATGGTGCTAGTGCGAATACCCGTTTTATTGAGTGTACTTTTCTCGGCCTCCCTTCCTTCCCGACCCTTAGTTAGCGGCCCCGGTCGAAAACTTTGCGCCCAACGAAATAAACCACAATATCCTGTTATACCAATTAGGAAAATCCTCCAGCTGAGAAAACGAATAAAAGAAAAATTGCCAAGTGACGAGGGACAGAAAATAGTATAGAAATACAGTACGGTGAAAAAATAAGTGTAACCCAAAAATAAAATAAAAGAAATAGCAGACAACACAAGGATGTAACGTAAAAATAAGTTGATGAAATTAAGGTCCGGGAAAATAAAAAAGAGCAAGAAAATGGACAATGAAAATGGAAGAATAGGCGAAAATGAAAAAATAAAGGGAATAAATTTAGAAAATAAAGTATCGAAGAATAGATTAGGGGGCATGAGAGCGAAATAAAGAAACAACTAAAAATAATAAAAAAGAAATGGAATTACTAGAAATAGATAGAGATAGAAGAACATAAAACACTTGAAATAGACTCGATTATAGAATCAAATAATGAATTTTGGAAAGAAGCAAAAATATTAATCGAAAACGAAGATCAAAAGAACGATAAGTCAAAAGTTCAAGAATTATCTTTAGAATTAAAGTCACTAAAAGAAAAAATAGACCAAATCTTAAATATTACACAGAATAAAATATTAGAAATGCCTAACGCTCGAAACATAGGTAACATTAAAGTAGAAAGCCGAGTAAAAGTCGATAGAAGTAGGAAAACAAAACCTGAGGGAAGGTCAGAAAATATAAATACAGAAGAAAACGAACAAGACCAAAATAAGCTTAAGTTACCAACACCGGTTCCCCGAAAATTAATATGGAGCGAGATATTGACTGTTCCAGAAAATAAACCAAATGAGGCGCAAGTCGAATTATACGATAACCAAAGTGAAGAGATAACAATCTAAGCGATGAAAACATACAGGACGACGAATTACAAGCAATGCGAGCATTTCTCTTTCCATTCGGAATGGTCCAAACACAATTATGTTAAATTGCTCAGTTAAATTCGGAAACAATACAGATGACAGCCCAACAATTTTCTTAAATAACTTGTCAAAGTTTAAAAGGGGACACAAAATCATCGAACAAGATACCTTAGAAAATTTAGACGCCGTGTTGATAGAAGAGGCTCAAATTTGGTACAAAGTGAATAAAAGAAATTGGCATAACTTGGAAATTTCTATACAAGAATTCAAACAAGTCTATTTAAATGAAAAATACTGAAACATTTTGACCTTATAGAATCTTCATTTATCAAATTAAAACATTTATAAAGTCATTTTTGCCTGATTTGGCCAAAGTTTCGCTCTTCAAATTCGTATTTAAATTTAAAATTGTCAATTTTTAATTATACCAGTTTTCTAAATTTTTGAGCAGCAATTATGCCCTATTTTGGGCCAAAATTCTTTCTTAACATCAATTTCTTTGTGCTTCTACATTTGCATATTCCACCCCTAAGACGTTCAACCAAAAGCAAAATTTTGTTAATCCTGGCTTAATTAAATTGAGGAAATCTTCGAATTGATAGCATCAGAGGTTTTGTGGTGACTAAAAGCACTTAGGCTTACACTCACAGAAACTTTCATCATTTGCGTTAGAAGAAGCGTTCAACTCCTCAATTTTCGAAAAGAAAACCTCCCCACATAATAACGTGACACCCGTGGATTTGTTTTCCTGGTTCTCCGAGGGCAAGGAAAAGCGCTTCACTGGTAAAGTGTCCTAAGGGGCTACGGCACCAGATCCACAATTGAGCTTATAAGGAAAATAAAAAAGGAAGGAGGTAAAGTGCCCTGTAGGGCTACGGCACCTGATTAACAATTTGGGTTGATATAAAAAAAAATTAGAATAAAGAATTATTACCTCACAGGTAAAGTGCCCTAAGGGGCTGCGGCACCTGATCGGCAATTAAAATCTTATAAAAATTGTCTAAAAAAAAAGAGAGCAACTTTCATAATTTCTCACTTTAAGGCGAGTTAACGGGTACTAGTTACTCGAGATCTGGAGAACAAATCCATTTCAATTGGTTAAGAGCTATTCCCTTATCAAACGCCGACATCAAAACCCAGAAAATCCAATCAATCGTGATGAAACTTAAAACAGAACGCGCCCATTTATAAGAAAAACGAAGCCTGCAAATCTCTATCTGCAACGGGGTTGGGGATAACATAAACGATCAAGTTCTCCAATAGTCAGGTGCGGTGATGCTACAATGCACCACACCTAACTATGAGCCCTGATCTATTAGAGGTGTCCAAAAAAAATCGCCGCGAAAAGCGATAAATCCTCACCTTTTCCAGGTGCGGAACCGGACTGACTTTCGAGGATCTGCAATCAAGCACATCGCCTCGGATTTCCACCTCTCAATTAATTTGTCCCCTTAATTAACATGCGCGCGCTTCAATTAGCCACCGCGATCAAGTCCAACGCGATCAATAAATTATGGAATCTATACACGATGTTTTCCCCCTTTTTGCGACTGTTTTAGGGTTGGAAACCAGTATCGGAGGAAGGCTAATGTTTTCTCGATCATGATGATATCTTTCAATTTTCAAATGGTCGCATATTTCGTCTGGTGGAGGCGTTCAAAAGTAGATGTGCGCTGGAAAGAAAAAGCACACTACGTGCCAACTGAGAAAACGCTTTTCCCCCATTTCACTTCCCGCTGGCGCGTGCTACCTGCGTGGGTGCGGGCTCCCATTGGACAGCGGCATGGGAAGGTCTGAACTTTGTGTAAAGATAAAAAAAAATCCTAAAAAACGATTGGACATATTGCTAATAAATAATGATAAGCTTTAAAATGAGATATATACAAAAAAAATTAAAATAAAGCACTATAAAAATGACCAATGCTCGCATGTTGTTAATTTATTTATAATTTTGGCATTTTGATCATTATCTGGAGCGAGCCTTTACCTTTTCAAATAATCAGTATTAATTTATTATTATTCGTAATTTATATCAATAACAATATTCACTTATAATATTTGATATTTCTAGTATTTACAATGTAATAATAATTGTATTTATTTATGGTAATCATATTTGTATGTTTATTTATTTTTATTTATTTATTAATTATAATTCCTTTCCATGCAAATGAATGAATAAACATGCAATAAATAATGTAAAAAAAATGTAGAAGAAATAACAGCGTGGGACGTCCATCCATCCAGCGAACCATGCCGCAAGCTGCTTGACCTGAGTGAACGGTCGAGTGGGAGCAAGCACAGGTTAGTGTGGCGCTCGCTGAGAATACGAACGAAAATGTCCGTAAAAAGCAGACTACCTCGTTCTCGCCACATTCACTTCAGGTTTGGAAGCAAATCATTAATTCCTGGGCGAATACTTAATCAATCCTCGCAAATCTTTTGTGCGAGCTTCGTATGAACCTGCTTGTTCACTAGGTCAGCCTAATTTTGCGGATTCTGCCCCCATTTCCTCGAAAAAGGCGGATACTTGAGGCTGGGCCGTCTCAATACCTAGAAGTAATCCACAACAAAATAAAATTTTGCAATCAAGAGAAAAACCAAGAAATTCACAGTTTCATAATAGAAATGAGGCAGTTATTCGAGAAATTAGAAGCACTTCCCAGCTTGGAATGGCAATTAAAAAAAGTTTATGAAAATTTAAGACTGGAATATAAATTTTAAATTACGAAAAATTAATTTAAAAACTTTGCAGAATTAGAAATAGTAGGGAGAGAATGGGAAGCTGAAATGGAAAAATCAAGAATAAAAGGACAATAAATTAAAATAATGGAAAATGACGGGAACGACAGATATTATACAAAAGAAAGAAAGGAACAAGATAGAAACCAGGAACAACAGCATGGTCGAGACTATAAAAATAATTATGAAAGACAGAATAATTTTAAGCGTGAATTACAAAACACACAGTATAGACCACAATTTCAACCAAGATATACTAACAATGGCACAAGATATTTTTATAACAACCAAAAAGTCAAAACGCATACCCACGGACTCTAGATAATAATGAATTCCTAAACAGAACAAAGTTTAACTATAACCGTAATTTCAGATACCCAAATCCAAACAAATAGTTCGGAAAAAAGGAAAACCAAATATCTGAAGACAGCAACAGACATCAAATAGAAGGCACCCCAAAATGGCCAGAACTAACATGTAACGCGGAAGACGATAACCAAAAAAGAAGGAATAATAGAAAATTCGAACTAAATCCAAGTGCGCCAGAGTATATCGGGCCAACGAAACGAAATGAAGAGAACGAAAATAGTACAGTACTACAACCAGTAAAATGTTATAATTGCGGTTATAATTGTAGTAGCCAACCTAAATACCAAACCATATCGCCCGAATATATCGAAGCAGGCAGCGACACCCCAACAAAACTAGATTTCACATAATAATCAAGTGGAAAAACACAAAATATAAAATGTTAGTAGACACAGGGGTAACCCACTCGTATATTAGCGAACAATTTTTTAAACAATGAAAGGAATTATATTACGAAGTTAAGAAACCAAATAACGACAAGTTAGGCTGGGATTAAAATTAGACTTTGAAAAGAAAATTTGGTGGCTACCAGAAAAGCCGAAAATTAGATATAAAACAGAAGCAAACCCAAAGGAAAACAGAGTCAAATAGAACGAGGATGAAAAGAAAAGAGAACCAAAAAGGATAGTCTAGAAGAAAGAATGAGAGTAAGAAATAAAATAAGGTTGCGAAATCAAGAAGTAAGACCAGTGAACAACCTACAATGGGGAGAAATACCCACTAGTACCCCAATCAACAATACCCTACCAAAAGTCGGCCAGGTAATAAAATTTTATTTTTAGTTATTTTATTTATTTTCTTTTTCTAGTCCCTTAGAAAAAGAAAATGCAGTACAAACAGCTGTCAAAGCAAAAGCCAAGCATGGGGACAAACGAATGGTATATGAAATATGGGAAGAACCCTAAAAGCAAAAACAGAATAAATTGAAACTGAAAAGAGAACCAAACGAAGGAAGCAAGAATGAAAAAGTATCGAGGGAAAGGAAAAAAACCAGACAACGTAAAATGCAAAGGAATAATAGAACTAAACGAAAACGAAGGACAGCAATTAAGAAAATTAATCGAAAGAAAGGTTAACAAAACAGGAATAAAACTAGAACCCACACATATGACAAAACACAAAATAGATGTACAAGGCGACGAACCAATCAAACCCAAAGTAAGAGAGTATATGTACGAGGAAATAGATAAAATGTTGGAAGAGGACGTAATCGAACCCTCGAATAGCGATTGGTCAAACCCGGCAGTTATGATCAAGAAACCAAACGGAAAATATAGATTCTGCTTAGATTTCAGAAAGGTAAATGAAATAACGAAAAAAGACCAATCATGGCAGAAATTTTAGATGCATTGAGGTCAGCAAAATACATATCAAAAATTGATCTCCGCTCAGCATACCACCAAATACCGCTAGAAGATGAATCGAGAAAAATAACAGCATCCACAGTACCAGGAAAAGAAATGTATAAATTTAAAAGAATGCCATTCGGATTAACGAACGCTCCAGCTACATTCCAGCGCTTAATGGATAAAATAATAACACCAGACTTAAAACCTAATGTATTCTGCTACCTTGATGACATAATTATAGTAACAAAAAACTTCGAAGAGCATTTAAAAAATTTAGGAATAGTTCTAGAAAAAATAAACCAAGCAGGATTAACGCTAAATCTAGAAAAAAACGAATTTGGATGCTTGGAAGTAAAAATACTTGGGATTCATAGTAAACGAAAAAGGACTGCTGATGGACGAAGATAAAACAAAAAACCCATCCTAGAATTCCCAACACCGAAAAAAGTGAAACAATTACAAAGAATCATAGGAATGACATCGTGGTACAGAAGATTCATACCCGATTTCTCAGAAATAATGAAACCCCTACACACGTTACTGAAAAAAGGAGTAGAATGGAAATGGAACGCAAAACAAGAACAGGCTTTGGAGAAAATTAAAAAATTACTAACAACAGGACCAATACTTGCATGTCTCAATTTTCACCACCCATTTCAACTCGAAACCGACGCAAGTGACACGGGACTGGGAGCCGTGTTAATCCAAAACATAGATAACAATAACCACGTGATAGCATTCGCAAGTCGAAGCCTCAACGAAGCAGAGAGAAAATATTCAACTTCAGAAAAAGAGTGCCTAGCAGTAGTATGGGCAATACGTACATTCAGGCCTTAATTAGAGGGATATACCTTTAAAGTGATAACAGACCATATTGCATTAAAATGGTTACATAATTTGAAAAACCCAACTGGACGATTGGTAAGATAGGCACTGGAGTTACTAGAATACGACTACGAAATCATATACAGAAAAGGCTTCTTGAATTACGCAACAGACGCTTTATTAACAACAGGCGAAAAGTTAGATTCTGTAGCAAGTACGTTAACGATGGCAAAGGAAAAAGAAAAAGAGAAACGCAAAGAAATCAACGACGAATGGTATAAACATAAACTAATGCAGGTAAAGAAAAAACCAGAATACGAGATAACCAACTAGATTTTTTCAGACCAGACCCGTTAAAATCAAGCCTAGACCTAGATAGCAATCCATGGGAGTTAACAATATCGAAGGAATTAAGAGAGCATGTGTTAAGAGAAAACCACGATAGTGAACAGGCAGGACACTTGGGCATGGAAAAAACATACGCAAGAATCGCAGAGAACTATTTTTGGCCAGGAATGTATTCCGAAACATTGAAATACGTAAAAGAATGCAAAACATGCCAAAGAAATAAACCCGAAATTAACAACCAAGTAGGACTATTAGGAAAGAGAATAATTGAAGAACCATGGACAGTAGTGGAACAGATATAGTAGGCCCACTACCGAGATCAAAGTCAAAAAATCAATATATGCTGGTTTTTGTAGATATGTTCATTGAATGGGTGGAAATAATCCCGATAAAGAACAAAGTAGCAACAACAATAGGAATTTATGGGGGTAAACTACCCCAAAAAAAGTTGCGATTATACAAGAAAATTACCAAATGGGTTAAATTGAAGCAGAAAATTCTAAAAAAATATACATGCCACGCGATAATAAAATAAACTTTACCTATATTTGCATTTTCACAAGGAATTAATTTATAAGGGGTAAACACCCTTAAGTGCATGTTATTATATTTCTACAAAATAATGTAAATTTTGCGTACAAAACCAAGCAGAAAAAATGCTTTCACACAGAGTGTTGAGAAATATAAATTGCTCAATTTAGTCGAAACATTTTATGGGGGTAAACTACCCTAAAAGAAGTTACGATCACACAAGAAAATTACCAAATGAGTGCTAATTCATGACGTAAAAATCTGAAAAATGTGTATATGCCACGCGATAATAAAATAAACTTTACCTATATTTGCATTTTCACAAGGAATTAATTTATAAGGGGTAAACACCCTTAAGTGCATGTTATTATATTTCTACAAAATAATGTAAATTTTGCGTACAAAACCAAGCAGAAAAAATGCTTTCACGCAGAGGGTTGAGAAATATAAATTGCTCAATTTAGTCGAAACATTTTATGGGGGTAAACTACCCTAAAAGAAGTTACGATCACACAAGAAAATTACCAAATGAGTGCTAATTCATGACGTAAAAATCTGAAAAATGTGTATATGCCACGCGATAATAAAATAAACTTTACGTATATTTTCATTTTCATGAGAAATTAATTTATAAGGGGTAACTACCCTTAAGTGCATGTTATTATATTTCTACAAAATAAAGTAAATTTCGCGTACAAAACGAAACAGAAAAAATTCTTTCACACAGAGGGTTGAGAAATATAAATTGCTTAATTTAGTCGAAATATTTTATTGGGGTACACTACCCCAAAAGAAGTTACGATCACACAAGAAAATTACCAAATGAGTGCTAATTCATGTTGTAAAAATATGAAAAAAGTGTATGTTGAAGGCAATAATAAAATAAAATTTATCAGACCAACAATCATCATTAGACATGTTTATTCATTGTACGTGGTACAGTAGTGATGCTCTTTGAAGATATGTTTAAAACACAACGATTTTTTGCACCACGAACACTTAGTTGCGGCTGCATTTTGATATCCTGAAATTTCACATAACGTGTTGGAAAATGTTTTGAAAGAAAAGTCCACTGGATTCTCAAATTCTCCTGGTTTTTCTGCAGCATAACCACTTTTAAACCAAGAGTATTTAAAAAGACTGTGATACCTTGGTGATGATAATTGATTATGTACTAAAGACTGTAACTTTATAATATTATTTTGTATGGGCAGATTTAAATCATAGTCTAGCAGTATAACTGAATCTGAAAAATGTCGCACATAATGTTTCCATATGCGAAATCCGTAGATGTCAAGGGGCTGAACTTTTCCAGTAGTGCCTTTTGGTATAATCATAGGAATAACATTCTTTTCCGCAGGCGTTACTTGCCGTACAACTTCTGCGCAGTGTCCAGTCCAAGAATCTATGAGCAACACGCTTGTCGGCCCTACCTTCGGGAAACAAACATTTTACAACCAGCTTCAAAAATGTTCTGCAGATAAAATAATTCAAAAAATTTTAAAACTGTAATAAATTTATTTTATGACCAAAAATTACTGAAAATAAACAAATTTGCCACACGTATGTTTTCCAGATTTGGATGCAGCTACAAATACGTTTATAGGCTGAAAAATGGTTTCTTGTACAATGAGTCCAAATTTTCACTTGGCTCTTTTAACACAAGATAAAGTGGAGATAGAAGCTTTCCATCCGCAGAAATCGTGGGTTGGATAGTGTAGCTGTGAGTTGTAGAAGAAATAGATTGAACGACACATTCGACTCGCCGTGTACCTTCAATTGCCAATGTTCTCCCAGAATGCATTTCTAACTGAAATCCACTTTGATCTGAGTTATAAACATTCTCTCTCCCCTATTGAGTGATGTACGGCTTCACTTCATTCACAAAATTCTTCTCATTTACTTTTAACTTTTCCTTATCTTCTAATGTTTTTCTGTTGATGAATTTATTGACTTTTCTGGACGTTATTCGGTGAGTTTGTTTAAACTTCCACACCCACCAGTCAGATGCTTTAAATCGTGTGTCTTCAAAACCAAGGATATTTTTAGCATGTAGACCCCATTTCTGTATGTCTACATCGTGAATTATCATACCAGCATCAATTGCACTTTTAAAATTGTTTAATGTGTACTCCGCAATACGATGCAACTTTTCCATGTATATACCGCCTTTATTTACTTGTCCTGCCTATCGCCTCAATTGACGTACTGATGTTACTTTTCTGAACCGATGTTGAACAGCACTTAACTCACGATTGCTTTTTTTCATTCCGCTTCTCCAAAACTCCACTGCTCTTTGTTTATAATCGAAGTCAATATTTTCATCATCTCTCGTACAAACAGCGTCATCTGATTTAGAATCAAGTTTAGGAGTCCACTCTGCATAGGTGTCTTCCACAGCGGAAGGCTCCCAGTCTTTATATGGTTCTGAAAAGCCTAACGTATTTTCTTGAACAATCTCAACGCCATTGGACTTATTCATAGCCTAAATTAGTATTTCATTGAAATGATCTGCCAGTTGCCGTTCTGCATCATTAACTTCACTGTCAGGTACGCTCATGGTTTGGAATGCAACTAAAAAAAGTTGTATTACATTTAAGGGATTTATAGGCATGCTTACAAGACTTAATAAACTGTTCACTGATATGTTTCACTGCAGAAACAAAGAAATAGACTTTTAAACTCGAAAACGATGAAAGCAACACTGAACGATTACTCGCAGTCTTCACAGAAGTTCGCATCCTAAAAATAAAACTTGCTCTTGAAAAACAAATACATTAAGACTCATATACATTTCAATACATTCGTAAAGATACGCTGGTCGAGATAAATAGCAGCTTAATCAGTTTAACCTTCTGCATGAGTCAAACATGTAATTTATGTATTTCTACAAACATAAACTTATATGTATAATATAGAGTTCCTTAATTTATAGATGCATAAGAAAATGTTCTTGAAGGTGGTTACCCCTTATAAATTAATTTTTTATGAAAATGCAAATATACGTAAAGTTTATTTTATTATCGCGTGGCATATATATTTTTTTCAGAATTTTCAGCTTCAATTTAACCCATTTGGTAATTTTCTTGTATAATCGCAACTTTTTTGGGGTAGTTTACCCCCATAAAATGTTTCGACTAAGTTAAGCAATTCATATTTTTCAACCCCCTGTGTGAAATAATTTTTTCTGCTTGGTTTTGTACGCGAAATTTACTTTATTTTGTAGAATATTGTGTTTGATTGAAAATCAATACTTCAGATTACTTTTTTATGAAAATTACAGCCACTTTATGGGCATTCCACAATTCGCGTTCTCATATGTGACATTACACTCACATGACGTGTTTCGCGAAAAAACGCTATGATGTTCAATCTCCTAGGTCAATTAGGGATAAGATCAATTTTTAATTGGGTGTACGCTGAACGTACGGTTTATTACCTCTATTGTCATGACCAACTACCTGCTTTTGGGTTCGACTTCGAGCTGGCCGACAATATTTGAGACGATTCGGCTTAAAGCATATATGCAATCTTTGCAGACTTCGCACATGTAGGTTTAAGATATGAAAAGAGTTTTTTACGAAAATTTTTCGTTAGCTTCTGAGTCATAAAATTTTCGTCTGCCCCAAGGGTTCTATGCATGTAAATTTTATTCCGAACTTAGGTATAAAAGTCCTTAGGTTTATAGGGGTTTTTTTATTTCTTCTATTGTCTTCTTTCGTTACCTGATTTAGGGATAAATTTCCGTCACGTACGAAAATTTCCTTCCTAATATTTCGTCTCACAATTCGTCACAAGTTTGGGTTTGAGACGTCTCAAACTTCTATATCATACGATATTTTCGATTTGGCTTGATTGTGAAAGATTCTGTTATTATATGTGAAACAATTAAATGGGTATTTGGTACCGCATCTTTCGGCGGTGATTTTTACCCCCTAAAAACCATTTTGAGAACGTAAAAAAAATACATGTCGCTTAGTTTTTCGAGTACTTCAACATATGTGCGAACGAACAAAATCGGAGGGGGACACCTACGTAGGGTTCCTTGTTAGGAAAAGACCACAAAAAATAAGACAAAAACTTAGATGACCTACAATTCGCGCTAAATACGAGTAAACACGCGTCAACAGGTTTTAAACCAGCATTTCTAAACTTCGGAAGGGAATCAGAACCAATTCAAAAATTAAGCAAAGATTTAATAAACATAGAGAAAATAGAATCACAAGAAATAGGGAAGTGGGTAGAGAGACTAAATAGGTTGAAAATAATAAAAGACGAGGTACAGAAAAATTTAGAATTAGTAAATGAAAGACAGGTGAAATATTATAACTTAAGACGTAGACCAATTATCTACAAAATTTGGAAACAAGTAAAGGGTTTCCCAATAAGGGTGATATGTTTTGAAATTGAAAAAAAACACTGAATATTCATTCGGAATTGATCGAAATCTTTTTTATTATATTGGATATTCTATGCCATTTATGATTTAACCAATATATCGGCCAAATGTCCCCCGAGACTTGAGCCAAAAATGCGCCTCATCAGAAAAGATGATTTTTTGATGAAAATTGGGATCATTTTCAATTGATTCCAGAGCCCAATCCGCGAACTCCCGACGCAAACGTTGGTCATTAGGCTTCAGTTCTTGGGCCAGAATCATCTTATAGGGATGCAGGCCAAGATCCAATCGCAAAATACGCCAGGTAGTCATCCTCGACAGGCTCAATTCCTGAAATCGGCGTGGCACGGACAATTCACGGTTTTCCTCGATACTGGCCTGTACGGCGGCTATATTCTGTGTAGAACGTGCGGTACGCATACGATTTTTAGGCTTAGTATCCAATAGAGTAAATTCACTCTCCAACTTATCGATTATACAAAACTTCTCGAATTTTGATAAAATAATTGGACAATTTCCAAACGTTGTGGAAGCGTGAAACTACTCATGATTAAATGGCAAACCTTACTGATGACAACTGACAGCAGACGTCAAAAATTTCAGTTCAAATGAGCCCGATAGGGACATTCAAAATCATATCACCCCTATTGGGAAACCCTTTACTAAGAAGCGAAAAAACATTGTCAAATAAAGCAGATGATATAGCGAAAAAGTTAAACAAAAATTTCGAAGGCCCATTTTTCATCAAAACAAAAATTTCACCAACAATTTATGAGATAAAAGACAAAACGGGTAAGTCACTTGGCAATTGGAATGTAAAGGATATTAAAAAAATATGCAGGCCCTGTTAATCCCGGAGACGTTGGAAGAAGAAAAGGAGAGGAAGAGAGAAATAATAAGAATAGAGTAAGCAAGAAAGGAAATAGAACTAAAAAACGAGTTCAAGAGGATACAGAGAGAGGAAAAAGAGAAACAGGAAGGACAGAAACCCAAGAACAAGAAGAAAAGAACAATGGGACAAGAAGTCTTAGAGATAATAAAAGAAACAAGAGATAAATGGGGAATAAGGAGTTATGACGAGGAAGGACAATAACTAGAAGAAAGAAGAAAACAAGAAGAAGACTTCTTGAAGTGGAAAAAAGAGAAACTGCAAAGGACATACATCAATGAAGTAGAAGAAAAAGACAAGAAAAGGGAACGAGAAAAAAACGAAAGAGAATGTAAGAAACAAAGAGAAGAACTGAGAAGATGGAAAGGAAAACGAGAGCAGGAAAGAAAAACCTGGAAAGAAGAGAGAGAAGGAGAGAAAGAATATAAAATAATGTTTCAAAAAATAAAAGAAGAGAAAAAAGGAAAGGAAAGAAGAATGTGGAACGAAGGAATAGAGCGAAAGAAGAAGGAACTGAGGGAGGAGAAAGAACGCGAAGAAAAGAAAAAAGAATTAAAAAGAGCACTGAAAGAATTATAAGAAGACGAGAAAGAAAAGGAAAATAAGATATAGAACATACGAATAGAGCGAAAGAAGGAAGAACTAAGGGAAGAGAAAGAACATGAAAAAAGAACAAAGAATTAAAAAGAACACTGAAGGAATTAAAAGAAAACAAGACAGAAAAGAACACAGACGAGAAAGAAAAGGACACAGTCAGTGACACAAAGACAAATAGTGACTGCGACACAGAATCAGACGAATCAACTCAGACAGTAATAAAGGGTTTTCCAATAGCGACATAACAATTTTATCGATGAATAAAACACAGAAATATTTGAGATATTGATTTCAAATTTATTGTGGGTGAAGTGCAAGCATTACATTTTATGAATGAAATTCTATACCGGTCATGTGACCACCACGAGCCCGTTTACAGCGGTCGATTTTTGGACCTAATTTTCCACCACTCTGGCACACATTTCGACCGGAACGTTGGCAATTTCGCGTTGGATGTTGTCTTTGAGGTCGTCTAAAGTTGCTGGTTTGTTGGCATAGACCAGTGACTTGATACGGCCCTATAAAAAAAAATCTAATGGCATTAGATCGCATGAACGAGGCAGCCATTCGACCGGACCATTTCTCAAGATAACACGTTCACCGAATTTGCCTTTCAATAAATCGATTTTTCGGCGTTTCAAATGATCAAGTGGGTTTAGTTCTTGAGTCAATTTAATCTTGAAAGCATGCAGGCCAAGATCTTTTCGCATAATACGCCACAGCGTCGTTCGAGCGATGCCCAATTCTTGAGAACAACGTGGAATCGACTGATTTGGCTCATTTTGAATCGATGCACTTACGGTTGCGATTATTTCTTCGCTTCGAGCAATAAGATGTCTTTTTGGCACTGGAACGTCCAATAGTGTAAATTCGGTGTCGAATTTATCTACTATAGCACGCACAGCCTTTCGGGTGGGACGATTATTACGGCCGAAAATTAGAGTAAGCGCTCTTAAAGTTGCTACCACCGACTCAGAATTTCGGTAGTAATTTTTAATAATTTCCAAATGTTGCTGGTTCGTGAACCCATTATATAAAGGGAAATGAAAATAAAAATTAAGGAAGTTATTTTTATTTAATTTGTATAATTATCAAGACAATAAAAGTTTTTTGATTCATTCGACTTCGCCCAATGTTAAAAAAAAAAATTTTAATGAAGTAAAATTAAGATAAAATTAAACGAATCGTTTTCTAATAGTAATATAGTAGTGTCAATGATTAGAAATAGGTAGCCTATTCGGTTTCAGGTACAGCAATGGAAGGCATCGAGATGTGGGAGTGCAGGTTCTGCGAAAGAAGAATACACAAAGAATTATATATATTCCATGACGCCTTCTGCGAAAAAAGACCAAACAGGTTTAGAAACTACCATATAACACCAAACAGCACGAAAACCAAATATATGAGGGGCGGATGGATGGAAATAAGTAAAAAATTCAAGAAAATCATAGAAATTCGCGTGGAAAAGAAAACAAGCCCAGTAAATAAAAACAGCCAGAATAGGGAAGTCACATATTTGACTAGACATTGAAACAGACCCAATCTGTCTGGAATTCGAAAAAGAGCTACAAACAATAAGAAACGAAAGAAGGAATTAAACCGCAACCCGGTTAGGAGGAAAGGGGTTGTAACGGAGATACACCAGTGTCCCGTGGGGACACAGCCCTGCGACCGGAATTTGGGGGAACCTGGCCTGACATGCCCCGTGGTTGCGTACCGTCGCCGGTTCCTAATTTCCTCTTGCCCCGGCTACCGAAGAGACAGGTATCTCGTGCCGCACGTAAGTGTGTCTCCTGCTAAAAGAACTCTTCCGTCTGTGTCACCGCTTTGGTTCCCAATTTTGGATCCCGTGCTGCAGCTCGTCGGACTATTGTAAGTTATGAATAAATGGTGTTAGTGCGGATACGCGTTTTATTGAGTGTACATTTCTGGGCCTCCCTTCCTACCCGTCCCTTAGTGAGCGGCCCCGGTCGTAATGGTGCTAGTTGCTAATTGTCCACCATCTATGCATTATGCTTGTACGGTCTGACGTTTCTTCATCTCTCTTCTTGAAGCACCTCAGCTGCGCGTTGAAAACAGCCGCGGCCTGAAAGCGCTTGCGCCAAATAAAAGCCGGTTTCTCCGTCCTTTCTCTTCAGCCATGTGGCAAGCTCCGGGATCAGACGGTTAGTCTATCTCCCGGTCTGTTCACCATGCCACCTCATCTGCCATCTCTCGTCGAGTCTGTGCCTTCCAACTTCGCGGATAAACTCCTTCGAGCGAGCGATTTCCTGTAGGTCGCTTATGCAGGTAAGCTCCTTATGGAGCTTAAAGGTTTCATGCCTTTCCTTCGCCAATAAGTCTATTGGCGGAACGCTCGCTAGGACCAACTCCACACTCGTCGACAAACTTCTGTATGCTGAGAATATTCTCAACGCAGCACCTCTCTGTGCTGAGGACAGTTTTTTCTGGATAGCATAGTTTTGTAGGGTACATGCCCAGATCGGAGCTGCCTGAAGCAACTTCGAATGCACCACGCTCACCACCAGTCTTCTCTTTGCTTCTCTGTGCCACAAATGTTGGACATGAGCCGAGCTAAGTCAGCTCCACATTGGACGACTTGATGCAGTTCTTCATCTTGTCGTATTAAACGCATTGCGTATGTTAATGGTAATCGAAGGGTAGAATACCCTACGTTTGCCTACCTTTCTGAAAGCCGAACTAGTTTTCCGAGAGACTGTTGCCGCCAATCATGTGACTCTGTAGTCGTTGTAGAAAAGTTTTCTCCAGAATATTACCCTATGTGTCCAATAGACATATCGGTCTATAGGATGAGACAGCCTTTAGACGTATACCGCGATCACCTCTTTGAGGATTTCGTCTGGCACCCGGTCGATCCCCTAGCCGTATTGACTTTAAGATTCCTGCTTGCTTTCTTTGTTTCTTTGAGAGTTGAAAGCTCTTCCCATCAGACCATACAAGAACTTTGGTTCTGTCTCAGGAATGACTCTAATTGTGGGAACAAGCTTCGCACGATGTACTGGACTCGATCGGAATTGTCCAGGCCTGGGGTCTTTCTTCTAGTCACCAATCTCTTGGTAAGTATTTTCAAGGCGAGATCCCATGGATCCTTTTCGACCTCACCCATGAAGTCTTTTCAGCACTAAAGTCGGCCTTGCTTCAGAGCTGTTTCAGCTGTTTTCCATGCCTCATGCAGCAGAGCATCTCTCTGTGAGTGGGTGTACATCGATTAATTTGTACGTCTATGGCTGCAACGAGGTATTAAGTGGTCACATGCTGCGATAACTTTCCATGTCGTCACCCGCACTGTTTCTTTCAACGACCCATCAGACTTCAACCGACCGAGTCCATCTATGAGCCTGGCTTTATCGAGGTATTCTCGGAGCTTGTCCTGCCGAGTCGTCTTGTGTTTTAGGATGGGCTCCTCCTTTCGCCACCCCCTCCTGTGTTCACAGGGTGACTTCGATCCTTGTTGCTGAACTCGAAGCACCGGTGGTCGCTCAAGCTAGTCACCTCCAGTACGCACCAGTAGCCCATCCTTAAAGCAAGATGGGGCGTGGAAAACTTGAGTTCAATAATTAACCCCACCTAGCCTCGCCTGAATGTCATTTCCCCACCTCTGTTCAGCACAGTCAGGTCGTTGCTGGCGACCATCTCACCGATCGAATTACCTTCCTGTCTAGGCGAGCTTCCCACCACTCGCGCGACTTGCTATTGAAGTCACCCGCAATGAGGGTTCGCCCACTAGCCTTGATAAGTCTTCCCTCAAGAAGGAGAATCTGAGTCCTGAAGACCTTGACAGGATCGTTTGGGGAGAAGTAGCAGCCGTACACACGCACCCTCGCCACCTCCACCCAGACAAACCCTGCGTCGATCTCCTGAAAGTCTCCGATGCCATGGTCGGGGTCGCACACAAGGACCCCGGCCCTCCTTGATGCATCCTGGTACCAGGCAGAGTTTCCATAACATTTGTGCTGCTCATTGGTGAGCCCCCTTTATCCTTGCCAACTGCATCAGGATGTCTTGGGCTTCCCTCCCCCTCCCGAAGTTGAGCTATAGGAACTTTACTTCCTCCCATCAACTTTCAGAGCTCTGCTCAAAATACTGGGCAAGAACCACTGCCAGAAACATGGGCGACATCTTGTTCGCCCTCATCTGTGCATTTCTGGTATCTGGGAGGAGGCTTAGACTCCGTGACCCTATGCGTCGCTCCACCACACCTTCAGCAGGCATCATTCTTGCCAGGGTGCCTGCAGCCATGCGAGACATGGCTATATCTCTTGCATCTGTAGCACCGTGCAACCTTGGCATGCACCCTAATACGGGAGTTTACCAATCCGACCCGCAACTTTCGGAGCCGGAGCAAGCTTTGAACGTCCACCTTGTCCAACCGAACCATCCCAGTCTTCATTTTTTTATTCCCATGCTTCCCACGTATTTTTTTGATTTTCCATAAGTAATTTCTCCAGCGCATCGTGCATAGAGGAGCGGGTCAGAATAGTTGGAAAAGGGTATACCCTCCGACCGCTGTCCTTACCCAGTTTCCTGAGGCCCAACCTCCGCTTAGCCGGTCCCGGAATCCAAGAACTGACTGGACTCGCTCAGGGCAACACAGAGTACGTCTGTGTTCAATATGCTCTACCTGAGCAGGGTCCCGAAGGGGCTGGCTCCTGATCCCGCATGGCACGTCACCTTGGCAGAACTAAACTTATATCAGCCTTGCCTCCTCATGCATCAGGAGGGACACCATTTCGCGGTGGAGCACTCCCAGTAAGGTGCCACACGAGAATGATAAGTTGGATTGCTCTTACTCGCAGACTGCGAAGGAATCGCAGTGTCCTTCCAAGACATTCCATTCACCAATTTACTATTAGCTCTATTCATGAGAGAGCCGGTTTATAAGGCCTTCTCTCGCGTTCAAAGGACATCTATCACAGTCACGCGGTGTAATCGTTCATCCGTCTACAATCAATTTAATTACTTCTTTCAGACACTCGCAGACTTATTTTCAGCACCTCTGCCTGGGAAATACATATTTTTCAGAAATATGCCGTGATTGAAATTCAATTTTAATACTTTTGCTTGATATTTAATGTATCGCGTATTTATCTGTCCAAAATTTCGTTGGCTGTAATAGTTTAAAAAACAATTTCCTTACGTAAGCAGCCTTTGTCTTCTGTTTCAGCAGTAAAAGTATTTTTTAGATCTTTTCTGGCCCTCATTCTTTCCAAAATCTCTGTTGCAAATTCTGCATCAGATTGCAATCTCTTCCCAAACTAATTATGAACAAACGGTCTAAACCGAAAGAAAGATCCAACCTTTGGAAGTATCTTATTGTCCAACTTGTGATCCGGGAATCTATATTTTTGCTTTAACATTCCGTTTTCAGCTTCAACTACCCAGCGAATTGTCGTCATATAACGAGACTCATTCGATTCCGTGGTAGTTAATTGTTTACGAAATACTTCCAAGAGAGACATAAGAACGTTGCTTTTTTTACCTCCGAGGCAGCTTTCACGTCTCGGAAGCCGCGATCAAGAACCGCATAATTAACCTCTCTTAATACTGTACGCAATCCACTTGAGTTTTGGAGAAGAGTTTTATGATCCCTGCATCATTTAGATTCATTGGATCTGGTCCTAGCATATCGCCCATAAATTCATCAGTTGTTCATATTATGAAAGGTTTCCAGGGTCCCTTCAATCGCTTTGAGAATTGAGAATATTTTAAAAGGATATTCAGGAATTTTTGTGCAAAAAAATGGTGGATGAGCCTCAAGAAAATCCCTTAGAAGAAATCCCTTTAAAAATTTAATAATTTTTACATAACATTCTCCCTGCTAGACCCATAATATATTTTTGGTTCGTCGAAATTGGCCCTGCCGGACTCGAGGAAAACTAATTTTTCAATTTTTCTTATAACTCCCATAAAAATTATTTCTCAGATATAATTTTGTGGAAAATTGATCTTACATCAATGCCATCTTATCGTAAAAATCTGAACCAGATTCGAGCAGAGAAAGCACATACGTGCTTATCCTTTTAAGACCTCTTTTTTTATAATAAAAGGACCTTCAAAATTTTTGTTCAACTTTGTTGCCAAATTTCCTGCTTTAGTAGATAATTTTATTGCTTTCTTCATAATGTTGTCTTTTACTTTAGATACAATTTCTGTACGTTTCTCATTATAGTATTCTGTCTATTATTTGCCTCGTCTGGATTTTTCTGAACTCCTTCTTTTATTATTTTTCATCTACGTAGTTTGTCTGCCCATTTGGTTGTGTCTTGTATATCTATTTCGTCTACGTGTTTTATTTATCTTTAAAGTTCTGACGGTTCTAACTCTCTACCTAATTTTAAAAAGCTGTGTTCTTCTAGTAATAAGTCTAATTGTAGTGATTAGGATCTGAAAAAATATCGTTTATTGTCCCTAAATCGCAATTTCTGGTTATCTTTTGGATATATCCTAACCTGCCGAACTTTTGCATTATACCAATGATATGCTTCATCCTTGAATTCAATTATTTGCACTTCCAACATGGCGGCTAAATATGAATTTATCGTTTTATTTCTTCTAGATCAGGGGTTCCCAACAGGATCCCAGTGGACCTTTTGAGAGTAGATAGAAATTTAAAAAGGGCTTATAGTGTTCCAGGGGTCTATTGAGAGTCCATGGGCATTTCATTTGTTTTGAAATTTTATTTTATTTTTAAGGAATGTATTTATTAGGTAATCATATCCGTTTTAATATGTGTAATATGATATAGACTTTTCATATTCTTAGTCAAATTGTTATTTTAAAGTTTTTTATGTGCAATTATTATCATTATGATTGTTATTTGCTGTATATTATAGATAAAAATTTAAGGGATCAATAAAGAAAATCAGTTTTTTAAAAGGGTTTGATGTAACAAAAAGGCTAGGAACCCCTGTTCTAGCTAATGTATGTGGTTATTATTAATTATCACTTCCTTTTCGGTATTCTGTTTTATTCTGCCTATCTCAAATTTTATATTCGCCAAACTCTCACTAAAGAGATAGTTTGAGTCCCTGTAGAGTGGTAGTAAGGATGTCTATTTACGACCGGCGTTTTCATATTCTGTTTTCGTTCATTCTTCTAATGTGCGTCGTTGGCATGCAGCCTGCATTTTTAAATAAAACTTTTTATGACACACCAACGAACAAATATATTGGGAGTGAAATGGATGAGAGTTGCTCGGCGCGTTAAGTAACGCAAACTACGGACAGATATGGAATGAAGGACGAGGAAGATAGAAAGTCGGCTAGTGGAGTGAGGAGAGGAGATGAAAGTGGTGGAGGAAATTGAGTACGAAAATCTATGCAAGTGGTATAGTGCCTGACATCTTATTGTTGCAAGCAGAATTCTTTCATCGATCGTTTTACCCGTTGAAATTATTGAAAGTTTGTGTGTCTATGACATCTATATATAATGATTAACCTTTTAGCTGCGGGGAAATTTCAGTACAAATCGACATTTTAATTCAAGCTTTTTTACCGGGTTTTGCAATATGATAATACGTAATGAATTTGTATACACAAAACGAGAAAACAAGCCTTTACGAGTTTCATTTTTGATTCAAAACAAAAGTTATTGGTGACTTACCCGATTTGCAGCTACAACTATTTTAATTTGGAGGGCAAACAGTAAAGCACTGCAATTGTTGGCACATTAGGTATTAGAACTTTATAGTTCGAATTTCATTAAAATCACTTGAAATCGCTATAAATTTTAAGCAATTAAAACATGAAGACAAGTGACAACATGTCGACTCCGCACGACGTTCATTTCGATGACACACTAGCGGCGACTAGGGGAAGTAGCAATTTCTATTTTTCTTTCGCCACTTGGCCTATAGGAGTGGGCACACCGCGAATGTAAAAAATCTGTCTCATTTGTCATGGACACAGCGGGTCCACTCATATAGAAGAAAAGGGGAACGAATTATAATGTTTGCTATCAACAAGTGGTGGCGCTATTTCCGCTACTGATGTTATTTTTAAGCTGTTTTAACCATAGCAACCATATCATTGCCAGTTGAAATAATACAGCCGATGCACATTTTACTCAACTACTGTTCGAAGCACCTCAAGCGTCGGTGATATATTTATACATTTCAGGTTCAACTCTTTACTATTTCCTATGTAACGCTTATTGATATTCACTTTGGGCGAATTAGGTATTTATCAAATTCATTTTACACGACTGGGATTTAATCAATGTTCAAATGTCCTGAAGTCCCAAGTTTAATCGACAGAGTTGAGTGAAATTACTTCAACTATTTTTCTCCGTGTGATAGTTAGTACAGTATTTAACCGTTCATTGTGATTCATATTTAAAAATTCTTATTGTATTTTTATTCTTTCACAAATTATTTTCAACTTTAAATCATTTAAATTTATAAAATGTATTTCATACAATATATTTCAAAATTTTCCGCTCTTCAGAATACATTGGCTTGGGGGGACGGGGGTTTCGTTTGCATTGATATTAGTTCTTGCTATCAAAACTTGGCGGCGCTGATGCTCATTTTCACTTTTTTAAGTACCCTCTTAAAGTACATGGTAGTGGCCGCACTGTGGTCATGAAGGTCTGAGAGAGTATTTCTTCGTAATTTCACGCGCTGAATATGAAAAAAATATGAAATATGAAAACCTTCTAAAAACTTGGCTTATAATGGAAATAAAACTTGACCTTGAATTAGCGGTCTTCAAGGTCAAACTTTATTTCTATTATAAGCCAAGTTTTTAGAAGATTTTCGTATGTAGTTTGATGGGCTGAATACGTAAAAAATAATAAAAAAATTCCCGTAGACACCCTTGACCTTGAAAATCTCTATTTGAATGTCAAATTTCATTTCTAGTATAAGCCGGGTTTTGAGAAAGTTCTTGTACGTAGTTTGATGAGCTCAATACGTAAAAAACATAAATGAAATTTCGCAGGCACTCTTGTTATGTAGAACGTCTATTTAGAGGTCAAATTTCATTTCTACCAAAAACGCAGAAAACCGCAAACGCAGCATCTCCGGAGATGCGGCAGTAGCTTGCCTGTCATGTTGTGGTGCTTTATTTTTGTGAATCCCCTTGCATCTCACATTGGGATGCTTTATTTTTGTGAATCCCCTTTCCTCTCACGTCGGAATGGTTGACTTTATTGTCAAAATCTTTGATTGATGGGTAAAAATACGTGTCCTCAAACAATTGAGTATCCTTATAATAAAAGTCTTCCGAATCGATTTCACCGTTATCTTCATTTTCTAATACTTTATTTTCTGGTTCGGACTCGCCACTACTCTAAGCTTAATTTTCAGCCATTTTATGGCAGATAAAAGTATAATACACTGTTCGATCAATAGTGAAGAAAAATGACAATAGTAAAAATTATATACATACTGTGAAAATACTGGAGAATAATAAATTACAAAGTGCGTTCCAAAATAAACGTGACTGAGCTAAAATAGAAACGACAGGAGTTTTGTTCTGATAAATTCGAGTTTATTTATTCAAAATAGTCCCCTCCGGCCTCGATACACTGTTTTGCACGTTCCAAAAGCTTTTCGAAAGAGTGTTTTAAGTAATTGACCGGAATGTCCTTCAGGATGTCGGTACAAGCCTTTTGGATGGTCTCTACGGACGCAAAACGTTTTTCTTTCATGGCCAAATGCAATTTTCCGAATAGGTAGTAGTCACAGGGAGCCATATCAGGCGTATACGGTGAGTGGTTGATGGTTAAAATGCGATTTCTAGTCAAAAAATCAGTCACAAGACTGGATACATGAGATGGTTCATTATCATGCAATAAGCGCCAGCTTCCTCCTTCGCGGTATTCAGGCCGAATTCGACGAATGCGATGCAACAAACGCTTCAAAACGCCACGATATAAAATTGCATTGACTGTTTGGCCCGTTGGCACGAACTCCTTGTGGATAATTGCCTTGGAATCGTAAAAACAAATGATCATCGACTTGATTTTTGACTCCTCCAAACGCGATTTTTTGGGTGGTGGCTCGTCTGGGGCCTTCCATTCGACACTTTGACCCTTGCTTGCGGGTTCATACTGGAAACATCACGTTTCATCACCAGTTACAATGTCGTAAAGGAAGTTCTCGTCTTTTCTCGCCTCTTTAATGATGTCTTTCGAATGTTGAATTCTGAGCAATTTTTAGTCATCAGTGAACTTGTGGGGAACAAAACGAACACAGACCTTTCGTAAGCCCAAATGATCGGTTAAAATGCGATAAATCGATGTTTTGGAGATATTTAACTCCGATTCCATGAACTACAAAGATGATTTCGGCTCATTTTTGATAAATTCACGCACAATTTCGATGGGCGAGAGAAGTGAAACTCTTCGGCGAATTCAGAAATGATGCAAATATTTGGTAAAAAAAGCAGTTGGCAGTTAAAGTGAATAACAATTCATATTTGTAAATTAAACCTTCACAGATTTAAAAAATTAAAACTTTAAAGCTTTTAAATTTCAGCAAACAAAAATAAAATAGAGGTAAAATTAGGCAGGAGAAGTGAAACTTGAGGTAATTTCAGTAATATGCTGAAGTTTTCATACTTCAAAGTTTTAATGTTTTAAAGTTGTAAAGTTTTAATTACCAAGTTCAGATTATTATTCACTTTAACTCCCAACTGAATTTATTTACTAAATATTGTTGATATAGGTAGTATTCATGTATGCAATTTAAAATTCATTTCATTTCATGCTCATTTTGTGGAATCACCTCTAGTGCTCGTGTTGTAGCTGTTTTGATGGTCGAAATGGCATTAAAAAAACATCCTTTCAATTTCAATTTTGGGAATAGAAAGAAATCGTACAGGCCCAAATCAGGTGAATACGGCGGATGTTTTTCCATCACATACTCAAAGGTGCGGTTTTTTGAGGTTATGTTAAAAACCAATCGTAAAAGGTTCTTGAGTACTTACTCGGTGGAAAATTTAAAAGTAGGTAAGCAACGTCATTAATGTAGGCTGGGTGGCAACGACGCAAACTGGTCTGAAATAGGAATTGGGTGTTTATAATCAGCTACAGGTCGTATTTCTTAACCGATTTTGAATTTTAATTTTTAGAAATTCACAGCATTAAATTCCTAAGATTGCTATTTAGTGTCTCATAACTAGTTTTCAAATCACTGTTAGGATATTAGTGGATAATTTCCGTGAAAAACGGCTTTTTGTATGAAAAAGTGATAAATCTAAGTTTCTGGTTAAAAAATGTTTATAACAATCATATAAATTATTTTTAAATTAATTTCGTTGGCTAATAACACAGTCCCACAAAAAAGAGTGGAATGAACTTTACATGTGAGTATACTACCCGTATGGATTTTGAGCCGATAAATCCGAATCCGGTCTCGGAATTTCCCTGGACCCCTCAGTTTCCCCCTAGCCTAGGGGAAATTCGTGAAATCTTAGAAATTCCAGTATCTGTGAAAGAAATTTTGATCTACGCAATATTAAATAAAACGATAATGTTTTCACGTTTCTCAAATCGCTTGTTTCGAATCTCACTGTATAATTTTCCTAGAGTACCTCAGAATTCCACTAGCCTAGGGGAAAAAGTGTTAAGCTGAGCAAAACTTCGATTTCTGGAAGGTTCTATTTTTGCGCAAGAAAGCTTATATATTTTCGTATTATCCTGAATTCAGTTCCTGAATTCATATCTAATGTGGAAAATTTTCCACAGTACTTCAGAATTTCCCTAGCCTAGGGAAAATGTGCAAAGATAAGGGGAGCTTAGAATTTCATGTAGGCTTTTTTTATACGGAGAAGCTTATGTCTTCTCGTCTTTCCAGTAGCTGAATTCATATCTGATATCATACTTTTTCTACAGGACCAAGAAATTTACCTAGTTTAAGGTCAAAAGTGTAGTACGTGGGTTTTACGTCGACTTGATTTTTAAATGGAAAAGCTGACGAGCATACATCATGTATTTAAGCATTGTGAGGGATAGAACTCAAATTTTTCCTTGTTTTTTCTGTTTTGTATTAGAGGTGTGCAAAAAGATTCGATTCGATTTTCGATCCGATATTGGCCTCCGTCGAATGTCGAATATTCGACACCCGAAGAAGGATATTTCGGATGTCGAATATTCGACATTCGAGGGACGGCTGATCAAATGTCGAATATTCGACATCCGAAGCACCCTTCTTCGGACTAACATTTCAAGAAATACTCATAAACCTTTAGATAATATTATATACTATTATATTATTATATCATAATATATCATATATATATATATATATATATCATTATATTATAATAATCTATGATAATAACCCAAAGCCTAAAAAACTCGGCTAGTTCGAACTTTAAATTTCGTGTTTTGGACATCTTTTGTCGAATAAATTTCTTTTCAAAGTGTGCATCTATTCAAGTATGTTCACACAGCATTGTTGTAATAAACTTACATAATTTTTATTGTAAAATTACTACAGAGATTTTTATCAGTGTACTTAAACGCATTTGAAATCTTTTCATATCTTTTGGTAAAGATTGTTTGGGAAAAAGGTTTCTAAACATGATCAGGTGTATTGTGAATTGTAGTTGTACTAGTAATCACCAATAAAGAGTAGATTTCTTAGTTCAAATATAAATTGAAATGATATATGTGAAGCGTTCTCGTACAAACAGACCACCTAGGAAGTGAAGCTGATAATATTCTAGCAACTACTCTCGGCTAAATGCTATCACCGGCATTATTATACACACTTAATATTATCTGCTTTACAATCTACGGATATAAATATGTAATGAACGTTTATGTGTCGAATATTCGACATCCGAAGTGCGTCTGTCGAATGTGGAATAATTGACATCCGGAGCATGTCCGATCGAATGACAGATTTTTAACTTTCGACCGGCGCAGTATGTAGTTTGCAATTTTTAATCAGACATTACACAATAAACATTGAATAGTTGTATTTTAATTTTATATCGTCATATTTAAAGAATAATCAAATATTAATTATTTCAATTTGACACATTAATGTTACATAATTTTAACTAATTTCACGAGTAAACGAACAGTCTCTGAAGAGAAAAGAGGTCTGCAGCCACCCTCTTATGTAAAAGAGTATATTTATTTGTACGAAAATCATGAGTTCTTAAAGCAATTATAATAAAGTTAAGAGTTTCTTTATAACAATACTCGTATTTATTTTATGCCTATACACTTCTATTCTTAATAGACCAGCATACAAATTTCAAACTATGTTGCACACACTTTCTCAAATAATCAGTCTCAAAGAAAGTAGAATTTAAAAACAGTATCATTAAAGAAAAATCCGACTTAAGCAGAAATAAAACAATCTGAATTGTGCATAAGACTAAAAATAAAAAATTCTTTCAACTATGGCGTTATAAAATTAAAATACAATTATACAATGTATGTATATTGTGTGATGTCTGGTTAAAAGTTTCAAACTACATCCTGCGCTCATTGAATGTTCAATATCCGAATTGAGGCGCTTCGGATGTCGAATATTTGACATTCGACGGACGGCCGTTGGAATCGAAAAAATCCGATCCGAAGAAGGGTGCTTCGGATGTCGAATATTCGACATTCGACTATGCGGCCGATCGAATCGAAAAAATCCGATACGAAGAAGGGTTCTTCGGATGTCGAATATTCGATATTCGACTTTACGGCCGATCGAATCGAAAAAAACCGATCCGAAGAAGGGTGCTTCGGATGTCGAATATTCGACATTCGACTATGCGGCCGATCGAATCGAAAAAATCCGATCCGAAGAAGGGTGCTTCGAATGTCGAATATTCGACATTCGACTATATGGCCGATCGAATCGAAAAACTCCGATCCGACAAATAAGGCTAATCGAATCGAATTTGCGACATTCGATCCGTCAGAATGCACACGTCTATTTTGTATATCATTTTTACTTTCTAGCATAGGAAAGAAAAGTTATAACTGAGAGAAACTACAGTTTCAATGTGGGTCGAACTTATGTATTTCAAAATTGGTAGCATGATCGAATCACACGCAGGCTAAGAAATATTTTTAACTGTCTTAATTTAACCTGGGCCTGTGGAAATGAATTTCAGTTTTAGAGAATTACTCCACGTTCATATGTAAATATATCCATATGCAAGTTGATTCTGTGAATTTGGTATCCTTTTGAATCTTGAGCCTGTATCGCATATGCAACCCCATTTCAACGGGCAACCATGATTGTTCTTAACAAACTGCAAAATCCTGCTGTCTTGGCAGATACTGGGACGATGACAACTGCCCCCAAAGGGTATGTGTAGAATGATTCGTTCTCAGGTTTGTCAAGGTAACGAAGCTAGCGGAAGCGCGCTGCCCTGCAGATGGGCGTTAGAGAGTGAGGTTGATGCCGTAGTGTGTTTAACGATGAGTTGACATTGTCCTTGTCAAAGTCGGAAAGCCCTCATACTTAGGCCTAGGGAGATACACCTTCTAGAAATCGCAAGTTTTGCTCAGCTTAACACTTTTTCCCCTAGGTTACTGGAATTCTGAGGTACTCTAGGGAAATTCTACAGCGAGATTTGAACTAAGTGACTCGAGATACGTGAAAACATTATCGTTTTATTTAATATTGCGTAGATCAAAATTGCTTTCACAGATACTGAAATTTCTAAGATTTCACGAATCTCCCCTATGCTAGGGGAAAATTGGAGTTCCAGGGGAAATTCTGAGACCAGATTCGGATTCAGCGGCTCAAAATCCATACGGGTAGTATACTCATATGTAAAGTTCATTCCACTCTTTTTTGTGGGACTGTGTTATTACAAAAAATGCCATTCTAACAATAATTGAAGGAAATATAATTTTTTTCTAAGAGCAAACGGCCGATTGGGTCATTTGATCATAGAATTTGTTATCAACGATCTATATTATTTACGATTGATTAAGATTCAACTTTAAAAATGCTTTTAAACTCAATTATAAATCATGTTCGGTCTGAAAAATCAATTTATCTGTGATAAAAGCTCGTGAGCAGAGAATTTGTTTATAAAAATGTTTTAAACAATAGTAATTGTTAACTTATGTGAATTCATCGGTGCTAATCATGACTCTTATGGTTTTTAGCAATTATACCTTTCTATAAAAGTAGTTGCGATAATCCTGGTTAATATTGAGATTATTTCAGCATTCTTTTAAATTTAAAAATTCACATACTGAGTTGGCCGATTTTGTCACTTTTTTGTTCATTTGAATGGTTAAACAAAAGAAAGTCAACAGTGAATACGTCAGGGGCAAAAAAAATAGGCATCAATTTCCCAATCTTAGTGATTTTATTAAAAACGTGTATATGTATGTATATATATTTGGAACAACACCTTTCTTTTACAATGAGAGTTTCTTCATTTTTTCAGCCCTCGGTGAGAAAGAGGGAGAGAGATCAATCCCTTACTTCCTCGCTTTTTCTTGATTGTGTGGAGAGATTTTCTGATGATCGTTGCAAAAAAAACTCTAGTTCTGTTTTTGTGAGGCGCGCACAACGATACACGCACGCAAACACAAACACTATCTTTGACACTTGTTTATTAGTTTTAATAAAAGGAGATAACGGTTGGCTTTGAACCAGAAAAGGGTTGAGTGCTTTTAAACTCGCCCTTTTCGCCGCTAAAATTCCCTTATTAAATCTACTTTGAATAATTTGTTAAAAATTATGACTACCATTTTGAGATTCGGCAGTATTAATTTTTCTGAGTTTTCTCGCTGTATTTTGCCGTTTTTCGTTCAAGGAAAACTGCAAAAAGACTGTTATCGACTTTATATAGTGGGCCGATGATTTTCGTTGACGCACGTTCGATGCGATTCCTGAGAATTTGTCACCAGATTGTCTTTTACCAGTTATTAGCCTCAACTAGTGAAATAGGTAACCGACCGTTCATGATCAAACGAACTGGACCTTTGAAATGATCCGCTGGAGACAGATATATTAAAAATATATTTTTACATAATTTAATATATCTTATGTATTTTGTACCCGACGAATAGAGACGTTTATTATTTACGTCCGCCCGATGCGACTTCCCGAAATCGGTATTACTAGGCAATTTTACAAGTCAGCCTTAAAGGCGTTATCGTGCTACAATGCGTTTCAAAAGTATGTTGACAAGGTTAGAGTTCAGACTGTATTACGTACTGTATCGGTGTGACAAAATTTTTATGAGGGACTGTACTCTCACAATTGGGGGCGCTTCGTACATGTACACGCATACTTATTCGCCAAGTAGAAGGCAACAACGTGGCAACGTCGCAAACGTGCAGCGCAACTGACTCGGCGACTGATCATGTAGTCGTGTAAATATTGCACATAGTCGAGTTTCAGTTTTGTTAAGGTTAGTTTATTAGTCAAGGAATTGTGCAATGAAGGGTCGTGTCCGAAAATAAAATGGCAGATTTACGAGGCAAAAAATTATTGACAAGCGTAATAAAGCGCTACAAGCTATGGCTGAAGCCAAAAAGAGAAAAACAGAAGACCATGAAGCGACTAAGCAACGCGCCGCATGTGAAGGATTTCGTCTAGTGAATATGAAAGAGATGCAAAAAAATATGATTTGTAAGAGTTGCCAAAATGTATTGGATTTAAATAATGTCACTGACGAAACGCTGGAGGAAACCCATTCCATTTTGAAAATAGATTGTTTGAAATGTAATGCTATGAATGTTGTGCATACTAGTAAAAAAGTAACCATTGATGGGCACACTTATTCATAAGTGAATATATCACTTGTTCTTGGTGAGTAATACAATATTTTTACTGAATTTAGGAAATATTAAAAGTGTGGGTAACAAAAACTGTATTTCAAAATATCATCTGTAAAATAACATTATTGTAGGGTCCATGTACTCTGGTATGGTATGCACAGGCGTACAAAAAATTTTGGCTTGTCTCGACTCACCCAATATCACTATGGATATGTATGAAAGGTATGAAAGATTGATTGGACCTGCTATTGAAAAAGAAGCCAAGGGGAGTTGTAAACGAGCGACTGAGGAAGAACGTCGTTTAGTAATAGAATACGTGGAAAAGCTGTGTGAAACATTGTAAGAGGCAGTTTAGATTGAACATTGAAATCATGATTTTAGATTTATAAGAATAAATCAAAATTTAATTATACAATATTAGGGTAAATAGTACTGAATACTATGTTGGGAAACGAGTATAACAATTTCACATGAGATGGTTTTACATTTATATTTTGAAATAATTTTTTGTACATCTACACAATTTGAGTTTGTATAAATATTTATGCTATGAGTAAATTTTACAGTAAACTTAATCATGTTAACAAAACGTGTATATAGATTGCAAAAGATTTATAATTAATTCTTATATTCAGGACTTACTTTGAGATTTTATCAACCTTGGACCCTAAAACCAACTATGAACATCAACATATATTCTCAATTTATAATTAATTGTTTTATAAGCGGAATTTTGATTCATTTCAAAGAGATGTAATTATGGTCACATAGTCAATCCTTATGAAATCTAATTTATTTCGTAAGATGACTGCAAACCGACACTGATATGATTTTTTTCTTAATAAAAATTATATTCGAAACGAAATATTTTATCTGTTTTACACCTATTTTTTATGTAGAAACTGTTTATTTTATAAGTCACCATATCATAATTTTTTATTCCGCTCCCAATAGACCTCACGATATAGCCGAAGACTTGTATGGAGAATTCAGAAGATTGAAAGCTTCAACTAATAAAGAAGAATTTGATGTTGCTTGCGGAAACATGATACATATCATAGTGTCTTCTGACATGGGTTGGAGTAAGCGTGGTACAGGCCGTAGTTACGATAGCCTGAATGGGTACGCAGCAATTATAGGCTTTTTGAGTTAGAAAATTTTAGATTACACAACAAGAAATCGTCAATAGTGCAAGTGTGATCGAAACCATGATCAAAGCGATCATGATTGTCGTAAAAAATTTTTGCGGAAGCTATAAAGCCATGGAAGCTCACGCTGGGGTGCAACTCATGAGAAGAGATAGTGACAGAACTGTTTATAAACTAGCAGACAAAAACCATTTGGTGAGAAATTTTACTGGGGAGCTTTATCATTTGGCCAATAGTAAGGACCATAATCACAAAGAATTGAAAAGAACTGTAGTTATACCACATTTCACTAGATCTTTCTGCTGCTATTTTGAATATTCCTGACCACTTTTATAACAGCCATGAGAACTGTGGTGTTTGGTGTCAAAGTTTCAATGAAGAGCATATACAAACAGTGGTGCTGAAAGATCAATCTTCTTATGATGCAATCAAAAGTATTTTTGTAAAATATGCAGACAGCGCTAGTAAATTTTCTGTAGCTGCATCTAGTCAGGCAAATGAAAGTCTGAATAGCCTTATAGCCAGTCGAGCTTTTAAGAATAGGTGTCTTTGTAAAACAGAATCTTGTGACTATAGAGTAGCTTTATGTGTTTTGACTAAAAATGATGGTGATATTGCTTTGTTAGTTATTAAAAAGAAATTTGGATTAGACACTACAGTATTTATGTTTAATTACTGCTCTTAATTGGATAAATCAAGAAAGGTGAAGTCAGAAAATAAAATTACAAAAAAGTATAAATTGCGAAGAATCCAATTGGCTGTTATGAGAAAAAATTTACGCAAGGCTAATGAATGATCGAAGGGTGTTTCTTATCAAACAAATTTAGGTATCAATACCGCTAACAGTAACAATAATGTGATTGTCACTCCTGTTAATGATCAAACAATTAACAGCCCTCGAATTGTATATTTTGATATTGAGACCACCGGTTTGGAAGAAACTTGCGAAATTCTGCAAATTGCTGCAGTTTCAGATAAATATAGGTTCAGCGTGTACGCTCTTCCCACACAGTCTATACCAGCAGAAGTTACAAGCATCAACGGATTTGTTGTTTTCACGAAGCATTATTCGATGTTAATATCTTGCAAAATTTAGTTGATATTAAACAAAAACAAGAAAAATTGTATCAAATCAGAAGAAGTTTTGATGACTCTCTTCAAATCATAGAAAATAAAGAAAAAGTGAATGCAATTATAAGTCAATTAGGTCCATTGAAAAAAGCTGTAGGTAAAGGAATTGTGGAAAAACTGTGTTAATCAAATATGACTTTCGATATTTCATTTCAAACATTGAAAAACAATTGAGAAGAAAGTGTCGAAAAAATTTTATCTATGAAATGTCCTTTGACTAAAAGACCTATAGTCACTAAACATAAAAAGAGTATTAATAGTATTATAAGTTGTTTAAAAAACGCGCTATAGGATTGTGGAATATTATTTATTCATGAACCTTAGTTGATCATAAAAGCAAGTGATTTGAAAAAAGTCTGAGATCAAAAATTGTTGATCAAAAATTCATCACTTTCATAGCTGCAAAGCACAACTGAGAGACTGATTAGTTATTACAATAACTTAGATTGCCTTTTAATCGTCAAAGTTCTCTAAAAAAAATCGTAAATATTTTTTTAATATGAGTTTATAGTTTGATAGTCATGAAAGTTTGTGAATCTTATTTTTTCAAGAAAAGCATTACGATCGAAAAAAAATGAAACTGGTGTGATGTTTTAGATTTCAATTAAACTTGTAATTCAACTGATTGTCTATAAAATAGAATTAAATTTTGATACTGCAATTAATGTTTAGCTGTAAGTTAAAGTAAATATAAAAAATTGTTGATTTACAAATTTAAGTATCTTTTTGTTAAATTGAATATAATAAAATTTCTTTGTTCGTCAATGTGTTATTAATATTCAAATATTATACGATCATTTGTATGCCAAATACAACGAATTAACTACCGATTTTTTGTTACTAATCTCTTTCATATTACGTATTGATTTGATGCCTTTTTTATATTAAAAATTTTTTTCCTTAAAATCATTATCAATATATTATATTATTGAATATATTAGTATAAACAAGCTTCTTCTGTGAAAAAAACTATATTTTCCATTAAGAAGCATTTAAATTCCCGCCTATGCCTTTCGCCTTATACGGCGTAGCGTTGCAACATCTCTATGGCGACGTGTAATTAGAATTTCCGAAATGATAAAAAGGTGAACTTTGAAGGCCGAAAACTTGATAACTGTATGGGCAAGGTGTTCAAGATGCGAGTATAATATTCGGATGGTACTTAAAAATATCATATTGATGTTCTAGTGAAATCTTAAGAGAACTTTTTAAGTTGTTATTGAATAAGCACATAGCACAAGAAACCGTCCATAAGATACCATTGTATCATTCATTATTAAAAATTTCAAAGATTCGAAAGTAATCGAATCCTCAAAATAACAAAAAAACAACAAAATTTGGACCAAAATCACAAGTACAAAAAAACTTTGAGAAAAACAAAAAAGGAGAAAAGAAAAAGAAGGCAACCTTCCAAAACCCCTTCCTTCTTTTTCTTTCTTTCGTCCTTTTTTGTCTTTACTCCCACCACCATTTACATAAATAAAATTCAAACTACTCGCCTACTACATAAACTACATAAACTACTACATGAAATTCCGAGGTCAGATCAGCAAGATTTCAGGAACAAGGTTTTGCACTTATCCAAGGGTTTGGTTTAGAAAAAAAGTCTGCATATAAGTAGTATAGATAGAAAATTTGTTAATAACTTAAAGATAACTAAAGAGTTCCTCAGAAAAAACAAAGATTTGATGTCTACAAATGCAGATAAGGGTAATATTTCAGTTCTCATAAGAAGGCCGGAATACATAAGGGACATGGAGGAGTTGCTTGGCAATGTTGAGAACTTTGAAATGTTAGATCAAGATCCTTTGAAAAAGTTAAAAAGTAGTAGTTTCAGGATAGCGGACAATTGGAGGAAGAGGGGACTATTCGGGGAGGACACCGGATGGAGAGATATTGACACAACTAATACTGTTTTAACTAGATGTTATGGATTGAGAAAGATTCATTAGGAAAACTATCCTTTGAGACTAGTTGTTTCGACCATTAATACACCTACTAGATTTTTAGAACAAAATTTTAATACGATACTTAAAAATTCATTATCAAAGTCGAATTATACACTTAAAAATAGTTGGGAATTTCAAAAGATTATAGTCACAAAGACAATACCGGATGGTCAGGTAATGATTTCTTTGGATGTTGTTACAATGTTTCCGAACATTTCGTTGGATTTGGTCAAAAAAGCTGTTTCAAATAGATGGATAAAAGTTAAATCACATACAAAATTAGATAAAAAAGAGTTCCTGAAAGGATTAGATTTCATTATGAATTTTACTAAATTTAAATTTAATGGTAAATTCTATAAACAAAAATTTAGTACTCTAATAGGTTCTGTTATTTCTCCAATGCTGGCTAAAATAGTCATGGAAGATTTGGAAAAGACTATCTTGGAGGGGTTGGAGTTTGTTGTGCCCTTTTATTTTAGATATGTTGATGATACTTTAATGTGTGTACCTTTGGATAATTTGCAAGAAGTTATAGATATTGTCAATGACTATCATCCAAGAATTCAGTTCACCCATGAAATGGAAAAAAACAATAGAATCAGCTTTTCGGACTTGGAAATAATTAAACTTGATAATGATAAAATAGTGTCAAATTGGTACAGAAAGAGTACATATTCTGGTAGAGTGTTAAAGTTCACCTCAAATTATCCCTTTGAAAATAAAGTCGCTATGATTAGAAATCTAGTTGACAGAGCTGTGTGTTTGTCTCATAAAGCATTTCATTCAGAAAATTTAGGTTTTGCCAGGAAAATTTTATTTTTTAATCATTACCCGCAAGATTTAATTGAAAAGCATATAAAAGTTAGAATTCAACAAATTAAAAGTAGAAAGAGTAAAAACGTAGACACAGATATACAAAGTGAAATTTTTGATAAACATAACACTATTGTTCTCCCATATTTTGGTCGAATTTGAAAAACAATTCAATCTATGTTAAAATAATTTCATATCCATACAATTTTTAGAATACCGTTGGGTTGGAAGGACTCATAACTTTGAGTAAAGACGTCTTGAATAGATTAGAAAAAAGTGGTGTGATATACAAACTGATTTGTAAAAGTTGTAAAGTGACTTATGTGGGACAAACAGGCAGACTTCTTAATGCTAGAGTAGAAGAACACAGAATGAATCTTGGGAGAAAGTGTAATTATCATAATGTTTTGTCTGATCATAGAAAGGAATATGCTGATCATGACTTTGATTGGAACAATGTAGAGATTTTACACTCAGAAAGTAATAAGGGAAAAAGAGAATTTATAGAAATGTTATATATAAAAAGAGAGGGAACATATTCTATAAATTTAAAAATGGATTTGGTTAAGTACAACGACTGTTATGACAGCATGATAAGTTATCTTTAAGAACAATGTTCCACAGTAAATATCCTTGAGGTTTCTAGATTCTGCGAAACGATTTAAATTTTATTGAATGACCCTTGGGGTCCTTTAGGTGCTAAAAGGGGAGGGATACACAGGGTGTTATTGCAGTTTCTTGTTGGCGTTCCATGGAGAAGGATCTGCGTCCCCATGGAGGGTGATAGGCGACGCAACATTCGTTAAAAATTTTGTTTTTTCTTTTAGTGTTGCAGCTTTGAGGAGGGTGCTGGAAGAGCACCGAAACGTCGGCGAGTATTTTGTATTTTATTTATGTAAATGGCGGTGGGAGTAAAGACAAAAAAGGACGAAAGAAAGAAAAAGAAGGAAGGCGTTTTGGAAGGTTGCCTTCTTTTTCTTTCCACCTTTATTGTTTTTCTCAGAGTTTTTTTGTACTTGTGATTTTAGTCCAAATTTGGTTGTTCTTTTGTTATTTTGAGGATTCGATTACTTTCGAATCTTTGAAATTTTTAATTGTGATTTTGTTTGGACGTTGAGGAATCCGGGTTCGTGGTATCCGAGTTCGAGTTCAGGTTTAAATTGTATTATTCATTAACTTTGTGAATTTCTCCCTCATATACTAGATGGCTACAGTGTTTGAAATTTGGATATGTTGTGCCTGGGATTATAATCTATTATTATAAATTCTTTGGAAAAGTTTGTAAGAAAACAAAATATCACGATAACCCCCTTAACTAGTAATCGAAGATCGATCGTTTCGAACCGCGGACGGACAAAGTAGAGAAAAGTATATTCTCTACTGTCTGATTAGTTCTGGTTAGTACCAGGTTGCCCGTCTAACTGCGAATTTAATTTCGCTACGATTTGTTTTACTGATTCGTGAGGTGAACATGGTAGAGTTTTTTGATGATTCAGGAATCTATGATTGCTCCGTTTGCTGATTTTCAGGTGTCAAATATTTCTCCCCTCTTTCCACACTTAACGTAAGAAAGGAAATGCGCTCATCGATTTTTAATATTTGATGCATGGTCATCAAATTGTAAAAACGATTTTAGTTTCTAATATATTTCAGAGAAAATTGAAATATGTTTAATTAGTCTAGGCTAATAATTATTATATGGATTAAAAGCCTTAACATAATCATTTAGGTATTCACATGAGTCTTAGGTTTTAGCTACAAAAAGTACGTGGCTTTTTTGCGGGAGATCAGCTGGCTAAAGAATCTAAGCAATGATAGGCGTACTAGAAGGAAATGCGATTATGGAATGCATGCTAGCCTCGCGATGTACAACAGAGCACATCAAGATATTCCTAACAGAGATCGGTATATTGGGCATGTGCATGGGCGAACCAAAGGAGGAATTGACAAAAGGCAGAAAGCTATAGTGGCATACAGTGCATGGGTGTACGTGTGCTCGATATCTCTCCCTCTTTCTCACTCTTGCGTTCTCTCTTTTCTCTTCTATTCTTCGATTCTATTGCGATAATATTGTTGTGAGTTTACTATTGACCATTCTCTTTTCTTTTCTATTCTTTCTCTGCTCCTCCTAGTTCTTACATGATCTCTCTCGTTTTACACTCATTCCTAGCGTTTCTCTCGTTTTCTTATTTCATACTTTCAGAGTCCCTAGCGATCGAGTGCTTGTGCACTCTCGTCAACAATTAATTTAAATAACGAAATTTTAATGCACCTGGAAAACAAAAGGACGAAGTACTCTTACTTTTAGAAGTTTTATTGAAATGTATTTAAATAACTTTAATTGGTTGATTTAGAAATTATTCTACGTTTCAAGAGCAGCTCGCATAACCAGAAATGCTGAGTTGCACTGGTTATTGGAATGCACTCAGGTTACGAGCGCTAAAGAGTGTGCATTTTAGTTACTTCTAAACATCAACTGGTATTGCATATATTAAATTTTGCTCATTAATCAAAACACTTTCCAACAAATATTGCACAATTTAGACCGCTCATAACAACATGGACACAAATATTATTATAACAATACCTTATTTATGTTTAGATGTTTAAGTTACACAAAGATACATTATTTGTGATCGCACGGTTGGATTATGAATTTCATAATTGCTTTTGGATTCGAACCCCTTAACCTACCTATATCTACATAACTAAACGCATCCCTAATGCCTAAAGCCTCTGGGCTGTTCTCGCTGTCCATATTCTATATTCCATATTATTCCATATTCATGTACTCTAACGAAAAGTCTGTAAGTCTATTTACGCTCGGTATGTAATCGCAGGTATACCAGGTGTTCTATTTTTAGAACATTGTCCAGGTTTTGAATTGAAAATTTAAACAGGTATTCTGAAAATGGCTTGGTTGGAAATATGACTTGAAAAATTGATTTCTTAATCCATTTTGAAAATGTTGATTATTAAAATTTTGTTCAAAAGGTGAATTTCTGTTTTGTATCTGGCTGGTGCAAGTGTCGATTGTGTAACGTCTATTTTGGTGGTTTACATATGAACTTTCTTTACTTTCTGTTGCATGCAATGTTTGACCCCTTATTTTAGACTTAACTATAGTAACTCTTTTCCCCATTTTTTACCTAATGTTTTCAATTCTTCTAAATTGCTGAAATCGTTCCTCTTTCTATATATATATATTGTATATTATAATCTAATTTAAAATTTTCGTACGTTTCACGTAATTTCAATGCTGAATCTTTTGTAGGATATTATTTTGTGAATAACCTTCTTATTTATGTTATGAATAAGTTAATTTCTTGATCTGTTTTCTGTTTTCTAAATTTAATTTTAATACTTGTTTCCTCTCTGTATGCTTCTTTCTGTAATGAAGCGTCTAGTTTTTCTAAAATGTCTGCATCATTAAGTTGATAGCTACTCTGGATTCTATTCGATTGACTTATAAAATCAGTTGGATTATCTAACTTATTATTTTTGAATCTAATTGGCCATCCTGACATTATTTAAAAGGGAGTTTGGATCATTCTAAATGGGAAGTATGCCGCAGGGATCGTTTGATTTTTATAAGAATAGGCTTTTTTCCAAATTGGGATTGCTGCACGAATATCTGTGATCCTTGATCAATAAAAATTTGCTTGAGGGTTTTTGGGTCCTAGGTAAAAGCGATTTTCTGGCGGATTTCCTACTATACCTATGTCTACTTAACTTTGTTGGCTTCTGAATGGAACTCACCTCTGGTTATTTAAATGTATATACAGTCACAGGTCAGCTTATACTTCAGAACAATAGTAGATTGTTCAACAAGAGTGTAAAGGTGCAGATTTCAGAGGGGAGCAATCACACGAGTCTAAAATCACTTTTTAACTCGAGTCAAACACTGTACTTCTTCCAATCACTCCAATGAAAGCGTTGCATTTTCAAGCCCATTGAGGGGAAACAAGATATATAAAGTTTGAATACCGAAATAATATCCAATAATAGAATTTTCATCAAGCACATCAGGATCGCGTGTAAACATTGTACAAAGGTATGATATACGGAAGTAATTAGGGGAAAAGTGACAGTGGGGGTAAGCCCCCTAACGGGGTCTAGGGACGGAGTCCCAGACGGGGGAGTTTAGAGGGGGGAAGCCCCCCCCCCTCGATTCATAAAGCAACATTTAAAATGAAAAAAATTATGATTCTGAAATGACAAACAATAATTACTTTTACAAAAATATACTAACAAAGTTCGAATGAAGAGAAGAAAACTAATTTTAAAATTATAAATAACATCTAACGATTCAAATTTCGTTTTCTACTGATTCTGTAAACGTTTTATTTTTTCAATTGTACGATAACGACTAAAACGATTTATTTCTTTATTTTACAGTCAGTAAATAGTATCAGTTAATAGTAATTTGGACATTTGAACAATTTCTCAACAGCACTTCCAACAGATTGTCGCTTGTGGAAGGCAATGAAATTGCCGCAGCGATTTGATCCGAGGTCTTTTTCTTGTGGCCTCTGGACTCATTAACATAGTCTTTTACTAAAGTTGAAGATTTCCATGCCCCAAGTCGTTTAATCTCCATAAGATTCGCTCCCGATTCCACAAGAAGATTCGCTGAGCTTCGACGGAAGCTATGGCCAGTGTGTGTCTGGATCTTCCAAGTTGAGAAAATTCAGCAATAGTTTTCGGCATTTGCGAAAACTTATTCTTCTCGATTACTTGATTGGTGCATTTTCCTTATAGATAATTGAAGAAAAAGCGATCAATTATAGTTTTAAGACGAAGGGCCGTGCATTCCTTAACAATTTTGTACATTTCCTTAGAGATATTGAACGATCTCGGAATTTTCGTCTTTGTCTTGGGTATTTGTTCACAAAACATATCGCCGTAGTCTTTGACGTCTTGCACAGTCATGTTGACAAGCTCGTCAGTCTGACATGCTCCACAAATCCCATTTATCAAAACAACCTGCAAAAGTGCAGTGTTTATTTTAATGATTTAGTGGGAAAAAATAGTTGTTATCGTTTTCATCTATCATATTTTTATAATTCTATCGAATTAACCAAATATCCTAATCATATTCTTTTATGCTTACCTTCGTTGCTAAATATCGTTTATTTGGTGCCTCATTTAGGAATTTCCGTATTTCTTCGGTTTCAAAGATTTACGCCTTATTACTGTGGCAGACACCCGATTTTCATTTCAAAAACGTAAATAGTTGTGTGTAATTATAGATGTTGACTCCTTGCTTAGCACTTATTGTACTACTAAGCATAGAGTACATCGACCACAAAGTCGTCGGCTAGTAAGTCTCCGATAATCCTGGAAAATAAGCTAAAAACACCGGCTCAGAGAAGTTTTTGATTGAATATTACAGAGTTTTTTCGCAAAATACATCATATGAGTGTAATGTAACTTAATTTCAAAAAGTTATTTTCTGCCTAATATTTCGTCTTACAATTTGTCACAAGTTTGGGTTTGAGACGTCTCAAACTTCTATATCATACTTGTGATTGCTTTTTCCGCGGCTTCGCGAATGTTTGTCGGAAGTATTTCGTTGTTCTTCAAGTAACATATTTTCTTCTTTTTAAGATCAAAAATGAAGGAAAAACCTTGACAATTTTCGATTTTTTAAGCAAACGACTGACAGTTGCGTTTAAATTTGTATGGATAGTAACGAACCTTGTTTACTTTTCAGGCCGTCGCTATGACTTTTCAGACTAGTCCCTCCTATTTCTCTCATAACTTTTATAAGTTTTCTACACTCGCCTGAAATTCGCAATTTTCATTTCCTGAAATGGGCTTGAAATATACCGATTTCAGTGGAGGTATCGAGAAAGAACTTTTATTGGCTAAATAGGGAACAGTATTTTTGATAATAAAATTAAAGTTAAACAAAATATGTACGTATAGGGGACTTTACAAATTAATCATATACCTCAGCGTAAAATAAAATAAATTTCCAATTTGATTTTCTCAAATTCACTTTCGAAAGTTCTAATTTGTAATAAAACAATGCTATATACAACAAAATAGCAACAATCACAATTAATAGAGGAAGCTTATTCCTCATCATCATAAGACCATAAGAGCGCGCGTGCCATAAAAACTTAGAATTAAGTTTGCCGAAAAAAATTCCAAGAAAATATATACCTACAAGTAGTGGAATGGCAATATTTTGTTTGTCATTAACATTTCGATGAACAATATTACTATCAAAAGAGAAATGGTGCCTTTCTTTTAAAGTGCGTTTTTTTCAATTTGGAAATCAAAAATAATATATCTACGTCCGTTTTTATCGTCTCTACTATTTCCCAAATTTTGAAAATAAAATTTTATGTACTTTAGACAAACATGTAGAAACCTAAAATTAATAAAATTTGCTACTTTCCTAAGTATCACATACCCTTAAGGCTCGCAGTTTGTTCTGTTGGAAATATTCTGTATATCTTCTGAAAATAAAAATACAAATTATAAATATTTTTGATTTTTACTTATTACGACAAAATCAAGATTTAATGCAAAATTGTGAAAACGTAATTTAAGAGTGTGAAGATGATATTAACTTCTCACTCTTGAATTATATTTTCACAATGTTGAATTAAATCTTCAATTTTCTTTCAATTATATTCTCTGTAACGCATTTAAAGAAACTACATATGCATGTATACGCACTAACACGTGTATATGCAATGATAGTTCATGATCGCAGTTGTGCCTGGCGCTAATCGCTATTCGGCCACCATCTGTACATTAGGTTTGCACGGCCTGGTGAGACTGTTCACAATGTCAATTGGAAAAATTAATTCTGAATAAAATAAGCTATGTAAATTAAGTCATGCCCTAATCCGAAGTAACTACAACTGCAGAATCATTGTATGGAAAGAATAAAACCTAGAGGAGGTGGAGAAAAAAGGAGAATCATGTCCTTACAGTTCAACAAAGCATCGCGCGCCATAGCCACATTTCTGCTGTTCGCTTGCTTCTGTCTTTCGCCCGCCCAGGCGCATACCAACGGGAGTAAATATACGTATGAATTCTATTTTTTTCAGTAATACCATGACCGGCTCTGCAGCTCAGCCTACCCCCTTCACTTCCCCGCAGCCATCACAGCCTGAATGCTTATACCGCCTGACCTACCACAACAAAAGCCACGTGCTTTTTAAGACATCAAACAAAAACTTGCCTGAATAGTAAAATTATTATATGACCAATTTTATCAATGTGATAGCTATGAATAACAATTTCAAACTAGACGAGCTAAAATAATTATCGTAATTGAAATATAAAAAGTCTTTTCTGAAATAATTGATGACCATGCATCAAATGATAGTTGTGAGTTACTTCTTTTTGGAATAATAGCAAAGATGAAGATATCTAATATCACCAAAAGGTTGGGAAAAGGCGAATTACTAAATCAGGGTATACGCAGATTCTCGCGTTATCTTTGACACTTTTATTTTGTCCAATCCTAAACTCCTTAATAAGCAAAAATCTCTACAGTGCTCATCTAGCGATGAGCTAATGAGTCGAATCCAGAACAATCAAAATCTCATTCCTCTGAGTGTCTTGATCGGATTAAGACCCACAATAGAAAAGAAATAAAAATGTCTTTCATCGTGCCCGTTTGCGGTCTGGAACGACAGTTTTTTCTCTCAATTCGTTGGTTGACTAGAGACGTAAAGATACCCATCAAGATTTATATTAGGTGCGTAACTAAGTTCCCGCTGTTTTTATTCATGAAAATGCAACTTTATTGTGAAAAAATGGTTACAAATGAATAATTCACTGTATTGCCTATCGTTAGCTACAACTTTTGCCTATCTTTCTGGTAGAGCTCGAATGCCGCTATGGTAAAAGTGTTAATCTTTTGAGGCCATCTACGAATCAAGCAATTTTTAGATGTCTTCATGTGAGCGGAACTGCTGATCAGCCAGACCATGTGCCATCGACCGGAACAAGTAATAATCGAACGGCGCAACATCTGAGGAATACGGCAGGTGGGGTAGGACTTCACATTTGAGCGTTTCCAGGTAGGTTTTAACGGGTGTGGCAACGTGAGGCCAAACGTTGTCATGCTGCAGAATCACTTTTTCGTGCCTCTGCTCGTATTGTGGCCGTTTTTCGGGCAGGGCTCGGCTCAAATGTATTAATTTCGTCCGATACCGTTGCCCAGTGAATATTCGGCCGAGTCGACGACGTAGAAGCATGACCGGGCAGTCCTCATGACTTTCTTCTCTTTGGGTTTCTGCAATGAATCCATTTTTCATCACCCGTCACGATGCGATGAAGAAATCCCTTGCTTTTTTCCGCTGAAGCAGTTGTTCACAGGCGAAAAAACGACGCTCCACGTGCCTTCGCTTCAAATCATAAGGAACCCAAGTTCCTTGTTTTTGAATCATTCCCAACGCATGTAATCGCCCGAAAATGGCTTGGCGGGTAACTCCTAATGCTGAAGCAAGCTCTTCTTGCATTTGGCACGGATCCTCATCGAGCAATGCCTCCAATCCAGCGTCTTCGGAAGTTTTTGGCCTTCCTTCTCGCAGACGGCCGTCAACATCGAAATCACCGTTTTAAAGCGACGGAGCCAATCACGGCACGTTTTTTCACTTAGAGCAGCATCTCTGTAAACGTCTTGGAGCTCTTAAAGCGCTTCAGCCGTCGTTTTCTTCGAATGAAAGAAGAAAATCAACACTTACCGAAAATTACGATTATTTGGCACAAAATGAGACAATTTCACACAACCATAAGTATATAACGCCAAAACAAAATCACTAATGTGTCAAAACGGTTTATTTACCATATATCTAAGCTTGGTTCATGACGTTTTGGATATGTCAAAATCGACCAGAATTTACTGCTGGAGCATTCTATTGACAAACAGCGGGAACTTAGTTGCGCATCTAATAATATTTTTCTACAATTTAAATTTATTTGGAAATAAAATGAATTGAAATTTTGAAGAATTTGCGCTATTTTGTAACTATAAGCTTTATATACAGGGTGAGGCACATAAAGTGTTACAGAGCGATAGCACTCAAACTATTGATCAAATCTAAAAATGTTTCAGACAAAAGTTTGAGTGTTCGAGAAGGCCGTCATACTGGGCCACCCTATTTTTATATCGATGGAGGCGCTGAAGCTACGTCAAGGTCGACTCCACTTTCCTAAATGGAACCATGTATTTTTTTTGATGAAATTATTACCGATTTTAAGATGAATTCAGCGACCTACAACACAAGATCATTCTAGTCATGAGAAATATGAAAATAGTCGAAAAATCGAAACATATCGGAATGATCACTTTCAAAGGATCCACTATCCTTCGACTTGTAAGCACTTGTTAATTCGCTGATGAAAAGACCGTCTAACTTCAGCCAACATTTGTGGTGTAATTTCGGTATATGCTTCGTGTCGTCAGGCGTGGTAGGTGCTACCGCCATTACACGTTCTTTGACGAAACCCCATAAAAAGTAATCTGGTCATGTTGTATCTGGCGAACGAGGTGGCGTACCCTCGTAAATGGTCTAACCGTGATTCACGTCCCGGAAAGACGTGACGAAAAGTCGAGGCCCGCGCGATTCACGTGTGATACGACAGTGAATCGATTTCTGAGCGGAATTTTTTCATTCTCCAAGTAGTTTATGTAATTTATTTCAAAGTTTCACATAATCTAGTTATATAGATTCTGTAAGTTTAATAAATTCTTGATTCATAATTTTTGCTTAATTTATTTATAATTACTTCTTTATTTTCCATTTGAGTTTTTCAAATTAAATTGATTTTATACAAATTTAAACACCAAAAGTCTTGATAAGTGTATTACATAAAATAAAAAATAAAAAAATCTACACAGGATTTATATTTCACTTAAATTTCTTAGGCACAGTAATATTTTGGAATTCACGATTGTGAAATCCATATTTTGAAAATATACAACACAGAAAATAAACTAATTTTTTTATGAATGTTTTTACACAAGATGCTTTTTGATAATAATTGTGACAGGAAAATCATTTTAATGTCTGTCTAACTAATCATAGTCAAAAGGGATGTCCGCAGACGTCAAGGTTAGGATTCGCCGTCGCGGGAACCTTAGACGAAATTTTACTAAGCGCTGATTGGAAGGCCGACTAGTCGATCAAGTCGGGTGCCGTATTACCGACAAAAGAAAAGCGCGGCACTTGACGACGCGTTACGGCGTTCATTCTACTTCCTTTCGTCTTCCGATGTTGTTACATGTAACGAATGGTAGAATCGGTTCCCGAGCGAATTTAAAATTATAAGATTCAGTTATTATTCTTTCTCTCCTTCGTCAAATTGTGACGAAATTGAGAATCGGTTTAAGTACAAAATTTTTTATAAAATTGTGAAGTTGTACACGTGTTGTCAAATTGGATAGCAGTCATCAACGATAAATTGTAAGTCACGTTTCATCCGGTTTTGCTTTTGCTTTCAATAAATAAACTTTTCCTGGTAGTTTTCTAAAATTGTTGGGTCATCCCAATCGTACCCCGCCTTACTTGCATGTCGCTAGCCGAATTTATCTTCTAAGTTTTAAATTTTCTTTTGTTAGTTTTAATAAAACTAACTGGCGCTCAACAGGTTTAAATACTAATCGTATAATAATTCGAGCCCTAGCAGCTCTTGACCCAAGCCGCGCCAGGTGAAGGGAAAATGTTGACGAATAGTAAAGTTAATTAAGTTAAAATAAATAAAACTCGTCGAAAATAAAAATGCTCATAATGCAATTTTTTATTATACATTTTAAAATTTAGTATCATTTAATTTCATACGTAGTTATAATAAAAAAATATAATAAATATTATTTGATAATTATATTATGTATATCAATAATAATAGTTATAATAATCGATTAATTATAATAATTTTTATAAATATTTTATGAATAATTTATGAAAAAAGTTGATTTATTTTTATTTGAGTGAGGCTCAAGAACTCTAGTCACGACACTGGTCCACAAGCTCTGAATAACTCTTGCAGTCACTATATAACAAAATTCCAAGTTTTATGTCTCAGTATTGTAAGCGAGCGTGTGCATGATCCGACGAAAGCGTGTCGTACTATATATACCTAAGTGTAGTTATTAGGTTTATATATGTAACGTTATATGTTTAAGTAGATTTGTGATTTAAAATATGATAAATGATTAATAATTAATGATCTAAAACAATATAATATGAACCAGAATATAGTAATATAACATAATTTTCATACTATTACTGGCTTATCTCTTGTTGAAAGAGTTTTGAGATAATTGTCTTTGATTTTAAAATCTTACAATATTTCTACGATTCCTATTGTTAATAACAATTTAGGCTCTGTTATCAAGGTAAGTAAGGACTCTACTTATAATATGGATAGAACTAATATTGTTTGTATAGTTTCCTGCAAATAGCATATTATATTGATGAAACGAAAACATCATTAAAAATACGTATAAAAGAACATATGTGTATTAACAACAAAAATAATGAGTATGTCAACACTAAATAAATTTTATTCATAAGTCTGATTGGAATAATACACTTGTAGTTGACTCCGAAAGTGATTATAAAAAGAGACTTATTTCTGAAATGATTCACATAAATTGTCCAAAAACATAGTATCAATAAAAAAATGAAGATATTTTGACAATTACCAATTATTATTATCCATTATCAAAAAAAATCTAAAAATTCGAAATTCTGAATATCCTTTTGATTAGAAAATTTAACGTATGAAACTCATTTTTGCATTGTACAGTACAGTTGGAAAGTATTAGAACAAGGTAAAAAAAGTTGTTTTTGTCAGTTTATCGTATCATTTATTGAAATATTATTCACACATTCGCGGTAGTTTTGTACGTTCAATGCAGCTTCATGATTTAAAGACATTTTTAATGCATTTTACTGCAAGTTTTATTACAATTTATAAGGAAACAGTGAATATGTTACTTCAAGCGATTTTCTTGAAAATGGCCACCTTTTGCTTTAATGGCTGCAGCGCACAATTTTGGCACTCTTTCGATGAGTTTTTGAAGTGTTTGAGGTGGAATATTATTCCACGCTTCATCCAAACAATCCCAGAGACCAGGAAGGCTTGTTGGCTTTAGATCACTCACACGTCGGTCCAATTGTTCCGACAATAGCTCGATGGGATTTAAATCGGGGGATTGAGGCGGCCATTACATTATATTAAAGTCACCTGCTACTTTTTTTCGTTCCAAATAAGAAATACAAAGTTTTGATGTATGTCTCAGATCATTATCTTGTTGGAAAATGAATCCACGACCAATTAAATTGATGCCAGATGGTATTGCATGGCACAATACAATCTTGTTTGAATCTTTCATAGACTTTTCTGCGAACATATTGACGCCGATGGCTACCGAAAAATTCGAATTTTGATTCGTCTGTCCATAAAACTGATTTCCACTGATCAATCGTCCAGTCAACATGTTCTTCAGCGAACTTCATTCTTTTTTGTTTATTTACTGGCCGTAGAGGTGGCTTTCTGACAGCAATGCGTCCAATCATACCTTTTTCTTTAAAACGGCCTTTGACTGTCGTGAGCGATATTGGTGAATGCAAGTCTTCATTGAAATCAGCACGAATTTCTGATGCAGATTTCTGTCGATTGCCCTTACTTATTGCATATATTTTTTTGTCGTTCAAATGTAGGATCCCTATGAACGGGCTCTCCTGAGTGAATGCAGGATCCCCACAAATGGGCGTCCTGGAGTGAATAAAGGATCCCTATAAACGGGTTTCCTCATGCGAATGGATAGGGTCGGGGACGGTCCCGGTCCTTGGCTCGCGTTGCGACCAAGAAACGGCTTCCCTTGAACCAGGGTGCGCGCAACGGTGCCCATTGGCTCTCTTGACACATGGGGGGTAAGACAGCGTGCCTTGTACGGTGCCTTGAGAACACCGGGCGACCTTCCCAATTACTGAGCCTTAACCCTGCAAGCGGGGCTCTACAGGGTCGGACCAAATATTTCCCTAGCTTCTCGTGGGATGGAAATGAATTTTGAAAAGCTAAATAAAAATATAAATAGCACAAATCCACCCCTGCAAACCATTCCAACAGAACCGCAAATACCGACTGTGGCTGGTGGTCCTGGCTCTTCTGGGTTGGGTATTAATATGGCCCCTCGGCAAGTTGCGATGGAAGAGGAAGCAAACCAGCATTCGGCTGCTCAGAGGACCAACCCTCTGACGGTGATAGCGGCGAACGCCGGTTACCCGAAGTCAGTCCTGCCACCGGAGCAGTTCGAACTCTTCAGGGACGCCACCTTGCACGCAAGAAAACACAATCCTTTGCAATTCAATACTTTTTTTTTCAATATTAAACTGTAACAAGTGAAAAATAAAACTTAACTATCTAAAAGATACCTACGTTTGTAATTAGTATGTAGCAAAACTTGATTAATCAAAGATTCTACTGCAGATATAACTATGTTTGATAAACAAATTATTTTTATTTCTTCGTGCATACAATTAATCGTTACTTTTACAATGCACAAAATTGGAATGGATAGAAGTATGAAATTTTTCACTCGTAAAATGTTTCTGTTTATATAAAAATATTGGGAACAAGTTTGCCCGGATAACTGGAGCAAAGTTGTCACCATGCAACTGTTTGGGAATAATTACATTATCAATTAGTTCACCCAGAAAAAACATTTATTCAAATTTAAGACATTTTTTATCATTTTTATTTTTTCAATTCGATGTAAAAACACCTTTAGAACAAATATTAATTTTTATTTTATTTTAAGAAATCAAGTTTTCAGCTTTCTTTGAATGAAAGGAATTATGTTTTTAACATTATTTATTTAATTCAATAAAATTCTTGTTTGATTTAAATACAGTGTTGGGAAAATCTAAGGAATAATTTATTTAATTTTATTACCTTGAAGAAAGGAATTTTTTTCTTTAAATTTATGAAAATATGCGACTGCGCAGACATTAATTACTTCAATTCAAAAAAAATAAAATTAATCAAGAAATATCTTTAAATCAAAGAAACTTTTCTATGACCTTATAGCAATGCACAAATTTGTTTGATTCAACTAATTTTTCTTAAACAAGTGAAAAACAAAACTTAACTATCTAAAAGTTTTTGCTCAGCGGCTCACAAAAAAAGAAGATCTGATGGAAAGGATTCGGAGAGCTTGCGCAGCCATCTCTCGAGAAACTTTGCTGAAAACTGTGGACGGTTTTGAAAAACCTCTACCTTTGTGTCTTTAAGCCAATGGAGAGCACTTCGAACAGTTAATCCATGGCTGATTGTAACACTGGTAGCACTGGTGAGAGGCAAGGAAACTCACGTTAATTAACCACCCGAAACGTGAGAGGCAAGGGAAACTCATGACAAGAAAGCAACCCAAAGGCAACAGAACTTACAGAGAAGTGACATTGTCAAGATTGACACTTTAGTAACTACATAGTCAGAGTCTCTACATCTTATCCGAAATGATTGTTACTGTCTGGGTGTGAATATAACATAGTAATATAACACATGCGTTTATATAAGTGTCTGCAGATATTTACCTATTAGTTTTCTTCATTGATATCTATAGTGATCCTGCCTGATTCTAATTTTAGTTCAGATTTTAAATTACTTTGATAAATTATTACTCAGGTAAAATTTGTAGGAACACTGTTAGAAATTTTTGTATTAAACTTTCATTGCACATAATAGAAGTTTTTTCTTAGTAGGGCATAATTCATTCAAAGTACTTTCATCTTAAAAAGAATACAGCTTTAACTTGAATTTTAATATACATATGTATGTATTTCAATAATGTTAAATTTAATTTTGATATATTTTGATTGCAAATTTATTGAATTTAATATGAATGTATATGATTTTGCATAATATACAAAGCATTGACTTTAATGTACCACTTCTATATTAAAGTATATTAAAATCACTAACATTTTAACGATGAAGATATGAGGGCTTTTCAATAAGTCCGTGACTTCTCGAAAGATGGTGCTGTTATCGTAAATATGTTACTACTCTAAAAGAATACCATCTAATATTAATGCGTATACAAAGTTTGAAGTCAGTACGTTGGTTAGAAAATTTTTTAGAGACAGTTAAATTTAGTATTTCATTGTTAAAACAAAACCATGGAAAAAAGCCAGTTTCACGTGCTCATTAAACATTATTTTCTACGAGGAAAATCAATCAAAGAAACTGAAAAAAAGCTCGCAAAATATTATAAGAAGTCTGCTCCATCGCATGGCATGGTTCATAAGTGGTTCAATGAATTTCGTTGCGGTCATATTAGCATAAGTGATGCTGAGCGTCCTGGCCGTTCAAAAGAGGTGACTTCTCAAGAAATGGTCGATAAAATCCACGATATCGTACTCAACGACCGTCGATTAAATGTTCGTGAGATTAATGAGACTGTAACCATTTCAGTGGGATGCGTATAGCTCATTTTACATGAATTTTTGGGCATAAGGAAGCTGTCTGCAAGATGGCTGCCGCGCTTGCTCACAGCCAATCAAATTTTCTCCAAAAGTAACCACTTTTTGTCTTATTTAGACACATTGAAATTTTTAAAGTTTTATATCCCTTAATGAAGCAGTATTAAATACCAACGTTTTTTCCAATCTCCAAAACAGTAATTGCGGAACGATAAAAAATTGAGTTTCTTTGGAGCCATTCTAGACCCGACACGTCTTAGACCCAAAAAATCTTCCAAAATGGTGTTGACTGATCCTTTTGAAATTCGAACAGTATAAGATAGGTCCCTAATTGTCAATCGATGATTTTTAAGCTCCAAATATTTGATTCCCTTGACATGATTTTTATCGGAAGACGTTGATGGTCGTCCGGGGCGCTGTTTATCTTCAACTCATTCTCGGCCTCCTTGGAATTGATTATATCACTTGTGAAATTTCTTTTTTGGCATAGCCTTGTTACTGAAGACATTCTGCAACATGCTTAACGTTTCTGCGGCAAAATATTTATTCCACAAACAAAAATCTCCGCGAACTTTAAATGGAAAAGTTACTTTATTTTTTGCACACAGGAGTATATCGACTCCTTAAAACCTATTCTAAAACTTTCTATCGGTAAAATTATCAGTATACTTTCTTGGTTCAGTACACATGTATAGCACTAATACATTGAAAAATAAAAATAACATTATAGTAAAACTCTTATAAGTACCTTCTACCTTATAAGTATACTTATAAGTACCTTATAAATACCTTTTATTTAATTAAATAAATATTATTTTTGATAGCTGTCTATCCGAAACAAAGTTAATTGATTATTTTTATTTACTTCAAGAGTAAATGAAGGTTAATTTATTTATATGCGAAATTTATTCTATCCAGTTATATACTGACCATTTTGTTTCACAACGTTTAGCCATCTTTCTGGCAACTTGCAGATTCCACGCTCCTTAAAGTTCTTGTCCCTAACGAAAAACTGAAGCAAGTGATTATTGAAGCCTGCAATTAAATCCACGAGTACCTTTATTTTGTTGTCGCCTGCTTTAATCGGTCAACCTAAACGTGGTGCATCCTTGAAATCAATATTGCTGGAACGAAATTTTGAAAACCAATTATGACACGTGCGTTTACTCGAAACCTCTTCGTAAACTGCACACTTTTACTAGATTTGTTTTTGAGTTTAAGTCAAACAGAAAATTCAATTCACTTAAGGCTCTATTGACCTTAAGGAACACATTCTCATCATAACACTCGCGCTTCGCCCTCGATTTTCTGTATACTTTTCAGTAACTTTTTAATAAACATATCACATACTAGGTTGTTCAAAAAGTTTTGAAAGCGACATCTATAGAGCAGTATAAGTACCAAAATTTCTACGCCATTTTAAGATTTCATCTTTCATATGAACATACCCAAAGTGTCATTCCACTCTGTCAATTCATTGTTTGTTTACAAGCCATTTGAAGTTGACGTGTCAGTGTATTTTTGTACAATGGAAAAAACCGAATATCGTGCAGTGATACAATTCTTTGTTTTGGAAGGTTTATCAGCAACGGAAATTCATACAAAAATGGTGAAAGTGTTAAAGGAAGCTGCTCCTTCATTTCCAACTGTGCATCGATGGGTTTTAGAGTTTAGACGTGGTCGAAAAAGCGTTGAAGATGATCCACGCTCAGGACGTCCAAAAAGTGCATCAACACCAGCATTCATAGCAAAAGTACAGGATATGGTTTTGGAAGATCGTCGATTGACCGAGAGAGATTTAGCAGAGGCCCTAGACATCTCATTAGGCAGTGTGAGTCATATTTTACGTGAAGTTTTGGGTTTCAGAAAGCTCTGTGCACAATGGGTGCCGCATTCGCTCACAATGGAACAAAAATACGTTCGAATGCGACTTTCTGAGCAACATTTGGAGCGTTTTCGAAAGGATAAAAAGGATTTTTTGCGTCGATTCATCACTATGGATGAGACTTGGGTCTTCCATCATGATCCTGAATCAAAATAAGAGGCTAAGGAGTGGTGTGAACCAGGCACTTCGGCACCGAAGCGAGTTCGTGTCCAGAAATCGGCGAAGAAGGTGTTAGCATCAGTTTTTTGGGATGCAAAAGGGATTTTGTTGGTGGATCATCTCCAAACTGGCAAAACAATAAATTCTGAATATTATTGTAACCTTTTGGATCAATTGGATGCAAAAATTCGTGAAAAAAGACCCGGTTTGCAGAAGAAAAAAATCCTTTTTCATCAAGACAATGCACCCGCTCACACAGCTCAAAAAACCATCACTAAAATAACCGAATTAAAGTACGAATTGTTGCAGCATCCACCTTATTCGTCTGATTTAGCTCCCTCTGAATTCTGGCTGTTCACACACCTCAAGAAATTCCTTCGTGGGAAGCATTTTTCATCAAACGAAGAGGTTATAGCCGTCGTAGAGGAGTATTTTGCAGGCCTTGCAGAAAGTCACTTCCATGATGGGATAAACAAGTCGGAAGACCGTTGGACCAAATGTATTGATCTTATGGGAGATTATACTGAGCAATAAAAGTGATTTCACCAAAAAAAAACGTATTTCCATTTCCGCTTTCAAAACTTTTTGAACAACCTAGTATTTAGGCTAAAAATGGAATTTTTCAATAGTGTTTCTTATAATCAAAACATGAAATATACTTTCTGTCGAGAAGTGTCTTGATGAGAATTTTTAGACCTCATTTAGGCAAATAATTTTCCATCTAAACGTTTTATTTGTATCTCACATATTTTGTCTAAAAAATGGAATTTTTTATTTTAATCGTATTTTTGGAATTGAAACGAAAAATATATGTTTCATCAGAAACTGTGTGAGACAAAAATTGTAAGTATTTTTAAAACGAACAACTTTGCATTCTTACGATTTTTCGTATTTCACATATTATTCTTTAAAAAAATTGAATTTTTTATTTTCATTAGTATTTTTTTAAATTAAAAAGAAACATACTGGAAAATGGAATTTTGATATTGACTTTTTTCATGTTTTAACATGCTGTAACATTTCTAATTTTGGTTTAATCAAAGAATGTTATGAAGGTAATTTGTAGAGATTTATGAGCACTATCAAAAACCAGTATTAGAATTTTCGATTTTTTCAAAAACACAAAAAATGGTCTAGTTTTCTCAATTTTGGTTTGATATGGCTGGTTAACGAACTTGTCCTTACATTTTCGGCTCGGATAAAGTGTGCCCAAGCTCAATTCAATCTGATAATTCTATCGAGAGTTATCGAGTATACGTCCTACAGACAGACAGACAGACACTTTCGTAAAAACCACTTTTTCTGACTCAGGGGGTCTCAAAATGTAAAGATTTGATGAAAATTTCAAAAGTCATTTTTCACATAAAACTAATACCTTCTCATGCATGATGAGAATGTAAAAACAATGACGTCTGAAATATCTTGTATACTTGTATACTTTTCGAACAAGCCAATATAAAGAAATTTCTGACTATTGTATGCACAGGAAGGTTTTACTTAATTATAACTTTCTTGAGAATAAATTTGAATTTTTTTTTTTCAAATGCAGAATATCGTAATATGTCAATGATCATATGAATACGGTTTCTGAACTACTTTAAAAAGATAGTACATTATATTGAAAAGTATTCTAAAGATTCTTTTGAATTTGTTTAGAAAAACAACACACGATAAAAACGATGGTATATATGCCGTGGAACTTGGAGAGAAGCAAGGGTACATTAAACATCTAGAAGACGATTATGAACCATACGATCATCGTGAAGTTCAGCACCCAACTACGTGAGTGCAATCTAAAGCAGAATATCTACTATAATTGACATAAATGTTTCCGATACTTTGCTAATTTCAGAACTTTTTTCCGATGATTATAATAAAACTCATTATTGATGAATTGAAATGTACAGATTGAAATGTTCTAATTATGGTATCTCAAAGGTATTGACCACGACAAAAAACGTTTTTCTTTAAAATTTTTATACAAGTATATATTTAATACAAGTATTTAGTAAATAATAAATACTTTAAAGAACTATTTTCCATGATAGTACAAATTTAAACTTCCAGATAACACATATCTACAAAAAAGTGTTTTGCCTGGAAGACTTACCTTCATGTATTTTACATACTTTTATGTATTTTGACCCACTGGATACAAATCTAATGTCAGGTTTGCTCCACCAGGTCAGGATATATAAAATTTTATGATCTCTAAAGATTTTTCACTTCTTTTCTAAATATTTGATTTTTTCTAAAACTAGTTTGATATTGCCTCAAATCATTTATGGTATCGACCGATGTAATTTTGATTTTAGTTGTTTATTCTTAGATTTTGGGAAACATTGTTGCATCTTCTAAAGGGTAGTCTTGGAACTGGAATTCTGGCTATGCCCAAAGCATTCTATAACGCAGGATATGCTGTTGGAATAATAGGTACTGCTTTTATCGGGTTTATATGCACGTATTGCATACATCTCTTAATTAGGTCAGAATATGAGCTATGCAAAAGAAGAAAAGTTTCATCTATGACATATCCAGCTACAGCAGTAGAGGCATTAAGTGTTGGACCCATGTTTTTGAGACCATGTGCAAAAATATCAGGGTAAGTTAACAAAAATTTATAATTTATTTATTTGAAGCTCAAATCAACAAAATCAGACAGGTCTTCATAAGACTATGCTGCATTTCTAGAAATGTGACTTAAGATACTATTTTTGTTTTTGATCATTACAATCCTATTAAGTTTGGATATGGAATTCTGAATTTTCAATATTTTTTATCGTAAAAGTAATTGCTACTAATTGTTAGACAGGGAGGAAAACTTTTTTCTTAATAACTTATACAGAAAGTTAAAACTATATTAATGAAATTTTAAAAACTTGAATTTAATATATTATCAGAAACTATAGTGCACAATGAGAGACTTTTCGTTATAGTAAAGCATAAAAATGGATTATATTTTAATATAATATCGTTTCAAAATGAGTCAAACAGGGTTTACCTATCAGAAATTAATATAGTGGTTTTCAACCGGCAAAGTTAATATTTTCATTTGAATAAATGGAATATCAGTTCTACTAGTTGTTATAAAACATACGAGAATTTGAAATATATATTTATTTGCATTATAGTCTATAATATTTGCCATATTTACAGAATTCACAGACGCTACAGTGTTCACAATGTTTAAAATATAACTTCTTTATTATTGGTTATTAGTTCCTGTCGGAACATGATTATAAGCTGCTACAACTGACTAAACACTTCTTCTCTTGCATGCTCGATGATTATGAGCATTTGGTTCATCAGTCATGAGACTCCAGCAGTATTCTGCTAAAGCGTCCACACTCCACTTACCTTGGTACCTCTTTTCCATTTTTATAATCATTTTTCAAATTCGTCTGTGGTGACGTCTCGAACTTCTGTCCATCCAATAGCTTCACACAGCTTAGGGAATTTTCTTTTCGAGAAAGGAAAACCTTCTCCGTTTTTATCCATCACTTTGGAAAAATTTCTTACTATGCCGATCTTCACATGTAATGGTGGTAGTAAGATTTTTATAGGATCAACCAGTGCTTTTTGAGCAACGTTCATTTTTCCTGGTTCTAACGTCTTTCGGTGTCGACAAACTTTTACGTTATAATTTTGGTCTCATGCTCTGCTGCCCCAAAAGCATAGAAAGCAACAATGTTTCGTATAGCAAAATTGCAATCCGAGAAAAACGTCATGACTTTAAAATGGCCACAGATAGACCATTTCCATTGTGCAAGAGAACTGACATGTATTTTTCGAACAGTTACAGCTAGAACTATAAACTTGTTCGAAATTCCGTAAGTTTGTTTATAAAATTGTTTTGAAAATTGAAAATATTTTGAATACATCAATAGTCCTATGCCATCTTTTAATTCTTCTCACGCAATTTTTGTGCTTTTACAAATATGGTACAATCTTTTTTCTATGCCTGTAAGTACTAGTTGAAGTGCAACGTTTGTAACTAGTGAAAAACATGAGGCATCTAATGAAAGCATGACGTAATGAGCTATTGTTAACAACTGCATTGTTCAATTTTTTAATTTTATTTATAATTTTGCATGCATTTTTTGTGTATGAAAGTGGTTTTGATAATGATTTTCAGTGCAAAAGTAAAAGTTAATGACATAATAACGTAACATCTTTCACATGACGATGAGGATATATCGATGTAACTAAAGGGCTTGAGTATATAAAAATACATAGTGTTAAGTCTTTAGTATACTGTACATAATCTGTTTTACCGACTGAGAAAAATGCATTGTATGCTAAACTATTTTATACTATACAATTCCTATTCTGCAACCCACTCGTGCCCACTCTGTATATAAATCATACCTGAATTATCACGCGAAAATCACATAATAAGCTTTCTTTAGTACACGGAGAAAAATAGTTAAAGTAATTTCATTCAACACACAAAAATTATGGTACTTAGCATCAACTGCAATCAAGTTAGGAAAATTTTGGACACGATCAAGTATTTTACATCTCCATTCGTCTCCAGGGTCGTTACCTGCACGAATAAGATTATCTTTAAAAGACAATTCAGTCATTTGAAACACTGTTTCACGTTTGGAAATGTCTCTCTTTTTTTTCCTTCTTCAGAAGCTCTTCGGCAATTTCTTCATCACATGGGCTGCAGCACGTGGTCGTTTCAGATGCCATGCCTGCTGGGTGATGCCCTCTGTGGCTTGCCTGTGAACCCCTCTGCGTGCGATGGTAACACAGCGATCTCCTTGGCGGCGCCTTTCAAGCTGGTGTTTTTCAATGAAACAAATAAAAAAAAAACGGCCAGAAAAACAATAAAAAAATAAAAGAATTTTAGGAGCAGCTCTCAGACTATCCCTGACAGTTTTGAGTTTTAATTAAAAGGTGGCTTGGTCTCGATCCTGTCGTTGCCGGTCGAAATAAAAAAAAGTTAACGTAATTTACCACGTTACAACTTCCCCCCGGCCAGACCGGAAACGACCCCCCAAGTCTCCAAGACCACACTCCGGGCCAACTGACCAATTATTAGGTCTAGAAAATCAAAAAAAAAGGAGATGCAACCCCGCGGCCCAGGCTGTCTGAGAGCGTGCTTCAATACTTAACACTAGTGCAACTTAGAAGCTAGGAATACCAAAAAGGCGTAAGCCTCTATATAAAGAAATAGAAAAAGAAGAAGAAAAAAAATGAATATGCGGCAGCTCGCTGTTAGCGATGCCGAGGACGAGCCTTATTAACTAGCTTAAGAGCTACTGTCTTACAGGTTCTAGGGATAGGCCAAGGAATGAAACTCTCCATATACCAAAAATTCACGGGTTTAATACGGCGCCTTGCGCCCATGGGCCATGCACCCTGTACAAAAGAGGAGACAACCTAAAAAAAAAAGTCCACTAGTGGCGCCTAGATAGGGCGCCAGCGCTGTATGAGTGCCGCAATTCGGCGCTCACGGACGAGACGTCCGGACCTCCGCCCGCGGCGTCGTCTCCTAGGGGCCGGTTGAGCCTCCTGCTCCCCCGGTTCCTCCAGCTCCTCCTGGCTCTCCAATGGGGGCTCCTTCTCCGAGAAAGGTGGCCAATCGAGGACCTCGTCCTGGAAAGAGTACAGCCACCTGACGAGTCGGTCCTCTGGGGTGCTTTCCTCAAGGTAGGTGTGTTCGGGCGCGCCCACCGCCCCGCTCCACCATGGTAGGCTCGACCACTCCCAAGGGTCCCGGGAAAACACGGTCGGTTGGGGCTGAAACCAGAGCAGGGGATCAACCCCGACCAGCCGCAGCACCCCGGTCACCGGGTCGGTGATGAGGTCCATTAATCCATCATCGTTGGGGACGAAAACCCCGCGGAAGACGTCTGTGGGCTGTGGGCGATAGAAGAAAAGGGAAATCAGCCGATTATCAGGCGATTCATGCATACATGCAGGACAGCATAACAACATTCGACTCACATGGACGGACAAGGACGAACATTTCCCCTTGGACAATATGGCCACCACCTAGATTAAAACATTTGTAAGTTGCCCGAGGGCGCTACTCAGAGGCAGCGGCCTCTAGATATGGCTTGAGGTCTTTGGTGTCCGCGCGGCCGACCGATTCGCCTCTATCATTCACGAGTTCGTAAATTGTCCGCGAGATCACTCTCGATACAGAAGAAAGCGTACGGTCGCGAAGTTCGGTATAAAGCGCCGATACCAACCTGCCGAACCTAGAAAACTCCGAAGTTTGCGGATGTTTCGCGGCGCTGGCGAGTCAAAAATAGGGGCCAGCTTGCTTGGATCAACCTTGACGCCCTCGTTGTTAATGAGGAACCCAAGGTACCTGATCTCGCTTCGGAAGAATAGGCATTTATCGGGGTTTATCAGGTTTATCAGGGGCGTTGGTAAGTCCAAAAGGCATGCGAGTAAATTGGAAAAGACCGCGTCCTGGTACCGTGAACGCGGTGAGTTCCTTACTCTTCTCATCTAATGGTACCTGATGGAAAGCCTGGTCCAGGTCAATCGTGCTAATATAATTAGCTTTCTGAAGTTTATCCAGGATGTTTGTCATTGGCGGAAGAGGATAATCGTCCTTCTTTGTAACTCGGTTTATTTCCCTGAAGTCGATGCACAGACGATAAGTGCCATTCGACTTTCTTGCCATAACAACCGGTGAGGACCAAGCACTATTAGATGGCTCAACTAATTTTTGTTAATAAACTTGTCCATCAGCTTGTTCATCTCGTCCATCACAGCAGGAGACCGAACATGGTACTTCTGCTTGATGGGTGGATGGTCACCCACATCAATGGTATGTTTGGTAAGGTGGGTAGCACCCAGTTCCTTTTTTGAAATCTTTAACTCGCGCTTAAGGAAATCCTTTACCAGAGCCATTTGTGTCTTGGTGAGTTCCTTAATCGCGGCGCACCCATCGTCGTCTATCCGCGCCAAGTTGGACAATAAGTCTATAGTGGCTGTGCGGTAAACTTCGTCGTCGTAAGCCATATGAATAGCGTTGGCGTTGCCATCCACAATTAATCTAAATTGTCGAATGGAATCCATGCCCAGAACACATTGGTACTTAAAATTGGGCACCACTTTGTATTCTACGCATTTTTGGACGACATCTAGGGCGCTAGGTAGCGCCACTTGCCCTAAAACTGACTCTATGCTACCATTCGGGAATAGAATAGCTTTAACTTCAGAGGGTTTAATCTCTTAGTTAAATTCTGCGGCTAATTCTATCCCCTCTTTACCCAGAATGGATTTCGTGGAACCCGAGTCCACTAGCGCGTCGAGTTCTCTGTTGAGGATTTTTAATTTCACGAAAAATCGTGTGCCTTGTTCATAAAATTTTAAGGCTGCGCAATCGTTTTCCGAGAACTTATCGGAATCGAGATATACGCGTGATTCGCCAGGCGACATACGCGCCCCCTCCCCGCCAGAATACGATAAGGGCGAGAAAAATGGAAAAACAGAGTACTCATTAGAGACGCTGGTAGCAAGGTCTAATAAAATTGGGCTAGGTTCAGCGCTGACCTTTAGCGCTGAGCCCGTTTCGCGTTTCCCGGGGCTTTTTGGAAGCTTTACACTCCGGTGTTGGACAATCCGGGGTTCTATATCCTGCACGACCACATTTGTAGCAAAAAATTTGCTGTTTCTTAGTACATTGCATTGTACTGTGTTCGTGAGGTGCAGGTATGCCTTAAGAAAGGCAATTCCTGCATATAATCGTCGTCGAAGTAGATGGTGCTTGAGAAATCGCGTCTACTTTTATTTTCGCCACGTTTTGTTTAGGCTTGTTCGCTGAGGGAAGCCTATGCGCGTTATTGTTGCTAATTTTGCGACCCGGCCTAGGACTTTTTTGCCTAGGTGGGCTATGTGACATTGCGTCGCATCCTGCTGTCTGAGGGGGTGAATGTCTTTTTTCAATATGAATATTTTCCTCTTCGAAATTCGCGTCCATTGCTGCTAAACTCGCATTTGTGTTGCGAGTTTCTTCGCCCTTATACGCGAATTCGGGTAAAAGTGACGTTTCCGGCGCAAGGGGTGGTTTGTAATCGCGGATGGTTGCCCATTCCGCTTCCCAATCTTTACCCAGCTGCGCGAGTTCCTCGAAATCGGCGATGTCCTTGCGTTTCATTACGCGCCTAAATTCTGGTCTCAACCCCCTGTGAGCATTATCAAGTTGCTCTTCGACCGAGTGTGGACCGTCTAACTTGTCATATAAGCCTAACAGGCAAGTTAGATAGTCTTCGATTTTTTCTTTCGCGCCTTGAGTGCGCGCGCGGATTTGGTCTTTTACGCGGCGGTCAAAATTATCGTCGCCAAATCGACTTCTGAAGGCTGTTCTAAATGCGGACCATGATGTCCATTGCGACTTCTTCAGCCGATACCATTGTAAAGCGACACCTGTCAGCAGCAATGGTAGTGCGCTAATTAATTCAATATCCGAGAGTGGAGAAAAAATTCTGCACTCGTCTACTCGCGTTAGAAAATCTTTCGCGCTTGCTTTTGATGAGCCATTGAATTTTAAATTCCATTGGCGCACTACTTTACCGACGTCCCTATTTAATTCAACACGAGTGTTGGTACCTCGCGAATTATGATTATTAGGGTTGGTAGGCGCGGAATTAAAATTTTGCTCTTTATCTGATGTTATTGGCGGAATTCGCGTCGAATTATACACATTTGCGCCTGCGTTATTGTGCGGCGCGTAGGGGTTAAAATTACTGTGAATATTAGGGGTTGATATCCCCATGTAGTCGAAACTTTGTTGCGCGACGAAGGGTATAACGCGACGTGGGACAAAATGCGGTGATTCCGTCGTTAAATTGCTTGAAATAGTAGTGCTCGGGGCCTGGTGCGCAACAGGTACGAACCTGGATGCATTTTCGAAATGCGATGCAACGGGCCTGGGTAGGCTGCGGTGTACGCCTGCGAATACGGTGCATATGACGCGCCTGCGCAGGTCGTTATTGTCGACGTGGTCGTCGCGGTGGAGGTAGCATGTGCGTGGGTGTTAAACGCAGTCGCGTCTAAAATGTTCGATAGGTCAGACGGTTTTCGAGATACCGTCTGATCATCGCGTATTTGTGATTGTGACGTGTCTAGTTTGTCGTCTTCTTCCCACGGTATATTATTATCGCCTGCTCTCTTTTTAATATATCGAACTATGCGATCTCTTAAAATTGATACCACCCCCGCTGCATTTATATTAAATGCATTCGCGAGTCTACGCATTTCTATTTCACCCAGCGTATACACCCACGATTCGGTTGCGTTAGAATCCATTTTCGAGCTAATAAAAATAATTTAAGCGACGTAAAATTGTTTAATTAAATAATAATAATTCATATTTTAAATTAATATAATTGCAATAAATTTTAAATAATCTAAAGAAATTAAGAAATTCAACGAAACGTGAATTTATTACTTTATTCCCTCGCGCTGTGGTATCAAGTGACAGTTTGGCTGCTAGAAAAGGACCGCGATAATACGAAACTAGCCGAGCGCAGTCACGAAGTTCACGTGCGCATCGACGAGTCGAGGCAAGATGCCAAGATGGCGAAAACTAAAATTCACCGCTCCGTAATAGCGTTGGTTCCCGCGAAGCACGAACGCGAGCGAAGACGTACGAAGTTTGTCGAGCTGTCGAGCGAGGTAAGGTGGCGAGAACTGCGGAAGGCTGTCAGCTAGCAGGCTGAGACCGCGTCATGCGAGTCGAACCGAGATGTCACGAGGAGTAACGAAGGCGGTCAGGCGTTGTGCACTGTGTACGCAAGCTATGTCGAGTGACAGGTGCGAGAGAATTACTTTTATTCTCTTGGACGTTTCACTTGATTTTTATGTATTCCAGGTTACTCCTTATCGTCTAAATTTTTGGAATAGTCTCATAAATAGTTTTACTATTTAATGAGACTATTTAGGATATTTTTCGATCGTGATTTTGATTGAAAATTAATTAAAACCGAACAGCTGTATAATCGCACTCCCGGAAAAACAGAGGCAAACACTTCACTCGCGTACACGATTTTTCGCGACCTATCACCGCCTACCAGCACTTTAAATTAATATGGCAGCTTTATAGTGCAGAGCACGTTTATTCTTGTATAGCGCTTTAGCGCTTTTATTCTTGTATAGCGCTTTAGCGCTTTTATTCTTGTATAGCGCTTTAGCGCTTTTATTCTTGTATAGCGCTTTAGCGCTTTTATTCTTGTATAGCGCTTTAGCGCTTTTATTCTTGTATAGCGCTTTAGCGCTTTTATTCTTGTATAACGCTTTAGCGCTTGATAAAAAAATACAAGATATAAAATGTGGTACATATAAGACACTAATCAATATATAAATACATATAAAACATAAAAACATATAGTATAAAAAATAAATATTTTTCTAATTTGGAAAAATAAAATCCAAAATCCTGCGCGGATAAGCGAGCGCAATAGCTGATAATAAAATTCAGGAGGAAACAAAGTAATAATATTCAAGGAGAATATGAAATAAAAAATTTCAAAACAACTCAAAATTTAACAAATTGAGTTTTGAGTATTTACTGAAATTTTTAAGCTTCATAAGAGAAAGGAAGCTTGTTCACAAAATGCAGGCTTTTGTGAATATTTTTTTCCCGATGATTCGAACTCCTTTTAACCGTTGGGCGCCATTTATAACGGGTGACCTCCGCTGAAACGTCAGAAATAAAAAGCATTTAACAAAGCGGACCCGAGGATTCGGGATTACCCTCGTTGTCACCGGCGTTACTAAGGCGGCTAAAATAATGAGCGCCTGGCTTCTCTCGACGCTATATTTATAAAAGCAACGACCCTGAAAATAAAAGCTTAGCATGCAAAAAAAGGGCGAAGCCAAGCAGGGTTTCCGAGTAGGGTGATTATGGATTCGGGAGTCCGGATCAGGCAAGGTTTTAGGTTAGGAAAGGAATCTTAACCTAAACATAGAAGCTCTTGTGCAAATAAAATAATAAAATAAATTAAGCAAATAAAACTAAGCTACAATTTATTTAGTTAACGGACAAGGCCCAAGCTCGATACAAATTCAAAAGAGCTGACAACAAAAATTATCAAAATATCGTGGCCGACATGGCTCGTGGTACAAGAAAAGAGGCAGAGCTCTAAGAGAGCCTGAGAGCCACGGTTTAAAAAAGAATAAGAATTTTTAATACAGCCCGGAATAGAGTCTCACAGACTTACCGAAGATCTGGCCGCGAACTCGCGCCTAACTTCGTCCAAGTACAGAATAAAGCTGCGCGCCAAAGGTGTCGCGCAGTTTTATTACATCAGCTGGAAAGGCTAGCGCACGCGCGTGAAGCTGAGGTTTGCGCGGGCGACTCGTCTTGTGAGGACGACGGCGCCAGGCAACCAAAGAGCTGAAGCGTCTATCGGTCAGCTTTCCCCAATGGCTTAAAAAGTAGAGGGGTGCGTTTAAACTACGTTGAGTTTGTACTGCACAACACAGCAGTTACAAATAGACAAGGCTAATATACAATGTATAATATAATTTCTAATTGTTCCAACCCGTCATGCCCTCTCTATATTAATTATAATAATAATGGTGCGACGGTGTTGGAAACCATGGGCTGCAGCACGTGGTCGTTTCAGACGCCATGCCTGCTGGGTGATGCCCTCTGTGGCTTGCCTGTGAACCCCTCTGCGTGCGATGGTAACACAGCGATCTCCTTGGCGGCGCCTTTCAAGCTGGTGTTTTTCAATGAAACAAATAAAAAAAACGGCCAGAAAAACAATAAAAAAATAAAAGAATTTTATGAGCAGCTCTCAGACTATCCCTGACAGTTTTGAGTTTTAATTAAAAGGTGACTTGGGCTCGATCCTGTCGTTGCCGGTCGAGGTAAAAAAAGTTAACGTAATTTACCACGTTACATGATATGTACATATATTTATATATATTATAATACTTGTTTGTGTTAATTATTTCATTCTCATACCTATCTATTGTTACATATATATTTATTCATGAGATAAGAAAAAAAAAGAGAGAGAAAAAGATATATTATGTGCTAATTGCTTAAGGGCTTATTCGCACTCTCATACATTTTCCTGTAAGTCATAATATAATTTTATGGATTGGTATACAATTACATGTTTCCTTATTATTTCAATTATAAAAATGTCTAATAGGAATCTCCATCTTATACGGTGTGAAGTTATCATGCCTTGCGGCCATTTAATCCAAGCATTGATTGTCTGATTGATCTATAATATTTTAAGAAAAAGGATATTATTAAATCAAATCAGAAGAAAATAATATTTTGAAAAGAGTGGAGTCAACCGGGAAATACACTGGATATTGCATCTTCAGAGTAACAGCTGCACTCTTGTCTCAAGTGCTCAGATTTTTTTACTGGGGACAAAGTCCATTTCATAGGGCGTTTTCTCACATTTACTGGTTGATACAATTTTCTTCTGATCTAAATTTATTCAATATTTACTAATATTGTTAAACTAAACGTCTAATTTGATGGGACGCAACATCAATTTTCAATTTTTGGTATTAAAAATAATCATGCGATAAAAGAATTTCAAATACAAAAAAGTTCCGTCTAGTCATCTTCCACATGCCTGTGTTTTTGAAGAATTGATTTTACGACTTTAAAAATTTCAAGCTAATATGAGATTATTGGCCCAGAGTTCTGGCATGTTCGAGCCGGGGGCGAGTTATTTAATGCACGCCCTAAAAACATGACAACAGAAATTGTAATTTTTTCATAAAAAATCAATTATGATCGTTTATGTGAAAATTACAATCGGTAATGAAAAATGAAATATTCATATACATAATAATAATGACATTAATTGTTATATTGTAATCAATGAAGATATATGTTTTTAAACTACTTTCGTATTACAATCAGCTATAGTTTGTTTTTTTCTTGTTGAAGGGGAGAAATGCTTTATGCTCCGTCAAGGGGCTTTGCGCCCCATGGTGTGTGGGAGCATGTGGCCCCTCCGCGGAACAGCCGTCAGGCATGACTAGCGCGGGGGTCATATATACAGCACTTACTGCTTACTTACTACTCCTATCATCTATTTTTCTTTTATTAGGTAGCTTCGTTCGCCTTTTCTTGCCTCTTCTTTAGTAGGACATGTTGGGCAAAGCCAGCTATCGCCGCCAGTTTTCGTTGCCCTGAAGTATGGTATAACACCAATGAGGTTACCAGGCGATATCTGCCTTAGGGCTGCCTCTAGATCTCGATGTTCCTGCACCCGCTTTTTATACCGAAAAATGGTGTATGGCGCATCTTTGTTGGGGTCCTATAGTTTCCTTTATCTGAAGAATTTCACCCATTGTTGGTGATTTGGATAAAAGTTCGCGTGTATAATGATCTTTTAAAAATTCCAAAAACTTGGGAGATATTCAAATTTGAAACTGTTTTTACTTTTTTTATAGATATATAACCTTGGCTCTTTCTGCCCAATTCACCAAAAAATGTCATCTAAAATTTTATCCTTATTTTTTTGTGAAACTTTCCATAACTTTCTAAGAAACAATTGAAAACGTATGACGCGGCGTGACGCGTCCATGTGGCGTTAATCCTGGCGCAGGAGGAACAGCTTACGTATGGATCTGATAAGAACATATTGAAGGTTCATTTAAAACTTGTAAACATTTCTGAAAGTGGGGAATTTATACCGTACATGTTAAATGTCGTTCCGCATATTTGTTTTTCCATAAATGTTTGTGTCAGAAATGTAGTTTTTTGTATAATCGAATAAAACCGTATTTTTTAAAGGAACGAAATCAATAGATTTTTTACAATCAACTTTCTGTTTTTCGTACAAATTTGTGCGGAATAGTCTAAAACTTTATCAACAGACTCAAAAAACCCTGCAGCTTCAGATGGTTATGTTCAACATAAAAAAATTCTCAATTTGTTAATAATTTTTATTATAACAGTTGCGGCTGGCAGAATTCTCATGTTTCGACTTCAAAGAAAAAAAGTATGCGAGGAAGTTTAGAGTTGAGAGAACTTTCAGCGAGAAAGTTGTTCAGTAGGCTTTCAGGATGTTTTTAAATATATTTTGAGATTGTTTAATCCAAAACTGCGGTCAGGATAGGAATTTCTTTAACTGAGCTCGAGCGCACCGATACCGTCGCAAGGTATATCGATTGAACGCAGGAGAAAAAAAGATGCACCCATGCCGAGAGCACGCGATTCGACAGAGTTGCAACATCATTTTTGCTAATTCGTTTTTCTTATTTATATCTTTTCTGTAAAAATTATTTAGAAACACTCTAGACGAATGGGCCAATAATATCCCTGTTTAAAATGTCAGGTAGAAATCGAGTTCTATACGGTTTTTATCTGATCTCTAATTTCATTTTGCGGGATCAATCTGGGTCTATCCGGTCCTTATCCGGGAAGTGGTAAGAGAAAATAAGTTGTATGAATATTTTATCCGGTCTTATCCGGTTCCTATCCGGAATATGGAACCAGAAATTAATTACAAAAATATGTATCTACCCGGATCCTATCTGGTTTCTATAAGGCAGTTGGCGTCTTGTGAATTTTTAAGATGAAAGTAAATCTGCTACCCGGCCTACCCGGATCCTACCTGGTTTCCATAAGGCAGTTGTCGACTTGCAAATTGTTAAGGTGAAAATACATCTGCTACCCGGCCCTACACGGCTCCTATCTGGCATATAGATCCAGAAATTAAAATGCAAAAATATTTTTCTACCCGGATCCTATCTGGTTTCTATAAGGCACTTGGCGTCTTGTGAATTTTTAAGAAGGAAGTAAATCTGCTATTCGGCTCTGCCTGGTTCTTATCTGGCATATGGATCCAGAAATTAAAATACGAAAATATGTTTCTACCCGGATCCTACCTGGTTTCTATAAGGCAGTTGTTGACTTGCAAATTGTTAAGGTGAAAGTACGTCTGCTAGCCGGCTCTACCCGATTCCTATCTGGCATATATAAATAGAAATTAAATTAAAAAATATGTTTATACCCGGATCCTATCCGGTTTCTATAAGGTATTTGGCGTCTTGTGAATTTTTAAGGTGAAAATGCATCTGCTACCTGGCCCTACCCGGTCCCTATCTGGCATATGTAAATAGAAATTAAATTAGAAAAATATGTTTCTACCCGGGTCCTATCCGGTTTCTACAAGGCAGTTGTCAACTTGCAAACTATAAAGGAGCCAGATACAAACCGGATAAAAATCTTAAAGGTCCCGGATAAGACCCATGTAGAAACCGGGTACACTGAGCGAAAATGATTACGTAATTTTACGGTCTTCGGAGGTATAGCAAGGATATTCATTAAAATTGAGAACTTTTACGGTCCCGTAATTTTTTTTACTGTCACCATCCTTAAAATTTACTTGTTTGCACCGGAATATTTTTTTCAGTAATTTTCACAGTACGCTATTTTAAAAGTTTCTCTTGATGTCAGTAATAAAATACAAGCCTAACAGAAAAATATGCCGTTGGTGTGTTTAAAGAAATACAATTCCTATACGAGCGACTTTTTTTGTGAGTTGGTTAAAAAAAACTCGGGAGTCAGCAAGCAATTTTCACGGTTTCTTGACTGGAAAATTCGGCGGGACGGTGTGAATTCCCATGTAATCATAATAATCATATGCGAGTAGGTGTATGTATGTGTGTGTATCTGACTGCGTCGAGGTAGTAACAATAACTAAACATGTGGTTCAATTACCATGGGGTGAATAGTAAAATCAATTGAAGCTCTCATAGTAAACATAAGCAGTAGAAGTTACTAGATAAGAGTAGATAGAAAAACAATCTGATAAGTAAATAAGTGTACTATTATTTTTAATGGTACTTCATTAGTTCGAATTACTTATTGCGAACATGAATGCATAATTTATTTATGAGATAATTTTCTAGATTTAAAAGTTTCATCATGTTTTTAGAATTGAAAAAACTCAAATTTTTTAGATTTTGAGCATACGTTGATGTCACTCTTGGAAACAAAAATTAAAGGAATCATAACCAGTTTAAAGTATCACTAATATACAATAATGAAAATTAATAATCCTAAAATGTATATAAATCTTTTTATCATTTAATGTTCTTTAATTCAAAAATTTTATCTGTTTCTTTCAAAAATATTTTATTTTATTGAAAATCAATTTAGTAATTAAAAATCTTAAAAATTTCAATCAGAATCACAAATTTTGGCATAAAATTAACAAAATTCCCGATTACACGGGGCCCAAACACTTTTTACACGGCCCTGCAGTAGTTGCAGGTTATAAGCGCTATTTTCTTTCTTGTATTCGAAGCATGCGCAGCGGAGAGGCTAAGTCGTGAGGTTAGTAATGCGTTAATTATAAGTAGAGAGGATTCGAACCCGCAGCGTTAAGAATAATTTTTAATACTACCTAGACGAGCGTTTGTTTAGTGTAGAAGGAGGTGTGTGTTTATAGGTAAATGTGTATATAAAAATGGTAAGTTAAGTGTACTTGAAAGTAAATACAGTTTTAAAATATACTAAGAATATTCACCGATTGAACCACTGCTCTTATTTGATTTACCTATGTTCCTGCAGATCACTTAACTTCAAAAATGACACTGGGGCGTTTACGAACTACAGAAAGTAAGTTAAAAAGTATTCAAACCTACTGAGATTTTTTTCGGTGTACGTGTAACGAAAAAGTACTGTTAATATACTTGGAAAAAATTTCCCAGCTTGAAAACAGATTTTTTACTGTGAAAACAGTAAATTTAACCTTCCAAGTGAAAATTCCTCCGTTGCCGTTAAAAAAGCTAAATATTAGAGTCTTAACTCGAATTTTCCCTGTACTTTTTCTCTCAGTGTAAAGATATTTTGCGATCCCAGATAGAACCTAGTTAAGATCCAGGTATAAACTGGGGACAAAAACCGGGTACAAATCCGGTAGCGCCGGATAAGAACCGAGTATACATATTTTGTGGACCCGGATACAAACCAGATAAAAATCTTACAGAGCCCAGATATGACCCGTATGAAAACCGGACAAAATATTATATCAACCCAGATAGAATCCGATTAAGTGCCGGATTGGAACCGGGTATAAGTATTTTAAGGAGCTGGATACAAACCGGATAAAAATCTCAAAGGTCCCAGGTAAGAACCATGTAGAAACCGAGTAAAGATATTATGCGATCCCCGATAGAACCCGATAATCTCCGGGTATAAGCCGGGGACAAAAACTGGGTACAAATCCAGTAGCGCCGGATAAGAACCGACTTTTATCCGGTTTTTATCTAGATTCTATCCGTCATTTCAAGCAGGGATAACAAAAATTTGATCATTTATCGTTAAATTTACGTCAAAATAATCGTTATCACAGGTTTGGTAGTTACATATTAAACATTAGCTCGAAATTTGTCAAATTTTTTAGGACTAATACGGGGAAAAATTCGTCAAGTGTACCCACCTAAAAACTTTTTGTCTCCGATTTCCTTGAAAGTCCGCGAAATTATTGTGCTAGTGAACCTCTTTAATTCCCCTAAGAGAACGTCTCTAGTATGACGGGTTGTCAGTATACAGGAGCTCGAATTTTCAGCCTTTTACCGCGCACGGTGATACTCAATTAACCATAATTTGTACAGAAGGTATCCAAATTAATTTTTTATGAAGGTCTTGGAAATGTTTTTTCATCAGCTTTACGCGGAAAGCAATGGTTTTAGATAAAAAAAAAATATTTGAACTTCATTTTTTAATTTTAAACATATTTTTGAGTTTTCCTCCAAGTGCGGCCGTAAATTTTCTTTCCAAAATTATGCTAAAAAAAAACTTGACTTTTTCCCTTTAAACTGAGCTATGGTCGAAAGTGGGGCGAAAGAAATTGGTAGAGATATATAACAGTTCTTGCGCGCGGTTTCTGCGTCGCAGCGCAGCTAGGCGCAACGATCACGATGTACCGTCCATTGGGAACTTATTTAATTGTACTTTGTATAATTTGTTCGTAAAACTGTTATTTTTGGCTTGTATGAAATTAAAAATGAAAATTAATTTGTAATTTGGGGTGATTTTTTAGTGTACGGAAATAACAAACGCAGAAGATTTTGCTGAACAGATTTGCGAACGCTTGCTTAAGCTTAAACCTCACTCTTTTACAGCCAAACAACAGTCGTACTTATTCAATAACCTTAATAAGGACACACTGAAAGAAGGTGAATTTCTTATCCTTTGTGATTTCGCTGAAAACTATGCCTTTGTAGTCCAGAATGCAGCTCAGTCATTTCATTGGAACAATGATCAAGCTACCATTTTTACAGTGGTAATTTATTATAAAGAGGACAACATTCTAAAGCACCGCAGTCTTGCTATGTTATCAGACTGTTTGACTCATGACACAATTTCTGTGTACGAATTTCAAAACATTATTATACACTATTTAAAAGAGAATTTTCAACCAAGAAAAATGATTTATTCTACAGATGGAGCCGCCCAGCACTTTAAAAATAAATATAACTTCATCAATTTGCTCCGCCAGGAAATGGATTTTGGTATTCCAGTTGAGTGGCATTTCCATGCAACGGCGCACTGAAAAGGCCCTTGTGATGGTATTGGGGGAAATTTAAAAAGACTCGCAACGCGTGCTAGCCTACAAGCGTCATCTAAAAATACAAAGGCATAGTTTTCAGCGAAATCACAAAGGATAAGAAATTCACCTTCTTTCACTGTGTCCTTAAGGTTCTTGAAGAAATACGACTGTTGTTTGGCTGTAAAAGAGTGAGGTTTAAGCTTAAGCAAGCGTTCGCAAATCTGTTCAGCATAATCTTCTGCGTCTGTTATTTCCGTGCGTAACGTACTTCTGTCAGTTTGTTGCCAAGTAGATTTACATAAGCAAACACAGTGCCTGGTACACAAAAATATCACTCTTTCGTTCCCTCTGCTGAATTAACTCTCATGTTAAGAAAATATTCGTCATCATTAGAATGTGATGTTTTCCCGAAAAAAACTGTGAGGCAAAGAAGAAAGAGAAGTGCACATACACTGTAAAACGAGAGAGGAAAAGAGAGAGAGAGAGAGAGAGAGAGAGAGAAGGAGAGAGAGAGAGAGAGAGAGAGAGAAACAGGTTCGGTACCTTTATATATATATATATCCTTTTCTGATGGTCCACACAAGTATAAATCTTTAGTTAAAAGAATCCCCACAGGTGTGACTGACGAAGTGGTGAGTAGGTTTCCCACAGGAGTGACAAGAACGGAGTGTGTATGACACTGGTGCGACGAAGACACAACAACTATTCTTTTGACACTGAGTCTAAGATCATTCCAAGGCTAGTAAAATGGACCACGGTGAATTTATGACTGGTTAACTGCACTGAACGGGTACTTCACGATATGATTCCTTTCAAGTTTTTAGAAATTTGCCGCACTTAATTCTGCTCACATGACTAGTTTTTCCCTTGGTGGCGTGTCCTTTTTATATTATATTTTTTGGTGACGTTATGCATTGCGCAGTATCCCGCTGCGTGTGACGTAGTTATACCTCTCTTTTCAATAGGTGGTTTTCTCTCTCTTTTAGTAACTTCCCCAGATTTTTCTCTAGACCTAGCCTGTGCCTATAGTACATTATAATACGTCGCAGGACGTGACACCTCCCCCCCTAGTTTGAGCGTGGGGTTGAAGCATCCGCGATCGAATCTTCGGCAGAAGAATACATTGGTCAAAGTTTTTGAAGATACATTGAATTTTTATCTCGATAAATGTTGCCGTTATTAACTTTTGTTTTACAGTTTGTATCAGTTCTTACATATATATTTTTTTGAATATAATCATAAAATTATTGATTGTAATACACATTTTTTTAATAATGTAAACTTAATATTAGAATACGATTTCATATGTGAGCTGTCGTTAGAAATAATCTAAATTTTGAATACTTGTTGATTATGTATATATATTTTAAATCTAATAGTACTGAATATTGAAGACTATTTTTTATATTTTATATTTCGTAAAGGGTTGCGGTAGTTTTGGGCTAAATTTCCTCTTTGGAAACACCTTTCACAATAGTTGGTCCATTTTCGTAAAGTTTCTTTACCGTTTTTATCAGTTATTTTGAAAATTTTGGATTCCGGGATCAAGCATTTTTCTTATATTTCTTCCAAAAATACGTAACTTGTGGGAAGCACTTCCAAGATTTTAGCTGCTGCGTTTTGCTCAGCAGTTTTCTTTTGACGGGCTGGTTCCCCGATACAAAAAAAGTTCTTTTATTTTTGAAAATGTCGCAAGTTGCTTGGAACAGTGGTAGTTCTTGTTGCAATACAAGCGACTTTACCGTATATATTGGTACTGCAAAGTCGTACTCAATGCTAATTTCATTGAGTACTTGTACTGCGCTACTCTTTGTCAAGTGTTTTTGTTGTGATGACATTGTTCTTATCTGCAAAAGAATTATCTATTTTAGTTAATGATGATTTGAATTTACCCAAATGGAAGTTAGTATTTATTTTTCATCAATAGTGATGGGTTTGGTTTAAGATATTTTATTCGCGTTTGCTAACTCAAAGAGACATTCCGTGTAGAAAAAACCCCGGTGTGCTTTGAATGTATAAAAAAAAAGGAAAAGGAACATTTTGTTCCTCGCAAACAGAGCTTTTTATACTGTTGGTCGTTATAATATGGCGGTTAAGGAAAGGTTTTGAAGTTTCTGTTATGTGTTTTTTAAACAACAAATAAGAATAAAAGGAGAAAAGAGAAAAAAGAATATGGTTTGATTAATATTTTATTCGTTGTTATAAATTATGGTTGTTGCTTCGGAGTCTACATCGTTGCCCAATGCTTCTTGTTCGAACAGAGTTATTAAACGTTCCGCACAAGTCAAGCATAGATCTGCTTTTTGCCGCATGTGAAAAATTTTTGTATCGCAAAGGAAGCAGTCGACGCTGGTTAGTTTTAAAGTACAATATAAGTCTTTTGTGACTATATGAGTTATTTCGACGGGTAATGTTACCTTGGACTCAATGAAGGTAAGTTTCATCATATAACAATCGTCGCAAATCTTTATGTGTGAGCACATGCGTGGAAGGTACATGCCTATAAATCATGCAGGGATGTTTTCTACCAGAACTTCGTTTCCTTGACTAATTTTAAATTTGTCTTTCAAACATTGTTTGATGCATTCTTTACAATCAACCGCTCTTTGTCGCGGAGTAGTTAATAATTCTTGACAACCGTAACAATTCATGTATATGCATTCCAATTTACAGATGGAATGCCACGACGTAAAAATCCACAATTATTTTGAATGTCTAGATCTAGTTCTTCAAAACAGAATTGACAATATTTTTTGGTGGTTTGACGATTATAATATAGAAACAAGGTCGAAGGTTCTAATTCGAAACAAGAACTAAGTAATAAGTGCGCGTATGCTATAGGATAGTCTTGCGGACATACACTGTCTACTGGTCAAAGATGGTTAATAATAGGTTTAACTGAATTTGGTATCATTTCTACAAATCATTTAGAATAGATTTTTGTTATTAAATTTTGATAAGGGGATTGAAAGATAACTTTCTGAACATATTTCTAATCATGCAAAGTAGAAGATTTTGCTAGAAGTATTTTACTTTAGTCAGAAAAACAACTTTTATATTACAGTTTGTTACTTCTTTAGTTAGAAACATTAAAGGCATGAATATTTTTTGAATTTTTAATAATATTAATCCTAAAATTGTAATCATAAGTAAAGTGATAATAATTAGTGCTAACGTTAATTTATGTGCACTAGAAATAAAAATAGATGGAATAATTTTTTGAATGTTTGCATATTGTGTAAGAATAAAGACATGGTTTTCGAAAATTGATAATGACATGTCTTCTTTTTGTTTAAGAAGAAGTAATACCTTTATGTGCCTCCAGCGCGGAAACTCGTTTTTCCGTTACAGCTGAGAATAACGGAATGTTGTGTATTCCGTTACAGAGGAATATAATGTAAAAATTGAACTGCGCATGCGCATATAGTCACAGCGGAGCAGAATCTTCTTATTCTTCTTCTTCTTCGTACAGCGTTAGCACCCTACTGACAAAGCTTTGTACATTTGAACTGCGCATGCTCTATTACAACAAGCTACTACTACACAAGATCGATAAAATCAAAATGGCTGGAACTAGTCGCGAAATATCAAGTGTAATGACTAGCGCCGCAAACAACTGCAATACTGGATTAGATTCGAGTGTACGAATAAAAACTCGTATCCGTACCGAAGTCACATAAAATAGAATACGTGCTAATGCACACAATTCGGGAAATTACGAGACTCGCGACAATGCTCGCAGGACTGATCGCGCCTCGGCTTCGTCTCGGCTTTATCTCAGCTTCGTCTCGGCTTTGCCTCAGCTACATCTCGGCTACGCCTCGACTACGCCTTGGCTTCGATCTTCTGACAGCATTGTCGCTCGTCACGCAATAACGCTCATTGTGCGCCTAGGCACGTAATATACTATTTTAGTAAGTAAGGCTCTTGAATAGAAATATTATATAAAAATGGTGAAATTATAGCAAGGGAAGTAGTTGATTTGCTGACTGGAATTGAATTATCCATTATATTCAAATGGTTTTGGAAATGGTAATATGGAGTTGATAAATCTAGATTGCAACCTGACTTTGTTTGCAAAATTCCTATTGCTTGGAGTGTGATTAAGGTCTTAGAGTTTTTTTAGACATGATAAAGAAATTTCTCGGGGGAAAATTGTTGAGTATAGCCATCCGTGATAAAATTGCGATGGTGTTAGAAAAGGATATTCGCTAAAACAGATAAAGATTTCACATTTGTATGGTCGAAAATTTAGAAATATTGATGTTTCACAAATAGGATTATTATCGGTATTAGATATTGATCTTGGTGGGTGACAAAATGTTTGGAAACCATTTTGATAACATGCATTGAGGAAAATTTCATTTATCGTAAAGTACGATTGGCTATTTGAAGAAATAGCGAGATAAGAAATTTGAGGTTTTATGTAAATAGAAGAAATTACGTCAGTATTAAAATCGAGATGTATTGGAATTTGATGTGGTTTAAATAATTGAAATTCTTCAGCAGATGAGATTGGTATAGTCATAATAAAAATCAAGTACTTATCGAATAAGAAATATAAATATTATTGGCAACATTTGAAAGTATACAATATTCATATAATTTATGTGAGGAATCTATTATTTTGTATCTAAGAACGTCTGGTTGAAAGATATCGATATAAGATATAAAATGATATTTTTTAGAAAAAAGACGAATTTTTGAAATTGGTTCAAAATAAATCCCTAAAGAATGAGAAAATTGTGAATCTATGAAGTATTTTTCTACTTTGGAGAAAAGGAGTGGAATTAAAATTAAATGCACTCTGGATGCTACTTGATTACGTAAATTCATTAGGCTTCTCGGGAGGTTGAAAAAGAAAAGTAGGATTAATATTGGATAAAATAGGATGTTTACATCTGGTTGGGTTTAGGTCTAGGAGTTTTTTGGAGAAAAGGTGAAAATAGTCTGCTAAATGTTGAGGAGTTTCTAGGTGGAAGAGGAGGGGGAAATTGGGTTGATTTGTCAACTTTAAAAATATTTCGTCTACGGCACTCTTTTGTAGCATGCATTTGAGTGTTACATAATCTACAGGAATTTTACCAAGGTATAAATTTTGGTCTTGGATCGGTTTGAACACTGATTTTTTGTTTTTTGCATTCTTTTATCATCATTGTTATGAAAACTTTCGTCACAGAGATCGTATGATCTCATTATTAGTAACAATAATTTAAATGCTGCTCTATTTTCTGCTAATACGATAGCAGGGCCGGCTTGTATAACAAAATGTTCATTTACATTAATTTGTGCAAGAAAAAATGACTTTGTCTTCGAATTTGGGTCAGGATAGACCGTATATTGTGGTAACGGCAATCCATATTTCATCGTGAAATTCCTTAAAATTTCAACATGATTTAAAAATCCCATGGAGTCTGTTCTGTATTTCTTTTTTTTGTAACTTGGTACGTGGGTAGGCTTATCGCAGTAATGCTCCATTGTAGTTGATTTCCTGAATCGGTATGGATTTGTTATATTAGAATTTATTGTACAGGTTGGGAGATCTATATCCGCATTTAAAACATTTTTAAAAGCTTCTTGTAGAGGAAGATGATGTAGTAAGATTATTTTTTTTTCATTTTATATAAATTTGTATTTTTAACGCGGTTGTTATTTGAAGTAATAGATTTTGTTATTTGGCTACCAGTTGAAGGTTTTGGATCGTTTATAGATGATTCTTGAATTGTTACATGCAAATGTTCTAGTGAGTTTATCAAACTTAGTTCACATTTCTCGTCTTTATGCGAAAGAGAAATAATAACTTTTATGGCAGTGTCACGTCCCGCGACATATTTGAATGTATATAATACACACAGGCTGGATTGAGTTAAGAAATCTATGAGAAAATCGATAAAGGGGAATAGGGAGTAGGGGAAGTAGGGAGCAGTATAGGGCCCCTTCTCCTCTAAGAAGATATGACTACATCACGATTTTCGCTGACCGTCAATTTGTCTGAAAAAATATAAAAGAGGCTCACACCAAGAGCAAGCAGTCAGTAAATTCTTCGTCTAGTTCGACATTTAAATTTTCCTTCGGATTTATAACCGGTCTCGCGACAATAGTCCAGTGCGGCATTTCAATTTAACTTCGAAAATCTCTGAGTTTGAGATTAATAAAATTCGCCCGGGACAATTTAAAATCAAAGTTCGGGAGTCGTAAAAGTCATCGTGGACTTGTATAGATCTTTGTAAAGATCTTTGAACAGTGTCATAAATTTGGATCACCGCCCTTTACGGAATATACCTGTGCGGCCTATAACTCCGTCTCTCTCACACACTTGGACTACACCTGTGGGGATCCAGTATTTACTACTCACCGCCGTGTGGATTAACCCTCAACATAAAGGTACCGAACCTCTCTCTCTCTATCTTTATTCTTTGTCTTTTTCTCACCCACGTACCAACCAGCCTGTGCCTACATTATGTAAGAATTGTCTTAACGAATGTGTATTCTGACCTTTTAACCAATAAAATAAATTCAATTTGTATTATTTTCATAATCATTGTGTCTTTCATTGACTTATCCTCATCCCTAAGCGAGGATCATTCGATCCTAACTTAAAACGAGGAATCTTCCATCAAAGTAGGTATATTTGCGTATTTGTGACGTAACATACTTCCTTTTTTCTGGTGCATCGGCCCAGGAAACTCAAGTCAATTGAAAATTAACACATTGATTATTTCTAGTGAATAAATAAATGATTATGAAATATTATTTCAACTTTTAACTTGAAATTTCAATAAAATAGATTTGTTAGATCACAAAGGGATTTGACCTTGAGGCTAACCATAATAATTTAATAATCAAATCATTTCTTTGAAATTTTATAATTTATATAAATTGTATAAAATAAAATAAGTTTGAAAAATCACGCAGGGATCTGACCTTGAGGCTAACCTAAGTGATTAAGTAACTTATCTTATTTAAAAAATTATTCTAAATTGTTAACTAAGTTTTGATTTAAGTTAAAACAAAAAAAAAAAAACAGCACACGAGAGTATAAGTCCCTTTTGGGTACGTTGAACGGTCACCATTGATTACGATCATTGGGTAGGGCAAAGTTCGAAGTGCTTGTGATTGTATTGTTTATAACTTTAATTTTAACTCTGTTAAGGAACAGAATATTTTTATTTGCAAAGATTGTCCAAGGATCTGAGCTTGAGTCTAACTTGTCCTGTCTAGAGAAAAATAAATTGTGCATAACTCGAATCTTATCTGATCCTTGTTATAAACAATTTTATTTATTTAAAAAACAATTTATAATTCAATAAATTAATAAAATAGATCATTATAATTTATAAGACGCACGTGGTTGGTACAAAATATATATATATTGTTATAATTTTAAGAAATGTATTATTTAACATTATAATTTTACGATAAAAAAGCGATTATTTATTTATTTGAATATTTTATAGAATTATATTTTTATTTTATTATCTTATTTCCTAATGAAAGAGTAAAAATATTAATTATTGTTATAAAAAAATAAAAATAATTAAATTATATTTTGAAATTATTATTATAATTTTTTTTTGAATTTTTATAAATTAAAATTATATTTTTACTAATTTTACTTTATTTACAAACAAAATTTTACATGTATTTTTTTTAAATTGTTATAAGCAATCGATAATTAACAATAAATAATCTAAGATAACGCTCAACAAAAAGAAACTGTAAATTTATAATGACTCAATGTCAAATTCAAATACCCCTGTAGAATCCGCCCAAAAAGTTATTACGCGTAGTAAAGCAAAACAAGACAATCAACTCGCAAAAATTGTCGATCAGAATCAAATAGATTCCTTGAAACTAAAAAGATCAGGTAAAATCAAAGAAAATTTAGTCGATTATAATAAATACAAGGATATTTCAAACACTTTTTCTGCTGAACAAGAATTAGATAACACTCTTCAGCTAGACGATTCACGTTTCGACAAGACTAATTAATGATCAAACCATATCAAGTGAAAATTCTAGTAATACTAGCGGATTTCATTCAAGTTTCTGTCCAGATTTGAGCATTGTGACAGGATCTAGTAATCAAGATCAAACTTTAACGAACGAGTTATCTTATTTTGACGGATCTAATTTGCTAAGCTCAACGGTAATAACAATAGAAAAAAGAACTTTGAAAGAAAAATTGAAAACCTCATTGGCACGCGACTCTCTAATTAGTAACAACGATAGCGACGACGACAAAAGCGATACAGAAGTCATAAATCAGGATAATTCCGTAATAGTAAGCAACGAATAGATGGCCGTAGCCATACCTAACAGCCAGCAGGTATCCTTACGGGACGCGCTAGAGGTGGTCCCTTTGTTCGACGGAAGTAACCTCCCATTGTCCCATTTTATTGAGGGTTGCATGGAAGCAAAAGCAATGCTGCCGACACCTGCTGCCCAAGAAAATCTTGCACGTCTATTGAGAGGTAAATTGTCTGGTGAGGCACGAAAATGTATTTTTGGGTCAACGTATGCAACAATAGAGGAATTAATAGAAAAATTGAAAAGAGTATATGCCCCTGCGAAAAGCGTATATCAATTGCAGGGAGAATTAGGTAATACATTTATGTGGGAAAGAGAAAATGTTCTTTCCTATGCTGCTAGAATTACAGAAATTGCTGATAGAATAGAAGATGCTCACAGACTTAATAATGACGGTCAGGTAAATAATGCTTTTAAACAAAATTTAGAAAGAGATGTAATTCAATGTTTTATACGCGGTTTGCGTCCTGAGTTAGAAATTCGTGTGGAAGAAAAGGACACATTTAAGGAAGTAATTAATGATACAATGGACATAGAACGAAGATTGGCTGCAAGTTCTGCACTGCGAAGAAATAAAAATACTGATTATTTAAAAATCGAAGAATCAACTAATAATAATAAAAATAATAAAACCACCCGATTCAACGTATCACTTGAAAATAAAACTATTTGTTTAATTTGTAAAAAACCAGGTCACACAACTGAAAAATGTTTTCATTTAAGTAAAGCTCAAGATGCAGTTCTTAACAATAAACAAAAAAAATTTTTGCATCCTAACCAACAAGGATATAGTAATTTCAATGGTCAAAGAAGTAATAATAATAATAATTTTGCAAAAAACAATTACAATAATTTTCCAAATAACAATTTTTTAAGAAATAAAAATTATAATTTTAATAATAACAACAATCATTTTTTACAAAATAGAAATAATAATTATAAAAACAATAATAATAATTTTTTACAACAAAGATATAACAATAATAATAATTTTCCTAGAAATTTTTACAATAATAACAATAATGTTAATAATACTAATAGACAATTGAATCCAGGACAGTATAAAAACTTTAACTCAGGACGGTTTCAAAATCGAAATAAACCATATGAAAATAGATTTTTACAAAATAATAACACTCAACAAAATTCAAATTATACTGAAATAATTTGCAATTACTGTAAACAACCCGGTCATTTAGTACGAGATTGCAAGACACGACCAAATAACTAATCACAAACAGCTAATCAGGAAAACTCCAAAGCTCTCCCCAGCACGGGTGCACTGAGGAAAGCATAAATCGAGAACCACTGGCATCCACTTCTAACGATCAACCGACAATAAATATTTCAAAGTCCACTTCAATTCCATCAATTATAATATCAAAGGAGGGTTTAAAAAATCCAACACACATGATGATTGATACTGGTGCTGCTCGAAATTTAATTAAACAAAAGGTTCACAACCCTGAAGTACCCATAAATAGCCAAAACGTATTGAAACTTACAGGAATTAATGATTTACCACTTTACACGTTAGGACAGGTAAAAATAAACATTTTTGGTTATCCAACGATATTTGACATTATTCCCAATGAAGTCCCAGTAGAAGAAGATGGAGTATTAGGATCAGAATTTTTTCAAGATAATAGTGTGAATATAAACTATACTTCAAAATGCTTAGAAATTGAGAACCACTGTTACCCTTTTAAATCTGCCAATACATTTACTATTCCAGCTCGAACAGTTACAACATTTTATGTTAATATAAAAAATACAGAAAAGAGTGAAGGGTATGTACCTCGATTACATATCCAAGATGGCGTCTACGTAGGTGACGCAGTTGTAAAAAATCACAGAGGAAAAGCTTATTTAAAATTTGCAAACACAAATGAAATCCCAATTACATTATCCGTCCCATTAGTTAATTTAGAAGAATTTGAAGAACAAGAATGTTACAAACAAATTTAAAATTTAATTAATTTCAAACAAACAAATGACGAAGATTGATCAAGTAAAATATTAAATAACTTTTTTAAAACTGACAATTCTCTAATTGACTCATGCAAATTTTATAATGTAACAGACGAAGACAGAGTAGAATGTATTAAAAAACTTCTTCGATTAGACCACTTAAATCAAGATGAATATGAACATGTAGAAAAATTAATTAAAAATAATGCAGACAGATTTCAAATCCCAGGAGAACCACTTGAAGCTACTAATGTATTACAGCATTCAATTCCTACTGTAGATGACGCTCCAATTTTTTCAAGACAATATAGATTTCCCCCAGTTCACAAGGAAGAAATTACAAGACAAGTCGATGAATTATTAAAAAATAAAATAATCAAGCCCTCACAATCACCATATAACACTCCAGTGTTGATAGTTCCTAAAAAACCTGATTCCCAAGGAAAAATAAAATGGAGAATGGTTCTTGATTTTCGTAAATTAAATGAAAAAACAATTGGCGATTCGTATCCTTTACCTAATATAAACGATATACTTGATTCTCTAGGATCAGCAAAATATTTTTCAGTGTTTGATTTAGCTACACTGAGAGAAATCAGCTTTGGTTCCTGTGCACATAGCACATATATTTTTTGTACAGTAGTTGCCTTGACCAAAAAAGTTGAGAGAAGCTACTACTTTTATAGTTATCATGACAGTAATTTGGACTTTTTTGTGTATTCGGTTGTTGTGACCAAAGTTGATGATTAGAATCAGCTTTATACGTACCCCAACGGTTAGTACACGTACATTTTCTTTATGTGTACTGCCAAGCTTCTTTGGTTACTACAACCGCAGCGTTCGCTGTTGCGCTAGACAAATCAAGCATAACTTTCATTTTTTACAACGAGGTAAGCCTGTCGTGACAACTATTAAATCTTGTAATAGTCACACAATTTAACTTGCACTGCACGGGAGATAAGTAGTTACTTCCAAAAAGATATGCAGCCTAAGTTGAATCCTGCCAATTCTCGTTCTCGATTCCTGAACTATATTTCACCGTGCCAAGCATTATCAGGTAAATAATTCTATTATAAATATAGTTTGACAATTCTTTCTAAATGATAAACGATTTTGTTCGGGGACAATGTAATGCGTTCCAATGTTGCTGTCTCTTCGTATTTTGTCAAAACTATAGTCAGTCAAAAAAAGTTTATGGTGATGAAAAAAGTGACAATTTTTTAACTTAATCGACGAAAGTTATCGTAAATATCATTATACCGGATTATTTTTCTTAGATCTTTTCGGTGAAACTTTATTTTTTCTAATCAAATTGAATTCATATTTTGATAACTAAGAGAACCACACCTATAACCTCAAAAATAATTTTGGCTGGGTATTTACTGTCCGTAGACTTAGTCATTTTAACTAAACTCTATGCGCGGCTTTACGATGGACTTTGGTTCCTATAACCGCAGCGCTATGGTATTTCAAGTACCAGAATCGTGGTCTCAGTAACGTTCCTTGCAGTTGGAGTAACCACTTTTCCAATGTATGACAGCCACTACCATGATTGTCATGAGAACTTTAAAATTTTTGTAAAGACGATTTTAACAAAAAAATTTTGGCCAGTGAAACCTAAAATTTCTCTCTGTGTACCGGTTTTCACCATATAAAAATGGACCCAAAAGACTCTCATAAAACCGCATTTTCCACACCGCACGGTCATTACGAATTCGATAGAATGCCTTTCGGTTTAAAAACTGCACCAGCCACATTTCAGAGATTAATGGATTTAACATTAACTGGATTAATCGGAACGGAACTTTTTGTATATCTTGATGACATAGTTATATATGCAAATACTCTAGAAGAGCACGAAATTAAATTCAACAATTTAGCAGAAAGACTTAGAAAAGCAACTCTTCACTTACAACCAGACAAATGCGAATTTTTACGACCTGAAGTAGGATATTTAGGTCATATAATTGATAAAAATGGAGTACGTCCAGATCCAAAAAAGATATTAGCTGTAAAAAACTTTCCAATTCCAAAAACACAGAAAAATGTTAAACAATTTTTAGACTTAGCAGGATATTATAGACGATTTATTGATGAATTTTCAAAAATTGCAAGTCCTTTAAATCAACTTCTGAAAAAAGATATACCTTTTAATTGGACAGAAAAACAACAAGCAGCTTTCGATATTTTAAAAGCAAAGTTATGTGAAGAACCACTTTTACAACGACCTGATTTTTCTCAACCCTTTATACTCACAACAGATGCCTCAGGATTTGCAATAGGAGGTATTTTATCACAAGGTAAAATAGGTAAAGATAACAATATTAAATATTGACACAAAAATTCCAGAATTTTTACAAGAATTCCTTAGTGAAGAATCATTTAGTGAGATTGGTAAGAATATTTTAAAATACACAAATTTATTCAAAAATATGGCTTCAAGACTTATTTTTGTGACAATATTTTTATTAAGTCCAATGTTTTCCAAAAAATACGAAAATTTATCATGGAAAACTATTACTACAAGAGCTCAAAAGAGAATAGAGCAAGATAAAGCAAAAAATATGAATCGAAATGAAACTCAAGAAAAATTAGATGAAAATTTTTCTTCTAAACCTCTTGTGAAAAAATCACGAGGTAGGCCAAGAAAAAATCTACTTACAAATTTAAGAAATATTCCCTCTCAAACAAAAAGAAAGAGAGGTAGACTAAGAAAACAAATATTTGAAAACAAATTACCAGAAATAAATTTGCAAAAGGGAAGCCAAACAAAAGTAGAATCAGATTCCGACTCTGATCCTGATTATTTAGATTATTTGAAACAAACTCAACCAAAAAACATAAAGAAGAAGAAGAATGCCAAAAAGCAAAAAAATATTAATGAATTTGAAAGTGATGACAGTGAAAATTATTTCTCAACCTCAGAAGATGAAATCAACGACATTGAAACCACACACAAAGAAAATGATGAAGAAAATTTGGAAGATAACTTTGAAGAAGATTTTGACGAAAATTTCAAAAAGAATTTTGAACAGAATTTTGAAGAGCAGTTTGATGAAAACCAAGAAGAAAAATTGGAGGAAGAATTTGAAGAGCCTTATTTTGAAGAAAATTTGAGATTAAACCAAAGATCTCAAATAAATTGTGAAAAATTCCATAAAGACCATGATAATTATAATCGTCCACCCCCAGAACCTCCTCCTATAAACTCTCAAACAGAAAAAATTATAACAAGGAAAAATTTAGTTGAATGTCGCGATCAATTAACTATGCGAAAAGATAATTATGCATACTTTGTTACAACAAATGGAACCCCTCGCGACAACGGATCAAAAACTTTAGAAAAACGTGAAACATTACCAAAATTTAAAAATTTACAAAAGGGAATAGCAAAAGAGATTAAAAAAGGACACTACTACCATTTTGCACTTCCAATTGAAGAAGAAACTAAGGACAATTTATCAGAAACTTTAAATAATATGAAATTATCAATTCACTCATTACACGAATTATCTCAAAAATTTAAATTACGATCAATTAGTATTTCAAAAACTTTCAGAATTAATCATATACCTTGGGAAGAAGTGAAATCAATTTTCAATTCAATTTTTTCAAATTCAACTACAAAAATTATAGTTTGCAATGCAATAACGCAATATCCAACAAAGGAACAACGAACTCATTTAATTGAAGAAGCTCATTCTTCGGCATTAGGAGGCCATAAAGGCGTTACAAAAACTTATAGCCGAATTCGCCAAAATTTTTTTTTGGAAAATATGAAAGTAGACATTCAAAAATATATTCAAGGCTGTTTACAATGTCAACTGGAAAAATTAATCAGAGTCAAAACAAAAAATCCTATGGTAATTACAGACACACCCACTACTGCTTTTGAAAAAATATCAATGGACATTGTTGGTCCACTACCTGAAACAAAATCTGGTAACTTATATATTCTAACCATACAAGACAATTTTACCAAATATTCTTTAGCAATACCTCTTCCTAATCACCAAGCTAGTACAATAGCAGATGCTTTTGTGAAAAAATTTATTTGCATTTTTGGATCACCAAAAGGAGTACTTACTGACCAAGGCAGAGATTTTTTAAGTAATTTATTAAAAAGATTGGCAAAACGTTTTAGAATTAAACAATTTCGTACCACAGCTTTTCACCCTCAATCAAACGGATCATTAGAACGTTCACATCATGTTTTAGGAGAATATCTCAAACAATTTGTTGCAAAAAATTCAGAATGGGATGATTGGCTTGAACTAGCAATGTTCTCAAATAATACTGGTGTACATAAAGGCACAAAATGTACACCCTATGAATTGGTTTTTGGTAAACTAGCTCGTGAACCTTCCAGCGAACCTTTATCACAAGAAGAAAAATTAGAAACGTATGATGATTATTTAATTAATTTCGTAACTCAACTACACGAAATGCGAACACTAGCAAGAGAGAATCTTATTTCAGCAAAAGAAAAATCGAAAATATATTATGATAAAAAAATAAATCCTTTAGAAGTAAAAATTGGAGACAACGTATTTTTATTAAAAGGAGGAAAAATTAAAAAGCTGGATAATCAATACACAGGACCTCACGAAATTTTAGATGTACTAGGAAAAGGAAATGTAAAAATCTACGTAAAAGGAAAACCGACAGTAGTTCACATCAATCGAATAAAAAGATCGCACATGAATATACAAAATTGATTAACTGAATTTGAATCCAAACCTAAAATAATATAAACTTTGCATGCAACCAAAGCGTTTAGAGTAACTAAACCAGGCAATGTTTTAAACAAAAGATCTTTTGAATTTTTATTCTAATCTTATTTTTTCTATTTCAGAGATTCGAGAAGCTCACTGTACTTTCAAATACCAATCAAAAAATTTCAATATATTTCGTGTCTTTTTTTAGAGTAAATTAAAGTTCTCAAACTAGCAAGTATCTATCAAATTAATGAAAAATGTTTAACTTTTCTCTTCTGTTCAGCAAAAACTAATAATCCAATATCATCACAAAGAAATTATATTTCATTAAAATTCTTATGTGTAATTTCTTTGCATTTAATTTAATCAATTTTATTTTTGTTCACCAACCTTTCAAAAAACAAACTAATAACCTTTTTAGAAAGACAAATGCTAGTTTTCATTCGAGTCAACATTATATTTTATCACTTAAAGAAAAATATAGAAATATTTGTATTTTTCTTCTTTTTTGGATGAAAAAAAAGACTTTTTCTGACAAGAATAAATAAGCACTTCTTAATCGGTGCCATCATAAATATAATTTCAATTTTGCTTTTTCTTCCATCAAGGGAACTTTTCTTGATTCCCATCCTATTGGAAGAACAGTTTCTATAAATATTGCGTCTGTAAATGTATACTATGCGATGACGTTACAAAATTGTTAATGTAAAAATTGCTTTTCCAATAGAAATTAATGTGCAACAATAACAAATTGAATAATTACTATTCTTCATATGTTTCATGCACAAATAACTCTATTAATTTTACAAGAAAGATTAGAAAAACAATTAAAAGTACAAGAATTGTAGGAAAATCTATTACCCTGTGATTATGTAAAATTGTTTTTCTTATGATTATTTTATTCATTTAATAATACACCAATGAAATTGAAATTCATGAAATTAATTTTTAGAAACATGTAAAAGTAATAATAAGCAATAGCTATGCCATGTTTTGAAGAAATCAATTTTAGACTTAACCAAGTTTTTTCTCTTCAATGTACCAAGTTACAACGTCTATTAATTAATATATGTTATCAACGATCTAAATATTATTTTTAATCTGTATTATTAATATTATATATGTCAATTTCTCTTTTTACTAATGTATACATCAACCATCGTAATACTTGTAAATTGCTCTTTACTATTTTATATCTAATCTATGAAATTTTACAATTTTTAATCTTCTTTTTATCAACAATCATCATGTTGTAAGTTTAAATAGTTATTATCAATCAAAGAAAAAATTGTTAAATTACCCAATCACCACTATAACATATGTAATCAATGATTGTAATATTTCCAGACTTGTATCCTCCGTTATTACTATGCATTTATGTAAAACTTGTTATAAATTTTTAATTCGCAACAATAATTGAAAATGTCAATTCCTATAATTATGTATAAACAAAATTTTTATGTTATAAATTGGCAAATTAAATTGAAAATATGTACTTGATTGAGTAAGCATCTTGGATTAAAAATGTATTCTTCTACCGAAGTTTCGATCGCGGATCGTTAACTTCCCGCGCTCGAACTGAGGGGGGAGGTGTCACGTCCCGCGACGTATTTGAATGTATATAATACACACAGGCTGGATTGAGTTAAGAAATCTATGAGAAAATCGATAAAGGGGAATAGGGAGTAGGGGAAGTAGGGAGCAGTATAGGGCCCCTTCTCCTCTAAGAAGATATGACTACGTCACGATTTTCGCTGACCGTCAATTTGTATGAAAAAATATAAAAGAGGCCCACACCAAGAGAAAGCAGTCAGTAAATTCTTCGTCTAGTTCGACACTTAAATTTTCCTTCGGATTTATAACCGGTCTCGCGACAATAGTCCAGTGCGGCATTTCAATTTAACTTCGAAAATCTGTGAGTTTGAGATTAATAAAATTCGACCGGGACAATTTAAAATCAAAGTGCGGGAGTCGTAAAAGTCATCGTGGACTTGTATAGATCTTTGTAAAGATCTTCGAACAGTGTCATAAATTTGGATCACCGCCCTTTACGGAATATACCTGTGCGGCCTATAACTCCGTCTCTCTCACACACTTGGACTACACCTGTGGGGATCCAGTATTTACTACTCACCGCCGTTTGGATTAACCCTCAACATAAAGGTACCGAACCTCTCTCTCTCTATCTTTATTCTTTGTCTTTTTCTCACCCACGTACCAACCAGCCTGTGCCTACATTATATAAGAATTGTCTTAACGAATGTGTATTCTGACCTTTTAACCAATAAAATAAATTCAATTTGTATTATTTTCATAATCATTGTGTCTTTCATTGACTTATCCTCATCCCTAAGCGAGGATCATTCGATCCTAACTTAAAACGAGGAATCTTCAATCAAAGTAAGTATATTTGCGTACTTGTGACGTAACAGCAGCAAAATCCTTAGCTGTTTCTATCGAGTTTGCTATTCCTATTTGTTTAATGTTGTTAATGAAACAAATTGCTATGTATGCTGAATCTTCTGATGAAGTTTTACTCGTAATACCGTATATTTTGGATATGAAAATTTGTTTTGAGTATAAATTTCGTTAAATTTCTTGCAATTATTACTAATAAAATTTGGTTTTTTTTTTTTTTTTTTTTTTTTTTCTTTTTTTTGGTGAGGAGGAAAAATGGCGAAATCTTTTATAGACGTTGTACAGGACTCTCCTAGGACGGGTCTAGGCATACCTGTTAAAACCAAAAAACCACCTCTCACGAACCAATGCACCGCCCGCGGAACCGCCTTTCGGCTTTAAACTTCGCGGGCAGTTGGTTCCAGCTTAAAGTCGCGTACGACTCTTCCGTCGTCCGTTCGCCCGGGACTCTCATCCGCGGGCATACGCCCGCTAGGCAGGCCGGCCAACCGCGCCAACCAGGAGAGGAATAAGAAGATTCCTCCCCCGGTCGACGTGAACAGCCAAGTCCGCCCAAGACGCAGGACCGCGGGTGTAGGCCCCGATGCGATTTCTACTGGCCCCCATTGTTGCCGCGCTCCGCACGCTCATCGAGCTCCCTCGCCTTCATCACCAGGGTGACGAATGACTCGATAGACATCCAAATCTGTTCAGACTGGAGCATGAGAGAGACCATCGTGTCAGGAGTGAGCTCGGCACCCACTGCCTGACCGAGGGCCTCCCTTGCCGCGCCCCACTTTGCGCAGACGAAGAGTGTGTGCTCTGCATTATCCACAAGGGAACCGCAGTAGCGGCACGACTCATCGTCTCTTTTCTTGAAGCGCTTCAGGTACGCATTAAAGCAACCATGGCCCGAAAGCGCTTGCGCCAAGTAAAAGCCGACTTGACCGTGCTTTCTATCCAGCCAGGTGGCGAGCTCCGGGATCAGACGGTGTGTCCATCTCCCGGTTTGGTCACCATGCCATCTCGTCTGCCATTTCTCGACGAGTCTGCGCCTTCCATCCTTGCGGATGGCCTCCTTCGCGCGAGCGATTTCCTGCAGGTCGGCGCAGGTAAGCTCCTTGCGAAGCTGAAAGGTCTCCTGCCTTTCCTCCGCCAATAAATCTATTGGCGGGACGCTCGCCAGGACCAGCACAGCACTCGTCGACACAGTTCGGTATGCTGAGACAATTCTCATCACCACACCTCTCTGTGCCGAGAACAGCTTCGTCAGGATAGCATGGTTGTTAAGGGCACTTGTCCAGATCGGAGCTGCATAAAGCAGCTTCGAATTTACCACGCTCGCCACCAGCCTTCTTTTAGTTTCCCTAGGACCACCAATGTTGGGCATGAGCCGAGTCAGGGCGGCCCCACACTGGATGGCTTTGGCAGTCGCGATCTGCAGGTGTTCGCCGAAGCTAAGCCTTCGATCCAACTGCACACCCAGGTACTTAATGCTCTTTTTCCACTTGATTTCATGTTCCCCGAGAACGATCCTCGGGTATTTGAAGGATCTCCTGTCTGTGACCAGCAAAGCCTCGGTCTTCTCAGGGGCCATTTTCAGGCATCTGCTATCCAACCAACGCTTTGCCCGCCACAGACTATCGTTGATCCTCAGCTCCAGGATTTTGACGTCGTCAGCGGCGCACACGACAAGTGCGTCATCCGCGAAGCCGATGATGCTCGTTCCAGCAGGCATGTCCATGCGCAGGAAATCGTCGTACATGACGTTCCAGACGAGTGGACCTACCCGCGACCCTTGAGGGGCGCCACATGTCATCTCTTCCTTGAGAGACCATTTGTCGCCCTCGTATATCACCCACCTGTCGCTCAGATAGTCATCTATCATTCGTAACAGGTAGTCTGGAACCTTTTTCCGCACCATCGCCTCGATGCAGATGTTCCATCTCGCGGTATTGAACGCATTGCGTATGTCAATGCTGATCAACGCGCAGAATCCCTTACGCTTACCAGTTCCTCTTCTTGCTTTAGTGGCGATGTCCACCACTGCCTGGATGGCGTCAACTGTGGACCTGCCTTTCCGAAAGCCGAACTGGTTTTCCGAGAGACCATTCTCGCGGACCATGTGACCCTGTAGTCTTTGTAGGATCATTTCCTCCAGAAGTTTCCCCATCGTATCCAATAAACATATTGGCCTATACGATGAGGCATCCCCTAGAGGTTTGTTGCCTTTCCTCAGCAGGACCAACCTCTGCTTCTTCCAGTCTGCGAAGAACCTCCCCTCCCGAAGACAGGAGTTGAAGACTTCTAGGAGGATCTCCGGGTATACCCCGATCACCTCTTTGAGGATCTCGTTCGGCAACCCGTCGATCCCCGGCGCTGTGTTTGCCTTGAGCCTTCCACCCGCTCTCTTTAGTTCTTCGAGAGTGAAGAGTTCTTCGCCCCGGACCACGCAGGAACTTCGGTCCTGTCTTTGGAACGGCTCTACATGCGCGAACAAGCTTCGCACGATGTACTTGACACGATCGGCACTATCCAGGCCCGGAGTCTTTCTTCTAGTCACTAATCTCTTAGTGACTATTTTGAAGGCGAGACCCCATGGATCCTTCTCGACTTCTCCGATCAAGTCTTTCCAGCACTGAAGTCGGCTTTTTTTTATGCCTTGCCTCAGAGCTGATTTTGCTTTTTTCCATGCCTCGCGCAGCAGAGGTTCACCCTTTGAGCGGGTAAAACTCCGCCGCGCTGTAAGGCACTTTCGACGCAGGACGGACAACTAGTCGCTCCACCAGTACATCGAGTCCCCGGTACGCCTGTGCCCGCGGCGAGGCATGGAGTGGTCGCATGCTGCGACCACTTTCCGCCTCGCCGCCCGCACAGTTTCCTCCAACGACCCAGCAGACCTTGCCCAACCAAGCTCATCTATGAGCCTGGTTTCTTCAAGATGTTCGCGAAGCTTGTCTTTGCTGAGTCGTTTTGTGTTCCAGGAGGGGCTCCTTACCTTGCCGCCCCTTCCCGTATTCACTGGGTGACTCCGTTCCTGGTTGCTAAACTCAATGCACCGGTGGTCACTCAATGTTATTACATCGAGGACGCACCAGTCGCCTATCCCGGAGGCAAGACGGGGCGCGGCAATTGTGAGGTCGATAATCGACCCCCCCGCTCCTCGTCTGAACGTAAAATCCCTGCCCCGATTCAATACAATCAGGTCATTCCTGGCGACCATCTCACTGACCAAGATTCCCCTCCTGTCCAGACGGGCTTCTCCCCACTCGGGCGACTTACTATTAAAGTCACCCGCAATAAGGGACCGCCCACTAGCCTCTTTGAGGCTTTCCTCAAGGAGGAGGATCTGGGTCTCGAAGATCTCGAAAGGATCGTTGGGGGAGAAGTAGCAGCTGTACACACGTACCCCCGCCACCTCCACCCAAACGAAACCCGCGTCGGTCTCCAGGAACTCCGCGATGCTCAAATCAGGGCTGCAGACAAGGATCCCAGCCCTCCTTGATGCATCCTGGTACAAAGCAGAGTTTTCGGACCATTTGTGTTGCTCACTAGTGAGCAACACATCGGCTCCCCTCTCCCTGGCAGTCTGCATCAGAAGGTTCTGGGCTTCCTTTCCTCTCCCGAGGTTGAGCTGTAGAAATTTCAATTTCCACCTCTCAACCTCCGGAGTTCCGCCCTGAATATTGTCAAGAACCGCTCCCCGAAGCATGGGCGACATCTTTTTCGCCCCTATCAGTACAAGTCAGGCACCGAGGGGGAGCCTTGCACTCCTTGGCCACGTGTGACGCCCCCCCGCACCTCCAGCAGGCATCCTTCCTGCCTGGAAGCGTGCAGCCACGCGACACATGGCCGTATCCCTGGCACCTGAAGCACCGGGCAACCTCGACATGCTCTCGGATGCGGCAGTTCACCCACCCTACCCTTAATCTACCGAGCCCGAGCAAGCTCCTGGCGTCCGCCTCGGTTAAACGGACCACCGCAGTCTGCACACCGCCGAAGCGTTTGTACAGCCTGCACTGGTCCCCGAGGTCTGGCTTGTCCAGTGCGATGCAAAGCGCGGCAACAACCTCTTCTCTTGTGACTGTCTCGTCGAGGTCCCTAACTTCAAGGGACCTCTTCGAGACCAAAGATTTAACTTCGGCCTTCTCTCCGACCGCCTGGTCGAGCGCCTTTTCGAAGGTCGAGACGTCGCCCCCCTTTCTGAGGACCAGGAGAATCTCCTCCCTCCTGGTTCTCCGAATGGAGAGGACCTCCGCCCCTGCGTTTTGTGGGTTTACTTTCGCCTTCATAGCCTTCAGGATATCGGCGTAGGACTCTCCATCCTTCGCCGACACCCTGATAGCGTCGCCCGACCGTGCGGCCGGAGAGCGCCTCGCCAACTTCACCTTTGTTTTAGGTTCCTGCGCAGATGGCACAGGAACCTCTTTTTTCTTCTCTTTTTTTCTTTTTTTTCTTCTCCACCAGCTGCCATTCCCCATCCTTTTTTGGGGTTTGGCTTCTGGTGGCCGCATCGTAAGTGGGCGATATGCCGCCCTTCCCTTTCTTGGGAAGCCGATCTTCGGGGGAGAAGGAGCAACCCTCTTCTCCCCCTTTGTCAGCTTTTTTGGGGTATCTCCCAGAGACGCAGAGCGCAATCTCCGGAAGATACCCATCTTTTTGACAGCGGGGTGGGATTCCATCCTTTTCTGGATTTCCACCCCGCTCTCTAGTAAGCACTTGTGGGTGTTGAGCATTCCGCTCAACACCTCCGTAGCCTCACTCACACTGTCCTTAACATGGCCAGGGTTGTTTCTCAGCATACCCTGCTGGATAACGCTGAGAGCCCTGGCCAACCTCTCCATTTTCTTACTTTGCTCCTTCAGGAGCTGAAGGACGTCTTTCCATCCATCAGCCCCTGGAGGAGTGTGTGAGTGCGCATCAGGCGCCTTCACCGCTTCATCTCTTTTATTATTCTCAAAATTCATATTAATTTCGTCGTGTCTTAAGACGGTTCGCCCATCATGGGAGCCCTACCGCAGTAGGGCTACTATCCCCGCCTGTATAGATCCCTAGTTATGTGCACCGAAACCGAGAAGCGGCTTATCGGATGGTCGATCCTATCGGCACATTAAATGAAGCTAGTAAAAAAGGTTACGGGATAGGCCCGCGCCATAATGATGCTAAAAGTTTAATGTCACCCCTATCGACCGAGCGGTGCCGGGTCCGCCCCGACACCTGACCCGGACTTCAGGCTAGACGGTGTGCGATTTATCCTACGCAGCGTCGGGTATAAGGAAATACTGACCAGGTAATCCTTCATTCCTGCGCCCGGGCGTCCATGATTTCAACCCCGAAATTGGCTCCAGGCAGTAGAAACGTGAGCGGTTTTCCCAGTTTAACATGTGGTTTCACGGGATCTTTGCCCTTCGCGGCCGAACACCGGAGGGACTTACATTTACCCATATTACTTCCACAGAGGTAAGGTACTGACATCGCGTCCTACCCTGGTCGGGAGGCTACTACTCCTCCCTTGGTTAGTCTATCGGGAATATCCACCAGGCGCCGGCCGCAGCCCATTCACTCGGCAACGCATTCGTACTTGTATGTGTGGGTGTCGGTATCGTTCATGTGGTTGTGATGTGACAGCGAGAAGGGCACGAGGGAAGTTCAGCGATACCGCCGCATGCGCATTTGGGTTGATACCCCGATTAAGGGGCCCCCCGCATTCACACTGTTTCCACTCATGCGGCATCAAGGAACCTGTTCAAGGTCCCCTGATGCTTTTTGCTCCGCACCGCGTCCACACGCGACCGAAGGTTGAGGAGTGACCATTCGAACGCGTGCGCCCGGCAGGCCCACCGCTAGGGAAAGTCTGTCTATAAGACTCCCTTGACGGCCATCCTGACGACGACAGCCCAGCTGTTGGCAGAGTCCTTTCGGCTACTACCATTGGCGGGCTGCAGGACGCGTCTGCTCCGTGCATGGCCTCACACGTTCCTCTGGGTTTGACGCTGCCCTCCGGCGAAACGCCGTCTCGGGTATTGGTTTTGTTTCTCATTATCTTTATCTTTGCCACTACTCATAATTATGCAATTTTATATCGTATATTTACGTGAAACAAATACTCGTTATTAATGGTTTGTTCAATGAGTATTTCGTAATTGAGGGGTGGATCTCCTGTTTGTTGAATGAGTTTGTTCAATAAATTAGTAAAAGGAACATGCGACATTCTGAAAATGTTAGATTTGGATAGAATAGTGTGTTCTACTAAGTTCTTCTTTTAGTTCAGAGTGAGGATAAAGAGTTGTGTTTGTATTATTGTGATCTTTACCTGAAGTAGTATTTGCGTTATACGATAAACTTTTAGGTGCCTCTTTCGAGCTTTGTGGCGCTGAAGCTGTTAGCAGAAGTTGATGGATCTCAGCAGGAGGTCCAGAAGGTCGATGGGTACCTAAGTGTAATAAGAGGTTAGTGACCGAATCCCAGAAGGCGCCTAGTAGATGGAGAGACCATCCAAATAATCTGTGTAGTGCATATCCATGAATAATAATTAATTAAATAAATTCGTTAATGATATTCCTTGATTAATAGTTGGATGTCCTGTTATTTCTCTAGCTAGAGAATTTAGAATCATTGGTTTTTCTGCTGGAAACATAATATGATGTCATAGCTTATCAAGGTCAGATTGAGAATAAATGCCACTTGTTGCTAAAGATGAAGGTTTTGTGTATTTGCAGGTTGCTTTTGTAAAAGGTTTACATTTTACGATATGTACTACTTCTCCTGCAATTAGTGACATATATCCTGGGCCTTTCATTAAATGATATGCAAATTCGTCTGGTGATTGGGTTGCTAAGGTTAATGTATTTCTAAAAACTTGCTGTTCAAGTATGCATCGTTGAGTAAGAACATCGTGATAAAGTCTATTTACTTCAGTGCATATATGTCGTTCCACATATATAAATTTAGAGTTGACGTATGTAAAAATGTCCATATTTTGAACTTCTAAATGTTTATTTTCTAAAAATGAATTTCCAGATTCTGGTTTCAAAAATTAATAATTTTGGATGTTCGGTTTGTATTAAAACATTATTCTATGTTCCATTTGGGTCAGAAAATTTTGTAGCAGTACAGTCTCCGTTAGGTGTTACAGAACCTGCTAAAGTAACGCTATGAAATGAAGTTTCGTTTACTTTTAATTTTTATATCTAAAGAGAAGGGGTTACTAAAAATGTTTCTATTGTGTGCATTCGGTTACATTGATAAATATGTAACATCTTGTATATATTCGCTATGGTCATTTGCAACTATGGAAATGTATGAGTGCATACCACAATATAAATATCACGTCGAATTTCTACTTTGCATTGTATTACTTTTGTGTTTGAAAATCCAGTTAATTGCAAAAGTTGTATATACGTTCTTTCAACGTGTACTTGAGATCGAGGTAGATCACATTCTCCTACCTCTAGTAAAGATAATGTCGTAATATTTGATTGATTTGAAACGCAATCGAATCCTATGATGGCGTAGACTGTTGTTATATAGTTGAAGTTGCAAGTGAGCAGTGCCAAATGAAGCCTCGTAATCCCATCTCTGGAAAAAGGAGGTTCCAATTAGCAGCTTGCTTTGTAATATAAGAATAGGAAAATGTTTTATCATTACATATGTATATTTTTGAAGTTATTGTTTTACTTTTCTATTTTGCGTTCTAGTTCATTATATCCAACATGTTGGCTATGACAATGTGATTTGATAGCCGTAAACTGAAAATTAAATTTTTGTATGCGTCCGACCCTCTTGTTTTGATTGTTGAAAAAATGTCTTTTATTATATCTGAATTCTTTAGGTTTCTGCTCCGTGAGGGAATGTTACAGTCGTCTTGGTTAAAAACTCCAGTTTGAAATAAATATGGCCAAAGAGCTAACATGTCGATAAAACAGGGAACTATATAAATGAGATCACTGGAAGATTCACGAGCTAGTTTACCGAAAACCAATTCATAGCGTGTGCATTTTGTGCCTTCATGTACACTAGTATTATACGAGTACGTTGCTCATTCCAGCCAATCGTCCCATTCTAAGTTTTTTACTACAAATTGTTTGAGATATTCACCAAGAACTTGACATGATTTTTGTTTTGTTTGAAAATTGTTTGGCTCTAAAGCGTTTGGCTAATCTTTCTAATAAATTGCTTTAAAGAATCTCTGCCTTGATTTGTTAGTACTCCTTTCTGCGATCCAAATATGCAAAAAAATTTATTCACGAAAGCATCTGCTATCGTACTAGCTTGGTGATTCGGATGAGGTATTGCTAAAGAATATTTTTTAAAATTGTCTTTTATAACTAGAATATATAAATTACCAGATTTTGTCTCAGGTAGTGGACCAACAATGTCCATTGATATTTTTTCAAAAGCAGTAGTGGGTGTGTCAGTGATTACCATAGGATTTTTTGTTTTGACTCTGATTAAATTTTTCAGTTGACATTGTAAACAGCCTTGAATATATTTTTGAATGTACTTTCATATTTTCCCAAGAAAATTTTTGGCGAATCGACTTTAAGTTTTTGTGACGCCTTTATGGCCTCCTAATGCTGAAGAATGAGCTTTTTCAATTAAATAAGTTCGCTGTTCTTTTGTTGGATATTGCGTTATTCCATTGCAAGCTACATTCGAAATTCCCTATAACGAGAAGCTCGAGCATCGGAGGCCTCTCTGCATCGAGCGCGAGAGGGATCCCCTCCATATCCTACTTGTTGCTATGCACTGTTATGCGCATTATATGTGATGCCATGTGAATAATTTTATGTACATAGTAAAAAAGCGTATAAAAAAGATTTTTGCGAGTATTTAACATGGAATTGACCTATCGGACGGTATGTACTCAAGATACTAAAAATATAATAATATAATAATAAAAATATCTATGCTTATCAGGTGTACTTTTGAATATTTCCAGAAAAAAGTAAAGTCTTGATGATAAATTTCATAAACAGTAATATAAATGTTAAAATGTTGCTGTTTGTTTTCATTTATAAAAAATGCGTTTCGAAACATAGTATTACACATGTGGTATTGTTCACAACAATAAACTGCGCCAAATTATACATACTAATTAATTGTTATTCTATAACATTTTCATACATATTGTTTAAAACGGGAGAATATTACTTATCTACTGTAATGTGTGAAATATCAAAATTTCCAAAAAAACTGATGCAATTTTAATGTTCGATAACCGACTCCACTCCAAATTATTGAAAACTCCTGATTGCAAAAATTAAATATTAAATTTTTCATTTGAAATACTGAAAATTACACAATTAAGTAATTGTTCAATAATTGACAAATTATTTTCTCATTAATTTGTGATAAAAGCCATCAAACTCATTGATAACTGTTTCAAGTTTGAGCGCGCTCTATTCCGTAGTAGTGGGAGAAGAGGGGTCTATCGTCTGCTCATTGTGGGGAACCGTGACGCGCTCGTATAAGGGAGGCCTTGTTACAGGGAATCTCGTTATAGGGAATCTCGAGTGTATAATTTTTGTAGTTGAATTTGAAAAAATTGAATCGAAAATTGATTTCACTTCTTCCCAAGGTATATGATTGATCCTGGAAGTTTTTGAAATACTAATTGATCGTAATTTAAATTTTTGAGATAATTCATGTAATGAGTGAATTGATAATTTTATATTATTTAAAGTTTTTGATAAATTTCCTTTAGTTTCTTCTTCAATTGGAAGTGCAAAATGGTAGTAGTTTCCTTTTTTATTTTCTTTTGCTATCCCATTTTGAAAAATTTCAAATTTTGGTAAAGTTTCACTTTTTCTAAAGTTTTTGATCCCTTGTCGCGAGGAGTTCCATATGTTTTAACAAAATATGCATAATTATCTTTTAGCATAGTTAATTGATCGCGACATTCAACTATATTTTTCCTCGTTATGATTTTTTCTGTTAGAGAGTTTATAGCAGGAGGTTCTGGGGGTGGACGATTATAATTATCATGATCATTATCGTTTTTTCCAGAATTTATTTGAGATCTCCGGTTCAGTTTCAAATTTCCTTTAAAATAAGGCTCTTTAAATTTTTCTACCAAATTTTCTTCTTGGTTTTCTTCAAACTTTTCTTCAAAATTTTCCTCAAGATTGTCTCCAAAATTTTCTTCAAAATTCTGTTCGAAATTCTTTTTGAAATTTTCTTCAAAATATTTTTTGAATTTGTAAGTAGATTTATTCTTGGCCTACCCCAAGATTTTTTCACGAGAGGTTTAGAATAAAAATTTTCGTCTAATTTTTCTTGGATTTCATTTTGATTTTTTTTTTTTTTTTTTGGTGAGGAGGAAAAATGTCGAAATCTTTTATAGACGTTGTACAGGACTCTCCTAGGACGGGTCTAGGCATACCTTTTAAAATCAAAAAACCCCCTCTCTTGAATCAATACACCGCCCCCATAACCGCCTTTCGGCTTTAAACTTCACGGGCGGTTGGTTCCAGCTTAAAGTCGCGTACGACTCTTCCGTCATTCGTTCGCCCGGGACTTTCACATTTTGCGCAGACGAAGAGTTCGTGCTCCGCGGTATCCACCGGGAAATTGCAGTAGCAACATACCTCCTCGTCTTTCTTCTTGAAGTGCTTTAGGTACGCGTTAAAACAGCCATGGCCTGAGAGCGCTTGCGCCAAAAAAAGCCGACTTCCCCGTGCTTTCTGTTCAGCCAGGTGGCGAGCTCCGGGATCAGGCGGTAGGTCCATCTCCCGGTCTGCTCACCATGCCATCTCATCTGCCATTTCTCGATGAGCTTGCGCCTTCCATCCTTGCGGATGGCCTCCTTTGCGCGAGTGATTTCCTGCAGGTCGGCGCAGGAAAGCTCCTTGCGAAGCTGAAAGGTCTCCTGCCTTTCCTCCGCCAATAAATTTATTGGCGGGACGCTCGCCAGGACCAACACAGCACTCGTCGAGACAGCTCTATATGCTGAAACTATTCTCAGCGCGACAAGTCTCTGCGCCGAGAACAGCTTCCTCTGGGTAGCATGGTTTTGCAGAGCATTAGCCCAGACCAGAGCTGCATAAAGCAGCTTCGAATGGACCACGTTCACCACCAGTCTCCTTTTCGCTTCCCTTGGTCCACCAATGCTTGGCATAAGCCGAGCCAAGTATTTTCCACTCAACATCATGCTTTTCGAGAACGATCCTCGGGTATTGGAAAGATCTCCTGTCCGTAACGAGCAAAGCCTCGGTTTACTCAGGGGACATTTTAAGGCCTCTGCCATCCAACCAGCGCTTTGCTCGCCACAGACTTTCATTGATCCTCAGCTCTAGGATTCTGACGTCGTCAGCGGCGCACACGACAAGTGCGTCATCCGCGAAGCCGACGATGCTCGTTCCAGCAGGTAGGTCCATGTGCAGAAATTCATCATACATGACGTTCCAAACGAGTGGACCCACCCGCGACCTTTCAGGAGCGCCACATGTCATCTCTTATTGAAGAGACCATTTGTCGCCCTCGTAAATCACCCACCTGTCGCTCAGATAGTCATCTATCATTCGCAACAGGTAGTCTGGAACCTTTTTCCGCATCATCGCCTCGATACAGATATTCCACGTCGCGGTATTAAACACATTGCGTATGTCAATGCTGATCAACGCGCAGAATCCCTTACGCTTACCAGTTCCTTTTCTTGCATTTGTGGCGTTGTTAACCACAGCTTGGATAGCGTCCACAGTGGATCTGCCTTTGCTGAAACTAAACTGGTTTTCCCAGAGGCCGTTCTCCCCGACCAGGAGAGCCTGAAGCCGTTGTAGAATCAACTCCTCCAGAAGCTTCCCCATCGTATCCAATAGACATATCGGTCTATACGACGAGGCAACCCCTAGAGGTTTGTTGCCCTTCCTCAGCAGGACCAACCTCTGCTTCTTCCAGTCTACGAAGAACTTCCCCACCCGAAGACAGGAGTTGAAGGCTTCTAGGAGGATCTCGTTTGGCACCCCGTCGATCCCCGGCGCTGTGTTTGCCTTAAGCCTCCCAGCCGCTCTCTTTAGTTCTTTGAGAGTGAATTTTCATCGGGTGAATTTTCGCCGCGCTGCGAGGCATTCTCGACGTAAGGCCTGGTCGTTCCATCAGTACAACGAACCCTTGGCTTGCCTGCGCTTGCGGCGAGGCATCGAGTAGTCGCAAGCCACGACTGCCTTTTGCCTCGCCGAGCGCACAGTAGCTTCAAACGACCGAGCAGGGCAGACCCAACCTAGCTCATCAATGATCCTGGTTTCTTCGAGGTGTTCTCGAAGTATTTCCCTGCTGAGTCGTTTCGTGTTCCAGGAGGGGCTCCTTCATTTATTGTCCCTACTCTTATCCACTGCTTGGCACCGTTGTTTTAAATCAAATTCGATGCACCGGTGGTCTCTCAATGTTATTACTTCGAGAACCGACCAGTCGCTTATCCTTGAGGCCAGGCGAGGTGCGGCAATCGTAAGATCAATCATTGACCCTCCCGCTCCTCGTCTGAACGCCCTGATTTAAAACGGTCAGGTCATCCCTAGCGACCATCTCGCCAACCAAGATTCCCCTCCTATCTAGGCAGGCCTCGCCCCACTCGGGCGACTTACTGTTAAATTCACGCCCTATGAGGGACCGCCCGACAGCCTCACTGAGGCTCTTCTCAAGGAGGAGGATCTGGGTCTCGAAGACCCTGAAAGGATCGTTGGGGGAGAAGTAGCAGCTGTACACACGCACACCCGCCATTTCCACCCAAACGAACCCCGCGTCGGACTCCAGGACATCCGCGACGTAGTAATAGTTTTCCATGATAAATTTACATATTTTTTGGTAAACATTGGACTTAATAAAAATATTGTCATAAAAATAAGTCTTAAAGCCATCTTTTTGAATAAATTTGTGTATTTTAAAATATTCTTACCAATATCACTAAATGATTCTTCACTAAGGAATTCTTGTAAAAATTCTGGAATTTTTGAGTCAATATTTAATATTTGGGCTTCCGAAATTTCGCTAAAACGATCTACGTCGTCTGGTACGATTCCTGGATTCAAGTTTCTTCGTTTTGAAGGTCTTACCTCATTTTTAGAGTTTTCTTGTTTATTTCTTGTAAAATTTTTCTTGGAAAACATTTTTTCTTGAGAAGTCATAAAAGTATCATTGTCATCAACTTGTAAATATTTTCATTTCTCTTTTTTATCATCAATGGGGTTTCTTGAGAGAGCGTCTGCATTTACATTCATTTTTCCTGCTTTGTAAATTACATCACAACCATATTCTGCGAGTTTCAATCTTCAACGTGAAACTCGTGAACAAGGGTCTTTAGAATTTTGAAACCAAACTAGAGGTTTGTGATCAGTCACTAAATTAAATTTCCTTCCATACAAATAAGGACGAAAATGAGTTATACAAAATATTAGAGCTTCTTTCTCATATGTATCATATTTTTTCTCAGTATCACTTACACTACGTGAAGCATATGCTATTGGCTTATCTTTACCTATTTTATCTTGTGATAAAATACCTCCTATTGCAAATCCTGAGGCATCTGTTGTGAGTATAAAGGGTTGAGAAAAATCAGGTCGTTATAAAAGTGGTTCTTCACATAATTTTGCTTGCAAAATGTCGGAAGCTGCTTGTTGTTTTTCTGTCCAATTAAAAAGTATACCATTTTTTAGAAATTTACTCAGAGGACTTGCAATTTTTGAAAATCCATCAATAAATTGTCTATAATATCCTGCTAAGCCTAAAAATTGTTTAACATTTTTCTGTGTTTTTGGGACTAGAAAGTTTTTTACAGCTATTATCTTTTTTGGATCTGGACGTACTCCATTTTTATCAATTATATAACCTAAATATCCTACTTCGGGTCGTAAAAATTCGCATTCGTCTGGTTGTAAATGAAGATTCGCTTTCCTAAGTCTTTCTGCTAAATTGTTGAATTTAATTTCGTGCTCTTCTAGAGTATTTGCGTAAATAACTATGTCATCAAGATATACAAAAAGTTCTGTTCGGATTAATCCACTTAATGTTAAATCCATTAATCTTTGAAACGTCGCGGGTGCTGTTTTCCAACCGAAAGGCATTCTATCGAATTCGTAATGACCGTGAGGTGTGGACAATGCGATTTTATGAGTCTTTTGGGTCCATTTTTATATGGTGGAAACCAGTAGCTAAATCAAACACTGAAAAATATTTTGCTGATCCTAGAGAATCAAGTATATCGTTTATATTAGGTAGAAAATACGAATCGCCAATTGTTTTTTCATTTAATTTACGAAAATCAAGAACCATTCTCCATTTTATTTTTCCTTGAGAATCAGGTTTTTTAGGAACTATCCAATTCCACACTAGAGTGTTATAGGGTGATTGTGAAGGTTTAATTATTTTATTTTCTAATAATTGATCGACTTCTCTTCTAATTTCTTCTTTGTGAACAGGGGGAAATCTATATTGTCTTGAATAAATCGGAAAGTCATCTACAGTAGGAATTGAATGTTGTAATACGTTAGTGGCTTCAATTGGTTCTCCTGGGATTTGAAATCTGTCTGCATTATTCTTAATTAATTTTTCTACATGTTCATATTCATCTTGATTTAAATGGTCTAATCCAAGAAGTTTTTTAATAGATTCTACTCTGTCTTCGACTGTTACATTATAAAATTTGCATGAGTTAATTAGAGAAGTGTCAGTTCTTAAAAAGTTATTTAATATTTTACTTGATAAATCTTCGTTATTTGTTTCCTTAAAATTATGTAAGTTTTCAATTTGTTTATAACATTCTTGTCCTTCAGAATCTTCTAAATTAACTATTGGGACTGATAATGTTATTGGTATTCCATTTGTATTTGCAAATTTTAAATAAGCTTTTCCTTTGTGATTTATTACAACTGCGTCTCCTCCGTAAGCGCCATCTTGGATATGTAATCGAGGTACATACCCTTCACTTTTTTCTGTATTTTTTATTTGAACATAAAATTTTGTAACTGTTCAGGCTGGAATAATTAATGTATTTGTAGATTTAAAAGGGTAAGAGTGGTTCTCAATTTCTAAGCATTTTGAAGTATAATTTATATTTACATTATTATCTTGAAATAATTCTGATCCTAATATTCCATCTTCTTCTACTGGGACTTCATTCGGAATAATGTTAAATATCGTTGGATAACCAAAAACGTTTATTTTTACCTGCCCTAATGTTTAAAGTAGTAAAACATTAATTCCTGTAAGTTTTAATACGTTTTGGCTATTTATTGGTACTTCAGGGTTGTGAACCTTTTGTTTAATTAAATTTCGAGCAGCACCAGTATCAATCATCATGTGTGTTGGATTTTTTAAACCCTCCTTTGATATTATAATTGATGGAATTGAAGTGGACTTTGAAATATTTATTGTCGGTTGATCGTTAGAAGTGGATGCCAGTGGTTCTCGAATTATGCTTTCCTCAGTGCACCCGTGCTGGGGAGAGCTTTGGAGTTTTCCTGATGAGGTGTTTGTAATTGATTATTTGGTCGTATCTTGCAGTCTCGTACTAAGTGACTGGGTTTTTTTTACAATAATTGCAAATTATTTCAGTATAACTTGAATTTTGTTGGGTGTTATTATTTTGAAAAATCTATTTTCATATGGCTTACTTCGATTTTGGAACTGTCCTGAGTTAAAGTTTTATACTGTCCTGGATTCAATTGTCTATTATTATTAACATTGTTATTATTATTATACAAATTTCTAGGAAAATTATTGTTATTGTAGGATCTTTGTTATAAAAAATTATTATTGTTCTCATAATTGTTAATTCTATTTTGTAAAAAATGATCGTTGTTATTATTAAAATTATAATTTTTATTTCTTAAGAAATTTTTATTTGGAAAATTATTGTAATTGTTTCTTGTATAATTACTATTATTATTACTTCTTTGATCATTAAAATTGCTATATCTTTGTTGGTTAGGATTTAAAAATTTTTTTTGTTTATTATTAAGAACTACATCTTGAGCTTTACTTGAATGAAAACATTTTTCAGTTGTGTGATGTGGTTTTTTACAAATTGAACAAATAGTTTTGTTTTGAAGTGCTACGTTGAATCGGGTGGTTTTATTATTTTTATTATTATCAGTTGATTCTTTGGTTTTTAAATAATCCGTATTTCTGTTTCTTCGCAGTGCAGAATTTGCAGCCAATCTTCGTTCATTATCTATTGTATCATTAATTACTTCCTTCAATGAGTCCTTTTCTTCTACACGATTTTCTAACTCAGGATGTAAACCGCTTATGAAATGTTGAATTACGTCCCTTTCAAGGTTTTGTTTAAAATCATTATCTACCTGATCATTATTATTGAGCCTGTGAGCATCTTCTATTCTATCAGCAATTTCTTTAATTCTAGCAGCATAGGAAAGAACATTTTCTCTTTTCCACATGAATATATTACATAATTCTCCCTGCAACTGGTATACGCTTTTCTCAGGGGCATATATTCTTTTCAATTTTTCTATCAATTCTTCTATTGTTGCATAAGTTGAACCAAAAATGCATTTTCTGGCTTCGACAGATAATTGACCTCTTAGTAATCTTGCGAGGTTTTCTTGAGCTGCAGGTGTCGGTAGCATTGCCATTGCCTCCATGCAACATATCCCTTAAATATCCTTATCTGATGGTCCACACAAGTATAAATCTTTAGTTAAAAGAATCCCCACAGGTGTGATTGCGACGAAGTGGTGAGTAGGATTCCCACAGGAGTGACAAGAACGGAGTGTGTATGACACTGGTGCGACGAAGACACAACAACTATTCTTTTGAGACTGAGTTGAAAATTCTTCCAAGGATAGTAAAATGGACCACGGTGAATTTATGACTGGTTAACTGCAATGAACGGGTACTTCACGATCTGATTCCTTTCAAGTTTTTAGAAATTTGCCGCACTTAATTCTGCTCACATGACTAGTTTTTTCCTTGGTGGCGTGTCCTTTTTATATTATATTTTTTGGTGACGTTATGCATTTCGCAGTATCTCGTTGCGTGTGACGTAGTTATACCCCTCTTTTCAATAGGTGGTTTTCTCTCTCTTTTAGTAACTTCTTCAGATTTTTCTCTAGACCTAGCCTGTGCCTATAGTACATTCTAATACGTCGCAGGACGTGACAGTACCTTCAAAAAATACGGTTATCTTCGATTATATTAATTGATATAATATAATAATAATAATAATAATAATAATAATAATAATAATAATAATAATAATAATAATAATAATAATAATAATAATAATAATAATAATAATAATAATAATAATAATAATAATAATAATAATAATAATAATAATAATAATAATAATAATAATAATAATAATAATAATAATAATAATAATAATAATATATTTATTATATTATAATTAATATATAATATTAATTAATATGAATATTATTTCAATAAAAAAACTACAGTTCTGACACAAAAATTTATGGAAGAAAAAATATGGGGAACGACATTTAACATGCAGTGACATTTATTTTGATCATTTTTCCGAATTTTTTATTTATATGAAAAAAAAACGTTCGCGAAATTCGGTATCCTCTCTCTTGCCAACTAGGCCACGCGCTCCGTCGGTTATTGAATCCGAAGCCTCAATTGTCAATCTAATATTAGGTGTACAACTTTGCTTCAACCGTATTCGAGAGATGGCTGCAGCGGTGAGTGTTGGTCGAAATAGGCAGATCGAAAGTGTCACACAATAAGCTTGGACATCTGTCAACAAGACGACAGCACCACATTAGTGAATTTGTGTTTGTATCATAAATTTATTCTCGATCAAAGATGTCAGTTTTCGAGCCAAATTTTGGTCATTTGCGGGAAGTTTTGATTTTCTGCTTTCATTTATAAAAATCTGCGGCTAAGGCTGAGCGAATACTCTCAAGTCCTCACGGTGAGGTTGGTTTTAGTGAAAGAACGTGTCGTGAGTGGTTTCATGCTTCAAGAGCGGTGATTTTGATGTCGAGGACTGGCATGGCGATGGAGAAGAACAAATTTTCGAAGATTCCAAACCGGAGGCATTACTTACTGATAAGAAGAATTGGCAGAATCATTGAGAGTGACTCAACAAGCCATTTCGAAACGCCTAAAAGCTATGGCAATTATTCAGAAGCAAGGAAAATCAAAAGATGCATGTTCTTTTCGAGATAGTAGTTAGATACGGACAATACTTTGAATCATAAATAAGTAATCACTTTTCAAGAATAAAACCTTAAATTCAGTAAAAAACGGCGGAAGAAAAGTTGTACATCTAATATATATATATTGGGGTGTGACAAAAAAACGCAATATTTTTTTTTCATGAAAATTTGAAAATATCGTAGAAAATATATAAACAAAAATCCTGTCCAAAGCACAGCTCGTAAGTTCAATTTTAAGAGGTTCCTCATCGTACCTAAAGTTTTCCATTTAAATAACACAAATTATAGGTATTTTATACATTATTTCCTTGCGCAAGCTATGATAAAATTGTTTTTCCATCAAATAAATGAGAAACCCTTATTCAGAATTAAATTCTCTGTAAAAAATTCTATTACATCGAATTCCTATCATCAATATTGCATTTCCTACAGAGCCTCAAAATTTTAATTTCTAAAAATTTTTAGTTTTTTGAATTTTTAAGCTAAACTATTTAATATAAGACAAAAAGTTTAACCGCACTTTTGTAGTACATTTATTTCTCTATAAAAAAATTCCAAATAAATTTTTTGTATCATGAATATTTACTAAGTTACAGATTCTCAAAGTCTCATTTTTTCATTTTCAACTACAAAATTGCCATTTAAATTTTTGTCTTATCTTACATAGTTTAGCTTAAAAATTCAAATAACTCAAAATTTTTAGGAATTAAAATTTTGAGGCTCTGTAGAAAGTGCAATATTGATGATAGGAATTCGATGTAATAGAATTTTTTATAGAGAATTTAACTCTGAATAAGGTTTTCTCATTTATTTGATGGAAAAACAATTTTATCATAGCTTGCGCAAGGAAATAATGTATAAAATACCTATAATTTGTGTTATTCAAATGGAAAACTTTAGGTACGATGAGGAACCTCTTAAAATTGAACTTATGAGCTGTGCTTTGGACAGAATTTTTGTTTATATATTTTCTACGATACTTTCAAGTTTTCGCGAAAAAAATATCGTGTTTTTTTGGCATACCCCAATATACATATATAATTCACAAATTGAACATCAATCGGAGAGTGGAATAAACAAGGGAAGTTATAAACTTTGTTTGATTTTACTATAGTTCATATTTCCTAAGGTCACACACCTTCAGCCCCAGGACTAAACTCAAGGTTAAACACAATTATTTTTTCAATTCTAAGGCTAAATCAGAAAACAAAAAGAAAACAAAAAAAAAAAAATAACTGAAAAAGTTTAGTTCTAAGATTCTTAATAAAGACAATTAAATATGTTAATCAACTTCGAATACTAAAAGTACAATACTTTCAAGTGAATAATGTAATATACTGAACCAAGAAAATAAGAGTTTTTTCAATGTATCTAATGTTCAAGAAATAATAGTTTCTTCAGCAAAGAAGAAACGAAAATATCTAGACTTGTATGAAAATCCTTAAAGTGCATAAGGTAAATAATTAAGTAAATGAATAAATAAGAATAGAATCTGAGATAGCAGTTTTGGGGAATTTAGTTCAAATATGTTTAAAAAAAAACAAACAAGTTTTTCAAAATTTGGATATCCAAAAATAGATCCTTTCAACAAGTCTTATTATTAGTATTTTAAAAAAATACACCTTAATATAATTAATAGAACCGAAGTTATATATAGTATCTTTAGAAAAAAAAAATGTTCAAATTTTAATATCTGAAGTTTTCTTAATTCTTTAAAAATCATTATAGGGTATTGCTTTGTAAAAAATTGATACTAGTTTACTTCCCATCGCAATTCTGACGAAATTCAGGATCAATCCAATATAGTACACGATATATTTGTGCTATTTAAATATTTTATTTATTTTACAGACACGTGATAAATACATTCCTGCTGATATATCAGCTTGGTACTTGCTGTGTTTACGTAGTATTCATCGCAACTAATTTGAAATCAGTAAGTAGTTTTTTATTTTACTCTGATTTGAAAAAGTTCAAATGGCGTTGCATTATATAAAAAATAACAATGAAATATTATGGTTTATTCAAACCTGTCTCGTGTACTTTGGAAAACAATCCATCTTGTTTATTAAACTACATTGATCATTGCTTATCGCATTCTGAATTTAAATATATTGTACGAGGTGAAATTTGCCAAGTGTACCCGCCTAAAATGTTTTTTTCATCTATCTTATTGAAACTCCACCAGATTGTTGTGTTAGTAGATCTCTTTGAATTTTATAAAGGGAGTGCATCTACTATAACGGGTTGTCAAAATACAGGGGCCTGAATTTTCGACGATTCACCCCGACCGCTTATTTTTAATTTAGTCCAAGCAACAGGGAATTTGTTATGAATGATTTAGGACATTATTTATTTCAGAAAACGGACTGCGCCATCAGAAGAAAGGTTGGTCATAGAATAATTGTGTCATGTTTTGGACAGCGAAATATGATTTATAAATTTTATATAAACATTTAAGACAAAAAAATCGCACTTTTTTTAGTTTTTTGTTTATCAAAAATATAAATCAAGCACAACAGAACGTCAATCTTGGTTTTTCGCTAAAATGTTGTAAATTTTATTTAAAAAAGCCGCAAACATGGCTTCAAACGCCTGAACGTAGCAAAGTGACAGTGGTGGGAGGAGAAGGCGAGTAGGCTCACTGAGTCACTTTGCTGCGTTCAGGCGTTTGGAGCCATGTTTGGGGCTTTATTTAATAAACTTTGCAACATTTTAGCGAAAAAACCAAGATTGACGTTCTGTTGTGCTTGATTTATATTTTTGAAAGCCGTTTTCAAAATAATAATCGGACCACCTCTGCGGCAAGCAGACATTTTGCAATTAACGCATTAAATAAATTAAAGTGTCAATAGCGCGGAAACGTATTATCTTAAAGTGTCCATTTTTTATACATTTGAAGGGAATAAAGTCTGCTACTTTTTTCTGAAATAAATAATGTCATAACAAATTCCCTGTTGCTTGAACTAATTGTACATTACTCCTGATAATTAGTTATTCAATTTTATTTTTTATGGAGTGTTTAGAAAAGATATTTCAACAAGGTTTACAATAAGAATAATTATTTTAGAATAAAAAAATTACTTCACCCCAATTTTTCATTGTTTTAAATATTTTTGACTTTTTCTCACAATGTAGCATATTTTATTCTTTTTAAGTAAGCTAAGAAAAAAGCTCGATTTTTTCTCTTGAAAAAAAATCAAAACGAATATGAGATGGAAAGTATTAGTTAAGTTGTAGAAGGTCATAAGAGGGTAGGTGCTCCATGCAAACTGGGCGCAGCGCTACTAGGAGTACTGTAGTGTCTCAGTAGTTCTAATGTTGTAGTTGATAAAAACGATTTTTTTGTTTACGTGAAACGACGAATTGATTTTTTTCCTACTTTTTTGAAGTTTGAGAACACTTTAGATATCTTCTGAATGTTTGAAAACGGTTTCGTTGTAAAAAAACAATGGATAGTAATATAATAATGAGAGGTGTTGGTAGATGATTCTGAATGCCTGTTACATTTTAAGGTACGTTTTGGTAAGACATAATACCTCTTACGTTCCAAGGTGTTTTCTTGGTGTTAATCTCCATGCCTCTAACAATGTGGGGTGCTCTGATGTGAATCTTCTTCTCTTTCATATAATGGGGTACTTTTTGATGTAAGCCCCCTTGTCTCTTTGGGGGGAGGGGGGGGGGTGCTATTTAGTGCGAATTCCCATGCCTTTCTAACATGGGGTACTTTCTGATGAGAGTCCCCTTGCCTTTCACGGCGGTAGTTAAAAAATGATTTTTCTATCAAATTTCATGTTCAGTCTTTACTGAGTCGAATCAAGTTTTAAGATTTTCAGCTGTCGTGACATGATTTTTCATGGAGATGAAAAATATTACCGTTCCAGGCAAGTTTCTCTTAGCCCATTGATATAGAGCATCAGTAGTCAAATTCTGATTCTGAGATAACGCCTGGAGACTGGCACGTGCGGCGAGTCTTTTTAAATTGAGCTCAATTCCATCACATGGTCCTTTTTCATGTGCGGTCGCGAGATAGTGCGATTCCTCCTGAATAACGAAGTCTGCTTCATGATGCAGCAGTTTTGTAAATTTGTAATCGCTATAATGATTTGTTGCTCTATTATATTTTAATGTTGGAGGAGAAGGAAAACTCACATCATTTATAAGATAATCTCTTTTGAATAATCTCCCAATTTTTTCTCTAGATATGTCGTTTTAAAAAGTATGATTTCTATTTTCACTGTTAATGAGGACTTCTTTATCTTCAAGCGTAGGATCTGCTCCAATAAAACAAAGGATAAAAAAGGGAAAATTCTGTCATCTATTTTAAAAGCGATCCACGTACTTTCAAATCAGTTGATATGCTGGAGTATTTTCCTCGAAATTTCGTAGAAATTCTTCTTAGATCAAACGTAACTTATGATCCTCCTTTTAAAAAGGATTACAACAGCGGTGATGAAAATTCCTTCGTCTGTTTATTATATCAAATCAAAAATTCATGATTTAGCAAAGAGAGAGCAACCGTTTAGCGACTGAATAATACGTGTCGTATAAGCTGCGGATGTTAAGGCACTTTTCACTTGATCTCTATGACTTCACATACAAAAAAATGCGAATCAAGTGACTCAAAATTATTTAAAAAAATTAAAAGTTAGGGTGAAGTAATTCTTTAATTTAAAAATAATTATTCTTATTGTAAATCTTGTTGAAATACCTTTTCTATACCCACCGTAAAAAGTAAAATCGGATTACTGTTTTAGGAGCTATGTACAATTGTAAACTTGGCAAATTTTACTCCATACGTAGAATAAGCGCTCACAATATTTTACCTTAAACATAACATTGACACCATTTTTAACAACTCAATTGTTTGAATTAATAAACTTAACAATGTTTTTTCTAAATTAAAAAATCACTAAGTAATCGTTCAATATAATTCGGATTGGGTAAAATTTGTAATTGCATTGTTGAGTATGATGTGCCTAACTTCCAAAAGAGTCCTTAAATCGAAGCCTAATTTTGAAAAAAAGTTTCTGCCCGTCATAACGATCACAGAGAAAAATATTTTACAAACTAGACAGTATCTTCAGATCGTGCATTCAGTCAAAAGTTTGAGAAGCTTTCCCAAATTTTAGCTTTCAGTGGAAGTTGTGAAAAATGTTTATAAATGGTCGGATTGCGTTTGAACTTGGCTTGTGACATCACTGTAAGACTATATAACAAAAGAATTGCTATAGTGGGGGTACCAAAACACGGAGGAACGATGGAAAGAAGGCATTTTCCTCTTCACTTTTTTAATATCTATTCCTTACATAGACACACTAGACTATAGACATAACCTCAGTTTGTAGGACTGTGGCGTTAGAACCCATTGGGCTTGTGAAGCCCGTCCTACTTTTTGTACGGTATAAGCCAGATCCTGCCTTCTTCTCGGAACCTTCAATGGTGAGATAGAGAGGTTCAATCCCTGCTAGAGCCCCCAATGCCTGTGTAGATCCACATTAGTGTATTCAGTTTCAAGCCCTAGTATTTTCCTATGACCCTCCTACACAGCCAAAGGGTCACAATGAGCTTTTTGTACTTGTTTTTTAAGTATTCCTTTCACGACAGCTTGTTATCCAAGAGGGCTGCAACGTATGTATTCAGCTCGATCCGTGATATTCAGTTGTTGACCATCCAGCTTCAATATACTCGCGGTCCTCCACTTGTACTGCGTGGTGAATACAACCATTTCCGTCTTAATCGAATTGACCGCTAAACCCGTATTTTTATACCAGGTGTCCACTGTGATGATATCTTTCGTTCAAAAGTTGATGGAGAAATTTATCAACTACGAGGCACTATACTAGAAGCGATGAAACGCCTTCCTGTGGTCACATTGAGTCAATACACAAACAGGCATCCGGATTTCGGGAAAGCATCTTGTTCAGTTAGCCGCCTGTGGCCCTTTCTTGATGTCTGTGCAAAAGTTTCCTTGTGGAGCTATAGGAATTTACCGTTCCACCAGTGTGTTTCCCCTGCTTTTCTGCTTCTTGTAGATCAACTATTGCTCTCATATGAGAGTTTGATGGCCTCCGTGAAGGCGTTGGCTGCTAGCTCCAGAGTGTTTAAGTCTAAGAGAGAGCTCTCGTCTGAGAATGAAAAATTAGTAACATCAGGATGTGTCCCAATGCTCCATCAGTGCTCTTCTCATGAGACCCTTCATGCTTGACGATTCTCCAGGACGAGGTCTTGAGTGTTGGGTTGAAATCCTTCAGACGCCGAAGGACCATAGATGGGTCTTCCAGTTTACCTAGGATCTATGCCGTGACCTTCAGCATCTTCTGGTGCATCTCGATGCCACTCACCTTTAGATCGGCACCTTTCTTGGAAAGTGGCGAGACAATGGTAAATATTCTTTGGAGACTTCTTAAGAGATGCTGAAAATATCTCCATGCTAGCTAAAGACCCTGATTACGGAAGCTATTTTTTTTATAACTGAGATTTTCCTATGTCAATCCTCATGTTAACTTCGTGGGGAAGTCGTGTTAAAATTTGAATTTTGAAAACAAAAAATTGGAATGATTTTTTTTGGGAATCTCAGAAAATTGGCAAGGATTTTTGAACTATAAAAATTGATTATGGAACACTCTAATGTGCATTTTTCCTTGAATTTATACAAATATCATTTTTTTCTGATTTAAATCAGGTCTGTCCAGAAAATCTTATTCTGGGAAATATTATTCCCGAATTCAGATACTGAACGGATACAATAACAAAAATTATAAAGAGCTGCCTACCTGGCTAAAAGGTAAAAAAATTGTTTTAAAATAAGGCGAAGCTGACCTGAGGTCTTGTGACAGCCTCGATGGCTAGCGGATATAATGGTTGCTGTAAATATTTTTTTTTAAAGCAGGAAAATACGTATAAAATGTTCTGAATGTGACATCGGCTAGGGCTCATAGAATTCGCAAGCTCAGGATCTGGTTTAGGTGGAAATTAGGACAGGTTATGGGAAAATCACATACTCGAACCTATGAAATGGCGCAAGCTAAGTTTAAAAAAATTAAATGAATAAAGCAAGAAAATTTTTGAGGTGAAATAAGCAGGACATCTATTTGAATTTCGGTCAGCCGAGGTTCTGGCAATTACATAAACAAACAAAAATAAAATTTAATTTGCGACTATAAATTTCTGTTGCTAGATGGCACGCTCTTAGAGAAAGACTGAGACACACTGTGGTGAATAATAAAGGGGAAATCTAAAGACAAAAAGCATCACCCGGAAGGCAAAATCAGAAACTTACCGGGCGCCTTGTGGTGATTTTACGTCGGAGGCACGGAAAGTCTGAAAAGAAGAATGGGCTCTAAGTGCAACCTGCCGGAAAGAGGAGCTGAAACGATAAAAATGATGGTAGCGTCATCAAGCTACTGAGACGGCCTGGCCTCGGGTTTCCGCCTTTTGCGGGGAAACGGGAGCGAAAACCACGAAAATAGAGTCGACATAAGAACAATCACAGTCACACGAAACTCGCACGAAAGAATTGCGAGGTTTTGTTAAGTCTTCGCCCCGTAATTAATGATTAACTTCCAAACCGGAAGTGAATGCGGCACGAACGTGGCGATCTGGCTTTCACCGACATTTTTGTTCGTACTCTCAGCGAGCGCCGCACTAACCTGTGGTTGCGGCCACTCAACCAATCATCCAGGTTAAGCAACTTGGTGCATGGTCGCTGGATGGGCGTCCCGTGTTCATATCTCTTTTACAATTTTGTTTTGCATTATTTATTATAGGTTTATTTATTTATGTGCATGTAAGGGGTTTATTATTAACAAATAAATAAATAAACAAATAAACAATTAAATAAACATAAATTCAATAAATTAATAGATGAGCATAAAATAGTATAAATAAGAATAATTATTATTGCATGATAAATATTGTAAATATCAAATATTATAAATAAATATAATTATTATTACAGGATCAATAAATTCTTTAAATATTATAGGCAATTATAATTATAAATATCAATTATAAATAATAATAAATTAATATTAATTAGCTCAGGATGTAAAGGCTCTCTAGAGAATGAGCAAAATCCCAAATTTATGAATAAATAAACAATGCGCCACCATTTCATCATTTTTTCTTCAATCTTCCTTAAAATATTTTGAATCTTTACGCAAGGTTCAAACCTTCCCATACTGCTGCCCAATAGGAGCCCGCGCCTACGCAGGCAGCACGTGTGATTGGCGCCTGGGGATACGGGCGGCCAATCCGCAGGTGCTCAGACTATCCATGCCTTTCGTACACCGCGACCCATGCCAGGAGAAACGGCATAGGGGAAAAACGTTCTCCTTGTTATCGCGCGTTATGCTTTCTCTTTTCAGCGCACACCAATTTTTAAACGCCTCCACCGGACATAATATGCGACCGTTGGAGATGCAAAACACATCATCGTCACCGCGAAAACGTTAGCTTTCTCTTGATGCTAATTTCCAGATATAAAACAGTCTCTAGGGGGGGGGGGATATCGTGTACAAATTTCATAATTTATTTATCGCGTTAGACTTGATCGTGGTGGCTAATTAAAGCGCGCCCATATTAGTTAAGGTGGGAATTAATTAAAGAGGTGGAAATCCGAGGTGATGTGCTTGGTTGCAGATCCTCGAGAATTAGTCCAGTGCCGCACCCAATTCAGGGACAACAAGCGAGGATTCGTAGAATTAACGCTCGCTCTCTTGAAAATTAAAAACGTGAGTTAGCTTCGGTTTTCTTGCTCCTAAAATAAAGAATTCCGTCTCGTGAAATTTTCGCCCTTCGTTGTACCCACTCGTGAATTTCAAAAGTAATTTTGAGCTAATATAGGCCAAAATCAGGCAAAAATAGTTTCATAAATGTTTAAATAATAAGAAATATAAAATTCTAAGAGTCGAAATGTTTCACTACCTGGACCCGGTCCTGATTGAGGAGACCTATGAGCTATTCAGGAAAGTCACTTGAAAGGTGCTGCAAAAATCAAATAAAAAAAATTTCAGAAATCCGCCATATCAAGAACTCGGATTACGTCTGTAAATTTTTAGCAAAAAATTGCAAGTCAATCCATGCAATACATTTTTCACAATCCTGGCAATCGATTTGAAAAACATAGTTCTGAGAAAAACGCTTTTGAAGTTCGAGAACATCAAATAACATTAGTAAGAAAATCATTGTGTAAAATATAAAAATAAACCTTTAAAATGATTATAATATGTTGAAAATATTTGGTAGTTCTCCTACAAAAAAAATTCTAAAAAAGGTCTTAAAAGACAGCTGTCACATAAGTTAACGTTTAAGGTATTTATTACATGAATTAGAAATCTCGGGAACCTTATAAGAATTCGTGTAGAATTAATTCGTGGACTGAAAATTGTGCATGTTAAGTCCCAGGTCAATCAACCATTTAATTTGGATGAAAATGTAATCAAAAATCAGTTTTTTTGCCAATGCTGTTACAGCAGCCATGTGCAAAACTAGGCTATTGAACTGAAATTTCATCTCCAGTAGCTAAACGAATTTAGAAGAATTGATAAAAAAAATAGAAGAAAATAGTTTAGACCTTTATGCACCTTCTGAGTGAAACCTAAGAAAATAGTACATACAGTTTCTGAGTATTCATAATACAATAATCGTAACTTGCATTACTTTTGATACAGTTTAATTGCACTTTCTTACTCTCGTTATCTGTGAAAATGCCACACACGAAAACAGCTGGATAAGGTTCATACTAGAGCGTTTAATATTGGCGTAATAGAATGAAAAAGAATAAATTGTTTTGGCAAAAATCGATTTTGTTTCTCAATGTACTCTCCTTGTAGCTCGATACAATAACTCCAACGATCGTTCAACTTCTCTATGCCTCACAAATAATGCGATTCGTCAAACCCTTCAAAATACCCTTCTTTTTCCCATTTAACTTCTTCGTTCAACTCTAAACGTCTACTCTCGAGATTTGGGAACAGATAAAAGTTGCTAGGGGCCAGGTTTGAAAGATACGGTAGATGCGGAAGCGATTCAAAACCCAATTCATTCTTTTTTAACTGTGCAATGTTCAATGTGTGAGATAGTGCATTGTCATCATGAAAAAGGATTTTTTTCTTCTTGAAATGTGGTCGCTTCTTCCTGATTTCGTCAACCAATCGATCCAATAATGCAGCATAATAAGCTCCAGTATTCGTTCTTCCTTTCTCAAGGTAGCTGGTGATAAATGCATCCGCGACCTTGGAACGTCCTTGACCTCAACGCTGCAGAAATGTCATTAAGAGCTTTGTGGTAAGACTGGCCATTTAAATTGTCTGAAACCAATAAAATGAAATATGTCTGTAATCTGTGTTACATTGGCTATGTTTTCCCAGAGCCGATTTTTTCTATTGTAAAATGTGTTTATATTACGCAATTGTTCTTGAAAAAATTCGATTTTTGACCTGTTTTTTGACCTATTAGAGCCTGTTAAAATTCAACAAAGTAAAAATTTGAAAATCCCCTCTGGGAAAACATAGCTATATGTTTATTGAATAACTGAAAAAAATTTGATCAAATTCTATCAATATTTCTAGAAGAAGTCATACCACAAAGTTTGAAAAATGCAACTTTTGCGAAGTCACGTTTCAAGATAAATGACAGTGTAAAACATGATTTGAGAAACTGACGATTTAATCGGCAATATCTACGTAAGAAAGCGCATTTCAAAAAATCCCTCATATGGCGTGTTCCTTATAACATCTAGATTCAAAATATGCAAAAAAAAACGATTTTTCCAAACCGCGAAGGTAGACGACCCCCTTAAAACACCAATTTTCTATCAGGTGTACAAATAAGTTTCCGCCGTTTGACAAAAGTTGGCGTCACTAGTAAGTTTTTGTTGGAGTTGACAGGTGTAAAACGTCACTGTCGTAAGGCTGCACATCTGTCAACAACATAACATTGAAATATTAATGAATTTTTGTCAGTCTAATATATTATTTTGTGTGCGAAAATGTCGATTTTTGAGCAGAATAAGCGTCATTTGCGGGAATTTTTGATTAACTTCTTCAATTTGAAGAAATCTACAGCTGAGGCGCATCGATTACTTGTAGAAATATATGATAAGGCTGCCTTAAGTAATAGAAGTTGTCGTGAGTGGTTTTAAAAGTTTAAAAACCGGTAAATTTGACATTGAAAACGAAGAACGTAGCGGAAGGCCGATAGTGTACTAAGACGCGGAATTGGAAGCATTATTGGGTCAAGATTCGTGCCAAACGTAAGAAGAACAATATGATGGACAAACTTTGAATGGAACATAAGGTTCCGTTCTTTCACAATAAATGCCCCATTTTTCATAAAAGAAATGGAGGAAACTTATTTGTACACCTGATAAGTTTTTCGAGCTGTTCGAAAAGTAAGATTTTGGAAGTTCTTCAAAATAGGCCTCTGTTTTGGTGGTGACGTCCTCGTTTGACGCAAATCTCTTCCTGGCAAGCTATTTTTTTCATGTTAGGAAACAGGTAAAAGTCACTGGGAGGTAAATCTAACGAATACGGTGGATGCGGAAATAATTCGATCTTCAATTTGTGCAATTTCGCTATTGCAACAGCACAGGTGTGCACGCGTGCATTGTCTTGATGAAAGAGCACTTTCTTCTTTGCTAAATGGGGTTGTTTTTTCTTTGGTTTCTCTGCCCAGCTGGACCAATGAAGCCACATTACATTCTCCATTTATCGCGAGGATTCCGATTCCGTTCACGTCCCAAAAAACCGTCTCGATCACTTTGACGACCGATTTCACCGTCTTCGTCTTCTTTAGGACAGGTTCGCCTGGTGTTGCCCCTTTGTTTTGACTGTTCCCTTATTTTAGGCGTGTAAAAAGGAACAAACTTTCAACAACAGTAATGTATCGACGCAAAAATTTACTAGAACTGCGACGAAAAAGCGTTAAACTAGCCATAGATTCGATCATATCGTTGCGTTTATTTTCGATGATGAGTAAACGCGGCACCCATCTTGAAGACAGCTTTTTCATGGCAAATTTCTCATGCTAAATTGTAATTATTATGCCATGAAATGTGCCTATAGCTTAAAAAATTTCTCGCACTTTCACTCGTCGTTCGATTAAAATCATATTGTGAAATTTTTTGGTAATTTCTGGCGTCGCTGCCTCAACTAAAGTCCCGAACGAAATTCATCACGAGAGGATGTACGACCACGTTTAAACTCAGTCACCCAATTGTACACAGTTTGAAACAATAGTGCAGATATGCCATGAAGTTCATGTAAGTCGGCTTTCATTTCTTTTAGTGTATGACTTACTTTCTTGATTACTGCTTGAAATTATTTTTTATCCATTTTATTGTATTCACAAGACTTGTTGGCTTTAATCGAGTTACTACGCGATCGATTTGTCTGAACATTTGGCAGTAGTCTATTAAGAGATAGCTTTTTTTCAAAAATATACTTGTTTCAAAACTTTTAGCACCATTTAGTATATTTTGTAAGGACTTATAGATCTGCCCTCGTATCTGAGTGACAAGAGATCAAAAAAACAAAAAATTTTCTCAGAATGATGACTTGATAACCTACGTTGGTGGTGTTCTTTCCTTAGAGCCTTCCGGAAAATATACTGACACAACTGCCAGCTCCTTTCTGTTACCCTTTTTTATCCTTCAAGCCAATTTTCGCTGTGGTCAAGTCTGTAGATCCTCTCTCAGGTACTTGAACCTCGTTTAGTCCCTTGCCCAGCAGGTAGTTTCTTAGAACCTCACTTCGGATGGACCCTCTCTCCTCCTTGTCCACAAACAGTGCCTTTTTTGTATATCTTTAAGGTCTTATGTTCCAGTATTAGGTATTTAAGTGAGTCCCAAGATGGCCCACAGCTACTCTAGAGGTCCGGGCATCCACGCCATCACCTTTTGGAACTTCTCAAGGCCAACCACCATCACAACCTCCAGCCAAGCGTCCTCCCATGGACGAAGCACCGAGGCAGTGCTGGTATTCCAAACCATTGACTGCGCTTCCGCGCTCTCTACAATGATCGCACTTCTTTTTAGGCGGGCATCATTAAACTGAGGGAATACTTTGTTTCGAAAATCATCTATAGCTTTTCCTACAGCTACTATCGCCGACACTCGGTAACAAAATTGCGACGTACTGTCTCAAGGGTATTCGATTGGCATCGCGGTCGAACCACGTCAGAGAATCATGCTAACCGGAAAGAGAGGGGATACCTCTTCTGATTGATGCTCTCATACGAAGACTTCCCGGGAAACGACCGCTCGCCCCTGCCTCGCAGAGTACTCATGGACAATGGTATGACAACGGATGGGTGTCACCATGGCTGATCTTCAGCGATAGTGGAGCCCAGCGTCCGGCACATGTCATTCGGTTCTACCCAGGGGATTTTACCAAGATTTCACTAATGCGTATGGTCAATTAATTCGCCTTCCGAACGACAAGTATCTCCATGGCCGAAACGTGAGAACGTGAGGTGTAAGGACAGGTACCCCTGATCACCAGCGTTTATTGTTGCATAAAGACCCAGGGTTTTCACAGATGTTCTTCACCTGACCTGTATTCTCTTTCTAGCAACACCCCTCTCCACCCCATAAGTTCCAAAGAGCTGTAAACATTACCCGTTTAGATTCTAAAACCCTCTTACCACTACAAGGGCCAACGATTTCTAATGGAGAAACAAAAAATGTAAGATTGCATTATATTTTCTTTATTAGAAATGTTTATAAAATTATTTATTTCCAGTTTTTCATTACTCTTCTCATCCTACTGTCAATTTGCAAATTTTTATGTAAGTTTTTTTTCAGAGGAAAAATATCTCGAACACTATTTAGAACTCTATATTCTGTCGAACAACGCTTTCATAGCGAAAACATCAAGCTTTTTTTGATTAATTAAAAAAAAAAAAAAAATTGCCGGACATTTTTTTTTTAAATTAACATGTTACGAGCCCTATAACGTTAATGATAAAATTATAGCAACCAAGAAAATCATATGCAGCTATTAAGAAGGAATGAAATATCCACTCCAAAACAATCCTCACCCGAGCACGTTGATCAGATCACCAATGCAGTTTATCTTTGTTTGGGTTGAGAATCCATTGCAAGATAATATAATGTACATCTTCTTAAAAAATGTGCTATTGAGAATTTTTAGACCTCATTTAGGCAAATAATTTCCCATTTCAACGTATTTTTTAAAGTAAAAAGAAAAATAACTGAAAAATGGAATTTAGATATTGTCTTTTTTCAAATTTTAACATACTGTAACTTTCATAATTTTAGTTTGATCGTAAAATGTTAAGAAAGTTATTAGTAGAGATTCATGAGAACTATCAGAAACCAGTATTGGAATTTTTGGTGTTTTCATAAAGTTTTTTTTTAAAAACACAAAAATGCTCCTATGTTGACAATTTTTGTCGGATACGACAAAGCTCAATTCAATCCGATGATTCTATCGAGAGTTATCGAGTATGCGACCTACAGACAGACAGAGTGGCATACATACACTTTCGTAAAAACCGTTTTTTCTAACTTTTGAGGTGTCAAAACGTAAAGATTTGATGATAATTTCGAAAGTCGTTTTTCACATAAAACCAATACATTCTCATATGATGAGAATGTAAAAAATAGACAGAATCATGAGTAAGAACAAGAGAAAGACTTGTGAAAGTTGTAACGAAGAGGTGAGAGTGATAAAAAAGAATAGACGTATAAAGGACACGCTAAAGGGAACTCATTTCAAAGGACACCTATTTTTATCACAAACACTCTCATAGCATTAATTATATTCTCACCACCGCATGCGTATTTTTGACCTCACTAGTGATTCCCTCGTAGGTTCTCGCACTCTCCAGTCATCCGTTATCTTAAAATCAAGTTTCATGAAATAGATGCAGCAATACTACGCTCGGATAAGAGAACAAAATACTAGGCCTAGTAAACTGTTTCCTGAACTTTGGAAGTGGCTTAGCAAATCATTTTTCTGCATTCCGGAAAAGAAAGGAAATTTCACCTTCGATTAAGGCAAGCTGAATACAGAAACATCGACCTTATGTCGATAAAATAATTCGAGAAATCATCAAAATGAATCTAGAATTTTTTAATGCGATTAAAAAGTCAGAATCAGCAAGAAAGTTTCACTTTGCAGCAGACAAACACGTGCCTCTAGCTATCAAATTTTGAGCTAGTCCGGAAGTCTGTAATTCCGCATCAGCAGATATCCCTTCCAGTACCTAAGAATTCCGAAATCATCATGATTCCATACCATTAAATTCACCGGTCACGAATATAAGGTGCAAAAAAATTCCAAAATCAAACGTAGTCTGTAACCGAAATGTCAGATAACAAGTCAATTCTCAAAAATGTATTATGTTGTGTGTTTAGGCATCCGCTGTGCAGCTGAACTTCCGTTCCACTGTGATCGTTTTGTTGTTGTCGACCAGTCAAGTTTGTAAAAAAATTAAAAAATACATAATCGAGGTATTCATTTATTTTCAAGATAAAAATAATAGTTCAGCTTGGGGCGGGTCAAGAAATCGCGACGTTTGGTCGTAAAGCTCCTCTTTTTCCTTTTTTTCTTTTGTTCCTTTTGAAATTGATATTCCTATGCATAGGAGAATTGCCGAGGATGGAAAAAGACAATCGGAAAAGAAAATCGTTCGGAATAAATTCGGCAAGAGCTACGATATTGTGAACGAAACATATTCAAAACCTAGAGCAAAAGTTAACTCTGTGCAGCGAAAGATCGCAGAATACTACTTCTTCTCGAATCTTGAAACCAGAAGAAGTGCTTTCCCAAAAAAAACCCTGATTAAAATCAAGAAAGAATTTAGTAAAGGAAAGCACTTCAATTTAACGTATGTTAGCTTTTTTTGTTAGAAGCAGCCTGCTGAGATCTTTTTTTAATTAAGGAATCATTTAAAGAAAAGAGGCAAGGTGTGCGCGAGTAATCGTGTTTCAAGGACAAAAGTAATTTCTCCTCAGGAATCTACGACTGGTTAAAAACGCTCAGCAGAAATCGTCCGAATTAACAATAATAAGAAAGGAGTGCTCTTTCCCTTACTCTTGTTTTCTTGGAGTCTACTGAGGAAGCGGAGTAGCTAGAGTAGATGTGTCTCCTCGTCCTTTTCGTGAAACGCTTCAGGTACGCGTTAAAACAATCATGGTCTGAAAGAGATTGCGTCAGGTAAAAGACGACCTCGCCGTGATTTCTCTCCAACCAGGTGATAAAGTCCAAGATTGAACGCTGTTTTCGTCTTCCAGTCTGCTTAGCGTGCTGAGGACAGCCTTTTCTAGATAGCATAGTTATCAAGGTCAGTTACTCAGACCAGAACTGCATAAAGCAGCTTCTAATGCACCGCGCTTGCCACCAGTCTTCTTTTCGCTTTTCTGGGACCACCAATGTTGGTCATGAGCTGAGCCAACTTAGATCCACATTCGATGGCTTAAGTCGTTGCAATCTGGAGATGTTTGCCGAAGCTAAGCTTGCGATTCAACTCCCAAATACTTGATGCTCCTGTTCCACGCGACTTTCTATTCCACGGGTCTGTCGATTCCACTCTCCGTGTATATGTTGGATACCAGACTTTATTCGGATTATAGGTATATTTTCTGTGCCTAATATATCGAGCAAAAATCATAAAGAACCCGGAAAAAGCCAGGTTGATTGCCATCTGGGTCTTTTCGGTTCTGTCAGGTTTTTTAATGATTTTTGATTTACATTATTAGAATCAACCTGGTTGTACTTGATTCCTATCTGGGAAATAGTAACACAAATACGTTATGAAAATACTCTTTTCGGTCATACTTGCGTCTAATCCGGTAAATGAAATCAGAATAATTAATGGCAAACATAAAAGTGAGTTTTCACCCGGACCCTAGCCGATTTTTATCCAGCAAGTGGACCAGACATTACGTATGTTGGCAAATATTATAAAAAATGATATTTTGACCAGGATCCTACCCGATTCCTGTAAGGTATACGGCATACTCTAGGATTTGAAGTTATTCGTATATAACACCAATCCATTAGCGCTAAGCTATCATTCAACCCTCATTCCGCAACGATTACAAAATGGAGTTCTGTTGGAAAAATAATCCTGATAGCTTTGGCTGCGTTTTCGGTGTTTTCGACCCACAAAAACAAAGACAAAAAATATCTTCTACAATGCGAGAAGGCTATGAGATTTATTTTCAGATTAAACCCGAAAATGGAGAAAAATATTGGATACCCAACAGTTGCTGCTCGACTTTTGCCATTTCATTGAGGTCAGTATATCGAGAAGATTTTAATCATTTCTTCAGATTTACGACTCCCACTTTTTGGAGAGAACCTCAGAACTATATCGATAATCGTTATTTCTGTTTGACAGATTTTAAAGGTTACTCATCGAAATGTAAGGACTCTATAACACAGGTCTGCAAATAATGGGTTTCTATTTGTTGTTGGAAAACGAAATATCACTTCCGGGGTAATTTTTGACGTAGAATCCGAATCCAGAATCAGAATCAGCCTATCACGTCAGGATTTTGAGATATTTGAGGTTATGTGCTCGAAAAATGGGGTTTTTCGCTACTTTTGAGGTTATGCACAGGGCGCAAGAAATTTTTTGGTTTTTTCTCAAATTATCATTTAGCACTACTCTTTCCCTCCAAAATGAGCTATGTAACAGTCACGAGCGATTTTTTTCCACAAAGATACGGCCATATCAAGTTTTGACATTTATCCGATCAACCTTGTGAGCATTCACTTTGACTCTTTGGTGCATACCATTTAGCATTCGAAAATTGATCTTGAAAATTTGTGCTTGCGGGTTTTGATGGTCTGTGAATAAGAATCTACAGACAGAAATATGACATTTCCATTTCTAAGATGGCGGATTGAAAATAGCGGGTCGAAATTTACGAAATTAAACGATTTCGCTTTCTAATGTCAATTTTCTGACTGTAAATTCTTATTCACAGTCCATCAAAACCGGCAAGCACAAATTTTCAAGATAAATTTTCAAATGCAGAATGCTATCCCTAGCGAACTGGCTGAACGATAGCTTTACGCTGTAGCGTAACGTTTTCGTAACATTATTGTAAAGTTATCGTAAAGTAGCATTATAACTCATGAATGAGGCAAAATAAATATTCAAAATGTTTTTATCCTTATTTTACGTTAAAAATAACGTTAACTGGTAATTGAAATATGCAATAATTTTATTTATTAACGCTAAAAATTAAAAAAATAAAATATTTGTCCTTGAAGACAGTGCAGTGGTTCTCCTTTTGTGGAACGTCACCACGGTTAAAGTTGACCATTGGTTGGAGTGAGACACAACTATACTTTCATCTCACTCTAACAAATAGTCAATCCTCACGGTGAAGACATGGAAAGTGATGAACTACTGCACTGCCTTTAATGACAGGTATTATGTTTTTTTTAAATTTTTGGCGTTAATAAATAAAATTATTGCATATTTCAATTACCAGTTAACGTTATTTTTAACGTAGAATAAGGATAAAAACATTTTGAATATTTATTTTTCCACATTCATGAGTTATAATGCTACTTTACGATAACTTTACGATAATGTTACGATAACTTTACGCTACAGCGTAAAGTTATCGTTCAGCCAGTTCGCTAGGGTATGCATCAAAAAGTCAATGTGAATGCTCATAAGATTGTTTGGATAAATGTCAAAACTTGATATTGCCGTATCTTTGTGAAAAAAATCGCTTGTGAGTGTTCAATAGCTCATTTTGAAGGGAAAGAGTAGTGCTAAATGATGACACCTGAGCAAAAAACCAAAAAAAATTCTTGCGTCCTGTACATAACCTCAAAAGTAGCGAAAAACCCCATTTTTCAAGCACATAACCTCAAATATCTCAAAATCCTGACGTGATAGGCTGATTCTGATTCCGGATTCGGTCGTAAACGACCCATAGCTTTTCAACAAAAAACCTTGCAGACCTGTGTAATTTACCCTAATGTTTCTTCCGCGACAAAAGCTGCGTACAACCGTAAAGATTCTATCTCGGGAAATTTCACAAATTATTCGATCAAAAAGGATTAAATGATTTATTACGGGATCTGAATTTATCTAAAAATAAGGCTAAAATCTTGGTCTCTAGACTCAAGGAAAGAAATTTGCTTGAAAAGATGTGAAAATCTCTCTTTAATGAAATCAAGAGAAAGATTTAATCACATATTTTTCTAGCCAAGATACCCTCATTTATTGTGATGATGTAGATGGACTTATAACGGCTATTGGCTATGAACACCAGCCAGAGAATTGGCGTTTATTCATTGATTCGAATAAACTTGATTTGAAAGCTGTACTCTTTCACAACGGAAACGAATATCCTTCAATACCCGTTGTTCATACCGCCAATATGAAAGAATCCTATGATGTCATGCAACTTTTACATGACAAAAAAGATTACAAGCACCATAAATGGTTCATCTGTGGTGATTTTAAAGTGATAGGAATTCTCCTCGGATTGCAATCTGGCTATACAAAATACTGTTGGTTTCTATGCACCTGGGACAATAAAGCACGATACCAACATTATAATGTCAAAGTTTGGCCAGCGCGTGAGACGTTAGAACCTGGAAAGATGAACGTCGCTCAAAAATCACTGGTTGTTCCCCAAAAGATCTTTCTACCAAGATTGCATATAAAGCTCGTCATTATGAAAAATTTCATCAAAACGTTGAATAAAAACGGAAAAGCTGGTCCTTTTTTCTTGAAAAACAAATTTCCTAAGCTTAGTGAAGCTAAAATTGAGAAGGGAGTTTTTGATGGACCATAAATCCGACAACTGATGCTGGACTGTGATTTCGAAATGAACTTTACTGAACTTGAGAGACAAACATGGTTGTCTGTGAAAGCTGTCATAAACAATTTCTTGGGAAGCAAAATCCAGAAACCACAAGCACCTGATCGACAACGTGTTGCAAAACTTCCAGGAAATGAAATTGAACATGTCACTGAAAATTCACATAATGAATTCTCACTTGGACTTCTTCCCAGAAAATATGGGAGCTGTTAGTAATGAACATGGTGAACGATTCCATCAAGACATCGCTACAATCAAGAAAACGTTCAAGGGTAAGTGTAGTGAAAACGCTTTAGTGGAGTACTGCTGGAATCTAATGACTGATCTTCATTTGTTCATATCAAAATTTTCGACGTTTGCTTGAGCGAATATGTTTTTTGATCAGATCATCACTGATGAGACTCCAACAATAATCAGCAAGACTACTAGTACTCCATTTACCCTGATATCTCTTTTCAATAGTTGCTATATCTTGGTGGAATCTCTCTCCGTGCTCGTCACTGACTGATCCTAACTTCCCAGGAAAAAAATATAAGCGTGAATGTTGGCAATGTATTTTAATGACATGTTTCTATTCAGGCCATGAATTTGCGTCAACAATTCATTCACATACCGCTTGTAGTGCTTAGATTTGTGATCAAACGAGTCGCGTTCAGACCAAACCTTGACAGTGTAATGTTTGTCGCTAGTACGGCTGTCTCGATAACATAAGAAGCAACAATACGTCGTTTGTTCTGTCTACAGTCCTAACAGAGTAGCACTCACTCAAGTTTCGACATGTTGACCAACAGTGTGCGTGATAATTTATTTTCAGAAGAAGCATTTTTATAATTTCGTAGCAATCTTTTAAATGTGATACATAGGCAACAGGTATGGATGGAAACTTATCAACACTATACATAAGAACTCCTTTCAAACTAGTCTTATTTGAATCGATGAATAAACGCCATCCGTTGGCTATGTGATTATCTCCGACAGCTTTTATCAATTTATTTACGTCGTTACAATCAATAAGACCGTCTTCGTTAGAAAAAAATTTGTTCAGGTCTTTTTCGCGATTGCGGTAGAAAATTCTTACATTTTCATTCAATAAATTCTGTTCCTATAATTGAGATCCCAACAATTCAGCTTTATCTCTTGATAGACTAAGATTTCTTATGAGATCGTTCAATTCAGCTTGATCAAATAAAATCGGGTTTTTCTTCGAATGTTTCGGTTCTGGTTCATCCCCTTCAAAATTAAGCCGCTTATTTTCGATTACATCCAAGCTATTCTCTGCTTTAGGCACATGTATACAAACAGGCTTTGCCACGGATGGAACATCAGCATAATCGCACAAGGAGGACAGCAATACTGAGGTTTCCATGACTGTTTGAAATTTTTGAAAATTCTACCGAAGAAAAATCGATATCCTGTTTTTATCACGTCGGTAAGTGGTTGTCTTTGACTTGTTGGTGTAGAAAGACCACAAACGAAGCAGGAAAAATTAGGATTATTCCTACACCTGCCCGAAATTTTCTCAACTTATTTCAACTGAAAAAAAATTGATTTCCTAATGTATATGTACAGACATTATATCTACTGACTCAAAATACAAATATGTTCACCTTATACTTAATGAATTAAATCTAATAAAACAAAAACACAAATAGTAGAAATCTGACAAGAAAAAGAAAAATGAACGTATTCACTATGATTGAAGACAAGTTTCACCGAAGAGTGAACAATGTGGTTGATCGTCTTATAAAGAGTTTTCCAATAGGGACATAACAATTTTATCTATGAATAAAACACAGAAATATTTGAGATATTGAGTTCAAATTTATTGTGGGTGTAGTGCAAGCATTACATTTTATGAATGAAATTCGATATCGGTCATGTGACCACCACGAGCCCGTTTAGAGCAGTCGATTCTTTGGACCCAATTTTCCACCACTTTGGCTTATTGGCATAGACCAGCAACTTGATATGCCCCCATAAAAAGAAATCCAATGGCGTTAGATCGCATGAACGAGGCGGCCATTCGACTGGACCATTTCTCGAGATAACACGCTTACCGAATTTGCCTTTCAATAACTCGATTGTGACGCGTGCTGTGTGGCTAGTGGCACCGTCTTGTTAAAACCACATATCGTTGATGTCAAGTTCATCCAATTCTGGCCACAAATAATCTTCCAACATAGCACGATAGCGCTCTCCATTGACAGTAACATGACGGTCGTTTTCATCTACGAAAAAATACGGCCCAATCACACCTCCGGCATGAAAACCGCACCAAACAGTCACTTTTTGCGGATGCAACGGTGTCTCAAGAAGCACATTTGGGTTTTTTGCTGACCAATAACGCATATTTTGCTTATTAACAAAGCCATTGAGCCAGAAATGAGCTTCATCGCTGAAGATGATTTTTCGATAAAATTCTTCATTTTCTTCAAGCTTTGCCAGAGCCCAATTGGAGAAGTTTCGGCGTTTCAAATAATCAAGTGGCTTTAGTTATTGAGCCAATGTAATCTTGAAAGCATGTAGGTCAAGATCTTCTCGCATAATACGCCACAGTGTCGTTTGAGCGATGCCCAATTCTTGAGAACGACGTGGAATCGACTGATTTGGCTCATTTTGAATCGATGCACTTACGGCTGGGATTATTTCTTGGCTTCGAGCAATACGACGTCTTTTTGGCACCGGAACGTCCAATAGTGTAAATTTGGTCTCGGATTTATTCACTATAGCACGCACAGCCAGTCGGGTGGGACGATTATTACGACTGAAAATTGGAGTAAGCTTTCTTAAAGTTGCGACCACCAACTCAGAATTTCAGTAGTAATTTTTAATAATTTTCAAACGTTTTGACATTGACAGTACATTAAAAATGTTTAATGGTGCGTTCATATAAAGATACGAAATTGTTATGTCCCTATTGGAAAACCCTTTCCTTCACAAATGCATGAATTTCAGAAACAAACGACAATGTGACTGAGCGTCTTATGTTACATGATTATGAATTTCATACAGTTTTAAAATATAAGAGGATCACATCACGATCAGATCAAAGAACATGTTCCCTCAAGCAAACGTCGAACATTTTAATACGGATAAATGAAAATGAAAAGAAGGTTACGCATTTTTCGAAATATTTCAGAAATGAATAATCCGAATTAAAATTGTTTTCCAGATAATTTTTCTCAATGAAAAAACAAAAAAATCGACCAGCTTTTTATTAAAAAAAAGTAAATATGTAACTATGATGATATTCGCAAACTGCGTTAAAAACGCATCGAAATGACCTGCGCTGAAGACGGAAAAGAAATTTTCACTCTTAAAAAAAATTTTTAAACAATTATTTAATAACAACTTCAATTGGAAATATCTATTAAACTAGCCGTGACAGCAACAAAGGGAAGCCAGATTCGTGTTCAGCATTAATAAGTACCTCATAAATGATATGTCGCATTCAACGAGAACATAGGTCATTATCAAGTGCATAATTTTAAAGTGTAACAAAAACTTGATTGATTGTCTGGCTAAAGAATGAAAGCGTCTTACTTTGACAGTAGAAAGGACCGGACTAAAGTTTTCGAGAAACTAATGATGGGATATTGCCGCAACCATTAAAACTAGAAGATCTCATTTAGTTGATTCGAGAACCTGATAGTTTATACATACAACTCCATTATCGTCGAATCCTAAATGCATCTCAGATGGTACTAAATTATTTCTCAGTTAAAGCAAATGACCTTTCTGAACTAAATAGCGTTGGATGCGATGAATGCTGTACTGGCACTAGAGAAGACAATTGAATTATGAAAATATTTGAGAAGACTCTAGAGACACCGATCCAATGGGTTATTTTTGAGCTACATGGAAATGAAGTACCATTGAAGCTCTTATTTAAAAAGCTTGATAGTGAAACTTTTAGACCTTAATGAATACTCTGGTCCTATCGGTAAATTTTCAAAGTCATGCAAAGGATTACCAGTTATCAATTTTAATGCTGTTGAGTCACCGAATATTCCAGTAGTGAATTCCAAGGATTTGAACTCAGGTTAAAAGTATATCCTAGGCATCTGGAAAGCTATTAACACCAGATATCGTTTTCCTGAGTTTGTATAAAAAATCCCTGAAAAAATGTCACATGCCAGATAGATCATGAAAGCGAGAAGTACGCTCCAAAAGTATATTGGAACACAAAATCCCTCTTGCGAATTGTAAGTTCTGCTTATTTTCGTCGTGTGCGTTTATATTCCCATGTGGTTTAAAATGAATTACTATACAACTATCAAAGACGATTCCAACAACTTGTGGAAATGTAATAAAATTACTAGGTACCTTCAAGATGATATCTGAGATATCATAGACAACGCATTTCAAAGTAGTGGATATTTCGCTCACCAAGAGAATCTTCTTCTTGCAGTGCTCTATAATAAAAGGCAAGAGATACGCCAGACAGAGCTCCCAAACTTGAAACGCCGCTGGCGAGCCGCTGGCGGGGAACCGCCCCCACGCATCGGCCGCCCGCCGTTGCCCCTCAGCTACCTTCCCATTCGAATAGAAAGACGAGGCTGGCGGGGTATCGAGTTTAAGGGAAAGGTAGCTGAGGGGCAACGGCGGGCGGCCGATGCGTGGGGACGGTTCCCCGCCAGCGGCTCGCCAGCGGCGTTTCAAGTTTGGGAGCTCTGACGCCAAATGGCTTTAGAACGTATTATTTCAGATAGAATGTGCATACCCACTACTTCTGAAAAATTCGGTAATTTCTCTAAAACCAATTTTTTACGCATACGGTTAAGGTATTTTATAACAACATACGACTAACTTGTTCACATGAACATTCAGGACGATTAATTTTAATTTAGGTGTTTGAGTTCGAAATTGTTACCACTGCCTACATTATCGGAGTATCATTACTCGCGTATCAGATAGGATACCTTGCGGACAGGTCTCCTTGTAGACAATTTCAAACTCTTATATAGCAATAATGCAAATAAATTCACATTTTAACGGTAGTTGATGAAAAAATCGTAACAAAATCGCTTTTTAAAAAAAATTGTTTAATAAACTACATTATATTGGGATTCCAAGGTTAAAAGAAGTTCGAAGAAAGACAAAGGGGAAGTGGGTTAAAAAAATCGCTGAACATACCGCCGCGCGCTTGTGAGGACTGCTAGTGGATTCCCGCTCCATACGCCGGGTCGTCACCCTCCTCTTCTGCGTAGAACTCCTCCAGTCTCCTTGCTGCTTATCCTTTTCTCTCTATTCCATCTTTGGTGTATTCTTGGGCTGCTACAGCTGCTCTATCAATTCTTTCTTGGTCCAATTTTTTGAGGGATTCGACACAAAACTTTCCAGGGTTAACATTCAGAATTTGGAAAACATCAACTATTCCCATATTACCCTTGTTGAATGCGAGCACTGCTGCGTGGGTTCTCAATTTGAGAATTTGGATAGACACAAATGTACGTTTGGGAACAGTAGACCAAATCACGTTATTCATGCTTTCGTTGTAGTTTTGGGTCTTTCCATGCAGGCAACCTTTCCAAAGTCGTTTACATCGATGAGGTCGTACATGTTTTCACTGTCAAAATTGTCAAAATCGTTCTGAAATGACCCAAATTTCCTATTTAACGAGGAGACTTTGGAGGATTTGGCACTGTTAGGTTCACTTGTCGGAGTAGCGAAAGCCGTGCTTATGGAGGGCATTGGAGAGTCGACAACGCTGTCGTCGTTGCCGACGACGGGTACGAGTCGATCTTACGGAGCTTCAACATGCCGAACTCTTCGTGGAGGGATTTTTTTGATTCTTTGAAAATTTTAGTCGAACGCGTCATAGTGAAAGAAAAATATTTTTAATAGGTACGCGAAGAATAAGTAATATTTTTCCGTAGCCACAACACCGCTACAACCAATCAGATCACATGGAAAACCAAGATAACCACAACAAAACCTACTAGCGTCGCAGATTTTAATGACAAGGTATTCTACTTGACAAGGTAGGAACAGTAAAACTTGAGGAGTGACGTCACCTCATGATCATAGTTCATTTTCGGTAAATCGCGTTTTCTGAAAACCACGTTTTTCGTCACATATACCCCTGTTTACTCGATATCGTTGGACATGTCTCGTAAATATTTTTTTCAAATGATCGTGAATTCCGTCACAACTTTTCGACCATGGGTTTTGTGTTTTTTCAATTACAGCGGCAAGGAGACAGAATTCTTCGCATTGTTCAAAAATGGCATTTTTCATCAATTTTCTAGATCTGCTATATTTCCCCCAAGTTCGCAGTGCCGCTAGGTGATATAAAGAGGTCTTCCTGTGGAGAAGGAGATGATGGACGCCCATGTAGCTAAGTTGGTTAGAGCAGTCAACCGTCAATCGAAAGACCCAGGCTACAATCCACGCACAGTCAAAAGCGTCTCTTTTTCGATAGAAAAATTTCAAATTCTTTGAAATCCATTCAGTAATCCATTGAAATGATGAAATTCTGGTCCTATGAATATGTAAATTATAATTAGGGAGAATGCATTATCACCGAAAATAATATTTTAATACCCCGAATGCCCTAAAAAAAATATATCTATTATAATGCAATTTTAATTCTGAATCATTTACAAAAAAATAATTTTAGCCTAATTATGATCTCACTGTGCCATGTCAAGTTATAACATTTAACTTCATTTAATATCGGATTGAATGATGAATTTGAAAATATGTTTGTAAATGTCCAGCAGCAGTGTGAATTTGATTTCGGAATAAATCAAGTATTTTTAGAAAATGTAATGCATACAGATTATCCTGCAAATTCTTTATCAGGTTAACTAATTATATATATAAATATTTTTCCAGGCTTCAGATTCATTTGTGATGAATAAAATAGATGTACGATTATACATGCTAGCTCTCCTCATACCACTTATATTTATCAACTGGGTGAGGAACTTAAAGTATCTGGCTCCTTTTTCAACCATTGCTAATGCTATTACTTTCGCAAGCTTCGGTGTTATACTCTACTACTTATTTAGAGAAGCACCAACCATGAAAGGAAAATATCCTATTGGGAAAGTTGAGAATTTTCCTCTCTACTTTGGCACTGTACTATTTGCGCTTGAAGCCATTGGCATGGTAAGTTACACTAACATCTTTACATCACTAGAATCATCAAATGTCCATGTCGATCATGTATTATACAAAACCAAACGCCAAAGTATTGAGTTGACAAAAAAGTCATTTCTATTTTTTCATGATTTTCAAGGCAACTTTATTGATACAAATAACAAACATTAATAAATTATATATTGACCATTTTGTTCGATGACCTTTTGCCATTTTTCAGTGAGCTCCATAATTCCGCTTTTTTGAAAGCCTCATTTAAATCAAATTTTTTCTATTCAAATGGTTTTGAAGTGAACGGAAATGATAATTGGATGGTACAAAGTCAGGACTATACAGTGGATGAGGCACTACTTTCCAGCCTAACTCCAATAATTATTTGCAAGTGACCAAATATTTGTGTGGTCTGACGTTATCTTGATGGAATATGAAGCCTTTACGAGTTGCCATTTCTGTCCGCTTTTCCTTGATTTTTATGTCCAAATTCATTAGCTGGCGACAATAGGCATTCAAATTGATAGTTTGGTTTCTTGGGAGCAGCTCAAGATAAACAATACCTTTGAAATCCCACCAAACACTCAGCATAATATTCTTTTGATGCATATCGGCTTTTGATGTCAATTGTGCAGGCTCATCTCGTTTGCTCCATGATCTTTTTTGCACGACGTTATTTGGATTCTCCATTTTAAATCAATGCAAAACAATAAATAAACAACAAAACTTGAATCTTTTTTTTTACTGAATAATTTATGAAACGTCAGCTGCCAAATACCATATACGGTCTGAATTTTGCAATGGAGAAGAACGACTTCGAACGACTGATGTCACCTAGAGGAAAAAAGCGAAATGACTTTGCTGCCAACCCAATAGTGTATAAAGTTCAGGCGTATGGTTATTTAAACCGTTAAATATCTGCCTTTTCAATGGGCACGGAAGTCTCAAGGTTGTATAAAATATACGTACTTACTAAAATCAGCTGGAAAAACTGGAATGACTGGAAAACGTAGCCTTGAATGTCGTCTTAAAAACTTTAATTTGCAAGGCATATGTGTTTGTTTGAAATAACTCTTACTGCTTTGAAAAGAACAAGGATGCTAAATTTACAATTATTTTTATTATTTCTAGAAAAATTTGAATAAATTATGATTGATGAAGAAGGTTATGTGGACTTAATTTGCCAAGTGACAGGCACACCCAATTACTATCAAGTGAACAAATAAGTTTCAGCCGTTTGACAAAAGCTGGCGTCACGAGTGAATTTTGGTTGAAATTGACAGATGTAAAACGCCACTGTCGTAAGGTTGGGCATCTGTCAAAAACATAACCTTGAAATATCAGTGAATTTTTATCAGCATAATCAATGTAAAACTAGGGAAGTGAGGGCTCTCGTGTAAACAACGTACCAATAAAAACCAAATCTTCGCATACGTTCAGTGAGGGCTGAACTTCATTCGAGTAATTTATGTGATAAGGTTATATGTATGGTAATGTTTTTTATGGGTTTCTTACATTGAGATTACGACAGGTCATACGCAACACTCTTCTTTTAGTTGATTTGGACTCAAGCATTTCCAGTCACTCATCTGCCCGCTTTTATGACTTGCAATAGTAACGTAATATAATATCAATTACAGCATTTACATGAATCTTAATTAATTCAGAAGCGCCATCTCATTCCTCCTCTTAATTCTGTTTAATAGTAATTACGAATACAATATTATAGTCAACTATATATTGTAAATAAATGATCCAGACGCACCTCCCCATTCCTACCCTTGCTTCTGCTCAACAATAATTTATAATATATCATGATATGATTACTATTTTCAAATAATTTAGAAGCGCCACCCTATTCATACCCTTGCTTTAATTAACAGTAACTTCAATTAAGATGATAATATTGTCACTACAAGATAAATTTCGAATAATTCAAAATGCACCACCCCATTCCTTCCCTTGCTTTTGGTTCACAGTAATTTCATAGACAATAATATTTGGAAAAAAATTTATAATTAAAGGAGTACTCACAAGTTACACATGCAAAAATCGAAGTTTAAAAATAATGGTTTGTCAGGAAAAGCGGGCAGGCGAGTGACTGGAAATGCTTCAGTCCAAATCAACTAAGAGAAGAGTGTTGCGTATGACCTAGCGTAATCTCAATGTAAGAGACCCATAAAATGTCAACTGCCACTGACTTACTCTAATTTTCTGAAGTTACGTTATATTAATTTAATCATGATTTTATTATAATTTGACATACATTTTAATGATTAATTTTATAGAAAGTTAATCAATGATATTATACTAATGAAATATTAATTTATTCCTCTCAAAAGTATTTTGAAACGCTATGCTCAAAATACATGAGGTTTGAACAATATTAAATTAACTTTTAAAGAATCGTTTATACCTGATAGCCTGGAATCTAAAGTCTGAATGTGGAACAAAAAAAAAATCGTTATTTCAAATGAGACTGAGTTTTACAGACACGTATAATAGACGTACATAAACAAATTTAGGGGGGGGGGGCAGGAAATTTATTGTATATTATTGGTCATTGCCAGAAGTCCTTAAATGCAAGAAAATATTTTCACATTTAAAGAAGGGGGATTTGCCTCTAGAATAACATTGGTATGCTCCAACTGTATGCGTGCTACAGTTAACCCAAGCGAAAGGGACAGTGGGTGCCCCAGACGAGAAGGCTATTGCCCCGTTATAGTTTGACTACTATGCCAAACTTCATGGTGGCGCTGCTGTATGACATGAAGGACAGCATGTATCTATCATGCAGTGTCGAGTTGCACGCTCGGTACCATGCTGCTTCTATTATGCCTTACACTGGAAATGTTATCGGGAACGCCTTATCTTAATGAGGTCACTTCACTTTACTGGGCTGCATAGATGCTTCGCTATTCTTCAAATTCTGTCAATTATTCTTTCATGGCTGAGAGAGATTTGTCCGTGTGAAGTTATGTCCAATTCCCTATTAAGATTTTTCCCACGTAAAAGGTTTTATTTTGGTAAATTGTGAGACTGTATTCAATATTGCAGATATGTTGGAGTTGAAATCAGAGTTTTTAATATATTGTTTTGTCGTTTTATTAATTTGAGTTCTGCTTGAAGTGGTATACTTGGTCTTTGCACTGCATTTTGTTTTATTTTAAATAATATTATGTTATGATCTTCGTGAATGTTTCTAACATGTTTTAATTTTGCGTTCAACACGTCCACTTTAATTTGATTTCTGCAATATTGCTCCTTGGACCGACCGAAACAAGTTGAATAAACATCCTTTATATCGATTGATATGTTTTAAAATCGTAAGTGAGTTTACAGGATTTGTGGATCCATGTAAATGACAATCCTCTAACAGGTGTCAGTGATACGCAAAGGTTTCACTTTATCGTGAAATGATACAGGGTTGTCTCACAGCAGTTGAATCTCATGCTACACTTAGAGTGAATGGAGTTGGTAAAATGGTAAGCAAAGTCAAGGTCAATTTTGCTCGGCCTTGGGTGAGGGTTTTTTGTCCCATTCCGCTACTCTTTAAAAGAGTAATGTTGTGTATTGCGCTACAGAGGAATGAAATGCAAAAATTGAACTGCGCATGTACCTGTAGTCATACAGCGGAGCACAATCTTCTTTTATTCTTCTTCTTCTTCGTACAGCGTTAGCACCCTACTGACGAAGCCTTGTACATTTGAACTCCGCATGCTCTATTACAACAGGCTACTACTACACAAAATTGATAAAATCAAAATGACCGGGACTAGTCGCGAAATATCAAGTGTAATGACTAGCGCCGCAAACAACTACAATACTAGATTAGATTCGAGTGTACGCATAAAACTCATATACGTACCAAAGTCACATAAAATAGAATACGTGCCAATGCACACAATTCGGGAAATTACGAGACTCGCGATAATGCTCGCAGGACTGATCGCGCCTCGGTTTCTTCTCGGCTTCGATCTTCTGCGAGCATTATCGCTCGTCGTGCAATAAACCTCATTATGCGCCTAGGAACGTAATATACTATTTCATGATATATTTCGTTTTTATCTCTGTGTCCTGAAAATTAATTGTGTAGCCGATTGGGGTTTAGTGATTTTTATTTTCTTGATTTTGGTTTCAAAAATTTGGGCAATAAACTTTTAAATTCATTGCTTGATTTATCATTAATTCCTTTTTTATTCAATGAATATAATTTTATGGATGGGAATAATATATAACATAACATACATATGGGACATAATTTCTGAAGTGTATCTACCCGGAAAAAAGTTGTCTGATCAAGCTGAAAATTGGGCTAATTGAGGAGTTATATTCAATACGGCGACAGGCGCTCGAAAACCTGTAAAAGTATTGTCCGCCTCGTGATGTCATAGTCAAAAATTGAAAATCGAGATTCGAAAAAACCAAAAACATGGTTTTATAGCTCGTGAAAAATGAATGTTAGTTTCCCCTTACAGTTTTTTTATAACGTTGCAAATTTTCGAGTAAATTAATAAAAAGTGTGTTGGTTTTAAAGCATAGAAACCATGTTTTATTTCAATCCACTCGCCTCGAAAAATTCATTAATTAACGGATTGCGAAATTTTTTTTTGCGTTCTACTCGTGAATCTCTGGCGGAGGCGACAGTGCTTGCAAAAAATTTTTTTGTTCACAGTTAAATGGTTTTTTTTTTAATCCAAAGAAAAAACTATGTTTTTCGAGCTTCGGACCGAAAAAGTGAGCGAGGAAGTTTGAGCTACAGTAAACTTCCCGCGAACAAGTTGATCATTAGTATATGGAGCAACTTTTTGGAAAATATCAACTCAATTGAACAATTACTTTCGAAAATACGAGTTGAACGCAAATGCGAATTAGGTTTTGACGCGATTTTACAGGTTTTGTTACGAGCAATGCAGGCGCGCCGATGAGTAGAAGCGAAGGAAGATAGAGAAAGAGACTAGGAGTGGCATGCAATGAAAATGAGCGTCAAAACCTAATTCGCATTTGCGTTCAACTCGTTGTATTTTCTAAAGTAATAGTTCAATCGAGTTGATATTTTCCAAAAAATTGCTCCATATACTAATGATCAACTTGTTCGCGGGAAGTTTACTGTAGCTCAAACTTCCTCGCTCACTTCTTCGGTCCGAAGCTCGAAAAACATAGTTTTTTCTTTGGATTAAAAAAAAACCATTTAACTGTGAACAAAAAATTTTTTTGCAAGCACTGTCGCCTCCGCCAGAGATTCACGAGTAGAACGCAAAAAAAAATTTCGCAATCCGTTAATTAATGAATTTTTTGAGGCGAGTGGATTGAAATAAAACATGGTTTCTATGCTTTAAAACCAACACACTTTTTATTAATTTACTCGAAAATTTGCAACGTTATAAAAAAACTGTAAGGGGAAACTAACATTCATTTTTCATGAGCTATAAAACCATGTTTTTGGTTTTTTCGAATCTCGATTTTCAATTTTTGACTATGACATCACGAGGCAAACAATACTTTTACAGGTTTTCGAGCGCCTGTCGCCTTATTGAATATAGCTGATCAATTGTCGTTCTATTGAATGTATTTCCTCACACAAAATATTAATTGATTTTGAGACATATTTATTAAAGTGGAGGAGGATAAATGTTTGGACTTTTGATGCGGAGCCATAGATTATAGTATGTTATGTGCCTAGGTGCATAATGAGGGTTATTACGCGACGATCGATAATGCTTGCACGAGATCGGAGTCAAGGCGATATCGAGGCGTAGGTGAGGCGTAGTTGAGATGAAGCCGAGACAAAGCCGAGGCGCGATCAGTCCTGCGAGCATTTTAAGCGAGTCTCATAATTACCCAAATTGTCTGCATTGCCACTTATTCTATTTTATGTGACCAGCGCATAAACGAGTTTTTATGCGTACACTCGAATCCAATCTGAAAAGGTCGAAATTGCCGTGATTATCGCCCATCTCACTTGATATTTCGCGAATACTTCCGGTCATTTTGATTTTCTCGACCTTGTGTTGCAGTAGCGTATTGTAATAGACGCATGCGCAGTTCAAATGTACAAGGCTTTGTCAGTACGGTGCCAACGTTGTACGAAGAGGAAGAAGAATAAGAAGAAGATTATGCTCTGCTGTATGATTAAAGGTACATGCGCAGTTCATTTTTTACATTACATTCCTCTTTATCGTAATATACAACATTACGCTACTCTCAACTGTAACGTAAAAGCGAATTGACGCGCCAGAGGCACATGAACAAATTTGTATCTTTTTTCATGATTCGTGAAACAAAATTTCACATGAAATGTTTCCGATAGATTTTTTTCCAATTTTCAGAGAATCATAACAATTTAAAAAAAAAATGACTATTTCATCTTCATTTTTGAAAATCAAAAATAAATTTAATTTTCAGGGTGGAATTTTAGTTCGTCTTCGAGTAATCAGATAATAAGTATCGAGATGCCACGATAGGGTGGAAGCCGCGCTATCTACCCTAGAGCGCTGACGCCGAGAAACTTTGTGGAACGCTTTTGTGCCAATTTTCCAAGTTAAATAACGTATACTTCTAGAATAATTGCCCTTTGCATTTTTAGGGTTGAGACTGTTGTTGTTGAATTACAATGCCTGCATTACAGTCAGTGTAAAATTAAATGGGAATATGCTTTGACAATTAAATCTATTGAATTAGAATCTATTGAATGTATATTAAAGTGATGTTATTTTTCATTCTAGTGACTTATTTGCGTTTATTCTTCCCGTTTTGTTTTGGATGACTTCTTGAAGTTGCAATTAACTATCGTCTATGCGTGCATCTTTATCTTTCTTTTCGATGGTTTTGCAATATATATAACAATTCTTTTCCTTGCGGACCTCTTTCGCGGTTTTTGTTTCTTGCCAGTCAAGAAGATGTCATGCTGCTCAGAATATGAAAACTTGTTCAGTAATCGACTATTTTCTTCTGATATTCCCGAATAGTCATCGTATCATGAACTAAGTTATTGAATATAATTACAATACTTACAGGTATCGTAAAGTAGTCACCAGGATAAAGGAAAGCATCACATTGATACACACTCGATAGATTCAATTTTTAAAGTATATTCAAATTTAATTCTACTCTGACTGTAATGCAGGCATTATAATTTAACAATAGTAGACTTAACCATGAAATTTTTTAAAAAGTCAAATTTATTTTTGGTTTTCAAAAATTAAGATAAAATTTTAATTTTTTTGAAAATTTTTTATGATCCTCTAAAAATGAATGAGAAAATCTTTCGAAAACATTTTAGGTCAATTTTTGTTTCACAGCTCATGAAGAAAGTTACAAATGTTTCTATATAGGAATTTGCATCTAATCTAATAGGACTACGAGTGGCTCAATTTTCATCCCGATCAGAGAACTTTTTTTGGGGTGGCTTCACTTCAGAAATTATGCCCCATATGTATGCCTCTAATGGCCATAGAAAAAATTTGCAAATACTAAAAATGTGATGAAGATGAAATAAACCAGGAAAATAAGATCTGAATCCCATTTTCAGTAACCGTATAATGATTTAAATCATATTAATTTGACAGTGCTTTTATATAACGGTGTCTGTGTAAAGTTAAATTCTGTAAATTTGTAATTGATCGTAGTAGCTTAATCACCCATTGTATAATTTACTTATTTCGTGATTTACTTTCTTTTCATTTTTACCATTTTCAATCAATTTTAAAATTATAAAATATATAGGGATATAGCTTTTAAACTAAATTTTTTTTCGTGATTTAGTAACTTCCTCATAATAATCTTAAAATTGTTTATCCTTTTCTGGGAAATTATCATGTTATATTATTTTTGTAACCTTACTCCAGTCACATCGACTTTTTTTCTCTCTTCTCTGGTCTTATTATTTATTAATATTGTCACTTTAGGAATGATGTTTTCTACTATTTGTAAATTCCAAGTTACCTAACTATTCAATTATAATTGAAGCTTTCCTAGTTTTTGAACAGTAAAGAAATCTGTATGATTTATAAACTGAAACAGGAATGAGGATAACCAATAATAAAAATGGGAGAAATGATTAACACTGAATATTCTTTATTAAGTACAATACAGAAAATCCCTAACCAAGAATTGAACTTAACCTGGTTTTCCGACGAATCGACTGGAATTACCAACCGGAGCCACTGATAATCTTTTTTATTCTTAAAAGAATCCCTGGACTCGTTTGAAATTGTGGTACCACCTCAACGCGAACAAACTCCGAAACGAAGGATTAACTCTTCTCCGAGAACTGACGAGGCAGAAATTGAACTGAAACTGGACTTGAAGTGGCCAGCTCTCTTTGGAATTGAGCTGCTCAAATATCCTGGGGCTTTATCATTTCACCCTACTTTATGACTTTGTTTTTCTGGAACTTGAGCCCCTTTGATATTCTCCAATTTTAATAAATTTCATTCCTTGTCAGTTTAGTGTATATGACACGATTTATAGGATTGGGTTTAGTATGTATGAGAATTTCCATTCCGGTTTATGACTGATTTTGGTACCTTCCCCTTGTTGGTCCCCAAGTTCAATTTCTTTTACTGCATTTTTATAGCTTTATTTATACGGTTCCTCCCACGCCGTGTTAAATATTAGACACCCACTTTTGGAGTCAGCTTCTAGTTTTTTGTCCTTTACTGAGTCTGCGTCAGAATTTTGGAGAATGGGTCGTGTATTTTGGATCAATACTTCCCGCATTCCTGGAGTCTACTTGTTGCTTCTAAATGACTCTCGTAAAGTTAGGTTGCGATGACATTTCGGGTGCATCTTCTATTGTGTATCTCCATTTGAGGCGAGGGTGAAGATATTGATTTATTGACTGGTGATTCTGAATTCTAACTTCCTTGTTTACTTCTCTGCTTTCTTTTACAATGTTTTGATTGGCCTCTTGTGGTTTATCTCCAGTCGATTCTTTTAATTTCTTAAATAATTTGGTTGCATACTTTAATATCCAATGGTACATTTAAGTTCATACGTAGCTTTCAATATTAACATTTATGAGTGTAGATTAATATTAGTAAGGAAAAGGTCGCAGGACGTGACATATATTTTATTCCTGAATTTACAATGATAATTTTTCTTCCTGTCTGAGTGACTCTTTCTTTTCATAATTTTGCGTACCTGTTCCTTCATGAGTTTGTGCTGATACTATTGTGGCTGTGACTTTTATTATATTTCTACTGATATTTTTACTTTCTTCTGTATTATATTGTCCAGAGAACATATCTTTGGTAACAAAAGGTATTATTTCTTGTACCTAAATATCGAGATTCTACCATTGCCGAGATTCTGTCGGTGAATCGCGAATAAATACTCCCAAGACGCAATCATTGAGCAGAAGACAAAGTGATTTGGCGTTTTCATATTTTTTTTTAAAAAAACACCGGTTCTTCTAATTCTAATAACATTATGCTGTCATAAAATTCGCCTACATTTCCACTGCTAAACAGTCGACTGATACAGTCAAGACTCGTTTCAGGCCGTGCAAACCTAATGGAAAGGTGGTCGACCGCTAGCAACTAGCGCCGCTTATATCCCTGCACATGAACTATCATTATGTGTGCACGTGTTAGTGCATATACATGCATACGTAGTTTCTTTAAATGTGTCCCTATTGAAAAACTTGACGTAAAAAATGACGTAAAAAACGACGTCAAAAATGGCGTAAAAAAGGACGTCAAAAATTGGAATAGTTTTTTACGTCATTTTTTACGTCATTTTTTACGTCAAGTTTTACGTCAAGTTTTACGTCAAGTTTTTCTTTAAGAAGTCTTAACAATTTATATCTAATCGCCTACTGGATATTGTAATTAATAAATGCCCATCAGTAAAATAACTATTATATAATGTAATAATTTATTTCAAAGTGGAATGGGCAATCCGTAAAGGAGTGACATAAAAATGTAAGAGGAAAATAAATAGTTCAATATTTTATGGTTAACTTTAGTTTACTGATTCTATAAGAGTATATTCAATTAAATATAATGAATCGACTATATTTTTCTAATAAGAGTATAAATTAGGTACCACACACAAATAGTCAGTGCCATTATTTACAACATGCACGCACACTTTTTCAATATCACTTGTCAAGACAACAGATTCTTGACGTTAAAATTTGACGTAAAAAATTACGTAAAAAATGACGTAAAAAATAACATAAAAAATGACGTAAAAAATAACGTAAAACATAACATAAAAATTACGTAAAAATGACGTAAAAATGACGGAAAAAACTATCCCAATTTTTGACGTCGTTTTTTACGTCATTTTTTAGGTCCAGTTTTTCAATAGGGGTTACAGAGAATATATTCAAATATAATTAAAAGGAAATTGAAGATTTAACGCAAAATTGTGAAATGTAATTCAAGAGTAAGAAGTTAACAACTCACTCTTGAATTACATTTTCACAATTTTGCCTTAAATCTTGGTTTTGTCGTAATAAGTAAAAATCAAAAATATCTGTAATTTTTTTTTATTGATTTTTATTTTCAGAAAATATACAGATATATACGAAATATACTAATAATAAAAAATGTTATGAAAAATAATAATAAAGGGTTTCCCAATAGGGGTGATATGATTTTGAATGTCCCTATCGGGCTCATTTGAACTGAATGAGTAGTTTCACGCTTCCACAACGTTTGGAAATTGTCCAATTATTTTATCAAAATTCGAGAAGTTTTGTCGGCGTTCAAAGAGCATATCGTGCAAAATATGGTCGTCATTCTGCTCCATCCGCGCTCTCAATTCGTCGAATAATCGATAAGTTGGAGAGTGAATTTACTCTATTGGATACTAAGCCTAAAAATCGTATGCGTACCGCACGTTCTACACAGAATATAGCCGCCGTACAGGCCAGTATCGAGGAAAACCGTGAATTGTCCGTGCCACGCCGATCTCAGGAATTGGGCCTGTCCAGGATTTTGTCCGCGTATTTTGCGATTGGATCTTGGCCTGCATCCCTATAAGATGATTCTGGCCCAAGAACTGAAGCCTAATGACCATCGTTTGCGTCGGGAGTTCGCGGATTGGGCTCTGGAATCAATTGAAAATGATCCCAATTTTCATCAAAAAATCATCTTTTCTGATGAGGAGCATTTTTGGCTCAAGTCTCGGGGGACATTTGGCCGATATATTGTTTAAATCATAAATGGCATAGAATATCCAATATAATAAAAAAAATTTCGATCAATTCCGAATGAATATTCAGTGTTTTTTTTCAATTTCAAAACATATCACCCTTATTGGGAAACCCTTTACTGCTTACTTCAACGGAAATCGGAGAGACAAAAAATATTAATTTTATAGCTTATACAAGGCTTTAATAAACATAATCATATAATTAACAAACTCCTTGGTTATATCGACCTGAGGACTCGTGAGTCCAAAAATGGCGGCTAATCTATCTCCTATTGAAAATTCCGACGTTGGAAACGACATTGGAAACGTTATCGTAAACGTTGTTGTAAGTGATATCGTAAGCGACGTAGGATTTTGGGACCATATCCGATATCGTTTACGATGTCGTAAATGATACCGATTACGACCTTTTTCTTTATTAAATAAGACAAAATATTTTATTATTGTTACAATTTAAATCTATTTTACTGTATGAAAGGAATATGAAGAAAATGGAAATTAATAAAAACATATTATATGTGTGTATTTAATTTCGAACGATTGTGAATATTTGTGTGCCGTTCCGAATTTGCACTCTTATTAAACTTTCATGATGCCGAAAGATCATAAATAAAAATATGTTTATAGATAAACCAATATGTTAATAACAGTTTCTATTGTTTTCATATTCCTTCCATACAGTTAAATAGATTTAAATTTTAACAATAATAAAATATTTTGTCTTATTTAATTCTGAAACGGTTTCACCAATGGCATGTAGCTCGATGTAGCTCAGAAAGAGTATACAACAATGGCGGAACTCATACGAAGCCGTTCCCCTTGCCGCACTCCATCCGCTTCCGACAACTAGCGCCGCGTATATCCCTGCACCTGAACTACCCTACGGTGACACCCAATACATTATAGGTTGCCCTGCCCTGACTCGTTTACTGCAAGGTTTCTAAACGACCGAGACTCATTTAATGCAAGAAGACAAGGGCTCCCACCACCACAACTATCGGTAAGGTTAATTTTCAGAGCAAGCAGTGGATTGAGTGTCACCTCAACGACATTGTTGCATATATGAAAAAAGTGAGGGTTAGGGGAACGCTCGGGCCTTACAATAGACAAGTCTCGCAACTTACAATCAACGAGTCTTGACTGCAGTTACTTCTGTTTTATACCATGAGTATGTCTAACGAGAGGCATATCGTTCTTTTAAATGATTACTTAGTTCATTAAGGTTCATAAAGTTTTTCCATACACGCAAAAATGTAAATGCTAATAATCAGCATTATCTTACTGCTCAGCAGAAACTGCGATGCTTAATTTTGCTTTCGCAATTGAAGATGCTGCAGTAGAGTTACTTCGATTCTAATTAGAAGTTTTCTAAATTTCTACAATACAGCAAGCTGAATGTTGCTTTGCAGCAACTCGCTCGTCGTAACGCAGCACTCAAGATCGCGAAATAAGAAATATTGTCCCTGAGTACACTGTTTCTTATATTCAGTGACCAATTCACTGAAAAATTGGAAGTCAGATTCTTTGATTTAGTTATAACGCGTACTGCGGGTAAGTAAATTGTAGTTGATAATATTAGGTATCGCCTTTCTGCACCTCAGAATGCGAGTTGCTGCTGAGCAGCATTTTCTTACTGACTCGAAGTGACTAGTGATGCTGTTAGGCTCAGCACTGGCCTTCAGTATGTGCACGGACTGAGCCACAGTACAAAAATGCTGCTCAGCAGTAATTTCCGTTGCTGACCGACCGGCGTACTGATAATCAGTAATCGATTACTGATCACGAGCATTTTCTTTTTTGCGTGTACAGACAATCTCTTAAAGCACCCCTTAAACGTAACTTTCTTCAAGTCAAAATTATAAATTTAAATTAATACGAGAATATTCAATTATTCTGATACATCAAGATCTTGTTTTTATAATTTTTCAAGATTTTTTTTATTGCTGTTATTAATCAAAATTTCATTATTACTCATTTTATTACTTCTTCTATTTATTAAATTCTGTATACCGAAGATAGATTTAAGTCGTTATTGAAAACAATTGAGGATATGGATTGCAGAACCGACGGTGAAGCGTACCCCAGGCCTGCTAGCAGAAAAGAGTGGGGATTCCTCGTTGATCTAGCGGCCGAAACGCGAATAATTGATTTGTAATAAAATTTTTAACTCGTCATATCTCAGTCAATTCTGATTGACCTGAGCTGATTTTCATCACAAAATATTCGTGAGGCTTTAGCGCATCTAACGAATTTAGTCGTTTAGCAAATTTTTTTGAACGATTATTACTGAACAATAAACAACGTTTATATAGCTCCCTCTTGAACACGCATCGATTCAGCGCTGGTTCGTCTTAAATACGTCTTGAATTTTCTGAAATGGCCGCTAAATTGAGCATCTGCTGTTGCTCAAAGCGTGTTACAAAAAAGCGCATCGAATGTATTCCCAATCAGCATTAAATCGCATCGACAATTGCGAGCACTGGATTTACTGGAAATTCTTAAAGATGATCCAATGTCGGTATTTTTGTCCACTCTTGGATCGTATTCAATCCTGATCAATATCCTTCTTTGATACATACTTCATTCATTGGATACACTGATATTCTATATGGAAAATAAAAAAAATCATCAACAATTGTAGAAATCAATAAAGGTAGGTAAAATTTAATCAAAAGTATTTTATTTCATAAATATAACAATGTTTTACGAAATTGATAGTCATAATAATGCGAGATCAGAGAACGGTTAGAGAATACTCTGACCGTCCTCTCAACCGGGTCCGCTAGGGAAAGCAATAAAAAATGTACAAATTCACGAAAGAAAATGTATTTTGTTGAAAAAGAAGAAACAAAGTTGATCGAAAGAACTAGCATCCAAATTTCACTCAGACCTGGGTTATTTTCCAATATAGAGCTTTCATAGTTATGTAAAATTTGAGGGTTATATAAATGGGAACTGCAGAAGTTTTGATTAAAAAAGAAAACTTATTTATGCAACCTTATGTTGCTTAATTAATCAACGTCTTATTCGTCGCTTTCATCGCTGCTCTCACTACGATTTACTGACCCACAGTACGCGTTATAACTAAATCAAAGCATCTGACATCAATTTTTCAGTGAATTGGTCACTGAATATAAGAAACAGAGTACTCAGGGACAATATTTCTTATTTCTCTCATAGCTTTTGTTGTCGGATTCTTTTTTCGTCAGCTTTACGCTCTTTTTCTTTTTCTCGGTAAATTTTTTTCCTAGAATCCTTGAACCATAAATTTATTACTTTCTCCACTTCAGTAGTCGTTTTCGCATATTCCGTAACCGCAACATCTGAAAATAGCATTTTAAATTTTATATTATTTGGAGAAAACAATTTTTCAATGCCAGGTACATTACTCTGGTGAAATTTGTGAGCTCAAAAACCATAAATCGTTAGTAAAATTTTTAACAATTGTATCAAACAAAGTTTAAACAAGGTACAAATAAAGTTTGAACAAAAATGGGAATTACAACATGTGCAATTATTCATGATATTCAACTTTTTAAAAATAATTTGTGAGTAATTTTGTAGTGAGAACAATATTAATACGACTATTCAAGAGGTAAGTAATTCTTTCATTCACTTTTCTTACTTCTCAAATAGATTCTATGACTTATCGAATGGTATATTTGGTAGCTCACTAATTTTTTCTTTCAGGGTCCTCCATGTCGTCTTGATCATTCAATTGCTTCACCATTTCCAATGGAAAATCATAATAGCCAGAGTTATTCTCTGCAAACAATTTTAGCTTCCTTGCCTTTTTTTGATAGATCATGTTCTCTAACTTTTTATGTATGACACTCTCCCCTCTCTTCATGTCCTCCACATATTTTAGAAATTCTTGATCTAAAACATGATAAGTATTTAATCGAATATGTTTCGTTCCTTTTTACGTTAAGAAAGATTTATATTCTTAAATTTTTTTTCTCTATTGTTTCTCTCATTTTTTACGGAGCGACGAAGAAAACATCAGATAAAACTTCGATAATGGAAAAGAATCAGAATAAACATACAAAGCAGAGAAAAATTAAAGAAAAAACAGAAATGTTTTTAAATGTGTCAAGGCACCAAATTATTATTATTTTTCTAATAATATTATTTCATTTTTTCAATTATAGGCACTTTTTTCCAATCGTGTCATTTCATTTCTTCAATTATACGCATGTGTTACCTACTGTTTATTCATGTTCCCATCGATGTGTGTCTTAAATTTGCTGCATTAGCTTCTTCCCATGTCACTAAAAATCCGATTAGCTTCGATAACATATTGCAACGCCCCCCTTCACTCGGTTTCATTATAAATTTATTGAAGAGGTCACAGATAGTAATTTTTACTATTATTTCATAGTCGAACTGACTGTATTTCTAGTTATTTAACGAATCTTCAGTAAATTCTACCTAAAATTAAACAAAAAATTATGGGTAAGAGTTGTTATGGAGGTCGTAATCCTGCTTGTGGCTTCGAAATAATTAAATTCGTTGTTGAAATCACTTAAAAAATATTCCACGAATCTTGACGATTCTAATTCCTCTCCATCCTTCTATTGACTTCCTTACGTGTTTCATCAATACCTTTAAATCATCAGAATTTTCAAGTAATGGGTTATTTTTCAACTATGATGTCAGAACAGTGTGGTAACCATTATCATCTAACTGGACGGACGCAAAAGTTTCTTCCATCAGCCAATTGTTCATGGCTTTCATTGAATCTGCACTAAAAAAAATTACATTACATTACATTAATTTATCAAAAAAAAAGATTGAAAATTTTTTTATGTTTGGTGCAAATCTAATACTACGGTCTTCACTAATTTTTTACTTAAATGCGTTAATTATTTCAGAACTTATTTATAATTTTGCCGTGTTACCAGTTTTTCAGCAAAATCGCAAAAAAAAGAAGGAGAAATCCAGACGAATCCGACCAAGTGGCAAGAGGAAAGTTGAGGGAAGTAATAGAAAGACGCACACTCGCGCACATTATTTTCAATAATTTTGGGAAGAATCGTCTCACAAAAAAGTATCGAAAATATTAATAGCATTTTTGAAATTCGAACAAAACAGTGAACTTGGAGCAAAACAGCCATTAAAAAAATAAATCTCTCGCAGCATTTCGGCACTAGCATTGCGTTCGTATAAAACGGTAAAGCAACTGTGTCTGAATTAACGTTAAATAATCGATGAATGGAAAAATCGAGTAACATTATGGGTGAATTAGCGTGTTACGTCAAATAAATCCGAATTTACGTATTTCAGGTTAAAGATAATTTCCATTCGACATTTTTTTTAGGTGAGACGAAACAATTGATTTTGATCAATCTGTAATCTAAATTTCCAATTAATTATTAGTTTTGCGAAGTGATTGCAAAGCGATTCAATAAAAATCACCAGGGCATTAAAGCAATTATTTTACGCAACTTGTTAAGTTATAAAAAGTGATACGTCGAGGTGGCGATAACTGGCGATCGGGGAGGGAAGTGGGATATATAGGGGGAAAAAGCGTTTTGAAGCAAGGTTAAAATAGGATAGAAATAGGTATTTCATTTGTAAATTTGTGCGTGCGTCAGATGTCGACGTAAATTTTAATTAATTTTTTTAGAACATTTTACAAAAATTTTATCTACATATTTTTTTAAAAACTAGTTGGTCAAAAGCAGCTGGAAAAACCAACTAATTTTTTGAACTGGAGAATTGCCATAGTAAACCAGATGGAAAAACTAGTTGGTAAAAACAGTTGGACATTTTAGCTGGGGAATTTTATTCATGGAGCATGTTCCTTATATGCTTCACATAGCAGTCGATGTCATTCAGCTGCACTTTGCTTCAAGTTAAAGCAAAAAAGCAGCGCTACCCGCAAATGTTGTTTTGTTGGCACAAAAGTTGACATGGTTAGAGCACAAAGAAGGGGTGTTGGCTACACTGCAGCGGAATGACACATACTGATTATTAGAGGAAAATGGTGACGCTTTAACATAAATATAGTTACAAGATGAACCGATGCGATTTAATACTAGTTACACCATATTTTGTCAATCCCTCAAAACTTATTTGAACACCTAATAAAATAAATAACTTCCGTGTTTTGCTGTCTTCCGCAGAATCGAATAAAATTCGGAAGCATAAGTAACTACTACTATAAATTGTAACCAAATCAAATCAAGAGAGAGAGAGAGAGAGAGGGGGGGGGGAGAGGGGGGATTTAAAGTCTATTAAAAAAATGTCCCAATGACTCGAAAAAAAATATGTTGAAGTAGAATTAAATTATTAAACAATCGTTCAAGCCGCAGAACTGACGCTAAATTTAGAGCAGCGTTTAAAAAATTGATTTTGAATAAGTTGTTCGAATCGCTATATTCACGGGTACGTGAAAAATGTACAGACAAAGCAAGACAACTTGTATTAAGTAATAATGCAGTCAACACACTTCAGAGCAAATGCAGTATCGATATTCTTTCTTGTCACGAATTTTCACTGTTGCCCAGGCAACTTTTGAAGGCACCCGTTATAACACTTACTCAAATCGATATGTTTGTCGAAAACTATTCTCATTGGCAAGAAAATGACCACAATAACCTTTCGGACGCAGGAAAAAGCAACTTCGTTGATCCACATTCTTTGTTGGACTCAGGCGTTCATATTTCTGAAGAATTGCATAACAGTGTAAGAAATTGTCGTTTGTATCGGACAAAGACTTGTGTAGATGATTGTACGACTGTTAATGTGACTATGTACTCCTTCATGAAATCAGATTTTCAGCGGCATCTAGCCAAGTGGGCTCTAATGCACAAAATTCCTCAGATTGCTGTCAGTGCTCTTCTTCGTATACACGGTAGATCCAGTCCCCATTTTGATTTACTTTCAGATGCTAGAACGTTACTTTGTGTTCCTCGACAAGCTCATATTGTCGATATGAAACCGGAAACATTTTTCTATTCAATTCAGGTGTCCACCGATGGACTGCCAATTGCAAATAGTGGAGGTGGACAATTTTGGCCTCTTATGAGATGGATAACAATCAGTACAACAGTTTTTTCTATCGGTTGTTATTATGGCAAATCAAAACCAGACAGTTCAAAGGAATGCTTTCGGGCTTCTGTCGAAAACATTCCATTTTTAATAAAAAATGATTTTTTGTATAAGTGTAAAAAACTTGTCATATATTTACATTCTTTTATCTGTGACATACTCGCTAAAGCTTTTTCTTTGATGATCAAAGGCCACATGGGCTATAGGAGTTGTACAAAATGCAAAATCGATGGAATGAGGTTCCTGATTTTTTATCAAAGAAGAGATGGGAAAATATTACCGCTACTAGGCTGAATTCTCAAGTAATGTTTCGTGATATAATACATAAAAACATGTTTATTTTGCAATTACTGAATATACACATATAAAAAATGAAAAAATTTGAATGAAAAAATCATTTAAAATCGTATTTCCCTTTTTTGTTTTCACTTCGATTATTTTTAGATTTTTCTTCAGTAAAAATTTTATAGAGTCGAACTTTACGCTTAAAATCGCTTAATAGTTTATTATGTGCCTAGGCGCATAATGAGGGTTATTACGCGACGAGCGAAAATGCTCTCAGGAGATCGAAGCCGAGGCGCGATCAGTCCTACTACTTCAGTGCGTATACGAGTTTTTATGCGTGCACTCGAATCTTATCTAGTATTCATCATGATTCTCGTCCATTGCACTTGATATTCCGCGACTAGTTCCGGCCATTTGTCAGTACGGTGCCAACGCTGAACAAAGAAGAAGAATAAGAAGAAGATTACGCTCTGCTGTATGGTTATAGGCACATGCGCAGTTCAATTTTTAATACTTTAATTAATTTTTAATTAATCGTAATACACAATATTACGCTACTCTCAACTGTAGCGTGAAAACGAGTTTACGCGCCGGAGGCACATAAAAAATATTAAATTCAGAAAAGTACGTAACTGCCCTTTTGTGTTGATAAAGATGTTTCTCCATTTTTCGACTTTTTCATTTCGTTTATCCACATGGAAATCCTAATAAAAATGTTTATGCCAAAACTCAATTAAAAATCTGAAATAGATATTCTAATTTGTTATTTCTTTCTGCTGTGTATTTGATTGGTATATTGAACTAAATTTACGTCTTTATCCTTTCTTGGTTTGTACTTTTTTCTGACTTTTGCAAAAGAATGGCTCGCAAGTATCATTAAAATTCTAGTAATATACAGAGCAAAAATATAAATAATCATTATTACACTGATAGAAAGGAATGGCTGTTACAACGATATTTATGATTAATTTAACCTTACCTTATTGCTGGCATAGATACAGCAATATGAGATTTGTATTTTAACCATCCGATTATAACTGAATAAATATGAACGAATCAACAATATTATTGGTTGCTATGGAAAAATGTATTGTTCGCCTTCCCATATTATATTTCTGATTCGACCAGTTTCACTTACAATATTTTGATTTTACAATATTTTGATTTCTGTATTCAACATCCTGCGTTGTTCAGAGAGACACATTATTTATAATCAATTAATTAATTAATTATTACGAGTGGATGAACATAACACAATCTTTTTTACTCGAATTGCTAGCGATTCACAAAACTTGCCGTGTCAATTGTATCATCGAGACAATGGTGTTAGACAACATTTCAGTTATGGTAATGTACTTGATGTTGTACAATGACGTATTCTTTAATACTCAATCATGTATCTTAAACCCTGCAAAATTGTTTCATCGTTGCAGGAGGAGTGCATGGAAATTTATAGGAAACAACGACTAATACTGGACATTATAGAGCATGGTATCAGTAATATGGAGCACAGTGAGTATCACAAATATGGTTTACCGAAGAACGCTGGAAAAGCCACTCTTTCTATCGATGAAACCTTGAATCATAGGCGTATATTACTTTATCGCTCAGATTTAGTCGCGTTGACATGCGATTAATATATTTAATGTAAACTAGTAAATAAACTAGTAAATTTACCTTATAATGAATAATTTAATTCATAGAAATTTCGAATTTACAGGCACGAATGAAATTAAAGGAGATGACAGTTTCAACGTTAATATCCGAAAACGCAGATGAAAATTGCTTCAAATTGTAAAGTAGGTAGTCCGCTATAATTTTATTTCTAGTCACCCACAACTCTGCGTTATGATTGTGATGTGGACTGGAACAAAATGTGAATATTTTCACATTTTGACATCGATTTTCCGCTGTATTTACAGGTGAAACAACGACCGTCGTTTTTTATGTGATTCCAACAGAAAGTGCATGGAGTGACTGCATTCTCTAAAGAATTGCGTCAAAACCGTACCATCTCAAGTCGGAAGCCGAAAGGCGGTTCCGCGTGTGGTGTATTGGTTCGAGAGAGGGGGTTTTTTGGTTTTAACAGGTATGCCTAGACCCGTCCTAGGAGAGTCCTGTACAACGTCTATAAAAGATTTTGCCATTTTTCCTCCTCACCAAAAAAAAAAAAAAAAAAAAAAAAAAAAAAAAAAAAAGTATGAAAAATACTCAATCTATGAAAAAATATGAAAACATCGGATTTGAAATTTTATTGAGAAAAGGAAATAAACTGTAGGTATTGGATTATTATTTAATTTTTGATTATTAAGGGGGTTATCGTGATATTTTGTTTTCTTACGAATGTTTCCAAAGAATTTATAATAATAGTTTATAATCCCAAGCACAACATATCCAAATTTCAAACACTTTAGCCATCTAGTATTTGAGGAAGAAATTCACAAAGTTAATGAATGATACAATGGCATCTTATGGACGGCTTCTTGTGCTATGTGCTTATTCAATAACCTTTTTATCATTTCGGAAATTCCAATTACACGTCGCCATAGAGATGTGGCAACGCTGCGCCATATAAGTCGAAAGGCATAGGCGAGAATTTAAATGCTTCTTAATGGAAAATTTAGTTTTTTTCACAGAAGAAGCTTGTTTATACTAATATATTCAATAATATAGTATATTGATAATGATTTTAAGGAAAAAAAAATTTTAATGTAAAAAAGGAATGAAATCAATATGTAATATGAAAGAGGTTAGTGACAAAAAATCGGTAGTTAATTCGTTGTATTTGGAATACAAATGATCGTATAATATTTGAATATTAATAACACATTGACGAACAAAGAAATTTTATTATATTCAATTTAACAAAAAGATACTTAAATTTGTATTTCAACAATTTTTTATATTTACTGTAACTTACAGCTAAACATTAAATGCAGCATTAAAATTTAATTCTATTTTATAGACAATCAGTTGAATTACAAGTTTAATTGAAATCTAAAACATCACACCAGTTTCATTTGTTTTCGGTCGTAATGCTTTTCTTGAAAAAATAAGATTCACAAACTTTCATGACTATCAAACTATAAACTCATATTAAAAAAAAATTTTCTATTTTTTTAGAGAACTTTGTCGATTAAAAGGCAACCTAAGATATTGTAATAACTAATCAGTCTCTCAGTTGTGCTTTGCAGCTATGAAAGTGATGAATTTTTGATCAACAATTTTTGATCTTAGACTTTTTTCAAATCATTTGCTTTTATGATCAACTAAGGTTCATGAATAAATAATATTCCACAATCCTATAGCGCGTTTTTCAAAACAACTTATAATACTATTAATACTCTTTTTATGTTTAGTGACTATAGGTTTTTTAGTCAAAGGACATTTCATAGATAACATTTTTTCGACACTTTCTTTTCCATTTTTTTTCAATGTTTGAAATAAAATATCGAAAGTCATATTTGATAAACACAGTTTTTCTACAATTCCTTTACCTACAGCTTTTTTTTTGACTTATAATTGCATTCACTTTCTTTTTATTTTCTATGCTTTGAAGAGAGTCATCAAAACTTCTTCTGATTTGATACAATTTTTCTTGTTTTTGTTTAATATCAACTAAATTTTGCAAGATATTAACATCGAATAATGCTTCGTGAAAACCTGCGTTTATAGTAGTGCCCAAAATACTAGCAGCAAGATTACTCAACTTGTAACCCCCTTTTTCTTTTTGCTCTGGTAACTCTTTTTTAAACATCTTGAGACTGTCTGCTGAGCTTTCAATATTTGAAAATTCAGATAACAAACTATTTTTTTGAATAGCAAGAATTAGTCTTGTCATATCAAAAGTGGCATTATGTGCAACGAGCATGCATGACGGAGATAAGCTATTTAAAAATTGAGAAAATGACAATAGTGCCTGTTCTAAAGTGACAGCATGAACATCTTTTCACTTGTAAAATAATTTTCCATCACAAGTGGATAATCCGTTGATGCTTGTAACTTCTGCTGGTATAGACTGTGTGGGAAGAGCGTACACGCTGAACCTATATTTATCTGAAACTGCAGCAATTTGCAGAATTTCGCAAGTTTCTTCCAAACCGGTGGTCTCAATATCAAAATATACAATTCGAGGGCTGTTAATTGTTTGATCATTAACAGGAGTGACAATCACATTGTTGTTACTGTTAGCGGTATTGATACCTAAATTTGTTTGATAAGAAACACCCTCCGATCATTCATGAGCCTTGCGTAAATTTTTTCTCATAACAGCCAATTGAATTCTTCGCAATTTATACTTTTTTGTAATTTTATTTTCTGACTTCACCTTTCTTAATTTATCCAATTTAGAGCAGTAATTAAACATAAATACTGTAGTGTCTAATCCAAATTTCTTTTTAATAACTAACAAAGCGATATCACCATCATTTTTAGTCAAAACACATAAAGCTACTCTATAGTCACAAGATTCTGTTTTACAAAGACACCTACTCTTAAAAGCTCGACTAGCTATAAGGCTATTCAGACTTTCATTTGCCTGACTAGATGCAGCTACAGAAAATTTACTAGCGCTGTCTGCATATTTTACAAAAATACTTTTGATTGAATCATAAGAAGATTGATCTTTCAGCACCACTGTTTGTATATGCTCTTCATTGAAACTTTGACACTAAACACAACAGTTCTCATGGCTGTTATAAAAGTGGTCAGGAATATTCAAAATAGCAGCACAAAGATCAATGGGTTTACCCTTATTTTGTGCAATTCCATATACAAAACATCTTTTGAAATGTGGTATAACTCCAGTTCTTTTCAATTCTTTGTGATTATGGTCCTTACTATTGGCCAAATGATAAAGCTCCCCAGTAAAATTTTTCACCAAATGGTTTTTGTCTGATAGTTTATAAACACTTTTGTCACTATTTCTTCTCACCGCTGCAATCATACTACTGTCTTCATCGCCTATAACTACACCAACGTTGAGCATTGCATTTCATAAAATTTGGCCATTGGTTATAAGTTGCATCCCAGCGTGAGCTTCCATGGCTTTAGAGCTTCCGCAAAAATTTTTACGACAATCATGGTCGCTTTGATCATGGTTTCGATCACAGTTGCAACATTAACGATTTCTTGTTGTGTAATCTAAAATTTTCTGACTCAAAAAGCCTATAATTGCTGCGTACCCATTCAGGCTATCGTAACTACGGCCTGTACCACGCTTACTCCAACCCATGTCATAAAACACTATGATATGTATCATGTTTCCGCAAGCAGCATCAAATTCTTCTTTATTAGTTGAAGCTTTCAATCTTCTGAATTCTCCATACAAGTCTTCGGCTATATCGTGAGGTCTATTGGGAGCGGAATAAAAAATTATGATATGGTGACTTATAAAATAAACAGTTTCCACATAAAAAAAAATCTGCCAGCTTCGCGGGCACATTCTCATCGCGCGCTTCGCGCGCAGCTCGCTTTGCTCGCAAGTTTGAGCCCGCCTAGGGCGCGCGATTCGATCGTCGCGCTTCGCGCTCCGTTCTTTCTGGTCCTCGCGCTTCGCGCTCGGTCTTGTGCTCTTCGCGTACATTTAAGTTTATTTCTTATATTTTGATACTGAAGCTCAAACCAATTTTATAATAATATTACAGATGATGTGAATTACACATTTTCTCAAAGTCACTGAATTTCTTTTTGAATTTAAGTGAAACAGGAAATTCAATTTACTTAAGGCTCTATCGGCCTTAAGGAACACATTCTCATCATGACACTCGCGCTTCGCGCTCGATTTTCTGTATACATTTCAGTATAACTTTTTAATAAATTACATGATTAAAATAATTTACTTTCTTCCACATATCTAAAAAGGAAAAACAATCGTAGACTTTATTTAAGGAAACGATTTTGCAGAACAACGCTTATTTCGTATCTCACATATTTTGGTGAAAAAAATCGAATTTTTTCAATATTAAAAATCAAAACATAAAATATACATCCTGTCCCGAAATTTCTTTATCAGAATTTGTAGACCTCATTTAGGCAAACAATTTTCCATCTGAATGTTTTTTTTGTATCTCACATATTTTGTCTAAAAAATGGAATTTTTTTATTTTTATCGTATTTTTTGGAATTGAAACGAAAAATATATCTTTTAGCAGAAACTGTGTCAGACAAAATTTGTAGATCTTTTTGAAACGAACAACTTTGTATTCTTACGTTTTTTTGGTATTTCCAATATTATTGTTAAAAAATTGAATTTTGGATTTTCAATAGTTTTTTTTTTAATTAAAAAGAAAAATATGCATCTTATGAAAAAATGTTATGATTCAAATTTGTAGGTCTTTATGTATTTAATAATATTGTATCATAACGTTTTTTCGTATCTCGTATAATTTAACTGGAAAATGGAATTTTGATATTGACTTTTTTCGAATTTGAATATGCTGTAACATTTCTAATTTTGATTTAATCAAAAAATGTTATAAGGATAATTTGTAGAGATTTATGAGCACTATCAAAAACCAGGATTGGAATTTTTGATTTTTTCAAAAAATTATTTTCAAAAACACAAAAGTAGTGCTCCATCCCTCAATTTTGATTGGATGTGGCTGGTTAACGAACTTGTCCTTACTTTTTCGGCTCCGATAAAGTGTACTAAAGCTCAATTCAATCTGATAATTCTATCGAGAGTTATGCCGCACACGACCTACTAAAGACAGACAGACAGACAGACAGACAGACAGACAGACACTTTCGTAAAAACCATTTTTTCTGACTCAGGGGGTCTCAAAACGTAAAGATTTGATGAAAATTTCGAAAGTCATTTTTCACATAAAACCAATACCTTCTCATCCATGATGAGAATGTAATAGGTGTGAAACAGATAAAATATTTCATTTCGAATATAATTTTTATTAAGAAAAAAATCATATCAGTGTCGGTTTACAGTCATCTTATGAAATAAATTACATTTCATAAGGATTGATTATGTGACCATAATTACATCTCTTTGAAATGAATCACAATTTCACTCATAAAACAATTAATTATAAATTGAAAATATATGTTGATGTTGATAGTTAGCTTTAGGGTCCAAGGTTGATAAAATTTCAAAGTAAGTCCTGAATATAAGAATTAATTATAAATCTTTTGCAATCTATATACACGTTTTGTTAATATGATTAAGTTTACTGTAAAATTAACTTATAGCATAAATATTTATGCAAACTCAAACTGTGTAGATGTACAAAAAATTATTTCAAAATATAAATATAAAACCATCTCGTGTGAAATTATTATACTCATTTCCCAACATAGTATTCAGTACTATTTACCCTAATATTGTATAATTAAATTATGATTTATACTTATAAATCTAAAATCATGATTTCAATGTTCAATCTAAACTGCCTCTTACGAAGTTTCACACAGCTTTTCCACGTATTCTATTACTAAACGACGTTCTTCCTCAGTCGCTCGTTTACAACTCTCCTTGGCTTCTTTTTCAATAGCAGGTCCAATCAATCTTTCATACCTTCTATACATATCCATAGTGATATTGGGTGAGTCGAGACAAGCCAAAATTTTTTGTACGCCTGTGCATCCCATACCAGAGTACATGGACCCTACAATAATGTTATTTTACAGATGATATTTTGAAATACAGTTTTTGTTACCCACACTTTTAATATTTCCTAAATTCAGTAAAAATATTGTATTACTCACCAAGAACAAGTGATATATTCACTTCTGATTAAGTGTGCCCATCAATGGTTACTTTTTTACTGATATGCACAACATTCTGAGCATTACATTTCAAACAATCTATTTTCAAAATGGAATGGGCTCCCTCCAGCGTTTCGTCAGTGATATTATTTAAATCCAATACATTTTGGCAACTCTTACAAATCATATTTTTTTGCATCTGTTTTATATTCACTAGACGAAATCCTTCACATGCGGCGCGCTGCTTAGTCGTTTCATGGTCTTCTTTTTTTCTCTTTTTGGCTTTAGCCATAGCTTGTAGCGCTTTATTAACTCACTGACTCGATGTTTGACTTGAAAAGAATGCGAGAATGAACATGGAGTTTACTTACCGAATTCGACGAAATGGATAATCAAGTTGTCAATGAAAAAAGCTGTGGAGATTTCGAAAAAAACTTTCCTTACGATACGCATGAAGAAATTACAAATTTCAGTAAAGAATTAAAGAGAGATGAGAAGAAAAGAAAAAAATTTGTAAGCAAACAGGATTATACTACATTTACGTCCGAATACGAAACTTTTGGAAAATCATATTCGACATCTATCTATCCACCGTTACACCATAGCAAACGTGAATCATGAGCAATTTTTCACGGGAATTATATTTGTTGAATTTAGGAGGTAATTATCCCAGCTACGTTATCTGCAAAATGATGGACAAAATAATAACCCAAAGACTCGGCTCGACTTATACGAAAACAAGGAGTGAAGAAAAATCAATATTCGATGATTTGTTATTGTCTGAAATTGTCGTCCGTAAGTCACAGTTTTTTCAATGTTTTAAAAATATCATTGCAAACAATTTAAGCAGTTCCCATTTTTATAGCCCTCAAATTTTACATAACTATGAAAGCTCTATATTGAAAAATAGCGAAGAATGCCCAGGTCTGAGTGAAATTTAGATGCTACTTCTTTCGATCAACATTGTTTCTTCTTATTCAACAAAATACATTTTCTTTCGTGAACTTGTACATTTTTTATTGTTTTTCCTAGCGGACCCGGTTGAGAAAACGGTCAGAGTATTCTCTAACCGTTCACTATATATTATGGCTATTAATTAGATAGCTATTAATTAAATAGCCCAAATTTGATAATTCACAGTAATATATGAACGTCCATCCTTGAAATATTCAAGTTATGAAAATGTTATGTTATATCTTTATTATAAGGACTGGTAACTTGTAATTTCGTAAAACATTGTTCCATTTACAAAATAAAATACTTTTGATTAAATTTTACCTACCTTTATTGATTTCTACAATTGTAACCCGCTTTAAGCATTATCAGACGCTCAATTCGGCTGCCATTTGAGAACATTCAAAACGTATTCAAGACGGACCAGCGCTGAATCGATGCGTATTCAAGAGGGAGCGGACAATTTTTTGCACCCTGAATAATACCAAATCAAGACAGAGTTGCGTTTATTAGGTTGTGCTAGAATTGAAGATTTTGTCGTACAGGTCTCTTTTGTGTAGCTGGATGACGACATAATCCTAGCTAAAGTCAAGTTGTTGCTTGAAAGGCAGGTCCAGAGATATTATTTATTTACTTGCTTAATTTTTGTAACAATTTCAAATCATTCTTCAGCATTTCTTTTTTTGTCTAGCCCTTGTAAGCTTTAAGAGGATAATATTGACAAGTTGATAATTTTTGTATCTTATTTCCAATCACTTTGGCTTATGTTTCTTTGCTATGACCATTATTATATTTCTCTTATATTATAACATGTTTTTACTCGGAGATTGCGAAAAGTTTTAGTAGTAATGTGATAAAAGATAAATAAAGGCAAATGATATAAATAGTTAAGGATGGTGAAACTAACATACATCAAATTTCAAGATCAGATCACCAGAGTTTCAGAAACAAGGTTTTGCATTTATCCAAGTGTTTTTTTGAGGAAAGAAATTTGCATATTAGTAGTATAAATATAAAATTTGTTCATGATCTACTAATGACTGAAGAATTTCTTAGAAGAAAATAATACTTGATTTGTAAAAATGCCGATAAAGATAAAATTACGGTCCTCATGAAAAGGTCTAAATACACTTTAGGGTTGAAATAGCTTCCAGTGAGATATTTATTCCTCACTATCAGAAAAAGGTTTCTGTAAGTCTTCAGACTTTAAGCATGACTTTTGGCTTGATTGCCAAGGTAATTTGAAGGTCAATTCTTAATTTTTAGGTGGAATTACCGTTTCTTACATCGTAAATTGAGCACTTGGATCATAAAAGGGCCTCTCCGCGCGAAACCCGGTAAAAGTATTGTCCAATGTGAAAATCGAAGGATGAAAATTAATTTTCGTGAAATCGTAAAAAAAATAATACCGTTCTTTGCAGCTCGGTTAGGCGCGTCTTTTTTGTTGCATAAACTTTTTGATCCGATGATTTGTTTATCCGTTAAAAAATAAAATATGCGTTTTTGCATACCTGCCAAATTCAATGCCGTTCGGAACATAAATTGCCGAAACTCAGTCACTATTCACCCGATTGCTTTGAAATTTAGCATGGTACATCTCTGGACACTATACTCGGCATCAAAGTTGTCGAAAGTTCGATATGTATTGTATTTTTAACAATATTAATTTGTTTATACGAAGCGGTTTGGAATGATGCAATATTTTTTCGACATGCGAGAAAGTTTTTTCCTATTGAAGATACGAAAAACTTCCAGCGGATGATTTGGTCAGGACTGTTTGAAGAAGTTTTTGACAAAAAATTATATCAATTGGTGCAATAGTTTATTAGTTATCGGCGTTTTATTGAAAGCGCGCAACGCGTTTTGACGCGCGCCATGAACAAAGTCGCGAGCGTGCGTATCGCATTTATTCCATGTTCGTGTCCGAACGAAAGCATTTATTTATTGAGTAATTTTTGTTTATAAATATCATATTAGCTAAAACTGCATTTAATTGGACTCCGTTATCTTATTAGATGTATGTGTATTGAAGACATGAAATTCAAACTTTTTAATTTTTTCCGTTTGGGTTTCGTTGGAAAAGCGATGTTCTTTTGTTTAATCTAATACAGTTTCATGCATTTATGTGCGCGAACATCTGACAACAATATGTATAACCTGTTGTTTACATGCCAAAGGTCACAAAAATTACACTTGTTGTGAATTTATTTGAGTTTTAATAATTTTGTGCCTCGAACTTTGTTTCTGTTTCGTGTGAAAATGGCAAATCAATCAAAATTTGCTGAAAATACTGGAAAGAAGAGAACACGGAACGAGTCATTGTGGATTCAGAATACAAAGAAAAAGGACAGAAAGGAGGTAATAGCTTGAGAATTGTTTTTGTATTTTCATTTATAAAGCTGCATTATATTATGTGCAGGGCAACGAGTATGTTTCGCGTTCTGGGAAAAAGGTTGTATTCACACAATAAATCACTTTTGTATAAATGATTATTTTAATGTAGCAATCCCATTATTTTTCCTCAATCTACATAAAATGTATATTAATTTCGAATGTAGTTGCGTTATTAATAATTCAATTTCAGTTTCATGTTAGAACTTGGTGAATTTTAAATATTCAAAAAAGTTGTTGAATAAATTCAACAACAACTTTCGTCAAATAGAGTTTACAGAGCATAAAACAAATGCTAATTGAACAAAATAGTCAAAGTAAGTCGATTATATTTTCATTCGAAATGTTCCTTACTTTTTATAAACAAAAATTACTCAATAAATAAATGCTTTCGTTCGGACACGAACATGGAATAAATGCGATACGCGCGCTCGCGACTTTGTTCATGGCGCGCGTCAAAACGCGTTGCGCGCTTTCAATAAAACGCCGATAACTAATAAACTATTGCACCAATTGACATAATTTTTTGTCAAAAACTTCTTCAAACAGTCCTGACCAAATCATCCGCTGGAAGTTTTTCGTATCTTCAATAGGAAAAAACTTTCTCGCATGTCGAAAAAATATTGCATCAATCCAAACCGCTTCGTATAAACAAATTAATATTGTTAAAAATACAATACATATCGAACTTTCGACAACTTTGGTGCCGAGTATAGTGTCCAGAGATGTACCATGCTAAATTTCAAAGCAATCGGGTGAATAGTGACTGAGTTTCGGCAATTTATGTTCCGAACGGCATTGAATTTGGCAGGTATGCAAAAACGCATATTTTATTTTTTAACGGATAAACAAATCATCGGATAAAAAAGTTTATGCAACAAAAAAGACGCGTCTAACCGAGCTGCAAATAACGGTATTATTTTTTTTACGATTTCACGAAAATTAATTTTCATCCTTCGATTTTCACATTGGACAATACTTTTACCGGGTTTCGCGCGGAGAGGCCCTTTTATGATCCAAGTGCTCAATTGATAAAAGCAAAAAGTATCGAGGGAACCTGAAAGTTGAAACAACTTTCAATAAGATATTTGTTTCTAGCTATTGAGGCAAAGTTTCCGGAAATTTTCAGATTGATTTATTAAAAATGTTACTCTTGGCAAATAATTATTTTCGATTACTTTTCACGCTACGCCAACCCCCACGACGAAGGCTCATAGGGAAAATAACAGATTTTTAATCAGTATTCGAAGATCTTTCCTACATTGTACATGGTACCGTTGTGTAAACTCTTTCAATAGAAGGTAAGCAATTTCCAATAAATTAGGAGAGGAACCTAGTTAATCAGCTTCAATAAATACCAAGAGGTACCTGCTCGTCAAGCAAGCATCCCGCGACGTGGTGAGCTCGGCCTCTAGGTTCACTTTGATGACTGCTTATTATGTTTCCAAGGGACCAGGTGTATTCTCTTTCTCACAAAACTTTAGAAAAACCTCAAAAAATAAAGAGAAATGCGGTACAGGAGATTATCATCAAGGAGCTTCAAGTTTGCAAAAGTTAATACCTTTCTTTACTCAAAATATTGAACGCAATTTCCTCAAATCTGCTTTTTACAATTATGTGCATACAATAACTAAAAAGGTAATTGATCAATTAACTTATTTCGGTGCATAAAAAATAGGTTGTAAAGAAATATCAGATAAAAATTGGAGGCACTAGAGTGCATACAAACTCATTACTCTGGCAGCGGGGGGTCAAGACTTGTCCGCATCACTCTGCAAAAATTAATACTATTTAACTATTACTAAATTTTTTGTCTTTTTAAAAATATATACAAGTAAGGGGTGTTTTTTTCAAGTCCTTGAGAACTTCAAATTGAAATAAAACATTGAAAAATTGGTGGAATGTTTCTTTGTGAAACTAAATTCAATGCAACGATGGGGACTGGACTATCTATTAGGTAGTAGCGCCGTAGTCCTTCGAGAGTACTTTTATTTAAAAAAAAAAAACGTTGTAAAATCTCTAATAGTTTTCGGAAAATCGAGGACTCGCTCTTGTTGAACAGACTGTAACACAGGTCTGCAAGGTTTTGTTGTTGAAAAGCTATGGGTCGTTTCCGGAGTATTTTTTGACGTAGAATCCGAATCCGGAATCAGAATCAGCCTATCACGTCAGGATTTGGAGACATTTGAGGTTATGGGCTCGAAAAATGGGGTTTTTCGATACTTTTGAGGTTATGTACAGGGCACAAGAAATTTTTTTGGTTTCTTCTCAAATGTCATCATTTGGCACTAGTCTTTCCCTTCAAAATGAGCTATTAAACAGTCACGAGCGATTTTTTTTCACAGAGATACGGCCATATCAAGTTTTGACATTTATCCGAACAACCTTATGAGCATTCATATTGACTCTTTGGTGCATACCATTTTGCATTCGAAAATTTGTGCTTGCGTAAAATGCGAATTTTATTGAAAAAATAATGTCATAACCCATAAAATATACCAGGGGTGTTAGTTGAAGTTTGCCGGTTTTTTCAATAAAGAAAACACTTAATTCTCAAGGGAATCTCAAAAATTTGTTATTCAAAGTATTGACCATTGGATTCTACACATTTTGCCCATCTTTCAGGCAAATCATGGATACCATTCCAAAAGAACGTTTTCTCTTTCAAGACAAACCATTCGACGAGCCATTTTTCGACTTCTTCAAAATTGGCGAAGCGCTTCTCTGCGAGTGAGTGTCCCATCGATGCGAAAAGGTGATAGTCGGACGGGGCGAGGTCTGGAGAGTACGGCGGGTGCGATAATATTTCCCAATTCAATGCTTTTAATGTGTTCTTCGCCACTCTAGCGGTATGAAACGGTGCGTTGTCATGTTGTAGGATAACTTTGCCATGTCTTCGGGCCCATTCCGGCCGTTTTTCGATCAACGCATGATTCAAATTGATAATTTGTTGTCGGTAGCGATCCGTATTCACCGTCTCACCAGGTTTTAATAACTCGAAGTACACCACGCCACACTGGTCCCACCAGACACAGAGCATTGTCTTACGGCCAAAGCGATTTGGCCTTGGAGTCGATGGGCCGACTTCACCAGGTGAAAGCCATGATTTTTTCCGCTTTGGGTTTTCGAAATAAATTCATTTTTCGTCCCCCGTGACAATTCGATGCAGAAAAGATTTCCTTTCGAACCGTTGAAGCAGCATTTCACAAATGGTTTTTCGATTTTCCATTTGTCTATCGTTCAGTTCGTGTGGTACCCATTTTCCATACTTTTAGATTTTTCCCATGGCTTTTAAACGTTGGAAAATTGTCCTCGGGTCACATTTATTGTTTGTGCCAATTGTTGTTGCGATTGGGTTGGGTCTTCATCCAATAAGGCCTGCAATTCCTCGTCTTCAAACTTTTTCGCTGCACCAGGATGTTCATTGTCTGTTAAATCTAAATCTCCCCTTTTAAATTGACGAAACCATGTCTCACATGTTTTAATCACTGGAGCATGTTCACCATAAGTTTCTACCAACAATCGAAGAGCTTCAACTGCTTTTTTCTTTTGATGAAATAAGAAAAGCAACGAATGCCGCAAATGCGATTTACTTGGAACGTAACTCGACATATTCACTGAGGTAAACAACTATGATGCTATTATTTTGGCAGAATGTAATTGTGTATTTTTGAAGGTTATTGTCCATATAAAAATATGACGCCTCATAAACGCACTAAATTTTAGGTTGACATTTAACTTGTATTTTTAGTACGTACACATTAAATGAAATCACTCCAAGTTTTCGCTTACAAATGTCTCAACAATTACTTACAAGCAATATTCAAAAGTTAATCACGGGGGAAACTAGACAAGTTTTACTCCAGTGTAGCTTGTAATAGTAAAGCTCACAAATAACTAGCAAGTTCCTCACGAATATTTTCTTACTAGTTTTGACTTACTATTAACTAATCAACAGTTAAGTGAAACTTAAGAAATTTCTACCTGGGATATTCCTTGAATCGCAAATAATAACAAATTAAATTCGAATGTAACGAATCCCAGCGCAGTCGAAAGCGTTTTTTTTTCTACAGAAAGATTTCAAATTCTTTACATTTGAATTTAATTTGCATTTATTTGCGATATAAGAGTTTGAAATTGTCTACGAGGACACCTGTCGGCAACGTATCCTATTTGATACGCGACTAGTGATTCTCCGATAATGTAGGCAGTGTCAGAAATTTCAAACTCAACTAATTAATTTGAAATAATTTATAGCCGCAAGGCTGAGAAACTAGGCGATATAAGGAGATCTTCCTGTGGAGAAAGAGATGTCGGACGTCTGTGTAACTCAGTGGTTAGAGCAGTCGACCGGCAATCGAAGGACCTGGGCTCGAATCCCAGCGCAGTCGAAAGCGTTTTTTTTTCCACAGAAAGATTACTACTACTATAATATACACAAGTAATAAAAAATATACATATAAAAATCACAAAAAAAAACTATAAATATACAAAAAATTTTAAAACATCATTCCTCGCAGTTGCCCCAATACTATAAAAGAGTCAAAATTTCTTATTAATACTTTCAAATTTTGCTATCTATAAACAAAATTTACTAAATTTACAACTATTGCCTCTACATTCTCGTCGTTGACCAGACGATATCCTTGCTCATTTATCATAAATGGAGCCCCCTCTCTTTGATTATTTAAAATGACCTTCAGCAGGGCCTTGTTTTTCTTTAACCTACATCAATACATTAATTAGAAAAAAAATTATCTTCTTAAATACTTCCAATCTTCAGATCATTCTTCTTATCAAATTCACAAAAATCTCCCCGAATATATTTAACAAAACGACCCTCTAGTTACCTGGAGATTCATTCCAGCCAAAGGGACATTTTATCATCCCCCCCCCCTCCCCCCACAAAAAATCTCTATTCTTTTTTCGGCATTGACTGGATCTAAATTTAGATTGACATTCTCTACGGATTGAATTCTCACATCACTTTTTTTTCTAAATTCTAAACCTACACTCTCTAACTCGCTTATTATAACATTACAACCCCTTGCTTTACTATCACAATCTTCTCCACTTTGCTCAATACTTCCTAACTCTGCAGAACTAAAATCAACTTCATTTAATAATTCAAAAATTTCCTTCATTTTTATGTGACTCACAAATCTACTTTTGACCATCCCTTTATTCTATCATCCTTTTACCCTTTTTTTTATATAAACTTAAAGTCACTTTAGAAATTTTTTCAAATACAGGCACATTCCGTCCTTATCTTCCTCAAAAACAAGTGCATGAAGCGTTGAAAATTCTATACCGTCAGAAGGACAGTTTTTGTACTCACACCTTTGATGTTTCAAACTAAAGAGGTAACAAATTGTAATATAAAAGTTGTTTTTCTGACGGAAAGTTAAATTTGCGTTTTTCACAATCGTCATTTAAAATGTGTGTGACACTATGAGTTCCATGTGCATGCCACCAGTTATTTTTCTTCGTGCAAGCATTAATATTTTTATATTAACTTCAAGTCCAGGCGCAAGGTACTTTTATCTTGTATTGATTAAATCCGGGAAAGTTAGGCAGTATCAATTTTCGTTCATTTTGGTGTTCTAAACAACATACTAAATTTGCACAAAAATAAAATGGTGGCTCGCTGCACCATCTTGTAAAAAGGTATCAAGCATCAGTTTTCTGGCAATAACATTTTTCTAATGCATCGGAAACCAGAACTAGTTAACTCACTCTAGTCAGGACAATGAAGAATCCTGCTCCAGAAGTTATTCTGCAATTCCTCTCCTGCCAAAGCAAGAAAGGATGTGGTCCAGTATGTACCTGCAGAAAAGCAGGGTTGAAGTGCTCTATCATTTTCATTCACTGCAATGGAAGTTCGTGTGAGAAAATCTCTGAAAACTTCGATGATTCCGATGATGGAGAAATCGAGACTATTGTCGACGAATTATTGAAGATATCGGAGATGATGGAGGTTGACAATGAAGGAGAGGAGTATCAGAGAATCGGAGGGGAGATAAATTTTTGAAAGACTAGAGATGGATTAAAGATTTAGACCATGCCTACTGGGGAAACAACAATAAAAAAATGCACTGTTTACTCTACCTCAATGGTATTTCCTATATAAATTATTTACAGAATAATTATTAAAAATGATAATTATATACATAAGATTCAATTATTATCTATAAAAAGTGGATTATACACGGTGACCCATTTTATTTATTTTATTTATTGTCATGAAGAACTTACTACGTCCACGCCGTTGTGTCTAGGTAACGCTAAAAGTAAGGACAAAGTGCTTTTTTTTTTAAACTAGTCACAGAGAAGTGACAATGTCAAGATTGTCACTTTTGTAACTATATAGTCACAGTCTTTACATTTTATCCGAAATGATTGTTACTGTCTGGGTAATGGGGGGGGGGGGGGGTATAATATCCCACAGCCTGAAGTCTACAAAAAAAATTTATCCGGGCACAGAGTTCAATCTAAGAAAGATCGTCTAGACCTATAAGTCACCTTGAAAATTGACCTGAAGGTCAAGATGGTCAAGGTGATGGGCACCTTAACATTTCGTCGACTTTTGTGAAGCATCTTGAACGTTTGTTTACCCCGAAAAATCAAGACAATTCAGAAAAAGGGCATCTGCTTATTTCTCAGACATTTGACCTTAATTTTTTACTTTTCCAAGTTCACAAAAACCATTCTTCCACAGGTCATTTCTGACGTGAAATTTTCCGCTCTTTTTAAAAACGCAGTCAAAATAGGGGTTCTCATTTAAGAAAAGGGTCTTACCTCCATTTGACCTTGGAAATTGACCTCAAGGTCAAAATTAATGGTACAGTTAAAGTCCTCCTCGCTCCTGGTCAACCTTTGTCGGAACCATTTTTTCGTAAATAAAGTATTTTAGAAGATATTTGGGATTATAGATTAAAATGGGTCACCGTGTATAATCCACTTTTTATAGATAATAATTGAATCTTATGTATATAATTATCATTTTTAATAATTATTCTGTAAGTAATTTATGTAGGATATACCATTGAGGTAGAGTAAACAGTGCGTTTTTTATTGTCGTTCCCCAGTAGGCATAGTCTAAATCTTTAATCCATCTCTAGTCTTTCAAAAATTTATCTCCCCGCTCTCTTTGATTCTTCTTCAGTCATTTCCAGGTTTACATTAATTCTTGTCTTCCGTCTCGTTCATCTTGACGGTCCAGGATTATTGATTTCTTCTTCGATGACACGATTGGTTGAGTTTCTTTCTCCTCTTCCGTATTTTCTTCTGCTTGATCCTCCTCTCCTTCATTGTCAACCTCCATCATCTCCGATATCTTCAATAATTTGTCGACAATAGTCTCGATTTCTCCATCATCGGAATCATCGAAGTTTTCAGGGATTTTCTCACACGATCTTCCATTGCAGTGAATGAAAATGATAGAGCACTTCAACCCTGCTCTTCTGCAGGTACATGCTGGACCACATCCTTTCTTGCATTGGCAGGAGAGGAATGTCAAAATAACTTCTGGAGCAGGATCTTTCGCTATCACGCCTGGAGTGAGTTAAACCTTAGTTCTCTTCTTTCTCCATTCTTCATGATTCCGTGCCAAGTTTGGACTTGATGGTAAGTGCAGAGAGGATGCTGCTGTGCTGCTTCTGCTGTAGGTGGAAGTGAAGCAAGATTTATCTTACTTTTTGTCACTGTTCTCGTGGACTGTTGATATCGAAGAGAATCCAAAGAAATATATGTACCAGATAAGAATTTTTCTCTAGCTGCAGCAATGTCTTCAGGACAAACAATCTCTTCCTTGAAAACTTGAAAAGTCTGATTAAACTTTTCAAAATTTTGGAGCACTTTCAGGAAGTTGGCCTTTCCTTTACCAAAAAGCGCTGACCTTGTGTCACATCCACTAAAAGCATGTAAAAGCAGAATGTTCTCTACTACTTTTTCATCAACCTGCAAACTTTGTGGAGAGTAAACTTTTTCTGCAATTTTTCCCCTTCTAGGTTTCAAGAAGTAAGATTTCGAGTGATCTCCGGACAAGGCTACCAAAAAAACTAGAATGTCGATGTCTTTTCCAACTATGAAAACAGAATCATTTGCTAGACATTTTCAAGGCTTTTTTCCCGATCAAAGTGTCAGTATCTTCTGCAGCCTGCTGGACTTGAAAATTTTATTGCTCGAATTATGTCTCAAATATGGAAATAAGATGATTGTTTCGTCGAAAAGTACATCCGCGGAAGCTTGCTTCGTCGCTCGAAGAAGTCGTTCTGCACTTTTCGTACTTTTATTCGTTGAATCAGTTGGATACCCGTCAAAAACAATAATTTCGGTTTCCAAATTGCTTGTCTTTTGAAAGTAGCTCGAATACTTCGTAGCCTGATGCTTTGTGCCCTTTCGAATTTTTTCCTCAGAAAAATAAAACGTGGGAAACGGAGCAAGTTAAAATTGTAGGTATTGTTGTAACTTCATCTGATTTCTTCACTATGCACATTTGATAGAAAAGGAGTATTAGATCGATTGAAATAGAAACATTAATTCGAATGCTCGTGTTGGCAGCACCTAGATGAACTACTCTGTCCTTTCGTTTAAATGAGACAGAGTCAAAATTTTTGACGATTGTGTTCTGAATTCCAATAGTACCAACTTCTATAGACTTGCGATAATTAATGCGCTTATCTCCAACAACTCCAGTACTAATAGAAATTATTTCATTAGATTCCGGAAACGGGTTATGTTGACTGAACCCATATTTTAGTTGCTCTGGATCTCCAGTTTCCCGAGAAACAAGTGAACTTCTCATATCAACGTACTGGTCTGTTGTATCAATAGCGATGTCACAGAAATGTTCCACTTCGTCACATACATTCTGCAAAAAACCATTCCTAAAATCCACTTTGTCAGAACGCTGTCTGTTATTCAACGCCCTTGGGTGAACCCACCAATGTTCTTCATCGTTCTCATCGATGTCTCTTCAATGGTCATGTCAGACCAAATTCCAAACCAAAATTTCTCAGAGCGTCTGATGGCGAAAAAACCTTGTTTTTTAAATTTGTGATGATTGAATTGGCATGGTGTCAGTTCATTTTTTCCAATCTTTCAGGTGGTGGAAACCATAAGATTTAAATGGGCAAACGTTTCGGCCACAGATGTGGGCCCTCTTCAGTGCCAGATTTTTTCAAAACCACTAAGAGTGTCTAGAATACCTTAGAATATAAACCTTGACGATAAATAATTAAAAACTGAAACGCGTGCAATCTTTGAGCCATTTAATAACCTAAGACTAATGTTTATTTTTGTTTTTTGTTTTTCTTTTTTGAACTAATTAAGCAAACCATGCATTAAAAACTTTGTTAAGGAACTCATGAAAATCGAAGGCCTGGTGCTGGACAACACGTCAACCACAGGGAAGGTTCAGTGTTTGGTAGTAAAATTTCCTATTGCGCTCGTGAGTGTGCAGTTATCATTACAGCGAACACCAAAATCACAAAAACACGAAAAACCACTAAAAAAGCCAAAAACAACACAAAAAACCACAAATCACTTTAGTGGTCTAGAGCACGACACTGTCGTTGGATTATATTTACAAACACCAAAAACCACAAAGGACCTGAAAAAAAAGGAAAAACATAATAAACCTGAAAAAATAGAACCAACACAAAAATCACAATAACATAAAAACAAAAGAGAAAAAAAGATTTTAATACTGATCACTTTACTGACATAGATCACGGCACAAACGTTGGAATATATTTAAAAAACACAAAATGGTAGACAGAATTTATAAAAACACCAATCACTTGTTTAGTTTTAATCAATTCACAACAACTGAATTATCACGACAGATAACCTTTGACACTTACACCAACACTAAAAGTAACACACGGAAAATTTTAAAAATTAACAAGTTAAAGAAATTAAGCAGTTGAAAAAGTGAAAAGTAAATTAATTATTAAAATTGAACACTCATGGATCTACACACACACACGTGAGCACAATCAAAGGTGAAAAAATAGTTTTCCGCTTTTTGAACCGTGGAAGGATCGGCGTTCGTCGAGATCGTTCCAAGTGAAAAAGCAAACTGATTTGAAGGAATGAAATATGCCATTTAAAGGCTAATGTCAAGAATGCTTTTATGCATAAGAAAAAATGTGTTAGAAGGACTTGAGTTTAAAGCCCCCAAGCCTGCACACTTCAAGAGCTTGCCCCAAATCTTCGAAATGTCAACCGTCTCAATAAACGAGAGATGGAAAGCACATGTTAGTGTTAGTTTCCAGGGAAAGAAACTGGGTAGATTTTTCCAGTATATTATTAATGTGTATATGTTATAACAAACAATATGGACTGACAACGTATGATAGAAATGGTCAGATATTAGTCAATTCCAGATTCCTATTTTATCGTATTAATCAAGAGAAGCAATGTGATACTAGTAATGTAGCTGCTATATAATGGTTATGACTTTTATAACAACATAGTTATATAGCATAGAAGGAGGTATATGACAACTAATTATTGCGCAAGGGTCATGCAATATTTATGTACATTGATTGAAGATTGAAAATCTTTGTACAGTAAAGTATTACAAGCACCCAACATCAATATGGTAGAAGCTTCCAAACCAATATTCTTATGTAGTTTGATAGCACAGAAAGAGGAATATTCCAAACAAGTATTATGAGAGAGTTATGTAACATTTACATAACAATGATAGAACATTAAAAATCTGTGTACAAACATTTAAAATCTATGTACAAACATTGAGAATCTGTATACAATCAGATATAGTTTTAAATCTGTATACAATAGTTAGTTATGTAACCTTTGCATGAAAGTGACAAGTTAAAACAAACAAGGATGCAACATTTAATGTAACACAACTTTATACAACGAATTCCAACCGTAAGAACCAACATTCGTATGTAGTTTTATAGCAGAGAAAGAGGAATATAACAAACAAGTATTATGAGAGAGTTATGTAACATTTACATAACATTGATAGAAAATTGAAAATCTGTGTACAAACATTGAAAATCTGTGTACAGCATTGAGAATCTGTATACAATCAGATATAGTTATATAGCGAAACATCTTTGTGCAGTAAAATGTAAAAGTGATGTAACGTTCAATGTGACACAACTTAACATAACTAATAAGAGCCTTATAAAACGAACATTCATATGTTGTTTTATAGCACAGAGAGATGAGAGGAATATGACAACCACATAATACGACAGAGTTATGTAACCTTTACATGGCAGTGACAAGTTAACACAAATTGAAGGTACAAATCGTTATACAGTAAATTGTAACAAGGATGTAACATATTCCCTAGGCTAGGCGAATTCTAAAGTACTGTGGAACATTTATCACGTCACATATGAATTCAGGAACTTAAAATACGAAGTTATATAAGCTTTCATGCGCAAAAATAGAAATCGCAAGTTTTGCTCAGCTAACACTTTTTCCCCAAGGCTAGTGGAATTCTGAGGTTCTCTAGGGGAATTCTACAGTTAGATTCAAACAAAGCGATTCGAGATACGTGAAAACATTATCGTTTTATTTAATATTGTGTAGATCAAAATTGCTTTCACAGATACTGGAATTTCTAAGATCTAACGCATTTCCCCTAGGCTAGGGGAAAACTGGGGGGGGGGGAATTCTGAGACCGGATTCGCATTCAGCGGCTCAAAATCCATAGGGGTAGTATACTCACATGTAATGTTCATTCCACTTTTTTTGTGGGCCTGTGTAATCATATTTATCATCAACTGCAATCAAATCAGGAACATTTTAAAGACGATCAAGTATTTTGCGCCCTCATTCGTCTCCGCGGTCATTACCTGCATGAGTAAGATTATCTTTCATAGACAATTCAGTCACTTGAAACACTGTTTCATGTTTAGAAATGTCTTTCTTTTTTGCCTTCTTCAGAAACTCTTCCAAATTCCAAATGCTTGAGCGTTGCACTTGACGTCACCTTTAGCAGAGTTTAAGGTCAGACATTTTAATTTTAAAATTTTCAGCGTTAATAAATAAAATTATTGCATATCTTCATTGCCTTTTAATGTTAATTTTAAAGTAGAATAAGGATACAAACAAAATAAATATTTATTTTGTTGCTTTCATGAGTTATATTGCCAGTTTATGTTAGAGTTACGCACGGTTTTCTAGGGTTACGAACGATAAATATCATAAGAAATACTTCGCTCTAAGATAAGATTGTTCTTATACAGTAGGTTCTTTCAATAATATAACAAATTTGTTCGTCACTATGCAGATTTGACTCAAATACTGGGTTCTGCGGATCAAAATCCATAAAAATGCAATGTTGGCTTACAAGTTGCAGCCGAAAGAATTTTTTATTTGAGGTTATGTTACAGAAATGTCAGTTATATACCTAATCTGGCTCTATTTTTAGAATCATCCTTATCAAAAAAACGCTCAAATTTTGAGGGCAAAACTCGATTTTTCTGGGCTTCAGCCTCAAGTTCAGTTATATTTTCCACTGAAAAAACATCCATGTTCACTGCAGTTTTCATAACATGAAATTATTGTTCGATTGTTGACGAAAATAACCAGACATATGTGTTTTGTTCACAGTCTTATAAGTTTTTTTTATTACAATCGAGTTTTGGCGCAGGACACAAGTACGCATTTATGACTTACGTGATTTCGGAGGCAAGCTATATACTGAATTTTGTATATGCCGTGGAGTCATTTTCATTTTCTCTTGCTGCATTTTCGCATATTTTCCAGTACAATTTCTGACCTTGTACTGAACAATTCACTGCCTGAAAGATTCAGGAAGATTTCAAACTTTTATATTTATGAATAAAAAGCAAGTTCAAAATTATTAATTTTGATTATTCACTGAATTTTATTCATACAATTAAACTTTATTGTCCTCCAAAGTGTCTATTGCTTGTTAATAACTTTCGATTTCTCGCTATCTTTTCTTATTCAATATCTCTCTACTATTAACACCGATATGTTTTTAAGATTTAGAACCCCTTTGGGAAAACTTCTAAACAATTTGTGAGTTAAACCCTTAAAGTAACCCTTAAAAAGTTCAAAATACTTTGGAACGGTTAAATACTGAGGGTAATACTCTCGAGTTGATGGTTACGTACACCCTTGAATCGAGGATTCACTTTCAAGTGAGGGCCATACCCTCGAGTTGAGGGCAATACCCCAGATTTAAGGGTTATTCCCTCAATGTTAAGGGTTATACTCTTAAGCTGAGGGTTTAACCCTGTTCCAAAATACCCTTAACTATTTTAGGGTTATTTTGAGGGTTTTTTCGATAAGCGCAGCAGCTTGAATCCCGTAAAAAATCATGTTTTTCCATCACATACTCAAAAGTGCGGTTTTTTGAGGTCATGTCGAAAACCAATCGTGAAAGGTGTTATGTTGACCGCAGATTCGCATTCAGCGGCTCAAAATTCATAGGAATACATGTGACTCGAACTTTTCCACTCGTGTTTCAACACCTGTAACCTGAGTTTATTCTAATCAGGAATGTAACTCAATATTACCGGCCACGCGAGCTTTTCTTGAAACGTAGATTAATTTACAAAGCAACCTGTTCGAGTCAGTTGAATACATTTCATGAATTGAACTATTAAAAGTTTTAATAAAACTTTTAAAAGTAAGAATTTTTTGTCCGTTTGTTTTACAGGTTTTTCAATATTTAGATTACTTGTTAACAAGAGTGCATAAGCACTCAATCTTTGGGGATTATAAAAGTATGAAATAGGAGAAGAAAAGAGAATGAACAATGGAAAACTCATAATTATGTTATTACGATAAAATGAGAGAATGCAAGAGAACAAGAGAACACAAGAGAGAGAAACAGGGTGAGATGAAGCATGCAAGTTCAAAAGTTGATAAGGAACTTTTTTCAAAATCGATATTTTTTCATTTTTGTGATCGACAATCAAACGCTAACACGGGGTAATTATTGCTGATTTTTTATCGGGTCCTAACGTACAAAAAATAATGTTCTATTTCGCACTTTTGATAACTCCACTAGGATCAGAAGATTTCTAGGGATAAATGAGACTTGGAATGACATCTTTCATATAATAGAGGTTTGCGTTAAAAAATACTAGTGCAAAATTTGAAAAAACACAAAATTGCAATGTAAGTATTGTTAGTGAATCTTTACTCTACTCGTAGCCCCTTTCATTGATTGTCTAATTCCTTATAACAGCGAAGCAGTTCGAAAACTTATTACTTATTCTATGCATCGATTGAAATTTGTAGTGATAAAAACCGAAATGCGAAGGTTTTTCTGCGCTCCTGTAAAATTTCAAATTGGCGCTTATCAAATTTTGAACTTCCATGCTTCAGATGGCCAGCACACGTACGCACATGCACTTTATGCCACTGCAGCTTTCTGCCGTTTGTAAATTCTGTCTTTTGTTTGCGAATGCATATGTCCAATATATCCGTCTCTTTTAGGAACATCATGATGTGCTCTGCTGTATATAGCGAGACTAGCATACATTCCACAATCACATCTTTTTCTCGCGCGCCTATCCTTGCTTAGATGCTTTAGCCAGCTGATCTCCCGTGACGAAGGCCACGTCCCATTTTAACTTAAATTTAAGACTCATCTGGATAATTAAATGATTATGTTAAAGATTTTAATCCATAGAATGATTATAAGCCTAGAGCAATTGAATATATTTCAATTTACTCTAAAATATATTGGAAACTTAACTCGTTCCTACAATTTGATGGCTATGCATCAAATATTAAAAAAAAACCATAATTACCTTGCTATGAACCAGTAAAACTCATGAAGGCAAAATCAAATTCGCAGTCTTCTCAGTGTCTTGACCGAGTTAAGACCCAGAAGAGTTAAGAAAATAAAACTTTTTTCGTCGTGTCCGTCCGCAGTTCGAAATTTATTATGCAGACGCAAGGTGTGAATGGCAAGGGTGAGAGGAATAAATGTTTAGGTGGAAGGGTGTTGTAACGTGGCATCTTGCTACTTAAACACACTCTCTTACTTAGCACGGGAAGGTATGTCAATGGTAGTAATATATCTGGAAGGATAGTCGTTCATCGTTCGTGCTCTGCCGAACACAATCTGAATTGGCTGGATATCGGTTATAACCAAGAAAAGGAAAACAACCGCTCAAAATTTGCCAGTCCTTTGGCTGGGAGGAGGTCTTAATCCAAATAAAATTTTATTACAGAATTTACAACGAGGGGAGGCGTGCGTGGCGGACGGTCCCCGAAATATTAGGTTTCGAAAACGAACCTAAAATGGCAGCACCTCCCGAATAGCAACTAGCGCCGCGTACAACTGTGATCATGAACTATCATAACATTGTACGTATTAGTGTATATACATGGATATGTAGGTTCTTTAAAGGGGGACACCACTATAGATTTTTCAAAAAATCGATTTTTGTTTTTTTGCATAAATGTATTCTATAACTCTTCGAAAGTATCCTTGTAAAAGTTTAGACCGAAATTCCAAAAACTGAGGGATTGGCGAATTATTTTCTAGCGCGTTGCAGGTAACTTGTTTTCGACATTATCATTGAGACATCGATTAATCTCTTGAAAGAATGCTATTAGCCGAATCGCATCATTAAGAAAATAGAAAAACAAGTCAGGAAAAGTAGGAATTTTCATTTGTAGGTCTACGTTAGTGTAGATGAGTTGATTTTTGTGTGAATAGAAAACTTTTTTTAGCTGAATCTCGGTCCTAAGCACTAGTCTGTTGTCTAACGTTATACAGATAGCATACAAAAAGCATACGGAAAAATGGCATGTTCGAAAGGATCGAGATCTAATTCTGATCTTAGTTTAACGAAAACGCGTAAAAAACGTGTTCCATTAGATAGACAAGATAAAAGTGAGGAACCCGGTCCGAGTGCCAGCGCGAAAAAAATGAAATTCGCGAGTACTGAAAAAATTGCGGTTGATATTCAATTCGCTTATCGTATAATTCAGTTCGCGGCTGTTTTTAGTGCGATTTCAGACAAAATGGTGTGCCGGAAATGTGGAGAAACTGTGCATTTCTCCGAAAGTGATTGCCGTGGTTTCGGTTCCAAAATTGTGCTAAAATGTCGATGCGGCGAAGAAAACATTCCATCATGTCCGTATATAAATAACGGATATGAAGTGAATCGACGAATGGTTTTTGTTATGAAACATTCGGCCACTTTATTGCTAATGAAGATACTGGTCACGACCAACGGCGCTTGAGCCAGCAGGCGCGCGCCACGGCCAAAGAGTCGAAGGAAACTCGAACCATCGCTCGTATGGAAAGAATAAAAAAAATGAGTTATTTGAAGAATCGGAAGGACTGATGTACGCACCCGGTATTGCCGATTGACTTTTTCCATAAAAATTTTTTTAATATATTTTTCATATCTAGCTGTACCTCCAATAAAATTTTTGTGCTCATAACATTGATAGTTTTTTTTCAATCCACGAACAAAGTTGACTGACGATTTAGAGCATCTATAGTGGTGTCCCCCCTTAAATGCGCTGCAGGGAATATAATTAAAAGAAAATTGAAGATTTAATTCAAAATTGTGAAAATATAATTTAAATGTGAGAAGTTAATATCATCTTCTCACTCTTGAATTACGTTTTCATAATTTTGCATTAAATCTTGGTTTTGTCTTAATAAGTAAGAATCAAAAATATTTGTATTGTTATTTTCAGAAGATATACAGAATATTTTCCAACGCAACGAACTGCGATCTTTAAGGGCATGTGATACTCAGTTAATTAGCAAATTTTATGGATTTTAGGTTTCTGAACGTTTGTGTCTAGAGTACATGAATTTTTGTTTCTAAAATTTGGAAAATGATAGAGAAAATAAAAACGGACGCAGATAGACTACTTTTAATTTTAAAATTTTTAAAAACCGCACTTTAAAAAAGGAACCATTTCTCTTTTGATAGTAATATTGTTCATCGAAATGTCGATGACAAACAAAATGTTACCTTTCCACTATTTGTAGGTATTTTAACCTCGACAAGCAAGAGTTTGCGCAAGCCTCTATCCATCGTTGTTCAGCATCTCCCCACTTCAGAAATCGATGAATGGGCACACTTTCCTTCGGACGCTTTTTGGTGGTACACCCACGGATAGCACACTGAATTACGTATTTTTTATCCATGATAACGCATAATCACACACAATGAATTGTTAAATACTTGTAATGTGAGCAGACCCTTCGATAAACGTAAGTCTCATTGGTTTCTTTGAGCACAATTCTACCTTCGGTACTTAGTAAATGGAATCCTTGGTTCTTAAACTATCTTGTTAGCAAGTGCATGCCAGATTCATTTCTCATGTACTTAGCAAGATACGTTAGCGGATAATTGATCACACCAGTTAGTGGACTTTAATCCTTTACATCAAACTACATCCTGCGAAATTTATCGTTGTTTTGCTACCTCACGGAGATTCAAATGAAACCAAACTATCCTGCAAGAATTTGTGCCATTGGCTTGCAACTATAGGAGTAGCAAATGACAATTCTCTCGTTTGCCCTCTAATATAAGAGGTAGAAAAGTAAGTTACAAGTACGCGGCGCTAGTTGTCACAATCGGGCGGAGTGTGGCAAGGGGAACTGAACTGGCTTCATATGAATTCTTCCATTGTTATTTACAAGTCATTACAAGTATTTAACAATTCATTGTGCAAGATTATGCGTTATCTTGGATATAAAATACGTAATTCAGTGTGCTATTCGCGGGTGTACCACCAAAAAGCGTCAGAAGGAAAATGTGCCCATTTTCGATTTCTGAAGTGGGGAGATGCTGGACAATGTTGGATAGAAGCTTGCGTGAACTCTTGCTTATCGTGGTTAGAATACCTACAGCCAGTGGAAAGGTAATATTATGTTTGTCATCGACATTTGGTGAACAATGTTACTATCAAAAGTGAAATGGTTCCTTTTTTTAAAGTACGGTTTTTTTCAATCTTGAAATCAAAAGTATTCTATCTACGTCAATTTTTACCTTCTCTACCATTTCCTAAATTTTAAAAACAAAATTTTATCAGGTGTACAAATAAGTTTCCGCCGTTTTTGATCGAAAATTGGGCATTTATTGTGAAAGAACGGAACACTGTCGGCCTTCCGCTACGTTCTCTGTCTTCGATGTCAAATTCACCGTTCTTAAAATTTTGAAGCCACTCACGACAACTCTCACTTTAGGCAGCCTCACCATATGTTTCTAGAAGTAATCGATGCGCCTCAGTTGCAGATGTCTTCAAATGTCAGGAAAGTTTCGTGATTACACCAAGTAATATTGAAACTGTGCGTGAATTTATAAAAAATGAGCCAAAATCTTCTTTTCGATACAAGGGAATGGAATTAAACATGTCAAAAGATTCAATTCATCGTATTTTGACCGAAAATTCGCCGTGTGAGGCCGCAATACCGTGAAAATGGCAGTTAGCGCCTTTTGCATGATAATGCGCCGGCCCATCGTTCAACGCTTATCACTGACTTTTTTACCAAAAATCACATTTTATCCGTCAACCACTCACCGTATTCGCCTCATATGGCTCCCTGTGACTTCTACCTATTCGGAAAATTGCATTTGGCCATGAAAGGAAAACGTTTTGCGTCCGTAGAGGCCATCCAAAAGGCTTGTACCGACATCCTGAAGGACATTCCGGCCAATGACCTGAAACACTTTCGGAAAGCTTTTGGATCGCGCAAAACAGTGTATGGAGGCCGGAGGGGACTATTTTGAATAAATAAACTCGAATTTATCAGAACAAAGCTCCTGTCGTTTCTATTTTAGCTCAGTCTCGTTTATTTTGGAACGCACCTTGTATACTTGTATAAACGTGTAGGGATCTAAAATCAATATAATTTGTTAAGTTCCTAATCATCACATCCTTTTAAGGATTGCAGATCATTGCATAGAAAAATTTTCTGCATATCTTCTGTAAATAGAAGTACAAATTACAGAAATGTTTGATTTTTACTTATTACGACAAAACCAAGATTTAATGCAAAATTTTGAATTACATTTCCACAATTATGCATTAAATCTTCAATCTCCTTTTAATTATATTCTCTGCAACACATTTAAGGGACCTACGTATGCATGTTAAATGCTTCCATTAAATCGTTACGGTCGTTCGGCGGAGGATTTTTGGGACGATGGTTTAGGGTATCCCGCTGCGACTGAAATGAATTTCTCAATGGCAATAACCTACTGCTTCCTTTCCGTTTGGTACTGCGCTTACTCAATGTGTGCGCATTTACAGTGCTAGATTCATTGGTCATTTCGCCTTATGTGAAATAAGTAATTTTCAAACGGAAACGCACTATAACTATCGAGATTTCCAAAAGCGGTAGTGCCACTGCAAACGTGCAGCAATCTATGAACGTTATGAGAGATAGAATGTCTTCTATAGATACGTGCGTGGCCAACAACAAATTTGGTCAGATAGACGTGTAAAATGTCAAGTTGTGTCAAATTAGACTTTGAATCACGAAGATAACGAACAGCGTAATGCCTGGCGAAGTCATTCGGGCAACATTTGCCGACGATTTTCATGGAAGCGTCAATAGCCACTACATCCAAATAATTTAAACAATAAAGATTTTTTCCAGGAGACTTTTTGTCTTTTTAATTCAGCCATAGTTTCATAAGATTTTTCAAAATACCGAGACAAATTTGATGCATATAATCATAGACGACTGATTTTATCGGATCAAAGCTGAGTATTGAAGACAAAAGGCTCGGTCCTTGTTGCAAAGTTCTTTTATATTATATTTTTTCCGTTGTGCCCACTTATGGTGAGGACAAAACTTTTGGCTGGTAGGTCAAAAACTCCAAATTGATGTTGGCTTTTGTGTATAAGTAAAGACATTTTCAAACATGCACAAATCGTATTCAATATTTACGATATATAAGATAAGACTGAGATACTTATTTGAAAGTAGTAAAATTGAACAGCAATCGCAGCGTTTGGTCCATCAAGTAAGTGTCGAGAGAAGTGGGAAAAAATGGCGGTGAGCGCGCGTGTCACTACAATATACGCAGGTGCGTCACACACGTACAACCGTATATATTTGCATTGAAGTAAAACACGTCATGATGAATAGTCAAAATTGATTCGAATTTTTCTAGCTTAATTTATATATTAAAAGTTCTTAATAATATAGATTGTTGCTTATATAAATTGATGAAATATATGACTATTCATTTTCTTTTAAAAAAATACAAAAATGAATGTCGAGTAGAAAGACGAGATCGTCAGTTTGAAGGGTACAAATGTAGTACACTTGAGGGGGGAAATCCATGTAAAAATTTCAAAAAGTCGATTTTCTTGCAAACAGCAACAGATTAAAGAAAATCAGTTTTTTGAAGACTCATAAGGACTATTGTATGGACCTGGGATTGCAGATTAATCGGTAAGTAACTAAAACTGGTCGTTATACTGTACTAAAACTTTAAACACGTTTATCTCGAAACTGTATTTTTAAAAACTGCTCGTGTTGTAACTCAAAAAGTTATTGAAAGATTTGTCTGAAATTTTGACAGGCTTTTCTCTACATTATTATCGGAAGGATAAACCTGAAATTTCAGATATTTCATGTTAATAAAATACTTTTTGGGGGTTAAAAATGTCGACAGAATAGCCCAAAATTCTAAATTATTTGTCAAAGGCTTATTTCATATTGAATTTTATTATAATTAATTAGTTAATATGTTATAAAAAGAAAGAAATTTAAGTTTTTTGTTCCAGATCAATGGTTAATGTGTCATAAATAGAGCTCTTTTGGACTTTGCGCCGAAGACGACAGACGAAAAATTATCCTGAGCCGTCATTTTGGAAAGAAGAAAAAATTTTTATATTTTAGAAAGGTTAAATAAAGTTATGTTAAAAATTTGAAACAAATAAAATTATTTTATCACCTTCAAAAAATGTTTAAAATGTGACTGATTTTGAGTCATTTTCATGGACTTTCCCCCTTAAGGAAAATAATTAATCAAAACAAGTTTTTTATGAATCAGCAACGTAAGTTATTTCCAAATGAGTTATGACGTCGTAATCATTTAACGTGAATACTATGTAAAACATAACTGAATGTTAAATTGAAGAAATTTTCTGTAAAAAATAGAACGATTCTACTCCGCTGGGTATCCAGCCCAGGGCTATTCGATTGCCCGATACCCAGTGGAGTGAAAGCATTACTTTTTTCACAGAAATTGTCTTCAATTTATATTGAAAAATTCCATCTAGTTTCAAATAACGTTAAATTAATTCTAAACCACAGGTTGATAAGGTCGATATAGTAGAGTTCCGTTGTCACTGATAGTGATACACTCTTCTAATGATCAACATAATCGACTGAAATGATTTGGAAAAATCAGATAACTAAATGTGCATTTGATATCTATTAAAAAGTTAGCGTCATATTAAGTTCAATATATTGGATACTGGTACTTCAAAATTTAAATAAAAAATGTCAAGTCAGATATGATCACCGTACTGTAGATGAAATTGTTCAATGGAGATTTTATTTACTATTGAATCTATAACTCAATTCATGCGGTTTTTTTCAAAATTTGAACGTTTATTTGAGAAAAACATATACAATAGTATTATTCAATGTATGGCCCATCTGAAGCTATGACTTTTTCCCATTTTTCTGACAATTTGTGGATTCCATCCCAAAAGAACTGCGCCGGCTTGGTGGCCAACAATGAATCAAGCCAATTTTTGATACCCTGTTGTGATGTGAACCGTATTCCAGTGAGGACGTTCTGCATCGACCGGAAAAAATGGTAGTCAGAAGGGGCAATGTCTGAGCTATAAGACGGATGGGGTAAAACTTCTCATCCACTGTTTTCCAAATAGTTCTTAACCGGAATAGCAACATGGGCCGAGCGTTGACATGATGGAAAATTATTGCCTCGTGTCTGGTCGCATATTCCGGGCGTTTTTTGGCTATTGCTCTCTTCAAACCGATTAATTGTGTTCGGTAGCGTTCTCCATTGATGGTTTCACCCGGTTTTAGCAGCTCATAATACAGCACACCCTTCTGATCCCACCAAATACAGAGAGATATTTGAGTGAAAAAAAATTATTGTTGTTTACGCTTTAAATGAATGTCATATAATGAAAAAGACGCATAATGACAGTAGCTTTCCAACGCATGTTCGGAATATTGGAACGATGGAATAATAATCAAGTTACGCCATCTCTTAGCAAACCGCACGAATTAAGTTATAGATCCAATATATAATTAAACAGGCACAAAAAGTACCTAAAGTTGGCATTGTACCTGCACGTTACAGAAATAACATAACTTTCATTCTAAATATAGTAGCATAAAATAAATGAATTTATTTCTTTTAAACATTTAACATTATGTTTAAGATCATGCCATTGGAAAATGAAATGAAGAATCCTAGAAGTTTTGGTAACTTATGTGGCGTTTTGAATATTGGAATGGTTATCATTATTTTATTGTACATTGGAATGGGATTCTTCGGATATATGACGTATGGTAGTGGAGTACAGGGAAGTATCACGCTCAGTCTTCCTGATGAAATACCTGCTAAAGTGGTACAAATACTTTTATCTTTGGCTATATTTGTAACACATGCACTTCAATGTTACGTTGCCATTGACATTCTATGGAATGATTACCTAACTCAAGTGATACCCGAAGCAGCGAAAAAGATTATGTGGGAGTACGTCGTTAGAACTGGCCTGGTTTTAATCACCTGTAAGTTACATAAAGTAATTAAAATTTATTTAGAAATATAGAGCCAAAAAGTCCTAATAAGGTTTCATAAACATAATCAGCAATTTAAATCAATTTTTTTCCAGTTTTATAGAAAAATACTTATTATTTGTTGCTTGTTTGAAAGCCTTAGTAGCTTTCACTTCAGAAACTATTTTAGAATTAAGGGCATGCTTCAGGGGGATCACGTGATCAAGCCAGTCTTTGCTTATAGAAGTTTTTTTTCGCCATTCCCATGGCTAAACGAAGTGATATATCGCTGTGAAACTCTCGCGTATAAAAGATAAAAAAATAAACTACGTTTGCATACCCTAGCGAACCGACGGAACAGAAGGTTTACACTGCGGCGTGAACCTAAATTAAACCCAAAGTAAACTTGAATCAAACTTGTAATGTAACTAATGAGAGCAACAAAAAAGCGTGCTAGGTTCAGTAATAAAAATGAAAATTGAAAAATGAAAATTTGTCAAACAAATGTATTAAATAGTAAAATTAATTAAATAAAAGATGCTTACGCATCAAAGTTTCATAAATATTGTAAAAAGTTTGACGGAAAGTCATTGAATTAAAATATTTTACATTTTAAAGTATGCACTCTATCGACGGTGGTAACATATCATGCAGATTGTTCACTAGCTGAATGGATAAAGTTAATTTCGTCAATCTTTTATAAAAAAATGTTTTTAAAATAATGGGCAATATTTCAATAAGCCTAAGAAGATTATATCTTTTATGGACTCTGAAGAAAATTTTCCCAACAACGTACCAAGTTTTCTTGAAAGTTAAGAGTAAACACAACTTGCTGAAACATATTAGATATATGTGTAAATTGGCTTTAGGGTCCAGAAATGATGAAAACTCAGTTATTACATTCTTTCAAACGTTTCGAACATATATCTAATATTCATCAAAGGGTCGATACAAGTCCTATCTATAATTACTTGCTGAAACATTTCAACTTTTTCTAGTTCTTAATTTATTAATTTTAATGTTTTCAAAAGCAATTATGACCTATTATGACTCAAAATTACTTGTTGAAAATTCGAACTTTGGGTCGCACGAAGGAGGGAAATCTCATGAATCAAAATCCCTAAATTTCACGAGTGAGGTAAGAAAAAAACTCAGGTTTTGAGTATCTGAAGAAGCGAATTTTTTCTTTTTTTTTGAGTTGGCAAATCTTGAGAGATATTTCCGTGCGCATGGTCGACAAAATCTAAAACAACAAAGAGAAAAATTGGACCCGAGGTCAGGAGTTCGCACCGTAGCATACATCATGCATATGCATATTTTAATTGTCATTAGCTGATTCGTAAATTCTAAATCTTAATGGTAGAAAAAAAATCAAAATTAATAAAAAAAACATTATAAAGTGTGGTGATTATGGTTAACTATTTCAACCCCCCCCCCCCCCCTCAAACGAAATAATCTCTCTCTCATAATAGATTAATTCGTTTCAAAAGAGAGTGAGTATTTCGTGTTATGGCCAGGAAAAAAAGAGGGAGAGAGAGGAAAAAGTCATCCACCAACAATTTTGCAGAGCCATGAGTACTGAGCTTAAGTTATCAACTACATTTATCATTCACAATATATAAGTTCCAGGTCTTACCTGTTTTTTAATTTCATAAGGACCCTTATAAATTTACAGAAACTTCTTGAAAAATTTCTTTTCAGGGTCGGATTCATTAATAGCCTTGACAAGTACATTGTCACCTTCTTTTAGGGCTGTTGAACGATGAACTTCATTGAATTTGAAAGCTTTGTTTTATCCATTTTTGATATATTTTCCTTAGCCATTTCCAATTTTCTTTCATAGCACAGGTCTGCAAGGTTTTGTTGTTGAAAAGCTATGGGTCGTTTCCAGAGTAATTTTTGACGTAGAATCCGAATCCGGAATCAGAATCAGCCTATCACGTCAGGATTTTGAGATATTTGAGGTTATGTGCTCGAAAAATGGGGTTCTTGACTACTTTTGAGGTTATGTACAAGGCGCAAGAAGGTTTGTAGGTTAATTTCTCAAATGTCATCATTTAGCACTACTCTTTCCCTTCAAAGTGAGCTATTAAACAGTCACGAGCGATTTTTTTTTCACAAATATACGGCCATATCAAGTTTTGACATTTATCCGAACAACCTTATGAGCATTCACATTGACTCTTTGGTGCATACCATTTTGCATTCGAAAATTTGTGCTTGCGGGTTTTGATGGTCTGTGAATAAGAATTTACAATCAGAAAATTGACATTTCCATTTCTAAGATGGCACATTCAAAATGACGGATCGAAATTTACGAAATTAAACGATTTCGCTCTCTAAAAACTCAATTTTCTGACTGTAAATTCTTATTCACAGACCCCGGAAATGAACTTTTATTTTCCAACAACAAATACAAACCCATTATTTGCAGACCTGTGATAGTTAATTTTTGAGTTATTTGGCGGAAAATTAAACCAATTTTCTCAAGCTCGTTTGGGATTTTTATTTGAATGTAAATGGATTAGCGTAGATTGAGTAGTTTCATGATACGTTTCGTATTTGGGAAAAGGGTCCTTGTTTAATTTTTTAATAACGGCTTTTGCATTAACTCGTCTCAGCGGGTATAATACTATTGTAAATATTTTGAAAATGCATCAATCGTGGACTAAATATTTTTGAAACGATGTTTCGGCCTTTCAGGTAAGTAATTTTATATTTCATACAAACAAGTTTGATTGGTAACTTTGTTTCTGTGAAAACAGTAACAGCTAGGCAAACGCCGCCTGATCAGTTTGGCCATAGTCGGGTAATCAAAGAAGTCATTCAACATTTTTATGACCTTTGAAGACCCAATGTGAGCATACATTTCATAAAATTTATAGATTAAGTCATAAATGATGCCTTTTGTTAAGCATAAACGCTTATTTTGCCCATTCACAAAATATAATAAATTATCATGCAGTTCGTATTTTGTAGTTTTCCTCTATTCCACACCTTTTATATTTTGTTCCAAAATAGGATCTGATTTCTGCTCTTGAGTGAAATTTTGTAGCTGATTCCGTAAATTTGACGATGGCCTTTAGGCCAGAGAATATAAGATAATTTTACCATCCTTGTGGGTCATTTTTGCCACATTTTCTTGTTCTGGTATACGACTTAGGGTATCTGCAAACATATTGTTTTTACAGCGTAGTGTTCTATTTGGATGTCATAGTCCTGAATGACCATGGTCCGTCTGGTTAACCTTACACTTCAATGCCTAGACGTTTCTAAAAATGTCAATGCTCTGTGGTCGGTTCTAATGATGATTTTTCCTTACATTATATAAGAACGAAATTTCTGTAAACCGCATACTATCGCCAACAGCTTCTTTTCGGTCGTATAGTATGCCAGTTCAGCACCCAGTGCCACGTCACTTGCATCAGTCTGCAAATAAAAGAGTTTTTTGATTCCTGAATAATTCAATAAAACAGAGCTACTGGTTAAAAGTTTCATTTCGTTGAAATATCGTTCAAAATCGTCGTTCCAAGACCATTTGAATCCCTTTTTCAGTAGTTCCAAAAATGGAATAATTTTCACTGCATGATTTTTTGAGAATTTGGTATAGAAATTAATTAGACCAAGAAATCCAAATAATTCTTTTAAAGTTCGTGATCTTGAGAAATTCTGTGACTGTACTCGGCTGTACACTCCGTCACGTTCTCCCCCACCAGCACCCCGACCAGCGCGCGCAGTAGCGACCCTCACTATTCTCTGCCTTCCCCCACCACGCGCGGATGGGTATAAAGGGAAGGCCGAAGAGCCGAGAAAGGGCAGTTCGCCCGGGACAGCGAGCCAGGTCACACCGGAGCGTGGCACGGGACGGAAGGCCAGGAGATGCTTTTCCTGGTGGGTACTCCCACAGGAAGGTATCTCCAGCACCCTCCGACTTCTTGGTGGAGTCGGACCGAGCGCTGGCAAATGGGCGCTCCCATGGCCAGCTCTCGGTGCGAGCCGGCGCCTAGTTTCAGGTGCCCCTGACTAGATGCTGCTCAGGCTTCACCAGGATGTGGCCACCCCCGACCGGACTAATCCCCAGAGGATGCCACGTCGAACACCGACGAATGGGTGGTCCCATGGTCAGCTTTCGACATGGCCCGGGAATCAACATCAGGTGCCCCTGACTGACCCTGACCCTGACATCCCTGAGTGAGGACGTCACACCCCGACTAGACTAATCACCAGATGATACCGCGTCGAACACCGACGAATGGGTGCTCCCATTGTCGGCTTTCGACATGGGCTAGGAATCAGCATCAGGTGCCCCTGACTGACCCTGGCCCCGACATCCCTGAGTGAGGACGTCACACCCCGACTGGACTAATCCCCAGAGGATGCCGCGTCGAACACCGACGAATGAGTGCTCCCATGGTTGGCTGTTGACATGGGCCGGGAATCAGCTTCAGGTGCCCCTGACTGACCCTGGTCCCGAGATCCCTGGGTGAGGACGTCACATCCCGACCGGACTAATCCCCAGTGGATGCCGTGTTGAACACCGATGAATGGGTGCCCCCATGGTCGGCTTTCGGCATGGGCCGAGAATCAGCTTTAAGTGCCCCTGACTGACCCTAGCCTCGACATTCCTGGGCGAGGACGTCACTTCCCTGAACGCGGGATTTGACTTGGTACGTCAGTGATTTGCCTAACTTGCCTTATCGCGCTTCGTGCGCTTCCGAAATTTCCCCGCTGTGCACCCATCTCGCCGCCTAGAGACCGTCTAGGCTGGAAGACGCCCCTATCTTGGGCGTTTACAATTCCATTTCCATGATATACGCCGTTTTGTGCAATAGTCACAGCGTGGGCAGTTTAGAAGACACATCCGGTACAGATAGGCGTTAAAGTAGCTGCACTGAAGCAATTCTACGGCGATATTCTGAGACATTGAGTGCGTCCGCCCATATCTCGGCTCCATAAAGTAGGATTGAATGAGCGACGCTCATGAGGATCCTCCTCTTGCTCGACTTTGGCCCGTCAATGTTAGGCATGAGTCTATTCAGCGACGCCACCATTTTGGCTGCCTTATCAGCTGCTGTTCTAATGTGGGCTCAGTGCTATAACTTCCTGTCGACGACCTCTCTAAAATATTTGACAGCATCTCGAGCCTGATCAAACTCATCAAAGATCTGCATCCTTAAATTCGAGGGAAAGTGCCTCTGCCTTGACAGAAACACGACTTCGTCTTTGCTAGCAGCTAACTTCAGCCAATCCCCAACAAGCACTGTGACCATTGTCACTCGTTGTTGTGACTGCTTTTTATTCCTCGCTTTACGCTTCCTGCTACGTCATCTGCGAATTCCACCACTTTAGCCCACGGCGGGAGTTTCATCTGAAGTATGCCATCGTACAATGCATTTCAGAGGTCCGAACCGAGCACCGAACCTTGCGCCACCCCCGCAGTGACTCTGTGTCGAACTGGGCCTTTCGTTATCTCATATAAGAGCTCCCTATTATGCAGATTGTCACCAATCACCCTTAGTAGATTACGCCGGGACCCGGAACCGGTGTTCAAGCGCATCGAGGATGTCTACCCACCCCACCGAGTTAAAGGCGTTCTTAACGTCAAGAGTGACCAGGACACAAGAATCCCTAGATCTGTGACTGCCCTGCCATGCCGCATTCTGGACTTTTCACCTCTTGCCAAATATTCCTGCTAGTAGACATGTGTTGAACATGTTGAGTAGCAAGAATGGACATTCCTATGCAATCAACTTGATTGCCTCTACTGGTAATCCATCCGGGCCCGGTGCTTTGCGGTTGCCCAGAGAAAGAGCCGCAGTGCAAAGTTCCTCCACTTTGAACACTGAAATATCCTCCCTCGCTGTCGGACTTTCTAGCCGTGTTCTTTCCGGGTGGTCCGGGAACAGGGCTTTCACGAAACGTGTCATTGTCACGGGATCACGCGGAGGTTCCGGAGACACACCAGCTATTCATCGGGTGACTATCTGGTGGCCGAGTCCCCATACATCCCGTTCGATGTTCTTGCGAAAAGCTTCCCAACAGCTTTTTTCCGGCCCTTGATAGCCCTCTCCAACTGCTTCTTGGCTATTTCGTAGCACTCCTGTGCTTGAAATGGTTCCTCGTGTTCTCTGATGCGCTGTGCTTTCCTCCACAGAAACAGAGCTTTGCGTCAATACTCAGCGATTTCGTCGCACCACCAGTACGCAGGTCTTTTCCGCGGATTTGCTGCACACCTGGGCATAGAGGCGTCTCTCGCCTTGGTGATCAGGCAGGCTGATTGTTCAATGAGGTTTTCAGCATCCTTTACAGTGGGCACTGTGCTAGCTTCCATCTCTCGGCAGAGGTGTTCCGCGGCAGTCAGCGTTTCTAGAAGTGCCAACCTATCTAGTCTGGCAAGATTCCACCTGCGCGGAGCAGCCGGGCACCCTTTGTGATACAGGCACTGTTTCTGTCCTTGCTCCTAAACCTTGTGTCCGTCGTTGAGAATTGTGAGATCAAGTCTGGAAGCCAACTCGACCACAACCAAGCCTGTGCTGAATGTCAAGCTATATCCCATTCCAGCGCCTTGGCGCTGAAATATCCTGCGATGATGACTTGTCCGTCAAAGTCCCGAGCACAATCCTCTAGTTCCTGAAGCTTCCATGCCCTCATTGGGTGAGAGATAGACGCTCATGATTGTGAACTCGTTGTACCTGATCCACACAAAGCCATTACCCCTACCAGAGTCTGACACAGGGAGCACACTCAGGTTTTCCACCCAGAGAGCAGCAGTTCCCAAGTTGTCAGAGTACCAACCTACCCGGACAAAAGCGCGATAATTCTCGGATATAATAACCAAAACCACCTTGCTCTCTTACACTATCTGCATAAGAAGGTCCTGAGCAAGAGAGCTCCTATTCAAATTGCCTTAAAGGACATTCATTATCACGGTAGCTTTGTCTTACGCAGCACGACTCTATAGGCTTTGCTTCTCATTGTGCCCGGAACATGGTTATTTCTAACCCCATGATCAATCTCCGCGCAAAGGCAACACTTAAGTTCAATCGAGCAGTCAGCTGCTTTGTGATCTGCTACTTCACATCGCCAGCATAGTTTAGTTCTGTCGACGGCCTTACAATCGTTGGTGACATGGCTGTATCCATGGCAGCGATAACACTGACCAAGTCGTGCTCGACTTCTAACCGTGCAGTTGACCCAGCCGATTTTGATATGGCCCTTCTGGTCAAGTTTACTTGCATGCTGTTCGTTTAGCTCAATGAACGCCAAAAGATGTCCCAATTTTCTCTCATGCGAGAGGCTGATCTTAAAGTCGGAGTCTGTTTCAGCACCAAAGAACGCATCTAACGAAGATCTGACCTCTGTCTCAACAGTAGCCGCTTCCAGATCCCTGATCTCAACCAGCGCTTTTGGGCTTAGGGAGCGCACATGGCTAGCCGGACCCACAGCGGCACTTAGGATACTACCAAATTTAGCCTTGTTGTCCGCGCTTGCTTCCACTTCGACTAGAACATCACCAGCCCTATTTTTGCTGATGTTTCTGACATTAACGTCAAGTTCGGGTGGTTTTACGTTCGCCCGGATGGACAGGTCGCATCTTCCTGTGTTTCCTACGGCCTGAGCTCACTGGTGGTTCCTGGGGTCCTGGGTTTGCTGTGGCGTCCTTTTCACCTTTTCCCTCCGAAGTTACCCTCTTCTGGCGACGGCCCAGGATTTCCGTCCATTTAACCACGGCTTTTTCTTCCACCAGTATCTTTTCAGTGATATTCCTTGTAATGAGATTCATTTTTTTAATGGGTCTTTGAATCTTGCCGTTCTGAGGGGTGGGCATGCTCTTAGCTGGCCCTTTGGTACGTTCGAAATTCCTAGGAGTTTCGCTATGGACTAACGGGCCCCTAGCTTTAGTAGAAGCGTTCCCCCTCATATGTAGTGAAGCCGCATACACTGCATTGGACAGATCCATGCCACAGGTTTCGAGCTGCTCCATTATGAAAGTTTATTCACACTCCAAGCATCTCAGGTTGTCTCGCAGGCACCGTATTTCCATCCTTTTAGAACTCATCAATACAATCGCCTTTCTAGCATTATCCAGACCATTCCTAATAGGAATAAACATGTTCTTTTTTGTAGCGCTGAAGTCTTCCATCTTCTTTATCAACTTTTTAAGCGTAGAGAATTGTAGTTCCTCTTCCTGCTCCAATTCATTGCAACTTTGCATAAGGTGCTTTATCTGCTGGCATACGTCATCCTTGTCTTCGATGTCAAATAATCTATTCGCAGCCGACTGCTGCAGGCCGGTCAAGACCGGGATCTAAGGCATATTAATAGGGGTAGTTTGTTCACCACTCTTCATTGCGCTTGATACGACACTTTGATCAGCAACTCTACCGTTGCTGTCGGTACCATCCACCACTTCTCCATTGCTTATTATTTTTTTTAATTCACTCATTTTTGTATCCACGATTATCTAGGGAAATATTCGGTCCACCCCTGCATAGCCCCGCATGCAGGGGTAAGGTCTCAATACTCTAGGGGGTGACTTGGTTTCCTAGAGACACCGTGTAAGACACCACTCCCTGGTGCCATGCATCCCTCGGCACGGTAGTTAACACCTTGGCTTGGGGGTTATTCCTTCGAGACCATCCCTGGGACATTGTCCGCGACTACTTATTTAGTTTTGTATCCGTATTTGGCAGTAACCCTTGGTACAGGTCCCTTCTATCCGCAACCCGAGGACGCGCGCAAGGGCCTGTTCTAGGGCCCCCTGATCGGTTCTCGAAGAAACCAATTCAGGACCGGGAATGCACCTGGTTAGCGCCACGATTATAATTTTAATTCGTATTTTGTTGAGCACAGTTCACAGTTGCACCAAAACTGTTTTAGTTTGCATTTAGGACATAATTGCGTCCACTAAAACTATTTTGATACAATAAAGATAGCTCTCCATATGCATTTGGACAAAACCTATAATTTTGACCCAAATTATAACTTCTTGTATTATTACTAGAACTTGCATTTGAAGACCCTGCTTGATCAAAAGTGTCAAGTAGTTCGATTAAATTTTCGAAAGTTCTGACATTTATAAGAATAATAGCTGTCCTAACGTCATCATGAAAGTGTCTTGACAATTTCGACACGATTCCATTTTCTGAGGGTGGTGGGATTAAGGCTTTTGCATTATTTATCATTTTTATCGCATATTCGACTTTAGATAAATTTCCATTGGCAATGTGCCTTCCAAATTTCAAATCTCATTGCAACATTTTTTAAAACATTTTTCTTCAAAAGATCTCACGGTTTTATGTTCCAAGGAAACCAGTTGCCACCACGCACTTGCAATACCTTCTAAACATGCGACAATCATATAATTCAAATCACTAGAATTTATATCGATGGCACTCATATATATCTTTCGAATTCTCTTAGGAATCGCATAGGTCTTTCACGCTTATTCCCGAAGAATCTTGGCATAGAATATTTATTTATCCAGGGTGAGACTACCGAAGAACTACCTAGGTTTTTCTGTAATTTGTTTTCTAAAACAAACTGGTGGTCTTCCAGATGCTTTATTCTTTTTTCATGCACCATTTTTTTAGCAATGAGATCTCCACTTAAGAGAGGATTCTACTTTGTTGGGTAAAAAAATCGATTTTTTTTTGTTTTGATTATCGTATAGATACATGTTTCAAGAATGTACTCCTGGAATTTCAAGTCAAAATATGTTGAATTACGAAAGTTACAGACCGTTAGATAACAGGCGCCGCGCTGCAGCTACGAAACTGGTCCTAGCGATTAGATAGCGATTGTGTTAATGGAAAAGCGTGACTTTCAAAAATTTTCCAGTGTAAGCGTGGACACCAGACGCGGTGTAACAAGTTTCTCAGTTTTCAAAAATATTATATAAGTTGTTTCGGTAAATGCCTCATTCATTGAAAATCGCTGGGGGCTGGAAACAATAATTTTTGATGAGTGATAATCGCCACTGAAGGTCGAACATCATGAAATAAAAAAAAATTGATTGCCACATTTAGATAATTTATTTTCTGTATCTTTGCACATCTCTTTCGTGCATCTTTTTTGTAATCAGGAAATTTTATTCAATACGAAATCAGAGAGCAACAATTTTTCGTTTTCGATTTTTTGTTTGTTTGTTATAAACGCCACTATATTATATGATCTGATTAAAAAACAAACATTCTGACAACAAAATCTTGTAATGCAACCTTGAGAACATAACTATGTGGAGTTTTAAGTATTCATAATATGTTTAACTATCTGAACTACATCAGCAAAGTTATGCTTCATTTTTCGGTCTTTTGGTCGTTGATAGGTTAAAAACTTTAAACGCGTTTATCTCAAAACCACGTTTTTCGACCTAACGGAAGTGATTCAAGACGTTCTAATTGACCAATCGTTACCAAATTTGGCACAAATGTGTGTCAGGGTTGTGTACGAAAAGTAAATTACAATCGTCAAAAAATATTAACAATTGCTCGTTTCCCATAATAATTTGTGACAAAAAATTTGAAAAAAATCAAGAATTTTTTTGAAAAATTCATAACTTTTTAGTTTTCTATTATCATTAAATGATCGCGGTTCATTATATGCAGAAATCGGTACAGATTAAGAATATGTCAGGTTTTTGTGTTTCAGATCATCGGTTTTGGCTCTATTACTTCTTTTTTTTACCCAACAAAGTAAAATCCTCCCTTAAGCAGTGAAGCTCTTTAGAAACCTCACTCAATGCATTTACTTTAACTTCAACCTGTTTTACATTCTTTTCTAATCTTAAATTTTTAAATTTGCATTCCACCTTACGCATTAGCTCGCAGCTATCCATTTTAAAAATATAATCAACAGGAAAAAAAACAAGAATCATATAATCGTTATTAAATAAAACAATTGTCTAAAATAGAAAAAAAATTCATTTAGTGTTCATGGGTTGTCCTAGTTTTGGACAATTCATTAAACATTAATATGATTTGTAAAATAGAATAATTCCTCTGACGGCTATCAAATTTGAGAGGAAAATATTTTCAACTAATCCTGTTTTGGGTTATTAAATCAATCAATTAATCTAAGAAAAAAAATAGGTATAATTAAACATTGATAATAATAGTATAATAATAAGTCAAACCTATTTGACAATCAGTAAAATATAGGTTTATGCGAATCTGCTTTTTAATTTTATTCTTGGTCAGATTTCATTTAATCTGATACCAAAAAATATTTTAAAATCGAAGAGAAATCAAATTTTAAAATCAAAATATTATTGTGAGTGTTTTCCTTGCTAGAGTTGAAGCCTATTTGCCTCTTTATTTTCCACGCAGGGCATTTAACTTCACGCTCGCTCTCCGGATACACGTGCCAACACAAATGTCAAACGTCAAAATCAGCCGAGTGTTGTCAGGCTAACGCTTGACTATTGACAAGTTAGAATTTCGCATGCAAGGATATTTCCTATTACCATACAGACAAAATTAAAATTGAAATATTAATCATGCTCCCGGTGGCAAATTGTTTTGAATATAATAATACGATGATTTAACCAGGAATTCCAGATTTCAGAAGACGAAGGCACCAGGACAATACAGAAAATGTCCAACAAGTATACAAATTTATACCGTTTTAAACATACAAATCATGCGGCTTTCTCGAAATTTTCCGATTTAATAACCTTCGTGACTCACGTTGGGCGCTGGTTGAAATAATTTTCAAAAGCAGTTATGGTATATTATGGCTTCAAATTACTTGTTTCAAATTCTAACTTTGTGTCGCACGAAGGGGGAAAATCTCACGAAACAAAATTCCTTAATTTCACAAGTGAGGTAAGAAAAAAACTCACGTTTTGAGCATTGGAAGAAGCGGATTTTTTCTTTATTTTGAGTTGACAAACCCTGACAGATATTTCCGTGCGCGTAATAGACAAAATCTGAACCAACAAAGAGAAAAATTGAATTCGAGGTAACGAATTCGCGCCGTGGCGCTGATGATGCGAACACGTTTTAATTTTTGGGATATTTCCATGCACCTGTTAATAAAAGTTTTTTAGACCCGCAGGCTTCTTTATCATCCATATGTTTTATCCTAACAATCACGCGTCCCACCAATCCCACGTTACTATTCAACGAAAATAAAATTAAGGTATCAACACCCCCAGAGGTTTTTAAAAAACCTTAATGGCTCCACCTTGAGGGAGTTCTCATCATTTGCCCACCTCTAAAACTCGCAACGACGGACGCGAAAAGGGGCAAGTGGTCGTCCTATGATCGCTGGATAGTGTCTCAATCTCCAAAATTCGCTATTTCTTGGCTTATCAACGTGCCAGTAAAGTACTCTGTTGGACTACAGCACTAACGCATCAACCACCAAATCAGTTCTGTCGTTGGTAAAGTGCCCTGATGGGCTACGGCATCAACACGCGAACGTAATTATTTTCCCTTCCCTTTTTCTCCTTCAAGAAGGAAAGTGGTTTTATCAATTTCTCTCAGAAAAGGAGTTAACGAGTACTAACCACTTGAGCATAGGATGACAACCCAGATGTCCAGCTACACCTTGCTGCCTAATGGACTTATTGATATATATATAGGGAAAAAAATGCAATTCCCCTCTTTCCTTTTTTTATTAAATGAAGCCTGAACGTCCCTATCTATCCGTCGGGCTGGGCTTCATGTGCGATGAGTTCTATGAGCCTCAAGTGCTGTGGTCTCAAGAAGTGCATCCTACGTGCGGTGTATACGTTTTAAAATTTGTGTGCATTAGAAGAGAGGGAATCTCATGCGTTGACGAGGAGAGTCTTTTCCCTTATACGAGTTTCTCCTGGCACGGGTGGCGATCCAAGCATATCACAGCCGCTTGTTGATTGTGTCACGTCCCGTGACTATCAATATTTATTTGCAAAGTTATATGTGTAAAATTAATAATTTAAAAGTACTAAACATATAAAAGCAACAGGTATCTCTATATAACGAAAGTCGAAAAACCCTAAATGTCTAGACAAAATGAAATTGTACTCCTTGGGAACCCCATCGGAATGCATTTTAATGCGTTATGTACACAAGCCACTAACCCCCTACCCAGTGTCTCCAGAACGTGGGATTTTTCGGCCCCCACCACGTTCCCATCTGGGAGAAACACATGCAAACGTGGCGTGTCAGTGTGTCGGCTCTGCTACACGCTGCGGTCACCAGCTTCGTGTAAAGCCGAAGGTGCACGAAGACGGACTTCGTTACAATGCTTGAGTTTTCAAGTTATTTTTAGATTTCACGCTTTCGTTTATCGAGTCGAAATTAAGAATTGTATTTTTCTCGAGTACGTGCAAAGGAGGCGCGAAGCAGACGACGAATTTGAATTTACGAAGTATATAGTTCAAGAAATAACACTTTTCTTCAATTTCTTGAAGAAAGTCTGCATGAAATAAACACCAGTATGATCTTGGAAAATTTCATGAGGATTTCAACACTTCAAAAATAAACTTTCAGTGAAATTTAGTGACAATAAATGTATAAAATTTTAATCAATATATAATTTTCCATTCAAATTTATATACTTCTTACTAATTTTGTACATTTAACAATTTTTCAATTAGAACAATATTTTCTATCAAGATAAAATGAACATAAAATTCAAGTTCATAATTTATATTTTCAGTTATATGTTAGAAATATTTTCATCTCACATTTTTGTAGCCTAAGCACAAACTTTTCATTCCAAAACTTAAAATCTCTACGGAAATGGAAAATTGTCTAATAGCAGTAGATAAATTAAAAAGCTAAAATATGTGTTTATTGGTATTTCCATATTAACATATAAATATCAATCAACTTTAAATTTTACATAAAAATGTTCGTTCGAAGTGTTCAAATCTTGTTACAATTTGACAAGATTTTATGGAGGAGTGCAATCTTTTGGATGAAATATTTTGTAGTTCTTAATTTGTCAGTCCGTCTGAAATCGTAGTAAGATTTGAACAGTAAACAACAAATTTTCCAATAGAATTCAGGATCAATAATAATTGATTCAGGAAATACTTCAACTCCGTAGAGCATTTTTGTATTTCGAATTCAAAATGTGTGCTTAAGCCACAAAAAAGTAAGCTGAAAATGTAGATATAAAACTAATTATGTCATGTTTATGTCTTCTTAATGGAAAATACTTTGCATATAATTCTCTAATTCGATATTTTTTTAATGTATGAACATTCAAGAAATTGATAAATATTCCATCTTTTTATAGGAACTAAAAATTTCCGGATAATGCTGTGATTGAGAAAGCTAAAAATTTGTCAAATATTGATATAAATTGCAATTTTACAATTGCATTATTTTTCAAATATTTTAACATCTCTTCAATCTTGATAATTCTTACAGAAGTTTATTTCATGTGAGTGACTTTTTCTTTTTCTAATGAAAGATTTCGTAATTCTAAATTCGGCCCAATTCGTAACATTGTAAAATGATTTTAAAACTTCATAAAAATTTTTTTTCTGTTTCATTCAAAGTCAATAAATATTCAATGTTTGGAATCGAAATATTAAGTAAATGATTTTTAATTTCTGGGAATAAACTGCTTTAATAAGACAATCTTTCTTCTTTGTGAGAAATCTCAATTTTAAAATTACAATTCTACGCATAGGATACAAAAACATAATATGAAAATACTTTTATTACAGAATTTTGAAATATACAAGTTGACCAATTTTTAATCGAGTAAATCGGCTACTTAAAGCAAAAAATTATGTTAAAAATATTTTATCAAAAAAAATAAGACACATTAAATTACGGTTTAAAATCCACATTCATAGATTGATGGTAAAAGCAGTTTAAAGTTTTTTAATCTTACGTTTTAGTGACGTATGCACAGACTTTTAATCAGATAAATGAAATGCTTTATAGAAAGTCAAAATTTTCTTATTACTGCACTTAATCAAATTTATAAAGTAAAAATATTTTTTAATTGATGCTTTCACTCAATTCTTTAAACATTCATTAATTGAAAATTTTACTCAAAATTTAATCTTGCAGCGTTCCAATATTCCCACAATGTTACAATAGTACATTACGTGCCCAGGCGAGCATTGTCGCGAGTCTCGGAATTACCCGAATTGTGTGCATTGGCACGTATTCTATTTTATGTGACTTCGGTGCGTATACGAGTTTTTATGCGTACACTGGAATCTAAACTAGTATTGTAGTTGTTTGCGGCGCTAGTCATTACACTTGATATCTCACGACTAGTCCCGGCCATTTTGATTTTATCGATCTTGTGTAGTAGTAATGGATTTTAGTAGACGCATGCGCAGTTCAAATGTACAAGGCTTTGCCAGTAAGATACTAACGCTGTACGAAGAAGAAGAAGAATAAGAAGGATTGAGCTTCGTTTCATGGCTATGGGCGCATGCGCAGTTCAATTTTTACATTTCATTCCTTTCTGGCGAAATGTACTACATTGCGCTACTGTTAACTGTAGCGAACAAACGAGTTTGCGCGCCGATGGCACATAAAATCTTATTAATCATTATTTTAGTCGAATTATTTTCAAAATATTTAAAAAATAAATGTAAATATTCTGATTAAATACTCTATAAAATTTTGCATTTGACTGATCTTGCAAAATTGTTGAAAGTTTTGAATACCGATAGAAGAAACTTTAAATGAAATTTTATGTCCATAAGTGCTTAAAGTTCTATATAGAAATATCAACTACAACATTCTCAAATTTTATAAATAAACTACTAAATTCAAAAAGTTTCGGATTTTTTTAAAAACTGTACAAATTTCAAATATGAATCAGTCAAAATCTACTGATTATCAGTGAAATTTGACTGATTTAAATAACTAAAAACAGGTTACTGTGAATCAGTCAAATTTCACTGATTACTTCAGTGAAAAGTAACTGATTTAACAGTGAAAAATATTGTTTCCACTGATGATTCAGTGAAAAGGCAAATCACTGATTCAATCAGTGAAAATTTGACTGATTCAGATTTAGAGTGTATACAAATTTCAAATATAAAGTGTACTCTGTACATTAATCAAACAAATTTAGAAGATGAATATTTTAATAAATATTCCTAAATATTATTGGAATATGATACATATCGATTTAGAAAAACTTCTTCAAAGTACTCAGACATTTTTCTTATTTTACGACATTTTTGCACCATGTTTGACCTTTGGGTAGGACTCAAGAAAACAATTGTAGACATACTTTCATTACTTAGTAAAATACTATGAAGACTTGCTTTTTAAATTAAAGCGAAAACTTTTAAAACCTTTAACAATCGGTTGCATAGATTCGGCTCTAATCTTGGACGCAATTAGAGAAATAGGTTTTTTTGCTTTTTCTAGATCTAGTTTTTGCCTTAAACATAAAAGAAAGAAAACACATTTGAAATATTAAAATAAAAAAGCTGGTTCATTCTTAGAGAATCCCAAATATTCTGAAGTAAAACTCCTTTCCACACCACCACGGAGGTAGAGTTTAAGGCTCGTTTTTTTTACGTGGTATCCCCTGTAGGCCTTGCCCACGTCCTACGAAACGAAAAGGGTTTTTGCTTTCAAGCAAAAAGAAAAAAGGAAAAAAATGAAGCAAAGTGGTAAAAACGCAACAAATGTAGCCCGTACTTCAGGCTTGCCTCTATCAAATGCCAGTATACGTCGAACAAAAATGTTTTGTTTTAAATCAAATAATGAAGAAATTTGATTAATTCGGGATGATTTGGGGTGCTTGATTATTGTGAGTCCCCTTGCCTCTCACTTATGCCCAAAGCGTGATATTACTCAATTTCAGTATGTTTTCTTACTCACAAAATAATAAATAAAACTAAACAATTTCCATACCCGAGGCACGCGAAGAAAGGAATAATGAACGTATCTCTGATATAAGAAATAAAATGTCATTATTTTGTGAGTAAGAAAGGGGTTTGAAATTGATTAACGCCATGCCTTGGCCATTAGAATTAATCCTCTCCTTCGTGAGCGAAGAGCGACAAACCACTTTCCCTATCACTTTCTGCCATCTCATATAGATTTTCGGTCATTAATTGCAAATGCTTCGAAGTGATGCTCGTTGTTCTGGCTGTTTCAGCTCTTGCCTTTAGGGCTGATCGAGTAACACAAATTGATTTGGCCGTCCTGTTTCCTAAGCGATTTCTTTTGGGAGTTTTCGCGTCCGTGAGCATGGAGAAACCTCGCTCCGCCTCAGCTCACACCGATACTAGACCACATTTCGTCAAAAGATAAATTCGACCACTTTTCTTTGAGTTCCTGTCTGATTTTGAGTAAAGAATCCCACTCTTTTTGTACACCTATTCTATCAAACGACCCTAAATCTTGACAAACTTTCCAGACCCTAGGAAAAGTTTCGCTTCAATCAGCATAGAAAGCTACTTGAGGCCGGAAAACAGCAACGCAAGACAAACAGATGTCATCAAAAGGAAGTCAATTGCGAATTTCTTCGCTTGCTGTGACATAAAATTTCAAGCAATTACGAAGAAATAGATCAACTTCTACTATTTGCAACTTCTTGTTTGTAAGTTGCTGCTGGAAATATTCTCGCGTTTCCTTACCAACGTCAATGTCTTGAAGCGGCTTTTGATTACTAGGATCTGCAAAGTTAACATTTCTAATGATTTGAAAGAATAAATTCGGTTGAAGAAGACCCTCTTTCAAATAACTGCTAAGAATCCATACGAAGAATTTAGCCGAGTTTGGCTGGAGTTCCTGAACCATTGTTTCGCGACTTTGAAATTTCGCATTGTATACGTTGAACCTATTCAAAGTAAATTTCAAGAATAGGAAATATGCGACTGTCAAAGGATTCTGCATTTTTCCTAACAAGTCTTTGGCCTTCTCTACCTTCTCAGATACGAGGACCATAAGATACTGAAGAATAACTTCCCAATTCTTTATTATAATATCTATGCATCGATAGCAGACAAGCCAGCGAGTTTCAGAATGACTAGGAATTTTTTGATAGTCATTTCCTAATTCCAAAACAATCGATCGAAAAATAGCCGTTCGCTTGGAGCTAGCATTAAGAAAAGCTGGCAAATCTTTGATTAAATCCTCTACATCTGGGATTGTGGCACAAGCATATTTTGCTACAATTGCTGACGAATGCGAGACACACGGGAAAACAATTAAACGGGGACCTTTTTCCATTAATTTTGTTTTAAATGAGGACCTATTGCCGACCATCACCTGTGCATTATCACAAGCTAAAGCACAGATATTAGATAAAGGGATTTTCTGCCCGGACAATGCTTTTTCGAACGCATCAAAAATTTTAGAGGCAGAACAATCCGAAGCATTTTTATTACATTACATTAATAAGCTGGAGCAATTCCACCCTGACAGAAAATGTCGTTGGCTCCACATATCGAACCATTAATGACAGCCACTTTTCTAGAGTCCAGTCGGTCGTTTCGTCTTCGTACACTGAAAATGATTGCTTACGCAAAATATTTGCCATGCGATCAGTTTCAGCAGCAAATACGACGTTATTTACAACTAGGACCATTTTAGTGTGGCTCAATCTAACGTATTTTAAAACCGAAGATTCCATATCTTGGAAAAGTCCTATCAATTCTGATGAAATCGCGAATGGTAAATTATGCTCTATGAAAAATGTACTAATCCTAATCTCTGCTTCTTGTACTTTCTGTTTGAAAGTAACACTTTCCGGAATCGTGGAATTTGTGAATTCTGAAGCAGAAGAACTTGCTACACAAGGTTCAACACTGTAAGAATTGGCAGTTACATTAGAATAATTTTCACTTACTACTCCATAATATTCTAATTTATTTGAAAACTCTTGCTTCTTTCTGTGTGATAAAGATGCTTCATGCTTTTCAATTTCCGATTTGCCACATAGCAACGTTTTATTGCAAATTTTGCAATGAAATCTTGTTTCATCTGCTAATGTAACCACCCACTCTCTCCACGACAGAAATTCCTCAAACCATCCCAACTGAAAGTTTTTTGCATTTTTCATGACTTTTCTAGCGGGTTGACATTCGTTTGAACCAGAGTTCAAACGGTGGTCAAGAGCGAATGTGAATAATTTGTAATCTGCACACAAATTAAGTTTCACAAAATAAACTTACCCACAAGCATCAAACAATAACGTACGTAAGAGCACTCACGTATCACCAAATAATAATATAATATTCTTACTTTTGCCGTTTTCAATAAGGAATTACGATAAAAATATGAAGAATCCACACTCTTGCCTTCTCAAATAACGCATAAAGTGAGAATCAAGTATATCTTAGAAGAAAACAAAAGAAGGTTGCTATTATTATTTGTTTTCGTCTCCAATTTGACCTCTATACCGTTCGTTTGCGATTTAAAACATTGGTAACTTTTTGGCTATTAATCTGATTGAGCTACAACTTTTCAGAAAACTTTCTTTACTAAACTATTAAAATTTTTCTCCTGTAGATAGTTTCAGAAAATGTAGACACTTAATACAATATTAATAAAATCGTAAAATTCTGAAAATTTGTTAAGCTAGCGCGAGTGGAAGTAGAGAAAACAATTTTTTTTTAAATGTACTTCTCCCAATTACTTGAAAAATTAGAAGTTTTAAAAATTTTTGCAAAAGGAAAAACGATGTGCCTTGAAAGTGTACATAAAATTTATTGAACTATTACTAGTAAACTCTACCTCCGTGGTGGTGTGGAAAGGAGTTTTACTTCAGAATATTTGGGATTCTCTAAGAATGAACCAGCTTTTTTATTTTAATATTTCAAATGTGTTTTCTTTCTTTTATGTTTAAGGCAAAAACTAGATCTAGAAAAAGCAAAAAAACCTATTTCTCTAATTGCGTCCAAGATTAGAGCCGAATCTATGCAACCGATTGTTAAAGGTTTTAAAAGTTTTCGCTTTAATTTAAAAAGCAAGTCTTCATAGTATTTTACTAAGTAATGAAAGTATGTCTACAATTGTTTTCTTGAGTCCTACCCAAAGGTCAAACATGGTGCAAAAATGTCGTAAAATAAGAAAAATGTCTGAGTACTTTGAAGAAGTTTTTCTAAATCGATATGTATCATATTCCAATAATATTTAGGAATATTTATTAAAATATTCATCTTCTAAATTTGTTTGATTAATGTACAGAGTACACTTTATATTTGAAATTTGTATACACTCTAAATCTGAATCAGTAAAATTTTCACTGATTGAATCAGTGATTTGCCTTTTCACTGAATCATCAGTGGAAACAATATTTTTCACTGTTAAATCAGTTACTTTTCACTGAAGTAATCAGTGAAATTTGACTGATTCACAGTAACCTGTTTTTAGTTATTTAAATCAGTCAAATTTCACTGATAATCAGTAGATTTTGACTGATTCATATTTGAAATTTGTACAGTTTTTAAAAAAATCCGAAACTTTTTGAATTTAGTAGTTTATTTATAAAATTTGAGAATGTTGTAGTTGATATTTCTATATAGAACTTTAAGCACTTATGGACATAAAATTTCATTTAAAGTTTCTTCTATCGGTATTCAAAACTTTCAACAATTTTGCAAGATCAGTCAAATGCAAAATTTTACAGAGTATTTAATCAGAATATTTACATTTATTTTTTAAATATTTTGAAAATAATTCGACTAAAATAATGATTAATAACATTTTGTAACATTGTGGGAATATTGGAACGCTGCAAGATTAAATTTTGAGTAAAATTTTCAATTAATGAATGTTTAAAGAATTGAGTGAAAGCATCAATTAAAAAATATTTTTACTTTATAAATTTGATTAAGTGCAGTAATAAGAAAATTTTGACTTTCTATAAAGCATTTCATTTATCTGATTAAAAGTCTGTGCACTGCTTTTACCATCAATCTATGAATGTGGATTTTAAACCGTAATTTAATGTGTCTTATTTTTTTTGATAAAATATTTTTAACATAATTTTTTGCTTTAAGTAGCCGATTTACTCGATTAAAAATTGGTCAACTTGTATATTTCAAAATTCTGTAATAAAAGTATTTTCATATTATGTTTTTGTATCCTATGCGTAGAATTGTAATTTTAAAATTGAGATTTCTCACAAAGAAGAAAGATTGTCTTATTAAAGCAGTTTATTCCCAGAAATTAAAAATCATTTACTTAATATTTCGATTCCAAACATTGAATATTTATTGACTTTGAATAAAACAGAAAAAACATTTTTATGAATTTTTAAAATCATTTTACAATGTTACGAATTGGGCCGAATTTAGAATTACGAAATCTTTCATTAGAAAAAGAAAAAGTCACTCACATGAAATAAACTTCTGTAAGAATTATCAAGATTGAAGAGATGTTAAAATATTTGAAAAATAATGCAATTGTAAAATTGCAATTTATATCAATATTTGACAAATTTTTAGCTTTCTCAATCACAGCATTATCCGGAAATTTTTAGTTCCTATAAAAAGATGGAATATTTATCAATTTCTTGAATGTTCATACATTAAAAAAATATCGAATTAGAGAATTATATGCAAAGTATTTTCCATTAAGAAGACATAAACATGACATAATTAGTTTTATATCTACATTTTCAGCTTACTTTTTTGTGGCTTAAGCACACATTTTGAATTCGAAATACAAAAATGCTCTACAGAGTTGAAGTATTTCCTGAATCAATTATTATTGATCCTGAATTCTATTGGAAAATTTGTTGTTTACTGTTCAAATCTTACTACGATTCCAGACGGACAGACAAATTAAGAACTACAAAATATTCCATCCAAAAGATTGCACTCCTCCATAAAATCTTGTCAAATTGTAACAAGATTTGAACACTTCGAACGAACATTTTTATGTAAAATTTAAAGTTGATTGATATTTATATGTTAATATGGAAATACCAATAAACACATATTTTAGCTTTTTAATTTATCTACTGCTATTAGACAATTTTCCATTTCCGTAGAGATTTTAAGTTTTGGAATGAAAAGTTTGTGCTTAGGCTACAAAAATGTGAGATGAAAATATTTCTAACATATAACTGAAAATATAAATTATGAACTTGAATTTTATGTTCATTTTATCTTGATAGAAAATATTGTTCTAATTGAAAAATTGTTAAATGTACAAAATTAGTAAGAAGTATATAAATTTGAATGGAAAATTATATATTGATTCAAATTTTATACATTTATTGTCACTAAATTTCACTGAAAGTTTATTTTTGAAGTGTTGAAATCCTCATGAAATTTTCCAAGATCATACTGATGTTTATTTCATGCAGACTTTCTTCAAGAAATTGAAGAAAAGTGTTATTTCTTGAACTATATACTTCGTAAATTCAAATTCGTCGTCTGCTTCGCGCCTCCTTTGCACGTACTCGAGAAAAATACAATTCTTAATTTCGACTCGATAAACGAAAGCGTGAAATCTAAAAATAACTTGAAAACTCAAGCATTGTAACGAAGTCCGTCTTCGTGCACCTTCGGCTTTACACGAAGCTGGTGACCGCAGCGTGTAGCAGAGCCGACACACTGACACGCCACGTTTGCATGTGTTTCTCCCAGATGGGAACGTGGTGGGAGCCGAAAAATCCCACGTTCTGGAGACACTGCCATCGGAACATCTTGAACTTCAAAACTCGTCTAAGAACAGTGGCCGCCAGACCATATAGAACCTCAGAACTCTCCTAAGAAAAGTGACCGTCGGACCATCTTGAACTTCAGATCTCTCTTAGAAAAGTGACTCTCCTCGAAAAAGTGTCTTGAATCATTATGAAAAATTGTGTTTTGGATTATCAGTGCTGCTAGAGGATTTAAATACCAAATTGGATCTACATAAATTATCCTCATTATTGTCCGTATCCCTGTTTTCGGTTAAGAAATCTTTTCGGGTCTTTTTTCTGAAGAAAAAACGAGGAAAAATAAATAATATGATGAAAAGTGAGTAACCAGGACGTTTCAGTTGGTCGAATATCGTTTATTTATACGTGGGATTAATATTTTGGTTCACAATTTATGATGTTTTAATAGTGTTTGAGGTTCATTCATAAGTTTAATATTAATATATATTAACTATTATTTATGTTATTGATTATTTATCTTTGAGTATAATAAATTTTTAATATTATACCAATATACCAGTTTATTGTTAGATGATCTAAATATTTATTTATATATTGTATTTTATTATCATATACGTTTATCGCTTATATCTTTGATTCTTTTTATTTTATTAGAAAATAGTTCCATAACTTTTTTTTCCTCATAAAAAATTCTACAAAATAGAATATGTGCCAATGCACACAATTCGGGTAATTACGAGACTCGCTTAAAATGCTCGCAGAACTGATCGCGCCTCTGCTTCGTCTCGGCTTTGCCTCAGCTACGCCTCGACTACGCCTTGGCTTCGATCTCCTGCGAGCATTTTTGCTCGTCGCGTAATAACCCTCATTATGTGCCTAGGCACATAATATACTATAATTGAGTAGCATACAAAATTGAAGTCCAACGTTGTAATATAGAATTCGTATATATACGCTAACTGTGGACCACCCTGCAAGTGAAGTCTCAGTTTTATCTGCTGAACCTCTGACCGGAGGCTACCAAGACAAATTTGTCTCCTCCCGTAACAAAGAAAGATTTTGCGTTTAAACCCATCAAGAACCCACATTTTCCTTTATCCCCTTACCTAGAATTCACGATTTCATGGGGAGTGTTGGTCACTCGCAGCATGTGTTGCACACTTGGTCCACGCGTACTCTTCTGTCGGTCATTCAAAACCATTCATACGCTTTCGTTCACAAAAGTGATGTACAGATAAAATGACCATTCAGACAAAACTACACATTTTTCTTTATATCTCAGAAACTTTCTAACATTTATGATGTTGTTTTAAAAGATGCTCTCGATAGAATCCATCATTGCTTATTTTCTCACGCGTGCATCCATACATCCATACAAACTCAAACAAGTTTAAATGTTAAATTGTTTGCACTTAATTTGGCCTTTTATAGCTTCTATGAAACAAAATCTTACGTTTTCAGAAATAAATAATGTGTAAAGTAGATTTCTTCGTCGGCAATGCCCGGCCTGGGTTTGAAATCCTCTGTCGGTAAAGTAGACTTCCATCACCCGCCCATGCAGGATCAGAGACCTCTCTTATTGACCAAACCCGCGGAACCGCCTTTCGGCTTTAAACTTCACGGGTGGTTGGTTCCAGCTTAAAGTCGCGTACGACTCTTCCGTCGTGTAGGCCCTTGAGCCCATGCTTCGCCTATTGGTACGCCTTCGAAGGTAAGTTGGAGTGCAGGTTACTCAAAGCACTGCTCCGCGCGACACCGGAACATTCGACGATATGGTGCTTGAGATCTAGATAAGTTCTCAAACTGTATTTGCTTGCTTGCATGATTTTCACTATAGGTTTTATTCGCAAGGCTTGTAGTTGCAGTGTTTCTTAGTGCATATCTTTTAATTGCATGTCTTTTTATGCATTGATTCATGCATAACTTTAATAACATGTTTTTAATTGCCTGATTCTTATTGCATGTCTTTTAATTGTATGGCTTTTTATGCATGTCTTTATGTCAACCTTAAGGCAATGCTTAAAATGATTCAGTTTTCAGCTCTGCTTTTTTTTAAAAGTACGCTTGAATTAATTTTCTAATTACATATTTAGATTGATCTTGGCATCGAATGCTGTCTAGTGCTATTTTTCCTCACCTTGTATGACACAACCATTAAAACTAATATAACTTGCGATATCATTAGTTTTAATTACGTTACGGCTAAATCATTTATATTTTTATGTGATCGTGGTCACTAGTCAAACCTATGCGGCTCGAGTTATTCACAGTAATAACAAATATGATTATATTGCGGTGCACAAGCTTTAATAATTAACGGATTAGCATACAATAAGTTTTGAGATGCTTATGTGTATGACTTATACTACTTCTCAAGATGAAAAGGCAATGTTAAGAACTTTTATGCGTCTTCAATCTGATATAATAGGTTTTAGGATGCCTATATATACAACTCACGCATTAAGGTGTGTGCGTCTACAAATTAATAATACAGGTTTTGAGATACCTATACATATATATAACTTATGCGGTTAATTATGTACGTTTTCCGCTAATATTCTAGGCTTTTAGATTCCTAGGTATATAACTCACGCACTACAAATGAGCGTTATAGTTAATATAATAAGTTTTGAGATGCTTATATATATATATATATATATATATATATATATATATATGTATGTATAACTTACGCTATTTCTCTGCTTGAGAAGGCAAAAGAAAGAGTTTTGTCGTATAGTTCTCCTTCCTGGTAGCTGGATAACGGCACAATCCTGGCTGGAGTTAAGTAGTGTCAATCAAGTAGTACAGGAAGCATATCAGATAATTCAACTTACTTGCTAAACACTGGTTAAGCTCGTTTTCCGTAGATTTAGCTCTCAGAACTCGACTTAATACGACGATACACGTATTTAAGGGCACTTAATGATTCACGGCTACCGAACTTGCACCATTTAGAGACCAGAAGTAATGTTTATCAAGTACCGAGGTAATCCTTGAGTAAGATACCGATAAAGTTCCGAATATCGAAGGTTCAAATCGTGACACCGACACTATGAGTTGTGGACGGAGTGACTACCGACGTTAAGACTTAAAGACTAAATGGCTACTAGCGGAAAGACAACCTCCAGAGGTAAATCTGAGGTTTATATATTATTGATTATTCCTATAGTGGGAGAGTGCCTGCAATTTTGTGGATCGGCACGTATATTGCCAATTTGTAGATCGGCACGTACGATGCTAAATTGTTGATCGGCACGCGTCTGACGGCAATGTCAATGACTATGTTTGCTGACAGTCACGTAAATTCCTGAACTCATGGCTCGGACCCATGCAGGTCATACTATCGGGATCAAAGTCCATTGACGCTCGATGCGGTTACCTTTCTCCCGTGTTTTCAGCTATGTTACTTATTATACTTGTATATATACAAGCTACAATTATTAAAATTTATTGAGAAGGATCCGCTTATAACATTAAGTTTTTGCACATGTGAAATGTATGAGTATCCTCTTAGCCCTGCTACACAGAAACATATGTGGATTGTGAAAACATCAACACAGATAGAGGAACCGGCTATATTATCCTGGCTTTTCAAAACAATAGAAAAAATCAACGCAAACAATATGCTAATCGCTTTGATCATTGTAGCATCAAAAACGTAAAACTTTACTTAAATTCGCAATATTACCCATATGGCAATTTAAATTTAAACTTTGATCAAAATCAATTTGCTCTATTATATGATATCTATGCTAATTTTTAATGTTCATATTATGGAAAAGAACTTGAACCTCCGCTTAAAAAAGAGAACATCAAGAAATATGATCCACAAATTATTATTGATTGTTCGAAAGAAAAGGAGTTTCTTAAACAGACTTCAGTGTATGTGCGATTAGAATTGGAATCAAGTATTAATTGCTCAGTTAACACAGCAGCCTATCCCTAATCTTTCATCATCGTATAATTCAATATAAATCTATGAGTGGCGCTGTCAAAAAATAATATGAGTCTTTTTTTATTCTCCCTGTCCGTGGAATCCATTGCCTGCAAGTTATAAAATTCAGAATTGCCGGTTGATGCGCAACTAACATGCTACAGCATGGACTGCTCGTAACATAGCCTACGAAGAATAACGATGCATACTTCAAAAGAAATTGGCAGGTGCATGCACAATCTACGTTAAAGGCATGGAAAACAAAAGCTGGCTTAAAAAGTTTGCCAATAATGTACAAGACATCAAAGAACTTAGCTGCCTCTCACTGAAGAAGATAAAGCGAGGATCAACATTGCCATGTACGCATCACACTTTATACAGGGATGAAATCAACTGCGCGGCACAGAATACATGTGGGATGTTTAGAAACCTGACCTCAAAATTTAAATATATGATATTTCGTCACGTGACATCAAAATCACGTGACAGGGTTTGTTTCTTTGTCCATTTGTTTCTTCATTTATCTTCATTTGCTTCGTTGCTTCGTCACTTCTACCGCTAGAGTCCTACTATTTTCGTTTCCCATAAGAGAAAATACTTTTACTCAGTATAATATACCAGCATACGACTTGAGTACATTATTTACAGATTTTATCTGAGAACAGTTGCTTGAAGCAGGTTCGTCTTTAGAAATAATTCAATTTCATAATGTAATTTTGTTGATTCTGTTGAATTATTCTAATTTCAAAAATCAATTATATCTGTAGTCGCGATATTCCATTTTTCCTCCTTCTGTTTCCTCTTCTGTTTTTCTTTTCCTTTGTATATTACTTTCTATGTAAGCTTCCTTCTTGAATTGCGAAGAAGTACTCTTTTTATGATATCTTCCAAAAAAAGATCGCGAAATTTGGAAGGATAAATGCATTAATCCGTTCTAAAATAAGAAACACAAGGGAATAACCATTCGTCGTGTTTCTGATAATTTACGCGTAAAATTGCCAAATTTACGAAAAGATTCACAAATTGGCAACACATGCAGATTTGAACTTACCAACTTAAAAGGAAGATCAATCTTGAATTGCGACAATACTGCAAGGATTCCTAATCAAGTTCAATTAGATATTGACACTGTTGTTGACGATGATGATGCAGATAATAATGAATGTGACCCAGATTTTTCAATACCTTTAAAGGTCAATGACACAAAGATTCAGTGTGATAACGAGTATCATAAAGCAGGTGTTGAAGTACTTCGTCCAATTATCGAAAAATTCAACGTCTCTAAAAGTAGACAAGAGAAATTTCAACTCCTTTCACTTGCACCTAAATTTTGGGGACGCAAAAAACTAAGGAAGGTGTTTGGTACGTCAGAGCGGGAAGCAATTAAGGTAAAACAAATAGTTTCAGAACATCGAATTCTTATACTCCCGAATCCAAAAGAAGGAAGAGCATTGCCCCTGGAAATTGAAACTCTTGTAAAGACTTTTCATGAACGCGATGACATTAGTCGAATGATGCCAGGAATAAAAGACTTTGCGCCGGTAAAAAATGATGATAGAACTCGTTCACATTCCATCATTTTTGTGACGACATAAAGTATACTTTAATTATACTTATATTTTATATTCTTTTGTTGTATTTATTACGTAACCACTTTTGGCACATTTTGTACTACAATACTAGATTAGATTCGAGTGTACGCATAAAAACTCGAATACGCACCGAAGTCACATAAAATAGAATACGTGCCAATGCACACAATTCGGGAAATTAGGAGATTCGCTTAAAATGCTCGCAGGACTGATCGCGCCTCGGCTCGATCTCCTGCGAGCATTATTATCGATATTATCGATTATTGTCACGCAATAACCCTCATTGTGCGCCTAGGCACGTAATATACTATTTCAATTTGAAATCAAAGACAAGATTCCGAAAAAGCTTTATGATAAGTGTGAAATAACCGATAATGGTTGGAATAAGAACTGGTTTATCTCAATCATGATTTTTTAAAACGTGAAGAAATAATTCGTCGCAGTCAAAATCATAGTCACAAACAAGAAGAAGAAGAAATCATAGTAGCATAAACAGAGGATGAGATTGACCGATATAAAAGTTCATGTGTGAGAAAGGGAAAATAATTTCTTCTAGTCGTGCATGCAATTGCCTAAGTCAGTTTGGAGTTAGTTCTCCAATACTACTTATGTATAAAGGGGTTTATTGATTGACGATTGTTTAAGTGCGTCATTTCCGAATTTGTGAAGTGAAATGATCACAAAAAATAATTGGTGTGGAATTTGTTGATTCTTATCTTGAACATATCAATTTCCATAGTGTCCTCATTTTTTTTGCGGATTTCAAATTTTGATGTAATACAATTTAAAACAACATTGAATTTTAATTAATAAAAATTGAATCCTCTGCAGACCCTACGAGATCTATTTAGCCCGCCAATATAGAGGTCTCAAAAAGAACAGAAATTTGTCTCGAAACAACGATCAACGATTTACATTGTAAACGACCAACAATTATTTCTACATAAACAAAAATTGAAACTGTGATTTTAAAGAAATTTTAATATGTTATATATTAATATGTTATAATATGTTAAATATGTTCCCGACATGCAGGCTGGTCGGGAACCGGCCGGGCTATCCGACCGGGAACCCGCCAGAAATGTATCGCTGGTTTGGTTATGTTCCCGACATGAAGGCTGGACGGGAACCGGTCGGGCTATCCGACCAGGAACTCGCCAGAAACGTATCGCTGGTTTGGTTATGTTCCCGACATGAAGGCTGGTCGGGAACCGGTCGGGCTACCCGGCCCTTTTCTGGCTGTTTTTTAGGGGGGTTCTTAGTAGCATTAAAATTTGTTTGGTGATTATTATAGAATGGAAAATAAGTAGTAATTATTACAAATTATTTTGGAATAAACTCAATAATATACTTTTTAATCGCAATAATAATTTTAAATTACAATTCACTGTCAATTTCACTTTCTTCTTGACGATGTGGCCTTTTAATGCGATCAGTTGAACGTGATCTTCCGACAATTCACTTTCTTCATTCACTCTGCCAATCTTTGGCATTGCCTAGGACAATGCTCAAAGCGCTGTCAAAACATTTCAAAACTCACTTAATCCGCTTCGAATAAGCTTCGGACACTGAACACTATTACCCACTTCGTACACAATCGAGTCACTGGTCTAGCCAACAAGCCAGCAACTTTAGACGACCTCAAACCCAACATCCAAGGCGAAATTGCCAACTTTCCGGTCGAAATGTGTGCCAGAGTGGTGGAAAATTGGGTCCAAAGAATCGACCGCTGTAAACGGGCTCGTGGTGGTCATATGACCGATATCGAATTTCATTCATAAAATGTAATGCTTGCACTACACCCACAATAAATTTGAACTCAATATCTCAAATATTTCTGTGTTTTATTCATAGATAAAATTGTTATGTCCCTATTGGATAACCCTTTATTTTTGCAACTGGTTTTTCAAACATGGAATTTTCCTCAGATAATGAAAATTGAACGTCAAAATTGTAAATGAATTAACATAAAGACTCGACTTGGTAAAAACTACTATAAGAAAAAAATTGGTTTAATTATTGGTTTTTTTGCATTATTAGAATTTAATTACATACGTATTAAGAAAATGAAGTAAAAAAAGTGTAAAAATACGCTTTAACATAACAAAAAAACAGTATTTATAGTAGATTACTTTTAAAACAATTTTATGGAAATTAAACAAAAATTTTGAAGTTATGTTGTAAAACTATTTTTCAAATAGCAGGATTTTTTGCACCACATTTTCAGTTCATATAATCAAAGTATGAAAATGAAGATAATATAAAGAATTTTTTGACATCGGCGACGTGCTCAAACATTTCACCAAATTTTTTGTCACTCCATGCTTCAAAATCTAATATTTCAGAACATTACTTATTCAATACAAAACAATATACTTATGTAACGTCTTGGTTACTCACCTTTTACTATATTATTTATTTTTTTCCTCGTTTTTTGTGCAGAAAAGAGACCTGAAAAGATATCTTAACCGAAACAAGGGTTGAGGATAGCCAACAATAAAACTCAAGAATGTTACAATTATTGACCCTTTTATTCAAATATTTTGAATACAAATGTGATAGAAATTCCCCTTGAAAATTCTTCCTGGGAAGCAGCTTGAAAATGAAAGAGGAGAATTTATAGATATATTCAAGTTAAATTAGGGACTTAATAAAAATTTGGTACTTACAGTAAATGCTTTATGTTAGTGATTCGAGTCCACCAAATCCTTATGTCCCCTGGGTACTATGATAAGGATAATTTATGTAGATCCAATATTTAAATTCCTCAACAGCACTGATAATCCAATTGATATTCACAATAATGAACGAACTGATAAACTGATGGAAATGAGTGACGATTGAATTTGCTTTCTGAGAAAAGTATCGAGTACCGAACTTGAAGTCACTTTTTCGAGATTCATTTTTCTGAGAAAATTCCGGGATTGTTACTTTTCTGAGAGAGATCTGAAGTTCAAGATGGTCCGACGGTCACTTATTACTTTTCTGAGAAGAGATGCGATTCTGAAGATGGTCCGACGGTCACTTTTAAGATGAGTACCGAGGTTCAAGATGGTCTGACGGTAACTGAAGATTTGCGGATTTGCAGGTGCTTTTATAGACTGTTTTTTCGGTTGATATCCGCCATTTTTCGATCGATACTGACATGACATTGCAAGATGTTCCCTAAAAGCTTTTCTTCCACCCAGATGAGACCATAATTGTTTCCATGAAGATTCCAACACTTTCTTTAATTTGTATCCATAGCGACAAGATTCTACTTTTAGTCCCAGTCAGTAACAGGTCTTCTAAATTTTCCTGCGTGTTCCTCTAGCCTCCCTATTTTCCTTAGGTGAATGGACTATGCAGGAAGTAGAGGGTTAATGGTTCGTGTACATAACTCATTATAACGCATTCCGATGGGGTTCCCCAATGAATTCAATTTCGTTTTGTCTAGACATTCAGGGTTTTTCGACGATCGATATATAGAGATACCTGTTGCTTTTACATGTTTAATATTTTCAAATTATTAATTTTACACATATTATTTTGTAAATAAATATTGATAGTCACGGGACGTGACACTTACACGCTATTTTTCAAGCTCCTTTCAAATAATAACAGCAAATTTCTTCCAATTTTACACTTAACCTTTTTATTGCTACCGTTCGTCATCCGTTTTATTTTCTCACTAACACCACTTCACATTAACAACTGCGCAACGTGGTGCGTCAGGTCAGGCAGTTTAAAAAACTCTAGCTAACAGTCAAAGAATTTTTCGTCAACTTGTATCATATTTATTTATTGCTGGGTGAGAAGATTATTTTATTCCAGAACTTTTAAAATTTTTAAATTTTAAACTTTTAAAATTCAACTTACAAATGCTAACCCTACGCTCAATATTGTAGAATGTTACAGAGTCCCTGGTTTCACTCTTTTTCAACCTATTTGGGATTCAATAGTTCAGTCTTGATAATACCCAAGCAGGTATAATGGTGGGCGATTTCAACTCGCACAATATTATTTGGAATTGCACTCATTCTGACACTAACGGGAAGCATCTAGCCAAAATCATTAATGAAAATGATTTATTCCTTCATAATCACGACACTATTACGCGTACCGACGTACATTCATAGTTGAATTAGATAAAAATGTATACGTTCAAAGGTCACTTAAAATCAAATGCAGACGTACGAACTGGGATTTATTTGCCAGTGAATTAAAGTTAAACTCTTATACGTTTTCTACAACGGAATACAAATCACTTTCTGGTTTCAATAAATACGAGTCGCTTATTGAAGTTGTAACAAGCTGTTTAAAAAAAAGTTCCCCAACAAAAAATTTTTTAATCGACACGTGCACATAAATCCCGTTCCATGGTGGGATAGTGACTGTGAAAGAATCAAAAGACAAAGAAAAGCAGCCTTTAAAAAATTGCGCTTTAGTAACGATTAACCTGACTATATTATGTAAATATAAAAAACTCAATGCTCAAGCCATCAAAACTTTTAAACTAAAAAAAAAGAGAGCTTTAAAAAGTTTGCCAGTACTATTAATTTTTGTTCAAATATCTTCTACGGTTGGAATAAATGCAAAGTTTTCAAAATAAATGGACAATCAGTCTGGTTTTAGGAAAGGTCGTTCCAGCAATGATAACATGGCTGACCGCATGCTACAAGCAGACCAAGCGCTCACAAAAAAAGACCTACTAGCTGTCTTTCTAGATGCACGTGGAGCTTTTGATAATGTCAACTGCGATATTCTACTACAAAAGCATTCCTCTATCGGTTGTTCCGAAACACTCGTAAAATATGTTAAATTTATAACCCATAGCGGAAGTTTATTTACAGTATCACTTGGGAATGATTACAGATATAGTTTTAAAGGCATCCCACAAGGAGGTGTTTTAAGCCCTCTTTTATATATTATTTACCTCAACGATATTGCAATTGGCATTCCTAAAAGCGTCACAGTTTCTCAATTTGCAGACGATATTTGTTATTACTGTAAATTTTCTCCATTTCGTATATGTAAAATGTTACTGAAAAAGTTGCAGAAATCTTGAGAAAAAATCTGTATTATTTAGGATTAGAAATAGCTCCTGACAAAACCATACTGATTCATTTCAATAATAAAAACATACCACCTAGTGAAATTCATATTAGAATTGGCGAACATATAACAAAATCCAGTGTTACTGCAAAATTCTCAGGCATTACGTTTGATTATAAACTATCGCTTACGCCTCACATCAATTCATTAAAACAAAAGTGTGATAAAAAAATGAACATCATCAAATTTGTATGCGTGTGACGCCAACACCATCTACCATCGGCGTCACGAACATCTAGCGCAGCGCGCGCAGCCCCCACGTGCCAGTCTCCCCCAGACCGCCGCTCGACGGCGCGCGCACAGCACGTCGAGACTATAAGGGCAACGTCTCGACGTGAGAACGACAGTCGGTCCGGTGCGTTCGACTCGAGTAACATCGAGGAGCCCTCACCGGACCTAGACTCAGCGGGTTACTCCGCGGACGGGCGTTCCCGTGGCAGAGCTACCCGGACAAAGACGTACTTACCGACGACGACATACCTACCTGACGATGACGCACCTTCCTGAAGACGACATACTTACCTGGACGACATACCTACCTGGACGATATACTTACCTGGACGATATACCTGCCTGGACGATATACATACCTGGACGACGTACTCACCTGTAGACGATCTACCCGACGTACCGTCCTCTATGAGGAGACGCCAGCCGACCTGTGTGCCGATGGATGGATGTTTCCATGATCGGCCCACGGGTTTCGGGTGTGGTGACTTCAGGCGTTCCTGATCACCCTACCCTCGGCGACGTATCGACTTCTGGAGGCCCAAACGACGCTAAGCGACCTGTATGCTGATGGATGGGCGTTTCCATGATCGGCCCACGGGTTTCGGGTGTGGTGACTTCAGGCGTTCCTGATCACCCCACCCTCGGCGACGCATCAACTACGAGAGACCCGAGCAGACCGGTGTGCCGATGGATGGGCGTTTCCATGATCGGCCCACGGGTTTCGGGTCTGGTGACTTCAGGCGTTCCTGATCACCCCACCCTCAGCCGCGGATGACACGAAGACGCGACGTCCCGGGGAGAATACAAGCCGACCTGTGTGCCGATGGAAACGGATGGAAAGGGAAGGTTTCCGGGACTCGGCGATAGCCGAGGTGCAGTGCCGCCGGCTCAACTCGCTCCGGGGCCACGCTGCTAACTTGTGACGCGCCGGAATTGTCAGACCGCCATCTTGTGTAACGGACGACGATCGCCGACCACGACACCGGTATCACCGGCACGGGTAGTTGTACCCTAGATATGTGTATGTTTTTGAGTAAGGCAATAAATCATCCTATTATTTTCATGTTAATAAAATGACTGTCTCGTTACTGTGACTTCTCTTGTCCTCACGTTCGACCCTGGCCCACTGCAGCATCCAGCGGAGGACGACCAGCCCGAACAGAGGAGGAGATACACACCGTTACTTGCGGAAGAAAGTGGGGCGCAGACCCTAGTACTTTACTCACACTTTATAAGAGCTATGTTCGTTCACTGATAGACTACGGCTCATTTATCTACTTCCCAAAATCTCAGCAGCATATCGAAACTTTAGAAAAAATTCAATTCACCAATCTGAGAGCACTAATGGGCTGCCGCTTTTCGACACCAATCGATGTTATTATCGCAGAATACAAAATACAGTCTATTCGTGAACGTACAACAGCCCTATGTAAATGCTGCTTGATTAAAATCCTTTCAAACTCCAATCATCCTCAATCCTCCAATCAAACCTCACTTAAAGAATACTAAATTCATGCGTACGCGAAGTACGTCGATTAGAAACTCACACTTAATCTAACTATAACATACATTGTTTTCATTATAAAACTTCAGTCAGAAGCATCGACATAAACACTGAATTAGGATCTAAAATGAAAGAAGCCCTTGAACCAAATCGTCTTTTAGAAAATTACTTGATGAAATTAGAAGCTCACGCCCTTTTTACCGATGGCAGCAAAAGCTTAAATAACTCCGTAGGTTCTGCCTGTATCTATCCTGGCGAGATTCGTTATTCAGGAAGATCTGTCTCTAAAACTGCTTGTTTATACAGCTGAATGTATCGCGATTTATGAGGCTATGATGTTGATAAATGAGAGCGAATATGACAAATATGTAATCTTATCTGATTCGTTAAGTGCAGTCTTAGTTTAAAATCTGTCAATACATGTATAAAATCCAACTATTATACTCTCGAAATTAAAAAGATGTACGAGATAACTGCTAGATATCCAGAAAAATCTATAAAATTCACCTGGATACTTTCCCACATTGGCATTGAGTACAATCAAGGTGTCGACTCTTTAGCAAATACTTACGCTAATAGTCCTATATTTAAACCCTCTATTATTCCTTTTAGAGACCATCATCAAGAATTCAAAAAATATTATTTTCTGTAAACAACCCAATTTATGATAAATCAGAGAAATTTTAAAGGGAAAAATTATTCTTAACTACACTATAAAGACTCAACAAAAACTTGGTTTCCACAAAAAAATTACTCCCGGAACTATATTGTCACTGTAAGCAGATGTGGAGCTAATCATTACAACTTGGCAGCTTCATTGGCTCGAGTCAGTATAGTTAATAACCCTGCATGCTTATGCAATGAATACGACGAAGATATCAATCATGTTACATGTCAGTGCTCTCTTTACAACAGTCAAAGAATGTTACTGATCAAAAATCTTCTTTGGTTAAAACTTCAACTTCCTCTTTAAATCAGAACTATTTTAAATTATCCTAACTCTTTAGCATGTAAATATATTATAGAATTCTTCAACAAACGTAACAAGTCGCTGTAAAAATCGCTGTAAAAATCGCTGTAAAAATCTATTGTATATGTGCATTCATTTCTGATGCGCTATTATATTCTGTTAATAAACGTAAAGCAGATATAAGGCTCATATGAGACTTAAAATGCTTCAATAAAAAAAAATTAAAAAATAGACTATAAGTTTTCATATCACAAATTTAATTTAACTTTTTGAACAAACTGAATGACTTGTAGTCGGGACTCGATTTAGTTCATAAAAAGTTTACATCGCGGCGCTACTGTCACTTAACATGACAAATTGTTTCAAGCCTAAATGCAAGTCGGGATTCGTCCGACATGGTCCAAATCCTGTTTGTACCAAAGAATTCAAAATAAATTGTAATTAAAGTAAGAGTGAAAATTAGTCTGATGTAATACGGATTTTGTCTGTTACAAAATTAGGGTCTGAATCAACCAGGTTTCTTCTAGAATTTGTATTCAACGAAAAGTGCAAAATAAATTTTTATCGTATTAAAAGTGGGAATTTGGTCGATCTAAACTAGATTTTGTCTTGTACAAAAGTAACGTCTATAATGAGCCCGTCTAAATCCAAAATTTTTACGCAACAAAGAATGGAAAACAAACTGTAATTAAAGTGCCTGCGACTTCTATCTCGAGAGTAGTGTCCGTGTGTTCGGACGTATTCGGCAGCTACGAAATGCTTGCTTGAGCCGCGTCGCCCGCACTCTCTCAGCCGAGCACTTCTGAAGATCGAGTAGCTCACAGACACGTTTAACGTGACTGCGTAAGAATGGAGAGAAAGGATTTATAATATTCCGACATGCTAATTGAAAAAGCGCTACTGAATAATAAATACTCTATAAAAAGTTATTCCGACTTAAGAATCATAAAAAGCGATGTTAAATTCATCTAAAACGATCATAATGTGAATAAAAATTGTTGGAAGCTTAGGTATCTTTTCTCCGGTTGCATCACATATACTCCTAGAATAACTGCTCTTTGCTTTCTTAGGGTTGAGACTGTCATTGTTGAATTACAATGCCTGCATCACAGTCAGTGTTTAATTGAATGGGAATATCCAGCCTCTATAGACCGCTCGCGTGGAGCACCCTTTTTTCATAGAAAAGTTGCCTACAATGAACACTTACGTTTCATTCACGTTTTATGACTTTTTTATATAAAAAACAAAAATATCTCAATCTCTAGATGTGGCTTAACTCGGTAGACCAAAAAATTTTTCTTAAAATAAACAATGATGAGAAAACTAACAAGAGGTTAGTTTGCCTTTTTGAAGGTAACCTTCAAAACCCCTTCCTTATTTCTCTTTATTCTTTCTTTTTTGTTTTTATTACCCACAACCATCTACATAAAAAACTTTTCGCCGACATTTCAGTGCTCTTCCAGCACTCTCTTCAACGCTGGAATTCTGAAAAAATTTTAAAAACTCTATGCCACCCTTCACCTTTCATGGGGACGTAGAACCCTCCTCCATGAATGCCAACAGGAAACTAAAACAATTTTTTGCGTGTCCTTACCTATTACCTACCTAATAGACTCTAAGGGTCATTTAATAAAATGTTATTTGTTCCACAGAATATAGAAACTTCAAGGAATTTTACTGTGTTTATTACAGGTAACTTTTATATAAAAGAAAGGTGCTCCGCTTGAGTAGTTTATAGAGGTTGTATTCATTGCGTTTATTGCTGTAGTCGATTATCTGCTTTAGGGATGAATCGTGATCGATCTTACGAGCATGTAATACTTACGGAAATAGAACATTTTATTGACTAAGTCTGTGCATGTTCTCGTCCAAAATAAAAATTTTGTTTTGGAAATTTGAAAAATGGTAAAAAAGATAAAAACAGGCATAGGTAAACGACTTTTTGTTTAAAAACTGAAAAAAATGTACATTTGTAGAATCCATAAAGAAAATTTGTTTATTGTCCAAAGAAAAATTGGTCTATCTACGTCCGTTTTCATCTTCTCTACCATTTTTCAAATTTTGAAAACAAAATTTAATGTATTTTAGACGTAAACATGTAGAAACTTAACCAAGTTCTTCACATTAACTTGCTATTCTTCTCAAGTATCACATGCCCATCAGGGTTTTCCACAGATTAATTTTATCCTCAACTGAGTTACAAAAGTCCCTCGGTTTATAGACGTATTGTTGTTTGGTTCTATTGTCTTTCTTCCTTACCTGGTCTAGGGATAAGTTTCATCTCTGAAAAAAAATTTCTTCGTAATTTTTCGCCTAACAATTGCTGAAAGGTTTGGGTCTTATGCGTCTCAAACTTTTATATCATTTAAAAAACTTGGATATAAAGTTTTTTGGAGTCGAAGCTGTAAAATTTACGTTATCTTTAACAATATTTGTTTGCTCAACGTACGTGGCTATTGTCTCCTATTCTTCCACGAGTGGTTAATCAAGTATTCTACGTTTGATGTATGTGTTAAGTGATCTATTTGAACATTAATCTTAAATCGATTTCATTCAATCTGACATTCCATTTTCAAGTTATACTGCACATACTGATTTTCTTACCGCATAATTCTTATTTTTCATGGTTTTTGTTTGACGATTTTGTGTAGTAGTAGCGTGTTGTAATAGAGCATGCGCAGTTCAAATGTACAAGGCTTTGTCAGTAGGGTGCTAACGCTGTACGAAGAAGAAGAAGAGTAAGAAGAGTAAGAAGAAGAGTAAGAAGAAGATTGTGCTCCCCTGTAGGGCTATAGGCACATTCGCAGTTCAATTTTTGCATTTCATTCCTCTGTAGCTCAGTACACAACATTGCGCTACTCTTACCTGTAGCGAAAAACAAGTTTACGCGCCGGAGGCACATAAAATAGAATACGTGCCAATGCACAGAATTCGGGAAATTACGAGACTTGCGACAATGCTCGCAGGACTGATCGTGCCTCGGATTCGTCTCGGCTTGGTCTCAGCTTCGATCTATTGCGAGCATTATCGTTCGTCGCGCAATAACCCTCATTTTGCGTCTAGGCATGTAATATACTATTTCATTATAAAGTTATGAATTTTATAAATTCTTGCGTTAAATAGTTGTAGTGTAATAACACCTGTTTATTGGCCATTTTCGAACATTTCTCCGCAAACGCTGTCTTCAATCTTTCCAAAAGAGACACATAGTACTTGCCAGTGAGGGTTTTTCTCTTCTCCAGGTAGTTAATGAGGAGGGTTTCTTTCATGTCACAGAAAACTCACGCCTTTACCTTCCCAAGGGATGGAACGCTTTTCGCCTTTTCTGGAACCGGATCTAGTCGCTCGGTCCACTTTTTTGACTGTTGTTTTATTTCCGGCGTATACTGGTGCATCCGAGTTTCACCCATTGTTAAAAAACGCCAAAAAATCAATTTAATCCTTCTCAAGCAGTTGCACACTCGGCAGATGTTTGCATATAGTTTCGATCTTACTCTAGAGTGAACATACGCGGCACCCATCGTGCACACAGTTTTTTGATATGCAATTTATGATACGAAATAAAATAAACCGAATCCATCGTAATGCTTAAAGTGTCTGTTAAAGCACGCACTTTTATATATATGTTGTTTTATACTATTATCGCTTGAAGTCAGTGAGTATTACCGAGCTCATAACAGTGACCTAGGATATTCGCATCAAGACTTATTATCGAGCCGAACTGGTTTTCATCGCGCATTCTTCTGTTTCTTCTGTTGGTGCTTGAGTTCATTCTGTATTTTCAAATATTGTGTAGTTCTTTTTAACTGTTCGTTACTATGTATGTCAGCCAATTTTCACATCCGTGACCTTTTTCTTACTAATATTAATGTACACTTATAAATGTTAATATTGAAAACTATGTGTGACCTTGAATGTACCATTGGAAGTTAAAGTATGCAACCAAATTATTTATGAAATAATTCAGAATCGACTGGAGAGAAACTACAGAGAGGCCAGTCAAAAATATTGTAAAAGGAAGCAGGGAAGTAAACAAGGGAGATACCATTCCGAATCGACAGATAAGAAATCAATATCTCCACCCTTCACCGCAACTGGAGATACACAATAGAAGATGCACCCGAGATGTCATCGCACCCTAACTTTACGAGGGTCATTTAGAAGCAACAAGTAGACTCTAGGAATGCGGGAAATATTGATCCAAAATACACGACCGATTGTCCAAAATTCTGACGCAGACTCAGTAAAGGACAAAAACTAGACGCAGACTCCAAAAGGTGATGTCTATTATTTAACACTGCGTGGGAGGAACTGTACAAATAAAGCTATAAAAAAGCAGTAAAAAAATTGAATTTGGGGACCAAAAAGGGGAAGGTACTAGAATTGGTAATAAGCCGCAATGGAAATTCTCATACATACCAAACCCAATCCAATAAATTGTGCCATTTACACGGATTGACAGCACGTCTACCTAGAGAAAACGCAACTAAACTGACAAGCAATAAAATTAATTAAATTTAGAAATATCAAAAGGGGCCAAATTGCAGAATAACAAAATCATAAATTAGGGTGAAATGATCAACCTCAAGGATATTTAAGCATCCCGATTCCAAGGAAAGCGGGTCACTTCGAGATCAGTTCCAGTTAGACCTTTGACCCGGAAACTAGCACACCTCGTGAGAAGTTCCGGAGAAGTACAGTCCCGTTCCCGTTCCTGTTCTAAGTCAATTGTTCAGTTCTCAACTCCAGTCGATTCCTGGAAAAATCAGGTTAGTTACATTCTTGGTTAGGAATTTTTACCTTGTGTTTAATAAAGAATATTCAGTGACAATTCTCCCCTTTTTATTATTAGTTATCCCCATCCCTGTCTCAGTTTAGAAATCATAGATTTCTTTACTGTCCAGAAACGAGGAAAGTTTCAGTTATAAATTAAATAGGTGTGTAACAAGGTCGTTACATAGTATAAAATAAATCGAAAAACCCATCGGAATACCAAATTTTTGTCTATAATATTCAAAAAATGTTTGCTTCATTAGATATTCTATACCTCTCTCAAACTTATATTACATTTATATAATTAGGAGGAAAAGATAAGCGGGAAATCGTACATGAGTAACGGGTTGGTAGTGCGCTTGCGACAGCTGAATCTGCAATCGCTATGTACACTATGCTGATTTCTCGCACTCCAACAACACTAGGTTGTTACTAAGCTGTAAACTTTCTCTTACACAAATACGAGCTCCATTTTGAAGAATAATCGTAAACAGATATGTTATTTAAATTGCTTCTAAGATGCAGTCCACCTGGTATTTTTGTAACAGTATATCCACACCCCAGTAAAAATCTAGCAGTTTTTCTGGTAAATTGTTTTCCAGACGAATCAGATTTTTGGAAAATGTATAACTACCTCGATATACAAAAAGCATAAGTGTGCTCTGAGGATGCTGTCCCATAACGACAAAAACGCAAAGCAAAGAGCAGAAAATCATACACGTAACACAAAGACTGATTATGTATAGCTTTGTTACTTTTATGATTTTCTGCTCCCTGCTTTGCATTTTCTGCCACCATGGTATGGACATCTATGATACCATTGAATCGGAAATAGTTTGTAAAACTGCTGTTAGCTGTTGTTCTAAATTTGATGTCTGACAGCCATGTTTCAGTAAGTAGCTTTCTTACGTATTGGGTTTGCAACAAAGTCATTTCGTTTTTTCATGATTTTCAAAGCAAGTTTCTTCATACAAATAACAAACATCAATCAATTATGTATTGACCATTATGTTCCATGAATTTTTTCCATTTGAATGTTTTTCCATACAAATGGTTTTGAAGTGAACGGAATAAACGATAATCAGATGGTGCAAGGTCAGGTGTATACGGTCGAAGAGACATCACTTCCCAGCCTAACTCCGATAATTTTTTACGAGTGACCAAAGATGTATGTGGTGTGGCGTTATCTTGATGGAAGATGACGCCTTTACGAGTTGTCAGTCCTGGCCGCTTTTTCTTGATTTCTTTGTCCAATTTTATTAGCTGGTGACAGTAGACATTCGAATTGATAGTTTGGCTCCTTAGGAGCAGCACAAAATAAACAATACCTTTGAAATCCCACCAAACACTCAGTATAACCTTCTTTTGATGAATATCGGTTTTTGATGTCAATTGTGCAGGCTCATCTCGCTTGCTCCATGATCTTTTTTGCACGACGTTATCGTAAAAAACCCATTTTTCATCGCCCGTTATGATTCGCTTTAAAAATGGATCGGTTTTGTTACGTTTTAGCAGTGAATCGCAGATGGAAATTCGTTTGGTGAGTTGAATTTTGTTCAATTTGTGAGGAACTCAATATCGAGCTTATTAACGTAACCAAGTTATTTTAAATGTCTTTCAACGCATGTATGTAATATGTTGAGCTTCTCTGCGATCTCTCGTGTCGTACTACGCCGGTTATTTTCTATCATTGCTTTTATTTTGTCGTCGTCGACTTCAGTTAGGCGTCCAGAGCGTGGTACATCTTTGAGGTCCAAGTCTCCGGAACGAAAACGAGCAAACCAATTCTGGCACTGGCGTTCTGTTAATAATTCTTCATCATAAACATCATACCATATAACTTTTTCCGAACTTCCACTGCGTTTTTACCTTTCCGGAAATAAAAATGTAAAATATGACGGAAATTACCGTCTGGAATCTCCATTTTAAATCAATGCAAAACAGTAAATAAACAACAAAACTTGGAAAAAATTTTTACTGAATAATCTATGAAACGTCAGCTGTCAAATACCATATACGGTCTAAAGCTTGTAATGGAGAAGAACGATTTCGAATAATTAAAGTCATCTAGCGGAAAAAAGCAAAATGACTTTGTTGCCAACCCAATATATAGTACCATCTATTAACTATATAAGTGTTGCGGTTAGACATAGGATTTAGTTACATGTGATGAACACAGATATAATATTATACATGGTAGCCCGATCTTCACTGCAGAACAGCTAAGAGTGTACTATTCCCGATCCAGTGGTATTATAGAAACCAGTGGTGATAGCACCCTGATTTTGTTGAAAAAAATCCGCATCATACTTGCAAAGAGAAAAGACAAGACTGGATGGCATCATACCTTTTATTCCTCCTAAATAATTTTGCATGCTTTTACAATTCAAAATGATAAGATTTTTTATTAAAATTTTTATCCATGTACAAATTTTTATTCAAAGACTCATATTAATCCCATTAAATTTTTTTTCAGTTGTTCTTGCTGCAGCGATTCCAGAGCTGGAACTTTTCATCTCGTTGTTCGGAGCATTTTGCTTAGCAGCTTTGGGAATAGCTTTTCCATCCATTATTCAAATCTGTGCTTTTTGGCCTACCACAACGACATCTGAAAGACTCCTAATGGTTGCAAAAAATTCTTTTCTGATATTATTCGGATTATTAGGACTTTTAATAGGAACTTATACTAGTTTGCGGGAAATTATAAATAAGTTTAAATAGTTCTGCAGTCAGCAGAAAAATAGAAAAATGATCCAGCATAGTTACTCGCTTTTACGAAATTAAAGTCATTAAGGATTATTTAAAAAAGCTGATTTAGTAGTGTTAGTAAAATTGGCTAAACTAAATATTAACCATGGAAAAAAAGTAAGAGTTTTAGCGTCAATTTATTTTATATATTCGGTCAAAAATTCAGTCCTGCAAAAATTTGTAAACCTATTTCGTTTAAAGCGAAGAATGTCTCACGGATTTTTAAACGAAAAAACAAATTTTAACAAAAGAGCATAGCAGGATAAGCATGTGGGGTGAGTCGGGTAGCCCTAGTCGCTCGTGTCTTTGAATGAACTGTGCTCTGTGCAAGGATAAATTAACATTTTTGTCTTTCATAAGTGTCCCAAAGCGTAATTTTGAAGATATGGACTCATATATTCGGTCAGTTTAAAAGAAGATCTGGTTTAATTATTCCGTCTCTTGCAAACGGAAACGTTTCCAATTTTCGAAATTGAATTCATTATTTTCAAATACAGCAATTTGTTTATGAAAATTTTGTTTTGAAAAATTGTTTTTTTATAATTTCAGCCACTATATAATTTATTTTCAAAAATTGGAAACGGTCAAGTTGTAGAGAATCTTTTTCTTAAAAAAATGAACTGTGATTTATTAGAATCGCATCATTTTTAAAAATTTGGCTCGAAGCAATAAGAAAATAAGTTTGTGCAAAAATAAAATTTATTAATAAAATTATTATTTTGTGTTTTAAATTTTTTTCATGAAAAATAATTTTTTCTCTTTCAAATTAGGCCTTCAATAATAATATTGCTATTCTTGAAAGCAAAATTATGTATTTTTGCCTGAGGTCTAATTTTTGTGAACGAACTACCTTATGCCACTATCACAATTTTCTCTCTAAACAATCTCTATATATACTCCACAATCACATGTTTAAGTTTGAAAGCGATCGGATACCAAAGCTATCATTTACAGAACGCGGACCATATGGATTCAGCAACAGAATAACTACCAGAAAGAAAGAATATACGACGCAGGAATAATTATTTCAAAAAATAAGCAATTAAACGTCGAGAAAACAGGTGGACATCGTAGGAGCAGTTGATATGAACAAAATTAAAGCAACGTAGAAAAAAATTAATGTCACCTCATAACTTCCATGAACATTTTTGTCAGATATAATCTTTTTGCAACTTAATCTTCTGTCAATGATAATTGCTGTAAAAATCTCAACAAGATACAAGCGAGGAAAATGTAGTCAACATTAGAATGTTGGTAGTCCATAGCTAATTCGGTTTTTTTTCTTGAAAGGTTAAAATATATTTATGCACAATCTAGAGTCGGTAAAGTGGGACTCCTCTATGAACACACTAAACACACCCCTCTCTTTCCCTGCCAATGAACCCGGAATTGCTTTCGAATTACTTCAGGTTGATGAGCCATTGGCGTACTGCATCATCCTTCAGCATCTTTAAACCAACTACGAAAATTTAAATCAACAATATTTAAAGTTAAGAAATGGTAGTGTCACCCTCCATATTAATATTATAAAAGATGCTGGTTTACGATCGATGAGGGTAAAATATAAAGAAGAAAACTCTTCATCATGTCAAAATTGTAGCGTCGTTTCGTTGGCTATGAGTTTTTTTTTTTTTTTTGGTGAAAAGGAAAAATGGCGAAATTTTTTATAGACGTTGTACAGGACTCTCCTAGGACGGGTCTAGGCATACCTGTTAAAACAAAAAACCCCCGCTAGTCCCGTACTGATCGTACATAATTTGAAGTTAATTCAAGAAACTTTAAGGTAGATTTCATCCATAAAAATTAGACCTGAGGCAAAAATAGATAATTTTGCTTTCAAGAATAGCAATATTATTATTGAAGGCCTATTTTGAATGAGAAAAGATTATTTTACAATAAAAAACTTTGAAACATAGAAAAATAATTTTATTATTAAATTTTATTTTTGACCCAACTTTTTTTCTTATCGCTTCTTACCAAATTTAAAAAAATTATGCGATTCTTATAAATCATGAATCATTTTTTCAGAGAAAAGATTTCCCATAACTTCACCGTTTCTGATTTTTAAAAATAAATTCTTTAATGGCTGAAACCATTAAAAAAGCATTTTCCAAAAAAAAATTTTTATAATCAAATTGCTGAATTTGATAATAATTTATTCATTTTCGAAAATTGGAAATGGTTAAATTGTAAGGAATCTTTTTCCCGAAAAAGTGATTTGTAATTTATTAAAATCGCATAATTTTTTCAAATTTGGTAAGAAGAGATAAGAAAAAAAGTTGGGGCAAAAATAAAATTTATTAATAAAATTATTTTTCTGCATTTCAATTTTTTTTCATGGAAATTAATATTTTCTCTTCCAAATTAGCCCTTCAATAATAATATTGCTATTCTTAAAACTTGTAAAAAAAAATTACGCCGCGATACCAAATATCTTACAACAGCAAAACATAAAGGAGACCACCGTGCACAGATCGGATGCCGACGCAGTAACAACTACAGAAGCACCTCCTGTCCGTATGAAGCGAGTAGGAAGAGGCGGCCTGGCGGCGGTGCGCGCTACCTTTGTTTCTTTCTCGTCGCTCTTGCATGCGACAACGACTCATCCCACTTCTCCTTATCTTTACTAAGAAACAACACTTTTTTCCGATATTTTGGAAAAAATATGCCTAAAATAGGCATCCAAAAGATCGTGTAAAATTTCATAAGCATTTGAACACTTCAAAAATAAACTTTCAGTAAAATTTGATGCCAATAAATGTTCAAAATTTGAATCAATATATGTTTTCCTATTCAAATTTCTATTCTTTTTATCAATTTTGTATATTTAAAAAATTTTCAGTCAAAGAGATATTTTTTATTAAGAAGATATAAAAATAAAATTCCTACATCAATTTCTTATTTCTCACCCAAGAAAAATAAAATACTGAAATGATTTTTCATAAATCCGTTTAAAAACGTCGTTATCATTATGGATGGTGCCCGTGTGGTGCCAGTATTGAGCCGACGCTTGGCATAACTACGGAAAGTACGGGCTAGCCATCATTCAGTTTATGTGCATTGGGCCTGAGTTAAGCCAACGCTGCCATGCCACTGCTGGTTTTCTGACACTGGCGTACTGCTATACCTGTATTATAGCCCGTACTATGCCTGCACTGGTCAGCCAGCACTGGCTTGCCATTACAGGGGCAGTACTGCGTCCGTTGTATATACGGGAGTAAGTACGAAATTTCCGATTGGGAAGCATGAAAAAAAGAACGGATACAATCAAAGTTAGAATCAATGCAAAGATCAATGTCAACAGTAGTTCAATACATTAAGAAATAAATACATTCTAACGGATAAGAACTTGTTAAACTTCGTAAGAAGCACTTTGAATTATTTGCAATTGTTTCTTATTCGTAATTGCATCCAAGCCGTGAATAGATAAGAAATAAATAAGCTAGCAAGTAAAAAATGATTGAAACATAATTAGGTTTTCAATACTTTTACTTCCATTACGGCTGCTCAAAAGCATCTTAAGACTTTAGCATATAAATCTCAATCAAATGGATCCTCGTAGAGAATCCACGCCCTAATAATGAAATATTTGGGTGAAATCGAACGAATCGTCAATATTCACCCAATCTACACGAAATTTTGTTCTAGCGCACGTGTAATTATGGAATGTTAGATTAACTTGAAATTTCATCCGTTCTTGGATTCGAATCAATCCCAGTTTGGAGAGGGTAAAAGGAGAGTGTGGGCAGTCCATGTAAGCAGTGCTGATTGGCTCCGCCATTACTGGTACATCTTCCGGATTTCCATGTATATATTGATATATTCAAGTGTACTTTAGCATCTTCAGCAGCATTTACTACTTGCGTACTTATCAAATGTGTCTTCTTTTATTTACCTTTTTAATGATACTCAACATTTCTGAAGGTAAATATTGAAAGCAGTAAACAGGTTTTTTAAAAATATAATCCTAAATTAAAATAACGCTCATGATCTTATAATCAGGAATGATTATAAATCTAAATATTGATTTTCACCATTTTTAATTGGTATACCTATCATATATACACATACTTTAATTTTTTTATTATAGATTTAATTTCATATACATTCTTGCTTGAAATAGATTTTATCTCAATATTTTTTATCGAAAAGTTCAGTCGAACTTTCTTGTCGCGAAATACAGGTATACAGGACAAGAAACTTCGGCCTTTTCTTTTCCGGAATAATCTCACACGCACAGGTGAATGTGTGCGCATATCCAATGCTAGCATATACTGACGCGACATTGACCAATCACTGCAATGTGGGCGGACATCTTTCCGTTTCATTCTGTCAAAATTATTCAGTGTCAATGAGTGCACTTATCCGTGTGATGTTCGTTTCTTTGCATTTCCGTCGAGTGGCGCTCGAGTACAGAAAAAGAAAAGAGAAATGGAGGATGACAGAACAGGTCAGCTCTTTCCTCAACCGGAAATGTCAACAAATTAATTTAATTGACATTACGGAATAATTATATTATGTATGTAGAGAAAATAAAATGAAATACGCAAGTGCAAAACAAATATATTCACTCGAATTTGCCTCTAACGAAATTCCCTTCAACGAGCGTTCCCTTATATGAGTACATCACCGTTTCCTACAACGAGTACTACATTAGATTAATCGAACTGTATTTTGAGTACATACCGTCAAAGAAGTCGATTTTATGTTAAATACTCGCAAATTACTCTTTCAAACACTTTTTCATTATTTAATCGGGTCAATTTTTCAGTACAATGATTCACATGGCATCACTGACTGCGCGCATCATATAACGCGCATAACAAAAAGTAGGGTATAGAGGGGATACCTCTGGCGCTCGTATTCCTAGATTGAGATCACTGGCTTATACACTGAAAAAAAAAATTCGACGATACAGACATAATTGTGGTTCCTTGACCTATATTATATTGAAGATTTACCGAAAACCAAGGTTTGTTTGCATTAGTTCAGCCTGTATGTGTATTCCAACCATATGCATTACTATTGCAGCAATATTTTTGATTAACTGTCAAATATATTTTGTTGAATTACTTAAAAACATTCAGCTATATTCATATGGCTGATAAATCCCAAGCATTTCTTTCAGTGTAGATATGGCTATTTGCTAGACACAGCAAGAAGCCATAACCAAGAAGAAGAAGAAGAGAAGAAGAAAAGATCACTGGCTCATCTAGTAAATAGAGCTCTTGCCTTGGAGACGGGAGACATGAGGGTTCAGTTCAATGGTTGCTGCCGTCACGATTTTTTACATTCTCATCATGGATGAGAAGGTATTGGTTTTATGTGAAAAATGACTTTCGAAATTTTCATCAAATCTTTACGTTTTGAGACCCCCTGAGTCAGAAAAAATGGTTTTTACGAAAGTGTCTGTCTGTCTGTCGGTCTGTCTGTAGGTCGTGTGCGGCATAACTCTCGATAGAATCATCAGATTGAATTGAGCTTTGGTACACTTTATCGGAGCCGAAAAAGTAAGGTCAAGTTCGTTAACCAGCCACATCCAATCAAAATTGAGGGATGGAGCACTACTGTTGTGTTTTTAAAAATAATTTTTTGAAAAAATCAAAAATTTCAATCCTGGTTTTTGATAGTGCTCATAAATCTCTAAAAATTATCCTAATAACATTTTTTGATTAAATTAAAATTAGAAATGTTACAGCATATTCGAATTCGAAAAAAGTCAATATTATTTTCTACATAAAGTCCTACAAATTTGAATTGTAACATTTTTTCATAAGATGCATATTTTTCTTTTTAATTCAAAAAAAAAATATTGAAAATCCAAAATTCAATTTTTTAACAATAATATGTGGTACGAAAAAAACGTAAGAATACAAAATTGTTCGTTTCAAAAAGATCTACAAATTTTGTCTGACGCAGTTTCTGATAAAACATATATTTTTCGTTTCAAATCCAAAAAATTCGTTTAAAATTCAAAAATTGCATTTTTTAGACAAAATATGTGATACAAAAAAAACGTTTAGATGAAAAATTATTTGCCCAAATGAGGTCTACAAATTCTCATTAAGACATTTTGAGACAGGATGTATATTTTATGTTTTGATTTTTAATATTAAAAAAATTCGATTTTTTTCATCAAAATATGTGAGATACGAAATAAGCGTTGTTCTGCAAAATCGTTTCCTTAAATAAAGTCTACGATTGTTTTTCCTTTTTAGATATGTGGAAGAAAGTAAATTCTTTTAATCATGTAATTTATTAAAAAGTTATACTGAAATGTATACAGAAAATCGAGCGCGAAGCGCGAGTGTCATGATGAGAATGTGTTCCTTAAGGCCGATAGAGCCTTAAGTAAATTGAATTTCCTGTTTCACTTAAATTCAAAAAGAAATTCAGTGACTTTGAAAAATGTGTAATTCACATCATCTGTAATATTATTATAAAATTGGTTTGAGCTTCAGTATCAAAATATAAGAAAAAACTTAAATGTATGCGAAGAGCACAAGACCGAGCGCGAAGCGCGACGATCGAATCGCGCGCCCTAGGCGCGCTCAAACTTGCGAGCGAAGCGAGCTGCGCGCAAAGCGCGCGATGAGAATGTGCCCGCGAAGCGGGCAGATTTTTATTCATCAAAATGCTTTCTTATTTAATTTCTTGATAAGAATTATTAAAACTATGCCATTTAATGAATATTTGATAATTATTTTTCGATAAAATTCTTTTCTTCAAATTTCAATCATGTCTCATTTGGAAAATCGTACTTTTTATTGAAATACTTTACTCTTTAGTATTTATATTTTCAAATAAAAGCAAGAACGAAGTATTTTTAAAAAATTCAGTGTTAAATACAAAAAAAATGTTTTTTATAAACTACAAAAAGCAAAGCTCAGGAATAATGGTCAATTATGTTCAATGTATTTAGAGTCTGATAAATGTGCATGGTATAATCTAATAAATATACATGGTATAATTTTTTAATCAGAATTATCCGATGTATCGCAAGGATTCGAGTGGTACCCGTCATGAAGCAACCCAGTCGGAAATTTCGTACTTACGCCCGTATATACAACGGGCGCAGTACTGCGCCTGTAATGGCAAACCAGTGCTGGCTAACCAATGCAGGCATAGTGCTGGCTATAATGCAGGCATAGCAGTACGCCAGTGTCAGAAGACCAGCAGTGGCATGGCAGCGTTGGCTTAACTCAGGCCCAATGCACATAAACTGAATGATGGCTAGCCCGTACTTTCCGTAGTTATGCCAAGCGTCGGCTCAATACTGGCACCATACGGGCCTAATGCAAAATGATAACGATGGCTAACCCGTACTTCCCAGTGGCTATGCCAAGCGTCGGCTCAATACGGGCCTAATGCAAAATGATAACGACGGCTAACCCGTACTTTCCGTAGTTATGCCAAGCGTCGGCTCAATACGGGCACCATACGGGCCTAATGCAAAATGATAACGACGGCTAACCCGTACTTTCCGTAGTTATGCCAAGCGTCGGCTCAATACGGGCACCATACGGGCCTAATGCAAAGTGATAACTATGGCCAACTTTTTTCATTTCTTTAGAAATTTCCAAAAAATATGATACCAGCAATGCAGAAACTAAGATTTTTTCAATTATTTCGTACTAATTTGTTTGAATTTTTTATTTTTACAATAAATGTTAAAGGCACAGTAAATGAGTTTTTGCTATTTTATATACATTATGTGGTTTTAATAATTATATTTAGCTTTAACGTAATGAACAAATGTAAAAAAATGGCAAATATTTGTGAGTTATGAACTAATCGAGATATTTAATTTTTTTTTTACTGTAAGATGGGAGGAGAATTGCCGTTATAGAATTTGCTAATTTTTTTGTTGATTTTGTATTTATGCAAGCAAGACATCCTGTACATTTTAAGCAAGCCAAATCATTTCTGTGCCTACAATAATTTTTTTTTTGTAAATTCTGAGTTTCTATTTATTGTAATTGGATATTTCGTAAAATTTAGCATTTAGCTGATCTTGCAAAATTGTTAAAAGATTTGAACACTGTTCGAAGAATCTTTCAATGAAATTCAAAGTCAATAAATGCTTAAAGTTTTATCTCATGTTTCTCAGGTCTAAAATGAAAATATTTTGTACTAGATTAGAATTTAAATTTTATCTTAATTTTATGTAGCCTAATTATGTCGCAACTGAATGTATCATTTATTGCCCTCTCTTGGCGTCGCATCTTATGGCGATCAATGCCCAATTCTCTAATGAAATTCGATTGATTCGATAACGAGTTCCTATTGACTTTTTCTGAGATTATTTTTCTTCGAATGACGAACAATAGTTAAAGCTCAATCATGGTACAATTCTCATCGATGGTGGCGATTACAATGAGTACATGCAGTTATTGGCAAATCTATTGTGATTACCTATACCATGCAGAGAATTCGTCATTTATGCGACAATTGATGACGGATAGAATAGCTTTCGTTAAATAGTATTTTCTTTGCGTAAAGTGAAGTCCAACGCAATACGATGAATTAGTCATTATATATTATTTATTTAAATGACTTGAGTTCGTTATCATTCACAAAAAAATAAAATTTTTCTGAAGAGATTGTATAAAATCATTTTTTAAATAAACCAACTCTTTGCCAACGCATATATGACAAGAAAAGTTGTCATTGTGAGAATCAACTCTTCATTGTTTATACATTTTGGTAAGTTGTACGAATTATAATTGTCACGATTTCTATTCTTAAAAAGATATTTCAATATAGCTTTTTTTCCATTGTCACGCCATTTTTTAAGGGTGCAAACATCGACGACGATCGATGACAATTGCTTCGATACAATTTTTTCACATAAAATCTTGTTTGGTTAGGTTATGATGAAACTAGATGATCTAAATTAGTAAATTAGTTCACGAATAGAATTGACCAATAATGGGTGATATATTGCATCAATGAATGACCGATAATACCCAATTTATTGCCCATTTATGACTGATCTATTGAGAAGTTTGCTGTTCTCTTTAGTACGTCACATAATGATCCAATACAAGGGCATTCAAAATCGAGAAAATAATCTCCCAAAAACATCAACAACATCTCACAATTAAAGCCCCATAAGTCGTGTACTTTAAAGGACATCCATGATTCAGCCATAAATGTTCTGTTATTCAGTCGCATCTTACGTCATTTATTGCCCAATACAACTGAATTCAATTCACCGTCAATTCTACAATTCTTGCTCTAACTTTGCTTTTTGGGTGCTCACTATACTTTCGTTTATCTTTTGCTGTTGCAAGATATTTGCTATCACGGCGTGATTATTTTTGCAAGTTTGTTTCGTCGAGTTTCGTCTTGTCCAGGGAAAAATTAAATATTCTTCGCTGTCCACGGTAAGTTCAATTTATGGTATTATTGTTTAATGATGCAAAAGAAGCATAAAAATTGAGGTTATATAAATAATATATATTATACTTTATCAACGACCACGTGTTAGACATATATATCAGTCCTCACATTTATCAAATCATCACATTATAATGTAGAATGTTGAAACGTACTTTTCTGAATTTATAAAATAAACTTATTTGGAAATTTAAAGTTTGGCGTGATCTAATTTGAAGTTATTAAACACTTAAATAATTAAATTATTTAGAAATTTTCTACTTCAAAAGTCGCAAATTGAAACCTGTTCAATTATGAAGTTTTTAACTTCAACTGGAAAATGTCAAAGACCTTTAATTTCAAAATTTATAGTCAGAAACGTTTTCATTATAGAAGTGAATAATTTTTAAAGTTTTATTTTGAATGTAACAAAGGTGAAAAACTTGAAATTTAAAATTGTAGGATTTTTGACAGATAAATGTGAAAAAATTAATTTTTAGTATTACATGCTTACCAATGACAGTATTAAAATTGTGAAATGTTCCCAAATTTTAAATCGAAAGTCGTAATAATTTATTAATTTAAAATTTTGGTCGTGCAAAATTAAATAACTTGAAAGTCTCATTCGAATTGAATCGGATTGTTTCAGAAATTCATAAAAAATGAGTAGTGCATATAATCGTTTAAAAAAATATCGTCAATTGAAACGAGTTGTTGAAGAAGTACATTCATCAAGTGATTCACTCGATGCTAAGAAATGTCGATTCCAAAATGTAGATTTTTCTTTAAGTGTGCCTATGGAAAAAGCCAGTTATCATGATAGTGACGATGATTTACGCGATGATGCTGATGAACTTATCGATAGTTCACATGATAATAACGATAATCAGTCAAATGGCAGCAACTCGTCTTTCGAGTACTCGAACAGATCTCCAGATTACAGTTCGGCAGATTCTCAAACTCGTCTGTCCTCTTCTTCTTCACAAAATTCATTAAACTCAGATGCAAGCTTATCTCCAGGAATTGTCGATAATGATGCTAATGCTGTAGCACCTTCCTTTCGTGATAAATTGCAAGAATGGGCTGTAAAATTTAGAAATAATCTTACAGTCGAATCAATAGAGGCGATGCTAGAGATCTGTCGAGCTGAAAATTTGCCAAATGTACCGAAATCAGCAGCTACTTTATTATGTACCACCTCGGATAAAAAGATAATGACTATAAAAAGCTCAAAGAACACAAATGGATCTTATGCGTATTTTGGTATAGAAGAAGGCTTAAAAGGGACTATTACTGATGAATACATTGAGGACGCAATATCCCTATTATTCGACATTGATGGCTTGCCATTATACAATGGTTCTAACCAACAATTTTGGACTAGCTTAGGACTTGTTCATCATGATAAATACGAATCGCAACCATTTATCGTAGCGGTATTTAGTGTTTAGTAATCTAGTTCGAAATGGTGTAACTATTGGACAAAAAACATTTCGAGTAAAGCTTCTTGGTTTTTCTTGTGACACTCCCGCAAGATCATTTATAAAAAAATGTAAAGGGCATGGTGGATTTTATGCTTGTGAGCGCTGTGAAACCAGAGGGAAGACGAAAAACAGAAAAAGAGTTTATCCTAGCATGAATTCAAAACTTCGCACAAAAAAGTCTTTTAGTAAAAAAAGTCAAAAGGAACACCATTTGGAAGGTACATCACCGTTATTAGACATACCAGAATTCGATCCGGTAAGATCGGTATTCTTAGATTCGATGCACCTGCTGTACCTTGGAATCTAAATACAATCACAATACATCAAAACCGAATAGCATTGTTCAGTTAGATTCTAACGAGATTTTTAAAATAACAAGGATGCGAAGAGAGAGACACAGGATCTTCTTGCATGGTTTTGCATTCAAGAAAGTCACTAATGCCTTTAAATTTCCATGCGAATCAAAGAAAGTTGGAATAATGAAACTAGGTCAATTATCTCGAAGGGAAAAAATTGTTTCTGTACAAAATATCTCCAAGAAATGTGTTCTTTTCGAAAGTTATAATAACACTTTCGCAGTAGCGTATCTCCATACATCATGAACGTAACTTTTCCAGGTAAAGTAGGAGAAAGATGTAATTTATCATTATTCTATTGTATTCTTTTTCTGAGCAAAAAATTTTGTTTTTATTTGATAAATTGTACTGAATTGAAATTTTTTATCGACATATTCGTGCTATTATTGTATGTTGTAGCGAGCAGTGAACATGGACTTCGAAAAAGATAGCACTCACGTGGTAATTAAATTTAACAAGAAAGCTGCAAATGGCAAAGAAAGCATCGATCTGGTACCTATAACGTAGATCTATACAGATAATGGAAAATTATATTGCAAATATCCTGACAAGAAGGACTACAAAAGAATGGAAAAGTTAAGAAAAACGTCTTCAGAACCTGGAGCGCTGTGGAAAGGTTTCGAAATTAGTGCGGTAAAAGAAGCTCGTAAGTTTATAATTTAACAGTCTAATGAATAATGATATTCTGTATTAATAAATACTTTATTAGAATATAAAAAATTAATGTATTGTAGTTATATGAAATATTATAAACACATTGAAATCACACGTATAATTTATCGCTAATTTTCCGATTAAAATTGTTATCACATTCAGTTTCATTTATTATGTTTTAGGAAACTATGAACAGGGTTTACGGCGAATGAACAGGGCATTTTCTGATGCTGTAATTCAATCAAGCAATATTGATGAGGACGATAGTTCAGAAGAGGAGCAGGACCCTCTACAACTACATGGAAATGAACTAGAAAAATCTTTGCAAAGCGTTCCTTCTCTTCATCATCTTCAGTTGAATTATATAACTGTAGATGAAAAAAATAGAGATGGTAATTTTCTTCAAAGATGCGTAAATTTAATACATGTTTTCAAATCAGTATCCTTATAAATATTACTCAATTATGTCCAAAATAGGTGACGATGAAAGTTTAGAGTCCGAAATTTATAGTGAAGAAGAAGAATACATCGATGATGAAAAAGTACCATCATCATCGCCGTCAACAAAGGTCACGGGTGGTTGGTTCCATTGAAGTCGCGTACGACTCTTCCGTCATCCGTTCGCTCGGAACCTACACCCGCGGGCACACGCCCACTAGGCAAACCGACTAGCCGCGCCACCCAGGGGAGAAAACACACAGATTTCTCCCCCGAACGACGCGGACAGCCAAGTCTACCCGAGACGCAGGACCGCGGGTGCAGGCCCCGATGCGATTTATACTGGCCCTCCCCGTTGTTTTGCTCCCGACGCCCATCAAGTTCTCTCGTCTTCATCACAAGTGTGAGGAATGACTCGATGAGCGTCCAGAACCGTTCAGACTGGAGCATGAGAGGGACCATCATGTCAGGAGTAAGTTCGGAACCCACCGCCTGACCGAGGACCTCCCTAGCCACACCCCATTTTGCGCAGACGAAGAGTGCGTGCTCTGCGTTATCCACCGGGAAATCGCAGTAGCAACACGTCTCCTCGTATCTCTTCTTAAAGCGCCTCAGGTACGCGTTAAAACAGCCATGGCCCGAGAGCGCTTGCGCCAAGTAAAAGCCGACTTCCCCGTGCTTTCTGTTCAGCCAGGTGGCGAGCTCCGGGATCAGGCGGTAGGTCCATCTGCCTGTCTGCTCACCATGCCATCTCATTTGCCATTTCTCGACGAGTCTGCGCCTTCTATCCTTGCGGATGGCCTCCTTCGCGCGAGCGATTTCTTGCAGGTCTGCGCAGGTAAGCTCCTTGCGAAGCTGAAAGGTTTCCTGCCTTTTCTCCGCCAATAAATCTATTGGCGGGACGCTCGCCAGGACCATCGCAGCACTCGTCGAGATAGATCTATATGGCGAAACTATTCTCAGCGCGACAAGTCTCTGCGCCGAAAACAGCTTCTTCTGGATAGGATGGTTTTGCAGGGCATTAGCCCAGACCGGAGCTGCATAAAGCAGCTTCGAATGGACCACGCTCGCCACCAATCTTCTTTTCGCTTCCCTGGGTCCACCAATATTTGGCATAAGCCGGGCCAAATTCGCTCCACATTGGACGGCTTTGGCAGCTGCGATCTTTAGGTGTTCGCCAAAGCTAAGCCTACGATCCAGCTGCACCCCCAGGTACTTAATGCTTGTTTTCCACTCGACTTCGTGCTCTCCGAGAACGATCCTCGGATATTGGAAGGATCTCCTTTCCGTAACGAGCAAAGCCTCGGTTTTCTCAGGGGCCATTTTAAGGCTTCTGCCATCCAACCAGCGCTTTGCCCGCGACAGACTTTCATTGATCCTCAGCTCTAGGATTCCGACGTCGTCAGCGGCGCACACGACAAGTGCGTCATCCGCGAAGCCAACGTTGATCCTTTCAGCAGGTAGGTCCATGCGCAGAAAGTCATCGTACATGTCGTTCCAAACGAGTGGACCCACCCGCGACCCTTGAGGAGCGCCACATGTCATCTCTTCTTGAAGAGACCATTTGTCGCCCTCGTATATCACCCACCTGTCGCTCAGATAGTCATCTATCATTCGCAACAGGTAGTCTGGAACCTTTTTCCGCATCATTGCATCGATGCACATGTCCCATCTCGCGGTATTGAACGCATTGCGTATGTCAATGCTAATCAACGCACAGAATCCCTTACGCTCACCAGTTCCTTTTCTTGCATTTGTGGCGATGTTAACCACAGCTTGGATGGCGTCCACAGTGGACCTGCCTTTCCTGAATCCGACCTAGTTTTCCGAGAGCCCGTTCTCCCCGACCAAGAGAGCCTGAAGCCGTTGTAGAATCAACTCCTCCAGAAGCTTCCCCATCGTATCCAATAAACATATTGGTCTATACGACGAGGCAACCCCTAGAGGTTTGTTGCCCTTCCTCAGCAGGACCAACCTCTGCTTCTTCCAATCTGCGAAGAACCTCCCCTCCCGAAGACAGGAGTTAAAGGCTTCTAGGAGGATCTCCGGGTATGCCCCGATCACCTCTTTGAGGATCTCGTTCAGCACCCCGTCGATACCCGGCGCTGTATTTGCCTTAAGCCTTCCACCCGCTCTCTTTAGTTCTTCGAGAGTGAGGAGTTCTTCGCGCCGGACCACGCAGGAACTTCGGTCCCGTCTTTGGAACGGCTCCACGTGTGGGAACAAGCTTCGCACAATGTACTTGACTCGATCGGGATTATCCAGGCCCGGGGTCTTTCTTCTAGCCACCAATCCCTTGGTGACTATTTTGAAGGCGAGACCCCATGGGTCCTTCTCGACCTCCCCGATCAAGTCTTTCCAGTATTGAAGTCGGCTTTTCATTATGCCTCGCCTCAAAGCTGTTTTTGCCCCTTTCCATGCCTCGTGCAGCGTAGCATCCCCCTTTGAACGGGTGAATTTTCGCCGCGCTGCGAGGCATTCTCGACGTAGGGCTGCCAACTGGTCGTTCCACCAGTACATCGAACCCTTGGCTTGACTGCGCTTACGGCGAGGCATCGAGTAGTCACAAGACGCGACCACCTTCTGCCTCACCGAGCGCACAGCAGCTTCAAACGACCCAGGAGGGCAGACCCAACCAAGCTCATCTATGAGCCTGGTTTCTTCGAGGTGTTCGCGAAGTCTTTCCCTGCTAAGTCGTCTCGTGTTCCAGGAGGGGCTCCTTCCTTCGCTGCCCCTACCCTTATCCACCGCTTGACACCCTTGTTCCAGAATAAATTCGATGCACCGGTGGTCACTCAAGGTTATTACCTCGAGGACCGACCAGTCGCTTATCCTTGAAGCGAGGCGAGGTGCGGCAATGGTGAGATTAATTATTGACCCCCCCCCCCCCCGCTCCTCGTTTGAACGTGAAATCCCCGCCCTGATTCAGGACTATCAGGTCGTTCCTAGCGACCATCTCGCCAACCAAGATTCCCCTCCTATCTAGGCGGGCCTCACCCCACTCGGGAGACTTACTTTTGAAGTCCCCCCCTATGAAGGATCGCCCGATGGCCTCACGGAGGCTTTCCTCAAGGAGGAGGATCTGGGTCTCAAAGACATCGAAGGGATCGCCGGGGGAGAAGTAGCAGCTGTACACACGCACACCTGCCACCTCCACCCAAACGAACCCCGCGTCCGTCTCCAGGAAGTTCCCGACGCCCAAATCAGGGTTACAAACAAGGATGCCGGCCCTCCTTGATGCATCCTGATACCAAGCAGAGTTTTCGAACCACTTGTACTGCTCACTAATGAGCAGCACATCGGCCCCCCTCTCCCTGGCAGTCTGCATCAGGAGGTCCTGGGCATCCCTCCCCTTCCGACGTTGAGCTGCAGGAACTTCAATTCCTGCCTCTCAACCTCCGAAGCTCTTCCCGGAAGACCGGGCAGGAGCCGCTCTCTGACACATGGGCGACGGTCACTCAACATCATGTTTAAAGTGTGCATTAGATTAAACTTGACTATTCATCTGCAAAAACTAAACTTCTGGTCTTTTAATTTGATTTTTACAATTAATTTAATGTAATCTTTTCATAAATTATGATTTTAGATGGCATTAGAAGGATTGATAAAGACCGTGAACCATCCTGTTCATCATCCCAGCTGTTTAAAAGACAAAAAAGGCAGTTATCAAATGACAGTCTTCAACGAGCAGATTCTATTTCCTTATCGTCGGAGGAGGAAACAGGATTGTCAAAAAGTTGCATTTTATCAAAGAAAGCTGCAAAGCCCAAGTTTGTAAAGAAACCAACGGTCCTGGAAACTGTGATCGTAAAGTCGGCTAGTAAATTGAAAAAAAAGAGGTAACGTTTGTATATCGTAGATTAATGTAACAATGGTAACTTTTCTGAATTTATGTTTTTCATTCTCTACATTTTTGGACCTTCAAAATTCCTAATTTTTTAAATATTGTTATTCACAAAAGTTTGTAGTTTTTGTTAATTTTCTATTCCAGTCGAAACGCCTCAAATTAAACAAAATAAACCTTGTCCAACATGCGGACACAGTGCTAATGAAGTTCAAGTAACAAAAAGTTTTCTGGAGTCCATGAGACGAAGCATAGAATATCGTACTCGCGAAGAAGGACAGACAACTAGAGCAGTTGTAGCGGCGAGCAGTAACTCTGCACAAATCGGGGATATATTACAAGAATGCAGTATCGAAAATTTACCGAAAATTGATTTACAAAGCTTCCTAAAGTTTGAAGATAAGTTGACGAAAGATGTAGAATTAGTGAAAAAACTTGTAAGAATTGCTTCACAATCTGTATAATTATTTTCATTTAATTTTAATTGTATTCAGTTATTCACTATTCTGCCTTTTTTCAGAAATGCTTTATGGTGCTTAATATAAAAAGCACAGTAAAATTAGCCGACAATTTAACTGCCGTTATTCCTGCAATCATAACAAAAAATGTCCAAATGCTGTACACAGCATACGGAAGAGAAACAAACGGAGTTAAGAAAATAGATTTTTCTAAAACGCAAACATATAAATACTTAGGGGGTAAAAGAATCTTGCTTTTATCATTATTATCGTTCACACAAATAATTTATTGTATAACTTTTCCAGGACTAATGTATACATATAATATACACATTTTTATTTTTATTTCAGAAGTTGTGGCTACTAAATTCACGAACCTTAAATGTAACGAAATAAACACTCAATTTAGCCGCTGGTTTTCGGGAGCAAGGGACCGAGAAGGTGGAAAGAGAGCACGAGTATCCAAAAATCTATTGAGAGTACTGGAACCTGAAGAATAAGTAAATGAATTCTGATGTACTTGAATATTACTTTACTTTAGCATTAGTTTTTAAATAATTTTTATAAATAAAGTTATGAAAATATATTCACTTTTTAAAATCATTTAATTACAATTTTTTTAAATTATAATTATTTTCTGTGCCTTCCAATGCAAAGAATCCATATCATTCCGCAAAGTTGCAAATTTCACAGTTTAGTGTATGATTTCACTGTAATTTACTTAAATTACTGAAAATTCTTTACAATTCAACAGACCTTAATTTATATGAAGTATTTTAAAGAAAAATATGATGAATTTGACCTATTTCATCGAAATGAGTATATACTTCGACTTGGATACGAAATGAATAATTGAATTTTATGGAATTCACTTGCAATTTCTGAAATTCGCTTCATTTAAATACATGTAAAAAACTTTGACTATTTCAACTAAAATTCTTATCACTAACATGAATTGTTTTGGTGTAATGATTTTAAGTGAATTTTATAGAATTGAATTATTCATTCCAATTCCAAGTACATTCTACTATATTCAACAGGATTCTAAACGTAAACCATTAATGCAGAAAATTTACAGTCCCCCACATATACCAGTACCGCCCACCAGTACTAAATGCCAGCACCAACAACCAGTACGAGACAAGCACTGGTTTGCTACTGCAGAACATTGTTATCACCCCCGGATATACAAGTACTGCGACATTACTCAATGCCAGCACCGAAAACCAGTACGGGACCAGCACTGGTCTGCCAGTGCTAAAATTCGTTATCATGCCCGACATATGCCAGTACGGCACCAGTACCAAATGCCAGCACCGATAACCAGTACGGGACCAGCACTGGTCTGCCAGTGCTAAAATTCGTTATCATGCCCGACATATGCCAGTACGGCACCAGTACCAAATGCCAGCACCGACAACCAGTACGGGACCAGCACTGGTCTGCCAGTGCTAAAATTCGTTATCATGCCCGACATATGCCAGTACGGCACCAGTACCAAATGCCAGCACCGACAACCAGTACGGGACCAGCACTGGTCTGCCAGTGCTAAAATTCGTTATCATGCAGGACATATGCCGGTACTGCACAAGTGCCAAATGCCAGCACCGACAACCAGTACGGGACCAGCACTGGCAGACCAGTGCAGAACATCGTTATCATCCTCGATATATGCCAGTGCGGGCACCAGTACTGTCTGCCAGCACTGCGCCCGTACTTGCCAGTACGGGCGCAGTACCGCGCCCGTTGTAAATTTCTTATTGGGAAGGAAAACTAAAATTCAATTCCCGGGTCAAATAAGGGCTCGCGACGCTGGAACTGGAAAGTACTTTCCGGATAATTAATAAAAATTCGAAGTGAAAAATATGTGATTGCTCTTCGCGTGGAGGTGCATCCTTTTATCGTTTGAAATTTTTTTATTCGACAAATAGTTTTTGAGATAAAAATTAAAAAACGTAGTTTTTGCATAGATAAACAATCAGTGTTTTTTAAAATATAACTCGCGATTACTCGCTCAATTCACAATGAAATGATTCGCAACATTCGCCATTTTATTTTGCTGACTCTAGCCGAGCCGTCGAGTCTTAAAAAACAATAAATATCTGATAAAGTATGCCAAAGCTCAATTCAATCGGATAAGTCTATCGAGAGTTATGGAGTATCCGACCTGCTACTACCCGTGTAGTAATTTTTATAGGGGTCTAGTGGGGCCCCGGCGAGTTTGCCCCATCTCTAGTCGGGATCTAGCGTGGAAAACTAGTCAGGGCCCCGTCGGTAACGTAACGCTTTTGTCGACGTGGGCCCTACTAGACTTTCTAGTAGGGGTTTAGTGAGGTCAGCCCTTACACTTCCCCACCTACAAAAAAGGACACCATTAGGGCCCTATTGGACTTCCGCATTGAATTTAAGGGCATATATTAGCAGAGTCGCGTGACCAATTTTGTTCAGGTATCTCACTGAGAAAATAATAAATAAAAACGATTTTCCACACTGAGAGAAAAAGTACAGGGGAAATTCGAGTTAAGACTTTAATATTTAACATTTTTAACGGCAATGGAGGGATATTCGCTTGGAAGGTTAAGTTTACTGTTTTCACAGTAAAAAATCTGTTTTCAAGCTAGGAAATTTTTTTCTGAGTAAATTGACAGTACTTTTTCATTACACGTACATTGAAAAAAAATCTCAGTGAGTTTGACTACTTTTTAACTTACTTTCCATACTTTACAAAGGCCCCAGTGTAATTTTTGAAGTTCAGTGAACGGCAGGAACATAGGGGTAAATCACGTAAGAGCAGTAGTTGAATCGATGAATATTCTTATTAGTACATTTCATAACTGTATTTACTTTCAAGTAGACTCTAACTTAATATTTTTATATACATACCTACAAACACACACCCCTCCTTCTACACTACACAAACGCTCGTTTAGGTGGTATTAAAAATTATTCTTAACGCTGCGGGTTCGAACCCTCTCACTTATGATTAACGCATTACTAACCTAAGGACTAAGCCTCTCGAATGCGCACGCTTGGAATACAAGAAAGAAAATAGCGCTTATAACCTGCAACTACTGCAGGGTCGTGTAAGAAGTGTATGGGCCCCGTGTAATCGGGAATTTTTAAATTTTATGCCAATTTATGATTCTGATTAAAATTTTTAATTATTGAATCGATTTTCTATAAAATGAAATATTTTTGAAATAAACAGATCAAATTTTTGAATTAAAGAACATTACATAATAAAAAGCTTCATATACATTTTAGAAGTATTAATTTTTATTATTGTATATTAGTGATACTTTAGACACGTTATGATTCCTTTAATTTTTGTTTTTAAGAGTAAAATCAACGTATGTTCAGAATCTAAAAAATTTGAGTTTTTTCAATTCCAAAAATGGGATGAAACTTTTGAATCAAGAAAATTATCGCATAACGAAAAAATAACGAAAAACTATTTAAAAAATAGTACACTTATTTACTTATCAATAGTTTGTTTTTCTAATTACACTTATGTAGTAACTTCTACCGCTTATGTTTATTATGAAAGCTTCAATTGATTTTACTATTCACCCCATGTTAATTTAACTACATGTTTCGTTATTGTTATTACCTCGACACAATAAGATACACACACATACACATACGTGCTCGCATATGATTATTATAATTACATGCGAATTCGAGTTAAAATTATGAAAAAGTTTTCTTAAATGTTGTTTCTTCCTCTTAAGTATTGATTTTATCCAAGACCGTGTTCAGAGAATCTCCATTTTTATCAGATAAGATCAAATTTTAATGGGAATAAAGAATAAAGGTTATGTTGTATCTAATGGACCTAACCTTAACCACAAATATTACAAATAGGGATTCTCTAGTCGGGGCCCCGCCAGATACAAATAGATTTTTCATACCTTAGCGAAACAAGGAATTCCTCACTAGAACCTGACAGGGCCCCTACCTTTTTTATCTAGGCTAGAAATACTAATCGGGTACTAACAAGGCCCCTACCAGTTTTTTCTAGATGAGGAAATTCTAGTCCGGGCCCCACTAGAACCCAACTTGAAATAAGGAAAGATAGGGCAATTTCTACACGGGTACTACAGATAAACCCTTTTGTAAAAACCGTTTTTTGTTCTTACTCATGGGAGATCAAAACGTAGAGATTTGATGAATATTTCGAAAGTCATTTTTTTCGTAAAACCAATACCTTCTTATTCATGATGAAAATGTGAAAATGTTAATATAATCTTCAATATAGCATTGACCAAATGACTCGTAGAAAATATTCATTTTTCATTTCACTATCATAAATATTGAGTTCGATTACAAACAAATAATTTGTAAATTTGGTTTTATAACTCTTTTAGAGCCATGTCACAAACCTGACTTCATCCAATACTTTTCATCCTCCCCATTCTTAAATTCATAGCGCAGGTGGATTTTTCCTAGCACATTCCCTAGTGAACTGGATGAACGCTAGGTTAACTTCTAATGAACGCAAATATATTTTTGGATAAATTTAATTCAGATTCAAATTCACTTTATGACCTGCTAGTAGGAAAAATGATTAATATTTTATTTGCAGGCTTATAATAGCATTAAGCGCGGTCTTTTTAATGACAAATTATATGTTGAGTCATGCGATAGAAAATATTCTTCAATTTTTTCATGCAAATAATTAAAAATAAAGCAAAGTAGTAATATGTAATCCAGATGAATTTATTTGACAAATGTAATTGCACAATTTTAAAATTAAAACAAAAAATTAGGTCATACAAAATTATAGCTAATTAAATTAGTAGTATTCAAATATGAATTAGTAGAAAATTATAAGATATTGATCAAAATACTTACTAAAGTAATCGGTGAGCGATTCCAAACTTTCACAATTACTTTAGTTTTCGACCTATTCAGATCATGAGACTATATTGAATTAATTTTGATAACATATACTTTTCTATGATACACAGATAAATTTCTTCGAATATTTCCCATACAGCAAAACAAATATTTGTATGATTCAAATACATTTTTCAATAAACAAACATTTTTTCTAAATATGAAGTTCAGTTTTTGAACGTAAATAATGATTGAAGAGAATTTGATTGATCAGAAATATATAACGTAAAGCAGTCCAATATTTAGGAAAAGAAGGAATAAAACCTATAAGACTTATTTGATTATTTGTAACATTCAGACTCGCCTACTCCAATGGCGGTGAATAAAGTTAAGTTAAGACATTTTAAGGTAGTATTGAGTCTTACAGGTCTACTTTAGACCTATTTAGAATAAAAAACCATTTAATTTATATAATTTACAAATTTTTTCATTAATTTGAATTATCCTAAATTTTTCAGTTTCAAATATTTTTAAAGAATTTGAAAATCTTTCTGTGGAAAAAAAGACGCTTCCGACTGCGCTGGGATTCAAACCCAGGTCTTTCGATTTCCGGTCGACTGCTCTAACCACTGAGCTACACAGGCGTACAACATCTAATTCTCCACAGGAAGATCTCCTTATGACACTTGGCGATATAAGGAGATCTTCCTGTGGAGAATTAGACGTCGGATGTCTGTGTAGCTCAGTGGTTAGAGCCGTCAACCGGCAATCGAAAGACCTGGGCTGGAATCCCAGCGCAGTCGAAAGCGTCTTTTTTTGCACAGAAAGAGTTTCAAATTCTTCAAATATTTGATTTCAATTGCATTATTTGCGATATAAGAGTTTGAAATTGTCTACGAGGACACCTGTCGACAACGTATCCTATCTGATACGCGACTAGTGAACCTTCGATAATGTAGGCAGCGACAAAAATTTGAAACTCACCTAATTAATTTAAAATATTTTACTAAAGTCTTTTGATACTTATGAGAGGTAACTCACTTTGTAAGATACATTGTTTCTAAGAAAAACATTTTATTTTCCACAATTTAATAAAAAGATATGGACATTTTATAAGTAGCATTAAAAAAGAATAACTGTTTTAAAATAAATTAGTTTGAGATTTAAATTTTTATCACTGCCTACATTCATTTCTTAAACTGTTTATTCACTCATATAATGGGAATAAACAATTTTTTGTTTATTTTTTACTTTCAATCCAACTTTTAATTATATTGGTAAAAAATTATGATATTTTTGTTCGAAATATATTGTAATATATTTTAAATTAGCTTATATTAAATAATAAATGTTATACACGCATTGACTGTGTCATTAGAGATAATTGTAATTTAAATTTGTAATATTAATAACATATTTTCATTCCTTTCATAATTATTCGTGAGTTCTAATTAAGTTTTAATGAAAACCTCAAAGAATACAATATATAAATACATATATGAAGTAAATATAATGAATAATAAAAGCATTATAAAAAATAATAATATGCTAAACATATGTATGTAATGTACATATACCAGTATGATGTAAATAGTTGAGTCAGGTTTTACAATTTACAAATTATGCTCGATCTGGCTTCATTGTCTTTATTGAGCTTTTGTGATTATCGTCACTCAAATAGTAGAAACTCTCTGGTGGTAAATTGATTCTAACTTCCGTCGTTCACCGACGCATCATGTACACTTCTGAAGCATGACGGCGTAACCCAGGGCAGGTCGACCTCTAATGTATTGGGTGTCCCCGTAGGATAGTTCATGTGCGGTGGTGTACGCGGCGCTAGTTGTTGGAAGCGGGCGGAGTGCGGCAAAGGGAACGGCTTCGTATGAGTTCCGCCATTGTTGTATACATGTATCAACAATTCGTACGCGATCGCGCTTTATAATCATTTAAAATGAATTCGAAGTACGAAATTCAGTGTGCTGTGAGTGGGTGTACCTCCAAAAGGGGTCGGAAGAACAATGTGTCAATTCATCGGTTTCCGAAGAAAGAAAATGCCGGACAACGATGGATAGAAGCATGCTCAAATCCCTACTTGTCGAGGTTAGGATACCTCGAAGTACTAGAAAAACAATTTTTTATTTGTCATCGACATTTTTCCGTCGTTAAATTTACCGTCGTGTAGTGATGTGTCGAGTGGAAGTGATGTGAACATTAAACCGGCGAGTGTTTCTTCCACATCAGACTTCGAAATTTTTATTCCCGAAGTAGAAAAACCTGCAGAAGGCACACGAGACTTTGAAGAAAGTAGTGTGCAGTTTGCACACGTAAGTAACAATATTTTTAATTTCATACGATATTGTATATAATTTCAAACTTTTCGACTCTGATCAGAGTCCTCATTAGTGATCTTTATTTCTAAAATTTTAAGTGCAATAAATAAAATATTACATATATGAGCCCTATTTCGAAGTAAACTTCGAAAATGTGAAAAAATGTAAAAATCGTAAGAAAATTTACATAAAATAGTACAAGAAACTTCGATGAAGTATCTAAAACTTCCTTAGGAATGACAATAAAATTCTAGCACGTAATTTTGAGATACCAAACTAAAAAAGTAGTATATACACTACCGGTCAAAATTATTTATTCACCTGCTGTTAGCTATTCTTAAAGTGTCTTAATTTTTATAATTATTTCAATTTTGCATCTAGTGAGCCCAAGTTGAAGGCAAAATGATAATTTTATAAGAATATATTGCAAAAAACGTCAAATTTCGATCGTTTTGAATAAATATTAATAACACTGAAATTAATTAAGACCTTTAAACGTTTCTGGTCTCATTTTGAAGGTTACTCTTCATAGTATTTTGTTAACTTATCAAGATAGTTTTAGAATTTTTCTTTTGGATTCTACCCTGGGGTCAAACATGGTACAAACATGTCGAAAATTTTCAAATGAAGACAGTAATCTATAAATTTTATTAAAATATGATACACATTGGTTTTTAAAAATTTCTTGTAAGTAGCTACACATTTTTAAAAGTTTATGACCTTCTTGTATCATTTTTGACGCCGGGTAGAATCCAGGAAAAAAAATCTGAAAATATCTTGATTAGTTAGCAAAATACTATGATAACCTACTATTTAAATGAGACAAAAAACTTTTAAAAATCTTAATTAATTTCAGAGTTGTTAATATTTTTCAGAATGATTGAAATTTCAAGTTTTCTGAAATATTTTTTTATAAAATTAACATTTTGTTATTTTTTCTGATTTTTCTAAATCATTTCAGTCGATTATGTCGATCATTAGAAGAGTGTATCACTGTACGTGACAACGGAACTCTACTATATCGACCTTATCAACCTCTGATTTAGAATTAATCCAACGTTATTTAAAACTAGATGGTATTTTCCAATATAAATTGAAGAAATTTTTCTGTGAAAAAAAAATTTCTTCAATTTTGTTATTTAGTTTATTTGATTATTTTTTATTTTGTTTTATTTGTTATTTGCAAAATTTTATTAACTTTTATTTTATGATAGGGAAAAAAATTTCAACTTGTTATTATAAAAATTAAGACACTTTAGGAATAGCTGAAACAACACGTGAACAAATAATTTCGACCGGCAGTGTACTTCTGTCTAAATGTTACTGAAGATATAGATGCAAGTACATATATAGTATAAAATTACAAAGGATTATTTATGAAAAAATAGCTGAGAATTGCCAATACAAATTCCACAATGTTAGAAATTCCCACCACAATTTCGCGAAACATATGACTGGAGTTTTATTTTATAAAATTTATTTTTATTTATTTTATAAAATACCTACGAAATAAATTTCAAATATTCATATAAATTAAATGCTTTTAATCTATATTCCAGAAAAAAGAATCAGAAGATATCCCAGAAGCAGGAAGCAGCAAGGATGTATTTGGAGAAGACTTTCACACAACACCGAAGAGAGCTATCTCGACCCCACAAAGTGTTCGATTATCTTGTAGTACAACAAAAATCAACGCAAAATGTGCTAAGCAACTATATTTTCTGAAAATAAAAATACAAATTACAGATATTTTTGATTTTTATTTATGACGAGAAAACCATGATTTAAGGCAAAATTGTGTAAATGTAATTAAAGAGTGAGTTGATATCGACATAACTTCTCAATCTTAAATTAAATTTTCACAATTTTGCTCTAAATCTTCAATTTCCTTTTAATTTTATTTGAATATATTCTTTGTAACACATTTAAAGAACCTACGTATGCATGTATATGCACTAACACGTGCACACATAATGGTAGTTCATGCGCAGTGCTGTACGCGGCGCTAGTTGCTAACGGTCCACCACCTTTCCATTAGGTTTGCACGGCCTGGCGTAACCAGAACGTAATTCTTAGGTGGACCCGCCAAGAAGGCGCATCTATCACCCTAGTTTTGTTGAAATCTCTTTTCCATATTTAAGGACTGTCAATCTCCCACCTCATCTCTGTCATAACCAGCGATGAGGTGGGAGATTGCCAATCCTATGTATCAAATTTCGACTGTTTTTCGGAAGCGCTCCTTATCTACATCCGCGTTTTTGGAACTACAATGAAGGTAGGCGCGGTTGCATTCTGCTCCTAAATCGGTAAGGCAGAGAATATGCTTTAGTTATCTTCTGAAATCGATAAAGAATGGAATAGACAATTAATTTTCCAAATATGAGAAAGGAATATACAATTCTGATTTCTGACACGCTCAACGAAGTCAGATTTAGTTGGCCCCTGTCATAATAGAAAAGAAGTAACGAATTTTAATTTATATGAAAACGCATTTTTGTGAGATATTTTATGGTGCATCTTTTTTTCCATAGTAAGAAGTTGTGTTTCCTACCGTTTTTAAAATATTTTTAAAAAGACGTTTTTACAAAATAGAGAAGTTCAATCTCCTTTTCACTTTAACTCGCTCTATGCAAGTTAATTTTTTATATTTCTTAATGGAATTTGCAGAAATTATAAAGTTATGTGTCCTTAGAACACCAAAGGACAAAAAGTTGACTATTTTTATCAACAAAATAGTTGTGAAATTTACCTAAGAAACTGTAAGAATCCCGCATATAAAGTTTCAAACGCTTTGGGAGCCAAACGAATTTAAGAAACGACAAAGTTGCAGCATAAAAGTTGTTCATTAGGGTCTGAATTGGTGTTTTTTGTGGAATTTTATTTTAATTCAAAAAGTATAATGGTCTGATATTTTTGATATTATAGTCCGCTAACATATAGCCTTTTGCGTGCAAACTGCTGCGATTTAAGCAGACATTGATCAGAGTTCATCTAGAATAAAATTTTACCATGTAATATATTTGAAACAATAATTTTATTTTATTTTTGTCAGCAAATTATTGAAAGTACTTAAAAACAATCAATCATATAATCTAATACAACTTATCACTTTGGGGAAAAAAGGTACGGAATGAAATTTCTTACAAAAAGGCGTTTTTATATGAATTAAAATGCATTACTTCCTTTCTAAGATGACAGGGTACAACTGAATCTGAACCTGCTGAGCGTGTCGGAATTGTACACTCCCTTCTTGAATCTGGTAATTAAATTTTGACAGTACAAGATTTACTTATTGGAGAAACTAACTAAAAAATATGTAAATCCGTTTACTTAATATAAAAAAATATTTTTAAAGTTTCAGTATGAATTCGAATTTGTTTAACATTGTAAGGCAACTTTTTAGAAGAACAAAATTTTTTTATTAAAAAAGTCCATTGTTAAATTTTGTAATCTTGGATCTTCAATTGAGCTGCTGCATCAAAGGAGGACACGTAAACTTATTTCGCTAAGAGTGGAAACGCCTCTTGCCTTTTAAAAATTAAGTTAATAATTTGAATTTAAAAAAAAAAGAATTTCATAAAGAATTTCATTGCGCATCTCTTTCCATACTTAAAAAAATGTCTGCGTTATACCGTTTTTAATATATTTACAAGAAACAAGTTTTTATTTTGAAACAACAAATTCTTTTTCTTTCTTTAATTCAACTAGGTATAACAGCCAATTTTTGGAAATTGTTCATGAACCTGAAAGTAAATTATGTGGTATAGTATGTCGGAAGCATCCTAAAAATAAAACAGTAAATATTAAACGTACCAAAAAAAGCAAATCTTCGCATACGCTCAGTGAGGGCTGAACTTCATTCGAGTGATTTATGTGATAAGGTTATATGCATGGTAATGTTTTTTATGGGTTTCTTACATTGAGATTAGGACAGGTCATATGCAACACTCTTCTTTTAGTTGATTTGGACTCAAGCATTTCCAGTCATTCACCTGCCCGCTTTTATGACTTGCAATAGTAACGTAATGTAATATCAATCGCAGCATTTACATGTATCTTAATTGATTCAGAAGCGCCATTTCATTCGTCCTCTTACTTCTGTTTAGTAGTAATTACGAATACAATATTATAAATAATATTTAAAGTTTTATTTCTCAAGTATTTTTTCGTCCAACATGATTATTACGAAAAAAGAAATATAAAAGGTATTTTTTGAATAACATAAAATCAATGTTTCAAAAAACATAAATTGCGATTTCTTGGTAAGTACTGCACGCAATGGATAATTAATTAATTAATAAAAAGCGCGCGACGCACGAACCACTAAAGTTGAATTATTCAACAGGATTCCGCGGTTTTCTGAGTTTATTTGTGAATTAGCTGTAACGTCCTAGAATAACGTTCTGGTACTTACCTATACTATTATTTTTATTTATTCCCCGTTTTAGATCGCTAAAAAAATCAGAAGGATCTTTAAACCGAAACAGGGTAAGGGATAACCAACAATAAAAAAGGACATAAATATAACACTAGACAGAATATCGTTTATTAACTTCAACTCATAGAAACATGAGTCGAAATAATAATTACAAGGGGTAAACAAGAGTACATGAATACTTCTAACCTTATTGAAGATATATTCCTTGGTTAATAGAGGGTTCGGCCTCGTTCCCTCAGGGCTCTGGGTGCTTCCAAACTTTAATTCTTCCTTTAAATCTCAACGGAGTTCCACTTTCAACGAAGAACTGCACTATATGTTGACGTTATCAACATCACTGGAATCCGCGGAGTTGACGGAAAACTGAAGGGAACTGGAGAACACGGGCTTGACTGATTGAAGAATACTGAACGAAGATTATTCGAAGACTGACTGAAGACTATTCGTTAACTGACTAAGACTATTCGTTAACTGAACTGAAGAATACTCGATGACTGTTCTTTAACTGAACTGGAGAATACTCGAAGATTGTTCGTTAAATAACTGAAGAATACTGAATGAAGACTGTTCTTTAACTGAACTGAAGAATACTCGATGACTGTTCGTTAACTGAACTGAAGAATACTCGATGAAGACTATTCGAAGACTGGCTTCTTTTGGTGAATTGGGGGTGTATTTATACCCATAAGGAATGGCGTTCCTCAAGAAATTGAATCGATATCCGTGTAAAATTTGCTTATTTCTAGGAAATGAAACCCCTTCGTATGGGTCAGTCTTATTAAACAAGTTCAATCCCTCCTAGCTTCAAAAGGGGTGCAGTCGTCCTTTCTTTTATTGATTAAATATTCGTGAGACATTCCTCGCATTCCTTTACCCTCGATATCTCCTTGCAATCAATACTTTTGACACTTGTTGTTTCTCGCGTTACATTTCAGCACATGATTCCATTACATGTTCTAATTGACAACTATTTTCAATATTATTAACACAATTGTATATTACATATTTTTAGTGTTCCACATCAATTTATATGAAAGAATCGATTACATATTTTCAAACAGTTCATAGTTAACGGTAAACATTTATAATTGTCACAGGACGTGACACCTCCCCCCTTAGTGTGGACATGGTGATGAAATGACCATGTTCAAACTTCGGAAGAATTTGAAGGTAACTATCGATTCTGTCAATTTCTCAATAATTCTTAATTAATTTAATATACTTCTTGGAACCTTTTATTTTCGTAAACCAGAATCGAAAGTTTCCTTATTCGCAGTTATTTAATATAATTTTACGTAGTTCATAATTTGGACATTTTAAAATATATATTTTTTATCCTTTTTCTTAAATTTTTTCGTACATAGATACAATTATACAATTTACATTCATAACATACCTTCAGAGAAATTTGATTAAATATGATTTGATATAATTCGAACTGACAAATATAATTCAATGACTTGTTCTTTTGAAAAGTGTAGAAGTAATTATGATATTACTATTCAACTATATTATTTGATACATTGACAACTATTACTTGAATAAACAGCGACCATACATTTTACGTGATGCATCAATAGATACGCACAAACGCACACAGATAAACATATAGGCTTATAGTTAGAAAGCAAAAATTTTTCTCAAAACTCAAGCATAATTAATATATATTTAGAATATATCGTAGTGCAATTGGATTCTGAATATTACAACTCCATGAGAAAAAAAAAATTGCTTAATTTCAGATTTCCATTTGCAATCGTTACGGGACGTGACACCTCCCCCCTTTGACTTGAACATGGGGATGAAGTCAGCATGTTCAAGTTTATATATAAAAATTCGAAGTTTAAATTTTATAAAGAGTTTTTTGTTTATAATCGTTTACAAGTATGACCTTTTGATTTCACAACAATTACTTCTGAAATTTTTTGTTTCGTTTTGGGCCATGACAATTTATTGACAAATGTCCCCTTTGATAACAACGCTCGCAAGTATTAGTCCATTTAAATAATATAGTTTTCTTTGCTTTATCTTTAATCAAATTGTCTTGCCCATTATCATCCTGTTTTAATTCACTGAATATATATTCATTTTGTAAAGTTTCAAGTATTTTTTGTGCTGCACTATGCTTAGCTTCTTTTTTCGCTTTAGATTCATCTCCTAAACTTGCATACAGTAAAACCTATCGTAGCCGACACATATGGGAGACAAGTTCGGCTACGATGGGTACCAATGACATGCGATAATTGCTAGGGACTTATTACTAGCTTGGTTCAGTGCTGTGTCAACAGGTGCCCCTGTGTTTAGTAACACACGTGTAGCGGCTTGTACATATTTTTTGTGTTTACTTTTGTGCAAAAAGGTGAGTAAAAGTTAGTTTGAAAAATAACACAGGCACACAAAAAAAACCAAGTCTCTGATATTTGAACGCGACACATATGTTCCCATGTAATTTGATCCGCTGATCACGAATCCGCGGTCCAATTGACCCCATGACATCTAGGTCAAGGGCATTTGAAGGTCAAAATTGAACACACACATTTGAGTTGAAAAAAATGACTAATCTTTATGTTTTTTGGGTCGCTGAATAATAATTCGAGGTCGGTTTGACCTCAAGTAGTAAAGGTCAAGGTCATTTGAAGGTCAAACGTGTTTATTTTGGAAATAATGCATTTTTGACTGCAGATTCTGAAAGAACGGAAAATTTTACGTCCAAAACTGTATTTTTTAATTTTTTTAATATGATCCAAAGGTCATTTCAAGGTCATTATAAGTGGTGATGTGGAGAATCAATTTAATCACTGCAAAAATACGAAAATATGGTTCCCTTCACCTAAACTATTGCGGTAATATATTTTGGTGATCGTTGAACCAGAATACAAGGTTCGTCTGTCTCCTCAAGGACAAGATAAGGGTCGCCCCATCAAGGTAAAAAAAGAACTGAATCTCTGCAGAACTATAAATATGAGACTTAGCTATTGTTTTTTCTTCTATAACGCTTTCTTTTACTTTCGAAGGATCTGTGTAGCGGATTTCTAATTCTTTTTGCGCTCTCGTCATCTTCTTCATCATCTGACACTCGATCTCTTTTCAGTAACCAACAGTAGTCCGCCAACATATTTACGTCCCATTTCCCTTGCCATCTAGTTTCAGCCTCTTTCAGATCTTGATGGAACCGTTCCCCTCGTTCTTCGCTGTAATCTCCCAAGTTATCAGGGAAATAGCTGAGATGAGCATCCATAAAATGAACTTTGTGACTCATCAAACATCCCAAACACTTATAGTTTCTTATCATATTTGCTACAATAGTTTTGTAGTCATCGCTTTTGTTATTTCCCAAAAAGTTCTGACAAACATCTCGGAAACTGAGCCATGCAGCTTTCTCTAAGTCATTCATGGTATCAATGAATTTTTCATCGTTAAACATTTTACGGATTTGAGGTCCATCGAATATCCCTTCCTTCAACTTCGCTTCACTTAATCGAGGGAATCGCTCCACTAAGTACTTAAAACATTTTTCACCTTTATCCAACGCTTTGACAAACTGTTTCATCAGCCCAAGTTTTATGTGAAGAGGCGGAAGTAAAACTTTTGAGGGATCAACTAAAGGCAGTTTCAGTATATTGTAACTTCCAGGAACTAGTTGTGCTCTTGATTGCCAATTTTTTTACATAATGGTTTTCGCGATCTCTACTATCCCATAAACATAGGAAGCAGGGATACTTTGTAAATCCTGACTGTTGACCAAGAAGAATCGTTATTATTTTTAGATCGCCACAAATCTGCCAATTATGTTCTTTATATCGTATTTTATCCAATACGTATTCCACATTTTCGTAACTTTCTTTCAATTGCGTTGAGTGCGCTAAAGGTAGACTTGCGTACCCATTTCCATTATTGAGAAGCACTGCCTTCAGACTCCGTTTTTGAGGAATCTATAAACAATCTCCATTCTTCAGGAACATAAATACCTTCTTTCATTTCGTTCATCAAACCTAAAACATCTGTGCAATATACCAGAGTGCCTTCTTCGTCTTTCTTGAAATATTGACGGAATTGTTATTCTCTATTTCTGTAGACTGATGACTTCGTTCCCCGTTCAAGCATTCCTCGATTTTTCAACACAGCGGCCATGTATTCAGAAGCATCTTTAGGAAGCCCCATATCCCTGATAAAATTACTTAAACTTTCTTGATTGAATAGTTTTACAGGTTTATTTTTTTCCTCCCTCAATTTTGGAACATATTCTTCTTCATGATCATCTTGGTCGGAGCTATCGAGAGATTCTTCTACACTGTCAAACCATTCCTCCCTATCAGTTTCTTTACTCGTTGAAGCTTCATTCATTGATGGACTCGTATCCATTTTTTCGTCAGCACACTCTACCCTAGATTTTGCTGGTACAACGGAAGATACTAGTGCGTATGATATCTGTGACTTTGTTTTAACGTTGAATCCTTTAACATTGGTATTGCAAAAATAACAATCTTTCTCGGATTCAGGTATTGACCATATTACTGGTGAAGTATATTTCAAAATTTTATCATTTCTGGTTTTATCCCATCGGATAAGCATATTAAAACAAGAGCAGCAAATAGTTTCTGGAGCAAACGTTGAATTTTGAACAGAAAGTTCTTTTTTATAACATTTCTCATATATATCTGTACATTTTTTATTCATTGACCTACGATATTTGCTTACTTCATATTTCCCGCAAACGTAACAAAAAATATTTTTATCAGTGCCACAAAAGTGGCTTGCAGCATCTTCAATTCTTCTTGTAGCATCATACTCCTTATTAGCCAAGTCACCAACTAGTAAAGAGCTGCGGTCACTTGATGACGATGATTGCGGGCCCGCTTGCTCACCCTGACCAACCGCCGATACTGGGCATCCAAGACCCTGCATCGTAGACTTTCCTGTGCCAGCCATGACGGCGTCATGCCTTCACCCCAGGGCTTAGCCGGAAAACAAACAAGAAAAACAAAGCCGTTTCCGCCGTCACCACGTGGAGGTGCCCTGGGTGCTGACACAAGATAGGTATTACTGATAGATACTACTCCGTTCTTTCAGAATCTGGAGTCAAAAATGCAGTTTCTTTTCAAAATAAACAAGTTTGACCTTAAAATGACCTTGACCTTCACAGCTTGAGATCAAACCGACCTCAAATTCGAATTCAGCGAACCAAAAAACATAATGATAAGTAGTTTATTCCACTAAAACGATATTTTTCCCAATTTCGACCTTCAAATGCCCTTGACCCAGGTGTGATGGGGTCAAAAAGACCTCGTATTCTGATCCAGCAACCACCAAAATATATTACCACAGTAGTTTAGGTAAAGGAAATCATATTTTCGTATTTTTGCAGTGATTAAATTGATTCTCCACATCACCACTTATAATGACCTTGAAATGACCTTTGGATCATATTAAAAAAATTAAAAAATACAGTTTTGGACGTAAAATTTTCCGTTCTTTCAGAATCTGCAGTCAAAAATGCATTATTTCCAAAATAAACACGTTTGACCTTCAAATGACCTTGACCTTTACTACTTGAGGTCAAACCGACCTCGAATTATTATTCAGCGACCCAAAAAACATAAAGATTAGTCATTTTTTTCAACTCAAATGTGTGTGTTCAATTTTGACCTTCAAATGCCCTTGACCCAGATGTCATGGGGTCAATTGGACCGCGGATTCGTGATCAGCGGATCAAATTACATGGGAACATATGTGTCGCGTTCAAATATCAGAGACTTGGTTTTTTTTGTGTGCCTGTGTAATCAGTTCTTTTTGTTGATAATTTAAAAATTTCATGGATAAATTCAGTCAATAAAAAACTAAGGAATACTAAGTGCTTTTAGTGGAAAATGTATAGATGACAGTTGAGGTTATGTTGCACGACTGTGCATACATATTTAAGATCTTAATAAGTTGAAGTATAATTGGTTATGAAAATTCTTCAATTTTTCGAAGTTAAATTGTAATTAAAATTTATAGTTCAAATATAATCATTAATTAAATTAATATTTCATTAAAAATATTCATTGAAAAAAAAATTACTAAGACGTTTTACAAAAATATGAGGGCCCTCCAAAGACGGTGTTTAAGACGGCCCTGACCATGCACATTTCTCGACCAATAATGTGAAGCGTTAGAGTGGGATGTTCGTTAGGAGAGTGTCGGCTACGATAGGTTTTACTGTATATGTTTGATTGTTTTTGAATACTACATGAAGCTATAAATATAGGCATATGGCTTGATGTATTACATTGAGTTACTACATAGTTTGGCTCACTAAAGTCATATTCTAAACTTATTTCATTTATCGTTTGGAGGGGGCTAATTACATTTATAACATTTCTTTCTTCACTTCCGTATTCCATTTTCTGAAACAAATTTAATAATATATATTTTGGATGTGAATTTTGAATAAAATACTTAGATAGTACAAGGGATATGTTTAGGCATGTGGAATAGATGTGAATTAAAATAGTTCTTTAAAGAGATTTTCCTTGAATAAGTATGATTTATTCGCACAACAAATGGTCATTTACTTCGATTTCACATCCTAAACTTATCCTAGGGGCATGATCTAAATATTTTTCGATGCAATTTAAGCATCCATATGCTGGTTGAAAACGCTTTAATATTTCTACTTCGCAACGTTGGCATCTGGTATTGATTAGTTCAGTTTTTACTATTGAATGTCAAAAATTTTTACACTGATAATTTGAACGTAAAGGAATTATGTGTATTTAAATAACGCAATTCGCAGATTTTTATCGCTGTGATTTTATGAACGTATATTATTTTCACTTCTTGTTGTAAGCCGATACATGAGTAATTCAAAAGCAGTTGGTAAGCTGGCGGATAATTTGTGGATAGACGCCATCGATATATCTTGGAAGATTGTGTTCAAAATTTTTAGATTTTGGAATCATTTTCTTATGTAAAAACGATGATTTTCAATGTAAAAAAAAAAAAATAAAAAATGTTCAGTGTCGAAGGACGTCGCTCATATATCAGGTTAGTTATATAGTTCACTTGATAATTTACAATGAGCTTTCCATATACTGTTCTTTTACTTCTATTTCGCACCCTAATTTCACAAATATTTCTCTATAGAACTATCATAATCGCAGGCTCATCCTATAGGCTCAATTATTTTATAACAATGTTGATAATTTGTATAATTAAGTTATTTAGTAGCGATTGAATGCCATTCGGTTTTATATTTTTAATTTCTTTGCAAAGAGAGTGACAATTTAAAATAACAGCTCATATAGATTTTGTTTCCTGAAAGAGTATGAATATAAACTGCCAATTCACCTTTGGCTATTGGAAAATATTTAGGAAGCGTACATTTCTGGATATTCTGAAGGGATAACACCATCAAGATATTCTATATGCAATGTTCTTTCTGGATTTGCTGTTGGAATCATTTCTGTATAAAAAATCGAAAAGATTCCAATTATGCGTTTGTTGAATTATTTTAATAATTTTACTACTCTATCAAACTTGATAATAATTAACTTTTTGATTGGAGAAACTATGAATACTTTTATTTTGATAGTAAAAGGAGATGAGAGGAAAAAGAAATTTATATTCTTCTAGTAAATCTAACATTGATCTATCTAATTACATAAATACAAATGAAAAGGTATAAACTGAAATAAGTAAACAACAAAAAAATAAATAAATAAAAATGCGTTTAAGCGATTTTATGGATTGTTCTAAGCAGGATGTAGTGAAATGCAATAAAAGTGCAAGGATAAAGAAAAGCATATGTTTTCCGGAGGGTTTCCTCTGGAGTGCAGGTGCGTTGTGATGGTTCTACATGTAATATATTTGGGAGTATCTATTTACTTTGGGTAGAAGTGACACTTTATTGCTCATAATTACAAATTCTCTCTCAGATTAAATAGAGGAAATTTAGATGAATGTAGGGCATTGTAGGTTGGAATCATTAATGTACCCTTTTTTTAAACGTGAATATATATATAGGTGGGGGTACCCAATTAATCTAAGATGGTACCTTGAAAGGGATGATAGAAAAAATTTTATTTTAGTTTATCATAGGATATTATCGTATATACTGTAAAAGGTGGAAACGGTAGAAAATTTTAAATATGTCTTTTGAGGAAGCTTTTGAAGAGATTTTAGTAGAACTTGGTCTTAATGACCAACAGATTTTTTCAAGTGATGAAGAAATGTCCATGGAGGAATTTTTAAATTGTGTTGATTTTAGTGATTTGATTTGTGAAGACCTTATAGATGTTGAGGATCAACTTATATTGGAACAGTTATTAAATATTGAAGAGAAAGTGGATCCAATATCCATTCTTACTTTAGAGGAGGTTCGTGCTCGGATGGTGCCTTTGGTGAAGGATATGTGGAATTTGAATCCATGGGAAGTACGTCCATGTAATTGTACATATGTGGTTCAGGTTTTTCAACACGATTTCTAAATTCCGAGTTGGTGGAAAAATTTTTCCTCTAAACAGAGAGAAAAATTGGAAAAAGAATTTACCGAGCAATTTTTTATCCATGGCCATGATGGTGCTTTCTCTGTGGGAGGTGAATGGTGTGGCTTAAACGATTCTGATACTTTGGTGAAGGTAAGAAGGTTTTTATATATTTTTTTTTTGATGGTTAAAAAAAAAGGTGTTTATTTATAATATGAATTTTAGATCGATCCACGACAAATTCGATGGACGAGTAAAAAGCGGATAGTCTTGGATCCGGTTTATGTAGAATATGAAGGCCATCGCATTCGACTTCCATTCGAATGGTCATTTTTGAGGAATCGGGAAAAGGTTGCGCTGAAGATTTCTCTTATTTCCTTGTGGAGAGAAGCTGGGGGTATTGAAAATCCCATTTTTTACCTATCGAGAAAATATTTAGTCATAAATGAAGTGTTGACTGAGGTGAATATATGTATTTAGTTTGGTACATATATATATTTACATATGTCCATAATCAGGTAAATTTATTTACTTATTTTGTTTCAGGTGGGCCTTGAAGATGAGAAATGGAGTAGTCGTGGCTACAGAATTAAAATGAAGCTTGCTTATGAGGAGTTTGGTGGGCAATTAATTCAATTGCCTTGGGACTGGGTAAGGCTGGGCCTTGATAAGATGCAGGGGGCGAGTGTATGAGGCTCGAAGGAATTTTTTGAATAGGGACCATTCATTTATTGTCTCTAATCAAAGATGGAGGATTTTCAACAATAGAATAGAAAGAGTGAGTTTAATCATTATATTGTTTTTTATCATTATTAGTTTTTTCAATTTCAATGTAATGACGTCGTTAAAATTTATTTCGGTACTATGGCATCGATTAACAGGATTAGAATTCTAGAAAATTTCAATTTCTTTACTATTATGTATATGTTATTTTAATTTAAGTAATTTTATACATTTTTTATATATGTAATTTTGATAAGTAATTTGAATTAATTGAATAAAATCTATATTTTATCGTGTAAATGTATTGAAATATTTTTGTTTACCTTTGTCATTTTATATTATAATTTTGAATAATAAGTGCTAATAGTATTTTTAATCAAGAGAAGTTTCGTTTCCTATAAATATTGCAGTCTGTGTGCTGTATGTTCTTGTCATAGATTTTTCCATTTTTTCGTCATTTAAAGAATTGAGGTTAATGTGTGTATTTTCCAAAGAAAGACTTCTTATGATGCGATAGTAGTAGCATAGTTTTATTATAATTATTAGAATCACTAGAAAAGTTAGTAATAATGCAATGATTAGAGTTGTTATCAGTTTGAATATATATTCGTAATAACAATTTTCTTTAGATTCCAAAATTTCATTCAATTTTTCATTAACTCGTTCAATTGTTGATACTTCGTGTTCGAAGAGCAGTAATGGTATATTTCCTTCTTGTTTTTTAATTTCGATAATTTCTTGTAATTTTGAAGGTTTTTGATTTGCAAAGTTGTTAAGATATGCAGCAATTAACTCTAAAGTTACGTCAAATGAAGGTGCAGTTATTTTTGAATTTAGGTTTTTCAAATTTTCTAAATTTAAAAAGGGTGGATAATTTATTATTGGGCATTCGGGGTGAATTTGCAGTATTCCATTATTTAAAAGGTTCACTATTAATTTGGTATTATTTGAGCATTCGAGACTTATTTGTTGAAGAGTAGAAGAAGAATATATCCATCCATAGTAAGATTTTAATGGTGACAAAAGAGGATAGTTTTGAAAATTTATATCATTGAGGAATAAGGATGAAATGTATTGAGTATATCATTTAACCATTCTGTTACTTGAGATACTTGGGAATTTTTGTAAGAAGGAAAATCCTGTATCCAAAAGTTGTAAGTACTTATTTTATCCAAGGTAGTACTAAAATTGTTAGTTATGTTAATTAATGGATGTGGGAAAAGAGGTGAATCTTCTTTTGTCCAATGTAACATTTTTGAAATTACATTTTTGCTGTATTCGAGGTCATCTTGTACTTCGTTAGGTAGTAGTTTTGGAATTAATATTTGTGCATCATTAAAAAGATAGTAAATTTGCTCTATTAAATTTTCTGTTTCAGATTTCAATGTTATGAATTTTTTACTATTATGTCCTCTATTGCAATAAAAATTATCTTTGATGATTTTGCAAAATTTAACAGCTTCTTCAAATATGCTAATTAGTGTATTTTGGAAACTGAGTATTTTTTTATATCAATGTAAGACATTAAATGGTTATCTTTACCAAAAATTTTAATGTTTCTTATAGATTCAAAATAAAGGCCAGTTGAATTTTCAAATTTAATTTTTTGGTAGTAACTACTGGAATTAGGATTTTGTGCAAATATTAGAAAAGACAAGGTGCTAAATTTAAGAAGGAAAAATAATTTTTTTTCATACATGATGCTTCACTGGTGGGTGTGTCCTAGAAAGAAAAACAGACTTTATTAGTATATGACCTGAAAGAAAAATTTATTTATTAGAAAAGATAAAGTTTATAAGTAACTGATGTTGAAAAGAAATTTAAAAATTTTCCGAAAATTGTACTTCCTTTAATTTTTGTTGATTTTTTCGAACAGTTGTTTGAAGTGTGGTTTGAATCTTTATAAATTTTATATGAACGTAATAAGGTTTTTAATTTGGTCGAGGATCTGTTTGGGTAGATTTGTTTCGGAACCTCGCGTTTGATGTTTCCGTTGTTACATGTTGTGTTTCACAAATGTCATATATTTCTTGAATTAATTTTATTTGTTTGAATGCTGCTTCATGTTCAGTAATAATTTCTATATCTCCTGTGGCTATTACTGTTTGATCTCCCATTCTACAGTAAGATGTAAAAACCAATGTCTGATTATCATCTAAATCTCTGTATGTCAGAATTTCAGGTTCTTCTAAACCATATTTAATTGTTAAATTCTTGAGCACTTTCACATAGTTAAGGATTCCTAGTGTTTTGGTTTGATACTTGAATTTTTGAGATTCTAATTCTTCGGATTCCATTAGACTTATGGTGGCTGTAGTCTTTTTGTTTATATTAATATTTTCCCCTTAAAAAAAAATTGTTTATTATTAATTTATTATAATGATATATTGAATAAAGTGAAACAACAATTATTTAATTTTATTGATATACCTTGTTCATTAATGGATTTATATTTCTTTTTATAATAATATTGTATTGTTATGTTTTTCAATATTATGATTAAATTATATTTTTGTATTTTATATTTATTGCTTATTCGCGAATTATTTCACACCGTTTAGTTTTCTGAGTATGCTGTTATGGCAGTTGCATTTTTTGCTGCTAGATGCGTGTCTCCTCTTCCACAAAATTTCATATGTTGAATTGTGCAAATTGCTATATATTTAATTTCGACTGGTGATATTTTTATTTTTAAAAATGTATATGTAGGTTTTCCTATGTTTTGTTTGTTGCAATATTGTTCAAGTTCTTTAGGTATTATTTCTGAATAATCTTCGTATTCGCTTCCTTGGATTCTTTTGTCTGTTAAAAAATAATAAAGTGTTTGTGCTGCGTTTTGCGTGGCTATATCTTTATCGTCTGACGTGACTATTATAGTATAATTTTGAAATGTAAATGTTGCCGTAAAGTATATACTTTATTCTTAGTTTTATGACTTATTGTTGTTTCGAATTGCGGAAATTGATTTTTATAAGTTTGGTTGCAAAATTCAAATTAGTAAGTAAGAGGTTTCTTTTTTATTTGAGTAATTTCTTTTGGTAGATTATTGTGAGACATTAGTTTCCTTTATTTTTAAGGATAATATTCTCATTAATACAGCATCAAATTGCTTATTATAAATGTATAGGGTAATTAGATGTTTCCAAGTTGAGCGTGAGGATAAAGATTTGATTCGGTATGAGTGTGTAAATTACCTGTGTAAGTTCTGTATATAGTGGTGATTGTACCATCTGTTGTGGAGTTGATGGCTCTTTAATTCGTAACCCCAATGTTGATTCTTCCGTCCGTTTCCAGTCAGGTTGGGGTTTCCCTAAATGTAATAAAAGGTTAGTTACTGAGTCCCAAAGAGCGCCTAAAAGATGGAATGACCATCCAAATATATTATGTAGTGCATATCCATGAATAATAGTGTCGGCAATTAACTTAATTCCTCTAATTATTATTATTATCCCTATAAATCCTGCACTTGTTGTACCAAAATTTGTAAATAGTGTCCAAAATCTTCCCCAGGCTGATTCAGCTATTTTATTCAAGGTTTTTTCATCTAACAGATTCATTAAGGATACTTTGTCATTTATGTTGGAATGTCCTAATATTTCTCGTGCCAGTGAATTTAATACATTTGGTTTTTCTGCAGGGAACATAATGTGGTCTCTTAACTTGTCTAGGTCTGCTTGTGTATAGATTCCACTTGTTGCTAGAGAGGCTGGATTTGTGTATTCCCAAGTTGGTTTTGTAGTTGGCTTCATTATTGATGGTGGTAATGATTCAGTTGGCTTTGGAGATAACTTATACCAAGCATCGTTTAAATAATACATTGATGGTAAAAAAATGTTACAGCTTGTTTCTGTTCCCTTTCCTATTATGATATGTGTACGAGGGGTAAGAAATAATGTTTCATTGCCCTTATTAATTGGAAGTTGTAAGTAACATTGATCAGTTTGTCTGAATTTAACTTCGATCGGAATGCATTTAACTATGTGTACTACTTCTCCTGCAATAATAGACATATATCCTGGACCTTTCATTAGGTGATATGCAAATTTATCAGGTGCTTGAGTTGCTATAATTAGGGAATTTTTGAAAACCTGCTGTTCGAGTTTACATTTATGGGTCAAAAGGTCATGGTATAATTTGCTCATTTCTCTAAAAATGTGCCTTTCGACATAAATGAATTTGGAGTTTATATATGTGAAAAGGTCCATATTTTCTACTAATAATTGTTTATTTTCTAAAAATGTATTTCCTCGAGTAGTTTCGAAAATTAGTAATTTTGGGTGTTTTGTACGTATTAAAACGTAATTATACACAGGTTGCATAGCTTTTTGAGCTAAAACAAAAGTTATACCATTGGTAGTTAGGGAATATATAACTTGTGGATTAAGAGTTGAATTATCATATGTTTTATTTGCTGATCCTTCGTATAATACTGTGTATTTTTGAAAATTACAATTATCATTAGGTAAAGGGTTCTAAAAAGTTTGTCCTCCTCGTAAATCATCAGTGCATGTAGTCTCAGAAAGTGAACAAATTACTCCAGATTTCAAATGAATTTTATCAGTATTTATATTTATTGTTGCTTGATATTCCTGTAGAGTTATTCTGTATTTTGCGTGTACGATAACATTTGCCCATGTTCCGAAAAGATCAGAATATTGTGATCCTGAACATTGTCCATTTATTTGTGTATATCCTGCTAGCATTATACACTGAAAAAAAATTCGACGATACAGACATAATTGTGGTTCCTTGACCTATATTATATTGGAGATTTACCGAAAACCAAGGTTTACTTGTATTAGTTCAGCCTGTATGTGTATTCCAACCATATGCATTACTATTGCAGCGATATTTTTGATTAACTGTCAAATATATTTTGTTGAATTACTTAAAAACAATCAGCTATATTCATATGGCTGATAAATCCCAAGCATTTCTTTTAATGCAGCATGTGAAGAAGTTTTATTAATTTTTAGGCCAGATATTTGTGTATTTGGAGAGACCAAAAATACTCCTGTTTCGTGCATTTTATTACATTGGTCTCTAGAGATTTCTTGGATGTATTCTCTGTATCCATTAATAACAGCAGATGTGTGAGAGTGCATTCCACAGTATTCAATTTTTCTGTCTATTTCTACTTTACATTGAATAATTTTTGTCAAAGTGAAGTCACTTAGTTGTAAAAGTTGAACATATATTTTTTCTACTTGTACCTGAGGTTCTGGAATATCACATTCTCCTACCTCCAGTAAAGACAAGGTTGATATATTCAGATGATTTGTCCCACAGTCATATCCGATGATGGCGTGTACTGTACCACTCCAAAGTAAGTAGCAAAAGATGTTGTAGATTTCCTTGAGTTTCAGTTTCATTATCTGTAAAATGATATTTCTTGATTAGCAGTTTGTGGCTGCTAATTTTTCTCTTTTTTTTTTGAAAATTATTAAATCATAATATGCATAAGGTCCTCTTGTTTTAATGGTTAGGATTATGTCTTTAATTATTTCTGGATTTGTTATATCTTGTGACCAATTTGGTACGTTGCGGGCATCATAATTAAATATTCCATTTATGAATAAGTATGGCCATAAAGCTTTCATATCAACTTGCCGAACCATTAGATCACATAGTAAATCTATACGTTTACGATGTCTAGGTTCCATTGTGATCTGTAATAATTTTTATTCAGTTTTTAATTTTTTTTTTCTGATTAGTTCCTGATGGCGCTATATAGGAAAGTCTAAGTCTATTAATATTAACGACCTTGGGTTTATTTTTAACTAAAATTTTCATGTTTACTTTTCCTAATATTTCAGGTACTTCATACGGTCCTGAATATTGATTATCAAATTTCTTCAAATCTCCTCCTTCCAATAAAAATACATTATCTCCGATTTTAAAATTTTGTGGATTAATTTTCCTATCATAATATTCCTTTGATTTTTCTTTAGATGCAATTAAATGTTGTTTTGCTATTCCACGCATTTCATGTAGTTTTGTAATCAATTTTGTCATGTACATATCGTAAGTTTCTAATTTTTCGTGCTCTGGTGGAGGGTCACTGGATAGCAGACGTGGTAATTTTCCAAAACCTAATTCATAAGGTGTGCATTTCGTTCCTTCATGAACGCTTGTATTATATGAAAACATTGCTAATTCAATCCAATCGTCCCATTCTGCATTATTTTCAATAAATTGTTTAAGATATTCTTTAAGAACGTGATGGGATCTTTCCAAGGATCCATTTGATTGAGGATGATAAGCAGTAGTTTTAAACTGACGTATGAGAAATCGCTTTGCCATTTTTCTCATTAAATTGCTAAGAAAATCTGCTCCTTGATCTGTTAATACTGTTTTTGGAGAACCATATATGCAAATAAATTTTTTAACAAAAGCATCTGCTATTGATCCAGCTTGATGATTTGGGAGGGGAATGGCTAGAGAATATTTAGTAAAATTATCCTGAATTGTGAGTATATACTGATTTTGTGACGAAGTTATTGGTAACCTTCCAACAATATCCATTGATATTTTCTCGAATGCAGTTCCTGGAGTATCAGTAATTACCATGGGATTTTTTGTTTTAACCCTTACAAGTTTTTTAAGTTGGCATTGTAAGCAAAGTTGTATGTATTTTTGTATATCTAATTTCATATTTTCCCAATAATATCTTTGTCTGATTCTATTATAAGTTTTCGTTACTCCTTTATGACCTCCTATAGCAGATGAATCAGCTTCTTCGATTAATTGATTTCTTTGCTCTTCTGTAGGGTACTGTGTGATACCAATACAAATTATTACTTTAACTGGTGAATTTAGAAATGCTATTTTCAATGTGGCTAGAATTTCTTCCCATAAAACATTGTTAATATGTGTAGACTTCGCAATACTTATTGATTTAAGATTCAATTTCTCTACTACGCAATGAAGAGAATAAATTGCTAATTTATTATCCTTAGACGTTTCTCCTAGATTTGTCTTGAATTAATTTTCAATTGGAAGTGCAAAATGGTATTGATGTCCTTTTCGCAATTCTTTAACTATTCCTTTTTGTAAATTTTTAAAATTTGATAATTTTCCAATTTTTTCCAAAAGTTTGGAACCTACGTCGCGAGGTTCTCCGTTGTCAGTTACAAAATATACATAATTATCCTTTCTCATTGTTAATTGGTCTCGGCATTCAATTATGTTTTTCTGTGTCTTAAACAATCCGGATGTTGAAGGTTGTTCAGGGGGTGGCTCTGGGGGTGGCCTTTCTTCTGTAAAATCGCAATCATCAGAGTTTTCGGAATTTTCTATTTCTAGTATATCCGGTTGTTCGTTTTCATTTTCATGTTCTACATTTTGAAAATTTTCCTGGATTTCTTCTTTTTCGTCTTCACTTGACAAATCAGGATTTGTTTCAAAATCACTTCCTTCGTTTAATTCTTCATCTTCCTTAAAATGTTTCCTCTTCTTATTTGCTTTTGGCTTTTGCCTAATATCATAATCTGGATCAGAATCGGATTCGTTTTCTGATTCTGTAAATTTACGTTTTTTATTAATCTCGTGTGATTCATTTATACATTTTCTGGGTCTACCTCTCCTTTTAATTTGATCCTGTAATTTTCCTCCTTAAATAATTTTTCGTGGCCTTCCACGTTTCTTTTTTACTTTATTTGTTGCTTCAACATTTCTTATCGATTTATTTTTTATATTATCTTCATTATTATTACTTATATTCTTTGAATTTTTTAACTGACTTCTTGTTTGCACAGCATAGCATTCATTTTTATTTTTTAATAAAATTGGAATTGAATCCATGACATGTCTCATAACCTGAGAAACAAATGTTTCCGAAATGTTTTTTTCTTCAATCAGTTTGTAAAGAGCGTTTTCAACTCCATCATTTTTCATTTGATTTATTATTACATTAATCAACCTTTTATTAATTATGTTAAATAAATCTTCTTCGCTCAATTGTTCAATAGTTTTTTCATTATTTCCATAAACTGTTCCTTTTTTTATATCCTTAATACTCAATTCAATACAATATTTTTCATCATTGTCTTTATCATTGTCTTCATCATTTATCATTAAATATTCTTCGTTTAATAATTCTTCAGTATCATTTCTATCAATTTTGTCTTCATCAATATCCTCATAATAACGTTTTTTATTATCAACATTTTTAAATAAAGTTTTTTCGTTTAATTGTCCAACCTTTTCAAAATCTTCATAATTTATATCATTAAATTCCTTATTTTTAATATCCTTAATTAAATTCTTATCGTTTATCGGTATTTGTTCGTTTCCTTCAGAATTATCAGTGGTTACATTTTTGTCTTCAATATCCTTATTTTTTAATTTATCATGATTTCCTTGATTATTTCTATTCTTAAATAATTTTTCCTTATGTCTTAATTCTTCAGTTTCATCAAAATTATTCTCATCAATATCTTCTCCACTTTCTTCATGGCATGCTAGATCCGTTCCTGCTGATTTTTCCTTATATTCTAAATCAAATATACATTTTGCATTTCTTGTTTTAACTAAATTTACTTCAATACTAGTTTTATTATTTGTACAATTATTTTCAATATTCTCTAAGTCAATGGGATTCCTTGATAAAGCATCTGCATTTACATTGGTTTTACCTGCCTTATATGCAAGATCAAAATCATATTCTGCTAGTTTCAGTTTCCACCTAGTTACTCGAGAGCAAGGGTCTTTTGAATTTTGAAACCATACTAGTGGTTTATGGTCTGTGACCAAGGTAAATTTTCTTCCGTATAAATAAGGGCGAAAATATGTTACGCAATAAATGATTGCTAAAGCTTCTTTTTCGTATGTGTCATATTTCCTTTCACAATCATTTAATGATCTAGAAGTATAGGCTGTAGGTTTGTCTTTACCTATCTTACTTTGAGAAAGTATTCCTCCTATAGCAAATCCGGACGCATCAGTTGTTAAAATAAAAGGTTGTGAGAAGTCTGGTCTTTGTAATATGGGTTCTTCACATAATTTTTCTTTTAGAAGTTCAAATGCTTCTTGTTGCTTTTCCGACCAATTAAATTTTACATCTTTCTTTAGAAGTTGATTTAAGGGTGTTGCAATTTTAGAGAATCCTTCAATAAATCTTCTATAATAACCAGCTAATCCTAAAAATTGTTTAATATTTTTGGAGTTTTTTGGTATTGGAAAATTTTGTACTGCTTCTAATTTCTTAGGGTCTGGTCGTATTCCTTCCTTGTCTATTATGTGTCCTCAATAAGCAACTTCTGGGCGTAAAAATTCACATTTATCTGGTTGTAATTTAAGATTTGCTGCTGTCAATCTTTCCATCAATTTATTAAATTTTTCTTCATGTTCTTCAAGGGAATTTGCATATAAAACAATGTCATCCAAGTAGACAAATAACTCAGTTCCTTGAAGTCCTGTTAAAACTAGATCCATTAGTCGCTGAAAAGTAGCAGGTGCATTTTTTAAACCAAATGGCATACGGTCAAATTCATAATGACCATAAGGAGTTGAAAAAGCAGTTTTATGAGAGTCTTCGGGGCTCATTTTTATTTGATGAAATCCGGAGGCAAGATCAAACACAGAAAAATATTGTGCTGATCCTAATTGGTCTAAAATATCGATAATATTCGGCAAAGGGTAAGAATATCCAATTGTTTTTTCGTTAAGTTTACGAAAGTCGAGTACCATTCGCCATTTTCTATTTCCATGTGAATCTAATTTTTTAGGTACTATCCAAACAGGTGTATTATATGGTGATTGTGAGGGTCTGATAATTTTATTATCAATCAGTTCATTTACTTGGCGTGAAATTTCTTCCTTATGTACTGGTGGGAATCTATATTGTTTTGAAAATATAGGTTGATCATCTGTTGTTGGAATATTATGTTGTAAGACAGTTGTTGCTCCTAAGGGTTCTCCTGGTATATGAAATTGATCTTCATGTTTTTTAATAAAATTTTCTACGTGTTGTTTTTCTTCTTTATTTAAATGATCTAATCTGAGTAATTCTTTAATGGAATTTTCTCGATCTTTGTGTGAAATATTAAATGATTGATTTAAGTCATTTGTTTGTGGAACCTGATTAATTAAATCATAAAAAATTTGTTGCGAAAAATTAAATTCTTTTCTGTCTTCTAACTCTGATTTTTTGTCATTTTGATTTACTGTTTCTTTAAGGATCGATATTTCTTCAAAATCTAACAATTCAACAATAGGTATAGTTAACTTTTTAGGTTGTGTATTTGTGTTGAATATTTTCATATACGCTTTATTATTGTTATTGGAGACAATTGCGTTCCCTAGGTAGACTCCTTCGCAAAGATATAACTGTGAAATAAATCCCTGTTTTTGTTCACAGTTCTTTATTTTCACTTAAAAATCTGAAATTTTTCTTGCTGGTACCAATATAGTTTCCTGTGTTTCAAAAGGGTAAATTTTGTTATTTATTTCAAGTTGTTTTTCTGCATAATTGATTTTAGCATTATTTTTTCTAAAAAATTCTGTACCTAGTATACCATCATGTTCTATAGGTACTTCGTTAGGGATTATGTTGAGAGTGGTCAGGTAGCCGAAAATATTGATTGTTATCTGTCCAAGTGTAAATACAGGGTGTTCATTTATGCCTGTTAGTTTGAGGCATTCAGATTTATCGACCTTTATATTTGCTATGACTGCTTGTTGTTTAATTAAATTTGATCCTGCTCCTGTGTCTATCATCATGTGTATAGGACTTTTCTATCCTTCAGTCGATAAAATTATGTAAGGAATTGTATTACTTGTACTTAAATTCACTTTTTCAGTTTTATTTAAAGTAAAATTAGGTGCATATATTTGCCCATTTAAGCCCGCCTTTGTGCATCCGTTCCAGGAAGGGCATAGGAGTTTTCCTGTTGATTAAATTTTTCTTCTTGAAATTCTTGTTGTTGCATTTGTTGTGATTGTTGTGTTAGTTGTTGGATAGTATTCATTCGTTTATTACAGTTCCTAGCTGTATGTCCTGGTGTATTACACGAATAGCAAATAACTTGAAAATTTTAACCTTGATTTGGGTTTTGATTAAAATTTTGACTAGCCTTATTTTGATGTAAATTTTGAAACGTATTCTGATTATTATTTTGATTAAAGTTTTAATTTTGGTTAAATCTATTTCCTTGGGGAAAATTAGGGCGGGATGGGAAATTATTTATATTCCTGTAATTGCTTCCACTCCCTTGTTGACTTAGGTTTTGCACCTGGTATCTCTGTGAGGGTCTCCACTGCGTTCCCTGACCTTGCATATTTCTCTGGTATTGATTATTTAGTCTAGTCAAGTTATTTCTAAACTGATTGCTCTGTGAATTTTTATTTGTTGACTGCTGAACATATTGAAAACAAGTTGCTGCTGTGTGGCCTATTTTCTGACAGATTTGACATTTTATTGGTTCCTCTCGTGCTAAATTTATTTTATTTGTTTTTGCAAAATCTCGACTATTATATGATGATTTCTCAACTTCTTGGACTAGTGAATGTTGTCTATTTCCTCTTCGCAGTTCGTTTCTGGCTGTTAAATTTCTTTCTTCTCGTATTGCATTTCTTTCAAATTCAGCAGCTTCTTTCCCGTTATTATTTTGCCTATGACACTCGAGGATTTCTGCTGCAATTTCTTGTATACGTGTTGCATAAGATAAAACGCTTTCGTTTTCCCACATGTATATTCTACCTAAATCTCCTTGCAATTGGTACACAGTTTGCGATGGGGCGAAAATTGTTTTTAGTTGATATGACATTGATATTCCTCATATTTTTGGAAAATAATTTATTTGATATTATTAATATTACCCTTTTTTTTGCAAAATGGACTAATTTTTCACCTCTTTTTTTTCAAAAATATTTAATTAATTTAACTTTATTTTTCCCTAAGCTGCAAATATTTGTTGTTTTGGGTAAAAAGTTTTTATTAGTTACGAAAATGGGTTCTTCGGTCTCTGTTTCCGATCCTGAATCTGAAGATAGGGTTATAATTTCGATATTCGATGTTTGATCTTTATTGGAAACAAGGTTTTTCGAATTTCCTTCAAGTTCTGAGTCAGAGTAAATACTTAATGATTCGACAATTGGGATTAAATGGTGGGGAGTATTATTTTTTATTAATTCAAGTTCAAAATTTTTTGATTTAAAATTGTCTGGTTCTGGTTTGGTTAAAGTTTCTTCAACCTTATGGGCAGATTTTAAAATGAATTTCTCTGTCTTTTCCAACAACTGTTCGAAAAAATTTGAAAATTCTATATCGTTTTCAATTTCCTTAATTTTGATTTCTTGTGCAAATGTTTCTGGCTTCATTTTTCCTGCTCGAGGGCGTTTGAAAGTACGTTTTTGAGATGGCAAAGACATGTATTGTTCAGTATTAACAAAATATGACTAAGTATATTTTTCCTTATAAGATTTTGAATATGTGAAACGACCGAATTTATAAGTTACGTTTATTTCTATTTGGCTACAATTAGGTTCAATTTGACCTTAATGTTTATCGTTATAAACATTAAAAATGAAATTAAAATGAAAAGTATCGTTAGACAACTTTTGGAGTGTAGTGATTGAAATTTTGACGCAAAATTTATTATTATTATGGAATAAATAATAATAATAATTTTTGATTTTGGATGAACGTCAATTCCAATTTCCAAAACTCAAATTTGCGGATAGCTAAGTGCGTGACTGCTAGGTGCTGTTTAATACAACCTTCTCGAGCGACTGGTTACGCTGTGAGGGGCTATATCCTCAAACAAATTTTGAATAAAAGCAATTAAGGCTATTATACAATGTGCTAGGATAAATTTCAATCCTGATTCAAAAAATTCGAACTTGAGGATGGCTGAGCGTGTTACAGCTAGCCCTGTTCAATATAATCCTCCTCGAGCGACTGGTTACGCTATGAGGGGTTAAATCCTCAAACAAATTTTTTAAATTTCAGTAACTGAAGTTTAAAGATGAAATTTATTAAATTAATCCCAAATCTACTTTCAAGACTTGTAATTTGAGGACGGCTGTGCGTTTTACCGCAGGCCCTTGTTCAATATAATCCTCCTCGAGCGACTGGTTACGCTATGAGGGGTTATGCCCTCTACAATCTGAATTACAGGGTTAAAACTAATTAAAAATAAATTTTATTTGTAATATCCTTTCTGCTTGTGTTTTGTAGTTGTGGAGGATAAATTTCAATCCTGATTCAAAAAATTCAAATTTGAGGATGGCTGTGCGTGTTACCGCCAGCCCCGTTCAATATAACTCTCCTCGAGCGACTGGTTACGCTATGAGGGGCTAAATCCTCAAACGAATCCTTTAAATTTCAGTAATTGAAATTGCAGGTATAAAATCTATCAAATCAACCTCTAATCTGTTTCTGAGACCCAAGTTTCAGGGTAGCTGAGCGCGTAATTCGCTAATCGCTACTCGATACAACCTTACACAAAGTGAAAGGTTATACCCCTGAAACAAATCTCAGTCACAGGGTCGAAATCAATTTAAAAATAAATTTTATTTTTAATATCCTTTTTGTTTGTGTTCAACAATTCGGTACTTCAGCAATGAAAAATTATTCAAGCTAGACTCAAGCACAGAATCTTGAGTAATCTTGTCATTCACAGAAGTAGCGATAGTCGAAAATCAGAATTGTTATGGTACCAAATTAATTACGCTCGACTCAAGGACAAATTTCCTGCTTAATTCAGGTACTTACAAAATTCTGATAATCGTCAAAGTTGAATATGTATGTTTGTTATAAGAGAAACTTTTATTTTATTTTATTTTATGCGCGAAAATTTTTTTTCCTTATTATCTCAATCATTTGTCATATTTTGTATTACTATACGAGAAGGAATATTCGCTCATACATTTCATAACATTTTTTTTTTAATTCATAAAATATTAATTTCATTCAAAAATCACTAATTTGATTTTATTTGAATTAAATTTCAATAAATTCCCATAATAATATTTTTAACTATTAAATTTTATTATCATAAATATTTTCATTTCTCATTGTTGGCTTATAAGTTTCCCGGCCGATGCACCAAAAATAGGTGTTTTTTGTGAAATTTTATTTTAATTCAAAAAGTATAATGGTCTGATATTTTTGATATTATAGTCCGCTAACATATAGCCTTTTGCGTGCAAACTGCTGCGATTTAAGCAGACATTGATCAGAGTTCATCTAGAATAAAATTTTACCATGTAATATATTTGAAACAATTATTTTATTTTATTTTTGTCAGCAAATTATTGAAAATACTTAAAAACAATCAATCATATAATCTAATACAACTTGTCACTTTGGGGAAAAAGGTACGGAATGAAATTTCTTACAAAAACGCGTTTTTATATGAATTAAAATGCATTACTTCCTTTCTAAGATGACAGGGTACAACTGAATCTGAACCTGCTGAGCGTGTCGGAATTGTATATTCCCTTCTTGAATCTGGTAATTAAATTTTGACAGTACAAGATTTACTTATTGGAGAAACTAACTAAAAAATATGTAAATCCGTTTACTTAATATAAAAAAATATTAACATTTGGAATCTCTGTTTGGAAAAATCTCTTTTTCATTCTTTGTTTCCATGTCATCATTAATTTCCTCCGTCTTATTATCAATTTATATTCTTATTTTATATACAATTTTAATTTCAATACGAATTTTATTTAGTATTTATAATATATCAATATTAATAACGTAGATGATGGCCTTTCTGGTATATGTGAAGGTGTTATATTGAGAAAATTAATAGATCAGTTTCAAAAATTCTTTTGAAAAAGAATATTTATTATTTTCCTCAACAAATCAGTCGACGTTTCGAATGAAGCTTCATTCCTTTTCAAGACTAAAATAAATAATAATATATATAGGTTACTAGACAATGAAGCGAATAACAACAAATAGCCAAAGACATACGCAGAAAATATCATAAGAAATTACCTTAGAAAGTACGTTGCGAGGATTTCGAGTTTATAACAAAACAATTTATAAAGAAGACGTCACATGGTTATGTATAAAAATTTTTCGTTGAAAATAACAAATTGATGAAGTCTTTAGTTAATACTTCATTGTAATCATAATATTCATGTTGCATAAACTTGATTAAAAGAATTAAAAAATTTTTGAAAAATTTGCCAGTAGATAAATCCAGTTATGTTGTGGTTTCAGTTTTAAAATTCATCGTAAGATGTAAAGAAATAGTAAACTTAACCTTTAAGAGGTTAAGTTTATATTACAATTGTATTAGGAATCTATAAATAAAACAAGAAAATTCAGCACAAGTAATACTCAATTAAAAAATATTAAAATTATATTTGAAATGTTAAAACATGCTAAAAATGAAATATAATAAACTTACTCATTTTAAAAGATTGATTTATGTATATGAGCTGTTAACTGATTTCATGGAGAGTCCATGACGACTAATTTGAAAAGTACCCGAAATGTAAGGTTAAGATAGATATTATAGCTGTAAGGCGGGAAAAATTTTTAAATTCAAAAATTTTAATTAGGTAGATAGTTATAAAGTAAATAGCTAAATATTAAAATAAACATTTATTTGGCAAGTTGGATTATATTAAAGTAAATATCACTGAGATTTTCAATATCCGTTCTAAAGTTAATAGAGTTTTTATTTTTTTGGATATGAATCATTTCTAGGAGAAGTCTTTTTTTTAAATTTTGTTCATGTTCTAAAATTTTAACTTTACTAAAATCAAAATTATGTTTAAATTTATGAGCATGTAGTGCAAGTGCAGTACTATTACTATTGTAATTTTTAATTGATCTAGCATGTTCTAATATTCTATTATGTAAGAATCTACAAGTTTGACCAATATATAAACTGTTGCATTGTATACATTCAATTTTATAAACTACGTTGTATTTAAATTTAGTAGGTGTTGGTGTTTTAATAGACTTAAGTATCTTTTGCCGAATAGTGTTGTCATAATTAAAGATGATTTGTAAATTTGAATTTTTAAATATTCTGTGAAATTGTTCTTGAAAATTATTAATATAGGGTAAAGTAATAATTTTTTTATTATTTTCTTTAGATTCATTAGTTTCAGTTAGTTTTTTGTTTTGATATTTATTACTTATAAGATACTTGTATCTATTGGCAATTTTTTCATTTAATAAAGTTAATGGATATCCATTTTTAATTAAGGTATTTTTGACTAAAATCAAATTTTCATTGTGGTATTTTTCATGTGATAAAAGTATAGCTCTATCAGTCAATGAGTATATAATACCAATTTTGTTTGATAGGCTATGATTAGAATAGAAATTCAAGTAACGTCCAGACCAGATAGGTTTTCGGTACCAGTTTGTAACAATTTTATTATTTTCAACCTTAATATTTAAATCAAGAAAATTAATGCTATCATTAATAGAATTTTCTTTTGTAAAAACTAGATTCGGGTGTATATTATTAAATTTATCAAAAATATCATTAATTTTATTTTTTGGTAGACAGATCAATGTGTCATCAATGTAGCGATAGTAAAATTTAATATAATAAGTTAGTTCATTAATGATTTTAGTTTCAGCTTCTTCCATAACAATATTAGCAAGAGTGGCTGAAAGAGGTGAACCCATTGGTAGACCATTGATCTGTTTATAAATATTATTATCAAAATTGCAGTAAGCAGAGTTTAAACATAGTAATAATGCATTATTAAAGTCTTTGTAATTTAAAAATGTATGTGGTTTGATACTTTTCCATCTATTTTTGATTGATTTTACAATCAAATCCCATGTGATACTAGTATACATAGAAACAATGTCTAGAGAAATTATAGTAAAGTTTTTAGGTATAGTTAAATTGCTGACTTTATTTTTGAAACTCCAGCTGTCTTTAATATAGAATTCATTCAATCCAACAGTTTTTTGTAATGATTTAGAAATGCATTTTGATAAATTGTAAGTAGGTGAGCCAATAAAAGAAGTGATAGGTCTTAGAGGACAATTAGGTTTATGTAATTTTGGTAGACCATAGAATTTAGGGGCACTGCAAGTGTTTGAGTGCAAATATTTGAAAGTGTTATCATTTATAATTTTTTTACTTTTCCATAATAATAAAGTAGATTTTAATTCAAAATTAATATCATTAGTAGGGTCTTTATCTAATTTAATATATGTAGAACTGTCAGATAAAAGATTGAATATTTTAATATTATAATCAGTTTTATTCATAATGACTGTTTTATTACTTTTGTCTGCAATATACAAAAAAAAAAAACAAAAACAAAAAGAAATTTCTATTCTGAAAAGTAAAATTATTAATATTATCTATCTTAACCTTACATTTCGGGTACTTTTCAAATTAGTCGTCATGGACTCTCCATGAAATCAGTTAACAGCTCATATACATAAATCAATCTTTTAAAATGAGTAAGTTTATTATATTTCATTTTTAGCATGTTTTAACATTTCAAATATAATTTTAATATTTTTTAATTGAGTATTACTTGTGCTGAATTTTCTTGTTTTATTTATAGATTCCTAATACAATTGTAATATAAACTTAACCTCTTAAAGGTTAAGTTTACTATTTCTTTACATCTTACGATGAATTTTAAAACTGAAACCACAACATAACTGGATTTATCTACTGGCAAATTTTTCAAAAATTTTTTAATTCTTTTAATCAAGTTTATGCAACATGAATATTATGATTACAATGAAGTATTAACTAAAGACTTCATCAATTTGTTATTTTCAACGAAAAATTTTTATACATAACCATGTGACGTCTTCTTTATAAATTGTTTTGTTATAAACTCGAAATCCTCGCAACGTACTTTCTAAGGTAATTTCTTATGATATTTTCTGCGTATGTCTTTGGCTATTTGTTGTTATTCGCTTCATTGTCTAGTAACCTATATATATTATTATTTATTTTAGTCTTGAAAAGGAATGAAGCTTCATTCGAAACGTCGACTGACTTGTTGAGGAAAATAATAAATATTCTTTTTCAAACGAATTTTTGAAACTGATCTATTAATTTTCTCAATATAACACCTTCACATATACCAGAAAGGCCATCATCTACGCTATTAATATTTATACTGGTAACAACACAAATATATTTTCAAATTTTATAATATATCTCATTTTGCATTACAGCACTTTCCAATTTCTTAGTTTAACATGTTACCTACTCTATGTTTGTTTATAAATTTCTGTCGTCTCTACTCGTCTTTCAGTATAGCTTGATCTCTTGTCTCGTTAACATTTATTATATATTTACTTCTATTTCTTTAATATGATGTGCAAAACAAATAGTTATTGTTACTTGTTTAGTTCTATTAGTCTCTGTCATTTTTACAAAAAAATCTTTTATTATCATAATGACCTCACATGGAATTTTAGGTAATTAATTTTTATGTTTATACTAGTTATTAATTTAATATCTGTTCAGCGGTTTTTTTATTTTTAAAGCTTTATGTTATTAATTTTATATTATCCTCTCTAATCTCTTTCTTTCATACAGAGAGACGAACACTGAATATTTTTAATGATCATTCTTGACGCTTCACATATTTTTATTCCTGGAGGTGACTGTTGATACACTCAAATTTTTACAACTGACTAATGTCAATTTTTGTCCTGATGAGGAAGTCGTACATGACTTCGAAAAATCGAATATAACTCAGTATTTATTATAGTCTGAAGAAGTCGTTTTTCTACCTTTCTTACCTTCTCACAATATGGATTCTCAGACGTTTTCAACATCAACTTCATGATCTATGAAAAGTTAAGAATTGGAATTTAAAATAAAACGAATTTCATAAAGAATTTCATTGCGCATCTCTTTCCATACTTAAAAAAATGTCTGCGTTATACCGTTTTTAATATATTTACAAGAAATAAGTTTTTATTTTGAAACAACAAATTCTTTTTCTTTCTTTAATTCAACTAGATATAACAGCCAATTTTTGGAAATTGCTCATGAACCTGAAAGTAAATTGTGTGGTATAGTATGTGGAAAGCATCCTAAAAATAAAACAGTAAATATTAAACGTAGCCAAAAAAGCAAATCTTCGCATACGCTCAGTGAGGGCTGAACTTCATTCGAGTGATTTATGTGATAAATGCATTACAATGTTTTTATTAGTTTCTTACATTGAGATTACGATAGGTCATATGCAACACTCTTCTTTTAGTTGATTTGGACTCAAGCATTTCCAGTCATTCACCTGCCCGCTTTTAGGACTTGCAATAGTAACGTAATGTAATATCAATCACAGCATTTACATGTATCTTAATTGATTCAGAAGCGCCATTTCACTCGTCCTCTTACTTCTGTTTAATAGTAATTACGAATACAATATTATAAATAATATTTAAAGTTTTATTCCTCAAGTATTTTTTTCGTCCAACATGATTATTACGAAAAAAGAAATATAAAAGGTATTTTCTGAATAACAAAAAATCAATGTTTCAAAAAACATAAATTGCGATTTCTCGGTAAGTACTGCACGCAATGGATAATTAATTAATTAATAAAAAGCGCGCGACGCACGAACCGCTAAAGTTGAATTATTCAACAGGATTCCGCGGTTTTCTGAGTTTATTTGTGAATTAGCTGTAACGTCCTAGAATAACGTTCTGGTACCTACCTATACAATTATTCTTATTTATTCCTCGTTTTAGATCGCTAAAAAGATCAGAAGGATCTTTTAACCGAAACTGGGTAAGGGATAACCAACAATAAAAAAGGACATAAATATAACACTACACAGAATATCGTTTATTAACTTCAACTCATAGAAACATGAGTCGAAATAATAATTACAAGGGGTAAACAAGAGTACATGAATACTTCTAACCTTATTGAAGATATATTCCTTGGTTAATAGAGGGTTCGGCCTCGTTCCCTCAGGGCTCTGGGTGCTTCCAAACTTTAATTCTTCCTTTAAATCCCAACGGAGTTCCACTTTCAACGAAGAACTGCACTATATGTTGACTTTATCAACATCACTGGAATCCGCGGAGTTGACGGAAAACTGAAGGGAACTGGAGAACACGGGCTTGACTGATTGAAGAATACTGAACGAAGATTATTCGAAGACTGACTGAAGACTATTCGTTAACTGACTAAGACTATTCGTTAACTGATCTGAAGAATACTCGATGACTGTTCTTTAACTGAACTGAAGAATACTCGAAGATTGTTCGTTAAATAACTGAAGAATACTGAATGAAGACTGTTCTTTAACTGAACTGAAGAATACTCGATGAAGACTATTCAAAGACTGGCTTCTTTTGGTGAATTGGGGGTGTATTTATACCCATAAGGAATGGCGTTCCTCAAGAAATTGGATCGATATCCGTGTAAAATTTGCTTTTTTCTAGTAAATGAAACCCCTTCGTATGGGTCAGTCTTATCAAACAAGTTCAATCCCTCCTAGCTTCAAATGGGGTGCAGTCGTCCTTTCTTTTATTGATTAAATATTCGTGAGACATTCCTCGCATTCCTTTACCCTCGATATCCCCTTGCAATCAATACTTTTGACACTTGTTGTTTCTCGCGTTACATTTTAGAACATGATTCCCTTACATGTTCTAATTGACAACTATTTTCAATATTATTAACACAATTGTATATTAAATATTTTTAGTGTTCCACATCAGTTTATATGAAAGAATCGATTACATATTTTCAAACAGTTCATAGTTAACGGTAAATATTTATAATTGTCACAGGACGTGACATAGCTACTGAAAATCATGCGATTGTACATATTTTTTTCGTAAACAATTAATCGTGAAATTAAATTTGACGTTTTGCATTTTTTATACAAATTTTATTATTATAAAAATGAAAATGATTTACAATTGTACACGATATATCTATTAAAACATCATTCTATACTACTGTCACGTCCCGCGACTCTACCACCTAGAGTAACAAACAAATTGAGGAACCAATGAAGGGATCAAGGCAACATTACCGAGTGCGTGATTATATCGACTCAAGATACAGCAAGATCTAATAAGAAATAGGAAGATCGTCAAAATCGAAAGGCAGATTAAAATGGAATTGATATATTTGGCTGTGACATTAATGCCAGGTAATAAATTTCATCGGCGCGTGAGTCATCGGAGAAGGCAACTCATCCGATCTTATGCTTCAATACCAAATATGGTAAAGGTAGCACAGCTGGTCTTTTACCCCCACCATGATTGACATACTCTGGGCCTATAAAAGGCGAAGGTTCCAATAGAAGTCAGTTCAGTCAGTTAGTCAACGTCCGAATTCTAAAATGTAACCAACGCGAGTCCAGTTCAGTGTCGTCACTTCTTACCGCGAGTTCAGTCCAGTCAGTGCAGTTCAGTCCAGCCTCATCAAATTATTCACCGCTAGTCGGACCAGTTCTAATTCGACGCGAAGTTCAACGACTGTAAAAAGTGAAAGGGAATCGCCTTCCAAATTCTCTCTAAAACCTGGGATCAGAGAATCGACTATCTTAACCGGCTGGAACACAAATTTCCGATCTGACTAGAATTATCTCAACATCCACAAGTGAGGACTCAAGTATTCATATCCAATCTACTGGACTCATTTCATCACCGTCCAAATTCTAACGCAGGGTAATTACTAAGTATTTTAAATTTTATATATTCATGTCCATCTTTTCCATGGTGCTTACTTCAAATACTTTTGTTAATAAATATATTTATATGATTAACCCTCCTTATTCACAGACTATTCCTCACCCCTTAGCGAGGATCCTTCTGATCCTTACATAAAACGAGGAGACCTTTAAAGAAGAGAAATGTTACGTTTCTGGTGTAACACTACCTCAATAATAATACCTTAATCTTGCATCTTAAAAAACTATTTCATTTGGATTTCTTAACTGAGACTTTCGTGAATATATCTTCGTAATATTCTTTTCCACCTGGGCTTAAATATCTTAATAAGGCTCGAACATCTTTAATTTGTTCCGCGCTTATTCCAATGGAATCGGCCTAAGATGTTTCGCACAATTCATCATATATATAAGGTTTTGGAGGTGGGAGATGTTTGAACTTGAATAGTTTTATTTTATGTTTACATATTATAAATTTTAATAATTTTCAGTGGCAAATATTTAAACGAATATCCAAATAAACTAAAAAAACTGCGGAATTCTGTTTAAATACATCAACTTTAGCGCTTCGTGCGTCGCGCGCTTTTTATTAACAACCCTCTAAATTCTTTATTTTTAGTACGAATAATTTGAAATTTTCCGAAAAACTTCCTTAAATACAAATAAATTACTTTGTCACTTCATATTTTTCGAAACATAAAATTTATTCGTCACTTTTTCACTCCGAATCGCGAAAAACAAAGAATTGAGAGGTATTGATTTGTTATTGAATATTTTCAAATTTTGATGGTATTTATTGTTTTTAAATGACTATTCGGCATAAGCAATGAATACTGAATGAAAATACGAAAAATTTAATCCATTGCGTGCAGTACTTACCGAGAAATCGCAATTTATGTTTTTTGAAACATTGATTTTAGGTTATTCAAAAAATATCTTTTATATTTCTTTTTTCGTAATAATCATGTTGGACTAAAAAATACTTGAGGAATAAAAGCTGTATTTTGACAAGCTCTATTAGCTTATTTATTTTTTATTTTGAGTTTTTACAACTTTTTTTTGCTTCAATTTTACAAAGTGGACAATACTTCTCCCCTTTTTCAAGCTCTCGGCGAGTTCTTCTTCCCGAGGGCTCTATTGTAAATAAATGATCCAGAAGTGCCTCCCCATTCCTCCCCTTGCTTCTGCTCAACAATAATTTATAATATGGTATATCATGATATGATTACTATACATTTTGAATAATTCAGAAACGCCTCCACATTTCTTCCTTTGCTTCTAGTCAACAGTAATTTCTCCAAAATACAATAATATTATCATTGTTATGAATTTCAAATAAGTTAGAAGCGCCACTCCATTCGTTCCCTTGCGTCTAATTAACAGTAACTTCTATTAACATGATAATATTGTCACTACAAGATAAATTTCGAATAAATACAAATGCACCACTCCATTCTTCCCCTTGCTTTTGGTTCATAGTAATTTCGTAGACAATAATATTTGGAAAAAAATTGATAATTAAAGAAGTACTTACAAGTTACACATGCAAAAATCGAAGTTTAAAAATAATGGTTTGTCAGGAAAAGCGGGCAGGTGAGTGACTGGAAATGCGTGAGTCCAAATTAACTAAAAGAAGAGTATTGCGTATGACTTGTCGTAATCTCAATGTAACAAACCTATAAAAAACATTACCATGCATATAACCTTATCACATAAATCACTCGAATCAAGTTCAGCCCTCACTGAGCGTATACGAAGATTTGGTTTTTTTGGTACGTTGTTCATACAAGAGCCCTCACCTTCCTAGTTTCACATTGAAAATGTTTTTTTTTGGGGGATATGGATATTTTTTGGTAAACTAATGTCAAGTGCCACTAACTTAATCTAATTTTCTGAAGTTACGTTATATTAATTTAATCATGATTTTATTATAATTTGACATACATTTTAATGATTAATTTTCTAGAAAGTTAATCAATGATATTATACTAATGAAATATTCATTTATTCTTCACAAAAGTATTTTGAAACGTTATACTCAAAATACATGAGGTTTGAATAATATTAAAAGAGCCTAGTTCTCTTTCAACAATGTATGGAAAAATGCAATGTGTCTATCTTCAAGCATTTTTCCAGTCCGCAAAATTCTCTTATCAGTTTCTGATAATTTATAAAGACACATCAAATTGGACTCTGAATACTGTGATATTTATCAAGTTGTAAAAGCAGCTCAAAGTGTCAATTGATGCGATTAATAAAAAAACTGCCCAACTAAAAATATCACAAAACATTCAAAAACCAGCAAGAAATGATATTTTCAGAATAATAAACCCAGCAAGAAACAAACTTTTCGGGGCAACAAATAAACCCAGCAAGGAATAAAATTCTCGGGGCAACAAACAAACCCAGCATTGAATGAAATTCTTGGGGCAACAAACAAACCCAGCGAGAAATAATTCTCGGGGCAAACCCGGCAAGAAATGAAATTCTCGGGCCAAGCAGCTCAACGGTATAACTTTTGTTATATCTGGAACTTTTGTTATACATCCGATTGATTCGGACAAAGCACAATTAACTTTTAAATAATCTTTCATACCTGATAGCCTGGAATCTGAAGTCTGAATGTGGAACAAAAGAAAAATCATTATTCAAATGAGACCGAGTTTTACACACACGTATAATCGACGTACACAGAGTAATTTAGGGGGGGGGCAGGAAATTTATTGTATATTATTGATCATTGCCGGAAGTCCTTAAATGAAAACAAATGTTTGTTTCGTAAAAAACTTTTATCATATTTTAACCCTACATGTGCCAAGTCCGCAAAGATTGCATATATGCATATATGCTATAAGACGAATCGTCCCGAATTTTTGTCGGCCAGCTCGAAATCGAACCCAAGAGTAGGTAGAGGGTCATGAGAATGGAGGCAATAAACTGTACGTGCGGGGTACTCTTAATTCAAAATTAATCTTATCCTTAATTAAGCTATGAGATTGAATATCACAGAATTTTTTCGCGGAACACATCATACGAGTGTAATTTCACATATAAGAACGCGAATTGTGGAAAGGCCATAAAGTGGCTGTAACTTTGATAAAAAAATAATCTTAAGTATTGAAACATACTGTTTTGGGGAAGTAATGGAGTAAAAAATTACGAAAACTGAGTATGTTCTAATTAATCTTTTATGAGCAATGATTTAGAATGACTGCACGAATTTGTCATAAATATTTTTAAAAACATGCGTTCCTTGGATGCAGAAAGTATGAGTTTGCATTATACTTTATTCATATGCATTTCTGGGTGGGTTACGTTCCTGTTCGTAGAAGTAACTTTTTGAAATTAAGCTACTTATCGAAAAAAGTAACTTTTGGAACTTGTGACATCCCTACTTTCCCCCTGGTTGCCAGACGCTTCAGTCAGCCACGGTTCGGTAGGAGTGGGGGAGTAGGGAATGAAAATAACTGTTCAGGCGGTCGAGTATAATTTACAATATAATTTATTAATAAAGACAAATAGAAGAGAATACATGAAGATAGATAAAGTAGAGATTTAAAGCGGAATGTGTGCGCGTGAGTGTGTGTGATTGCCGGGATGCGCGTGTGAATTCCCGGCCCATGTCGAAAGCCGACCATGGGGGAACCCATTCGTCGGTGCTCGACACGGCATCCTCTGGGGATTGGTCCGGTCGGGGTGTGATGTCCTCACCCAGGGATGTCGGGGCCAGGGTCAGTCAGGTGCGCCTGAAGCTGATTCCCGGCCCATGTCTAAAGCCGACCATGGGGGAACCCATTCGTCGGTGCTCGACACGGCATCCTCTGGGGATTGGTCCGGTCGGGGTGTGATGTCCTCACCCAGGGATGTCGGGGCCAGGGTCAGTCAGGTGCGCCTGAAGCTGATTCCCGGCCCGTGTCGAAAGCCGACCATGGAGGAACCCATTCGTCGGTGCTCGACACGGCATCCTCTGGGGATTGGTCCGGTCGGGGTGTGATGTCCTCACCCAGGGATGTCGGGGCCAGGGTCAGTCAGGTGCGCCTGAAGCTGATTCCCGGCCCGTGTCGAAAGCCGACCATGGGGGAACCCATTCGTCGGTGTTCGACGCGGCATCCTCTGGGGATTAGTCCGGTCGGGGTATGACGTCCTCACCCAGGGATGTCGGGGCCAGGGTCAGTCAGGTGCGCCTGAAGCTGATTCCCGGCCCATGTCTAAAGCCGACCATGGGGGAACCCATTCGTCGGTGTTCGACACGGCATCCTCTGGAGATTAGTCCGGTCGGGGGTGGTTGCCACATCCTGGTGAAGCCTGAGCAGCACCTAGTCAGGGGAACCTGAAGCTAAGTGCCGGCTCGCACCGAGAACTGGCCATGGGAGCGCCCATTCGCCAGTGTTCGGTCCGGCTCCACCAGGAAGTCGGAGGGTGCTGGAGATACCTTCCTGTGGGAGTACCCACCAGGAGAGGCATCTCCGGGCCGCTCGTCCAGTGCGAAGCTCCGGTGTGACCCGGCGTGCCGCCCCGGGCGAACTGCCCTTTCTGGGCTCTTCGGCCTTCCCTTTATACCCATCCGCGCGGTGGGGGAAGACGGAGAGCAGTGGGGATCGCTGCTGCGCGCGCTGGTCGGTATGCTGGTGGGGAGAACCGAGTGTACTGCCGAGTACAGTCCGTCACAAACTTAAAGTTACTAGAGAACGAATAGGTCGAGTCACCAAAGTTTTTTGCAGAGAGAATAAAAGATGAAGTAAACATTGGTGGAATGTCTGGGTGAGTTGCGTTACTTTTCGTAAAAGTATGTTTTTGAAATTAAGTTACTTTTCGAAAAAAGTAACTTTTCAACCTTAAAACTACTAGAGAACAAACGGGTCGAGTCACCAAAGTGTTGTACAAAAAGAATAAATGATGAAGCAAACATTGGTGGCATGAAACCGATTGCAGATGTTATACACAAAATTTTCCAATCGTAAGCAATAAATTGACTTAGTAGACGGTGGAAAAAAATTATAACGTCCTCCTATTTTTTGAACTTTTAAAACTCTAATCGATAAAGAAAACCTTTACAAAGCGAATGGATCGGATAAGAAAGCTCGCGTCGAATGGGAAGTCGATTTTTTATGCAAGAGAAAAATATGAAATTTTCTGGAAATAAAAGTCTATTTGAACGCTCAATTGCTCCAAACTAAATGTCATTTCTGATTCGTAAGTTCGCATGGATAATAAAGCCAAGTTTCAGCTTCATATCAACTAGAAATGCATAAAACATACTCAGTTTTCGTAATTTTTTCCTCTATTACTTTCCCAAAACAGTGTGTTTGATTCGAATTCAATACTTCAGATTACTTTTTTATCAAAATTACAGCCACTTTATAGGCTTTCCACAATTCGCATTCTCATATGTGACATTACACTCATATGACGTGTTTCGCGAAAAAATTCTGTGATATTCAATCTCATGGCTTAATTAAGGATAAGATCAATTTTGAAGTAAGAGTACGCCACACGTACGGTTTATTGTCTCTATTCTCATGACCCTCTACCTGCTCTTGAGTTCAATTTCGTGCTGGCTGACAGAAGTTGTGGGACCAATTCGTCTCATATCTGGGACTCAGAAATTCTAATTTCTTGCAAGCATTAAAAAAAAGCGTTTTCACGCTTTTGCATGAAAACAATTTACGAAATGTATCTCAACGATTCAAATTTTGTAGACTGTGTCATTTAACTACGATACAATGTCATTGACGCAAATGTATACTAATGGAAAGGCCTGAACACAATTCAACAATGTTTTAATGCAATCTTCACCACATGAAACTGCATATTCAGAACCCCTCCTAAATTTTAAGATACGTAATTCACAGAAATTTCAACCAATTGTTTCTTGTTACATAGTATAACGTGGTATGTCCGGTGAAACGTTAAAAAAAATAAACTTTATCGATGTGAACTCGAGGATTCGGGATTACCCTCGGTGACACCGGCGCTACTTATGACGGCTTCAACGTGAACGCGTGGCGTCTCCCGACGCAACATTCATAACTTTTGCCTACCCTGAAAAGAAGCCTTGTATGCACACAAAAATGAAGCAAGCAAAAGGATGCGGCTAGGTTGCTTGGTCTTGGAAGTATCGAATCAGGCATTTGGAGGTCAAAAGAAAGCTTAGCCTGAGACATAAGAAGCTCTTGCATTAGAACAAAAATCAAAATAAATCAAGCTGCTATAAATAGAAGCTACAACTTTTTTAAAAGGTAGGCAAAGCGCTGATTCCATACAATCAAAAGATTAGTAAAAAAGGGTTTAAACCAATCTGGCGTCCTACGTCGAGAGACTTACAAAAGTCAAAAAGACTCTAAGAGAGACTGAGAACCACGCTTTTTATATACAAAAATGATACAGAATAATGGCCTGGAATATAGTCTTACAGACTTACCAGGCTTCTGGCCGCAATCTTACGCCTCACTGTGTCCAATTCAAAATAGCCCCTGTTAAGGCGTGCTAAAGTTTCCCAATAAAGCAACTGCTTAACGCTTAATAAGCTTTGGGTCTCAATAGGAGATTTTTCCTTTTTGTGGTGGCTGAAGCTTCAAAGCTGATACTTCACAATTTCGAGGGTTTAAATTTTCAAATGTTTGGGCTCGATTCTGTCGTTGCAGGTCGAGGAAAAAGATAACGTGTTTTACCGCGTTACAACACCCCCCGATCAGACCAGAAACGACCCTCGAGTCCCCAAGATCACACTCTGGGCCAACTGATCAATTATTAGGTCCAAAAGAAAAGGTATGAACCCGTGACACAGGCTGTCTGAGAACATTCTATTTAATATACTATTCCGAACTTATTAACTAACAAGAAAAAAATGGCATATTGCTGCTTGTGAAACCAAAAGTAAGCCTTAAAACAAAACCGCTTACTTGGGCATCACAAACACGCACGATTGATTATGAACTACATGACCACCACCTTGAATTACATGAGTAAAAATGATTGGAGGGCGCTACTCAGTTGTAACGGCCTCTGAATATCATTTCAGGTCTATGATGTCCGCGCAGCTGACCGTTTCGGCTTTTTCATCTACGAGTTCGTAGATGGTGTGTGACATTACCCTCGGTACCGTAAATACACAGTCGCATCCTTTTATTCGCAGAAGAGAGCACACGGTCTCGTCGAAACAGTGATAATTGGCGGGCTCCACCACGCTCCCATGTGGGAGCACACACAATCGAGAGCGACGTGTCGGTGTGTTCCCACTACTTCGTTCCGATTAAAAACTACATTTTTATGTATTAAATAAGCCTGAAAAATTTCAACAAGATCGGTTCATTAGTGTTCGAGTAATCTTGGTCACCGACTTCAGCAATGCCATTTCGAGAAAAATGCGTTTAAAGTTTCAATTTCAGTTTACACGAAGAAAATAATTTTTTTTGTTAACTTGCATTATGACCTGAGAGTTTTCTCTCATATAAAATCGAATTAAAGAATATTTCTTTCGAATAAAGTATTTCTAAAATTTTATTATAATACGTAACATCTATCACATGACAATTTCAGTGAATGAATGTAAATGAAGGATTTAATAATTTTGAGAAGTAAATAAATTGTATCTATATTCGCACATAAATCAACAGCTCAACATTTTTTTGGTATGAAAATAAGTCGACAAACCTTTACTATAGAGCAAAGTACTTTGTATAACATTTTTTAAAATTTGTAACATCTTCTACATGACAATTTCAATAAATGAGTGTGAGTAAAGTGTTTGCTGATTTAAGAATGTACATAAGTTATATCAGAATTCGCAATGAATTTACACCAAAATTTTCTTGGTATGAAGATAAGTCGACGAATCTTTACTACACGGAGAAATTTAGGAGAAAAATGATTAAAATTGGAGGAGAAATTTCTATACTCGACTGAAATTCCAAGACAAAGTATATTTACAGTAAATTTTTCCAAAAGTATGGGAAAAAATAAGCCAAGTAAAGATTACTTTATCGCCAATCAAATTCCATTAGTGTTAAACGAGTTTTACCCTTAATATAAACTTTTTCGCCACTAGAGATGTCATAAATTCCCATACTGTACGGGAAAGTACACTAAACGCTTTAGCAATCTTATCATGCTTACATGTAATTTCTCGCATTTATTTTGAAAAAAGAAAAAAAGAAATTTTCTGCCTCATTCATGTCAGCTTCTATGTTTATGTTTAATGTTTATGTTAACGCGGCTATGCTACGTTTGGATCGTCATCCATTCCGGGAGAAACGAGTCTAGGGGGGAAACGTTCTATTCGTTTAACGCCTGAGATGCCTTTTCCTCTCAACGTGCGCAGATCTTTCAACGCATCCACCAGATGCAGGATGCACTTCTCAGGGATGGGTAGTGCATTATCATCATCACGAAATTGTCAGCTTTCTTATTTCTTTAAGGTGTTGAAAATATCGCGTAGAAATCTCTTTATTTATCGATAAAATTATCACATAAATAAAATAAAAATATTCAAAGATGTAAAAAGAAAGTCCAAAAGGAGTCGGATCCCCGTGGGGAACTTTGCCTGAAGAACTTAGGCTTTCCGGTAGACTGTTCGAAAGGAGTTAAATCCTTACGGGGTACTTCTGCTGGAGAGCTTTTAAATCACGAAAGGGAAGAGAAATTAAATCCATTAAGGAAGGCTGGCCAAGTGACGTGCGTTAATAAAATTAAATTATATTTAGGGAGGGCAGACAAATGATGAACCAAGCCAGGCTTCTGTTATCAATTCTTGCAGTGCCCTGGTGATAACTTATGCCGCTTTTATTTTGATCAAGATAAGATTTATCTGAAGGCTAAAAAAAATATGGGACCAGGAATCAAGAAATACGGGGAACGCGTTACCACATGGTCGACTAGAGAGCTCGTTAGTCGCCTAGTACTTATGTTCAGGTGTAGGAAACATTCCCCAAAATTAGAACGCGTTTTTTGCAAAGCGCAATAGCGCGCATTGTTATTTTCTTAATTTGAAAGTTTTTTATGGTCTTTACTTCCAGATATTAAAAATTACTCGTTACGGACTCTGAATCAAGGACTCACGCACGCGAAATTTACTCCCTATAAATATAACGTCAGTTTTTTTTCACGAACTCATCCGTTGAAATAAAGAATACCGTTGCGCGAAATTTCCCTCCTTCCTGCGACTCAATTATGAGTTTATATTAGGCAATTTTGGGACCAAAATTAGCTGAAATTGCTCCTAAAGCTATCAGAAATCAATAATCTGAAACCGCGAAAAAAAGTATACTTTAACCTGTAATTTTGTATTTCTTCCAAAAATATCCATTATTTTTAATCTTTAACTTAACTTTTCTGACCGTCCTATTAGATCAGACATTTTTTATTTGTTACTTTCAAATATCAAATTCGAAATTACCAACGCCGAAAACTCCCTTATACCAAATGTCAGACAGACACGTGAAAATTTGACAATTTTGGCCGCCATATTAGTAAATTTAACAACGTGCGCATTTCTATTAGTCCAAGCAACAGGGCATTTATTATGAATGATTTATGACATTATTTATTTCAGAAAATGGACTGCGTTATCAGAAGAAAGGTTGGTCATAGAGTAATTGTGTCATTTGTTGGACAACGAAATATGATTTATAAATTTTTTATCAACATTTAAGACCAAAAAATCGCATTTTTTTTAGTTTTTTGTTTATAACATTAAAGGTGATTATCCAATCTTTATGACATCAATTGAAAAGTTGTAAACCATTGAATTTCGAACAAAATGAGCTGTAGCTCGATCTGATTGAATAATTAGAAGCTGAAAAAATTCGGAAATACCGTCAAATTTAGCTTTTGTTAAACAAATTAATATCTCAGTTAATTTTCAACTTTTTGAGTTGAGATTTGGTGGAAAAGTAGCAGACTTTATGCTCTTCAGATGTATGAAAAACGGACACTTTGAGATAATACGTTTTCGCGCTATTGACACTTTAATTTATTTAATCCGTTAATTGTAAAATGTCTGCTTGCCGCAGAGGTGGTCCGATTTTTATTTTGAAAACGGCTTTTAAAAATATAAATCAAGCACAAAACAACGTCAATCTTGGTTTTCTGCTAAAATGTTGCAAAGTTCATCAAAAAACGGCCCAAACATGACTTCAAACTCCTGAAAGCAGGAAAGTGACAGTGGTGGGGGGAGAAGGTGAGTAGGCTGTCACTTTGCTGCGTTCAGGCGTTTGGAGCCATGTTTGGGACTTTTTAAAATAAACTTCGCTACATTTTAGCGAAAAACCAAGATTGAAGTTCTGCTGTGCTTAATTTATATTTTTAAAGGCCATTTTTGATTGTTTTGTTTGTCTCGATGATGATCTTGTTTGAGCTGAATTCTTTTCTCGCGAGCCAAATTTTCATGTCGGGGAACAAACAGAAATAAGTTGCAGGTAGCCATTTGAGACGAGCAAGGTAAGTGCGACAGTAATTGTTGGTAAAGTCATGTAATTTGGCCGCGAAGATTTTGCATAACTGAGCTGGTGGTGCGTTGTCATGGTGGAAGAGCACTTTTTTCTTTGCCAACTGCGGCCATGTCTCTTTCCAATCCTCATTGAATCTGTCCAATAATTCACTGTAGTACTGTCCCGTGATTGTACGTCCTTTCTCCAAAAATTCCATGCAGACCAAAAGTCCATAAAGAATTACCAAAGTGTGTCCCTATTGATGAACGCAAACATTTAAACATGGAAAAGTAGTGATTCACGTTTTTATTAGGTGTACAACTTTGCTTCCGCCATTTTCGATAGTTGGCTGTAGCGGTAAGTGCTCGTAGAAACAGGTAGATCAAAAATGTCACAAAGTAAGCTTGGTCGTCTGTCAACATAACGACAGCAGCACATTAGAGAATTTGTGTTTGCATCATAAATTTATTCTCGATCGAAGATATCGGTTTTCGAGCCAAATTCTCGTAATTCGCGGGAAGTTTTGATTTTCTGTTTCCATTTTCTGTATCAATCAAATTCAATCATTTGGATGAATACAATGCAAAAATAGAAAGAAGAAAATATATGTGTATGTATATACACATTTTAGGGTGTGCCAAAGAAACGCGATATTTTTTTTCACGAAAACTTGAAAATATCGTGGAACATGTCTAAACAAAAATTCTGTCCAAAGCACAGCACGTAATTTCAATTGTAAGAGGGTAAGGCTTTTCCAAGTGGAACCCCGATTTTGCGAAGGTTCGTATTTTTCGTTGATATTTGGCTTAAACCGAGTACCTTTTTTTCTTTGAATATGTGCTTAATGCATTCAATACTTTCAACGTATTTTTTGGATACAATGAAACGAGAATTCATTTTCTCCAGCCATTCTTGAAGAAAATTTTGGAGCTTTTCTTGTCGAAATGTTTGAAATCGCGTTTGCTGCATTGCAAGTCACACAGTGATTTCGATTGCACATTCTTTGTCCGTCAGCATTGACTCGATTGATTTGAAAAAAGAGTGGGACGATCTGTTGCTGAAATCCCCCTTCCCCCCAGCAGCAAAAAGAAATCATCGCCTTGGGCTTTGATGAAGGGTGGAAAAAGATTTTTTCCTATCCTTCTGAAAAAAGGAGTGGCGCGCATTTTTCAAATTTGATGACTCTACTTAACACGGTCCTAACGTTACCAAATTCGAACGCTGATACTGAGATAACATTTTCCGTGTTTCCTGACACAGTTTCGAGAAAAATAAACGAACTTGCCACGGACACAGTTGATGTTCTCGTAACAACAAAAATCAAATTGAAAAATGCGCATGATCCCCTTTAGCTGACGCCCATTGACGAAGGCTTAATGTTATGAATGAATGCGAAAACGGTTTACAAACCACGAATAAAAAAATTGAAATTCGCTTCTTCGTTTGAGGTGACCAAAAAGAAACTAACGACGACAGCGACGATTGTGAAAAAACATGCTCGACCAGCGACTGTTTTTGCAGCAATTGTGACTTGTCAGCAAATGAAAATTAAGCGAAAATTGTACTCTAAAGGGGTGATATTGTACTGATTTCGACAAATTAGTGTATGTGTAGTGTATATAGTATATATAGTTTACATTTTAAAGTTTAGTAGTAGTAGTGTATTGAAACATTTCGACTCTTGGAATTTTAATTTTATTAATATTTAATTATTTTTAACACGAATTTTTGCCTATCTGAGCCAAAAGTTTCGCTTTTCAAGTCAGAGTTTCAATTTTATATCTACAATTTTTAATTAAAACGATTTTCTAAATTTTTATATGGCAATTTTGCCCTATCTTAGATCAAAATTGTCCCTTTATAGTCTACGAGTGGGTCACACGAAGGGTGAAAATTTCGCGAAACGGAATTCTTAAATTAAAGAGCAAGAATGCCGAATAAAACTCACTATTTTTAGTTTTTCAAAAGAACAAGCGAAACGGGCGCGTCCTCGTGACAGTTGTCCGTGTTTGCAAATTAGAGATACAGAATATAAAAAGCGTAAGAAAATTTGATTAATTTCTTTTTAACATAATCTCGCGCGATCGCGCCATAAACGAGAACACGTTCTAATTTTGGGGATTGTCCCTACTCCTGAAAATAAAAAGGTTTGGACCAATGGTTTTTTTTATTCGTAGCATATGTAATGTTTCTCCGTTTCCCTTCTCCGTTAACTACTTCCTCCCTTCTATTTAAAATTAATTTTAATAAAGATAGGCATCAGGTGTGAACAGGGCACTGCAATATTTGTGACACAGGCCTGCCACTTATCATCATTTGCATCCTCCCGGAAAATATTCAATATTTATATTTTACGCGCGCAACTCGACAGGCTTTACCCAGTGGAAAATAATAAAATCATAAAAAGAATAAAGAAGAAAGGAGTAACCAAGCAAGCGAAGTTCCCTGTGGGGATTCGACACTTGCGTGGCGTGGATGTGGAAAAAGAATTTCAGGTGAAGCTCCTCGTGGGGATTCGACACCCAAATTTCCTTGGAATTTTGTTATTTAATTTTGGAATGCCACGTTCGATGTGTCTCTCGATATGAGTGTTTACACTACTAGTGGCACGAGTTGAGCTAACCGAGTTGTGCAATAAGTTTTCTCTTCCTTTTTTTTGAAACGTAAATTTTTTAAAAGAAATTCCCAAGAATAATAAAAAAAATTAGAAACCCAAAACCATTGATCCCTAACTAAGGGGGACAGGAGTCATGTGCGATGAGTTCTCAAAAAGATTAGGTGCGGTGATGCTACAATGCACCACACCTAATCTCGAGCCTCTATCTATGCCTTTCTTTGATTTAGCGCAAGGCGATAAGTCCTAACCTTATTAGGGTGCGCAAGCGGACTGAAATTTTAGGATCCGCAACCAAGCACGTTACCTCGGTTTTCCACCTCTTTAATAATTTCCCCCCTTAATTAATATGCGCACGCCTCAATTAGCGACCGCGATCGAGTCTAATCAAATCAATAAATTAAGAATTTTATACACGGTCTTTTCTCCCTTTTCGCGATGGTTTTAAGCTTGGAAATCGGTATCAGAAGAAAGATAATATTTTCGCGATTATGACAATGTTTTTCAGATATCAAAAAGTCGCATATTTCGTCCCGTGGAAGCGTTTAAAAATTGATGTGCACTCAAAAGCGAAAACGCCCCGCGCGACGATGACGAGAAAGCCTTTCCCCCATTTCACCTCCGGCTGGCGCGTGCTACTTGCGTGGGCGCGGGTTCCTATTGGACAGCGGTGTGGGCAGGCTTGAACGTCGTGTAACGATTTTTATAATAAAAAGGAAATTTCAATGAATCAACCTCAATTCATTATTGTTAAGTGACTTATATCTATAATTACAATTATTCATAATGTTCAATACTAATAGTGTTTGCTATGCAATCATAATTATCTTTATTTATAACATTTTATTATTATAATATTTTATAATGTAATGATGATTATATTTAATTATAATTGTCGTATTTGTATGATTATTAATTTTAATTTATTATCTATGATTAACCCTTCCCATGTACATAAATAAATAAGCCTATCGTAGCTAATAAATAATAAAAAATAAAAAAAATAACAGAGTGGGACGCCCATCCAGCGATCATGCATTACGCTGCTTGACCAGGGTGATTGGTCGTGTGGCAGCAACCACAGGTTAGTGTGGCGCTCGCTGAGAATACGAACGAAAATGTCCGTGAAAAGCCGACTGCCTCGTTCTTGCCACATTCACTTGCGCTTTGGAAGTAAATCATTAATTACTGGGCGAATACTCAATGAGACATCACAATTCCTTCGGGCGAGTCTCGTGGGAACCTACTTGTTCTAAAAATAAGCCCAATTTCGCGGATTTTGCCCCCGTTTCATCGCAAAAGGCGGATACTTGAGGCTGGGCCGTCTCAGTATATATTATTATAGTGCATATACTATAGTAGAATATAGTGTATATAGAAGTATTGTATATAGTAGTAACTATATAGACTGTAATACTAATGACTGTATTACTCAAAAATTTCAAATATCCTAAAAATATGAAGAAATTGGAAAGTAAACAATCTATTGAGTGAAAACTTTACTCGAAAGAAGTAAAATTGTACCGATTCCAACAATATGAGTGTATATTGTTTGTATAGTGTATATAGTATAGTAGTAGTGGATACAGTAGTATAGTGTATATAGTGTATGTAGTAGTAACTATGCACACTATAATACTAATAACTATAAACTGAAAAGGAGGGGTGTCAATAACCATGGTTTTTTTGTCTGCGTGTGAATTAAACTTATTTACTCAAAAATTAGTTGCTTCGATTGGATACATTACTTCTTAAAACCGTTTATCGATAGAGCCTTTAAATTTGAAAACGGGGGGCCTTGCAGTCGGCAATTTGCATGGGATTTCAGGCATCGTGCCAATGATGGCTGGGTTTCATCCTGTCCTATAAGTACTCCACTCTCCAAAGTTTCTTCAAACAGACCATATGTATGAGGAATAAAATACGTGAGAACGATGATTCTGCTGGCGGCGCACATACTTTTTCGTGGCCATGTACCAATCGATATTATTAACATTATCGATTCCGCGGTACGAAACGTAATTCTGGTTATTCTATATTTAAAAAATTCAACGAATAAACAAATTTAAGATGCATTAGACTCGCTAACGATGAAAATATAAAAACTAGTTCAAAGCAATAACGATAATAACCGAGGTACCCACGCACAGATGCAATTGCTCACAACAGCCAACCATTCTAGTACTGCTTTTGAAGACCTTAGAAAAAGGTAAAAAAATTCAATTCATTATTTTCTTTCCATCTTCTTCCAATAGAGAAAACATCTAACAGGAATCAACAAGTCATTTCCGAATGGAAATTGATATATGGACATATAGACATATAGAAACATCACGTCACTTCGAGACTATAACCGGTTATATGTATGTCGCTTGTCTTTCTTATCTTTCATATGTTTTAATCATATTTCCCATGAATAATTAATTTCAAAACACACGACGGGAATGTCTAAATTATTGTGTCCAAATGGAGAAGGCGTATGCATCTTGATAGCGGACGGTACATACATTTACATCGAAAAAAGGTCCAACTACAGTTTACAAAAGCACTCTTACTCTGTTCATAAAGGACGCAATTTACTGAAGAAGATAATCACTGTCAGCAGTACAGGCTACATTTTAGATGTCTTCGGACTTTACTTTTCCGTTGATAAAGATAATGATTCCAATTTCTTGACATTGTTAATGAAGTCTGATGCTAGTGCATTACGGGAATGGGTAGATCCTCGTACGTTAAGGGGGTCGTCTACCTTCGAGCCGAGAATTTTAGTCTATTTTTGGGAATGAATTGCAAAAACACTACTAAAGATATTCACGCGAGTTAAAATTTTTTTTATTATTACATGTTTTTTCTTCGAAAAAATCTATTTTTCACTTGATAATAAATGCATCCGCGACCTTGGAACGTCCTTGACCTCAATGCTGCAGAAATGTCATTAAGAAGTTTGTGGTAAGACTTTAGCCATTTAAATTGTCTGAAACCAATAAAATGAAATATGTCTGTAATCTGTTACATTGGCTATGTTTTCCCAGAGCCGATTTTTTCTATTGTAAAATGTGTTTATATTACGCAATTGTTCTTGAAAAACTTCGATTTTTAACCTGTTTTTTGACCCATTAGGGCCTGTTAAAATTCAACAAACTAAAAATTTGAAAATCGCCTCTGAGAAAACATAGCTATATGTTTATTGAATAACTGAATTAAAATTTGATCAAATTCTATCAATATTTGTAGAAGAAGTCATACCACAAAGTTTGAAAAATGCAACTTTTGGGAAATCACGCTTCAAGATAAATGGCAGTGTAAAAAATGATTTGAGAAACTTACGATTTTTCCAAACCGCGAAGGTTAATGGACGTAGACCGTGGATTTAGAGATGCGTTAGTCTTTTTGGAAGAACTCGGATCGATCTCAAAGATGCCTCATTGCTTGAAAGAAGGATCTCAACATTCCTCTCAGAGGCCAATGAGTTTCGGCAGGTTACAGGTGTCCGTTGAGTAAAAGAAGCATTAAACGAGCTTCTCAAAAAATGGAAAGCTTTAAGTGAAGTTTTTCCGAACTCCCAGATTCCTTACATTGGAGACTATGTGAGAATCGTGTGTGCCCTCTGAAATGCGTTCCGACCACCACGTGTAACGGGGAATGCAGACAATATCATTATCTCCGAATGAATGCTTTGATTAGAAGAAAAACCAAATCATCTACAAAAAAAGTGTAGAAGATAAAGGATGGTCCAGGAAAAGAGTGCTATGGTCTCCTCTGGAAGCCGATGCTCTTACCGAGTTTCCACGTCTCAACTCTTGATGACCTTCGATTTCTGACTCTTGGCAGCTATCAGATAAAGCAAGCCAAATCGTACACGCAGGAACACTTAACCGAAGGTGGTTTACACCAACTCTTTGTCTTCAAAGACAGTATAGATGTTTTACGCGTGCAAATCCCATCTCGACACACTTCATCAAAAGTGTATAATGTATGGATACAATTCACGGACGGACCAAAGCCTATATTACCGGATGGTATGGTTAATGCAAAAGTGGTGCTACAATAGAACGGTTGGCTGCTGTGCTCACATTGCATCTGTGTTTTGGTACTTCGGTTACTATCGCTACTGTGACGAACCAGTGTGGAGACCTGATAAATATCTGAATTATGATCAAAATGCTGCAGCAGATTGGCCTGAACCAAACAGCAATGTAGAGCCAGAGATGGAGACATAATGCTCTACACTCTTTTCCTAAGCATTTTTGATACTTCAATGTCACAAATCTATAATTTGACTAGATAGAAAAATATATAAATAGTTGTTCTATTAATCACAAAAGTAAAAAAAAAATAATTCGTTGCTTTACAGCCCTCTACTGTGCGCAAATAAAATATTCAAAAATCCAATATTTGTTTGTATTATCATTGTTAGTGAGTCTAATGCACCTTAAACTTGTTTATTCGTTTAATTTTTCAAATATAGAATAACAAGAATTACGTTTCGTACCGCGTAATCGATAATGTTGAAAATATCGATTGGTACAGGGCCACGAAAAAGTATGTATGCCACCTAGCAGAATCATCGTTCTCACGTATTTTATTCGTCATACATATGGTCTGTTTGAAGAAACTTTGGAGTGGAGTACTTTTAGGACAGGATGAAACACAGACATCATTGGCACGATGCCTTAAATCCCATGCAAATTGCCAACTGCAAGGCCCCCCGTTTTCAAATCTAAAAGCTCTATCGATAAACGGTTTTGAGAAGTTATGTATCCCATTGAGGCAATTGATTTTTGAGCAAATGAGTTTCATTCACGCGGGGCCAAAATAGATGGTTATTGACACCCCTCCTTTTTAAAAAAAAACTTTGAATTTACAAATTGTTAAAAAAACTAATAGTTCAATGATATTGAAGTTTGAGACGTCTCAAACCCAAACTTGTGACGAATTGAAAGACGAACTATTAGGTAGAAAATTCTTCTATCAGACGAAAATTCATCCCTAGATCAGGTAACGAAGTTTGGGATGAAATTTACCTAAAGAAAACCCTTTTATGACCTTTAGATTGACACAAAATTATCATAAAAAACTCTGCTCATATGTCAACGCTACTTATGTAATGTCCGCGAAGAGTACATATTCGTGACTATTGAAAAAATGTTGACGGCCTACATATATGAATGATAAATATAATATTAATATGGTATTCAAATCAAAAATTATAAAAAACTGCAAGTTACGAAAAGAATAATACTTTACACACAGTTTCATTCGGAATCGACTCATGAATGGAAACCCACTCGATGTAACCCTTATTCCCTAAATTGAAAAATATGTAGTGTCACCGACATGTTTAACGAAAACACTAAAATAGTGGAAAAAAATTTAGAAAGAATTCGATGTACGGAACACTCCGTTGATTTGTCGATACTAATTATGTCATATACATAAAGGATGCCGATTCTTGGAATGTGAAAACATGTTGATAATCTGCATGAACAATGATGAATTTTAATTTAATATATTCTCTTTAATGTCATCAAAACATGACTTGGTAACACTCAAAACAAGAAATTATAACAAGTATGTACGCATATGACAATAGGCAGATAAAGGGAAGATGGAATTCAGCTTTTTCCGTAAATAAAGATACATGACATAATGCAGAAGTGCATTACGATCAAACAAGACGTTAAAAGACACATAAGGGTGAATAGGATGACTCCGTTGTGAGAAAAGCAAACATTCCCCATCTTTAGATATGAGCTAAATCACTAGACGATCAAAATGAATGTGATGCAACCCTTTTTTTCAAACTTTTAAAACTGGATAGGTTAGAGAAAGAGATGAGGGATGGAATAACAAAAAATCAACATAAAAACACTGCTCATATGTGCATACTACATAGGTGATATACGTAGAGGAATGAGATTCATAAAGTTTGATAACATGATAATTTTTTCGTAAATTAAAATACATGACATAATGCAGAAGTGCATTACGATAAGATAAGATGTCAAAAGACACCTCAGGATGAATAGGCATAGTCCGTTGTGAAGAAAGCGAAAATTTCATATCTTCAGAAATGGGCTACGTCACTAGACGGTCGAAATGAGTGTGATGTAACGCTTTTTTCAAACTTTTAAAACTGGATAAGTAAGAGGAAGATATGAGGAATGGAATAAACCCTGTTAGATAGCTAGCGTTCAATAAAAAGTAACTTTTTTATACGAAAACAATAGAAATAATTTGCCTCTTTTTATAAATTCTAACACGCCTTTCTAAACATCTCAAATTGATTAAATCTTAGCCCAGGTAATAGAAAAAATTCTGAACTTTCTATTGCATATATAAAAAAACACAATGAATGCATAGGGGTTGAGATTTCTCTGTTTTCCTTAGTGCATAAATTCGTCTCACTTTCAAGAAATTGGAATTTCCAAGCTCAAACATGAGACGAATCGTCACACATTATTTTTCTCGCCGACTCGAAGTCGATCCTCGGCAGCAGGTAGGAGACCGAAGCAATGTAGGCAATAAAAGCAACTTCTATAAACCGATGGTCTTCCACCATAGCTTAAGATAAAAATTAATCTTAGGCAACCCTTCCAATCGATCAGTTTTTTATCATTTTCAAGTTATCAAAAAATTAACATAAAAAACTGCTCATATGTGCATACTAGATAGGTTATATACGTAAAGGAATGAGATTTATAAAATTTGATAACATGATAATGATTTGAACGAACTTTACGAATTTTGAAAAAATCATTTTCTCTCTAATGTTACCATGACATGTTTTCCGGTAAAAGTGTATCAAAAATCTTGTTTGTCTCTTTTTATTTACTCAAACAAGCTTCAATTTTTTCAAACAAGCACATCATTTTCAAACATGGAAAAAAATGTCTTTGTAACGCCGAAAACAAAAAGTTACAACATATTTGCATGCATATGAGAGTAGGAAGATGAAGAAGTGATAGAATCAACTTTTTTTTGTAAATTGAAATATATTACATAATGCATAAGTGCATTACCATAAGATAAGATGTCAAAAGACACCTCGGGATGAATAGGTTGAGTCCGTTTTGAAGAAAGCGAAAATTTAATATTTTCAGATATGGACTGACTCACTAGACGTTCGAACTGAGTGTGATGTAACCCTTTTTTTCAAACTTTCAAAACTGGATAGGTTAGAGAAATATATTAGCAATCGGATAAACCCTGTTAGATAGCTTGCGTTCAATAAGAACTTACTTTTTTTAACGAAAACAATACAGAAAATTTGTCTTCTTTTAAAAGTTCTAACACGCCTTTGAAAAGTTTCCAAATTGACTGAATCTTAGCCCAGGTACTCGTAGGAATTTCAAACTTTCTATTGCATATATAAAAAAAACAAAAAATGCATAGAGGTTGAGATTTCGCTGTTTTCCTTAGAGCATAAATTCGTCTCACTTTCGAAAAATTGGAATTTCCAAGCTCAAACTTGAGACGAATCGTCACACATTATTTTTCTGCGGACTCGATGTCGATCGTCGACAGCAGGTAGGAGACCGAGGCAATGGAGAGAATAAAAGCAACCTCTATAAATCTAGGGTCTTCAATTATAGCTTAGAATAAAATTTATTCACTTGCATCCCTACCATTCGATTATTATGTCCCGTATTTTAATTTACGAAAAAAGGTTGATTCTATCACTTCTTCTTCTTCTTACTCTCATATGCATGCAAACATGTTGTAACTTTTTTTTCAGTGTTACAAAGACATTTTTTTCCATGTTTGAAAATGATGTGCTTGTTTGAATCACTTGAAGCTTGTTTGAGTAAATAAAAAGAGACAAACAAGATTTTTGGATTTAGAATCTGATTCAATTCCTTATATCTTTCTCTAACCTATCCAGCTTTAAAAGTTTGAAAAAATGGATTACATTACACTCATTTTGACCGTCTATTGAGTCACCCCATATGTGAAGATATGAAATTTTCGCGTTCTTCACAACGGACTATACCTATTCATCCTGAGGTGTCGTTTGACATCTTATCTTATCGTAATGCACTTCTGCATTATGTCATGTATTTTAATTTACGAAAAAAGGTTGATTCTATCACTTCTTCATCTTCTTACTCTCATATGCATGCAAACATGTTGTAATTTTTTGTTTTCAGTGTTACAAAGACATGTTTTTTCCATGTTTTAAAGTGATGTGCTTGTTTGAATCAATTGAAGCTTGTTTAAGTGAATAAAAAGAGACAAACAAGATTTTTGGTACACATTTACCGGAAAACATGTCATGGTAACATTAGAGAGAAAATGGTTTTTTTAAAATTCCTAAAGTTCGTTCAAATCATTATCATGTTATCAAATTTTAGAAATCTCATTCCTTTACGTATATCACCTATGCAGAATGCACATATGAGCAGTGTTTTATGTTAATTTTTTGATAATTTGAAAATGATAAAAAACTGATCGAATGGTAGGGTTGCAAGTGAATAAATTTTATTTTAAGCTATAACGGAAGACCCTTGGTTCATACAGGTTGTTTTTATTGCCTTCATTGCCTCGGTCTCCTACCTGCTGCCGCGGATTGACATCGAGTCGGCAGAAAAATAATGTGTGACGATTTGTCTCAAGTTTGAGCTTGGAAATTCCGATTTCTTGAAAGTGAGACGAATTTATGCACTATGGAAAACAGCGAAATTTCAACCCCTATGCATTTATTGTGTTTTTTTATACATGCAATAGAATGTTCAGAATTTCTTCTATTAACTGGGCTAAGATTTAATCAATTTGAGATGTTTAGAAAGGCATGTTACAACTCTTAAAAACAGGAAAATTATCTCTATTGTTTTCGTTTAAAAAGTAACTTTTTATTGAACGCGAGCTATCTAACAGGGTTTATTCGATTCCTTATATATTTCTCTAACCTATCCAGTTTTAAAAGTTTGAAAAAAAGGGTTGCATCACATTCATTTTGATCGTCTAGTGAGTTAGCTCATATCTAAAGATGGGGAATGTTTGCTTTTCTCACAACGGAGTCATCCTATTCACCCTTATGTGTCTTTTAACGTCTTGTTTGATCGTAATGCACTTCTGCATTATGTCATGTATCTTTATTTACGGAAAAAGCTGCATTCCATCTTCTCTTTATCTGCCTATTGTCATATGCGTACATACTTGTTGTAATTTTTTGTTTTGAGTGTTACCATTCATGTTTTGATGACATTAAAGAGAATATATTAAATTAAAATTCTTCATCGTTCATGCAGATTATCAACATGTTTTCACATCCCAAAAATCTGAATCCTTTATGTATATTACATAATTAGTATCGACATATCAACGGAGTGTTCCGTACATCGAATTCTTTCTAATTTTTTTTCCACTATTTTAGTGTTTTCGTTAAACATGTCTGTGACACTACATATTTTTCAATTTAGGAAACAAGGGTTACATCGAGTAGGTTTCCATTCATGAGTCGATTCCGAATGAAACTGTGTGTAAAGTATTTCTTCCCTTAATAATGAAAAATAACGCCAAATAACGTTAAAACTACAGTCCAATAAATACTAACCGCGACTCCCTGGTACACGTCATCTCCAATTATAAACTATCGGGAGAATTCGCGCTGATCTGTCGATACTTGATGCATATTCTCTCGCGCAGACATTGATATACACGGACGCACACGTAATACTAGAGTCATCGACTCGCTCCGACTCGCTTGTGATTCATAACGCTATTTGTCTCTTGCTACGAAATACTCGCGTGTGAAAAACCATTCGTGATATATCATCTTTACTCTACCCATCTACTCCAATGTTCATATATAAACGTTGTAAATTTGTGTTTTCATCATTACAATGTCATATTTTTAGTTGCGTGGTTAAGGCAATTTCTCTATCAGGCCACGTGATTGAATCATATATAAACTTTTTTATGTTGAATAACGTTTTTCTATCGACATCTACTGCATTTCTTGAATTTTTAGATAAATATTTTGTGAAAAAAAAAAAAATTTTTTTTGTAACATTCAGTTTTCTATAACTTTTTATTTGAATACCATATCAATATTATATTCATCATTTATATAGGCCATCAACATTTGTTTAATAGTCGCGAATATGTACTCTTCGCGGACATTACATAAGTAGCGTTGACATATGAGCAGAGTTTTTTATGATAATTTTGTGTCAATCTAAAGGTCATAAAAGGGTTTTCTTTAGGTAAATTTCATCACAAACTTCGGTATAAGAGTCCCTCGGTTTATAGAGTTAATGTTTATTTCTTCTATTGTCTTCCTTTGTTACCTGATCTAAGGATAAATTTCCGTCTCATAGAAGAATGTTATCATAAAAATAAGGATTGATTGATTATAGGAAATCAATCAATTAATCAATCATAGGTTGTAACCCATAAAAAATAAGCTAAAACTAAGTAGATGCGGGTATTCTTAGTCATACCCGAATCTACTTTTTGACTAGGAATAGAAATAGGCAAGAGAGACAAGGGATATAAAATCCTAGTTTCAAATCAAAATTGACCAATATTAATAGACAGTGGTGGGAGAGACACATAGATCATTGAACAAACGTGACTTTATACAATATTGCACCAGGCGTGACTATACACATTTGCACAACGCGCGATTTTATACAATTTTGCGCGATCCACTCCCACTTCAGTCACTATTGGAAAATCCAATAATACATATACCCCAGATTCACCTCTGGAGGTTTGTCATTAAGTTCCGATCAATTGTACGGTCAACTCGTTTCATTTCGGACCAGTAAGTTAACGTCGTGAGCAGACCCTTCGATAAAAGTAAGTTTTATCGGTTTTTCTTAGCACAATTCTGCCTTCGGTACGTAGTAAATGGAATCCTTGGTTCTTAAGTGGTGCAAGTCAGAAAACAGTAGTGCTATATAGTTCCTTTGGATTACGTGTATCGTCGTATTTAGTAGTGTTCGGTTAATAGTGATTTAATTCTGAAATCGGGACGAACTAAACTATCTTGTTAGCAAGTGCATGCCAGATTCATTTCTCGTGTACTTAGCAAGATACGTTAGCGGATAATTGATCACACCAGTTGGTGGACTTGCATCCCTTACACCAAACTACCTCCCGCAAAATATATCGTTGTTTTGCTACCTCCCGGAGACTTAAATGAAACCTATCCTGCAAGACTTTATGCCATTGGCTTGCGACTATAGGAGTAACAAACGACAATTTTCTCTTTTGCCCTCTAATTTAAAAGGTAGACAAGTAAGTTACCACACAAGTATTGTTCTTTGTGTACACTTATACAAAATCTTATTTATTTATAATAAAGTAGCTCATATATTTATGAATTTAGTTTTTTATTATGATTGTGAACAACTCAGGGCCCATAGACCTGACAAGGGACAACGTACCCACAAACAAAAATAAATTATCAGGCTTTACCAACCTGATATAATCATTTAACCGCCTCCCTTACATCCATAAATTCAAACTACCCTCACCTTTTGCTCGGGACGTAACATTGTTGAATGTTCATTCATTCATTCGGATAAATAAGGATCGCTATAAAGTTAAGTAATATATGAACGAAATTCAATGAAATGTAACATGACTTTTATGATATACCAAATAGTAACACGTATCATTTATTAACAAAATCCTAATTCACTCTCTATTTGTTTATAACAAATTGAGGCTTCAGATTCCATAAAGGACGGTGCGCGTGGCCTAGTAGGCAAAAGAGGGGAAACCGCAATGCGCGAACGTTTTTTTTCATTTAAATAAAAAATTTGGAGAAATGATTAAACAAACATGTCAGCACATGTTGAATGTCGTTCCGCATATTTTTTTCCCCATACATTTTTGTGTCAGAACTCTAATTTTTGTATAATCAAAGAAAACTGTATTTTTTGAAAGTACGAAATCAATCGATTTTTCACAATCAACTCTCTGTTTTTCGTACCATTTTGTTCGGAATAGTCTGAAATTTTATCAAGAGACTCGAAAAATCCTAGAGCTTCAGATGATTATGTTCAACATAGCAAAATTCTCAACTTGTTAATAATTTTTATTATAACAGTTGCGACTGGTAGAATTCTCAAGTTTTAACTTCAAAGAAAAAAAGTATGCGGGGAAGCTTAGAGTTGAGCGAACTTTCAGCAAGAAAGCTGTTCAGCAGGCTTTTAGGCAGCTTTTTAATACATTTCGCGTTTTTTTAATCCAATACTGCGGTTAGGATGGGAATTTACTTAACTGCGCTCGAGGGCACCGACACCGTCGCAAGGTATATTGATCAAACACAGTAGAAAGAGAGATGCACCCATGCCGAGAGCATGCGATTCGACAGAGTTGCAACATCATTTTTGTCAATTCGTTTTCTTTACTTATACCTATTAGGGGCCGTTCATATAATGCGTTACGCCTTTTTCATTTGTTTAAAAAGAGATAAGAATAAAATTGTCGTGAAGTTGACAACGACAAAGCTACATAAACAAAAGAAAAGTAGAGTTACGTATTATTTGAACAGCCCCTTATGTAAAAAGTATTCAGAAACACTAGACGAATGGGAAGAAATGATATGTATTGTAACATTAATTTTGTTTATTAATTAAAGGATGGTAAGGTTAGGTTATTTTTGCAAATAATTATTGACTGTTATTTTGAACCACGTATCAAATAAACAATATTTATTAATAAGCGCCGTATTTACAAGTTCGGGGTAATTTACTTTACACCCCAGGCAACCTAACCCGACCACAAGACCACTTCCGAACCTAACCTTAGACTCAGCTGGTGTACAGAGTTGAGCGCCAGGTTATTTTCTTTAAAATAACAAAAATTACTATTTAATTACAACGTAATATTAACTGATCGGCCCACGCATGACGGCTCACCCTGTACCTTTGTAACCAAAGCTACAGGGACGGCTGAAATACCGCGGAGAGCGCGGGGTAAGGAGCAGCGCCACTGCTCGCGACCACGGACACTGAGAGTTCGATATTTAATAGTTATGGTTAGTGGACGCAAGAATCGTGCCCTTAAATGACCTCGCGTGTTAAGACCAATTATCTTCGCGAACACTGAATTTATTTTATACTGATTAATAATTAGGCTGACCCAGAATCTGCCGCCTCGGAAGTCTCGTGGCAAGGTGTTAGCTTCGCACACCACCCGAATATACAGTTTCACTTTTTATCACTACAATTAAAATTCAAAACACAGAGAATAAGGTCAAACTCTACCTGTTATTTTTCGGCGTCCCCGCCAGCATCCTCGTCTCGCCATGCCTTTTGGTTCTCAAATTATATAAGATAATCTTAATAAAGCTTATTCGGCACACTAGCCACCTCAAACGCCGAACAGAAAATGAATTGAGAATGGCGAGATCCGCTGGCGTGCTCCCGAAACCGAAAGATGGTGGCGCTTACAAAGCTTACCGACATTACCGACATTTACGCAGAGTTCATAGTCGCGAGCAACAGGTGGCGAAGGTACACCGATCTTTAGCGCCGCCACGTAGCGATTACTGGGATTAAACTCCTCGCACAGGTTAGTTTGTTGAAAACCTGTCAACAAAGCGACGGCGAACTCCTCTCCTTGGTGTCAAAATTGTTTCTTCGACGAAATATTTTTTTTGCCTTTTTACTTCGAAAATAATCGACACTTTTTTTTTCAATGTGATACTTGAAAATTTCAAAAAATAATTTTTTTAATTTTGGCACTCGGGAAATTTTTTTTTTTCTAACAGCTCACTGTAAAAGCAGTTTTGAATATAAAATGTAATCCTTGCACTTGAAATGCGCGAAAGAGTACAAGCTTTCAAAAAAAGTTTCTATTCTGCATTGTGTACACAAAACATCATCCGGTATGAAAATTTTCAATTTTTAAAGTATCGAGGACGAAACGCGACGCAAATTTTTTTTTTGCTTTTCTCCACTATGGTTTTTTTCATTAAACGGATAGCAGCAGACATGTTTAAATAGAGAGCTTGGCATTTCTGTATTAATTTGAAATAGGTGAACACTTGAGGAACATTCACAGAAAACTAAAACAGCGGTCACTGCATTTACTGCCACACGTCCGAGCCTGCCTAAACAAGCTTAAGCGTAATTGCAGCGTGCGGGCTCGCTCGTTGCAACGCGCGGGACAGATTTTATAAATTAACCACACCTACAGTTTTCAGTTTTCAATCCCAAAATTTTGCCTGCATATTTAAAAAATATTAACAAAAATTTAGAAACAAAAAAATTGGAAAAAATTAGTTCCAGATTAAAAAAAAATTCAATTGTTTATAAAAATGTACTATATTGTTATTACAAAAAAAAACAACGAAATGTGTGCTATAAATTTTTTGAAAGCTTGTACTCTTTCGCGCATTTCAAGTGCAAGGGATACATTTTATATTCAAAACTGCTTTTACAGTGAGCTGTTAGAAAAAAAAAAAAATTTCCCGAGTGCCAAAATTAAAAAAATTATATCTCGAAATTTTCAAGTATCACATTGAAAAAAAACGTGTCGATTATTTTCGAAGTAAAAAGGCAAAAAAAATATTTCGTCGAAAATAAAATAAATAAATTAAATAATTTAACATATTGTCAAAAGTTTATTACTGTGGTCGTGAAAATGTCCCAAAGAATAAATCCTGAATTTGGAAGAAAAAGATCAAGAAATCACGAAAAGTGGAGCCCGAATATCCGGAAGAATGCCTGAAACAAGGTACAGTTAGTACAGATTATTACTGAGCTAGCAAAAAAAGTATTAATATTCACATTACAATTGAATAACATCACCAGCATCATAATTATATTATATTTTATTCATATAATTTTGATCTGTTAAATGAAATCTTTTTAATAATAGGTTGCTTGTCTTCCATTTTTCGAACATTTCAGGTATTTATCGTACAAAATGTATTAGTCCTAAAAAATTCGACAAATTTTGAGCTAATAATTAATATGTAACTAGCAAACCTGAAATAACGATTGTTTTGACGTAAAACTAACGATAAATGATCAAATTTTCATTATTTTATTGCCAATATAAAGTGTACATATATCGTTTCTCCCCATTCGTCTAGAGTGTTACTAAATACTTTTTACAGAATAGATATAAATAAAAAAAACGAATTTACAAAAATGATGCTGCATCTCTGTCAAATTGCGTGCTCTCGGCATGGGTACATCTCTCTTTCTCCTGTGTTCGATCAATATATGCGCTTGAGCGCAGTTAAGTATATTCCCATCCTGACCGTAGTAGTGGATTAAAAAATCCCAAAATATATTTAAAAACTGCCTGAATTTGTACGAAAAACAGAGAGTTGATTGCAAAAAATCCATTGATTTCGTAACTTCAAAAAATATGGTTTTATTCGATTATAAAAAAATTATAGTTCTGACACAAAAATTTGTGGAAGAAAAAATATGCGGATCGACATTTAACATGTACTAAAATGTTTGTTGATTCATTTTTGCGAATTTTTTATTTAAATGAAAAGAAACGTTCGCGCATTCCGGTATCCCCTCTTTTGCCTACTAGGCCACGCGCTCCGTCGGTTATGGAATCTGGAGCCTCAATTGTCGACATAATTGACTGAAATGACATGAAAAAATTTTCTCTCAATAATTATGGAAACTTATTGATTTTTTATATTGTTACATCCTGCATAGGTTTATATTCACCAAAATTATGTAGAATAAGGAATAAATAGAGTGATTCTGAAGGATTTCGGCCACCCAGTATACACAGGAAATGAACACTAGTATGCAGCTGACCCGGACTGCAGGAGGGTAATAAACATGTCAAAGTGCATGATAAGGACGCTCCCCTAGTCTCAAGGCACTACACTCAGAGTACTTTCCAGATTTTAACAGATTTTCTCCAGAATAGAATTTTGAGAATTTCCTCAATTTTTACCATTTTATCAACAGAGTTTCGCAAATATCTTCGAATTATATGTTCAGAAGTCTGATAAATCTCACCTTAGTTATTTAAGTTTAGTTTAGTAATAAGAACTTACGTATGAAAAAAGGGTTTATTTTTTACAAATAGAGCACCATTGTTAATTTTGCATGCGAAAAATATGCAAACATAAGATGAACTAATAAATAATTATATAATATTGTTGTATGATAGGTTAAATTTAATAAGTAGAAATGGGCAAGCAAGAAAGGGTAAAATTTACCAATGCGAATAATTTAAAATTGCAATTTAAGTTATACTCCAACGCAATTTACCGGATAGGACTTTAAATATAAACTTAAGAAACTAGGCTTATTTTTGATCAATTTTTGTAAATCATATAAATAGGCGACGAATTTTGGAAGAAGTCAATTCAACTTGGGCTCTCGTCCCATTTCCAGATCTAGTTTTAGTTTAGCAACTTGTACAATTTCGAAGGGCAACACTGTGTATTTCTTATCAGACGAATAAAATTGAAAAGTAAGTCAAGATTTTTTAAGTTCTTTAAATCAATCCTAACATTTTTTTTTCCTTTAAAAATTTCTATTTTCAAGTTTAAGTCTGAAACTTTTTCCGAGTTTTTATTCAAATAAATTGAATTAAGTGCTAACCGTTCCAATATTGGTTTGCACTGATTCAATCCAATAAAACATTTTATATCCAAATATTTCTTTATCCTTCTATATCGAATTTAGTGCTAACCATTTCAATATTGGTTTTCACTAATTCAATCGAATAAAACATTTTAATATCAATATTTCTCTATTCATTTGTACTGAATTTAGTGCTAACAGTTTCAATATTGGTTTGCACTAATTCAATCGAATAAAACAATTTAGTATCAATATTTCGTCAATTCATTCATACTGAATTTAGCGCTAACCGTTTCAATATTGGTTTGCACTGGTTCGATCGAATAAAACATTTTAATATCAATATTTCTTTATTCATTTATACCGAATATAGTGCTAGCTGTGCCAATAATTGGTTTGCACTGATTCGATCGAATAAAACATTTTAATATCAATATTTCGTTATTCATTTATACTGAATTTAGTGCTAACCGTTCTGATAATTGGTTTGCACTAATTCAATTGAATAAAACATTTTAATATCAATATTTCGTTATTAATTGGTTTGCATTGGTTCAATTGAATTAAAAATTTTAATTCCAATATTTCCTTAATTCATTCATACTGAATTTAGCGCTAACCGTATCAATATTGGTTTGCACTGGTTCGATCGAAAAAAACATTTTAATATCAATATTTCTTTATTCATTTATACCGAATCTAGTGCTAGCTGTTTCAATATTGGTTTGCACTGATTCAAGCGAATAATACATTTCAATATCGAACGTTTCATTTATTTCTTCATACTGAATTTAGTGCTAACCGTTCCAATATTGGTTTGCACTGATTCAATCAAATGAAACATTTTAATGTCAAATAATTCTTTATTCATCTAATCTGAATATAGTGCTAACCGACCCAATATTGGTTTGCACCGATTCAATCGAATAGGACATTTTATATCAAATAGTTATTCATCCATCTAATCTGAATCTAGTGCTAACCGTTCCAATATTGGTTTGCACTGATTCAAGCGAATAATACATTTCAATATCGAACATTTCACGCTCATCGAGTCATTCGTCACACTTGTGATGAAGACGAGAGAACTTGATGGGCGTCGAGAGCGAAACAACGGGGAGGGCCAGTAGAAATCGCATCGGGGCCGGCACCCGCGGTCCTGCGTCTCGGGTAGACTTGACTGTCCGCGTCGTTCGGGGGAGGAATCTGTTTGTTTCTCCCCTGGGTGGCGCGGCTAGTCGGTTATCCTAGTGGGCGTGTGGCCGCGGGTGGAAGTTCCGAGCGAACGGATGACGGAAGAGTCGTACGCGACTTTAATGGAACCAACCACCCGTGAAGTTTAAAGCCGAAAGGCGGATCCGCGGGTGGTGTATTGGTTCGAGAGAGGGATTTTTTTGGTTTTAACAGGTATGCCTAGACCCGTCCTAGGAGAGTCCTGTACAACGTCACAAAAAAAAAAAAAAAAAAAAATATCGAACATTTCATTTATTTCTTCATACTGAATTCAGTGTTAACCGTTTCAATATTGGTTTGCACTGATTCAATCAGACAACATTGTTCAATACCAACATTTCTTTCTTCGTTTTACCGAATTTAATGTCAAGCATTTTCACACATTGGGTTGCATCGATTTAATTAAGACAAATGCTTTAGTAGGGCATTTGGGATAGGTGATATATTTGATTGGTGAATTGACTCTTGGTCTCGAGAAAAACAAAATTACGAATCTACAGATAGCGTTAATTTATTCTCTTAGCTGAAGGCGAATTTTCCTATGATTAAGGTTGTTGCTGAAATCTCTAATCACGCTAGGTCGTTCCCTAGGTTACAGCGCGCGGGCGTTGACCTAAAAGCGAACATCTTTTCACATGATGTAAATTTGTACGTTTTCGGACGTAATAATATCAATCGTCTACATTGCATTATTTTTTAGACCAACATTTGTAGGTATACCTATTACACAGGCACACAAAAAAAACCAAGTCTCTGATATTTGAACGCGACACATATGTTCCCATGTAATTTGATCCGCTGATCACGAATCCGCGGTCCAATTGACCCCATGACATCTGGGTCAAGGGCATTTGAAGGTCAAAATTGAACACACACATTTGAGTTGAAAAAAATGACTAATCTTTATGTTTTTTGGGTCGCTGAATAATAATTCGAGGTCGGTTTGACCTCAAGTAGTAAAGGTCAAGGTCATTTGAAGGTCAAACGTGTTTATTTTGGAAATAATGCATTTTTGACTGCAGATTCTGAAAGAACGGAAAATTTTACGTCCAAAACTGTATTTTTTAATTTTTTTAATATGATCCAAAGGTCATTTCAAGGTCATTATAAGTGGTGATGTGGAGAATCAATTTAATCACTGCAAAAATACGAAAATATGATTTCCTTTACCTAAACTACTGTGGTAATATATTTTGGTGGTTGCTGGATCAGAGTACGAGGTCTTTTTGACCCCATCACACCTGGGTCAAGGGCATTTGAAGGTCGAAATTGGGAAAAATATCGTTTTAGTGGAATAAACTACTTATCATTATGTTTTTTGGTTCGCTGAATTCGAATTTGAGGTCGGTTTGATCTCAAGCTGTGAAGGTCAAGGTCATTTTAAGGTCAAACTTGTTTATTTTGAAAAGAAACTGCATTTTTGACTCCAGATTCTGAAAGAACGGAGTAGTATCTATCAGTAATACCTATCTTGTGTCAGCACCCAGGGCACCTCCACGTGGTGACGCCGGAAACGGCTTTTTATTACTGGTGAAGTATATTTCAAAATTTTATCATTTCTGGTTTTATCCCATCGGATAAGCATATTAAAACAAGAGCAGCAAATAGTTTCTGGAGCAAACGTTGAATTTTGAACAGAAAGTTCTTTTTTATAACATTTCTCATATATATCTGTACATTTTTTATTCATTGACCTACGATATTTGCTTACTTCATATTTCCCGCAAACGTAACAAAAAATATTTTTATCAGTGCCACAAAAGTGGCTTGCAGCATCTTCAATTCTTCTTGTAGCATCATACTCCTTATTAGCCAAGTCACCAACTAGTAAAGAGCTGCGGTCACTTGATGATGATGATTGCGGGCCCGCTTGCTCACCCTGACCAACCGCCGATACTGGGCATCCAAGACCCTGCATCGTAGACTTTCCTGTGCCAGCCATGACGGCGTCATGCCTTCACCCCAGGGCTTAGCCGGAAAACAAACAAGAAAAACAAAGCCGTTTCCGGCGTCACCACGTGGAGGTGCCCTGGGTGCTGACACAAGATAGGTATTACTGATAGATACTACTCCGTTCTTTCAGAATCTGGAGTCAAAAATGCAGTTTCTTTTCAAAATAAACAAGTTTGACCTTAAAATGACCTTGACCTTCACAGCTTGAGATCAAACCGACCTCAAATTCGAATTCAGCGAACCAAAAAACATAATGATAAGTAGTTTATTCCACTAAAACGATATTTTTCCCAATTTCGACCTTCAAATGCCCTTGACCCAGGTGTGATGGGGTCAAAAAGACCTCGTACTCTGATCCAGCAACCACCAAAATATATTACCACAGTAGTTTAGGTAAAGGAAATCATATTTTCGTATTTTTGCAGTGATTAAATTGATTCTCCACATCACCACTTATAATGACCTTGAAATGACCTTTGGATCATATTAAAAAAATTAAAAAATACAGTTTTGGACGTAAAATTTTCCGTTCTTTCAGAATCTGCAGTCAAAAATGCATTATTTCCAAAATAAACACGTTTGACCTTCAAATGACCTTGACCTTTACTACTTGAGGTCAAACCGATCTCGAATTATTATTCAGCGACCCAAAAAACATAAAAATTAGTCATTTTTTTCAACTCAAATGTGTGTGTTCAATTTTGACCTTCAAATGCCCTTGACCCAGATGTCATGGGGTCAATTGGACCGCGGATTCGTGATCAGCGGATCAAATTACATGGGAACATATGTGTCGCGTTCAAATATCAGAGACTTGGTTTTTTTTGTGTGCCTGTGTTATTGGCATTGGTGTTGTTAATTCATTAATATTATTATTATGTTATTAATTAACATTTTGTAATCCGAAGTATCAAACTTAAATCCTGTTGAAGGGAGTCAAAGGAATCGAAATAGTGAAAGGCTCTAGCCGAATAAGCATAGGAAAAGTGCCTCAGCACCGATTCGGCTCATATTTAAGTCTTAAGTGTCTACTAACGTTACAATAATTCAAGCACAGTATCAGCTCTAAAAAACCACACTTTTTAAGAAGTTATTATAGCAAGTACAAAAATTGAAACATCACTTTTTCTGGAAAACGGCTAAGCGATTTCGAGGAAAAAAAAAATATGTTGTAAGGATAGTTCCGGACATCTTGAGAAAAATTCCAGATGAATTCTGTAAACGATAAGAGGTAGAAAAAACTATTTTAATGTTCAAAAAAATTTTTTAGTATGTTTTTCAACGAGGGCCACCACCTTCTTTCTTTCGTAAAATACTGAAACTCTGATAATACTTCGAGTAAAATCTTTTTTATTATTAGGGATACAACTTTGATCCCGCCGTTTTTTCCCATTTGAGGCTATATTCTTGAACACTGGTTACCTATTCATGATTTAAAGTATGGTGCTGCGGTTGTTCTCCACAACTTTCTCACAGTATCTATTTACGCATATTTTGATAAGTATATTTCATGAACTATTTTACTAATTTTTTTCGTAACTTTTCAGTCTATTACGTTGATGATCATAAGAGGGCATTATTTGACGTGATAACGAAACTTTATTATATCCACCTTGTCAAGCTGTGATTTAGATATAACTTGACTTCATTCAATACTAGATGGCATTGTCGATATATTTTGAGAATTTCTACCGTTCAAATTGAAACGCTTCCACTTCGCTTTGTATCGAGCCCAGGACCTGTCGGTGGCCGTTTGAATGCTCAGTCATCTGAGCTGCGGTGGTTACACACAACTTTCTCACAGTATCTATTTGCACCTATTTCGCTGTAGATATTTCATGAAATATATTACTAATATTTCCATATCATTTTAGTCGATTATGTTGATAATTAGAAGAGCGTATCACTCACCGTGATAACGAAACTCTATGTGAACATTATCCACCTGCGATTTTGAAATAAATTAATGACATTCAAGACTAGATGGTATTTTCAATATACAAAAAAAAAAATTCTGTAGAAAACTAACGCTTTCACTCCGCTACGTATCGAGCCCAGGACTTTTCGATTGTCGGTCGAATGCTCAATCATCTAAGTTGCGGTGGTTATACTGTAATGTGGTAAATTACTTTAATTTTTTTATCTTGACCGACAACGACAGGATCAATCCCAAATCACTTTTTCCATGAAACTCCAAATTGCTAAGGATAGTTTGAGAGGTTCTTCAAAAATTCTTTCATTTCATTTTCTTTTCTGGCCATTTTTCTTTTTTTTTTCATTCCATTATCACCAGCTTGAAAGGCGCCGCCAAGAAGAACGCTTTGTTACCATCGCATGCCAGAGGGGTTCACAGGCAAGACACAAAAGGCATCACCCGACCGGCATGGCATCCGAAACCAACCACGTGCTTCAGTCGACGGATTTCAACACCGGTACAATAATATTATTATACTTAAGGGGTAATACCTATGTGGAATTTTAAAAAAATCGATTTTTTTTTTACTAAAATGGTAGACAATTATGTTAAAAATGATGTACCGAAGCGATTTTCCAAAAAAAAAAGTTTTCACGGATTTACCAGCCTCCAGCGTATGGCACCCCGCTATGCGGTTGGGCCCGCTCGGAGCGCTTGTCACTCCGAAATGTTTACCGGAAGCAGATATTTCTTACCGACCATACCATACAGTAAATAGTATACACAAGTATCTACAGGTATTTCTAGTTGAGATTTGAACTGAACTTCAGGCAGTGTATTAGTGTAGCATCTGTTGGGCTTTCACTATTCTTGTTTTCAAACTTCAAGCGCTTTTTATCTAAGCCACTTTTTTCTATCTTACCCCCAACTTTATTTCGTCAGTTTTAATCAAATCGATTTGAAATTTTAACTGCATCTCAAGTACATCATTTTCTAGCGCAGTTCCTAGCGGTTATTTGAAAAATTGAAAACTTTTTTTTTGATAAGGCTTTTATGAATGTATTTACGCCTAATTGACTACACATATTTTATGAACTATTTTAGTAATTTTCACATATCACTCCAGTCGATTATATTGATCATCACAAAAGTGTATCGCTCACAGTGATAACGGAACTCCACTATATCGACCTTATCAACCTGCGATTCTGAAATAAATTATTATGTGCGAAACTAAGTTCCTGCTGTTTGTGAATAGATGGCTCCAGCAGTAAGTGCTGGTCGATTTCGACATATCCAAAACGTCATAGACCAAGCTTTGACATATACTAAACAAACCGTTTCGACACATTAGTGATTTTGTTTTGGCGTCTTATACTTTTGGTTGTGTGAAAATGTCTGATTTTGTGCCCAATAACCTTCATTTGCGGGAAGGGTTGATTTTCTTCTTTCATTCGATGAAAACGGCGGCTAAAGCGCATTGAGAGCTCCAAAAAGTTTACGGAGATGCTGCCCTAAGAGAAATAACGTGCCGTGATTGGTTCCGCCGCTTCAAAGATGGTGATTTCGATGTTGACGACCGTCAGCGTGGAGGAAGGCCAAAAACCTTCGAAGACTCTGATGTTATTTATTATGAGCTGTTGAAACAGAACGAAACCGGCACTGCAGAACGGTATCGAACGCAATTAATGCGTTTGAGCCAAGCACTGTGCGAAAAACGGCCACAATACGAGCAGCGGCACGAAAAAGTGATTCTGGAGCATGACAACGCTCGGCCTCACGTTGCCAAACCCGTTAAAACCTTCCTGGAAACGTCAAATGGGGAGTCCTGCCCCATCCGCCGTATTCCCCAGGTATTGCGACGTCCGATTATTACATGTTCTGGTGGACGGCACATGGTCTGGCTGATCAGCAGTTCCGGTCATATGAAGACATCGATAAATGGCTTGATTCGTGGATAGCCTCAAAAGATGAAAACTTTTACCGTAACGGTATTCAAGATCTACCAGAAAGATGGGAAAAAGTTGTAGCTAACGATGGGCAATACTTTGAATGATTTTTTTGAAAACATTTTCATGTGCTTTCGGCGAGAAAACTTGTTTTTACGCTGCAGTTGAGAGTAGCGTAATGTTGTGTATTACGATACAGAGAAATGTAATGTTTAAATTGTACTGCGCATGTGCCTATAACCATACGGCGGTGCGTAATCTTCTTATTATTCTTCTTCTTCTTCGTACAGCGTTGGCACCGTACTGAAAAAGCCTTGTATGTTTGAACTGCGCATGCTCTATTACAAAACGCTACTACTTCATAAGATCGAGAAAATCAAAATGGCCGGAATTAGTCGCGAAATATCAAGTGCAATGGACAAGAATCATGATAAATACTAGATTAGATTCTAGTGTACGCATTAAAACTCGTATACGAACCGAAGTCACATAAAATAGAATATGTTCCAATGCACACAATTCGGGTCATTACGAGACTCGCTTACAATGGTCGCAGGACTGAACGCGCCTCGGCTCCGTCTCGGTTTTGTCTCGGCTTCGTCTTGGCTTTGCCTCAGCTACGCCTCGACTACGCCTTGGCTTTGATCTCCTGGGAGCATTGTCGCTCGTCGCGTAATAACCCTTATTATGCGCCTAGGCACATTATATACTATTTCACAATAATGTTGCATTTTCATCAAAAAAACAGCGGGAACTTAGTTGCGCTCCTAATAACTTCATTCAAGACTAGATGGCATTTTCAATATACCGGAAAAATTGTTCTCTCACAGAATCTACGCCTATTTGGCTACGAAAATCCATATACAATATTACTAATTTTTTCATTTCTTTTCAGTCGATTATGTTGATCATCAGAAGAGTGTATCACTCACCGTGATAACGGAACTTCGCTATATCGAGCTCATCAACCTGCGATTAAGCAACAACTTAACCTGACTCAAGACTAGATGGCATTTTCGATATATTTTGAAAAAAATGTCTGCGAAAGCGACTCACGCTTCCACTGCGCTGGATATCGAAGCCAGCTCCTCTCGATTGCCAGTGGAATGCTCTATCATCTGAGCTACGGATGTTCCACACAACTTTTCTCACACGGAGAAAAATAGTTGAAGTAATTTTACTCAACTTCCGATCAAATTTGGGACATAAGGACAAGTTAGGAGTTATTTAGTATCACTGTATTTATTTGTGATATATTAAATGTTCGAAAATGAATCAAAGTTGAGTAAAATTCAGAAGTGTAGGGTGAAGTATGAAAGCGTGCATTAAAAATTTTTAAATATATATATTATTACTCGTAGTATAACTATAAAAAACCAATCTTTTATTAAATCACAGAAATAGTAGAGCTTTCCGTTCATTCTACTCTACGCTTCAATCGAGAGTTGAGTAAACCGTGTATCGCAAGATTTATTCCAACAGCTACATCTATTCACGCAGGAACGAATGAAAGTAATCTGCGCCTTGGGCACACATAATAAATTTTTAATTTCAAAAACTTAAATTCTTAAAATTAAATTAAATTGCAGAATAATAATTTGGAATTCGCAAATGCAAAACCCATATTTTGAAAATAAAGGGTTTCCCAATAGGGGTGATATGATTTTGAATGTCCCTATCGGGCTCATTTGAACTGAAATTTTTGACGTCCGCTGTCAGTTGTCATCAGTAAGGTTTGCCATTTAATCATGAGTAGTTTCACGCTTCCACAACGTTTGGAAATTGTCCAATTATTTTATCAAAATTCGAGAAGTTTTGTCGGTGTTCAAAGAGCATATCGTGCAAAATATGGTCGTCATTCTGCTCCATCCGCGCTCTCAATTCGTCGAATAATCGATAAGTTGGAGAGTGAATTTACTCTATTGGATACTAAGCCTAAAAATCGTATGCGTACCGCACGTTCTACACAGAATATAGCCGCCGTACAGGCCAGTATCGAGGAAAACCGTGAATTGTCCGTGCCACGCCGATCTCAGGAATTGGGCCTGTCCAGGATTTTGTCCGCGTATTTTGCGATTGGATCTTGGCCTGCATCCCTATAAGATGATTCTGGCCCAAGAACTGAAGCCTAATGACCATCGTTTGCGTCGGGAGTTCGCGGATTGGGCTCTGGAATCAATTGAAAATGATCCCAATTTTCATCAAAAATCATCTTTTCTGATGAGGCGCATTTTTGGCTCAAGTCTCGGGGGACATTTGGCCGATATATTGTTTAAATCATAAATGGCATAGAATATCCAATATAATAAAAAAGATTTCGATCAACTCCGAATGAATATTCAGTGTTTTTTTTTCAAAACATATCACCCTTATTGGGAAACCCTTTATAAAACATAGAAAATTTAGTTTCACTAAACTTCATACGTCGTTATAATAAAAATGTATACTAAATGTAATTTAATAATTATATTATATATATCAATAATTATAGTTATAATAATTGATTAATTATATTAATTTTTAAAAATATTTTATTAATCATTTATGAAAAAAGTCGATTTATTTTTACTTGAGTAAGGCTAAAAAATTTTATTGACGGCACTTACTCTCGCAAGCTCTGAATAACTCATGCAATCACTATATAAGAAAGTTCCAAATTTTATATCTTAGCATTGTAAGCGAGCGTGTGCGTGATTCGACGAAAGCGTATCGTACTATATATAAGTGTAGTTATAGGTTTATATATGTATATGTAAGGTTATATGTTTGAGTGTATTTGTAATTTGAAATGTGATTGGCTACGTCTGAATGGTGTGAATGTATTTGTAAGTTGTTTATGTATGTACCGGATGACTATCGGCAGGCTCGAGGTAAGAATAATTTTTTATTTGAGAGAAGCATACCATTGCCAGTTGAAATAATACGCCCGATGCTCATTTTACCCAACTACGGTTTGAAGCACCTCAAGCGTCGGTGATATACTTATACATTTCATGTTAACCCACTGACGCATGTTGGTGCCCTGTCGTCGATAACGTTTTACTCAACTCCTTACTATTCCCTATGTAACGCTTATTGTTATTCAATTTGGGTAAATTAGGTATATATCAAATTGATTTTACCCGACTGGGATTTAATAGATGTTCAAATGTCCTTATGTCCCAAGTTTAATCGACAGAGTTGAGTAAAATTACTTCAACTATTTTTCTCCGTGCACAGAATTTATGTACGCCTATTTGGCTACGGGAATCCATGAACTATTTTACCAATTTTTCTTAATTATTTCAGTCGTTTATATTGATAAGCAGAAGAGCGTGTCACTCACCGCGATAGCGAAACTCTACTGTATCGCCCTTTAACCTATGATTTAGAAGAATCTTTTGTAATTCAAGACTTCATTATTTCTAGACTAGAGTATTACTGATTATGGCAGCATTACAGGGGTTATCATAACTTTTGTTTCAAGGAAAGGCATTACCCAAATCAATTATCAAGTCAAAGAACATAGGGAGCTTCCGTGTTTTCAAGGTCGAAAATTGTTTCATTATATGTTCACTTTATTGAGAACGACAATGTGTCCATACAGAAAAAGAAAAAAATAATAACGGAAGATAATGGTATATTAATTCTAAAGTCGAGTTTTTGAATCACATCATGTGGCAATAAATCAGGTAGTAGGCGATAAAGACCTGGAGCAAGTTAATGATAATAAATTTGAAAAAAAGAAGAGAATAAAAATATATCCCTTATTTTAATGACTGGACAGCAAATGGGGCAGGATTCTCTTAGCAGTTTCTTCTTGTCATCAATAAGCCTTGGTGACCTCATCATATCTACAAAGCGATGGATGTTGTATTTCCTGATCCACCCGGCTGCTTATGGACTGCTCACTGCAACAAAAATCATTTATTTTTAGCATACTTAACATTTAAAAGCAATAGAAGTTTTCTGATAAATTTATATAAAGGGTTTTCCAATAGGGACATAACAATTTTATCTATGAATAAAACACAGAAATATTTGAGATATTGAGTTCAAATTTATTGTGGGTGTAGTGCAAGCATTACATTTTATGAATGGAATTCGATATCGGTCATATGACCACCATGAGTCCGTTTACAGCGGTCGATTCTTTGGACCCAATTTTCCACCACTCTGGCACACATTTCGACCGGAACTTTGGCAATTTCGCGTTGGATGTTGTCTTTGAGGTCGTCTAAAGTTGCTGGCTTGTTGGCATATACCAGTGACTTGATATGGCCCCATAAACAGAAATCCAATGGCGTTAGATCGCATGAACGAGGCGGCCATTCGACCGAATCATTTCTCGAGATAACACGTTCACCGAATTTGCCTTTCAATAAATCGATTGTGACGCGTGCTGTGTGGCTAGTGGCACCTTCTTGTTGAAATAACATATCGTTGATGTCAAATTTATCCAATTCTGGCCACAAATAATCTTCCAACATAGCACGATAAAAGAATCACACCAAACAGTCACTTTTTGCGGATGCAACGGTGTCTCAAGAAGGACATTTGGGTTTGTTGCTGACCAATAACGCATATTTTGCTTATTAACAAAGCCATTGAGCCAGAAATGAGCTTCATCGCTGAAGATGATTTTTCGATGAAATTCTTCATTTTCTTCAAGCTTTGCCAGAGCCAAATTGGAGAAATTTCGGCGTTTCAAATGATCAAGTGGCTTTGGTTCTTGAGTCAATTTAATCTTGAAAGCCTGTAGGCCAAGATCTTTTCGCATAATACGCCACAGTGTCGTTTGAGCGATGCCCAATTCTTGAGAACGACGTGGAATCGACTGATTTGGCTCATTTTGAATCGATGCACTTACAGCTGCGATTATTTCGTCGCTTCAAGCAATACGACGTCTTTTTGGCACCGGAACGTCCAATAGTGTAAATTTGGTCTCGAATTTATCTACTATAACACGCACAGCCTGTCGGGTGGGACGATTATTACGGCCGAAAATTGGAGTAAGCGCTCTTAAAGTTGCGACCACCGACTCAGAATTTTGCTAGTAATTTTTAATAATTTCCAAACGTTGCTGGTTCGTGAACTTTACCATGATGAAAATGTTGACTTTAACTAACGTTTTGACAATGAAAATTCGTTAAGAAAGTTTAAGGGTGCGTTCATATAAAGATACGAAATTGTTATGTCCCTATTCGAAAACCCTTTATAAGCTACAGGAGTAAAAGTAAAGTAATTGAGAAAATACAATAGATGTGATATTAGCAAAAGTTTTTCAAAAAAATTTGACTTTATATAGGTAAACGAAAAAACGATATTAATTTGTAGAGAACTCTATTGGACGCAGTTGAGTGAACGGTCAGCGATTTCGCTCATCATTCACTGGCCATCCGCTGACCTTGTAATAGTATGAATAAGAAGAGCCCGATAAACATTTTTATTGTTTTAATTATGATTCTTTGGTACATTTTGAGTTTGAAGGTATCAAAGTTAATAAAATAATTATATTTTCAAGCGTTAAAAATTAAAATAACATAATGCTTTCCATTTCAGGCAGTGTAGTAATAGTAGTGAAACGTTGCTGAACTACTTTACTGCCTTTAATGGCAGATATTACGTAATTTCAGTCTTTAACGCTAAAAAATAAAATTATTGTGTTAACAATGATATCTTTATACCCAAAATGTACCACGGAATAAATTGAAACAATTTAAATTCATATTTTGTACCTTTGAATACTTTCATTTTAATATATTTGAACTCATAATTTCTTTCTTTATTTTTTGCAATTTCTGATACATGAATTTCTTCCAGGAAAATGAATGCAAACAAATGTACGCATAGATGCATTCAAGATGTTAGATAAAATTGCAAATTGAAGAATGAATATGATATTAAGGAAATATGACATCAGAAATGATGAAAAATATTCACAAAAAGCTGCTGACGCCAGACATAAAAAAGGTTCTACTTTAAAGGTGAATCTATTCCAATAAATGTAATAAATAGCATTTGGGCTAAAAAAGAATGCAAAAGAATTCAGTAATAATTACTTCACCATTGAACATAGAAATTTACCAATGCTTTTCAATGTAAGCCGTCTGACCAGGTATAAGAAAAAACTGAATGATTTTGAGTATTCGAACGGGTTCGAATTCTTGAAATTTTGAATTATACTTTTGTTTGTAAGAGGTCTGTCCGGAAAGTATCGGGCCTACCTTTATATCTTCGCACCATAGTGTTCGAGCGACCTCTGCAGGGCATGAACGTCAACAGTAAAGCCTCACGAACCTATCGGTTGCTTGCTGACATCTGCCGGACGTATATTTCATGCGCAGCGTGTCTTCGTTTACAAAGCTATTTTTGAGTTCGGCGGATTTTGTCATTGTTGAAAATGGCTGAAAAACAAGATCAACGAATTTGCATCAAATTTTGTTTTCAACTCAAAGAAACGAGTTCCGAACCTATTTGATGATGCAGAAGGCCTTTGGGAATGAGTGTGTGAGCAAAACACGAATAAAAGAGTGGTATAATCGTTTCAAAGAAGGCCGCATTTCTGTTGATAGTAATTCTCATTCTGACCGACCTTCGACGACAAAAACATTGGATAATATTGAGCGGGTGCGACTTGAGATTGAAGCTGATCGTCGATCAACTGTTCGTGAACTAGAAAATGATCTCGAAATACGGAAAACTACTGTTTGGGAAATTTTGCTCAAGATTAAGGAATGACCCGCATGTGTGCCGTGACTGGCTTCTTCACCACGATAACGCGCCAGCGCATTCATCGAATCTTGTGCAGCAGTTTCTGAGTAAATAGAGTATCGCATTGCTTCGACAACCTGCATACAGTCCCGACATAGCCCCCTGTGACTTTTGGTTGTTTCCAAAACTCAAAAAACCACTGAAAGGATAGCGATTCGATGACAAAACGACGGTTGAAAATAATGTGACAAGCGTACTCAAGGTCATCCCTAAAAGTGAGTTCCAGGACTGTTTCGAGAAGTGGAAACATCGCTGGAACCGTATTATTCAAACAAGTGGGGATTACTTTGAAAGATGCCACCCGCCCGATGATGAAGAATAACGCCAGCGCAGAGATATAAAGGTACGCCCATACTTTCCGGACAGGCCTCGTATGTCGAGAGGAATTTAAGTTTGTAGTGATACGGGTTCGAGTTCAGGTTTGAATTTTTAAAAATTGACCAGAATGATTAATAGGGCCTCAATAATATATTTTTTCAAAGCGCTATTCATGGGCATTCTCATAAATCGTCGATTGGAAATGTGCTTCATATGACCATGAAAAACACGTGTTAAACTCGTATGTAAAAATACTTATCAAATTCAAACTTATAATGGAAAAAAGAACATATCACTAGATTCGTAATAATTTATACATTCTAAAAATTTTATTTGTAAATTGCTTATTCAAAAATCGAAAATTATTTGATTTTGCATTTCTCATCTCACTTCAAGCTCATTGTTCGACCAAGGATCCTTGCTGTAAAGGGTCAAGCTGAGCTGGGATTTGTTTGACGACGAAGGATAGGAAGAGTACGTATAAAAATAGTACTTTATTATGACGGATCTAGGAGATTCCCAACCAGCATGAAGTAAAATACCAATTCGCAGTGAGGATGACTGTACTATACTATCATGTACAAGTAAGTTTGCAAGATTGAAAATTTAATTCTGCAATAGGGCAGAAAAGTCAGTGTAAAATCAAAATATGCAGTATCAGTAAAATGATTTTTCGAAACTGCTTAGTTTAGCATTTTTCCGCTTTTGAAATTATACTGTCACAATTTCTGCATCTAATTCATAAAAGTATGAGAAGCCTTTTGAATAAACAGTAGTTCAAGCTTAATATACGCTAATATTAGGCAGTAAATTTATTACGTATTCCGACAGAAATGAGTACATAAAAAACTTGGACTGATTTAATTCTCTCGAATATGATTTAATATGCTGAATAGAAACAATAACAATGGTAGTTTTGATAGCATATTGTAAGGAATATGCGTAACAATTTCCCACCCAATTTAGTTTAAGTCGTTCTCAGCATCAGGGCCTGCGATTCCTCCAGTCTGAAGAATGCCTTCCTTGTGCCTCCGAAAGGCCCGTTTTGGCCACTCTATTCTTCTTGACTCTGGCTTGGGCTTTTTCTTCCTTTTTTTTACCTCGGACTTTCAGTCGGCTCCCTTAGCTGCTTGCGGGTTTTCGAAGCGGACCTCTGGACTGGCTGTAAGGGGGTTAGGCTCGTCTTTCTTTTTTGAGTTTCTTGACTCCTTTATTTTCAAAACCATTCTGTTTCTCAGGTGATGATCGAAGTGATTGACGTGACAATCACTGTGCTTTATGAGGTTACGATATCCAGCTAAATCTTGAAATGCCTCCAAGATGCTCTTCCTGAAGGGAAAAAACATATTCTTTTTGCTCCTACAGAAGCTGTCCATGTCCTGAAGTAATCTAGCAACACAATTAATTAAAGCGACAAAATAATTATTTGACTTCTTGGTCTCCTCAATCTACACTTTCATTTTCAAATTTTCGTAACATACTATAAGCATAGCAATTTTCAAGTTATTCGATTACCATTTCTATCCAGATTTTTTTTTGAAAAACCGTTTTTTTGGCCTCCTGAGTGCATATAGTCCATGAATAATAGCCGTACGTAACAAATTATAATTATTTAATCAATTTTTCCAAATCATTTCAGTCGATTATGTCGATCATTAGAAGAGTGTATCACTACGTGATAACGGAACTCTACTATATCGACCTTATCAACCTATGATTTAGAATTAATTCTTAACGTTATTTAAAACTAGATAGAATTTTTCACAGAAAATTTCTTCAAATTATAATTATTATTTATTTTGGAAAAAATTAGTTCCAAAAATATTTTTTAAATTTAAAACAAACCCCAAACGAAGATGAAGTACCCAAAGAATTATAGCAATTACAACCAAGAAATACCCAAGAAACTCATATACAATCAGAACAAACAAAATTTCCAATTAGAAATATCCACACTGCTCAATACACCACCTCATGTGTCATCGAGGACGCTGAAAAATCTAAGGAAGGAGGTCACTGAATATTACAAAAATATTTTCACCGCAAAATGAATAAAATAGAGAGAAAGTTACAATACATCAGCCACTGACGCCTGAAAACGGCTCGCCAGCGAAGCCTCCATGCAGTCCAGTAGAATAAAATTACCCTAGCGAGATAATGTGCTCTCGACAATATGTCCGTTACGAGAAATATAATCACACATGAAGAAATACAAGGAGAAGCAGTATAGCACCGAGCGTGCTACCCGAAACCGCAGCATAGATAAAGAACAACGATCCGCCTCTATGGTAAATCGAAGTGACAAGATGACAATTATGCCTACTATCGTCAGCAACTATCTTACTCGTATGTTCTCCTGATCAAAGACTGGCTTGTTTTTCAATTAAAAATTAATAATAAAGTCAGTTAACAATGCAGAAAAAAAGTATAGAAAGAGAATTTTATAATACATTTTTTTATAATATTTTATAATTATAATTTTATAATACCGCGATAACCTAAAATTTGAATTAATAGCTCGAGTAGGAATCATGAACTGTAAATAGTTTAATAAGCCCAATCGAGAATACTATGATCTAATTTTCTAACCAAAAATACAAAGAAAGACACTAAAACTCAACGAACAATCAAGACAAATAAATTAAAAACTATTATAATAAAAACACTAGCTATCTATAGCTCATGTAATAAGGAGATGATACTATTTAATAGACAAAATCAAGAAATAGTAGTAATATCAAGAAAAAGAGAAGGCTAAGAAAGGTTAAACAAAAGAAAGTGAAGAAGTAAGTGCTGGTCGATTTTGAAATATCCGAAACGTCATGAACCAAGCTAAGACATATGGTAAACAAACCGTTTTGACACATTAGTTATTTTTTTTAGGTGTCATATACTTTTTGTAGTGTGAAAAGGTCTGATTTTGTGCCAAATAATCGTCATTTGCGCCAAGTGTTGATTTTATTCATTCATTCGAAGAAAACGGCGACTAAAGCGCATCGAGAGCTCCAAAAAGTTTACGGAGATGCTGCCCTAAGTGAAACAACGTGCCGTGATTGGTTCCGTCGCTTCAAAGACGGTGATTTCGATGTTGACAACCATCCGCGTGAAGGAAAGCCAAAAACCTTCGAAGACGCTGGTGTTATTCATTATGAGCTGTTGAAAAAGAACGCAACCATTACCGGGGAACGGTATCGAACGCAATTGATGTGTTCGAGCCGAGCAATGTGCGAAAAACGGCCACAATACGAGCAGAGGCACGAAAAAGTGATTCTACAGCATGACAACGCTAGACCTCACGTTGACAAACCCGTTAAAATCTACCTGAAAACGCTCAAACGGGAAATCCTGCTCCACCCGCCACATTCCCCAGATATGTTCCAGTCGATGGCACATGGTCTAGCTGATCAGCAGTTCCGCTCATATGAAAAGACATCGAAAAATAGCTTGATTCATGGATAGCCTCAAAAGATGAACACTTTTACCGTAACGGTATTCGAGATCTAGCAGAAAGATGGGAAAAAGTTGTAGCTAATGATGGGCAATACTTTGAATAATTCATTTGTAACCATTTTTTCACAATAAAATTTCATTTTCATAAAAAAAACAGCGGGAACTTAGTTTCGCACCTAATAGGTATATAAATAATACCGCGATAATTTAAAATCACTCTTTTATTCGTGTTTTGCTCATACACTCATTCCCAAAGGCCTTCTGCATCATCTGAATAGTTTCCGAACTCGTTTTTCCGAGTTGAAAAGAAAATTTGATGCAAATGCGTTGATCTTCTTTTTCAGACATTATTACCAATTAAAAAATCCGCCGAACTCAAAAATAGCTTTGTTAACAAAGACACGCTGCGAATGAACTATACGTCCGGTATCTGTAAGTCTGTGTACCAGTTTAACAGGAATTCAAGCATTTCCTGGATTACAATTCTTTTTATAAAGGGGTTATCAGTTGGTCTCTGGAAACCTGCTCAATTGCCCTTCTATAATTTAACAGAATTTTCTTAACTAACTTTCCTCATTGTATTTAGGTAGATCTTCTCTTCTCATCTGCAGCACATTCATGACACAGGCCTACAAAATTTGACGAAACTTCAGACCCTGGGTCCATACTATACTTTTCCGAAGTTTTTTAGTGCGCTGAATCCGAATCCAACCTCAGAAATCGCTCCATCACGTCAGGTTTTCGAAAAGTCCTAACCTACAAGTGCAAAAACACTGTTTTTTGCTATATTCGGGGTTAAATTACACCGCGAATTAATTTTTTTTCTGAAAAATCGTTATGGCATCTAAAAGTACCACTTTTACACTTCGAAACCCTTTTTGCATTTTTAAGATATCTTTTTATTTCGTGGAGATATCATTTAATAAAGTTTAGTAGTTATGTGTTTTAATCCGAACTCGCAGTGGGTTTTCCATCGAGTCATGGTTTGTCCCTAACTTCTCAAAATTCAAAATAGCGAATCCAATATGGCTGGTCAACATTCTGAAGAATCTAAATTACTATAAAAGTAAATATTTGTATATGAAATTACTTATATCCTTCGAACTCTAATTCATAGACAGGTTAATCCTAAATCTAAATACCTTATATCTTCAAAATACGTATACGCAGACAGGCAACTCTTGAACCCAAGTACCCCACACCATCAGAACTCTTGTTCAAAGACAGACCAATCTTAAATGCAAATACATCATAATTTCCAAACTCTTATATACAGACAGGTCCAGCTTAAAACGGAATACCCCTAAGCCTCCAATTACTTTCTTCTATTAAGAAAACGTTCGCGCTTTATTTCAAATGATCGTTGGAGGGACTTGCGTTTAAGAACAGTCAAGTTGTCTTCTCCTTTCAAAGATCAGCAATAATCCGCCATCCTTCTTTCATCCCACATACCTTAATAATGTCCCTCTTTTTCTTTCAAATCCTGGTGAAAAAGTTCATCAATCTCTTCGCTGAATGCTTCAACATTTTCCGAAAAATACACTTTCAGTTTCATCAATCTTATTAGTTTCCATTGATTCGAGTACACTCGATTGAGAAACTAGCTGTTAAGACCTATCTATAGTCCCTATTTTGGCTCGTTTTATACTTTGTACGTTAGGGTAAATAAGATTTTTCTTATTCTCCTTATTAAATCATTTTTTATAACATAAGCAAAAGTAACAACCTGTATCGTTATCTTTGGGCTCGTGCCAAATGGTTGGTTGTATGATAAAATTCTTTCCTTGCTTTTATCGTCCCACTTAGATAAAGTGAATCTACGAGCATTGCACACTGAGGTAGGTACTCATGGTTTATACAAATTTCTCATAAGCGACCCATAACATTTTGAATATTGGGTTTTAATCAATGCACTAATTGACAAGCATGCCAAAATTTATATCAACATCTTTAATGCAAGGGGTTCTTGAAGTCATTGTTTCCCTAAGAAATGCCAATGTGAAATAAGAAAGTAAATGCTTCTGTCTGTTTGCGCATGAACATATTTATACCTGCATAAACATGTTATGTACCTGAATTACGACTAATATGAAATTCAACCGTTAGCCTGTCACTCAAACGTGATCTCTAACATGGAAAAATTTGTAACACAAAATAAGCTCTTTTATGTTACGCACTTAACCGTTAGTCTGGCACTCAAACGTGATCTTCTTTGACGCAATTTTTTATAAAGATTTTATACTAACAAAATGAGGTCTAATGAAAAAACGCCGAAGAAATTTTCATCCTGATTTTTTCCGTATAATCTTTTGGTGCAATTAGTTTTTTGAAATTTGAAAACTGTTGAGTATTTGTTTAAATAATTTTGTTTAAATAATTGGAAATGCAAAACGAGAAAACACGGGTATTTTTTTTACCTATGACACAATCCCAATTGTATCTATAAGCCTATCTAGCCTAGACTCGGCTTGGGTTTTAATGGTTTAACACCAAAGTTAATACTAAACTTCATTAAATCATATCTCCACGAAATAAAAAGATATCTAAACAATTCAGAAAGGGTTTTGTAGGATAAAAGTGATTCTTTCGAATGCCGTAACGAATTTTTAGAAGAAAATTTATCCGCCATGTAATTTAACTCCGAATATAATAGAAAACTGTGTTTTTTTTTTATTCAGCGCACCAAACACCTTCGGAAAAGTGTAGTCTGGTCCCAGGGTCTAAAAAATGTCGGCCTGTGCAATCATTCATATGCTATATGAATTATATTGAACGCGATGAAGTCAATTTTTTATTTAATACAATACTTCATCATAAAACCTACCTTTAAACTCACAGATTGTGTACAAAGATGCGATAAGATCAATCATAAATCGAAATCTATGAAAACTCAAAACTATAATTTCTAATCAAGATGTCATATTATTGATAAATAATAAATATTGATATTATTGATAAAAATGGGGCTGAATACAATTTAATTCTGATGGAAATAAGTGGCCATGTTACCCGCCGCTCCCTTAAGATGAGACTCCCGCGTAAATCAGCAACTGCTGCACCTCCACGTATCCTGCGAAAAAATTAATAAAACTGCGCAGTTGTAGCGACAAGACGCGTATTCTGTCATTGCACTTCCTTTTTATTCTTTGTGAAATAGCGCAAATCTATAGGTGAAAACCACTAATGGAATTTTAGATGAAGCCTCTGAGCATAAGCATGGAACAACTTAATGATTCAAAAGATATATTGGCAAAGAGATAGTCATGTTCTTTTTTATGATGACAAAAAAAATACTTTCCCCTATGAATAATAAGTATTGGTAAAAATTGGATCTAGTACCATTTTCGCAAAAGTATTGGATTTTGAATACTTATTCGTGCAAATAGTATTAGATCCAATATTTACCAATAATTCTTTTCCATAAGAGTTTTCAACCCCATTACTCAAAATCCTGACAGCGAAGCGTAAGGTAATCGATTTAAAACTCTGTCTTATTCTGTACATTATAAGCATAGCTTTTCCCGTGCAACTTGTGGAGTAATTAATATTTCACTACCAGCAAACTCGTGATGTTTTTCGTAGTAACGAGACGAGTAAGAAATAATTCAGGATCCCCAGTACTCAAAATCCTGACTGTGTGGCATAGGGAAATCGATTTAAAAATAAGCATTTTTTTGCTGATTTCGAAGTTTTGTTTCCTCTCGATTAAAAAAAAATATTAAAGTTTCTGCATCACCAAAGATATGCTCTGATTTGCAATAGGAAAACATATTGAGTCAAAATTTGTGAAGTGGGCCACTTGTTTTGGAGGGTCGTAATTTTTTCCTACAAATGAGGAGTTCAGTAGAATATTACATTCCTAAAAATATCTCAAAAGGGTTTCGCGAAATTTGGAGTTTTTCAAAAGGCCGTAGCAAGATAAGCATGGTCTGGGTGCCCCTGCTCGGATTTGATCCATATTGCGAGGGTGAGTGGCTCCCATTACAAGATAAATTCACCCCAAGTATCAACTCGAAAAATTTTTTTTTACAAAAGTCATGAACGAATTTTAAAAAACAAAAAATCTAATTTTATCGATAACGGCTTAACCGATCTTGATGACTAAAATATGTGTTATAGAGGGTACTAAAGAGGTTCTGAAAAAAATTCAAGAACCCATTCCGTCTATAAAAAGGGGGTAAACATTTTCTTTTTAATTTTTGAATAATTTGTTTAATGCGAATTACTTCTTGAACACCCACCATTTCTTTTCTATATCATGCTCAAATTCAAACTGACAATATATATTTTTTCAACAATTTTCGGAGAGGTACTACATAGTTAAAGAATAAAAACTTCTTTGGCCCCTACAATATATGGAACAATTGGTACCCTATGACTCATTGAAATGATTGTTTCTATAACCCTGGAAGTTTTATGTTGATCACGTACAATATCTCATTTATTTTTACGTATTTGCTGCATAGTGGACGACATAGTACACTTTATATGAATGCGAGGGTGTATCAACAATTATCCGCACCCTGTCTGTGGAATTGATCGTTATCAATTTAAAAAAAAAACATATCTCTACATGATCGCCTTGTTTTCAATACACTTTATCCACCTGTCAACAAGCTTTTTCTTTCAGTCACAAAATTCAGTTTATTTATTTCCGAAAAAATATATATTGTCAGTTTGAATTTGAGCATGATATAGAAAAGAAATGGTGGGTGTTCAAGAAGTAATTCGCATTAAACAAATTATTCAAGAATTAAAAAGAAAATGTTTACCCCCTTTTTATAGACGGAATGGGTTCTTGAATTTTTTCAGAACCTCTTTCCCTGGCGAATTGGCTGAACGGTAGCTTTACGCTGTAGGGTAAATCTATCGTAAATCTATCGTAAAGCTATCGTAAAGCTATCGTAAAGCTATCGTAAAGTAGCATTATAACTCATGAATGAGGCAAAATAAACATTGAAAATGTTTTTATCCTTATTCTACGTTAAAAATAACGTTAACTGGTAATTGAAATATGCAATAATTTTATTTATTTACGCTAAAAATTAAAACATGATACCTGTCATTGAAGGCAGTGCAGTGGTTCACCTTTTGTGGAACTTCTCCACCGTTAAAGTTGATCATTGGTTGGAATGAGACACAACTATACTTTCATCTCACTCTAACAAATAGTCAATCCTGACGGTGAAGACATGGAAAGTGATGAACCACTGCACTGCCTTCAATGACAGGTATTATGTTTTTTTAATTTTCAGCGTAAATAAATAAAATTATAGCATTGTTACGTCCGAAAACGCAGCATGCAAAAATATAATTTCAATAGTGATCAACGAGTGTTGATCCCTTATTTTATGTCAACGCCCATGCGCTATAACCTAGGAATCCAGACCTTGATGATGTGATGCGCGAAACTCATAGACCGAAATCGAAGCCGTTGATGTGAAATAGAGAAAACCTCAAACAATTTTTATAAAACTTACGTTAGGATTACCTTCCTAAACTCGCTTACAAAAATGCATACATTCGACAATCCAAGACAAACTAAGGTACCACATTGTAAGGTGGTATGTGAACGTATTGAAAGTTGTCTTGATTGACTCCCAACGTTAGAGTCGATTGTTAAATGAAAATTAACCGTTAAAATAACCAACGTGAATAAACAAATTGAGTGAACGATTCGAACCTACACCAAACTGATGGATGTGGAGCGTTTGGTTCAAATAAACGTTTAAGACAAATTGGATCAAATTTTTAAATAAACAATCAAATTAACAATCTCAATAATCTATGTGAATGAACAATTCATTGGGATGATCCGAACCTACACCAAACTGATGGATGTTGAGCGTTTGGTTCGAATAAACGTTTAGAAAGACTGGATCGCAACTGAACAACTTAAATCGTTTAAGAATGAAAAATTGGAAAATTCGTTTAAATTCAGCAGTATAAACTTGAAATTATATTTTGAATTAATATTGAATTTTGAGTATTTAAAATTTGAAGTTGGGTTGTGATGGGTATAAAATTATTAGAGAAAAATTGTACTCACTTTTAGAAATTTATTATTGTTGCAGAGGAGAAATATAACACTTGCTTATGCTTGAAAACTTACAGTATTGGAAAATTTAAACTTTAGTTTAAGTAGTTTGGGGCTAGTTCTGCTAAGAACCAAACTTCCAGATCTTGACTGACTCTCGTCTGACTCTCGTGTTTTTTTACGCGGTATATATATGATTTGGTCCCTATAAGGGCCGTGTGTAAGACAAAGAGAGAAAAAGGATAGATGTTACTTATACCAGGTGTCCAGTTATTCGTGCATTATTTTTATTCGTGCATGATTTGCTGATTCTGAATACATTAATTTGTGCAATATGTAGTATTTTCAAGTATACAATTTTCTATTTTGTTCTTATTTTCGCAATAAGTATGGTATTCTTATTTTAAACAAGTAAATCACTGTCTATCTGTTTATTAATTACCGTAATTGTCCGTTACTAAGTATGTAAATGCACGTGTATATTAATATGCACGTGCATATACATGTATATTGTACGCTTAGATTTATTTGGTGAACGCATATTTCGCATTTTAACATAAAGCTGGATTTGGAAAGTTTGATTTTTGTAACCATGATATTTACCTTCAAATAATTTGGAAAGTAAATTGATTCTGGACTCATCGAAAATAGAGATCTTACGGAATAGCGCTTATAGTGTCCGTTGCGCTTATCTTAACTATGCAGTTTAATGAGTCGAAAGTCTGATATTTCGTGTTTTTAAAAGGTTTTCCCTTTATATACTGGGTAGTACAAATTTCTTATATCTGATGCGTTGTTTTTGCATACAAAAATTGTTTTTTAATTCTTAACTATATCTAATACGTACTGGACGTAACAGCATATTTCAATCACCAGTTAACGTTATTTTTAAGCTAGAATAAGGATAAAAACATTTTGAATGTTTAGTTTGCCTCATTCATGAGTTATTATGCTACTTTACGATAGCTTTACGATAGCTTTACTATAGCTTTACGATAGCTTTACGATAGCTTTACACTACAGCGTAAAGCTACCGTTCAGCCAGTTCTCTAGGGTTAGTACCCTCTATAACACATATTTTAGTCATCAAGATCGGTTAAGCCGTTTTCGATAAAATTAAATTTTTTTTTTTCAAAATCCGTTCATGACTTTTGTAAACAAAATTTTTTCGAGCTGATACTTAGGGTGAATTTATCTAGTAATGGGAGCCACTCCCCCTCGCAATATGAATCAAATCCGAGCAGGGGCACCCAGACCATGCTTATCTTGCTACGGCTTTTGTGTTTATTCAAAGTTTTTAGCAGTAGTTTGGTAATTTATTTTTTTCTCTTGATTTACTTTAAGGATTACGCTGATTTTGTACTGTCTTATTTGGTATGTCCATTCTGCAGGAAACAAAGTTACAACAATGTCGCATAAAAATGGCTAAAATGAGCAACAATTTTTATAAACAAATTGAATTTGTTGCAACTTCTCAATCTTTTTTATGCTTATTTTGACATATTATGTTAGCTCATTTAATAACGAAAATTTCGGTAAATGAAAAACTCGGTAAGTCCAATACGGTCATAAGTTAATCGTGTTTTTATGTCGATGTTCCGCGCGACTCGCGATGCATGCAACACGTTGCGCGCTACCTACGTAGATCCGTGACTTTCAACGTATGCGCATTTCTTCCGTTTCTAATCTTATGAATAATTTATTCTACTTGCCTTTGCGCACTGCCAATTAACAAACACCGAAATATGGTAACTGTATATAATTATAAAAGGTTTCATTTCTTATCAATTCCCAAACTTCATTGCACTTTATGTGGCAGATCCATCTGAATCAGAAAATAGTTTATATAAAAGTTTGCTGTTGTCGATTGGAATAAAACGATTATATTTCCTCGTATTTTGTACAGTTTATGCCATATTAAATCGTCTCTTCACAGACTCGTCGTGCACTACATGATCATTTGCAGAGGAATATTTAAAATCGATTTTGTGAAAAAAAATTTTTGCCCACTCATACAGGAGTTTCAGCGTCGTGACATTTCCTTCTTGATATGTTGATCTAAATGTATGTCGTTTGACGGTCCTTCCGATCCAATGCATGCCCCTTTACCATGTGAAGTGGCGAAAAAATTCCACTCAGCCTTAGTTTTTACTCGAAATTTTACTTCACTTCAATTTAATTTCCACTCGAATAGGGAATTTAGTTTTCCGACAGTGATGGTTCACAGTAGAAGAGCAAATCCAATCTAGTAAATTTGATCAATCACGAAAGAGAATTCAAAATTAATGATAAGTTGATTTTTTTCGCCACTTCACGTGCAAAGGGGCATGTGAAGGAATCGGGGGGACTGTCGAACAACATACATTTAGATCCACTCTACGAAAAGAAAATATCACGACGCCAAAACTCCTCTATGAGTGGGCAAAAAAGTTTTTTTACAAAATTGATTTTGAATATTCCTCTGCAAATGTTCATGTAGTGCACGGCGAGCCTGTAAAGAGCCGATTTGATATGGCATAAACTGTACAAAATACGAGGCAATATAATCGTCTTATTCCAATCGACGACAGCAAACTTTCATATAAACTATTTTCTGATTCAGATGGATCTGCCACACAAAGTGCAATGAAGTTTGGGAATTGATAAGAAATAAAACCTTTTATAATTATATACAGTTATTTCGGTGTTTATTAATTGGCAGTGTGCAACGGCAAGTAGAAAACATTTTCCATAAGATTAGAAACGGAAGAAATGCGCATACGTTGAAAGGCACGCATCTACGTAGATAGCGCGCAACGTTTTGCATGTATCGCGAGTTGCGCGGCACATCGAAATAAAAACACGATTAACTTATGACCGTATTGGACTTACCCAGTTTTTCTTTTACCAAAATTTTCGTTATTAAATAAGCTAACATAATATGCCTAAATAAGCATAAAAAAAGATTGAGAAGTTGCAACAAATTCAATTTGTTTATAAAAATTGTTGCTCATTTTAGCCATTTTTATGCGACATTGTTGTAACTTTGTTTCCTGCAGAATGGACATACCAAATAAGACAGTACAAAATCAGCGTAATCCTTACAGTAGATTAAGAGAAAAAAATTAATTATTAAACTTCTGCTAAAAACTTTGAATAACCACAACTTTTGAAAAACTTCAAATTTCGTGAAACCCTTTTGAGATCTTTTTATGAATGTAATATTCTACCGAATTGTTCATGTTTAGGAAAAAATCACAACCTTCCGAAAAAGTGGCCCATTTCACAAATTTTGACTCATTGGAAAATAACTTTACAACCCCTTTACTCAAAATCCTGAACAGTCAGCATGAGAAAGTTTTTAAAGTTCTGTAACATACAATATCAGTTATATGAATTTTGTTTTAGTATATATTATGATATCAACTTTAATACTATATACATTCAAGTTTTATAAATGATGTGTAATAATGAAAACATTGTTTTTGAAAATTGCATTATTTTTTATAAAATGAAGGAATTTACATTTATGATATTACAGCAGATGGTAAAGTTGCACTTTGTTTTCGCACGAGAAAATTATATGTGCCGTTATTGCATCCAGTCCTTTATTTATAACCGCGTTTTTCTATTGAAAATAACGCGTTTATCAATTTTTTCTTACCCTATAGGTTTCAATACAAAGAAAAAGTACGAACCTTTTTTTATCCACGACTTTGACAAATCTTCTCACTTTATCACCCATGTTACTTCCTTCTGAATGGAATATTTTTTTCATACATCTGAAAAGAAATAAAATTTGTATATATAATCAGTTTTTTGTATGGATATGTGACTTATATGAAAACTTTGTTAAAAAGCTAAAGAATACGAAAGTTTCTATGCAAACAGCAATTACCATTCTTTTATCATGAATTTAATGCTATTATAATTTTTTTATGACAATATATTTTCTAAAATTGCAGTTGATTCTATTTATGGTTTTTGCATTTTACTATTTTTATGACATTTGTAACTTTAATTAAAAATATAGAAATCGATTTTCCGCACAGATCTTACTAATATTTTATTTTGTTGCAATAGAAACGTTAACTGACTCGATTGAGGACAAATACCACATTGGTTAAGAAGCTATAAACAGAATGAAGATTGAAGCCGTCTACTGAAGTCAACTTGGAATTTCAAATCGATATCGTATCAGTCAAGCGAAAAGCAACAGATTCAAGAGTGGGGGAGGGGGGTCCTGATAAGAACCTAGTGTACTAGACATTTGGCAAATTCAGCTTGAGGTTGGTAGAGTGGGGGAGGTTATCGAACTTAAATTATGTAGCCACACGATTGGTTCTCGATATAATCTCAAATAATCGTATTTTCAAGTATATGGTGGTGAAATATGGTATTATTATTGATTTCAAGCTGCTGAATTCATATATACTATAAGTTCAGAGATATAACTAGACAATCTGGAACATAGCCTTGAAACAAAATTGTCGGAGCGGTGCTTTTCAGGCCAAAATTAGATTTATGTACTTTCAGGCTTCGAATCTGATATGAAAGTCAAGTTACTGATAAATCAGTGGAATTTATAGCCGTTGATTACAGTCCCTAGATGACGTGGCTTTTACATAGAATTCTGCATACCATTAACTTGCGATGGAAGAACAGCTATGTTATTTGCAACGCTTCTCCGAAAATGTTCAACGACGTTTTTGTAATCCAGCCATCCTTTTTCCTCAGTCAAATTTATTTTAGTAACAAACACGTCGTCTTTCAACATTTTTCGAATTAGAGATCCATCAAATATTCCTTCTTTTAACTCAACATCGAACAATTGAGTAAACTGGGCCATCATCTCCCCCCCTCACTCTACCTCCCCCTCCCCCTCTTTTTCTTTCTCTACGACCGCTCACGTGAAGGAAGGCCAAAAACCTTCGAAGACGCTGAATTGGAGGCATTGCTTCAGCAGCAAAAAAGGAAGGGTTTTCTCCATCGCATCGTGAAGGGCGATGAAAAATAGATTCATTACATCAACACAAAGAGAAGAAAGTCAAGGGGACTGCCTGGTCATGCTTCTACGTCGTTGGCTTGGCCGAATATTGACACTGCGAAGGTTATGCTGTGTATTTGGTCGGGCTAGGTTGGTGTTATTTATCATGAGCTTTTGAAATCGAATGAAACCATCACTGGGGAACGGTATCGAACGCAATTGATGCGTTTAAGCCGAGCACTGCGAGAAAAACGTCCACAATACGAGCAGAAGCATGAAAACGCTCGGCCTCACGTTGCCAAACCCGTTAAAATCTACCTGGAAACGCTCAAATGGGAAGTCCTACCCCACGCACCGTATTTCCCAGACATTGCGCTGTCCGATTATTACTTGTTCCGGTCGATGGCACATGGTCTGGCTGATCAGCAGATCCGCTCATATGAAGACATCAAAAAATGGCTTTATTCATGGATAGCCTCAAAAAATGAATACTTTTACCGTAACGGTATTCGAGCTTTACAAGAAAGATGGGCAAAAGTTGTAGCTAACGATGGGAAATACTTTGAATGATTCATTTGTAATCATTTTTCCACAATAAAGTTGCATTTTTATCAAACAAACAGCGGGAACTCAGTTACGCACCTAATACTAGAAAGAGCAATACGAAAAGAACGAAATTTAATAGCCAGAAACGAACTGCGATAAGGAAACAGAGAACATTCATTATTCCAAAAAGTTGAAAAATCATCACATAATCGAGAATTTTCAAAACAAATAAAATAAACTTAGCATTATAAAAACCAATAAAATGTCAATGGAGACCCTCACAGAGATACCAGGTGCAAAGCCTAAATGAACAAGGAAGTAGAAATGATTACAGGGATATAAATAGTTTCCCATCCCACCCTGATTTTTCCTAAGGAAATAGATTCAACCAAAAACCAGACTTCAATCGGAATAATCAGAATATGTACCGCAATTCTAATTAAAATAATCCAAACCGAAATTTTAATTAAAATTCGGATTTCAACAGAAATTTCAATCAAAATTCGAATTTTAACAGAAACTTCAATCCAAATTCAAATTTCAATAGGAACTTCAATCCACGGTCAAAATTTTAATCAAAGTCAAAATTATAATCAAGGGAGGAATTTAAATCAAAATCCTTATTTCAACCAAAGACCAAATTATAATGTAAATTACAATCAAAATAGATATCGAAATCCAAATTTTAATCAGAACCATAATCCAGGTCAAAACTTTGAAGTTATTTGCTATACATGTAATACACCAGAGCATACATCTAGGAATTGTCATAAACAAGTAAATATTAATCAGAAATTACCACAACAACCACAATTTCAAGAACAAGAATTTAATAAACAGGAAAACTCCAATGCCCTTCCCGGAACAGGTGCACAAAGGAGGGCTTAAATGAACAATTGAATGCACCTAATTTGATTAGAAGTAAAGGTGAAAAAGTCAATTTAAGTACAAGTAATACATTTCCTAATATACATTTATGAGCTGAAGGATGAATAAACCCCATACACATGATGATAGACAGGAGCTGAATTAAATTTAATTAAACGAAAAGCAGTTAAAACAAATGTGAAAATAAATAAATTTGAATGCCTAAAACTATTAGGTTTGGCAACAAAGTCATTTCGCTTTTTTTCCGCTAGATGACTAGTCGTTTGGGAGTTGTGTTTTCCATCGCAAACTTCAGACCGTATATGGTATTTTACAGCTGACGTTTTATAGATTATTCACTAAAAAAAGAGTTTCAAGTTTTGTTGTTTATTTATTGTTTTGTATTGGTTTGAAATTGAGATTTGAACGGTCATTTTCGCGACATTTTACTACATCACTTCCAAGAAGGTAAAAACGCAGTGCAAGCTCGGAAAAAGTTGTATGATGTTTATAGTGAAAAATCATCAACAGAACGCCAGTGCTAGAATTGGTTTGCTCGTTTTCCTTCCGGAGATTTTGATCTTGAAGATGCACCACGCTCTGGACGCCCAACTGAAGTTGACGACGACAAAATGAAAGCAATAATAGAAAATAACCGGCGTAGCACGTCACAAGAGATCGAACAAAACCTTAACATTTCCATACATGCATTGAAAGGCATTTAAAAAAAATGGTTACGTTAATAAGCACGATATTTGGGTTCCTCACAAATTAAACGAAATTCAACTGACCAAACGAGTTTCCATTTGCGGTTCACTGCTAAGACGTAACGAAACCTATCTATTTTTGAAACCAATCATAACAGGCGATAAAAAATGGGTTGTTTACGATAACGTCGTACGGAAAAGATCATGGAGCAAGCGAGATGAGCCTGCACAATCGTCATCAAAAGAAGGTTATGCGTAGTGTTTGGTGGGATTTCAAAGGAATTGTTTATTTTGAGCTGCTCCCAAGGAATCAAACTATCAATTCGAATGTCTACTATCGCCAGCTAATGAAATTAGAAAATAAAATCAGGGAAAAGCGACTAAAATTGGTAACTCGTAAAGGCGTCATCTTCCATCAAGATAACGCCAGACCACATACATTTTTGGTCATTCGCAAAAAATTATTGCAGTTAGGCTGGGGAGTGATGCCTCGTCCACCGTATAGTCCTGACCTCGCGCCATCCAATTATCATTTATTCCGTCCACCTTAAAACCATTTGAATGGAAAAACATTCGATTCAAATGAGGCTGTCAAAAATGAGTTGATTCAGTTTTTTGCCTCTAACAACCAAACTTTCTACGGAAGCGGAATTATGAAGCTGACGAAAAGATGGCAAAAGGTATTATTTTGAAAAATATTTTTCTAATTTTATGAATTTTAGACAATTTCTTATCTTCTTTTGAAATATAGAATTTTTGTGCATAAAATTGTCAGCATTATTGGTTGTTCTCTCCTTAATTTAATTTTTGACGCCATTATTTATATCCAAGGAGTGTAACGAAGTTTCAATAATTTTGATGTCAATGATCTCCTGTTTTGAAATTTTTGAGAGCACTCTGAATTTTGAGCCCAATGATACAGTGTCAATGATCTCCGAAAGCAATCGTACATTTGTTAAATTCTTAACGAAAGTAATTTCACAAATAACTGAGAGATTGTCCTTTTTAAGTAATAGTGATGTGAGACGGTCCAGTCTTCATTGGAATAAAATATTGGTCCCAAAATTATGAAAGCAAAATTATGAAACATATTTAGGTCTATGTCTTGCTTCCTGACGGTGGGTCAAGGCCGTTCACAAAACGATGACAGGTGGATTTATTTTCCGGTGCTAATACTTGGACTATCTGTATTTCCTTATATTCGAAATGCATGGATATGCAAAAAAACTATTTTCTCGCGAACTAGAGAAGATGAAAATATGAGAAAAGGCCCTTTTCAACGCTCAGCGAAGCGCACACAATTCTGGGCGGGGAAAAGCCGAGAACATCAATTATTTTATAAAAATATTTTTGTTTGTGTAAGTTTTTTTTGAGACTTTAATTGGCTCCCCATTTATAATTATAACGTATCAAAGTCGTCGTGTTGGCCCTTTTTTGATAAACTCTAGGAAAGTAAGGATAATTACCGACAAATCAGTACCAAACCGAGGTGACGTGTAAAGTCAGAAATTCACGAAAATCACTTCGCTTTGGAAACCTACTGGGAGGTAGGTAAGAAGTTGTCGCCCGCGTTCGCGAAAAATCAGGAAAAGAGCTCGTCTCTTGCCAGGGTGCATTGTAGCATCACCCTGGATAATATATTCCGAGTATTTTTTCAATCAATGTGGCCCAGTCTTCCTAATTAGGGAGCAAGGAGTGTTTTAACATTCAAAAGCACGGTTGTACTCTAGTGTAGTAATTGAAAAGTGAATCGTGAAACTTACAAAGTTCTTCCTTTTTTTTATTATACACGAGAAATACGTTGTAAGCGCTCCACCTTCATGCACGTCCCCCTTTTAAAAAGAAAACACTGAAATATTAAAGAAATTTGTGACTTTTGGACTTTAAAACGTCAAGAATCAAAAATATATAAAAATTGACGTTTTCTTTTCCAAGTTTGGAATCTCAAGAGAAAAAATTCAAACAAAACTTTCGAAAATGAATAAAATATTTAATGTCAAATATATGAAATGTTTCAGATGTAAACTCTTTTTATATCTTATTTTATGTTTCAGCAAAATAGAATAACATTTTTTTCTTGAGAAGTAGAAATTTTTGGAAAATTTGAAAAAAAATAATAATTCAGGTGTGATTGGAGATTTATTAGGACAACTGAATATTCAATTTTCAACTAAAACTCCGGAGTCCGGGAAATTTGGGATCCACTTAAGAAATTTCCAACCAGCTGTAAGACATACTTTCAAAATTTAGGATTACTAATTTGGGGAGCATTTTGAAACTTTTGGCCCTATCCTGTCGTTGTCGGTCAAAGAAAAGTAAATTGTCATTTACCACGTTACATACCATGTTTCGATATGATACTAAAGCAAGCTAATGGATCGATTAAACTAAAAAAAAGGCTCCCGTTTCCGCCGAAAACGCCACTCGCGGTACATCGGTCTTCGGGAGCTCATAACTAATGCTGTAGGCTTCAAAAAAAATTCAGAGAGACATATTTTTAAAGTTTAAGACCTGCCCTTCTCCATAGCAAACTCAAAATTGCTTCGACATATCATTAATTGTGAAAAAATGTTGTTTAAACAAAACAAAGCATGATTTTTCCACTCTTTTTTTTTCAAAAACTGAATTTTCAAGAGCTTTTCTGTCAGCAATCAACCTGGAACCTTTTCAATCAGTGGAATAAATGTCTGAACTTTAAGAATCCTTGGTTCAAAGTTCGATTTTAGGCCTTGGTATTTTCAAAATGGCGCCCTAACCGCAAAATTTTTGCAAATACATTCATGATTTTTTCAATCGAAAACTATGAACTTTCGGAGAAAACACCAAGAGTGAAAAATTTCTTAAAATTAGTCAAAGAATGCACTTAAATTTCTCCAACTACTGTCGAGAAAATTTTTGTAAATGGTTAATTTTTGCAAAATCAAAAATTGTTCAAAGCGCTTCAAAAAGGATAAAAAATAAAAAAGAACAGAAAATTACTGAATTCTAATGAAAATAAATGAAAAAGACTATCTATATTCATCGACCTTCACGATGGTGATAGTTGGGCAATATAAATTTTGTTTACGGCAGACAGACGATAGGAGAATTTTGATAATAGTATTTTGAAATTTGAAATTTTTTTTGACAGCAATAAACTCAAAACGAAAACTGGAAAGCATCAATTGTTTTACGAATCAGCCAAAAAATCCAAGATAATCTTTTGGAAGCGTTTTGAACAATTTTTGGATTTTGTAAAAATTAAGCATATACAAAAAATTATAAATTTTCTCGACAGTAGTTGGAGAAATTTAAGTGCATTCTTTGACTAATTTTAAGAACTATTTCACTCTTGGTGTTTTCTCCGAAAGTTCATAGTTTTCGATTAAAAAAATCATGAATGTATGTGCAAAAATTTTGCGGTTAGGGTGCCATTTTGAAAATACCAAGGCCTAAAATCGAACTTTGAACCATAGATTCTTAAAGTTCAGACATTTATTCCACTGATTGAAAAGGTTCCAGGGTGATTGCTAACAGGAAAGCTCTTGAAAATTCAGTTTTTGAAAAAAAAAGAGTGGAAAAATCATGCTTTGTTTTGTTTAAACAACATTTTTTCATAATTAATGACATGTCGAAGCAATTTTGAGTTTGCTACGGAGAAGGGCAGCTCTTAAACTTTAAAAATATGTCTCTCTGAATTTTTTTTTAAGCCTACAGCATTAGTTATGAGCTCCCGAAGACCGATGTACCGCGAGTGGCGTTTTCGGCGGAAACGGGTTAAACCGGTGAACTACATGGGGATCTTTGAAGTATACGAGTTACCACTACCAATTGACCTTGTCAAATTATACCGTTTACAAAAATATACCGATGGCCACGGTATATCAATATCTCACAATTTATTCGTTTCCTGTTTATAATAATCAAAAGGCCCAACGTGCAGCAATCCAGTTCTACCGACTTTCATACCACGAATTCGGCATCTAGTTTGCGGACAAAGTCTGAATAAGAGTTCAAGTATGTCGGGAATCTTATAATTTGAATCCTGAATTTCTCTTAGATTATTAACTCAAAACTATCCGTCATCTCTTAAGAAAGTATAAAATAGAGAAAGAAGAAGTAGAATTATCGACGTTGAAAACAACTTAATAGACTACAAACTAAACGGACTCAATTTACTAGAATCAACAAGAACTCGTCAATAGATCAACTGACGATAATTACTCACAAATAATAATTTTTCCTCTAATTGCTCATGTTGGTTATTTATGATCGATCTTTCTTCTGTTTTTGATGAACGTGTCTTAAGTAATCAGTCATTTTCACTAACTTTATGGTAATCTTCTAAAGAAGAAGTTCTGACTCTGACACCAAACAAGGAATCTTTTAACAAGAGAAATGTTCTATTTCTGATGTAATATAAATCTATTCCTAATGCATTAGCGAGGAAACCAAAATTCAGTATATAAGAAAACGAAAATGAAATAAATTGCGAAAAATCAAGTTAAATCATTCGAGTGTTACGTCTGAAACGTAACATTTTTAGACTTTGATTGCCTACACTTTCACAAATTACATACCGAACTCGCTGTATAAATGATGCAATTATTTTAAACAACTAGTAATTACAGAAAATGGACGTTTTCAAAATTGTTTTTTCGATGATTAAAATGTTTATTATAGTCTCTAGATTGTATCACAACAATTTCAAAGTCGGCAGTTAAGTATAATACTTTTTAACTTGTATGATTAAATATGAAAGTCGCGTCGGCTCCGCACGTTAGTTGACGCGCCATCCACTCCAAGTACAATATTAAAAAATTAATAATTCATTGGAGAAAGTTGTAAAATTGCATCTCTAATAACGTACTTCTGATTTAGAATCTAGAAGTGAATTACTATCAACGTTATCTGACACTTCGGAGTCTCCAACACTTGCAGTTTGCAGATTGGAAAATAATTGAATATTAGGAGTATAAATAATACTTACGTACATTGATATATGTGACGTGCCACGAGAAAAGGCAGGCCGTGCAAACCTAATGGAAAGGTGGTGGACCGTTAGCAACTAGCGCCGCGTACAGCACTGCGCATGAACTACCATTATGTGTGCACGTGTTAGTGCATATACATGCATACGTAGGTTCTTTAAATGTGTTACAAAGAATATATTCAAATAAAATTAAAAGGAAATTGAAGATTTAGCGCAAAATTGTGAAAATTTAATTCAAGATTGAGAAGTTATGTTGATATCAACTCACTCTTTAATTACATTTACACAATTTTGCCTTAAATCATGGTTTTCTCGTCATAAATAAAAATGAAAAATATCTGTAATTTGTATTTTTATTTTCAGAAAATATAGTTGCTTAGCACATTTTGCGTTGATTTTTGTACTACAAGATAATCGAACACTTTGTGGGGTCGAGATAGCTCTCTTCGGTGTTGTGTGAAAGTCTTCTCCAAATACATCCTTGCTGCTTCCTGCTTCTGGGATATCTTCTGATTCTTTTTTCTGGAATATAGATTAAAAGCATTTAATTTATATGAATATTTGAAATTTATTTCGTAGGTATTTTATAAAATAAATAAAAATAAATTTTATAAAATAAAACTCCAGTCATATGTTTCGCGAAATTGTGGTGGGAATTTCTGACATTGTGGAATTTGTATTGGCAATTCTCAGCTATTTTTTCATAAATAATCCTTTGTAATTTTATACTATATATGTACTTGCATCTATATCTTCAGTAACATTTAGACAGAAGTACACTGCCGGTCGAAATTATTTGTTCACGTGTTGTTTCAGCTATTCCTAAAGTGTCTTAATTTTTATAATAACAAGTTGAAATTTTTTTCTCTATCATAAAATAAAAGTTAATAAAATTTTGCAAATAACAAATAAAACAAAATAAAAAATAATAAAATAAACTAAATAACAAAATTGAAGAAATTTTTTTCACAGAAAAATGTCTTCAATTTATATTGGAAAATACCATCTGGTTTTAAATAACGTTGGATTAATTCTAAATCAGAGGTTGATAAGGTCGATATAGTAGAGTTCCGTTGTCACGTACAGTGATACACTCTTCTAATGATCGACATAATCGACTGAAATGATTTAGAAAAATCAGAAAAAATAACAAAATGTTAATTTTATAAAAAAATATTTCAGAAAACTTGAAATTTCAATCAATTTTTAAAATTATTAACAACTCTGAAATTAATTAAGATTTTTAAAAGTTTTTTGTCTCATTTAAATAGTAGGTTTTCATAGTATTTTGCTAACTAATCAAGATATTTTCAGATTTTTTTTCCTGGATTCTACCCGGCGTCAAAAATGATACAAGAAGGTCATAAACTTTTAAAAATGTGTAGCTACTTACAAGAAATTTTTAAAAACCAATGTGTATCATATTTTAATAAAATTTATAGATTACTGTCTTCATTTGAAAATTTTCGACATGTTTGTACCATGTTTGACCCCAGGGTAGAATCCAAAAGAAAAATTCTAAAACTATCTTGATAAGTTAACAAAATACTATGAAGAGTAACCTTCAAAATGAGACCAGAAACGTTTAAAGGTCTTAATTAATTTCAGTGTTATTAATATTTATTCAAAACGATCGAAATTTGACGTTTTTTGCAATATATTCTTAAAAAATTATCATTTTGCCTTCAACTTGGGCTCACTAGATGCAAAATTTAAATAATTATAAAAATTAAGACACTTTAAGAATAGCTAACACAGCAGGTGAATAAATAATTTTGACCGGTAGTGTATATACTACTTTTTTAGTTTGGTATCTCAAAATTACGTGCTAGAATTTTATTGTCATTCCTAAGGAAGTTTTAGATACTTCATCGAAGTTTCTTGTACTATTTTATGTAAATTTTCTTACGATTTTTACATTTTTTCACATTTTCGAAGTTTACTTCGAAATAGGGCTCATATATGTAAAATATTGTTACTTACGTGTGCAAACTGCACGCTACTTTCTTTAAAGTCTCGTGTGCCTTCTGCAGGTTTTTCTACTTCGGGAATAAAAATTTCGAAGTCTGATGGGGAAGAAACACTCGCCGGTTTAATGTTCACATCACTTCCACTCGACACATCACTACACGACGGTAAATTTAACGACGGAAAAATGTCGATGACAAATAAAAAATTGTCTTTCTAGTACTTCGAGGTATCCTAACCTCGACAAGTAGGGATTTGAGCATGCTTCTATCCATCGTTGTCCGGCATTTTCTTTCTTCGGAAACCGATGAATTGACACATTGTTCTTCCGACCCCTTTTGGAGGTACACCCACTCACAGCACACTGAATTTCGTACTTCGAATTCATTTTAAATGATTATAAAGCGCGATCGCGTACGAATTGTTGATACATGTATACAACAATGGCGAAACTCATACGAAGCCGTTCCCTTTGCCGCACTCCGCCCGCTTCCGACAACTAGCGCCGCGTACACCACCGCACATGAACTATCCTACGGGGACACCCAATACATTAGAGGTCGACCTGCCCTGAGAAAAGGGGAAAATGGAAACGGCTAGGTTGTATTAGGTCTTTTTCTTGAAAAAACGATTCTTGATTTATTTGAATCACATCATTTTTTTTTAAATTTGGTTTGAAGCGATAAGAAAAAAAGTCGGGGTAAAAATAAAATTTGTTAAATTTATTTTTTCTTATGCTTCAAATATTTTTCTTGGAAATTAATCTCTTTTCTTTGAAATGATCTCTTCAATAATAATTTTTCTATTTTTGGAAGCAAAATTATCTTTTTTTACCTAAGACATATGGCAATTTCAATAGATGAATGTAAATGAAGTGTTTGCTGATTTAAGAAAATACATAAATTATATGTGAATTTACACCTCAAACTTTTCTTGATATGAAGCTAAGTCGACAAACGGTTACTAAAAAATAAAATACATTGAATACAATTGTTTGGAATTTAACATCTTTTACATGACAATTCGTATGTATACATATATATAAACTACCATCGGAAATTACAGATTGACCTGGTGTTTCAACTTTCGTCAAAGTGTTTTATTTTATAGAAAGATATTACAAAAGAAATTTTAATTTAGATTTAGATTTCAAAAGGTTTTTTCAGTATGTCTTCATAGTGATTTCTTAATCTAATCAAAATATTTTTAGAAATTCTTTTCTGGATTCTATCTTGGGGTTGAACAGAATTCAAAAAAGTCATGCAATTTTTAAAATGTGTAGCTTCTTCAAGAAGGTTTTAAAAATCGATGTATATCATATTTGAATAATTTTAGAAATTTTTATCAAAATATTGATAGTTTGGATTTTTTGAATTCTTCAAATGAATGTAGTACAATCATCATTTGAAATTTGATGATTTTTCATTACCATCTTTGATTCTAGAGCAGAATCTAGCAGAAAAATTCCAAAAACATCTTAATTAGTTAGAAAAATACTATGAAAACTTACCTTTGAAATGAGACTACAGACTTTTCACAATGTTAATTAATTTTAGAGTTATTAATATTATTAAAAAAGATCTAAATTTGATGTCTTTTAGATTCTCATCATATGAGAATTAAAGTTTTGGTTTTATGTGAAAAATCATTTTCGGAATTTTCGTCAAATCTTTACGTTTTGAGATCCCTTGAGTCAGAAAAAACGGTTTTTACGAAAGTGTCTGTCTGTCTGTCTGTCCGTCTGCAGTAGTAATAGGTCATATACTCGATAACTCTGGATAGAAAAAAATTGTCGGATGCATTATCGCAGCTGAAAAAGTAAAGACAAGTTCGTTAACCAGCTACATCCGACAAAAATTGTCAAAATAGGAGCATTTTTTGTGTTTTTGAAAAAAACTTTATGAAAAAATCAAAATTTTTAAGACTGGTTTCTGATAATTCTCGTAAATCTCTACTAATTATCCCGATAATATTTTGCAATTAAAATAAATTTAAGAAAGTTACAGTATATTAAAACTTGAAAAAAGTCAATATCCATTTTCCAGTTAAATTATACGATACGAACAAAAGTTATGATAAAAAATGGTTTACTACATAAAGATCTACAACAGTAATAACTGTAAAGTGACATGTTTGATGACATGTCTGCTATTATATTGACCCAAAATTCACAGAATTTTTGTTCATTTCTCATTTTTTTGAAATTGGGTCAGCCTCTTTTTATTTTCTTCTATTAATATTATCAATGCTACTTACGATAAAAAACGCAAAAAAAAAGAGAAGGCAAACGTTTCGGCCACATATGGGGGCCCTCTTCAGTGCCATAAATTAAAAGATTAATTCAAAATTTTCGTAAAAGATAAAAATGTAGAAGATAGTTAAAATAAGGATAATAATGAAACTCAAAAACTTATCTCATTGCTTGCAATTCAAAATGAAGAAGTCCAGTAAGCAACAACACAAATGAGAAAAAATATGTAGAATTCACCGTATATAGAAAACCGGATAAAATGAACTAAAAACTTAGAAATTTGTAAACAACAGGCTAGAATTTTTGTTTGTTTTTTTCCTTTATAAAGAACGGATGACCATTTCTTCGACCGTTATATTATTATATCATATATAGGTTTGGTTTCGTCGGTCTAAGGGTCAATAAAACAACATTAAAGAAAAATTATTGAATCAATTTATATCAATAAAAATATTAATATTTTTTAATAAATTGTAAGGCTGAAATTATGAATATTAATCGAATTTGCCATGGCATTATTTAACATATGATTTTCAAGTTTTTCAAGCACACATATAAAATAGTTCTCTTTGGAAAAAGAAATTTGATGGTAAATTGATTTGTTCAATTTTTAGTGACATATATATTCCTTGAAAAAGACCCGCAGTGAGGTTGAAACATAGGAGAATTTTTGACCAAATATAATGAAGGAGTTTTTTATAGAATGTTGTTTTATTGACCGCAAGACCGACGAAACCAAACCTATATGATATAAAGATCTACAAGTTTGAACTGCAACATTTTTTCATAAGATGTATATTTTTCTTTTTAATTTAAAAAAAAAAATACCATTGAAAATCCAAAATTCAATTTTTTAACTAAAATATGTGAAATACGAAAAAAACGTAAGAATGGAAAATTGTTCGTTTCAATAATATATACAAATATTTTCAGATATAGTTTCTAATAAAACGTATATTTTTCATTATAATTTAAAAAAATACGATTAAAATTCAAAAATTCCATTATTTGAACAAAATATATGTAACATACGAAAAAAACGTTGAGATAGAAAATTATTTGCCTAAATGAGGTCTACAAATTCTCAGTAGGACATTTTTTGACAAGATATATATTTCATGTTTTGGTTTTAAAAAATACAATATTGAAAATAAAAAATTCCATTTTTGAACCAAAATATGTGTGATACAAAATAAGCAATAATACAAAAAATCGTTTTCTCTAAAAGAGTCTATGAATTCTCCTCCTTTTTTAAACATTTGGAAGAAAATAGATTTTTTGTAATCTTGTAAATTATTAGAAAGTTACAGAAAAGTATACAGAAAATCGAGCGCGAAGCGCAAGTTTCATGATAAGAATGTGTTCTTTAAGGCTGATAGAGCTTTAAGTAAATTGAATTTCTTTTTTCATTTGAAATCAAAAACAAATTTAGTAACTTTGAGAAAATGTAATTCACATCGATAATATTATAAAATTGACTTGAACTTAAGTATCAAATTACAAGTAATAAATTTAAATAATAATGAAACAGGACTTATATCGGCCCTTAGTATTAATATTCAAATATTTTTCATGTTTTTAGTAGGCTTTAGGGTCCGAAGAATATAAGACCGAGTGCGACGATCGAATCGCGCGCCCCAGGCGCGCTCAAACTTGCAAGCGAAGCGCGCCATGAGAATGTGCCCACGAAGCGGGCAGATTTTTTGTAGTATATTTTTACAAAATTAATATTATGCTCTTAACTTGGGCTTATTAGAAGCAAAACTGTGTTAACTTTTATTTTAGCATCATGAAAAAATGTTAACCTTTTATTATAAAAATTAAGATACTTTAACAATAGCTTAAATAACATATGAACCTCTAATTTCCGATGGAAGTGTCTGTGTAAAGAAAGGTTTTAAATATTACAAAAAAAGCATAAATTGTATTTGAATTCGCATGCGATCTTGCACTTTGAGATTTATTCGGTGTGAAGTAAATTCGACAAATCATTACTATAAAGTAAAATACTTGAAAAAACATTTTCAAAATATTTAATATTTTTACACGAATGTACATACAGTCGACCGGCAATCGAAATACCCGGGCTCGAATCCCGGTGCATTCGAAAACGTCTTTCTTCCACAGAAAGATTTTCAAATTCTTTAAACTTAAGTATGTAACTATGAACATATTAATATGTTTAATGTTTTTAAATTATTCAATGTTTTATTAAAACAATTAAAATAGTAAATTGTAATGACCCTTGATTTAATTTATAATAGACTTCTTCATTTACGGACACTAAAGCCAATGCAATTTATTAAAACATTTTGAATTCAAAATAATTCTGAATGTTTGAGTATAACAGGTTTAAATATTTGAAAAATAAATAAATTATATCAAAATTAGCACACGAAATCGTACACTAACTTTAATTTGGTATGAAGTAAAATTGAAAATAAATCCTTTAGAATAAAACATTTTGAAAAAACTTTCAGAATACATAACATATTATAAATGAAAATTTCAATATATAAGTATAAATGAAAGGTTTGATTATTCAAAAGTAAAATATATTATATGTAATATTTTATCGAACAGCACACTTTAAGATTTCATTGGTATGGGGATACACATTTTTAAAATTACACAACTTTTTGTAACATGTTCAACCCCAGCATATAGAATCCAGAAAAGACTTTCTAAAAATATTTTAATTAGGTTAACAAATCACTATGAAGACATACTAAAAAATCTGCCCGCTTCGCGGGCACATTCTTATCGCGCGCTTTGCGCGCAGCTCGCTTCGCTCGCAAGTTTGAGCGCGCCTAGGGCGCGCAATTTGATCGTCGCGCTTCGCGCTCGGTCTTGTGCTCTCCGCATACATTTAAGTTTATTTCTTATAATTTGATACTGAAGCTCAAACTAATTTTATAATTATGTTACAGATGATGTGAATTACACATTTTCTCAAGGTCACTCTATTTCTTTTTGAATTTAAGTGAAACAGGAAATTCAATTTACTTAAGGCTCTATCAGCCTTAAGGAACACATTCTCATCATGACGCTCGCGCTTCGCACTCGATTTTCTGTATACTTTTCTGTAACTTTCTAATAATTTACAAGATTACAAAAAATCTATTTTCTTCCAAATGTTTAAAAAAGGAGGAGAATTCATAGACTCTTTTAGAGAAAACGATTTTTTGTATTATCGCTTATTTTGTATCACATATTTTGGTTCAAAAATGGAATTTTTTAATATTAAAAATCAAAACATAAAATATACCTCCTGTCCCGAAATGTCTTAATGAGAATTTGTAGACCTCATTTAGGCAAACAATTTTTTATCTAAACGTTTTTTTTGTATCTCACATATTTTGTCTAAAAAATGGAATTTTTGAATTTTAATCGTATTTTTTGGAATTGAAACGAAAAATATTTGTTTTATCAGAAACTGCGTCAGACAAAATTAGTAGATCTTTTTGAAACGAACAACTTTGTATTCTTACATTTTTTCGTATTTCGAATATTATTGTTAAAAAATTGATTTTTGGATTTTCAATATTTTTTTTTTTGAATTAAAAAGAAAAATATGCATCTTATGAAAAAATGTTACAATTCAAATTTGTAGGACTTTATGTAGAAAATAATATTGTATCATAACGTTTTTTCGTATCTCGTATAATTTAACTGGAAAATGGAATTTTGATATTGACTTTTTTCGAATTTGAATATGCTGTAACATTTCTAATTTTGATTTAATCAAAAAATGTTATCAGGATAATTTTTAGAGATTTATGAGCACTATCTAAAACCAGTATTAAAATTTTTGATTTTTTCAAAAAATTATTTTCAAAAACACAAAAGTAGTGCTCAACCACTCAATTTTGATTGGATGTGGCTGGTTAACGAACTTGTCCTTACTTTTTCGGCTCTGATAAAGTGTACCAAAGCTCAATTAAATCTGATAATTCTATCCAGAGTTATGCCGTACACGACCTACAGACAGACAGACAGACACTTTCGTAAAAACCCTTTTTTCTGACTCAGGGGGTCTCAAAACGTAAAGATTTGATGAAAATTTCGAAAGTCATTTTTCACATAAAACCAATACATTCTCATCCATGATGAGAATGTAAAAAAATCTTGTAAAATTTTAATTTTTTTACATAGGTAGGGGAGAAGCGGCGAAATTGGCGCACCTAATAGAAAGTGCGAGTTTAAAAAGAAAGTATATGACTAAAAATTATGAAAAAATATTTATTTAGTAGCTGGATATCTTTTCTATACTTTCCAATGGATAAAGATTGCATTGAAAATTATTAAAGCAGGTTTTTATTCAGATTTCCGAAGGACTGCACCTGCGTCAATTTACCCGCCATGTCGGGTAAATTGACGCACTAATATTATAATCTTCTCTTGCCACGTATTAGTTATATTTTCATAGATTTAGAATTACATTTCAGTAGCAAAGGTTGATGAAAAGAGGTAGTTATAATTTGAAACCAAATTTGAGATAGTATATCAAGATATGTGAAGTTTTTTATACCTTTATTCACATAAACCAGCCAAAGTTAAAATATATTTTATATTTGTACAATAAAATACTGGCAATTGTGGATATTTAAGTGAATATTCAAATTGAAATCATCTTTATAGAGAATTATTTGAATTTGTAATCAGAAGTATATACAATTATTAACTTTACAAGACTTATAAATAATAGAAACAATCAATCAAAAATACAAATTTTTTACTTACATTGCTTTCACATCTTAAAATCGAGAAAACTTTCAAAACACTGTCAGACTGCAAATTAATTATTAAAAATCGCTTTTAAAATGCCTTAATACCTTAAACTTAAAAAAAAAATTTAACCACTGATTGTTCAAATGAATATAACCTTACAAACTCGTTACATCAGTTTTGCGAACCACATTACCTCCCATGTCACAAAAAATCTTAAGGAAAAGATTAGCAGAAAAGTCCAGCAACATTCAAATGTATATATCTATATATTAATAATTGTGTACTTACTATCTTCTTTATATTTTCAATCATAAACATCCGAGCACTTGACTTCAGTCACCGGTTTCCAGAAACACAACACGTGTGCCAACTTCGCCTCTGATTTGAATCTCGTATGCGCCAATTTTGCCGCAAGTGTATCGTTCATTAATTAAATACTTTTTACGTAAAATGCTTATTTTCTCATACAAATATTCTATCCTAATCGTAAGATTCAATATCAAAGATTATAAAATCGTTGCATTAATCTAATTCACCTTGAATTACTATTATTTAACGATTTAACTCAATGGCTTCGAACATAACCATTATGCCAAAAAACGATTAATCGCAATAAAACTGTATTAAGCAATTAGATTTTTATAATGTTTTCTATCAAATACATATCATACAAGAATGCACACGATAGAACTATTTTTATTTTTTGTTATGTTATCATTTTCTGAAAAATAGGGTGCGCCAATTTAGACGACGCGCCAATTTCGCCGCTTCTCCCCTACTTATTAATTTCCTTCAAAGAGATCTAAATTAAAATTTCTTTTGTAGGGTAAATGTGCCAATTACTGCGGGTCGAAAATCAAGACGGCTTTTAAAGTTAAAAAAATGATTTTGCGATGAAAAAGTCGTCGCGAATTAATTTTTAAAGCAGTATTTGGTATTAAGTAAGTAGCATGTAGTCCTTAAACCCTGAAAAGAAACCAGATTTACTTAAAAAATGCGAATATAAAAAAAATGTTCCATGTAGGTATTACTGCGGGTTTGCATGAATTACTGCGCACCAATTACTGCGGAATCCCCAATTACTGCGCTCCAACTGCTGCGGAAACCCAAATTTCTGCGCGCGTAATACTGCGATATTATTTTGAGTGAACTTACAATTAATTTAGGAGTGTTGAACATTTTATTTATTCTCAATTATAAAAAGTAAACACGACGAACCATTCGTAACAAATTAAGATTAATAATTTTATTAATTTTATTTAATTTAACTTAAAATTATATCACTTGAGTTCCTCTTGCATCTTTAGCAACGATTAAGGAGTGTTGAACATTTTATTTAAACTAAATTATAAAAAGTGAACATGAAGCATTTTTAACAAATTAAGATTAAATAATATTATAACTCTTATTTAATTTACCTTAAAATTATATTACTTGACTTCCTCTTGCCTCATTAGCAACGATTTTGGAGTTTTCAACATTTTGTTTAATCTCAATTATAAAAAGTAAGCATAACGAAGCATTTGTAATAAATTGAAAGGTTATGCAGTGTCGCCTGACAGATCGCAGTAATTCATACACCTATGAAAATCATGTACCAAATACTGTTTTGGTAAAAAAATGATTAAAAAACGTATTTTTTGTCATTTTGCATAAATATTTAGAAAAATAAGATATTTACTTTGCAAAAAATAATATCACAATAAATATTTTATCTTCAGAAACGGAATTATAACAAGTTTTTCAGAACGTGTTCATGGCCTGTCAACAAATCTAAGCATTAAAACTATGGGAATCGGGAACATGAGTGTTTCAAATTGCAATCAATTAGCTACAAATATCGGAACTATTGATAATTCGTTGATACTTATTATGCTTGGATTAGAAATTAATTGTTTTTAATTGTTCTGTAGCGTTATATATCTTTAAAACATTGTATATCATTAGTTTTATTTGAAACCGCAGTAACTGGGGCATCCACAGTAATACCCACACTTACCCTAATATCTTTCTATAAAATAAATCACTTTAACGAAAGTTGAAACTTCAGGTCAACCTCTGTAATTGTCGATGGTAGTTTATATATATATATATATATATATACAAATTGTCATGTAGAAGATGTAAATTCCAAAAAATGTTATAGTTACAAAGCTTCAAAATTTTGTAATTAAAATTTTAATATAAAACTTTAAGCATTTATTGACCTTGAATTCCATTGGAAAATTTGTTGTTTACTGTTCAAATCTTCCTCCGATTTCAGAAGAACGGACAAATTAAAAATTACAAAACATTTCATTAAAAAAATTGAACTCGTCCATATGATCTTGTCATATTGTAACAAGATTTGAACAGTTCGGAGAAAAATTCTTATGTAAAATTTAATATCGATAAATATTTACATGTTCATATGAAGATATTAATGAACACATATTTTAGCTTCTTAATTTATCCACATCTGTTAGAAAATTTTTCCTTTCCATAGACCATTTCATTTTTTTAATGAAAAGTCTGTGCTTAGGCTACAAAAATGTGAGATGAAAATATTGCTAACATAAAACTGAGAATGTAAATTTTAAACTTGAATTTTATGTTTATCTCTTCTTAATAGAAAATATCTCTCTAACTAAAAAGTTTTTAAATGCACAAAATTGATAAGAAGTATGGAAATTTGAATAGGAAAATATATATTGATTCAAATTTGGAACATTTATTGGCATCAAATTTTACTGAAAGTTTATTTTTGAAGTGTTTAAATGCTTATAAAATTTTACACGATATTTCAGATTTTTATTTTAGGCAGATTTTTTCCAAAATATCGGAAAAAAGTGTTGTCTCTTAAATAACATATTTCGTAAATTTGAAATTGTCGTCTGCTTCGCGCCTTTTTTGCACAGTTTCGACAGAAATACACAATTCTCAATTCCGACTCGATAACCGAAAGCGTGAAATCTGAAAATAGCATTGCATGAAGGAAGCGAGGAGAATAAGGAGAAGTGAGACGTATCGTTCTCGCGTGCAAGAGCGACGAAGAAGAAACAAGGGCAGCGCGCGCCGCTGCCCCTCCATAGAAATTCTGATGGTAAATCATTTCTAGATTTTCTAACTTTCATTATTTACCGACGCGCAAAGTACACCTTTTGCGCAACGCGTTCAGAGGGCGCGTTTATCAGCCCACTTTTGTGAAATTCTCCTATTCCATTACTTTAGCAATCTCCCAACTCATCTCTGGTTGTACCTTTTGCTTTTCATAGAATTTGGAAAAGTCAATTATGACAAGTTACGCGTTCTTACCAGGTACATGTAGCAGTGCGTTAGTATGGTAGGACTTGATTAACCTTTTCTTTTGATTAGTCAGCTTGTTACCTTGTGTCGATATTATAACGCTACATGGTAATATCACCTTGATCATTTTATCACTTTCTTGATCTTCTTGTATCTCGCGTCAATGAAGTCGCGGGACGATAAACAAGGGCTTGAGCATGAGCCTAAGTGCTAATTTAGTTAATTGATCATTTTTCCAAATGATTTCACTTGATTATGTCGACAATTAGAAGAGTGCATCACTCACCGTGATCACGGACCTCTACTATATAAATTTGATAAATCACAAAGGGATCTGACCTTGAGGCTAACCTTAGTAATTCAAAACACAGTTCGACAAAATTGGACTTATTTTTTGTCACCTGAACTGGACACATCATTTGTTGTAGATTTTTTGGCGCTGGCCCCTGCGAACGCGGTTGATCGAACGGTCAGTGAATACTCTGACGTTCTCTGACCGTTCTTCGACCTCGCATTATTATGGCTAAGAACAGTAAAAAGAACCTTTGAAGCATTGCAATTATGATTCTGTGGCGAAATTTTAATTGAAAGGTATAGGAATAAATACAATAATTTTAGTTTATAGGCGGAACGTCTCTACCGTCAGGGTTGACAATTGGTTGGAGTGACACTTAACTTCAAGATGATCGCCCACAACGTGCTCTCTTCGAAGCTGAGAGAGAGAATGTCGAGCCGATGCCTACTTTTATCTCAGACACTCCGCTGCTTATTATTATCGGCTTTGCGGATTGTACACGGAACTTCTATTCATCAAGACTAACACGTGGATCAATAAGTCCCGGGACTAACTAGAAAAAACACATTTTTTGGGCAAAACTCGACTTTATTCATCAACATAGTTTCCTTCAAAAGCAACACAATCAGTCCAGCGCTTCTCTAACATTTTAATACCTTTCTTGTAGAACGATTTATTTTTGGCCTCGAAATAAGCGTTCGTTTCGGTGATGACTTCCTCGTTGGAGTAGAATCTCTTTCCTTGGAGCATTTTTTTGAGGTATGCAAACAGGTAGTAGTCGCTGGGGGTCAGATTGGGTAAATATGGTGGGTGCGGAAGCAATTCGAAGTTCAATTCATTTAATTTAGCCATGGTAGCAAGCGACTTGTGACACGGCGCATTGTCTTGGTGAAAGAGCACTTTTTTCTTTTCCATTTGGAGCCGTTTCTCACCGATTTCATTCTTCAAAGGCATCAATTGGCGAATGTAACGTTCGCTATTGATCGTCTTACCTTTTTCAAGGTAGTCGAGAAACAAAACTCCATGAGCATCTCAAAATACTGAGGCCATAACCTTACCGGCCAAATTTGCGTTTATGGCCGCTTTGGACGCTTCTCACCGACTGCAGTCCACTCGGTTGACGCCCGCTTTGACTCCGGAGTGTAGTGATGGATCCAGGTTTCGTCCATTATCACATACCGACGCAAAAAATTCGGTTTATTTCGGCGAAACAACTCCAAACAGCACTCGAAATCAACGACACGTTGTCGTTTTTGATCCACTGTGAGCAAATGCGGCACCCACTTTGACAACAGCTTCCTCATAGACAAATGTTCATGCAAAATAGCGTACACACTGTCGTATAATATCTTTAAGGTGTCAGCTATCTCACTCAATTTTAATTTACGGTTTTCGAAAACGATTTGGTGGACTTTTTTTTATGGTTTCCGGTGTAACTACCTCATTTGGCCGGCCGGAGCGTTCAGCATCTTCAGTGTCTGTACAACCACGTTTAAACTCAGCATACCACCGACAAATGGTTGTTTTTGATGGAGCAGAGTCCCCGTAGCACTTTTCAAGCCATTGCTGAGCTTGCACTGTATTTTTTTTCATAAAAAAGCAATGGTAAATCAACACACGAAATTCTTTCGAATCCATTGTTTTGAGAATATCAAGACTAGCGTCACTTAAATCACTGTAACTCGTGGACCAAACATCAGAATGTCATGAGATTTTGACAGGTATCTTTTGAAGGTTGGTACTCATGAAAAACCATACAGAACTTTTGTTGGCAACGCCATCTATGTGTCAGTCCCGGGACATATTTATCCACGTGTTATTTGCACCGCAAGACTGTCTTTTTGGAGTCTCAATCTGTCACACGTAAATTTCCTTTTTTCTGTTGGCAACATGCCTGCCAAAAAGGTACAGCAACGAAGAGATATGCTCCAAAATGTGGCGTGCTCTCGTGGCTGTTCCGGTGATTTAAGAAGCAGCTGTCAATGTTGACAGTGTGTCTGCCGCAGGGCCTCACTTCAATCGATTTAATATTGTCAATCGATCTCTTTGATTTGGTGTGGGTGATGAAGCGGTATTTGCGTGGAGTAATATCGAAACCAGTGATTTTGTGGTGTTTAGATAGCTTTGAATGAAAGCTCTTTGACTATCGTCTGTCCTCCGTGTCTGTTGAAATTGTGATGCTATAGAAAGTACCGAGACCAGGCAGGACGTTGAGTCCCAGTTCAGTCAGTTTGGGTGATTCTGATTATGACTACTCCTAGTTACTCTAAAAGATAAACTAATCTTAGGTTCTAGCACGTCTTACAAATTATAAATTAGTTATAATTATAATTCTTGATAATAATAGATTCTCTTCGAAAAATACAGTCTCTTCCGACTATAACACGATTCTATAACCAAAGGTTTTTAACAAGATATGCTTGATACAAGTATTTATTAAAATTGATCAATATCCTCGTTATTTAGAAAAAATAAAGAATATTTGTATATATGGAAAAAATTTAAAATTAATGGATATTGAAATTTGTTTTTAATATTTATGAAAAACATATATGCATAACTTTATTTGTTTCAATTAAGCAAAAATACAAATTTTTGTGAACTGATGATAACAAAAACATTGATAAAATGGAAAAAACGTCTAGATATAATGAGATAAATCAAATTCATATTCAAAAATAAGTTTTAAACATTGTAAATCATACAATGTAACGGGATAACACAGAATATATTTTCTAAATTAATCCATTAAATTAATTAAATTCATCCATGATACTAGTCATATGCGAGGGCAAGCCAATAAGTCCCTACAAAATATTTCTAAGGCTGATGATATTTTCCGTGTTCTTTCACTCTCTGAAACATTTGGGTACTTGTTTCTTCTAGATTGTGTACTGAGTAAATTAATTATATACTACATAAAATTTCGTAGTCCTGAAAAACTCACACAAAATTTATATCCTGCTTCGAAAGAATTTTATTTGCGATTACTTAATAATTTCATTCAGCCTTTTGCATTAAAATCATGTAGTCTAGAGAAAATTGGTTCAATGGATAAAATTCTTCATAGCTTAGAAATCAAATTAAGTACAGAATGCGAAAAACATCTGAGCAAGCAGTTTTCAACTGGTACAATGTCAGCAAGTGAAATATTGATACCTTAAGAGAAGAAGCTGCATTTTTTGAATCTGACAGGTATTTAACATGAAATTTGAACTAAAATATCACAAATACGTTGATCATCGACAAACAAAATAGCGTTCTCTAAGCTCCGTATTATTTCTACTTATGTCCAAACTCTTCCACATTCTGATGCTAAAGCTGAACGCGCATTTTCCATTATTCCTGGTGCAAAGACAACAAAAAGAAATTACCTAGGAAACCACACAGTCAGCTCAATTTGCTTCATATCGTTCAATTTGTAATCAATTAAAAAAAAGCTTTAACGTTGCCTATAGTTCAAGAACACTTGACAAACATGTCATTTGATATTTTGAACGCGACGACTAAGAATTTAAGTAAAACAACAAGGCAATTGCTAAATATTTATCCATCTGATGAAAATACAGCCACCCAAAAAAATAGGTCAGTAACTTTTAACGAGACACATGTATTCCTATGTATTTGAGTCGCTGAATCCGAATCTGAGGTCAAAATAGTACCTTTGACGATTTGTTTTCGACATAACCTCAAAAAACCTTATTTTTTAGTATGTGATGGCTAAAAATGGTTATTTTAATGAATGTCAAGCCGCTAAATTAAAAAATAAAGTCAAGTTAGTGATATTACTAAAAATTTGGTAAGATACCCCATAAAAAATATTGTTCAAGCAGCAGTTTGTAGACCAGCATCGCACTTTTATGGATTTTAGGTTGCGAAACCTAGCTTTTAAGTCAGACTTCGTTTTCATAGATAAAGGCAGCATAACTGCACTGTCGAAAACGAATGCTGTGGTTTCAAATTTAAAAATGGTGGGGAAAGTGGACTTGGGTGCTTCTGCAGGAGCTGAGGGATGGAAGAGCGTCCTTCAGCTCCTGAGGGAGAAAAACGAAAAAATGGACAAATTGGCCAGGGCTCTCGGCGTCATTCAGCAGGGTATTTCTCCAAATATTAAGAGCGGTTTCACATCTATAAATTATATTATTATACCGATTATATTATTATTATTATACCTTTCGACGAATTTCTCAATCTTTTGTAAATAGTTAAGACTAGAAACCTTTTAAGATAAATTCGAAATGCAGCTGCATCAATATGAATACAGAAAATTTACTTAAACTATCGTAAAATATAATAAACTTTGCACCTCTATATTTCGACCAAAACACGTCGCCCACAATCGTATTTCCTTTTCAAATACAAACGTTTACCAGCCTCTAACAAGATAAATGCATAAACCTCCAAACAAATACAAGCAGTAAATACTCCAGTATTTAGCCATTACAAGAAATCATAAACAGCTTAGGCTATCGCTCAAAAGGGACCGCGCTGGTACCCCGCCCATGAAAATACAAATAGATACAAAGTGCATTCTCTGTCTAGATAATATCTTAGGCCTATTCAATATAGAAAATAAAACGTTTTAAAATAGGATTTTATAAAATAATTGAATTAAATAAGAAATTAATATCACTTTTAATATTATTCGGTATGTTATGAATAAGAAAAGAAATTATATTAACTAATAAGAGAATTGCAATTTGAATTCATTTTTGAACTAACATTTGAAACTTATGGAATGTAACCATAAACCAATAGCAATTTATTTAAAAGATTCAATAATTAGGAATCTACCTTACCAATGCAAATGTAAATGTTTATGAGAAGGTAAAATATTAGTTTATAAATTACTAAAAATTATTCATACATTTTTCATTAATTCTAAGAAATTCAAACTCAATTTATTTGATAATTGAATATATTTCATATTTATTTTCAATAGTAATTTAACAAACCTAACTATTTTGCCTTCACAAAAATATACAATTATTTTTTATAAATATATTTCAAACTTCGTAAAACTTTAAATCAATCTCAGTCACTAAACTCCAATTTAACTTGCAATCAATATTCAGAGATATAATTGTATCAAAGAAAACTAATAATTTAATTTAATCAAACTTCTATTAATCAGGATTTTAAGTAATAGAAATGTTCTGTTTTACCGACACAATTATGTAATTAGATATATATTTTATAAGCAACTTTGCACACAACTATCAAATCAATATAATTTGTTTTAAATGTTAAATTATAACATCTTTACCTACAAATAAAAATGTTAAAACAAAGCAATAGAAAATTAAATTCAGAATCAGATTTTAGAATTAGTACTTTGATGTAAGCCAGTAGGCAGATTTAACGTCCCTTGATTTGTTTTATTTCATATTTTATTTTCCTGGAATAAGTCGAGGAATTTCGGCCAGACGGAAATCCAGGAAAATGAAGCGCGCGTTCGGTCAGGTCACCACGATTGGCTGATGGACTCGAGAGAGGGTAGAATACATACGAGCCCCTTCTTTCTCCATCGGTCAATCGGACCAGGGGCAATTTTATTGGAGCGCCGAATTTGTACTATTAGTCAATCATATTTGACTAAAATTTTTATTGGCGCGTAGAATTAAGATTAATGTGCATAAATACCGGGTCACTTTGTATTTTAGATTATTAGAAACTGAGCCTCTGAGAGAGCACCTCCAGAGAACCTTAGCAACTAAACCATAATAAAGTTCTCTTTATTTATTTTACGAAAGCCGCCTTTTACTACAGTCTTCCATCAGTTCTTTTAAGAGCTAACCTTTAATACGAAAGAACAAAAACTTCTCTTCTCCGCCTTCTCAAACATCCAGCACCATGGGCTCTCCAGCCCACTTGGTGAGTAGACGTCATTGAAACGCCTGGGGAATTCCTCTCGCCGTTTCCGGTCTCCAGGGTGGCATACCGCCCCGGCGACTATCATCGGGACGCTCTGACTCCTAGGTGGAATACCGCCCAGGAGTAGACGTCCGAAGAAGACTCCACCCTGAGGTGGTATACCGCCTCAGGAAATAGGAGGAATTTACCACAAGGTGGAATACCGCCTCGTGGTGATTACCTACTATTCGTGGACGTCTCCAGATCCGGAAGGGGACGGCGAGCAGATTTCCGGGCAGCAAGAGTCAGGCCCCAAACAAATCATCTTTGCAGACCCGCAGAGAGCGAAGACGGCTCCGGGACCAGCAACGGGCACAGGCCTACATAAGACGTCCACCGCTGACAGAGCAAGGGTACGCCACCCAGCCGACACGTCCGATCTTCCAGGGCAGGCCCACCAGGTTGCCCGGCGGGGACTTTCAACTTCTCCACCTGGAGCAACGTCGGCGAGATCCTCGCTTATCGACTGGGCCGCAGACCGGCGCTGGCCATCGTGAACCGGCGAGGCTGAGGCTTCTCAATTGGGACGTCCAGGATCGGAGGCCGGATCCTGAGAGACGTTCTCCCTCCGGTTCCAACGACTCGTCCCTCGACCCTCCTGGACCAATTTCAAGGGAATTGGGACGTCAACGAGACGTTTTGGATTTAAGGCCAAATTCAGGGAGACGTTACGCTCGGGAACACATCCCGCCGATTCCCATCGTTCCACCGCTTTTGACAAGGGAGATAGGGGATAAAATCCGAGACGTCTCCCATCTGAGGCTGGATTTGGGGAGACGTTGCAACCCGGAAGTCATCCCGCCACCTGCCAGCGCTACACCACTTTCTCCTCGGAAGAGAGGGCAAGAAAAGCCGGACGTTTTGAATCTGAGGCCAGATTCAGAGGGGAAAGGCGTTCCAGAGGCCGTTCCACTGCCCCCCGAAACTCTCCCACCAATCTTGGGCGAAACCAGCCGCCCACTAACCAACGTGAGACGCCGAACAAGGGAAGCCACTCCACCTCGAAGAAATCAGTTCGTGGAGATCGTGACTCCACCACTGGACCGTCTTCCCCCGACACCTGGTAAAGGGGTGGATCCTCAGAACGCCAAGACGCCGACTGCCAGCGAAGACGTCTTGGACATCCCTACGCACTATTCCCCGATAGAAGCCGCTTCTTCGTCACAGGTATCCGTAAACCAAAGGACCACCAAGCGCAAGGCGTTCCGAGAGCTGTTCGGGGAGGATTCAGATAGGGAGTGATAACTCCTAAGTCGCCAGGATTCAACCTCCCACCCGAACAACAACCACTGCGGCAACTTAACCTCTTATATCAACTTATAACTTAAGAAATGAATTTCAGTAAGATAAAACTTATATGTAAATTTATCTTCCTAAATGTAAGATTTATATATATTTAAACAAAACATTTAACGGTTAATATGAATCAATTGAAAAACTAACTTCGAAATATACATTAATCTTAAGCAATAATGATTCTTTTGAATTTAAAACATGACTAATTTAATGTAAATTCACGATTTTTCAAGTTAATTTAGGATATAAATGAAACATATCATAGTTTGACTCTTCGATTAGTTAAAATTGAACAATTATGTAAACATAATTGTTTAAGTAATTAATTTTCAAAGTATTTTATTTTAGAATATACATGTAGCACCATCTCTTGGGAAATCGATGAATCTGGAAAAGTTTGGAAACTCCTACAAGGCCCAACCCAATGGGTCAGCCCTTGAGATTTTCGTCGACTATTGCGGGGGCGTAACTATGTCAGTATAGACAGCCAACCAATCAAACAACTAAAACTACTAGTTTCAACTCCCCTAAAAGTTTTTCAAGTAGAAAGGGAAAAGATGAGAATACATAAAAGCTATGCATTTTCATTTTTTTAGTTAGTTCCGTTTTTCTCTACAAATTCTTTACAAAAATTCGATCTTCTCCTACAAAGTTTTTCTTCGTACAAAAAGTATACCTACTATACGCGGGGTTCGTTTGGGTGGAGGTAGCGGGGGTACGTGTGTACAGCTGCTACTTCTCTCCCAACGATCCTTTCGAGTTCTTTGAACCCAGATCCTCCTCCTTGAGGAAAGCCTCAGAGAAGCTAGTGAGTGGTCCCTTATTGCGCGCGACTTCAATAGTATGTCACCCGAGTGGGCAGAAACCCGTCTGGACAGGATGGTGGGAGGCTTAAGGCAAATACAGTGCCGGGGATCGACGAGATGCCAAACGATATCCTCAAAGAGGTTATCTGGGCATACCCGAAGATCCTCCTGGACGTCTTGAACTCCTGTCATCGGGAGGGGACATTCTTCTTCGACTGGAAGAAGCAGATGTTAGTCTTGCTGAGGAAGGGCAACAAACCTCTAGAGGATGCCTCATCCTATAGACATATTTATCTATTGGATACAATGAGGAAGCTTCTGGAGAGAATGATTCTACAAAGAATGCAGGATCACATGGTCGGCGAGAGCGGCCTGTCGGAGAACCAGTTCGGCTTTCGGAAAGGCAGGTCCACAGTTGACGCGAACTGGTAAGCGTAAGAGATTCTGCGCGTTGATCAGCATTGACGTACGCAATGCGTTCAATACCGCAAGATGGAACATCTGCATCGAGGCGATGGTGCGGCAAAAGGTTCCAGACTACCTGTTGCGAATGATAGATGACTATCTTAGCGACAGGTGGGTGATATACGTGGGTGATATACGAGGGCGACAAATAGTCTCTCAAAGAAGAGATGACATGTGGTCCTGCTCAATTGTCACGGGTGGGTCCACTCGTTTGGAACGTCATGTATGATGATTTCCTGCGCATGGGCCTAACTGCTGGAACGAGCATTATCGGCTTCGCAGACGACGCACTTGTCGTGCGCGCCGCTGACGACGTCAAAATCCCGGAGCTGAGGATCAATGATAGTCTGTGGCGGGCAACGCGTTGGTTGGATAACAGATGCCTGAAAATGGCCCCTGAAAAGACCGAGGCTTTGCTGGTCACGGACAGGAGATCCTTCCAATATCCGAGGATCGTTCTCGGGGAACATGAGATTGAGTGGAAAAAGAGCATCAAGTACCTGGGTGTGCAGTTGAATCGAAGGTTTAGCTTCGGCGAACACCGGCAGATCGCGACTGCCAAAGCCATCCAATGTGGGGCTGCCCTGACTCGGCTCATGCCCAACATTGGTGGACCCAGGGAAGCTAAGAGAAGGCTGGTGGGGAGCGTGGTAAATTCGAAGCTGCTTCATGCAGCTCCGATCTGGACAAGAGCACTTAACAACCATGCTATCCAGAAGAAGCTGTTCTCGGCACAGAGAGGTGTGGTGATGAGAATTTTCTCAGCATACCGAACTGTGTCGACGAGTGCTGTGCTGTTCCTGGCGAGTGTCGCGCCAATAGATTTATTGGCGGTGGAAAGGAAGAAGACAAGGGAACTCGATGGGCGTGCAGAGCGCGGCAACAACGAGGGCCAGTAGAAATCGCGTATGTCCGCGGATGGGAGTCCCGGGTGAACGGATGACGGAAGAGTCGTACGCGACTTTAAGCTGGAACCAGCCACCTCGAAGTTCAAATCCAAAAAGGGGTTTCGCGGGCGGTGTATTGGTTCGAGAGAGGGGGTTTTTGGTTTTAACAGGTATGCCTAGACCCGTCCAAGGAGAGTCCTGTACAACATCCATAAAATCATCCGCGTGATAGTTTGAGATATACAGTATAAGTTTTGACTGTTACTTCTTCTTCAACTTGCCTCATTTGTTCAGTGAATAATAAATATTTCTATGAAACGCAGGCTTGTTGGGGCTTTTCCCTCTATTCCGTGATTAACATGGTGCTATAGAAGGGTGCTCTCAATCGATTCTGAAAAGGAACTGCTCCTGTCACACGCACTCATTAATCTCAAACTTTTTCAGAAGGGCCGTCACAAGTGTCTCTTCAGTCGCGCGCCATAATTAAAGAAGTTTTCAAGAGGCTTTCAAGAGATTATCATAAAATAACATTATTAACACTCAAAATGTATACATTTTTTTATAATGTTGACCTAATAAAAAAGCACTTGCTTTTATTAAGTCAATCTTACAAATAATTAGACACAAACTTAACAATTTTTCTAAACAGTTCATATAAAGTCATTTTATAAAAACTTCATGAAAATACCAATTTATGATAAACATAACTATATAACAATTTTACAAAGTTAAGAGTTTCGTAAATAATCGTACCTTTATAAAGAGACAAAACTTTATAAAAGTCAGTAATTTTATAAAATTTTATCTTTTTATAAAAAAGCGCATTTTATAAAGACAATTTTTATAACAATTTGTATAAAGATGACTTCATAAACAGTCACTAATTTTATAAAATTTTAATTTTAAAATAGTGACTTAATAAGGTTTCAATTACTAAAAACCATCTGCATATTTACGGCATGGTTGATGTTTTGTATGACTTTTTATTTTTTTTTAATGAAACATCATGAAAAATTGAACGACGCGCTTCGCATTGTTATCCAAGAAGCGCATCAGTTACGATTGTCATTAATTTTAAGCTTGATTTTTGAGTTTTCCAAGACGGAGAAATGAGAAATCTTCAACAAAAAATCAGTTACTGATAATACAGTATCTTGGTAATGGAACCGCAAATAAACAAAACTGCAGAAATTGCAGTAGACTCTGGCACCCCCTATCCCAATACTAAAATAATGAAAGCAGTGCAAGAACATGAGAAGTACGCAAGTAGTAGTGAAGGTTTTAAAATTGAATGTGAAACATCGATTTATATAACGCTATTTATCTTTCCAAAATCTTCTTTCCCGACAGCTGGTTAAATCAGTCTACTTAATATGTGCATCACGAATTTTACAATGAAAGAAATTATTGAACAAAGAGCAATAGACGAGCCGAAACCGAATAAGTCACGTCAAAGTCGCTCAAAAGTCAAGGTGATGCTCGTTGTTTGCCTGAGAAAATCTCATATGGTGATTCAGTTTTTCTATAACTTGTTCTTTTCCGTCTTACGTCTCCATGTTATTTTTGTCAATAAAATTTTATTTGTTGTGAACTGTAGTACATCCTACTTTTCTTAGAAGTTTGTTGAGTATTATTGGATCCATGACTTAATTCGCGTGGTTTGCTAAGAGATGGTGTAACTTGATTATTATTCCATCGTTCCAAAATTTCTTTCGCACACCTTGTCTACACCTGTGGGGATCCTTCATACTGCGTACTTACCGCCGTGTGGATTAACCCTCAACTGCCACGAACAAAAAGAAGAAGAAGAAGATTAACCCTCAACTCAGATTAACAAATCATAAAGGTCCCCCCGCCCCCGCCAACCCCTCTCGCTCGCTCTCTATCTCTCCCTCTTTTCTGTCTCTTTCTGACTTATGTACCAACCAGCATATGCCTACATTCGTATATTTATTGTATCAACGAATTTAACAAATGAACTTTATAATCAAGTAATTATTTTAATAAATTCGATTTGTATTGTTTGATGATCTTTGTGTCTTTCATTGAATTATCCTCATCCCTAAGCTAGGATCAGTCGATCCTAACTAAAAATGAGGCACCTTTGATCAAAGTAAGTATTTACTTAATTGTGACGCAACATACTTCCTTTCTTCTAGTGCATTGGCCGGGAAACACAAGTCAATTAAAATTCAATACATTGATTTTATTAACAGTGAATGAATAAATGAATAAAAAATATTATTTCAACTTGTAAACTTAAAATTTCAATAAAATGGATTTGTTAGATCACAAAGGGATTTGAAGTTAAGGCTAACCTAAGTGATTAAGTAACTTAACTTATTTAAAAAAAATATTCTTATTTGTTAACTAAGTTTTGAATTAAGTTTAAAACAAGCATTATATACAGTACACGAGAGTATAAGTCCTTTTTGGGTACGTTGAACGGTCACCATTAATTACGATCATTTGGGTAAGGCAAAGTTCAAAGTACTTGTGATTGTATTGTTTATAACTTTTATTTTAACTCTACAAAGGAATAGAATATTTTTATTTGCCAAGATTGGCCAAGGATTTGAGCTTGAGCCTCAGTTGTCCAATCTAGAGAAAAAATGAATTGTGCATAACTCGAATCTGATCTGATCCTTGTTATAACCAATTTTATTGATTTAAAAACAATTTATTATTTCAAAAATTAATAAAATAGATCATTGCAATTTACAAAAAGGCACATATAGTTGGTACAAAATATATATAGTTATAATTTTAGGAAATGTATCATTTAACATTATAATTTTACAACAAATCGAGCGATAATTTATTTATTTGAATATTTGTTGCAATCATATTTTCATTGCATTATTTTATTTCCTAATAAAAAAGGTACAAATTTTATTTATTGTTATGAACAAAAATAAAAATAATTAAAGAATTGAAATTATATTTTTTATAACGTCACTTTATTTATTTAAAAACAAAATTTTATATTTAGTTTTTTTAAATTGTTAGAAACAATTGATAATTAACAATAAATAATCTAAGATAACGCTCAATAAAGGGAAATTGTAAATTTTTAATGACTTCATGTCAAAATCAAAACCCTTGTAGAATCTGCCCAAAAGGTTATTACATAGTAAAACTAAACAAGATAATCAGCTCGCAAAAATCGTAGATCAGAATCAGATAGATTCCTTGAAACCAAAATGATCAGGTAAAATCAAGGAAAATTTGGTCGATAATAAATACAAAGATATTTCCAACCCTTTTCCTGCTGAACAAAAATTAAATGACACTCTTCAGCTAGACAATTCAAATTTAGACAAGACTTTAGTTAATAATCGAAGCATATCAAGTGCATTCAAGCATTGTGACAGGATCTAGTAGTCAAGATCAAACTCTAACGAATGAATTATCTTAGTTTGATGAATCTAATTTGCTAAACTCAACAGTAATAACAACATACAATAAAACTTTGAAAAAGAAATTGGAAACCTCATTGGCACGCGACTCTATAATTAGTAACGACAGTGACAACGACAACAATGACACAGAAGTCATAAATCAAGATAACCCTGCAATAGTAAAAATCGAAGAAATGGCCGTAGTCATGCCCAACAGCCAGCATGTATCCTTACGCGACGCGCTAGAGGTGGCCCCTTTGTTCAACGGAAGTAACCTCCCATTGTCACACTTTATTGAGGGTTGCATGGAAGCGAAGGCAATGCTGCCGACGCCTGCTGCCCAAGAAAACCTTGCACGTTTGTTGAGAGGTAAATTGTCTGGTGAGGCACGAAAATCTATTTTTGGTTCAACATATGCAACAATATAGGAATTAATAGAAAAACTAAATAGAGTATATGCCCCTGCGAAAAGCGTATACCAGTTGCAGGGAGAATTAGGTAATACATTTATGTGGAAAGAGAAACTGTCCTTTCCTATGCTGCCAGAATTAAAGAAATTGCTGATAGAATAGAAGATGCTCACAAGCTTAATAATGGCGGTCCGATAGATAATGCTTTTTAACAAAATTTAGAAAGAGATGTAATTCAATGTTTTATACGCGGTTTGCGTCCTGAGTTAGAAATTCGTGTAGAAAAAAAGGATATTTTTAACCTTTTATCTGTGGGGCTGGTCGATATATCGACCAGCAGTCAGGTCGGGGACTCTACCTGAGATACCTAGTGATTTTATATATAAATTTTGCATTTTATAAGAGATCGATTTGTACTGGAATTTCCCCGCAACTAAAATGTTAAGGAAGATATTAACGACAGTATTTATATAGAACGAAGATTAGCTGAAAATTAGCTGCAAACAACACTTAACAAAATTCAAGTTATACGGAAAAAATTTGCAATTACTGCAAAAAACCTGGTCATTTAGTACGTGACTGCAAGATACGATCAAATAACCAATTACAAACACCTCATCAAGGAAACTCGAAAGCTCTCCCCAGCGTGGGTGCACTGAGGAAAGCATGAATCGAGAACCACTGGCATCCACTTCTAGCAATCATACAACAATAATAAATATTTTAAAATCTACTGCAATCCCATCAATTATAATATCAACAGAAGGTATAAAAAATCCAACACACATGTTGATAGATACGCATGTTGCACGGAATTTAATTAAACAAAAGGTTCTCAACCCTGAAGTACCAACAAATAGCCAAAACGTATTAAAACTTACAGAAATGAATGATTTACCAATTTACACATTAGGCCAAGTAAAAATAAACATTTTTGTTTATCCAACGATATTTAACAATATTCCAAATAAAGTTCCAGTAGAAGAAGATAGAGTATTAGGATCAGAGTTGTTCAGCGCTTGGATCCCGCGCTACGCGCCAAAGTCATTTTCGGAATCTTGATAGCGTATGATTTCCATCGGCCTAGTTATCTTCGCGATCGTGATTAATAAACAAACAAAGGGCCAGTACAAGGTGGGACCCGTGAATCATTTTTATCTGGCTGCTTCCTGCTCGTTGGGCCAGACTAAAGTCGTATAATTGCCGTTCTAGCTGCATCAAGGACCTGTCGTTGGTTTCAAAGATTCTATCCTCAGGTGCCATTCCTTTCCTTTGATCCAGCATTGGTTTCCCTATGGGTATATAGGGTGAGGCACATAAAGTGTTACAGAGGGATAGCACTCAAACTAATGATCATATCCATAAATGTTCCAGACAAAATTTTCAGTCTTCGAGAAGTCCGTCATACTGGACCACCCTATTTTTTATCGGCAGAGGCGCTAAAGCTACTTCAAGGACAACTCCACTTTTTTAAATGGAACCATGCATTTTTTTTCGAAGACATTATTACCATTTTTAAGACGAATTCAGCGACCTACAACACAAGGTCATTCTAGTCACGGTAAGGATGAAAATAGTCGAAAAATCGAAACATATCGGACTAATCACTTCCAAAGCTTCCACTAACCCTGGTTTGTGTCTACCTACAGAAGATGCTCGAAGTGATGACCCTCAACTTGTAAGCACTTGTTAATTCCCTGATGAAGCGAGCGTCTAACGTCAGCCAACATTTATGGTGTAATTTCGGTACATGTTCAGCATATTCTTTCTTTCATGTCGTCAGGTGAGGTAGGTGCTATCGCCATTGCGCGTTGTTTGCCAAAACCCCATGAAAACTAATCTGGTGATGTTAGATCTGCGACCGAGGTGGCCAAGCTACTACCTAAGATGTCATATCCACTTTTCGTAAAACATCTCATTTATCACTTGTTTTGAACACAGAGCATAATGGGGTGGTGCACAGTCATGTTGCATCCACATGTTCATGAGAACATGCAAGGGCACGTCTTCCATTAATTGAGGGAGTACGTTTTGCAGAAAGTTTGCGTAAACTTGCCCAGTCAAGCGGCCTTCAAAAAAATATGGACCAATGACGTGATCGCCGACAACGCCACAATAACAATTAACGGGCCACGGGTGTTGAAATGGTACAGTTCTCATTCGTCGAGGATTCTCATTTGCCCAATAATGCATATTATGCCTATTCACATTTCTCGTATTTGCGAAGTTAGCTTCGCCAGAAAAAAGCACATGACTCAAAAATGAGACATCTGTGCGCATTTTTCTACGAATCCAATTACAGAAATTGACGCACTTTAGGATATCATTGCCATACAAATCCTGATGTAATGACATACGATACGAATGGAACTTGTGTTGATGTAAGATTCTTAATACAGATCGCTGACTAATTCCACTCTTTTTTTCCATTTTCTTGCTGCTCGCATGTGGATTTAGTGCAGCAAAAGCTAATACATTCCATACAATTGGTCGAAGTTTGACTCATGTTTGTTTCATTTATCGAAGCGACAGAAATGGTCAGCTAATCACTTAAAAGCCATGTGCAATTTTTGTTGCCTATCCGGAAAACGAGCCGCATAGAAATCTTGGCCATTTCTGTAATATTTACGGGATTCTCCCAGCACCATCAACAAATCAACTGGTCATTATACGTGACCTGAACGTCACAAATTCAACTCCGCCATTGCCGGTCCCAAGCCCGGATGAGAAAGGAGGAGGGGGCACACAGACAGAAACATGACATAACACATTTACAGCGACACTGAACGCAACACACCCAACACCCGAAAGCGCGTTTCGCGGGAGGGCAGCGTCTCGCCCTGAGGAGTGTGTGAGGCCATGAACGGAGCAGACGAGTCCTGCAGACCACCAACGGTAGTAGCCGAAAGGACTCTGCAAGCAGTTGGGCTGTCGCCGTCAGGATGGCCGTCAAGGGGGCCCTATAGACGGGCTTTTCCCTAGCGGTGGGCCTGCCGGGCGCACGCGTTGGAATGGTTTCTCTGCAACCTTCAGGCGCGTGAGGACCCGGTGTGGAGCAAAAGCATCGGGGGACCTTGAACAGGTTCCTTGATGCATGGACATGGTATGAATGCGGGGGGCCCCTTAATCGGGGTATCGCCCCAAATGCGCATGCGGCGGTGACGCTAAACTTCCCTCGTAACCCTCTCGCGGTCACATCACAACCACATGCACGACACCGACACCCACACATACCAGAATGAATGTACTACTGAGTGAATGGGCTGCGGCCGGCGCCTGGTGGATATTCCCGATAGACTAGCCAAGGGAGGAGTAGTAGCCTCACGACCAGGGTAGGACGCGATGTCAGTACCTTACCTCTGTGGAAGTAATATGGGTGAATGTAAGTCCCTCCGGTGTTCTGCCGCGAAGGGCGAAGATCCCGTGAAACCACATGTTAAATTGGGAAAACCGCTCACGTTCCTACTGTCTGGAGCCAATTTCGGGGTTGAAATCATGGACGCCCGGGCGCAGGAACGAAGGATTACCTGGTCAGTATTTCCTTATATCCAACGCTGCATAGGATAAATCGCACACCGTCTAGCCTGAAGTCCGGGTCAGGTGTCGGGGCGGACCCGGCACCGCTCGGTCGATAAGGGTGACGTTAAACCTTCAGCATCATTATGGCGCGGGCCTATCCCGTAACCTTTTAACTAGCTTCATTTAATGTGCCGATAAGATCGATCATCCGATAAGCCGCTTCTCGGTTTCGGCGCACATAACTAGGGATCTATACAGGCGGGGATAGTAGCCCTACTGCGGTAGGGCTCCCATGATGGGCGAACCGTCTTAAGACACGAGGGTAATAAATATGAATTCTGTTAAAAATAAAGGAGATGGAGAGGTGAAGGCGCCAGATGCGCACTTCAACTCCTGAAGGAGCAAACGGGAAAATGGAGAGGCTAAGTATGGCCCTCAAAGTTATACAAGACGGGATGCGCCAGAACACCACGACCACCGTCAAAACGAGTGTTGGGGGGGCTGCCGAGGTTCTGGGCAGCCTCTTGAACACACAAGAGTGTCTAATGAAAAGCGGGTTGGAAATCCAGAAGAGACTGGAGTCCCACCCCGCCACGAAAAAATGAGGATCTTCCAGAGACCACGTTCGGCTTCTCTGGGAGATACCCCAAAAAGCCAGGCGAAGGGTGAGAAAAGGGCAGCCCCCTCCCCACCTCAGGAAAAAACTCCTAAGAGGGGGAAGGGCGGCCCGTAACCCTCGTACGCCCAAGTGACCAAGAGCCAGGCCCCAAATAAAGAAGGGGACTGGCAAGTCGTCACAAAGCGCGGAGGAAAAAATAAAAAAAATGAAAAAAAAGTTGAGAAAAAGGCGAAGGACCCTGTGCAAAAGGCACAGGGAACTGTTGCCAAATTGAAACCGAAGCGCTCCTCGCCCGCCAGGTCGGGCGACGCCATCAAGGTGTCGGCGAAGGAAGGCCAGTCCTACTCCGACATCTTGAAGGAGATGAAGGAGAAAGTCAACCCCCGGAAGGCAGGACTTGAGGTCCTGTCTATCCGGAGGACCACGAAGGAAAAAGTCCTTCTGGTCCTCAAAAAGGGGGGAGACGTTTCGGCCTTCCGAAAGGAGCTCGACCTGGCGGTCGGGGAAAGGGCGCAAATTTCAGCCCTGGTCTCGACGAGGTCCCTCGAAATTAGGGACCTCGACGAGACCGTTGAGAAAGAAGAGGTCGTGGCTGCCTTGTGCTTGGCACTAGGCAGACCGGCATTCGATGGATCCTGCAGGCTCTTCACCCGCTTTGGTGGGGTGAAGACTGCAGTGATCAGGCTGGCTTAGGCAGACGCTACGCGTCTGCTTCAGCTAGGTAAATTGAGGATCGGGTGGGTTGAGTGCCGCATTCGCGAGCACGCGGAAGTCGCCCGCTGCTTCAGGTGCCTTGGGTACGGTCACGGGTCCCGGGGCTGCAGCAACCCCGACAGGAAAAATGCCTGTTGGAGGTGCGGCGCCACGGGACACTTGGCCAGGGGTTGTAGGGCTCCACCAAGGTGCGTGACATGTGTAGACAGGGGTGACAAAGATGTCGCCCATGTGTCAGGGAGCGGCTCCTGCCTGGTCTTCCGGGAAGAGCTTTGGAGGTTGAGAGGCAGGAAATGAAGTTCCTGCAGCTCAACCTCGGAAGGGGGAAGGATGCCCAGGACCTCCTGATGCAGACTACCAGGGAGAGGGGGGCCGATGTGCTGCTCATTAGTGAGCAGTAAAAGTGGTCCGAAAACTCTGCTTGGTATCAGGATGCATCAAGGAGGGCCGGCATCCTTGTTTCTAACCCTGATTTGGGCGTCGGGGACTTCCTGGAGACAGACGCGGGGTTCGTTTGGGTGGAGGTGGCGGGTTTGCGTGTGTACAGCTGCTACTTCTCCCCCGGCGATCCCTTCGATGTCTTTGAGACCCAGATCCTCCTCCTCGAGGAAAGCCTCCGTGAGGCTATCGGGCGATCCCTCATAGGGGGTGACTTTAATAGTAAGTCGCCCGAATGGGGTGAGGCCCGCCTAGACAAGAGGGGAATCTTGGTCGGCGAGATGGTCGCTAGGAATGACCTGATAGTCCTAAATCAGGGTAAAGAGTTTACGTTCAGACGAGGAGCGGGGGGGTCAATAATTGTCCTTACAATTGCCGCGCCTCGCCTCGCCTCAAGGATAGGCGGCTGGACGGTTCTCGAGGAGACAACCTTGAGTGACCACCAGTGCATCGAGTTCAATCTAGAACAAGGGCGCCAAGCAGTGGATAAGGATAGGGGCAGTGAAGGGAGGAGCCCCTCCTGGAACGCGAGACGGCTCTGCAGGGAGAGGCTTAAAGTCCATCTCGAAACGACCAGGCTCATCGATGAGCTTGGTTAGGTCGAGCCTGCTGGGTCGTTGGAGGACACTGTGCGCTCGGCGAGGCAAAAGGTTGTCGCAGCTTGTGACTACTCGATGCCCCGCGTCCTACGTCGAGAATGCCTCGCAGCGCGGCGGAGATTCACTCGCTCAAAGGGTGATCTTCTGATGCACGAGGCATGGAAAAGGGCGAAAGTAGATTTGAGGCGAGGCATAAAGAAAAGCCGACTTCAATACTGGAGATACTTGATCGGAGAGGTCGAGAAAGAGCCATGGGGTCTCGCCTTCAAAATAGTCACCAAGAAATTGGTGACTAGAAGAAAGACCCCGGGCCTGGACAGTCACGATCAAGTCCAGTATATTGTGCGAAACTTGTTTCCACACGTGGAGCCGTTCCAAAGGCAGGACCGAAGTTCCTGGGTGGTCCGGCGCGAGGAACTCTTCACTCTCGAGGAACTAAAGAAAGCGGGTGGAAGGCTCAAGGCAAGGACAGCGCCGGGGATCGACGGAGTGCCGAACGAAATCCTCAAAGAGGTGATCGGAGCATATCCGGAGATCCTCCTAGAATCCTTCAACTTCTGTCTTCGGGAGGGGAGATTCTTCGCAGACTGGAAGAAGCAGAGATTGGTCCTGCTGAGGAAGGGCAACAAACCTCTAGGGGATCCCTCATCGTATAGACCAATATGTCTATTGGATACGATGGGGAAGCTTCTGGAGGAGTTGATTCTACAACGGCTTCAGACCCTTTTGGTCGGGGAGAACGGTCTCTCGGAGAACCAGTTCGGTTTCAGGAAAGGCAGGTCCACGGTGGACGCCATCCAAGCTGTGGTTAACATCGCCACAAATGCAAGAAAGGGAACTGGTAAGCGTAAGGGATTCTGCGCGTTGGTTAGCATTGACATACGCAATGCGTTCAATACCGCGAGATGGAACATCTGCATCGAGGCGATGATGCGGAAAAAGGTTCCAGACTACCTGTTGCGAATGATAGATGACTATCTGAGCGACAGGTGGGTGATTTACGAGGGCGACAAATGGTCTCTCAAAGAAGAGATGACATGTGGCGCTCCTCAAGGGTCGCGGGTGGGTCCACTCGTTTTGAACGTCATGTATGACGACTTCCTGCGCATGGACCTACCTGCTGGAACGAGCATCATCGGCTTCGCGGATGACGCACTTGTCGTGTGCGCCGCTGATGACGTCGCAATCCTGGAGCTGAGAATCAATGAAAGCCTGTGACGGACAAAGCGTTGGTTGGATAGAAGAGGCCTCAAAATGGCCCCTGAAAAAACCGAGGCTTTGCTCGTCACGGACAGGAGATCCTTTCAGTACCCGAGGATCGTTCTCGGATAGCATGAGGTCGAGTGGAGAACAAGTATAAAGTACCTGGGAGTGCAGTTGGATCATAGGCTTAGCTTTGGCGAACACCTAAGGATCACAGCTGCAAAAGCCATCCAAGTTGGAGCAAGCCTGGCTCGGCTCATGCCAAACATTGGTGGACCCAGGGAAGTAAAAAGGAGACTGGTGGCGAGCGTGGTGCACTCGAGGCTGCTTTATGCAGCTCCGGTCTGGGCCAAAGCCCTGCAAAACCATGCTATCCAGAGGAGGCTGTTCTCGGCGCAGAGACTTGTCGCGCTGAGAATAGTCTCAGCCTATAGAAGCGTCTAGACGAGTGCTGTTCTGGTCCTGGCGAGCGTCCCGCCAATAGATTCATTGGCGGAGGAAGGGCAGGAGCTCCGCAAGGAGCTTACCTGTACCGACCCGCAGGAAATTGCTCGCGTGAAGGAGGCCATCCGCCAGGATGGAAGGCGCAAACTCGTCGAGAAATGGCAAATCAGATGGCATGGCGAGCAGACGGGAGATGGACCTACCGCCTGATCCCGGAGCTCGCCACCTGGCTAAACAGAAAGCACGGAGAGGTCGGCTTTTATTTGGCGCAAGCGCTCTCAGGTCATGGCTGTTTTAAGGCGTACCTGAGGCGCTTTCAGAAAAGAGACGAGGAGATGTGTTGTCACTGCGATTCCCCTGTGGATAATGCAGAGCACGCACTCTTCGTCTGCGGCAAGAGAGACCCTCGGTCAGGCAGTGGGTGCTGAGCTGACTCCTGATACGATGGTCCCTCTGATGCTCCAGTCTGAACGGATTTGGACGCTCATCGAATCATTCGTCACACTTGTGATGCGGACGAGGGAGCTCGATGGGCGTCGGGAGATGAACAACTGGGAGGGCCAGTAGAAATCGCATCGGGGCCTGCACCCGCGGTCCCGCGTCTCGGGTAGACTTGGCTGCCCGCGTCGTTCGGGCGAAGAATCTCTTTGTTTCTACCCTGAGTGGCGCGGCTAGACGGTTTGCCTAGTGGGCGTGTGGCCGCGGATGGAATTTCCGAGCGAACGGATGACGGAAGAGTCGTACGCGACTTTAATGGACAGCGATGGATTTAGCAGTACTTCCGCCTCGCAGGTCCTGGATTTTTTAGCTGCTGGCGCAGGCAGCCTGCAGAGGCCTGAGTGTGATCGAAATGGAAGAAAGGCTGGTCTCACGAGACGCGGATGCCAAAGGCTCAGTGAATTCGATTAAAAATCATTTTGTTAACGTTTCGCGTTGTCAAAAATTGACGCAGCAATGCTATTGCCCTGATTTGAAAAAAAAAATTACGGTGGTCTAACCATGACTACACAAATGGTCCTACCTTTACAACAAGCACCATAACCTCATCGCGTCACATCACAGTGAAACTGGTTGGACAATTGAATATTCGCCTTGCTATCTAGTTAAATGTTAACCACATTAAAAGACATATATGCTTACCTTGACGATTGCATCTTTTCTTTTTAAGTCCTGATTAACAAGTGATAAAAACGATAAAAAAGATTTACAAAAATGGACTAATTCATGTGAAAGGTGTTTTCAAAGCGGACATTTAGCTCATAACTGCCGCAACTCTTTACGTAATAAAAAATATAAAAATAACCCTTAACAAATTATCATTAATCTACGACATTATAAAATTACGCATTATATAAAATATTACAGCATGTTATTTTTAATACTAATTTACCAATATGAAATGTCTCAATTACGTGTAAAAATTATTGATGTATTTAGGTATAGTAACAAAAAAATCATGTGTAACCGTATGCTAAGTTCATACTATTACAAAAACTATGTAATAATTTATAACAAAAATTCTGATGTTAGAATAATGTGATTTTTTTCATGATAATCCAACAAGTATGTTAATATTGGAATGTATAAAATAGTAAAATGCAAAAAATACAAATTGTAAAACGTCAAAATGAATGCTATATTTAATTTTATCATACACATTATTATTATATCAGAAATAGAAATTCAATGTATTTCTTCGAAACATGAACTTTTGTATTCTTCTTCCGAAAATTCTATCGCGGAAGCATTGCTCCCGCGCTCGAACTGAGAAGAGAGGTGTCACGTCCCGCGACGTACTCAAATGTATTAAATACATACAGGCTGGATTGAGTAGAAATCTATGAGAAAATCAATAAAGGGGCATCAGGAGTAGGGAGAAGCAAAGGTGCCCTTCTCTTCTAGGACAATATGACTATGTCACGATTAACGCTGACCGTCAGTTTGTTTAGAAAAATAAATAGGGGTCCAAAACAAAAGCGAGCAGTTAATTTTTCGTCTAGTTCGTCTCTAGAATTTTTCTTCGAAATTATCACCAGTCTCGTGACAATAGTGCAGTGCGGTATGTTCAATCTAAACTCCAAAAATCTCTTAGTTTGAGATCAATAAAATTCGACATGGACAATTTAAAATCCAAGTTCGGGACTCATAAAAGTCATCGTGGACTTGTATAGATCTTTGTAAAGATCTTTGAACTATGTCATGAATACGAAAGGTATTTTGAAAGTCTGCTTGGTGAGCCCAGAAATTAGTGGAAGGCGGGAATTTCACAGAATCAGCTATAGTGTTTTTTATGGGACAAGTTGCAGCGCAAGACGTCAGGGTCACGAGGTCTGATTATATGTAATATCTGTAAAAGGACCGAGCATAATTTCTCACTTGTCTTAATCTCATGGCCAAAATCAGGACGCTTATCTCGTGACTCATCAAAGGTAAATATAAAATGATTCACATTCTCCCGCAATTCTACTCACTCAAGAGTATACAATGAAATCTTTTTAATGGAATAAAAAATAGTAATAGAATCAACCTGTTACCTAATTTTTTTCGACAAAATTATTTTATGTTTTGGCTGCATTATTTAATGACCCATCATTCAAATAATTAAGGAGAACGACGGCACTTTCGCAGGAAAAGGGAAATAAAAAACTCACCTCCATCGGTACCAGTAGTAATTTAAAATTCTAAATTTATCCGCACGACCCTGATTATTTCATTTTTTTACAGGAACTTAAAAAGCTTATTAGAAATAAGACTGGAACGTAATAGTATGACGTACAGAAACTTTCATCGCCCTATATCTTGAGAACAGTCTACCTTCGAACTTACATATATTAAGTAAATTCAACTTATTCTTCACAATTTTATTATCCCTAGAAATAATGCTATGTTCTCCTAAAACACTATGTATAAAAGTATGTAGTACATTAAAGGGTTCCAAAAAACGGTTGACTCAACTAAAAACAATAAATCAGGTTAATAATAGATATATTTACCTTGGATCTCCTAGTTGGAGTCTCTTCATACTGTTTGAGGATCTTCGTAATGGTACAGAGCATCTGCAATCACAATGCATAACACAAATGGCGACACTTGTCGCAAGAGTCACAACGAAAGGGGCAGCGAAAAATTGCATTATTGTTGCTACTTGTGCTTCACGACTGTAATCAGCCATCACTATGCTCGAGTTTACTCGACTATAATGACACGGGAATTTTGCGCCTCTATAGCCAAATTTACGTGTAAAGTTTTCACAGTCTACCGTTGGTGGATATCCACAACCTTTAATATTCACCATGAGGACTGCCTCGATGCTATCCGTATGAGCTGTACACATTCATTTCATCAAACATGGTTTTCACTGAGTCAAAAGTCTTCTCTCAAATCAAACGTACAAAAAAACTTCACCTCACGTAATTATTCATATATTATTAAATAATGTGATATTCGCCCAAAAACTCAGTATCGATAAAATTATTACTTAATTATTAAAAGCAAAATGAATAATATTTCAATATAATAGACCTATCGGCAAGGGGTTGTTCACTGGGAAATCTTTCAGCACAATCACATGCGACAGCAAGAAAGTGCATCAATTTCGTTGAATACAAGAGCTAATATCGGCCTTTTTTGCGATGAGGAGTTGTAAATATAACTATATAAGGGAAATAAGAGTCTTTAAAACACGTAGAAGACAAATTAGTATTTTAAGTACTAAATATTATGAATCTGCATTCGAAAAGTTGAGAGTAGGAAAGAATAATATTATGATTACTAAGTTGTCTAAAAATAATTCTAATAAGTCGAACAACGAATATTATAAGCTAGAAAGCATGTTTGAAAAATTTATATTATGGATATGAACTTGCTAGAAACCTGGCGACGCGTGGCAAAAATCGAAACATTCAATCTCGGTTTTTCATATATTTCGTTTCAGAACGTCGTTCGAGTGCTTCCATCGTTTTCCGATTGGCTTCGTAGAATCGATCTAAGTCTTTAAAACTCAGTAGTAGCTTATAAGCGAAATTTATTTCGGAATATGGCGAGCGAAAATAGCCAAGAGGCTTTAGGCGTTAAGGATGCGTTTAGTCATGTAGATAAATAAGGTATTATCATAATAATATTTGTGTCCATGTTTCCACTGAAACCCCTCTTCCCTCTTCTTAGCATCGAATCCCGTCTTTCTTTTTACTGTTTTGCACGCATCAGTAAACTTTAATATAGTGAATTTCTGATTCTCGTAGGTTTTATAACAGTTAGTAGAACATATATTCCATTTTTTCGAACAAAAATATTAACTTTGTTGTTTGAAAACCACTATATTAATTTCTGATACGTAAACCCTGTTTGCCTTATTTTGAAACGATATTATACTAAAATATCATTTATTTTCATAATTTACTACCATGAAAAGTCCTTCAATTTTTTAACATCTTCATAAGAGCGGGAATTCTAATGAGCCAGACCGTGTTCCATCGATCGACGGGAATGGTAGTTGGAAGGAGCAACGTCTGGTAAGGTAAGATCCTCCCATTTCGGCGTTTCCAAGTGTGTCTTGACCGGTCTTGCGACATTTGATCGAGTCCATGATTAAATATGCTATGGATATATATATCCCTATGGATTATCGTAGTAGACTCAATTTTCGTCGCCGGTCACAATGCGATGTAAAAACCTATTCCGATTCTGTCTTTGAAGCAGATGTTCACAAACAAAGAAACGCCGCTCAACATATCTCGGCTGCAACACGTACGGAACCCAATTTCCTTGCTTCTGAATCATTCCCATGGCTTTGAGACGTTCCGAAATGGTTTGTTGAGCAAGCAAGTAATGCCTCCAATTCTGAATTTTAAATGAAAGCAGAAAATCAAAACTTTCCGCAAATGACGAAAATTTGGCTAGAAAACTGAAATCTTTGATCCAGAATAAATTTATGATGCAAACACAAATTTACTAATATGGTTTTATGTTACGAAAATTTAAACATGAAGTTTTTGAAAAATATTATTTATTAAATATAGTATTGTTGCTTTTCTAACAGTTCGTATCATTTATTTTTAACGTAATAAATATAATAAATTTTAAAGTGTGTTCGCTGGGGCGAAATTTCGTTAAGTCCTGACACATGCCCGATAGTCTCCAGAGATGCAAAGAGAAAGTAACAAGCATTGCACGGTCTAGAGAATGGATGAAATATCGTTAGAGTACTCCTCGCCTGATGACTTATTTTTATATTTTCAGCAATTCAAATTCTTGTAATTAATCTTCTATCCAAGGTTATTTCAATTCAAATTATGAATAAAATTCACTTCTTTGCATTCATTTCATTTTTAAAAGCATCCATGGGTTCAAAAGAAAAGTGATTTTTACGAATATCACGTTTTGTGCGTGTTACAAATTAAACACTTTTTGTTCCGGCATTTCTTTACACATTTCACTTATTTTGAATATTTGGAACGATTTTTAAAGTATTTAAGTAGAAAGTCAGGAAATAAAGTGAGATGTTTCCCATCGGAATTGATATATTTTTATTTAAATTTTCTGACTATCTCTGACTTTTTACACTTATTTAATTTTTATTCGATCGTTTAATTAATTTCATTGTTTAATTGTTATTTAATTGTTAGTCGACTGTTTTTTCCACCAAGTTCAACAGGCGTCCGACGCTCCTTTCTATCCCCAAGAAGACTTCAGCTATATTACTTTACAGCATGTCATATGTAATTGGATGGTTGAGCTTAAACTTTTTAATGTCTAATTACATGTGTAGGAATGTTGTGAAAAATTCGATTTTGGGGTTATCTAGTCTTACGTCTATTAATATTCTGAAGATCAATTTTCACATATTGTGAAAGTGTGCCAAGTGCCCGATTATGTCCGCGAGGGGCCTAGACCCATAGTGTTAATACACTACTGATTAGGTCTCTCAAAAGTGTACGATTTTTATTGCAAATGTTCTGCTACATTCGAAACTAATTATAACTGTTCTAACGACCTAAATCTCGCGTCTATCGGACGCTTGGTTGTTCTTCAGACAATCTTATCTAACATCTATCAATCATCCATGGCCGACACAAAAAATCTGTGTCCCGTTCCTTCGGTAATTTTTTTGCTTTACAAGTTTTTATTAATCAATTAACTTAAATTTTTTAATTTTTGAATTGGCCTTCCATGAAATGTAACCGTTTTATCACAAAAGGTGGATAGAATATCTCTTAGTTTTGTATTCTGGATGATTCAATTAAATTCATAATATATACTGCTGTAAACAAAGTATTTTAAAAATAAATTTAAACAGACTAAAGGTCGGCAAATAAAAAAATGGATTTACGCATTCGTGGAAAAATCTTATTTTGAAGTGTTTAATACTTTTATTCGATATTCAATCATAAACGTTTCTATAACGAAATGTATCAAAACGGAAACCAAATACGGCCATTTTGATCCTCTGATTAAGTAGATCTTTTCTGTGGAGCAAAATTCGCGAATTGTACTGTTCATAATTCTGTTATTCTAGATTTTATCGAAACTTGTTGGTTACATTTTAATACTGCTGAAATCCTTAAATCTACTGCCACCGCTCGCGCACATTCTATAAAGAGGTTCGGAGGACTGAAACGAGGCAGTTCGCCGGTGGTAACGGTCTGAGTCACACCAAAGCGTCGTTCTGGACGGATGGCAACTCGATGCCTCTCCTCATGGGTGCTCACATAGGAGGGTATCTCCGACTCCGACCACCCCCATACCTGGTGGAGCCGGACCAAGCTTTGACGAATGGGTGCCCTCATGGTCGATTGTCGGTGGAAGCCGACACACAGCATCAGGTGCCCCTGACTGGGTGTTGCTCCAAGTGAAGCCAGATATGTCACGATGGGACAGACGTACCGTGCCCACGTTGAATACCAATGAATAGGTGCCCCCATGATTGGTCCTTGGCGTAGAGCAGAGCTTGACGTCAGGTGCCCATGATTAAGTTCTGCTCGGGCCAGGTTACGGACCGATCATCCGGAGTACCAGCGAATATTGCGGTTTTTGGGCAGAGGGATCATTGGGCCTTATTTTTCTGAAAATGAAGATCGAGCGGCTGTTTCGATAAATGGATTGCGCTATCGAACCATGATTCATGAATTTTTCTGTCCAGAATTGAAATATATGGATGTGGACGATGTTTATTTCCAACAAGACGGCGCTACGTGCCATAGAAGTGGCGAAACGTTTCCAGGCTGAATGATTTTTCGAAGCTGCGATCACAATTGGCCGCCGAGATTATGCGATTTAACACCTCTAGACTTTTTTCTTTGGGGTTACGTGAAAGAGTAGGTTTATGCTAATACTTCTCAGCCAAGTCAAGAACTTAAAGAGAAGATTCATGCCATTATCGACGAAATAGAGCCCCAAATGTTGGGAAATGTAATGGGAAATTTCATCAAAAGAGCATGGTCCTGTAAAAGTAGCCATGGGGGCCATATGAATGATATTGTTTTTCATTATCAACGGCAAACCTTCCGCTATTGGATAGAATAAAAATCAAATTATTTTTCAGAGAAAGCACGCGTTTTTCTTATAAATCAAAATGAAACCTCTAATTGGGAAACTCTTTATATCACCAACACGCGGTGTGGTACACTGACTCATTATCATGTGTACAATTGTCATACGGACAGAGCGATGCTCTTCTTTATCACTTGTTACTAATTGTAAGTGTCTCATCAATCTGTGAACCTTAGGTAGTACATTAGTTTACCTCACCTGAATAGTTACCCGGTGCAGGTAATAATTGCCATAAGAATACTGCCATGTAAAAATATATTCGTTACTTATCTACATTGACGCATGGCGTATTTCTCTTACCTAGGAGCAATCAAGGAAAACGAAAAGTTAAAGGGATGTTACGAAGACACATCGACAATGGCTTAAAAAACAGGTATACTATATATATATATATATATATATATGGGGCATTCTTTCTCAACCGGAAAATTTGAAATACTCTTTTTGGACGTGAATTCTGAGTTTGTAAAGGTACTTTGTTGAACCATATGACACATAGCAAAATTTAAAAGTGATTCCAATTGCTGAGATCGGCTTGTAAATGATTGCTAGAAGGTTTTCATGGTCGCCAATTTAGATTCTGCAGTCAATATATTAAAATTCAACATGGAGGATACAATATGGTGGATTTACACCAAACATTTCAGCTTTGAGTGACTGAAATCGGCTTAAAATGATTGCTTGGGAGCTTTTGAGGTCACTAATTGCAATTCTTTACTTGTTCCCTCTGAGGAATCAATCACAATTGAGGATCACTAAGACCGAAGTTCACTTGTTCTCACTAATAAAACAACTGAGGATCGTGGTGGCAGAGCTTCACGTGTTCTTTCTCAAGGAGCAATTGAGAATCGCAAAAGCAGAGCTTCACTTTTCCACTTTCGCGAATTAATATATATCCTTCCATCCTTAAGTCTATATCGCTCAGAGCACGAAAATATGGATTATTTATATTCGTTCAGCTCCATCCACGGAGTCTGAAATGTTTATGTGAATAGTTTTTTTCAGAGATTCACGTGCAATCAGATCGTTGCAGGGCTACGTTTGAAATCAGTTAATTTCAGCACTAGAGTTTCATTGATTAATTTGACCTTTATTGAGATTGTATTCCACGTAGTCTTCATAAATTCAAGTTATTCATCAGTTTAATATCTAGTTTGCCTAATACAAGCGACAAACATCGCGATAGATGCTGCAATCCATAGACAAATTTTGATCTTATGTGCCACAGAGGCAAAGATTTCATATTAAAATCTAAGAATCTCAAGCGGAAATTTCCGGATTTTCTCGATAATAATGAAATTTGCGTCCATTGCAGAAGAGACAAATATGAAAGTGCTGATGTAGATTCTCAAACATCTCGTAATTTATCGAATGTTAGTTAAAACGATGATGATATGGATCAAAATTAATCTTTCAATTCTGATTCTTCAAAACCATCTAAAGTGAATAATACCGCAATAGTTCGATCACGAAGAGAAATTGTATTAGAAGACATGTTGACGGTAGTTGGCAATTTCCCGCGCCTGATGAAATTTGGACATTCTCGTGCCTCTAAATCTTGAAGTCTACTACACCTATTAACTTGATTGTTTTTTTTTTTTAAGAATTGAGTGATGAACAACTTTGACCATGGGATTTGTGTTTTTTCAATTACAGCGGCAAGGAGACAAAATTCTTCCCAGTGTTTAAAAGTGGCATTTTTCAACAATTTTCCAGAACGGCTGTATTTCGCCCAAGTTTTTATGGGAAAATTTCCATGGTCAAAGTTGTTCATCACTCAATTCTTGAATAAATAAAAAAAATCAAGGTAATAGGTGCAAGTGGATTAAAAGAAAAATTTCTTACCTTACAGATTAATGATCCTCAAAAATGGAGTATTCTTACAATAGACTCAGAAGCATGGATCGTTAATAAAATTGCAAAAGAATTCAGCTGCAGTAGGCCACTGTGCGCTTGGATAAGGTTTAATCTAAAGGCGCCCCCCATTCGATTTTATCCTAATTTCTAATCTGTCACCAGAATTAACTAATTTTAGCTAAAAACGAAAATCATCCATGGAAGGAACGGAGAGACAACTCAATTTTTTGTAGGTTAATTGTTCTAACTACGTCCAAAACCATTCCACGGTCACAATATTTAGCTTAAAATTTTTGTCTGCTCACCGACAACAATTTTTCTGGATTATGCTGTAAAAAACATGTGATAATAATTTTATGATTTGAAAAAACTGCGAAAATCCATGTTTTTCTCAGGTTTCCACGATGAATCACTACACTTATCATTTTTAATGCGTTAACTTCAGTATTCATTAAAAATTTTATGAAATTTTATACAAAACCAATTATTAAATAAATTTTTTATCTCTAGATAATGAGAATATATGGCCATTAGAACTCCAGAAAATGAGATAAAAAAATGTAAATAGTTAGTCACGCAGGGTGAAAACAAAGTATTACCTTGCCGTTACAAATGGGTTGAACGCTCAGTAATGAGCGGTAAAGAAGAGCGTCTCTCCATTGGCATGGTAATTATCTATAATATCGATCCACATCGGGTCGGATCCTAAACCACAATAACCTGAAACTGAATCATAAATAATGACCAAAACATGGTATCAAATATTACAAGTCCATTGTTAAATAAAATGACTAAATGCAAATGTACTCTGGTACACCTGCACTTATTTGTTACTCGAAATATAATTATAGAAATAAAGCAAAAAAAGGAAGAGATGAGTCACAGAACCGATAGTAATTTCTGTATTTAGCAGTTTAAGGCCATGGATCAACCAGACCACGTGTTGTCGGCAACTGCAATCATAGTATCCCAAGTTATTCAAAAAATGCCATAATAACAAAAATAGATTTCTGGTAGTAGACAGACCGTCTTGACTTTTTTGTTGGTGTTTGTGTGGTACCGACAATCTATATAAGTAATTATTTTTCAAATAACCTTAAATTCTATAATTGTAAGTGCAGATGTCACGTGGTCCAAACTACCCATGGCCTTAAAGTTTAAACTTTAGTTCATGTACGTTAGCCTATTAAAAAGAGGCGTAAATCTTAGTTTTAAGTTACTTTCAAATTCAGTTTCGCATCATCAATATCTCAAGAAATATTCAGCTTGGAAAGTGTACCACTTTTTCCATGATTAATGTTTCGTATCCATGACAGTGGAATCTAGTGATTAGTGTTTGGCAGCACAAGACTTCCATTGCGAGCTCTTTGAGTTAAATTTTGTATTCTCGAATTAGTATGATGTCTCCTGTCTGGAAAATGTTCAGCATAAAGCCTTGACGTCACATCGTAATTGTTATGACATTCCCCTAAAGTCAATATCATATCAACAATTTTATTAGGAGTATAGTCAACTGAAACATTTCGACTCTCTGTATTTGTAAATTATTGATATTTAAACATTTCAACACCAGATTTTAGCCTAATTGAGCCAAAGGTTTCGCTTTTTAAGTTCGAGTTTAAATTTTAAATTTGCAATTTTTAATTACGTCAATTTTCTAGATTTTTGAATAGCAATTTTGCCCTATTTTAGGTCAAAATTACCTTCGTGATTCACGAGTGGGTCACACGAAGGGTGAAAATTTCGCGAGATTTTATTCTTTATTTAATGAGCAAGAAAACCGAAGAAACTCACGATTTTTAATTCTTCGAGTGAACGAATACGTAACTGGAGAATCCTCGTAATTGTTGTCCGTGATTGAAATTTTGAGATATTCAATCTAAAATTCGTAAAAATAATTTCGATTAATTTTGTTTTGACATAATTTCGCGCAATCGCACCATAAAATGAAAACACGTTCTAATTGTGGGGTTTGTCCCTACTTCTGAAAATACATGGTTTCGACCAATGGTTTTCCTAATATGAATCATGTGTGAATTTCCCAGTTTTTCAGAAACGTCCCTCCCTCCCATGAGAGACTAATTTTAATAAGAAAAAAAGCATCAGGCGTGGACAGGGCACTGTAAAATTTGTGACACAGGCCTGCCAATAATCATCATTTGCCGCCCTCCCTGAACATAATCAATATTTATATGTAACGCGCGCGACTCGGCAGGCTTTACCCATTGGAAACTAAAAAAGGGAGTCGTCAAACAAGCGAAGCTCTCCGTGGGGATTCGAAACTTGCGTGGCGTGGATATTAGGAGGGGTTTATCATGCGAAGCTGCCCGTGGGGATTCGACACTTTCTAAACTCTTTCTGGAATATTTTTTATTTAATTAGGAATGCCACGTTCGATGTGTCTCTCAATATGAGAGTTCACACTACTAGTGGCATGAGTCGAGCTAACCGAGTTCAAGATAAGGTTTGAAGAGAGCGTGTTTAAAAAAAAAAGAAATTCCCAAAATTAAAAAAGAATATCTAAACCCATTGATCCCTAACTATGGGGTGGTAGGGGAGACATGTGCGACCGAGTTCTCAAGAGACGTGTACTGTGATGCTAAAATGCACAGTGCCTGTTCCGAGCCTCGATCTATTTTTATCGTAATAACTGCCCGGAGCAATATGGCCTTACCTTCTAAAGGTGCGGCACCGGACTGATTTTCGAGGATCTGCAATCAAGCACATCGCCTCGGATTTCCACCTTTTAATTTATTCTCCCCTTAATTAACATGCGCGCGCCTCAATTAGCCACCGCGATCAAGTCTAACGCGATCAATAATTCTGAGACTTATACACGATATTTCCCCCCCCTTTAGAGACTGGCTCAGAGCTGGAAACTGGTATCGGAAGAAAGATAATGTTTTCGCGATCATGATGATATCTTTCAAGTTTCAAATGGTCGCATATTTCGTCCGTTGGAGGCGTTCAAAAATTGATATGCGCTGAAAAGAGAAAGCATACCGCGCGGTAACGAGGAGAACGCTTTTCCCCCATTCCATTTCTCCTGGCGCGTGCTACTTGCGTAGGCGCGGGCTCCCATTGGACAGCAGCATGACGAATCTTTAAACTCATGCAGAGATTCATATTTATTTATTCACAAAAATTAAAAATCGAACGCGCATTATTTATTCATTCAAAGGGTTTGCATTTTGCTAATCTTACATATTCAATTTATTAACATTAGATAATTAGCCAATTAATCTTGATTCATTATTACTGATGAATTATATTCATAATTACAGTTACCTTTACCATCCAATGCTTACCATATTAATCATGCAATGATAATAAACAAATTTATTTATAATATTTAAGATTAATGATATTTATCATGTAAGAGTCATTATATTCATTGATAATGTTTAATATTCATAACATTTTTCATCATATAATAATAATTAATCTTATTTACACCATTTAATATTCATAATATTTACAAAGTAACAATAATTATCTTTATTCATAATCTTTAATATTTATAGTGTTCATAATGTAATAATTATTATATTTATTTATTTATTTATGCAATAAATTTTTCGTCTATACTCTAACACGACGAGAATTTACGACGGTGGAATTTATTAACGCAGTATCTGGACATTTCTAATTTTTGGTTATATTTATTTATTTATAATAAGTTGCCTACTTGCACATAAATGAACAAACCTGCAATAAACAATGTAAATGAAAAAAAAAATAAAAGAAACAACAGCGTGGGACGCCCACCCATCCAGCGACCATGCCTCAAGCTGCTTGATCCGTGTGAACGGTTGTGTGGCAGCAACCACAGGTTAGTGCGGCGCTTGCTGAGAGCACGAACGAAAATGTTCGTGAAAACCAGACTGCCTCGTTCTTGCCACATTCACTTCCGGTTTGGAAGTAAATCATTAATTGTGAGCTGAAGACTTAATGAAACCTCGCAATTCTTTTGTGCGAGTTTCGTGTGACTATGATTGTTCTTAAGTCGAGTCTCTTTTTTTAGTTTTCGCTCCCGTTTCTCCGCAATAGGCGAAAACTCGAGGCTGAGCCGTCTCACAATAATACTGGAAAGATGTTTAAAAACTTAGATTACCATGTATGAAAAGATTTAATTTTACCTGCTTGCTTCATCAAAATTGATTGATCTTATTATGGTTGAAAGACTGACAATGCTTTACTGGCCTTGTTTTTAATAGTCGAGCTGCTTTAGAGATAATGCGATTTTTGTATGTTTTTGGTTTGATAATCAACGATTGAGAAAACGGAATGCTTACATTGAAGTTATGTTGTAGTTAGTCGTGTTGTGATCGAGTTATATTCTTTTGAAGTTGATAAATTAACGTAAGTCTTTTTTGTAATCTATCGTTAAAAGGAAACAGAACTTATTGTGTCCCCGTCGTTGTTTTCGGGTAACGCTGAAAGTAAATACAATGTGTTTAAATTGTTTTCAGCTTCTCTACTACATATTTGGAGTGTCGCCAAACACTAATCACTAGATTCCACTGGACAAAATTGACATCGACTTTTAAATAACCTTAAAATTTGCAACTGAATGTTTAAAATTTTTAAAAGTGGTAATGACCTTCAAAAGACCTTGAAAATTTATCTGAAGTTCAAGGTCAATTGATTAACATTTCTTTTCTACAAATTCTAAATGACGTTTCTCCAGAATGAATACTTAAGTGAAATTATACATTGAAATTTCTTTGGTATAAAGTATAATTTGATAGATTTTGCTGTTGACCAAACACTAAAGATTAAGAATGATATTTCTCCTGTATACAGTGAGATACTTAACTTGATTTTTTATACATTTTTTCACGTAGTTTTTTCTTGATATGAAGCTCAATATCAAAATACATCAGTAACTATTTCTATGTTGTATAGCCAATTGAAGGCAACATTGTCACAAGATAAAATACTTTTGAAAAATAAATATAATTTGAAAAAATCCTAAAACTACCAATTCCCCCTTAAATATGTAGATATATTGGATCTATAACTTAATTCGTGCGGTTTGCTAAGAAATGGCGTAACTTGATTATTATTCCATCGTTCCAATATTCCGAACATGCGTTGGAAAGCTACTGTCTTTGTGCGTATTTTTCAGTATATGCCATTCATTTGAAGTGTCACAACAATAATTTTTTTTCACTCAAATATGTCGAACTTTGTGCCTGAAAAAGTGTTAATGCGGAGAGTTCTTCTTCATTACTTTAATATGAAGAAAACTGCTGTCGAAAGTCATCGTATTTTGGTGGAAGTTTATGGTGAACATGCTCTAGCTGAGCGAACGTGCCAAAAGTGGTTTGCACGATTTAAAAGTGGTGATTTTGGCTTGTAAGACGAAGAACGTCCTGGGCAGCCAAAAAAGTTTGAAGATTAAGAACTGGAAGCATTACTCGATGAAGATTGTTGCCAAACACAAGAAGAGCTCGCAGAATCTTTAGGAGTTTTTTCCTCGAGGAAACCAGGCTCAGAGATGGTCTTGGTTGGGAGAAGTGTGCTGAATCGTTGGGAGACACAGTTTGGGTGACGAGACGGAATGTGGTCGCAGTATGTGACCACTCGATGCCTCGTTCGGGGCACAGGCGTACCAAGAACTTGATGTAATGGTGGAACGACCAGTTGTCCGACTTACGTCTCGAACGCCTCAGAGCACGATAGAAATGCACCCGCTTAAATGGTGATACTCTGCTGAACGAGGAATGAGAAATAGCTAAAACAGCTCTGTGGCAAGGCGTAAAGAAAAGCCGACTTCAGTGCTGGAAAGCCTTGATCGGTGAGCCGTTCCAAAGACAGGACCGAAGCTCCTGCATGGTCCGGCACGAAGAGCTCTTCACTCTCGAGGAACTAAAGAGAGCGGGTGGAAGGCTCAAGGCAAAAACAGCGCCCGGGATCGACGGGTTGCCGAACGAGATCCTCAAAGAGGTGATCGAGGTATACCCGGAGATCCTCCTAGAAGTCTTTAACTCCTGTCTTAGAGAGGGGAGATTCTTCGCAGACTGGAAGAAGCAGAGGTTGGTCCTGCTGAGGAAGGGCAAGAAACCTCTAGGGAATGCCTCATCGTATAGACCAATATGTCTATTGGATACGATGGGGAAACTTCTGGAGGAAATGATCCTACAAAGACTTCAGGGTCACATGATCCGCGAGAATGGTCTCTCGGAAAACCAGTTCAGCTTTCGGAAAGGCAGGTCCACAGTTGACGCCATCCAGGCAGTGGTGGACATCGCCACTAAAGCAAGAAGAGGAACTGGTAAACGTAAGGGATTCTGCGAGTTGATCAGCTTTGTCATACGCAATGCGTTCAATACCGCGAGGCGGAAGATCTGCATCGAGGCGATGGTGCGGAAAGAGGTTCGAGACTACCTCTTGCGAATGATAGATGACTATCTGAGCGACAGGTGGCTGATATACGAGTGCGACAAGTGGTCTCTCAAGGAAGAGATGACATGTGGCGCCCCTCAAGGGTCGCGGGTAGGTCCACTCGTTTGGAAAATCATGTATGACGAGTTCCTGCGCATGGACCTGCCTGCTGGAACGAGCATCATCGGCTTCACGGATGACGCACTTGTCGTGTGCGCCACTGACGACGTCAAAATCCTGGAGCTGAGTATCAATGCTAGTCTGTGGCGGGCAAAGCGTTGGTTGGATAGCAGATGCCTGAAAATGGCCCCTGAAAAGACCGATGCTTTGCTGGTCACAGATAGGAGATCCTTCAAGTACCCCAGAATTGTTCTCGGCGAACATGAAATCGAGTGGAAAAGGAGCATTAAGTACCTGGGTGTGTAGTTGGATCGAAGGCTTAGCTTCGGCGAACACCTACAGATCGCGACTGCCAAAGCCATTCAATGTGGAGCCGCTCTGACTCGGCTCATGGCCAAGATTGGTGGTCCCAGGGATGCTAAGAGAAGGCTGGTGGCAAGCTTGGTAAATTCGAAGCTGCTTTATGCAGCTCCGATCTGGACAAGTGCCCTTAACAATCATGCTATCCTGAAGAAGCTGTTCTCGGCACAAAGAAGTGTGGTGATGAGAATTGTCTCAGCATACCGAACTGTGTCGACGAGCACTGTGCTGGTCCTGGCGAGCGTCCCACCAATAGATTTATTGGCGGAAGAAAGGAAGGAGCCCTTTCAGCTCCTTAAGGAGCTCACCTGCTTAAGAAACCTGCAGGAAATCGCTCGTGCGAAGGAGGTCATCTGCAAAGACGGAAGGCGCAGACTCGTCGAGAAATGGCAGACGAGATGGCATGGTGACCAATCCGGGAGATGGACACACCGTCTTTTCCCGGAGCTTGCCACCTGGCTGGATAGAAAGCACGGTCAAGTCGGCTTTTACCTGGCGCAAGCGCTTTCGGGTCATGGTTTCTTTAATGCATACCTGAAGCACTTCAAGAAAAGAGACGATGAGTCGTGTCACTACTGCGGTTCCATGGTGGAAAATGCAGAACACACACTCTTTGTCTGTGCCAGGTGGGGCGCAGAAAGGAAGGCTGTCGGTTGGGCAGTGGGCGCACAACTCACTCCTAACATAATGGTCTCTCTCATCCTCCAGTCTGAACAGATATGGATGCTTATCGAGTCATTCGTCACCCTAGTGATGAAGACGAGGGAGCTCGATGGGCGTGCAGAGCGCGGCAGCAACGGGGGCTAGTAGAAATCGCATCGGGGCCTGCACCCGCGGTCCTTAGCCTTGGGCGGACTTGACTGTCCGCGTCGACCGGGGGAGGAATCTTCCTAATCTTCCCCTGGTTGGCGCGCTTAGTCAGCCTGCCTAACTGGCGTGTGCCCGCGGATAGGATGAAAAAAAAAGTTTATTTCTTTTTACTTGAGTAATGCTCTAAAACTCTAGTCACGACACTTACTTTCACAAGCTCTGAAGAACTCTTGCAGTCACTATATAAGAAAGGTCCAAGTTTTATGTCTCGGAATTGTAAGTATTAGGTATTATGTGTGTGAAGATGTATATTTAAGTTTATTTATGATAGAAAATATGATTGGATGCGACTGGTTGGTGTGAATGTGCGCACATGTTGGATGCCTTCAGGTGGGCATATAGCTATGTCGGCATATGTGTGACACATGGGTCGCACGTCGTATGAGATACACACATGCGTGATGACACGATGCGACCACGCAGTGCGAGTATATTGTTTATAAATACTTTGTTTATATATATCAATTATAAGTTTAAACGTAAGATAATTAGATACTTTTTGAGATCCCAGGGATATTCCCAAGATATTTTAGGATGTGTTTGGGGTATAAATGGGATATTTATAAATCTCATATGAAATACTGAAAATTTTGTAATATCCCAGGCGGGCCCTATGAACCCAACTGTTACTGAATTAGGTATCATTCCGGTAAAATGACGGTAAATGGCGTAAAATTAATACTTGGAATGTTGATAGTGTCATTCTTTGTTGAAATTGACCTCGTAAAGTTAAAAATGAAAATCGATTATTTTATTCCCCGGCCGAAGAAAGCAGAAGCAATACGATTTTCAATTTTCACTTCTGGCGAAGGCGGCTTTGGATTCACTGTTGGTAGTACATATGCATTGGAATAAAGTTCTGTAAATAATAATGTTCAAGGCTCTGTTGTCGACTGCATGGTAATTTACCAGAATTAAAATCAAAATTCGACATCGTGTTTTTCCTATTTTCAGCAGCCACAAAAAACATTAACGATTTTTATTGTAGAGTTTATCAGGTGAATTTCAGCAAAGAATCACATTATCAACAGTTTAAGTGTTAATTTTTCGCTATTTATTCAGTTTACTGTATTTTTACCGAAATTTTTTCCAATAATTGCCGAAATGATAACCAATTCGGTAAAGTTTAGTTCACGTGACCCACCAGGGTACGGAGTATAAAACATACGAAACTTGCACACGTGAAATATGAACTTATTATTAAATAATTTCCTAGTAATAAATTTAGTACTTTAAAACTACATTGGTTGCAGCCACATACTTAAATTATATATACTTTCTAACTACCAAAAAGGCATTGAAAAGTATTAATATGACTATCATTTAATTTTCGTTTATGGTGTAAAATGTCACTACAAAAAATACCACCACGGAGATGAATGAAATGGAATCATTTCAAAGCATAACCCAAGTGTGAATTTAGATACGGCCCAACACTGGCCCAGCATCGCCAAAAAATGAAAAATAGAAATTTCGTTTTTAATTAAAAATAAAATTCATCGTTTAAATTCAAAAGTAAATAAAGAGGAAAAAATTTTCCCTTGAACAAGCGTTGAATCATAAGGAATTAAAAAATTCTAACTTTCATGTCAGAATGTAGTTTTTTTAAACCATTCAATACCAGATTATGCCTCGAAGTTTTAACGCTCAAAACTGGAATAATTTCCCAACTGCGAATTGCTGAAGCTGATAATACGGCACAATATTGGCCCAATCTCGGCAGACAACTGTCGGTTATTGCTATTGGTCCAGTGTCGTGGTTTGTGGGTGACCTTAGCGAGTTTATATAGGTGACTGACATAGATTCCTAGGTCAAAAGACTTTTATTTTGCAACAAATGCCAAAAGTGGTTTGCACAATTTATAAGTGGTGATTTTGGCTTGGAAGACGAAGAACGTCCTGGGCAGCCAAAAAAAGCCGAATATTCATAGCGCGAAGGTAATGCTCTGTATTTGGTGGGATCAGAGGGTGTGCTGTATTATGAGCTGCTAAAACCGGGTGAAACCATCAATGGAGAACGCTACCGAACACAATTAATCCGTTTGAAGATAGAAATAGCCGAAAAACGCCTGGAATATGCGACCAAACACGAGGCAATCATTTTCCATCATGACAACGCTCGGCCCCATGTTGCTATTCTGGTTAAGAACTATTTAGAAAACAGTTGATGGGAAGTTTTACCCCACCCGCCTTATAGCCCAGACTTTGCCCCTTCTGACTACCATTTTTTCCGGTCGATGCATAACGCCCTCACTGGAATAGGATTCACATCAGAACAGGGTATCAAAAATTAGCTTGATTCATTCTTGGCCGTCAAGCCGGCACAGTTCTTTTGGGATGTAATCCACAAATTACCATAAAGATGGTAAAATGCCATAGCTTCAGATGGGCAACACTTTGAATACTACTATTGTACATGTTTTTCTTAAATAAACGTTCAAATTTTGAAAAAAAAAACCGCACGAATTAAGTTATAGATCCAATATAATATACTATTCTTCACAACATGTCCAAAAACCCAGGTTTACAAGACTATAAAGCGGGAAAGACGTTTGCTTTATTTATTTATAACATTTATCCATAAAAATTACAACTTTCTATGGACAGCAATGATTTTTAGTTGAACACTTTTATCGAGATATTTCTGTGTAGAGCAGTAAAAAGAAGGGAAAACTTGTTAGAAAATACGAAAAAAAACTTTTATTTACGAAATTTAGTTTATAATGAAAGAAAATGGTGGTCAACAATTTTTATATTGCTGAAAAATGCCTAATTTTTGTATCCGTTCATCAATATTGTTTATAACAGAGGTGATTACCATATTTTCACAAATAATCATAATTATATGTAACTTCTTCAAACATGTGAAACAATCACACTAAAAGAAAGGATTTAGATCTGTAGAAAATTTCCGATCTATGAATTTTTGGATAATAATTGAAGGGCCGAATTCTATAACCAGATGTGCGTACGAGCCGGCTCAGCGTACCTCTGAGAGTATGAAACCTATGCTTGATGTCCATTGTTAAAAAAAGCAATTTTGATGGGCAAAAATATCATGAAATATTACGTTCACGTAGAATTTGTCAACAGGAAAATGTGTTTTAATGTTTTTTAAAGAAATATATAAATTTTATCGTCGATTGGCATAAAATCGCGTCAAGCGTAGGTTGCATACTTTCAGGGGCACGTCAAGCGGGCTCGTGCGCACATCTGGTTATAGAATCCGACCCTTCAATTGATATATCTCATTATTGTTATAAATATTAACTGTTGCTGCGCTTTTTTGTCTTCTTTCTGAGTGAGAATCATAAGAAAAGAGTGTTGTTTTTAAAATTTATTTTGAATAAAGCTCTAAGTTTAAAAATGCCTTTGGTAACAATTGAAGCGCCAGCTTCTATAACCAGATGTGCGCGCGGCCAGCTCTCTCTCAAATTTCATTGTATAGTTTGTGAAAAAATTATAGAAAGGCAAATACTTCTTCTAAAGAGTACTTCAGGTTTTAAAAGCGTTTGAATAGAATAATTTGATTAAAAAGAGATGAATATCTACTATACAAGTCGAAGAAAAATTCTTGGGCTGCACTTGAAAGTCTTATGAAAGTTGTACTGGTACGTTGCGCAGTTCTCAGTGTCAGTTTTTTAGATATGCACAATTTTTTTTACTTTGTAGATTGACATAAACTTCAGAAATTATGAAATTCTAATATTTGATAATTTAGAATTCAGTAATTACTATATTAAAAATCTCTTCATTTCTAAGGATAAAATGTACTCAACATTTTTTAAGAAATATCGCAAGTGCTTTGGTAGCCGTGCGGTTTAATTTATAAGGTTTGACTTCGTTATACATGTAGGTTAGGTAAAAGTTAAGGTTCGAATCCTGTCAGCGTAAGATTAATTTCAACAGCGGTAATACAAGTATATTATGCTCAGCGATGTGTAGTGATAGTGTTTAATAGTATAATTTGTAATACAAATTAATAAAAAAGTAAATAAAGAAAGACAGCTTGCGAAAATAATTTTTTTTTCTTATTGCCTTTGATAGTCCATAAAAATTTCATTGACTGCCTTTGAAGTTTTTATGCACGAGTGCTGTTCGAGCCCTATCTGCCTATATTCAGAATTTCATATTAAATCTTAAAAATATCCAATCTTTGAACTTTATTTTTTCAAATGATTCATAGAAATTATACATTCTGCGTACTCAGAATTTTCACGGACTCTCTACTGAATACTTTTGGAAAATTCTATACTTTTTCCAGGATTATTGATCTAATTGTACAAGAACGGTACTTCTAGTTTTAAGTAACTTTTGGACGTATCTGAAAGTCGACGACTCTGTCATGTAAATTTCCCAGTACTTATTTTATCACTGTTTTGTAAAAAATTTTGTAAAAATTATTGTGATTCCTAATTTATATGAACTTTTTCATTCAAATATAGCCTGATGAGGTTGGCGAACCAAGCCAACGAAACGTCGCTCATGACAAATTATGGTTGAGTGTTTCAATTTTTTATTTTAACCCACACCTTGATCGACTTATATATATACATCTACTATATACACATCATGGAGAGTGATAATTCTACAATATTCTTTACTACAAAGTCATTAAAACTTACTAGTCAGTTAGTGCATTTGAAAACCATTGTAAAACGCAAAACCATGAAGGGAATTAACGTTTAAACAAATTTTTTGATAGAATATGTGCACATTTTTATTAACGTGTAAGGTAAATGTCCCAGTAAACGGTATCTTAGTTTCAATAATCGGCACACAAATTATCATACATTTTATTGGATTTTCATTAATTTTGACGATTTTTTGTAATCAATGTTACTAAGTCGTACTATCAGTTGTTGCAAAATACTTCAATTGACATTGTTTTTCAGTACGTTGACAAATTTCAAGAGTATAATGACGATCACTAGTACACTGACGATTTCTGGGTGATCTACCTTACCACTACTTAGTAGCCACCCTACACTGGATATTGAATCCAGTGATTTTATGGTTAATTGAAGTACACGGAGAAAGTCATAAATTTTTTAAAACTTTTTCAAAAAGTAAAAGCTTTCGCTGTTTATCATTGCTTACAGTCGTGTTCCAATAACCTCGAATGCGTTTTTTTATTGTCATTATATGTGCAATTATAAATGAGTGAAAACGTGGAACCGAACGATGGTACGTAAACGACTAGTACAAACAATACATTTCAATTACTTTAAAGCTTACATATTTCTCTCATAATTTTCGAATGCATGATTGAATTTTTTTCAGTAGAAATATTCCCGCATTTTGTAAAACAATTGATTCGCAATTGGTAAAGCGATTGCTGTACTAGGCACAATTCATGCTATAATTTGTCATAATAATATACATTGAAATGTGAAAAATTTATATATTTTTCTGTTACATATAAAACCCAAATATGTAGCAATATATACATAAACGATAGTTTGGAAAGAACTGCTAAATGAAGAATTTCAAAAACATTTATGCATTTCATGAGAAAAACAATGTACCTCTCAAATAAATACGTATTCCAAAGACGCTTAAATAAATGTAATGAAATCCTTTCAATAAATTAATGGCTACAAATAATTTCATATCTCCCTAATATACGAAAATTCATATAAATATATGCATCACAAATTTAAAAGTGAGGAGTATTCACGCCTATCCTTAAGAATCACGTGGCCACTCCTTCTACTAATAAGAGGGGGAAAAAATGGTAAAGTTTATTGCGATAAACGGGAGAGACAAGTTGCAATAAACGGGAGTTGCGATAAACGGGTTTTGCGATAAACGGGGTTTTACTGTACTATTAAAGTAGGAAATAATTCACGAATATAGACTCTGTTCCTAGATATTACAGCAAACATAAGAAATTAAAATGACTTCTGAATATATTGTCAAATATTTGACATTCTAGCGGGATTAAAGATGATTATATGTCATAGTTCTATACGTTTTGTTGAAGAAAGCAATACTGAAGATATCTTATGATTGTATTTAGTTACAAAATGTAATCGTAATTCAGAGTTTCATGCTCTATTAAAGAAAATACATATATCGATTCTTCAAATTGAAGTAAACGTAAAATTAGTAAACGTTAAATTAAGTTTAAAGGTAGAAATATTTTTTGAGGATTGATCATTGCAACTGTAATTATGAAATGAAAGCTTAGCACCATGTGTAGATGCAATGGAACTGGTCAAAAAATGCATCACAGTATGAATTAGAGAACGCACTGTGGAGTTCATAAGTGTCATTTTGCGTACAGTTCGAAACGTTTAGTAGTCTGCTATATACTTCCAGAAGACGTTACATAAGCTAATATACCTCGAACTCTCATGATTCGTAGAATTTGGAGAATTGATCACCATGCCGCCATGCCATGCGTCTCAACTGTCCACGCAGCTTATAACGGCTATTTTCTTTTTATTGCCCTAAGAATGCGTAGCCGATAGGCTTAATGAGTAGCTTTCCGCTTGAAAATAATTTGCATGTCTCAAACCTTGGGCATAGCTTGATAGATATGAGATTAAGAGTGGCTCATCAGAAGGCGAAGCATTGGAGCTATAATATGTCAAGTATGGCTAATGGCCACGAGCCAATGGTCAGCCACACTTAACTTTTAAAAATATTTTAACACAAAAGTAGCTCTAGTAAAGCTAAAGACTTCAGGCCAGTGAGTTGGCCATTCTAATCTATTTAAGAGAAAAATGTACAATAGTATTATTCAAAGTATCGCCCATCTGAAGCTATGACTTTTTCCCATCTTTCTGGTAATTTGTGGATTACATCCCAAAAGAACTGTGCCGGCTTGACGGCCAAGAATGAATCAAGCCAATTTTTGATAGCCTGTTCTGATGTGAACCGTATTCCAGTGAGGGCGTTCTGCATCGACCGGAACAAATGGTAGTCAGAAGGGGCAAGGTCTGGGCTACACTGCGGGTGGAGTAAAACTCCCCATCCACTGTTTTCCAAATAGTTCTTAATCGGAATAGCAACATGGGGCCGAGCGTTGTCATGATGGAAAATGATTGCCTCGTGTTTGGTCGCATATTCCGGGCGTTTTTGGGCTATTGCTCTCTTCAAACAGATTAATTGTGTTCAGTAGCGTACTCCATTGATGGTTTCACCCGGGTTTAGCAGCTCATAATGCAGCACACTCTTCTGATCCCACCAAATACAGAGCATCACCATCGCACCATGGATATTCGGCTTTCCCGTTGATTTGGCTGGTTGGCCGGGTTTCACATATGATTTTTTGCGCTTGGGGTTGTCGTAATGGATCCATTTTTCATCACCAGTAATAATCCGATTCAAAAATGACTTCTTTTTGTGGCGTTCCGGCAGCATTTCGGACATGAGAAATCGCCTTTTAACGTCTCTCGGCTTGAGTTCATGTGGAACCCAATTTCCTTGCTTTTGAATGAATTCGGCTCCTTTTAAACGTTTTGAAATAGCTGCTTGAGTGTCTCCCAAAGATTCCGCGAGCTCTTCTTGTGTTTGGCAACAATCTTCATCGAGTAACGCTTCCAGTTCTTCATCTTCAAACTTTTTTGGCTGCCCAGGATGTTCTTCGTCTTCCAAGCCAAAATCACCACTTTTAAATCGTGTAAAACACTGCAAGAACACTTTTTTAGACACAAAGTTCGACATATTTGAGTGAAAAAAAATTATTGTTGTTTACGCTTCAAATGAATGACATATACTGAAAAAACGTGCAATGACAGTAGCTTTCCAACGCATGTTCGGAATATTGGAAAGATGTTATAATAATCAAGTTACGCCGCCTCTTGGCAAACTGCACGAATAAAGGTAGTACTGTTGTTAATGAAAATACCGTTCAGATATTGATAAAATTGAAATCCCTGGTGAACATTAAGCCAGAAATGACTCACAAGGAACCCTAGGTAGGTGTCCCCCTCCAATTTTGTTCGTTTGCAGATATGTTGTAGTACTCGAAAAACTAAGCGACACGTATTTTTTTTTACGTGCCCAAAATGGTTTTTAGAGGGTAGAAATCACCCCCGAAAAGTGCGGTACCAAACACTGAAAGAAATGCTTGGGATTTATCAGCCATATGAATATAGCTGATTGTTTTTGAGTAATTCAACAAAATATATTTGACAGTTAATCAAAAATATTGCTGCAATAGTAATTCATATGTTTGGAATACACATACAGGCTAAACTAATACAAGCAAACCTTGGTTTTCGGTAAATCTCCAATATAATATAGGTCAAGGAACCACAATTATGTCTGTATCGTCGAATTTTCTTTTTAGTGAATACCCATTTAATTGTTTCACATATAATAACAGAATCTTTCACAATCAAACCAACTCGAAAAATATCCTCACTATGAGAGATGAAATATGTGATTTTGTCAACTTGATAACAAAAATTTTTGGGGGGTAAACTACCCGGCAATAAGTTTTAATTATACAAAAAAATTTCAAACAGACATTATTTCAACCCGAAAAATCTGGAAAAAATATATGTTGCACGCGATAATAAAATAATGTTTACGTATACTTGCATTTTCATGAGAAATTAATTTATAAGGGGTAACCACCCATAAGTGCATGTTATTATATTTCTACAAAATAAAGTAAATTTCGCGTACAAAACAAAGCAGACAAAATTCTTTCACACAGAGGGTTATAAAATATAAATTGCTTAATTTAGTAGAAACATTTTATGGGGGTAAACTACCCCCAAAAAAGTTACGATTATACAATAAAATTACCAAATAGGTTAAATTGAAGACAAATTAAATGAATTGACAACAAATTATGTGCAATAAGTAAGGGCAATCGACAGAAATCCGCATCAGAAATTCGTGCTGAAATCAATGAAGACTTGGACTCACCAATATCGCTCACGACAGTCAAAGGCCGGCTTAAAGAAAAATGTATGATTGGACGCATTGCTGTCAGGAAGCCACTTCTACTGCCAGTAAATGAACAAAAAAGACTGAAGTTCGCTCAAGAACATGTTGACTGGACGATTGATTAGTGGAAATCAGTTTTATGGACAGACGAATCAAAATTCGAGCTTTTCGGTAGCCATCGGCGTCAATATGTTCGTAGAAAAGTCAATGAAAGTTCCAAATCAGATTGTATTGTGCCGACTGTAAAACATGGCGGTGGCTCAGTAATGGTTTGGGGCTGTTTTAGCCAAGCTGGCGTTGGTCATCTTAAAAAAATTGAAGGAATTATGAAAAAAGAGCAGTATCACAGTATACTCCAACACCATGCAATATCATCAGGCATCAATTTAATTGGTCGTGGATTCATTTTCCAACAAGATAACGATCCGATACATACAGAAAAACTCTGTCCTTTTTATTTGGAACGAAAAAAAGTCGCGGGTGACCTTAATATAATGGAATGGCTGCCTCAATCCCCCGACTTAAATCCCATCGAGCTATTGTGGGAAGAATTGGACCGATGTGTGAGAGGTCTAAAGCCTACGAGCCTTCCTGGTCTCTGGGATTGTTTGGACGAAGCATAGAATAATATTCCACCTCAAACACTTCAAAAACTCATCGAAAGAATGCCAAAATTGTGCGCTGTAGTCATTAAAGCAAAAGGTGGCTATTTTCAAGAAAATTGCTTGAAGTAACATATTCACTGTTTTCTTATAAATTTTGATGAAAATTTCAGTAAAATGCATTAAAAATGTCTTCGAATTATGAAACTACATTGAAGGTACAAAACTACCGCGAATATGTGAATACTATTTCGGTTATTTGGGAGGATTCTTCAAGTCGACTCCCCTTCACTTTCTACTGACGTTGAACTAGTAGACATTATGTCGTGGCTTTGATTTTACTAAGTTAAAACTGGACTACACTGGACTGAACTCGCTATATAAAAAATGATGAGACTGAACTGACTTCCCGTAGACGTTACATTGTCGTGTTACTATGACGAGCTACATGCTATTACAAGGTACACGTAGTGGCTCTTATACAAGTATGTGTGATAAGTGCATGTGGCAGTGCGTTGGTATAGTAGGGCTTTATTCCCCTTCTCGTTTGGTCAGTCAATTTGTTATTTTGTGTGGGTATTATAATGGCACATGGCAATAGCATATTGATCATTCTATTCATCTGTAGATCTGGCTGTAACTTGCGTCGATAAAATCACACACATACGGGAATGCTATCTTGATCCCTTCATTGATTTCTTGATCTGTTTGTAACTTTGAGTCGATAGAGTCGCGGGACGTGACAAATGTGAATTGAAAAATTTTATCCCTAAGTTTATCAGAAAGTAAGCGATGATCTGCGTTTAACGGGTTAATTAAAAAATGTGTTCTACAGTTTGTAAAAAGTATATGACACGACATATTTCGGATCTTGAAAAATTTTATGATATATGTAGTTTGTTTATAATTAGCACTTTGATCGTCACACATTGTAACCCAAAATTTCTTTCAAAGCTACTGAACAATTTAATGAATTTGAACAAATTGAATAATTTGGAGCTAAAATTATTTTCAAAAGCTTAAATATACAAACAAAAATAGTAAATTGGTTCTATTTTTTCTGCGAAACGGGTTCGAAATTGCTCAAAATTTATAGCCAGCAAGCCCCGTGTGCCAGAAAATTTGTAAGGAGCTCAGGTCAATGCTCAATGTTTGTACTTCACAAGCCAGATATAACCAACGTTTTGAGAAAATTTATTTTGCTGAGAATTTTTATAAATGGTCAAAAACGCGTTTCGGAGACATTTTTGATCCATTTTATAAGAAAATTAGAACCAATTCACTATTTCCATTTGCGGATTTGAAATTTACGGGAAAAAATAATCAGAACCAGCTTTTCAATTGTTCCGGCAACACATTCGTGTTAACTTTTACAAAGATATCGTCAATTATATGAAAAGGCATATTCAATAAAATTGGTAATATTTTTATTTCGAACAAGCCAATAAGTAGAACGTTGGAAACTCACAATTCGCAGTATCTTCAGAATTTCCAAGTCACTGAAGAAATGAAAAACGAATAAAAATTGTATTCTTTGTCCACATTTGTGGTTGTTAAAAAAATTCTCCACATTAAAATAAATAAAGTAAAACTCGAAAAGCGTGTTCATAAATGTGTTGAAACATAAGTCATCTTAAACATTTTTTTAAAACTCAAATTATTTTTCTATTAGTTACAGTATTATGAATCATTTTTTGTATGTGCAAGTTTTCATAATGAGCAACCATGAAAAAATAAATAAAAAAATATTTCTTCAATTAGAAGTATTTCAAAAATGTGCCAAAAACATTTTTTTATATAGTTGAATGCACACTTTTTTCAAAAAGAATTAAAATTTTTGAAACTAATATTTCTTTATCCCAAATTGAAGAAACGTGATATTAATTTTCTATCAATAAAATATCTTCAGATGTTTAATGATGCAAAATAATTACCGTCATCGAACACATCATCGTCATAATGTTCGTACATATTGTCATAAAAATCGCTATATACGCCATTGTCTATAACTTCGACTTCACTCTCACTACTTAGATCAACTACGGCCTCATTAAAATTTTCAGTCTTGTAGCTACTGTCACTCATATTCTCACTTTGGTCTCTCTCGAAGTGATCGTTTAAGTTGTCTAAATGTATATCATCGTTAACCTAAACAAGAAAAAAAACTACGAGGGCATGTAGTAATTTAGCTCAGGAGCGATTTAGTTTCCCAAAGTTTTTTCACAATTTTGAATTTATCAAAAAATAATAGTTCCCATACGTTTGTAATGGGTAGGAACTTGTAAACTGTCCTTTTTACTGAAATATTGACTAGTTACCTATTTGGTACTCAGCTATCTTTATTTAAAATAGAAGATGGTGTCTTTGGAAGAGACTGAAGAGAACTGTTGAGCCGGCCTGTGACTCTACAATATACTATATAGGCCTTAATCATACTGAGGAGGAGTATGCTGTGCAATCGCATTACATGGCGTAGGTCTTGATCTTACAGAGAGAGAGTATAATATTGCTTTAGAAAAGGGAGAGAGTAATGTTGCGTTAGAAAGGAGATAGTATATTTTCTTATTGCGTTAAAGCCCCCCTTTTAGAAATTTTTTTGTCTCTAAAAACTTAAAATCTTAGAGATCGAGAGTTCACAACCCTGGGTACCTCAATGTTAGCTTGAATCATCGGTATAGCTTCTTGCCTGTACGTTGTTTCACCTCGGTTACGAAAACTACAATTTGAATAACAATTTCCTATTAACCTTCTCAGGAAGTCGATTATTTATTACAGCAAACACTCCAATTTTATGTAATGTTGACAAAGTCATTATTATCAGTGTCGTAGGTGATATTTTGGACAATTGTGTTTGTTATATTTAATGTTGTACTTCTACTGTTAATAGTTACTCTTGATGACATAGCTTTACAATTATAACCTGTTATTTTATGAGTACCTGGATTTAGTGTCCTGAATTTAATAGTACCTTTGCCGCATATTATGTCTGATCTTTCGTTTTCGGTGAATATAGCTGAATATCCGTTACTGACAGATATGTAAGTTTCTGGTTGTAAGAGATAAGTCCCTAGTTTACATTTTCCTTTCAAGTGCTTATCTAAAATATTCGCGTCACATGTAGTTTGTTGTAAAGTTAAAAAGTTTGGTTGATCACGTTTGAAAATTCTTAAACCTTCTATAATTTTACATTTAGCAATGCTTTCTTTGTTTACCGGCACGTAAGTGTCTCGTCCTATTATCATGTATTCATGATCGATAATTAAGCTTTCAAATATTCCGTCCGGTCTTTGGTGGGAAAGGGGAATGACTCGTTCAGGTGTTAAGATTTCATTATCTAGGATAGGCAATTTTATTATATGAATCAAAATGTCTGCTTTAGTTGCTATACTGATTTCTGCAGAGTCGATGATCTTCTGATAATTTGTATCTGTTCTCTAAAAGTGGTACCGTGTTTTGTGCTTCTCCTCGAATTCTCTTATTGTTTCCTTAATAACTTTTAGAGTGACAATAGTAGTTTCCAATATATCATGTTTACCTAGGGTAAATGCATTTAGTGCTCTAGAGAAGTTCTCACTCATTTCTGATATGAAGGTCTCCAGTGTGATTATTTTATCTTGTAAAATGACGTTCCTTTTTACTTTATTTGAGGCTCCAACTAGTTGTTTTATAAGAGTGTTTTAAGTCATGAGTCTGCTGTTTAAGCCTATGATACCTTAGGATGAACTATCCAACATAACTTTTATTATTTTGGTGTTGCTTTTACAACTTCAGTCAATTTTTTATTGACTTCGTAAGTCCTATCGAATTCGTTGTTGATCTGATCTATGTCGGCCTGTGACAGTGTTCCGAATAGCGTTTCGGATATGTCTCCAACAAACTTAAATAGTCCTTGCCAAAATCTTGTTTTTCCCATTATATTATGTAGCATGATTTCCTTCTGTTTTCTTCATTTGCAAAATAGGGCATTGTATTATCAATATGCACTCTGATTACTTACTTTTTTGTGATTGTTAGTTTTTGAATGGTTCCTGATTTTTACTAAGTCTCCAATTTTATAAATAGGGTGGTGTTTTATCATTTTGATTTCTTTTTTCAGGTGTTTCTTCGTCTGTTGTTTCCAATTTGATGTTAGTGGCTGGTTCGCGCATTTTTCTAGGTGATATTTTTATTTTTCCTTTTCTGATATCTGCCTGTCGTTTGTAATTACTGGGGTATTAAATATTTCCATGTCTGGTAGCTGATTTTCAAGATTGGTCTGGTCTTCTTCATTACAAGTGGCTATGCCTGCTTCTGGCATTGCTTTTTTTAGTATGTCTGATGTTATTATAGTATAAAGATTCGTGATAGGCAATCTGCTACTTTGTTCTCTTTTCCTTTAACATACTCTACTTCGTAATCGTATTCTTCCATTCTCAATCTCCACCTAAAAAGTGGAGAACTGGGATCTTTTACGTTACGTAACCGTGCCAGAACACGATGATCTGTTTGGATTTTGAATTTGTTACCCAATAAGTATTGTCTTAACCTTTTCATTGCCCAGACTATGGCAAGGAGTTCTTTTTCTGAGGTTGTATAATTTTGTTCAGCTTTGTTTAATGTTCTTAAGACAAATAAACATGGATGCCTTTCTTGAGAAAGAACTGCCCTCATTCCGTAACTAGAAGCATCTGTAGTGCGAGTAAACTGTTTTTTTAAATCTGGGACGCGTAGCACTGAGGCTGTAGTCAGTGCAGCTTTCAAGCTTTTGAGAGTTTCCTTACATTTGCCATTCCAGCTGAATAGGGTTAAAGTTGTTAATGGTTTTGCAGTCATGGAAAAGTTTTTTATAAATTTTCTGTAGTAGCCAGTTAAACCTAAAAATGACTGCACATCTTTGATTGTTTTGAGTTACCTGAAATTTAGTATTCTTTTTTTTTTTTCTTAGTTTGGTTTAACTCCACCCTTGGTGATGATATGCCCAAGATATTCTAGATCAGGCTTTTAATATTTACATTTGGTGGGTTCTAGTTTAAGTCCTATATCGCAGATTCTTTTGAGAACAGCTTCGATGTTTTTATCATGTTCTTGTATGGTTTTTCCGAATTTAACTATATCATTGACATGGACAAAACAGTTTTGACCAATTAATCCTTGGAAGGCTCTGTCCATCATTCGTTGGAATGTGGCAGGAGCAATCTTTAAACCAAACGGCATTCTATTATACTCGAAGTGACCCTGTTGTGTTGAAACGGCTGTATATTTTTTACTTTTCTCCTTTATGGGTATTTGATGAAAATCAGCACTTAGGTCGAATGCCGAGAAGACTTTCGCTTTCCCTAGCTGATCTAGGATGTCGTCAATCATGGGCAAGGAGTATGCGCCCTGGTCGGTGTCTTTATTTATCTGTCTATAGTCGATAACCATTCTCAACTTGTTACCTTTTTTGGGTTCAATCCATAGGGGTGAGTTGAACTCAGATTGTGAATGTCGAATAATTACTTTCTGCAATAATTTCTGTGTTTCTTCGTGGGAGAATTCTCGGTATTCTTCTGGCCATTTGTGTGATCTTAAATTAATTACTCTTCCTGATTTTAAGATAATCTCATGCTCAGTTAGATTTGCGCATGGCAAGGGATCATCGGGTAAGGTGAATGCTTCCTGATGAGTAATTATGATTTTTCTGATATATTCTCGAGTGTCTTCTTCTATATGGTTAAGGTTCGTCATTTTCATCAACTAGTTTAGTCTGTCGAGTTTCGGATAACTTGTTTCTTGTAATGTTGTTTTGTTTATGGTATTTATTTGCTCAATTTCTTCGAAGGTTATTTTGTCGGGTACTTTATAGGCTTGAATATTATAATTTTAGATATGTACTGAAATATCTCCATTACGTATCCTCTAAATACCGTCCGGAATTTTTTCCTGATTTTCTATCCAGACGTCCTTGTTATTCATCTCGAAATCAATGTTACATATGTTTGACGTTTGACTAGGTATATAGGTTCCGTCGTCAATAAGAGGTAGTTTTTTATTTTCTATGATCGAAAACTTTAGTGCAATTGCGTAGCGTTCATATTTTTTAAAGAATTTGATGCCTACTATTCCGTCTTGCGGTATGGGGAAATCATCTTCTACTATATGTAGAGCCACGTCTCGTACTCTGCTGCCTTCTTTTGTGCTTCAGAAAGTAAAATCGGTTTCATTGACCTCACTTGGGTTCCTATTTCTCGCCTCGGATTCAGCATATATCTATTAATGCCTTGCTTTTCTCCTCTGTCGGTTCCTCATTATCATCTCGTTCCTGCACCTTATACTCTGCTCTGATTTCTCTTCTTCTAAGCCAACGTCCTCTGTTATGTTTGTTTCGTTTATTTGTTCCCCATCCATCAATATTTCACTTTGTATCTCTATTTTTTTTAGTATTTCCTGCCCCTCATGTAGTCTTTTCTCGTTTTCCTGAGATAGGATAGCTATATTCTCGATCAGAGTTTTCTGTTCTAAAGTTATTTTGCTAATGCTGTTTCTTATTTCATCCAATGCCGACAAGAATTGTATTGGCATGCTTCCACAAGAGGGTGATTGAGCGTTGGGAAAGGTCATTGTTGTGATCACTACTAGTTTCGTCTGTGTTAGTTAGGTATATTCACTATATATTTGGTACTTATAGGATGACTCTCTCAGTTTGCTTATTTTGGACTATGTCGTTTAATACGGGGAAATGAATCACAAGTTGATACAAACTTGTAATTATTCCCAGGTAGTGATTTTATATCTTGGAGGAAGAGCAGTGCTCTGGAACACCAGGAGTATGCTCTACCCGAATTCATAAACTTTACCTCACCAATAGTAAAAGCTAAGAGAGAGAGGATTTATAATCTTATGAATTCGTTTATGTAAATGACAAAATAATGCTCACAATTTCTAATTCTATCTTCTTCCAGCTGGGGCCAAGTTCTTTGCGTCGTTGCTGAGCTTGGTAGCGGCTTCCGTAGAGAGTCGTTTGCTAAATTTCAACGATGACGTATACCAATGACGAGTTCTCGGTATACGAGTCCTTAATTTCCTTGGTGCTGTGTGGAGTTCCTGGGCGTTGGCTACCTGGTTCCCTTTGTTCACAGCTGTGACTTCCGCCTGTTTGCGGGCCTCGTAGGGTTTTATCGCTGTGTGTCGCGTACCCTTTCACTTTTAAGGGGCACAACTAGTTTTACCGCCTGAAAAACAGGTGATTTTTGTGAATTTAAAAAAAAAGTATTGCATCGAATGTCTTAAAATTTTTCAGATATATTTGTGCATAAATAATAAATACACAGTAATTTTTTCAAATGAAAATATTGGACTTTCAGCAAGTTATCCACCATCTCCTGAGTCTTTAAAAAAAAAGTCCCGCCACTGCTGCAATGATTGTCGCCTTCACAGTGCCTGAAATGAAAAAAATCAAAAATTTAATTAAAGTGGAATATATTTCCTATATTACGACCCTCGATTGTAAAAGAAAAATCGAAATACAACAAAATGACGGAGTTTTGAAAAAAAATTAAAATTTTTCTCTAAAATCTGATGGTTTTCGGCGTGGCAAAATTATATTTTTCATCCAATCATAAAACTGGAGGGTCAATGTATGGAAAAACAAATACACAATAAGCTAAAAGAAGATGTAAGTGAATCGGATGATTTTTTATCGAGTTACAGCTGCAGCAAATTTGAAAAATGTAGTTTTGAGAAAAACGCGTTGAAAGATATATGTACTGATTTCATTGCTATAAATTTTTAAGTATCATACCTACACTGTAAAAAATTCAGTTGAAAATTACCATATAGAACAGGGGACATAAAATTATTAGTGATTAACGTGGTAATTTTACCAAAATGGTGTAAAAATAATTTGGGACAGTAAAATCACATGCAGACAGTAACATTCCCTTAATCTCACTTTCAATGCAGTATAATTTTACGTTTCTTGTTGTAAAATTCAATTGACAATGTAAAATGGCCGGGATGAATTTCATTGCGCATGCGCTATATATATCATTTGTAAATTAACACTGACAGTACGCTGAGAAAAAAATGCTATTGAATCAAAAGCATTTCTTTCTAAAAGCATGTATATCATGGATTCAAATCAATATGCTATAGAATTATTAACATATTTATTGGTTCTTGTAGTATATTTTTATGAATTAATAGTATAAAATTAATAGTATTCAAAGCCGAATTTTTTAGTTTATTTTCTTAATTTAACACTTACCTTTACATTGTGAAAACGCGATATAAATGATAAATTAAATAAGAATTTGAAACCTGCTGCTATTGCACGAGAGTTGGCTTTCTAGGTTATAGAAGTTATAGAATCACTGTTGCAGCGCCGGGCGTTAAAACAAAAATGCATCATGAAGCGTGGAATTATAAAATTCTGGTAGATTTACACTCAGTCTGCATTTTTACACTTTCATGGTAAAATAAATCGCAGTACGCATTGCGAATTTACTGACACGTTGTAAAATTACATTCAAATATACGTTACACTATGGTTGAAATTTACCATGTTTATCATGCGTAATTTTATGTCCCCTGATTCAAGTGGTAATATTAAACTTTCACTGCAAACTTAATACAAATACTGTGAAATCACACCGCTTATCGTTGCAAATTCACAATAGAGTCGTATTATTCCTACGTCAATCATAGTAAAATATTTTATAATCGATTGGTAATTTTCAACTGGATTTTTTACAGTGTAGAGCTAATCTGCTATTCCAGGCCCATACAATTCACCTTCCTCTTCTTCGAAAAGCGCCTGCTGGGCTGTTAAAAAATGTGAATAAAAAAAATCGAAATTTTCAAAATTTCAAACTAGTTGTGCCCCTTAAATTCCTATTAAGTTTCCACTAGTTTTGGATTTACGTAGAATAGCGCTTACTTAGTTCAGCGGCTAGTTTTATCCAAAACAGTTATTTACTTTGTTTACGGATTTCACCGTAGTGAAAGTCCGGAGTTCCTTCGTGGATTCTCGTGAGAATCCCCTCTTTCCTTTGATCCTGGTTCCGTAGATTCCAGGTGTTGTTCCTCGGGTATCAGTTTTTTTTTTTTTTTTGATGAAATGTTGCTGAGTTACCTATTTGGTACTTACCTATCTTTACTTAAAATATAAGATGGTATCTTTGGAAGAGGCTGAAGAGAACTCTTGAGCCGGCCTGTGACTCTACAATATATAGGCCTTAATTATACTAAGGAGTATGCTGTGTCATCGTGTTACATGGCATAGGCCTTGATCTTACAGAGAGCGAGAGAGAGTATAATATTGCGTTAGAAAAGAGAGAGAATGAAATGTAAAAATTGAACTGCGCATGCGCCTATAGCCAGGCAAAGCAGCACAATTTTCTTCTTATTCTTATTCTTCTTCGTACAGCGTTAGCACCTTACTGGCAAAGCATTGTACATTTGAACTGCGCATGCATCTATTAAAATCCATTACTACTACACAAGATCGATAAAATCAAAATGGCCGGGACCAGTCGTGACATATCAAGTGTAATGACTAGCGCCGCAAACAACTACAATCTAGATTAGATTCGAGTGTACGCATAAAAACTCGTATACGCACCGAAGTCACGTAAAATAGAATACGTGTCAATGCACACAATTTGGGAAATTACGGGACTCGCGACAATGCTCGCAGGACTGGTCGCGCCTCGGCTTCGATCTCCTGCGAGCATTATCGCTCGTCACGCAATAACCCTCATTGTGCGCCTAGGCACGTAATAGACTATTGTGTATGTGTTTCCACTTAAACCTCCCCTCTTGTCAGTGCTAAAGCCCCCCTTTATATTTCTCTTGTTTTGCACGCGTTAGAAAAAGACACAAGAATTCATAATCCGAAGCCGTCACTTCTGAATGTCAAACCTTTTGGTGGAATGAGTGATTTTTCATACAATGGTTTTCAGATTCACATATTCTTTGTTTCTCTTCGCAACTTTGATATACTGAATTTCGAATTCTCGTAGGTTTTATTACAGTTAGTAGAATATATATTCTATTTATTCGAACGAAAATATTAACTTCGCCGCTTGAAAACCACTATATTAATTTCTGACACGTAAACCATGTTTGCCTTATTTTGAAACGATGTCATACTAAAATATAATTCATTTTTATGATTTACTCTAACGAAAAGTCTCTCAGTGTAGAACGGAGGTTCGATTCCTCCTGCCACATGCAAGATGCGCACTTAAAATTTTTTTAGTTCTGTTAAAATTCAAAACATCTGATTTATAGTTGAAAAATAATATTTGACGATACATTAACAACTTGCTGTTACATAAAAAATCATCTACAATTAATAAAAAATAAAATAATAAAAAATTAGGATATGACACAATCATAATAAAATCAGGTTGATTTACCATCTAAAATATTATCTAATCACTTAAGTTTTTGCAATTAATACCCAATAGATGTCACCACAAATCCTAATTTCAATTTCTTGTGCTTAATCTTTTTTTTTTTTTTAAATTTAAAATAAACAATTATTTTGAGGAAACTTCATCGAGACATGTAATTCACTTAAACAATAATCCAATAGACAGTTGTGATGCGCAAGGAAAGTCTGAAACCGGCGGACGAAAATTTCCAAAAGGTAATAATAATTAAAGCTCTAAATTTATAAATAATACGAAATATGTAGTTAGAAAAATAATACTTCTTTTTTGATATTTTCATGAATTTTTGCCTAAAAAAAGCATCCATAAGATTTTAAAAAATTGTGGAATCATTTTAAAATTCTAAAAATAATTTTATAGTGGAAATTTGAAATTAATAAATATTTACAATTTGAATCTATATATAAATTGAAAATATTTAAACTTTTTAAATGAAAGCTGAAATTAAAAATTTCGAATTTCCATACTTTTTACCAATTTTGTGCATTTAAAAAATGTTCAACTAGGTAGTTATTTTTAGCATTAAGAAGAGATTAACATAAAATTTAAGTTTGAATATTACATTCTCAATTTTATGTTAGATACATTCTCATCTCACTTCTTTTCAGCCTAATCAATGACTTTTCAATCAAAAAATGAATTACTTTACGGAAAGGAAAAATTGTCTACAAGTAGTATAAGGAGATAAATTAAAAAGCTAAAAAATTTGTTAAATGATATTTGCATATGACCACATAAGTATTTATTTATTTCAAATTTTACATGAAAATTTTTTATTCAAGTGTTTAAATCTTGTCACAATTTTACAAGATCTTGTTGATGACTGCAATCTGTTAAATGAAATATTTTCTAATTCTTAATTTGCCTGTTCTTCTGAAATCGTAGGAAAATTCGAATAGCAAACAAAGAATTTTACAATGGAAATCAAAGTCGATAAATGGTTAAAATTTTATATCAAGATTTCAATGACAAAATTTTAAAGCTCTGTGAATAAACTTCTTAATTTAGAAAATACTTCAACTCTGTGAAGCATTTTTATATTTTAAGTTTAAAATCTGTCCTTAGATCACATAAAAGTAAGATAAAAATACTTTCATCATAAAATTATGAATGTAGATTTAGCACTCCTTAGGTCAAATGTTTATTTCTTCTTCATGTAATAGTATATTACGTGCCTAGGTGCACAATGAGGGTTATTGCGTGACGAGCGGCAATGCTCGCAGGAGATCGAAGCCAAGGCATAATCGAGGCGTAGGTGAAGCGGAGTCGAGGTGTAGACGATGTGTAGTCGAGACTTAGCTGAGGCAAAGCTGAGACGAAGCCGAGACAAAGCCGAGACGAAGCCGAGGCGCGATCAGTCCTGCGAGCATTGTCGCGAGTCTCGTAATTTCCCAAATGTGTGCATTGGCACGTATTATATTTTATGTGACTTCGGTGCGTATACGAGTTTTTATGCGTACACTCGAATCTAATCTAGTATTGTAGTTGTTTGCGGCGCTAGTCATTACACTTTATATGTCACGACTAGTCCCGGCCATATTGATTTTATCGACCTTGTGTAGTAGTAATGGATTTCAATAAACGCATGCGCAGTTCAAATGTACAAGGCTTTGCTAGTACGGTGCCAACGCTGTACGAAGAAGAAGAAGAATAAGAAGAAGATTGTGCTATGTTGCAGAGCTATAGGAGCATGCGCAGTTCAATCTTTACATTTCATTCCTCTGTAGCGCAATATACTACATTGCGCTACTGTTAACTGTAGCGAAAAAACGAGTTTGCGCGCCGGTGGCACATAAAATACTTTGCACATTATTCTCTGATTAGATATTTTTCAAATGCTGGAACATTTAAGAAATTCATAAATATTTTACCTATTTATAAGAAATAAAAATTTACAAATAAATCTTCGACTCACAAATCTAAGAATTTGTTCTTTTTAATGAAAGATTTTGTAATTCTAAATTAGATTCATCTTGAAACATTGTAAAAAGATTCTAAAGCTTCAAAGTAAATTGTATAATACAAGTATTTTCATCCCAAGTCTTAGTGACCTATCCGCAGACTTTTAATTTCAAAATTGAGATGCTTTATAGAGAGAAAAATTGTGTTATTAAAGCAGTTAATTCCCAGACTTTGAATATCTTTCATGTAATATTTTGATTTGAAACATTGAATATTTATTAGCTTTGAATTAGACAGAAAAATTTTCTTTGAAGCTTTAGAATCCTTCTAGTCTTGCGAGACGTTACATTAATTCTGAATCATAGATTCATAATGTCGATATAGTAGAGTTCCGTTATCACGTACAGTGATACACTCTTCTAATGATCGACATAATCGACTGAAATGATTTAGAAATATCAAGAAAATAGATCAATAATTAACAAATTCATAGATTTGTCAGTCGAAGAATTATTTGTAAGTTTTTAGTATTTTTGAATAGGTAAAATATTTATGAATTTCTCAAATGTTCCAACAGTTTAAAAATATCTATTCAAAGAATTATGTGCAAAGTATTTTACATGAAGAAGAAATAAACATTTGACCTAATGAGTGCATCCATGACGTTATTCTGCCCGAAAAGAGTAACTCCGAGAGCTTTTTACCCGTCACTCGTTCCATCGTTTTTCAGTACGTTTCTCGTTTGTGAAAAATATATTGAAAATTGGATTATCAGTGCTGCTGAGGAATTTCAATCATCGAATTATTGAATTGGATCCCCCTGAATTGACACCACAATTAAACGGAGGAGACTAGAGCTTTGGTAGACTCAATCATCGATATCAAGCACTTCCGGTATGTACTAATTTTTTATTAAGTCCCTAATTTTTAAACTCGCGTAAAATTATAACTATTCCCCTTTTGAATTTCAAGCTGCTTCCCAGGAGGAATTTCCTGCGAGCCCCCTCTTCTCGTTGTATTTGAATACATAATAATAGGATTATAGTTTTGAGTTTTTTATGTTTTTTATGTTTTGTTCTTGGCTATCCTCATTCCTTCTTTCGGTTAAGAAATCTTCACAGGTTTTTTTTCCGATCCAAAAACGAGGAAAAATAATATAATAAAAGGTGAGTAAGCAGGACGTTACAACATTGTACTTTAGTAATTTTACTTGATTTCATTTAGTGACGCCGGAAGTCCTCCAGTTTCACAGAGAATTAGTTGTTTGAATGGAAGAAGCAATAAATTCTGTTAACACTAATTTAAACGGCGAAAGTTCATACAGTTATTTTACGATTATTATTAACATTATCAGTATTTTGCTGTATATGGAGTGCTTCAGAGACAATGAAGAACTAAGGTTGTGTACCTCTCCTTACTGTCAACTTGCAGACACTAACAGTTTTAATGAAAAAGTGCGTAAAACGGGGTATTTCTGCAAAAATAAGAACGTTGAATGTGAAACTGTATCGATGAGCAGGAAAAAGGTTGATCATCTGGTCGAAAATAGTAAAAAAAAAAATATGCTTTTGAGAACGGTATACTCGACCAGTAACAACGTTCTTCAACGTAGAGTTTTTACTTCTTTTTTTCAGCCATATAATTAACTTTTTTCCTGCTCATCGATGATAATTTACGTTCTGCATTACGTCATCTCTGAAACACCCGGTATGGCAAGGAAAGTACCAAATAACTATATTTCACTATACTCATCCATAATTGGTTTTTGATTTTGATCTCTATAATGTTCTTTGTATATTGCTCCAGAAATATCCCATAAATAAAGAAGTCTCATTTTTTAATATTTTAAATCTTTTAAAGATATCTCGTCTCCTATTATATATAATTGCAGTATTCACCAACAGTGACGAGAAGATTTACTTAACTTATACCCACTGAAAATGTTTATGTGAAAAATATATTTCTGTTGAACGTACTTCGATTGAAAAATAAGCTAAGTGAAATGGTTCGCCTACTAATGGCAGCAGTTAAAGCGGGAGAGATGATAAAAATGTCTTGTAAAGGTAATGAGGCGGCTCAGCTGCAGCTCTCAGCCTTTTAAGCGTAAAACAGAACGAATTTAGTAAAAACAACTACGTGGAGGGGCTCAGAACAATGAGCGGGAGCTCATACGCAAAAATGACGATGTTTCGTGGACCACAGGCGCACTAATTAGAGTTGGAAGCATAAAACCGGAACTGCATGCGAGCCAGATGCGGCGATCAAGTTGTCAGGGACATTTTCGTTTATAGTGGCAGACAGCGTGATACTAGGCTGGGTCTGCCGGCTCTCGGTCGTTCACGGAAGTTAAGCAAAATACGATCTGCTCTCGGATGGAAGTCCCTACTAATATTTCTGATTTTTTGTCAGGTGTTATTTTATTTTGCATTATTTTATACCCTCTCTTCTCTTTGCCTTATTTTATATCATTTTTTTTTATATATACGATAAATAAAATCTAAACCCAACGAATTTGAATTTGATGATACAATTGAGAATGATTACCTGATCTCATTAAAAAAAACTTTTTTGGCTGTCGTATTAAAATGGAAGATTTAATTTGTAAAACTAAATTAATTGATTTGGAAATTTTATTAATTTTTGCACGTTTCCTTAAGTGAGCGCCGGTGCGAAATTGCGCAACCTGTGAGGACATTTAAACCCATGAAAATATTGATATTCATATTTTGCCGTCTGACTACGGGTCAAGGCTGGACACGAGACGACAGGTGGATTTGATTTCCCATGCTAACACTCGTGTGTTCTCTCTCCCTCTTACCTCTGAATGCATGAAAATGCGAAAGGGCATTTTTCTCGCATGATGAAGTTGGAAACCCATGTCCAATTATTTATGCCATTTGAACCTTAGAGGGCGCTGAACAGGCATATTATACAACAGGAAAGGAGCTGTTGGCGATAGTTTGGGCCCTACAAAAAATTCGATCGTACGTAATGGGTGGAAAAATTATTATTAGAATTGACCACAAGGCATTAACATTTTTAAAGACATGTAAACTTTTGAGTGGAAGGTTAACCAGGTGGACAATAGCTATTCAGCATTATGACATTTTCATAGAACATTTCCCTGGTAAAAATAATTTAGTCGCAGACACCTTAAGTCGTCTACCAAAACAGGAAAATGCTGACAAAATGGCCGACAAGGACGGTAAAATTATCTTATATGCCCTGGCCAAAAAACCATCATCAAATTTACTGAATCGACTGCAGAATTTTAGCGAAGAGCAGAAAATGGACTCTATCTTGCAACAAAAAATTTCTGATGTTGAAGAAAAGAAAACCACAAAATATGAAATGCATAATGGTTTATTATATCTTGTTAATGGGGAAAATAAGCGTTTATGTTTAACCAGAGGCATCGTTTATGACATAGTCGATGAATGTCATGAAATGTATGCCCACATTGGGCGTTCAAAGGTCATTAGAATGTTAAACGACTTCTTTCATTACCCAAAACTGGCGAAAATAGTCAGGCGACGTTTGGCTAGCTGTGATTCTTGCCATAAAAACAAGGTTGCAAATCAGACTTATTTCTCTAAAATGAAAAATTATTATCAACCTGAGAGACCAAATTACATCTCATGAATAGATTTTTACGGACCATTACCGGCATCAAAACGGGGCTTTAAATATATTTTGTCCACTATTGATGCTTTCTCAAGATAAAGGGTTTTCCAATAAGGACATAACAATTTTATCTATGAATAAAACACAGAAATATTTAAGATATTGAGTTCAAATTTATCGTGGGTGTAGTGCAAGCATTACATTTTATGAATGAAATTCGATATCGGTCATATGACCACCGCGAGCCCGTTTACAGCGGTCGATTCTTTGGACCCAATTTTCCACCACTCTGGCACACATTTCGACCGGAACGTTGGCAATTTCGCGTTGGATGTTGTCTTTGAGGTCGTCTAAAGTTGCTGACTTGTTGGCATAGACCAGTCACTTGATATAGCCCCATAAAAGAAATCCAATGGCGTTAGATCGCATGAACGAGGCGGCCATTCGACCGGACCATTTCTCGAGATAACACGTTCACCGAATTTGCCTTTAAATAAATCGATTGTTCGGCGTTTCAAATGATCAAGTGGCTTTAGTTCGAGCATGCCTAAATAAGCTGAAGCGTAGTTGCAGCGTGCGAGCTCGCTCGTTGCAACGCGTGGAACAGATTTTATAAATCAATTACACCTACAGTTTTTATTTTTCCATTCCAAAATTTTGGCTGCATATTGAAAAAACTTCAACAAAAATTTAGAAACAAAAAAATCGGAAAAAAATTAGTCCAAATTTTAAAAAAATTCAATTGCTTATAAAAATGTACTGTATTGTTATTACAAAAAAAACAACGATATGTGTGCTATAACTTTTTTGAAAGCTTGTACACTTCCGCGCATTTCAAGTGCATGGGTTACATTTTATATTGAAAACTACTTTTACAGTGAGCTGTTAGAAAAAAAAAAAATGTTCCCGAGTGCGACAGAGACGGAAAGAGTGAGAGGTTGGTTGGATGAGTCTTTCCCCCGCTACCCCTTTAAAAAAAAAGAAAACAACAATGCAGTGTACGCCTACGAGTGAATCGGTAAACTCCAAAAATACTCTCGTTATACTAGAATCACTCGCACTGCACTAAATAATACAATAATAATCATAATATAATGGTGATAAGAATAAAGGAATAATAATAACTTTAAACTCCTGGATTTAAGTCAATAATTTGAAATTAAATAATAAGTTAATAATAAATAAAAACAATGTTACAATGCATCTTTAAAACACGTTTTGGAAAAACGAACTGATCCTTATGAATAAGGGATCACCACTTACTTATTAAACAGATAGACTTGATAATAGTTTCACTGCATTGTAGCATCAGCGAATCAATTATTTTAAGAGCTTCTCCGCATATGTTCACCCGTCCTCCATGCTTAATTAGGGGTTTGTTGGCTCACGCGGTCGCGTTGGGCTCTTAAAAGAGGAAACTTGATTATGCTTTTTAGTAAAGCCTGAAAAGAGAGACGTCTTTACAGCACGTGTCTCCTGAAATCTCGAGTAGAGATTCCCTTTCTACCTTTCAACGTAATTATTCCAAAATCAACGAACAAAAAAAGCGATGTCATACCCACCGTGGATTTATTCGTTTTCTCGTTTGTTCCTAACGAAGTCACACCCATCTACCTTCTGGAGCTTTTCAGGTGGTCTTCATTCCTCACCCAATCCAAGAACTATTTTCCTATCCATTAAGATTTCACAAAACACGTGTGTATCTGATTCCGAAAATGATTTACTGGGTTTTGGAAACGCCATTTAACAATATTTATTTAATGGAATGCCAACAAGCCCACAAAAATATTATTTTCATATTTTACGGAACTCCCAAAAATTAGAACGCGTTTTGTTTAATTGCGCAACCGCGCGAATTTGGGGGTGAAGATTAAAGTTTGTTTTTATATTTTAGATTTTAAAAGACTGCGAATCAAGAATACGAAAGCGAGGATTTTGACACAAAATATTCAGTCTCGAAAAATAAAATGTGAGTTTTCTTCTATGTCTTCACTTGTTAAGATAAGGTATTTTATTGAGAGAAATTTTCCCCCTTCGTGAAACCCCATAAGTGATTTGAAAAAATGTAAATTTCAGCGAAATTAGGCAATAACATTTCAATAAAAAAACTTAAAATTAAATATTGAGAAACCACGAGAAAGCGAAATGTTTCAGTAAGAAAAGGACAGTTGTCCCTGAAGACGTAGCAAACGCAGTTTACAGTAAGATCCGATTTTATTTTAATTATTGGAAAAAGTAAATGCTTCATTATTCGAATATTTCTCATATGAAGGCTTTGTAATAAAGAAGGCAACGGAACCAACATTTCATATGACACAGTTTATGAAAACCGTGAATAATCAATGCACCACGTCGTGACATCCCGAAAAGAAAGAAAGAAATCAATAGAAAGAAAATCATCAAAGAAAATATGGACAAAACAGTAAGGCAGTTGAAAGACAAGAAAGAAAAAAAGTTGAAAAACAAAAGGAGAAAAAAAAATGATGAAGGAGATCATGAATAGGTTGAAAGAAAAGAAAAGAAAAATATGAGGAACAAGAAAAAGAATATCAGGGAGATTGTTGTGAAGGAAAACATCTAGAGAATCATGAAGACCAATCAGATTTTCAGGAAAGAGAAGAAGAAGACAAGGAAGGAAATTAGAGTAAAAGTCGAGGAAGCATAACTTTAAATTAATGTAGAAAATACAATGCTTTTGGGTTTAAAATTGAAAAAATTAATGATTAGAATCAATTACGAATAAGAAATTAATAAAATGATTGTATTCAGAAAATAAATACATTCACACCATTCAGTCACAGCCAATCATATTTTCATCACAAATACACTTAGATATGAAACCTTACAAATATAAAAGAAATAAATCAACTTTTTTCATAAATTATTCATAAAATATTTTTTTAAATTAATATAATTAATTAATTATTATAAATATGACAATTGATATACATAATATTATTAATTAATATTTAGTATGCATTCTTATTATAACTACGTATGAAGATAAAAGAAACTAAATTGTGAGATGTATTTTCAAAAATGTTATTATATATAAAAGGTATCCTGTGTAAAAACATTTATAAAAAAATTATTTTATTTTTTGTGTTGTATATTTTCAAAATATGGATTTTACAGTCGTGAATTCCAAAATATTACTATACCTAAGGAATTTATGTGAAATCTAAATCTTGTGTAGATTTTTTATTTTATGTAATACACTTATCAAGACTTTTGGTGTTCAAATTTATATAAAATCAATTCAATTTAAAAAACTTAAAATGGAAAATAAGGAAGTAATTATAAATGAATTAAGAAAAAATTGTGAATCAAGAATTTATTAAACTTAAAGAATTTATATAACTAGATTATGTAAAAGTTTTAAATAAATTATATAAACTGTTAGATTAAAACAAGATTTGTCATAAAAGTGTTAGATGAGAAAAATTACTTTTTTTTCACTAAATTGACTACAGTTGTTATACTTTAAAAGTAATGAAAAGTTCAGGTCGAATGGGAATAAAAACTCTTATTGTAGTCACTTGTCATCGACTTTTGGATAGGACTCAAATTGTGAAAAAATCCGTTAACGAATTGAATAATTCCGTACACCTGTCAATGAAAGCTTCTAAAAAAGTAGTCGAAATTTACATTGACTAGTTTTTTATAATCGTACTACGAGTAATAATATATATTTTTAGAAATCTTTGATGCACGTGTGACGTCCTTTGTAATCAACTACCTTCTTTTTCTCCGAATTTTATTTTACTTCACTATTTTCCAGAATTTAGGCGCTGTTTTACATCTATAAAATATTTTATATCTTTCAACGAATTTCTCAATCTTTTGTCAATAGCTGAGACTAAGAAACCTTTTAAGATAAATCCAAAACGCAGCTGCATCAGTATGAATACTGAAAATTTACTTAGATTATCATGAAATATAATAAACTTTGTACTTCGAAATCTCTACGAAAATACCTCATACAATCGTATTCCTTTTCTACATTTTTCTATTTTACCGTTCCCTTACAGATAAACGTATGAAAATGCATTTTCCGTTCAGATAATGACTTATTAGAAAATAAACTTTTAGAAAGTAAGAATTCAAAGAATATATTTGACTAAAATAAGAAAATTTAATATTATTTTTTTTTATTAGGTAGTATGTTATGCATAAAGAAAAAATTATATTGATTAATAAGGGAACTGTAATTTGAGTCTATGTGTATATAAACTAATTGTTACGAACTTGTCAAGCGATTTCAAAACTAAAATCGTCTCTATAGTTTGATGACTATGCATCGGATATTATAGGTAGATGAACGCACTTCCTTTTTCACAGCAAGTGTGGAAAGATTAAGAAATATCTGACACCTTAAAAATCAGTAAATGGTGCAATATTCGAGTCAGCACTATACAAAGTTTATTCACAACTAAAAAATGTTCCTACGCTACCGCAGGGGGTAACCTATTACCTTGAATAATCGACTAATCAGGAATCAAAACTAGTAGTCTCAACTCCCCTCCTCTGGGAAGATCTTGAAGTAGAAAGGGAAAAGATGAAAATCAATAAAAAGCTATGCATTTTCAATTTTTAAGAGAGTTACCAGCTACTACAGTTCAGTTCTTCTTCTTACAAAAGTTTTTTTCCTTTCATACACCGAGTTCGTATTCCAGACACTTCAGGTCTTTTCTCAAAAGAGAATAAACGTTTTCAAAATTATATTCTCCAGTTTAATATTTTCAAAGTTTCTTTTACTACGCAAATATATATATTCGGTCACCAATTAACAAAAATTGAATAAAAAAGAAAGGAGTTACGAGTTGCAGCTACAAGTTTCCACGACCACATCGATTTTCCAAGGGATTATTTGGGAATATATTTCTCTTGTACCAAAAAATAAGAACAGAGTAAGTTAAATAAAATCTATTGCTTTCTAACTTTTCTCTCGCTCTTTTGACTGAATATTTTATATATATATATATCTTTGTTTCCTCCATATGAATACCTGGGTGCCAGTAACCAATCTGGTATCGATATTCATACTTCTCATTCCTTAAACTATCTCTGAGTTTTTAAACAATCTGGTGTGCTCCTTTACGTGATGTGCAATTTTGTTTAAACTCTCACCTCCCTTCTTCCAATTTTGAATAACTCCCCTAGGTTTAGAAAGAAACTTTTCATTTATTCGGACTGTTAGATTTATAAAATTTTGTTCCTGAGTTATTAGAGTGAAAACTCTAGACTCGAAAATCATCTTTATAAATCGTTCTTCAAGCAATTTATAAACTTGTGTGACTTAAGACGTCACACACGCTTTCATACTTTACTCTAAACTTCTGAATTTTACTCAACTGTGATTCATTCCTGAACATTTGATACTTCACAAATAATTACAGTGATACTAAATAACTTCTAACTTGTCTATATGTCCTAACTTTGATCGAAAGTTTAGTAAAATTACTTGACTTGACCGGGTAGGAACCGGGTAGAAACCATTTTTAGTATTAGTCAATTTTGAATTTCTGGTTCTATTGGCCGGGTATATACCGGGTAGGGTCGGGTAGAATATTAGTAGAAGTTCCTTTTTATGGCCACTGCCCGGATAAGGACCGGGTAGGATCCGGATACATTCTTAAAATTTAAACCTGAGACCAGGTAGAGGCCGGATAAGGCTGGGTAATACCCAAATGGGTATCTAGTCGCTTTGTATCCGATTCTTATTCGGATTCTATCCGACATTTTAAGCAGGGAAGGTATGTATATACATATTTTTGTAGAATTATTTTTTACTGTAAAATTAGCAAGCACCTAATTTTCAACTGTTACAAAAACTCGATTTATTGATATTTATTCTGTACAGTTGATATAGTGGAAAGAATCCACAGGGAGTTGTGGAAGTTTTTTAGATCTCTCATTGAAGGGAATCATGGATCGTGGTGGAGTTGGATTACGATCATTGAAAGCTGTATAAACGAAACTTACCACGAAATCACTGAATATACTCCCATTGAGCTAGATAATTTAGAGATATCAGGAATCCTATTGTTACTACATCAAGTCCAAAATTTATGTATCGTTTATTGGTTATTTTTTAATTGATATAAATTATCTTGTATCAGTTCTTCCATAAAAAATATGACCAGATCTCGTACAAGAAGAGCTACACGTTCAGCATAAGGAAATGAAACACGAAACCATACAGAAACATTCAGAAGATCATATAACAAAGGCATCCTCACGGGAACATACACATGCTCATAGAAGTCCTCAATGGCTATCAAGGATCAGAAACGGGAACTTTTAAATGGTTCATCCCAGTTTCCTGCGTATCGATTTTATCATATTGGACTACTCATATTTTTCGTGTACAGGAGCTCGTAGAAAATAATGTATACGAACTTGCATATAACTAATCCACCAGGGTTCGCTAGCAGACTGATCTTATCGCTAGTGAGTTGTATCTTTGTCGTAATAAAAGAAGGGGAGCTATCAAAGACCCTGGCGGATCGCATGAACCAAACTGTTACCGACTTGAGTATTATTTCGGTGACATGACAGTATACTGAATAAGTGGCGCAAAATTAACACTTAAAATATTGATGGTGTGATTCTTTGTTGAAATTGACCTCGAAAACTTAATAATGAAAATCGATAATTTTATTTCCCGGCCGTAGAAAAAACTGCAGCTCAATGAAGAAGACTAAGTCATGTTTCATTCGTGTATGATGAAATTTGTATGTCTCTTAAATGTACATTAGGCGTGTATAAATTTGATGCATGTCCAAATACGTGTATAATGTATGTAATATTTTTAAAATAATTTAGGCCACGATAATTCAGTTGTTAGGTGTGTATTTCAAACATCCTGTTAATGCGTGAAAGACTAACGCTTATCGGCCTCTTTATGTGATAATATTAGGTAGATTCACAAGTGTATGTCTTGTTTTTATTATTAACAGTCAGCTCGCGTGTATAAAATGTTTTGTAGCCCCGAATACGTGTATGATGGCACTGAAGAGGGCCCCCATCTGTGGCCGAAACTTTTGGCTTTTTATCTCTTTAATACGTTTCCTGCTTTTTATACCTATAATATGTTCTTTTAATCATTTATCCCTGATGGAAATGAACTGACCCAATGCCAATACAAAAATACTATAATAATTCAAATTTGGGTCAATATAAAGACAAAAGACATGAATACAAACATGTCATAAAATTATATGCGTGGTAAAAGTATTGTTTAATATGTAAGTTATCATATCAAAACCCCGTATAAAAACTCTCCCTGTGTGTCTATGCGAAATGTAACATCAATAAGCTTGATACTTAATTTCTCGAAAACAATAAAGAACTGCATTTTGTTTCTTAAAGATCTTAGAGTAGATCTTCTAATATTTATTTGAAAGCAAAGAAGGTTTAACTTGAAAAAAAATAGAAAAATTGTTGATTCAAAATAATTGAAGGTAAATTTATAATTTTGAATTTATTTACTCCATTAGACAGGTTGTGATAAAATCTTTTGAAAAACATTACGTTCATTCCATAAGAAGATAGTTATGTACATCTGAAATAGAGTCAATTTGCTTAAGTGAAACCTTTCCACCTCGGTGAGGTTTTGACCACTGTTTATAATTATTTGGATGGAAACTATCTAATAAGACTTTCCGGTGAGAAGGCTTACAAAAAGTATTAAAATTTTTCAATCCTTTTGAGTCCTTTTTTAGTTTACCATTTTTCAGTTCGTGAGAGAACATTGAAACAGATAATATTCAAATATTTTCAATACAGAAGTCACTCCAAGATATAACTTATTCCGATAAATGAGATTAAATACCTGATGACAAAAAAGTAAAACAAAAGAATTCAATAATAATTAATCCATCATTGGAAGTATAAATTTACCAATGCTTTTTAATGCAAGCCTTCTTACCGGGTATTCATACAAGTTTCTGAATGAGCGGATAACTACATTACGTAAACTGATGTAAAATTGACCTTATTTTCTCTTAGCAATTTCTGAATTTCACGTGAGGTGAGTTCAAGAAAATTAGTTTACAAGAGTAATAGTTTTTTATAAACAATAGTTTTCTTAGAGAAATTACGTTTTGAATTTTCATTTGAAAAGTGCAAAATTATAACTTTGTGAAAAATGACGAATGAAAAAGCTTTCAAACTCATTATTCAGTATAAAATTTTTCAAAATTATTTTAGTTAAATTTTATTATACCTCTGGTAGCATTTGTATTTTCTTTTAGGTGTTGAAGTTCAAGAACAAAAAAAGAATAATTTTTTACCTCTAGAAATTCGTTAATAGTATATGAAGATTTTGTAACAATTGTGAGAAAAATTATTAGTAGCATTTTACTTTTCATAGATAAACAATTGATTTTGACTAAAATATATTCCTATAATGAGAGTATTGTAGGTAGAGTTTGTTATTGACTTTAAAACCATGTTTGACATACTCATCACAGAGTTAGTAGAATGTAATGAGATGGTCGTGCTGCTGTCGTTCCGAATTTCGTTCTTAGTTTTCACATTTGACCATGGCTTATACGTTACATATATATGGGTACACCTATATACGTCACTGGTACAGCCTTCTCTGCATGAACTCCAAGTACAATTGAACAATCCAACGAGGTCTTCCCTCCTGAAAGTAGAGCAGGGTACAGTTTCTGGAGAAAAATCAGCGGCCAACGTACTTATTGCCGGATCCACGTAAAGGGGCACTAGAAAGAGCAGAGCCGCACCACCGGAAGTAGCCACTAAAGCAAGGACAGAAGTGGCGTAAAAATTGAAGCGTTGACGAAAAGTACGCTGTGGCGGTCGACGCCGTGATGTACCGAACCCAAGTTCTAACAGTTTGCGACGACGTAGCTCCTGATTTTTAGGGTTGTAATTTTCTGGATTCTGACACTGACTGCAGTTGGCGTCTAGTAGAAGTTCAGAACTGCTTCCGCGCATTCCCATTGAAGATAATCTATTTTGAAGAATCTGCGTACAGCGTACGTTTTTGCTACGGTTCAAAAGAAAAATATCTGACTCATCGAATTTTTTACCAATCCGTAAAATCGAAGACTATCCACTTGTGATAGATTTTAATTTCATTTAACAAAAAGGATTGTTATTTCAAAATTAAATATGATCCGAGAAGTGAGAGAACACGTTCATTGCTATAATTTTGCTTACTTTTGACATCGTAACCGTGGCTTTTTGATCTTGTGGAACCTTATCCATACATGACTGATTTTTAGATATTTAATTATTTATTGTGACCAGATGATAATCAGAAATATTTGTTGTTAGGTTAGTATACTTTCTTCTAATTGATTTTATTTGAATGTATTCCATTTTATTGTTGCATGTATGTAGAAATCATTTTTATGTATTTACTTATATTTAAGGTCTTTGCACATTATAGGCTTTAATCCCAAGCAATCGAATGTTAGTTTTGAAATCTGTGTACAACTTCTTTGAAATATTGAAAATGTTGATGACGATTCAGGCCCTCGCAAAGAAATAAATCACAATAATTGATTACTGGTGATTAATGGCAGTTGATGGAGTTTTCATCGTATTCGATTATAAAATAGTTGAACTTATTACATACATATACGATTAAAAATTGAAAATTTTCTTCAACAAGGTTTGATGATATGTTCTTTAAATCTTTCACATTGAATTATTAACAATTTCTTCAATTTATAGTTTTACTTTTCAACTTATTTATCGTTGAAATAGCTTTTTTCGACTTTCTTCAGCCTGTCCATTATTTTTATTTTTTAAAATAGATCTTTTATCAATTTATCTTTTAACAACTCCTCATAATAAGACTCACAGGCTCTATTGTATCCTTTGGATTTACTGACACACTTTACTGACTAAAATCAATCATCAGTTCATATGTAGAAAGTGAAAGTATAAATATCACTCTATTGAGATATTATTGAAATAAAGTTATGAAAATGAAAAGTCTCTGAATCGACCGGGAATTTAGGTACATGAATTAGGGTGCTTTATCGATCAGAGGATTCGTGACGTCATTGACTCACTACAATCCACGAGTTAAAACGCGACTGATATCATCGTCTCTGCTTTCTTGAAAGCAACCCTGCTAGGGTGGGGTTCATGAAACGCGTGCGCTATAATACCCACCTGGACTACCTCTTGATCATGCGCCTGAGTCTAAAAAGTTACCTTACTTCTACAAAATCATGAATCAATTAATAGATTTGTCAGGAAAGTCAATAATACACGAAGATATTTTAATTCATTTTTCCTTGTCTGTCATTTTTTCAATAAATAATTGCCACATTAGTTGATAATGAATAAGGGGTTACATGCAATATTTAGTGTAGATCAAACCAGCAATTCCCTAACGAATTCAATGTTTTGCTAGGAAGAAGAAAACCTTCCAGTAAAAGACAATCCTACTTTTTCTTTAAGACAAAACTTCTGCAATAATTTAGAGATAATTATGAAAATTGATAAGACATGATGGCATTAACAAATATTTTCAATTGTCTATTAAGAGCTCTAAGCATAATACAATATATTATTATTCCAAATTTCGGACAGAAACTCTGATATAATTAATATATCTATCCTAATAGTTTATAGCACATCATGAAATTTTTATATAACTTTAATTGTCTGTCGCACCTTCAAAAAATCAGAGTAGCGTTAGTAGGGATGGATAATGCAGTATTAATATACCTATGTATATCAAACAGCTGTTGTAAAGTCTAAAAAACTTTTAAATTCTGATGTTCAGGTTCAAAATGAGATGCCCAAAGATCCATTATATTAGTTTTATCTGAATTTTTTTTATATAAAAATTTGCTAATAAGAAGAACTTCTTAATAAAAAGGTACCTTCAGATGTCATAATCACAGAGACCATTTCTCGCATTGTACGGGCTAGCATTCTGATTGACCGGCATGGAGAGCAAGCCATTAAGCACATAATTGTTCGCGCCATTGATATCTAAATAGGCCGAACAACGTACCTGTCGCACGCTTGCCAAAATAATGCAACCACTTAGTATGACTTAACCCTTTAAGGGCCAAAATGGCATAAACGATACACCGGTCTTTGAGGCCGTGTAACTTATGATATTCGCGACTGAAAAAATTGAGAGGGACATATTTGTAAAGTTCAAGACGTGCCCTTTCCAATGGTAAATACGAAATGGATCTAAAAAATTATTAATTATAAAAATATTCAGTTTAAAAAAAAAAGTACGATTTTTTCAATCTTTTTTTTTTTGAAAGCGAGTTTTGAAAGGTTCCCTGGTTTGTCAACGACCTGGAACATTTTTAACCGGTGGAATAAATGTCTGAACTTTAAGGTGTGGTTCAGAGATTAATTTTTCACTTTTGTCTTTACAAAATGGAGCCCGAATTACAAAATTTTCACGAATAAATTCAAGATTTTTTTTGTCAGAAAATATGAACAAACCGAGAAAATTACCAAGAATGAAAAGTTCTTAGAATCACTCAAAGAATACGTCTGAACTTTTTCAAAACGTTTCAAGCAACTTTTCAATTTTGCAAATAACATAATTTTTGCAAAATAAAAAAATTGCTCAAATCAACCCGAAAAAATTGTTATGTATTCATTGACTAATTTTAAGAACTTTTTATTCTGGTAATTTTCGCTATAAGTCTATTGCTTTCAAGAAAAAAATTCTCAATTCTGCGGTACTTTCGAGGTTATTGAGAATTTTTTTCTTGAAAGAAATAGACTTATAGCGAAAATTACCAGAATAAAAAGTTCTTAAAATTGGTCAAAGAATAAATACACATTTTTTCGAGTTGATTTGAGCAATTTTTTTATTTTGCAAAAATTATGTTATTTGCAAAATTGAAAAGTTGCTTGAAACGTTTTGAAAAAGTTCAGACGTATTCTTTGAGTGATTCTAAGAACTTTTCATTCTTGGTAATTTTCTCGGTTCGTTCATATTTTCTGACAAAAAAAATCCTGAATTTATTCGTGAAAATTTTGTAATTCGGGCGCCATTCTGTAAAGACAAAAGTGAAAAATTAATCTCTGAACCACACCTTCTTAAAGTTCAAATCTGTCATGGACAATTTTGAAAAAGTTTTTTTTTTTTTTTTTATTCAACAGCATAAATGGGAGAAAGTTTTTTTTTTCAAAGGAGTACCTGTTTTCAAGAAATACTTGGATTAAATCCGAAATACATAAAATCATGTCAAAATCATATCTGGGAAATTTGGCTAATAGTTAAGCAATTTTTCTAAAATTAATTTTTTCTTATAAACAAACAAACGAGGTAAAATAGAGTCATGGAGATTAGCAGTGATTCGTCAATTTATTCCCGGTAAATTTGAACAATTTATAAACCACAAACAATTTTTTAATTGAATTCATGAACAATAATGAAGATTTTGTTAATTTATAAATAATGATCCACAGCAGGTATTTAAGATGAAATAAATTAAGTTTTTTTACTGATTCAGCCAATAAATTATATAACAATGTCATTTTTCAGATTTAGTCATCCAATAACAATTGACGATTGTTTAAACAAATTTAATTAACAAATGCCATTACACAGGTCTGCAAATAATGGGTTTGTATTTGTTGTTGAAAAGCTATGGCTCGTTTCCGGAGTAATTTTTGACATAGAATCCGAATCCGGAATCAGAATCAGCCAATCACGTCAGGATTTTGAGAATAAGAATTTAAAGTCAGAAAATTGACATTTAATTTAATTTCGTAAATTTCGATCCGCCATCTTGAATCCGCCATCTTAGAAATAGAAATGTCAATTTCCTGACTGCACATTCTTATTCACAGACCATTAAAACCCGCAAGGACAAATTTTCAAGATAAATTTTTCAACGCAGAATGGTATGCACCAAAGAGTCAATGTGAATGCTCATATGTTTGTTCGGATAAATGTCAAAACTTGATATGGACGTATCTTTGTGAAAAAAAATCGCTCGTGACTATTTAATAGCTCACTTTGAAGGAAAAGAGTAGTGCTAAGTGATGAAATTTGAGAAAAAAACCTAAAAAATTTCTTGTACATAACCTGTACATACATACATTTTCCTGTACATAACCTCAAAAGTATCGAAAAACCCCATTTTTCGAGCACATAACGTCAAATATCTTAAAATCCTGACGTTATAGGCTGATTCTGATTCCGGATTCGGATTCTACGTCAAAAATTACTCCGGAAACGACCCATAGCTTTTCAACAACAAAACCTTGCAGACCTGTGTTATTTGATATTTTTAGAGGTAAAAACTTGGTTTTATCAATATAATGAAGTGTAAAAAACTAATTTCTAGACGTCTAAGGAGCTGACATAACAATCAACAATTTTTATTGTTAAGAACAATCGTTTAAACAAATTTTTATTATCTCATATGGACCATTACACAAGCATACCTCCTTGCTATAATTTGGTAACAAACGATGATTTGTCAAACATATTATATTATCTAATTTTGTACTACTGGGCAGACACATTACATACACTAAATAATTTCTAGAGGCATTGCTCCAGTTTCTGGAAGCAATAGTCTTTTTGGCTTTATGTTGAAATCCGTTACGTGAGGATCAGCATAGAATAAGATATAATGCAGTAAAAGAGTAGTATTCTTGTCAATACGACTGCTTTTTACATTCTCATCATGGATGAGAAGGTATTGGTTTTATGTGCAAAATGACTATCGAAATTTTCATCAAATCTTTACGTTTTGAGACACACTGAGTCAGAAAAAAGGGTTTTTACGAAAGTGTCTGTCTGTCTGTCTGTAGGTCGTATGCGGCATAACTCTCGATAGAATTGTCAGATTTAATTGAGCTTTGGTACACTTTATCAGAGCCGAAAAAGTAAGGACAAGTTCGTTAACCAGCCACATCCAATCAAAATTGAGTGGTTGAGCACTACTTTTGTGTTTTTGAAAATAATTTTTTGAAAAAATCAAAAATTTTAATACTGGTTTTAGATAGTGCTCATAAATCTCTAAAAATTATCCTGATAACATTTTTTGATTAAATCAAAATTAGAAATGTTACAGCATATTCAAATTCGAAAAAAGTCAATATCAAAATTCCATTTTCCAGTTAAATTATACGAGATACGAAAAGACGTTATGATACAATATTATTTTCTACATAAAATACTACAAATTTGAATTGTAACATTTTTTCATAAGATGCATATTTTTCTTTTCAATTCAAAACAAAAAATATTGAAAATCCAAAATTCAATTTTTTAACAATAATATTCGAAATACGAAAAAAACGTAAGAATACAAAGTTGTTCGTTTCAAAAAGATCTACAAATTTTGTCTGACGCAGTTTCTGATAAAACAAATATTTTTCGTTTCAATTCCATAAAATACGATTAAAATTAAAAAATTCCATTTTTTAGACAAAATATGTGAGATACAAAAAAAACGTTTACATAAAAAATTGTTTGCCTAAATGAGGTCTACAAATTCTCATTAAGACATTTCGGGATAGGAGGTATATTTTATGTTTTGATTTTTAATATTTAAAAAATTCGATTTTTTTCACCAAAATATGTGAGATACATAATAATATTTGTTCTGCAAAATCGTTTCCTTAAATAAAGTCTACGACTGTTTTTTCTTTTTGAGAGATTTTGAAGAAAGTAAATTATTTTAATCATGTAATTTATTAAAAAGTTACTGAAATGTATACAGAAAATCGAGCGCGAAGCGCGAGCGCCATGATGAGAATGTGTTCCTTAAGGCTGATAGAGCCTTAAGTAAATTGAATTTCCTGTTTCACTTAAACTGAAAAAGAAATTTTAGTGAATTTGAGAAAATGAGTAATTTACATAATCTTTAATATTATAAAATTGGTTTGAACTTCAGTATCAAATTATAATAAATAAACTTGAATGTATGTGAAGAGCACAAGAACGAGCGCGAAGCGCGAGGTCCAGAAAGAACGGAGCGCGAAGCGCGACGATCAAATCGCGCGCCCTAGGCGCGCTCAAACTTGCGAGCGATGAGAATGTGCCCGCGAAGCGGGCAGATTTTTTGGTATTGTTTTGCTGCATCTTTAATAGTATTTATTCTCAGCTTCCTGTGCGACTTCTGATGATCGATCGATTGTGAAAACAGGTGAGTCGATTATATTTGAACCAATGTTGAGTACGTATTCCATTAATCTAATCAATAAATGCAAGACTTGTAATCCGAACTTTAACGCTTCTTTCTTTATTTATCTTCTTAGGGATTGCGTTAAATTATTCATCTCACTTGGTTTTGCATGACAGATAGTACAATTCGCGGCAGATAATGTTCCAGTCAGATGTTGGCATGCTTTGCCATAATTCATGGTATTATTTACATTACCCTTTTTAATGATACCAATCGCAGTCCTGTTGTCCAAAGTCTAGAAATTAGTAAACAAATCAACTTTATCTCCAGAAATTAACTGTTTAACCCTTTCGTACCTGGCGGTACATATATATTTCCAGTTTATTGGTAATAACCCAAATAATCAATTCGCGTGATCCTTGATTTGATAATCGGCACCGGATGCCTTCTGAGTATTGCACTTATTGACTACTACTTTTACGTGGTAACTCCGTAGGGTTTATTTTTTGACGACGGTGACAAGACGAATGTTCAGACTGACTGGCGTTCACATGCATCTATTTATATAGGCATATGGTGTTTTTAAGTACTTCAATCCATCTAAGTTAAGCATTAGAGTCGAAGCTTGGGAGTTTCAATCAGGATGAGCATCTGCATAGAAATCATAGTTGCAAGTGTAGTGAATTGTAATAGCATTCGTGTGCGTAGTCGGTGTGTCACACCGATTTTCCAAGTCTGCGAGAGCAGTGGAGGTGTATCTTCTACATAGTGTAAGTTTCACTCATATTTCTTTGAGGCGTAGTATAGATGTATGTTAACTGCTAAAAAACTAGTATATATTTGTCTAAATGTTACTGTAGATAAAGATGCAAGTACATATATATATCTAGGCGGGCCTCACCCCACTCGGGCGACTTACTGTTGAAGTCACCCCCTATGAGGGATCGCCCGGTGGCCTCACTGAGGCTTTCCTCAAGGAGGAGGATCTGGGTCTCAAAGACATCGAAGGGATCGCCGGGGGAGAAGTAGCAGCTGTACACACGCACACCCGCCACCTCCACCCAAACGAACCCCGCGTCGGTCTCCAGGAAGTCCCCGACGCCCAAATCAGGGTTACAAACAAGGATGCCGGCCCTCTTTGATGCATCCTGATACCAAGCAGAGTTTTCGGACCACTTGTACTGCTCACTAATGAGCAGCACATCGACCCCCCTCTCCCTGGCAGTCTGCATCAGGAGGGCCTGGGCATCCTTCCCCCTTCCGAGGTTGAATACATTTTTAATTTTTCCATATATACATATATATTTTTTGTTTTTCTTCTGAATTTAGTTACATATTTTGTATGAATTCTTGGTAGATGCTTAACATTATATTTGTCTTATTTTATATTTCTTCATGCTTATTACAAATATATATATATATATATTTTTTTTTTTTTTGATTTATTCTTTCTGTGTAATATCAGATTAAGAAAATAGATCTTACATATATAAAATATCGTTAGGAATAATCTATTATTTTGCATACATATAGCTTAAATCTAATTATGAGTACACTCGAGATTCCCTCCAATGAGATTCCCTCCAACGAGATTCCCTCCAACGAGGGTTCGCTCATCAGCCCCTCTTCCCCCATTACTGTGGAGTAAAGCGCGTTCAAATTTAAAACAGTATCGCGCATAACAGCAAGTAGGGTATGGAGGGGTTCCCTCTCGCGCTCGTTGCAGAGAACACCCCGAAGCTCGAGCTTCTCGTTGGAGGCTATTTTTATAATTGATATAAAATGGGTTGCGGTAGTTCTGAGCTAAATTTCCTTCTAGTAAACACCTTTCACATGAATTTGTCCATTTTTGTAAAGCTCTTTTATTGTTCTTCTTAGTTATTTTAAAAAATTTGGATTCTGTTACTACACAGAGAGAAATGTTAGGTTTCACTGACCAAAGTTTTTTTGTTAAAATCGTCTTTACAAAAATGTTAAAGTTCTCATGACAATCATGGTAGTGGCTGTCATACATTGGAAAAGTGTTTACTTTAACTGCAAGGAACGTTACTGAGACCACGATTCTGGTACTTGAAATACCACAGCGCTGCGGTTATAGGAACCAAAGTCCATCGTAAAGCCGCGCATAGAGTTTAGTTAAAATGACTAAGTCTACGGACAGTAAATACCCAGCCAAAATTATTTTTCAGGTTATAGGTATGGTTCTCTTAGTTATCAAAATACAAATTCAATTTGATGAGAAAAAATAAAGTTTCACCGAAAAGATCTAAGAAAAATAATCCGGTATAATGATATTTATGATAACTTTCGTCGATTAAGTTAAAAAATTGTCACTTTTTTCATCATCATAAACTTTTTTTGACTGACTATAGTTTTGACAAAATACAACGAGACAGCAAAATTGGAACGCATTGCATTGTCCCCGAACAAAATCGTTTATCATTTAGAAAGAATTGTCAAACTATATTTATAATAGAATTATTTACCTGATAATGCTTGGCACGGTGAAATATAGTCCAGGAATCGAGAACGAGAATTGGCAGGATTCAACTTAGGCTGCATATCTTTCAATGAAAGTTATACTTGATTTGTCTAGCGCAACAGCGAACGCTGCGGTTGTAGTAACCAAAGGAGCTTGGCAGTACACATAAAGAAAATGTACGTGTACTAACCGTTGGGGTACGTATAAAGCTCATTCTAATCATCAACTTTGGTCACAACAACCGAATACACAAAAAAGTCCAAATTACTGTCATGATAACTATAAAAGTAGTAGCTTCTCTCAACTTTTTTGGTCAAGGCAACTACTGTACAAAAAATTTATGTGCTATGTGCACAGGAACCAAAGCCGATTTCTCTCAGTGTAAGCATTTTTCTGATACGTCTTCTATAAATATGTATCTTGTGGAAAGTATTTTCAAGATTTTAGCTGCTGCGTTTCGTTCGGCTACTTTCTTTTGGAATGCCGGTTCCCCAATACCAGCGTAAGTTACATTATTTTCAAAAATTTCGCAAGACGCCTCAAATGGTGATAGCTCCTGTTGCATTCCAAGCGACTTCACCGTGTATGATATAATTTTTTCCTTTTGAGAGTTTAAAGGAGGGGGTTTTGTTTAGCTTTAAGTAGCTAAATCAAATACTGAAAAATATTTCGCTAATCCCAGAGAATCTACCCTGTTAGAAGCTCATATATTCAATTCAATTGATCCGTGATAGAATCACGGTAGACCCGTTTAGACACCCAGAGCGCACACTCCAATTTGTCAATCTATTTCCCCGCTATGACCCGCTTAGACCCCGTTACACGCCTACACCTTCGATTCATGGGATCCCTGCTAGAACTACGCAAGGCCCTTTTAGACACCCAGAGCGCACTTGACCAAATTTGTCAATCTATGTCCCCGCTATAACCCCTTCAGACCCTGTTAGACGTCGATACCTGCGATTCAAGAGATCTCTGGTAGAACTTATTACCATTATGCAGAAGAACTCCTTTCAGACTAGTCTTATTTGAATCGATGAATAAACGCCATTCGCTGGCTATGTGCTTATGTCCGACAGTTTTCATCAATTTATTTACGTTGGTACAATAAATAAGACCGTCTTCGTCAAAAAAAAATTTGGCCAGATTTTTTTCGCGATGGCGATAGGAAATGCTCACATTTTTGTTAAAAAATTCTTTTCCTTTCATCGAGATCCCAAAAATTCAGGTTTATTTTTTGATAGATTAAGGTAGTACTGTCGGTACTGAGACGACTCAGCTGCGACTCTCAGCCTTTTAACACGAAAATAAAGAAAATAATAAAGAAACATTTGCGCGGAAGGGCTGAAAACAATGTGAGTGAGCTCGCACGCAAAAATCGCGATGATTCGTAAACCACAAGCGCACTAATTAGGGTTCGAACCACGAACCGGAAGAGTATGTGAGATAGCAACGGCAATGAGGTTCTCAGGAACATTTTCGTCGTAGTAACAGACAGCGCGATACTAGGCTGGGTCTGCCTGCTCTCGGTCAATCACCGAAGTTAAGCAAAAGCGCAGCTTCTCGGATGGGAGTCCTTATTAATATTTTGGATTTTTTTTAGATATTATTTTTTTGCGTTATTTTACACCCTCTCTCATTTTTGCCTTACTTTATATTATTTTATCATTTTTTTTATATATGGTAAATTAAATCTTAACCTGGGGATTTGAATTTGATGACACCTGATCTCATTAAATAATCAAAAAGATAAACCTTATTAGGCCGTCATATTAAGATGGAAAATTTAATTCGTAAAACTAAATTAATCAATTTGGAAATTTTATTTAATTTTGGCACGTTTCCTTAATCGAGCGCCGGCACGAAATTGCGTAACCTGTGAGGACATTTAATCCCACAAAAACATTGATACTCATATCTTGCCGTTTGACTGCGGGTCAAAGCCGGTCACGAGACGATGACAGGTGGATTTTTTCCCCATGTAACAAAAAACCCGTTTTTATGACATTTTGAATGTGGTTCAGAGGGTTTTTGGAGACGCAGTCTTATGCTATGTATTTAACGGAATGCCAACAAGCCCAAAAAACAATATTTTCAGATATCAGGGAACGCCCAAAAATTAGAACGTGTTCTTTATGCGCAACTGCGCGAATTTTGAAGAAAAATTAAAGTTTCTTTTATTTTTTTTAGATTTGAAAAAGATTGCGAATCGAGCATAAGGAAACTAGGATTTTCACAGAAAACCTTTAGTCTCAAAAAAGTAAAACGTGAATTTTTTTCCATGTCCTCAATTGTTAAAATAAAAAATTCTATTGAGCGAAATTTTCCCCCTTCGTGAAACCCAATGAGTAACTTTAAAATCTAGAAATTTTAGCCAAATTAGGCAATGAAATTAGTATAAAGAAACTCGAAAATTAATGTCAGAAACCACGAAAGAGCGAAATGTTTCAACTGGCGCCCAACGTGGGGCATGGAGGTTTTTAAATTGGAAGATTTCGCGAAAATATAGTCAATAGTTTGAAAAATAAAAATTTGTACATCCCGTGGGTACATCTTGCACGATTATCCTTACGTGTCAGTCCTTGAAGTCTCTGAAATCCCGGGAAAAATAGCGTGTTACTTGGTCCGAAATTGTTTGCCACCCTTTACATCAATTTTATTTCAATATTTTAAATTGCTTTTAAGGTGAACAATTTCACTGTGCACATGCGAAATAGCCGAGTGACAACAATCGAGCGTCAGGGTGACAACAATCAGCTGACTTTGACGTTCAGCTGTGTGCTAACACGTGTAGCCAGGAACAAAGCACATAGGTGAATGCCAATGGGAGATAAATAATATTTGAAATAATATTCGAATTTTAATACATTATTTGATTTTCGATTTGATGGAAGATAAAAATTAAAGGATTACCCGATAAAATAAATTTTCGAAATAAATTTGTTATTTAATTAATTCAAGATAAGATGTTTGAAATATTAAAAACTCGATAGTTCTCAAAAGAATGTTTTCGCTCTCCTCTATCCATGCTAAGTCATGAATAGAAGATAAAGTGCCCTTTTGATTTTCTACATATTCCTATTAATCTTGCTCGATTTATATGAGTCTGAGGCATAAAAAAATACAAACTATGCAAACAAATGCTTGTGAATTAAAAATAAAAAATTTTGGTTTTGATTTTTTCTCACACGAAAAATAAAATAAAATTTATTTAATGAGTTATTCCAAACCAGAATAATTCATGAACATCAAATGAAGTTTTTCCTGTGCCAGCCTGCCAAGTAACTTATCTTCACTTAATTGAACTTATAATATTGTCTTATTTTCTTAGACCAGCTACATCCTTAAAATGGCTTGTACTAATGAAGCGCAGGAGAAAATTTTGAAACAATTTCAATCCATGATAACTAATAGCTTTAACATGGGTGAATTATTAAGAAATATGACCCAGTTATTAGCAGAAAATTATGATAGTTCAAATGGCCAGGGTGAGGCGCTAGATTTGTTAATTAATGAAAATAATATGTCGTGCGAATCCGTGGATAACGAATCATCTTGCTCGTCTTTACATGCTGAAGAAATAGTAGATTCAGATGAGGAAGACATAGCGGAACTTGACCAAATGTTATTAAAACTTAATTCTATTGGCGTTAAAATAAAAATTGTAGCGAGTAATCAAGCTAAAGTTATCAATAAGGTAAAGAAAAATTCTAAAAAAATATCTGATTTAAAGCGTAATACAACGAAAAAACTTAGCAAATTTACTGAATTGATTGTCGATAGGATGGATAGCTGCCAACAAATGCGTAAGGCAGAATGCGAATTTAAAAGTTTAGAATTAGAAAAGAATGTCAGACAGGTAGAAGCAAAAGTAAATGTGTTAAGCGAGACTTCTGAAGAACTTCACTGCCTGACTGGAGATCTCATTGCTAAAAAAATGGCGCAAGATAAAAAAATAAAACATCTGGAAGACACCACCAGTTTGTCTGGGAAAACAAACTAGAGAGAAACCAGGGAAGTTCTTCGGCAGCCTCGTCGTGGCTAAATAAATATCTGATGCCGAAATTCTGAGCCCATAAGCGTGAAAGGCCCATGTGTTTCTTAAGAGATTTTGAGCGATATATTAGCGCAATAGATATAAGCACTAATGACTTTAATTATGTAGTTTTTGCGTGTTTAGATGGGTGAGCCAGAGAATGGTGGGATTTGGTCTCGCTAGAGCATGAGAATATCAACTCATTTAGAGAAAAATTCATAAAAAAATATTGGAATGAAAATGTGTGCTTCCAAATTAGTTCATATTTACAATTTGGAAGACGCATTCCCAATGGTAATTTATCTGGAGTTGAATATGCAATAAAAATCATAAATAATGCAAAAGACCTAATCCCACCACACTCCGAAAATGAAATCGTGTCGAGGTTATTAAGGCACTTTCATGATGACATTAGAACAGCCATTATTATCAGAAATGTCAAAACATACGAAAATTTAATCGAACTGCTTGATGCTTTTGACCAAGCAGGCCCTTCAAACTCAAGTTCTGGCAATAATGATTATAATGATGATAGGGTTCGGTTCGGACTGAGTTGTAGCCGGTAAGTGTCCCCTCATGGATTTTATGCCCAAACCCTGTGCGTTCAGCATGAATTCGGCGTAGCCATCGTTGCGAAAAACTTGGCGATGACGAAGTCCCGGGTGTCAGGGGTCCTCAGTACGACCCTGGTTTCGAAATTCCCCGGGTAGGCGAGACGAGTAGCGTCCCGTGCGGCCGAGTAGTCTAAGACCCGTCGGGCCTTAGAGTACCGGGCTTGCGTCCGCCGACGCAAGCGGAGGAGATAGCGAGGGTCCTCGCTACCTGGAGGCGGTGGGGGTCGGCGAGTGACAGGCGTGAGGGGTAGTCTGTCGTCAGGATGTTGGGCCCTTCCCTCTGAGAGTGGCCTGTCCTTAGTTCCGTTGCTGGACTGAGGTTCTGTAGCGGTCGCCCTGTTACCGGCGCTGGTAGCTGCCTCGCTCGACGGTGGTCTTGCCTCTCCACCTTGTTGCTCCTTGTAGCCGACTGTTGTTCTCTCCTGGGTGTCGGCGGTGGTGAGATATCCTACCTCCCTGAGACGCTGGAGTTGTCGGCTGATGGCGCGGGCTCGTTTCTGACGGGGATTGAGACCCATGCACCTAATAAGTCGTCTGGACGGTTTGCCTCGAGCTCGGGTCCACCAGTCTAGCAAGGATGGCGCCCGGAGGGCATCACAAGCTACCTGGTCGTTGTGGATCCGGCCGGTGGTGCGATGTCTGGTCTCCTGAGAGTTCGTTCAGCAGTAGGGATGGCGCCCGGAGGGCATCGCAAACCGCTGAACAGCTGGAACTCGCCCTCAGATGATGACGGGACAGAATTATTCTTAGTCCTAAGAAGGACTGGTCTTTGAAGTTGTAATACAACTTCGGGGTTGTTCAAATAGTCCTGAGAAGGACTGATGTTGTCGGCAATAGTACCAACTGACGAGTTGTTCGTATAGTCCTGAGAAGGACTGGTGTTTGAAGTTGTTCCAATAGTCCTGAGAAGGACTGATGTTGATGGTGAAAATAGATTTCTTTCGTATTATGTTAGTCCTTAAAAGAACTGATGTTGGTAACCAGCCCGGGTTACCTCGTGTTGTTTAGTCCTAAAAAGGACTGATGCTCTGGTATGTTTAAAAGAGGAAAGGGGAAAAAGAACAAGATACTTTAGTTCCGATTTCCTACGCCTCTCTTTATTCTTCTATGTAGCAGAAACTCGATGAGCGGAAGCGTTCGCTTCGCAGAGCGACGGCGAGACGGTAGTTGCTGATGCGGTCCGTCTGGTAGGCTGGCTGGCAGGCGAGTGTCGCTCCGAGAATAGCGGCACTCCTTTTACGCACTTACTCGGGTAGTGTGCGCACCAATCAGAGAGGGGGGTCGAGTTTCCCCCTCCCGAAACTTTCAGCCAATCAGGTCATTTGTCTTGACCGCGTTGTGGCGTGAGGACGGATATTTGCTTCGCTCCTCGTGTCTCTTACATTATTTGATCTTATAATTATTGTTTCGACGTTTAGTAAAACTAATCTAAATACTTAACCTACTCTTAACATTAATATTCACAAACGTGATGTGATAACCCTTATCGAGGAGTACAATAGGCGGTTACGGCATTTCTTAAAATCGTGAGCGCTCTCTAAAAAATAACATTATAATTATGTATTTATTATTATTTTATTATTATTTTTTTTTTGTAATTACTTAATATTAAATTTTATTACTGTTATTAATATTTTTGTTGTATGCCTATATTGTACTTATATTAGAAGTAGCCTATCACTAATAATAATTAATATAGTCCGGACGCCTAATCTACCTTACAAACTAGTTATGGAGTTGCAGTACGTAGCAAGGTTGAAATTAAAACCGCTACTTTACGGTGATAAAATAGAACTTTCTAGAGAGTCTTAAATTTACCTTTCAACGTCAATTTAGGCAAGTATAGCTGTAGAAGGGGCGGGGCACGGGCCCGACCGCTTCCAGGTCATTAGAAACCAATTAAGGATGAGTCAGAAAAGGTCGTTGAGGCGAGAAATAAGAAGCGAAAATTTTGTAATATTAACGTATAGTACTCATCATAGAGCAGGAACGGGAAATTTTAGGTTCTTTGAGCGCCCCATTTGCCCTGGGCGTATATCAATGATCACAATAGTTATAATTCATATCAAGATCAAAGATTTCGTTATAATGTTTATGGAGAGTCTTCTAAGTCAAATGAAAATAATTTTAGAGGACATAATTTTGTACCAAATATGAATCGAGGCAAATATAGAGCAACTGTTAATCGTGCTCAACAAAATATGAGTTATAATTACAATCATGGGCCAGGGTTTAATGGCCAACATTACAGAAATAACTCTCTTCCTTTCACAAATGATGTGGCTCGTCACGAAGAGCGTAACTATACTCCTACGAGCCCTGTTGGCGCGAACCAGGCCCACGATTATGATAGGCGCGATTATAACGCCCGAAACTATGATTGAAGACCACACGATCATGGTTTCGTGCAAAACGGCGTGTATCATCGTCCTGAAGATGTAAATACCCAAAATACAGACGCCACTGAGACGCGCACACGGAGAGACTTTTCATAAGAATATTTGCTAAAATTGCTATCATTTTTTACTATTTGACTGTTGGAATTTAGGGAAAAAGTGGTTACTATTGCAAATATTGGTATACAGATTTTGAAAGTGAAAAATGCATGCTCCCATGCTAATAAATCCGAAAAATATTATACTTTTACTTAAAGAGAATTACAAAGTTCTTAAGTGACGGTAGCAAAATATGCAATAGTCTCGATTATCAGAAATTAGTATAGTTACTTTGGAAAGAATGAAATCAACCTTACAATTTTCGGTAGAGAGGTTATATTATTTCCAAGTCACGATAGTAAAAACTCATGGTCATCATACTTACAAAAAATAAACGGAACGGAATGGAATGAAGCACATAAACACGTGAAATAACACTGCGCTGTATACGAATAGAGTAGACTAACATAAACCTATATAAATTCACTTGCGGTTACACAGTCGTCGCAAAATCTAACCTAAATTATTTTTATACGCACACATAAACCTAATGCCCCTATTACACTAATAATACATAATCGCTATCGCCGAAGTATCGCACGCATTACGCTGACAGTCAAAATTTGAACTGTCCTTATATGCTACCAGTTAAAGCTATCAGACTTTGTGAAAAACGGTGTTGTACTTAATAACTTGAAAAAAAATCATTGAAAACTTATGAGAACACAGAGAAACTCTTAATTTTACCGAAAGGCAATTTTTATATTGGTTTTATTTCAATGTACCTGCAGGATTTTTTTCGTAATAAAATATTTCAAATATTGAAGAAGCTACCAGCGCTGAATCAAAAGTTTTTGGGGCCCCATGCTGAAATTCATCTTTTCATTTACTAAGTATACTATTTGGAAATATATATTATTAATTATATATTTTCCTAATATATCATTAGGAAAGTAAATAATTGCAATTATGTACATTTTCGTAAAAAATTGTATCTCAAATTTCAGAAATGCTCGAAAATTCCTTTCATTTTTAAAATTAAAAATAAGTTCTCGTAGTAATCATGAATAAATCTAATTTATCTTTCGTATTTGTACTGTATATTTTATCGGCCTTTTTTATTTGTAAAATGAAAAGGTATTTTTCAGAACAATTTTCATGCTTTTATATAAATAATAAATTCTGTATTTTCTACAAATATTAAAAGTATATTTTATGTAGGTACATTTTTCAATTAATTATTAAAATAAATAATATGTTTATATTTTCCATTTCAATACACTGTATATATTATGGATCGAAATCCTCAATTTTTAAAAAATAGAAGCATAGATTCTCAACAGTAAATGAAATTCAATGTAGATTCCATAATATTTCTATGATAATATTTTTTAAATATGTAATTATTTAAAAGTTTTTAAAGAAAGTTTAGAAAAAGCATTAAAACAGTTGAAATAATTTTTCTCTTCTACAAAAAATGTTTTTAAGGGACACAAAAATTGATATTCCATATATATTATTTCCAAAATAATTTTTATTTCAAATTCTTCTGAACAAATGCATTTTAGGCTTATTATATAAAAGTAGACTAAATCACATATCTAGTTTCCATTCATGGAAATTAACGCTTAAAAATTTCGTACTCTTATAATTTAAATGAACTAAAACAAATACACTTACTATTTAATTTTTGAGTAATGTTATTTTCTCTTTTTTTAAATAATTATTTATATTTCTTGGTAAAGCTTCAGGTACATTTTTACGAGCACATTGCAGACTTTTTATATACCAACTAAATTATACTATGCGAAAGTTGTATTACATATTTGTTTCTTCTTTTAGTTTTAAAGATACTTCTTACTCAAAATTTGTTTTATCCAATTTGACGTGATTTGCCTGATACATGGAAATTCGAAGTCTCAACTTTCGACACTTACCTCGTGAGTTTCGTCTTCCATCGCGGCCTGGTGAAACATTCTCTAAATATAAATTAAAAGAAAATTGTTTTTGTAACGTGTTGCGATTAGTACGTTATTTTATTTTTTCAAAGATAAAATTTTTATAGATGTTCATAGCCTTGAAAAATTCCTATATTCTTCAACATCATTACTACGATACACAGATTAAAGTTAACCTTATTTAAGTCCATTCAATACATTGTTCATACTCACATCTATTGTACATATCAAATTCCACACAAGTCTGCTCATCGATTGAAGTCGGTTGACGTCGACAAGATTCGTAACATTTTTACTAACTTCTATCAGACTTTTCAGGAGTCACGTTTCTAGAAATTCAAAGTGTCTCTAATCTTTTTGTACGTTGGCAATTAACTATACCAATTTTTCTTAACTTTTTTCTACATTATGTTATTTGAGCTTATAGCTATTATAATAAATTCTGTATATTTTATTATTGATCACTACCAATTTTTTTCAATCTCAATTTTCCTTCCTAAAACTTCCAATATTTGTAAACTATATACTAATTTTTGCTCCTTTAAAGTATCAAATTGTAATATATAGCTTCTATACTTTCTTAGTGTACTAGTAGTAACTATTATTGCACCTAAATTTTCCCAAAATCCCTAACTTTTTTTGCAATTATCATTATGAAGTATACCAAATATTCCTATATAAAGTCTCTCAGTGCAGGATGCGATAGGAAAAGTGCGTGTGGTTGCAAACGCACCACGCACAATGCAAGGGCGTAGCACTGAAAATTTAAATATGATATGTAATAGCGGAACTGGGAGTTCAAATTTTATCAATGATGTAGATGTATTAAATAACCAGGGAAACTAGATAGCCCTGGGCAGTCAAATATTAATTTATTAGAGGCGCACCCAGGGTCGAATAACACGAAAAGACCTCTAGATTTAGATACTAGGCAAGATTTGTTAAAAACAGAAGATCTTGAAATTATAAATAATATCGATAAGTGTCCAAATATTAACGTAAAAATTCAAGGTGTCAAAACGCAGGCACTAATCGATACGGGAAGCGAAATAACGTGTATTTCAGAAAATTTTTTTGAAAATAATAAAAAATTTTTTTTTAAAGGTAAGATTTTGCCAATCGTTGTCACTAGCGTCGTAGGTGCCACACGTGTAAAACCCATAAGATTAAAACATCAATTATATGCGGATTTAGACGTTAACAATGAATCGTATTCTTGTATATTTATAATAATACCAAAGTTAAATAAGAATTGTATTTTGGGAATTGATATGTATAAAAAGTTCAAAGGAAGGATTGATGTAGAAAAAAATTATTATATATTTAGTCGTGTCGGTTAATAGTGATTAATTTTTGAAATCGGGACGAACTAACCTATCTTGTAAACAAGTGCATGCCTGATTCATTTCTCGTGTACTTAGCAACATACGTAAGCGGATAATTTTCATACAAGTTGGTGGACTTCCATCCCTTACACCATACCTCCTGCAAGATTTATCGTTGTTTTGCTACCTGACGGAGACTCAAACGAAACCCAACTATACTGCAAGGATTTGTGCCGTTGACTTGCAATTATAGGTGTAAAAAACGACAATTCTCTCTTTTTCCCTCTAATTTAAGAGGTAGACAAGTAAGTATCATTCTGTGTCAAAACTTATGCAACATCTTATTTATTTATAATAAATTATCTTATATATTTATAAATTCAGTGTTTTATTATTATTGTGAACAACTCAGGGCCCATAGACCTGACAAGTGACAACGTACCCACAAACATAAATAAATTATCAGGCCTTACCAATCTGATATAATCAGCTAACCGCCTCCCTTACATCCAAAATCCAAACTACCCTCGCCTTTTGCTCGGGACGTAACAGCTAAGTTGGTGGCAGCGGTGGGATTGTCACTTTTGTTGTCACAATTGATAATAATTTAAAAATTATTTAATTAAAGCTATTCAAAATTATATGTGCAATTTATTTAGAATAAAAATTTTGCTTCAAAATTTAGAAATTTTCAAAATTACAAAATTATAAGTTTAGTAGAAATAATTAGATACGATATTTCTACTTGTCAAAATTTAAATATTTGGAATTAAATCTTAAAATAAATTATTTTATTTTAAGCATTTGTATACTTCGCGTGTTCGCAAGCTTTGCCATCGATAATAACATCATCGAATTACCCCGAATAAACCTTGCATGTATCCTTTGTAGTAAGATTGTGCAAGTGAAGGGTCTAAAAAGTATAGAAAAATTTAAAACATTATTCATTTGACTTGAATCCATTTAAAATTCAGAGCTTTAACTATTCAAAAGTTTACGCAGAAAATTGTGTTTTAACCGTACCTGAATAAACTTATGGTATTAAAGCATTGAATATTTAAATTCAAAATATTTAAATTATCCGAATTTTTGAAAGTACTAAAATTATTCAAGGTTTTGAGCTTGAGCCTGGCTTGTCTAATTTCGTACTACTGAAATTTGCAAATTGTTATCTAAGTTCGAATTCAAGTTTAAAACAAAACAAGAACAGCATACCAGAGTATAAGTCCTTTTTAGATTCGTTGAACGGTCACCATCGATTACGATCGACTGGTTAAGGCAAAGTTCGAAGTGTTTGCATTGTAATTGTTTATAACTTTCATTTTAATTTTGTTAACTAACAGAATATTTTTGATTGCAAAGATTGTTCAAGAGTCTGTGCTTGAGTCTAGCTTGTCCAATCTTGCATCTCTAAAATTCTGTCCCATTAAAAAAAATTTTTTTTTGTTTTTTGACAATAAATATTTTCTGTGATTTTAAAGATTAATTAAGGGTTTATGCTTGAGTCTGGCTTAATTAATCTTATATCATCTAAAACGCAAGTTGTTAATACACATAACCAACGTATAGAATCAACTATTGCAAAAATTTGCTCAGCAGTTCGCAGTCGTGTCTGGCCTGACCCGCCTTATATCACTGAAAACATACAATTCAAGGTTAAACGCAGCGACAGCGAATTAACAACAGTAATTCAAGAATTGAAATTACCAAATTCAATAAGCAATAAACAAATACGGACAAATAAATAAATTAATTTAGCAATAAATACATTTTTCTAAATTAACAACTTAGAACAAATTCGAAGTCAAAACAGTAATTACAGCATATAGTAATAATAGAGTTATAATAAGTTTAAAATTCAACACCTTCAAACAGATTCTTATAGAAAAACGACAAAGAATCAATTTAAAAAAAACAACAGTTTATCTAAACTTTGAACCTTTTTAAAGCCTCAACAAGTCATAAGTCGCGACCATACGGTCAGGGTTGCAGAGGAAGAAGAAATTAAATGCTCCTGAATAGCCTTTTCAAAATTTAAATTTTTCAGTTTTGCACACAAAAAGACAAAATGTAATGTCATCGGCATTATACCTTAAACTATATTTTACTTATATAGTATAGATTAAAAAATAAAGTCGGCAGCTTTTCGTATTATCCATAATTATAAACAAGATTTCGTTCAAAATGTAGATTAACTACAGAAATAGTTTGAATAATTTGTAAATATATCAATTCTCATCATTGTCAAATTTATAACCCAGAAAGATAGTATAAAACAAAAAGTTTTTAAAATCAGAAGATTCAACCAAAAATCACTTCAGAAAGTTGAAAAAAAAAAATTTTTGGTTGAACAAAAAAACAAAAAATAATAAAAATGTAGATCATGATATCAAAATATTATTATCGAAGATATTATAACTGGACAGTCATTCGTGCCTGCAACTTGCGAAACACGATACGTTATAGCGGTGTTAGCGCGATTGAAAGGTGCTGCACGAGACAGCACTTATGGAAAAACATTTTCTAACCTTAGTGACCTAATTCAACATCTCGAACAGCGATTTGCCCCCCATAAAACTTACTTGTGGTACGTACGCGAAATAACTACCATTCAAATGCTTCAAAATGAAGGTATTTGTGAATTCCATGACCGATTAACACTTTTAAAATCAAGAGCTCAGGTAGCTCTTGAAAATGGATTTAAAAATGCCAATCAGATGATACTTCCCCTCAACGACTGTGCCTTAGAAGCATTCATTCGTTTTTTACCTGACGGGATGTCAGCAAAGGTAGAAGCGCGAAATTCAGTGACCCTGCAAGAAGCTTTCGAATATGCTATTGACTATGAAGCTAAACACCAAACTGATAGGTTTTTCTTTCAACACTTTTCGCTGTATCAGCAGCCGAGCTATCGCGATTCGGAGAGATGAGAAGCTAATCGATTCCGAAAGTCTGGACTATTGACACGAGTGGAAACTTCGTTGTACTCGCCCAATAGAACCTGAAACAAGCACGAAAATGAAGGGACGTCAAATAAGTGCAAAAACTCTAGGGCAACGTGAAGAATTATGTATGTCAAAATCAACCGATTTAATTAATGCATTTAAAGGACATCATAATGCGAAAGAATGCGAAACCACACGCTTCTAAAATACCCTAAAAAGTGACTCAATTTTAGATTCTGAAGTTTCTTCAAACTCCAATCTTAAAAAATCTTTTGGGAAATCCGGAAAGTTAAATGAAGAAAGAGTAAAACTAAAGTGTCTAAAAAGGAAGACTTGATAAGAGAAGAAAAAGTTATAAAAGAATGCAGAAAACGAGAAAGAATTACTTCGGATCCTCAAAGTGAAGCTCCTTTGGCTCTGAAAATAGGAAAAGCATCGACCCTATTAAATACTAATATTCCCAGGACATCATCCACTGGTTCTGAAAAGACCGCAGAGGTTACAGAAGAATCGCAAGATGCGTTAACAGAATCATACAAGCATTATAAATCGCGAAGCATTCACACGCATCGATCAAGCGTCTATCCTACTGCATCACCTGAAGCTGACATTCAAACGGCCTCGTCTATGCCTGACCGCGCTAAAGCACTGATTTTTAACATGCCTATGGAGCAGAAAAAGGGATACAACCAGCAACTCAATCCTGAAATGCACGGGTTGTTCTGGACACAGTCGCCACTCCAGCGCACACTGGAAAGGGAGCCATGTGGTATTGGTCAAGTGACATATAATCACTTTCCGGATGATACGATGACTCCCAGGCAATAATGTGACATGAATAACTCATAAAGTTTCTATGTATGACAATTCTTACCTATTTTTACGATTTTCCTAACGTGTATTTGAAAGGTAATGTTTACAATAATTTTGTAATCCTTTCACTGCTAATTGGAGCATCTGTCTCATACAGTGAAAATTTTTTACTATTATTAATTGTCGATCATGCCTTATTTAAGGTAAAATTAAAAACTTAATTATTGATTTAATTAACAGTAAATTCTCAATTCTAAAAGAGCATTTTTAAGTAAGTACAGCTTTCATTTGACAAGACTTAAATCTTGATTCAAGGTAAACAATTATTATAATAATATTGTTTTAATACACTAATAACTTCATGATAGTAAACATAACCAAAAATTGATTCCTTGTACACAAATTATTTAAAAAAATCAAATTCTAGTAATTAATATATAATTCTTTGTCTCAATTTATATTTCATTATTTATAAGATTCAATAGTTATAACTAATATATCTACAAGTTATTTATTCAAATCACTAACTAGAAACTTTTCAGCTTTTAACTGTTAATTTCTTTCTTAGTCGTTTAAGATGTTAGTATTATGACATGCATGTCTAATTTTAATTTTAAAAATTATCGCAATAATTTGTAACAATATGGCAATTTTATGGATAAGTGAATTAGCTGATATTCCCGGAATTCCGTTGAACAGGATGATCATAAAATAATTTTTCTGCGAAATTTTATTAGTGTTTAAAGTAATATGCTATCAATTCTAATAATATTCGAATCCAGAATTTTCTTATCGTGTTTCATTTTAATGACTGTGTCAAAAATCACTTATAAAATGCAAGGATCCTAAAACAAAATTGTTCAATGCATTACCTTCTAAATTTCGCATAGCAAATTTTGACGGAATATCAGTAAATTCAGATTGTGTATCCACATTGCATATTGTACTATCTAACATATTATATATTTATTATAGGAACGTGATTAGCTATACTAAAAATTAGTAAATTAAAAAAATAAGAAAAATGCGTTTTCATTACAAATTATATCCTCAATTATAAAATTATTAAATAGAAAAACGATTTCAATCTACATAATTCTAACAATTTTATACTGTTAACACCAACTTCATAGCAACAATAGTTCATACAAATAAAACATCCGAAGTGATTATTAAATGATTTTTTCAAAAAGTTTCAGCTACATAATATACGATTTTTGTGTGTAATTATGGTAGACAATGAACATTAACTAAATTAATTGTTGGTAGCTAAATTTGCCAACGTCAATCTAACACAAATCCTTTCCATGACATCCAAATATTTATATAATTTTCTGAATGTGCAGGTGCGGAACAACATTTTCAGGAGACATGGATAATTAAAGAAGCAATGCTTTTTATTTGCATTCACTCTAGAAATTCCAGCACAGCATGAGATACAACCTTTTCAGCATTCAGAAAACCCAAGGCTATTTCCACGCTATTTCCAGACAATCTTGATAACGACCCTAATTTCAATCTATCAACTGACAAAAATATTACTCGCAGAATGGGAATAAATATACCTACTACGGATACCACTAGTTTGCCATCTGACCATTCGCGACCGTCAATCACTGGCATCCTTCCGGCACTGCCTAAGGCCGGTGAAATGTCCAGTGGAACGGAGATGTACAATAGTAAAAACGTGCAGGTCAGACTAAGTAGCTGTCGAGAGAATCTCACTTATTTGAAAAGTAACTATGTGCATTTTCTCTCGGCTGACTGTGAGTTTGTCACCCCCGTAAGCCGACTACTTGTCGATTTGGGAGCATTTGACCCCCAGGACCTGAAGGATAGGAAACCTAAAATAGGAGAAGTGCTTATCACTCCTCATAGACGTTTTAACATATATTAACTCATAGTCAAAGAAAACCATTTTAAAGAGGTAAACGAAGAATACGTTAAAGTAGCCATACATAATTTGAGAATAGCCTCAGAAAGAGAAAATATTTCAGAGTTTCGTATTTCAAAATATGGAGATATTAGTGACACATTACCAAAAGGAAAATTGCGCGAGCTACTAACTGAAGAATTCGTTAATTCCAAAATAGAAATAACGATATGTTATGGCAACGTAAATATACCTCCCAGAGGAGTTACGTACTCAAATTATTTCTGTAAATCATAAAAGTAAAATTGGGGGCCACGAAGGGATAAATAAAACATATCGAAGACTTAGAGAAAGATAAATGTGACCAGGACTTAAAGATCAAGTCACTGAATTTGTCAGAAAATGTGACATTTGCCAAAAACAAAAAATTGTACAAGCTACAATTTACGAACCCATGTTAATCACCGATACACACCTCGATACCTTCGACAAAGTATCCATAGACACAGTAGGGAAATTGCCTACCACCTCTGATGGCAATAAACATATTCTTACTATGCAGGACAATTTATCTAAATACTACATAGCCGTCCCCATACCTGATATTTCGGCAACCAATGTCGCTCATGCGATAGCACAGTACTTATTCTCACAATATGGAGCCCCAAGGGCCATACTCACAGACAGGGGAGGAAGTTTTATCAATAATTTACTCCGAAAATTATCAAAAATTTTCGGAGTAAAACAGATTACCACCTCAGGGTATAGACCACAATCAAACGGATCCCTGGAAAGGAGCCATGCCGTATTGATGGATTACATAAAGACGTACGCAGAAACCTGCAACGGTTAGGACCAACTTCTACCCTTCCCGATGTTTGCATACAACACCTCAATACATGGAGCCACTAAATTTACACCCTTTGAAATAGTGTTTGGTAAAACCGCACGCACCCCTAGTTCATTTCCAGACCCCGAAAAATTAGAAACCTACGGGACCTATCTGCAAGAATTAATATTAAGACTGTCGGAAATTAAATTAATAGCAGCAACAAATTTGATCACCGCGAAGGAAAATTAAAAAAAAAATTATGATCGAAAGGTAAAGCGATGTTTAGGGAATGTAGGAGATCATGTATACGTCAAAAGGGAAGCCAAAACACACGGAAAATTGGATAATAAATACCACGGACCCTACACCCTTATAAAAATATTAGACAAAAACAATGCCATCTTGGAAAAACCCGACAGAAAACTATTTTAGAAACATTTTGATAAACTTAAGTTGGTATACAGCTAAAAATTAAAAAAATTTTAACCATAGCTTTCTTTTTACAGGAAATCATGTCCGTCATTAATACCCGACCACCCAAGGGAGAGATATACCCCACTACCCTACATCCAAAAGGGGAGATAGAAAAACTGCGATTTGCTAAGGGGCAGCTAGAGGAGCTGACGGCAGAGTACAACTTTACTAAGCCGAAATATACCTTAGAGGAAACCGCAGAATCCAATAACATCGAAAAATTCTTCGTTAGATGCGAAATAGAGGACCGAAGGCGCGAAAATAAATTTAGTACCGTAAGCAACGGGGAAGGTAGAATACGTAGCGCGGAACACGAGGCTGCGAAGAAAATGTTAATGATTCTTGAAAAATTGTATTTTTTTAGCGAGGAAAAAAATACCTGTAATATTATAGACGAATGTTAGGCAATTTGCTTGGACAACCCCGCGATTTTCTTAATCAAACTATATAAATGGGAAAACTGCTGCGAGTACTGTTATTTAAGGGCCACACTATGGAAAATTGTAAAAAAACAAGTTAAGAGAAAAAAACGGCTTCTCGACGATCAGGAACCAACAGAAAAAGACTTCTGGGGTCCTCCGGAAGGGGACGAAAATACAAATTTAATCTATCTCACGCCCTAGAGAAGTCTTCCTTCGACCTAAAAATTATAATAAAAAAAAAGGGGGAGAAATAAATAAATAATAATATTTTACTAGGCTACCCTTATTATGCATCGGTATATGTTTATAGCTACCCAATATCGCTATTAATACTATTATAATATATTATTATTATATATCATTGTTATTATCACATATTCTCACTATGAGATACATATCACTATTATATTAATTACACATTGCTAGCATATGTATTGATTGACATCCAACATCATGTAAACATACAAAATCTTGTAACAGAAAATAGAAAGAGTTTTAACGAAAATTGTTCAATCAATAATTCAACCTCAAGAACACCTATATTATCTTATATTACTTGTAATGATACTACATTTATATTTGAATTTCATTTAAATCTTACTTTAATAACTACATATACCACATTTATATTTTTTGTTATTTTTAACTGATCCTGATTTCATGAAAGTAAGGGAATAAAGAAATCAAGGGAGAGGATATGGAGGTTGCCTTCTTCATTCTTCCCTTACCAATATGGTAAGATAACAGGAGATAAAAACCCTAATAATACCTTAATGAATTTTCTAAAATAACATTTTCTATACACAGAAGGATAGTTACGCAGATCCTAGGCCAATCAGCAATGATCTGTACATGAATACTACTCATCACGGCAGGCACATCAGGAAATCCACATACCCCATGAAATTCATAGACGAAGAGCACCTCTTCTAGGATTTATAGGCAGTATTATGGGACCAATAATAGGGGTAATGACTTCCGATGACGCAGAAGAATACAACGAAGCAATAAATGACATTTATGAAAAGCAAAATAACATCAGTAAAATAATAGGTAAACAAATCCACATAATTAAAGCTGAAGTAAATAATATTCATCAGGACTTAAACAAGAAAACTAAACAAATTCAAACCATTCAAAAAAAACTGAATGAAACTATTCACAAAATAGAATCGCAAGGACAGTATTGAAATGACTACATGTATTACAAAACATGATCCAATGGTCAACACATTTGGAACTAAAATTAGAAAATTTACATGAAATATTAAAACAATTCATTAAAATAACAGAATACGCACGAGAAGGCAAATTACACCCTTTGACAATTTCCAAAGCCTAAATACAAGAAGTAACCACCGAAATACACACTAAAATGGAAGACTACGAATTTCCGATCCCCACTTCACACATTAGAGTGGAATTACTTTCACAAATTGGCAAAACGGACCTTAAAATTACATCTGGAAAACTACCAATATCAGTAGACATTCCATTGCTAGATAGAAAAGCAGTACAATTTTATAAAATTTACCCATTTCCTGTGTTCCGGAACATTTCAGAAAATCATACAAGAGCTGTCTACATTTTACCCAAAAAACAATACATTGCCCTGACCGAAGACGAAAGAAAATTCATTTCGGCAGATAAAGATTACTATGACACCTGCCAGAAAACAATCTATCACACAATTTGCGAAAGCATCCAACCAATACACAAGACAGTCACAACTACGTCCTGCGAATGTCTAATGCTTACACGCCCTTCAATGAAAATTTTACAGCAATGTGATGTAAAAATAAACACAAAAAATTCAGTTTTTTGGAAGCATATTCCATCCTTTAACGCATGGATATTTTCAACTAAAAAACCAGAGCTAATCAGCATCACCTGTAAAAAGGAAAAAACAGAAAAAGGACATATTACAAATTCAGGAATATTAAGATTAAGTGCAGGGTGTATTGCCAGAACGAAACACACAACTTTGATTGGAACCCAAATAAATGTAAACTCAGAAGAATTTATCTACAACACAGGATTTTCATTGAATATATCAGAAATTTCCCCAATAATTTATAAAACTATGCATATTCCTAGCATAAAATCATTTTTATGGGTATTACGTACGGCTATTATTAATTTAAATAAAATGCATAAAAAGTAAAAAAACAATTACCCTTAATATATTTTATTCATTAGTATAATGAGTACGCGGAGGTCACCCAAACTGCCGAATTTAGTTAATATAAATATTAGCTAAATTCGTTTATTATTATGTGGGGTCGATGGTCTTCTACTCTCGGACTTAGAGTGTATTCTACACGCCTACGCTTATCACTTTTAATTTTGAAAGAAAGAAAATGGGAAGAGGTGCTTCAAATAATTTCGAATCAAGTGGCTAAAATTCACATAAATAAAAAGACAATTTATTCTTAAGAAAAGCAAAATAACAGACTGATGTGAACACTTTTCGAGTAGAGTTTTAGAAATACGGAATAAATATCAATGAGAACGATACAATGTTTGGATTTTTTACAATACCGCATCCTTATGTTTATTCTAGTTCCTTAATCCTACCGGATGTCCTGGGAGCAAAAGCAAAGAAGGAGTAGACGTTCTGGCTGCTGAAGTCCTGGAGATCCGGGCCAAATTCGATTTAATGTTGCCGTGGTTCCAAAAACCCTTTTTCTTTGCTTCAACCTTATAGCTTTAAGGTGAGAAAGAAATGGATAGCTTTGAACTAGAAGGGAGGCAGTACTTTTAAATTGCCTGTCCTTCGCCACTCCTGTCTCACAATAAACCTATTTCTGGTTATAAGGAAATAACTCCTCGTCGTTTTGAGATTCGACGAGATGTAGATTTCCTTAGCTAGTTAGTATTTAACTAGCTAGGTTTTCAGCTTGAGATCGCGACACACTTTTGGTACTTGCGACCAATTGACCACCGGCGAGCTTCTATATAATAAAAACCCGCATTTAGCAGTGAGAGTACTTTGGAATATTCTCAGTGTCACTATTCCGCGTTTGGCTTCTGTCGGAGAGAAGATTTTAGAATTATTTACGTCTGCCCAAGTACAATCCCCAATTGTGGCCCTGGCTTGGTCTTTTTACGAATCTAAGTCAACTATCCAGGTGATAGGACGTACTTGTTCCGAACCGCGGACGGGCAAAGTAGAAAAACTACATTCTCTACTGTCCGAGTAGTTCTGGTTAGTACCAGGTTGCTCGAGTGACTGCGAATTTGATTGAATTTAGATTTGCCTCGAAGACTCGTATCGATGATGCTTAGTTGGGGTATTTCGATGATTTTGGGATTTTTCTGGTTGGCCTGATTTTTGGAAGGAGTTCATGCTGATAGGTAATTTTGCAATTACCGATTGCCTAAATACTTGGTGGCCTACTTGTTATTACTTGTTGCCTAATTACTGGATAGCCTACTTTTCATTACCTGTTGCCAAGTGAAATTTGTGATGAAATGGTTACTTCTGATGTAGTTGATATTTTTGGATCATGTTTCATGACACCAATAAATCAAATATCGATATAAAATAATTAAATCGATTCCTTTGATTATTAATTCTGGATTCTGACACCTAAAATATTTTTCATAATTTGAAAACATAATGGTTCAGATCCTTTTCAGAAATATCGTATGCACTGGCTATGGTAACTTGTAGTTATCAAAGTTTGTTTATGGTATTTATGGTTTATAGTGTTTATAGTATAAGTACGGTAGTACTTATGTGTAATAGGAACTTTTTGGAGAGAATATAGGGAAAACTATAGAAAAACTAAGTGGAAACTATTTGGAAACTATGGAAAAACTAAACATCATTGATACTTGTGTTGAGGGATCTTCCACTTTTTGGGTCTGATTTTAATGTATTCTTCTCTCACTACGTAGCCAGATGGAGCTAAAAAATGATTATGTGCGCTTGCGTACTATTTTTAAATATTTTGATTCTTGAATTTATTTCTTTAAGACTTGCGTTCTCCTTCTTGCTTTTACTTTCCAGTCATCTGAATCCTGTGCCAATTTATAATATTTTCCTACAGTTTACATTTATTTAGAAACAGTATGAATGAAAATTTTGAAGAATTCGCGTTGTTTTGTAGTTCTAAGCTATATATATATATATATTTGAAACATAATATAGTATAATTTAGAATTTATACAAACCGAAACGTACGACCATATGAACTCATATAGATATTCACGCCTTAGTTTTTATTATTTACATTCATAATCTAAAACAATATAATACAGACCAGAATATAGAAATATAACGCATGTGATTATATAAGTGCCTACGGATATTTACCTATTAGTTTTCATCATTTTTATTCACAATGATCCTGACTTTTTTCAAATTTCAGTTTTAATTTCGAATTAGTTTGGTAAATTATCATTCGAGTAAAATTTGTTGGAATACTGTTAGAAATTTTTGTATCAAACTTTCATCTTATATAATGGAAGTTTTTTTCTCAGTAGCGCATATTACATTCAAAATACTTCCATCTTAAGGGGAATACAGCTTTTAACTTGAATTTTAATAGACTCTATGCATATATTTTAATAATACTAGTGTCACGTATCCATGACAGTTATATTATATATTATAATCATATAAAACTATTATGCTATTATATCATATAACACGTTTTATTGTTGCTATAAATATTGTTGCTAGATACATGTAATTGTTTTTATAAATAATATCACTATTACTATTAACTAAAATATCAATAAACAATTGATTTTATTGATAAAATACTAATTAAAACAAATATTACCTTTTATTATTATTAACTATTATTATTACTATTGTTAATAATAACAATTAACGAAATGCAACAAATGTTATATAACAACAATATTATTTCAACCTTTATATTTAAAATGATTATTAATCACTATTATTATTAATATTTAATACTGTTATTAACATTAATTGTCAAAATGCAACAAATATTAAATAATAACAATGTTACTCCAATTTCTTGATTTGCAATAATTATCAATCACTTTCATTATAATTATTTCATGTTGTTACTAAAATTTGCAACAAATATTATAATAATGTTACTTCAAATTTTATAATAATAGTGTTTGTAATAATTAGCATTGTCGTTAATATTCTTATTTTGATGTTAATCAACAATCAGCAATTAATTATTAAATACGTTCTTTTAATAACTATTACTATTATGTTATTTTATAAACAAAATCAATGTTTAAATATAAAGATTAATAGAATTATAAACAAATCATAATCACCATTTATGTACAACAAATGTATTATAGTTACTCTATTACTTACCTATGTATACAAATAATGTCATTGACCCTTGCGACTAAATCTACCTAAAAACCTGATGGTACGGGTTTACACAGCCCTTGAGAAGATGTGAGTACACCCATACCACGAAAGCATGACCCACACGGACTTGGAAAATCGGTGTGAGTCCCTAAGCTCACCAACGCAGCACACCAGCAAACTGGTCCATAGTCTCAACTCACCACACTGACACCTAAGATTCTAATGGACTTCGAAAAATATAAACCAGGTTGCAAGGCCTAAACACAAGTCTAAGCCCGTCTAAGTCTAAGCGCGCCGGAGTCTGAGTTCGGGAAAACCAATATAATAACAACGGAGTGAATTTCAATAAAACTGGATTTAGTGTCATTGTAATCGAGGCATCAAAATAAGGATACCTGTTAAACAAAGGATTGACCTGCCACTGTTGGTCAACAAGGATAATTAGGGGAGGTACCCGATTAGCAGAGGATACACGGAAGTTAAGGGATTATCGCTTCCAAGAGGCCACCTCATCAAAAACAACCGGTAAGTCAAATAACTTGTTTTTATTAAAGTTCTCTTTTCTTTTGAGCCCTTTAGACTCACGGTGTGTTTTTCTTTAGGGTTGGACCAATCAGACTCGACCAACCAAAGGAAAACAGCCTGCAACCAACAACTAAAAAGTCGCTTGGGTTAAAATAAAATTTGTATTTTTATAATAAATTATTATTAACAATAATTGTAATTTGATTCATTTGGCTTGTCCTCTACCCGGTTAATTGTTAATTTTAACAATAAACAGAGGAACATAGTTAGGGTAATTGGCTCTAGACTTTAGGTAGGAAATATTTATATTAATTTAAAACTTAGGACGTCACACTAGCTTTAATTTTGATATATTTTGACTCAAAAGTTATCTAATTTAATACGAATGTATATCAATTTTTCATAACATACAATTGCATTGACTTTTATCTACTATTTGTATGTTTAAGTACATCAAAATCAATATCATCTTAATGATGAAGTTATATAATAATAATTTTATGTTAATAACTATCTGGCGTAAAGTTTCAAGATTGGGAATTTCCTTCCTGAACCAACCATTTTTTTTAAAGTCTTCGACCCGAGAATTCCGATTTGGCCAGTAAATGAGCTCGTGCCAGCCGACTTGACCTAGAAATAAGCAATAAATGGAATCAATAAAATAACCATAATATTGATTCACAGAATTGGAAATACTGGCAGACTATAAGTTAACAAATTAAGATCGAAATTCGGAAATACAGTTACTTTTAGTGAATTGAAGAAAATGATCCTTAATTTTCAATCAAAACAAAATAATTTGACATTCTGGGCTATTGAAGTTTTATGCAGTGACATGAAAAAGGGATTTTTTGCAAAATTATAATTTTACGATAAAACTTTATAAAAACTGTGTTACGGTTTCATAATATTGAGAAAATTCCAGAACATGCAGTACATTTCTCGCAATCTAAGATGCCTATACTCAAACGCATCACAAATATCGTCAAAATTCTAACGATGTTCGGTTTTAATAATAATAAGAAACAAACACTGATGTGTTTTTGTCGTAATCAAGTGATAATACCGTCAAAATTGCACATATTGTGTGAATTTTTCATATTATACATATCTATATATATATACAATGTTAGTGAGGTATATGCAATTTCGATATGCTAGAAAATGAAAAGATGCAAGGGCTCATGGTGATTCCATAATGATGGCCACTTAACAAACACATGACTAGGTAAAGCATGGTTACTCAAACCATTACAACGAAAGATTCCATATTATGGACCGGCATAAGTGCTCCTCAGACAGCATGTTACCCTACTAAAACCTTATCATTACGGTAAGCGAATTCGGGTGGTCCTGTGACTAAATTGATGAAGTTCACCTCACAACCTGAAAATACCTTATAAACAAAACTTTTAACCCCCAATTATGTGCACCAATTGGATTGAGGTACATAACCTAGAGTCTCCACATGCGTGTATACGCACATACGTGTGTATGGGTGTATACGAGTTCTATATAGGCTCGTCAATCATAAAATGACGAGCTCATATCTAGGAGCATGAAAACTATAACTTAAAGCTAATCATTAACAGAAAAAAAATAATAACCTTAAAAAACGTAATTAGGTTATTATTGCGCCATATTTGAATGTGTTTTTGTCTCATAATAACCAAACGTACATTCAAAGCTGGTCGGGACAAAAAAAAGGAAGAGAGATTCTTATTTATTTTAAGATAAGTTTAGAACTAGGCTAGAAGAAGAGAAAAATTAAAACACAAAATAAGAGAGACGGGCAGAAGGGGAAGTTTTAGGAAGAAACAAAATTTTTGTTGGAAGTGCCTCGTCTGCTAGTCTCTCAAGCGATGACGTAACTTTAAACATTTTAATTCATAATTAAGCATATGAGAGTACATGAACAGTAGGATATGACATAAATAACTATAATTAGATATAAAAGGCACATGGAAATTAGGGTGAACAGAAAAAACAATTAAAACTAAGCGTAGACCAATTAGGATAGTATATACAAAACTAATATTAACGATAACTAGAGGGCAGCACTGGGTCCTTCGTTGGCACCAGGACGTCCTCATCCCTCGGGTCTGAAACAAGAGTAAAAAAATAACTACCAAGAAATGGAAAATAGGAAAAAATAAGGAAAGAAAAAGAAGAAAATTTAATTAAGACAGGTGAGAAACGGAATTAAAAACATACACGACGGGGGATCATAGTAAGTCCCGCACCGGCACGGGAGGACGTGGTAAGGACTACGCAGGTAGTGCCCACAGTGACAAAAGTTCCCTGTATACCAAGCACCACTGAAACAATCAAGAAAAAAACGGAGATATTAAATAAAATTTCAAAAGTATATACTGTACATACGGGTTAAAACCAACAAGCAAACTACGACTTACGCAAGGCAAACAGAAGGCACCAGAAGCAAATTAATGCAGTCTTGCGCTGCAGGTGTGGAAACGTGTGCCTCTGTGAGCGCTAGTAGCTCCAGCGCTCAGGAATGTGCTACCTCCGCCTTCGAATTTGGCTGTTCCGGCGCCCACCTCGGTTGTCCCGGGCCACTCGTCGCCAGGTTTGATGAAGTTGCCCCTGCTGGACAATTTCCGTCGACAGGAGCAGGACCCGGGCCAGGAACAAACCTGATGAGCACCACAGAAGGTTCCGCGGACGCCCCTGCACGCTTGAAACAAAAAAAGAAAAAGAATTAAAAATCAACATTTGATAAATGAAGTAGGAGCCCTAACGCACCGCTCTATTCTACGCACCTAAGCCAACCCCACCACTAAACCTCGACATTTTAGGGCATCCTTATACCCTAAAATGCGGTGTTTCAGCTCCAGGGAGGCCACGCGCAACAGAACACCGGGACTCCTCGAATCAAGAACCCGGACCACGGAAAAGGAGTCCCGGGAGAGTAAGGAGTCAAGTAACTTCTGACAGGCCAGGGTCATAGACTCTATGGCCCAGCTGGAACGAACGCTGCGCACCGATGCATAAAAGACCCCCAGTTGGTCTTTAATTTCCGAAATCCGCACCTGCAGACTGTCACGTCGCGGCACAAACAAGGCAGGTTCTCCGGAGGAAGATAACGAACTGGAGGCACCCAGCTGTACCAGGGAAAGATCAAAATCTAGAACCGAGTCGGCAAACGCGTTTCCATGGGAGGGATCAGAGGAAGGAACCGAGGACTGAGAACAAGAAGGCTCTGGTAAGCCGAACCATTCTGATAACAAGGCGTCGAGGAAGTCTCCGGTGTTTGACATCATGACCCGAACCAAGACACTCACGAATGCGGCACTACCCGAACCAATCATGCAAAACTCAAAAAGGGGCACTTACCAGCTCCTTCAGGCACCGACGTAGCCCCCCTCACTAAGGAGGGGTAGTCATGATTTTGGCAGTGCTTCTCGTAGGTGACGGTCTCTGCACTCGAAGATGAACCATCGTCGGCCATGGCTGCTGGAGACTGAGGAGAAAACCAGCCCCACGACCCAGTATGCAACGAGATGACATCATGTCAACCAAGCAGAGTTAGCCTAAAACCCCACTAAGGCAGAACTCCTAGGACACACGTGAACTACGACAAAGAACAAGATCCAAAAATTTGCCATGTCAACTTCCACAGAAAATTGACTCATGGCAGCTGCAGCATAGCATCACCATCCAGCATCTTTGGAAATTGACATCATCCCACATCAGCTGAATCCTCGGGTGACACCGTTCTCAGGATACACATAGCCTAGTAGAAAAAACAAAATGCAAAGAAGAACGCCTCGTCAAATTATAGTGAAAATTACTTCAGCCCTTGAAAACATCAGCATGCAGCTGCAAAATGACATCACTATTCACTAGGAACTATTTACCTACCAAGGAGATTCTGGAAGTACAGTGCACACAACAAATGTGAGGCCTACATCTGGATGCAAAAATTCACGGCACTATTTTCTAATTTGGTCACTTAAGACACATATTATTTCATCGAAGACGATGATCATCCTAAAAAGGAGAACTGTTACATCCCAGTAACTTTGAATTTTTTAATTGCCCCTGTGCAAGGACAACACGCCACACACCAAGGAGAGCGAGGAAGGAACTATTCAAATATAATAGTGTTCCAATGATAAATTATCATATGGACCGGGTAGCTGTGTGCATAAGGTAAACCAATGTATACCTAACGTCGACGAATCGGTTTCACACATAGCAATGAGTGATAAAGAAGAACAGCGCTCTGTCTATATGGTAATTGCACCCGCGGTAATGAGTCAGTAACTCACCCCGCGTGCCGATAAGGTAGTGATGCTGTGCTAATAAGCTAATGAGAGAATGAGAAGTTATCAGCACAGCCTCATTAAATATAATGTCTAAATATTATATGTAGGTAACTATTATAATTAATTATTGTCACATTGGTATAATATTACAACTATTATTAACATCCCGGTTAGCAATATTTCAATAATCATAATAATATATCATTATTAGTGCTATTGTGTATTGATTGCCGATGATCAATCGGGATCAATAGCTGGAAATCGATTATCAATCATGGATCATAAATGAAAGATAGATTGATTGATCATTGGCAATCAATTATTAATCATCATTTATATATAATATAAAACATAGACGAATAAATGCAGGAATGAGTAATTAAAACTGCATTTATTTTTGAAACTAGAAGTAAAATTGGGCAATAGAAGAGATGAACCCATGAACTCTTGCAGAGATCGTGCCTGGCCACCGATTCGCAATTCGTACGTGCCTTGCCACCGATTTGCGATTCGAACGTGCCGTGCCACCGATTTACGTTGATCTGCTCCCACTAATAGAAGCATCAATAGTATATATACCCCAGATTCACCTCTGGAGGTTTGTCATTAAGTTCCGAACATTTGTACGGTTGTTAGGTCTGGACCGGTAATTCAACGTCGTGAGCAGACCCTTCGATATACGTAAGTCTCAGTGGATTTCTATGAGCAGGATTCTACCTTCGGTACTTGGTAAATAAAATCCTTGGTCCTTGAGTGGTGCAAGTCCGGAAACAGTAGTGCTATATAGTTCCTCTGGATTACGTGTATCGCCGTATTTAGTCGTGTCGGTTAATAGCGATTCATTTCTGAAATCGGGACGAACTAACCTATCTTCTTAACAAGTGCATGCCTAATTCATTTCTCGTGTACTTAGCAAGATACGTAAGCGGATAATTTTCATACCAGTTGGTAGACTTGCATCCTTTATATCATACCTCCTGCAAGATTTATCGTTGTTTTGATACCTCACGGAGACTCGAACGAAATCCAAACTACCTCCTGCGAAATTTATCGTTGTTTTGCTGCCTCATGGAGACTCAAACAAAACCCAACTATCCTGCAAGGATTTGTGCCGTTGACTTGCAATTATAGGAGTAAAAAACGATAATTCTCTCTTTTTCCGTCTAATTTAAGGGGTAGACAAGTAAGTTACCACCTAAGTATCATTCTGTGTCAAAACTTATGCAACATCTTATTTATTTACCATATAATAAATTATCTTATATATTTATAAATTCAGTGTTTTATTATTATTGTGAACAACTCAGGGCCCATAGACGTGACAAGTAACAACGTACCCACAAACAAAAATAAATTATCTGGCCTTACCAACCTGATATAATCAGCTAACCACCTCCCTTACATGCAAAATCCAAACTACCCTCGCCTTTTGCTCGGAACGTAACAGAACAACCCTCTTGGCTGAGGATCAGAGTTGATTCTGCAACGGCTACAGGCCCTCTTGGTCGGGGAGAACGGTCTCTTGGACAACCAGTTCGGATTCAGGAAAGGCAGGTCCACTGTGGACGCTGTCCAAGCAGTGGTTAATATCGCCGCAAATGCAAGAAAAGGAACTGGTAAGCGTAAGGGATTCTGCGCGTTGATCGGTATTGACATACGCAATGCGTTTAATACCACAAGATGGAACATCTGCATCGAGGCAATGGTGCGGAAAAAGGTTCCAGACTACCTGTTGCGAATGATAGATGACTATCTGAGCGACAGGTGGGTGCTATACCAGGGCGACAAATGCTCTCACAAGGAAGAGATAACATGTGGCGCCCCTCCATGGTCGCGGGTGGGTCCACTCGTTTGGAACGTCATGTATGACGATTTCCTGCTCATGGACCTACCTGCTGGAACGAGCATCATCGGCTTCGCCGATGACGCACTTGTCGTGTGCGCCGCTGATGACGTCGGAATCCTGGAGCTGAATATCAATGAAAGTCTGCGGCGGGCAAAGCGTTGGTTGGATAGCAGAGGCCTAAAAATGGCCTCTGAGAAAACCGAGGCTTTGCTCGTCATGGACAGGAGATCTTTTGAATACTCGAGGATCGTTCTCGGGGTCCTACGTCTCGGGTGAACTTGGTTGTCTACGTTGTTCGAGGGAGGAATCTCTTTGTTCCTCCCCTGGCTGGCATGGCTATCCGGTTTGCCTAAAGGGAGAGTGGCCGTGGGTGGGAGTCCGGGCGAACGGATGACGGAAGAGTCGTACGCGACTTTAAGCTGGAACCAACCACCCGTGAAGTTTTAAGCCGAAAGGTGGTTCCGCGGGCGGTGTTTTGGTTCAAAAGAGGGGGTTTTTTGGTTTTAAAAGGTATGCCTAGACCCGTCCTAGGAGAGTCCTGTACAACGTCTATAAAAAATTTCGCCATTTTTCCTCCTCACCAAAAAAAAGAAAAAAAGAAGTGATAAAAATATGGGAAAAGGCTTGATGTAACGTGTGAGAAAGCACGCACTATTTCGGCCGGGTAAAGGGGTAACATGACCATTATTGAATTAGTAGATAATTTAATTTTGCAAGCTTTTTTCTTACCACCCTCATTGGTTCCCCATTTTTGACGGTTTCAAATCAGGACAGTCACGTGAACCCCCTTTGTGCAAATTTATGAAAAGTAGGAAATTAATAACCGCGAATAAAAAAAAAACCGAGGTGACGAGTGCGGTAAAAAATCACCAAAAGGCACTTCGGTCTCAGCACCTACTCAAGGTAGGTTCGAGGAATCATCCAGAGACTGGGAAGAAAGTTGCAACTTTGCGTTGCTCCGAGTTTCCTCAGGATCGTCACCTGTAAATTAGGAGATAGACATGATAATTGTTTCGCTGCATTGTAGCATCAGCGAATCAATTATTTTAAGAGCTTCTCCGCCTATGTTCACCTGTCCTTCGTGTTTAGGGGTTTGTTGGATCACGCGTTCCTCTCCTGACCTATATTTATTTTGTCCATTCAGATTTCGAAAAACACGGGTTTATGAGATTTTGAATGTGGTTCAGAGGGTTTTTGGAAACGCCGTCTTATGCTATGTATTTAACGGAATGCCAACAAGGCTACAAAAACATTATTTTCAGATATCAGGGAACGCCCAAAAATTAGAACGTGTTCTTTATGCGCAACTGCGCGAATTTTGAAAAAAAATTAAAGTTTCTTTTATTTTTTTTTAGATTTCAAAAACTTTGCGAATCGAGCATATGGAAACGAGAATTTCACACAAAAACTTAAGTCTTAAAAAAGTAAAACGTGAGTTTTTTTATGTCCTCAATCGTTATAATAAGAATATTTATTGAGCAAAATTTTTTTCCATCGTGAAACCCAATGAGTAACTTTAAAATCTAGAAATCTTAGCCAAATTAGGCAATGAAATTAATATAAAGATACTCGAAAATTAATGTTAGAAACCGCGAAGGAGCGAAATGTCTTAGTACGTAACTAATCAAATGAGTACTTTTTTCATTTGCTTCACGTAGTATCTAAATTTGTCAACGTCGCATAAGAAAGCGACTATAGATGTTTGTATAGCAGATGACTTCTTACGATACGTAAATAGCGCGCTTTCACTTATTCTGCGACGTTGCTACATCTATTTAATCGCCAGCGGTTACTGGAGAAAAATTATATTTTTGCTCACTTAATTGGATTTTTCTACTCTTACACGTATCCAATTGAGATGTTTTAACTTGCAAAATAATGCTTATATTATCAGTCAATGCACCAGTCATTTTTATTGTAATATGAACAATAGTTATAGCAGGATTTGTAAATGAACTCAGTTTCCCATTAGGTTAGGTGTTAATCGTCTCAAAATGCAATTACTAATTGCTCCCCTCCAGTGTACCCTAGGTCCTTAAAAATTTAACTGAGTCATTTCTGGCTTAATGGTTACCAGTGATTTCAATTTCATCAATATCTGACCGGTTTTTACATTTAAGAAAGTACTACCTTAAGATCTCTTATGAGATCGTTCAATTCAGCTTAATCGAATAAAATCGGGTTTTTCATCGAACGTTTCGTTTCTGACTCATCCCATTCAGAATTAAGCCGCTTATTTTCGATTATATCCAAGCTATTCTTTGCTTTAGCACATGTATGAAAACAGGCTTGGCCAGGGATGGGAGATCAGCATAAACAATCTGTTGCTTATTCTTTGCATTAAAGCCCTATTGAGAAGGGATATCAGAGTCAATGGAGTACCAGTACTCCTGTTGATTATTGTTGGAGTATCATCCGTAATGATCTGATGAAGAAAAATGTTTGCTCAAGCAAACGTCCAACATTTTAATATGGGTAAATGAAGATTTGATGCCCAGTACAGCATTTAGTACCTGCGTTGGTGGCGGAAAAAAAATTTTCACTCTTAGAAAAAATTGTCAAACACAAATTGTTTAACAGTTTAAATTGCAAATATCTATTAAACTAGACGTGATAGCAACAAATGAAAGACAGATTCGTGTTCAGCATTGAAAAGTACTTCGGAAATGATATGTCGCATTCAGTGACTGTTGCGTACGAAGATTCGATTTAAAAGTAAGAAAAAATATTAAGTTAATGTGTCATCAGATTCAATTACTTGGATAAATACTTCGTTCACAGGGGCTCCAAACTGCCAAATTTTAATGAAAATTAAATTAGTTAAAATTTTTTTTTGTTTTGGGGTTTGCTCTCTCCTCTGACTGAGGAGGGTATACCCAGTTAAACGAAAGAAAATCAAACGTGTATATGTCCGATGTAAAATAAGAATTTAAGCTTTCACTTCCCAATTCCAACAATTTATTAAAAAGGTTTCTAAACACAAAGATTTCGGGAGGATGCCCTACAAACTCTTATCCTAGACTTACACTACCACTCCTAGAAAGAAAGAGAAAGAGAGGTTCCTCCTGATTTCCGAGAATGGGCGGATGATAATTCTTGTTTTGATTGTTGCCCAAAAGGGCAACTCTAGTCCTTTGGGTTTCAATCCACGCACAAATTCGCGCATACTCCACCCGACACCACTGTCGCCACTTTCTGTTAGTTTTAATAAGAGAAAATAACAGTTGGCTTTTAACCAGAAAAGGGTTGAGTGCTTTTAAACTCGCTCTTTTCGCCGCTAAAATTTTCTTATTGAATCCAATTCGAATATTTTATGAAAAATTATCACTACCGTTTTGAGATTCAGTAGTATTAATTTTTCTATGATTTCTCGCTGCTTTGTGCCGTTTTTTTTGGTCAAAGAAAACTGCGAAAAACTGGAATTGGACTTTAGGTATTCCGCCGAAAATTTTCGTTGATGCACGTTTGATGCGATTCCCGGGAATTTATTACTAGATGGTCTTTTACGAGTTATTATCCTCAACTAGTGGAATAGGTATAACCGACCGTTCACGATCAAGGAATTGGACCTTTTATATGATCCGCCGAAGATAAATTTAATTTTTCTCTGGATGAATAGAGACTTTTATTATTTACGTCCACCCGATGCAACTTCCCGAAACCGATATTACTAGGTGACGTTACAAGTCAGCCTCAACTAGTAATCGAGGTTGCTCGAGTAACTGCAAATTTGGTTTGGGGTTGATCTGTTTTACTGTTTCATCGCGAGGTGAACATTTTTTATTTGAACATAAAATGTTGTAACTGTTCGAGCTGGAATAGTTAATGTATTTGTAGATTTAAAAAGGTAACAGTGGTTTTCAATTTCTAAGCATTTTGAAATATAATTTACATTTATGTGACTCCGGCGCATTTACGCGTTTTTATACGACAGTTGAGTGTAGCGTAGTGTTATGTATTGCGATACAGAGGAGTATAATGTAAAAATTAAACTGCGCATGTGCCTATTACGATACAGCGAAGAATAATGTCCACGTACGAAAATCGTAATAAAACTTTTTTTTCCGTCATTCACAGAAAGAAAAATATCGTTTTGTAGGATTTGTCATGACGAATTGTTTATTTTTATACAGTTTTTATACAGCTCAATTAGTTTTTTAGATAAAAATTAAAAACATTCAATCTTTCGTCATCAAAAATGATCGAAAATCTGTGTTTTTCAAAACATAAATTGCTATTACTCGGTGAATTTTTGACGAAATCGTTTGTTTGTTTTCATCATTAGACGTCGAATACTTTAGCGGAGCCGATGTATTAAATGAAATATGTCAAAAAAATTTACTTTAAATAATATTTTTATGTAAATAAAAGACCCTGTTTTATGGTTGTCCCGGTGGAAAGTTTCTAATAAATTTTAAATTTCAGAAAACTTACAGCGAAAAAGTTGTTTCTTACCGTTCGAGGAAGTTTTCTGGAACAATTCAGAAATATTTGTTTATTTTTGCGGATTTGGCAGCGATGTATTTGGTGTGCGGACAATAGTTTTCCGCCATCTCGAGCGTTCGGCAAGCTATTGCTGGTGTGCTTTCATTAATATACGCTTCGTAGTTCCATACGATTCCATTGTAACATTCATTGTGCAATAATAAATAGAATATAATGATGGTGGACGTTATTACAACCTAACCTACAAATAGTCCCTCCGAACCATTCATGTATTTACTGCATCTCGTGTCAATTGCGTAATTTTCTATTACCGCAGATTTGTTTGGAAGATTCTGCGTATACTAGATCAATGAGATCAATAAAATTTGAACGGAATAATTTAAAATCTAAGTTCGGGAGTCATAAAAGTCATCGCCGACTTGTATAGATCTTGTAAAGATCCTTTGAACTGTGTTCAAAGTGTAGGACTTTTGATTTAATTTTTTGAGATTAAGACATTACTTTTAGTGTGGGGTTAAAGTGTCTAAGGTTAGCAGTCGTAACAATTTATATGCTGCGTTTGCGTCAAACTTGCCCTTGTTAGTGAAAGCAGAGGGGTTTATGCCTCTTTTTTTTTAAATATATTTCAACGACAGTTTCATGCTCTAGACCAGTGTACTAATTACAATCATAAAAGTGATTGGTATTTTAAAATACTTAAACAAAAATAAAAATAATAAAATTTGTGATTTTTGTGTACGTTCTGTGATTTTTCGTGTTTTTTAATGTTTTTTTTGTGTTTTCGGGGATCTTTGTGTTCTTCTTATTACCCTTTTAGCTGCGGGTAAATTTCAGTACACGTCGATCTCTTATAAAATGCAAAATGTATACATAAAATGACTGGATATCTCAGGTAAAGTCCCTGAACTGATTGCTGATCAATATATCGACCAGCCCCACAGGCAACGTAAAGTGCAATGTAAATAATTTGTCTCATTTGTCATGAAGGTTTGAGAGGGTACTTCTATGTAATATCACGCGCTAAATAAGAAAAAAATAGTAAAATAACTCCCGCAGACACCCTTGACCTTGAAAATCGCCAATTCAAGGTCAAGTTTTATTTCTAATATTGGATCTATAACTTAATTCGTGCGGTTTTTTTTTCAAAACTTGAACGTTTATTTAAGAAAAACATGTACAATAGTATTATTTAAAGTATTTCTCATCTGAAGCTATGACTTTTTCCTATCCTTCTGGCAATTTGTGGATTCTATCCCAAAAGAACTGCGCCGGCTTGGTGGCCAAGAATGAATCAAGCCAATTTTTGATACCCTGTTCTGATGTGAACCGTATTCTAGTGAGGGCGTTCTGCATCGACCGGAACAAATGGTAGTTAGAAGGGGCAAGGTCTGGGCTATAAGGCGGGTGGGCTAAAACTTCTCATCCACTGTTTTCCAAATAGTTCTTAGCCGGAATAGCAACATGGGACCGAGCGTTATCATGATGGAAAATTATTGCCTCGTGTCTGGTCGCATATTCCGGGCGTTTTTCGGCTACTGCTCTCTTCAAACGGATTAATTGTGTTCGGTAGCGTTCTCCATTAACGGTTCATCATGAGTGAAAATGATTTTGTCACTTCGACGAGTTCAAACGGAGGAGAACCGCGAAACAAAATATCTAGTAAAAAATGTTTTCAGGAGGCATGGTTTGAGGAATTTCCATCGTGGAAGAAGTGGGTAGTTAGATTGAAATACGAAACAAAATTTTATTGTACAATTTGCGACAGAACAATGGAATGTGGCAAGGCACAAATTTTAAGACATGAAAGTACCTCTGGTCATCAACAGAAAGAACAAGTTTCAGATAAATTAACTAGTTATGGAATTTTGTGTAAAAGCAACTCTTCTAATCTAACTAGCCATGTTTCAAATGTCGATTATTTTGCAGCAGATCAACAATTCAGAGGAAGTGATATAGAGGATTCCGAAATCAATTTTGAAGCAGCTTCTCAAAAGCGGAAAGTGCTAGAGGCTGAAATAAAAATTACAACGTTCTTTCTAGAGCATAATCTATCATTCGCGATTGCGCCAGAGTTGATAGGGCTTTTTCAGGATATGGAACCTGCCGTATTAAGGGACATCAAATTAAGCTCCACAGAAATTAGGTCGGTTGCAATTAACGTCGTTACTAAAGCCGAAACTGACAGCATAACCATAATTTTGCGGGTGCAATCATTTTCAGTTTACGAAGACGAGACGAGCGACAGGACACAATAAAAGTGGTTATCTTTAATGGTTCGATAAGTTGAACCATCAAGTTTTGAAATTAGGGTTGAACTGCTGCAATTAAGGGGAGCTTCTCCTGTAAATGGGTCAAAAATCGATTTTTTTCTCATCATTATTCGATTGCATATGCATTCAGAAATACGCATGTGAAATTTTAGGCCGGAATTCGAAAAATTGTGGAAGTCATGAATTTTTTTGTCACGTTATGTTCGACCTATGGATTCTGACGCACCGATTAGTAACGCTTTCCCGCGGTCAATGGTTTCTTGTGTGCTATTAACGGCTTATTGTGAGTGAAATATGCTTTTTTGAATTCAGGAACTCTTCTAGAAAAATAGTTTTACTGCAAATGTGCATGTGCTAGTGAGAAAATGTGAGTGTGGCAAAGTAGTATGTGACTCTTTTTCCAAATCGCAACTTTTATAGCTACAGTCATTTCTAACGATGGTTTTAATGGTGTGTTGAAAATCATGGGGGTTTTGGAATTAAAAATTGGCCCGACGTGCGAAGCGGCTGCCGAACAACGCGACAATGATCGGCTACGACATCAAGCGCGGGCCTCATCCGCACAGTCTAAAGAAGCCCGAACCCTTGCGAGAACGGAGAAAATGAAAGAAAATCAGCTCTACGAAGAGTCGGAGGGAATTCTGTATAAACCAGGAATAGCAAAATAGTGCTTTCATATGGGTAAGTCGACGAAAACATGCTGTTTTTGAAACTAAAAACTTTAAACGCGTTTTTCTCGAAACCATGTTTTTCAAACTGGCGTGCACGATAACTAAAGAACAGCTTGACATATTTCGAAAGTTTTTGTATCGGATTAAACTGTATTAAATTTTAAATAAAGTCACGTCAAGAAGAATGTGAAAAAAATTTTTATCCCACTTTTTTAAAACAAATTTCACGACAAAAAGTCAAAATTTTGCAAATTTTGTTGTAATTTTTGTAAAATCACTTTTTTTAAAAAACAAAAACGTCCCTCCATAGAGGACTTAAAAACAAACAAAATCATATAGCATTGTTTGTCCCAAAATCAACTCCTGGGGCTCTACAATGCACGCCATTTACTTCTGCAAAAATAGCATGTCCCACTTTGAGCAATCATATCTGAGGAATGACTCGATATTTTTACATAAAATTAACACTGTAGCAGTCTCTAATAAAGAATAATAACTACATAAAGTTTCAAGATTAGGCAACCCATAGTTTTTTTTAATCTACGCTCAAAATCCCCTTAATTAATTTAGATGCTTCGGATTGTTCTGCCGACAAAGTCTTCAAAGCATTCGAGGGAGCTTTGTGTGAAAAACAAATCCCTCTTCAGAATGTCGCCGGTATGTCTTGCGATCATGCGCAAGTAATGATTGGAAATAAATCTTCTTTTAAAACAAAGTTAAAGGAAAGGAATCCGAATGTTGTTGTCATTCCCTGCGTTTGCCATTCAGTGGCAACTGCAGCTAAATATTCTCGTGCGAAAATCCCTGATGTAGAGAATATTATTAAAAGTATTCCGAGTTTCCTCACTGCAAGTTCAAAACGAACTGCTGTTTGTCGGAATATTGTTGAGGAATTGGAAGTTGTTCTTCGCAAAATTCCTAGCCACGCTGAAACCCGTTGGCTTGTTCGTCATCAATGTATCGTTCTTATTCTCAATAACTGGGATAACATTCTTCGATTTCTCATGGTCCTTGAATCCGAAAAGATAGAAAAGGCCAGAGATTTGCTAAATTTCATGCAAAACCCTTTGACTATCGCTTACTCTTTCTTCTTGAAGTATACGTTGAACATTTTCAATATTTACAATGCAAAGTTCCAGAATCGGGAAATAATGATTCAAGAACTGCAACCCCAGTCGGCAAATTTCTTGTATTGGATTCTTGGAAGGTATCTGAAAAAAGGCCTTCTTGAGTTGAATTTATTTTTTTAAATCATGAGAAATGTAAATTTTTCCAATTCAAATAATCAAAAGGCGCTTGAGGACATTGATATAGGGTTTGAAGCAAAGGCCTTCTTAAATCAGCAAGTTGGAGATAATAAAATAGGGAAAGAGCAGATTAATGAATTTTTTCGTAACTACTTGAAGTTTTATATAACTGCCAGTAATGAAATTCGAAATCGTCTTCTTTTTGACGACCTCTTTTTGTCTTACGTTTTTGTTTTCCGACCCCAAGTAGCATTCTATGCTGATAGGAAGGAAACATTTGCAAGAGTGAGAAAAACTTGTGAAACCTTAGGGTCGTATGTTGAAACTGAATTGTCAAAGGAGTGGCAGTCGCTTCTCGAGCTCAGTCCTGAAATAAAGGGAAAATGGCCAAAATTGTCTTTTGACGACATGTGGTCGGCCATTGCCGTCTTTTGCACCGAAGCTCAGGTCAGAATGTTTTTAAATGATTTTTTTTTTGAGGATTGGTGTTCATTTTCATCTTTGTGGATTAGGCCTACAGGGGATGTCACATAAAAAAACGCGCCCTCAACTCTACCCCCGCGGTGGTGTGGAAAAGAGTTTGATTCAAATTTTTTACACCCCTTTTTACATAGATTTTGAGGTTCTTCTCAGGATTGACGTCTATTTACATTTTTGTGGATTAGTTCCATCATCCATTCATTTTGAAGAATTTTAAACACAACTTCGAAACACAAAAAGTTAAGTTTACTTAAAAATGCGTTAAATTGTACTAAAAAATATGTTAATTTTACAAAAATTTTATGCTTTTACTATATTAACTCATGGACTCAGTGAATGTGACAAATACTTTATCTCCATAATGTTAATCTATTTGGAAGAACTTTTAAAAAAATTTTGCATTGTAACACAAAAATTTTAGTATTGTTTCGTATGTATATTTAGATATGGTATAGTGTACATATTTATTAAATATTTAAATTAAATTATTAGAAAATATAATAAATAAGAATAAATAATAATAAATTATTAAATATTTAAATTAAATATTTAACCATTAAAATATTTTTCAACTTTACTTCACAGCAGAGAAACATGGTGTAATTTTGTATGCAAATGTAAGCATGATTTGTTTTTAAGACGACGAAACCTTTTACTCTCAGTCGTAATTCGAAAATGACATATGATGAAAAATGTTGAGTATTTTAAGAACTTTAACAAATATTTTATTTTAATTCAAAGTTGCCTTCTATCAAAGAAATCTTATTGTGTACTTTTTTTGTAGATTTAAATACAATTCATGTATTATTTTAATATTCAAACTCAAAACAAAAAAGTATTTTGGGAGTAATTTTTAATTTTAAATAGCTTATTCACAAGGCTAAAAAAAATATAAATCAATATTCTACACATTGAAAAGAAAAACTTTTAAAATACGTAAAACTTTTAAAAAGCCTTTTTTTCAATACATAATTGTGAAAAGAAGGTTTAATTATTGAAAAAATAAAAAGACATATTTAATTTAGTATTGAAAATTACACCTTAAATTCCTCTAGTATAAAATAAAATTTATGAAAATTCCTTTGGCATAAAATATCTCAAAAAGAACTTTTATTATACTTGACATCTTTTACATGACAATTTCAACAAATAAATGTAAATTAAAATTTTTGATTATTAAAAATGGAATAAATTATATCTTATTTTGCAAACGAAATTACACATTGAGAATTCTTTGGTATAAAGCAAAATTGACAAATAAAATAATAAAATGCATTTATTAATTTTTCTTTTTAATCAAACCTTTTATTCACGCTTATATATTGAAATTGCCATTTGAAAGTTGCGAAGTATTCAACAAAATTTGTTTAGTATCTTATTATTATAAAATTTGTCAATTTTACTTCATAAGAAAGAAATCTCAATGTGTAATTTTGTGTGCAAAATTAGATATAACTTAGATATTTTTTAATAATAGAATTCTTCTTTCGCACATGTATATTTAAATAGTCATGTGAAAAGATGCCACATATTATAAAAAAAAGGTGCATATTTATATTAAAAAAAAATTTCCAGAGTATTTTATTCGAACCTTTTATTTTTTAAATTAGAATCTCATGATATACCTTATCTTGATATGAATTATCGTCCATATAATATTTTAATTTCAAATAATTTATTTACAAGGCTAAAAAATTTATAAATCGATATTTTGTTTTGAGACTTTAAACACTAATTGAACCATAAATTTTACTTAAAAATTATTTCTCAAGTGTTTAAATCATCTTAAAATTCGAAAAAAATCTTTCAGATATTCATTTTTGGTAAGTGTTTATCAAAATATCGAAAAAAGAAAGCTAATATCTTAAACTATATATTTTTTCATTTTGAATTTGTCGTCTGCTTCGCGCCTCTTTCACACGAAGTCGAGAGAAACATAATTCTCGATCTTAGCTCAACAGCCGCCAGCATGAAATCGAAGCTAGAAAGTGGGGACACACTGACACGCCGCGTTTGGTTGTGTGAGGATCCATATGGGTCAGTGGTGGGGGCCGTTTACGTCCACGTTCTGCGAACACTGCACTGGGGTATCTCCAGTACCCACCTACTTCCATACCCGGTGGAGCCGGACCGAGCGCTGGCGAATGAGTGCTCCCATGGCCAGCTCTCGGTGTGAGCCCGCGCCTAGCTTCAGGTGCCCCTGACTAGGTGCTGCTCAGGCTTCACCAGGATGTGGCACTCCCTGACCGGACCAATCCCCAGAGGATGCCGCGTTGAACGCCGTCGAATGGGTGCTCCTATGGTCGGCCTTCAACATGGGCACATGTACTTGACCCGCACTTGACTCTAACACTGTCGAACTTGATCGAACGCTCTAAAAACATCACCAATACCGGGCTCCACCAATCGCACGATACCACCGCCTCCCCCCTCCGTTTAACGACCAAAATGGCCGACCGACACACCCGAACCCCGGCCTCCTGGATACCGTCATGGCCGCGACCCGAGGGTGAGGCGCTGCTCAGATACCGCTGAGAGCGTCCTCCCCTACAACGACCGACCTGCACACCCGAAACCACGGACCCCTGGATACCGCCATGGCCGGGGACCCGAGGGCAGGGCGCGGACCCAGATACCGCCTTTACGAGCTGCCAGTTCTTGCCGCTTTTCCTTGATTTCTTTGTCCAGTTTAATCAACTGGCAACAGTAGACATTTGGATTTGTAAGGAACCCAAATATGGAGCTTATTGACGTAACCAAGTTGTTTTAAATGTCTTTTAACGCATGTATGTCGTATGTTAAGCTCCTCTGCGATCTCTCGTGTCATACCACGCCGGTCATTTTCTATCATTGCTTTCATTTTAATTTTGGCACTGGCGTTTTGTTAATGATTTTTCACCATAAACATCATACAATTTTTTCCAAGCTTTGACTGCGTTTTTACCTTCACGGAAGTAATAAAGTACAGTATGACAAAAATGACCGTCTGGAATCTCCATTTCAAATCAATGCAAAACAATAAATAAACAACAAAACATGAAACTTTTTTTACTGAATAATCTATGAAACGTCAGATGTCAAATACCACATACGTACTGAAGATTGCAATGGAGAAAAACGACTTTAAGCAACTACAATCATCTAGCGGGAAAAAACGAAATAACTTTGTTGCCAACCCAGTAGCTTCGTTTCGTAATGTCAAGACATAATTATTGAGTGCTATTGTTTGTTCTTTTATAGGAATTTCGTGAAAGTTCTGAAGTTCAATGACTGGAACGGGTATTTTTTGAGGATGCATTTCAGTATTGGCTATTTTTAAGTATGCTTTGTCATTATTTTTTGTTACAATCGCATTTCATAAAAAAATTCCAGAACTTCAATAAAATAGAAACCAGTTATTATTCATCCAAATTTATTTTATCGCCTTCAAAGTAGGCCCCTCCCGAAATAGTACACTTATGCCAACGAATAATCCAATCATCAAAACATTTTTTAAACGCATTTTCCGGAATCGACTTTAGTTCTCGCCGCGAATTCTCTTTTATGTCTTCTATTCACCAAAAATGGGTGCCTCGAAGTGGTAATTTGAGTTTTGGAAAGAGAAAAAAGACGGTCGGAGCCATATCATGCGAATATGGTGGTTGTTCAATGATATTCGTTAAAGTTTTGACCGGAAATTCGTTCACAATGATAGCCTTGTGAGAGGGTCTTTTGGAACTAGTCGAGCATCAACGCGCTTCATGCTCAAACAAGCGTTTAAAATCGTACGAAATTCCATTTGCATTGCAAAATTTGAGACAACTTCTTTGTTCGATATTCTTATCCATTGGAAAAATCGCAAAATACTCTTGAGATAAACTGACAACATTGAGCACTGTAAACAAGCTAAGCGAAAGATTGCGCTCGAACTCGACGTCAGTATAGAGGACAGTGGTGCCAACTTAGCGTTGAAAAGGTTTTTGACAATCTCTTTAAGCGGACTTTTTGAATAATCAATTCCCAGTACTTTTTTGACAGAATGTATCCTACCTTTTTATAATTATTTTTTATTTTAACATAAAAATTGGTAATGGTTCTTGCTGGTATTGTAACAATTTCTCTTATTTCCAAAAGGATAATTTTTTATTGTTAATTTCCAATTGTTTTTATGCATACTTAATTTTTGCATTGTTGTTTTTAAAAAATTCTGTACCTAATACGCCATCGTGATCAATGGCTACTTCGTTAGGGATAATGTTAAGAGTTGTAGGATAGCCAAATATATTGATTGTTATTTGACCAAGTGTAAATAGAGGATGCTCATTTATACCAGTTAGTTTTGGGCACTAAGATTTGTTTACTTTAATTGTTGTTTTGACTGCTTGCTGTTTAATTAAATTTGATCCAGCTCCTGTATCGATCATCATATATATGGGATTTTTTAATCCTTCTGCTGATAAAATTACATGAGAAATTGTATTGCTTGTACTTAAATTAACTTTTTCAGTTTTATTTTTAATGACATTAGGTGCATCTAATTGTTCATTTAAGCCCTCCTTTGTGCACTCGTTCCGAAAAGGTCATTGGCGTTTTCCTGTTGATTAAATCCTTGTTCTTAAAATTGTTGTTGTTGTTGTTGTTGCTGTAATTTTCGTGGTAATTGTTAAATAATATTTATTGCTTTGTTACAATTCCTTTACGTATGTCCTGGTGTATTACATAAATAGCAAATAATCTCAAAATTTTGAGTTCAAATCGACTCTTATTTCCAGAAAATTTTATGTTTTTCTTTTGCATAAAAAACCGATTTTCCATTTGACGCGAGCTTTCTTATACGATTCATTCGCTTCGTGAAGGTTTTTTCTATCAAATAGAGGTTCAAAAGTTCAAAAAATAGGACGTCATCATAGTTTTTTTCGACCTTATACTGAGTCAATTTATGCCTTACGATTAGGAAATTTTGTGTACAATATCGGCAATCTGTTTCATGCTACCAATGTTTGCTTCATCATTTATTATTTCTGTAAAACATTTTGATGACTCGATCTGTTTGTTCTCTAGTAACTTTAAGTTTAAAAAGTTACTTTTTTCAAAAAGTAAAGTAAAGTCATACTTTTTTCAATGCAAGAAACGCACCTGTTTTAAAATATTTATGAAAAATTTGTGCAGTCATTCTAAATCATTGCTCATAAGAGATTAATTAGAACATACTTAGTATTCATAATTTCTTACCCTATTACTTTTTCAAAACAGTATGTTTGTTTCGAATTCAATACTTCAGATTACTTTTTTATGAAAATTACAGCCACTTTATGGGCATTCCACAATTCGCGTTCTCATAAGTCATATTACACTCATATGATGTGTTTCGCGGAAAATTTGAGACGATTCGGCTTAAAGCATATATGCAATCTTTGTAGACTTCGCACATGTAGGTTTGAGATATGAGAAGAGTTTTTTACGAACATTTTTCGTTAACTTCTAAGTAATAAAATTTTCGTCTGCCCCAAGGGTTCTATGCATGTAAATTTTATCCCGAACTTAGGTATAAAAGTCCTTTGGTTTATAGAGATTTTTTTATTGCTTCTATTGTCTTCTTTCGTTACCTTATCTAGGGATGAATTTCCGTCACGTATGAAAATTTCCTCCCTAATATTTCGTCTCACAATTCGTCACAAGTTTGGGTTTGAGACGTCTCAAACTTCTATATCATTGTTACCTTTTAGAAAATTAAAATTTTTCTAAAAATTCACGGACATAGAATGACGTATAAATTTAGTAATAACTGACATAGTGGAACACTTTTTTTCCGTCATAAAAATTATAAAAATTGTACATTTCTTATGTTTTTTTCCTCCTTTTTAAAAAATTTTTGTAGAAAATCCATTACATTTGGTAAACTCCAAGAGATACCAACTTCTTATGGTCCATTTTTTACTATTTTAATTATGTTGTTAGGTAGTTTAGAAATTGTAAAAATATGTCATCTTATAGGTTATATAATAAAGAAAACGTTCAAATTCTGAAAATAAATAATACTGTTCAGCTTTGAAATATAGTTTCAATGTATATGTTAAAACAATGTATTCGATTAAAAATTAGTATTAACTATGTAGTATTTAACTTATGTTACATATTTTAATTTTGTAACGGATAAATTAAACATTTTAAACAGGTAGCATCATTTTCTAAAATTTTTACTTCTTTAAAACCCTTATGAAAAAGAAGTATTGGTAAGTATTGGATTTCCAATACTTATTCGCAAAAAAATTATTGCATCCAATACTTACCAATACTTTATTTTCATAAGGGAATCAAAAGTGTGCGTTTAAATGTATATTGTAACTTTATATTTTTCTCTTATTAATAATATCTATGTGTATTTCAAAACTTAATTTTTATTATAAGTATCGTGCCCGGGAGAGGAAGTAAGAATCATACAATTATTTTCGTTAATCAGGTTTAAGATAATAAAATCTATACGATCTCACTTTACAAATATAAACTCTAACATTGGTATAATAAGGCAATAAAGAGTGAGATCGTCCTGCGCTGAGTATGTAAATTTACTCACAGGTGATCAGCCTGGAGTTCCTAAGCTCTACTCTATGATACGAATTTTTGGTTGACAACTTATACTATGTGCACATTTGGTCCAAGATTCGCTTCTATTTGACAAAATTGCTTAATGTAAAGAAAATAAGATATAAAATGACATGATTTTGATATCTCGAGTTTTGAACTTTTATATAAATCAAATACGCGAATTTTATACTATAAGATTCTATATAAGCCTACCGCGTGACTCGAAATATCATGAATACGAAGTCAGTCTTCTATTGAGCTCGAGGGAGACCGCTGGCATAGGTATCTGAAACCTCTTATTAGTTAAAAGAAATTTACTAATGAGAAGGCTTTACAGATTACCTTTAGAATCGTGAGCGCCGAACTCAGATGAAGAAGAAAAACTTCTTATCCTGCCCAGCGGACCTCACGAGTGAGACCACTTGGAACTCATCTAAGAGCAAAAAACTCTTAGCCTGCCCCAAAAAGGTCTCAAGTAGTAAGTCGGAACTCGTCTAAGAGCAGAAAACTCTTAGCCTGCCCCAAGATACTACTTTAGGCTGCCTGCGGCTCGCTCGCGAGCCGACAGAATGCCCATCTCGGCGCAGCATCCCACTTTTATACCACTTCGCGCCTTCTCCCACCGTGGTCCATCGGTCGCGGGTGGGAGTCGCGCGCTTGCGCTTCATGCTTGCGCCTGTACGTTGATCGCGCTGCTCTTCCATCTTACATCGAGGTGGGCACGGTTGTCATCCTACAGGGGCACGCTGTTATGCCAGGTTACAATATATGCATGCTGCGCTAGAGCAGTACTATCAGCATTATAATTTTTAATAGATCTTGCGTGTTCTAACATCCTAGTGTGTAAAAATCTACATGTTTGTCCAATGTATATACTATTGTATTGTATGCATTTAGTTTCATAAACTTCATTATATTTTAATTTTTTTGATGTTGGTGTTTTAACAGAAATTAAAATTTTCTGCTGAATAGTATCATCAAAGGTGAAAATAATTTGCAAATTTGAATTTTTTAAAATTCTATAAAATTGTTCCTGAAAGTTATGTATATATGGCAAAATTATAATTTTTACATTCTCATCATGGATGAGAAGGTATTGGTTTTATGTGAAAAATGACTTTCGAAATTTTCATCAAATCTTTATGTTTTGAGACCCCCTGAGTCAGAAAAAAAGGGTTTTTACGAAAGTGTCTGTCTGTCCGTCTGTCTGTCTGTCTGTAGGTCGTGTGCGGCATAACTCTCGACAGAATTATCAGATTGAATTGAGCTTTGGTAGACTTTATCGGAGCCGAAAAAGTAAGGACAAGTTCGTTAACCAGCCACATCCAATCAAAATTGAGGGATTGAGCACTACTTTGGTGTTTTTAAAAATAATTTTTTTTTAAAATAAAAAATTTCAATACTGGTTTTTGATGAAATCAAAATTAGAAATGTTACAGCATATTCAAATTCGAAAAAAGTCAATATCAAAATTCCATTTTCAAGTTAAATTATACGAGATACGAAAAAACGTTATGATACAATATTATTTTTTACATGAAGACCTACAAATTTGAATTGTAACATTTTTTCATAAGATGCATATTTTTCTTATTAATTAAAAAAAAAAACCATTCAAAATCCAAAATTCAATTTTTTAACAATAATATGTGAAATACGAAAAAAACGTAAGAATACAAAGTTGTTCGTTTCAAAAAGATCTACAAATTTTGTCTCACACAGTTTCTGATAAAAGATATATTTTTCGTTTCAATTCCAAAAAATACGATTAAAATTCAAAAATTCCATTTTTTAGACAAAATATGTGAGATACAAAAAAAACTTTTAGATGAAAAATTGTTTGGCTAAATAAGGTCTACACATTCTTATCGAGAAATTTCTCGACAGGATGTATATTTAAATTTTTTGATTTTTAATATTGAAAAAATTCGATTTTTTTCACCAAAATATGTGAGATACGAAATAAGCGTTGTTCTGCAAAATCGTTTCCTTAAATAAAGTCTACGATTGTTTTTCCTTTTTGAGATATTTGGAAGAAAATTAATTTATCAATAATCATGTAATTTATTAAAAAGTTACAAAAATGCATACAGAAAAATCGAGCGCGAAGCGCGAGTGTCATGATGAGAATGTGTTCCTTAAGGCCGATAGAGCCTTAAGTAAATTGAATTTCCTGTTTCACTTAAATTCAAAAAGAAATTAAGTGACTTTGAGAAAATGTGTAATTCACATCATCTGTAATATTATTATAAAATTGGTTTGAGCTTCAGTATCAAATTATAAGAAATAAACTTAAACGTATGCGAAGAGCATAGGACCGAGCGCGAAGTGCGAGGTCCAGGAAGAACAAAGCGCGAAGCGCGACGATCAAATCGCGCGCCCTAGGCGCGCTCAAACTTGCGAGCGAAGCGAGCTGCGCGCGATGAGAATGTGCCCGCGAAGCGGGCAGATTTTTTAAAATTCTTTAGTTTCAGAGGTTCCATTCATGTTATTTCTACAATATTTATTACTTATAAGAAGTTTATACATATCTCCTGGAAATTTTTTCATTTAACAAATCCAATGGATATCCATTTTTTATAAGAGTTTCTTTAACTAAATTTAAATTTTCGCTGTGGAATTTATCATGTGATAAAAGTATAGCTCTACCGATTAATGAATAGATAATACCAATTTTATTCGATAGCTAGGCTATGATTTGAATAAAAATTCAAATAAAATATAAATATAATATAATAAATAAATAAATAAATATAATAAAAATTCAAATTCGAATTAGTCATTATGGCTTCTCCATGATGCTACCTGTTTAAAATTTTTAATTCATCCGTTACAAAATTAAATTATGTAAGTTAAATACTACTTAGTTAATACTAATTCTTAATCGAATACATTGTTTTAACATATACATTGAAACTATATTTCAAAGCTGAACAGTATTATTTATTTTCAGAATTTGAACGTTTTCTTTATTATATAACCTATAAGATGACATATTTCTACAAGTTCTAAACTACCTAACAACATAATTAAAATAGTAAAAAATGTACTATAAGAAGTTGGTATCTCTTGGAGTTTACAAAATGTATGGATTTTCTACCAAAAATTTTTAAAAAGGAGGAAAAAACATAAGAAATGTACAATTTTTATAATTTTTATTACGGAAAAAAAGTGTTCCACTATGTCAGTTATTACTAAATTTATACGCCATTCTATGTCTGAATGTTCAAAAAAATTTTAATCCGACGCAACGATTTCTAAAAGGTAACAACATTTTAATATTTTGTATTTGAGTTTGGATTTTGGTTTGTTATCTCTATTTACATAATCCATGCTTGTGTTATATTATTGTTTAGTCTTGATAAAGACTGAAGCTTCAGTCGAAACGTTGACTTTTTATTATGAAAGAAATATATTTTTATTTCAAAGGACTTTGAAATGAAGTTTTGATTTCCTACAAGACATCTTTTAAAAAAATACCAGAAAGGCCATCATCCTCACCATTAATAATATACTTATATCACAAGTAACAATACATATTTTTTGGGATACGATCAGAGGATTACTTCATCGTTTAAAAAAAGAAAATTTCAATGCTGGTCCCTTATATGTATGTAATTCCATTAGAACCTCTATCACGGGATTCATATTGAGGAACCTCCACGTGGTGACGGTGGGCAACGGGATTTTCCCGACAAAGTTCCTGGATAAAACATGTTATGCCGTCATGACAGACAGAAACAAAGTGTTTAAGATGCAGGAAGTCGGAATTCCAATATCGGCGGTTGGTCAGGATGGGAAAGCGGGCCCGCAGCCGTCGTTATCCAGCGACCGTACCTCATTAGTAAATCCATCGAAAAGTTTGATGAATCAAAGTTGTGCTACTTGCAACAGGTTGACTAAGAGTGTAAATAAGCGTAAGAGAAAAGTAGAATCCGTAGATGAAGCAAATGCTTTTTCTTTTTGCTTTGGAAAAAGCATTCTCGTCACTGATGTTTTATCTTGGAACTGTTGCATTATTGCTTGCAAAAACAGAAAAATGGATGATGGTAGTAAATTTCCTGCTAATAGAGGAACATTTCCTGAGAGCGATGATTTTTTGCAATGAAGCGACAAAGATCCAGAATTTGAGGCACGCATAAATACTAAAATAAGCGAAGGTTTAGAGCACATTCGAATTAAAATTCAAAGGACTATGGCAACGCATAAATATTGCTGTGTTTGTTACGAGGCGCAATACATATTTAACAGTAGTCCCGAAACAGGCACGCATGTAATCCAATGTTAAAAAAACGATTTACATTCCAGAAGGTAATCCTTTCTGTCGAGCACATTTAATGAAAGGCCGGTTTTTTTTATGTTTATACTCAAATTTCGCGGATGTAAGAGATTTAGAGCTATCGGAATTACTTGAAGGTTTGACTATTGAATGTGAAACCACGATTCTCTACAAAGTTGGAGACTTTTCTTTATCGGAAGAAAAAATACATCTTTTTACAGGTTTGACATGGGAAAATATTATCGAATTGCGCGAAATGCTAACGTCAATGCGAAACAATCACAGCCGCTATGTAACACAAGCTCTCATCGTGTTCTTATTAAAATTTTGATTAAAATTTCGACATGGATAATTTTGATTAAAATTATGGTATATATCCTGATTATCATTCGGATTGAAGTTTTTATTTTGGTTGGATCTATTTTCCTGGGAAAAATTAGGGCGCGATGGGAAACTATTTATATTTCTATAACCGTTTCTACGTCCTTGTTTATTTACGGTTTGCATTTGATATCTTTGTGAGGTTCTCTATTGAGTTCCCTGAGTTTGCCTATTCCCCTCGTATTGATTATTTGGTCTGATCCCGTTATTTCTAAACTGATTTCCTTGCAGATTCCGATTTTTTAATTGTTGAAGAATTTGAAAACAGGCTGCTGCTGTATGGCCTGATTTTCGGCAAATTTAACATTTTATTGGTTCTTCTCGTGCTAAATTAATTTTATTAGTTTTTGCAAATTCTCCATTACTATGTGTTGATTTTTCAGTTTATTGGAATAGTGAATGTTGTCTATTTCCTCTTCTCAATTCATTTCTGGCTGCTAGATTTTTTTCTTCTCGTATTAATTCTCTTTCTAAATTTCTTTTCAATTCGGCGGCATCCTTTCCATTATTATTTGCCATGTGACATTCAAGGATTTCTGCTGCAATTTCTTAATTACGGTTTGATCTAAAGAATTCAACATTTCAGGACCCTGAGAATTTTTACCAATATTTTGTTGAGCTTTTTTCTTTGGTTTTTGTGAGCCTTGCCAATTTTGTTCAATTTCTTTTGCTAAAGTTGGATTTTTTCTTGCTCGACTACGAGTTACTGTACCCCTTTTAGTGGCGTCTCGTGGCGGAATCGACATTGGTATTCCTCATATTATTTACTTCTTGAAAATGATTTATAGTATAATTGATTTTATTTATTATTAATATCATCCCCTTTTTAAAATGAAACAACTTCTTTTTTCTTAAAAATATTTAATAAATTTAATCTTATTTTTTCCTAAACTGCAAATATTTGTTATTTCAAGCAAAAAGTTTTCATTAGGTGTAAAATAGATTCTTCAGGTTCTGTTTTAGATCCTGAATCCAATGATATATTGAAAATTTCGATATTTGAGCTATTTACTTTATCAGGAATAAAATGACTCAAGTTTGCTTCAGGTTCTGAAGAGTTGTTTTCGAGAAAAAAATTCCAAAATTATGAGGCTTCCCGAAATTATTAGGAATTTTAGCATGTATGACAAATCGACATGTATGGATTTTTATGGTATGATAGAGTATCAGCAAATATAAAATGCACGCGAATTTACTAATTCCCCAAAATTTATTAGTGTCTCTTCCACACCCTACCATTTATCTATAAATGTTCATCTACTTCTATAGCATAATTAGCAAGTTACACCAGCATCAGAATGACATATTATTATAAGTAAGATTCATGTATGATTCATATGAACATTATTTTATGAAATATTAGCAAAGTCTGAGACAAAAAATATAGATATATGTAAATTTTGAATAATTTCGGGACGCCCTATAATTATGGAATTTTTTTCTCGAAAACAACTCTTGTAATAAAAAAACATCAAGAATAATTTTGATTTTAAATTTTGCGTAGAATGCGTCAGTATTTTTTTATTTCAGGAATATCAAATTGTACATAACGGGTCCGCCATATTGGATCAGCCATTTTAAATTTCGAAAAACTCACCTAAGATTCGAATTTAGTGATGACGAAAACCTATAAGCTTGCTAATTGGCAAATTTTACACCATCCTGGTTTGTAATAAAACTCGAAATATACGTATTTCTACTAGCTTCATGGCAGCCACCATCCTGAATTTTAATTTTATGGGCTAATATTGCTTCCGCCAATCACAATAGGTGAGATAAAACTCATAATAACTTATTTGTATGATCACACTACGAAGAAACCTGGAAAATCCGAAGAAGGATCAATATTCTCAGTTTCAAAAAATTTCAAACGTCCAGACGCCATTTTGAATTAGAGAGCAATGAAAAACAAAATATTTCAATGCATATTTTAAAAGTACAAGTCTCGAGAACAAGTTTCTAATAAGTTAGAAGTTGCCTAAGTGTCGGGAAAATAGTGAAAATTTAAATTTAAAAAAAAAATCGTACCTCAAAAATAGCGTTTTTTTGGGTATTTTTGGGAAAATAAAGGGTTTAGCGTCATTTTTAAAGAATTCTGACTGTTCCATTTGAAAGAGCGACCCCCAAAACGGTAGGATATGGAGTTTCCGATCCTTTTTCATCTTTTTTCTATAAATGGTACGACATTGTAGTCAACGTGAAAATTCTGCACATCTGGGCGTTAAAGGGTTAAAGGATAGCTGAGCGCACAATTCGCTAATCGCTTTTTAATATAACCCCACACAAAAGTACAAGGCTATATCCTTAAACAAATTTTGGATTACAGTAATTGAAATTTGGATATAAAATTTATTAAATTAATTTTTAATCTGCTCCTAAGACTCTAATTTAACGACGGTTGAGGACGCAATTCGTTAATCGCTGTTTAATATTGGATCTATAACTAAATTCGTGCGGTTTTTTTTTTAATTTGAACGTTTACTTAAGAAAAACATGTACAATAGTATTATTTAAAGTATTGACCATCTGAAGCTATGACTTTTTCCTATCCTTCTGGCAATTTGTGGATTCTATCCCAAAAGAACTGCGCCGGCTTGGTGGCCAAGAATGAATCAAGCCAATTTTTGATACCCTGTTCTGATGTGAACCGTATTCTAGTGAGGGCGTTCTGCATCGACCGGAACAAATGGTAGTTAGAAGGGGCAAGGTCTGGGCTATGAGGCGGGTGGGCTAAAACTTCCCATCCACTGTTTTCCAAATAGTTCTTAACCAGAAAAGCAACATGGGGCCGAGCGTTGTCATGATGGAAAATTATTGCCTCGTGTCTGGTCGCATATTCCGGGCGTTTTTAGGCTATTGCTCTCTTCGAACGGATTAATTGTGTTCGGTAGCGTTCTCCATTAACGGTTGCACCCGGTTTTAGCAACTCATAATACAGCACACCCTTCTGATCCCACCAAATACAGAGCATTACCTTCGCGCCATGGATATTCGGCTTTGCCGTTGATTTGGCTGGTTGGCCGGGTTTCAGATATGATTTTTTGCGCTTGGAGTTGTCGTGATGGATCAATTTTTCATCACCAGTAACAATCCGATGCAAAAATGACTTCTTTTTGTGGCGTTCCAGCAGTATTTGAGACAAGCAAAACCGCCTTTCAACGTCTCTCGGCTTGAGTTCATGTGGAACCCAATTTCCTTGCTTTTGAATGTATCCGGTTGCTTTTAAACGTTTTGAAAGTCTGCTTGAGTGACTCCTAAAGATTCTGAGAGCTCTTCTTGCGTTTGGCAACAATCTTCATCGAGTAATGCTTCCAGGTCTTCATCTTCAAACTTTTTTGGCTGCCCAGGACGTTCTTCGTCGTCCAAGCCAAAATGACCATTTTTAAATCGTGCAAACCACTTTTGGCACTTTCGCTCAGCTAGAGCATGTTCACCATAAACTTCCACCAAAACACGCATCTTCGGAATATTGGAACGATGGAATAATAATCAAGTTACGCCATCTCTTAGCAAACCGCATGAATTAAGTTATAGATCCAATATGACCTCACACAAAAGTGAAAAGCTATATCCTTAATTTATTGAATTAATTCATAATCTGCTTCTGATACTCTAGTTTGAGGATAGCTGAGCACAGAATTCGCAAATTGCTGTTTAATATAACCCTACACAAAAGTGAAAGTGTATATCCTAAAACAAATCTCAGTCACAGGAATGAAAACCAACAAATAGTACATTGTGCAACTAGGGAAAAAAAAATTTATTTTGCGAGTGTGAAGTTTGATGCCCGAGCAAAGCGAGGGCAACAACCACACGAGTAAAATAAATGTTTTTCCCGTGTTGCACACGATTTTTTTCTACTATAGTGACAGAAAGTGGATATTTTTGCTCCGCACGGGGCAATAAAGTCCACTTTATGGCCCGCTAGTAGAAAAAATAAATTTTATGTTGAATATACTATTTTGTGATTTCAAGAATTTTCAGAAAGTTTCAGTGATAAAAAATTAGCCAAGCTGGACTCAAGCACAAAATATTGGGAAATTATGCCCTTCACAGAAATTACGATAACCAAAAATCAGGATTTTTTTCAGTACAAAATTAATGAGGCCTGACGCTAGCACAACTTCCTGCTTAATTCATGTAATTGAAAAATTCTGATAATCGTCAAAAGTTGAAAGTTTCAGTCTGTTAATTAACAAAGGATAAATGAACGCCTGAGAGGAAAAGTTGGACATTTTTTTTAAGTTTAAAAGACTTGTACATAAATGTGTTGGGTGGAAGAATTGGATAAAAAAATCCACGCCGAAACATCGAACATCCGCCTTTTATGAGTATAAACCGTACATGAGTCGTCTAGGGTGAAAAAGCGAACAAAGACGGGTTGCGAGGAAAAACCGAACGTTGCGATTTTCGGTTTTTCCTCGCAACCTGTCTATATTCGCTTTTTCACCTGAGACAACTCATGTTCGGTTTTTGCACTTATGTTTTTTCAGACTGAAAAATATGTATTATCTTTTCTACGTAATATTTACATTTTTCGGAGTCGGGACTGTCTGCACATTATTTATTACCAGCTTTCCTTACGCGCTAACATTACAACCGCGTATTTCGCGCTCAGACGTTTTGGAACGCATTGTGCATTATAAGAAATCTGCCAATCGTGTCTTATTACATGAAGCGTACATCGGATTATTTTTATTTATAGTTGATTATGATTTTTTGCAATTGTTATTCAATAATCTTAACGAAATTCCATGAGAAAATAATTGCCTAATTGTTATTTGCGTTGTTCAATAAGAATTTTCAAATTCGTGAGAAAAATGATTATTTTCCAATTTTTGTAAGTTTTAAAAAAAGTAGTTAAAAACAGTAGTAACAACTTTTCAATTTTGTGATGAAATTCGACTTTCAATGTCATTTTTTAAACGTTACTTCATCAGAAGACTTATAATAAACCTATTCAATTGTTATAAGGTCGAGATCAACATCAAAATTTTAGACAGTTTCATTCATAATGATCCTACTCTTTAATATTTAAAAAATTAAATTTTGACTAATTTTTCGAGTAAAATCAGATTCATTTTTGTTCGAAGGACATTTGGCTCGAATAGAGCGAAATAGATTGCTTTTTCATATAAAGTGAAAATTTGAACTCTTATTACTCAAGTGAATCAAAACAAGAGGGTATAATCACTATAGTTCGACTCAATTCAAATAGTATTATCCCATATGTAACTGAATTAAACTAGAGCAGTACAAAGCCAACAAAGCAATGAGTGGCTTTAACGAGAGTAGAAAAATTCATAGTTGAAGTTTTGTTTTGTGCGACTGAGAATGTTATAGTTGTTCAAAATAAAAGATGATGAAATGATGGATTATACGACTTCTGAGCACGATCTTCATCATTACCTCCGTTAGTATCTACTCTGGATTCCACTCGAAACGAGTTAGCTACACTTAATGAAAAATAATCTTGATAAAGTCACGTGCTTCTTCACAATTTTCAGTAATTACATGTCAGTTATAGCTATACTTAAAAATTGATCACTCTTATAAAAGTTCACATGATTATTCGTTCAAAAGTCACTTTGCGAAGAAGAGTGAAAATTTATTTATTTGTAAATTTATTAATAATTATTTTGAACGTCCATACTGATACAAACATTACAAATTTTTCGAAATTCGCAAGAATGTATACGATCATCCTACAAGGTCCTTCCTAATTCTACAAAAAGCGGCGTGTGAGGAGTGGGGGGAGGGAGGTAAACTTGACGAATTCATTCGATGGAATCTCAGGACTCACCATTTTTTCGAGATTATCGATTTTAATTACTTCTGTAAATTATATCATTAACACAAGAAGTACCACGTGGGTCATTTTTGACCCACACGGAGAAAAATAGATAGTAAACCGCAATATCTTGATATTAGCAGATAATATATTTGCGATTTAACTATGGGACAGCCATCTAGATATTGAAACAGAGTATCTCTAGATATTAAAAAAAAGATTTTTTTTAGCAATATCTAAGATATTAAACTATAGAACCCAATATGTTAATTTGAAATATCTCAGATGTTAAACTGAAATACATTATAGATATCAGGTTATAGTATTTGAGATATTAAAGTGTAATATCTTAGATAATTAAAGTCAATGTTTATGTCATTGATGCAATTGTCTAATAATTATGTAAAAATGCTGATTGAAAAATTGAAAGAAAAAAATGAAATTAAGAAAATATAACATGATATAAATAATGATTGATTAAGGAATTCAAAATATTCTTATAATCTCCTTTCTTTCTTGAATTCCTCGATCTAAGAGTTTTCGCAAGTCCATATTTGGTTGATTATTCTCAAAGTCAAGCAACCTGTTGAAAAATGGAGATTATAAAAACGTTCAACATCATTGTAAACATTTGGAATCTATTACGAATTCCAGTAAGAAAATTACAATTCGATGCTGAATTTAAAAACGGTTATACAGAGAACGTGCTATTCAGAGGTTGGAAAATTCATTTCAAACCACCAGACCAGAAAAGCTATGGACGAGCGCGATAGACAAATTTTATATGAAATTCAAAGACTCTGATCACGTGACTTTTCTTCAGGCACGTGCACGCTACTGTTATTATTATTGGCCATTAATATCTTGTATATTTAAGAGAATATATTAGATATTATGTAGCATAATCTAGATGATATAAGGTAATATCCAACATTCTAGTATCTCATTTTTCCTCCACTCGGACTGGTACCTTGACGAAGTCCTTCTCTTGGCTATGCCAAAAAAGGACGAGTGGGGAGGCTTAGCAGACGGCCCTCGGGTCATGGATGTTTTAGTGTCCCGATGAATCGGTGAACAAATGCAGGGGGCTCTATAGACGGGCATCTTCCCATTGCGTGAAGGGTGCCCTATAAACGGGTCTATCCCAGGTTGAGAGTGGGGGACGCTATAAACGCGTCTATCCCCATGCATGGAGAAGGATGTATGCCCCAGGTAGCGGCGCTGAGAGTGAGTCTGTGAGTGCTTGTGAGGAATGAGTGAAGTGAACGAATGTCAGCGCCGCATGACTGTGATATGTGTCCTTCGAATGTGAGAGGAGAACCTATAGACGGACTCCCTCTTGAAAGAGGATAAGAGCGAATTGGTGTATGGAATCTCCTGGGGGACACTGCAAACCCTCCGCAGTCTGTGACCAAGAACAGTCCAAACGATCGTTTCCGTATGGCATCCCACTGGGAGTGCTTCGTCTCCGAGTGGTGTCTTCCCCGGCCCACGAGGAGGCGAGGCTGCTGTGAGCCTAGCTCTGCCGAGGTGGTGTGCCATGCGGGATCAGAAGCCAGCCCCTTCGGGACCTTGATCAGGTAGTGCGAATTGAACACAGGTGTCGGAGCCTGTGTTGCCTCGAGCGAGTCCGGTCTGTCCGTGTATTCCGGGACCGGCTAAGCGGAGGTTGGGCCTCAGGGAACTGGGGTAGGACTTCGGTCCGAGGGTACACCCGTTCCCAACTATTCCGACCCGCTCCTCTACGCACGATGCGCTGGTAAAAATGATTTCTGGAAAAAAATTCTGAAACGGTGGGGAATACAGATTCGGGTGCTTCTTCGGGAGCTGAGGGATGGAAGGACGTCCTTCAGCTCCTGAAGGAGCAAAAAGATAAAATGGAAAAATTGGCGAGGGCTCTCAGCGTCATCCAGCAGGGTATGCTGAGAAATAACCCTCGCCACGTAACAGATAGTGTGAATGAGGTCACTGAGGTGTTGGGCGGAATGCTCAACACCCATAAGTGCCTCCTAGAAAGCGGGGTGAGAATCCAAAGAAAAATGGAATCCCACCCAGCCATGAAGAAATTGGGGATCTTTCAGAGACCACGCTCGGCGTCTCTGGGAGATACCCCAAAAAATCAGGTGAAGGGGGAGAAGAGATCCGCGCCCTCTCCCCCTCTGGAAAAAACTCCTAAGAGGGGAAAGGGTGGCTCTTCGCCCTCTTATGCCGAGGTGGCCACGAGTCAGCCCCCGAATAAAGAAGGGGACTGGCATGTGGTCACAAAAAAAAAGAGAAAAAAAAAGAAAAGAAGTTAAAGAAAAAAAAAAAAAGAAGAAGAAGGAAAAAAGGAGAAAAGGGCGGAGGACCCTGCGCGGAAAACGCAGGTGGCCACCGCCACTCCTAAGTCAAAGCGCTCTACGCCCGCCAGGTCGGGCGACGCCATCAAGGTGTCGGCGAAGGATGGCCAGTGTACGCCGACATCTTGAGGGAAATGAAGGCGAAAGTCGACCCCCGGAAGGCAGGACTTGAGGTCCTGTCCATCCGGAGGACCAGGAAGGAAGAAGTCCTTCTGGTCCTCAAAAAGGGGGGAGATGTTTCGGCCTTCTGCAAGGAGCTCGACCGGGCGGTCGGCAAGAGGGCAGAGATTTCGGCCATGGTCTCGACGAGGTCCCTAGAAATTAGGGACCTCGACGAGACCGTTGAAAAAGAGGAGGTTGTGTCTGACCTGTGCTTGGCATTGGGCAGACCAGCTTTTGAGGGGTCCTGCAGGCTCTTCACCCGCTTTGGTGGGGTGAAGACGGCAGTGATCCGGCTAGCTGAGGCAGACGCCGCGCGTCTGCTTCAGCTAGGTAAGTTGAGGATCGGGTGGGTAGCGTGCCGCATTCGCGAGCACGTGGAAGTCGCCCGCTGCTTCAGGTGCCTTGGGTACGGCCACGGGTCCCGGGGCTGCAGCAACCCCGACAGGAAAAACGTCTGTTGGAGATGCGGCGCCACGGGACACTTGGCCAGGAGTTGTAAGGCTCCACCAAGGTGTCTGACATGCATGGACAGGGGCGACAAAGATGTCGCCCATGTGTCAGGGAGCGGCTTCTGCCCGGTCTTCCGGGAAGAGCTTCGGAGGTTGAGAGGCAGGAATTGAAGTTCCTGCAGCTCAACCTCGGAAGGGGGAGGGATGCCCAGGCCCTCCTGATGCAGACTGCCAGGGAGAGGGGGGCCGATGTGCTGCTCATTAGTGAGCAGTACAAGTGGTCCGAAAACTCTGCTTGGTATCAGGATGCATCAAAGAGGGCCGGCATCCTTGTTTGTAACCCTGATTTGGGCGTCGGGGACTTCCTGGAGACCGACGCGGGGTTCGTTTGGGTGGAGGTGGCGGGTGTGCGTGTGTACAGCTGCTACTTCTCCCCCGGCGATCCCTTCGATGTCTTTGAGACCCAGACCCTCCTCCTTGAGGAAAGCCTCAGTGAGGCCATCGGGCGATCCCTCACAGGGGGTGACTTTAACAGTAAGTCGCCCGAGTGGGGTGAGGCCCGCCTAGATAGGAGGGGAATCTTGGTTGGCGAAATGGTCCCTAGGAACGACCTGATCGTCTTGAATCAGGGCGGGGATTTCACGTTCAGACGAGGAGCGGGAGGGTCAATAATTGACCTCACGATTGCCGCACCTCGCCTCGCTTCAAGGATACGCGACTGGTCGGTCCTCGAGGTAATAACCTTGAGTGACCACCGGTGCATCGAATTTAGTCTAGAACAAGGGTGTCTAGCGGTGGAAGAGGGTAGGGGCGGCGAAGGAAGGAGGCCCTCCTGGAACACGAGACGACTCAGCAGGGAAAGACTTCGCGAACACCTCGAAGAAACCAGGCTCATCGAGGAGCTTGGTTGGGTCTGCCCTGCTGGGTCGCTTGAAGCTGCTGTGCGCTCGGTGAGGCAGAAGGTGGTCGCGGCTTGTGACTACTCGATGCCTCGCCGTAAGCGCAGGCAAGCCAATGGTTCGATGTATTGGTGGAACGACCAGTTGGCAGCCCTACGTCGAGAATGCGTCGAAGCGCGGCGAAAATTCACCCGTTCAAAGGGGGATGCTACGCTGCACGAGGCATGGAAAGGGGCAAAAACAGCTTTGAGGCGAGGCATAAAGAAAAGCCGACTTCAATGCTGGAAAGACTTGATCGGTGAGGTCGAGAAGGACCCATGGGGTCTCGCCTTCAAAATAGTCACCAAGAGATTGGTGGCTAGAAGAAAGACCCCGGGCCTGGATAATCCCGATCGAGTCAAGTACATTGTGCGAAGCTTGTTCCCACACGTGGAGCCGTTCCAAAGACAGGACCGAAGTTCCTGCGTGGTCCGGCGCGAGGAACTCTTCACTCTCGAAGAACTAAAGAGAGCGGGTGGAAGGCTTAAGGCAAATACAGCGCCGGGTATCGACGGAGTGCCGAACGAGATCCTCAAAGAGGTGATCGGGGCATACCCGGAGATCCTCCTAGAAGCCTTCAACTCCTGTCTTCGGGAGGGGAGGTTCCTCGCGGATTAGAAGAGGCAGAGGTTGGTCCTGCTGAGGAAGGGCAACAAACCTCTAGCTGTTGCCTCGTCGTATAGACCAATATGCTTATTGGATACGATGGGGAAGCTTTTGGAGGAGTTGATTCTACAACGGCTTCAGGCTCTCTTCGTCGGGGAGAACGGGCTCTCGGAAAACCAGTTCGGATTCAGGAAAGGCAGGTCCACTGTGGACGCCATCCAAGCTGTAGTTAACATCGCCACAAATGCAAGAAAAGGAACTGGTAAGCGTAAGGGATTCTGCGCGTTGATTAGCATTGACATACGCAATGCGTTCAATACCGCGAGATGGGACATCTGCATCGAGGCGATGATGCGGAAAAAGGTTCCAGACTACCTGTTGCGAATGATAGATGACTATCTGAGCGACAGGTGGGTGATATACGAGGGCGACAAATGGTCTCTTGAAGAAGAGATGACATGTGGCGCTCCTCAAGGGTCGCGGGTGGGTCCACTCGTTTGGAACGTCATGTACGATGACTTTCTGCGCATGGACCTACCTGATGGAACGAGCATCGTCGGCTTCGCGGATGACGCACTTGTCGTGTGCGCCGCTGACGACGTCGGAATCCTAGAGCTGAGGATCAATGAAAGTATGTTGCGAGCGAAGCGCTGGTTGGATGGCAGGGGCCTAAAAATGGCCCCTGAGAAAACCGAGGCTTTGCTCGTTACGGACAGGAGATCCTTCCAATATCCGAGGATCGTTCTCGGAGAGCATGAAGTCGAGTGGAAAACAAGCATTAAGTACCTGGGGGTGCAGCTGGATCGTAGGCTTAGTTTTGACGAACACCTAAAGACCGCAGCTGCCAAAGCCATCCAATGTGGAGCGAATTTGGCCCGGCTTATGCCAAACATTGGTGGACCCAGGGAAGCGAAAAGAAGATTGGTGGCGAGCATGGTCCATTCGAAGCTGCTTTATGCAGCTCCGGTCTGGGTCAATGCCTTGCAAAACCATCCTATCCAGAAGAAGCTGTTCTCGGCGCAGAGACTTGTCGCGCTGAGAATAGTTTCGGCATATAGAACTATCTCGACGAGCACTGCGCTGGTCCTGACGAGCGTCCCGTCAATAGATTTATTGGCGGAGGAAAGGAAAGAGACCTTTCAGCTTCGCAAGGAGCTTACCTGCGCAGACCTGCAGGAAATCGCTCGCGCGAAGCAGGCCATCCGCAAGGATGGAAGGCGCAGACTCGTCGAGAAATAGCAGATGAGATGGCATGGTGAGCAGACAGGGAGATGGACCTACCGCCTGATCCCGGAGCTCGCCACCTGGCTGAACAGAAAGCACGGGGAAGTCGGCTTTTACTTGGCGCAAGCGCTCTCGGGCCATGGCTGTTTTAACGCGTACCTGAGGCGCTTTAAGAAGAGAGACGAGGAGATGTGTTGCTACTGCGATTTCCCGGTGGATAACGCAGAGCACGCACTCTTCGTCTGCGCAAAATGGCGTGTGGCTAGGGAGGTCCTCGGTCAGACGGTGGGTTCCGAACTTACTCCTGACACGATGGTCCCTCTCATGCTCCAGTCTGAACGGTTCTGGACGCTCATCGAGTCATTCGTCACACTTGTGATGAAGACGAGAGAACTTGATGGGCGTCGAGAGCGAAACAACGGGGAGGGCCAGTAGAAATCGCATCGAGGCCTGCACCCGCGGTCCTGCGTCTCGGGTAGACTTGGCTGTCCGCGTCGTTCGGGGGTGGAATCTGTATGTTTTCTCCCCTGGGTAGCGCGGCTGGTCGGTTTGTCTAGTGGGCGTGTGGCCGCGGATGTAGGTTCCGAGCGAACGGATGACGGAAGAGTCGTACGCGACTTTAATGGAACCAACCACCCGTGAAGTTTAAAGCCGAAAGGCGGTTCCGCGGGTGGTGTATTGGTTCGAGAGAGGGGGTTTTTCCTCCTCACCAAAAAAAAAAAAAAAAAAAAGTATCTCATTTTTAGTATCTATTTATATATAACTCTGTAAAGTATTTTATATTTTCTTATTTTTTCACGGCAAAAGCAATATTGGAATTTTTCAAACTTTTTTATTTGAATATTTAAAGAATTTGAAAATCTTTCTGTGGAAAAAATTACGCTTTCGACTGCGCTGGGATTCGAGCCCAGGTCTTTCGATTGCCGGTCGACTGCTCTAACCACTGAGCTACACAGGCGTCCGACATCTCTTTCTCCACAGGAAGATCTCCTTATATCGCCTAGTGGCTCAGCCTTGCGGCTGTAAATGATTTCAAATTAATTAGTTGAGTTTGAAATTTTTGTCACTGCCTACATTATCGGAGGATCACTAGTCGCGTATCAGATAGGATACGTTGTCGACAGGTGTCCTCGTAGACAATTTCAAACTCTTATATCGCAAATAATGCAAATAAATTCAATATTTAAAGAATTTGAAAATCTTTCTGTGGAAAAAATGACGCTTTTGACTGCGCTGGGATTCGAGCCCAGGTCTTTCGATTGCCGGTCGACTGCTCTAACCACTCAGCTACACAGGCGCCCGACATCTCTTTCTCCACAGGAAGATCTCCTTATATCGCCTAGTGGCTCAGCCTTGCGGCTGTAAATGATTTCAAATTAATTAGTTGAGTTTGAAATTTTTGTCACTGCCTACATTATCGGAGGATCACTAGTCGCGTATCAGATAGGATACGTTGTCGACAGGTGTCCTCGTAGACAATTTCAAACTCTTATATCGCAAATAATGCAAATAAATTCAATATTTAAAGAATTTGAAAATCTTTCTGTGGAAAAAATGACGCTTTCGACTGCGCTGGGATTCGAGCCCAGGTCTTTCGATTGCCGGTCGACTGCTCTAACCACTCAGCTACACAGGCGCCCGACATCTCTTTCTCCACAGGAAGATCTCCTTATATCGCCTAGTGGCTCAGCCTTGCGGCTGTAAATGATTTCAAATTAATTAGTTGAGTTTGACATTTTTGTCACTGCCTACATTATCGGAGGATCACTAGTCGCGTATCAGATAGAATACGTTGTCGACAGGTGTCCTCGTAGACAATTTCAAAATCTTATATCGCAAATAATGCAAATAAATTCAATAGTTAAAGAATTTGAAAATCTTTCTGTGGAAAAAATGACGCTTTCGACTGCGCTGGGATTCGAGCCCGAACTGATACGCGACTAGTGATCCTCCGATAATGTAGGCATTGACAAAAATTTCAAACTCAACTAATTAATTTGAAATCATTTACAGCCGCAAGGCTGAGCCACTAGGCGATATAAGGAGATCTTCCTGTGGAGAAAGAGATGTCGGACGCCTGTGTAGCTCAGTGCTTAGAGCAGTCGACCGGCAATCGAAAGACCTGGGCTCGAATCCCAGCGCAGTCGAAAGCGTCATTTCTTCCACAGAAAGATTTTCAAATTCTTTAAATATTGAATTTATTTGCATTATTTGCGATATAAGAGTTTGAAATTGTCTATGAGGACACCTGTAGACAACGTATCCTATCTGATACGCGACTAGTGATCCTCCGATAATGTAGGCAGTGACAAAAATTTCAAACTCAACTAATTAATTTGAAATTATTTACAGCCGCAAGGCTGAGCCACTAGGCGATATAAGGAGATCTTCCTGTGGAAAAAGAGATGTCGGACGCCTGTGTAGCTCAGTGGTTAGAGCAGTCGACCGGCAATCGAAAGACCTGGGCTCGAATCCCAGCGCAGTCGAAAGCGTCATTTTTTCCACAGAAAGATTTTCAAATTCTTTAAATATTGAATTAATTTGCATTATTTGCGATATAAGAGTTTAAAATTGTCTAGGAGGACACCTGTCGACAACGTATCCTATCTGATACGCGACTAGTGATCCTCCGATAATGTAGGCAGTGACAAAAATTTCAAACTCAACTAATTAATTTTTTATTTGGACTTTATCCTTAAGCAGTATGTAAGAAAAAATTACACATCAATTCCAAGAATTTTGTTCGATTTTGTAGAAATTTAGCTTCGAAATTAGTCCAAGAACAATAAAAAATGTTGATTATTTCGAGTTATTTAAAATTTAAGAAAGCATTGAAATTTTGACTTTTTCTGCAATAACTTCTTCAAAAATTAACAAAACGAATTCATGCTGAGCTCATTTTATGAAGAATTTTGATAGCTTTGAATTTAATTAAGAGAACAAATTTGTTCACTCACATAATACAAATTAAGATAATTTAAGCAATAATCGAAAAACAGGTGGTCCCACAATTTTGATCGGTACTGTACATAGCGCCAGCACACGCCCACAACGACCGGATGTATGGAACGACGTTCCATACAATATTTGAAATCTTTAGGGATTCATAAGTTTTGTATCGTTATGGACGTTCACGAAAATTATGAATAAATTTCCTTGCAAGTCTTCCCAGGCGGAAAAGTCGGACTTATGCCGGATCTTACAAACGACATTGTACCGCGCCAGTTATAAATAAGGAGGAATGCCAGTACTGATCATTAGTACCACGCCGAGCGTTGGCGCAGTACTGATTACGAGTGCCCCAGTATAGAGTCCATGTGTACTAATTTTTTTAATAGTACTTCATAAGTTGGAATAACTTATTACAAACTTGAATGCATAATTTCGTTATGAGATAATTTTCTTGATTCCAAAGTTTTATCATATTTTTGGAATTGAAAAAACTCAAAATTTTTAGATTCTGAACATAGCACGTGGATCAATAAGTCCGAGGACTAACCAGGAAAAACACATTTTATTGTCAAAACTCGACTTTATTCATCAACATAGTCTCCTTCAAAAGCAACACAATCAGTCCAGCGTTTCTCTAACATTTCAACACCTTTCTTGTAGAACGATTTATCTTTGGCCTCGAAATAAGCGTTCGTTTCGGTGATGACTTCATCGTTGGAGTAGAATCTCTTTCCTTGGAGCATTTTTTGAGTTCTGCAAACGGATAGTAGTCGCTGGGGGGCCAGATCCGGTGAATATGGTGGGTGCGGAAGCATCTCGAAGCTTAATTCATTCAATTGGGAATTTGCACGTTTTTTTTGTGATGAAAAAATTAAGTTTGGGGGTCACTTTTGCATATAAAATGTTTTTCTGAATTTTTCAGTTAATAATAATTTATTAATGAGCGTTTGAAATGTGTAAATTTTAAATTTTCCGAAAACGTTCCGGAAACAGCCGAATGCTTCCGATGATACGGTGACGTCACATCGTTGTATACGATCGCTCTGTGTCACATGTTTGTATAGAAGACCAATTGAAAATTGTATAAAATGTCGAAAAAAACGACATATAAATGGTGTTTTGTCAACACTGAAAGAAATGCTTGGGATTTATCAGCCATATGAATATAGCTGATTGTTTTAAAGTAATTCAACAAAATATATTTAACAGTTAACCAAAAATATTGCTGCAATAGTAATTCATATGTTTAGAATACACATACAGGCTGAACTAATACAAGCAAACCTTGGTTTGGTATCGTCGAATTTTTTTATTCAGTGAATGAGTGTCATAATTCGACAACCAAGATACCCGATAAAATTTTTTTTCCGGTTCCGGTAAATCCGATTGTGCGAAATAAATGGTTTGAAAGTGCACAACGGCGAGATATGCCAGGAAATAGTAACATGTTTTGCTGTCAACATCATTTTGACGTAAGTATAGTTTCTTCTTGCTCATAATATTTTTATCTGTAAATGAACTGTAATTGAAAAAAAAAATAGATTTATTTATATTTATAATTATAGCAGTTAAAACAAAATCTAACCTCAATTTGTCGATGTGTAAATAATAATATGATTTAAAAAGTTATTACTTTACATCTAAGGAGCAGGTTTTATAGAGAAAATCATGATCATAAATTTATGTGATACAAATTGAGAATGTTAAACATAGAACTTGCTGTTATTACTGTTTTTAAATATTTCAATAAAGAATTTTCAAGTTGTAGCTTCGAAAAAATTTTACAATAATAATGCGGTTGAATTAATTTATAAATTATGAAATAATAATTACGTGAATGAATTATTTCAGTTAAAAGAGGATATGGAAAATTACGTGAAGTACTCTTTAACTGGGAAACCAATTGGGAATGGTTAAACTGCGATACGCCATCTGGTGCCAAAAATCTGAATGAAAAAGAATAGGTCGCTAGAACTGAATATACCCGCGAGAAAAGGTAAACAAAGCGGTAAAATAGTATTTTTAATTTGTATTAAGTGAAAATCATACCAAATTGCATGTGATCATGGAGGCAGGAGTACTATTTTCTCTAAAACCATCAAAAAGTAAGGTTTTTTGCTCGGTTTTCGACTGTAATAGCAGAGCTAGCAAAAATCCAGAACTAAGTTTTCACCGCTTTCCTGAAGCCGCCAAGATTAAAGTTAAGTGGGTAAACAAACTGGGATTGAATGAAATGATTGACAGAAGAATATTGTGGGAGAGGGTTTTAAGAATGGGTAAAAAAGTGACATCAAATATGCGAGTCTGTTCGCTTCACTTTGTTAAAGAAGACTACACACGGTTTACACAACCAAGTAAGTGACTTACTGCAATTCGTATATATGTTGAATCAGTTTGTTTTATTGTTTTAAAGTTTTTAGTTTTTATCTTCAAGTTAACATTATGAGATCAATCTGTGTTTAATACATCGTGTAATTGTATTCTTTTAGATTGTGATGCTGGAGCAAGATTTTTGAAAAATACATCCGTACCATCTGTTAATTTACCGCAGTCGAGTGTAGAAACTCCTAAGTTATTAGATGAGCAAATTGATGAAAAGCGAATTCGAATCAAAAATCGTCTAAAAAATATTAATTTAAATACAGAGAAAGAAGAGATCACGTGCGATTGTTTTCTTGATGACGAAGAAGCTAAATATGAAACTGAAGGTACTGCTCCGAATAATGTTATCCCTGATGAAACAGTTGCTCTAGAAGAAAAGTCTAAAAGTGTCCCTCAGGAAAAAATTTTGACTGATGCTGGAGTACAAGTAAAAAGTGGCGATTTATTAGGCAACTGTTTCCTGGATTTTTTAAAGACTGATAAAGAATTAAGCACTGCGAACGGGATTCAAAGTTTTGAAATGTTTGATAGTATTGTTGCTGCCGTCGAAATAGCTGCGCCACAGTTAAAAAACTGCACTCGTATCCTAAGTATTCGTGAAAGAGTTTTGATAACATTTATGAAATTGAAACAGAATTTAAGCTATTCTTTTATATCTATCTTATTCCCTACCGTCACTGTAAGATTTTGCTCGGATATTATCTGCAACATGACAGATATTTTAAGTGCAATTTTAGAGCCATGTATCTTTGCTTTGCTGATTACCTAGGTACTCGCATTATATTAGATTGCACCGAAATTGAGATACAGAAGCCAAAAAATGTGTGCTGTCAAATAACGACTTACTCACATTACAAGGGGAGATAAACTGTTAAGTTTATGACAGGAGTAACGCCAGGAGGTATCATATCTTTTGTCAGCAAACCTTACGGAGGAAGAGCGTCTGACAAAGCAATATTTGAACAGAGTCTTTTATTAGAGAGATTAGAGAAGGGCACTTCAATAATGGTGGACAAAGGATTTTTAATAGATGAAATGTGTTGCGATTATCAAGTAAAACTGATTAGACCGACATTTCTTAGAGATGAGGTTCAGTTTTCTGCAGTTAATGATACTGAGAATGCAGACATTGCGAGTGCAAGAGTTCACGTTGAAAGGCTGAACCAAAGATTGAAAGTCTTCCAGATACTAGGCAGTAAAATGTCCTCATGCCTTATACGAAAGAGCGTGAAAATTATGACAATTCTATGCGCGATAGTGAATCTAAGTTCTCCAATTTTCAAGGATGACAAGTTTCATACGTAATTTAATTTTTATGAATAGATAAATGAATATTTTTGATATAATCAAATTTTGTAGATGAATTAAATGTTTGACTTGTATTAAAATTACACTTATAAAATTTTTGTGCTGCTCATAATAAAGAAAAAAACGTTTCTTTAACTGCAATCAGGTTTTATTTATTCTGCATTTCCCTCCTGAATACAAACATGATGTAACATTTCGTTATAATAGGTCGCTTTTAAAGATATTAGCATATCGCTTGTAAATTCAAGATCGAAATCAACTTCTATGAGAAGAAAACTTTCATCGAAAGACGCGTATACAATAAAATCAGTAGTTTTTATGTTTAAAATGGCCATTCCAAGTTGAATTTGTGCATAATAACTATGCTTTTTTTTAAAAGTAAGATCAGTGTTCACGTACTTGACAGATCGAGCAATATCTGATGCAGTTTTTGTTTTTCCCAGCCTTCGGGTAAAAGTATTTTTGTGTCTTCTGCTTCCAGTTTGGATTCTTATTTTTCGAATACGTGTACAAGGCATAACATCTTGAACCTGTTACTCTAAACTACCTCTTCTTTTTCCATTCCACTCTACTGTTAAGGGTTTCTTTGCAAACTGATTGAGTATCCTCATTTAAAGAATTTAAAAGATTTTCGCAGCACTCCTTAAGAAGTTGATTCGGGCCAGTTCTTGACAAATTCAACATACATTCTGACGGCTGATTTGCTAAGATGACATCTATTTCTTCACTACTAGTGACTTCTAAAGAATGACCATTTTCTTCTGGAATTAGAGGTTCATGTCTTCCGGACCTAATTAATTACAAATAATGTGTAATTCAATTATCCTACATAGTCTACTCTATGAAGATATAAGCAAATTTTAAAAATTGTATACATCGCACTATAATAAATGTAAAAATTATGTTTGTGTAGACTCTGTGTAAACACAGATTTCTTGCACAGAAAGTCTCATCTTGATAAGTTGAATACAATTTAAAGATAAATATAAAAGATTTGCCGGGTATCACGACCAGAGCGACCTACTCATCCCACCACTTATCTTCTATGACGTCACGACCACCGTTCCCAATAAAGATTTAAAAAGGTGTTTTTCCGCATTTTTTCGATTGCCAAAAACATCGTAGTAATAAGAAAACTCCAACTCCTCGACCTGCTTTTGTTAAACTCAACCGGAAAAGAGCAATTTTGGAAATTTTATCACATGATAAAGATGAAGGTGATAAAAACGAATCGTCGAATGATGAACAACGAAAATGCCAAGAAGATCATCAAAATGATTGCGAAGCAAAGAAACAACTCGAGTCGTCCAGGGCAGATGTAAGCAAAAAAATTTTTTTATTCTACGTATATATTTATGACAAAATATATTGTAACATGTAATATATAGTTTTCGTTTTTTTTTTATTTTGTAAATGTTTGATTATTAGCATCCTTTTTTTATTGATTGTGTTGCAATATTTCGAAAAAAAGTAATGAAAATATTCAAGGATTTACACGGTTGCTAAAATTTTGCTTAAATTTTGTGGAAATCGTGATAAAATACTCAATCAAAATTCTCATTAGATTTATTATCACCTTAATAACCACCGAAAGTTGTATTTGTCTGTATATGTATGTATTGAAACTTACATAAATATTTACTGAAACTTTGCAAAGATCTGTCAAACCTTCCATAGAAGGTTTAAATATCTACTTTTTAAACCTTCAACAAGGTTTTTATTCGAAGATTCAGGAATCTTAATAAATAGGTTTGTTAACCTTTCCTGAAGTTTTGAAAGATTAAACTTCAGAAAATTTTTTGTCTATAGATTCAGAAATCTCTATAAAACATTAGGAAAACTGTTCCTGATGTTCGAATGACGCTTCAGAGAAGTTTTCATCTGAAGTTTTTTTTTTATTGAAAACTCAGGACAAAGATTCCACAAACCTTCGCGGAGGTTTAATAAACCTTTATACAAATTTTTACAAAAAATTATAATAAATAAAGCTTTATAGAAGTTTTGGTAGCTCATGGGACATGATTAATAATGTGAGTACCATTGCATTTTTAGATTATACTGCAGAACGCCGAGCCACAGCCTGTTGCTTCAACTACGAGCATAGAAGGAAATGCGAGTGGTGGAGAACTTTCTTATCATCTCCTCGAAATTTCGGCAACGCCAATTTCTGAAAATTATCAAAAAGTTGATATCATGGAGCGCTCAGTTGGACTTCAAACGAATATTAAGCCGCACGTTCGAAGCAAATCTACGATGTGCGAATTACCTCAAACCACGGATATTGGCTGCCAAACGCATAATCAGATGGTCTTGCGTTTTCTTTCTCCGAAAAAGACGAGTGATCGTTTATTAAAGGAGATGCACTCTTTTTCCTCGAATACATCTGAGACTCCGCCTGGAGAATTTTCAGAAAGTGATGTGTCCTTTTCGTCAAATAGCAGCGAAGACCGAAGATTCGTTAAGATGATGAACGAGAAAAGGATATCGTTTATGAAGTATCTGATTGTCAATGATCCCAAGATGTACATAGGAATCGAGAAACCCTGGATGTCACTAATCGAGTTGTTAAGTAATCGTAGAAGCTGCGATTATAATCATGTACTGCTGACCTTGATGAAAGTCAAACTAAATGATAGTTTTTCTCGTTTAGGAGATCAATTTGGCATTTCTGTATCCCAGGCCAGTAGAATTTTTTCTCAGACTGTTGGTCCTTTAGCTCACTTTTTGAAAACTTTAATCTACTGCCCCGATCGCGAGAGTAGAATGAAGAATATGCTTATTCCTTTCCGTTATAATTTCAGTCATGTTGCTGCGATAATCCATGCATTCGAAATCGAAATAGAAAAACCAACGAACCCTGTATATCAAGCTCTTACTTGGTCCGAGTACAAGAAAGCAAATACATTGAAGTATAAAATTTCTTGCACGCCTGATGGTTTTATAAATTTTGTATCCATTGGATATGGGGATAGAATCACTGATAGTCTTCTTTTTGAGAAATGCAAAATCCTTGATATTTTACCAGAAGGATGTGGTGTTATGGCTGATAAAGGATTTAAGCATATTCAGAGTGTTTTGAACAAAAAGAAATGCATATTAATTCGTCCTCCATTTGTTTCCGCGACTCGAAATCCGACGAAAGAAGAAGTTTTGCTATAAAAAAGCATAGCAAGTTTGAGGATTCGTATAGAAAGAGTCATCCGTAGAATTCACGAATTTAAAATTTTGAAACCTCATGCTTGTGTTAATAATAATTTAATTCCGTGTATTGACGATTGCGTCGCAATATCCGCTGGGTTTTTTATTTTGCAGCATCCAATCATAAGACAGTAATTTGTACAGGTTTTTTATGTAATTCCAATAAAATATACAAATTTAAGAAAGTAACTATAGTAATTTATTTTTATTAAACAACCTTACATATTTAAGATACATCAATTCTAAATTTGCAGCGAAATTTCACTTCACATCTTAATTTAAATTCTACCGAGATACCGATTGCAATAAAATTGGAAATATATTTTTTTTCCAAAAGTCTACAGCATTATGAACTATTTCATCAAAAATTTGTTTATCAAAATCAACCCAAACATACATAATCTCTTTATTAACATGAAAATTTGGATGAGCAACACAAAAAAGACCCTTTTTCTTATCTGTTGCAAACATGTGTAAATGAATTTGACCTTTGAATTTTTCTGTTACATTTCCGTTTGACAAATACGTCTTGACGTTTTCTTCTGAGCTTAGAGACTTTATTTCAACAACAAAATCTTTTCCTATTTTATCTGGCGAAGCTCCTAGCATAGAAAAAGATGGAATAAGAAAAAGGCCACATTTTTCAATTCTTGTATTGAGTTTTTTTGCAATTTCAGACAAAACTAAAGGTTCCATTTCTCTTCCGCGTGCCATGTAAATTGTATCAAACATTTTCGAAGCTCCAATCACCCGCTGAACCATAGTTCCATCTACAGTTTTGCACCTACTAGCCTCGTAAACAGTAGACGCAGTTATTCGACCGTATCTCAGCTCGTGCCACCACAGTGAATTACTTTGATCTCTTGTCTGATTTTCAGCTTGTTCGCAGTGTTTTTGTTTCATTTCAGTTTCAGCGAAACTGACAAAATCATCAACTGAACCATTTCTTAATGGAGAGTTGATGAGTAAGTGATGCAGTGATAAGCAATTGATTTCTCTTCCATTCAAAGAAAAATTATGCCTCGATAACTGGCTATCTAAATTGTGAGCTTTCGCAATCGACACAACCTCAGCTAAAAAATCAGAATTATCGCTCAAATTTTTTTTAATTGACGAGGTACTTTTTTCTTTCATTTCTTGAGCTGTGATGAATTTTTCTGCAGTTCCTACTCCACATAAACCAGACCTTTTCCAATAACATTCAACGTCAGTTGGAGACGCTGACTCAAAACGACGATTGCACCACATTAAGAATGCGATTTCATGCTTGCAGCCACCTACAAAAACCGATATTATCATAATTAATCAAAGTTAAAGTAGTCTTATTTTTAGTATCTTTACTTTAACTTGCCTTAGAAATCGTAGATTAAGTAGTGAATAGCGTAAGAAAATTAAAGGAAATTAAAATTGTCAAATGCAAAAACTTACCCGCAGAAGCTGGACAATCGAGGCATTGAAGGTTCTCTACTGTGTCACTTTCTTCGTCGACACACAGTTTTACAGTGTAATCTTTCTGTCTGACCTTGTGCTCTGGGCAAATTTTTCCTTGAACAGTACATTTGGTATCACTACGTTGTACGCTAACATAGCCCACAGCTGAATCACTGTAATTTTCCCGAGATGACCTTGAAAAACGAACACCTTTATTGTATTTTCATTATAATGGTAAACGTAACAACTATCACTCTCTCAATGAAACATTATTGGATATTATACTATTCTAATATTAAAAATTCAAGCAGTTAACAAATAATTCATGTCATTAGAACTAATTAAATTATGAAGAAAATGAACTAATATTTATAATGACGAATAGTTAATTATTTATAAATCATTCAAACGAATTAATTTATATTTATATCATACATTTTACCAATAATATACTCATCTTCTTTAATAACGTAATAATACTTTAACTATGTACTAGATACATTAACTTATACATGAGTTATTTTTCATTATCATCAATTAGTAGTTTTTTCTTTTATTTAAATTGACAGAGTAGAATAATTATAATTTGTAAATTTTACTTACAAAGTGGCTTTGACACCACGGATTTCTGGTGCGGCATATTTAGGGTTAGATGTAAAATATTCCAACACCATAAACATAGAAATTTTTGGAAGATTTCCCGAGTCTGCTTTTACGAAGCCACTATCCACCTTAAGAGGCATTTTTAACTCAACTAACCAGTTTATTTATTATTTAGAACTTCACTTGCACTTGGTTTGCATGTTGCCGATACGAAAATACAACGGTTTGACGTCACACTTTCAAGGAACCAATCAGAGACGCTTGACCGCCAAAGCGGTCCGTTTCAAACGTTCATTGTCTTTGAATCCATCGCAAATCAACAATTAATGAGTAAAAAAAAACGCTATTGTAATGACTTTCTATTTAATATAAACTTTAGATTGCATATATAAAATTGCATAATTTTTTTGCATGCGAATTCCCAATTTCGCCATAGTAGCGAGCGACTTGTGACACGGCGCATTGTCTTGGTGAAAAAACACTTTTTTCTTCTTCATTTGGAGCCATTTCTCAGCGATTTCGTTCTTCAAACGCATCAATTGGCCATCGTAACGTTCGCTATTGATCGTCTTACCTTTTCCAAGGTAGTCGATGAACAAAACTCCATGAGCATCCTAAAATACTGAGGCCATAACTTTACCGGCCCACATTTGCGCTTTTGGCCTCTTTGGACGCTTCTCACCGACTGCAGTCCACTCGGCTGACGACCGCTTTGACTCCGGAGTGTAGTGATGGATCCAGGTTTCGTCCATTGTCACATACCGACGCAAAAAATTCGGTTTATTTCGGCGAAACAACTCCAAACAGTGCTCGGAATCAACGACACGTTGTCGTGTTTGATCCACCGTGAGCAAACGCGGCACCCACTTTGACAACAGCTTTCTCATAGACAAATGTTCATGCAAAATAGCGTATAGACTGCCATATATCCTTAAGGTGTCAGCTATCTCATGCAATTTTAATTTACGGTTTTCGAAAACGATTTAGTGGACTTTTTAGATGGTTTCCGGTGTAATTACCTCATTTGGCCGGCCGGAGAGTTCAGCAGCTTCATAGTCTGTACGACCACGTTTAAACTCAGCATACCACCGACAAATGGTTGTTTTTCATGGAGCAGAGTCCCCGTAGCACTTTTCAAGTCATTGCTGAGCTTGCACTGTGTTTTTTTTTTCATCAAAAAGCAATGTTAAATCAACACACGAAATTGTTTCGAATCCATTGCTTTGAGAATATCAAGACTAGCATCACTTAAATCACTGTAACTCGTGGACCGAACATCAGAATGTCATGAAATTTTGACAGGTATCTTTTGAAGGTTGGTAGTCATGAAAAATCATACAGAACTAGAAAAAAGATCCCAGGCCTGGACAATCCCGATCGAGTCAAGTGCGTTGTGCGGAGCTTGTTTCCACGCGTAGAGCCGTTCCAAGGACAGGACCGAAGTTCCTGCGTCGTCCGGCGCGAAGAACTCTTCACTCTCGAAGAACTAAAGAGAGTGGGTGGAAGACTCAAGGCAAATACAGCGCCGGGTATCGATGGGGTGCCAAACGAGATCCTCAAAAAGGTGATCGGGGCTTACCCGGAGATCCTCCTAGAAGCCTTCAACTCCGGTCTTTGGGAGGGGAGGTTCTTCGTAGACTGGAAAAACAGAGTTTGGTCCTGCTGATCGTCACAAATGCAAGAAAAGGAACTGGTAAGCGTAAGGGATGCTGCGCGTTGATCAGCATTGACACCATCCTGACACGATGGTCCCTCTCATGCTCCAGTCTCAACGGTTCTGGACGCTCATCGAGTCATTCGTCACACTTGTGATGAAGACGAGGGAGCTTGATAGGCGTCGAGAGCGTAACAACGGGGAGGGCCAATAAAAATCGCATCGGGGCCTCCACCCGCGGTTCTGCGTGTAGCCGCATATGGGAGTTCCGAGCGAACGGATGATGGAAGAGTCGTACGCCACTTTAAGCTGGAACCAACTACCCGTGAAGTTTAAAGGCGAAAGGCGGTTCCGCGAGTGGTGTTTTGGTTCGTGAGAGGGGATTTTTGGTTTTAACAGGTATGCCTAGACCCGTCTTAGGAGAGTCCTGTACAACGTCTTTAAAAGATTTTGCCATTTTTCCTCCTCACCAAAAAAAAAGGGGGAATATCTTAAAAGAGAACTACAAACGGTTGCAATTATTATTTGTTTTGGTGTCCGATTTGACCTCTATACTTTTCGCTGCAGCACTTTCGTAGTCGAGGATGTACATGCATAGGATATTGTTAGAATTGACGTCAATTGAGTTATTATTGAAGTATTGAAACTTTTCTTCTGTAGCTAGTTTCAGCAAATGTAGACACTCAATACAGGATTAATGAAATCAGAAAATTCGAATGGAAGCTTACGGCCAGCATGCTCTAGGCAAAACACAGTGCAACGAGTGGTTCAATAAGTTTAAAAGTGGCGATTTCGATGTGAGAAACGAAGAACGTGGAAAACCACCGAAAAAGTTTGAAGATGCCGAATTGCAAGCATTATTGGATGAAGATGATGGTCAAACGCAACAACAACTTGCAGAACAATTAAATGTGACCCAACAATGCATTTCTCAACGTTTAAAAGCCATGGGATTGATTTTGAAGGTGGGAAGATGGGTGCCGCATGAATTGACTGAAAGACAATGCACCAGGACATCGAACAAAAAAGACTCGGGAATTGGTAAATTCGTACAGCTGGGAAGCCCTCCCCCATGCGGCTTATTCACCAGACTTGGCTCCATCTGACTACCACTTATTTTCATCAATGGGGCACGCACTTGCTGAACAGCGCTTCGATTCGTACGAAAATGTGAAAAAATGTCTCGATGAATGGTTTCACACAAAAAACGAACAATTTTTTTGTCGAGGCATACACAAATTGTCAGAGAGATGGGAAAAATATGTGGCTACCAATGGCCATTACTTTGAAGATTAAATGTATAACCATTTTTATTAAATAAACGTGTATTTTCTCAAAAAAATTACAGGTTTCATACTTGTACACCTGGTAAATGTAAATATTAAAAGGATACAATTTTTGAAAAATTGTTGAATGAATATTTATTCATATCTTTTTTTCATTAATTCGCTGTACATATATACCACTTTCGTTAATTGAACAAAAATTTTTAAAAGTGATCTAAGTTCATCCATAATGAAACCAAACTTTTCCATTATTTAATTTGAATAAAAAAATTTTCGTTCGAAGGTATAGTGGAAAGGAGTTATATAGCCATAGTTGGCCCGACAGTCGGTTTGAGTCTGGAGCATAGTTGAGCCGATGGTCGGGCACATCTTTGATTGCCGGTGTTGTCTGCTAACGTTGGTAAAACCGAAAATACCACAGTTGGCCCAACCATGGTTACCAAACCTTGGTCGCCAGAGTAGGCCCAACCGTGGCCCAATGGTCCAGGTCTGGCAGCCGACCAAAATTCGCACCTGGGTGTTACGTCCCGAGCAAAAGGCGAGGGTAGGTTGGATTTTTGGATGTAAGGGAGGCGGTTAGCTGATTATATCAGGTTGGTAAGGCCTGATAATTTATTTTTGTTTGTGGGTACATTGTCACTTGTCAGGTCTATGGGCCCTGAGTTGTTCACAATGATAATAAAACACTGAATATATGAATAAATGAAATGATTTATTATGAATAAATAAAATGTTGCACAGTTTGTTACTTAGGTGGTAACCTATACTACTTCTCAAGATGAGAAGGCAATGTTATGAGTTTTATGCGATTATGAGCCAAATATACAGGTTTTGACATGCCTATATATGTAACTTCCGCAGTTGATTGTGGACGTTTTACGCTAATATACTAGGTTTTGAGATGCCTAGGTGTACAACTCACGCTCCACATTTAGCGTTATAGTTAATATAATAAGTTTTGAAATGCTTATTTATATATATAACTTACTTATCTACCTCTTGAATTAGAGGGCAAAAGAGAGGATTGTCGTTTATTACTCCTATTATTGCAAGTCAACGCGCACAAATCCTTGCAGGATAGTTGGGTTTCGTTTGAGTCTCCTTGAGATAAACGATAAATTTTGCAGGAGGTATGGTGTAAGGGATGCAAGTCCACCAGCAACTGATGTGATCAATTATCCCCTTACGTATCTTGTTTTGTACACGAGAAATGAATCAAACATGTACTTGTTAACAAGATAGGTTAGTTGGTCCCGATTTCAGAAATAAATCACTATTAACCGACACGACTAAATACGACGATACACGTAATCCAAAGGAACTATCTAGCACTACGGTTTCCGGACTTGCACCACTTAAGGACCAAGGATTTTATTTACCAAGTACCGAATGTTGAGTTGCTCATAGAAATCCAATGAGACTTACGTTTATCGAAGGGTCTGCTCACGACGTTGAATTACCGGTCCAGACCTAACAACCGTACAAATGTTCGGAACTTAATGACAAACCTCCAGAGGTGAATCTGGGGTATATATACTATTGATGCTTCTATTAGTGGGAGCAGATCAACGTAAATCGGTGGCACGGCACGTTCGAATCGCAAATCGGTGGCAAGGCACGTACGAATTGCGAATCGGTGGCCAGGCACGATCTCAGCAAGGGTTCATGAGTTCATCTCTTCTATTGCCCAATTTTATATCTAGTTTCCAAATAAATGCATTTTTAATTACTCATTTCTGCATTTATTTGTTTATAATTTGTGTTACTTATTTTTTGAAGTATGATCATTAATTGATTGCCAATGATCAGTCAATCAATTTCTTATCTAGGATCCATAATCAATGATCGATTTTTATTCATTGATCGTGATCGACTCATCGGCAATCAATACATAATGGCGATAATATTGATCAATACTATTTGACTACCCGAGATATTAATAATGATTATGGTGTAATGTTGATACATAATTAATATTAACATAATAATGATTATAATATTTAGTCATTATAATTAATGAGGCTGTGCCGATAACTTCTCATTCTCTCATTAGGTTATTAGCACAGCGTTACTACTTTATCGGCACGCGGTGTGAGTTACTGACTCATTACCACGGGTGCAATCACCATATAGACAGAGCGCTGTTCTTCTTTATCTCTTATTACCGTATGTCAAACCGATTCGTCGACGTGAGGTATACATAGGTTTACCTCATGCGCACAGCTACCTGGTCCATATGATAATTTATCATAGGAACACTATTATATTTGAATGGTGTCTTCCTCGTTATCCTCGGTGTTTGGCGTATTGCCCTTGCACAGGGGCAATATAAAATTTTTAAAGTTACTGGGATGTAACAGGGTAGTTCGCGAGAAAAGTGCGACTACAGCTGCGCCGTCGATTTTGAACGATCGAATAAATATTTTTTCAGAGTGCATCCAGTCCCTCCCCACCTTGCCGCCGTGCGTCAGCTATGGAAAATCCGCCGTTCCGGTGATTTTGATGAATTTTTTTTAGTGAATATTTCCACGGGGAATTTGTTGTCTACATTTTATAAAAGTACTTAATCTACGAATTATCGACATATTTTTTTTTATCGCTAGTCGTTAAATTTGTTGAACAATTGAGGCATCGGATTCCATAACTGACGGAGCGCGTGGCCTAGTAGGCAAAAGAGGGGGTACCGCAATGCGCGAACTTTTTTTTCATTTAAATAAAAAATTCGGAAAAATGATCAAAAAAACGTAGCAGTACATGTTAAATGTCATTCCGCATATTTTTTCTTCCATAAATTTTTGTGTCAGAACTCTAGTTTTTTTTTATAATCGAAGAAATCCGTATTTTTTCAACGTACGAAATCAATCGATTTTTTACAATCAACTCGCTGTTTTTCGTAAAAAATTGTCCGGAATAGTCTGAAATTTTATCAGCAGATTCAAAAAACCCTAGAGCTTCAGATAGTTATGTTCAACATGACAACATTTCAGACAGTTTTTTAATATATTTTGAGATTTTTTAATCCAAAACTGCGGTCAGGGTGGGAATTTCTTTAACTGCGTCCAAGCGCATCGATAACGTCAAGAGATTTATCGATCGAACGCGGAGCAGTGATCCCAGAACGTGGAGGCTGGCGACCCCCACCATAGGTGCCTCGAGCACATTGTGTCTTCCTCATTCAACCAACCCATGGCAGTCGAGCGAGGAAGAAGCCATGAGCTGATGGGGTCTATGGTGGGGGCCGCGAGCTCCCACGTTCTGGGATCACTGACGCGGAGAAAAAGAGATGCACCCATGCCGAGAGCACGCGATTCGACAGAGTTGCAACATCATTTTTGCCAATTCGTTTTCTTTATTTATATCTATTCTGTAATAGTATATCACGTGCCTAGGCGCACAATGAGGGTTATTGCGTGACGAGCGACAATGCTCGCAGGAGATCGAAGCCGAGGCGCGATCAGTCCTCCGAGCATTATTGCGAGTCTCGTAATTTCCCGAATTGTGTGCATTGGTATGTATTCTATTTTATGTGACTTCGGTGCTGATACGAGTTTTTATGCGTACACTCGAATCTAATCTAGTATTGTAGTTGTTTACGGCGCTAGTCATTACACTTGATATTTCGCGACTAGTTCCAGCCATTTTGATTTTATCGATCTTGTGTAGTAGTACCTTGTTGTAATAGAGCATGCGCAGTTCAAATGTACAAAGCTTTTTCAGTAGGGTGCTAACGCTGTACGAAGAAGAAGAAGAATAAGAAGAAGATTCTGCTTCGCTGTAAGACTATATGCGCATGCGCAGTTCAATTCGACTCATTTCTCAGCTGAGTCGAATCGAAAATTAGTCGATTAAATTCGACTAACGCACATCACTGGTTATTTCTTGAACTACATACTTCGTAAATTTGAATTTTTCGTCTGCTTCGCGCCTCTTTTGCACGTACTCGAGAAAAATACAATTCTTAATTTCGACTCCATAAACGTAAGCGTGAAATCTAAAAACAACTTGAAAACTCAAGCATTGTAACGAAGTCCGTCTTCGTGCACCTTTGGCTTTACACAAAGCTGGTGACCGCAGCGTGTAGCAGAGCCGACACACTGACACGCCATGTTTGCATGTGTTTGTCCCAGGTGGGAACGTGGTGGGGGCCGGGAAATGCCACGTTCTGGAGACACTGGTTTAGCGCTTAGCGGCTTGTTTTTGCGATATCATATTCATTGCGCCAGTGTTCGAGCGACCTCTGCGGGGCATGAACGTTAACAGTAGAGCCTCACGAACCTATCGGTTGCTTGCTGACATCTGCCGGACGTATAGTTCATGCGCAGCGTGCCTTTGTTTACAAAGCTATTTTTGAGATCGGCGGATTTTGTCATGGTTAAAAATGACTGAAAAACAAGATCAGCGAATTTGCATCAAATTTTGTTTTCAACTAGGAAAAACGAGTTCGGGAACTATTCTGATGATGCAGAAGGCCTTAGGGAATGAGTGTATGAGCAAAACACGAATAAAAGAGTGGTGTAATCGTTTCAAAGGAGGCCACACTTCTCTTGATAGTGATTCTCGTTCTGGCCGACCTTCGACGACAAAAACATTGGATAATATTGAGTAAGTGCGACTTGCGATTGAAGTTGATCGTCGATTAACTGTTCGTGAATTAGAAAATGATCTCGGAATACCGAAAACTACTGTTTGGGAAATTTCGAACAAGGTTTTAGGAATTACTCGCGTGTGTGCAGTAACGGGTAAGGATCTTACTCAGAAAAAGCGAACAATACAGCTGAATAATCTTCTTAGCAATCGGAAAATTAACCAGATAAGATCAGAGGTTAATGTAGAAGAGGTTCAAAAACTTGGGCCACTTTACTACGGCAAAGGGTGCGGATCCTGTAAAGAGGGAACAATATCGTCACTTCTTGCTTCAGTATCCGCACTAGGCTTCAAAAGTGACTGAGCAGCGTATTGCAGACCAAAAACGCACAATCCTGGTACGACATTTTCTGCCCGAGGTTGAAATATATACAATCAGAATGCTGGTAAATCATCCACAAGCGGGAATAATTGAATCTCTTGAAAGTGCCGCTAATAAGGAGATCGTGGAGCCTGTAATAGAAGACGACGGAGCTGGAGAGGAGTGTGGCCGCGAACACGATGCTTCCAGGGAGGTGGTTTATCCGCATCCTTTGAGACTTCGTCGTCATGCTGACTCCCTTCCCAAAAACAAAACATCGCACTTCCAGAACACCTACAACGTTTTCAGAGGAACTTCAATCATGCTCTACAGGAATTCGAAGAGGTAAAACCATGCTTGATACATTCTTTCCCGAAATTCAAGTTCTCTAAGGACTTGCTTGCAAATAGTAATTAATAATTATCATGATTAAATTGTCAGTTTTCTCTAACACTTTATCTACTAATTGCAACATTCTTATGACCGTGTGTTTTTAGATGTAAATTGATACAAATTTCAATAAGGAATAGGTCCTTTTAGCTTGGGGAATGCAATCTTTCTAGAGAAAAGCTCGTTAGCGTGTCACATGTATAATTTTGAATGTATAGTTTTGAATGGAACTTTCATAACAAATTTTTCCTGTTAATAATTGACATTTCTCACTCCAAAAAAAGGGGCTAACTTAAAATCATCCAATAGCCAACATAAGTTTTTACAAAGGATACGTTGTGGCTTCTATCCTCTCTATGAATGCGAACTTATAACTCAGCTGGACAAAAGCCATTAACTTTTATGTTTCACTGAGTTTTGAGATGGCGTCTTCCAGTACTTTGAGTACTCAAGGGCTTATAACGCAAGGTGACTTTTCGAGGTTATGTAAGCTTTGTTTTCCTGCTTCACAACTTCATTATCTAGATTACCAAGTTTTTCTTCTTTAAATTCTGTGTGATTCCTTAAACACGTTCTCAAGTTACTTCTGCAACTTAAGTTCTTTTTACGGTAAATGCAATTGAAGCGGGAAGACATACTCAACATCCAATCGGAATATTTTATTGAATTATTCAATGCATTAAAATCACCAAAGACAACAATTGCACTTACATTGAAACCAAAGCAATCAAAGTAGCTAACGAAATGGAACAGTGTCAGAGCAGTTACGAATCCTACAAGACCCAAATACGGTGTGCGCATTATTGTTTTCTGGGTACAGAAGAAGCCTCATCATTCGAAAAAGATTTATAATAGAGTCTAATGGTAATATCCAAAAGCAAACATGAGACAGGGTCAGACAAGCGACAGAAAGTCGGTGTAGCGTGAGATGCTTGTTTGACTCTCTTGATCTAAGTAAATGTACCTATAGTACAAAAGACACGCTTTTTCTTTCTTGCATAGCTGCATAAGTTCAATCTTGCTAACATAAGTATTATTATGTACATAGATTGTATGTGTTACGGCTGCTTCAACTCATTGGGAAATGAGACACGTGGCGCTTTTATTAAGATAATACCAACTCATCTGGCATTATTAACAAAACAGTGTTATTGCAGTTCCTAATTAAAACCTTACCATTTTCCTTTGTTCTCTGCAATAAAATGAAAAGTCGACATGTTTTTTGGTAAAAATGACCTTATTGTACCTTAAAATTAATTTTATTCCGATTTGTCGTCGGAGAAGTGGGGCGAAGTCATAATTTCTAATGAATTGTTTTTTCCGATCCAGAAGTGTATTGATTGTTGCAGAGACTAATTTGAAAAATCTTCAAGAACAAGAAAAAGTCACACGACATTTGGAGTGACTTACATATTTCAATAAATCAATGCATTTCAAATATACGATGTCAAAGACTGTTTTCCCAAGTTTAATTTTAAATAAGCGTTTTGTTTTCCGAAAGAAGTCTTTATTTTACGATTTTGTAACTACGTTTTAAAAACTCACACATATCATGAAGGTTCTATCAACTGTAACCTAGAGCGCAGGTTACACTCATTTTAAAGGGGAAAATGAAGCCAGAGAAGGATGATATAAGACAAAGCGCCAAGTAAAATAGAGTTTATTTCAAAATATAGTGGCAGGACTTGGAAGAACAACTGAAGCCAAGTTAGCAGGAAAGCACCAACAGCTAACACTTGGGACAGTTTCCTGGGCGGACAGCAGTAGCCAATTTCCAGGTCAGGTAGTGATTAATCGGGTCACGAGACCCCCTAAACCCATGACAGGGCTTGTAACTGTGTTATATAACAAATCCTTTTTTTAACTTGAATATATGGGGGAAAAAGTATTTGGAATTTTCAACGCCACTTTCATTATTTCAGAAAAATGGCTATATTCTAATTTCACTGTTTCAAAATCATGCTTTTGACCGTACTTAATGTGTACCACAAATACGCCCCAAATTCTAAACAGTAAGACTTTTTAAGGACAAAAATTATGATTTGTTTCTTTGATAAAGCCCACTGGTAACACAAAATTTGATTATATTTATTATTCCTTTTACAATTTTCATTCAAAAGAAGTGGTTTCATGGAAAAAATAAATAACAAATAAAAAAATTTTACAGCACCATGAAATTTCTATGGAAACACTTATTCAATTAAATCAATAGTTTTGAAGTGAATAAAAAAACATCGTTTTTCAGTGCTTTTTATCTATTTAATTTGTTTCCTAAAAAGTTCGAAAATACGATTATTAATGTTTAGTTTTAATAATCCGATAAACAAAATATTAGACGAAACTTGTATCAAAGGCTGTATTCTTTGACGTAATCGTTAGCTATTTTCCTGACGTTTTCAACTGCTTCTGGAGTTCCATATTCTTCCTCAAAATTGAGGAACTTCTTAAACAAAACTTTCATCTTTCTTGGTGAAAGAACTGAAGTGCTGATTGACCTTTCCAGTACTTTCCTTGCAATTTCGATATTTCCAGTACTAATTAGAGAATCCACATAAGATGCCCACACGTCAGTTCGTTTCGGATACAAGGCTAAAATTTTTTCAAAAAGCATCTGTGACTTCTCTTTATCTCCATAATTGTTTTCCAATTGTGCGAATCGTACCATAACAGCGACATCTGCGAAAATAAACATTTAAACTAATATAATCTTTCCCATCGATTATAATATTACCAAATAAAAAAAGGTTTTTAAAATTTAATAAACTTACGTTCTCGTGCAGGTAGGGTTTGAACTGCCCTTTGTATAATTAACCTCGATTTTTCCTTTAATCCCATCTTCATCAATGCAATTCCACATTTAATCCACATTTCTGGACTTCCCTTGAATTTTTTCAAAATGGTGTTTACCGTTTTTTCCAACTCAACATGTTTTTCTGCTTCCGAATAAAGCGTGAGCATGTGCGCATAAATCTTTCTTGCATCGTTCACCCAAATGGCCTTCCGAAAGACCTCATCCAGAGTTTCTAGAGTTCCAAATTTAGATTCCAAATTCAACCAAGCCTGCCAGACATTTAGTCTTTCACCTTCTTCTCGAAAGTTGATTGCTTTAACCGCTCGTTCAGCAACCAGCCTTGCTTTATCGATTTCCGTAGCCTGTAGATGATACGTCATATACTGCATCCAAACAAGAGAACTATTAGGATTAGCCAAAACTAATCTATCGAATTGATCTGCAGAACTTGGTAATTGAGAATTGAGTGTTTCTTCACGTTCTCTCATTTCCCTTTCTCTTTGTATTTCTTGCTCTCGACGTTCTGCAGCACTTTGTTTCTTCTTTTTTTGCTTCGATTGGCTCTCAATTTCGTCTTCACTTTCGCTTGAAGTTTCCCTCTTCGGATTCACAGGCCTTGGAGCGTTTCCCCACAAAAAACCACATTCAGGAATACTTACTTTGTTATTTTCACTCTCATACAAACTGATATCGTTATTTTTTTCATTCACATTTTTTGCAACTTGCTCTTTTGACTCTTCTTTTTTTAATCTTTTCGCGTTTTGGTTTTCTTCTTTAGTCTCTTTTTTTCGTTTCCGTTTATTTATCAAACTAAAATTGCTTTTATCAATCATTTCACTATTAATATTTTTTTCATTATTTTCGATGAAGCTTTTCTTCTTCAACTGAGACCCCATGTTTGAAGACATTTTGTTTTCAAAAATTGTCTTTGGAAGACATACAGGTAAAGTGTCAAATTCTTCTCCATTTGATACAACAAAACAACGAATCTTTTGGCCTATAGAATAATGGGATAAATTTGGACTCAAATCGTTTAGATGCAATCTCACAGGCAAAGCAACCAATCCACCGTGAACCACTCCTTTCAAAAGAACAAGAATAAACCAATTGGTAATTAAAACTATATTACCACGTAGTTTAGTTTCTAGTGGTAAATCTTGAAACATTATTTGCTTTATGCTTATATGTGATATTAATTGAGGTAAAAGAGTTACTTCCACCAATTCATGCATAAAATTAACCCAAAGAATTGCTCCCTTGACATTATCTCCCACTTTCAAATTCCCGAGGTAATGGTATTTTCGAACTGTAGCTTGTAAATTATCAGTTAATCTCAGGACTAAACCATACTCAGTTACCTTTTCTACGATTCCTTCAACTTTTTGACCCAACTTAGCTGAAAATATTGGCTTGTTTTTGTAATAAGGTTTCCTTGACAATTCTTTCATTTTACAAAAATAAATATTAAGGACATCAACAGCCGACATTAACGGATTTTCCGTTTTAGATTCTTCATCCCACAGATCGGCCAAAGCAGTTGATAAAACCACTTCTTTTCTCTTTTTATTTGCAGTAATAACTTTGCCATAAAGTAGTTGATGTGGACGTATTAAGTCCTCGTTTTCCATATCGATTCTTTTAATTATGCCATAATTGTAGAATTCCTCGATGGGCAAGGACACTTTTGAAGCTTTCTTACTGAACTCTTCAACAGAACAAAGGATAGTCGAACCAACTTTCAGTTCATTGTAATTAGAATATTTTCTTTCCGGAGAAAGTGAAGTGCTCAAAAGTAATGTTGGAAATGTTGCAAATACTACAGCAGAGACTTCATCACCTAGGATGGTTTTGGCTGCAAGTAGACTTCCTAATTCAATACAAGGTGCAACATGACCTGCTGGAAGAAATCCCATCGCTTCCGAATTATTTTTTTTTATTCTCAGACATATTCCTTCTGCAGAAGAATCCACAACAGTACCAGTAATTAACTCTCCGACTTTAAAAATGACTTGGTTCTTCTTTTCTGTAACAAAATTTAAAGTGAGGCTGTTTTTGTTTAGTCTAATATCTTTAATCTCAACCACTACTACTTCTCCAATAAAATGGTTCCACCTGATTTTCGCAATTCGAGGATCTAGAAATAAAGACGGAATCCAACCTGCAACATCTCCAAAAAATTTTACCAACATTCCCCTTGGTGTGATTTGTTGAATCGTTCCGTGATGCACAGATCCAACCTTCGCGTTCCGGATGTTATCTAAAATTGGCAAATTGCTGTTAATTAAAGTTGGTTTTAGGGTGAACTTCATACATTTTTCACTGCAGCTCAACACTCTAGCTTTTACGACCTGGCCAACTTTAATGTCCGTAACCAAACCTCCTATATCAGAAACATGCTCAGGTGGAACTGATCCAATTATATTTCCTATAGAAACTAGTATAAATCCAGTGTCTTCAATTATTTGCGCGATGGTAACATCTATTATTTCTCCGGGTATAAGAGAAAATTTTGACAAGTGCTTTTGGCTTAAAACTGCCTTTTCTGTTGAACACGTGTAAACTCTGTCCAGGTAATCATACGCAAGTATTCGACATTTATGCTCTGATTCGGAAACAAAGATTTGGTTAATTTTTTCGAAGTTCACGTCAGTCCTTCTGAAAGGGACAATTCCTCGTTGACTGTTTCCCAATTTAAGAAAGATTCCATTCGACTCTTTACATAAAACTTTTGCATTTTCTACAATGTCACCTATTTTTAATTGTGTTTTTTCAGGTATTCGTTTTATCAGAGAAAAATAAGCGAATTTCACGGTTGGGATAATATAAAGCAGCGTGCCAATGATAGTCAATCCTGGTGGATAACATGATAAGGACTTTGGAATGTGAACTTGATTGACGTAGCCGATGTTTCCGTTGCCAAAAGATACTTTTAGACCATTGAATAGTACACTCTCTACGGTGAGAGTTAATTGGATCCCAGGAAGCAGACTGTCAAGTGATTTAACGTCTTTAAGTATTATATCTACGTTTTTTACTTTTGCTGAAAGAGTGATAGTCGATAGATTTTCTGCAGTCTTTATACTTTTTACTGAACATGTAAATTGTTTTCCTGGAGCTGAAACAGATAATTTTGGTAAATGAATAGTGATACATGAATAACTATCAAAGATACAAATTTAACAATATTTGATTACTTGGAAAAATTATTCGTGATTGCGAAAATATATAACAGACAATCGTTCGACATACCATAGTGCTCTCATGGCATCGATAGGTTCGATTAAAATGGATCAAAAAACTTTTTGGATAAGTTTTAAATGACTATTAATAGTTATCGAAACTACTTTCCGTAAATTCTTAGCTAATTTTCATTTCGTAATATCTCGAAATTACGTTTCACATATTTCAATAATTTTATTGAGATTCATTTCGCTATTCCAAGGTGGACATTTAAATTTTATATGGTTATTGAAGAAATTTTCTGTGAAAAAAGGAACGCTTCCACTCCGCTGGGTATCGAGCCCAGGTCCTTTCGATTGCCGGTCGAATGCTCTGTCATCTGAGCTACGGAGGTTCCACAACTTTTCTCACAGAAGCTTGTTAACGCCAATTTTGGCTACGGATAAAGCGGGAACTATTTTCTGATATTTCTAAATCATTTCAGTTCCGTTATCACGTACATTGATACACTCTTCTAATGATCGACATAATCGACTGAAATTATTTAGAAATATCAGGAAATTTTATATGTATGTATTATATTGATACATACAGTAAAACCCCATTTATCGCAACTCCCGTTTATTGCAACTTGTCTCTCCCGTTTATCGCAATAAACTTTACCATTTTTTTCTCCCTCTTATTAGTAGAAGGAGTGGTCACGTGATTCTTAAGGATAGGCGGGAATACCCCTCACTTTTAAATTTGTGATGCATATATTTATATGAATTTTCGTATATTAGGGAGATATGAAATATATCGTTTATATGATATGAAACTATCGTTTATGTATATATTGCTACATATTTGTGTTTTATATGTAACAGAAAAATATATAAATTTTTCACATTTCAATGTATATTATTATGACAAATTATAGCATGAATTGTGCCTAGTACAGCAATCGCTTTACCAATTGCGAATCAATTGTTTTACAAAATGCGGGAATATTTCTACTGAAAAAAATTCAATCATGCATTTGAAAATTATGAGAGAAATATGTAGGCTTTAAAGGAATTAAAATGTATTGTTTGTATTAGTCGTTTACGTACCATCGTTCGGTTCCACGTTTTCACTCATTTATATTTGCACATATAATAACAATAAAAAAACGCATTCGAGGTTATTGGAACACGACTGTAAACAATGATAAACAGCGAAAGCGCGTGAAACTATTCGTTTAGGCACATGTGCTGATAATCAGTTGTTCAAGCTGGTGGCGAAGAAGTGGGAACCCCTCCGTTTTTGCGATAAACGGGAGGCATTTGATTGGAAGGTGTTGCGATAAACGGGGTTTTACTGTATATGCGTTTACTATACTCTATCAAATTTGCTTTATACAGGGTGATGCACATAAAGTGTTACAGAGCGATAGCACTCAAACTATTGATCATATCCGAAAATGTTTCAGACAAAAGTTTCAGTGTTGGAGAAGGCCATCATACTCGACCACCCTATATTTTTATCGGTGGTTAATTCGCTTATGAAAAGACCGTCTAACTTCAGCCAACATTTGTGGTGTAATTTTGGTACATGCTCGGCGTATTCTTTCTTTCATGTCGTCAGGTGTGGTAGATGCTACCGCCATCACGCTTCCTTGACAAAACCCCACAAAAAGTATTCTGGTGATGTTAGATCTGGCGAACGAGCATAATGGGGTGGTGCACCGTCGTGTTGCATCCACATGTTCATGCGAACATGCAAGGGCACGTCTTCCATTAATTGAGGCAGTACGTTTCGAATAAAGTTTGCGTAAACTTGCCCAGTCAAGCGACCTTCAAAAAAATATGGACCACGACAATGCACCAGTCCATTCAAGCCGTGTTGATAAGCAAAAATTAACCGAACTGAGCCTTGAACTGCTTCGCATCCAGCCTATTCATCCAATCTGGCTCCTTCGGATTTCCTTATGTTTCGGAAACTCAAAAATTTGCTGGCTGACTCGTTGTCTGCTTCTTTAAGGTAAGGACAGGAAACTCTAATAAGATGATAGCTTTGATTTTACAATTGAGGGATGAACATGTTGTATCAGATTATCCTAACATTATCATAAAATCTTTCGAAAATGACGTTTTACCACTTTTTTTCTATATAAATTCTGTCATTAGAGAAGATCTAATTCAGAACCTCACAACCAAAATGGCAAAAAAATTATTTAACCTGAATGAAAATTTATTTTTAATTTACATGGCACCTATGCTCGTAAAAAAGCACCAACAACGAATATCAGAGGAAATCTTACTCTAGGCAAAAGAAGGTTCCTCTTTGTAAACTGTTTGCTGTGTGCACAGCTGATGGTTATGTTATTTACATGCTTGGACTATATTATGCTAACGAAAATGATGCGGAAATTTTCAAAAGTCATTGACGTTCCAAATAGTTTGCGCAAAATCCTAAGAGAAGATGATGTTTTTGTCTTTGATCGTGGTGTCCGTGATGTAAAATTAAAACTAGAGGATGAGAATTTTAAAGTATTGATTTCTCGCACAGCATACGGATGCTTTTTGAGATATAGGCTAACAGCATTGGTGTTTCTGGTTTGATGCATCACACATGCGAATTTGCCAATGAAAAACGGACTGTTGATTGTTGCTCTCTTATTTTTGCAATTATGTATTATTTATTTCATGTTAGATACTTATCAAAAGTTTTTAAACCAGCGGAAATACTAAGTACCCCGTTTGTGAGAGGCGAGGAAACTCACACTAAAAAAGAACCCCAATAAGGAGTTCAAAATCGCACTGCAACCTCCTTGTAGTGAACTCTGGAAACTAAGTTCCCGCTGTTTTTTTTTTAATGAAAATACAACTGTATTGTGAAAAAATGGTTACAAATGAATCATTCAAAGTATTGCTAGTCGTTAGCTAGAACTTTTGCCCATCTGTCTGGTAGACCGGTTTTTGCGCAGTACTCGCTCAAACGCATTAATTGCGTTCGACACCGTTCCCCAGTGATGGTTTCGTTCGGTTTCAACAGCTCATAATAAATAACACCGACCTGGTCCCACCAAATACACAGCATAACCTGCGCAGCGTGAATATTCGTCCGAGCCGACGACGTAGAAGCATGACCGGGCAGTCCCCATGACTTTCTTCTCTTTGGGTTGCTGTAATACTTGTTTTTGGAGCTCTCGATGCGCTTCAGCTGCCGTTTTCTTCGAATGAAACAAGAAAATCAACACTTCCCACAAATGACGATTATTTGGCACAAAATCAGACATTTTCACACAACCAAAAGTATATGACGCAAAAACAAAATCACTAATGTGTGAAAACGGTTTGTTTACCATATGTCTAAGCTTGGTTCATGACGTTTTGGATATGTCAAAATCGACCAGCTCTTACTGCTGGAGCCATCTATTCCTGGTGACCCAAGAATCTCATCACGACCTAGTCCTAGTAAAGACATGGATATTCTACGTAAATTATCGCAAGCTGAATCAATGATGGACGCTGCACAACCGTACCCCATGAGGAGTACAAGCAGATTCCTATGCACCCTTACTCATGAAAATATACAGCATTTTCAATCCCTGACGGAGAGCAGTACCAATTCAAGGTACCTTTTGGCCTGAAAAATGCACGTTGCACATTCCTGAACCTAGTACGGGAAGTGGAAGGTAGAATCGATCAAGGCGATCACCATCCTTAGTATACGTACCTTTCTAACATCGTTTTAAACCTACGCCGACAAAAAAAAGTGCTGCAACAGGTCAAACGCCAAATTATTTGCTACTAGGGCAAACTATTCAGCACCCCGGTGAGTTGAGATTCACTCACGACATGTCGTCGGAGAGGACAACCGAAACACCAGACAGAAACAAGCGCGGCAATAGCAAGAAGCATACAGCAGTACTGTGCTAGTGCAAACCTTGCATGATAATACTGGCACACAGATCACGTATACAAACTTGCACAGCAACTATCTAACGCAGAAAGAAACTAAATAAAGGATTTGCGTATCGAAGAATTGGAGTACACACCACAGTCGAATCAAAGCGGGCAGGTGACTTTTATTGAAAACTCTGCGACGGAAAAAGGGTGAAAATCCACGGCTCACAACCCCGGCCAGCTTCAGAAGATCCTCGCCGCGAAACGAACCCAGTTGGTAACAACGTGAGCAACGAAGACAGCGAAGCTAAACTCAGAGAAAAATATGCTTTTGGTAGACGTTTTCGAAAGTGGTGGCATAGAAACTTTTATTTTTTATTGATCTACAGTAAAGTCGGAAAGTATTAGAACAAGATAAAAAAAGTTGTTTTTGTCACTTTATCGTATCATTTATTGAAATAGTATTCACATATTCGCGGTAGTTTTGTACGTTCAATGTAGCTTCATGATTCGAAGACATTTTTAATGCATTTTACTGAAATTTTCATCAAAATTTATAAGGAAACAGTGAATATTCTACTTCAAGCCATTTTCTTGAAAATGGCCACCTTTTGCTTTAATGACAGCAGCGCACAATTTTGAAGTTCTTTCGATGATGTTTTGAAGTGTTTGAGGTGGAATATTATTCCACGCTTCGTCCAAAAATCCCAAAGACCAGGAAGGCTTGTAAGCTTTAGACCTCTCACACATCGATCCAATTCTTCCCACAATAGCTCGATGAGATTTAAGTCGGGGGATTGAGGCAGGCATTCCATTATATTAAGGTCACCTGCGACTTTTTTTCGTTCCAAATAAGAAGTACAAAGTTTTGATGTATGTTTCGGATCGTTATCTTGTTGGAAAATGAATCCACGATCAATTAAATTGATGCCTGATGGTATTGCATGGTGTTGGAGTATACTGTGATACTGCTCTTTTTTCATAATTCATTCAATTTTTTTAAGTTGACCAACGCCAGCGTGGCTGAAACAGCCCCAAACCTTTACTGAGCCACCGCCATGTTTTACAGTTGGCACAAAACGATCTGGTTTGAATCTTTCACTGACTTTTCTGCGAACATATTGACGCCGATCGCTACCGAAAGGTTCGTAATTTGATTCGTCTGTCCATAAAACTGATTTGCACTGACCATACCTTTTTCTTTAAGACGGCCTTTGACTGTCGTGACCGATATTGGCGAATTCAAGTCTTCATTGATTTCAGCACGAATTTCTGATGCAGATTTCTGTCGATTGCCCTTACTTATTGCATATATTTTGTTGTCGATTCTTTGATTTGTCTTTCTTGATCGACCAGATCGTTTTGTGTTAGTATTCTGTCCAGTTTCCCGATATCTTCTTATCGCCGTATGAACTGAACACAAAGATATATTAAATATTTCGGCTATTTCTCGATAGTTTTTGCCTGTTTTTTGCAAAATAATGATTTGGGCCCGTTTCTCAAGAGATATTTCCTTTCGCTTGACCATTCTCAATCTGGAAAAATACAATTCTGAGGCTATTTCAACGAAAAAGCGGGCACAATTATGCATAAACGCAACGACTGTCAAATTAACAGACTTACAGTTTTTTATGACACTTCAATGCACCAGACACGATAATACCATCTTTTTTGTTTAAATGATTGATATCTAACCTTTTAAACCGCAGCCGAATCGATTTTTGTGCGAAAAACAACTGAAAACCCAATGCGGCAGTTTTCGACACTTTTCACGATTTTCGGCTATAGGCTGTTTTCTTATAAATTTTGATGGAAATTTCAGTAAAATACATTAAAAATGTCTTCAAATCATAAAGCTACGTTGAACGTACAAAACTACTGCAAATATGTGAATAATTTTTTAGTAAATGATATAAATGATATAATTTCAATAAATGATATGATTAACTGACAAAAACAACTTTTTTAACTTGTTCTAATACTTTCCGACTGTACTGTGGCCATTGTGAACGCATACATCATGCACGAAGTCCATCATGATACAGATTCTTGCTAAAAACAACTGGGTTTTGGCATTCATTTACTTAACTCGTTGCGGCACGACGGGACTCTCAGCGATCCACCTTTTTTCAAAGCAGTAAGAATAGTTTATGAAAATAGAAAATTGTTATTGTCAAAAACGAATCGGAAGACCAGTTAGCATTTTGGTGAAGCAGCAGATGGGTCTTCCAGATGATGTGAGAACCATTAACGACGGAGAGCATATACTTACTATACAACTACAGAATCCTGAAGATGTCGATTGTATAGTACTAAAGAAAGTAAAATGCGCACAAAATGCCTTTACAAAATTTGTGACGCTTCCCTGTGCATTGATTTTTGTTTTCGAAAATTTCACGAACAATAAAATAAAAATAGCATCTCAAGTCAAGTATTCTGATTCGTGAGAGACGTGGGGGATCACAATAAAAAGCACCCCGATTTTTTTGCCAATTTTATGTGTTCACAGTAGCTTAACATATCATCGATGCATCTACATACTTGTATATAATTCATTTTTTTCACTATATTATAATAGCTCAAAAAATTACTTTTTTATAATTAACCATCACTATCAACGGCTGATTTTTGGTTTCAACTCCTAAGGTTCCCATAACTCATAGGGTTCACCCTCAGTACAAAAAAGAAGGCAGTTTGCCGCTCCTTTATGAAAATGCTGCGGCTCACAGATGTACCACCGTACACAATTTTCTAGCTTTGAAATCGGTCCAGACAATTCACCGTATTCGTTGGATTTGTCACCCTGCAGCTACTTTTTGCACCCCAAACTCAAGATGAAGATAGAAGGACTGCGGTTCCATACCATATTAAGAACCAGAAGTCTCCAACCGAGACCTTTGCCTCCATCACAAAGCAGCATTATCAGCGGTGCTTCCAAAAGCTTTTTGATTGCTGTAAGAATTGAATTTCTTTGTAAAGAATGTATTTCGAATAATTATAAGCGAAACATTGTGATAATGTTTCGTTTCAATAAAATTTCGAGACCTTTTAGGAAATACTGTGTATTTTCTTATAGCTTGCGAAGTATACCACCCAGTTAACCGGTGTTGGTGTTTGTGTCATTTTAACCTGCAATGAGAACTTACTTTAATCCTTGGGTCGAGAGTATATTCGAAGTAATTTTAAAATCGACGAGCCTGAAAGTCTCTGGCGATGATTTGAGATTTGCAGTATATGTCGAAAGGCTTTCCGCGTAGATAACAACAGCATCAAACGTTCAAATGAAATCGTGGCTCATTTTGACCAAGTACTGTACTACTTCTGTAGTTAGACGTCACAGACAACGCATTCGGAGGATGACTTGTGTAAAAAAACCAAAGATTCTGCACGGAAATCCCAAATTTTGTATTTGTTTCGTCAGTTTGTTTATAATAAATGACAATTATCAATAATCATCAATCTTCTGTAGTTAGACCTTTCAGGCAACGCATATAGAGGCTTACTTGCGTAAAGAAAATAAAACATTCTGCGAGAGAATGCCAAAATTTTGCTTTTTTTATCCATTTTGTTTATAAAAATAATTTTCATCATATTTTGACAACTAATAATGAGAGTTTGACTCTCCTATGAGTACATCAAGCAGAGAAACTGAAAAAGAGGTTAAATCTTCACAAAACTTAGAATCTATTGCTTTTTTAATGATAATTTTTCATAGCAATAATAATTTTATATATTTCATACCTTTATTATTCAATGTTGCGCTAAAGATAAAATATAGCAATTATAGTCCAAGCACAATTTTGTTCGTTCATTACACTACTCTGTTGTTTATTTGTTAACTTAAAGTCATGGATCAACCAGATCAAGTGACCAAATTCCAGTAAGAGTTCGTGTAAGATAACTTTTTTATTTTTCAAAATGTCTTCCTGGAAATTTGGAAAATACAGCAGAAAACGATAAAGAACGTCTGTCAACTTCGTTGGAGTAAAAATTTTACAGTTAACTGTAATTGTCGATAAGTTGTCGAATTTTCTTCGAAATTTTTACTAAAAAGAAGTTAACACACGTGCTTTTTTTTCAGAAAGATATTTTGTAAATTGAAAGAGTTATCTTACATGAACGAATAAATGTATAATTTAGTCATGTGGTCCGATAGGCCCCTGATCTTAATTTGTTTATAACAATTAAGTTGATTATCATGCAAGTTGTTTGTATCTTGGAAATCCACTTGCATGGATTTAAGGTGTTTCGTTCCACACAATATAACGCTTACTGGCACTATCCGCAAAAACAAGCAGATTTACAATGAAATAAATATCGCATCTCAAAAGAAATTCCATTATCAAAATGTTGCCACAGTGCAGAAAGAAAGAATGAAGAAAATAAGAAGCTATTAGCAAAGATTGCTATGAAGCAGCTCGCATGGGGCAATACAATCCACTTTATGATCCGCCAGTAAAAAAAGGCATTTATTCAGCTTATCCTAGGTGCAGACTCAAAACTTATCTACTGAATGTGCGGGAGATAAATAAAGGTGTATATTCATAATTTTTATATAATAAATAATAGTAGTAATAATAATAATTAATAGTTAATGATGTTAATTAATAGTTTATTGGTACAATTTGATTCAAAATTATTCATAAACTTTATTTTTAAGTGCATGTACTGAGAAATTTTTCGTTAGAGTAGAGTAAATGATAAAAATGAATAAAAATGTAGTATAATTATGTTTTTATACTTCAACATTCTTTATTGTTTATACAACTACATCGAATTATGTTATAATAATAATTATTATTATTATAGTAATTTTAATAGTTATTAACAAATGTAAGTTATAATTAACTAGTAATCATTAATTGATGAATACCAACAAATTGCATATGATAAAAATAATAATACTAATGATAATTATTATATAATATTTGATGCAGTTTGTTAATTATTTTTAATAACAATAAGAATAGTAGTAAATAATAATAAATGATAATATTTATTGTAATTAATAATTCATCAATCACATACATTGTTCATTGCTATAAACTGATATTACCAGGTCTAGAAGTATGAAACTGGAATTTCCCTATAGATGGTGCTTGCCATCAGTTTAGGGACCGTACGACTGCTTCTGCAGCGCTATCTTCTCCTTCTAGCAGCTGAGAAAGATTTTCAGTAGACAACAACCCAAGTTCGATATAACAGTGTATTTACTACAAGCATTCAACATGTCGAGTTTTGTGCCTACGAACTACGATTTGCGGACAGCACTGGTTTTTTGTTATCACTTGAAGAAAACTGCTGCAGAATCGCATCGAATGCTTGTCGAAGCTTACGGTGATCATGCTCTTGGAAAAATCAAATGTTTCGAGTGGTTTAAAAAATTCAAAAGAGGTAATTTTGATGTGAAAAACGAAGATCGTGGAAAACCACCGAAAAAGTGAGTTTGGTGGTATCAGAAGGGTGTTATCTATTATGAGCTGCTAAAACCTGGTGAAACTGTCAACACGAATCGCTACCAACAGCAAATGATCGATTTAAATCAAGCATTACAAGAAAAACAACCGGATTATCAAAGAAGGCAACACAAAGTCATTTTTCTTCATGATAATGCCCCATCACACACAGCGAAACGGGTCAAGGAAACGATCGAGACGTTCAATTGGGAAATACTGGCGCATGCCGCTTATTCTCCAGACTCGGCTCCGTCGGATTACCATCTGTTCGCATCACTGGGCCACGCTCTCGCTGAACAACGCTTCACTTCGTACGAAAATGTACGAAAATGGCTGGATAACTGGTTTGATTTAAAAGACGAACAGTTTATTGGCGTGGCATTCATCACCTTCCGGAGAGGTAGGAAAAATGTGTAAATAGCAATGGAGATTACTTTGAATAAAATATTTTTGATCATTTTCATGCAACAGACGTGTGACTTTCGCAAAAAAATTCCGGTTTCATACTTCTAGACCTGGTATATGAAAATTAGTAAATATATAAAAATAAAATAGTTGAACAACAATTCAAATTTAATATTGAAGAATATCAGAGACAGTTTAAATCAAAGAAGTGCATCTAATAAAACATGTGCCGAATTATAATTTTCTAAATCTGCAATAACATTTTAACTCTGAGTTTGATGTTTTTCAACAAAAAACATTGCAATTAAAATTGTTTTGTAATAATTAGTCTCTCTATGTAAAATTTCTGCATGATTCCAATAAAATTCATGGTCTTTTTCTATTCTGTGTTTTACGTTATGGTAACTGAAATTGAGATTTTTATTTTTCTTATGTTCCAAAACTCTTGTCTCCAATAGTCTACCAGTTTGACCAATATAGATCTTGTTGCAACCTATACAAGAAATTTTATAAACCACATTGGATTGTTCAAAATGATTAAAGGAGTCCTCGCTGAGTTATATAATTTAATTTAATTTATTGAAACAGAACAAAATATATTAGAAAAAAATATTCAGAAAGCTGGAATGATCCAGATTAATTGATCTGCACGCCAGCTGACGAAAAAAAAATATATCGGGACAGCACATTTAGAAACTGTGACGGATCCAAATTGGCTGATCAGTACGTCAGCTAGCGAACTAATCAGAACTTAACTACTGAAGCGAATAGCCTATTTATATTTCATAATAATAATATTGATACGAATAGTAACCATCGAGCACATGATTGATGGCTGCAGAATGTTCGCTCGAAGAGAGTACATATGTGGGTACAGTGTGTGTGGCACTATCCACCAACAAATAGCCTTAACAACAACATCCAATGTTTTTCCGAACCAGGTTCGTCGCTAGATAGCCTGAGATGACAGCAGTAACGGGCAGGGATCTTATACAGAGAAAGCGAAAAATACAGCAAAACAATCTCCTCAGCAATCGACAAATGTACCAGATAAGATCACAGGTTGATGCCACGTAACAGAAAATGTGAACGAGGCCACTGAGGTGTTGGGCGGAATGCTCAACACCCATAAGTGCCTCCTGGAAAGCGGGGTGAAAATCCAGAAAAAATGGAATCTCACCCCGCCATGAAGTAATTGGGGATCTTTCAGAGACCACGTTCGGCGTCTCTGGGAGATACCCCAAAAAATCCGGCGAAGGGCGAAAAAAGATCTGCGCCCTCTGCCCCTCTGGAAAAAACTGCCAAGAGGGGAAAGGGTGGCTCTTCACCGTCTTACGCTTAGGTGGCCACGAGCCGGCCCCCGAATGAACAAGGGGACTGGCATGTGGTCACGAAGAAGAAAAAGAAAAAAAAGGAGGAAGCAAGGAGAAGAGGGCGGAGGACCCTGTGCAAAAAGCACAGGGGTCTACCGCCAAGCTGAAGTTAAATCGCCCCACGCCCGCCAGGTCGGGCGACGCCCTCAAGGTATCGGCCAGGGACGGCCAGTCCTACGCCGACATCTTGAAGGAAATGAAGGCGAAGGTCGACCCCCGGAAGGTAGGTCTTGAGGTCCTGTCTATCCGGAGGACCAGAAAGGAAGAAGTCCTTCCGGTCCTGAAAAAGGGGGGAGACGTTTCGGCCTTCCGCAAGCAGCTCGACCAGGCGGTCGGGGAGAGGGCAGAAATTTCGGCCCTGGTATCGACGAGGTCCATCGAAATTAGGGACCTCCACGAGACCGTTGAAAAAGAAAAGGTTGTGTCTCTGCCCTGTGCTTGGCACTGGGCAGTCCGGCACTTGGCGGGCCCTGCAGGCTCTTTACCCGCTTTGGTGGGGTGAAGACCGCAGTGGTCCGGCTGTCAGAGGCAGAAGCCACGCGTTTGCTTCAGCTACGTGAGATTAGGATCGGGTGGGTTGCCTGCCGCATCCGAGAGCATGCCAAGGTCGCCCGATGCGTCAGGTGCCTTGGCTACGGCCATGGGTCCCGGGGCTGCCGCAACCCCGACAGGAAGAATGCCTGTTGGAGATGCGGTGCGACGGGACACTTGGCCCAGGGCTGCAAGGCAACGCCGAGGTGCCTAACGTGTTTGGACAGGGGCGATAAAGATATCGCCCATGCCTCTGGTGGGCGCTTCTGCCCGGTCTTCCGGGAAGAGCTTCGGAGGTTGAGAGGCAGGAATTGAAGTTCCTGCAACTCAACCTTGGAAGGGGGAGGGATGCCCAGGACCTCCTGATGCAGACTGCCAGGGAGAGGGGGGCCGATGTGCTGCTCATCAGTGCGCAGTACAAATGGTCTGAGAACTCTGCTTGGTTTCAGTATGCATCAAGGAGGGCCGGCATCCTTGTTTGTAGCCCTGATTTAAGCGTCGGGAATTTCCTGGAGACAGACGCGGGGTTCGTTTGGGTGGAGGTGGCGGGTGTGCGTGTGTACAGCTGCTACTTCTCCCCCGGCGATCCCTTCGATGTCTTTGAGACCCAGATCCTCCTTCTTGAGGAAAGCCTCAGTGACGCCGTCGGGCGATCCCTCATAGGGGGTGACTTCAATAGTAAGTCGCCCGAATGGGGTGTTTCCGAAAATCTACATTTTCAGAGGAACTTCAATCATGCTCTAAAGGAATGCTCAAGACATTCTTTCCGGAAATGCAAGTGATTGTGCTGTCGTGGGAGTAGTCAGAACACTTGGCAGAAAATTCTTTATTTGGGTCTTTTACCGTTTTTTACATTCCCACTTAAAGTGATTTTAAACGTGTCTTGCCTTAGTTAGGATTGTCTCTTGTCTCTGTTTTTTCAAATTTTAATTTAAAATGAACGCTGTACTTATCTTCGTCCATACAAGCGGTCTTGAAGACCAGACCTATGCGCCTGTGAAATCCAACGATCAGATAATAATAATGATAATAATAATAATGTTTTCACAATTAAGTTTTCTATAAGGAATATGAACATGCTAAAAGTGATGTTCAACTCTGGGACACCCTGTTAATCAGTTTCATAAAAAACCGTCCAAAATGAAACAGTAAAGCTGCTTGAAGAAATTTGTGTTAAAAAAATGTGTAGGTTATAAACCACACTTCATGTTACATATCGATTTTTAGGAACTTATAAGTTAAATTTAAAAAAGTTAATTACTCACCACATTTAGATTCTTCGTCGACATCCTTCTTCATTAAAAAAGCTCTTGTATTTGCGATTCCCGTTTCGATTACATAACCATGGTCTTCTACACTGCCAACTGTACAGACGATTTTGGAGCCTTTCGACAACAAATCAGGATTTAAATTCTGATTGATCAACTTCGATTCCAAAGATAAGGAGACTCTCCACCTGTCGTCTTTGTCTAAAGCTTTAACATATGTAATTACATAATCGCCTGGACTATATAATTCTGGTAAGGACTTAAACTCGAATAATGAATCGCTTTTATAATTTACTATACTCTGCAATAGATTTGTGTAAGATTCGTTGATGTCAGTGGCTTTTACTCGACCTCTTAAGCGTCCTGGTAAAGATATAATTAAATCGTAATCTGTAACCTGGTTAACTCTTCCCAATATTATCATTCCTTCACATAACGTTGAATAAGTAAGTGACAGTGCAGTTGATGAAACAAGAACATCCACTTCCTGATCTTTCTTTGCACTATTTCTGACTTGTGATTCTTTTTCCTTTCCAGGAGTTTTATCAGAAAGAAACTGGAAAGATGATAAAAAGATGTTGACTAATTTTGGAGAGAAACAAGTGCAAGTTACAGAAGGTATAATGATATCAATAAAAAGAACTATTTATCAATAAATAAACAAATATTATTACAATATTTAGTTTAAAAACTTCAAATGTAATTTCTAAGGTCAAATTACACCGAAGTGTTTATGTTTTCTGTATAAATTTATGTAAATGTTCTCATGGTTTTTTACGTTTTTCAAATTACCAAAATTTACTCTAAAACAGAGCTCATGTGTGCAATATTTCAGCTACACTATTTTCATATTTTAGAAATAAAGATCACTGATGACAACTGCGATCACAGTGGAAACGTTTGAAATTATGTAACCTTCTGAGTTATTATTTCTGGGCCCTAAAGTCAATTATAATTACAATATATAATTAATAATTATTAACAACAACATCGTATAAAATAATAATGTTGACTTTACAAAATTTAGATTACATGAGTTTAGTCTTTATAAGCAAATTTTATATTGTAAAATATTATTTCAAAAATTAATACTTTGAAGTCTTCTAATTCCACTTTTGTTATTGATTCCACAATATATAGAGGAAAATGAGAGCGATAAAATAAAATCATTTGATGATGAGAATAAAACAGAAATGATTTTTATGGAGCACAAAAGGGTACTCTCTGAAATTAAATATGCATTACTCGAAACAAAACACAAGTGATTCAACTGTGTATGCAGCCCGCGCTTCGCTCGGTCAGCAAACTTCACACTCGTTGAATCAGTTGTGTTTTGTTTCGAGTAATGTATATTATTTTTCACAGCAACTCTTTTGAGAATTTGATTTGATGTAACTGTAGTGCGGGTTGAAACTTCGATTTTTAACCCTACTTTTAAAGTTTCAACTCGCTCTACGCATCTTTTATTTCTAGTAGTCAGTAAAGTAATTAAAATCTGCTATTTCTTATTCATAAAAAATAAAATAATTCACTGAAAATTATTATTTTATTATTCATAAGAAATGTGCCTATAGTTTCGAAAGTTCAAATGAATGAATTTTTTTTTTCCTACTTAAATTTCTTTCAAAATACCTTTCCAACTAGAAACATATGTCACGTCCCGCGACTTTACCGCCTCGAGTAACAACAAATCAAGGAACCAATGAAGGGATCAAGACAACATTACTGCGTGCGTGATTTTATCGACGCAAGTTATAGACAAATCTACAGATCAACAGAATGGTCAATATGGAATTACCATGTGTCGTTATAACACCTACACATGATAACAAATCGACTGACCTAGAGAGAAAGTAAATGAAGTCCGACAGCATCAACGCACTACTATATGCAATTATCACACACATTACAGTCACAACATGTAACTTGCAATAACATGTGACTGGTCATAACATGTAGCTCGTCATAGTTGACCTTTCAAAGTTCTATAAAAAGCGAAAGTTCCAATAGACGTCAGTTCAGTCAGTTAGTCAACGTCCGATTTCTACAATGTAACCAACGCGAGTCCAGTTCAGTGTCATCATTTCTTACCGCGAGTTCAGTCCAGTCAGTCCAGTTCAGTGTCACCATTCCTTACCGCGAGTTCAGTCCAGTCAGTGCAGTTCACTCCAGCCTCTTCAAATTATTCACCGCTAGTCAGACCAGTTCTAATTCGACGCCAAGTTCAACGACTGTAAAAAGTGAAGGGGAATCGCCTTCCAAATTCTCTCTAAAACCTGGGATCAGAGAATCGACCATCTTAACCGACTGGACCACAAATTTCCGATCTGACTGAAATTATCTCAACGTCTGCAAGTGAGGACTCAAGTATTCACATTCAATCTACTGGACTCATTTCATCACCGACCAATTTCCAAGTCAGGGTAATTACTAAGTATTTCAACTTTTATATATTCATGTCCATCTTTTCCATGGTGCTTACTTAAAATAATTTTATTGTTAATATATATATTTTATATGATCAACCCTTCTCATTTACTGACTATTCCTCATCCCTTAGAGAGGATCCATTCGATCCTTACATAAAACGAGGAGATATTTAAAGAAGAGAAATGTTACGTTTCTGACGTAACGCATAAATAAGAATTGAGTTTTCAAATCGATAAATTATTTTTCCTCTACAAGTAAATTAATACTGTAATATAAGAATAGTTAATATTGAATATAATTAAGAATTTTATTGTTGTAAAAGAAGTTGGTTTGCGATCAATAAGGGTAAAATAAAAAGAAGAAAATTCTTGGTTATGTCAGAATTATAGAAACGTTTCGTTGACTATGGGTTTGCTAAACTCATCAGGCTTTATTAAATTAAAAAAAAGAAGTCAAATAGATATAAGAAATAATAGCAAAAATCATGGTTTTAGTTAATAAATCAAAATGACATGATGTCAGAGTCGGCAAAACTTTGTCTACTAAATTATTAAATTGTAACGGTGAATTTTAAAAATTGATGGAAGTTATTATAAACAAAGCATTTGAAAAGTAAATGAACATCAGCAGGAAACAATCATGAAATTATTCTACTAAGTAATGGAAAATAAATTTTATTCATAGTAAATATATCTTCTTTTTTATTAATACTGAATTTTTTAGATTTAATATGGATCATCTCAGATGTTAATCTTTTTATTTTTTAGTATTTTTTTAGTATTTTCACAATCAAATTCATGGTTTAATTTTAATTGATGTTCACAGACTACGGATTCGCTTTGATCCACCAATATAAATCGCAGAGCAATTTTTACAATTAAATTTGTAAACAATATTAGTTTGTTCCCATTTGTTATGTATTTAATTTTATTTATACGGATTTTTATATTTTTAGCGATGAAATTATTTGGATAATCATTGTCTAGTAACATTTGTTTAACTATCTTCAAATTGGCATCATAAAAACGTTTTGTGAGTCAAAGATATCGCTCTGTCAACTAAGTTATAAACAATATTTCAGTTCATTATTCACAAATATTGTTTACAAATTTAATTGTAAAAATTGCTCTGCGATTTATATTGGTGAATCAAAGCGAATCCGCAGTCTGTGAACATCAATTGAAATTCAACCATGAATTTGATTGTGAAAATACTAAAATAGTTATAAAAGATGCTGGTTTGCGATCAATGAGGGTCAAATATAAAAAAGAAAACTCTTTATGATGTCAAAATTGTTGCGACGTTTCGTTGCCTATGGGTTTGCCAACCTCATCAGGCTTTATAAAAGAAGGTTAACTCATGATGAGTAATGTCGAGAATATAAAATTATAATAAAAGTCATGATTTTACTTGATAAAATGACACAATATAAAATAAAAGTGACACAAAGTGTCGTCGACTCCATGACATCACTTCATTTTATCAAGTAAAATCATGACTTTTATTATAATTTTATATTCTCGACATTACTCATCATGAGTTAACCTTCTTTTATAAATTTAGGTTTCGTGAAATATAAGAATGGCTAATATTTAGATGGTAAATAATTATAGGACCGAAAAAAGTTTGAAAGCATGCATCTTCCATGTGTCAGGAGGAATCGAACCTCCAAATATAAAGGGTTTCCCAATAAGGGTGATATGTTTTGAAATTGAAAAAAAACACTGAATATTCATTCGGAATTGATCGAAATCTTTTTTATTATATTGGATATTCTATGCCATTTATGATTTAAACAATATATCGGCCAAATGTCCCCCGAGACTTGAGCCAAAAATGCGCCTCATCAGAAAAGATGATTTTTTGATGAAAATTGGGATCATTTTCAATTGATTCCAGAGCCCAATCCGCGAACTCCCGACGCAAACGATGGTCATTAGGCTTCAGTTCTTGGGCCAGAATCATCTTATAGGGATGCAGGCCAAGATCCAATCGCAAAATACGCCAGGTAGTCATCCTGGACAGGTCCAATTCCTGAGATCGGCGTGGCACGGACAATTCACGGTTTTCCTCGATACTGGCCTGTACGGCGGCTATATTCTGTGTAGAACGTGCGGTACGCATACGATTTTTAGGCTTAGTATCCAATAGAGTAAATTCACTCTCCAACTTATCGATTATTCGACGAATTGAGAGCGCGGATGGAGCAGAATGACGACCATATTTTGCACGATATGCTCTTTGAACACCGATAAAACTTCTCGAATTTTGATAAAATAATTGGACAATTTCCAAACGTTGTGGAAGCGTGAAACTACTCATGATTAAATGGCAAACCTTACTGATGACAACTGACAGCAGACGTCAAAAATTTCAGTTCAAATGAGCCCGATAGGGACATTCAAAATCATATCACCCCTATTGGGAAACCCTTTACATGCCTATCCGGGGACTTACTGTGATAATCGCACCAAGCCAACACCGCTTACAGCATTTCATGATGAGGTTGGCAAACCCATAGCCAACGAAACGTCGCAACAATTTTGACATCATAAAGAGTTTTCTTCTTTATATTTGACCCTCATCGATCGCAAACCAGCATTTTTTATAATATTAATATGGAGGGTGACACTACCAGTTCTTTACTAAAATAGTTGATTACGTTTCTGACTATCGAAAAAGGTTAACATCTGAGATGATTCATATTAAATTTAAAAAATTCAGTATTAATAAAAAAGAAGATATATAAAATTCATGATTGTTTCCCGCTGATGTCTGTTTACATTTCAAATGCTGTGTTTATAATAACTTCCATCAATCAATTAAGCCTCCGTTACCAAACATATGAGGGATTCCCTCAGTGGGGTCAGTTTCTTCGAAATAACTTCTAATTTACGCTTCACACAGTCTGGTCCGTTTGAATATCTTTCCACGAATTATTCCTGAACCTTTTTGTAGCAATAAAAAATGTTCAAGTAGAATACTCATTCAATAATCACTTTTCAAAACCAAAGGTGACGTGAATTCTGAGGGAATCCCTCCATAGTTTGGCTTTCGTGCAATGGAAATAGCTTGAGTTCTTGAGTGCGGTGTTGCCACATTTTGATGTTACATGTTCAACCAAGTATTCGCAACATTTGGCAACACTGCAGATGTTCTAACACGCAGAGGGAAATCTTCTAGGGTTTGGTAACCGTGTCACAATTTCTAAGTTTGGTAACGGAGGGTTAATATACATGTTTTTCCGGGGATTTCTGGTAGAATTATGAACTTTGCCGACTTTCTCACCAGGAAAATATTTCTATAATTGTCCAAATTTTAAACCACTCCGAATACATATAATGTGAGTGTTCCTGAAGGTGAAGTTCTGTCTCCCATCGTGCTCAATCTTCACCTCCAATGATTGAATGAACACCTTCCTGATGGTTTCAAGGCAACAATGTATGTTGATGACCTACTTCTGTATGCTAGATTGCATTATATTGATCAAGCTCTAACTTTTTAAGTTGACGCAGTTGATTTCCTGACTTTCAATATTTCGATTTCTCAGTGTCAACTAAGTGTCTTCACCAAGTCCTGTATCGATCTAGCGACTATTGTGTTTGGAATGGACAGGGTCAATACCTCTTGTCGGACTACTTTCAGACACTTGCATATTATTCTGGACTCTCACCTCTCTCAAATGCCATACATTAAGTAAATTGCGGGAAATGCTTTGCGTGCTGTTTCTGTCCTTAAGACTATTCCAAACGTCTCCTGACGTGTTAGTCTATCTTTACTACTCGTTTTTGTCGAAATCTCGTTAAAACTTGTCTGGAATGGGGATCGTTACTATTTCTGGCAGCCAGTAAATTTGCTCTCTATATCATAAATAAAGTTCAGAAAAAAGCTTTGCGTGCAACCCTTGGTTGTATGCACATTAACTAGGAAAAACACATTTTTTTAGCAAAACTCGACTTTATTCATCAACATAGTCTCCTTCGAGAGCAACACAATCTTCATTTGGAGCCGTTTCTCACCGATTTCGTTCTTTAAACGCATCAATTAGCCAATGTAACGTTCGCTATTGATCGTCTTACCTTTTTCAAGGTAGTCGATGAACAAAACTCCATGAGCATCCCAAAATACTGAGGCCATAACTTTACCGGCCCACATTTCCGTTTTTGGCCTCTTTGGACGCTTCTGACCGACTACAATCCACTCGGCCGACGACCGCTTTGAATCCGGAGTGTAGTGATGGATCCAGGTTTCGTCCATTGTCACATACCGATGCAAAAAATTCGGTTTATTTCGGCGAAACAACTCCAAACAGCGCTCGGAATCAACGACGCGTTGTCATTTTTGATCCACCGTGAGCAAACGCGGCACCCACTTTGACAACAGCTTCCTCATAGACAAATGTTCATGCAAAATAGCGTACACACTGCCGTATGATATCTTTAAGGTGTCAGCTATCTCAGTCCCCGGACTTATTGATCCACGTGTTAAGTCTGCAAAGTTCTCTTCTATCGGGACGATTCATTCTGCAGAATTTATCGTGGCGAAATAATCTCCGGATACCTAAGTTGCAGCTTCTGGCTGCGAGGGCGGGAAAAGGACGCTTTAGGATGAACACGTTTTAATGCGGCCTGCTACTGATGTATTGGGTCATTGAATATAAAGTTGCATTAATACACTTCTGCCATTTCAATGGCAATTTATTTATGCCATTTATATAGAAGCCTAGAGAGCGAGAACCAATGAAAGCGCAGAAAAGGCATTTTCGACAGCCTGTTGAAAATTGCATATTTCTCCTTGTAAGAAGTTATCTAAATTCTGAAACAAATGATAATCAGTTGGTGAAAATCCCGGTGAATACGGAGGATGATCAATAGTTTCCAAATCGAATTCCAATATTTTTAATTGCGTCCGATTTGCAGTGTGTGGGCGAGCATTATTGTGTAGGAGAATTGTTCTGTCTCTGTTCACTAATGTCGGCTGCTATTATGTTCGATTCCTCATCATGTTGTCCAGTTAGTTACAGAAGGTCTCTGCTGTGATCGATTGACCAGGTTTTATGAAGCTATAATGAATTAAACCGTGGCTGCTCCACTAAGCAGTAACCATGAGCTTCTTTTGATAAATGTTTGGTTTTGGGCTGTGCTTTGGTGCTTTATCCTTATCTAAGCAGCTTGCTGAACGCTTACGATTATCATAGAGAATTAATTTTTCATCACAAGTAGCAACACAATACAGAAGAGGCTCTTTTTTATTTCACGAAAGCAAAGAAACATTTTTTCATCTGATGTGCGTTTAGTTCGTGAGGAACCCATCTATCAAGCATTTTCACTTTGCTGATTTAACGCAAATTTTCCAAAATAGTTGGCATAGAAAAACCAAATTTCGATTCTAACTTACGAGTAGTTTGAGATGTGTCACTCTACAATAGCTTTCAATTCATCATTATTTACTTTGGGTTGAGGTCTTCCACATGGTTCATTTTGAAGCTTGAAATCCCCAGAACGAAATTCCGCAGACCAAAACGATACTGCGCTATGGCTAGTTGAAGCTTCTCCAAAGACACTATTAATTTCACGAGCTGTCTCCGATGCGTTGGTTCCACAACGAAACACATATTCGAAGATTGCACGAATTTTCGACTTATGCATGGTTTCGCAAAATGGTATTCAAAAGATAATCGTAAATTTCAAAGCGTAGTGGAAACAATAATAATGCAGCTTCACAATTTATTAAACAAACCCAAATACCAATGCAAGATGCCAAAGACATGTATCATAAGAAACTTCCTACTTCCTACTTAATGGCCTAATACAATCACGTAATGCGTTCATTTAGCGTATGTTTTCGAACTATCCGTCCATCTTATTTTTACTCTCCTGGGTACGAACTGTCCGTGATGGTTTATTGGGATTTTGAATCAGATCTGGGCCTTGAGGATATTCATAGACAGCTCATTAAATTCTTAGAATTCTTTAGAAGAAACTTAGAGGGTGAGATGCGAATTCTTTTTCACTCTTACGATCTATGGATGTGGCATTTGGATATTAGGTTCTTCTTCCATTCTGTCAACTGAACTATATGCAATTTATTGTACCTTAAATATTAACAATTACTAAAGATATAAACAAAAGTGTTTATTGAGAAATTTTTTTCAAAAATTTATACAATGGAAATAAAGCCTCTTGATGAAATTTCACCCTCAATAAAAATTGTTAAAAACTTATTATCTTTTAATAAAAAAAACTATTGCGATGAAAGAAATTGACGTTTTACAAAAACAAACTGGATTAATCATTGTTTTACATTTTGATTTCATGAAAAATCACGATAAAAATTCGAATATACACTACCGGTCAAAATTGTGGGGCCACCTACAAAAATTGTATTAAAAACATGCTCGCCTTTGAAAGCGGCTATCTCAGTGAAAAATTAAGTTAGAAATATTTTTAAAAAGGCATTTGAAAGATTATAACATATAAATCACATACAATGGATTAATTTTTTTTAATAGGATACAACTTTTGCATGACGAAAAAAAATTCATTTCACTCGACAAGGATTTAAAAGATGTTGAAATGTTCTTATGTCCTAAGTTTAACTGACAGAGTTAAGTAAAATTACTCCAACTATTTTCAACCGTGAACATTTCAAATAACTATGCATGTTAGCAAAAAACAAACTCATGGGAATAACTTGCAAAAGTTTGCAGGTTGCGAAAGTTTAGTACTCTTCACAAAAAAATTATTATGCAAGTTTGAATAATTCTAAAAACGTAGAACACTTACTGATTTTGATGAGTGCAAACTTATAGATTTTTTCCCACCACGGGGGAAACTTCTCTCGATCATCTGTAAATAATGAAAACAAATTAAAAGCCTTGAAAAAAGAATTATTTTAGAATGATCATACAAAATATTATTGAAGGACACACAATTCTTTGAACAGTAAATTCCAGGATTTTGTTGATCTAGGTTCTTATTGGAAAATGAACCAAACGCTCTTCCGAAATGTACAAGCAAACTCTGAGAACTTGAAGATGAGCAAAAGACATGACATCTAAAATTGAAGCAATATAAAAATAATGCATCATATTTAAAAATAGATTTAGATTGTTTGAAACGCATTTCCTGTGCGTATTTCTTGAAATTACGGATACTCACGTATTTTAATGCGCTAAAACCAATATCTTGGTAAAAATACTAGAAAATTCAACCCTTTCGTGCCTGGCAGTACGCACATGTACCACTACTTTCGAAAATTCATTACTTCCACAAAAAATCGATGCACAGTGTGCGTTGAAGGCTTGTTTTGAATATTAAGGATGGGGCTAACTCCGGAAAAATAACCGAACCTCTTGGAGTCACTCCTCCTTGTACACTCCCTCTCAAAAGTCGTCAAAAATGACAAAATTATTAAAATGTGCATATTTTTGAAGATGGTTCTTTCGTATTATTCATTTTACCTGAAATTACTTAGAAATCATGCCAGTAATGCGAATATAAAGTCATATTCTGAAATTTTCCAAAATCCAACATGGCGGATTTAATATGGCGAATCGAAATTTCAAAATTCAATTGGATTTGCATGAAACTCGGTACCTTGGGGGTTTTCCGAGACACTGATTTTAAATTAGAAGTCAAACTTCAAAAATGCAAAATGGCCTATCTAATATGGCGGACTGATATGGCAAAATATAAATTAATTTGCATGAAACTCGGAATCTCAGAGTTTTTCGGGCCGCTGATTCCAAATCAAGACTAAAAAAAATTGATCAGTTGAGGAGCAGTCTCTGATATTTTTCTTAGTGAACCCTACATGAAGAAATAGTGAAATGTGATCCTGATGCACGATAGTGCGGTTCTTTTACGCCAGGTGGTGGTTTTTATTAGAACTAGAGTCGTTTCTTGAAAAATTTCTTATACAATTACTTGTATTTTTCGCACGAGTTTCGGACGCGCATGCCAAAAAACAATTTTTTTCTGGGGGCATTTTTCATGCAAAGGGGTTGTTAAAAGACAGCAAAAATTGTGGAATATTTTTCCCACACCTGGAATCCTTCATCCTCTGTATCCAACACTGATCTTGTTTGTAATCTTCCTGAATAAAATTCAGGCACGAAAGGGTTAATAAAAACTGAGAGCACGAGCTGACCCTTAACGAAATGTCCATGTTAGCTGCTCTATTTAGGTTTTACATGTAATGAAAAGTGATACAAACAACTGCTTTTTGTGCCTGTGTAATCTTCGACAATTAGAGGTTTCATTTTGATTTATAAGAACGGTTATGTTTGCAGGACCATGCTCTTTTGATGAAATTTTAGCACATTAGGGGCTCTATTTCGTTGATGACGGCACGAATCTTCTCTTTGAGCTCTTGAATTGACTGAGGAGCATCAGCATAAACCTTATGTTTCAGGTAAACCGAAAGAAAAAAGTTTGGAGGTGTTAAATCACATGATCTCGACGGCCAATTATAATCGTTGTTTTGAGAAGTTACTTAGCCTGGAAACTTTTCACGCAAAAGACCGATGGTTTCGCCACTTGTGTGGCACGTAGCACCGTTTTGTGTATTGTAGCTTGCTCTTTAGAATTATAAGACTGTCGCTGAAGAAAAACATTCCGAATCAACTTCCGGAAAGCGGATGAAATATCAGGTTTACAAATAAGTTTCCGCCGTTTGACAAAAGTTTGCGCCACCAGTAAGTTTTCATTGAAATTGACAGATGTAAAACGTTGCGACCGGGATCGCGCACTGAGGGAATAGAAGGACGAGACGCCGAGAAAGGAATACTAGATAAATGCGCGTATTCACACTAAAACTCTTTATTTGCACTTACAAAGAGCCGACGAACAAAACGGGGAATCCGACGCTCCGCTCAACAACGTGGGCCAGCCGACAGTAACCAGCGACGGCACGAGACCGCAGGGCATACCGGCCCGGTTTCCCCGAATTCCGGTCACAGGGCTGTGTCCCCAAGGGGCACTTATGTAACTTTGTTACAACGTCACTATCGCAAGGTTGGGCATCTGTCAACAACATCACCTTGAAATATTAGTGAAATTTTATCAGTGTAATACATTCTTTTGTGTGCGAAAAAGTCGAGTTTTGAGCCGAAGAAGCGTCATTTACGGGAACTTTTGATTTGCTTCTTCAATTTGAAGAAATCTGCAGCTGAGACGCATCGATTGCTTGTAAAAACTTATGATGAGGATGCCTTAAGTGAGAGAAGTTGTCGTGAGTGGTTTCAAAGTTTAAGAATGGTGAATTTGACATCGAAGACAAAGAACGTAGCGGAAGGCCGATAGTGTACGAAGACGCGGAATTGGAAGCATTATTGGATCAAGATTCATACCAAACGCAAGAAGAACTTGAACGTACACTAGGAGTGACTCAACTAGCAATTTCATATCGTTTAAAATCATTGGGAATAATTCAAAAACAATGAAATTGGGTTCCATATGAACGGACGCCGAGAAACGTTGAACGCTGATTTTCCACATGTGAAATGCTGCTTGCCAGGCATAAACGAAAGGGTTTTCTGCACTGTATAGTCACTGGTGATGAAAAATGGATTCACTATGATAAGCCGAAACGGAAGAAACCATAGGGGCCACCTGGCCATGCTTCAACATCTACAGCTAAGCTAAATATTCATGGAAAAAAACTCTTGTTGTATATTTGGTGGGATTAGTTTGGTGTCATGTATTATGAATTACTCAAACCGAACGAAACAATTACTGGGGCTGCTTACCGAACACAATTGATGAGATTGAGTCAAGCACTCAAGGAAAAGCGCGCCCACTACTACTCCAGACACGACAAAGGCATTCTCTTGCATGATAATGCTCGTCCACATGTTGCAGCGCCGGTCAAATCCTATTTGGAAACACTTAAGTGGGAAGTTTTACTCCACCCACCGTATTCACCAGACATTGCTTCTTCTGATTTCAACTTATTTCGATCGTTGACGCATGGCCTGTCTGAGCAGCACTTCACATCATATAAAAATACCAAAAATTGGGTCGATTCGTGGATTGCCTCAAAAGATGACTTTGAATAAAACAGAAAGTTCCGCTCTTTCACAATAAATGCCCAGTTTTTGATAAAAAACGGCGAAAACTTATTTGTAGATCTGATAAAATGTATAAAATTTAATACTGCTACAGATATGTAAAAAAGAATGAAACTTTTTTTTATAAAAATTATAAAAATTCGCTAAATGATTTTAAGCTATTATTTCTATTCTGGGACAGAATTTTTTGAGAACGTAATTTTTGAAGTTGAATCACTATAAGAATTGTTAAACTATGAAAATTCATCAAATTACCAGTCTTCATTGCTGAATGTATAAATAGATTTATAAGAAAACAGCCTATGCCCGAAAATCGTGAAAAGTGTCGAAAACTGCCGCATTGGGTTTTCAGTTGTTTCTCGCACAAAAATCGATTCGGCTGCGGTTTGAAAGGTTACATGTTAATCATTTAAACAAAAAAATATGGTATTATCGTGTCTGGTGAATTGAAGTGTCATAAAAAACTGTAAGTCTGTTAATTTGACAGTCGTTGCGTTTATGCATAATTTTGCCCGCTTTTTCGTTGAAACAGCCTCAGAATTGTATCTTTCCAAATTGAAAATTGTCAAGCGAAAGGAAATATCTGTCGAGAAACACTTGTTTCTTTTGATATTCTGGCAAACAACCATTTCTTTTTTCTGAGTCGTTATTGATTTGTTTTTACAATGAGTGACAAAATAATGTACAGTGCTAAAAAAAGATTTAAAACGACATCTGGCAATAGCAACAGACCGAAAACATCTCGAAGGAGACCGTTGAATCTTCATGAATTAGAGGCACCAGATGATTTGAATGCCAGTACATCCAAAAAAAAATTGAAGAAGTTGGAAGATCTGTATGATGTCGAAGTGGAACCAGCTTTTGGTTATCGTATGATAAACTTTACCGTAGTTTTTTCTGTTATTTCAAACGTTGTTCTTTGTAAGCTATGCAAATCGAAAGTGAAATTTACTGAAAGTGGCAGGCGTGATTTTGGATTAAAAATAGTAATGTCCTGTGAGAATTATGAAAAGACTGAGATACTACCGAGTAGCTACGATATGTGCATGGAGGTCGACGTACAGCGCATAAAGCTTGCAGAAAGATCGCTGTCTGAAGCTGTAAGAGTCGAGTATCGCCTTAAAATGAAATAGAGAAGAAATGCAGGATCAGAAAAATAATCTGGAAGGCCAACTTTATGGTGCAGGCATCGCAGATTAAAGGTATTGAAAAATTATTCACGATTTTCTACTTAAAACTTTAAACGCGTTTATCTCAAAACTGCAACTTTTAACTCGGCCGGTCACATTACTCAAACAAATATTTTTTTTTTATTATGCTGCATAGTTCTTTTTGTTAATAACAATTTTTTGACGATTTTTCATGGAATTGTATACTTTTTTATTTTAGGAGTGCGCCATTTGGGCAAAAATCAATATATAAAAAAAACCCTACCTACTTCTCTAGCTATTCTTATGTGTAATCGAAAAAACTTCAGTGACTCATCATAGATCAAGAAAAACAGGAGCTGTTTGTCCAGCCGTGGACCATCCAGAAATAATATTTTATGATCTCGATTTATTTCATGGTTTCACTGAAAATAAAATCACAAAATATGCTTATTTTTATCTGCCTCTAGAGTGGCCTAGCCCCTTAACCTAACGCTTGCTGCCATGAAAATAAAAAAAATCTCCCATGATACTGAGTCTCCTATTGTAACACATCATGACGCTAAAAAAAAAATCATGTGTAGCTGTCCTAGTCCAGAATGCTACCTTGATGAATGTAAATCGTGTCCCAGTACAGATGCTCTTAAAGATTTTTTGAAATCGGTTTTTGTAGATTACTCTATTGATAGAATAGAATACCAGTGTTGGCAGTAAAGTGATAAAAGCACATTACGTACTGAGATTACTGATGTAGAAAATTTTGCAGAAAAACTTGTCGAGCGTCTATTTAAATTGAAGTCTCATTCTTTTACAGCTAAGTATCAATTTTTTTTTTTTTTTAATATCTGAAAAATAACTTGAAAGAGGCAGAATTTCTTATTCTGTGCGAGTTTGCTGAAAACTTTGCATTTGTAACACGAAATGCCGCACAATCATTACATTGGAACAAAGATCGGGTTACAATTTTCACAACTGTCATCTATTATTGGATCTATAACTTAATTCGTGCGATTTTTCTTCAAAAGTTGAACGTTTATTTAAGAAAAACATGTACAATAGTATTATTCAAAGTATTGCCCATCTCAAGCTATAACTTTTTCCCATCTTTCTGGAAATTTGTGGATTCCATCCCAAAAGAACTGCGCCGGCTTGGCGGCCAAAAATGAATCAAGCCAATTTTTGATACCCTGTTCTGATGTGAACCGTATTCCAGTGAGGGCGTTCTACACATCGACCGGAACAAATGGTAGTCAAAAGGGGCAAGGTCTGGGCTATACGGCGGGTGGGATAAAAGTTCCCATCCACTGTTTTCCAAATTGTTCTTAACCGGAATAGCAACATGGGGCCGAGCGTCGTCCTGATGGAAAATGATTGCCTCGTGTCTGGTCGCATATTCCGGACGTTTTTAGGCTATTGCTCTCTTCAAACGGATTAATTGTGTTCAGTGGCGTTCTCCATTGATGGTTTCACCCGGTTTTAGCAGCTCATAATACAGCACACCCTTCTGATCCCACCAAATACAGAGCATTACCTTCGCGCCATGGATATTCATCTTTGCCGTTGATTTGGCTCACATTTGGCATATGGTTCACATATGATTTTTTGCGTTTGGGGTTGTCGTATTGGATCCATTTTTCATCGCCAGTAACAATCGAATGCAAAAATGACTTCTTTTTGTGGCGTTCCAGCAGCATTTCGGACATGCAAACCGCCTTTCAACGTCTCTCGGCTTGAGTTCATGTGGAACCCAATGTCCTTGCTTTTGAATGTATCCGGCTGCTTTTAAACGTTTTGAAATGGCTGCTTGAGTGACTCCTAAAGATTCTGCAAGCTCTTCTTGTGTTTGGCAACAATCTTCAGCGAGTAATGCTTCCAGTTCTTCACCTTCAAACTTTTTTGGCTGCCCAGAACGTTCTTGGTCTTCCAAGCCAAAATCACCACTTTTAAATCGTGCAAACCACTTTTGGCACGTTCGCTCAGCTAGAGCATGTTCACCATAAACTTCCACCAAAATACGATGACTTTCGGCAGCAGTTTTCTTCACATATTTGAGTGAAAAAAAAATTATTGTTGTTTACGCTTCAAATAAATGACATATACTGAAAAAGACGCGCAATGACAGTAGCTTTCCAACGCATTTTTGGAATATTGGAACGATGAAATAATAATCAAGTTACGCCATCTCTTAGCAAACCGCACGAAGTAAGTTATAGATCCAATGCAAAGAGGGTAATGAATTAAAACATCACAGTCTAGCTCTTCTATCCCATAATCTAAATCACGACACATTTGTCTATGAATTTCAGAAATTTATATCCAAATACCTAAAAGAATTTGAGCCAATTTAATTGTTTACTTTCAAAGTTAAAGACAATAAAAGCGAACGAGTTTTTATTTTTTTATTAAAATGGGAAAAAGTGGATTTCGTGTGCTGACTGAACACCGTTTCCTAATGGGAAAAACACCGTACAGACGAAACTGAGGCTTGATGAATATTATAAGGAATCTTCTAATTCGAGGAAATGGTTAAAAAGTCGATTCGTGAATTTAAACGAGGTCGTATAAGCACAAATAATGCTGATCGATTGGAAGGGCGAAAAGACGTTACCACTTCAGAAATCATCAAAAAAATCTATGACATCGTATTGGATGATTCAAAAGTCATAGTGCATGAGTTAGCTGAAGGCGCAGGCATATCAATTGGGTCAGTGGTTAAAATTTTGCATGAGGATTTGGGCATGAGAAAGCTAACCGCAAAATGGGTGCCACGTTTGCTAACAATCGATCAAAAACGCCAACAAGTTCGTGATTCAAAGAGTAGTTTGGACAATTATGAACAATTTGTTTGAATAATGTGTGTTTATTGTTAACAAAAATCTCTTCTGCCCAAATGAATAGCACCATTTGACTTTATGTGAAAAAATACGTGGTAAACACATATAATACATATATATATAAATCATTTTATTCTTAATCAAAAAATAATTTATTTAGGGTCCACACTGGGTACCATCTGACTACACCCGAAAACAACAGAGTGATCATATATTACTCTTCTAATGGCAAATTTTTCCATTAATTTGTTCAAGTAAATTTAGTTCCAACATTCTCATAATATCTGAGATTATACGTGAATTTTCACGGATTGGAAATAGTTGAGCAATTTTCGCATTTATATTCTTTAAACCAATTGCTTGGATAAGACGATAAAGGAGCTCACTCAGAACAAAAAGTTATCAAGCTTCAGATAATAAAAGCTATTGAGCTTCTTTCGATACAGTTTTGTGAACTTTCTTTTCTTTAGTTTCATCTAACTAATGAGAGGATCCGATAGAATCAAAAGATGGTGAATTATGTCATGGTTTGTCGAAATGTGAAGACACATGCAACTATTTTCTATTCGAGCTTTCCTGAAAACATTATTATTCCCTTCTTGTGGTTCTTCACCGCGAAGTTTCATACTCATCTCCACAGTTTCCATACAGAATTTCCCATATTCGGAACAGTTAATTAATTTTTTGTAAGTTCAACCCTATAAGATGCTATGAAACCTTTATATTGGGTTTGCGTCTGGACCTGTGATTTTCGCTATTTTATATCTTTCTCAAAGAAACAACTTGCGACATTTCCTGTGTTTGTCGTTCCAGCTCCCTGTTTTACAACATCGATGGACAATGCTAATTCCGACTTTAACATTTTCGGCAATTTTTTCTTCCTGTCCTTTTTCATTCATTTTTCTTTAACAGATTTTGTTGCACCTTTTCTGAATTCTATGTTGCATGAGGTATGGAGTAGGTATTCCATGAAACGAATCCAGCATTGCAGTATGGAGAAGCCAAATTGAAAATATTCTTCATCGCAGGGATGACTTCTAACGTATTTTATACCATTTATAAACTTTGGGCCTACTCCACAAATGTTACAAGAATTCGATGCTTTCTGACCAGTTAAGGTAGTTCGTTCACGAAAATTAGATCTCAGGCAAAAATAGATAATTTTGCTTTCAAGAATAGCAATATTATTATTGGAGGGCTAATTTGAAAGAGAGAAGATTATTTTTCATGAAAAAAATTGGAAACACAAAAATATAATTTTATTAATAAATTTTATTTTTGCCCAAACTTATTTTCATATCGCTTTGAGTCAAATTTTTAAAAATGATGCAATTCTAATAAATCACGGTTCATTTTTTTAGGAAAAAGATTTTCTACAACTTGACCGTTTCCAATTTTTGAAAATAAATTCTTTAATGGCCGAAATTATAAAAAAACAATTTTTCAAAACAAAATTTTTATAAACAAATTTCTATATTTGATAATAATTAATTCAATTTCAAAAATAGGAAATGGTCATATTGTAGAGAATCTTTTTCGTGAACGAACTACCTTAAAAAATATAACATAATATTTTTTTTTCACACAAATCTTATTCTCTTTTGTGAATCCTCCTTCTACTGGACGACAAAAATAGATGGAATTTGGCGTCTCATTCATCCAAATCATCAGTTTTAAATTTGTGTGGTACGAAAGAAATTATGAATACAGACTCCTCTGAAAAGGCATAGCAGGATAAGCATGTGTGTGCTTGCCCCCGCTTGTATCTGGTTGAGATTTTCACAATAAGTTGGCACTTATATAAGATCAAACTTCCCCAAAGATTATAATTAAAGAAAAATTTTTATAGGAGTTATGGGGTTTATATGGCAAATATTGAAAACTTTATTTCTCGAGAATGGCTAAACCGATTTTGATGGGCAAAAAATATGTTATGTGACTCGATGGGACAATGTTAGGAGAAAATTATAAATTTATTTCAAATTAATTAGTTGAGTTTAAAATTTCTGCTACCACCTATATTATCGGAGGATCACTAATCGCGAATCAGATAGGATACGTTGTCGAGGGGTGTCCTCGTAGATAATTTCAAACTCTTATATATTTTTTTTTTTTTTTGGTGAGGAGGAAAAATGGCGAAATCTTTTATAGACGTTGTATAGGACTCTCCTATGACGGGTCTAGGCATACCTGTTAAAACCAAAAAAACCCCTCTCCCGAACCACTACACCACCCGCGGAACCGCCTTTCGGCTTTAAACTTCACGGGTGGTTGGTTCCATTAAAGTCGCGTACGACTCTTCCGTCATCCGTTCGCTCGGAACTTCCATCCGCGGCCACACGCCCACTAGGCAAACTAGTTCAAACTCTTATATTGCAAATAAATGCAAATTAAATTCAAATTTGAAACCTTTCTATGGAAAAAAGACGCTTTCGACTGGACCTGGGCTCCAATCCCAGCACAGTGGCAGAAATCTCAAACTTAACTAATTAATTTTATATCATTTACAACAGCAAGACAGTGCCACTAGGTGATATAAGGAGGTCTTCCTGTGGAGAAGGAAATGTCGGACGCATGTGTAGCTCAGTGTTCAGAGCAGTTGACCGGCAATCGAAAGACCTGAGCTCGAATCCTAGCGCAGTCGAAAGCGTCTTTTTTCTGCAGGAAGATTTCAAATTCTTTATATATAAATTTATTATTTAATGCTTAAAGAATTTGAAAATCCTTCTGTGGAAAAAAGACGCTTTCGACTGCGCTGGGATTCATTTAAAGAATTTAAAAATTTTAGAGCAGTCGATCGGCAATCGAAAGACCTGGGCTTGAATCGCAGCGCAGTCGAAAGGGTCCTTTTTTCCACAGAAAGATTTTCAAATTCTTTAAATATTTAAATTTACTAGCATTATTTGCAATATAAGAGTTTGAAATTGTCTAAGAGGACACCTGTCGACAACGTATCCTATATGATACGCGACTAAAGATTCTCCGATAACATACGCAGTGACAAAAATTTCAATGTTGTCGTGGTTAGGAATAGCGCAGTACTGCCCTTTTTCGCAGTACTTGAAGTCTACAAAGTGTCCAGTTCAAAATACAATGTTCCTTCCAATGTAGGCGGTTTTGAGACAAACAGGTGAAAAAGTGACAACGTCGGAAAATGGTTTCTCACAGGGTCCCACGATCCTTAGTTTTACTTACAAAAATACAGCATAGTTTTATTACCGCAATTAGGTTCTTAAAGTGGTCTACGTGACTACTAGCTATCTTCTGGATTAAGAGACAAACTTCCATACCCTTAACTAAAGTCGATGGGATTATAAAATAGCCCAGACAGACCCAAACATAAAGGCCCAACAGGGTGACAATTCGGTAAACCCAAATAAATGGCAACAAAGAAAAAAGACCCAACATTTGGTCGATAGTATGGGTTTACAGCTCTTCTTAACATAGAGTTTTCTATTCTGGTCAGCGTCTGAACAATTTGAAATAAATTTATTACGTTGACCGGAAGTGCTAAAAAAAATTTGATTCTTATGGAATTTTTTTTATGGGTTGTCCAGATTCAGACAGGCGTATAGATTTTTTGTGGCAAAATATTGGCAACAACATTTATGAGTCGAAATAGTTCTTGAGAACTGCTGTTTGAGCTGCAGGTTTGAGCCGTGGCTTAAATGTTGAATAATCAGTTTTTAACTGTGAAAGACATTTATCATTCCCAGAAGACGTGCTTTCTACATCGTCGTCAATTTTTTGTTTCTTACGACACATTGCACATAAAATATCGTGAACAACAAATGTTCTTTGAAGCGTATCAGATAAAGTTGATGCTTCAGCCTCAGTTTCTACCACTAATTTCATTCCAACTATTTTTCTTATAAACTTAGTACACCCGGCAGACTTAGGATTGTTTGATGATAAAGACATTTTTTCGAAGCTACCTCACCTCATATAGGAAAAAGAAAGAAGTACAAAAACACAAGTGAAAATTATTGATAATATGCTTTCAAGGAATAAAGGTAAGCACAAATCAGTAAAATCAATGTCAATTGAAGAATAGGGCTCGTTATCCTATAATCTTATACTACAAAATCGTAAAAAATCGAGAATCCCAATAAAACCCACATAAAAGATGAACTACGAAAAAAACGTACAAAAATCGAGAAACACAGTAAATGTTTCGAGAACTATACCAAATCCTTTATTGATATTATGAAAATAAATTGGATAATCATAAAATTCCCGACTATCGGGAGAAAATAACACTACACACGACCAGGGAACAAAGTGGAGAATGAAGTGAACGTCTTCGCCAAAAAGGTTGAAGTCACAAAACAAATGAATGCTTACACGTACTATTGCGTACTATGACAAAACATACGAAAATCGAGAAACGCAGTAAATGTTCCGAGAAATATACCAAATCCTTTATTAATATTATGAAAACAAATTAGATAACCAGAAAAAGTTCGCTTATTGAAAAAAATAACACTCTAATTTTTTTCAATGGAAAAATCAAGCGGAGAATGAAGTGAACTAAACACTTAAAATGACAAAAAATAAATAAATACATGTTCATGTACGAGTACCCTATGTTGCGCCCGGGATACTGCAACCTGTACAATGTGATCTTTATCAAATTCATCGTTATGATTACTTCTATCATCATTGGTTTGTCGATTCCATCTCTGCCTCGTAGCCTGTTGCCTTGAAGCTCCATCCATGCCCCATTTTCCAACAAGTGGCGATATTTTGTTTTTCAATGTTTCCAATGAGGTTTCACTCAGTGATAAAAGTATTCGTTTTGTTGCGTGTCCTAGTAGAGAAATAAAATCCACACTTGCTTCCTTTTCGAATACATCGATATGATTAGGGTAACAACTGTTTTTAGCCTTCACAATCACAGCATAGGATGGATAAACATTGCTATCACTAATCAATTCATTGTGAGTTCTTAATTTGTCATATATATTTTTTGTGAGGCGTACATCGACATACATGGCTAGAATTTAATTGACGTTGCATTTATTCTTCATATCGTGTATTACCTCCCCTCGGGCAATTTCACACGTCTTTTAGAGCAGGAACCACGAACACAGGAAATGTCGCAAGTTGTTTCTTTGAGAAAGATATAAAATAGCGAAAATCACAGGTCCAGACGCAAACCTAATATCAAGGTTTCATAGCATCTTATAGGGTTGAACTTACAAAAAATTAATTAACTGTTCCGAATATAGGAAATTCTGTATGGAAACTGCGGAGATGTGTCTGAAACTTCGCGGTTGGTATAAGATGCCACTATCTGTCTATAAAGTGCTCATATATGGAAACAAAATAATTTTCGTCTTTTTTATGCATCGATAAAAACTTGATATTACTTCCGACTAAAATACTTTTAAAAAAGAAATTGAAAAAATGGACAATTTTTTACAATAAATTAGAAACTTTAAAAAATGCGTGATATCATACTAAAGCTTTTCCCAATTGTGGGTATGGACAATAAGATTGATTATTCAGAATGTACACGAAATATACCCAAATTTTCATATAATATTATACATGAAGTTTTCTTTGGTTTGAGTTTGAATATAAAATACCGATATAAATATTTCTTTGGTATAAATCAATTAAGAATAACATTGCTTCCGAATAAAATACTTTGAGAAAGAAAATTTTTTGAATAAACTGACAATTTGGCTTGAATATGTAGGTGTACAATTATCTAAAAATGTGTGCACAAAATTATAAGTCGAAGTTTCTTTGGTATAAAGTAGAGTTTGGAAAACATTAACATTTTTTTGTGTCAAACAGTAATTTTTTAAAACAAGCTGAGTTAAAAAACCTGGAAAAATTGCGTAGCATCATGTTGAAGATTATCCAAATTCTAAATTTTGGAAAAATTAACTTGGATGTTGCAAATGAAGATTGAATGTGTTCAAATTTACATATAATTTAACATATAAAGTATTTTTTGGTAGCAGGCTAAGTATAAAATACTCTCCAAACTCGAATCAGTGGTCAATGAGTCACTGAATGAAACAGTAAAGATTTTTTACCGTCAAACAGTGAAATATTACTGACAATCAGTGAAACCTCACCGATTCCAATAGCTGAAAATGAGTCACTGAATAAAATCAGCAAGGATTTCCACCGACAATCAGCAAAACGAAAACTCACTGACTCAAATCACCAGAGTACTCTGACAAATATTTCAAAGATAATATTGCTTTTGAATTAATCACTTTGAGAAAAAAGTATAAAATTTTTTCTAGCTGTGTGCGTACATTTGTTTGTAGTAGATTCAAATTTCTTTGGTATATAAAAGAATTTGAAATAAATCAACATTTTTTAATACACATTAGATAGGAAAAGTTTTTATAAGAACGTAAAAAACGTAAAAAGAAGAAATATTCTAGGGTAAATTCTATCGTAATTTTAACACAATTTTTCAACATTGGGGTTTCTTTGATATACAGTAAGGTTTCGAAAAGGATAGACTAATTAGAAACATCTGGAAAAATGTAGCAACATGCTGAAGATTGTAGAAATTGTAATTATGAACAAATGTGGTAGATTGTTACGAGTGTACATTAAATATACGCAAATTTACATAAACCTTTGCACATAAAGTCATGTTTGTGTTATGAAGATAAATAAATATCAGTGATATTTCTTTGGTAAAAACAATTTTGGAGATAACATTGTTTAAGAATAAAATACTTTGAGAGAATGGAATAAACTGTCAATGTTTTCATAGGGATTTGATTTGGAGAAAGAAAAAAGATGTGCTGGAGATGGCTGGACTCTTGGGACAATGAGAGAAGACCATAAACTGTAACCGAAGACATAACGGTTTGTCGGCATATTTTAGGTTGTACAAAAAGTTGATGTATTTATGTATTGAAATATTTTTAATATAAATTTGAATGGGGTTAAAATTGCGAAAACAGCTCAACTATTTGCAATCCTTAAAAATTCATGTATAATCTCAAATACTATGAGAATGTTGGAACTAAATTCACTTAAACAAATTGATGAAAGAATTCACTATTAGAAGATCCCTCTATTGTCTTCGGGTGTAGTCGAATAGTACCCAGTCTAAACATTAGTGAATTTGTGTTAGCATCACAAATTTATTCTCAATCGAAGATGTCAGTTTCCGAGCCAAATTCTCGTCATTTTCGAGCATTTTTGATTGTATGCTTTCATTTGAAGAAAACTGCGGCTGAGGCTCGTCGAATGCTCTCAAGTACTTACGGTGAGGCTGCTCTCAGTGAAGGAACCAGTCGTGAATTATTTTAACGCTTCAATAATTGAGATTGACTCAACAAGCCATTTCGAAACGCCTCAAAGCCATGGGAATTATTCAGAAGCAAGGAAATTGGTTTCCATACGAGTTGAAGCCGAGAGATGTTGAACGGCGTTTCTTTGCTTGTGAACAGCTGCTTCAAAGACAGAATCAGAAGGGGTTTTTACATGGCATTATGACTGGCGACGAAAAATGGGTCCACTACGATAATCCCAAGCACATGAAATCATGGGGAATGCCCGGACATGCATCCACATCGACCGCCAGACCGAATATTGACGGTGCCAAGATTACGCTCGGCTACATGTCGCAAGACCGGTCAAGACATACTTGAAAACGCTGAAATGGGAGGTCTTACCCCATCCGCCGTACTCTCCAGACGTTGCTCCTTCCAACTACTATTTATTTCGATCGATGGCACACGGCCTGGCTCATCAGCATTTCTGCTCTCATGAAGAAATCAAAAAATGGATCGATTCGTGGGTCGCCTCAAAAGACGAATTGTTTTTTCGAGATGGTACCCGACAATTGCAAGAAGGGTGGGAAAAAGTAGTGGCTAGCGACGAACAGTACTTTGAATCATAAATAGGTAATCACTTTTAAGAATAAAGCCTACAATTTTGAGAAAAACTGCAGAAGTAAAGTTCTACTTGCATCTTGAAATATAACAGGCGAGCAGAATCCTCCACTACAATCTTTTATCATTCCATTATTAACTACCTTTTTTTTAACAATTTAACCGTTTTCAGAAGTTCATTTAGAAGATATTTAAATTGTTCTACAGCTATCAAAAAGTAAAAATAAAGTAAACTCGTTATTTCGCGTAGACAAAAAAATCATTTTGATCAAGTATTAGAAACATTGAGACACTACAACACGCCTGGTAGCGCTGCGGCTAGTTGGTGCGGAGCACCCACTCTCTTATGATCTGCTACAACTCAACCAATACTTTCCATCCCATTTTTGTTTTGGGATGTTTTTCAAGAGAAAAAATCAAGTTTTTTTTCTAGCTTGCTTTAAAAAATGAAAAATTCCACATCGTGAGAAGAACTAAAAAAACTCTTTAAATACAAAATGTGGTGAAATAATTTTTTAATTGCAAAATAATTATTTTCATTGTAAAAATCGTAAAAAATCTTTTAGAATCCTCCATAAAAAAGTAAAATTGAATAACTGTATCAGGAGTTGCTGTTGCACTTCGCTAATTTTACCCCACATGTGTATTGGAGCTTTAGACTTTGCAATATAAGGGGCACTATTTATATTTTGAGTCTAATAATGAAAAACAGTAATTTGTCATCAAAAATTGCTTTATTGTTTTCAAAGTATTCTCCTTTATGATCTATACACTTTTGCATGCGTTCGAACCATGTGTAATAGCATTTTTTCCATTCCGCTTGAGACATCTCCAAAACATGGTTTTTGAACGCATCAACGGCTTGTTCTGGTGACAAAAATCGGTGCCACGCAGTTTGCTTTTGATGGTTTTTTTTGTCTTGATGAAGAATGATCCAACGGCACTTGTTTGTTTTCCTTATTTCAGTGAAGACTTACGATAAACAAATGGTTGTGTACCATTTAGAATTAACCGTTCTACGTTGCAGTAATAGCACTGCTGCCACATGACCAGTTTTTCCGAAAAAAACAGGCGACCATTTGTTTCGAAGTACTTTGAGCGCGAACAACTTTTGTTGAATTTGGTATATCTTGAAACACCTATACAGTCGACTGTGGCTTACTTTCCCGCTTATACGCATAGTCTTCTGAAGCACCAGCGTTGTATTTCTTGAGCATTTGTTTGCACCAATCAACTCTTGCAACTTTTTGAGTTTTCGTCAAATTATATGGGATCTAACGAGAAATGCCTAAGGTTGCCTTAATCTCACAGTATGGCCACGATTAAACTCGTTTAACCATCGTTTCACAGTAGCATAGGATGAGGCTTCATCGCCAAAAGTGGAAATACGTTGATCGATGCATTCTTGTCTTGATAATCCACGTCGAAAGTCGTAATAAATCATCGCAGGAAAATTTTCACGAATTAATTCCATTTTTTTGCTAAGACACAATTTTCAAGTCACTGTAAACAAAACAAATAAGGCTCAAATGACAAAACGTTCTGAAGATGGTTATGGTCAAAAATGTGAAACTTACCAATGCAAATTACAGATGGCACCTAACAACACTCATTGTTGCTAAGACTAAAAATATAAATAGTGCCCCTTGTATATGGAGTACGTAACCTATATATGATTGTTAATCACTTCCATGTTTTAATTCTACGCGCTCAGGCCACAAAAAATTGCCTCACGATGTTTGTAAAACGACACCATTCTTGAATGCCCTTCTCTTAAATTAGTAGGGTACACCGACGATACCACTGCAATAAGAACAGCAAGTAACACGGAGCAGATATAGAGGAAAGTTGCCCTAATGTCTAGGTAAGTTCACGACTGGCTGCAAGAGCATGGTTTCCAGCTTACAGTTAGAAAAATTGAGATAATCGTCCTCACCAAACAAAAGAAATTTCCTAGTATTTTTAGTGCGAGAGTCGTTAAGGAACGTACATATCTGGGGCTTGCTATAGACGAAACACTTACTTTTTAGGCCCACATTTTGCAACCCGACGACAAAGCGGTAAAAATGGTCACTATGCTGTCTAGACTTCTACGCAACATAGGCAGTTCAAGGAATCGCAAGCGAAGTCATGATAAATGTGATCCATTCCATTATGCTCTACAGAGCGAAATTCGATTAACCTCTTAGCTCTGGAACAAAATAAAGTTCAACAAAAAATGAAAGGAATCGACCGAGCAGTTGCTTCAAGGCAGGTGAGAAATTAAAACTGAAAAATGAGGAGCAATAATAGAAAAATGAAACCAGGGGCAGAGGGTCTGCTCCACTTATAGGAGAAATAACCTAGTTGAACAATAAAGAGCATGAGGAAGTTAATTTCGTGAATGTCGTTGTTTTCTATGTTGAATTAGTGGAAAAGAGACGCATTCGACTGTGCTGGGAATGCCGAAAATCGAACACCCGGGCTTGAATCCCGGCACAGTCGAATGCGTCTCTTTTTCCACAGAACGATTTAAAAATTTTTAAATTTAAATTTATTTGCATTATTTCGATATAAGAGTTTGGAATTGTCTACGAGGACACCTGTCAGCAACCATCTAATTTATAGATATACCGAATATATTTTAGCTTGTCTCAGCAGGACAATTTCTTACTGTGTCTTTTAATTTTTGTACTATTTGCTTATTACTTATGATTTGATTAAGAGAATACCGCTGATATTATAGACCTACGAATTGTTCGACTTCATTTCAAGTATATTAGACAACAGTATTACTTTAAAGCCATAATTGTTTCTTTCAAGATAAAAATTATATTTTTTTTTAATTGGAAGATGTTTCGTTAATTAAACACATTTTATGTTGTAAATATGTTTTGTATCGACCCTTTATTAATAATTTCCAATCGTTGTTGAGGCTATAAGTTGGTTTGGCCTATCCTAAAGCCAACTTATAACTTCAAAAAGAATTGAAAAACATTTTATATTTTTCAAATTACACTGACCAGCCACAGCGTATTATCCCCAAACACACAGAGAATATACATCCAAACTCAGATGGTCATAGTTTTAATATCAACACACAAATATCTCCATAATATATGTCATTACCTTATGTACAAGGCCTTTTAGAGAACTAGCCAGGTACCCTCAAACCCTTTGATATAAAAATTCCATCGCGCAATGTAAATGATCCATCCCGTTTTTTTAAATCTGCGATAAACAGAATCTCTAAATTAGACAATGCTAAAGTAGGTTACAATATTTCATGCACAGGTTGCATAGCCACTTACATAAGTACCACAAAACGGAGCTACGTAAAGTTGACAGAACCAAAACATCGAATCATGATGTCTCTTATATCATAATTAAGGGCTCATTTAGGGCTAATTTAATGCCCGATTGCCAAATTTTCGGCTCTTCATTTTTTTTAAAATATGCATGGTTCTGCCAGCTTAACTTCAAGCCAGCAGCACCACTCCAGAAATAAGTTTAAAAATGTATATATCAAATTCCCCCTATCGCAGGAATTTTCGGCTCATTTCCGGCTCCAGGTATCCCATTGAACCATTGTCCTACCTTCATAAATAAAAAAGGGCCACAAAGGGCGAAGGGACAAAATATTAAATTTTGCTTTTTCATCATTAAATCAATACAGGCCAATTTAGGGCTCACTTCCTATCCAACTATAAATTTTAGTACTTTGCCCTTTTTATAAAATATGCAGAGGTGCTGCCAACTTTACATCAAGTTGGCAGCGCCACCCACGTAAACACCGAAAAATTGCTTTTTCCAAAATCTACTCCTGCAGGAATTTTCGGCTCATTTTCGGTTCAAGATAACCCTTTGAACCATTGTCCTACCTTCAAAAGTAAAAAAGGGCAGCTAAGGGCCATACCATTAATTTTTTATTATTCTTCTTCACATTAATCTAAGTAGTTGCATTTCTTGTTCATATTCTGGCTAAATATAAATTTCTACCAGAGCCCTTTTTAAAAAACACGCAGGAGGTTGTCTAACTCTGAATAATATCAGCAAGACCATCCAGAAACATTTCTCGAAAATTGCTTTTTCCAAAATCTACTCCTGCAGGAATTTCCGGCTCATTTTCGGCTCATTTTCGGCTCAAGATAACCCTTTGAACCATTGTCCTACCTTCAACATTAAAAAAGGGCAGCTAAGGGCAGAGGGCCATAACATTAATTTTTTATTATTATTCTTCACATCAATCTAAGTAGTTGCATTTCTTGTTCATATTCTGGCTAAATATAAATTTCTACCAGAGCCCTTTTTAAAAAACACGCAGGAGGTTGTCTAACTCTGAATAATATCAGCAGGACCATCCAGAAACATTTCTCGAAAATTGCTTTTTCCAAAATCTACTTCTGCAGGAATTTTCGGCTCAAGATAACCCTTTATACCATTGCCCTACCTTCAAAATTAAAAAAGGGCAGCGAAGGGCAGAGGGCCATAACATTAATTTTTTATTATTCTTCTTCACATCAATCTAAGTAGTTGCATTTCTTGTTCATATTCTGGCTAAATATAAATTTCTACCAGAGCCCTTTTTAAAAAACACGCAGGAGGTTGTCTAACTCTAAATATAATATAATATAAATAATTATATATATATATATATATATAAATATATAACTCTAACATATGTATAGAAAGATTTCCATAAGGTTGCAATTCGAGATATTTCATTCAGTGCTATTTCATGGATATAAATCAATAAAATTTTTATATCACCAAATTTTTTAAAAATACACAGGAGAGGGCCTGTTATCACTGACAAAACTGAAAGAAATTATTGAATATTTTCTGTTACTATTCAACCAAAAGCTGTCTTATAGTGTATTTCAAATTATTTTCTTCAATTTTTATGAATATATCAAACGAAATTTTATTTTATACTGCTATATCATACTGGTTCTTGACTTTTTTTCGGATCATAAATTTAATTATGTTTAATATATGTGAAAAATGAATATTGAAATATTAAGTACGGAATAGGCGAAGTTTTTGCATGCGAAGTCTTTTTCGTGAGATTGTTATATCCATGGAACGATGATGATGTAAAGTATTTGTTTCTGGTCTTCTGTAAGTACAATTTTCTTTGCGAAAGAGGATTGTTTAAACAAAACCTCAGTAAAAGAATTAGTTATTTTTCCTATGTACATTTTAAACATACAATGAGTTGTAGGTGTAATATACATAATTCATTATTTCTTTATGTAAGGGATGGGCTTGTAAAGAAATGACTAGGTTGTGTTTAAAATGACTTTATTCAATAATGTTCACATAATGCATGTGTCCAGAGACTTGCTCTCTGCTAGACTGACTCACAAAGAGACGGTATGTAACAGAAGCACCACCTAACGGGAAGTACACAAGGTAATATTAATTCTAAATCGCCCACAGTTCGGCCATCCTGAATAAAGTTCGACTCGAACTTAATCGACAAATAAATGACAAATAAAAATGTGTTCATGAGATCAATACAAATAAAAGTGTGTTCGTGAAATCGGTACCAGCTTAAAAATAATTATTAAGACGTCAAGGTCAATCGTATATGGCTTAAAACTAATTGGTAGGGCGCCAAGGTCTCATGTTGCTAACTTCCCAAGTTCCCATATAAGGTTTTTGTGTGACTTGGAAGTTTTCGACATCCTTGATAACGTAGCGATCATTTCTTAAGACCTTAATAACCTCGTATGGGCCCTTTGAGACTGGCATGAGCTTTTTCGGAGCCCCTGGCGTACTATCAAAATTTGCTACCATCACATAATCGCCGCATTCGTATTTATTCGGATTCTTTCGCTTTTTATCGAAATATTGCTTATTATAATCCTGACTTTTCTGGATTTTGTTTTCCGCAATAGCTCTTAGTTTTTCTAAATCTCTGGGTTTATTGTCGGGTCGAACTTGTTCTAAACTTTCGCCCAAAACATCAATGGCACTGCCATGTTGGTTTACACCAAACAGAAGTTTGCTAGGCGTTTCGCCAGTCGATTTTTGGCTTGTATTATTCAAAGCGAACTCGGCTTCCGGAAGTATCTTGTACCAGTGTTTGTTTGTCGTTGGGTCTGATAGTTTCGCGAGCATTGGACCCAGAACACGGTTGACCCTTTCAACTTGGCCATTCGCTTTAGGAGAAGCCGTTGCGATCAAACTATGTTCTACGTTATTGTCTGACAGAAAGGATTCGAATTCCTCGGATGTAAAACAGGAGCCGCGATCAGAGACAATAGTTTTCGGCCTGCTGTAATTCCTGAAGTGATCTTTTAGGGCATTTATTGCCTCTTTCGAGTCGGTCGTTTTGACCGGGTACAATTTCACAAATTTTGTAAATCCGTCGATTACCAGAAGTACATGTTGTTTAGCGGAAAGTTTCTTATCTACTGGACCATAATGGTCGACGTGGAATGTCGAAAATGGAACATTACCTTTCGGAATGGGGTTTAAGAAACCCTCCTTCCTGCCAGTAATCGGGGAGAACATGATACATTTCAAGCAATTACTAATATAATTTTTCACTTTCGTCGTAAGGTTTGGGAACCAGTAATTGTTCATAATCGAGTTCACAGTTTTCTCGCAGCCTAGGTGCCCTAAGGTGTCGTGGTAGTTGAGAATCACATGATTCTCCATCTCCTCCGGGACGTAAAAAAGAAGGTCGTTACCGCGTTTGCGATACAAAATACCGTTCCTCATCTCGTAGAATTTATCTTGCGTTTTTTCAAGTTTCTTTCGTAGCTCAACAATTTTCTTGTCTCGATTTTGACAGATAATTAGGTTTGATTCTAACGAGTTTTCTTCGACCACTGTAATGTTTCGACTAAATGCATCCACGTGACACATTTTGGAGCCTGGTCTATGTTCGATAGTTTTATCGTATCTCTCTAATTCTAACGCCCATCTCGAAATTCTATCATTAACATCTTTTTTGTCTAAAGTTTGTTTCAGAGAGTTGCAATCCGTAAGTATCTTGAATTTAATACCCTGCAAATATACCTTAAATCGTCGGAGAGCATAAACAATCGCGAGGGTTTCCAGCTCGAAGCTGTGGTACCTAGTTTCATAATCAGAAGTTCTCTTCGAGAAATAAAATATCGGGTGCAGTTGCTTGTCCGCTTTACGTTGGAGCAACACCGCTCCAAAGGTTCAAGGTTTCAAACGACTGCAATTCTAATTCCGCAAATCTAAAAGTAGCGTTTTTGCGGAGTAAGTCATAAAGTGGTTTTGCGATGATGGAAAACCCTTCAATAAATTTGCGGAAGTAGGAACAGAGGCCAAGGAATTTCTGGACATCATGGGTGTTTTGTGGAATCGGAAAATTAGTAACTGCTTCTGTCCCTCTTTCCGTTGGTGCTACACCTTTTTTGGAAACTTTGTAGCCTAAGTACTCTATTTCGGTTTGGATAAATTTACATTTTTGAATTCTCAGTTCCAGTTTATTCTCGACCATAAGTGAAAAAACTTTTTCTAACGTACGGAAGTGTCGCTCCAAGGTTTCGCTGGCGATCATGATATCATCGAGATATGCGACTACTTCGCCTGTTTTCATTAATTCTGAAAATACGATGTTAATGAAACGCTGAAATTTCGCCGGAGCAACTTTAAGCCCGAAGGGCATCTTGAGGTACTCGAATTGTCCCAACGGGGTGACAAACGCTGTGTATTTTACAGAGTCTTGTGCAACCGGAATATGATGAAAACCATCCTTAAGATCGAGTAAGCTGAAGTACTTTTTATTTCGGAGTTTGTCTAGTTCGTCTTCAATAAGGGGAAGTGGGTAATTGTCGCGTAACAGAAATTTATTTAGGGTTCGGTAATCAATACACAATCTCGGGAGCCCACTTTTTCTTTGAGTTAGAACGATCGGAGAGGCATAAGGCGATTCACTTGGTTGAATTACTTTTCTTTCTAATAAAGAATCTAAAATCCGGAAGGCTCGGGGACACGTAAGAATCGAAACGCGTCCAAATACGAGGTATCGGATGAAGCCTAACGCTGGCTATTTTTTTTTTTACTTTTCCCGGCTATTTCACTTGCGCTGTCAAAAAAAAACACGCGGGCGTGATCTCGGATGTATTCTCGCATCCCACTTCTGATTTGTAAGGGATGGGCTTGTAAAGAAATGACTAGGTTGTGTTTAAAATGACTTTATTCAATAATGTTCACATAATGCATGTGTCCAGAGACTTGCTCTCTGCTAGACTGACTCACAAAGAGACGGTATGTAACAGAAGCACCACCTAACGGGAAGTACACAAGGTAATATTAATTCTAAATCGCCCACATTTACGACTAAAATCACCCACACAACGAAAAAGAACATATACTTAGAAAACTGAATTTGTTGAAATTGAGTTTAAACCAAGAAGAAATTCGAGCTTCTAATGTATCTATCTTCCAATATAGGAATTCTGGAAACCGACATAATTCAGTTGGTTTTAAAATTATATCTAACTGAAATAATAATTGAATTTCCAACATTCGATTCAATAGAAAGTTTGAGAATTATTTCAATTGGATATAATTACAAAACCAACTGAATTATTTGAGTTTCGAGAAATTCTACATTCGATGAGAGGTTAGAAGCTGTAATTTCTTCTTGATTTAAACTCAATTCAACAAAGTCAATGTTCTAAGCGTGGCCAAGAAAGTACCAATTTGCATTGAAAATTTAATCTGACAAACTGCACAACTCTAATGTACACCAAATATTGTTAGATTTTTGTTTTTTATAAATTTGGAGAAAATAATGTTTTGGTCCCAACCGTTGAAAATAATATGGTTTTTTCAACTATCTGATTTTCTTATTTAAAACACAACTATATTCATAAATGAAATACAGAGACGAATAATTTCGTATTTGTGATTTCAAATAATTTCTATAATTCTTCAATAAATTATATAGTTACAGAAATTTACACTACCGGTCAAAATTGTGGGACCACCTACAAAAATTATATTAAAAACATGCTCGTCGTTGAAAGCGGCTATCTCCGTGAAAATTTAAGTTAGGAATATTTCCAAAAAAACGTTTGAGAGATTATAAAATTTCGCGTCGAATAATCTTTATTTGGGGTATTTTCAGTAAATAGAAGTCGAGATAGCGTGTGAGAAAGGCCGACGTAATTTCCGATTTTGACAAATTTTCACTTTTAAACTTCAGCTGTCTGCATACTTAAGGGAAGTGATAGGAAAAATTTGAAACTTTGCTAAAATAACGCCTAAAGCCTGAGCTATAAATTGAGCCGGTTTTTGAGAATATTTCTAACTTGATTTTTCACAGGTCCGTTAAGGTGGCACCTCCACATCGGAAATTCACTGTCTATTATGGCTTAGAATTTTGGGCTTTTTTTGGGTTTTTTTTGGGCAGCGATAAAAATTTTTGGGCTCCTTTACTTTTTACAGAAAATCAAATTTCCTGTGGAGGTGCTAGCTTACATAAAGCTAGCACCACCACTATACAAAAATTTGAATAAATTAAAAATAAACTGCACCAGTATTTTGGGCTTTTTTTGGGCTCTTCGAAAATACCCATATCGATTTTTGGACTCCAACCCTTAACACCGAAATGCACCCCTACATGGCCATGTAGAAACGACTTTGACTAAAACTGATCTTTTTGCAAATTTTATGGTTTATGACTCTATGATTTTTGGGCTCTTCAAATATGTCCATATCGATTTTTGGGCTCCAACATGTAGGGGCGCATTTCGGTGTTAAGGGTTGGAGCCCAAAAATCGATATGGGTATTTTCGAAGAGCCCAAAAATCATAGAATTTCCGATGTGGAGGTGCCACCTTAACGGATCTATTTTTCACGGAGATAGTCGCTTTCAAAGACGAGCCTGTTTTTAATACAATGTTTGTAGGTGGTTTTTTATTTATGAAGGTAGGACAATTGTTCAATGGGATACCTGGAGCCGGAAATGAGCCGAAAATTCCTGCGACAGGGAGAATTTGATATAAACATTTTTAAACTGATTTCTGGAGTGGTGCTGCTGGCTTGAAGTAAAGCTGGCAGAACCATGCATATTTAAAAAAAAATGAAGAGCCGAAAATTCGGCAATGGGGCATTAAATTAGCCCTAAATGAGCCCTTAATTATGAAATAAGAGACATCATGATTCGATGTTTTGGTTCTGTCAACTTTACGTAGCTACAAAACGGCCTATTAAAACAAGAAAACATGAACACAAGACGTTTATGATCCTCCTGATAACAGGACCACACGTTTCATTTTCAGTGTTCAGGTAGTAGACAAATCTGTAAACCACGTAAAACGAATGATTTCAGAGATGAAACATATACCTAGCAGCTAAAATTCAATCAACCAAAGATCTGACACAGAAAATCTATCCGTCTTTTATCATTCAATATTGAATAATAATAAAATCTTTCACAAAAATATTCCCCCAAAACAAGGATGTTTCTATTTATTTTCTATTTACTTTAGGTTGGTGGGTTTCAATTAAAATATACATACACTACCGGTCAAAATTGTGGGACCACCTACAAAAATTATATTAAAAACATGCTCGTCGTTGAAAGCGGCTATCTCCGTGAAAATTTAAGTTAGGAATATTTCCAAAAAAACGTTTGAGAGATTATAAAATTTCGCGTCGAATAATCTTCATTTGGGGTATTTTCAGTAAATAGAAGTCGAGATAGCGTGTGAGAAAGACCGACGTAATTTCCGATTTTGACCAATTTTCACTTTTAAACTTCAGCTCCTTGCATGCTTTAGGGAAGTGATAGGAAAAATTTGAAACTTTGCTAAAATAACGCCTAAAGCCTCAGCTGTAAATTGAGCCCAAAAACATTTTAAAAATTTCATTAGTTTCCGAGATATGACTTTATTTGTTGAGCGATGCTCGAAAGATTTTTGAAGCATCGTTTCAGCCGGTCTTTTGACTCACGAGACACTGTCAGGGCAGAATAGGCGGTAGGTGCCAAACGGGGCACCACTATTCGGAGAATATTTATTCTTTTTTTAATCTCTTGTCACTCAAATACATTTTAATTGTTTTCGCAAATACAATTTTTTTCACATAGTTAATTTAATTTATTTAGAAATCAAATATTTATATAGACCTCTGCGAAAAATTCTAGGTATTATCAACAAATATAGTTAACACATTTTAATTAATTAACTCTTTTTTATTAATTTACTAAAAAAAAACAGCAAAGGGTATGTGCAGCGGTCATTAAAGCAGGAGGAGGATACTTCGATGAAAAAAAAATTTAATTGTTTGAAAATTATCCTGTTATTGTTACAAATTTTCCATCCTTAACACACCAATTATGCTGTTTTTTTTGAGTAAATTAATAAAAAAGAGTTAATTAATTAAAATGTTTTAACTATATTTGTTGATGATACCTAGAATTTTTCGCAGAGGTCTATATAAATATTTGATTTCTAAATAAATTAAATTAACTATGTGAAAAAAATTATATTTGCGAAAACAATTAAAATGTATTTGAGTGACAAGAGATTAAAAAAAGAATAAATATTCTCCGAATAGCGGTGCCCCGTTTGGCACCTACCGCCTATTCTGCCCTGACAGTGTCTCGTGAGTCGAAAGACCGGCTGAAACAATGCTCCAAAAATCTTTCGAGCATCGCTCAACAATTAAAGTCATATCTCAGAAACTAATGAAATTTTTTAAAATGTTTTTGGCTCAATTTATAGCTGAGGCTTTAGGCGTTATTTTAGCAAAGTTTGAAATTTTTCCTATCACTTCCCTAAAGCATGCAGGGAGCTGAAGTTTAAAAGTGAAAATTGGTCAAAATCGGAAATTACGTCGGTCTTTTTCACACGCTATCTCGACTTCTATTTACTGAAAATACTTCAAATAAAGCTTATTCGACGTGAAATTTTATAATCTCAAACGCTTTTTTGAAAATATTCCTAACTTAAATTTTCACGGAGATAGCCGCTTTCAACGACGAGCATGTTTTTAATACAATTTTTGTAGGTGGTCCCACAATTTTGACCGGTATTGTAGACTTAAAGTACATTATTCCCAAAATGTGCTGTACCGATGTGACTCCGGTTACAGTTCAGGATCTTCCCTTGAATGTTGTGGTCCTTTCACTCAGTGTTGATCTTTCCAATTTTCCTGATGAGTTAAAAAACAACTGTACAAAACAATTTCTCTCCACTTCATCTGGGGGTTGTTCTCTATAAACCTCTCCTTAAGAGCATGTGATACTTAGGAAATTAGCAAATTTTATTGATTTTAGATTTCTACATGCTTGTGTCTAAAGTACATAAAGTTCTCTTTTCAAAATTTGGGAAACGGTAGAGAAGATTAAAACGGACGTAGATAGACTACTTTTGGTTTTGACAATGAAAAAAAAAATTGGCTAAAATTGAAGTTTTCATTTCCGAGACCAAAAGTAGTCTATCCACGTCTATTTTTATCTTCTTTACCATTTCACAAATTTTGAAAAGCAAATTTTATGTAATTTGAGCAAAAATATGTAGAAACCTAAAATCAATCAAATTTGCTAATTTCCTTGGTATCACATGCTCTTAAACTTAGAAGTCATTTACAATTCTAAGTTCTTAAAATGAGTTTTGGTGGACAGTATGTGTCGCTCATGAAAACCCTTCAAGAGAAAGAAAAAATCAACAACCTCGAAAGTCGACAAGTTTTTTAAAAACATTTCTTCAACTACGTGGAAAGTTAGTCCGGAAATATTTCTTACATCTGCATTTAAGAGATTGGAAAGTTTGGATATCATTTATCTATTTAAAAAGTATTATTTTTCTCTGCCGCAAAAAAATCTTTGATATCAATTTTTCAAGATATTCAGATTCTTCATTATCATTGTATAGTTACAGTTACCTGTTTCTACTCAAATTTCAAAACCCTCCATTATCACTTATAAATTTAATTTATCATGTTAAGTATTGGTTGTTTTGTATTATGTTTTTAAGTAATATGATTTCATTCCTAAAATTTTAAGTTAGTAACCCCCCTCTTTCTGTATTTTTGGGATTTTAATAAAGATCACTGATGAGGGCTCCGAACCGAGCCGCAACATCTGATTAAATTGACTTAATCATTTATGAACCCTAAAGCCAATTTCTCCAACAACGTACCAAAGTTCTCAAAAATTGAGTCAATATAAGTTCCTTTTTTGACTTTTACCATCGGTAACGTTATATCCATTTGAGTTATTAACTTATGAATGGGAAGCACGAAAAGTATTGGATAAAGTCACGTCAATGACATGCCCTTAATTACTTATTTTTAATAAAAGAGAATTATAAAAGAAAATACTTGCCTTCAGAGAGTGGAATTTATATATACATATATAAATTTAAATTACTTTTTCTTTATTGTCTCTTTCTGCTGGCCTAGGATTCTTCCTCGTTCTTTAGGTCCAAGTACAATAAAAGACGGGAGTGTTTATGGTGCCGTCCCATGCACGTGTAAAACCGAAAGGTACAGTACTATTAGATTTTTATAATTATAGAAGAATATATTCCAAAACTTGTTTTTTGTTTTAATTTAAAAAATCTGAGAGTTGACAGACCTTACTTAGTGTCTTATCTTTGAAGTCAAAAATGTTTGACTTAATATCTCATTTTGCATGGACAAAAGTTTACAGACAAAATAATCACCATATCCATGGAAAATAGACCTAAGGGTGCCGTTTCATGTGGGCGCAAACTGCAAAGCCGAAAACGAACAGCCAATTACAGAACACCTTTAAGAAGAAAGAAATTTAAAGCTTTTCTGCAGTTGGCTGTTCGTTTTCTGCTTTGCATTTTGCGCTCAGACAGGACGGCACCCTAAAGAAACCAAAGTAGTGTAACCGAAAATGAGCGAATTTTACTCATAAACTAATTATTACGAAACTTCCCGTGTATGGCGTTAGCAGAGTTCTAAAATTCCCTGGTGTGTCTTTTTCTAGCCTATAACATCATGTCTTTCAAGTAAAAGACGCCGCTATAGCATATGGCATAAAGGTTCCTGTAAGTGAAAGCATCCGATAGTTTGAGAGAGAGAGAAGGTGAGGTTGGCGAAGCTGCCTCACTCGACTAGAGCATGCGCAGTTAAGGAGGAACTACACCTCTGCATGCAGGTTACCATGGTGACATACAAGAGAGAAAGAGACCGACAATTATCCAGTTTCTTTCCTACTAATATGTTACCATGGTAACCTGCATGCATAATGCCTGCATGCAGAGGTGTGATTCCTCCTTTATTCTGTTTGCAATTCTAAAGGTGTTTTTATACCACTGATCTCTATAATACACTCACGGTCGTATAGACAGGTCTGGCATCTCCCGTGGTGGGGAATGTTCCCTTATCGTGACGAGTAGTAGTTTCGAAAGTGACCGCTTGGGCAGCGCTGCAATCGAGTAGTTGAAGGAATACCCGTGGTTTACAGCAGCCCTGTCCGACTAAAAACAAAATGGCGGTTCCTTAGTGATTATAGTTTCTATGTGCGAAGTTTTCTCACCAGAGCGGTGCTGCACGCGGCACGCTCTACAAAAGCATTATACTAATAGACGAATATTTAAAAATTTTTAAATAATTAAGTTTCTGAACAATATGAAATGAAAAAATGTTCCAAAATGATTCTAGGACATAAAATACACATTTTTCATAAATCAATTAATACAAAATAAAAAAAAGAACACATTAAACTTCGTAAAATATATACTGTGGATACGCATGAAGAATTCTTGAGACCCTGAACAAAATTTTTTTTATGTTATTCCCATATAATTTAAAATATATTTAAAAATAAATAAAAAGCTTAAGCTTATAAATAGAAGTATTTTACATTTTTATTTTCCAGCTTCAAACGAATGAAATGAAAAATAAATATTCTGTTAAGCCCCGTGTTCAACATAAAAAACCATGCGAAGGGAAATATATACCCAATTAAAAATTTGTAAATGTAACAAAAATATTCATTACTATAAAATTTACTAGTACATATTTTTAACATATTTTAAATTTTTAACATGTACAGATCGATGATGAGTAGTTAAGTGTGGCAAAGCTTGGCATGCTTTTTTTTTTCAAAACGCTAAATTTTTAAATTTCAGCCATTTCCTGTTTTACGAATTGTCTCATCCGTATTTGAAGATAAAATTGAATTATATATGCCAACATCTCCACAGCTTCATTGGCATATTCTTTGCATTGAAAACTAAATTTTGTTTCAGATGAAATTAAATCGTCTAGAATTAGATCAAAAGAATTGCTAGACCGGCAATGTTTGTTAAATAGATATTCGACAACTCTGATAAGCTTGTATAACTTTAACATTTGGATGTATGAAATCTTTATTTATTTTTGCAAATCTACTCAAACTTTCAGGTAACTGATCACAAGAAAAAGATATCGTATCTGCATGAATTTCAGAAGTAGTCAAAAATGCATTTAAGCATGTCGAACACTGAGTGTGCTGTTTAATGTAAGCAGTTATACGACCAGTTGTGTAAAAATCAAACAATCTCTAACAGCTGGTAAAGCATAATCGTGCGCTACTGCATCTACAAAATCAATAAAATCAGTGTCTTCACAATAGATTATTGCTTTTAACTTTTCTCGAATTTCTTGAATTGTGCTTTTACTATTCGACTGATGTAATTCTTTCAATTTTGAAATTGTTATTAAGGGCTGTGGAGGGTTGCCATCGATAGTACTACAATTTCCAAGCTTTGGAGGTTTCAAAATGCTAAAGGCAGCTAATATCTTGTATATTTGCAAGAAGGTTGGTGTACAAGGATGATCATTTGTTCCTCCAGCTATTCTGCTAGTGCCAAAAAATCTCTAAACAAAAGGAAAGGAACAAAAAATTAGTGAAACTTTTATACAGTATTGATAATAAGCCATTCGAAATTTCATACTGAATAAAATATTTTTATCTTGTTCAGTTAAATTTTCTGAAATTAAGGAAGCTAAAGAAATACTAAATGGATTTTGAATGCAACATCAACGACACTATATTTCTTATACAAATCCATTTTGTAAAAAAATATAAAAGTGCTTTCTTGGATATTTATATTTCACTGCAAGAATTCGGATGAAAAGGAATGGATTGAAAGGATATAAAGATAAATTTTGGAATTAAATAAGTACCGTGATGATTAATATGAACGTATCTATATTTTATTATACGCGTAAAAAATACTAAGTATAAAGTAATTAAAATAAATATTTTAATATTATTATTATAAACGGTAGTTTATCTTTCCTGCAAAACACGTCATATTAAAATGAATACATATGTATATATGTCATCGGTTATGTTCGACATATTTCGTACAGGGAATATAGATATATTAGATACTTTATCAGATATCTTTATATAAAATATGGTCTAATATCTTATTTCCAGATACGTACATGTTAAAAATTTAAAATATGTTAAAAATATGTACTAGCAAATTTTATAGTAATGAACATTTTTTGTCATGTGAAACAAAATTTAAATTTCAATGCAAGGAACATGCCAATGAAGCTGTAGAGATGTTAGCATATGTGATTTAATTTTATTTTAAATAAGAATGAGACAATTCGAAAGACAGGAAATGCCTGAAATTAAAAAATTTAGCGTCTTGAAAAAAAAGCAGCCAAGCTTTGCGACACTTAACTAGTCATCATCGATCTGTACATGTTAAAAATTTAAAATATGTTAAAAATATGTACTAGCAAATTTTATATAGTAATGAATATTTTTTGTTACATTTACAAATTTTTAATTGAGTATATATTTCCCTTCACATGGTTTTATATGTTGAACACAGGGCTGAACAAAATATTTATTTTTTATTTCATTCGTTTGAAGCTGGGAAATATTAATGGAAAATTCTTCTATTTAGAAGCTTAAGCTTTTTATTTATTTTTAAATATATTTTCAGTTATATGGGGATAAAATAAAAAAAATTTTGTTCAGGGTATCAAGAATTCTTCATGCGTACCCACAGTATATATTTTACGAAGTTTAATGTGTTCTTTTTTTATTTTGTATTAATTGATTTATGCAAAATGTATATTTTATGTCCTAGAATCATTTAAGGAACATTTTTTCATTTCATATTGTTCAGAAACTTAATTAATTAAAATTTTTTAAATATTTGTCTATTAGTATCATGCTTTTGTAGAGCGTGCCGCGTGCAGCGCCGCTCTGGTGAGAAAACTTCGCACATAGAAACTATAATCACTAAGGGAATCAAGTTCTCGCCGTTGCAGGCAGGGAGTCGGATAGGGCTGCTTTGATCGAAGATTCCTCGTTTTAATTTAGGATCGAATGATCCTCGCTTAGGAATGAGGATAAGTCAATGAAAAGAACACAACGATTAGTAAAGTAATACAAATTGAATTTACTTGAATTAACACAGATACAAACAAGGTTAAAATTTTACAAAGATTCAAACAATGGCACAGGGAGTAGGTAAAGAGTAGAGGGAATTTTCGGTACCTTTGTTGAGGTGTGAATAGTCCCTTTTTTATGAATGATCATCACAGGTGTGAGGGAGAGAGAATGATTCTTCTACTGGTGCGACGACGACAGCAATAGGTATCCCACTGTTATGAGGAAGACAGAAACAAATATCTAACTGGTGTGAGGAGGACAAGAATAGTTATCTCACTCTACACTGACTCTAAGATCCTTTCAAAGATTGAAAGTACAATCGGAGAATTTATGACACGTTTCTTCGGAAAACTGAACTAAACACGTATCTCATGCTGTGAATCCTTTTAAGATTTTAAAAATTTGCCGCACTTAATTTTGCTCACAAGACTAGTTTTCCTTTGGCGGCGTGTCCTTTTTATATTATATTTTTTGGTGACGTCACGCGTTGCGCAGTCTCCCGCTGCGTGTGACGTAGTTATACCTCTCTTTTCAATAGTTGGTTTTCTCTCTCTTTTAGTAATTTCCCCAGATTTCTCTCTAGACCTAGCCTGTGCCTATAGTTCATTCAAATGCGTCGCGCGACGTGACAATATAAAAAAAAAACATATCAAGTACCCCAGGTAAGACAAGGAACAAAATTAGTTTCAATAAGAATAAATTTAAAACAAAAATTCTAAATAAATATTTTTTCTGTAAGCACATGGAAATTGGTAGAATTAAGGGATATTATTTTAAGAATTTTTATTGATGATTATAAATTTACCTGACTCGGAACATTGAGACAATTCATATTTTCTAATAACAAATTATTAATCACATTTATTGATTACAAAAATATTTTAAAACGAAAGATATTTAAAAAAATGTTCTGTTGATCCAAATTAATATTTATGTATTGCAATTTTAAAAGTGTCTCCATGTACGTAGCAGTAAATTTTATTTTATAATAACCTATGTCGGGACCCAACCCCAGTGAATTAAGAAAATCACAAATTCAAGAAAATCCTATTACGCGCAGTCAAGTTAAGAAAAATACTGAGCTTGCAAAAATTGTGGCACAAAATCAAACTGGTCCCTTAAACCAAAAAGAACAGTTACTGTAAAGGAAAAGGTAACTAAAGATAATTTTTAAAACTTCCCTAGGGTGAACTATGTGCTCATTTCTGTTGAGCGTTCAGTTGACATCACTGACATCTAGCGGATAAATTCTCACTTCACAAAGTATCCAGCTGTAGGGAACGACGATTGGCTGACTGCGTTTCGGCGAGTTTCTCGTCTACATTGTATACTATATTCTATGCCACAGCGGTGGCCATGTTGTAACGCCAGTTGGTAGCGGATCGTTCCATCGCACGCAAGTGCACTTGACAAGACGTCATATCGTCTCTATAAATAAATATTGTTATTTGTTAAAGTGAGTGGTTATTTATTGCACCAGGTGTAACTCAGGGTAGTAGGTTCCCTATAACCTCTGTATGAGTGTTCTCCAAAATTACCTACAAAATTGGTGACCCCGACGTGATGCAACGTCGAAGGAATAAAAGGACGCTTCAGCTTCATCGAATCGTCTAACCTGTTTCAAAGTGCAAATATCTCACTAATGGACTGGAATTGCCATGGATGATCGGTTCTGCTGCCAACTCACATCATTTCTGAAAGGCTGAGCAATTTGCGGCGTTATGCAAACTTCGACAAAGAATTTTTACTCCAAAAATAATTTTCACCTACATCACAACTTCTTACTTCTACAAGCAGGATGATTTGAATCTTAACGGTCTCAACGACACATCTCTTCCAGAACTTTCTTCAAGAATCCTAACAAGGTTGTCTCCAAGAACTTCAATGGAGCTTTCTTCATAGTTGTAATTCGGTAATGTCTTTTTTTTGACTCATCTTTTATTATATTGTAATATTTTTTGATTTTATATTTGAAATTTTTACTCCGAATTTTTAAATATTAATTTGACTAAATGTTTAACCAACGCTTATCATAGTATGTTCTAGTCGACCAGTATTATTGTTTTGACCTTATCTATTTGGTCATGACATTATTTAATCAACATTTGTTGAATATCAGCTTTCAATAACTTATATTTAAACTTTTATTATCAATACCAAAGATGAAATATTACACTTGATATGGAATTTGCTGTGAAAATTTATACGTCACAAAAAATTGCATTTTGTATTACCTTAAATTTAGAAATTATTAGTCATTTTTAAATGTTTTTCGAAAATATTATTTACATGTCTACAAATTTGAAGTCAAAATTATTTCAATTTTAACCTCAGTCTTGTATGATACGTCTTTTTCAAATCGTCTTCGCTAATTTGCGAATTTAATTATTTTCTTAAATTTGTCCGTCCCGACACTTAATGGACTTGTTGACAAGAACTTGTCTCGATGCAATGTTCACAAATGTTCAATGTGACATATTTTTTCTCTAGTCATCTTATATATTATTTTTGACCAGTACTTCTCGAGTGCGTCACGTTTTTATTATTCTTTAATTATATTTATGTAATTTTTACAGCTGTTTTCGAAAACTCGATTTAATTATTAATTATTTTAAGAACAAATACTGCCTAGAAATTTTTTTCGCAGAAATGGAAATGGTGTTCGGTGTCTTCAGGTGAGGAGTGCCCGTTGGTATTATTTGAAGTTCAACATTACTCGATTCATCAACAATCAAGATTTCACAACCTCTCTTGGCGTGATCACAAGGAGAGTCAATCGTCACTCCGTAAATTTATTTATTTATAACTTTTAAAATTTTATAATATTCTCCAATTTTTATTATTGTTTGATATTTTTCAACATTTTTATAATATTTATGAAAAGTTACAGAAACTATTAATGAGCATTATTAAAAATTTTCCGAACTGGATTTCGTGGTACATATTTGGATTATATTTTTCATTTTAATTTGCTGTACGTCTGTATTTTGGTATTACCTGTCACAAACCAATTCTTTTAAAATGGCAACTGGCGGACCATCCTCTGGGGAGGCCGATCTCACCAAAATGATTGAAAATTTGACTAATATGGAGAATCAACGCGCAGATGCTTATCGCACGCCTAAAATCCCAAAATTTTTTCGTGAAGATCCTATATCTTTTTTCGTAATCATTGAAGCTTCGTTTCGGCAGGCGCGAATCAATTTAGAATCGACTAAGGCCGATTATTTAATAGCAAATTTGGATCACGATCTTATTCCACATATAAAACACATTTTAGAATTGGAGCCAAAACCCGCGGACATTTACTCTCAAATTAAAGATAGACTTATCAAGAGCTTTTCGGTTTCAGCAGAAACGCGCTTACGCAAATTACTAAGAGGAGAAGTCATTTCAGAGGGAAAACCCTCCCTTTTATTAACTACGCTTCGCGCGCTTAATGATGGCAGTTGTACTGACGCGGTAATCAAGAGCGTATTTCTCGAGCAGATGCCTTCTCAAGTGCGTGCTATTTTGGCGTTGTCCAACGTGGAAGATTTGCAAGAACTTGCCAACCTTGCCGATAAAATTTCTGAGGCATCACAACCTTTAAACTATCAAGTTGCTTCTACGTCGACTCATGTCAATACTCCAAGCCAAAATTCTGCGATTCCAGTAACTAATGAGCATTTTTCGTCATTAGTTAATATTTTAACCAAGCAATTTGAGAGGCTCTCAAATGAAATCCGTGACTTAAAAACGGTTTCACGACCACGTGGTCGTTCCAATTCGCAAAACTTTCGGCGTCGTGATCGTTCGCGTAGTAGGAGTTCCCAGAGTCGCTGTTTTTATCATCAACGATTTGGCAAAAATGTCCAAAAGTGTACCCAACCATGTTCTTGGAAGGTACCATCGAATTCGGAAAACTGAATCAGCCCTTTCGCACGGAGACCATCGATACGGGCTTTTCCGGTTCTAAGCGTCTCCATATTCGGGATATTTCTAGTGGTATTATTTATCTTATAGACACCGGGTCTGACATTTCCTTGTTTCCGGCGGATTCTTCCATTCTAAAAAACCGTCCCAGCGACCTCATATTATATGCAGCTAACGACTCACACGTCTGCACGTTCGGCGAGCGCTCAATTACATTAAATTTTAACTTGCGTCGCCCCATTAAATGCAATTTTTGTATCGCAGCAGTCCCTTATCCGATTATAGGAGCAGACTTGCTTGCGTTCTACCACCTAGTTCCTTTTCTCCACGAGTCTCGTTTGGTAGATACCACCACTGGTTTATGTGTTCGTGGTTTTCTTAAATCTGCACTAGTTTGCAATTTAAGCTTGATTAGCCGTAATCACACATTTTTACACATCTTAGAATCTTTTCCGGAACTTACATCCTTAAAGCAGGGTAATGTCACCATAAGTGCCGATGTGCACCACCACATTTTGACAAACGGTCCTCCCGTTCATGACCGTGCTCGACGCTTATCCCCAGAAAAATTAGCAGCAGCTAAATTGATATTTAAACAAATGGTCGAGGATGGCATTTGCCAACCGTCCAGTAGTCCCTGGGCGACTCCTATTCACATGATTAAAAAGAAAAACGGCGACTGGCGTGTTTGCGGTGATTTTCGCCGTTTAAACGCCATTACGGTTCCGGATAGGTACCCCGTGCCCCACCTTCATGATTTTGCCTCAATGCTTCGAGGAAAAAAAGTATTTTCTAAGCTGGATCTGCATATGGCATACCACCAAATTCCTATCGCAACTGACGACGTACCAAAAACAGCCGTTATTACCCCATTCGGTCTTTTCGAATACCGGGTAATGACGTTTGGTCTCAGAAACGCTGGCCAAACGTTTCAGCGATACATTTTTCGTGCCTTAGGCGATTTAAATTTCGTTTTCGCTTATATTGATGATATTCTCATCGCTTCCTCATCTTACGAGGAGCATGAAAATCATTTAAAAATTGTGTTCCAGCGCTTGAAGGATTTTTCACTTCGAATTAACCTTAGCAAGTGCCAGTTTGGTGAAGCCAAACTCGAATTTCTAGGTTATTTGATTGATCAGGAAGGTTGTCGACCAACACCCGATAAGGTACGCGCGATTTCCGAGTACCCGAAGCCAAAAACTATTGTAGAACTACGCCGCTTTCTCGGAATGGTCAATTTTTATCGTAAAAATTTAAAACATGCTGCTGAGATTCAGGCGCCGTTACAAGAGTTCATGCGGGATTCCCGCAAAAATGACAAACGCCAAATTCCGTGGAACGCTAACGCAGAGTCTGCATTCGAACAGGTCAAGCAGGACCTAACCAACGCAGCTCTTCTAGCTCACCCTGCTCACGATGCTAAAACCCGTCTAGTAACAGATGCTTCAAATTTTGGCATGGGTGCTTCTCTCGAGCAATGTCTGGACAACAATTGGAAACCTCTGGCGTTTTTCTCTCGAAAATTTTCATCAGCACAACGTGTTTACAGCGCTTACGATCGTGAACTCACTGCCATTTACGAAGCTATCCGGCATTTTCGACACTTCCTCGAAGGGCAGGTTTTCACCATTTTCACAGATCACAAGCCGCTGACTTATATGTTTTCGCAACGCATCGAGAAAATGTCGCAACGACAGCAACGCCAAATTGCTTTCATCTCGCAATTCTCAACGGATATCCAATAACAGCCAGGTCACGAAAATATCGTAGCCGATTCGCTCTCCAGAGTTGACAGCATACGCATTCCCACGGAGTTTGGCCTTATTGAACTCGCTCAACATCAACTCGAAGATGAAGAGATGAAATCTCTTATGTCAAATCCTAAATGCTCGCTAAACATTCGAAAAATTCAATGGGGACCAGATCATACATCCGTGTATTGTGATCTAACTGGCGAAGCACTCCGTCCTGTCATTCCATCTTCTCTCAGGAAACGAGTCTTCCATCTCTTTCATAACCAAGCGCATCCGAGCGCAAAGGTTACGGACCGTGTCATCCGCAAGCGGTACGTATGGCCGTCGATGCGTCGCGATGTTTCCGATTGGTGCAAGGCATGTCCGGAATGCCAGCAATCGAAAATTTCGCGGCACAATCGCTTACTGCCATCGAGTTTTTCTGCTCCGGATGGGCGCTTCCGCCATGTGCACATGGACATTATTGGTCCACTCCCCATTAATAATGGTTTTAAGTATTGCCTCACGATCATCGACCGTTTTTCGCGTTGGCCTGAGGCTATACCACTTCAAGATATCGAAGCATCAACCGTTTGCAGAGCATTCTTCGATAACTGGGTATCACGGTACGGTTCCCCAGAAACACTGACAACCGACCAAGGTAGCCAATTTGAGTCGCAGTTGTTCTCAGCACTTTTGAAATTAATCGGCTGCAATCGCATACGAACCACCGCCTATCATCCCTCTTCTAACGGTATGATTGAACGGTGGCATCGATCACTAAAAGCGGCCATTATGTGCCATTCCGACCGCGAATGGTCACGATCTTTATCATCGGTTTTGATCGGCTTACGAACTAACGTTTTGGACGTCGGAGCATCACCCGCTGAATTTGTTTTCGGAACCACTCTTCGAATTCCTGGGGAATTCGTCCTTCCCGAGGATTTCGCGCCTAACCCGCACATTTTTCTCGAGGAGTTTCGAGAACATATGCGGAAGGTAAAACCAGTTCCAGTAGCTCAAAAGTATAAACGAAAAGCCTTTGTTTTTAAAGAACTAAGCATATGTTCTCACGTATTTCTGCGTGATCACGCCAGGAAGGCTTTGGAACGTCCTTATACGGGCCCTCATAAAGTCTTAAATCGACCATCTGACAGAGTCATTGAAATAGAGGTTAACGGCGCTTCACGCCACGTTTCTGTCGAAAATGTTAAGCCAGCGCACTTCTTACGTGACGACGCCGATCACCTTGTTCCATTGCAAAATGTAACTCATCCGGACATGGTTCAACCGGTTCTTAAAACATATTCTCGCAAGCGAGTTACATTTAAACAACAGATGTAAGTGTGAATTACGCTGAGGGGATGTCATCTCATGTAATGGTTGATGTCAGATAAGGGTCGAGTCAAGTCAAACGTCTGTGATCTCTGCCTTGAGCCTTCTCCTCTCGTCTCCATTTCTGAGTATGACCATTGTCTCTGCATATTTTACACAAATTCTACGAATGTTATCACAAACCGCATTTATTTATTCTTTTTCTAAATCTTATATACAGTCCTTCGTATTGATATTGCGGAACTACTGTTGTTGATTGTTAAAAATGCATATCAATTTCTGCGCTAAGGATGTTACTTGGGCTATCCGACGCCAAAAAATGTAAAAGACTTTATATTGTTATAACCAATTATTTTTCACAAAATTGTTTTTTGCAACGTTTTATATTTTATACAAATGATGTGATTTGTTGTCATCCGTCAGTTAAACTAAATATTAAATTTATATTTTTTAAATTCTACATTCGTGACCACTCTCACTCGGGGGGGAGTACTGTAGGGAACGACGATTGGCTGACTGCGTTTCGGCGAGTTTCTCGTCTACATTGTATACTATATTCTATGCCACAGCGGTGGCCATGTTGTAACGCCAGTTGGTAGCGGATCGTTCCATCGCACGCAAGTGCACTTGACAAGACGTCATATCGTCTCTATAAATAAATATTGTTATTTGTTAAAGTGAGTGGTTATTTATTGCACCAGGTGTAACTCAGGGTAGTAGGTTCCCTATAACCTCTGTATGAGTGTTCTCCAAAATTACCTACACAGCAATAATTAACAGCGACATCTCCCGACAAAACTGCAACTTAACTTTCCTTTGCTCTGTGGGTAAGAGATACATTTTGTTACAGAACTAGCAAAAGTAGACAGTGTCTCCACCTCTCGGCTACGTTTGGAACTATTTTTTGCTAATGAAATATGAAGGTTCCAGAAATGTTTCGGTGGGACTTTCCGGTAACGTCCCTTCGGAACGTCCCCGGAGTGCGGACATTTCGCACGTACCAGGTATGTTCATGGAACGTTCCGGGGGACGTTCCGAATGTCCCCACGGAACGTTCCATGAATGTTTATGGAATGTACTGTGCTATTAGGGTCAAAACTGCCGGAACAAGCAATTTATCTGACTCGAATAATTGGCGTAATTCAAATTCAAAAACTAATTCAAGTATTATTTGTGGATCAATTGATCAGGACGAAACATTAAAAAACGAAACTACTTATATTGACAACGAAGATATGAGTTTACTTAGTTCAACGATAATTCCAAAAACACAGTCGAAAAAAGAACTAAAACAAATTTATCAGAAAATTCTCTTAAACGCCAACCAATTTTAAGTAATAACGATAGCGACGATAATAGTACCGACAACGAACAAATGGAACAAATTGTTCACAACAATCCTGCAGAAAACGTTAATCCAATTAGAAACAACGAAAATGGTCCTACCAAATAATCAACAAGTATCCTTACGCGACGCGTTAGAAGTAGTACCCTTATTTGATGGAAGTAATATTCCATTATCACGTTTCATTGAAGGATGTTATGAGGCAAAGGCAATGCTGCCAACACCCGCAGCTCAAGAAAATTTAGGACGATTATTGAGAAGTAAATTATCAGGAGAAGCGAGAAAATGTATCTTTGGATCGACTTACAATAATATCGAAGAATTAATTGAAAAACTCAAAAGAGTATACGCCCCAGCAAAAAGTGTGTATCAATTACAAGGAGAATTAGAGAATACCTATATGTTGGAAAAAGAGAACGTACTTTCGTATGCAGCTAGAATTAAGGAGATTGCTGACAGAATCGAAGACGCTCATAGACTCAACAATAATGGACAAGAAGATAATACCTTCAAACAGAACCTTCAAAAAGACGTTATTCAATGCTTTATTCGCGGTCTGCGTCCTGAATTAGAAATACGAGTAAAAACAAAGGAATCATTTAAAGCAGTTTTCAATGACACAATAAACGTAGAAAGAGATTTAGCAGCATCATTCGCACTACGCAGAAATAAAAATTCAGATTATTTAAAAATGGATGATTCTATAAATAATAGAAATAATAAAACAATTCGGTTCAATGTTGCACGAGATAACAACATAAATTGTATAATATGTAAAAAACCAGGTCATGTTGCTGAAAATTGTTATCATTTAACCAAAACACAAGAAGCAATATCTAGAAAACAAAATCCCAATTTTTTTATGCAAAATCAACAGCCTAATAATAATCACCAACGACGAGAAAATATTTACAATAATTCTGCAAGAAATAATTACCGGAATAATCACTTTTTAGGAAACAGAAATAACAATTATGATAATAATAACTATCCGAATAACAATTTTTCAAAGAACAGGAACAACAATTACAATAACTTTTCAAGTAACATAAATAATTATCCTAACAGCAATAAATTCCATAATTACAATAATAATAATTTTTCGAGAAACAGAAATAATGATAATAGACAAGAAAATCTAGATCACAACAGGTATGCAAATAACAGACAATTTTTAAATCAAAATAGCCAACGTGAAATGCGAAATCAGCAATTAAATAGAGCAAATCAAAATTATCCACACAAGTCAGAAGTTATATGCAACTATTGTAAAAAACCAGGACATATTATAACAAATTGTAACGTTCGATTAAATAAACAACAATCGCAAAATTCGGAAAACTCAAATGCTCTCCCCAGCACGGATGCACTGAGGAAAGCGTAAGGCAAGAACCAGAAGCATCCACTTTTAACGATCAACCGGCTATAAAGATAAGCGTTTTTAAACCAAGTATAATTCCATCAATAATGATATGCGCAGAAGGCCTTCAAAGCCCTGCTCGCATGATGATAGATACCGGTGCTGGTCGAAATTTGATTAAACAAAATTCCGTAAATCCTAATTTGCCAATAGATGAAAAAATAGTGTTAAAACTTACAGGAATAAATAATTTACCACTTTTTACAATGGGACAAATACAAATAAACATTCTAGGATATCCAACAATATTGAATATAATTCCTAATGAAGTTCCAATAGATGAAGGCGGAGTTCTAGATTCAGAATTTTTTCGAGAAAATAAAGTAAAGATAAATTATGTATCAAAATGTCTAGAAATACAAAATAAACTGTATCCATTTGAATCAACACAGATATTAACAATTCCAGCTAGAACAGTAATAACATTTTATATTCCAATTGAAAATACTGAGAAAAGCGAACGTTACGTACCTCGACTACATTTTGGCGAAGGAATTTATGCAGGAGACGCAATTGTAAAAAATTGCAACGGTAAAGCTTATATCAAATTTGCAAATACAAACGAAATTTCAGTAACGATATCAATACCAGCTATTACTTTAGAAGACTTTGAAGAAAGAGATTTTCAAAATGTGACAAGTCAATCAAGCAATATAAAAAACTTAAGTGATGACGATTTATCTAACCAAATTTTGAATAGCTTCTTAAAAACCGAAAATTTTTTCAACAATCCATGCAGATTTTTTAACATAACAGGTGAAGAAAGAATAGAATGCATTAAAAAACTTCTTTGTTTGGATCATTTGAATCAAGACGAATACGAACATGTAGAAAGATTAATTATTAACAGTGCAGACAGATTTCAAATCCCAGGAGAACCACTTGAAGCTACTAACGTTTTACAACATTCGATTCCAACTACAGATGATTCTCCAATTTTTTCAAGGCAATATAGATTTCCCCCTGTTCATAAAGAAGAAATTACAAAACAAGTTGACGAATTATTGAAAAATAAAATAATAAAACCTTCACAATCACCGTATAACACTCCAGTTTGGATTGTTCCTAAAAAACCAGACTCTAAAGGTAAAATAAAATGGCGAATGGTTCTAGACTTCAGAAAACTTAATGAAAAAACAATCGGAGATTCTTACCCACTACCTAACATAAATGATATACTCGATTCACTCGGATCTGCCAGATATTTTTCAGTATTCGATTTAGCTACTGGTTTTCACCATATAAAAATGGACCCTAAAGACTCTCATATAATTGCATTTTCTACACCTCATGGCCATTATGAATTTGATAGAATGCCCTTTGGTTTAAAAACCGCCCCTGCAACATTTCAAAGGTTAATGGATATTACTTTAACTGGATTAATAGGGACAGAACTCTTTGTACATCTTGACGATATAGTCATATTTGCTGATACACTAGAAGAACATGAGAAAAAATTTAATAATTTAATACAACGTCTTCGAAAAGCAAACCTTCATTTACAACCAGACAAATGTGAATTTCCACGACCTGAGATAGGATATTTAGGTCATATAATTGATAAAAATGGAGTTCGACCGGACCCTAAAAAAATAATAGCCATAAAAGAATTTCCAGTTCCAAAAAGACAAAAGAATGTCAAACAATTTTTAGGATTAGCAGGATATTATCGTAGATTTATCGAAGGATACGCAATAGGAGGTATATTATCACAAGGTAAAATAGGCAAGGATAAGCCAATAGCATATGCTTCACGTAGTTTGAGTGACACTGAGAAAAAATATGACACATATGAAAAAGAAGCACTTGCAATAATATTTTGTGTCACTCATTTCCGTCCTTATTTATATGGAAGAAAATTTACCCTAGTAACTGATCATAAACCACTAGTTTGGTTTCAAAACTCTAAGGATCCTTGCTCACAAGTTTCGCGCTGGAGGTTAAAACTCGCAGAATATGATTTTGATGTTGTATACAAAGCAGGAAAAATGAATGTCAATGCAGACGCTCTTTCAAGAAACCCTATTATTAATGAAGAAAGATCAAGAAATTTACACGAAGATGATGATGATACCTTTATGACATCTCAAGAAAAAACGAATCTTGGGAATACCTTCATGAAAAATAACGAAGAAAATAATATCAAAAAAGGAAATAATTCCAAAAAAGAATATTTCAATTCGATATTTACCCAAGATGATATAAATGACTTTAGTGAATCATCACAAGATCCAATATTAAATATCAATCCTAGGTTTTTAGAAACTTTTAATGTTTCTCCCAATGAAGAATTATTTAATAACATTTGTAACAATTTTCTGAAATATACAAGTTTATTGAAACTTTTAGCATCAAAGCTTCTGTTTATGACTATTATACTCTTAAGTCCAATACTTGGAAAAAATTATGAAAGTTCGCCATGGAAAACCATGACTACTAGGGGTAAAAAGAAAAAACAAGAACAAATGAAAAATTCAAATCAGCATAAAAATCTAGAAAATTTAAATCAAAATGAAATCCAAGAAAGATTAGCCGAAAATTTTTCTTCTAAACCTCTTGTGAAAAATCCTCGAGGTGGGCCAAGAAAAAATCTACTTACAAATTTAAAAATTAATCCCTCTCAAACAAAAAGAAAGAGAGGTAGACCAAGAAAACAAAGATATGAAAATGAATTACCAGAAATTAATATGCAAAAAGGAAGCCGAACAAAAGTAAAATCAGATTCCGACTCTGATCCTTATTCTGATCCTGAATATTTGGACTATTTAAAAGAAATCCAAGCAAACATTAAAAGAAATAAAAATGGCAAAAAGCCTAAACAATTTATTATACCTCAACAGGAAAAAATCGAAAACTATTTTCCTACTTCTGAAGATGAAGTAATTGATATGGAACCTGAAGATGAAGAGAGCTCTGAAAGCTCTTGTATTGAAGAAATTTTTGAAAATGAAAATATCGAAGACACTTTTAATGAACGAAGTTCTGAAATAAACAAAAATCGACAAATAGAAACCAGGGAAAATCTCGAAAATTATAATAATTCAGAATTCGAAGAAAACCGTCCACCCCCAGAACCCCCTCCACTCGACTCAAAATCTACGAGGCAAATTTTAATGAATAAAAATATCGTTGAATATCGCGATCAATTAACGATGCGAAAAGATAATTATGTATATTTTGTTACAACAAATGAAAATCCTCTAGATAATGGTTCAAAAAGTCTAGAAAAACGTGGAACCTTACCAAAATTTAAAAACTTACAGAAGGGAACAGCGAAAGAAATTAAAAAAGGAAACTATTATCATTTTGCCCTTCCGATTGAGGGAGAAATTCAAGACAATTTATCTGACACCTTAAATAATATCAAATTGTCAATTTATTCATTACACGAATTATCTCAAAAATTGAATTTACGATCAATTAGTATTTCAAAGACTTCGAAAATCAACCATATAGCCTGGGAAGAAATAAAATTAATATTTGATTTAGTTTTTGCAAATTCACTTACAAAAATAATCGTTTGTAATGGCATAACGCAATATCCAACAAAAGAACAAAGATCACAATTAATTGAAGAAGCACACTCCTCATCATTAAGAGGCCATAAAGGCGTCACAAAGACCTATAATCGAATTCGCCAAAAATTTTTTTGGGAATATATGAAAGTCGATATTCAAAAGTATATTCAAGGCTGCTTACAATGCCAAATAAAAAAAATTAGTTCGGGTTAAAACTAAAAATCCTACGGTTATTACTGATACACCCACTACTGCCTTCGAAAAAATATCAATGGATATTGTTGGTCCACTACCGGAAACAAAGTCTGGAAATCTGTATATTCTTACTATACAAGATAATTTTACAAAATATTCTCTGGCAATACCTCTTCCTAATCATCAAGCTGGTACAATAGCAGACGCATTCGTGAAAAAATTTATTTGCATATTTGGATCGCCAAAAGGAGTACTAACAGATCAAGGCAGAGATTTTTTAAGCAATTTATTAAAAAGATTAGAAAATCGCATTAGAATCAAACAATTTCGTACCACAGCTTTTCACCCTCAATCCAATGGATCACTTGAACGATCACATCATGTCCTAGGTGAATATCTCAAACAATTTGTAGCAAAAAACTCAGAATGGGATGATTGGCTAGAATTAGCAATGAAAAATTGCAAACCTATTATTTGATCAACTTTGTCACACAACTGCATGAAATGCGAACACAAGCAAGAGAAAACCTCATAAAGGCAAAAGAAAAATCAAAAATGTACCACGATAGAAAAATAAATCCCTTGGAAATAAAAATTGGGGATAATGTATTTTTATTAAAAGGAGGAAAAATTAAAAAACTGGATAATCAATACACAGGACCTCACGAAGTTTTAGATGTTCTAGGAAAAGGAAATGTAAAAATCAACATAAAAGGAAAACCGACAGTAGTTCCCGTCAATCGAATAAAAAGATCGCACATAAATATACAAAATTGATTAACTGAATTTGAACTCAAACTTAAAATAATATAAACTTTGCATAAAAACAAAGCGTTTAGAATAACTAAACCAGGAAATGTTTTAAACAAAAAGATACTTTGAAATTTTATTCTCATCATATTTTTTCTATTTCAGAGATTCGAGAAGCTCAATATACCTTCAAATAGCAATCAAAAAATTTCAATATATTTCGTGTTTTTTTTTTCACAGTAAATTAAACTCCTCAAACTAGCATGTATTTATCAAATGCATCAAAAATGTTCAACTATTCTCTTCTGTTGAGCAAAAACTAATAATCTAATATCATCACAAAGAAATTATATTTCTTTAAAATTCTTATGAGTACTTTCTTTGCATTTAATTTAATCAAATTTATTTTTGTTCAACAACCTTTCAATAAAACCAACTAATAACCTTTTCAGAAAGAAAAATGCTAGTTTTCATTCGAATCAACATTTTATTTTATCACTTAAAGTAAAATATAGAAATGTAGTGTAGTCGCATCTAATAGAATGTATATTTTATGCCTACGGGTATTGGCGCTGTATGTGTTTTGTATCTCTATGTAATGGCTAGTCCGTTTCGTGCAGTCAAGGTGAACGCATGATGTTATATCCAAATAAAGTATATTAATATCAACCCGGTGCTACTTATTAACTGTCCTCTTATTAATATATTACAAGAAATATTTGCATTTTTCTTCTTTTTTGGACGAAAAAAAAAAGACTTTTTCTGACAAGAATAAATAAGCACTTCATAATTGGTGCCATCATAAATATAATTTCAATTTTGTATTTTCTTCCATCAAGGGAACTTTTCTTAATTCCCATCCTATTGGAAGAACACCCAATGGGCACACGATGTTAGAAACGTTTATTTAACATTCTACAAACGTTCTAGGAACATCCCAATGTCCAATGTCCGAAAGACGTTCTTAGAACGTTTTTGGAACGTCTTTCAGACATTGGACATTGGGATGATCCTAAAACGTTTGTAGAATGTTACATAAACGTTTCTAACATCGTGTGCCCATTGGGCAGTTTCTACAAATATTGAATCTGTAAATGTAGACTGTGCGATGGCGTTACAAAATTGTTAATGTACAAATTGCTTTTCCAATAGAAATTAATGTGCAACAATAACAAATTGAATAATTACTATTCTCCATATGTTTCATGCACAACTAACTCTATTAATTTTACAAGAAAGATTAGAAAAACAATTAAAAGTACAAGAATTGTAGGAAAATCTATTACCCTATTATTATGTAAAATTGTTTTTCTCATAATTATTTTATTCATTTAATAATACACTAATCAAATTTAAGTTCATGAAATCAATTTTCAGAAACCCGTAAAAGTGACAATAAGCAATCGCAATGCTATGTTTTGAAGAAATGAATTTTAGACTGAACCAAGTTCTTTCTCTTTAATGTACCAAATTATGACGTCTATTAATTAATATATATAATCAACGATCCTAATATTTTTTAATCTCTATTAATATTATGTATGTCAATCTCTTTTTATGTATATTAACCAATAATTTATAATGCTTTCCAGATTTTATTTTTACTAATGTATACATTTACGATCGTAATTCTTGGAAATCACTTTTTATTATTTTATATCTAATCGATAAAATTTTACAATTTATCATCTTCTTTTCATCAACAATCATAATGTTGTAAGTTTATATAGTTATTATAAATAAAAAAATTGGTCAAATTACCTAATTACCACTATAACATATGTAATCAATGATTGCAATACTTCCAGAATTGTATCCTCCGTTATTACTATGCATTTATGTAAAACTAGTTATAAATTTTTAATTCGCTACAATAATCTAAAATGTTAATTCCTATAATTACGTATAAACGAAAGTTTTATGTTATGAATTGTTAAATTAAAATAAAAATATGTTCTTGATTGTGTAAGCATCCTGGATTAAAAATGTATTCTTCTACCGAAGTTTCGATCGCGGATCGTTAATTCCCCGCGTTCGAATTAAGCGGGGAGGTGTCACGTCCCGCGACTTTTCCACCTAGAGTAATAAACAAATTAAGGAACCAATGAAGAGATCAAGGCAACATTACCACGTCCTTGATTATATTGACTCAACAGCAAGATCTAACAAGAAATAGGAAGATCGTTAAAATCGAAAGGCAAATCTAAATAGATATATTTGGCTGTGACATTAACGCCAAGTAATAAATTTCATCGGAACGTGACTCATCGGTGAAGGCAACTCATTCGACTTTAAACACCAAAATATGGAAAAGATCGTACACCTTGTTTTTACTTCCACAGTAGTTGACCTTTTCGTTAGAATCAAATAACAGATAAAATAGACTTGATATATTTGACTATGACACTAATGTCAGGTAATAAATTTCATCGAAGCATAAGTGATCAGAAAAGGCAACTCATCCGATCTTAAAATACCAAATATGGAAAAGATGATACACCTTGTTTTTACTTCCACAGTAGTTGACCTTTTCGTTAGAATCGAATAACAGATAAAATAGATTGCGACATTAATGCCAGGTAACGAATTTCATTGGAGCGCGAGTCATCAGAGAGGGCAACTTATCCGATCTTAATACCAAAGGTGGTACACCTTGGTTTTGCTCCCACCATAAGCAACCTTGCAAAAGTTCAGTCAACATCAGATTTTCACAATGTAACCAACGCGAGTCCAGTCCAGTACCATTATCTCTACACAGCGAGTTCAGTTCAGTCTAGTCCAGTACCATCATCTCTACGCGGCTAGTTCAGTTCAGTCTAGTCCAGTTTCATTATCTCTACGTTACGAGTTCAGTCCAGCCTCATCAGATTTTACCGCTACTCAGACGAATTCCTACTCGACGCTGAGTTCAACGACATTAGAAAGTGAAGGGGAATCACCGTCCAAAATTCTCTCTAAACTTGGATCAAGAATCGACTAGACCAACCGTCTCAACAACGAATTTCACATCAAACAAGTACTATCTCAACGATCTCAACGAGGACTCAACTGACCACCTTCGCTCCACTGGACTCAATAATTCACCAGACAAATTTCACTCGGAGTAATTACAAAGGTACATCTAAATTTCAATTCGATTTCCAATTCCATGATGCTTATTCGTTTCTCAATTTGATTGTCAATAAACATACTTTATATCAATAAGCATTCTCAATCACTGACTTCTCCTCATCCCTTAGAGAGGATCCTTTTCGATCCTAACATAAAACGAGGAATATTTTAAGAAGAGAAATGTTACGTTTCTGACGTAACAGTACAATTAATTGTCTATATTTGTAAAAACTCGGTGGCAAAAAAATATATTTTCGTAGGAAAACCAATTTACATATTATATATCACTTTGATTTAAAACGAAGTGTTTTTGAACGGACTAAATTTTTTAACGGGCAAAACTTCATAAAGAAATGTAACGAAAATGTAACTAATGTAATGCAAAATAGCTGCTAAAAATTGTTTGCTATCGAGAAATCCAAGTTAATTAATTATTTACTTTACGAGCTTTTCTTATCATTTGTGTTCATTAAAATTTCAAGAAGTAAACTAACTGAAGGACGATTTGAGGGTATTTTTCATATCTTGTGTGGAAAAATGAGTATGTTATTTTAGACAAAGAGAAATTAATTTCACCTGTATATTCGAAAAATATTCAAGAATACGAAAAGATATTTTTCGCAACACTATTTCGACTTGCAAATAATCACAATCAACCATTTGTTCAGAATGCATGTAAAAATTTCGATTTTTCGCAACAACCAAAATTCGCAAAATATTTTGCAAAAATTTCAGCAGTAAACCGTGTAAGAGGTTTATTAGCAAATAACAATTTTTGTTTCATTAGTCTACTATTATTATAAAAAGTGCTTTAATAATAAGATGTTGGAAGAATGTGTATTTTGACGGTTTTTATTTATTTTTATCCCCATCCACACCTTGCAAAAATCTGCAAAAATTCTGTTTTAATTATCAATAGGTAGCTAATGAATAGCATAATTCAAAAGAGTGGTCACGCAAATCAAACATGAATAAAGTTGTGTGCAAAAATTTTCGCAATTTTTTGCATCACGAATTATGCATAAAAAAATCTGCAAAAATTCATAAATGTATCTTTTATTAGAAAAAACAATCCTGATTTTTTTCAAAATTTTCCTATGATTAGTTTAGCTAAAAAACGCAATAAACAAAAATGTTAAAATCCATCATTACTCATTCAAAATGGCGAATTATGATCTGAAAATTCGGCAAAATCATCTCTTGCTCAACCTCTTCCATATACTCGATGCGAAATTTGATTTGGTTTCAAGGCCGATTTCACATAGAAACCCGGTTATGCCCTTTTTGAAAATGATGCGGTTCTAATAAATCTAAAATAAATCTAAATAAATCTATATATGGTGTGTTCCATGGCAAATCGGACGGGTTCAGGACTCCATGTTTCCGATTTACTTCAAATTTCAAGGATTGATAGACTAACATAAATAATGAAGAAACCCAAAATTTGAGATTATTTCATGCATTATTTAAAAAGTTATGGGATAAACAAAACAAAAAAATGTTTTTGTTCTTTTTCAATTATTTCAAAACTGAAACTAGGAAAAATTCTGAGAAAAATTACACAAGCGTATCATTAGCTGGCCGATGTAGCAGTATTTTTGGGGAAAATTTTTACTCCAAATTTAATCATAAAAAAAAATTTATTTTCAAACAAATTGATTTTTTGAAAAAATACCATCTTTGAAAAATCTGAAAAAATTCACAGTGATAGCTGCAAGTATTACGCAAATTTTAGGTATATAATTAAGGTGCGCTCTCGAAAATTGCGCGAAATATGAATTTTTTTGTAAAGTGATGCGCGTGGAATCATGATCTTCGATCGACGGCGTCGGGGGCAATTTCCACTAATGTTCTATTACTAACTGCTTTTTCGAGAACGTTATTATCAAAAAGTGATGGGAAGTGATGGTTAGTTATTTAATTATCGCTTTATACTCGTAACATATGAATAATGTAATGAGTTTTATGATTATTCATAAATTATCAAAAAAATAATTTTTGCTATTATCATGAAAATAAATTAGTTGGTAAAAATCTACGAGAGTTTATTTTCAAAGAGCAGTCGACATGATTCGAAAAAAAGGAAACATTGTTGTAATACATACAAAAAAAACCGTAAGTGAATATTACGTGATTTTTCACTCTCGATACAAATAGAAATATAGTCAAATCATCACGTGCTGATCTATAAATAATTTATCAAGCCTCAGCTTAAAAATCATTTTCCTCGTAATAGATTACACTGGCAGATTCAAATGAAAGCAGTTTAAGGGCATTCCCAGAGCATTTTTTCGATAAATTCAAAGATGTCAAAAAAAATGCTCTCCTTTGCAACACATACAGGATAAGAGTTATAAAAGATGAAGTTTTAGAAGAAGGATAGAAAATAATAAGATTTCTTCCTCCTAGCATTTATGTTTTCTTTCTTAATTGTTAAAATTACCAGAAATCGGTGAATGACTCGCAAAATCTTCCTTCTCACGGCCTCCAGGTACCATCCGGTTCCAAAAATCTCTCGAAGACAATAATATTGACGAAAAGTCAGAGTCCTTGCGATTTATCACATTCTCATCAACGTACAATTAAAAAAATCACTCTTCATACTTTCTGACGTAAAAAATTTGTTCGTGGTTTTTTTACGAACACATTTATTTTCATGATGATAGCAAAAATTATTTTTTTGATAATTTATGAATAATCATAAAACTCATTACATTATTCATATGTTACGAGTATAAAGCGATAATTAAATAACTAACCATCACTTCCCATCACTTTTTGATAATAACGTTCTCGAAAAAGCAGTTAGTAATAGAACATTAGTGGAAATTGCCCCCGACGCCGTCGATCGAAGATCATGATTCCACGCGCATCACTTTACAAAAAAATTCATATTTCGCGCAATTTTCGAGAGCGCACCTTAATTATATACCTAAAATTTGCGTAATACTTGCAGCTATCACTGTGAATTTTTTCAGATTTTTCAAAGATGGTATTTTTTCAAAAAATCAATTTGTTTGAAAATAAATTTTTTTTTATGATTGAATTTGGAGTAAAAATTTTCCCAAAAAATACTGCTACATCGGCCAGCTAATGATACGTTTGTGTAATTTTTCTCAGAATTTTTCCTAGTTTCAGTGTTGAAATAATTGAAAAAGAACAAAAACATTTTTTTGTTTTGTTTATCCCATAACTTTTTAAATAATGCATGAAATAATCTCAAATTTTGGGTTTCTTCATTATTTATGTTAGTCTATCAATCCTTGAAATTTGAAGTAAATCGGAAACATGGAGTCCTGAACCCGTCCGATTTGCCATGGAACACACCATATATAATTGCAATTCATATATATTTAATAAATTATAATTATAATCCAACTCATTTCTATACCCTTGTTACGTCAAAAATGCGTAAATATTTACTTTGATCGAAGATTCCTCATTTTAAGTTAGGATCGAATGATCCTCGCTTAGGGATGAGGATAAGTCAATGAAAGACACAATGATTATGAAAATAATACAAATTGAATTTATTTTAATGGTTAAAATTTCCAGATATACATTCGTTAAGACAATTCTTATATAATGTAGGCACAGGCTGGTTGGTACGTAGGTGAGAAAGAGACAAAGAATAAAGATAGAGAGAGAGAGGTTCGGTACCTTTATGATTCGTAAGTTGTGTTGAGGTTTAATCCACACGGCGGTGAGTTGTAAGTACTGGATCCCCACAGGTGTAGTCCAAGTGTGTGAGAGAGACGGAGTTATAGGCCGCACAGGTATATTCCGTAAAGGGCGGTGATCCAAATTTATGACACTGTTCGAAGATCTTTACAAAGATCTATACAAGTCCACGATGACTTTTACGACTCCCGAACTTTGATTTTAAATTGTCCCGGTCGAATTTTATTAATCTCAAACTCAGAGATTTTCGAAGTTAAATTGAAATGCCGCACTGGACTATTGTCGCGAGACCAGTTATAAATCCGAAGGAAAATTTAAGTGTCGAACTAGACGAAGAATTTACTGACTGCTTTCTCTTGGTGTGGGCCTCTTTTATATTTTTTCATACAAATGGGAGGTCAGCGAAAATCGTGACGTAGTCATATCTTCTTAGAGGAGAAGGGGCCCTATACTGCTCCCTACTTCCCCTACTCCCTATTCCCCTTTATCGATTTTCTCATAGATTTCTTAACTCAATCCAGCCTGTGTGTATTATATACATTCAAATACGTCGCGGGACGTGACACCTCCCCCCTCAGTTCGAGCGCGGGGAGTTAACGATCCGCGATCGAAACTTCGGTAGAAGAATACATTTTTAATCCAAGATGCTTACTCAATCAAGTACATATTTTCAATTTAATTTGCCAATTTATAACATAACAATTTTGTTTATACATAATTATAGGAATTGACATTTTCAATTATTGTTGCGAATTAAAAATTTATAACAAGTTTTACATAAATGCATAGTAATAACGGAGGATACAAGTCTGGAAATATTACAATCATTGATTACATATGTTATAGCGGTGATTATGTAATTTAACAATTTTTTCTTTGATTGATAATAACTATTTAAACTTACAACATGATGATTGTTGATAAAAAGAAGATTAAAAATTGTAAAATTTCATCGATTAGATATAAAATAGTAAAGAGCAATTTACAAGTATTACGATGGTTGATGTATACATTAGTAAAAAGAGAAAATGACATATATAATATTAATAATACAGATTAAAAATAATATTTAGATCGTTGATAACACATATTAATTAATAGACGTAGTAACTTGGTACATTGAAGAGAAAAAACTTGGTTAAGTCTAAAATTGATTTCTTCAAAACATGGCATAGCTATTGCTTATTATTACTTTTACATGCTTCTAAAAATTAATTTCATGAACTTCAATTTCATTGGTGTATTATTAAATGAATAAAATAATCATAAGAAAAACAATTTTACATAATCACAGCGTAATAGATTTTCCTACAATTCTTGTACTTTTAATTGTTTTTCTAATCTTTCTTGTAAAATTAATAGAGTTATTTGTGCATGAAACATATGAAGAATAGTAAATATTCAATTTGTTATTGTTGCACATTAATTTCTATTGGAAAAGCAATTTTTACATTAACAATTTTGTAACGCCATCGCATAGTATACATTTACAGACTCAATATTTGTAGAAACTGTTCTTCCAATAGGATGGGAATCAAGAAAAGTTCCCTTGATGGAAGAAAAAACAAAATTGAAATTATATTTATGATGGCACCGATTATGAAGTGCTTATTTATTCTTGTCAGAAAAAGTCTTTTTTTTCATCCAAAAAAGAAGAAAAATACAAATATTTCTGTATTTTTTTTTAAGTGATAAAATATAATGTTGACTCGAATGAAAACTAGCATTTGTCTTTCTAAAAAGGTTATTAGTTTGTTTTTTGAAAGGTTGGTGAACAAAAATAAAATTGATTAAATTAAATGCAAAGAAATTACACATAAGAATTTTAATGAAATATAATTTCTTTGTGATGATATTGGATTATTAGTTTTTGCTGAACAGAAGAGAAAAGTTAAACATTTTTGATTAATTTGATAGATACTTGCTAGTTTGAGAAGTTTAATTTACTCTGAAAAAAGACACGAAATATATTGAAATTTTTTGACTGGTATTAGAAGGTACAGTGAGCTTCTCGAATCTCTGAAATAGAAAAAATAAGATTAGAATAAAATTTCAAAAGATCTTTTGTTTAAAACATTTCCTGGTTTAGTTATTCTAAACGCTTTGGTTGTATGCAAACTTTATATTATGTTAGGTTTGGATTCAAATTCAGTTAATCAATTTTGTATATTCATGTGCGATCTTTTTATTCGATTAATGTGAACTACTGTCGGTTTTCCTTTTACGTTGATTTTTACATTTCCTTTTCCATAGTACATCTAAAACTTCATGAGGTCCTGTGTATTGATTATCCAGCTTTTTAATTTTTCCTCCTTTTAATAAAAATACGTTGTCTCCAATTTTTACTTCTAAAGGATTTATTTTTCTATCATAATATATTTTCGATTTTTCTTTTGCTGAAATAAGATTATGTCTTGCTTGTTTTCGCATTTCGTGTAGATGAGTTACGAAATTAATTAAATAATCATCATACGTTTGTAATTTTTCTTGTTGTGATAAAGGTTAGCTGGAAGGTTCACGAGCTAATTTACCAAAAACCAATTCATAGGGTGTGCATTTTGTGCCTTCTTGTACACTAGTATTATACGAGAACATTGCTAGTTCAAGCCAATCATCCCATTCTGAATTTTTTGCAACAAATTGTTTGAGATATTCTCCTAAAACATGATGTGAACGTTCTAATGATCCGTTTGATTGAGGGTGAAAAGCTGTGGTACGAAATTGTTTAATTCTAAAACGTTTTGCCAATCTTTTTAATAAATTACTTAAAAAATCTCTGCCTTGGTCAGTAAGTACTCCTTTTGGTGATCCAAATATGCAAATAAATTTTTTCACAAAAGCATCTGCTATTGTACTAGCTTGGTGATTAGGAAGAGGTATTGCTAAAGAATATTTGGTAAAATTGTCTTGTATCGTTAGAATATATAAGTTACCAGATTTTGTTTCAGGTAGTGGACCAACAATGTCCATTGATATTTTTTCAAAAGCAGTAGTGGGTGTGTCTGTGATTACCATAGGATTTTTTGTTTTGACTCTGATTAATTTTTTCAGTTGACATTGTAAACAGCCTTGAATATATTTTTGAATGTCTACTTTCATATTTTCCCAAAAAAAATTTTGGCGAATTCGGCTATAAGTTTTTGTAACGCCTTTATGGCCTCCTAATGCCGAAGAATGAGATTCTTCAACTAAATGAGTTCGTTGTTCCTTTGTTGGATATTGCGTTATTCCATTGCAAACTATAATTTTTGTAGTTGAATTTGAGAAAATTGAATTGAAAATTGATTTCACTTCTTCCCAAGGTATATGATTAATTCTGAAAGTTTTTGAAATACTAATTGATCGTAATTTAAATTTTTGAGATAATTCGTGTAATGAGTGAATTGATAATTTCATATTATTTAAAGTTTCTGATAAATTGTCCTTAGTTTCTTCTTCAATTGGAAGTGCAAAATGGTAGTAGTTTCCTTTTTTAATCTCTTTTGCTATTCCCTTTTGTAAATTTTTAAATTTTGGGAATGTTTCACGTTTTTCTAAAGTTTTTGATCCGTTGTCGCGAGGGGTTCCATTTGTTGTAACAAAGTATGCATAATTATCTTTTCGCATAGTTAATTGATCGCGACATTCAACTAAATTTTTCCTTGTTATAATTTTTTCTGTTTGAGAGTTTATAGGAGGAGGTTCTGGGGGTGGACGATTATAATTATCATGGTCTTTATCGAATTTTTCACAATTTATTTGAGATCTTTGGTTTAATCTCAAATTTTCTTCAAAATAAGGCTCTTCAAATTCTTCCTCCAATTTTTCTTCTTGGTTTTCATCAAACTGCTCTTCAAAATTTTCCTCAAGATTGTCTTCAAAATTTTCTTCAGAATTCTGTTCGAAATTCTTTTCAAAATCGTCTTCAAGATCATCTTCAAAATTCTCTTCCCAATTTTCTTCATAATTTTCTCCATCATTTCCTTCGTGTGAGGTTTCAATGTCGTTGATTTCATCTTCTGAGGTTGAGAAATAATTTTCACTGTCATCACTTTCGAATTCATTAATATTTTTTTGCTTTTTGGCATTCTTCTTTTTTCTGTTTCTTGCTTGAGCTTGTTTTAAATAATCTGAATAATCAGGATCAGAGTCGGAATCTGATTCTACTTTTGTTCGGCTTACCTTTTGCACATTTATTTCTGGTAATTCGTTTTCTTGGCCTACCTCTCTTTCTTTTTGTTTGAGAGGGAATATTTTTCAAATTTGTAAGTAGATTTTTTCTTGGCCTACCTCGTGATTTTTTCACAAGAGGTTTAGAAGAAAAATTTTCGTCTAATTTTTCTTGAGTTTCATTTCGATTCATATTTTTTGCTTTATCTTGCTCTATTCTCTTTTGAGCTCTTGTAGTAATAGTTTTCCATGATAAATTTTCGCATTTTTTGGAAAACATTGGACTTAATAAAAATATTGTCATAAAAATAAGTCTTGAAGCCATATTTTTGAATAAATTTGTGTATTTTAAAATATTCTTACCAATCTCACTAAATAACTCTTCACTAAGGAATTCTTGTAAAAGTTCTGGAATTTTTGTGTCAATATTTAATATTTGGGCTTCTGGAATTTCGCTAAAATGATCTACGTCGTCTGGTACCATTCCTGGATTCAAGTTTTTTCGTTTTAAAGGTCTTACCTCATTTTTAGAGTTTTCTTGTTTATTTCTTGTAAAAGTTTTCTTGAAAAACGTTTTTTCTTGATAAGTCATGAAAGTATCATTGTCATCAACTTGTAAATATTTTGATTTCTCCTGGCTATCATCAATAGGGTTTCTTGAGAGAGCGTCTGCATTTACATTCATTTTTCCTGCTTTGTAAATTACATCAAAATCATATTCTGCGAGTTTCAATCTCCAACGTGAAACTCGTGAACAAGGGTCTTTAGAATTTTGAAACCAAACTAGAGGTTTGTGATCAGTCACTAAAGTAAATTTTCTTCCATACAAATAGGGACGAAAATGAGTTACACAAAATATTATAGCAAGAGCTTCTTTTTCATATGTATCATATTTTTTCTCAGTATCACTTAGACTACGTGAAGCATATGCTATTGGTTTATCTTTACCTATTTTACCTTGTGATAAAATACCTCCTATTGCAAATCCTGAGGCATCTGTTGTGAGTATAAAGGGTTGAGAAAAATCAGGTCGTTGTAAAAGTGGTTCTTCAGATAACTTTGCTTTTAAAATATCGAAAGCTGCTTGTTGTTTTTCTGTCCAATTAAAAGGTATATCTTTTTTCAGAAGTTGATTTAAAGGACTTGCAATTTTTGAAAATCCATCAATAAATCGTCTATAATATCCATTAGCATGGCTAACCAAAACGGTGGCCGAGCTAAGGCCCTGGGAAGGCGCTAACCTGAAAGTAGGCGGGGTGGAGATACTCCAAAGGATGCTTAAGGCGACGGCCTGGATCCCCGGGAAGCCGGTGGACCCAGCTGTCGTCCTGCGGCGTCTGGAGGGGTTCAACCCCTCGCTGAAAACATCATCCTGGCGCATCGTCAGGCATGAGAGACCTCAGGAGTCTAGCGCGACGGGAGGATTAAAACACCTCCTAATCGTTCAGGTCCCTGAGTCTCAGGTGAGAGCTCTAGCAGGCCTCAACGACAGGCCCTTCTACCATCTTGGCCAGATTGCCTTTAGGGTAAGTGGCCGGGAGCAGGGAGGGCCTGCTATGGAAACGGAGAGGCCGGAACAGCCCTAAATGGCTGCATCCGGCTTTACCATTATCCAGATTAACTTGCATCACAGCAAAAGTGCCTCTGCGGTTCTGCAGAAAAACATAGCTGTGATGCACACAGGCATCTCACTTATCCAAGAAACGTGGATAAATAGGGATGTCATCAGGGGATTAGGGGGGGCTGGTATTTCTTGTTACAGGTACCCCGAGGCACCCAACCCGAGGAAATGCATTCTGGCGAAGAACATCAACATCGTTCCACTACTGGATCTTTGCACCAGAGACCTCATGGTGGCTTCAGTCGAACTAATAGGAATCGGTAAGCTCGTCATTGGATCGGCATACTTTCCACATGACAGTGTGACCCATCCACCGGAGGAAGTCCGCTCATTAGTGGACTACTGTAAGGTAAGAGGCCTGCCCCTGCTCTTGGGGTGCGATGCAAACTCTCACCATAAGCTGTGGGGTAGCACGGACACCAACAGAAGGGGTGAGGACCTAGTGGACTATCTAATCACTACTGACTTGGATATTCTAAATACAGGTACTGTACCGACCTTTCGGAACTCTGTGAGAGAAGAGGTAATCGACATTACCCTCTGCACCGGGAGCTTTAGGGATAAAGTAAAGAAATGGAGGGTTTCAGACGAACCCTCTCTATCTGACCACATGCAGATACTGTACGAACTGGAATCACACGCACCCTCTGGCCCCACATGGGTCAGAAACCCGAGGAAAACAAACTGGGAGCGTTATTCCACAAGCCTACAAGCTGCACTCCATGGGAAAACCATGGAAATCAAAGACGTAGATGCCCTTTAGAGGGCGGCTGACCAATTCTCGTCGGCCATCATCACTACGTACGAACTCAACTGCTTACCTTCGGAAATCAAGAAGGCGCGGGAGACCCACTGGTGGAATGGGAAGCTTGAAAAGCTTCGCAAAGAAACTAGAGAAAGGTTCAGACGGGCCAAGAAAGGCAATACGGAAGAACTATGGAACTTATCCAATGCAACTAGGGATGCATATAGGAAAGAAATCAGGGAGGCCAAGAATAAGAGCTGGACCTCCTTCTGTTCGGACATAGAAAAGGGCGCGGAGGCGGCCAGGCTGAACAGATTACTGGCCCGCAACCCAGGAGCTATGTTGAGTACCAGACGGGACGTACTCAGAGTCGGACAGGGAGACCCTAACCCTTCTGACAATGGCGCACTTCCCGGGCTTTAAAGGTCCAACGGAGGTGGGGTGGAGCTCCCAAAAGGGCCGACCGCTGCCCGCGACCCAATTGGGTTTACGCGGGCGGCTGGCCCGGGAGATCGCTTTCCCAGCCAGGGTCAGATGGGCCTTGAAGTCTCTCAACCCCTACAAGTCCCCAGGCCCGGATGGCATCTACCCGGTCCTCCTGCAGAGGGCTGGGGACCCCATCATAGGGCCGCTAGTGAGACTTGCTAGGGCCAGTCTGACTCTGGGTTATGTCCCCAAGGCTTGGAGAGGGACAAGGGTAATATTTATACCTAAAGCAGGCAAGAACGGATGGACATCTCCGAAGGATTTCCGACCAATCAGCCTTACCTCCTTCGTACTAAAAACGGTGGAGAGACTCGTGGACAGATACATCCGCGATAAGATCCTGGCGGTAAAACCACTACACAGCGATCAGCATGCCTACAGGGCCGGTCACTCGACCGAAACTGCCCTTAGCAAAGCGGTGAATCTGATTGAGGCCCAAATGAACCTTAAAGGATTCGCTATTGGAACATTCATGGATATTGAGGGTGCCTTTAACCACACATTCAGTGAAGTGATCAGGAGAGCTATGATAAGACAAGGAGTGCCCATAGCCGTAGTTGACTGGACCTGCCATATGCTAGGAAACAGGAACATCACGATCACCAATGGAAATACTACCCTCCAAGGGATCGTTGACTCAGGATGCCCGCAGGGAGGAGTACTATCTCCCCTGCTGTGGAGTCTAGTGGTGGATGAACTACTACATCTACTAACCGACCAAGGATGTCACCCCATTGGATATGCTGACGACGTCCTAGTCATAGTACGCGGAATGCATTTGGATGCACTTATGGGCGTAATGCAACAGTCACTAAAAGCTGTGGATACCTGGTGTAGAACAACAGGACTCTCGGTGAACCCAGGTAAGACTGACGTAGTCATTTTTACCAAGCGGTACAAATGGAGTACATCTTGAACACTGGAACTGAAAAAGCATCGTCTAGAAATTTCCAAGAGCGCTAAATATCTAGGAGTTATCTTGGACAATAAGATCACTTGGAAAGACCACTTCGATAACAAGTGCAACAAATTTATATCAACCCTCTGGCTCTGCAGAAGAGCTATTGGCAATAATTGGGGCTTGAAACCCGACACACTGCTGTGGATCTTCACGGCGATTCTGCGACCCAGACTAACGTATGCGTCATTGGTCTGGTGGAGCAGAGTCAAGCAGAAGACAGCCATGGCCAGGTTGGAAAGACTTCGAGGGCTGATCCTTAGAGGCATCACTGGCGCCTCGAAGTCCTCACCCACAACAGCGTTGGGAGCACTAATGGGGCTAGAGCCTCTGCACCTAACCATCACGGTCAAAAAGTACAAGGTAAGCTTGTCAACTATGGAAGATTGGAAGGTGGGTCGCGCACACCTCCCAGGGGACGGAGACAACTGGTTTACAGACGGCTCCAAAAACAGGGAGGGTGCGGGGGCTGGTGTCTATTGGAAGAACAGCGACACACGCCTCATGGTCCCGCTGGGACCCCACTCCACAGTTCTTCAAACCGAGATTGCGGCTATGAAGCATTGAACAAAATAGCGGAAGACAACCGAGTCACAGTCCTCTGGATTCCTGGACACAGGGGTATCAAGGGCAACGAGACAGCGGATAGACTAGCCAAGCTAGCGACGAAAAAACAAAACCCATCTGGTCTAGAACCAGTAATAGGTATTTCGAACAGGTCGGCCACAGAAGACATTAAAAAGTGGCTGGCCGAGAAACACCAGGAAGAGTGGTACAAGGCAACGGCATGCAAACAAGCCAAAGCCCTCATGGGGGAATATCTAAACCCCAAACGAGCTGCAGATCTGCGCAGACTTAGTAGAACCGACGTAAAGACCATAACAGAAGTGCTTATTGGTCACGGCAACCTCGACTACCATAGACACAATATAGGGCTTGCTAAAAGTCCACTTTGTCGACTATGTGGGGAAGACAATGAAACTTCCACCCATATACTTTGCCATTGTCCAGAAATTGGGGACAAACGACAGTCTCTCGCGGGCTGCGTCTCCATAAACGTAGCCGTGATTCAGACCAAAAACGTGGCCCAGGTCCTTGCCCTTTGGCACGGGCTGTGTGGTCGCGCATGAGGTTTTTAGTTGGTGATGCAACGGGATTACCCAAGCATCAGGGGCCCTTCGGGGTCCCAGCCATATTTATAATAATAAATAAAATAATACAAAAAAAACCGTAAGTGAATATTACGTGATTTTTCACTCTCGATACAAATAGAAATATAGTCAAATCATCACGTGCTGATCTATAAATAATTTATCAAGCCTCAGCTTAAAAATCATTTTCCTCTTAATAGATTATACTGGCAGATTCAAATGAAAGCAGTTTAAGGGCATTCCCAGAGCATTTTTTCGATAAATTCAAAGATGTCAAAAAAAATGCTCTCCTTTGCAACACATACAGGATAAGAGTTATAAAAGATGAAGTTTTAGAAGAAGGATAGAAAATAATAAGATTTCTTCCTCCTAGCATTTATGTTTTCTTTCTTAATTGTTAAAATTACCAGAAATCGGTGAATGACTCGCAAAATCTTCCTTCTCACGGCCTCCAGGTACCATCCGGTTCCAAAAATCTCTCGAAGACAATAATATTGACGAAAAGTCAGAGTCCTTGCGATTTATCACATTCTCATCAACGTACAATTAAAAAAATCACTCTTCATACTTTCTGACGTAAAAAATTTGTTCGTGGTTTTTTTACGAACACATTTATTTTCATGATAATAGAAAAAATTATTTTTATGATAATTTATGAATAATCATAAAACTCATTACATTATTCATATGTCACGAGTATAAAGCGATAATTAAACAACTAACCATCACTTCCCATCACTTTTTGATAATAACGTTCTCGAAAAAGCAGTTAGTAATAGAACATTAGTGGAAATTGCGCCCGACGCCGTCGATCGAAGATCGTGATTCCACGCGCATCACTTTACAAAAAAATTCATATTTCGCGCAATTTTCGAGAGCGCACCTTAATTATATACCTAAAATTTGCGTAATACTTGCAGCTATCACTGTGAATTTTTTCAGATTTTTCAAAGATGGTATTTTTTCAAAAAATCAATTTGTTTAAAAATAAATTTTTTTTTATGATTAAATTTGGAGTAAAAATTTTCCCAAAAAATACTGCTACATCGGCCAGCTAATGATACGTTTGTGTAATTTTTCTCAGAATTTTTCCTAGTTTCAGTTTTGAAATAATTGAAAAAGAACAAAAACATTTTTTTGTTTTGTTTATCCCATAACTTTTTAAATAATGCATGAAATAATCTCAAATTTTGGGTTTCTTCATTATTTATGTTAGTCTATCAATCCTTGAAATTTGAAGTAAATCGGAAACATGGAGTCCTGAACCCGTCCGATTTGCCATGGAACACACCATATATAATTGCAATTCATATATATTTAATAAATTATAATTATAATCCAACTCATTTCTATACCCTTGTTACGTCACAAATACGTAAATACTTACTTTGATCGAAGATTCCTCATTTTAAGTTAGGATCGAATGATCCTCGCTTAGGGATGAGGATAAGTCAATGAAAGACACAATGATTATGAAAATAATACAAATTGAATTTATTTTACTGGTTAAAATTTCCGGATATACATTCGTTAAGACAATTCTTATATAATGTAGGCACAGGCTGGTTGGTACGTAGGTGAGAAAGAGACAAAGAATAAAGATAGAGAGAGAAAGGTTCGGTACCTTTATGATTCGTAAGTTGTGTTGAGGTTTAATCCACACGGCGGTGAGTTGTAAGTACTGGATCCCCACAGGTGTAGTCCAAGTGTGTGAGAGAGACGGAGTTATAGGCCGCACAGGTATATTCCGTAAAGGGCGGTGATCCAAATTTATCACACTGTTCGAAGATCTTTACAAAGATCTATACAAGTCCACGATGACTTTTACGACTCCCGAACTTTGATTTTAAATTGTCCCGGTCGAATGTTATTAATCTCAAACTCAGAGATTTTCGAAGTTAAATTGAAATGCCGCACTGGACTATTGTCGCGAGACCGGTTATAAATCCGGAGGAAAATTTAAGTGTCGAACTAGACGAAGAATTACTGACTGCTTGCTCTTGGTGTGGGCCTCTTTTATATTTTTCTATACAAATTGACGGTCAGAGAAAATCGTGACGTAGTCATATCTTCTTAGAGGAGAAGGGGCCCTATACTGCTCCCTACTTCCCCTACTCCTTATTCCCCTTTATCGATTTTCTCATAGATTTCTAACTCAAACCAGCCTGTGTGTATTATATACATTCAAATACGTCGCGGGACGTGACACCCTCTTTATTTTATTTTGCAAAATCTTTTTGTTAACTATAAATTTAATAATCTTTGGTGAACATTTAAAAATGAAAATAAGTAAATGAATTCTTTTGACAATAACTTTGATCAACTTGGAGTGTTGGGGAAATTAAATTAAAAAATCAAAAAAATTGAGTAACAAATAAAAGTATTAAATTCCATACGATATTACTGCATTTTTGTATTTGAAAGTATAAATATTGTTTATAAATAACAATTCTTATATTTATTCCATCGTAATCTATTAAAATAATGAAAAAAATTCATAAAAATATTTCTGGTTTATTATTCAGTACATTAATAATCTTAAATATAAATTTAACTTAATTTATTCCTATTGTTTTAATTTCAATCAAGTAATGTTAAGTGTAGAATATTTAAAGAAAGATATTTTGACGAACTTTTTTCATTGATTATTTCATCGAGAATTTCTGTATAATGAAATTTGTCACATAGATACTATTTGTTGCATTTTTGAGCGGGATATGCTTGCTAATAATTTTAAGTTCTGTTTCTATACTCTATATATAATTTTGTTGTAAGAAAGGAAGTCTAAGAGCTATAAAGAGGAGCTATAAAGTCATAAACTTTCCAACTTCGGAAAATAAAATTGATATGCCTCGACTTCTTTGCTTAAATAATTTTATTTGAAGTTCAACAATTTTTAAATTTAACTTAAAAAATAAGACATTTTATGCGAAAATTTTAAGTTGAAAGTATATCTGAATCTTGTTTTTTACAAAGGTAAAAAAAGTCTATAATTTCTAAGATTATCGTCTTATTTTAATATTTTGATATCTCTTCTTAAATGCTGTTTTGAAATTGTCTGTAGAAGGGTTTAAAAAATATTTTTCTATTATTTTATTTTTTTTATAATTAATCGATTAATTTGAATACCATATTGAGGTATAAGTAGAAATTAATAGTAGTATATTTTTTGGAAAAGATTTGCTTTGAGGTCCATAAATGATAAAATTAATATCAATCTGACATTTCAGCTTAGATCGGAACCCTCGTCTGGGTTTTTTTATTAAATTATGAAAATATACGGAAAAAGTCGGCTGTTAAATTGACGTAACTTTTTTACATGACAATTCTAATAGTTTGTTTTTGGGGTTTACTAAGTATACTTATTCCAAGAAATATAAATCATGTATTTTACACCCATACAATACATACTCAATTTGCCGTGCACAAAATGTCACGTAAAGAATTTCTTTGAAATATTTTTCTTGAAAAAAAATGTTTTTAGGATTGTTTTATATTCAAGCCTTTCGTTTTCAAATATATAATATATTTACCATGTAAAAAAGCTACGTCTTTTCAAATCTAAAATATTTCATTCTAAGAAAATCTCAATTCAGCTTCCCACTTTTTCTGTGTATTTTTAGGTTTTAACAGGTTTTAATAAAAAATCACTAATAAGGGCTCTGATCTGAGCCAAAATGTCAGATTCATATTAACTTCATCATTTTCGACCAGCAAGTCAATCTTTTCCAACAATAAACCAGTATTTAAGACCAAAGGTCAATACAACTTGCACTTTCAATTAATAGTATAGTACACAAAAAACTTTTTATATCAATTTTTACTAAAGTATTTTTCAATTTAGTGAAAAACGTATCACTCTAAGACTTTTTGTCAAAAAAAATACTAAACTTTAGAAGAATGATATGAAACTTTAGTCTGAATTATATTAAAATTTGTTATGAACTATGCTATAGTTTCATATCAATCTCCTAAAGTTTAGTATTTTTTTTGACAAAAGGTCTTAGACAGGGTAGCAAACGTAATATACCTTAGGTAATTTACGTAGTTTTTTACATGTAAATTACGTACGCAATTTACGTCCCTAGTTTTTTACATGTAATTTACGTTTTCAAGATGGCGACTGTGCTTATATAGAAAATAAACAACAACTAATTCTTTAACACTGCATGCTAAGCTTGACAGCACGAACTTGAAAGCTTTTCAAGATATTTAAAAATGATTAGAGGTGGCAGGCCCAGAAATTCCTTTTGGGAGGAATTAAATTTCATTTTGAGAAGAGAAAATGGCAAAAGTTTTGCTTTTTGTCCCGGATGTCAGCGAATGTTGTCAAATACGGCTGAATAAGAGAGGTTAAGGAATCATAGGTAAGTTCATAATTCCTAAGCTTTGAATACTTTAATGAATAGAACTATTATTTTATAAGTTATAAAGGTTAAAAATACCTTTTTTAGAAAAAGATGCGTTGTAGATGAAATAGGAGGAGACCCGATGAATACTGACAGTGACAAAAGCGTTGCACTTGTCACTTTGACATTTGTTTATCAACTTACATACTTCGTCAAAAATGACTGTAAATTTCAACAATTCTTGTTCGAACTCTTTATCCAAGATTAATGCGACTGCTGTCTCCGAAATCGTATGTCGAGCTTCATGAACAATATCTCGCATTATACTTAAGTTTCTAAGAAAACATCTAAAACAATCGCGATAACTACACCACCTTGTATCGCCGGGTAAACAAATTCTTATGCCACCGCGATTCGTAAGCTCTTTTTCCAATCCTGGAGACTTAAATTCTTTTAACACAAGAACTGCTTTCTCAAAGCAAGAAAGGCGAACGGTAGTTTTTGGCGTTCCTCTAACTTCTTTTGCTTCAACTTCTCTGCTTTCGTTTGCTTAAATTCTACCAAATTTTTCTCCAATAAATTACCGCTGTGGCTATTGCACGTCAGATGCCAATAATCAATCATCTTTCCCATGCAGATCATCGACGAAACATTGTCCGAAATGAGCGCGTATATATTGGTATTGTAAATTTCTTTTGCATCTTTAACAGCTGCATCTGAAACTTCTTTTAAAGCAACCAACCACATATTTTTCACTTTTTCTCGAGTTCTTCCATCCATTTAAAAGTAATACGCTGTTATCTTTAATTAAAAACGAATTTTTCTTTAACGTATTTTTATAAAATTCATCTAGTATCGAACCACTTAAGGTATTTATAGAAGGTGGTTTGTAATTCGGATTTAATTTGAATAAGAAATCACGAAAATGATTCGAATCAACAGTCGAAAACGGTATATTACAACCGAAGAAAAATTTCGTCAAAGCTTTGTCAATTTCTGAAATAGTCTCACTCGTCGAAGGATTTGAACTTGATGGAGTGTCGGTCTTAGCAGATTTTGGATTCTCCTATAAAATAATAAATTTTCTTATTAAAGTCGTTCTAATAATCATTAAATATTCGCAAAATAGTTTCTTCATTGGCAATGGAAGAATTTCTAGATACCAGGGTTAAGTTTTTTACTTTAAAATTAGAAGAACAAAATTAAAATTGATAAAATAGATTTGATTTAGAGAATGGAGAAAAATGTCTTAGAATTAGGATTTAACAGCACTAAGTATGATTGAAATCAACTTACTTTACGTCTTTTCAGTTGCGGAACTTCCAGAGAGTCGTTTAGTTTGCAGCTGTTCCTTAAATTAAAAGAAATACAAAGACAGAAGATTTAAAAAATTAAATACAATCATTTATATTGAGGCAGGATCAATAATATTTAATTACCTGTGAGCAAGAAGACGGTCGTAGCTGGTATTTTTAAAAATAATGTTACAACTTGAGCATTTTGAAACAGCTTCATTTTCAACTTTCAATTGCTCAAACTTCAGTTCTTCCCAAGGGATTTTTTGTCCCTTTTTACTTCCAACTTTTGATTCACTCATTTTTTAAATCTTATTATATAAGAAATATATACTTAATGCATTCCGGAATAAGAAATAAGTGAGGTTATATTATGCTTTTTTCCCTCACCCTCCTGCCGCCACAGAAGTCCGCCATTTTTTACGTTTATTACATTTTTTACGTATAATACGTAAATTACGTATTATACGTATAAAAGTTCAAGTTACGCGTAACCGTGCAACCCTGGTTTTAGAGTGATACGTTTTTCCCTAAATTGAAAAATACTATAGTAGAAGTTGATATAAAGAGTTTCTCCGTGTACCTAAAGAAAATAGTATGTATAATAATAAAAATTGAATTAAAATATTATGAATTTTAAATATAATTGAAATTATATTTAAAAATGTTATACTTAATTTTGTTCAGAATATTTTTAATTTACAAAAAATTAAAAAATTTTAATTAGGAATTTCAAAGTGACATGTTTGATAACATGTCTACTATTATATTGACCCAAATTCATTTAAATTTATAGGTATGAATCACTATTATTTCAGTACAGGATTTTTTTCACGTACACTGTAAAAAATCCAGTTGAAAATTACCAATCGATTATAAAATATTTTACTATGATTGACGTAGGAATAATACGACTCTATTGTGAATTTGCAACGATAAGCGGTGTGATTTCACAGTATTTGTATGAAGTTTGCAGTGAAAGTTTAATATTACCACTTGAATCAGGGGACATAAAATTACGCATGATAAACATGGTAAATTTCAACCATAGTGTAACGTATATTTGAATGTAATTTTACAACGTGTCAGTAAATTCGCAATGCGTACTGCGATTTATTTTACCATGAAAGTGTAAAAATGCAGACTGAGTGTAAATCTACCAGAATTTTATAATTCCACGCTTCATGATGCATTTTTGTTTTAACGCCCGGCGCTGCAACAGTGATTCTATAACTTCTATAACCTAGAAAGCCAACTCTCGTGCAATAGCAGCAGGTTTCAAATTCTTATTTAATTTATCATTTATATCGCGTTTTCACAATGTAAAGGTAAGTGTTAAATTAAGAAAATAAACTAAAAAATTCGGCTTTGAATACTATTAATTTTATACTATTAATTCATAAAAATATACTACAAGAACCAATAAATATGTTAATAATTCTATAGCATATTGATTTGAATCCATGATATACATGCTTTTAGAAAGAAATGCTTTTGATTCAATAGCATTTTTTTCTCAGCGTACTGTCAGTGTTAATTTACAAATGATATATATAGCGCATGCGCAATGAAATTCATCCCGGCCATTTTACATTGTCAATTGAATTTTACAACAAGAAACGTAAAATTATACTGCATTGAAAGTGAGATTAAGGGAATGTTACTGTCTGCATGTGATTTTACCGTTCCAAATTATTTTTACACCATTTTGTTAAAATTACCACGCTAATCGCTAATAATTTTATGTCCCCTGTTCTACGTGTTAATTTTCAACTGAATTTTTTACAGTGTACTCCTGTATTCTGTTACGGATATATTTCTATGTACATAATACGAAAAAATGTAAATAATAAACCATAAATTCAATTCAATTTGAAGAAACATTATTACAAGTACTTATTGTTACGTACGAATAATTAAACTCAATAAAAATAAAAATATTAAATCCAATTACACGCCCGCTTGAGGCTCCAAACTGCCAAATTTCAACTCAGAAAAATATAAATCAAAATTTGTTTAATTACTGGGATCGTATTTGCCCTCTCCTCTGACTGAGGAGGCTATACCCTTTGCACAAGAAAACCTTTTTAGAAGAAAGAGAAGTGAACCGAATAAAAGTTGAGGCAATAAAATTTCGTGTTCCAAGGTTTATTTAGCCACACAAACAAAAATGACTATAAACATATATTGGTATAGAATTATTATATAATATAGTTGGAACGATACCTTACATAGTAGACTTATCTTAATTCTACCAGTCCTGAGAGATCGTGAGAGAGGGAGGTTTATCCCTGGGCTCTTCTATTCGTCCTTGACTGGGCAGGAAGGTTTTTATAGAAGGTTGCTCAGAATCACAACTTGTCCTATTTGTAAGTCGCGCATAGCACACGCGCTCACAAATACCGTTTTTGCCACTTTCTTTTAGGTTTAATGAGAGAAAGTAACGGTTGGCTTTTAACCAGAAAAGGGGTAGAGTGCTTTTAAACTCGCCCTTTTCGCCGCTAAAATTTTCCCATTAAATCCAATTACAATATTTTATGAAAAATTATCACTACCGTTTTGAGATTCGGTAGTATTAATTTTTCCGCGATTTCGCGCACTTTTTCGTCGTTTTTATTACACGAGTTGGACTTTAAAATAGTCCGCCGAATAAAGATATATAAAAAATATATTTTGTATATTTCAATATATCTTATATGTATTGCTTCAGTCCAGATGAAGGCTTTTGTCTTTTACGTCCGCCCGACACGATTCCAAAAATAAATAATTTCGTTAGAAAAAGTTTTACGGGTTCAATCAACTAACGAGGATCTAGGAACTGTCGATCTGGGCCGCAGACGGGCACGATGAAAGAAAAGTATTTTCTTTACTACTCTAAGGTCTGATCGGTATCGAGACGCTTAGAGGACTGCGAATTTGACTTGGCTGAAATTTACCTCGTAAGTTCATCGTGAGGTGAATATAGTAGGGTTTTTTGATGAGTAAGGTAATAATGGCAGGGGAAACTAGGAACGAGGATGGACTTTGCACCGTGCTGATCTTCAGGTGTCAACATTTCTCCCCTCTTTCTGCACTTACCGTGAGAAAGGAAATATGCTCATCAATTCTTAGCATTTGATGCATGGTCATCAAATTGTAGAAACAATTTTAGTTCCTAGTATATTTCCGAGTAACTCGAAATATATATATATTTATATAATTAGTCTAGGCTTGTAATCTTTAGGTGGATTAAAGCTTTAACAGAATTATTTAATTATTTAAATGAGCCCTGGATTTTAGTTACAAAGGCACGTGGCTTTGGGGCTGGGGATCAGTTGACTAGGTACGTAAGTATTCAAGCAAGGAGAGGCGCGGGGAAGGGAGAATGTAGGGTGTATCTCGAGCCTCACGTTGAACTGCAGGGGAAAATCGGAGCATTATCTGAAATGAAAATTTTATGCCGATGGTAATTTCAATGGTTTCCTCATCTGGACGGAAGAAAGATGGAATAATAATAATAAAAAAAAATAAAAAAAAAAAAAAAAAAATGGAACGACAGAAAGGCGTAGTGGTGTGCGGTGTCTGGACGTAAACCTCTCTCTCTCTTTCTCTACCAGCTTTCATTCTCTTTCTTGCTGCCTTTATTCTTTCGTATGCAGCGATCGACCATGCTTTTATTCTCACGATGAATCTACCTTATCTTGAATACCTATAATGTATGCGCCTAGTGCCTGGATTACAATGGATTATGACTGGCACGATTACATGTAGCGTATAGCGCATGTCCTAGGTTACAGCTACGATGTTGTTTTGTGATCGAGCGTCAATAAGGCTCTCGCACGAGTTTCATTAGACGTTACATTTATGTTTGTATTTGTGTTTATGTTTATATATATATACATACATACACATACATACATACATATATACACACATATATATATATATATACCTACAGGTGTATATATATTCTCACCTATTCAAATATTTGTAATTTCTTGAAGGTGGTCTTTTACAAAAGTTACCGACCTTATTAGGACCTGCGCATTGGATTCAGAAACAAGAGATACATTCTCACATCTCGGGCCAGCTCGCGCGACCAGTAATGCTGAATTGCATTGACCATTGGAATGTAATCAAGTTACGAATGCTCCAAGGTGTACACTTTATTCACTCTTAGAAGAAATTGATGTCCAATTTTTCTATATAAAGAGAGAAACATGGCACACCTTGGTCCGCCCGTAACAAACCACACCGGAATTTTTGGGTTTTCGTCCCCGACAAACTAGGCTGGTCCGAGACGAGTAGAATGGTTCCCGAAAGGTGTCATGATGAAATGAACATACGATTTTAAGTGTCCTCAGATTCTTCAAATCCGATTTTGCTGCACTCTTCGTGACAATATAACTTCCTTTGAGTGTTTATTAATGCCCTGATTATTGCGTATTTTCCTATTCTTCCCAGCCGGCAAGGGCCCTCTAACCGTTCAATTTTCTTTATACAACATATATATACATAAAAAAAAATATAAAATGAACCATGTAAGAAGGCTGTAAAGCCAAAAATTATTTTCTTTTATTTCAGAGAGGGGGAGAAAATAAGGGCGATATTGCACTGAGAAGAATAGGTGCTAGAAATGAGATCCTAGAACGTTGGATGTTACCTTATATCGTTTAGATTATATAACATAACATCTAGTATACTCTCTTAAATATATAAGATATTAATACCCAACAACAGTTTATATTCGGAGTCTACAATATTAGATATTAAAATTAAGATTTATATCCTATGTATTTCAGGTTGACGTTTGAGATGCACTGCAAAAAGAATTTTGTGTAACTTTCCAAATGAATTCTGCAAAATCTCAATCAGCTGTATTATTACAGGCAATAATATTCTAATCAAAAATATTCGTGTTTAACAAAATTGTAAAAATTGCATTAAAGGTAATTTGCAAAAAAAAAAAGAAGAAAATGTAAATTTCGTATTGAACATAGAAATTTTTATGGCAGATATTCTGAATTTTCTAATTCTTTCAACCCGATATTTCTAAAGTATAGCCGAATTTGTATCATAGGTACTCCTTGTAAGATTCTATCGCATGTCAATATCAACTTATGAATATATGTATATATACTTTCAGTGGCGTGAGGAAACATTTCCTAAATTATAGAAATATATACGCTACGCTGTGAAATACGTTATAGAGAGAATTTCGTTTTATACATATGAAGTTAAATTTGCAAATTTTGCATTTTCACAGGCGTTCGAAAATTTGCAAGTTTACGAGTTTCATCCGTATTTCTAACCTTCAAATCGTGTTATCCCTTCAATTAGAGTACATATACATATAAAAATAATGTACATATAAAATATATTTATAAAATTTTTCCCTTGGAGATCGTGAAGTTTAATTTTTTTATTTCCTTACAGTGTCCCAAAGTTAGATCGCAAATATATCATCTGCTGGTATCAAGATATTGCGATTTACCGTCCGTTTTTCTCCGTTGTATTTATGCACTCAGGCACTTCTCAGAGCTCTAGAGGAGTAACCAAATCTCTCATCATATAGGGTCTCCTTCCCAGAAGGAATGCAAGATAGGCGCGAAAGTCAACAGTTCGTATGATGACCATATAATAACGATGGAAATCCGATACGGTGGCCAGAGATTATGGAGTTATAGGAGGTGGGGGTGGGTGCTGGCTATGGCTAGTTGCTTCTTATTAACCTCCGCAAGTTCATTAGTTGCGTCTCATATCTCGGGCACGGACGTGGTCAAGGTTCGATTAAAGAATTGGAAAAATAAAAAGGTGAAAAGGAATTAAAGTGAGAAAGTGAAAAGGAATTAAGGTGAGAAAAAGGTGAAAAGGAATTAAAGTGAGAAAAAGGTGAAAAGGAATTAAAGTGAGAAAAACAAAATATGTCGGCAAGATTTGCTCTATTAAGGAGCTTCGCGGTGAGCAGCGAGCCGACAGCGGAGGAGGCGATCGCGAGGGAGAGGAAGCCGTCGCCTCTCATCTTGTTGCGGGCCCTACTCATCGCCCTCAACACGGAGGATGTCTTGAAGGAAGCCCTCAAATATGAGCGGGACGGGTGAGTCTAATTTATTCAAGAATCCGGGAATTTTATGATAGTGTTAGCATTGAGAGAGAAGTAAAAACAATTATAGGCGGACAGAGCTATACATTTTTCTCAAAATTAGAGATTTATGAATCACTTATCGCTATTTTGGTGTACCGTGTACAAACCTCGAAGCGTACAACTTAAAAGTGAAAAATTTGTTGAATTAGAAATTAAAATTTCGCAAAAAAAAAATTCTCTACCCAAGCACAAGGATGGTCGAAATGTTGCGAAATCTGCTCTATAAGTTAACTGACACGTTGTATAGATGGGCAAATAACATTTACATTCATCCTCATCTAGTACGTGCGACGCTAAAGTCAAATTCCTTATCTACATCATAGTATTTTTCACTGATAAGGTATGATTAATAACGAATAAAATTTTTTTTTTATGAAATAATGGTTAAATTATGGATTTGCTGAATTTCTGATATCTTGAGGGAGTATTTTCATCTTAACATATGTATTTTATGGGTTTTATGTATTTGGTGTCTTTATTATAGGTCATGGAAGAAGTATCAGAAAAGATTAAAAAGCTTTATACCAAAGCGGATACTATTAATGCGATTGAGGATATCAGGCAAAAACGATTGACAGTTAGTGCTGCAAGCCCCAAATATAATATATTATGTTTGTAAAATCTTTCAATACCTCCCCCTCTTTTATAAGCGCTGACCAAAAAAAAAAAAAAAAAAATCGCTCCCTGGATAATTTTGTCACAAAAAGGTTGAAGAGGAAACTGAAATTTTCCAATTCAGTTTATTTGGTAAAACGTTGCGGTTGTGATGAATTTTACTTAGTAGAAAAAGGTGTAATAAAAAAAAAAACGAGAATTATTGCACATATACAACCTGCTTGCGATGGAACTGTCCTTAAATGCAGAAACGAGAAGTGAATTGTTAGTCAATGGAAGTCTAAAAGTTTTGCAACTCTTCACAAAGTACTTTATGTTGACAGTGTCTAGTTTTTTTTTTCACAAATTTCTCGCTCGGTCAATGACAGAACGGTGTTTTGATGGTCCTCAGCAATGCTAGTGTGGGCAAAACAATTTTTAGTTTTTTGTCTAGAAATATGTGATATGTCGAGAGCCCCCCTTTCTATATATATATATATCTAGGAAACAAAAACCATTCACTTGCGTTTGAATGGGTTTTGAGGTTTTCTGAATTGCGTTTCTGTCACTGGAATTCTAGATTGCCACCCGTAGGTCGTTAATTTGAAGCAGTTTAATTATGTAATTAACCAATGGAATTATTTAACTAATTTAGAAATATTTTAATAGTTTGAATGAAATAAGAAAAATTATTAAATAGTCTGTGAGGAAGATGATTCCTTGCCATTTATTTTGAAATTCGCAGCAAATGGCAAGGAATCGTCCGCCTTTTTCTTCTTGAGGTTGAGTTAATAGTGTTTCGGGCTTCTTGAAGTGTTGAATGTCGTTTGCCTTTTCCACGAATGTCTTCTGTTTTACCATCTACGCGATTTTGGAGATTTCAAGTTTCAACTTGCTTTATTATTATTTGCTCCCCTTCAATCACAGCAGCCAGATCACGGATCGGCGCAGCGGTTTGCGCAATACAATTCGTATTTTGTTTTTATCGTATTTCTCTTATTCAGAGTGACCCTTTGAGACTTCCATTTCATTTGGAATTTCAACCGATTGAACCCTTATTTCCTGAATATGCAAACGACAGATACGCAATTCAAAGAGACGCGCGTTCTATCGCTCCTCTTTTTCCGGGTATGTACAAACTTATTATAGTCAACACTTTCTGAGATCAATAATTTTCAGAAATGGTCACTCAATGAGAGTATACCAATTGACGTTGTCCATCAATAGGTTAGTGATAAAATACTAATAAAGTTAGCCATTCTAAAGAGTTTCAAAAGGGCTCCAAGGAATTAAAGGGGTTTCAAGAGGCTTCATAATATTTCAAAAAAAATCAAGACCTAAAGGATTGTAAGAAATTCAAAATGGTTTTAAGAAGTTCAGAGCTCTTAGAGAATTTCAACAACTTCAAAAATGTTTGAGAATTCTGGAGTAGGTCAATACAATAAGATATCTTGAGTACCCTTAGAATCTCTAAAATCTCTTGAGGTGTCCCTAAATTATTGTAGTTATTGAAATTATGTAAAAGCTATAATCATAAAATGTAGTTTAATGATAAGTCTGATATGTAGTTTCGAAAATTTAGATTTTGGGGTTTGGAAATTTCGAAATGCCCTTTTTATACTAGTTGTTAATTTATTTTATATTGTAACAGAATTGTATATCAAGTCTTATAGGGTCAATTGCTAGAATATTGCTGAGACCTTGCAAAGGTAAGCCACTTGGCCAAGCCGTAAGCCAAGTGCAAGATAACCTTTGTATAGGTAAAATATTTGTCAAAGAGAAAAATTGGAAAATTTACTTCTTAAGGAGGTTGGGTAGATCACTTGCGGGGCAGGCGGTGAGAGGGGTATGCCTATGCTTATACACGGGCGTTCGGTAGTGTGACCAACCAAAAAAAAAAAAAAAAAATTATATGATTTTTTTTTTTTTTTTTTTTTTTTTTTTTTTTTTTTTTTTTTTGCTATTTACGTATCGATGTGCAATAAAGTGTAGTGTAAATATCTTGTTCTAACATTAAGTACCAGCAAATTCATGTTTTATGTGAAATAAAGTTTATTTTTATCAACATGAAGTTTTTGAAATAACGAAAGACGTTTGGCAACGTTGTGTTGTTTGAACTGTTTTTTTTTTGTATGCATATAAATAATTATTCTATTTAAATATCAGCTCCTTTTAAAAAAAATTTAACCAGAGATCGATTTTTTTCATACAACCTTAAACACTATAATTAACCGAGCATTGATTAGTCTGTTAGTATTGGAAAAAAAAAATGTTCTTTAGTTTACAATAAGTTATTTTTGATATTTTTTTATAATGAGATTGTTGTACAGCTTTCTAATAATTTTAAAAGTGATAAAGCATGTAATGTTTCATGAGTACGTTGTTTATTTACAATGAATCCTGTGAATCTGTATTACTATTATAATATAGCAGATACCGCAGCGTTGCCACACTTCTTGATGACGGCTGACCGTTTGCCCCAAAATAACGAATATATTTAGTTCAAGTTCAATTATCTGAATAACTACATTGTAAGTGCACATTTTTCTTTTTCAAAATATTCAGAAATATTCAAAGTTCATATTGCAACTGAGCTTTCAATGAGTTTATCATTTTTAACAAAAATATTGAAGGGAGATTGATGGACTTCAGTTTTCTCCCATAAGAGCCCATGTATAAGAAGACTATTTTGACATTGATTTTCTCGAAAACTGCATTGTCAATCCTTTTGAAATTTTTACGTTATTTTCCTTTAATATTAAACAGTGGATTGTGAAAGCTTCAAAAGTTTTTAATCATTTTCATTCTACTACCCAACCTCCTTAAGTTTTGCCAAGTACTGCGCTTGTGAATAATTTTCTTTTTAAAGCTAGAATCAGGCATTTGACGACAGTTTTATATAATTTTTGTAAACTGGTAATAAACAGTACAAAAAAACTGATTCCAACCCTTGTTTCACGTCTTCGTAGTTTTTTTACGATTTTATGATAGATCTTTTCTTGACACGAGATTGATAGTGGGAAGGCGGGATAATCTTAGCTCTGTCCAAAGGCAACGTCCCAGGTTTAGATTATATTTTGAGAGCGGGGGCAATTAAGGTGGCGTACTTTTCGAGGGTTACGCTTATTATTCCCAATCGAGCCTCAGGATTATCTACGGATCGATTTGCAGATTCATCGTGGAGTTTCCCCGGTGGGTAAGGGCACCCATGCGCTCCTTCCCCGAGCCATGGACTCATGAGAACGCGCTTCATAAACTGGGTCCTAGGAAGCCCTTCCCAAAGTCCCGCTGGATCCAGGAGTACATCTGGAAGGAGGCGGAGGGAGTGTACTTCTGCAGGGGGTACTGGGCGAAGGTGGATATCTAATCACTTTTATGCTTATTGGGACACGGTGGTACTGAGCTATTACTATTGCTGTTGTTTTGGATTTTAGCACCCATACAGCCATCCCATGGTAGTGTACCCGAGAGAGGCACCGGTGGAGCTGTGGCAGGGGGCAAGCCGTGTCCGTCCTCCTGTTTCCAGGTGGTAAGTCTCATCAAGCCTTACTCCCTTGCTATGATCAAGCAAAAGTAGTTGTGACTACGGCTCCTCTTTCTTTTTCAGCGAATTCCGGAACCTGCCAGAGCTGCCTCCGTTCGTGGGATACCAGCCTAGGAACCAGGGATTACAGCTGGTATGGGTGCAGCAGCATTTGTTCGTGGGGCCTAACGAGCCCAGGGTCTCCCATGGGTGGGAACTGGTGAGTTTTTCGATTCCTATCCTCCCCCCTTTTTTTCTTTTTTTTTTTTTTTTTTTTCGAGGACAAAACTAAATAATTAACTAAATCCTCCTGTTAGGTTCCTACTTATGACCGAGTTCCCTTTTCTTTCAGCGGTACGCGAACAGTGTAGAGAGACACTGGGAAGTCCGGACCTAGGCTGGGTTTAAGAAGAACGGGGGGGGAAGGGGAGATCCCGGTCGCGCGGGACATGAGACAAATTACCTGTGTAAAAAAAAAAAACAATTCAATAAACAAGAGAATAACAAAAACAAAAAGATATAGACATATGTACACATATACACACATACATATACACATATACACATATCTATATATCTATATATATATACATACACACATATGCACATCATGCTCATGTTCTATACCTCGACAGTCCACTAATGTTCCTTCCTATCAAGCTTGCTCGCGAAATTTTGGGAAAGAAAGGTGGGAGAAGAGAAGGAAAGAAGAGGGGAGAAAAAAAAAGGTGAAAGGAAGAGGAATGAATATGAATTCCCTCCCCAAAAGGAACCCTTGCATGGTTTCGGAGGGGTCTCTCCCCTAGAGCTACTTTATGGAGTCTCCCACACTTTCATTTCAATTTTCAACTGTGGGTTTCAATTTAACAATCTTAACCTCAGAGTGAAGGCAAGGGCCACATCGGCCAAAGGAGGCAGAAGCGGTCCTTCATTACAAGAACTGCGCAGCTTATTTTAAGGTACTTATCAGAGGCGTCGTCGTTTCCGGGGTCGTGGTCCTATTCTTCTTGAGTCCAGGCAATCGGTGGTCATTGATAGAAGGTGGGATGGTGAGGCAACCCCCGCGGCCCTGCTGATGGTGATTACTCGTTCTCCTCTGGGGTTCCGTGGTTCGGGAATCGTTGATGGTCGTCGTTTCCGGAGTCGTGGTCCTATTCTTCTTGAGTCCAGGCAATCGGTGGTCATTGATAGAAGGTGGGATGGTGAGGCAACCCCCGCGGCCCTGCTGATGGTGATTACTCGTTCTCCTCTGGGGTTCCGTGGTTCGGGAATCGTTGATGGTCGTCACCGATCAGCATTGCAGCGGCGTTGCATCAGTGTGATGGCATGCATGAGGATCCCGCCCCGTCAGGCCCAGACCGTAGAGAGCTCTTACAGTTTCACTTCAATTTTCGACTGTGGGTTTCAAGCTGACGTTATAGTTGACTGAATGACGTATTTCTTCCAGCTGAGGCTTATCCTTATGCGCCCTCTGGTTCATCAGTGTGGATTGTTGTTGCGGCCTTTCTGGTTGGTGGATTCTATGATGATGACCTGATCATCTTCGTAGGTCAGTAGGTCGTCCATGCGGTCAAAGGAATTACTCAGGGGATCCACAGAAATGGTGTTGTCTAATGCCGTAACACTCCCCTTCGAGATGTAGGAGGGCACATCTTCGTGGATTGACGTCGTCTCCACGGTGGCTCTCTTAGATGTTCTTGGTTGTTTCGTCAGGCCCAGGTATTTGCGGAAATCCTCCGTACAACCAGGAGTGGGAGGATCTGTCAGGTGACGTCATCCGGGCCATGGTTGGTAAAAATGCGAAATACCAGGAGAGGGGCACACAGGTACTTCATTATTAACGAGTCCTCAGAAACCACCCCGGAATTTTGTAGATGGATTTGCTAATAGGAATCCAGTATTCCTGTCTTTGTTCGTGACCGATGTTGGTGGTTGCTCTTGCTAACATCTTGCATAGCAGGAGTAGGTTTCGTGACTCGGCGATGGTGAGGATAGTCGAAGGTCCGGTGGTTGGTCGTCCTTTGATTTTGGCTTATGCCTGCTTTAATTCAGGTTGTAGACGGAAGCCCTGGTTCCTCCCGGCATCAGTTGGATTGTCAGTCCTCCGTTCGCACGTCCTCGAGGTTGGTGGAGCATCCCGGCATCGCCTCTGACCAGAGAGGCCTGGAAGTCCGTCCATTGGGCTCCTCGCATGCGGCATAGAAGAGTAAGAGGAGACCTCTCGAGATCCGAGATCGTAGTCGGTAGTCAGCATCTGGAAAAGATGGGAATTAGATCTCTATTCACGATTGGGGGTGCCGCCGAGGGCCTGGACACAGGTTGCTTCGGTAAGACGAGGTTTTGTGGTTGACAGTGGTTATTCCATACCACCCCGGAAATTGTTGGTAGTTTCCGATCTCACTCTTCTCCTAAGATGAAATTGAGGGGTTAAGATCATTGCCATCAGCAATGGTGTGACTGAATAAAAGACTAGATGGGGTTGAGAGCCGGAGGAATTGGCTGATATCAAGGCGCTTGGAAGTGCCCAGAACTCTGTCACTTAAAATCCGGATTCTGGACGCTGGGCGTTTTCGTTGATATCCGTGCTCTGGAATACGTCTCCATCATGATCACGGTCCCTGCCCCAGAGTCGACCTCTGAGTCAGAAACCGGAGCCATGACAGAGATCAAATTGGCAGAGTCTGGATTCTCCAAGGTTGTTTGCGAAGGGCGTAGCATCACAACGTTTAAGTCGGGGGCACGATTTTGAGATTCGGTTAGTATCTCTGATAATTTTGAGATGATCCAAAAAGGGCGGCCATGGATTCCTCCAATTGCCTGGCGACTTCCTCTCTCATTCGTCTTGCCGCTCGTGACCTACGGTTGCGCTTGCAAATGATAGGCGGGGGCATTGCGAAGGCGTTGAAGGAGGAAGCCCTTTTTTTGTTTGATGCCTTCTATTGAATTACAAGAAATTCAGAGAAGGTATGAAGAGCCTTGATGTACCCTTTAAACAGTGTGTCTTGATGTTTCTTACCGGAACGTTTTCCCCTTTTGGGTGGTTCCAGAAGAGTAGGATTCTTTTGACAGGACATAGAACAAGGAGTATTCGAACTCTCGACGTGGCCAACAGAGTCTATGACTCAACGTACGTACCACAGAGGGGAAGAATTTTTCAGAAGATTCAAATTAAAAGGGAAATTCGGATTTGAATTTTCCTCACGTTACTCTATGGAAAAGGGGAATAATTAATTCAAACGCTCAACGGTGACAACAGAGTCAGTGACTCAACGTACGTACTTCAGAGCGAGAGAACCACTAGAATTTTGGTTGAATAAAACCCAATCAAAACTCTGTTACATTATTCTCCTTCCACCGGTATATATGATAATGGTAGAGTATACTAAATGGGTTGGAAGAAATGTGTAGTATACGTGTGTCGAGAATAGAGAGCTAAACAAGCTTATTATTTGGAAGTGGACGCTCCTTGAGACTCTTGTTTTGCCTGCTGGAATTTCCTCAAGTCAATTTCCGCCTTGTTGAGTAGATTTTCAAAAAAGAATGAAAATTCGTCGAAATTATTTATTTCTCTGATTTCTAATTCCTGCGGGTCGAAAGTTTGGGTTGGAGCCTCGGGTGTTGCAGTGGGGACCGTATCCCCAAAATTGTTAGAAATTGATTTTAATTCTTCTAATTGCTGAATTGTTCTTTGTCTGACCTGTCTTCCTGCTCGAGACTTTGATTTGCGTTTGCAATCTCTATTAGGGGTAGGTTGCAACATGAGGAAAGGTAAAGAATTTTTCGTTAAACTTAAGCTTTCTGCTAAAGAGCATAAAAGCGGCAAGTTATGGAATTGTCCTTCTGCTGAAAAGCATAAAGGGTAATTCCTACACGAAAATGAGTTGAAAGAGATGATTTGAAATAAAATTGATGTTCGAAATTTATTCTTTCTGCTAAAGAGCATAAAAGCCTAAATTTAAGAATTTACCTTCTGCTAAAAAGCATAAAGGGGAATTCTCGAGAACACAATTTTGGAAAATAAAAGGATTTTGTTTTTGGAAAAGGAAGTAAATTTAAAACCAGAAATTTGACAGATCAATAATAATATGAAAAGCAGGAACAATTAAGATCAGAAAGCAGTTGCAAGTGGTTGGTGAGTGTGACTCTGCAACGTGTAACGTGGCTAGGTAAAGCGCAAGACAAAAAATCCCACCGCTGCCACCATCAGTTTGTTACGTACGAATAATTAAACTCAATAAAAATAAAAATATTAAATCCAATTACACGCCCGCTTGAGGCTCCAAACTGCCAAATTTCAACTCAGAAAAATATAAATCAAAATTTGTTTAATTACTGGGATCGTATTTGCCCTCTCCTCTGACTGAGGAGGCTATACCCTTTGCACAAGAAAACCTTTTAGAAGAAAGAGAAGTGAACCGAATAAAAGTTGAGGCAATAAAATTTCGTGTTCCAAGGTTTATTTAGCCACACAAACAAAAATGACTATAAACATATATTGGTATAGAATTATTATATAATATAGTTGGAACGATACCTTACATAGTAGACTTATCTTAATTCTACCAGTCCTGAGAGATCGTGAGAGAGGGAGGTTTATCCCTGGGCTCTTCTATTCGTCCTTGACTGGGCAGGAAGGTTTTTATAGAAGGTTGCTCAGAATCACAACTTGTCCTATTTGTAAGTCGCGCATAGCACACGCGCTCACAAATACCGTTTTTGCCACTTTCTTTTAGGTTTAATGAGAGAAAGTAACGGTTGGCTTTTAACCAGAAAAGGGGTAGAGTGCTTTTAAACTCGCCCTTTTCGCCGCTAAAATTTTCCCATTAAATCCAATTACAATATTTTATGAAAAATTATCACTACCGTTTTGAGATTCGGTAGTATTAATTTTTCCGCGATTTCGCGCACTTTTTCGTCGTTTTTATTACACGAGTTGGACTTTAAAATAGTCCGCCGAATAAAGATATATAAAAAATATATTTTGTATATTTCAATATATCTTATATGTATTGCTTCAGTCCAGATGAAGGCTTTTGTCTTTTACGTCCGCCCGACACGATTCCAAAAATAAATAATTTCGTTAGAAAAAGTTTTACGGGTTCAATCAACTAACGAGGATCTAGGAACTGTCGATCTGGGCCGCAGACGGGCACGATGAAAGAAAAGTATTTTCTTTACTACTCTAAGGTCTGATCGGTATCGAGACGCTTAGAGGACTGCGAATTTGACTTGGCTGAAATTTACCTCGTAAGTTCATCGTGAGGTGAATATAGTAGGGTTTTTTGATGAGTAAGGTAATAATGGCAGGGGAAACTAGGAACGAGGATGGACTTTGCACCGTGCTGATCTTCAGGTGTCAACATTTCTCCCCTCTTTCTGCACTTACCGTGAGAAAGGAAATATGCTCATCAATTCTTAGCATTTGATGCATGGTCATCAAATTGTAGAAACAATTTTAGTTCCTAGTATATTTCCGAGTAACTCGAAAGATATATATATGTATATAATTAGTCTAGGCTTGTAATCTTTAGGTGGACTAAAGCTTTAACAGAATTATTTAATTATTTAAATGAGCCCTGGATTTTAGTTACAAAGGCACGTGGCTTTGGGGCTGGGGATCAGTTGACTAGGTACGTAAGTATTCAAGCAAGGAGAGGCGCGGGGAAGGGAGAATGTAGGGTGTATCTCGAGCCTCACGTTGAACTGCAGGGGAAAATCGGAGCATTATCTGAAATGAAAATTTTATGCCGATGGTAATTTCAATGGTTTCCTCATCTGGACGGAAGAAAGATGGAATAATAATAATAAAAAAAAATAAAATAAAAAAAAAAATGGAACGACAGAAAGGCGTAGTGGTGTGCGGTGTCTGGACGTAAACCTCTCTCTCTTTCTCTACCAGCTTTCATTCTCTTTCTTGCTGCCTTTATTCTTTCGTATGCAGCGATCGACCATGCTTTTATTCTCACGATGAATCTACCTTATCTTGAATACCTATAATGTATGCGCCTAGTGCCTGGATTACAATGGATTATGACTGGCACGATTACATGTAGCGTATAGCGCATGTCCTAGGTTACAGCTACGATGTTGTTTTGTGATCGAGCGTCAATAAGGCTCTCGCACGAGTTTCATTAGACGTTACATTTATGTTTGTATTTGTGTTTATGTTTATATATATATACATACATACACATACATACATACATATATACACACATATATATATATATATACCTACATGTGTATATATTCTCACCTATTCAAATATTTGTAATTTCTTGAAGGTGGTCTTTTACAAAAGTTACCGACCTTATTAGGACCTGCGCATTGGATTCAGAAACAAGAGATACATTCTCACATCTCGGGCCAGCTCGCGCGACCAGTAATGCTGAATTGCATTGACCATTGGAATGTAATCAAGTTACGAATGCTCCAAGGTGTACACTTTATTCGCTCTTAGAAGAAATTGATGTCCAATTTTTCTATATAAAGAGAGAAACATGGCACACCTTGGTCCGCCCGTAACACTTATTTGCTGAAGAAATTGATTCCGATTGTAAATTAGAGTCAACATACAAACTAGACAATCCTTATTATTTTTTATAATTCCGAAATTCAGCTTTGTAGAAAGGGAGTTTAATGTGGATATATGTTTAAATATTATTTATATTCATTTATTAAAATGATTGATTAAAATTAAAATTTATTTATTCATTAAAATTTAATACTTGATTTTTAAATTTATTCATTTATTAATTAAAATTTAATAATTTATTATTAAATTATATTCAATTATAATATAATTATAATATAATATTTAATAATAATCATTGGGCCGACTTACACGAAAATTACATTATAAAATGTAGTTTTTTAAGCTTTTCCCTGAAAATGTTCAAATTTTCGAGTTCTTGAACGGTACTCAGATTGAGTTCGCGAGTCTAGAAACAAATGTCCTAATAAATTGGTGCAAAAAATGGTGAAATGTGTCTATTTTGGGTGTAGATTTGGGTATAAGTCTTGCTCCGATAAAGTTCGTTTTTTCATTGTACCAAAGGATGAAAATGTAATAAAAGTATGGCAAATTGCTATCCTTAGGGATGATATGAAATAAAAAGAAGGTCATGCGATTTGCGAAAAGCATTTTGAGCCAGAAGATATTCTTCAAGAGAGGTTAACCTATGCGCCCGATGGAGTAAAAGTTTTGGCAAGAGTAAGTACGTCGAACATATTGTTTATTTTCTTAATTAGTTTGAAATAAAACATTTTATTTGATCGAGATATTAATAATTTTTTCAGAGCACTTATGAGAGACCTCAACTATTTCACTGCTTTGAACTATAATATATTATAATAATATATTCTTAATATATTTAATTAATTAATCATTTATTTCATAGTACAATATTATAAAAATATTAGTTCAAATTCCCAACAGTATTTTTGAAATGTTTATATTTAAAAAAAAGTTTGATTTAATTACAGTAGTAATATATAGTGTATATACTATATTGTATTTATTGTAATATGTTATATAATATGAAAAATAATGAAATTTTATAATAACGGCATTAATTATTAGTATTAATATTTAAATGTAACGCAAAACAATTATAAAATAAAGAACATGACCCAAATAATACAATTCCCGCCAGAATTTGGAAATTAGATTTTTGCCTAAAGTGAATTTCTTAACCTTTTCGAAAAGAATAAATTTTTATAAAAAATATAAAGATCTTATTAGATTATTATCATGTATAAGAAAATGCGATAAAATAGTTTTTATTAGGAGAAAATAAAATTTTTATGCTTTTTCCCATGCATTTTTTTGAATCTAGGGCCTATGAACGGTCAGCGCCGCCACCGGCGGCAGTCAACTTTCACGTAATTTTTTTCTCATGCATTTGTGGCAAGATTCAGGACTGTACGAGGGGACCTGAACATTTTCGCCGGACGCGCCGTCTACAATCTTCGCGGGGAACTAGGCCTGCACCGCATCTAGGCTTATAATATCTTTGGTCAAAGATATTATAAACCTAGATGCGGCCAATTATAGTTTGGTAGACTTAAATGCAGACGTCGCTTTCGGCGTGTTTTTACCGGTCCCCTCTTGCCTCTCGCAGCACCGTAGGATCCAGTCAAATTAGTTCCTCGAAAGCATTATAGAGGCGCTAAATGTATCTCCCTCCAATCCCCTCCACCCGCTGAGATACCAATAAACAGTAAGCGCGCTTTAAACATTTAAATTTAAATTATATATATTGAAGAAAATTAAAAATTGGTAAACAAAGCAAGGAAAAGCGACGTGTAAAGTGTTTCAATGTTACTTTATGTGTATTTTATTTTGCTTCATAGTATCATTTTGATATTGAAATATGTTACAGTGAACATGCATTGCTAAATTAACTTTCTGTCAGTGAAAGATAAGTACATGAATGAAAAACCAATATTTAATTATTATAATTTGAACATGTATGCAATAGAAAGAGAATTAGTTTCTTATTTTTAAAAAGTTTAATTTTTAATTTTCATATTTTCGTATTTTTAATTCTTTTTTTTTACATTCTCATCATGGATGAGAAGGTATTGGTTTTATGTGAAAAGTGACTTTCGAAATTTTCATCAAATCTTTACGTTTTGAGACCCCCTAAGTCAGAAAAAATGGTTTTTACGAAAGTGTCTGTCTGTCTGTCTGTCTGTAGGTCGTGTGCGGCATAACTCTCGATAGAATTATCAGATTGAATTGAGCTTTGGTACACTTTATCGGAGCCGAAAAAGTAAGGACAAGTTCGTTAACCAGCCACATTTAATCCAAATTGAGGGATTGAGCACTACTTTTGTGTTTTTAAAAATAACTTTTTGAAAAAATCAGAAATTTCAATACTGGTTTTTGATAGTGCTCATAAATCTCTACAAATTATCCTGATAACATTTATTGGTTAAATCAAAATTAGAAATGTTACAGCATATTCAAATTAAAAAAAAATCAATATCAAAATTCCATTTTCCAGTTAAATTATACGAGATACGAAAAAACGCTATAATACAATATTATTTACTACATAAAGACCTACAAATTTAAATTGTAACATTTTTCCATAAGATGCATATTTTTCTTTTTAATTTAAAAAAAACTATTGAAAATCCAAAATTCAATTTTTTAACAATAATATGTGAAATACGAAAAAAACGTAAGAATACAAAATTATTGGTTTCAAAAAGATCTACAAATTTTGTCTTATACAGTTTTTAATGAAACATATATTTTTAGTTTCAATTCTAAAAAATACGATTAAAATTCGAAAATTCCATTTTTTAAAAAATATGTGAGATACAAAAAAAACGTTTGGATGGAAAATTGTTTGCCTGAATGAAGTCTACAAATTCTCACTAAGACATTTCGGGACAGGATGTATATTTTGTTTTGATTTTTAATATTAAAAAAATTCGATTTTTTTCTCCAAAATATGTGAGATGCGAAATAAGCGTTGTTCTGCAAAATCGTTTCCTTAAATAAAGTCTACGATTGTTTTTCCTCTTTGAGATATTTGGAATAAAATAAATAAATTATTTTAATCATGTAATTTATTAAAAAGTTACTGAAATGTATACAGAAAATCGAGCGCGAAGCATGAGTGTCATGATGAGAATGTGTTCCTTAAGGCCGATAGAGTCGTAAGTAAATTGAATTTCCTGTTTCACTTAAATTCAAAAAGAAATTGAGTGACTTTGAGAAAATGTGTAATTCACATCATCTGTAATATTAATATAAAATTGGTTTGACCTTCAGTATCAAATTATAAAAAATAAATTTAAATCTATTTTTCAAAAAAATAATAGTGCACAGACGTCAGTGTTAATTTCCTTTACGTCTCGGCACTATTATTTTTTTGAAAAATTCAAAATTGTAGAAAAACAACTGTGTAAACTAAATTGCTTTCAAGGTAAAGTATCACATACCCTTAAATCAATATCTTACCAGTTCAAATGTTGAAGTCTTCTCCTTTTTTTAAGCTCAATGTTTACAGAAAATTTTTTTAAAAATTTAAAGAAGAAAGTTGTCCGAAGCTCAATAATTTGTAATTTCTGAAATATTTGTTTGACTCACACTAGTCAGAATGTTTTAAAATCTCATTGTAATTTATGGCTAGTTCTTGTATTTTCTTATCAAAAAAGTGATAATTCCACACTTTTCTGAAAAAAAAATAGATCAATGTTTTTCAAAAAAACTCAAATGAATTGATTTATAAACATTTATAATAAGATGTATAAATAAATAAATTGCATTTCATGAAATATTTCAAATGAAACGATTACTTTTTGTGCCCTCTTTTGAGGATATTGTTAGAATTTCCTTTTCTCACAATTTTACTGGGAATTCTTATATAAATCAGGATCACCTCCGGTAAGTATACGATTTATTTCACTATCTAAATCAAAATAAGTGCACTCAGAAAAAAGATTTGATTGAATCAAAGAAAATTATTTGCTTGAAAGACTTTCTTTGATTTAAAGAAATGATTTGTTTAAATGAAATAAAATTTGTTTAATTCAAACAAAATGTCTTTAAACGAAATAAATATTTGTTTAAATCAAATTAATTTTTCTTCAAAACAAAGAAATTAATTCAATGATATATGGTCAAAGATATAAATTGTTAGATTGAAGGCAGAAATTTATTTGATTCAAACAAATATTTATTTGGTCCAAAGATGTTTTGTTTGAATCAAAAAAATGTTGTCTCAATAAGGTAGTTGTCACGTCCCGCGACGTATTTGAATGTATATAATACACACAGGCTGGATTGAGTTAAGAAGTCTATGAGGAAATCGATAAAGGGGAATAGGGAATAGGGGAAGTAGGGAGCAGTATAGGGCCCCTTCTCCTCTAAGAAGATATGACTACGTCACGATTTTCGCTGACCGTCCATTTGTATGAAAAAATATAAAAGAGGCCCACACCAAGAGAAAGCAGTCAGTAAATTCTTGGTCTAGTTCGACACTTGAATTTTCCTTCGGATTTATAACCGGTCTCGCGACAATAGTCCAGTGCAGCATTTCAATTTAACTTCGAAAATCTCTGAGTTTGAGATTAATAAAATCCGACCGGGACAATTTAAAATCAAAGTTCGGGAGTCGTAAAAGTCATCGTAGACTTGAATAGATCTTGTAAAGATCTTCGAACAGTGTCGTAAATTTGAATCGCCTCCTTACGGAATATACCTGTGCGGCCTATAACTCCGTCTCTCTCACACACTTGGACTACACCTGTGGGGATCCAGTGCTTACCACTCACCGCCGTGTGGATTAACCGTCATCATAAAGGTACTGAATCTCTCTCTCTCTCTCTTTATTCTTTGTCCTTTAAATCAACTTCTGAAAAAAGATATACCTTTTAATTGGACAGAAAAACAACAAGCAGCTTTCGATATTTTAAAAGCAAAGTTATGTGAAGAACCACTTTTACAACGACCTGATTTTTCTCAACCCTTTATACTCACAACAGATGCCTCAGGATTTGCAATAGGAGGTATTTTATCACAAGGTAAAATAGGTAAAGATAAACCAATAGCATATGCTTCACGTAGTCTAAGTGATACTGAGAAAAAATATGATACATATGAAAAAGAAGCTCTTGCTATAATATTTTGTGTAACTCATTTTCGTCCTTATTTGTATGGAAGAAAATTTACTTTAGTGACTGATCACAAACCTCTAGTTTGGTTTCAAAATTCTAAAGACCCTTGTTCACGAGTTTAACGTTGGAGATTAAAACTCGCAGAATATGATTTTGATGTAATTTACAAAGCAGGAAAAATGAATGTAAATGCAGATGCTCTCTCAAGAAACCCTATTGATGATAGCCAGGAAAAATTAAATTATTTACAAGTTGATGACAATGATACCTTCATGACTTCTCAAGAAAAAACGTTTTCCAAGAAAATTTTTATAAGAAATAAACAAGAAAACTCTAAAAATAAGGTAAGACCTTTAAAAAGAAAAAACTTGAATCTAGGAATGGTACCAGACGACGTAGATCATTTTAGCGAAATTCCAGAAGCCCAAATATTAAATTTTGATACAAAAATTCAAGAATTTTTACAAGAATTCCTTAGTGAAGAATCATTTAGTGAGATTGGTAAGAATATTTTAAAATACACAAATTTATTCAAAAATATGGCTTCAAGACTTATTTTTATGACAATATTTTTATTAAGTCCAATGTTTTCCAAAAAATACGAAAATTTATCATGGAAAACTATTACTACAAGAGCTCAAAAGAGAATAGAGCAAGATAAAGCAAAAAATATGAATCGAAATGAAACTCGAGAAAAATTAGACGAAAATTTTTCTTCTAAATCTCTTGTGAAAAAATCACGAGGTAGGCCAAGAAAAAATCTACTTACAAATTTAAAAAATATTCCCTCCCAAACAAAAAGAAAGAGAGGTAGACCAAGAAAACAAATATTTGAAAACGAATTACCAGAAATAAATATGCAAAAGCGAAGCCGAACAAAAGTAGAATCAGATTCCGACTCTGATCCTGATTATTTAGATTATATGAAACAAACTAAAGCAAAAAACATAAAGAAGAAGAAGAATGCCAAGAAGCCAAAAGATATTAATGAATTTGAAAGTGAAGAAAGTGAGAATTATTTTTCAACCTCAGAAGATGAAATCAACGACATTGAAACCTCACACGAAGGAAACGATGAAGAAAATTATGAAGAAAATTTGGAAGATAACTTTGAAGAAGATTTTGACGAAAATTTCAAAAAGAATTTTGAACAGAATTTTGAAGAACATTTTGGAGAGGATCTTGAGGAAAATTTTGAAGAGAAGTTTGAAGAAAACCAAGAAGAAAAATTGGAAGAAGAATTTGAAGAGCCTTATTTTGAAGAAAATTTGAGATTAAACCGATGATCTCAAATAAATTGTGAAAAAATCGATAAAGATCATGATAATTATAATCGTCCACCCCCAGAACCTCCTCCTATAAACTCTCAAACAGAAAAAATTATAACAAGGAAAAATTTAGTTGAATGTCGCGATCAATTAACTATGCGAAAAGATAATTATGCATACTTTGTTACAACAAATGGAACTCCTCGCGACAACGGATCAAAAACTTTAGAAAACCGTGAAACATTACCAAAATTTAAAAATTTACAAAAGGGAATAGCAAAAGAGATTAAAAAAGGAAACTACTACCATTTTGCACTTCCAATTGAAGAAGAAACCAAGGACAATTTATCAGAAACTTTAAATAATATGAAATTATCAATTCACTCATTACACGAATTATCTCAAAAATTTAAATTACGATCAATTAGTATTTCAAAAACTTTCAGAATTAATCATATACTCAATTCAATTTTTTCAAATTCAACTACAAAAATTATAGTTTGCAATGGAATAACGCAATATCCAACAAAGGAACAACGAACTCATTTAATTGAAGAAGCTCATTCTTCGGCATTAGGAGGCCATAAAGGCGTTACAAAAACTTATAGCCGAATTCGCCAAAATTTTTTTTGGGAAAATATGAAAGTAGACATTCAAAAATATATTCAAGGCTGTTTACAATGTCAACTGAAAAAATTAATCAGAGTCAAAACAAAAAATCCTATGGTAATCACAGACACACCCACTACTGCTTTTGAGAAAATATCAATGGACATTGTTGGTCCACTACCTGAAACAAAATCTGGTAACTTATATATTCTAACGATACAAGACAATTTTACCAAATATTCTTTAGCAATACCTCTTCCTAATCACCAAGCTAGTACAATAGCAGATGCTTTTGTGAAAAAATTTATTTGCATATTTGGATCACCAAAAGGAGTACTTACTGACCAAGGCAGAGATTTTTTAAGTAATTTATTAAAAAGATTGGCAAAACGTTTTAGAATTAAACAATTTCGTACCACAGCTTTTCACCCTCAATCAAACGGATCATTAGAACGTTCACATCATGTTTTAGGAGAATATCTCAAACAATTTGTTGCAAAAAATTCAGAATGGGATGATTGGCTTGAACTAGCAATGTTCTCGTATAATACTAGTGTACATGAAGGCACAAAATGTACACCCTATGAATTGGTTTTTGGTAAATTAGCTCGTGAACCTTCCAGCGAACCTTTATCACAACAAGTAAAATTACAAACGTATGATGATTATTTAATTAATTTCGTAACTCAACTACACGAAATGCGAACCCAAGCAAGAGAGAATCTTATTTCAGCAAAAGAAAAATCGAAAATATATTATGATAAAAAAATTAATTCTTTAGAAGTAAAAATTGGAGACAACGTATTTTTATTAAAAGGAGGAAGAATTAAATCACGAAATTTTAGATGTACTAGGAAAAGGAAATGTAAAAATCAACGTAAAAGGAAAACCGACAGTAGTTCACATCAATCGAATAAAAAGATCGCACATGAATATACAAAATTGATTAACTGAATTTGAATCCAAACCAAAAATAATATAAACTTTGCATACAACCAAAGCGTTTAGAATAACTAAACCAGGAAATGTTTTAAACAAAAGATCTTTTGAAATTTTATTCTAATCTTATTTTTTCTATTTCAGAGATTCGAGAAGCTCACTGTACCTTCAAATACCAATCAAAAAATTTCAATATATTTCGTGTCTTTTTTTTCAGAGTAAATTAAACTTCTCAAACTAGCAAGTATCTATCAAATTAATCAAAAATGTTTAACTTTTCTCTTCTGTTCAGCAAAAACTAATAATCCAATATCATCACAAAGAAATTATATTTCATTAAAATTCTTATGTGTAATTTCTTTGCATTTAATTTAATCAATTTTATTTTTGTTCACCAACCTTTCAAAAAAAAAACAACAAACTAATAACCTTTTTAGAAAGACAAATGCTAGTTTTCATTCGAGTCAACATTATATTTTATCACTTAAAGAAAAATATAGAAATATTTGTATTTTTCTTCTTTTTTGGATGAAAAAAAGACTTTTTCTGACAAGAATAAATAAGCACTTCTTAATCGGTGCCATCATAAATATAATTTCAATTTTGTTTTTTCTTCCATCAAGGGAACCTTTCTTGATTCCCATCCTATTGGAAGAACAGTTTCTACAAATATTGAGTCTGTAAATGTATACTATGCGATGGCGTTACAAAATTGTTAATGTAAAAATTGCTTTTCCAATAGAAATTAATGTGCAACAATAACAAATTGAATAATTACTATTCTTCATATGTTTCATGCACAAATAACTCTATTAATTTTACAGGAAAGATTAGAAAAACAATTAAAAGTACAAGAATTGTAGGAAAATCTATTACCCTGTGATTATGTAAAATTGTTTTTCTTATGATTATTTTATTCATTTAATAATACACCAATGAAATTGAAGTTCATGAAATTAATTTTTAGAAACATGTAAAAGTAATAATAAGCAATAGCTATGCCATGTTTTGAAGAAATCAATTTTAGACTTAACCAAGTTTTTTCTCTTCAATGTACCAAGTTACAACGTGTATTAATTAATATATGTTATCAACGATCTAAATATTATTTTTAATCTGTATTATTAATATTATATATGTCAATTTCTCTTTTTACTAATGTATACATCAACCATCGTAATACTTGTAAATTGCTCTTTACTATTTTATATCTAATCGATGAAATTTTACAATTTTCAATCTTCTTTTTATCAACAATCATCATGTTGTAAGTTTAAATAGTTATTATCAATCAAAGAAAAAATTGTTAAATTACCTAATCACCACTATAACATATGTAATCAATGATTATAATATTACCAGACTTGTATCCTCCATTATTACTATGCATTTATGTAAAACTTGTTATAAATTTTTAATTCGCAACAATAATTGAAAATGTCAATTCCTATAATTATGTATAAACAAAATTTTTATGTTATAAATTGGCAAATTAAATTGCAAATATGTACTTGATTGAGTAAGCATCTTGGATTAAAAATGTATTCTTCTACCGAAGTTTCGATCGCGGATCGTTAACTCCCCGCGCTCGAACTGAGGGGGGAGGTGTCACGTCCCGCGACGTATTTGAATGTATATAATACACACAGGCTGGATTGAGTTAAGAAATCTATGAGGAAATCGATAAAGGGGAATAGGGAGTAGGGGAAGTAGGGAGCAGTATAGGGCCCCTTCTCCTCTAAGAAGATATGACTACGTCACGATTTTCGCTGACCTCCCATTTGTATGAAAAAATATAAAAGAGGCCCACACCAAGAGAAAGCAGTCAGTAAATTCTTCGTCTAGTTCGACACTTAAATTTTCCTTCGGATTTATAACTGGTCTCGCGACAATAGTCCAGTGCAGCATTTCAATTTAACTTCGAAAATCTCTGAGTTTGAGATTAATAAAATTCGACCGGGACAATTTAAAATCAAAGTTCGGGAGTCGTAAAAGTCATCGTAGACTTGAATAGATCTTGTAAAGATCTTCGAACAGTGTCGTAAATTTGAATCGCCTCCTTACGGAATATACCTGTGCGGCCTATAACTCCGTCTCTCTCACACACTTGGACTACACCTGTGGGGATCCAGTGCTTACCACTCACCGCCGTGTGGATTAACCGTCATCATAAAGGTACTGAATCTCTCTCTCTCTCTCTTTATTCTTTGTCTCTCTCTCACCCACGTACCAACCAGCCTGTGCCTACGTTATAGATATAAATTGTCTTAACGAATGTATACCCGGAAATTTTAACCAGTAAAATAAATTCAATTTGTATTATTTTCATAATCATTGTGTCTTTCATTGACTTATCCTCATCCCTAAGCGAGGATCATTCGATCCTAACTTAAAACGTGGAATCTTCGATCAATGTAAGTATATTTGCGTACTTGTGACGTAACAGTAGTTTTCATCATCGAAAAGTAAACCTCAGGCAAAAATTGATAACTTTGCCTTTAAGAATAGCAATATTATTATTGAAGGGCTATTTTGAAAGAGAAAAGATTATTTTCCATAATAAGAATTTAAAACACAGAAAAATAATTTTATTAATAAATTTTATTTTGGACCCAACTTTTTTTCTTATTGCTTCTTATCAAATTTTAAAAAATTATGCGATTCTAATAAATCATGAATAATTTTTTCAGAGAAAAGATTTCCCACAACTTCACCGTTTCTGATTTTTAAAAGTAAATTCTTTAATGGCTGAAACCAATAAAAAAACATTTTCCAAAACGAAAGTTTTATAAACAAATTGCTGAATTTGATAATAATTTATTCATTTTCGAAAATTGGAAATGGTTAAGTTGTGGGAAATCTTTTCTCTGAAAAAGTGATTCAGGATTTATTAGAATCGCATAATTTCTTGAAATTCGGTAAGAAGCGATAAGAAAAAAAGTTGGGGCAAAAATAAAATTTATTAATAAAATTATTTTTCTGTATTTCAAATTTTTTTCATGGGAATTAATCTTTTCTCTTCCAAAATAGCCCTTCAATAATAATATTGTTATTCTTGAAAGCAAAATTATCTATTTTTCCTGAGGTTTACTTTTCGTGGATAAAAACTACCTTAATGAAACAAAATTTTTTTGATTCAAACAAAATATCTTTGGACCAAATAAATATTTGAAACATAACACAGCGAAAGCATTTCGTGTGATTGCAGCCCTCGTTTCACTCGGGCAGAGCAAACTTCACACTCATGCAATCGCTCTGTTTCGCCCCTTGTAATGTAATATACTATTGTCTGGAATAGGGAAAATAAGTGCTCTTTGTCTGCCCGCAGAGCAGCAGTAAAATAGCACTTTATTGTACCACGACGAGCGGCACGTAAACTTACAGTAATGGTGCATTTATACCTCTATCTGCCTGACCGATGTGGACAGTAAATACATAAGAGTAAAGGAGACTGACAGTGTAAAATTGGACAAAAAGAAAACGTCTGTCTTTTTTGCTCTTATGTATTTTCTGTCTGCACCGGTTAGGCAGACGGAGCTATAAATTCACCATAAGGAGATGGAAGTGAGAAGGGAAGAGAGAAATAAAGTAAGAGAGAGAGAGAGAGAGATGCGCGCGCGTGCAAGGTAATACGATAATTTCGCAATGTTGATTGAAGAATTGTAACATCGCCCCACACGCTTACGTACGCTGTACAGTTAAGCGCCATTTTACTTTTACTCCTTGGGTAGAGGTGCATTTATGTGACGTATGACGGACACAGTGTTCATCTGGTTACTTATCGACTGCTCCGCCACCACTAGCGGGGCGCGGAAACAGAGTGTGTTTTCCCTATACATTGCAGCTTGGACTCCCTGCCTCATAGGTTCATGCTTGATTCCTTGATGGTGTTTGGTAGTTATTTGCAGATTAGAAGAAGAAGAAAAAGAAGCAATACTCCACACAACGTGTTATAAATTAAAAGCTTAATTTTTTTATAAACCTATGAAATGGGAAGACGATCCATAAACACCACGAAAAGTGGAAAGTACATGAATCCTACTGATCAAGCACGTATGTATTTTGAAGTTACGTACATTTGTATCTCCATGAATTTTGTTGCCAAATAAAATAGTGTAAACATACTCGAAAAACTGCAAACATAACTGACATTAGGCTAGTGAAACTTGATTAAAAACATGTTTTGAAAAAAGGAGTGAACTGTAGTCACTCGAGGGCATGTGATACTTGAGAAAAGTGGCAAGTTCATGTGAACAATTTGGTCCAGTTTTTACATGTTTGTGTCCAAAATACATGAAATTTCGTTTCTAAAATTTGGAAAATAGTAAGGAAGGTTTCGAAACCAAAAGTAATCTATCTACGTCCATTTTTATCTTCTCTACCATTTCCCAAATTTAGAAAAGAAAATTTTATGTACTTCAGACATAAACATGTAGAAACCTGTAATCAATCAAATTTGCTGATTTCCGAAGTATCACATGCCCTTAAGGTAAAGTCCCTCTAACTGGGCACTTGATGTGCGTGAAGTTAGCACTCCGACCATGAAAAATCCAAACTTTTTTTGGTGAAATCGTTTGGTGGTCGTTAGGTGGTAGTTTTCGACGTTTGGTGGTCAAAATTACAAAAACTACAGAATTTTCAAAGTTGGAGTGCTAACTTCACGCTGCACTCCACATGTTAATATTTTTCAAAATTTCTTTTTGTAATCGTTTGGTGGTCGTTAGGTGGTAGTTTTCGAAGTTTGGTGGTCAAAATTGTGGGAGATATCATTGTTCCAAAAAAATCTTTTGTAGTGTGCGCAGAAGATCTGCGCATGTGTATACTTGGCGCGCAATTTGAAAACAAAATTATAAAAAACTATTCAGATCGTTTAATAATCTATTAAATTACATTTATTTAATGCATCTTCAAATGCTTTACATTATTTAAAGGTAAATATCATCCTTCAATAGCTATCTTAAATTTGCGTCACATTTATTATATCAAAAACTAAGTTTCTTGATATTTTAAAATAATTATTTTTGGAAGCACTTCATGATCGTTTGGTAATTGTCTGGAGGTAGTTTCTGACGTTAGGTTTTCATAATTGTGGCAGATATTAATTTTTCAGACAATTTGTCACAGTGATGCACGGAAGTTGGTGCGCATACTAAACCGGCGCGAAATTTAAAAGACGGTAATACACAAAGTACAACTAAATACCTTGGGTAGCATATTTGCCTGAAGGGTGCCGATCGAAACTTTGGTTCTATTTTGTTATTGTAAGTATTTTTTAATAACACTAGTCGATCGATCTCTGTCTATTTGAAAATGAAGGTAAATGGACTGGTTTTGTTCAAGAATATTTATTATTATGGACCCAAAGTTGGCGAAACTAAATTACTCTTATGCCCTCAACTTTTCTGCTCAAATTTTTTCGTTGGCAAAATAGACTTGGAAAATAATACAGTTATCGTATAGAAAATGAAGTTGATAGAAGTGTTAATTGTTTATAAATAATTTTTTGAACAACTAAATATCGCTCCGTAAAAAAGTATTATGTATAACACTTATTGTAAATGTGTAATGTTTCTCTTGATAGCCAGTTTAAAAGAAACGAGGATTGTATCACTAATTTAGTGTAAGTAGAAATATAATACTGATCAAAAGTGTTAATTTTAGATCTGAAGTATATAATGTGCATAATATTATATTTAAATGTGCTGTATGAATCTTTTCGCCCAGAAACTCCTAATGCATATTTCAAATATGTTTGCTATGTTTCATACATAGCTGCCTCTGTTGCAACTTTTGGAAGAATTCTTATGTAATACGATTTCGCACACTATTTTCGTTGGAGCTATTATTTTCCGAACCGTTCAAGCTTTTCAATAATAGGTATATACAAAATTTGTAAAATGTAATTCTGAGAAGAAAAACCCGATTTGACAATAATCAGTTGATAATAATTAACAATAGTATCAATAAATTCGGAAATCTCAAATTGTAATTGGAAAAGATATTCATTTACAGTAAAAAAGTAATACATATATTACTTTAGATACATACATAAACATGTAAAAATCTTTTATACACTTAAAACTTTTCATAACTAAAATGTTAAATGTTTTCATAGTTAAAACTTCTTACAATATTAAAATATACTCTATCTTTGTCAGTAAATACTATGCAGAGGAATATGTTAAGGACGTAGAATAATACCTAATATTTGCTTTGTTTGAAATGTAGTTATTACACTGAGAAATTTTTTTGGAGAAACTCCCATAGGTTATAGAAATTTTGAGTCATGAAATAAATCATGATAAGTTTTCACGTAGCCATGGGAAAGATTTATGGAACAATTGCAGAATTAAACGTGGGAATAGGTTAATATCCTTTTATATAGACATGTACAATAAGTGTCATACATAATACTTTTTTACGGAGCAATATTTAGTTGTTCAAAAAATTATTTATAAACAATTAACACTTCTATCAACTTCATTTTCTGTACGATAACTGTATTATTTTCCAAGTCTATTTTGCCAACGAAAAAATTTGAGAAGAAAAGTTGAGGGCATAAGAGTAATTTAGTTTCGCCAACTTTGAGTCCATAATAATAAATATTCTTGAACAAAACCAGTCCATTTACCTTCATTTTCAAATAGACAGAGATCGATCGACTAGTGTTATTAAAAAATACTTACAATAACAAAATAGAACCAAAGTTTCGATCGGCACCCTTCAGGCAAATATGCTACCCAAGGTATTTAGTTGTACTTTGTGTAATACCGTCTTTTAAATTTCGCGCCGGTTTAGTATGCGCACCAACTTCCGTGCATCACTGTGACTAATTGTCTGAAAAATTAATATCTGCCACAATTATGAAAACCTAACGTCAGAAACTACCTCCAGACAATTACCAAACGATCATGAAGTGCTTCCAAAAATAACTATTTTAAAATATCAAGAAACTTAGTTTTTGATATAATAAATGTGACGCAAATTTAAGATAGCTATTGAAGGATGATATTTACCTTTAAATAATGTAAAGCATTTGAAGATGCATTAAATAAATGTAATTTAATAGATTATTAAACGATCTGAATAGTTTTTTATAATTTTGTTTTCAAATTGCGCGCCAAGTATACACATGCGCAGATCTTCTGCGCATACTACAAAAGATTTTTTGGAACAATGATATCTCCCACAATTTTGACCACCAAACGTCGAAAACTACCACCTAACGACCACCAAACGACCACCAAACGATTACAAAAAGAAATTTTGAAAAATATTAACATGTAGAGTGCAGCGTGAAGTTAGCACTCCAACTTTGAAAATTCTGTAGTTTTTGTAATTTTGACCACCAAACGTCGAAAACTACCACCTAACGACCACCAAACGATTTCACCAAAAAAAGTTTGGATTTTTCATGGTCGGAGTGCTAACTTCACGGACATGGGCACTTGAGGATCCAAAGAAATCGTAGCCTTTCATCAAATATATTAAATGTATTCTATACGCATAGAATTATTTTATTTAAAAGGATTATGGTTATTTTTATTACTTCAAAACTGAGATTGTTCGGGCGTCCGAATTTAGAATCTGCACTAACTAAACGGTACTTTTAAGGTTAAGTGCCCTTTTTTATTTTATATATCGATAGATTAGACTCCTCCCGGTCGAAAAGTCCTCTGCCATTCTGGACCTTACCGTATTAAATTTTGAATTATCACGTCTCGAAATATGGAATTTTAATATGGACTCTTATGGAAAGCTATTTCGCGGGCTCATAATATCACGAATTTGCGAAAAATTTTCTGGTAGCGGCGTTGCGGAAAACTATGCAATCGTTGGGAAATTTCATAAGAATATTAATTTTTCTTTGAAAATCGTATCTTACCGTATATCTCGGAAAGTTATTTCGAAATAAACGCCAGAAAACAAGAATAAAAAGGAAGTGGAATCCATATTCCCGTTCAGCTGACGATAACATTATAGTTGTCATCTCGTTGGGTGAGTCCGCGATTGGATCCCGAGTGATTCTATTTTATTTTGAAATTAGTGCAGTCCGTTTTGATAATAGTACCGCTTCCCCTTATTCTCGCCTGAAGGCAACCCTCACTACAGGTTCACCTCCGGTTTCATATTCGTCTCTTTCAATAGTGTCAGACGCTGTCTCAATGAAATAGCGTATAATTCTTTGCTTCAAATTCAATTTATTGTCATTATTTTCTTTAATAATGTTATTTTATCACAAAGTTCATAATATATCCTGGACATTTTAAAAAAAAATTTATTTTAGTTTGGAGTTTATAGCGAGTTAAGTACTAAAAACTAATTATTTTCTGAATATAGAAGAAAGTCCCATTTTTTTTATTATCTCGGCAACTAACAGAACCAACTGATTTTTTAATAGGACTTGAAATGTGTGTATAAGAGCGTTGAGCCCTTGCTGCTTCAGTCGGAGGTAATACTTCAAGTTTAAATGATGATTTCAACGATTACTTCTTGGAAAGTAAATATCTCAATAAATTTAAAGACATGTCTTGATTTTTGTTACAGTATAAATATTTAATTATTTTATTACCTGCATCCGCAATAGTAGCATTATCAGCGTTATAATCATAAAATGTGTGCGCCATATTTACACATATTTACTCTCTTATCTAACAATTTAGTTAATTTATTTTTGCCTAGCCTGTAAAATGCTGACGCGGTATCGCAGCCTCTAAATGCGTGTAATAGTATATTATGTGCCTAGGCGCATAATGAGGGTTATTACGCGACGAGCGACAATGCTCGCAGGAGATCGAAGACAAGGCGTAGTCGAGATCAGTCCTGCGAGCATTTTAAGCGAGTCTCGTAATTACCCGAATTGTGTGCATTGGCATATATTCTATTTTATGTGACTTCGGTGCGTATACGAGTTTTTATGCGTACACTCGAATCTAATCTAGTATTGTAGTTGTTTGCGGCGCTAGTCATTACACTTGATATTTCGCGACTAGTCCCGGCCATTTTGATTTTATCTATCTTGTGTAGTAGTAGCGTCTTGCAATAGAGCATGCGCAGTTCAAATGTACAAGGCTTTGTCAGTAGGGTGCTAACGCTGTACGAAGAAGAAGAAGATACAGCTCCGCTGTATGGCTATAGGCGCATGCGCAGTTCAATTTTTACATCACATTCCTCCGTAGCGCAATACACAACCTCGCGCTACTCTTAACTGTAGCGAAAAAACGAGTTTACGCGCCGGAGGCACATAAAAATATAATCACATCTTTCAATTTGTTATATTTAAAGCTATTGTTGATATAAAGGTTTTCGTGTATTTGTCCTTTGTCAGGTTTTAAAAAATAAATCGTTTTATCAGCAGAAACCATTTAAACAAAAACTAATTGATACACGATTGAAATTTGGCATGCTGTTTTGGGCTATTAAGTACTACCTTTATCTAAAATATCAATGTAAAAAAATTATTTCCTCAAAAGTTATTAACAATTTGCGATTTTTACAAATTACGTGCTTCTTCTCAATTCACAAGAAAACTAATGGACTTGAACGGGTGCCCTCATTGACTTTTTTGTAGATAATTTAATAACGAACAACTTTTTTTCAGATCATTTTCCGCTAAAATCATTACTTTTCAAACCGCAGAGCTAAATATGAAAAAAAAATGCTGAAATCCAACTTTAATTGTTCATTGTGAATTTACATTAAAACACTAGTGGTTATCATTGTTAAATTATTGTTTTACATACATATCTGAACCATTTAAGCCCTCTAACTTTTTTGCTGGAATCATTGTCAACCAATCCATCTAATAATGGAGCATAATATGCTCGTACGAACACAACGAAATTCGGTAAACCACTTCTGAACCATTCCATACGACGGAGCAGAGTCCGAATAATATTTATCGAGTTTGGCTTTGTTTTCTGATAAGGTTTTTCCACGCAAAAAGTAGTGTTCAATCAATACAGGAAATTCACTTTTTTCCATCTTTGCAAAAATTCGAAGGTTGGTTGCTTTTAAAGACTGTAACTTGTAAACCAATGAATGGATTTGGCTCAAATTTTGACAGAAGAGATTTGAAGAATGGATCTTGTCAACAATGATAGCCATTTGTTATTAGTGGCGACCTCTCATAGAAATATTATGTCAATATCAAACACCCTAGTATGTCAAAATTACCCGTGTATTTTCATATATTTAATTAAATATGTCATAATTGGGATCTGGGCTAAACTCGACATTTTCCCTAAAGATCTCCCTTCTGAGTTTTTTCACCTTATTTCAGAGAAATTGTTCTTATCTAGAATAGCCTACTTATTCAAAAGAGAGTGACAAAAACGATCCCAAAATTGAAAACAAATTTCAATTCATCATTTTTTTTTAAGTTTGTCAGTTTGGAGCCTCAGCAGACAATATACAATTTGAATTATGGAAATAATTTTGGAAAAACGTTTTTCAATTATTTAAAATGACAATATTCGTACGTAACATTCTGTCTTCTCTATTTACGAACAAACTATGTGCTTTTGGAATTTTATTTCTCAACTTTTCCTTTTTTCTTTTTTACTTATAAATTTTCTATACCGTCTTTTTGCTTCTCCATATTTTGTGCATATTCTTAAAATGTGGCTGTTTTTCTTAAAACTTGAGGGGATATTTCGGTTTTAAAGTTTTAAAAAACCAGGAAATTTTTTTTCATTTCTTTACTGTACAACTAACAGAGAAAGCGCGAATAAAATTTTATCGTCATATTTTCAATAATTTCGAAAATATACTCATTTGCACCAGACCATGCACTTTGCGCGCTTGGTCTTGAAAAACTTTGAACTTTTTTTTTCGGAACCACATTTTCACAATTTCTTGGTAGGTTTTCTTGAGAATTGTTCCACATAATCTGACAATTGAATATTCAAATTAATTTTTTCTATTAAAAAAATACTAGAAAAAACGTATGATTTCGGCCTTAAAAACCGGAATACCCTCTTAATAATTTTCCAGTAATACCGCAATTGAAAACATTTATTTTCCTTTTGTATTCCAGTATACCAGAACCTAAGTTCTAGATTGTCACTAAAGACACGCCAGTTCCATATCTACTTGTCTATGTCATATGTAAGGGTATTTTGTGGGGATGTGTCCTCTTAAATTGTCTTGGTGTTTGTTGAGGATTTCATGTCTAATTTGATATACTGAAATCGGCTGAGATGCCATTTCGACTGTCAACCATTTCCCGTGTTCACGTTATTTCGATTTCGAATTGTTCGGAAAATTACATTTTGCCGTGAGAGGGAAGCATTATGCAGACATTGAAGACATTCAAAGGTTGATGACCGCCACCCTGAACATAATTTTTACTAATGAAATGAAAATGTCTTTCAATTCGCTTCTCAACCGTGCAAGGCGGTGTATTGAGTCCGAAAGGGACCATTTTGAATCAAATAAATCAACTTTGCCAAAAAAAAAATTTAGTTTTCTTGATGTTTAGCTTTTCTCGGAACTTCTACGACAGACCTTGTACATGCAATCAAATACAAAATCAAACAATTTATTTAATTTTATCCAAATTGAGAATCAATAGTTAAATAACTCTATTTGTTTTAATATTTTTTGCTTATATGAAAGAAAGGATAGGATTTGAAAAATATAAAATATTATTATAAACAAAAAATTAGCCTGCAACATATAACAAAATTTTGAATTATAACATAATGACAAATTATGAGTTTTCGTATAACTAACCTAAGTGCATTAAAACTCAAAACACAAACTCAAAGTACTAAATATGATTATGTAAAAATGTTATTTGGTTCTTTAAACTCCAACAAATATTGTACCTTTTTTCCAACCCCGGTTGCCGAACTAATTTTCGAGAAAAAAATACTAGAAGCTGCTTTATTTTGTACGCTGTATACATGAAGTCATTGGGTAGCATACTATTATTAACACGTTACTTTACTGAAACGTTGCAGAAGATTATGTAAAAATGATGTATAAAAGTTTAAGATTTGTACTTTTTAATGGTTGAATGAAAAATGGGGGTGACCGAACTAATTAAGAAGATATTTGTTGCAAAAAGAACAAAAAAATGTGATTTGAAAACCTCTTCCATGTCAATAAACGTGGCAACGTCGTATCGAGTAAAGTGAGGTTATATTATATTCATTGCTACGTACAGGCAACATTAATATTATTTAAACATTGTTATTTTAATATAATATGAACAAAAACTATCTTAAAATTTATAAATAAATTTAATAAAATCGTTATTTTGCACGCTCAATTCACTAGGGAGTTCGTGAAGAACTCCCTTAACACTTTTGCAATTACGACTTTTTAGCTGAAATGTTGTTTTCAGAAAGATCGGATTAATATTGGCAAAGCGACAGAAATTTTATGCTAACGCCAAAAAATATTTTTGCTTAGGACGGATATATAGCCCATCCATTAGTTTTGCTCACATCGTTATTAAAAAAATTGTATTTCTGCGATGATTTACGCATAACAATCAGGTTTATTATTAGAACGTTCTAGAATAAAAAATTCTCTCTTGAATTCAACAAGCATTACTGGATTTTGAACGTAAAATCTTAATTACTGTTGTTAAGGGTTGTCTTTGGTAGTGGGCGGCGGTTGCTGGCTGTACGCCCGGCGGGGTGAAGATCCTCAGCCGAGCTTGTTCCTCCAGGAACCTAGCTCTGTTTCAACGCTGCCGAGGATTCAGTCCCGCACGCAGAAATCGTGATGCGACCCGAAGGCCATTGACGAAAACCGAGTTGGGAGAGAACGGAGGTAGTAATTGCGCCCCGAAGGGCATCGACTACCTCCTGCTGGTGGCCAAGCTGTCTGCGTCCAATGTGTTCAATCTCGTTCTAAGAAGGTCGGGTGTTAGAATTTGCCCTCAAAAGGACAGTTGGGGTTATTATAATAAGAACAAAGAATGTTTGGACAGAAGAAGATGTTTATTCTTTCGTAGAGAACGCAGTAATACTTCGAAGAGAAGGTGGTAATTTTTCATAGAGCGCGTGGTGATCCTTCGTGAAGAGCGAGGAGGGATGGAGAAGACGATTTGCAATCGACTAAGTCCCGAGAGGTAGTGGCATCTGCTCGGCGGTGGTTTACTTGTTCACTACTCGGCAGGCCGTGCAAACCTAATGGAAAGGTGGTGGACCACTAGCAACTAGCGCCGCTTATATCCCTGCAGATGAACTACCATTCTGTGTGCACGTGTTAGTGCATATACATGCATACGTAGGTTCTTTAAATGTGTTACAGAGAATATATTCAAATATAATTAAAAGGAAATTGAAGATTTAATGCAAAATTGTGAAATTTAATTCAAGAATGAGAAGTTAATAACAACTCACTCTTGAATTACATTTTCACAATTTTGTCTTAAATCTTGGTTTTGTCGTAATAAGTAAAAATCAAAAATATCTGTAATTTGTATTTTTATTGATTTTTATTTTCAGAAAATATACAGAAAATATACGAAATATACTAATAATAAAAAATGTTATGAAAAATGATAATACTGCTGACTTCAACGGAAATCGGTGAGACAAAAAATATTAATTTTACAGCTTATGCAAGGCTTCAATAAACATAATCATATAATTTAAAAACTCCTTGGTTTTATCGACCTGAGGACTCGTGAGTCCAAAAATGGCGGCTAATCTATCTCCTATTAAAAATTCCGACGTTGGAAACGACATTGGAAACGTTATCGTAAGCGATATCGTAAACGTTGTTGTAAGTGATATCGTAAACGACGTAGGATTTTGGGACCATATCCGATATCGTTTATGATGTCGTAAATAATACCGATTACGACCTTTTTTTTATTAAATAAGTCAAAATATTTTATTATTGTTACAATTTAAATCTATTTTACTGTATGAAAGGAATATGAAGACAATGGAAATTAATAAAAACATATTATATGTGTGTATTTCGAACTTTTGTGAATATTTGTGTGCCGTTTCAAATTTGCACTCTTATTAAACTTTCATGATGCCGAAAGATCATAAATAAAAAAATTTTTGTGGATAAACCAATACGTTAATAACAGTTTCCATTGTTTTTATATTCCTTCCATACACTTAAATAGATTTAAATTTTAACAATAATAAAATATTTTGTCTTATTTAATTCTGAAACGGTTTCACCAATGGCATGTAGCTTGATGTAGCTCAGAAAGAGTATACAACAATGGCGGAACTCATACGAAGCCGTTCCCCTTGCCGAACTCCATCCGCTTACGAAAACTAGCGCCGCGTATATCCCTGTACCTGAACTACCCTACGGGGACACCCAATACATTAGAGGTTGACCTGCCCTGCTACTCGGCTTGGTACTGCGCAATAATTAGAAGCATTCAAGAGCTTGGGTCCCGTGATCTGACATGATTGGTCGAGAGGCTTAGAGGTCGCGCGCCAATCAGAAGCGTTAAAGAGCTTGGGTCCTGTGCTTCAACAGGATTGGTCCAGAAACTCGGAAGTCTTGCGCCAATCAGATGCGTTTAAACTCGCGAAGGTTTGACGCACTACCGGGAAAGCGTCGGAAAACTTGGAGAACCGTGCTGCAACATGATTGGTCGAGAAACTCGGAAGTTTCGCGCCAATGAGAAGCGTTTAAAGGATCCTGGAAAAACTCGCGCACCAATCAGAAGCGTTGCATCGATAGGCACGATCGATTTCCCGCCCGTCTCTCTCTCAGAAATGCTACATGCTCACTCCACGCGTGATATTATAAACTAATAATGTTAGTACAAAACTAATAAAATTTTTTTTTTGTTTGTGTAAAGAAAGAGAAATGCTTTATGCACGTTCAAGGGGGGCTCGTGCCCTCCTGGTGTGTCGGACTCTACTGCTTTCGCAGCCCTACCCACAAATACTCCCTCCTTGTCTCTAGGCCATGGGGATCCCACCCCGGAATCGCCATTAGGCATTACTTCAGAGTGGGAGCCATCTTGAGGCACCGTCTGTCTCTCCTTTCTTCTTTCCTCCACTTTTTAGCCTGCTTCGCCCAGCATGCCCTGCTGGATAGACGCTTACGATACTTTTCGTATCGCACAGAATTCGCCCCGACTTCGACTCCGTAAAGCACGATGGACTCAGTGGCAGGAAGCAACAAATGTCTCACGCAAGGCTGAGGGCCCCCAATGTTGGTCATCACCCTGCTTAAAGACGCTGTCCTTTCAACCGCCTTGTCCGCTCCCTTTCGTATCTAATCCCAGAAGGTGAGCTTCGTATCTAGCATCATCCCCCTAAGTATCTGATAGCCGCTTTTGTTCCGGCAGTTACGTCGCCGACCTTCACAGGAAACAGACGGTGAATCGTCTTCTTCGTGAGGAGCACGATCTCAGTTTTCAGATAAGCTTTTGATCAAAATATTAATGATTTCTTCGTCTGTCGTCTTATATGCCCCTTGCGTATATCACTGTTGCTAGCTACAAATGTAGCACAGCTATGAAATAAAAGAATGGATTCAAAAAATTATACTGCGCTTACCCTTCCCCTACTTTCTACGTTCTCAAACAAGGTTTTCTCTCTGAATTCTCATTTCCATCTTACGGATCACTGTATCACTTGAGTGTTCACGATGAGGAAATCATATTTTATAATAGTGCACGTCTAAGACAAATACCAACGAACACAATGGCAGAATGACGCTGCAAGAATGAAATCCGTTATCAATGAACCCAATGATCTTTGCATACTGATGAAGAAAGGAGATATCTTCGTACTCGATCGCGGTTTTTGAGACGTAAAAGATTTCTTGGAGATGACAGATTTCAGTGTATTCATGCCAGCCCTGAGAGGAAAGCGACGTCAGTTGTCAACTGTCGAATTGAATAAATCTCGATTTGTGACTAAAATTCGTTGGACAGTGGAGGCAGTTCACGGTATCATGAAACAGAAGTACCGTTTCCAAGACAAAGTGATCGACCACAAATTGCTAAAAAAAATCGGCATTATTTACTTTAGAATCGCAACTTTCTTGCAGAATCAATTTAAAAAAGAACTCCAATCAGATCAAAAATTCTCAGACGAAATTGTTAAAAGAATGAAGCAGCAAAAAAATGTTATCCAAAGTATTGCGTCTAACAATATTCTTTATTTCACAGAGATGACAGATAAAGATTTAAAAACCTGTTTACCGGTTCATATATACTCTGTCAAGCAGTTTCTTACTTAGCAGAGACGATGAACGAAGATGGATACATGAATCTGCAATTAGTAAAAGATGCAACTAACATCCTTAAAGTTCAGGTTCAATCAAGACACATCTTCCGAAAATTATACAGATGCTTCGTTGAATACAAGCCAAACAGTATCGGCGTTTCTGGTATCCAGCGGTATGCCTGCGAGTGTGCAAACGGTCGAAGAACTGTTGGTTGTTGTTCGCACATAGCTGCTGTCGTGTATTATCTATCACACGTGAGATATTCATTGAAAATCGTAGGACCAGCTGTGATCATCAGTGAATTATTCACAAATAGAATATTCATTCTGTTATTGATGAAAACAGTGACGATGAATAATTTGCTGCTTAAAACTCTAGAAAACGTGGATTAAAGTACAGACGAGCGCTCACACACGTGCTGGACGCTTGCCTGCTCTCGGTTCGGTATCTTAAAAAATACTTGGAATTGGCATCTATAAATTTGGGAATATATTCTTGGATAGTTTATCTATAGATTTAGGCAATAAAAAAATCGCATTTTTGGACCTCATAAAGCAGGCCACCCCTTTAAATTTACAAAGTCAGTATCACATTGATTTTACTGGTTCTACGTGTTACTAAAAATAACTTAACCTTCTGTATCTTCCACAAATGTAATCAACGTTTACCACTTTTAAGCCTAGAAAATGCGTTCGCTTTTCTGAAAGTAATTCATGTTAGACAGTTTTGTCTTATTTAAATTAGGAAAGAGTTGCATTTTTGGACGTTTTCTTTATGATAAATTACTATTTGAGAATCTAAAACATATGAGTCGGTAGGATTTTTTTTTATATACATATACATATACAGTTTCCCAGCAAACCTGTATAAATAAAGAGAAAAACAAAAAGATTAATTTTAAAGTGTAAAACTGTGATTTTTCTCATAAAATTAGAAAAATTTTCGCACATCACCAAAGAATCGCGACTTTACGGAATATATCGGAGGTTCCGCGAAAATGACATATATTCTAGATGTTTTCAAATTTTTTTAAGATGACTCGAACCTCCTCTCTTTCGTAATCATTGCAAAACAAACGGAAGAAAAGTTTTCGAGAAAAACGCATTGAAAGTTGCATATTCATAATAACTGAGTCGTGTGATGCTTCCTATTTATGACTGTAAAATGAACACTTTTGAATTCCAAAAATAAATCCGCAGAATTTGAAAAAGGTGGTAGATTGATACTTTTCAAAACTGCAATAATAAAAAAATCGATTCTTTGATTGCCTAATCCCCTTGAGGGCATGCAATACTTTATGAAATCAACCAGTTTTGTTAATTTCAGATTTTTATACATTTATATCCGAAATAAAAAATAAAACTAAACTTGTTCTTAAAATTTAGTGTATAATCAACTGTATAAGGATCAAATTCTTGGATTGATTTAATCAAATTTTCATTTGATCATTTAAATATTTTTCTAAGAGCACATTAAAATAATTAACCGTAATAAAAAGCATTTGATTCAAGAAAATTATACCAAAATTCAAACTTTATAGGAAAAGAAGCTCGCAAAAAAGAATTGAAAAAGAATAAGAAGCAAAGGCAATTGGTACGAGCTGCAGTTCTGAAGGGAAAGGATCCTTCTCAAATCATTGATGAAATGGAAAAAATCGATCAAATGGGTAAGTATTAATTTAATAGGCCTTAACAAATATTTTCTTAGCTATACGAGACTACTTGATAACATCCCTTAATGAAATAATTACTAATGTCTGTTGATCTAAGAATCACTTCGCCAAAGATCTGTATTCTATCTTAAAATTACTAATGGTGTCACATGATCAATCAAATGCTATATTCAAACATTTTATATATGTGAAAATGGCATCTTTTTTTTACGTTTCCATCACACATGGTGAAGATGCAGTATGAGAAAATATTAAAATTATGTAAAACGTGCTAACTTTTTATAGTAATCTCACATTGCGACTTTTAAATTATCTTTGAGAAAACTCAATTACACAGCTTTACACACGGAGAGAAATAACTGATGCCATGCACATGCAACTCACAAAGTGTTACACATATGTCGAATAACGATTGTGTTACACGCAAATTCAAGTGTTTGACACTAGACAACGTTCATGCTCTACCTATTAAATATTAGTCCGTATAGCACCAGCGAATCGGAGCTCCAACACATGAACGCTGAGTATATGATGCATGGCTTTCTTCATGTTCCAAACGCTTCAGCTTCACGTGCAGCGCACGTGAATCTCAAGCGTTCCCAAGGCGTATGTCTTATACTAGAATTTCTTCATATGAGAAGCCTAAGGAGTTCAACGCTTGAGTTTTACGTGCGCCGCAGGTGAAACACAAGCGTTTGGCACCTTTGGCCCATCTAGTATCTACTATAAGTCGCATGAGTAGTAAATTTTTTAATATCACATACTTTTTATGTGAATACACAGTATTTTGTCTTTGTAGATTACTCTGCGCAGCTCGCATGAATTTTGAGCACATATTACTCGAGTTTATAAGTTCAACTATTTGAACAGCCACAATTGCCAAACACTGGTCTCTTTCGAGTGCATGGCACCAGTTATTTCTCTCCGTGCATATACTAGTATAGTACGCACTTAAATAATTTCACATACAAAAAATTTAGAAGTGCCACGGGTGGTTTTCGGGGTTTATTACAGTTAAGGGTATCTTTTTTTGACCTTTTCTGAAAATAAATTGCTTGTTCCGAACCGCAGATAGGCAAAGTAGAGAAAAGTATATTCTCTACTGTCCGAGTAGTTCTGGTTAGTACCAGGTCGCTCGAGTGACTGCGAATTTGATTGAGTTTAGATTTGCCTTAAAGACTTGTATTGATTATGCTTCGATAGGGAATTTCGATGATTTTAAGACTTTCTGGATGGCCTAATACTTGGTGGTCTACCTGCCATTACCTATTGCCAAGTGAGATTTTGATGAAGTAGCTATTTCTGATTTAGTTCAGATATTTGGATGATATTACCTAACACAATAATTAATTAAATCGATTCATCTGATTATTAATTATGGGTTCTAATACCTTAAATATTTTTCATGATTGGAAAAAATAATGGTTCAGATCCATTTCAAAAATATCGTATACACTGGTCATGGTAACTTGTAGCTATACAAGTTTTTTTATTCTATTGAAGTACAGTAATACTTCAGTGTTTTACAAAAACAAAATAGGAAATATCGGGATGGAATGTAGGGAAACTATGGAAAACTAGATAGAAACTATTCAGAAACTATGGAAAATCTATGCATCATTGATACTCGCGTTTGAGGGATTTTTCTCGTTATAAGTCTGATTTTAATGTATTCTTATCTCACAACATAGACAAATAGAGCTGAAAAATCACTGTGTGCGCCAGCGTACTATTTTTCAATATTTTCATTTGTCAATTTATTCCTTTAAGACTTGCGTTCTCCTTCCTGCTTTTACTCTAAGTTATTTTAACTTCTTCCACTCTTTCATACCTTATTTTAGATTTATTTCAAATATCTTTGAGGATGCAAGATTTTAAATTACTCTAGGATAATGTGACATGTTGCTCGTATATAAGATATAACACCAATTTTGCAAATACATACGCACATGTACACAAATATGCATGAATATAATATAATATATAATAATATAATATATATAATATAATTGACATAATATTACATTAGGATGCGATGTAGTGCATATTTCCGAAAAATAATGTAGTATAATATGGAATTTATACAAATTTATAAACTACAGGTCATTCTTTTAAGGATTTATGACATGGATAATTTCAGAATTTAAATATTAAATTCACAGTGATCATGTTACCTCATTTCGATTATAAAAAATATCGCAATGAAGGTTTTACGAACTTCAGAACAATCTCGTAACATATTTTTTAAATGAAGAGTTTCGAATTGTAAAACATACAATTTACTTTGACATATTATATGTAACGTAATGATTAAATAAATCTATTTAAGCAAATCCTAAATAAGTCCATCTAAGCAGTCTGTTCTCTCTTTCCTTTCTGCCATTACATGGGAATCGTACAAACGTAGCGTTCATTATTACAGTTCGTTTTTTGTAGTCATCCTGGATATCCTGAATGTCATCGATCGTCTAGAGAACAAACAAATAATGGTAAATTTCAATTAAGAAATGTAACAACTAGAATTTTGTGGTCAATTGAAGAAGTTTAAAATATTGCAATTAAGGAAATAGTCTACGATAGCAAAGAATATTATGCGTGGCTAATTAAGTATTATTGAAGTTAAACTGACTTGAGAATGCTGGACAATACTTTTCTCCGACTCTGGCATACTGAACTTCCAATTAGGTTTCTTTGATCGACGTATTCTTCCTTTAGGTGCAACCAAATACAATAAGAGGCATAGTTGTGTTATAATTTTTCCATCTAAATACATAAAAAAGAGACAATTTCATAAGTCATTAGTATATTTAATAAGTCATTAGTACATTTAATAATATTGTATGTGATTTAAAATAAAAAATTAATGAATGAAATTAATTGAAATTAGTGAAAGTAAATGTGTCATTATACTTAAAGTCTCATTTATTTATTCAATTATAAAATTTATATTGTTATACATTATACTTAAAAAAACAAAAGAAGCATAACTAAATTAAATGAAAAAATTTTCGTTTTCTTTCTTGTTTTTGAAACGGAACATGGAAAAAAAACTGAATAAAAAACGTGAACTGACAGAAATATACCCTTCAACGCAGTTCAATAGATATGACGTTATTGACTCAAAGAGTGCACGTCTTCCATTACGATTGAGAGTTCCTATCTTCTTGTAAGTTTTAATAAGTAGACACCCTTCTGAACAATCCTGAAGAATATCTTCTATTTTTGGTAAATCTTGCATTTCCCTTCGCATTCGCTGTCCGATAAATTTATCATTATTACGTGGTGTATGATTTTCCTGTTCCAAATTGCCTTCGGAGTCTTCGTCTGAAATTTTAAAAAAATTTCAAATCAAAATTTTTATTTAATAAAAGTAGGATACAAAAATTCTAAGATTGTCTTATCATATATGATAGAAATTTACAACGAGAAATCAGAAACTTGGCAATATAATAATAATTTGAAAATAAGAAATTGGAAAAAAAATGAAATATACAAGCTATTAAAATTTAGAAATATTTGAACAAAAATAAGCTATGCATTGTGTAATTGAGTGAAAAAATAATTTTAAGCAATATTCAAACATTTTGCAAATGAATAAAATGTAAAATATTACTTTTTAAGTTAAAACTACTCATACAATTTCAATGGAAAGCCTGTGAAATTCAACCTCTCTCAACTAAATTTACGAAAACTAAAACTTTCCGAATGTAATCAATTCGGAAAAAGCATTAAAAAATGTTCTTTGTATCTAAATTGAAAGCTTCTCTATATTTTCTATTCAAAAAAAGGAAATTTTCAAAATAAATTTCCCCATTGACAAGCTACAGTTGCTTTATAAAAGCAAACATGCAAACTTCACAGGTTACGAATTGCCAATGTAAATAAAAATTCAAACCCCAGAAATTTAAGCTCCTACCTTTTAGAATAAAATTCACGAAATAAAATTCAAAACAATATATTCCTAACCTGCAAAGAGGAACCCGATAGTTTTTTTATGAAAATGGCTTTCCCATACACTGATGAATTTTATTCGTAGGCCAATTGACTTAATTAATTGCTGTACATAGATGACTGTCAATTCACTTAATATGTTTTCATCTATCTGGTTTTTTAGAAAAGTAAAGGAATCAGAAAAGCTAGAATCTGTGCGATTATGCCACAATGCCAGTGTGATATAGGCTAAGAATACTAATCTGACTTACCTTTGAACACATCTATCAACATTTCAAGTCCCCACTCTTTCAAAGTGTCCACAATAGATTTCTTTTCGGGTTGTGGATTGTCCATATCCTCACTAATCTGCTGATCTTCCATTTTTATGATTTACCTCCACGTGACGATCAATTTAATTAACGCATCAGCCGGCAAACTGGATAAACTTCACTCAATACGCTATAACGGGTGACCTCCGCTGAAACGTCAAAAGGAAATTGAACTTATCAAAGCGGACCCGAGGACTCGGGATTACCCTCGGTGTCACCTGCGTTACTTAGGCGGCTTCTAATATGAGCGCCTGGCGTCTCTCGACGCCATATTTATAAAATAATGACCCTGAAAAAGAGAACTTAGCATGCAAAAAAAAGCGAAGCCAAGCAAGGGTTCCGGCTAGGGTTATTATGGATTCGGGAGTCCGGATCAGGCAAGGTTTTAGGTTAGGATAGGAATCTTAACCTAAACATAGAAGCTCTTGGGCAAATGAAATAACAAAATAAATTAAGTAATTAAAACTAGACTACAATTTATTTATTAATGGGCAAAGCCCTGGCTCGATATAATTACAAAAGTCCTCAGATGAGATTAATAAAATATCGTGGCCAACATGGCTCATGATATAGTAAAAGAGGCAGAGCTCTGAGAGAGCCTGAGAGCCACGCTATTTAAGAGAATAAAAATTTTATAATTGCCCGGAATAGGATCTCAAAGACTTACCGAGGATCTGGCCGCGATCTCGCGCCTAATTGCGTCCAAGTCAAAATCTCCGGTGGCGTCCATTATGAGATAAAAGAATTATTTTTCTTCTTTGGCTGTTTGCCACTCGGATCGCAACGACAGAAAAGAGCTGCGCGCCAAAGGTGTCGCGCAGTTTTATTACATCAGCTGGAAAGGCTAGCGCACGCGCGTGAAGCTCAGGTTTGCGCGGGCGACTCGTCTTGTGAGGACGACGGCGCCAGGCAACCAATGAGCTGAAGCGTCTATCGGTCAGCTTGCCCCATTGGCTTAAAACGTAGAGGGGTGCGTTTAAACTACGTTGAGTTTGCACTGCACAACACAGCAGTTACAAATAGACAAGGCTAATTTAAAATATATAATACAATTTCTAATTGCTCCAACCCGTCATGCCCTCTCTATATTAATTACAATAATAATGGTGCGACGGTGTTGGAAACCATGGGCTGCAGCACGTGGACGTTTCAGATGCCATGCCTGCTGGGTGATGCCCTCTGTGGCTTGCCTGTGAACCCCTCTGCGTGCGATGGTAACACAGCGATCTCCTTGGCGGCGCCTTTCAAGCTGGTGTTTTTCAATGAAACAAAAAAAGAAAACGGCCAGAAAAACAATAAAAAATAAAAGAATTTTGTGAGCAGCTCTCAGACTATCCCTGACAGTTTTGAGTTTTAATCAAAAGGTGGCTTGGGCTCGATCCTGTCGTTGCCGGTCGAGGTAAAAAATGTTAACGTAATTTACCACGTTACAACACCCCCCGGCCAGACCGGAAACGACCCCCCCCAAGTCTCCAAGACCACACTCCGGGCCAACTGACCAATTATTAGGTCCAGAAAAACAAAAGGATAGGCAAACCCATGGCCCAGGCTATCTGAGAGCGTGCTTCAATACTTAAAATCAGTGCTAACTTACGGGCTAAGAATATAAAAAAAGGACGTAAGCCTATAAAAATAAAAATAAAAATAAAAATGAAAATAGAAAAAGAGGAGAAAAAAAAATAGGTATGCGGCAGCTCGCTGTTTGCGATGCCGAGGACGAGTCTTATTAACTAGCTTAAGAGCTACTATCTTACAGGTTCTAGGGATAGGCCAAGGAATCAAACTCTCCATATACCAAAAATTTACAGGTTTAATGTGGCGCCTCGCGCCTATGGGCCATGCACCCTGTACAAAATAAGAAAAACAAACAGGGCGTAAAAGAAAAGTCCACTAGTGGCGCCTAGATAGGGCGCCAGCGCTGTATAAGTGCCGCAATTCGGCGCTCACGGACCAGCCGTCCGGACCTCCGCCCGCGGTGTCGTCTCCTAGGGGCCGCCTGAACCCCCTCTGGCTCCCCCGGCTCCTCAAGCTCCTCCTGGCTCTCCAGCTGGGGCTCCTCCTCCGAGAAAGGTGGCCAATCGAGGACCTCGTCTTGGAAAGAGGACAGCCACCTGACGAGTCGGTCCTCTGGGGTGCTTTCCTCAAGGTAGGTGGGTTCAGACGGGCCCACCGCCCCGCTCCACCATGGTAGGCTCGACCACTCCCAGGGGTAGCGGGGAAATACGGCCGGGCGGGGCTGAAACCAGAGCAGGGGATCAACCCCGACCACCCGCAGTACCCCTGTCACCGGGTCGATGATGAGGTCCATCACTCCCTCGTCGTTGGGGACGAAAACCCCGTGGAAGACGTCTGTGGGCTGTGGGCGAGAGAAGAAAAGGGAAAATCAGCCGATTATCAGGCGATTCATGCATACATGCAGGACAGCAATAACAACATTCGACTCACGTGGACGGACGAGGACGAACATTTCCCCTTGGACAAGTCTACATAACCAATATGGCCACCACCTAGATTAAAACAACTGGAAGTTGTCCGAGGGCGCTACTCAGAGGCAGCGGCCTCTAGATACGGCTTGAGGTCTTTGGTGTCCACGCGACCGACCGATTCGCCTCTATCATTCACGAGTTCATAAATGTTCCGCGAGATCACTCTCGATACCGTGAATACGCCGTCAAATTTATTGGTGAGCGACGCGGTTATCCCTTTATTCGCGGAAGAAAGCGTACGGTCTCGCCGAAGGACGCGGTCACCGACTTGATAGGTGCGCGGACGTACTCGAAGATTATACGCGTGCGCCTGTTTGTTATGGGCCGCATCTAAATGTCTCTTCATGAGGTCTCTCAAGGCTTCGAGCCTTTTGACTCTCTCGGACCAGGTATCGACATTCCCGGGACGAGGGGGTTCTGATGAAACAGGCTCGAGTTTTTCATGAAGAGTGCCCTGGGGCAGTGGATCTCGGCCGAAATTTAAAAACGAGGGCGAGGTTTTTAAGGACGAATGATACGCGGTGTTAAACGCGAAGCGGAAGTCGTTTAGGTGGACGTCCCATTTACGCTGCGTCTCCTTGATAAACGAGATTATCATCGTCTTTAATACTCGGTTGATTCGTTCGACCGGGTTCGCTTGCGGGTGGTATGGCGGCGTCTTAACGCGCTTGATCGCGTACTCCTGACAGATCTGGTCTACGATCTTATTGCAAAATTCGGTGCCGTTGTCCGTAAATAAAAACTTCGGCGTACCCCAACGAGTTATAACCAGGTCTTTAAATGCCTTGGTTATGGTCGCGCCATTCGCGTTTCTAAATGGAAGGACTTCTATCCACCGCGTGAAAAAGTCCTGAAAAACGAGGACATAGCGATGCTGGGCGGATGAGGGCGTATAAGGGCCCATTATATCCGCGCCGACCATGAGCCATGGCTCTTCGATAACCCTATGACCCATTTCGCCAGCAGGTTTCGCCTGCTCCACCTTGCAGCGTTGGCAAATATCGCAGACTCTAACGTACTGCGCAACGTCGTGGTAGAATCCCGGCCAATAGTAGCGGGTGGCGAGACGGTGATAGGTTTTATCCACCCCTAAATGTCCCGCTTGAGGCTGATCGTGCGCCTCAGCCAGAGCTGCAGCATGATGCTCTTTAGGGAGGACCATCTTCCACGAATCTAAATCTGGGAGGATGGGATCGAGCCATTTATTTGCGCGATGGTGGTATAAGAGTCCGTTCTCTATCTTCCACGTGGGGAACGCGCGCGGATTCTTTTGAACATCCGAGAGGCGCTTAAGATACCAAGCGTCCTCGGTTTTGTCCATCGTGGCGACCTCTTCAGGACCATTTAAGTCCTGGTCAAGCCGTGATAGGAAGTCCGGTACGACATTTAAGGCCCCCTTTCTATACTGGACCTCAAAGTCGTATTCCAAGAGACTTAATGCCCAACGGGCTAATCGCCCGGTCGGATCTTTTAGTGACCTGAGCCATCGAAGGCTACTATGGTCCGTCACGAACGTGAAGCGGAATCCTTCGAGGTATTCCCGGAACTTTTTAATTGCCCACACGACGGCCAAGCACTCCTTCTCAGTCACTGAGTAATTACGCTCATCGGCTGACAGGGAGCGGCTGGCGTAAGCGATTACGCGCCCAACGCCTTCTATCGTCTGGGTCAGTACTGCTCCAACTCCAGTGGAGCTTGCGTCCGTTTGTAAAGTGAACGGGTGCGCAAAGTCTGGGCGAGCAACTACTGGCGCTGTAGTTAAGGCGGTTTTAATCGCCTCAAATGCAGCCTCCTGCTCTGCCTGCCAATCAAAGGGCTGCGCTTTCTTTAATAGTTGGAAAAGGGGCTCTGCTACTGTCGCAAAGTTCGGTATAAAACGCCGATACCAACCTGCCGAACCTAGAAAACTCCGAAGTTTGCGGATGTTTCGCGGCGCTGGCAAGTCCAAAATAGGGGCCAGCTTGCTTGGATCAACCTTGACGCCCTCGTTGTTAATGAGGAATTCTTCTCGCTTCGGAAGAATAGGCATTTATCGGGGTTTACTGAGAGACCAGCAGCAGCGAGTCGATCTAATACCTCTTTTAACCATTTGAGGTGATCTTCGAAGGTTTCGCTCACTACTATGACGTCGTCTAAATAGGCGAACGCATGAGGTTCCAATTCCGGGCCAATGACTTTGTCGATTAGACGCTGGAACGTCGCAGGGGCGTTGGTAAGTCCAAAAGGCATGCGAGTAAATTGGAAAAGTGCGAGAAAATTACTTTAATTCTCTCGAACGTTTCACTCGATTTTTATGCTTTTCAGGTTTTTCCTTATCGTCCAGATTTTTGGAATAGTCTCATAAATAGTTTTACTATTTAATGAGACTACTTAGGATATTTTTCGATCGTGATTTTAATTGAAAATTAATTAAAATCGACCGAGCTGTCAACCGAACAGCTGTATAATCGCACTCCCGGAAAAACAGAGGCAAACACTTCACTCGCGTACACGATTTTTCGCGACCTATCACCGCCTACCCGCACTTTTAGCTAATGTTGTAGCTTTATAGTGCAGAGCACTTTTATTCTTGTATAGCGCTTTAGCGCTTTTGTTCTTGCATAGCGCTTTAGCGCTTAAAGAAAAATATACAAGATATAAAATGTGCAACACATAAAATACAAATCAATATTAAAAAATTACATATAAAACATAGAAAAATATAACACATAAAATAAATATTTTTCTAATTTGAAAAATGAAATGATCCAAAATCGTGCGCGGATAAGCGAGCGCAATCAAGCTGAAAATAAAATTCAGGAGGAAAAAATTATATTCAAGAAGAATATGAAATAGAAAATTTCAAAACTCAACTCAAAATTAAAAATTTGAGTCTTGAGTATTCGATGAAATTTTCAAGCTTCATAAAGAAAGGAAGCTTGTTCACAAAATAAAGGCTTTTGTGAATATTTTTCCCGATGATTCGAACTCCTTTTAGCCGTTGGGCGCCATTTATAACGGGTGACCTCCGCTGAAACGTCAAAAGGAAATTGAACTTATCAAAGCGGACCCGAGGACTCGGGATTACCCTCGGTGTCACCTGCGTTACTTAGGCGGCTTCTAATATGAGCGCCTGGCGTCTCTCGACGCCATATTTATAAAATAATGACCCTGAAAAAGAGAACTTAGCATGCAAAAAAAAGCGAAGCCAAGCAAGGGTTCCGGCTAGGGTTATTATGGATTCGGGAGTCCGGATCAGGCAAGGTTTTAGGTTAGGATAGGAATCTTAACCTAAACATAGAAGCTCTTGGGCAAATGAAATAACAAAATAAATTAAGTAATTAAAACTAGACTACAATTTATTTATTAATGGGCAAAGCCCTGGCTCGATATAATTACAAAAGTCCTCAGATGAGATTAATAAAATATCGTGGCCAACATGGCTCATGATATAGTAAAAGAGGCAGAGCTCTGAGAGAGCCTGAGAGCCACGCTATTTAAGAGAATAAAAATTTTATAATTGCCCGGAATAGGATCTCAAAGACTTACCGAGGATCTGGCCGCGATCTCGCGCCTAATTGCGTCCAAGTCAAAATCTCCGGTGGCGTCCATTATGAGATAAAAGAATTATTTTTCTTCTTTGGCTGTTTGCCACTCGGATCACAACGACAGAAAAGAGCTGCGCGCCAAAGGTGTCGCGCAGTTTTATTACATCAGCTGGAAAGGCTAGCGCACGCGCGTGAAGCTCAGGTTTGCGCGGGCGACTCGTCTTGTGAGGACGACGGCGCCAGGCAACCAATGAGCTGAAGCGTCTATCGGTCAGCTTGCCCCATTGGCTTAAAACGTAGAGGGGTGCGTTTAAACTACGTTGAGTTTGCACTGCACAACACAGCAGTTACAAATAGACAAGGCTAATTTAAAATGTATAATACAATTTCTAATTGTTCCAACCCGTCATGCCCTCTCTATATTAATTACAATAATAATGGTGCGACGGTGTTGGAAACCATGGGCTGCAGCACGTGGTCGTTTCAGATGCCATGCCTGCTGGGTGATGCCCTCTGTGGCTTGCCTGTGAACCCCTCTGCGTGCGATGGTAACACAGCGATCTCCTTGGCGGCGCCTTTCAAGCTGGTGTTTTTCAATGAAACAAAAAAAGAAAACGGCCAGAAAAACAATAAAAAATAAAAGAATTTTGTGAGCAGCTCTCAGACTATCCCTGACAGTTTTGAGTTTTAATCAAAAGGTGGCTTGGGCTCGATCCTGTCGTTGCCGGTCGAGGTAAAAAATGTTAACGTAATTTACCACGTTACAACGCTAATGCACTCGCTATAGGTATATACTATAGTATATTCATACTATGAAACTGTATGAAACGTGTATGAGAGTGGGCACAAACTACGCCTTTTGCCATAAGTACTATATACCTAAGAAACGTTTTACAATGTTCAATTACGTCTTCCAATTTTCTCCGAATGGAGGAAATTATTTTATCATAATCAATCCTCATATCGTCTTTGCTTCTCGTCCCAAAGTCTGTTTTTTTTCCACAATAATTTTTCCAATCGCATGGGCGAAGTAATAAAGAATAATTACTTTTCATCTCGACATTATACATTTTTTAAAGTGAATTTTAAAATTGTTCAGAAATAATTTTTCTTACTACCCTAGTCGAAAGTACGTGGTTTCGGCACCAATTTCACGGCAGAAAGTCTAACTTTCATGCATTGGTCAAGCTATATGCGCGCCCTCTATAATAGCGGTAGTAAAAACATCGATAACCTCAAGCGTCAAAATTTGTCCGCTCTCTGCTAATGTTTATTAGTGGCAATGAGTGGATATTATTTAGAATGTAATAGTAGTGACTGAAGTGTAATAAAAATAAAAATAAAAAAATGAATGACATATCATCTGATGAATCCACAGATGAAGAAGAAATTAATAAAAACTTTGAAACTGAAGATCAATTAATAGTAGAAACTGACACCTTACCCTAAAAGTCCGTTGACAGATGCATGCTAGTCTATGATAATTACCAAGGATGGAAACAATGAAATAGAAATCTAAACCTTAATTTATAGATGTATTTGATGCCTGCCCCCCCCCCCCCCCCCTCGACCAGCAGCACTCGCTCCTCTCGTGCAGTGCAGGAATCTCAACTTTCTGTCCTTGTAATGTAATATACTATAAAAAATAATAACATACCTACCCTAGCGGGTCGCGTAAACATCTTACCGAATTGCGTATTATTTCGGTAAAGATTACGTAACATTTGGATAACAAACCAGTAAACTGAATAAATGGCGCAAAATTAAGACTCAAAATGTTGATAGTGTGGTTCTTTGTTGAAATTAACCTAATAATCTTAACAATGATAATCTATAAATTTATTTCTCGGCTGTAGAAAATATAAAAAACATGACGTCGATTTTTAATTTTAATTCTAAAAGATTAACATGCAGTCGACAACAGCATCTTGAAAATTGTTATTTATAAAATTTTATCTCAATACATATGTACAACCAACAGTGAACTTGAAGCCGCCTTTACCAGGCATGAATATTCGACATCGTGCTTTTTTCTATTTTCTACAGCCGGGAAATCAAATTATAGATTTTTATTTTTAAGTTTATTAAGCCAATTTCAACAAAGAATCACACTATCAATATTTTAAGTGTTAATTTTGTACCATTTATTCAGTTTTCAGTCATGTTACCGAGTTACCGAAATGATACCCAATTTGGTAACAGTTGGGTTCATGCGATCCGCCAGGGTAATCATTCGCGTTTAATTTTGCCTGCTTTTTTAGTTGCCTTACATAAAAAAAAGATCGATATTCAAAAATATTGACTTATAAAAGAGCTACAATTCCCGTATGTAAATACACCCATTACTTTTTATGAAATTAAATTTTTTTTAAGTATAATGCTTTAATCTATTTTCATATACTCTTGAAGCACAACTACATTACATTTTTCTCTGTATAAATTAAAACAATACTTCGTTGATTCAAAAGTATTTTCATCACTTTAAATAAAAGTTTTCCTTGAAATAAATCTAAATTTATTTTTCTTAACTTTACATACTTCAGGTCCATTGAATCATCAATCTTTCTATCTGTAGTACTGTATTTTTAATTCAAAGACTCGAATTATTTTGCCCGAAACAAAGTTTATTGAATTATTTAAATAAACTATTCAATCAATAATGCGGAATTCAATAACAACGACACTTTTGATTCAACAGTTCTTTTTTCTCAGTGTGTGATAAGACCTATGTAGGACAAACAAAAAGACTTCTTAACATCAGAAGAGAAGAACATAAAAATAACTTTAATCTAAAAAATAAGAAATACCGTAATGTGATATTAAAACATAGAACTTGAAATGTAGCAGATGATGAAAAACCACATGATTTTGAATGGAACAACATAAAAATATTACATAAAGAAAATAACATATACAAACGTCTGTTTGCAGAAATTATTTACATAAAAAAAGTGAAAGAAAATAGTTACATCAAAATAACTGATACTGATACTAATATTATTCAATATTGGTTCAAAAATCATAACAATAACACAACTCATCAAACTCAATTCTAACTAATATTAGAATATCAAGCAGTTTGTGATTGTACATACAAGAGAAAGGAACTATAGTATTTTCACCTTTGTTCTAAAAATATTTTATTTACTTATTACGTATTATTTAACCCATTATCTACCATTGTCCTTTTTTCGAGACATTTACATTTGAATTTTGTTATACAAGTTGAACAGCAATGGGAATATTTAATGTGACAATATGGATAGTACTGGGTACTGCAGAATAGAAAACAAAGTTATTTGCATTTTTGCATGCCGTAACGTACTTCAGCAATGGTTTTGTCTACTCAATTATTTAAAAAAATTAACACAAAGTCATATCTTGCAGTTATTTACGATATTTAAAAAAACCATCCACCATATTTTTCCGAAGAATCTTGTCTCGAATTATTTTTGTTGGATAACTCAAATGTGAGAAATCGTGATTTTAATTGTAAAAGAGAAAAGAAAAAATTTTTTCATTTCTAAAAGACTAAGAATTTATGCAAGCAGTAATTTATTATTTCTTCTCATCTTTCAGAGAAAAGTTTACTTTAAAGAATTTGAAAATCTTTCTGTGGAAAAAATGACGCTTTCGACTGCGCTGGGATTCGAGCCCAGGTCTTTCGATTGCCGGTCGACTGCTCTAACCACTGAGCTACACAGGCGTCCGACATCTCTTTCTCCACAGGAAGATCTCCTTATATCGCCTAGTGGCTCAGCCTTGCGGCTGTAAATTATTTCAAATTAATTAGTTGAGTTTGAAATTTTTGTCACTGCCTACATTATCGGAGGATCACTAGTCGCGTATCAGATAGGATACGTTGTCGACAGGTGTCCTCGTAGACAATTTCAAACTCTTATATCGCAAATAATGCAAATAAATTAAATATTTAAAGAATTTGACGATATAAGAGTTTGAAATTGTCTACGAGGACACCTGTCGACAACGTATCCTATCTGATACGCGACTAGTGATCCTCCGATAATGTAGGCAGTGACAAAAATTTCAAACTCAACTAATTAATTTGAAATAATTTACAGCCGCAAGGCTGAGCCACTAGGCGATATAAGGAGATCTTCCTGTGGAGAAAGAGATGTCGGACGCCTGTGTAGCTCAGTGGTTAGAGCAGTCGACCGGCAATCGAAAGACCTGGGCTCGAATCCCAGCGCAGTCGAAAGCGTCATTTTTTCCACAGAAAGATTTTCAAATTCTTTAAATATTGAATTTATTTGCATTATTTGCGATATAAGAGTTTGAAATTGTCTACGAGGACACCTGTCGACAACGTATCCTATCTGATACGCGACTAGTGATCTCCGATAATGTAGGCAGTGACAAAAATTTCAAACTCAACTAATTAATTTGAAAAGTTTACTTTATTTGTAAAATAAAATTCAAACACGTATTCACAAAATTACAAAAAAAATTTTTAATCAGAAAGTGCTCTCAGATCGTGAATGGAATTTGCCTCCTCCACTTTTCTATTCAATGAAAGAAAAGCAATTTTTCAATTATAATCTGGAAAACTTTTTGATATAAGCTAAGAACAACTTAAAAAAGTACTATAATTCAAAAATATCCCCAAATTATACATGGAAAATTTTGTTTTTTTTCAATGAAATGGTAGAGTGGAGGGGGTGAATTCCATATACGATTTAAGAGCACTGAAATCGAAAGAAGCTATTGTTGACACAGCCCTGCTTATGGGAGGTTGTTTGAAACAGAACGGGAGGTAATCCTTTGGATACCACCGCAAGCAGACAGTACAAAAGGGAACAGTATGAAAGGGTTTATTGTACTTTCTAATGTGATGGAAACGTGAAAATTATATCATATATTTAAATTTATATAACAGCATTTTTTGGATTAATACGTCGCATTGTTAGTCTAGTACACTCGAGATTCCCTACGTCGAGCTTTATCTTATACGAGCACGTCACTGTTCCCTACAACGAGAGGATGATTGACCCCTCTTTCCCCACTACTAAGGGATAAAGCATGCTCGAATTTGAAACAGTATCGCGCATAACAGCAAGTAGGGTATGGAGGGGTTTCCTCTTTTCGCGCTCGTTGCAGCGAACACTCGGAAGCTCGATCTTCTCGTTGAAGGGAATCTCGAGTGTATATCCTTTTAATTAAATTAATTATTTTTCAGAATATAACGTTTTGCAGCCTCCTCCACTTAATGAAAAAGTATTAAAGGATAAACGAAAAAAATTAAAGGAAACGCTAGATCGCGTTTTGAAAATGTATGTAAGTATCTAGAAAGATTAGATCATAGATTAAAATTGAGGAAAGACTTTTATTGATCGCACATTAAAATATATATTACAATTTAAAATTCAATATAACCTGAATAACAAAATGCTTCAATGGTAGGAGTTCTTACGCAAACAATATTATGACTTACGTCAAGAAATTTATACTGTGGAGGATTATAAATACAGTCAAGTCTCGTTTATTTCAAGTATCCCGAAACGAGAGCGTGTTGTTTATTTCAAGTCGCCAGGGGTTTCCACCACTGCCTCAGTTGCCATACCGATTGAATGCACCTCCCCCCCACTCTTCTCACTTCTTTCGAGTACTCCTCAAAGTTTCACGTGACAGTGAAATAGTGGGGCGCGGAGGGGAGCGTGAAACTTGAAATACACGAGATGCACAACTTGAGATAGACGAGACTTGAAATAAACAAGACTTGAAATAAACGAGACTTGACTGTACTACAATACCAGACTAGAGACAAATGCCATAAGTTCTCTTTCTCATTGATATTAAATAGACAGTAGTTTTACTTCGAATTAATTAAAGTAATATGATCTTTCATAGCAACGCTATTGAAAATGATTAAACTTTATAGTAGTTTTTCCATATAAACAAATTCGAAGAAAATTTTAATACCACTTTTATCTGCAGTTAGTCTCACACCTATTTTTTCCATTCTGGATGCAAAAATTTTTTTTTTGAGCACAATAATTTATGTTTTCATCTTGTTTACGGTAAGCTGATTAAAGTGACAGTATTTATTGAAGGATGCAGGTATCCAATTGCATACATTTTGTATCCACAAAAGTAACTTACAAGCTAAACCCACGCAGAAAACTTCTGCAATGTGTCCGGGCTCTCGTAAGTATTGAGATGTTGAATAAGTTCTCGCTATTTTTAGGTGAGAATTAATGCTTTATTTCATAAAATTAGTAAAAAATATGTCATTGAAAGTATTGTTGATCGCTAGCAACTATTTTTTCTAAATTTCTGGCTTACCCCGTGATTTTTTTTACTTAAGGTTATTGTAATATATCCATCTTTCATCGCCAATTACGATACGATGCAAAAATACCTTTACTTTACTGGCGTCGAAGCAGCCGTTCGACGTCTTTTGGCTTCAACTCGTACGGCACCCAATTTCCTTGCGTTTTAATCATTCCTAATGCTTTGAAAAGTTTCGAAACTGTTGTGTGATCAACTCCTAATGATTCTGCAAGTGCAGTTTCCGTCTGACATGGGTCTTCATCAAGTAATGCCTCCAATTCTCCGTCTTCAAACTTTTTGGGTGCGCCAGAGTGTTCTTTCATTTCGACGTCAAAATCATTATTTTTGAAGCTTCTAAACCAATCCCTGCATGTTGTTTCCAACACAGCATGGTCGCCGTAAGTCTAAACAAGAATTCCTCCCCTGAACGACGCGGACAGCCAAGTCCGCCGAAGACGCAAGACCGCGGGTGCTGGCCCCGATGCGATTTCTACTGGCCCCCGTTGTTGCCGCGCTCTGCATGCCCATCGAGCTCCCTCGTCTTCATCACCAGGGTGACGAATGACTCGATAACAATTAGAACAGCAATCCTGAAAAAAGTATAGACCTTTCCAAAAGTATTTAGTAGAAAGTCCGTGAAAATTCTAAGTACGAAAAATGTATAATTTCTATGAATCATTTGAAAAAATAAAGTTCTAAGATTGGATATCTCTAAGATTTAATATGAAATTCTGAATATAGTCAGATAGAGCTCGCACAGCACTAGTGCATCAAAACTTCAAAGCCAGTCAATGAAATTTTTATATAGCATCAGAGGGAACCAAAAAGAATTATTTTCGCAAGCTGCCTTTTTTTACTGACTTAATTATTGATTTGTATTACAAATTATACTATTATACACTATTGCTACAGGATTAAAAACTTAACTTTTATCTATCTTAACCTACATGTATAACGCATCCTAATCTTATAAATTAAACCACACGGCAACCGAAATACTTGCGATATTTTCAAAAAAATGTTAGGTGCAATTTATCCATAGAAAATGCAGGGCCGAGTAAGAAATTTCTGCGCCATGTTTCGGCAACAATTTTATATAATAAAGAAATTAAAGAAATTACTATGTTTCTACGTTTTTAAATTATGAGACTTTTAATAAATGAATTACTAAATTCTAAATTATTAAATATAAGAATTTCATAATTTCTGAAGTTTATGTCAATTTACAAAGTAATAAAATAAGACGGCTTAGTCTCGAGCGAAATACTTTTAAAAATGAAATACGTGAAGTACATCCATCAAGTACATCCATCAGCTTTCCATCGCCTATTTCCGTTAGCAGCAGGAGATAATGAAGACGCGCGCATCTAATTAAAAGTGGGGATCCCCTAGAAAGGTGGAAATCTAAGCTATACGAGCTTGGTTGCTGATCCTAGAGAATCATTCCGGTCAGGCCATGTAAACCTAATGTATAGATGGTGGACGAGTAGCAAATAGTGCCGCGCAAAACTGTAAATATGAACTATCATTATATGTGAACATGTTAGTGCACATATACATGCATATTTAGGTTCTTTAAATGCGTTGCAGAAAATATAATTAAAAGGAAATTGAAGATGTAATGCAAAATTGTAAAAATGTAATTCAAGAGAGAGGAGTTGATATTAGCTTCTCACTCTTGAATTACATTTTCACAATTTTGCATTAAATCTTGGTTTTGTCGTGATAAGTAAAAATCAAAAATATCTGTAATTTGTATTTTTATTTTCAGCAGATATACAGAAAATTTTCCTATGCAACGAACTGCGAACTTTAAAAGCATCTGATACTTCGGAAATCAGCAAATTTGATTGATATTAGATTCCTACATGATTGTAGCTAAAGTATAGGGTGCGCCATCTCAATCTGGTTAATGGAAATATTCTATAACTTTGACAATTCTCAATAGAATTTGGAAAGTTTTTTTTTATTAAGCTTACCCTTTTACAATTTATCTCAACTAATTTTTGAAAACAACATCGATGAAGTGGCCGCCATTATTGGTGAAACAAAAGCGATTTCTTTTTTGGCATTTTCCATCACATTGGCCATGGAAGAGCTCAAAAACAACATTCGAGGCGATATGGCAGAGATATCGCTCGAGATGCTGGTTAATGTCATGGAAAATGCCACAGAAAGAGCTCGGTTTTGTCTCTCCAATAACGGCGGTCACTTCATCGATGTTGTTTTCAAAAATTAGTTGAGATAAATTGTAAAAGGGTGAGCTTAATAAAAAAAAAACTTTCCGAAATATATTGAGAATTATCAGAGTTATTCAATATTTCCATTGACCAGATTGAGATAGCGCACCCTGTACATAAATTTTTTTTTTAATTTAGAAAATGAAAGAGAAGATAAAAACGGGCGTAGATAGATTACTTTTGGTTTTAATAATAATAAAAAGATTCACGATATATATTGCTAAAATTTCATCATCTCCACTCGACACATCAGTAGCCGAAGGTAAATTTATCGTCGAAACCGCACCGCACTTTAAAAGCGAAGCACCATTGCTCTTCTGATTGAAATATTGTTCATCGAAATGTTGATGACAAACAAAAAATATTCTTTCGGTTATTTGACGGTATTCTAACCTCGATAAGTAGGAATTCGCGCAAGCTTCTATCCATCGTTTTCCAGCATCTCCTCTCTTCGGAAACTGATGAATGGGCACTATTCCCTTCTGATGCTTTTTAGTGGTACATCGACGAACAGCACGCTGAATTTCGCATTTTTTATTCATGATAACGCGCAATTACATAATGAATTGTTAAATACTTGTAAACAACAATGGCGAAACTCATACGAAGCCAGTTCCCCCTGCCGCACTCCGCCCGCTTGCGAAAACTAGCGCCGCGTACAACAACTGTTCTGAGAACCTGATCTATATGTACCCTGTCTTTCCTCAGTTAGGGACTAACGAGCTTTATTTTTCAAAAAAGAGAGATTTATTTGAACGGTTAAAGATTAGTTGGACTTCGTAATTATTATTTTTTGTCTCTTACTAACCACTTGGATAACCTCACTCGTGCCACCAGTAGTGTGAGACACAGCGAATGTAGCACTCCAAAATAAAACAAATTTAAAAAATAAATAGAACAGCCCAAAAGGTGTCGAATCCTCACGGGGAATTATGCTTGGAGGGCGTGAACTTTAAACTACCTATCCGTTGGGTGAGGTGTACCAAGTGACGCGTTATTTTGAATATCAATTTATATCAGGGTGGTTAGACAAATGATAAGCCACGCCAGGCCTGTGTTATCAATGTTGCAGTGCTTTGGCTATAACTGATGCCTGTTTTTTTATTAAAGTAGAAATTAATCATGATCGTTTTAGAAGATGGGAGGAAAAATTAAGAAATAGGGGCCACGTGTGATGATATGATTAACTAAAGAGCTCGTTATGCAACAAATGTTTATTTTCAGAGGTGGGGAGTTTTCCCCAAAATTAGAACGCCTCGTCTACAATAACACATTAGCGCGCATTTTTTTCTATAAAATTAAACACTTTTTTTTGCATCTAGACTTTTAAAAAAATCGCACTTTGCGGACGTTGAACCGAGGATTTGAACGCGTGAAATGTTTTTCTTATGAAGTAATAAAACGTGAGTTTTTTTATATCACCACTCGCTAGAATGGAAGTTTTAATTGCAGCGTTTGATCTTTTAAAAAATGATGCTGAAAATATACAAGTTTTCAAGCAACTTGAAAACCATATCTTTCTAAATCTCAAATATACCAGATTTACAAAACTATAAAAAATCCACGGAGTAAAGACCCTCTAGTTTACGTGAATTATTGTTGATAATTCGTCCAGCTTTACGAATTTTAATTTAAGGTGCAATGCATCCGAAATAACATGCACTGAATCAGAAAGATAGTAATTATTTTCATTAGGTGCATAATCATTTATTAATCAAATATAATAATTTGTATCGGATCTATGACTTAATTCGTGCGGTTTTCTAAGAGATGGCGTAAGTTGATTATTATTCCATCGTTCCAATATTCCGAACATGCGTTGGAAAGCTACTGTCATTGTGCGTCTTATTCAGAATATGTCATTCATTTGAAGCGTAAACAACAATAATTTTTTTTCACTCAAATATGTCGAACTTTGTGCCTAAAAAAGTGTTTCTGCGGGGAGTTCTTCTTCATTACTTTAATATAAAGAAAACTGTTGCCGAAAGTCATCGTATTTTGGTGGAAGTTTATGGTGACCATGCTCAAGCTGAGCGAACGTGCTAAAAGTGGTTTGCACGATTTAAAAGTGGTGATGAAAGTGGTGAACGCGACCAGACACGAGGCAATAATTTTCCATCATGACAAAGCTCGGCCCTATGTTGCTATTCCGGTTAAGAACTATTTGGAAAACAGTGGATGGGAAGTTTTACCCCACCCGCCTTATAGCCCAGACCTGGCCCCTTCTGACTACCATTTGTTCCGGTCGATGCAGAACGCCCTCACTGGAATACGGTCCACATCAGAACAGGGTATCAAAAATTGGCTTGATTCATTCTTGGCCGCCAAGCCGGCACAGTTATTTTGAGATGGAATCCACAAATTGCCAGAAAGATGGGAAAAACTCATAGCTTTAGATGGGCAATACTTTGAATAATACTATTGTACATGTTTTTCTTGAATAAACGTTCAAATTTTGAAAAAAAAACCGCACGAATTAAGTTATATATGTGTACATCATTCAAATATTAAATGTACAAATCACATTTGCTCTCTTACTTGATGTTCAATTATATATGATAAAGAACGAGTAGACCATGAGTTAAGTGTCATTAAGAATCTAATTGATTTCTGTGTTTCCGAGTTGTTAAGGAACCTATAGAGAACAAACCCTCTAAAGAAACTGATGTTGCAGGAATAGATAAGTGATCTCGAGCCATTTTCGCAAGATTTCCGCTTGTCCTGCGCAATAACGATTTATTTCTCGTTGCCAATCTGTATAGTTACACGTACCATCAGGATTATCTTCAAACAATAAATCTACATCGATTAAGTTCTATGAAGATAGAAAAAATATTTTTCAATCATTCGAGTTCCAAACAGTTAAAAAAAGAGGTCTTTGATAACTAATGTCAAATATAATCGACAATTACCAAAATCTTTATTTTTGAAAATCTAAGAATTTTCAGCAGCAGCAGTAATAATATAAGATAAATAAATGTCATAATTCCATAAATTATAAAGAGGGAAGTGGAGAGAAATTTTATCTCAAAATGATCATTTGTGTTAAAATTTATTATTTTTTTGAAGTTATTTTAATATGCTTAAATGGTAAAAAAGAACTGAAATTTTTTTTTCAAAAAGTGATTTTAAGTTCAGATTTTTTATACTGTTTAATGCGTATTGATAGTAAATTCACTATAATTCTAACACCTTTCCCTCCTTTTGTGCCTTGGATCTAATATTAAAACAGTGCAATACGTCCAATTTGTCTTTTTGTAATGCTTTATCAATTTTATGTGCACAACTTCTAGAGCAGTTAATATATTGTTTTATATCGAGTTTAGTTTGGACCTACTGTAAAGAGAGCTGAAAGAGGACTCTAATTTATCCAGAAGCATATTAGAACCAAGAACAAGTGCGTTCGATGTAGGATATTTCTCTCCACTAAATATCTTTGCCATGACGTCAAAATACCACAGATATTTGTATGTTTCCTCCAGAAGCTCCGACTTGCACTCTGTAATTCTAGAGTTTTTCAATTTTAATGCTTGATTTTGATCGCACAATAAATTTATCCCAAGGTCTGTCCGGAGAGCGAGATAAATCCTGTAGTGTGTCGAATTCTACCTAGTACTGACGTCATTATTAGGTGCCAACATCGTAATGTTACATGTTTCACGGCACATTTTAAGTTTGTTTCGCCATTGTTCGAATATTCTTACAATTTTGAAGAAGCCTCTTAATTTTGACAAAGGTGATGTAGTAGGTTTTGTTTTGAAATATTTTCATTCTTTGCTTTCCCTTATATCTTGACAATTATTATTTTCTTCATCACATGTATCAAAGTTCAATGTTCCAGCACAGGGGCTGTTCAAATATTACGTAAGTCTACTTTCCTTTTGTTAATTTTGTTTTGTCGTTGGCAACTTCACGGAAATTCTATTGTCATCCCATTTTAAACAAATGAAAAAAGCATTACGTAATACTTGAACGGCCCCATAAGGATATAGCGTAAAATTGTCACGCTGAATGATTTAAAGAAGATTCCCCAGCATATGAGTGAGAAGAATTTTGCCACTGACGCTATCAAGGTTACATCGCCATTAGCAATTTATATTACTATATCACCTTCACCAGCAGGGCGGCGAGTCACACACCTTCCGTCCATAGGGACGCCGCGAATCTTATGCACTCCAGTATGCACATCATGTGTTGAAAAAATATGTAGAATCCACTGTATACAAACAAACAGGATAACACGAACAAAAATGAGTAATTTGCAATTAAACCGGCCGGGAAAATTTTTGAAAAGATGTCCAAAATGATTGTTGATAACAAACAAAATATGAATCCCGAACCATTTTTAATTTAAAAACTTTTCTTTAGGACTTTATTACCGGAGTCTCTCATATGTTGCCGAAACCTTTCCCTTTCTTTTTTACGTTTTATTATATCTACCATTGATAATTTTTAGTCGTTCCGCAGTGATGTGTAACTGCTTCGTAGTCCTTCGTGTTATGCTCCCCTATCGAGCGAACGCCGATGTCCTAATTCTCGGGCAAATCTTATGATGTGATATTGTATAATTGAGTGTCACGGGCGCGTGGAATATGAATTACAATAGTGAGTAAATAAAGTGATTATATTTATCTTACGAACCTAAGTCTGGCTGCCAGGAATAGGTGCCTAGGCAACCTAACCTCTCCACTCTAGTGTACTGACAAAATTTAATGTCAAATTGTTTAAACATGGAGCCAGGAGGACAGAAAAAACGAAATTTTAAGTGACAAGCAGATTTCCGATTTCCAGACTATAAATTCCCATTTTCTAACATATTAATTGTTATTCTAAATTAAGAAGAGAACCTTAAGGCAAGCTAATTTTTGTTTCCATCAGTACTCCTATTAAAATTTTATCACTGAAGTTACTACTCCAATGTAATGTACCCATTTAAGAAGACGCAATTTGAGGCTAATTTTGAGTAAAACTCGTTTGACAAAGTCCAAGTGCCAACATATCGATTTGCCGTAAATGGCTTTCGAAGTTCCAGTAGCTCTCCTAATCCTCTTTTTTTTATTTATCAGAATGATTTTTTATTCAATTTCGTAATAAATATAATTAAAATCAGGCAATGAATATCTAAAAATTTTCTTTTTTAAATTTTTATCATGTTTTGTTCAGAGAATCGTACTTTTTATTATAATTTTTCATTCTCCAAATTTTCCTAGTAACTATATTTTTCACTTGAAGTAAAAACAAAGTTCTACGAGAAAGTTCAATGATAAATACGAAATAAAAATGTATTTCACAAAATCCAATAAATGAAACACAGGAATAACGGTCAATTACGTTTAATATATCTATAGTGTGATAAATGTAACTGGTATAATCTAATAAATTTATATGGTATTTATACTTCGTCCCTACTTAATGTAAAAAATATAATTACTCAAAAACGTTTCAGAATAAATATTTTCAATAAAAAGTACGATTTTACAAACAAAACATGATGAAAATTCGAAAAAAATATTTTTATTGAAAATAAATATCAAATATTCATAAAATAGCATGATATCAATATTGTTAAATGAAACATTTGAAAATAAACTTATAAGGCAAGAGTTTCACTAGGTGAACTGCTGCAACTTCGAAAGTCATTTACGGCAAATTGATTTGTTCGTATTTAAACTTTTCAAACTTATTTTTCTCGAAGTGGGTCAGAAAACTGAGTTTTATTACTTGGCCATATTAACTTTTGATAGGGAGAGTATGAATCCAAATAAAAATGCATGCCGTAAGTCGCCTTGTAATTATTAGGTGCGCAACTAATTGTAAATATCCGCTGTTTGTGAATAGATGGCTCCAGCAGTAAGTGCTGGTCGATTTTGACATATTCAAAACGTCATGAACCAAGCTTAGACATATGGTAAAAAAACCGTTTTGACACATTAGTGACTTTGTTTTGGCGTCTTATACTTTTGGTTGTGTGAAAATGTCTGATTTTGTCTCAAATAATCGTAATTTGCGGGAAGTGTTGATTTTCTTCTTTCATTCGAAGAAAACGGCGGCTGAAGCGCTTTAAGAGCTCCGAAAAGTTTACGGAGATGCTGCTCTAAGTGAAATAACGTGCCGTGATTGGTTCCGTCGCTTCAAAGACGGCGATTTCGATGTTGACGACCGTCCGCGTGAAGGAAGGCCAAAAAACTTCGAATACGCTGATGTTATGTATTATGAGCTGTTGAAACCGAACGAAACCATCACTGGGGAACGTTATCGAACCCAATTGATGCGTTTGAGCCGAGCGCTGCGCGAAAAACAGCCACAATACGAGCAGAGGCACGAAAAAGTGATTCTACACTTAGTTGCGCACCTAATAAAAAAGAGATGTCTTACTTTACACGTCGGGTAGTGGATTACTTATTCTGCTATCAAATATGCGAAGCTAATTACTGTCAGTAATGCAATACTGGTTAATGAAGAAAGGTTTACTGGTTGGTAAAAAAAGAATAATATAACTAAGGAATCGACACGGGGATATACGAGGATCTTCCAATAACTCCTTAGAAAATCCAAGAGATGGTGCTCGTACTATCGAAAGTGTAGGGAACCGTAGTACCGCCACACCACTCGGGGGGGGGGGGGGGGGGTAGTATCTCTAGAGTACTACTTTTTCTATGGCGTTCTGAAATACCGCGAGTCAATTAGTTAGTTGCAGGCCGTGTTCGCGAGCATAGGCGGTAGCGGTCACTATACTTTGATCCTGTGTTGAGCTTACGCCAGATGGCGCCGAAGTATTTCTTAAATCTCACCCCGCTGACCACCGCACCGTAGTTACATCTTTCATCACTAATGCTCACTAAGATGTGCTAAGATGCTAACGGATAGGAATAAATTTCGAGGTTTAATAAAACTATGTAAGTCATTATTATTAAGTATTCGAATCGCATTGATAAACTTGCTTTTTGTGATTGCAGTTTTCTGATTAATGCATCCTTACATACATGGAATATTATTATTTCAATGTATATCTTTGTAAATTTGGGACGCTTGGGTGATCATCTCTATTTGTGTTTAGCCTGACAGTACTCTGCGATACACAGTTAAAACTCCATGTATGTGAGGATGCACTCGTCAGAAAACTGCAATCACAAAAAGCAAGATTATCAATACGATTCGAATAATTACTTGATAATAATTACTTACATAATTTTATTTAACCTCAAAGTTTATTGCGATTTAATTATTTCCTGAATTATCTGAGTTGTTGGCCGCGATTACTGACAAGCAGATGTTCTACGCTTGACTAGTCACTAAGTACGAGTTCGTACTTTTCTCAATATGAGATTTTTATATTAAAACTTTTAATAGTACATACTTATATCAAAGTGTCTTTATTTACAATCTCTGCGTTGCACTATGAGCTTATAGGCCGCTCAATATAACCATTAAAAAGCCTATAAAAATGGTTTGGTTTTAATAAGCATCATTAGTCAGCAGACAGCTATTTAAATCTCAGTTATATCCATCACATGGTTTAATTTTTATATTCGATTGCGGAAAAAGACTTGTGTATGGTATTTAGAAAAATGGAAAAAAGTGAGTTTCGAGCGGTGATTAAACACATATTTAAGAGGCTCAAAACCGAAAGAGATCAAAGCTGAGTTGAATGAAGTTCATATCACATATGGGGCAAAATTCGTCAAGTGTACCCGCCTAAAAACTTGTTGTCTCCGATTTCCTTGAAAGACCGCGAAATTATTGTCCTAGTGAACCTCTTTTAATTCCCCTAAGAGAACGTCTTTAGCATGACGGGTTGTCAGTATACAGGTGCTCGTATTTTCAACCTTTCACCGCGCACGCTGATACTCAATTAACCATAACTTCTACAAAAGTTATCCAAATTAATTTTTATGTAGGTCTTGGAAACGTTTTTTCATCAGCTTTACGCGGATAGCAATGGTTTTAGATAAAAAACATTATTTGAACTTCATTTTTTAATTTGAAACATATTCTTGAGTTTTGACCAATTGATGATTCCTTCGAGTTTGTTTATCCTCTGCCCAATTTGCATCTGAGTATCCAAATAACTCTTTGCTGTGACTGAGTTTCAGTTTGAGTTCTGACGTTTCCTTAAGATATTTCACCACTCGTTTGAGTTGTTCCCAATCTTCTTGGTTCGGACTTGAAGTCTTCTGGGCCAAAATCCTGACACTAGCTGATATATCTGACCTCGTGTTGATAGAGATGTATAAAAGACATCCGAGCAATTTCTGATGATCCTTATTGTTGGTCATTTTACTTGATGAATCCAAGGGTGATTAACACCAATCGTCTCCAATTCTTTTTGAATACAAACATGGGTCCGCTTTTCCTTGGATGAATCCTCCGTTGATTAAAACGTCATTCACCTTTCCATGCCAAGCTCTCGGTGCTTTTTTCAGTCCATAGAGACTTTTCTTCTTCAGACACACTTTCCCTGGACTGTCGAAATTGTAACCCAGTGGCTGTTTCATATAAATGGTTTCCTCCAAAGTTCCATTGAGGAAAGCTCATTTTAAGGCGAAAAACTCAAGCTATATTTTAAACATAATTTTGGAAAAAAATAGCGGCCGCACTTGGAGAAAAACTCAAGAATATGTTTCAAATTAAAAAATGAAGTTCAAATAATGTTTTTTATCTAAAACCATTGCTTTCCGCGTAAAGCTGATGAAAAAACGTTTCCAAGACCTACATAAAAATTAATTTGGATAACTTTTGTAGAAGTTATGGTTAATTGAGTATCAGCGTGCGCGTTGAAAGGTTGAAAATTCGAGCACCTGTATACTGACAACCCGTCATGCTAGAGACGTTCTCTTAGGGGAATTGAAAGATGTTCACTAGGACAATCGCTTCTCTGTTTTCTGGTAGACTTGTCATTTCCGACGTGTTATTTCTTTGGAGTGAATCCACCTCCTGCATAGCTACGATCCATTTATCTTTGTCTTTGCTCGACATAGCTTCTTCAAAATTTCTGGGCTTGTGGGCTTTTTCAGTTATCAAATTTATCTCCAATGAATCTCTTGGCTGATTTTCCTTTCGTTGACCTGGCAGAAATTCTTTGATAAATCTGTTCCTCGTCGACTGGTACGTCCTCTTCCTTTTCTCCCTTTTCTTCTGGCTTCGCTGCCTGGGTGTCCTTTCTTTCGTCCTTCGATTCCTTTTTATGCTTCTGGTTCCCTTCCTTCATCTGAGGTTGGAAATCGATTTTGATTTTTGTGGATTTTCCGACTTCTTCTGGAAATGTGACGTCGCGGCTTATTTCCACTTTGCGTGTTGCTGGATTGTAGTATCTGAATGCTTTCGATTCATTGTCGTGTCCAAGAAATGTCATTTCACTTCCTTTTTGATCCAGTTTCCGCCTTTTTTCCGTTGGAACGTGTACGAAACATTTGCTTCCGGAAAAATGCATGTCGTTGAGTGAAACTCTGCTCCTGCTCCATTGCATACAACGTGCCATTTCCATAATTGTTCGATTTTTCCTTTCTGCGATTCTGTCTTGCTGAGGTGAATACGCTGCTGTCAATTGTGCTGTGATCCCTTCTGTTTTAAAATACTTCTTGAACTGCTTCCCTGTGTATTCTCCTCCTCAATCCGAACGTAGAATTTTCGGTTTCTTCCCGAATGTAGTCTTTGCCATTTTGACGAATTCCTTGAAAGACTTTTCAACTTCCCTTTTGTAAGACAATAGTTTAATAACTGTGAAGCGCGAAAAATCATCTATGAATGTCACAATATATCGTTTACCGCTCGAGGTTTCCGTTTGCATCGGTCCGCAAACTTCCGTATGCACGAGATCTAGCACTGCTCCAGTCCTACTAAAAGATTCTTTTGGAAATGGTTTCCTTGTCATTTTTGCTTTAGCGCACGTCTCGCACAGTTCTTTTATTCCGTACTCCATGATCTGGATTCTGTCAGCAAGTCCTTTCGCTGCCATCTTTCTGATTGCTTCGGGGTCTCGATGGCCCAACCGTCTATGCCAACTGTGAACACATTTTTCATTGTGTCCAAAATTTAAGTTTTCTACCTTGTCAGGCGTGCGCAGCTCGTATAAATTATTTCTGCCGTCAACTACTGTAACTTGCTAATTGTTTTTATCTATTTCGCAGTGATTTTTCTTGAATATTATTACAAACCCGTTTTCAGCCAGTTTTCCGATTGACAAAATATTCCCAACCAACTCTGGTGCAAATAATACTTCAATAGCTGTTGCTTCTTGAGTCCGGCCATCTTGATTCAGGAATTTCACCTCTCCGCTCCCGATCCCAACGATGTTGACCTTTTCGCCATTACCGATCTCGATCTTTGACTTGTAAGTTTCGTCTAGGGAATTGAAAAATTCTCTGCTGTTAGTCACATGCCTCGCTGCTCCCGAATCGAGCAACTAACCATCTTTGCTCTTTTGATTCACTGAAAAAATGAAATCGTTATGACCTGAATTTACCGAATTCACTTTATCTACACTTTTATTCTTCGACTCCTGTGCTTGTTTCTTCCCGAGCCATTTTTTGTATTCTCCGCAGTCCCTTTTTATATGATTTCGCTTTTTACAGAAAAAACATGTCATATTCGGATTTTTCCCCTTTTCGATAACTTTTAACAACGTCTCGGAACTGAGACCTCCTTCTGCATGTCCACGGCGTTCATATTCTGCGATTAACTTCTGTTGAACGGATGTGAATCTCAAATCGTCCTCGTTTCTGACCTCAAGTGCAATAATGAGGGTATCATAACTTTTTGGCAAACTGCTTAATAACATTGCGACAAATTCCGCATCTCATTTATGTGCTCTGGAACTCGACCATTTTATTGCATTTTCAATGTGCATATCATTCGCATTAAATGAACCGTATTGCTTAGCGCCGCCTTTTCATGGTATTGTTTCAACTTATTCTAGGCTCCAAGCGCTGTTCTTTCATTACGTACGTGAACGATCTGATCATCTTCAATCGACAAACCAATCCAGGAAAATCCTTTTTCGTCATTTCGGTCCCACTCCTCCTGCAGTAAACGTCGTTCTTCTTTCTGTTCGTTGGTAGCTGCAGCTGGCAAATCCGCAGGGCATGTATTGCTGATCACCATACAGAGATTTTCTTTTTTGAGTAGCAATTCAATTTTGAACTTCCAGTTCATCTAATTCGTGTTGTTTAGCTTTTCGAATTTTCCTTCGCAATCGACCATTTTGACAAAACTCGCTCAAAACAACAAACTAAAATATTGAACAAGAAAACCAACTTTTACATTTCACTTTTCACATTCGGTATATAGAAGAAGTTGTGAGTGAAAAAATAGGAGCTAGAAAGTAAAGTGTGTGCTGTGTGAATGAATGTGGCGCCAATATTTGAACGCTTTTATATTTCAACAGAACAGGCTCTGAAGAAGGCGAAGACGATGAAATTGGCCTGCAAAGTGATGGCTACGGTTTTTTGGAATGCACGCGGAATCATCTACACCGATTACTTGGAAAAAGGACAAACGGTAACTGGAGCGTATTATGCATCGTTATTGCATCGGTTGAGCGAAGAAATCAAGAAAAAACGTATTTATTTGAAAAAGAAAAAAATCCTATTCCGTGGATTATGGAATTAAAATTCGAATTATTGTAACATTTGGCCCCCAGTGACCTTTTTTTAATTCCAAACTTGCAGTCGATGAAGTTTGTACCGAAGAGACTACATAATAAAATAAGTTATATGTTTAGTACGTCTACAATATATTGGCTTCACCTAACGGATTGTTCCCGAATTAGACTCAGCGGTAGTAACCACGGGGGTAAAGTTGTGTGCTATAGGAGCCAAACACAATTTGTCAATATAGCCGCTCATGGAGCGACAATGCAAAACAAGTAACATCTGGCTGAACCAAAATCGACAAAGCTAAAAATTGGTTGGTCATTTAAATTTTAAATCTATTTCTATAATTAAATAATCTCGTTGATATTAATTATTAGTGCTATTTCATATGGATGCTGCATACTTGAATTGTCGTATGTAGTATCAAGAATAAATGGCACTTCTAATTAATAACAACAAAATAACAACAAAATTCACCTATTACTGTAAGTCACAAAAGAAACATACTCGATATTATGCTGGATTATGGGGTTAAGGGGTAATGGGGTAGAGGGGTAATAGGTTGATGGTTATTTGAATTTATTATATGAAGTTTACTCATCACTGTAAGGCACAAAAGAAACATACACGAGATTTTTCGATTTTGCTGTACATGATCTTTTCGATGTACAGAGTTATGGGGTTATGGGATTAAAAGATTATGAGATGAAGGCATTAACATAGTTCAGGGCTTATTTGGTTATGGGGTTATAGGTATATTGAATTTAGGGATTTCTTGATAAGTAAATAAATAATAATAAATAAGTAAATCTTCTGAACATGAGGATTAAATATTTCTATACAATTTACAAAGCAAGTTACACTTTAAAGATAATTCACAGTGTATATTTCAAACGGTGTGAAGCTAATACTATTGATGTATATTAAAATTAACAGTCTTCATAGGCACCGGAATATGATCATCTCAGTGTTTTTCCCCTCTTCCGGGGCAAATGTAGGACTTAGGTCCTCCTGTACAGGTTCTAGCTGTGTGTCCTTCCTTGTCAGACCTCCATAATTTTCGGTTTCTATCAGGTCCGCCGCCATGTGGCCAAAGCCAAGGCAGAGGTGAAACCGATTCGCCACCGTTTTCCTGCGGACCCAATCATCTTAATGTGGGTCACCTTAATCAGCTTTAGGATCGAAACCTCCAAAAACTCTTCCTTTTTCTTGGCGATTCTCGACCTTTTCTCCTCCATCTTTTTTGTTAAAGTTTCATACTCACTCACGGTCGTCCCTTCAGGCCACTTCCGCAAGTCCAGAGTAGACCTCCTCCTGAGTTGTGGAATGGTCTGGCACCTCTCACTCTCGACGTTTGCTCGCCTCTTCGCTCTCCTCAGATCTGTCTCTTTCCCCTTATCCTAGACGATCTTCATGCCAAGGAAGTACTCAAGTGACTGGGTAAAGGTTTTGTGGCTGTTCTTATTACAATGCAGCCGACGAAACTCTTTTAGCTTATCAGCTATGCGCTCTCTGATTATATTACATTACATACTTGCGGGGTGGGCTACCGAGAGACCCTCCGGAACTTAGGTTCTAGACCCATTGTACCTCCCCTCCGATGTTCTAAATGCTTCCTTGCCTGAGACCGGTTCTTCTTCCGTTGTGGGATGCAACCCTACCTTGTACAGATGGTAGTTCAGTAGTCCGTGTCCGGTCAGCAATCGGGTTACCAAAATAGCTTTGGATCTATTAAGTTAACCTATTAACGCCCAAAATCACAGACTTTTTAACTCATTTTTGGCCCTTGTTGCCAGCGCGAAAAAGGGAATATATCGTGAACAGACCTTGTATACATAATGTTTTTGGGTCTCCTCTTTCGATTTATGAAGTCAAAATTACATTGCCGTGCACTGGAAAACAAATATGGCAGATTTTATTAAAAAAAGTACCGAAAATTTGAAATTTTTTTTTTTTATTCTTTTTTTTTCAAATGGATAAAGCATATTGATCTATTTCAAACTATGGACAAAGGTGGACAAAATAGTTGTAGTTTATGAAAAATATTTTTTGGTCCAGCTCCCTATGTTTTATCTGTTCCAAAATGGCGGAAAACTATGGAAATTTGGAAAAATACGCGTTTTTTCATGACATTTCTAAGATAATTGGATAATACACGGAATTTTATTGATCAAACTGTCAAAGTTTGATTGATTAATTATGCACAGACCTCTCCTAGTATATTTAATAACCTGATTAATGGCGGATTCAATATGGCGCTTGGAGAACTTGGGAAATACCGAGTTCTTTCAAGATTATCGTTGATAAAAGTTCCTGAACCTTTATTAAATTCAATTTTCCTATGTTTCTTGGCACATTATATGAAAATCTGGTGACAGTGTTAGAAAATTCAAAATGGCGGATTCAATATGGCGGTCCGAATGTTGAAGATTTAATCATATGCTAATCAAAGAAATATTTTCGTATTTTATGTAAAATATGTGATCAAAAATGCCTTTAAACATTTTTTGATTGAGATCGCTAATTCAGCGTAAAAAATTCGTAAAGTTCTGAATTTATATTTCACGATATGCATATTCTCCAACGCTCGATGTATGTGGCTAAATGAAGTTATTCGACTTCTACTTGGCTTAGTTTTTATAACGTAATGGTCAAAAAAGATTAAATGATCTACTTAACGAATTCAATCTCATACAGAAGTTCCACGCTTCAAAATTCTACTACTGGTATGACTGATGTGACAAAAAAAAGTATATAATTTTTTAACCAAATGAATTGATATTTATTATGATCAAAATATGAATTTTTCTTATTTTCTAAAATAGATTATATTGATTCGATCCACGCATTCACTATGAAATAGATCATATTGATTCAATCTACTCATTTACTAAATCCATCATTCAACTTCATTTAGCCATAGAGATCAAGCGTTGGAGAATATGCAAATCGTAAAATATAAATTCAGAACTTTACGAATTTTTTCCGCTGAATTAGCGATCTCAATGAAAAAATGTCTAGAGACATTTTTGATCACATATTTTACATAAAATACGAAAATATTTTTTTGATCAGCATATTATTATATCTTCAATATTCGGACCGCCATATTGGATCCGTCATTTTGAATTTTCTAACACTGTCACCAGATTTTCATATAATGTGCCAAGAAACATAGGAAAATTGAATTTAATAAAGGTTCAGGAACTTTTATCAACGTTAATCTTGAAAGAACTCGGTATTTCCCAAGTTCTCCAAGCGCCATATTGAATCCGCCATTAATCAGGTTATTAAATATACTAGGAGAGGTCTGTGCATAATTAATCAATCAAACTTTGACAGTTTGATCAATAAAATTCCGTGTATTATCCAATTATCTTAGAAATGTCATGAAAAAACGCGTATTTTTCCAAATTTCCATAGTTTTTCGCCATTTTGGAACAGATAAAACATAGGGAGCTGGACCAAAAAATATTTTTCATAAACTACAACTATTTTGTCCACCTTTGTCCATAGTTTGAAATAGATCAATATGCTTTATCCATTTGAAAAAAAAGAATAAAAAAAAAAAAATTTCAAATTTTCGGTACTTTTTTGAATAAAATCTGCCATATTTGTTTTCCAGTGCACGGCAATGTAATTTTGACTTCATAAATCGAGAGAGGAGACCCAAAAACATTATGTATACAAGGATTGTTCACGATATATTCCCTTTTTCGCGCTCGCAACAAGGGCCAAAAATGAGTTAAAAAGTCTGTGATTTTGGGCGTTAATGGGTTAAGGGAGGCTTTTGGCCCGGCCCTTCCTAAGCCGAATTCCTACTAGTGCTTTGGCTTTTCTGCCGCCTACCATATTCCCCCAGTGGTTTTAATGCCAGCTCGGGGCTCAACAGAGGTTTCCGTGAGCCTTCTCTGGCCAGTTGATCTGCTTTTTCATTTCCATCCTGAGCGCAGATCAGGAATGCGGACAGTTTCACTTGCACCTCTACCACCCTTTTTTTTATGTATCAGTATACCATAATTCACCTCCTGAATATTTTAGTTTTACAATATTCAATTTAATTTTAGCTCATACGAGTAACGTACTAATATAAGCAGTACTCTTAATAAAGAATATTTTCCACGTAATATTTAAATTTTTGATCCCATCTTGATTCCATTTACTACTGAAACGTTAATAAATATCACGTACAAAATATCATAGAATATCACAGAACTCGGTTCTCTTAATTTACCGCTTCGATTTTTTATCCTTCTAATTTCCGAATTTTCTTATCGCTCATACAACAGCTAAGCATTCTTTTTCCGATGCTAAATACTTTTTTGTGGCTTCGTTTGCGCCTCTACTGGCATATGCTATCACATACTGGTTTCCTTCGGTCACTGAAGGGAGGAAAGCTCCTAAACCTGTGGCACTCGCAACGGTTTCTAGCTTGAAAGGATGTCTGAAATAAGTGCAAGCCAGGATAGATGCTGTCGTTAAGAGTCCCTTTATTTTTCCAATGGCTTCTTCATGTTTATCTGTTCATTCCCATTTTCTACCATTCTTCAATAATCTATTTAATGGTTTCATGATTTCTGAAAAATATATAAATCGCCTGTTTAATTTTAAATCTGGAGTGATTTTTTTTGTCCATTAAGCGTTAAGCTGTTGCTAGCGCGTTGCATAAACCAAATTCTATCCTCATAAAACAAACCATGCCTTTTTCCATAACAACAACTGTTGTAATTTCTCGTGATTAGATTTCTAAAGGTTTTTGATTATAAGCTGAATGTAAATCTATCCATGAAATATATCTTGGTGATCTTAAAGTATCTAAAATTGTCACCATTATTGGGACCGGATATAAATCTTTTTTGATAACGCTGTTTATCTTCCTCAAATCTAAGCGAAATCTATATTTCTCATTCGGCTTTTTAATCATTACGATAGGATTCGATTAATTGATCCAAATTTAAGGTCAAAATCAAAATGTCATATCCAAATAATAGGAGTTTGAAAATCCGGTTGATTACTGTTTTAAAAACTGCGTGCCAATGTGCGACTTACGCAGTGATGCAGCAGTTATGAGATGTGCATGATGCACGAAATCTTTGTGCATGAAACAGTTCTTCACTGATTACGATTTTTACAATCAATATAGCGAATGAGTGATTGCAAATAAAAGAAAATATGTTGAAAATGACACAGAAGGCAAGAAAAAAGGATTGAAAACAACAAAAATCAGAAATAAAAATAAAAAGTGGGAATAGATACTTGCCACCTTCTCATTGGTTATTCCTGGGTTCGGCGAAGAGCGAGATGCGATTTTATTGACACCGATAACCCTCAACTAATAATTTTTGTTAAGGACTAGTAATATATGACATTTGTGATATTTTGAATTTTATAATTTTGACCTCAAATTTGGATCCGGTGACATCGAGAATCCCTTAGAAGCTATTTGACTTTTCAATCCTTGGATGGATTTCAATTCAAACGTGAAAACCACCCTTCAAATGCGAAGGGTTGTTTCCGTTCTTAAACTTGAACCTTGGCCAATATAAAAAAAATACATATCTATTATTTTTCCGAACTCTACTTTGCAAAGTTTCATTCAAATCGGCGAGTGACACTTTCGTAGCTTTATTTGTAAGTATCGTATTTTTGTCTGCCTCTTCCCTACCAATATGCGATAAATCTCATTGTCCTATTGTCGTACCTTTTTTCCTCTCCTTCTATTATCTTATTCTCTTCCTTACTTTCACTTTCTTTGTTCCTATTCTTGCTTGATCTTGTATCTCGACATTCCAGCAGCCTTTCTGTTTTCTTTTTTCGCATTCCTTCTAATACTATATTTCCTTTTGATCTAAAAAATTTACAATTTTTTGTAAAAAATGTGAAACTTTCCAGTGCAAATGTCAGATAGCACCTGAGAACACTTAGTATTGCCAAGGCCCAAAATATAAATAGTGCCCCTCGTATCTGGTTGTGTTCCGGTTAATACTGATTGATTCTTGAGATCAAGACGAACTAACCTGTCTAGCGAGTGAATGTATTGTTAGATTCATTTCACGTGTACTTTGCATGATATGTAAGCAGATATTTGATCGTACCCATTGGTAGACGTACATTACTTACACCTCATCAACTCCTACGGAATTGATCATCGTTTTGCAAACACACAGAGACTCAAACGAAACAGAAACATCCTGCAAGGCTTTTTGCTCGTGTCCCGTAGAGTTAACTAATGACAACGTACCCGCAATTTAAAAATAAGTTATCAGGCCTTACCAACCTAATTCGATTAACCTGGTGTTCCCTGACAGACACCCGACGATTGTAAAGAGTTTCTAGCGACGGTTACAAGATCCTTAAAATGATAGTGCATATTCACATAAGTGTGTGGAGAAAGTGTTGAATATTTGGAACAGAAACTTCCAAAATTTTCAAATGCTTATTACAAACAATTTAAATTTGAGTTAAATTTAAATGTATGAATATTTGACAGTCGATTTTGTAATGATTAATACTACAAGATTGCCTATAGTTAATTTATATTTTTTCAGGCTAAAGATGATCAAGAGAAATGGACAGAACTTAAAGAACAACTCATTCAATATGAGCGTCGAAGGGCAGATTTATTATCGTATTTTGAGGCTGTACGACACGCTCAGCAAGTACAAGTTGACGAAATTCCCTTACCATCTGCAGTTAATGATATATCTCGAATATATTGTGGTACATGATTTGTAACTTCTATTCACAGGCTAACGAGAACTTTCAGTAAAAATTTTAATTATAGTGTTACTTCAACTTTTTCAGGATCTTTGACTGCCCAAATTCCTCTACCAGAAATGCCTCAACCCCCTGCTCACCTATATTCATCTCACCCACATTTAGTTCCACATCATCCTTTATTAAATATTCCCATACCTCCTAGTATTTTAAAGAAGACTAGTGCTTACACTGTCACGCCAATAATCCCTACTTTAGCGCCTAGTAAAGAACCACCAGGTGTTCCGCCTTATCCACCGGTTGATCTGGAAAGTGAAGATGATGAAACAGTTGAGAATGTAAAATTTAACTCTCATTTTATATAATATTTATGTTTGCTATTTCAAGGCTTCAAATTCTTTATCATCTCTTTGCAGATAAAGGATATGAATCAGAAACCGAAAACAATTAGGTTTGCAGACGAGAAAAACAATAAATCGAAGCATAATTACGATAAAGAGTCAGAAAAAGAAATAGAAACAGAAAGAGATATCGCAAAAGTAAAGCCAACTAGTCTTCAGCAGAAAATGTTGGCAATGGCGGGGCAAGACATCGATCAATTCATGCGGGAAATGGAAGTTGTTCACAAAAAACGTGAAACCGAACGAGCACAAGATCTGAGCGCTCGTTTATGTTTGCTCAAATCTGATTCAAAGTCAGGGTCTGAAAAGTTGAATGGTAAAGGTTTTGTAAAGAATACAGACGAAGATATTGAACTCCCCTCCAGAGGAGACCATACGTCAGGAGCAAATCAACATGGAATGCTTCAACAAACTGCGATACCTCTTATGGGTCTTCCACCGCCTTCTCTTCTTTTTCGCCCCCCACCACCACCCATGCATCTCAGAATGCCACCGCCTCCGCCACCGCGTCTTGGACTTAGACTTCCACCTGGTACGTATGAAGAAAATTTTTATTTTTAAAACATTGTTCTATCAAAAGTATCGGAGTTTTCGCATTAATTTTAACACTTGATTAATCCAGATGTATGAGGAAGTACTATTATTTCAAGATCAACTCAAAATTCCAAGAATTCGAAACCGTTCGAATCCTCAAATAAACGACCAAATTTGGACCAAAAAACATCAACAAAATCAAACAATCATGAGAGCAAAAAAACAAAAAAGGAGGAAAGAAAAAGGAAGGCAATCTTCCAAAACCCCTTTCTTCTTTTTCTTCCTTTTGTCCTCTTTTGTCTTTACTTCCCACCACCATTTACATAAAAATAAAAAAAATGAATAAAAATTGTAAAGAACTTGCGCGACGTTTCGGTGCTCTTCTAGCACCCTCTCCAAAGCCAGGATTCTAAAAAAATTATTTAAAAATCATCTATCCCCTTCCATGGGGACCCAAAACTCTCATCCATTAACGCCAACAGGAAACTAAAACAACTTAAATATTAATTTATCCTATTATTAATAATAAATACCTGAATGACCCTAAGGGTCATTCAATAAAAGGTTAATTGCTTCCCAGAATCTAGAAACTTCCAGGAAATTTACTGTAAACATTGCCATCAAATATAACCCATCATGCTGTCATAACGACCATAGTCCAAGCAACAGGGAATTTGTTATGAATGATATATGGCATTATTTATTACAGAAAACGGACTGTGCCATAAGAAGAAAGGTTGGTCATAGAGTAATTGTGTCATATTTTGGACAACGAAATATGATTTTTAAATTTTTTATTAACATTTAAGACCAAAAAATCGCACTTTTTTTTAGTTTTTTGTTTATAACATTAAAGGTAATTATCCAATCTTAATAACATCAATTGAAAAGTTTCAGACAATTGAATTGTGAACAAAATAAGCCGTCGTTTGATCTGATTGGATAATTAGAAGCGGAGAAAATTCGGAAAAACTGGGAAATTTAGCTTTTGTTGAACAAATTAATATCTCAGTTAATTTTTAACTTTTTTGGTTGAAGATTGGTGGAAAATTTGTCAAAATCATCTCTTGCCCAACCCCTTCCATATGGTTGATGCGAAATTTGATTTGGTTTAAAGGCCGATTTCACATGGAAACCCGGCTATGCCCTTTATAGAATATGCTCCCTCTCTTTTTATATATAACATCTCCATAAATTATCTTTTTCCCTTATTATACTCTGTTTACCCTTGACTTGTTAAATTTTAATTTTTTTATGTTTTTAAATCTAATCTTGTGGGTAGTGGTTAAAAATAAAATGTTTCTAACTACATCTAAATTTTCTGAATGGGAAGATTCATGAAACAAACAAACAGCTCTGTCAACCAGATTTTTAATAATAGTGACTTTATTTTGAAAGGGATGATTTGAAATGAAATTTAACAGTCTACCAGAATATCTACTCTTTCTGTACCAATTAGACACTATTTTACCATTGTCAAACTATCGTTTAAGACTAGTCATTTCGACTATTAATATACCTACTAGATTTTTAGAACAAAATTTTAATATGATACTTAAAAATTCATTACCAAAGTCAAATTATACTGTTAAAAATAGTTGGGAATTTCAAAAGATAACAAATACAATACCTGATTGTCATGTAATGATCTCTTTAGATCTTGTTGCAATGTTTCCGAATATTCCGTTAGAGTTGGTAAAAAAAAGTTGTTTCAAATAGATGGATTAAAGTTAAATCACATACAAAGTTAGATGAAAAAGAGTTTCTCAAAGGATTAGATTTCATCATAAATTCTACTAAATTTAAATTTAATGGTAAATTCTATAAACAAAAGTTTGGTACCCCAATAGGTTCCGTTATTTGTCCAATGCCAGCTGAAATAGTCATGGACGATTTGGAAAGGTCTGTCTTTGAGAGATTGGGGTTTGTTTTGCCTTTTTATTTTCGGTATTTTGATGATACTTTATTGTGTGTTCCTTTGGATAAGCTGCAAATAGTTAGAGATACCTTCTCAACGACTATCACCCAAGAATTCAATTTACCCATGAAATGGAAAGAAACAATAGAATAGTCTTTGTGATCATGTTTTGTCTGATCATAGAAAGGAATACGCTGATCATGACTTTGACTGGAATAATGTTGAAATTTTGTACTCGAAAAGTAATAAGGGAAAAAGAGAATTTATGGAGATATTATATATAAAAAGAGAGGCAGCATATTTTATAAATTTAAAAACGGATTTGGTGAAGTACAATGGTTGTTATGACAGCATGATGGGTTATATTTGAAGGCAATGTTTACAGTAAATAAAATTTTAATTTTTTAACGAAACTCAAAGGACTGATTTCTTCGCTCAAAATTAATTTTGGACTGATAAAGAAACACATCTTTTACTAATTTTTTTAAGTTGCTAGTAATTAGTATGTAGGTGCTATCTTTATAAATATTGCTTTCAGGACCACCACCTGGAATACCTCGGATATTGAGAGCCGGACCCCCCAATATACCTCGTATGCCACCTCCACCAATACAGATACAAAATTTGAGTGGCATCGCGAATAATCAATTGCAAACACAGAACTTAGGTGGAATGCAGCAGAAGACTCCAAATGTCCTTTCAGCAGCTCCTCAATTGATCAATAGAAAAGATAAAGAAGGAAAGAACTCTTCAACAATAGAAGCAAAACCTCAAATTAGAAATTTGGCGGCGGATGTTACGAGATTCCTACCTACTTCTTTGAGAGTCAAACGAGATGATAAGAAGAAACCAACCACTATAGTTAGATTACCAGAAAATATTGTAGAAGTTTCGACATCAAGAAGTGTGCAAACAAAAACTAAAGATGATGCTTATATGATGTTTATGCAAGAAATTGAAGGTTTACTCTGAATTTAACATACTTGCATTGTATGAAAATAATATTATTCAATTTTCTATCTTAAGAGTATATTATTTATATATATATATGCCATGTTTTTTTATTGTAGAAATATAATTCCAAAAGAAAATATTTGTCTATTAAATTTTTAAAACCTCGCATAAAAAGCCAAGTAATCACAAAAACTAAAAAAAATCTGCACCCTAATGAAACTTAGTAGGCTTCATAAAGAACAAGAAAGTTTTATAACAAATGGCAACAACAAAATAGATATCAACATATCTTCCTTACACGGAAGAAAAAGTTTATTAAGTATTGCCGAATTATTTCAAGATTTTCCGGATACAAACGGTCCCTAAACAAAATTGTATGTAGTTTCCGAATCTTACAGGATATAATGCAGTGTAACCGATTTATTTATTTATTGACAAAATAATAATACGATTACCTTCGGAAGATATAAATTAAATAAATTTATTATTTGTTCGGGCACCAGGCTGTCATCAAGTTAACTCAACGAGCAGAGACAAACACTTGAAATCAAATCAGAAATCATCTTCCGGAAAAGGTGATTATGGTAGCTCAATACCATAACTGAAAAATAGTAAAGGGCGAGGTTCTTCTGCTAAAAAGATTATCTTATGTTATAAGTAATTACTACACTATATTATCCAATTAATTAACAATAATCATTTATTTAGATACGACACATTCAAAGTTTGAGGTTCAATAACAATCTAAAATCGATAATGTTTAAACAGTAAATCGTTGATATAAGCCGAAATTACAAAGAATTCTTTATTGTTAAATAAACTAATTTGGAAAAAAAATAAAAGAATTATTATAATTCAGGCAAAAGAAAAGAGGTGGAACTTTTCATCCGATATCCAGAACTGACCAAACTAATTACAAAAAGGATTTTTACGGCCAGTTAAAACTTGCAATTGGAATCACGCCAGGTTATATGCAGTTTCGGCGGGAATATATTTAAATTAGCCAATGTTACGTACGGATGGTAGAAATAAATAAATAAAAAAATATTCAAAGAAAATTGTAAGTTTGGAGATTTAGTTGCAATGTTTTGTCTTCTTAAGAAAATGGTTGGTTAAATTTAATGAATCTAAAACGATACAGCTTACCGTATCCGATGACTTAATTATACTAGTTGGCAAGCCAAATTGATAGTACAAAGAAAAGGGCTCTTTCTTCTTCTGTCCGAGAATTACTGATCCCATTTGTCCTTGGTTTTATTTTTCTTCTTGATTTCGTGACTTGGTTCATCCACTCTAATCCCTTATTCTTTTTCACCGATTACGCATGGTTGTGTGTTTATATGCTCACATGCACACGTGTTGTTGTTCTTTCACTTTCTGCTTAATTAGTTTTGTAAAAAGTAAAAGGTGGATGGCTTCTAATCAAAAAGAAAATAGTACTTTCAAATTGTTTTCTTCTCCACTTTTAACAACCTTAATGCAGTTTTTCTAAAAATATCTTCTTGTCATTTCGAGATTCGATGATTGGATTATTTTTCGAAAATTGGATTTTTCAACCCGAGGCTGTAAACGCACAGTTAACAACTCGCGGCTAACCGACCACTGGCGAGCTCAAACTTTTATTTGAGCAAAAACATAAAAATTTTATAGTAAAAATTAATATAAATTTTATAAAATATACAATATTGTAAACATATGAAGTGCATTATAATGTTTTTATATTATTTTGACACAAAAATTGTGACTAAACTTTTTGTGAAAATTTAAATTTTAAAGAATTTGAAATCTTTCTGTGGAATAAATTTCATTTCATAGATGATTGTTACTATTACTGATAATAAACAAATTTCCAACCAACTATTTATGAAATATTTCTGAGGAAAATAATCGAAAGACTTGGGCTCGAATCCCAGCGCAGTCGAAAGCGTCTTTTTCCCACAGTAAGATTTTCAAATTCTTTAAATATTTGAATTCAATTGCATTATTTGCGATATAAAAGTTTGAAATTGTCTACGAGGACACCTGTCGACAACGTATCCTATCTCATACGCGACCACTGAACCTCCGATAATGTAGGCAGTGACAAAAATTTCAAACTCATCTAATTATATTGAAAATATTTTTAAGGCGGCCCTGATGAGTGTAGAACTTAATCAAGATTTTTTCGAACCTGCAACGTTAAATTACTTCGGTCTTGAAGTTTTACAGCACTTTTTAGCTCGTTTTTATAATATAGTTCATAATATTATATAATCAACTAGGTTTTTACTTTTATTAAGTTGCTCTTCATATCCGCTACAACATCCGCCTACAATTTGTTTATTTTCACCAAGAACTATTACTATAGACTGTTTTATTGAATTTAAAATCCCTTTCCTCATATCTACCTTTCTGTATGTTTCTGTATTTCTCAAAACGTAATAGAAATTTGGTCTATGTATGTTGAGGAAAAAATATGTGTTCTGCATGGGGATTAAGAATAAAGGAATATTTGATACATACGACTATTAAAATCAAATAGAAAGAGTAAGTGTGTAGCACAAAACTCAATTCTTCAATTTATAGAGCTGTTAAGATTTTAAACTACAGGATGAACGATAAAAAATTGTAACTTTTCAATAGACCTTTTAATTTAAGAATGGTAGCAAATATAACGTCACTATTACCTTTAAATATTTCGAGCAGTTTTTACTTCCGTTTCGTGAGTGAGAAAAGGACTTTCCATTTGTATTTCCTCTAGCGGAAAGTGCTTGAAACATTTTGTATTCGTCCTCAAGAAATTATATTTATTCAAAAGTCAGGGTGGAAAGCTAAGGTTCTTGTTATAGTCAGCATGTTTGGAACTGGTTTGATGCAGTTTTCCATCCACTCCTATCCTGAGATAGTATTTTAATATCGTGTAAATGATATATACATTATAAATTATCCATTACTTATGATTGAATATTAAAGTTCAAAATTTGATATTTTACAATTTCAAAACAATCATTCAATAAAAAAAGCATTGGGCGTAGGAAACCACACGGGAAATTACATGCATATGATCTGGACTCAGATTACAATATAGCCTCCCATATGGCTTCCAATATAGTCTCCAACATAGCCATAAAACGATATGAAAAATTTATGTATATATTGGATGCTCCTCTATAAGCTACGACGGCCATATTAATAAAATAGCATTTAATGCTGTTTTCAATTGAATGCCATGTAATTCTTTCGACAAAAGCAAGTATTAAAGAAACGAACGTCATTCAATACTATCTAATGCTGTTTAGTCAAAAACAGAAGTCTATATAGAAACATACGTAGTTCCTATGGGCTTCCCCATGTGCGCCTTAGTTCAAAGTCAGCAGTGATTTTTAATAGCGCTCACAAGCACCGTGCGCACAATTTCCGACGGTAGTGTACCATAAATAAAAAATATAGTTTCAGTACTTTTGAATCCAAATTCATTTTTCTATTTTGATATTATAAATTCCAGACGTTAAAGACTTCGAATAACATATTCAAAAATTATAATTCGTATAACATTCGTATAACACGTATGTTAGTATCGTGTCTCCGCCTATCACTAAAACTGATAAGCATGAATGCGGAGGGAACTTGACATAAATACCATTAGGTTGCGACAATCTACGGTTCTTATGAAATTCCAACCTACACCTGACAGAGTGAATTGGCTGCGGCCGGCGCCTGGTGGATATTCCCGATAGACTATCCAAGGGAGGAGTAGTAGCCTCCCGACCAGGGTAGGACGCGATTTCAGTACTTTACCTCTGTGGAAGTAATATGGGTAAATGTAAGTCCCTCCGGTGTTCGGCCGCGAAGGGCAAAGATCCCGTGAAACCACATGTTAAACTGGGAAAACCGCTCACGTTTCTACTGTCTGGAGCCAATTTCGGGGTTGAAATCATGGACGCCCGGGCGCAGGAATGAAGGATTACCTGGTCAGTATTTCCTTATATCCGACGCTGCGTAGGATAAATCGCACACTGTCTAGCCTGAAGTCCGAGTCAGCTGTCGGGGCGGACCCGGCACCGCTCGGTCGATAGGGCTGACGTTAAACCTTCAGCATCATTATGGCGCGGGCCTATCCCGTAACCTTTTTACTAGCTTCATTTAATGTGCCGATAGGATCGACCATCCGATAAGCCGCTTCTCGGTTTCGGCGCACATAACTAGGGATCTATACAGGCGAGGATAGTAGCCCTACTGCGGTAGGGCTCCCATGATGGGCGAACCGTCTTGAAACACGACGGGATTAATATGAATTCTATACATAATAAAGGAGATGAAGAGGTGAAGGCGCCAAACGCGCACTCACACACTTCTCCAGGGGCTGAGGGATGGAAAGACGTTCTCCAGCTCCTGAAGAAGCAAAGTGTAAAAATGGAGAAGTTGTCCAGGGCTCTCAGCGTTATCCAGCAGGGTATGCTGAGAAACAACCCTGGCCATGTTAAGGACAGTGTTAGTGAGGCTACGGAGGCATCCTCGAAAAGGATGGGTATCTTTCGGAGACCGCGTTCTGCGTCTCTGGGAGATACCCCGAAGAACCTGACAAAGGGGGAGAAGAGGATTGCGCCTTCTCCCCTCGAGGAGCGAATCACAAAGAAAGGGAAGGGCAGCACATCGCCGTCCTACGCCGCGGCCACCAGAGGCCAGACCCCACAAAAGGATGGGGAATGGCAGCTGGTGGAAAAAAAGAAAATTAAAAAGATGAAGGAAAGAGAAGTTCCTGCGCCCTCTGCGCAGGAACCCAAGGAGAAAAAGAAGGTGTCACGGTGCTCTCCGGTCGCTAGGTCAAGCGACGCTATCAAGGTGTCAGCGAAAGACGGTGAGTCTTACGCTGAGATCCTGAAAGCAATGAAGGCTAAGGTAAAGGCTCGAAATTTGGGAGCGGAGGTTCTCGCCATCCGGAGAACCAGGAAGGAGGAGATCCTCATGGTCCTGAAGAAGGGTGGTGACGTCTCGGCCTTCGAGAAGGCGCTCGATCAGGCGGTCGGGCAGAGAGCCGAGGTTAAGTCTTTGGTCTCCAAGAGGTCCCTTGAAGTTAGGGACCTCGACGAGACTGTCACAAGGGAAGAGGTTGTGGCCGCGCTCTGTATCGTGCTGGGCAAGCCAGACCTCGGGGACCAGTGCAGGCTGTATAAGCGCTTCGGCGGTGTACAGACTGCGGTGGTCTGTTTAACCGAGGCGGACGCTCGAAGCTTGCTCAGGCTCGGTAAGCTGAGGTTGGGGTGGGTGGCTGCATGCTTCCAGGCAGGAAGGACGCCTGCTGGAGGTGTGGGAGCACGTTGCACGTGGTCAAGGAGTGCAAGGCTCCGCCTAGGTGCCTGACATGTGCTGATAGGGGCGAAAAAGATGTCGCCCATGCTTCGGAGAGCGGTTCTTGCCCAATATTTAGAGCGGAGCTCCGGAGGCTGAGGGGTGGAAAGTGAAGTTTCTACAGCTCAACCTCGGGAGAGGGAAGGAAGGATGACGCACTTGTCGTGTGCGCTGCTGACAACGTCGGAATTCTGGAACTGAGGATCAATGGAAGTCTGTGACGGGCAAAGCGTTAGTTGGATAGCAGAGGCCTGAAAATGGCCCCTGAAAAGACCGAGGCTTTGCTGGTCACGGACAGGAGATCCTTCCAATTTCCCGAGGATCGTTCTCGGGGAACATGAGATTGAGTGGAAAAAGAGCATCAAGTACCTGGGTGTGCAGTTGGATCGAAGGTTTAGCTTCGGCGAACACTTGGAGATCGCGACTGCCAAAGCCATCCAACGTGGAGCCGCTCTGACTCGGCTCATGCCCAACATTGGTGGTCCCAGGGAAGCTAAGAGAAGGCTGGTGGCGAGCGTGGTAAATTCGAAGCTGCTTTATGCAGCTCCGATCTGGACCATGCTATCCTGAAGAAGCTGTTCTCGGCACAGAGAGGTGTGGTGATGAGAATTGTCTCAGCATACCGAACAGTGTCGACGAGCTCTGTAAGGAGCTCACCTGCTTACCAACCTGCAGGAAATCGCTCGCGCGAAGGAGGCAATCCGCAAGGATGGAAAGACAGGCTCGTCGAGAAATGGCAGACGAGATGGCATGGTGACCAATCTGGGAGATGGACACACCGTCCGATCCCGGACCTCGCCACCTAGCTGAACAGAAAGCACGTGGAGGTCGGCTTTTACTTAGCGCAAGCGCTCTCAGGCCATGGCTGTTTCAACGTGTACCCGAGGCGCTTCAAGAAATGAGACGACGAGTCGTGTACCTACTGCGGATCCCTTGTGGACAATGCAGAGCACACACTCTTTTTCTGTGCCAGGTGGGGCGTGGCAAGAGAGGCTGTCGGTCGGGAAGCGGGTGCACAACTCATCCCTGACACGATGGTCTCTCTCATGCTCCAGTCTGAACAAAAATAGATACTTATCGAGTCATTCGTCATCCCGGTGATGAAGACGACGGAGCTCGATGGGCGTGCAGAGCGCGGCAACAACGGGGACCAGTAGAAATCGCATCGGGGCCTGCACCCGCGGTCCTGCGTCTTGGGCGGACTTGGCTGCCCGCGTCGTTCGGGGGAGGAATCGCTTTATTCCTCCCCTGGCTGGCGCGGCTAGTCGGTCTGCCTAACGGGCGTGTGGCCGCGGTTGGGAGTCCCGGGAAAACGGATGACAGAATAGTCGTACGTGACTTTAAGCTGAAACCAACCACCCGTGAAGTTTAAAGCCGAAAGGCGGTTCCGCGGGCGGTGTATTGGTTCGAGGGAGGGCGTTTTTTGGTTTTAACAGGTATGCCTAGACCCGTCCTAGGAGAGTCCTGTACAACGTCTATAAAAGATTTTGCCATTTTCCTCCTCACCAAAAAAGAACAAAAAAAATATCAGGAATAGTTATTTGTCAATGTAACCATTAAATTTAACTATTTCAGGATAGGTTTTTAAATTTAGACTAAAAATCAGGCTATTTGACGTAATTTTATTTACCTATTTATCCTTAGTGATGTTAACTTCGGTTGAAGACGTTGATGGCCGACCAGAGTGAGGCAAATCTTCCACCACATCTCGTCCGCTTTTGAAAGCACTGTACAACTCGAATGCACGTGTTTTTGATAAAGTCGATTCACCGTAAGCCTTCTGTAACGTTTTTAGCGATTCCACACATGAAATTCCATTTACAATGCATAATTTGAAATAAATTCTTTGCTCAATATTCTTATCCATTGGAAAAATCGCGAAACAAACTTGAAATGAACTGACATCATCAAGCACTGTGAACAAACTGAATAACAGATCGCGCTTGAAATCCACGTCAGTATAGAGGACAATGGTGCCAACTTAGCGTCAAAAAGGTTTCTGCCAATCTCTTTAAGCGGACTGTTTGAATTATCTATTCCCGGTACTTTTTTGACAGAATGTAAGAACGTCGGTCGTAAGTGGACGTCTTTACTACCGCTTTATAGGGACTCTAAGTACTTTAGTGCTTGTTTTGCAAAAATAATATTCAATCTAGAACCTTTGGATTTTACTAAACACACTCTTCTATCACAAGTCAACTCGGTTATCCACGTGAATGTCTACGTAGTAATTTGGATATTTAAATCTACGTGAAGTTTTACGGTGAAAATGTTCTTTGAGTAGGGGAATGCATTATGAACGACGAAATAATACCAGTCAACTCGGTCTACGTGGTAACTTAGAGATTTAAATCTACTTTAATTTTTACCTGGAAAATGCGGTTTGAATGGGGGAGTAATACAAGTCAACTTGGTCATCCACGTAAATGTAATTGTAATTCCATTGTTTTAAGTAAGAACCCCTATTTTTCATTGCAGTTTCGTGTTGTATTGGGTTGTGCCAGAAATAATTGCCGATTTTTTCATACAAATTAAACACATTTTTTTAAATACGAGGAATGAACTTTAATCAATGATATATTTTCCATTTTGTTCAATGACCTTTTCCCATCTTTCTGGTAACTTCATAATTCCACGCTGATAGAACTTCCGGTCTTTCTCGGCAAAAAACTAAACCAATTGCGATTTCACAACTTCATCATCATTGAAAGTTTTACCATTCAAGGACTTCTGTAATGATTGAAGTAAATAGTAATCTAATGGTGCAAAGTCAGGGCTATATGGTGGATGTAACATCACTTCCCAACCAAGCCTCAATGATTTTTGCGAGTGGCTAAAGCTATGTATGGTGTAGTGTTATCATGGTGAAAAATTCCACCTTTACTATTGACCAATTCTGGCCCTTTTTCTTTGACCGCTGCATTCAATTTGTTCAGCTTACGACATTAGACATCCGAATTAATCGTTTGGTTCCTTAGAAGCAGCTTAAAAAATACCACACCTTTCGAATCCCACCAAACAGACAGCATAATCTTTTTTTGATGCAATTCAGCTTTCAATGTTATTTGTGGTGGTTCATCACGCTTGGACCATGATCGTTTTCTAACGACTTTATTGTAAACAATTCATTTTTCATCACCAGTGATAATTCGTTTCAAAAAAGGATCGAATTCATTGCGTTTAAGGTAGTTGGATGGGAGTCCCGGGCGAACTGATGACGGAAGAGTCGTCCGCGACTTTAAGCTGGAACCAACCTCCCGTGAAGTTTATAGCTGAAAGATTTTGCCATTTTTCCTTCTCACAACAAAAAAAAAAACCTACACCTGACTTCCTATTAACTATTTGGGTTGAATAACTATTACACATCACGATGTCATCAATGTACACAAACACTCCAGTAGTGTCTATGGGTCTATGGATACGCTGTGATGTAGTGGAAGTATTTTAAATTCACATGGGTATACGCAAAGATTAAAAAAAAAAAGTATTGGGCGTTCCCGAGTTGATCAAAGACATCCGTTATGTTAAGCAATGGGTAGACATTTCCAATAACCTTTGTTTTAAGGGCTCTAAAATATATTACAATTCTTTTCTCTGTCCCCGGAAGCAACAAGCTTTTTGGGTACTATTAGAATGGGTGGATTGCAGGGAAAATCTCAATAGCCACTAATTTCCTTTTTATACTGTTTTTCTGATTGAGTATGTATTTGGTCAGTTGCTTCATAGAATTTTGTATTGTTTCCCGGTGATGATGTTATTATCAATGGATGGGATCCTATGCTGGTTTAAATGAGTAGAAATGAGTCTTTCGCCGCTTAGGTGGAAAATATCTGTGTTATTCTCTACCTATTTGAGTACACATGCGAGATGTAAAAAACGCTCATTAATTTTGCAACTTGATGTCGTATTTTTTTAAAATGATGCTAGAAAAAATATTTGGGCCATTTACACTGTCTGACATGGATTTTGGCACTTAACCAATGATAACTGATTGCGATAGGTTTTCCCGTAGAATCCGAATTTGGACGGAAGTAGAGAATTGGCTCTAGTTTTCGAGAAAAATAGTGTCCAAAGTCCCAAAAAACGTGTTTTTGGCCATTTTTGAGGACGTGTAAAAATGCAACGTGAGCGAATAGAACCTTCTGAGAGGGATGGAATGGAAGCTTGGTTTTTGTCCTTTTGAAGTAAAAACAAAAGACCAGTTGCCATGACCTCTGTACATGTATGGGTACCAATTCCCCCACACGCTACCACCCTGGCGCTCGCTGCTTTCTCCGTCCTCCAACTTTCCTCACTAATTCTCTAGCCTCCCGCAATTTGGGGTGCTTTTTTATTGTGATGCTTTCCTTTTGTAGGTAGAACCAAGAGAATCACGAATGATCATCTAGCTATAATCTGCCAGCATATTCACCGTAGATTTTTCTTGATACCTTTTCTCTATACTGGCAATGTTTTGATGAAATCGCTTACCCTGTTCATCGCTGACAGCTCCTAGATTTGATGAATAAAAATCCTAATAAGAATGCAGAAAATTAATTTTCAGAGGCATGTTATACCTCAATGCTTTATAAGCAATCAGTTATTTCTTGATAATCTTTTTATATTCAGAATCCTTTGCATTACCTGAAAAGCCTGTAGAAACTGCTTCGAAAGCATCGCAAGCTATCTTTTCTTTTTGATTCATTGTACTTTTGAAGTGGCAATCTTTAAGAATATCCCTTATTTGTGGTCCATTGTGTACACCTTCGTTTAGCTTCGCTTCACTCAGCCCTGGAAGTATCTTTTTTAGATAAAAAAATCCGGGCTCGTCTTTCTTTATGGCTTTCATTACGTTTTTTGCTAAGCCTAACTTGATGTGGAGCGTCAATAAATTGATTTTTTCAATATCTACAATAGGTTTTTGGATAACATTCTTCTGTCCTATAGAAAAAGCATTGCGGACAGGTCAGTCTTTCTTCACATAATGACGATTTCTAGCACGGCTGTCCCATTCGTATAAGAAACAACTATGTTTCGTGAAACCAAGTTGTAACCTACTAAGAAGAGCAACAACTTTGAGGTCTGAACATATGTACCAATTTTGTTCCGAATACTTTATTTTCTCCAAAAAAATTTTCATATTCTCATAAGTTTCTTTCATGACTCGCGAATATGCCGCTGGAACTGAAGGATATTCATTACCGTTATGTAGGAATACAGCTTTCAATCCAGATCTCTAGCTTGTATTCTATTAGCATAGATTCCATCAAACCCGAAATGTCGTCACAATAGTACAAGTTATCATCTTCACTTAATAACTCAGAAAATTCTTTTTTACGATATTTAGGGAAAGAAGTTATTGTATTTGCTTGCAGCAAGTTCCACCGTTTCAATCGAGAGCCTAGAAGGTAAGATTTGTTTTAAGTCAATTCTAACTCCCTGCAAAGATCATTCAAATCTTTTTGACCTATCAACTTCAGCTCCATTCAATCTAAAAGTGCAGATACTTCAGCTTCAGTTCAGATCAAGATAGTCAACTTTTTAATCATTGACATCGGAGCACATTTCCACTAGCCTAACAGATATCGCAAACAATATGAGCAACAGTAGTTCGGTACTCCCAAAGATTCTGCGAGCTCTTATTGTGTTTGGCAACAATCTTCATCGAGTAATGCTTCCAGTTCTTCATCTTCAAACTTTTTTTAATTGGAAGGAAAAACCATGTTTTATTGCCATTTTACGATCAAAAGAGGTCGGAGAAGTTCTAGGTACGGAAAAAGTAAGACGGAAAAGTTTTTTCTTAAATTTTTTTAGCAACTTTGTGAAGAAAATTATTTCCATCAGATAATTTAGAGTTGTTGAAATTGTTGTATTAAAAAAAAGACAAAGCGTGCGAACGCGTGGTTTCAAGCTATCTATGAACTCTAGATTTTCCTTCTCGACCACTTTTACTGATGATGAGACATACTCTTCGCCCTTTAATAACGACGTAAAAAAATTAATTGTTTAGAAAACTTTTCTAATTCAAGTCGACAGAGGCGAATAAAATTAAAAAATCAGATCTTCAAAAAATTTCATGAGTTTTTTTTTCTACGATTCAAAAAGAATCAAACGTAAAGTACCTTGAACGTTTTCTTCCCCTCTAAAATTCTACTTCCATCCGACATTTTTTTGAAAGATATTTATGAACCAAATGAAAACAATAATATTGTTGATAAAAGAGTCCAAATATAGAAGGATTCGTTACTCGACGCAGCGTAAAACAGAGCACGTACTCGAAATCACGCGTTCGCGCGCGTAGCCTTTTTTAATGCTACAATTAAAATATTGTTTATTTATAATCGGATTTAAATGGGTTATTTTATGCCGTAGGTATCGCTGATGTCTCCTGAGTAGACCGGACTATCACTTTTGCAAATCCGTCAATATTTTACCGAGCTATGGTAGTTCAAGTTTTAAAAAACACGTATTTTTTATCCAAAAAAACAAAATTTTTAATTTTTTTCACGAAAAATAATAATATTAGAGAAAAAATCTTTAATGTAACCTCAATATCTTTTTGAAAGACCTATCTCCCTGTACTTTTTATTTTTGCATTTTGGGACTTCGAACTTTCATATGTGACGTCACAGCGTGGGCAATAATGGACGTTACATGTTCTCATAATCTAAAATTGTTAAAAATTACCTCAAAAAAATGTGATTACTAATTTGTAGTATCATCCCATTATTTGACTTAAATAAGCTGTTTGCTTTCGGCCAAAAGGTAAACACATATTCTCAAATAGCCTTATTTTTCCGGATGAACTGGATAAACAACTATCCACGACGTTAGATGTTCTCGTAGTCTGAAACTTGGTAACAATTATTTCAAATGGAAGCAATTACCAGTTGGACATGTAATTACAATTTTTTATTTGAAAAGTATTCACTTTAAGCCAAAATTTAAAGACATATCCTGAAAAAGTTAAATTTGTTGATTAACTCGAGAAATATAATTCCCGAAGAGTGATCTCATAAATTGAAAATTGTTTCTAATGACCTTAACTAAATGTAATTACTAATTTGTCGTATTCTTTCTTTTATTTGCTTTGATAAGTATTTGCTTTTGACTAAAATGTTACTGTCTTGGTTTTATCTATTATTATGTGGGATATTTCGTACAAGTATTGAATACTATGAATTTTTGTCCACTAAATCTGAAAATTCTATCGTATTTTTTTGTTAATGTAATTTATTTCCAAATTAATTAGTTGAGTTTGGAATTTTTGTCACTGCTTACATTATTTATAAGCAATTGGTTATAAAAAAAAAAAACAAAAAAATTGACGTTAGTGCCCTGGCGTAATTTTTTTTTAAATGATAAGGTACATTCACATAAAAATGACCTATGACTTTTTTTCATAGGACTCGCAAATTTTACGTTATAAATTTTTGAAAAGTTGATAAAATCGTGAAATTTTTTTTGCATTTAATGTGTCTAATCTTTGGAACTGCAGCTCCGGTGGTACAGCTAAAGTTCATGAAACATTTACGACGTGAAAAGATCTACGCTACACGGAAGAGTTGTCAAACCTTATTTATTGTTATTAATCTTAATTCAAACAATGGAAAATACTCCCGCACGTAGTACAATCTCTTGCGTAGATACTTAATTTGATGAAATCATATGGTGTTTGCGAATTCTCGAAGTTTCTGAAGTTAAATACATTGTACATTACTATATGAATAAATAAAATTAAAATACTTTGCAAATTAATAAATTCTTATGGTTCGGTTTTGCGAATGTCTTTCTCTATTCTGTTTCTGGCTGAAATTTGAGGTCTGAATTGTCCGAATCATTATCCCCTTCCTCGGGGGTAAACATTCCAACAACTTCAACTGGAAGGTCTCTTTCTTGGGTATAGCTCTGGTAATGAATAGACTGGCTGTGAATGGGTCAGAAGTGAGAAGAAATCGATTGAGGATATCTTGCATGTTATAAAATCTTGAACTCTTTCTCGACAAATCCCCTTGCGAAGATTTAAATTCTTTGTGTCGTCCTTCCTGAGCCTGCTCCGAAAGAACTCCTTCAAAAATAAATAGGAACGGTAATGAATGACTTATAGATTAAACGCTGCTTTTCCTGCATACCTGCTTGTATCTCAAGAGATCACACTAGATCTCTGTAGATCACACAATCATTTTCCTGGAGATCTACGCATATCACAAGAGATCAGTTGGAGATAATACTAGATCTCTGTAGGTCACACACTCATTTTACTGAAGATCTACGCATATCACAATAGATCAGTCGGAGATCACACAAGGTCTTTGTAGATCATATGCTTATTTTTCTACGGATCTACGAGTATCTCAAGAGATCAATACAGGATCACACTAGATTTCTATAGATCTCTAGAGATTCCAAGAGATCTTACATTTTTTAACCAGGTCTCATTGGATGATTTCGAATATATCTAACATTTAATGTATCAGAGGTTGTTGCATCTAGATATGTTTCAAAAAGTGGTCCATTGATTAATTAGATAAAACTTTTAAGTGTGAAAAATAGGTACATTGACAATTTCCAACTTCAAGGATCGTTTTTTTTTAATATCACCTCCATGCACGAGTATTTTGTGTAAAGTGGGTGAGAAGCTGAAGCAACTATACTTCTTGTTAAATTGTCTGGCCGTGGTTAAGGCGTACTCGCCAAATTTTCCACCGTCAATTTCTACGTCGGCATTAATTGCAATGCGAATAACAGAAAATCGCTGTATTATTTATTCTTCGAATGATATGACGCTTTATCCACTGATTCGCAAATCATCGAATATGGAATTTCACTATGTACTCAATAAATGAAGAAAAAAGGTTTTAGTAACTTGGTAGTATACTTTTGCATCACACAGAGAAATAGAAAAAGAGACATATACATGAAATACTACATTCCCACATATTAAAATATTTTGTAACTTTATTTCACGAACCAGGTCTCGGGGTGTCAAGAAGAAGCCCAGATTGTCTTCTGAATGTATCCTTAACAGCTGCTTTTTAATCCTCCATCATTTTTTTCTGATCGGCGATCAACTTGGTGCCTTTTTTTGCGAGTATTGGCGGGAGTAGGTAATCTGTAATATGTGATACGTATTTTCAATAAATAATTTACAGAATTTTCCAATAATTTATAGTACTGTCAAGCATTTGAAGCTTTATATTTTGTCATTTTACTCTCATAAAAGTTGAAGGAAAAATTCCATGAATTTTATTCTAGCATGCATGAACGGTTGCAGAGAAAACATTCCGTTGTAGCTTTGTTCCATTCGAGTGTGTTAATGACTTTTGTGTCGATCATTGTCAAGTAAAATGTGTGTTTAACGTTACAAATTTTACCTTCAATCCCAGTATGTATTATTTGTAATTTCTCGATCTGTTCCATTATCTTCTTGTACTTTGCTTCAGTTGTTTCCTAACTTTTTTTCGTATTTGATTCGCACAGGTCTACAAAATCTAGTCGGATTAGGTGTTGGAGTTTGCAATACTGTGTTCTTCGCTTCGTCTTCGATGCGAACTGGTATAATTATTGTAATAAAGACAGTAGAATCGCTAGAATTCAAACCCTCAAATGCCTACTTGAACTCTGAGTGACCTGAACCTGGATCCATTACCCACTTGTGGTGTACCGTGTAATTTCCACTGAGATTAATTTTTTAGGTAAATTTTCGGTAAACCTTTTCTCTTTGACCACCCACACAAAACTTCATACTGCTCTTTCGTTGATTTCGTTTGTGTTATCAATGCTACAGATTCTGCAGGACCCAGTGACTCCAGGCCATTGTTTGATTTTGCGTATGCTGTTAAAATTTTGTCTGCCCTAGCTGTCGACTTGTCCACTTGCTGGACTAATTTGGAAGCCCTTATCTTGCCATCCGCACGCAAGATAGATGAAGTGGCGAATACTAAAGTGCTAGAGTCCTTTTTTCTCATGTCTGTGGTTCGTCGTCTTTTTTGTGAGTCGCTGATAAAATCAAATGATTTTGAAGTTCATTTGGTACTTGAAGTGGATGTTATTTCCTACCTGGAAATACTCTTATCTAACCACGTTGCGTAATTTTTCTATAATTTTTCCTGCATTCTTTTTACAAGTGCCCACTTCTTCTTCCACTGATTGACAATCGACTTTACGGTTTGCTTATCTAATTTTTGCTAATCGTTTCCGTATAGATTTTGAACCCGTTTGTTTGTTTACAGTGATTAATTTTTTCCTTATTGTTTGCATCATTTTATAAAATTATTTTTTAAAAAAGAGTACCCGTATTTTTCATTGCAGATTCATGTTATATGAAAAATAATTAAAAAATTTTCTTCTTGATCATTTTTTGATAAACCCTCTGCAACAGACGCCACGGGGTCTTCGAAGTTGAATTTTGAAATACGTTACAAATCGCTAGTCTATAATACTATTATGACTGAAAAAAATCCAAAATTTTTAACATGTTTCAAAATTCAACTTCGAGGACCTTTTTGCGTCTGTTGCAGAGTGTTTATCAAAAAAATTTTAAGAACAAAACTTTTTAGCTTTTTCATATTGGGTTGTCCCAGGAATAATCGCCGATTTCACATATAGATATCTTTGACGATCATTTTGAATGGCTCCTTTCAATGTCATGATTTTCTCCTTCTGGCATTTGCTAGCTATCACTCTTAGCTTGCTATACAAACAAATTGTGCGTAATTTTGTTTACAGTTGTTAGTTTGGTATCAACTTTCAATTGGAGTGTTAAAACAAGCTGCTAAAAAGTTACGTGATGTGTATGGTAAGGAAGCCTTAAGACAGACAGTGTCGAAATTGGTTTGATAAATTCTGTTCTGGAGATTTTTCACTCAAATATGAGCAACGTTTGGGTCGGCCAAATGAAGTTAATAGTGACCAAATTAAAGCCATGATCGAATCGGATCGTCATGTAACTGTGCGAGAGATTGAAGAAATGTTAAAAATATCAAAATCAACAATCGACCGTCATATACAACATCTTGGACTCGTTAAAAAATGTGATATTTGGATTCAACGTGAATTTGAAGAAATTCATTTAAGAAAGGTATGTAAACCTGACAGGACCAAAATATGCAGTCACATAATAGTAAATGCCAAAAATCAGGGCTCAATTAGGGCTCAATTAATGCCCCAGTGCGAAATTTTCGGCTCTTTATTTTGTTAAAAATATGCATGGTCCTGCCAGCTTTACAGGGAAGCTAGCTTCTTGACAAAATATTTCGGCCTCAATCAGGGCTCAGAGTATTCACAACTTTCAACCCCGTACCTTTTACCCCTTTCAAACGGTTAAAAGCTCCTACAGTCCAGTAATCAAAAATATAGTTTTTGAATATTTTTTAGTCCTGTAATTAAGGGCTCAATTAATGTCACAATGAAAAACCTGCAACTTATCATTTTTTATTTTAATTAGCTTTGGTCCTGCCAGCTTTACCGAGAAGCTACAGCGCTACTCTGGAAATCATTCAAAACCTACTCATATCAAATTTCCCTCTTGACAAAATATTTCGGGCTCAATTAGGGCTCAAAGTATCCACAACTTTAAACCCAGTACCAATCACCATTTTCAAAGGGTTAAATGGCTTCTACAGGCCAGTACTCAAGAATATACTTTTTGAATATTTTTTAGTCCAATAATTAAGGGCTCAATTAGGGCTCAATTAATGCCACAACGCAAAATCTGCAACTCATCATTTCTTATTTTAATTGGATTGGTTCTGCTTTAAAAAATCTGTTAAAGCACATCCAGCGCCATGAAGTACACAATAGCGTGCTATTAACGCTAAGTGCAGCGAAAGGTATTTCCAAGGTGTATCTACAATGTAGCAACATCGCATTAAGTCGAAATATATACATTTTGTTGTGAAATCATAATTCAAAAAACTATGGCACTTCAAAGTTTTCAGAAAAATTTTAAAATGTAACTTTATAGAGTTTCAAGAGTTCTGATCTATTGTATTTGGACTTATTCACAGAAATATTTCGGCAGAATCCAGAACTCTCATTAGAACTCTTAGAATTTTACGTACGATTTTGCCTTATTGTAGGTACATAAAACGCGCTCAACACCTTGCGCGGCACGCTACGCACGTTGAAGCACACGATCAGAAAGTGCGAGCGCTTTGAGCAAATTTCCCTCCTTCAATTAACCCTTTGAGTGCTGAATACTTGCGGCCTATGCGATCCGTATTGACGACGAGTGGACAGCGCTGATGATCGCTGTGGACGGAATACTTTTTCGCTAGACTGAACGATTAGCTATTCAAGGCGCAAATAGTAATAAGTCATAGTAATCCTTTTGTACGGGATTAAATGATTAAAGAGCGTTATTTTTTAGTATTAAGACTAAGACAAAACACATATATGGGTCCTTAGTCCACACTGATAGCTTTCGCCAGACGCATATATGCGTCCATAGCACTCAAAGGGTTAAATGAACATAGAACATTGAACTTTTTTAAAATGTTGAAACCAAAAGTAGTCTATCTACGTTCGGTTTTATCGTTGCCATTTCTCAAATTTTAGAAACAACATTTTATGTATTTTCGATACAAACATGTGGAACTTTTCTCAAGTATCACATGCCCTTAAAAGGCTAATTTTGTATAAAATGCTTCTTTCTAATTAAAGTTACTCTTTGAAATTCCATTCTAACACATATGAGTTATATTTTTTGATAGTAAAATATTCAGCTCTGCTTCGTTTTTCATATAAATATAAGGTCTCTCAAGGTCATTTTGTTAAATAAATTTGGATTTTATTTGAATATTTAGAACATATTATTTATATTAAATAGTATGAATAATGATCGGTTAAGCTTTAATATAAATGAAGAAATGCCATCAATCCGATCTATCACTTTATTTTAACAAAGAAGGATTCAAATTCCTCTAGCTTTCGACCCTCAATTTGAGTCCTTTTCAAGAGCTGTCAAAAATCATATAAATACTAAAATTATTTAAACATTGATCACTATGAAAAATAAATAGGAAATATTTTTAACAAAAACAGAACTTACATAAAAAAGTCAGTAGATAAATCATGTCAAAAACACTTATTTTTCATAAATGTCAATAAAATAAAAATTAAATAAAATTAAAAACTACGTGTAACGACCAGCACATATCATGGTCGAAGTCAAGCGGACACTAACTTACAACTAAACAAATACAATCGAGGATGAGAAACAGAGAGGTCGGAGAGCAATAAATAAGATGGCAATATCGAGTATAAAAGTTTAAAAATAAAAATAAATCAAATTATTTCTGTTTAATCAATTTTTTAAATAAGGAATCATATAACGGATTCAAACTCTCAGTGTTTTTTTTTTTTTTATCCAACCGATGCTCAGAGACTACACTGATTTGTTGAGAACGATGTGAAATGTTATGAAAATATTCCCTGATTCTCCATGAAATCTTGCGTTTAGTTTGACCCACATAAACAGCTGGACAATTACTGGTCGTTACACGTAGTTCTTAATTTTATTTAATTTTTATTTTATTGACATTTATGAAAAATAAGTGTTTTTGATATGATTTATCTACTGACTTTTTTATGTAAGTTCTGTTTTTGTTAAAAATATTTCCTATTTATTTTTCATAGTGATCAATGTTTAAATAATTTTAGTATTTATATGATTTTTGACAGCTCTTGGAAAGGACTCAAATTGAGGGTCGAAAGCTAGAGGAATTTGAATCCTTCTTTTTTAAAATAAAGTGATAGATCGGATTGATGGCATTTCTTCATTAATATTACTTATATTATCAAACAAATTTTTTCTATACCTGAATATATAAGCCTAGAGTGTATTATAATTTAAAAAACGAAGATTATAAAGTATTATATTTCATCATTAGATGTGAAAGAAAATTTCCTGCCTTCTTATACATTTCAGGGCTTTTTTTCTAATAGGCGCAATTTTGGTCTGGAGGAGTTACTGTCAATGCATTGCATTAAGGGGGGAAATCCATGTAAAAATTTCAAAAAATCGTACAGCTCGCAAACAGCAACAGATTGAAGAAAATCAGTTTTTTGAAGACTCAGAAGGACTATTGTATGGACCTGGGATTGCAGATTAATCGGTAAGTAACTAAAACTGGTCGTTATACTGTACTAAAACATTAAACGCGATTATCTCGAAAGAGTATTTTCAAAAACTGCTCGTGTTGTAACTTAAAAAGTTATCGACCGATTTGTCTGAAATTTTGAGAGGCTTTTCTCTACATTATTATCAAAAGGATAAACCTAATTGTTTTAGTGTTATAGGTTTATTTTTTCCGTTAATATGTTATAAGAAGAAAAAAATTCAATTTTTTTGTTGCAGAACAATGGTTAATGTGTGATAAATACAGCACTTTTGGACCTCGCGCCGAAGACGACAGACGGAAAATTATCCTGAGCCGCCATTTTGGAAGGAAATAAAAAAATTAAAATTTGTCTATACTTTAGAAAGATTAAATATAGTTATTTTAAAAATTCAATACAATACAATTATTTTATCACCTTCAAAAACATTTTTAAAATATGACTGATTTTGAGGCGTTTACATGGACTTCCACCCTTAATGGGACACGTTGACAAATTTTTTTTGGTTTATTATTGATAGTATGGATATAAGTGATATGTGGTTTTAATAGAACAAACATCCGACGCGTTATTGGTGAGGTAAGGACACAATTATGCAAAAATGTAATCGAAATGTTCATTCATAAATTGTAGCCATTCTACATTATGGTATATACCAATTAAGAAATACAGAACTTTTATCAAAAAAGTGTGTTTTATTCAAAGTTTAAAAACAAAGAGATCCGATCAGCCCGCACCCCCACAACAAACTACTGCAGAATTTCGGCCTCTTGAACTACCCAGAAATCAATTTCGAAAAAACAACCCCTGTTGTATTCCTAGACCATCACGTTTGCTAAAAGATGATTTGAAAATTAAAGTCGTCTCTACATGGCCATGCAGGGGTTCATTTTGATGTTAAGGGTTGGAGCCTAAAAACCGATATAGATATTTTCGATGAGCCCAAAAAGAGTCAAAAATTTTGACATATAAAAATTGGGGAATTCCGATTGTATAGGTGCTAGATTGATCGACCTATTCTAAACTAAGTCAGGATTTTCATATGAATTTCAAAAATGTTGGTAGTATGGAGCCAACTGCACGGAGATAATTCTGTGTAGGAGCCCTTTAAACCTTTGAAAAAGATGATAGGTACGGGCTTGAAAGATAGGCACACTTTGAGCACTAATTGAGCCCCATTTATTTTGTTAAAAGGAGAATTAAAAACAAGCAGTTTTTGAATGATTGCCAGAGTGGCGCTGCTAGTTTCTCGAAAAAGCTTGCAGAACCAAGTCAATTATAAGAAAAAATGATAGGTTGCAGGTTTTTCATTGGGGCATTAATTAAACCCTTAATTATAGTACTAAAATATATTCAAAAAGTATATTCTTGAGTACTGGCCTGTAGAAGCCCTTTAACCCTTTGAAAATGGTGATTGGTACTGGGTTTAAAGTTCTGGATACTTTGAGCCCTAATTGAGCCCGCAATATTTTGTCAAGAGGAAAATTTTGTATAAGCAGTTTTTGAATGATTTCCAGAGTGGCGCTGCTAGCTACTCGGTAAAGCTGCATGCTACCATGCATATTTTTTTTAAAAATAACGACTTTAAAATTTGGTATTGGGGCATTAATTGAGCTCTTAATTATAGGACTTAAAAATATTTAAAAAGCTTATTTTGACTACCAGCCTGTAGAAGCCCTTTAAGCCTTTGAAAAAGGCGATACGTGCGGGGTTGAATGTTGGGAAACTTTGAGCCCTAATTGAGCATAAATTATTTTGTCAAGAGGAGAATTACATATAAGCAGTTTTTGAATGTTTTCCAGAGTGGCGCTGCTAGCTTCTCGGTAGAGCTTGCAGGACCATGCACATTTGTTCAAAAAATAAGTAGCCGAAAATTCGATATTTACTATTATATGATTGCATATTTTGGTTCTGTCAGGTTTACATACCTATTTACGAAAACACATCAACGCTTGTGATTTGCGTCTTAAGGTAGTTTTCATTCACGAAAATTAGACCTCAGGCAAAAATAGATAATTTTGCTTTCAAGAATAGCAATATTATTATTGAAGGGCTATTTTTAAAGAGAAAAGATTTTTTTACATGAAAAAAATTTGAAACATAGAAAAATAATATTATAGATATAGATAGAGGAGACAAGCCAGTCAGAAGCCTGTCAGCTCGGGCGAAAGAGACAGTGAATTGTGGGTTAGGCTGTCTCTCGCTAACGCCGAGGCTAACGCGGTATGCGTAGACAAAGACAGAAAAAACCACTTATCGTCTCTCTCTTTCGATCTCACCGAGTTTGCAGACTGACGTTGCCACTTACAGAGCGGTCTATGGCTTTTCTCCTCTATCTATAATATCTCTATGGATGAACCACCACAAATAATATCTAAAGCTTGGTTGGGAAGTTATGTTACATCCACCATATAGCCCTGACTTTGCACTATTATATTACTATTTACTTCAATCATTACAGAACTCCTTGAATGGTAAAACTTTCAAAGATGATGAAGTTGTGAAATCGCAATTGGTTTAGTTTTTTGCCGAGAAAGACCAGAAGTTCTATCAGCGTGGAATTATGAAGTTACCAGAAAGATGGGAAAAGGTCATTGAACAAAATGGAAAATGCCCATTAGGCAAACCAACTAGCCGCGCCATCCAGGGGAGGAATAAAAGAAATCCTCCCCCGAACGACGCGGACGGCTAAGTCCACCCGAGACACGGGACACAGGACGCCCATTGAGCTCTCTCGTCTTCAGCACAAGTGTGACGAATGACTAGATGAGCGTCCAGTTCCGCTCAGACCGGAGCATGAGAGAGACCATCATCTCAGTAATGAGCTCGCACCCACTGCCTGACGGAGGGCCTCCCTTGCCACTCCCCATTTTGCGCAGGTGAAAAGTACGCGTTAAAACAGCCATGGCCTGAGAGCGCTTGCGCCAAATAGAAGCCGACTTCCCCGTGCTCTCTGTTCAACCAGGTGGCGAGCTCCGGTATCTGGCGGTAGGTCCGTCTTCCGGTCTGCTCACCATGCCATCTCATCTGCCATTTCTCAACGAGTGTGCGCCTTCCATCCTTGCGGATGGCCTCCTTTTTGCGAGCGATTTCCTGCAGGTCGGTACAGGTAAGCTCCTTGCGGAGCTGAAAGGACTCTTGCCTTTCCTCCACCAATAAATCTATTGGCGGAACGCTCGCCAGAACCAACACAGCACTCGTCAAGACAGTTCTATATGCTGAAACTATTCTCAGCGCGACAAGTCTCTGCGCCGAGAACAGTTTCCTCGGGATAGCATGGTTTTGCAGGGCATTAGCCCAGACCGGAGCTGCATCCTTACCTTACTTAGCTGAAGCAAACGCGCAGCGTCTGCCTCAGCCAGCCGGATCACTGTGGCCTTCACCCCACCGAAGCGGGTGAAGAGCCTGCAGAACCCGTCAAGTGCCGGTCTGCCCAGTGCCAAGCACAGGGCAGACATAACCTCTTCTTTTTCAACGGTTTCCTCAAGGTCCCTAATTTCGGGGGACCTTGTCGAGACCAGGGCCAGGAATTCCGCCCTCTCTTCAACCGCCCGGTCGAGCTCCTTGCGGAAGGCAGAAACGTCTCCCCCCTTTTTGAGGACCAGAAGGACTTCCTCCTTCCTGGTCTCTTTCAATATAAAATGTGATATCTAATTTGTTGTATCCGTCCATCTTTTCCCTTCAAAAAGTTGTTTTCTTTGGGACAAAATGTTCCTTGAAGGTTTTTATACATTCCATTAGTTATATTGCAATGATCGAAGTGGCTAGAGTTTCTATTGGTATTGTTTTTTCTGTTTCTTTTGAAACCTAATATAACATTTTTGTTATTTTCTAATTGATTCAATATTTTTTAAAGTTTAAACATGTTGTGATGTGTAGTATATGTATATGGTATTATAAACAAATCATTCAATCAAAATTATATACAATGTTTAAGTTCTCTCAGCACTTTTTGCAAGTGACCAAAGATGTATGTGAATAATTTGATATTGTTGAATAAACAAAAGTTATAAACAAATTAGTTTAATAAACATTCACAAGCAATACACAATGAACTTAATTAATGTCCAGAGTGTAATGCTTTGTTGAAAAAGTAAGAAAGTTGAATAATTTGATATTGTTAAATAAACAAAAGTTATAAACAAATTAGTTTAATAAACATTCACAAGCAATACACAATGAACTTAATTAATGTCCAGAGTGTAATGCTTTGTTGAAAAAGTAAAAGAAATGAATAATTATTTAAATAGTTGAATAAACAAAAGTTATAACAAATAAGTTTAATAAACATTCACAAGCAATACACAATGAACTAAATTAATGTCCAGAGTGTAATGCTTCGTTGAAAAAGTAAGAAAGTTGAATAATTTGATATTGTCTAAATAACTAAAATTTGAAAAAAGATGAAACTGTAACAAACCAAATATTTCTGTAAAAATACTGGGGGGAGAACATTAAAGAATTGCCCGTGTGACGGATAAACATTGTGGTAAAAGCGATATAAATGAATTATACGTGTGAAACTATAAAATTGGTCTCAATAACTAAATTTGCAAAAAAAATGAAAACTGAACAAAAAAATTTTTTTGTAAAAATACTAAGAAGAGAAACCTAAGAAATTGCGCGTGTGGCGGATAACCATTGTGATAAAAAATGGATTGTACATGTGAAACTATAAAATTGATCTGAATAACTAAATTTACAAGAAAATAAAAAAAAATAAAAACTGTGCAAACAATTTTTCAGTAAAATTACTAAGAGGAGTAACTTAAAAAATAGAACGTGTGACGGATAAACATTGTGATAAAACGATATAAATGAATTGAACATGCAATATATTATACCCCCCCCCCCCCCCATATAACATTTTCAATGTTTTAACTAAAGGCTAAGGTTTAACGCCCCGCGATGTTAATCTGAAAGTTCGAACCTTTTATTTTTCTCGCGAATATTGTTAAATGAAATAAAGGTGAAAATGTAATGATTTCTTTTTCGATGATATCTTTTTTCTTGTGAATTGCCCAGAATATCGTGCAATTTTTTTTGTGACTTTGGGCCTTTTTTCTGCTTACGAAGGTTGTGTAGTCAGAAAAAAGGCTAAGTTCGTCAAGGGATGTTACTAAATTTTTGCTATTTATAATTACTCTCGCATTACTTTTACATGAAAAATTCTTGATCTTGAAAAAACAATGCGATATAGCCAAAATTTATTTTTATACATTTACCGTTTGACGTTGGCCTTTCAAGTCCTTAGCGGCTTCTTGATGAGACGATTTTTCTTTTAACATATATATAATTTGAACTACTGATTGAGTGAAGTGGAGTTGAATGAAAAGGAATGCATTTATTTTCATTAATGTATCTTAATTCAAAATGAATTTCATGTAGAAGATGACTCCTCTATGAAATTACGTTTATGCATGTTTAGATGCTAGATGAAAATGAAAATCAGATCATGTTTCAATAAACTTTTGGAAATGTTGATGGATCTAGTTTTTTGAATCACGACTACTTTTAATTGTCTCATTTAAAGCAGAATAAAATTTGAATAGTGGCACAACTATTAGTAGATTGCTATTTTCAATTTTTTCTTAAAGACTTTATCTTAGAAACATAATACCTAACAATAACTTTATTTCATAGATTTTGTTGATAAAATCGAAAGGGTTTTTAGCAACTTTACTTTGTGCATAAAGGTCCTAAAGAAATATTATTCCACGCACTTGTTACCAGGCCAGATGATGACCTCCTTCCCCCAGGTTTAGTTATCCATATATGTAGAGGCTGATGACCTCCCCCTCCTAGGTTTAGCTGTCTATATATGTAGAGGTTCAGGCAGGCCTCGTCAGTTCTTCTCTAACATCTCTCAAGAATAAAGACATACAAAGTGATATCAGTTTGATGTCACTACCTTTAAAAATTAGAAAGTTTAGTTTTCACTATAACATTTTGGCGATCCTGCCACGATCCGCTTAAGTTCTCAATTTTTAATTTCTACGAAAATCCACATAAAACGCGGACCTGTGCGAGACTTGGAATCCACGGACCCAAGAAGCTAAAGAAACTTTACGAAGTTTTAAAAATAAGAAGAACTCCGGACTTCACTACGGTAAGCCCGAAAACAGGAATAAGTAGCTGATAATAAAAATTAGTTGGTGAATTTAGTAGCCACTATACCACGTAAATTATCAGTGAAAGATTCCATTAAAATTGAACGAGGCCCGCAATCAGGCGGAAGACGCATCTGCGTAAGTAAGCAGCCAACGCCCAGCCAGGCAACCGGTTCTCAACAGTAAGCTGACTCATCTCTTCGACACGTCAAGGAAGGCAGGCGGTCTACGGATCCCACATCAGGCCACGAGTAGCACAGTAAGCATTACTTCTAGAAAGTGAAAGTATTGTAAACATTTCTCAATCGATCTTGGGCCTTAGAGTATAAATCCTCTTTACGTACGTTGCACGGCGACTGTACTACGGTACAGGTGAGGTAAAGTTGAGGCAAAATCGGGTTGGCTATACTCTGTGTGTTCACAAGCACTGGCCACCCTTAACAAATTAAGTATCACTACCTCAAAATCAGTAGCAGTTTGTAGCAACTTATACTGCATTTTGTTGTATTAAAAAATAAACATTTAAAATTTTACCGCGACATTCTACACCCGAGTCACAAACAATAGATAAGTAGGTACACTGGCGTTTGATAAACACTGAGATAGCACGCTCTATCAAACTGACTCATCCTACGATACGGACTCATCCTCTTTAAATTTCCCAATCACAACCACTCTCATGTCTCGAGCACAATCTCCCGTCAGGGCCCAGTCCCCCTCTTACACCACTGACGAATTATTAGTAAGGGTTCTCAGCCAAATGGAAACTCTGACTATCTCATTCAACGCCCTGAAAAAAGAAAACGAAAATAGGATAGATGAAATTTCAAGATTATCAAAGAAATTAGGAGGAGCAGGGACAGTAGAAACAGATAGTGAATCCCAGCAACGACCAGAAGCGACAGACGATCATTCTTCGGTCGAAGAAAAAACATTCCAAAGAAAAGAAACATTTAGACCAAGACAGGAAAATATTTACGGTCAATCACAATTTTTCCCAACAACTGTCCCAACAGCACCACACGAGGAACGGAAAATGGGAGCCAAGTTAGCAATTGAAACAATAAAGCCAATTAACGGTCAGGACGACATGGGAGTAGAAGATTTTATAAAAACGGTAAAGAGAGCTAGAATAAGATGCGAAGAACCAGAAATTCTTTTAGATTTAATTTTAGCAAAGAAAATTACACACGTGGCAGAAAAAGCCATTAGATATATGCAAATAAACTCCTATGAAGATTTATACGCGGCACTCAGACAAAATTTGAGACAAACCAGTTCATTAATTTCATTAAAATCTAAATTAGAAAGCTGCAAGCAAGGCTTAACAGAAACGGTTCAGAACTTCACGACGAGGTTTCGACAAATAACAAATGAAATAAATTACCTAGTCCAATCCCAGCACGTAAACCCCACTAAACGAAGACTTAAAATAGAATTGGAAGAAGAAGAAGCCGTTAACCGTTACTTATTAAATTTAAAAAGAGAAATTGGAATGCAGGTACGTCTGTTAAAACCGAACACAGTAAACGAGGCTCAAGCATTAGCCATCGAAACTGAAACATGGTTAAAAGACAGCCAACCTGTCAGACAAATTATCAAACCACCAGTAAAATTTGGGCCAAATCACCCGGACCACCTCGACTCAGTGCAAATACTACACCTAGAGCACAGAATAGTACCATACCACTGAGTGACAGATTTAAAATGAATTGCTTCAAGTGCGGCAAAATAGGTCATATATCTTCACAGTGCCAAGTGAAGCAGGGTTTTCCCCCAGGCCATGGTTTCAAGCGACCACCTCCGGTAAGAGCAATCCAAGAGGAAGAAACAGAAGCGGAAAACATGCCAGAGGAAGAAATAACGGAGCAACTGATCTCCGAGGAATCAGCCGAATTTCTTCCATATGCGGAAGATTACGAACAATCGATGCCAGAAGAAAAACTGGAAGATACAGATTATTAGTAGACTCAGGAGCTGCTATAAACATAATCAAAGAAGAAATATTCGATGATAGAGACGAAAGGAAATCTACCCACAAAACATTCCTAATGGGTAACGATCGGCATATCTCTAAATATTCTACAAAATTAAACTTTTTTGGACAAGAACACGTTTTCTACATAGTACCCAACGATTTTTCCTTACCAGAAGGAGGTATAATTGGAATTAAATTCTTTGAAAAATATCCAAGATATGCGATCACGAACAGTCACCTCGTGCTAAATAAGGTAAAGCTACCTTTGCACCTAAGCAATGATTTCATACCAGGAAAATCCGAAAAGATATGTACCATTTCAACTGACGCAGAAGATCAAGATATTATCATTATAGATGATAAGGAAATCCCCGACGGACTCTACACTATACGAAACGGACAAATAAAAATCCCATTGAAAAATAATGAGGATTACCCTAAAGAAGTAAATCTCCAGATTAGCTACGAACCTATATTAAAAATAATCACAAATGAAAGTAATGGACCTCAAATGACATTTCGACTAAATGAATTATTGAAAGCTTCAAGATTAGATCATTTAGAAAAAGACCAGAGAGAATTCATCAAAAAAATGATAGCCAGATACTCGGAAGTTTTCACGTTAGAATCAGACCCACTTCCATGTACTAACCTTACCGAACATCAAATAGTACTTAAAAATGGAAAAATAATCAATCTAAGATCCCACAAATTACCCGAAGAACACCGACAGTTTGCCCTAGAAGAAACAGAAAAGTTATTAAAAAAGGGAATTATAAGAGAAAGCCAATCACCATACAACTCACCTTTATGGATAGTACCGAAAAAAGGAAATAAATTAAGAATGGTAATTGACTACAGAAAGATTAATGAAGACACGGATCAAGATGCTTACCCATTACCAATGATCGATGATATACTAGATCACTTAGGAAAAGCTAAGTTCTTTTCTGCCTTTGACCTCTCAGCTGGATTCCACCAAATCCCGATGAAGGAAGAAGACAAAAAGTACACTGCGTTTTCTACAACCCAAGGAAATTTCGAATACAATCGCATGCCTTTCGGTTTAAAGAACGCACCAGCCACTTTCCAAAGAATGATGGATAATGCATTCAGAGGATTAATCGGAACAAAATGCTTTGCGTACATAGATGACATTGTGATATTCGGAAGCTCAATTCAGGAACATAATGAGAACTTAGTAGCAGTCATGGAAAGAATCTACCAGTTAGGACTAAGATTAGAACCGAGAAAATGTGAATACCTTAAACGAGAACTAGAATACCTTGGACATATAATAACCAAAGAAGGAGTCAAACCCAACCCTGAAAAAATAAACTGCATAAAAGAATTCAGACCATTGAAAACTGTAAAAGATGTGCAATCATTTTTAGGACTTGCAGGTTACTATAGGAAATTCATCAAGAATTTCTCTACTATAGCGAGACCCTTAACAAAGCTAACTCAGAAAGAGACAATATTCGATTGGACCCCAGACTGCGAAAAAGCATTTTACGATTTGAAGAACGCATTGGTAATCGCACCAGTTTTAAAATTCCCTGATTTTTCCAAACAATTTATACTGACTACGGACGCATCCAACTGTGGATTAGGAGCAGTATTGAGCCAAGACGGGCACCCTTGTCTTTTTATATCAAGAACATTGAACAAAGCCGAAGAAAAAGACACCACCTCTGAAAAAGAACTTTTAGCAATTGTATGGGCTATGAAACGCCTCAGACAATATCTTCTCGGAAAGAAATTCAAAATTCAAACAGACCACCGTGCTTTAGTTTGGCTACACAATCTGAAAGACCCTAGCTCAAGACTTTTACGATGGAGACTTCGTATGGAAGAATACGAATACGAAATAGAATATGTAAAAGGAAAAGAAAATAAAGTAGCGGATTGTCTATCCAGACTGTTTCCCATCACTAAGGACACATTACAAGAAGCAATGGAAAAAACCGGAATTAGTACTGAAGAAGAAGAACCAAGCTTGGAAGACCAGTCACCGGAAATAGAAACATTCGACACGCCGCGAATAACAAAAGACGAAATTTTAAAAGAAAAAATCAAATTAACCGCGAGGCGAATGAGAGAACCATCAGAAAACGAAACCACAGAAACGGAAGAAGAAATCACGGAAACACCAGGAGACAATACTAATTTATATACGGATTTTATAAATTGGAAACTACAACCTGTCAAAGGCAAAATTAAAACAAAGCCTAACGCTATCGGCAAACTTTGGAAAGAAGTAACTAAGGATGAAATGCCTATGTACAACGAAGAAGATTGGCTGTATAAATTAAGTTGGTTTATCGAAGAATTCGTTAACAGAAAACTCTCAATTGTTAGATTATCCTTTGGAGATCCTCTATTTACATTTCTGGAGCGAGAAGTAATTCAAGAAATAATGGAATTCCTATCAAACTATTATCCAGATAAGAATTTACACATTTGTTTCTCTACAACCCGAGAATTAACTAAGGAAGAACGAAAACAAATTATTAAAGAAGCTCATAGGGATCACACTGGAGAACAAAATACTATCGGAAAAGTCAAGAGAATCGGAATTTGGACCAACATGGACCAAGACATTAAGGACTATGTCAAAAAATGCCCTATATGCCAACTACAAAAGACCACGCGAATTAAGAATCAATCAGAAAGTATAATACCCGACATACCACTCAATCCAAATGATAAAATAGCACTGGATATTTTTGGACCGTTACCCACTACACCTAGAGGTAACAAATGCATACTTAGTATTCAGGATAGATTGACCAGATACACCACTTTAATACCGTTAGAAAGTGAAACCTCAACAGCAATAGTAGAAGCTCTGATAGAACAATATATTTACATTTATGGATCCCCTGAAACTATTCTCACTGATCAAGGGTCTAACTTTCTATCTGAGTTAATGGACCAATTTGAGAATGCTTTGAAAATCAAACATATTAAAACTACAGCATTCCATCCACAATCCAACGGAAATATTGAAAGAATGCACTCAACCCTGAATAATCTGATCAAAACTAGCATGGCAGAAAATCAGAATAACTGGGACGAAAATCTAAAATATGTAACATTCGCAATAAATTCAACAGTAAATCAAACCACGGGATTCACACCCTTTGAACTCACGTTTGGAAGATTACCAAATATACCATCTCAAATTGAAAACTCACCCAATTTAATCCATCAAGATCTGATTAGAAAATGGAGGAAAAAACACGAGGAAAACATCAGAAAAGCTAGAGAGAGAATCCAAGTAGAATTAGAAAAAACTAAGAAAAGATTAGATGAAGGAATAATAAGAACACATCCTTTATACAAGCCTGGAAGCCTAGTCAAAATCCTTAACAACACCAAACAAAACAAATTAGAACAATCCTGGAAAGGTCCTTACGAAGTTATAGATTACCTAGATAATAATAATCTACGCATTAGGAATAAAGATAAAATACTGAGAGTACACATAGATCAGTGTATGCCTTATTTTTTACATGAGGACTCTAGTACTTCTAATAGCGGCAATGGCCAACTGCAAAGCCAACTACACCTTACAACCGTCAAAATTCCCATTATAGAACAGGAAGAAGGTACCATCAAACATATTATACCTATCCCTTATCCTATCCAAAACCTATATTTTGCAGTAATTCCCGACCATGACTATTTAATAAAATTTAGAGACTCATATGTAATTACTGACAAGGAAACAATAAATAAATGTACGACGATAAGCGAATATAAAATTTGCGAAAGAAGCCAACCAAACCTTAGGCTTCATACCCGTACTAAACGGATACATAATAGTACTAATGAACGAGGTATATTTAGATATTAGCTGCGAAACAGGAATAGAACACCTAAAGATTAAACAACCCTCACTACTAACGGGCTCAAATTGTAAAATCTATAATGGAATGGACGCACTGTACCTTAGCAAAAATCTAAAGGGACAATTTTACAACGAATTCAATGCGACCTACAACATTAGTTACTCTAACGACGATCTAAAAACCTTAGAAAGTAAATTAATACGTCTCCCTAAAATCATAGATAACAATAAATTACGTCAAGCCAAATTAAGCCTAGACGATGCAGAAAATATGTTAAAATCAATAGCCATTAACAGAAGACTAAGAACATGGAGAGAAACAACTATGGATTGGTTAAGCTATTTAGGTTACGCAGCGCTAGGATTAGGATCAGCCTATGTTCTGTACAGATTAGAAATACTCGAATTCATACAAAAGTGTATGCCCAAAAAACTCTGTATATTCTGTGTAAAAACAAAGGTAACAACGCCGACGAACGTCGTCACGTACAATTCTAGCTTGCAACCCTTGGTGATCACCGAAATACCAAAAGTAAGGAGGGTAAGAATTTAGTAAATTAAGAGACTAATTTATGTCTAAAAAGGGGAGTGTTACCAGGCCAGATGATGACCTCCTTCCCCCAGGTTTAGTTATCCATATATGTAGAGGTTGATGACCTCCCCCTCCTAGGTTTAGCTGTCTATATATGTAGAGGTTCAGGCAGGCCTCGTCAGTTCTTCTCTAACATCTCTCAAGAATAAAGACATACAAAGTGATATCAGTTTGATGTCACTACCTTTAAAAATTAGAAAGTTTAGTTTTCACTATAACACACTTTCATCTCGGTTTGTTTTAATAAACGTGGAATTCGATAGAGACGATTTTGAAAAGTTGGTAGAAGTTAAAATTCAGTATAAAAAAAATATGGTTTCATTCAGTAACTAAAATTCGCAATTAATATACAGTTTAAACTAATGGAAAAGCATGTATTTTTTTTAACAAGCTATTTTATTATGGTCCATCAAAATGTAATAAATTGATTTCCAGTTACCATATGCACTTTTAGATTTTGTCAATAAACTTTTTTTAACTTCGAACCTAATTCCTACCTTGAAGAAGTTTTTGCAGTTATCTTTTCCACTATATTTGTTTATTTGTATGTTAAAAAAGTACAACCAGTATTCCTATATTAACACATTAATTTCAACACTACTAGTATTAAAAAAACTTGCGGTATAGTCATGGATACGATGTGAAGATGCTTCAATTTTCTCGTCCAACGAGAATGAATCTTGAGTTTATCTTCATACAAGAAGTCGCTAAGGAACTGAAAGGCCAACGTCAAACGGTAAATGTAAAAAAATAAATTTTGGCTATATCGCATTGTTTTTTCAAGATCAAGAATTTTCCATGTAAAAGTAATGCGAGAGTAATTATAAATAGCAAAAATTTAGTAACATCGCTTGACGAACTTAGCCTTTTTTCTGATTTCACAACCTTCGTAAGCAGAAAAAAGGCCCAAAGTCACAAAAAAAAATTGCATGATATTCTGGGCAATTCAAAAAAAAAAAGATATCATCGAAAAAGAAATCATTACATTTTCACCTTTATTTCATTTAACAATATTCGCGAGAAAAATAAAAGGTTCGAACTTTCAGATTAACATCGCGGGGCGTCAAACCTTAGCCTTTAGTTAAAACATTGAAAATGTTAATTGGGGGGGGGGGGGTGGATTTCACTCCGTGTTTCAAAAACACACTCCGTGTACAGCAAAAACCACGATTTTGATTTTTACAAAATTGCCAAAAAAAAAATTTCTTACTTTGTTAATAAGATTTGAACAGTAACAATTATACATAACCTTAAACACATCCTTTATACATTATGTGTAACGCATGATCATGTCAATACATAAAAATACTTTTCCGAATGAAATTGGAAAACATAACCTACAAGTATATCTTTCGTTCAGCCCTGTCCGACGAAGGCCTTCTTCAATGTTAAAAAAGTCGTCTCTTAGTGATGACAGGTTGAACTAATCCGCTAGCGGCGCCATATCCGTCCTCTCATATGAAAGTATTGTTTTATATGGAGAAAATTGATAAAAAATTAAAGTTTTATAATTTTTGAAGAACTAAAATTATCAATTTTATTGAAATAACATTTTTAAATACTAATCAGAACTTGAAACATAAAATAGTTATAACACTCTAGATAATTAATCGCAAAAATACAAGAAATAAATTGTCTTAAATATAGGATCCTTATATCACGAATAATTAGAGTAAGATTATTTCTTTATTAATATTTCTTTACCAATATCGATAATAATGGAAATATTAGAAATATATTTATTTATTGCTTTTCTTCATTAATTGCCTTACTTTATGTTGATAAAACAAAATATTAAATTAAGTTCACCGCGCGTCGGAGACTTTATGCTTTGGAGAATCGATATGGGGTCCAAATCATACCCTACCGTTATAACAGCTGATGAGTGAAATCGATATTTGATACTATCGAAGATCGAAGTGCGGTTTCGAAAATTGCTCACTCGTGGCACTAGTGTATCTAATCACGTGACATGCCTGACAATGAAACTGAAACTTTTTCACGGGATATTTTTGTGAATAAAAAAAAATTATAACTTCAGCTCATGGAATTCCAATAATATTCCACAAAGACATTATCCTAGTAACATCGAATGGACTTAAAAAATTCGTCTGAAGTGATAATGCCATTTGTTGTACGGGATAAACATGAAAATACAGTAAAATAAGTAAAAAAATCGTGAGTGTCGGTAAAGAAATCACTACACTTGAAGTATAGATACCACGGTCGGGCTTCTTTTTTTTTACCTTAGCCTTCTAGACCCGACCGGGTCTCTTGATTGGTCTAAACTAAATTTACCAAAAATAAAAACTGTGCAAAAAAAAATTTTTATGTGCCTTTGGCGCGAAAACTCGTTTTTCCGTTACAGCTGAAAGTAACGGAATGTTGTGTATTCCGTTACAGAGTAATATAATGTCAAAATTGAACTGCGTATGCGCATATAGTCTTACAGTGGAGCAGAATCTTCTTCTTATTCTTCTTCTTCTTCGTACAGCGTTAGCACCCTACTGACAAAGCCTTGTACATTTGAACTGCGCATGCGTCTATTAAAATCTATTACTACTACACAAGATCGATAAAATCAAAATGGCTGGGACTAGTCGCGAAATACCAAGTGTAATGACTAGCGCCGCAAACAACTACAATACTAGATTAGATTCGAGTGTACGCATAAAAACTTGTATGCGCACCGAAGTCACATAAAATAGAATACGAGCCAATCCACACAATTCGGGAAATTACGAGACTCGCGACAATGCTCGCAGGATTGATCGCGTCTCGGCTTTGTCACGGCTTCGTCTCGGCTTCGTTTTCCTGCGATCATTGTCGCTCGTCACGCAATAACCCTCATTGTGCGCCTAGGCACGTAGTATACTATTCTATAAAAATCCAAAAAATTGCACGTATGACGGATAACTTTTGTAGAAAACGATATAAATCAATTGCACATGTGAAAATGTAAAATTTTTCTGAAAAGACTAAATTCAATGAAATAAAAACTGTGAATAGAAAGTCTAAAAAATGTGAACTTATCACAATAAAATATCACTAAAAACAATGAAATTGACCTGTTATTCGTTTAAGTAAAAAACGATATAAATGAATTGTTCATGTGATCTACGATAAAAATGGTCTAAGCCGAATTTACATAAAATAAAACTGTACAAAAAAATTTTTTCTATAAAAATCCAAAGAGAAGAAACTTGAAAAAATTGCACGTCTGACGGATAAACTATTGTGGAAAAAGGATATGAACTTGAGTTCTTGAGTCAATTTAAACTTGAAAGCATGTAGGCCAAGATCTTTTCGCATAATACGCCACAGTGGCGTTTGAGCGATGCCTATTTCTTGAGAACGACGTGGAATCGACTGATTTGGCTCATTTTGAATCGATGCACTTACGGCTGCGATTATTTCTTCGCTTTGAGCAATACGACGTCTTTTTGGCACTGGAACGTCCAATGGTGTAAATTAGGTCTCGAATTCATTCACTATAGCACGCACAGCCTGTCGGGTGGGACGATTATTACGGCCGAAAATTGGAGTAAGCGCTCTCAAAGTTTCGACCACCGACTCAGAATTCCGGTAGTAATTTTTAATAATTCCCAAACGTTGCTGGTTCGTGAACTTTACCGTGATGAAAATGTTGACTTTAACTAACGTTTTGACATTGACAGTTCATTTAAAAAGTTTAAGGGTGCGTTCATATAAAGATACGAAATTGTTATGTTCCTATTGGAAAACCCTTTACTTCTCTTGTCGATTCTTCAAAAAAAATTTTACAATGTTGTGTATTTTATCAAATTTATCATCAAATTGCAAAGTTCAACAAAAAAGTCAGTTATATACAACTGCACTAAATTCCATTTACCCAAAAACGTAGAATTATTTCTTTTACAAGTGTTATAATACCATATACGGGTATCAGAACATTCAACACTTTGTATCTGCAATTAAAACTCCAGAAAACGTAAAATTATTTCTGTTACAAGTTTCACAATTTCCAGATATAGGTATCAGAACATTCAATTGAATCTTAATTAATGTGACTAAATAAAAAATAAAAAAACCCCAGTCACATGTAGATTACGGTAGAAATTTCCAACAGTTATATAGAGACTATTTATGACTCGACTCAAATCTCATAGCCCCTTTTTGTCACAGTATCCTGGTCATCTTGTGGACATCTTTTCATATTTTTTTCTTTTCTCTCCTCTCCCTTTAACCAAGACTCTCCTAAGAAAAAAACCTCAACCTCCACTTTACTTTACAAAGCTTTTTCCAAGTCTGTTGCCAAATGCAACTCAGTTTTGAAGAAAAATCCGTAGTGACAGGATTGTATTTACCAAAATTAGGTGGTCACCTTGTTCGCGACGAAATAAAAGAAGGAAAACAAGGAAAATTTGTGATTGTGTCACTTCAATTTTTTTCACCAACGATTGTTCGTCCACTTAATTAAATAACAGGTCAGTTCTTGTTTTGGTGATATTTTATTGTGACGAGTTCACGGGTTTTTGAGACTTTTTATCCACTGCTCCTATTTCGTTAAATTCAGTTATTTTTAGAACATTTTTACAGTTTCACATATGTAATTGTTCATATCCTTTTTCCACAATAGTTTATCCGTCAGACGTGCAATTTTTTCAAGTTTCTTCTCTTCGGATTTTTATAGAAAACATTTTTTTGTACAGTTTTATTTTATGTAAATTTGGTTTAGACCAATTTTATCGTAGATCACATGTACAATTCATTTATATCGTTTTTTACTTAAACGAATAACAGGTCAATTTTATGGTTTTTAGTAATATTTTATGGTGATGAGTTCACATTTTTTAGACCTCTTATTCATACTTTTTATATCGTTTTGTACTTAAACAAATGTTACGTCAGAAACGTAACATTCATATTTTTTAAAGATCTCCTCGTTTTATGTAAGGATCGAAAGGATCCTGTCTAAGGGATGAGGAATAGTCAGTAAATGAGAAAGGTTGATCATATAAATATATTTATTAACAAAAGTATTTTAAGTAAGCACCATGAAAATTGGTCGGTGATGAAATAAGTTCAGTAGATGGGATGTGAATACTTGAGTCCTCACTTGTAGACGTTGGGATAATTTCAGTCAGATCGGAAATTTGTGGTCCAGCTGGTTAAGATAGTCGATTCTCTGATCCCAGGTTTTAGAGAGAATTTGGAAGGCGATTCCCCTTCACTTTTTACAGTCGTTGAACTTGGCGTCGAATTAGAACTGGCTCGACTAGCTGTAAATAATTTGAAGAAGCTGGACTGAACTGCACTGACTGGACTGAACTCGCGGTAAGAAGTGATGACACTGAACTGGACTCGCGTTGGTTACATTTTAGAAATCGGACGTTGACTAACTGTCTGAACTGACTTCTATTGGAACCTTCGCTTTTTATAGGCCCAAAGTATGTCAACTATGGTGGGGGTAAAAGACTAGGTGTGCCACCTTCTCCATATTTGGTATTGAAGCTTAAGATCGGATGAGTTGCCTTCTCCGATGACTCACGCTCCGATGAAATTTATTACCTGGCATCAATGTCACAGCCAAATATATCAATTCTATTTTAATCTGCCTTTCGATTTTAACGATCTTCCTATTTCTTATTAGATCTTGCTGTATCTTGAGTCGATATAATCACGCACGCGGTAATGTTGCGTTGATCCCTTCATTGGTTCCTTAATTTGTATGTTACTCTAGGTGGTAGAGAAGCGGGACGTGACACAAATAACAGGTCAGTTTCTGTTTCGGTGATATTTTATTGGAATGAGGTTACAATTTTTCAGACTTTTTATTCACAGTTTTTATTTCATTGAATTTAGTCTTTTTAGAACAATTTTATATTTTCACATGTGCAATTGATTTATATCGTTTTCTACAATGGTTATCCGTCACACGTGCAATTTTTTGGATTTTTATGGAAAAAATTTTTTTTGCACGCTTTTTATTTTTTGTAAATTTAGTTTAGACCAATTTTATAGTATATCACATGTTCAATTCATTTATATCGTTTCATAACAATGTTTATCCGTCACACGTTCTATTTTCTAAGTTACTGCTCTTAGTAATTTTACTGAATAAATGTTTGCACAGTTTTATTTTTTTTTTATTTTCTTGTAAATTTAGTTATTTAGACCAATTTTATAGTTTCACATGTACAATTCATTTTTTATCACAATGTTTATCCGTCACACGCGCAATTTCTTAGGTTTCTCTTCTCAGTATTTTTACAAAAAAAATTCGCTAGGGGTGAGTTTACATTATTTCTGGACCCTAAAGCCAAAGCAAAAAATCATCTATCTTTTAATTATTTTTTTCAAATTTAGTTATTTAAACCGATTTTATATTTTCCCACTAGAAATTCTTTTATATCATTTTCACCACAATGTTCATCGATCACACGCGCAAACTTTTAAGTTTTTTCTCTTTGTATTTTTATAGAAAAAATTTTTTGTACAGTTTTCACATTTTTTTGCAAATTTAGTTATATAGACCAATTTTAGAGTTACACATGTATAATTCATTTATATCGTTCTTACCACAATGTTTATCCGTCACACGGGCAATTCTTCAATGTTCTCCCCCCAGTATTTTTACAGAAATATTTGGTTTGTTACAGTTTCTTTTTTTTGCAAATTTTAGTTATTTAGACCAATTTTATAGTTTTACACTCGCAATTCTGTTATATCATTTTCTTACAACAATGTTCATCGGCCACATGTGCAAATTTTTTAAGTTCCTTCGTTTGTATTTTTTATGGAAATAAGTTCTCACTGATGAGGACTCCAATCGGAGTCGAAACGTTTGAAAATATGAATCTTTGAGTTACATTTTTTCTGGACCCTAAAGCCAACTAAGAACATCAACAATATTTGAATATTAACACTAAGGGTCGATATAAGTCCTGTTTCATTATTTATTCTATTTATTACTATTCTAACCTTTTCGTTAATTTAATTATAAAGATATCAAAATTGTAGTGACATAGCAACACCAAAATCAATTGAAGCTGTCACAGTAAACATAAGTAGTAGAAGTTACTACATAAGAGTAGTTAGAAAAACAAACTGATAATAAGTAAATTATGTAATGTTCTTTAATTCAAAAATTTGATCAGTTTCTTTCAAAAATATTTAAATTTATATAAAATCGATTTATTAATTAGAAATCTTAAAAATTTTAATCAGATACATAAATTAGCATAAAATTGAAAAATTCCCGATTAAACGGGGCACATACGTTTTTTACACGGCCCTGTAGTAGTTGCAGACTACAAGCGCTATTCTCTTTCTTGAATTTCAAGCGTACGCAGCCGAGAGGCTGAGTCGCTAGGTTAGTAATGCATTAATTATAAGTTCTCAAATATACTTTTGGCTCATATTCATACTGTTGACAAAAGAAGTATGTTTCAATATCAGATGACATATAGAACCTAAACAAATGAATGTGAATCAGTCATGAAAAGTTGATTTCACGTAAATCATGTGATATTTGTAAAAATAAAATGATTTTTCAGTGAAAAATATGTTGGAAACTCGAAAAAATTCAGTTTATCATGGGGTACGAATACTTTTGGCCTGCAGTGTACAGGATATGATTCCTTTAATTTTTGTTTTCAAAAGTAAAATCAATGTATGTTCAGAATCTTGATAATTTGAATTTTTTCAATTCCAAAAATATGATGAAACTTTTGAATCAAGAAAATTATCTCATTACGAAATTATGCATTCAAGTTCGCAATAAGTAATTCCAACTAATGAAGTACTATTAAAATAAAATAGTACACTTATTTACTTATCATGAGTTTGTTGTTCTAACTACTCTTATGTAGTAACTTCTACTACTTATGTTTACTATGATAGCTTCAATTGATTTTACTATTCACCCCATGTTAATTGAACTACATGTTTAGTCATTGTTACTACCTCGACACAATCAGATACACACACATGCACATACGTGCTGGCATATGATTATTATGATTACATGCGAATTCGAGTCAAAATTATAAAAAAGTTTTTTTAAAAGTGGTTGGTTCCTCTTAAGTATTGATCTTATCTAAGACCGTGTTCAGAAAATCTCCATTTTTCTAAGATACCTCTGCAGATAATATGATTTTCCACTTTAGCTCAAAATTTCTAAAAATGCATATAGTATAATTATACAAATTTCAACCCGGGACGAAAAAGAAGAATCTCTCCTCAGTCTCTCGCGTCTCCCCAGTCTCTTTTCGAGTCTCTCTCCGCGCAACCAGGTAGACTCCGCAGAGACTGGCGCGTCTTTACTGGGTCTCTGAAAGCAATACTCAAGTCTCGGGTAGAGAGACTGAGTATCTGTGCGAGAGATTCTTAGGAGACTACCAAGTCTTTCGTAAATCTCGGAATCAGAATCTTTAATCTCTCTATGCTTACACGGAGAAAATTTATTTTAATAAAAAAAATACTTCTTCCAGAATTCACTATCTAAACGATTGTTTACATTTTATAGTTAGATATAGACGACCAGGATATGTCGACTCAGTTTGGGTACAGGGTGATCTGAGGTTGAAGGTCTTAAGTATATTAATTCTATACGCTTACATAAACCCTAACTAATACAAGTTAATAATAACGCCGCAATGTATAAGATATATCGCTCGCTTCACGCTGACAAGTAAAATTCGAACTCTCCTTATATACTAACTAGGAGCATGTATCAGCACTTGTGAGAGAATATTAGTGCCGGCCTCAAAATTCCTGTGCCCTAAAATCTGCCACTGAAGGATCAAGAAATTTTGAGGGCCCCAAGATAATGAAATAAAAATTTACATGTGAGGTAAGATTTTGTCTAGTATTAAATTAAACAAATAATTGAGTAGCAGAATAGATTTTTTTTAATTATTCATATTTTCAGGATCAATTAATTTATTTTTATTTTATTTCCGTATATCGATTAGTTGAAAAATTTTCATGCTTAGTAAAAATATGAATGAAAATCTACTTTCATTTGATCAGTCAAGTTCAATCATCAATAATATAAATAATATAACTTGGCTCAAGCAATATCTAATTTATTTAAAATAATATCAATGAAAGTAACAAATTTTTCTATAATATATGAAAAATTGAAATTTGTTTACAATTTTTCATAATAATTTTTGTTGGGACATTGAGCATTTTATTATTTCATACTAAAGTTACAGTGAAAACTATTATGATTTTCAGGCGTCAATTAAATGTAATATTCATTTTTTATTCACAGTTAAAAAATAATTATTAATTCACGTTTTATAAATAAATTTACAACATAATAAAAGTTTTTAAATAAATTATATTAGATAAATGAATAAATATTACGAAAATAAATTTTTGGGAAAGAAATAGTTTATTAATTTAAACTTACATCCAATTTTTTTGTATATAATAATGTCCATCGCGCAATTTGTGAGCCGTGGTAAGCGTAGCTTCAGTAATATTTTTAGATTTTCAGATTCTGTGCAAAAATATAAAAATTCATATATTGGAAAATATGAAAAAAAATTCATCTGGGCCAAATTATTATAGTGAATTATTTTTAAGGTTTAGTTTTGAGTAATGAACAACTGTACAAAATTTGTATTTATAAAACTAATTTTTTTGCAAATTACAATTTCTTGAAAATGTTGAAAAAACATGTTTTTCAGGATTTTCGTAAAAAAAAATTGATCATATTGTGTTGCCATTTCTTCAGTTTAAGCCAAAGAAACTTGTAACTTGCACAAACATTAGTTTTTTCATTCCTAATTTTTATTGTTGTTCACTACTCAAAACTGTACTTAATAAAAATTTTCCATAATAATTGGGCCCAGATGAAATTTTTTTCAAATTTTTACACAGATCAAAAGATATCCGATCGAACTAAAACTTTGAGGGCTTACTACTGTATTATTTTCTATTATTGTTTATAAAGAGGAGGAGGCAGTAGGAATGAATTTATTTGATATAATTATCGTTAGTACTTGTAATGATAGAGTATGAAACATTTCTTTTCTAAATGCATTATATAATGGATCAAGTTTTTCAATCTTGGAGACTAAAATCTCTGAGACAGAGATTCAAGTCTCCGCGAGACTGAGTTTCAAAAAGAAAGACTGGATCACTTTTTATTGATCTCTGGCCGGGAGATCACCGAGACTGTGAAAGACTGTTCGGCTCACGAGAGAGACTGATGGAGACTATCAGAGACTCATATAGAGACTGGGGAGACGCGAGAGACCGAGGAGAGATTCTTCTTTTTCGTCCCGGGAAATAGGATTAAAATCCACGGTATTTCGTCCCATTACTGGTCAATCCGAGCGATTCAAAATGAGTCAAATTAAAAATTTTCTTCGGATTGAAGAAAAACGTTTAAATGGAATAAACAAATTTTATAAACGAAAAATACCACAGTTTTTCCGAAAAAATACTTCTGTCTTTGAAAAAATGGTTTGTTTGGTCTAAATTATTCCATATTCATAATGCAAGCGAATATTTTCTAGGGGGAATCCAATAAACATTTAATTATATGAAATATGTTTCAAGTTTTAAAAATATGTTATCATAACAAATATGGCAAACCTTTAAATTAAATAAACAATTTTTTTAAAAGAAAAATATCTACAGTTTTTTCAAAAAAATATTTCTTTCTTTTAAAACATTGGTTTTTTTGGTTTAAATTATTTTATATTGATAATGTAGGCAGATATTTCCTAGGAGAAATCTAATAAAGATTTAATTCTACAAAATATGTTGAAAGTTCAAAAAGATTGACAATTGTAACAATGATGCCAAACATTTATATAAAAGAAATTATTTATTTTAACTGAAAGTACTTGCAGTCATTTCAACAAAATATTGTTTTCTTTGAAATAAATGTTCTTTTTTGAATGAATTCTTCCATTCTACTGTTCACAAAAAACATTTCTTTCAACTAAAGAAATATATATTTATGTAAACACAATATTTTATTCATATAAAAAAACGTTACATTGATATACATTTATCAACTCTTTGAATCGAATAAATATCTCTGTAAATTAATTAATGAATGCCTCAATTAAATAAATATTTCCTTGATTCAAGAAAACCTAAAGCTTGATTCATCCATGGATAAATTATTTGATTCAAATACGTCTTGTTTAACTCAAAAAATAGGACTTATTGAATCAAATAAATATTTCTTTGAGTGCGAAAACAAGATTCAAATAAACTAGGTACTTAGTTTCAAAGACATGAATTGGTTGAGTTAATTCGCTCACATTCACAAGCAAAGAAATATTTCTTTGTATTGAAGAAATGCCTATCAAATAAATTATTTCTTTGAATCAAAGCACGCGTTTCATGCTTCTGAAAAATATTTAATTGAATTGGGTAACGAATTGTTTGATACAAAGAAATGGAATCAATTAAATACATTTCTTTGGATCTAAGAATCTTTTTTCTCAGTGAAGAAATATATTTAATTGATTCCATTTCTTTGTATCAAACAATTCGTTACCCAATTCAATTAAATATTTTTTAGAAGAATGAAACGCGTGCTTTGATTCAAATAATTAATCCATGGATGAATCAAGCTTTAGGTTTTCTTGAATCAAGGAAATATTTATTTAATTGAGGCATTCATTAATTAATTTACAGAGATATTTATTCGATTCAAAGAGTTGATAAATGTATATCAATGTAACGTTTTTTTATATGAATAAAATATTGTGTTTACATAAATATATATTTCTTTAGTTGAAAGAAATGTTTTTTGTGAACAGTAGAATGGAAGAATTCATTCAAAAAAGAACATTTATTTCAAAGAAAACAATATTTTGTTGAAATGACTGCAAGTACTTTCAGTTAAAATAAATAATTTCTTTTATATAAATGTTTTTTTATTAAATGTTTGTCATAGTTGATATAAACATACATAGGTATACATACTTTCAAATGTGGAATATATTTCATAGGGTTGAAGATTTATCAGTATCTTCAAAGGAAATATTCGTTTTGATTCACAATATCAAATATATCATTTAAAACTTAATTCATTTATAATTATACTTCTTTATTTTTCACTTAGGTTTTTTAAATTCAATTGATTTTACAAAAATTCAAACAGCAAAAGTCTTGATAAATTTATAACATAAAATCTAAAAAATCTACACAAGATTTAGATTTTACATAAATTTTTTAGGTACAATAATAATTCGGAATTCACAATTGTATAATTTATATTTTGAAAATATACAACACAGAAAATAAAAGAATTTCCTTTCAAATGTTTTTACACAAGATTCTTTTTTATATTAATGAAATTTTTGAATACATATTTTAATATTTAGCTTCATTAAACTTCATACGTATAGTTATAATAAAAATGTATACTAAATATTAATTAATAATTATATTATATATTTATCAATAATCATAATTATAATAATTTAAAAAATGTTTTATGAATAATTTATAAAAATAGTTGATTTATTTTTACTTGAGTGAGGCTCAAAAGCTCTAGTCACGACACATTTCTCTCACAAGCTCTGAATAACTCTTGCAGTCACTATATAAGAAAGTTCCAAGTTTTATGTCTCAGGATTGTAAGCGAGCGTGTGCGTGATTCGACGAAAGCGTATCGTCCTATATATAAGTTTTAGTTATTAGGTTTATATTTGCGAAGTTGTATATTTAAGTGTATTTGTGATAGAAAATATGATTGGCCGCGACTGAATGGTGTGAATGTAATTGTATGATGTTTATATATATATATGTATCGGATGACAAATGGCAGGTTCGAGGTAAGAATTTTTTTGTTATTTAAGAGAACCATGACAACGTTTATACTTGACTCCTTACAATTCATGAAATTTATATTACTTTAAATTTAAGAAATATTTCTTAAATTTCAAAACACGTTTATTCATATCAGTAACATCTTTTTGACACAAATCTCTAACTTACTATAGGCAACATTATCGTTCTTTGCATCCATTATTACTCAATACACTTTACTACTTGACCATTTTAAACAGTAAATCACATCTTCGGAGCAAATAATTATTTAATTCTACCAAAAATGATCTCCTCATTTCAAAGAAATATTTCTCTCAATTTACAATACGCTCATTACAAACAAGGAATCATATATTAGAATGAAAGACAAATTTACTTGAACCAATGCAAATTTTTTCGAATCAATGTATTGTTTCTTTGAACATGCATCACATCATTTTACATCAAAGATTTACTTCTCTTATCAAATAATTGCTACACAATGTTAATAACATATTTATTGAATCTAATGAATATTTAATAGTACTAGAAAAACATTTTTTTGCTTTAATTATTCATTTTTTAAAGACAGTAAAAATATTTCTTTGATCTAAAAAAATATTTATTCGTCACCATCCAGCTCAACCATTTCTTAGAATCACAGAAATATTCTTTGATTCAAATATTCTTTTTTCTCAGTGTTTGGATCTAAGAATCTTTTTTCTCAGTGTACCATTATCTATATAAGAGGTTATTCTACGCAAGTCTATTTTTTGCACCTCAACCATATCGAATTTGTTCTAAAATCAATTTAGTTCTTCTAGTGAAATAGCAATCTAGAGCAATACCGGAGAGTTGAATAGCTAACACGTGTGTGCATTAGTTTGTACTCTTCTCCGTATGTTTCTATTTCTATTTCTTAGTTTTCACTTTTCCCTATCCTCACTGCCTTATTACGAATTTTTCCTGATTACAACAAATATTTATGCTTTCTTTCATTCTAATAAATTTAAGTTTAACTAAAGGTGTTTTCATTTTTCTATAAGTATATTAATTGCCTGTAACATATAAAAGGTAATTATATGTATCTGGAATTTTCTACATTCATTCTCACAATTCTATGTTTATCAAATAAAATCTTATTATCAATTGCATCTTTCTTGTGTGTGTTAAGGTATTCTTTATATACCTAAAAATCATTTCATATTTTGAAAACAGAACTCGGAATTTATTTCCTGAGCCAATCATTTGTCCAAAAGTCTCTGACCCGAGCAGCAGTAAGCTGCTTCAGCGGTCTTGTCAAGGTGCTCAAGTTACGGGCGCTTCGAGGAGAAACACGACTTTGTTTAATAATTTTATATTAAATTTTATATTTAAATCTAAATGCAATATATGTCTTGCAGAAATTTTATTTATTTTATAGAAATAAAATCAGTCACTCTGGAACGCTCGTAACATATGTTGTGTAAATATTATGTATAGTGTGTATAGGGTCAAAAATTTATATAACGTGAATAGTGTACATGAGAGATGATAATATGACTGACGACCTCTACTTGGTGTATCTTGAGCCGTTGAGTGAAGATTGGTTCACACAACGCTTGAGCAATCATAGAAGTCTGTCGAATGTCATCAGTACCAAATGTTAAATTATTATATGCATCATTTGCAATTTATTAAAGGTTTCGATTTTACTGTAATAATTCTTACTTCATTAAACCATAAGGTAAAAAATAAGTTAGCCCCTTATTCTAATGGAACCTTGTACGTTTTAGGTGCCCAAATCGTGATATTACTCGAAATAAAACATGGAATTTATTTTTTCAATGTAGTTTCACCGAAAAATTTGTCAAGACAAAATTGGACCAGCACCTGCCGGGGTACCCTTGTTAGTTATGCTTTAAATTGCCCACTTTACTATAAAATTTTTTCTTTAAATTCAAGTCTCAAAATCGGCTACCTTTAAAAAATATATAAAAAACTAAACTATTATAGGACAGACTTTTTTCTTGGTTGGCGGCAACGCTGTTGATTGCCTGTTTACGTAAGGTCTAGTACAGAATAGTAAAACGCTTGCGTGAAATGCGCATACCCATACGCAGAAAATAGATTCGACAAGAGAAGGAAAGACATTGGAAAGTTCCACGTATGTGGCTGGGCGTGTATGATGTGCTGGCCAATACAATGGAATGTCGCCGTATTGGAGGATTGGCAAAACGAAACAGACGTACGGGGACTCGATGTATTCACATGCGTGAAATACAAGGGTGAACGTGGGTGAGGAAAAACCAATCGAAAGCAAGCACTCTTTATTCATTGATATATCTTGAACGCACGCCTCATGTATGAGGCGTGGTTTCCAGCAACCCTAGAAAACGCTCCCCTTAACTTATACAAGGTGTATAAAAAGAGGCGGGACAGTAAAATATCTCGAAAGGATCGCATTTTCCGTCAAAATATTAATACAAAAGTTTTGTGGTTGCAAGAAATCTATATTCTGATGCAATCTTAAACTGACCTCAAGGTCCATTTTAAAATAAAACAAGTATTCTTTATTCTGGATTCTCATTCCGAACGATTTTATTTATCCAAACATCTAAGTCGTTTATAACCTCAGGGTCCTATTGGAAATGGGTCAATAAATAATTTATCAAAATGTGAATTTAAACTTCAGAAGACTTTATTAATTAGAGCACAAGAAGGGAACGTCAGATTAGTACAAATGACTGTTGAAGACTGAAGAATCGTAAGAAAGAAGTATGGATATCGGCCCTTACTCATATATATAATTTAATACAAAAGATCTCATAATCAGTTTCATGGCTTTTCGAGTTTTGTTTATACAGCGCATTTCTCCATACGCTTATTAATTTTTGCTACCATAGAATGAGAACAACACAACACTTAGATATTAATACGATTGCGTCATTCTAGCATAATTCAATAGGTCCATTTGGGCCTTAATACCCTGTTTAAGTACAGTGCAAATCAATATTTTTTACTTTGGTCAAAAACACTTCAATTGCTGATTATCCTGTTGGAAATTATATATGCTCTTGGAATGTCTCACTCCTAGATTGCCACAATTTTATAGCGATGCTGTATACACTCAGTAAAATGAATAATCAAATATCTTACAATTGTCAATCTTTTTGAACTTTCAACATATTTTGTAGAATTAAATCTTTATTAGATTTCTCCTAGGAAATATCTGCCTACATTATCAATATAAAATAATTTAAACCAAAAAAACCAATTTTTTAAAAGAAAGAAATATTTTTTTGAAAAAACTGTAGATATTTTTCTTTTAAAAAAATTGTTTATTTAATTTAAAGGTTTGCCATATTTGTTATGATAACATATTTTTAAAACTTGAAACATATTTCATATAATTAAATGTTTATTGGATTCCTCCTAGAAAATATTCGCTTGCATTATGAATATGGAATAATTTAGACCAAACAAACCATTTTTTCAAAGACAGAAGTATTTTTTCGGAAAAACTGTGGTATTTTTCGTTTATAAAATTTGTTTATTCCATTTAAACGTTTGGCGTAGTTGTTATGATTACATGTTTTTTAAACTTGAAACATATTTTCTATAGAATTGAAAATTTATCATTCCCGTTCTATGAAACATTCGCTCTCATTATCAACTTGAAATGTATCATTCCAAACAAATATTCGTCCCACCGTAGTATCCATTTTTACATTCTCATCGTGGATGAGAAGGTATTGGTTTTATGTGAAAAATGACATTCGAAATTTTCATCAAATCTTTACGTTTTGAGACCCCCTGAGTCAGAAAAAATGGTTTTTACGAAAGTGTCTGTCTGTCTGTCGGTCTGTCTGTAGGTCGTGTGTGGCATAACTCTCGATAGAATCATCAGATTGAATTGAGCTTTGGTACACTTTATCGGAGCCGAAAAAGTAAGGTCAAGTTCGTTAACCAGCCACATCCAATGAAAATTGAAGGATGGAGCACTACTTTTGTGTTTTTGAAAATAATTTTTTGAAAAAATCAAAAATTCCAATCCTGGTTTTTGATAGTGCTCATAAATATCTAAAAATTATCCTAATAACATTTTTTGATTAAATCAAAATTAGAAATATTACAGCATATTCAAGTTCGAAATAAGTCAATAATGGAAAATTCCATTTTCCAGTTAAATTATACGAGATACGAAAAAACGTTATGATACAATATTATTGAATAAATAAAGTCCTACAAATCTGAATTGCAACATTTTTTCATAAGATGCATATTTTTCTTTTTAATTAAAAAAAAACTATTGAAAATCCAAAATTCAATTTTTTAACAATAATATGTAAAATAAGAAAAAAACGTAAGAATACAAAGTTGTTAGTTTCAAAAAGATCTACAAGTTTTGTCTCACACAGTTTCTGATAAAACATATATTTTTCGTTTCAATTCCAAAAAATACGATTAAAATGAAAAAATTCCATTTTTTAGACAAAATATGTGAGATTCAAAAAAAACTTTGAGATGAAAATTGTTTGGCTAAATAAGGTCTACACATTCTTATCGATAAATTTCTCGACAGGATGTATATTTTATGTTTTGATTTTTAATATTAAATAAATTCGATTTTTTTCACCAAAATATGTGATACGAAATAAGCGTTGTTCTGCAAAATCATTTCCTTAAATAAAGTCTACGATTGTTTTTCCTTTTTAAAAGATTTGGAAGAAAATAAATTTATCAATAATCATATAATTTATTAAAAAGTTACAAAAATGCATACAGAAAATCGAGCGCGAAGCGCGAGTGTCATGATGAGAATGTATTCCTTAAGGCCGATAGAGCCTTAAGTAAATTGAATTTCCTGTTTCACTTAATCTGAAAAAGAAACTTAGTGAATTTGAGAAAATGACTAATTTACATCATCTTTAATATCATTAAGTTGGTTTGAGCTTCAGTATTAAATTATAAGAGATAAACTTAAACGTATGCGAAGAGCACAAGACCGAGCGCGAAGCGCGAGGTCCAGAAAGAACGGAACGCGAAGCGCGACGATCGAATCGCGCGCCCTAGGCGCGCTCAAACTTGCGAGCGAAACGAGCTGCGCGCAATGAGAATGTGCCCGCGAAGCGGGCAGATTTTTTTCTATTCAGCTGTTTGTCATAGTTGATATAAACATACATATACATACTTTCAAATGTGAAATATATTTCATAGGGTTGAAGATTTATCAGTCTCTTCAATGGAAATATTCGTTTTGATTCACAATATCAAATATATCATTTAAAACTTAATTCAATTATAATTACTTTTTTATTTTTCACTTAGGTTTTTTAAATTCAATTGATTTTACAAAAATTCAAACAGCAAAAGTCTTGATAAATTTATAACATAAAATCTCAAAAATCTACACAAGATTCAGATTTTACATAAATTTCTTAGGAACAATAATAACTTGGAATTCACAATTGTATAATTTATATTTTGAAACTATACAACACAGAAAATAAAAGAATTTCCATTTAAATGTTTTTACACAAGATTCTTTTTTATATTAATGTAATTTTTGAATATATATTTTAAAATTTAGCTTCATTAAACTTCATACGTATAGTTATAATAAAAATGTATACTAAATATTAATTAATAATTATATATTATATATTTATCAATAATCATAATTATAATAATTTTAAAAAATGTTTTATGAATAATTTATAAAAATAGTTGATTTATTTTTACTTGAGTGAGGCTCAAAAGCCTCTCTTTCACGACACATTTCTCTCACAAGCTCTGAATAACTCTTGCAGTCACTATATAAGAAAGTTCCAAATTTTACGTCTCAGGATTGTAAGCGAGCGTGTGCGTGATTCGACGAAAGCGTATCGTCCTATATATAAGTTTTAGTTATTAGGTTTATATTTGCGAAGTTGTATATTTAAGTGTATTTGTGATAGAAAATATGATTGGCTGCGACTGAATGGTGTGAATGTAATTGTATGATGTTTATATATATATGTATCGGATGACAACTGGTAGGTTCGAGGTAAGAATTTTTTTGTTATTTAAGAGAACCATGACAACCTTTATACTTGACTCCTAACAATTCATGAAGTTTATATTACTTTAAATTTAAGAAATATTTCTTAAATTTCAAAACACGTTTATTCATATCAGTAACATCTTTTTGACACAAATCTCTAACTTACCATAGGCAACATTATCTTTTTTTGCATCCATTATTACTCAATACACTTTACTACTTGACCATTTTAAACAGTAAATCACATCTTCGGAGCAAATAATTATTTAATCCTACCAAAAATTATCTCCTCATTTCAAAGAAATATTTCTCTCAATTTACAATTCGCTCATTACAAGCAATGAATCAGATATTGGAATGGAAAACAAATTTACTTGAACCAATGCAAATTTTTTTGAATTAATGTATTGTTTCTTTGAAGATGCATCATATCATTTTACATCAAAGAATTCACTTCTCTTATCAAATAATTGCTACACAATGTTAATAACATATTTATTCAATCTAATGAATATTTAATAGTACTAGAAAAACATTTTTTTGCTTTAATTATTTATTTTTTAAAGACAATAAAAATATTTCTTTGATCTAAAAAAATATTTATTCGTCACCATCCAGCTCAACCATTTATTTGAATCAAAGAAATATTCTTTGATTCGAATATTCTTTTTTCTCAGTGTACTAGGATAGATATATTCCTGTCACCTCTTACCTCATTTGATACTTTATAAACTATAAAAATATAATAAACCGAAAAGAATGAACTTGGACGCCAAAAAGCCATTCTAGCCAGTAAACAAGCTGTTTTCTGAAATTCAGAAACATAGCATAGTCAACTATTTTTCAGTATTGAAAAAGATAGTTAAATTGAAATCAACCTCAAGTACCATTCTGAGAAGATTATTGAAATATATATCTGGTCAATCAAACATTTTTAGATATCAATCTAGAAGTTTCGCAAGGCTATGTGTGATAATGAGAGCAAAACTTAAACGCTACGAAGCGTTCAAAATTCGGTATTTAGAATTTTCCAACCAGCAAAATCTTACTTTTAAGACCATGCAATACTGAAAATATTTCAAAGTCAGGAAAATTCCACACCATAATTTCAGTCTGCAAAAGTACCAATTTTTGAAACATTCATCGCAATCGGAAGAAGAATTATGTCGAGAGAAGTTCATCTTCTCGGATCTCAAAACGAGAAGGAGAATTTTTCATAAATAGTACGATTGAAATCAGGTGTAAATCAGAAAAAGAAAAGGACTTCATTCAAAGATATGTTGGCTTTTCTAGTTAAAAGCAAATTTTCTAGATTCCTTCCCAATTTGAAAATTTAATAGAACGGAGTGGTGTGGTTGTGTGTGCTTACGCATGCGCAATAAGGACTAGAGTTGCTTCCTCCGAAGTAACGACTTACTACAAGAAATCAAGGTACAGCCGAGATTAATAGGATAGCAAAGAAAAAAAGCCTCTTCTACTTAACTAGAAATCTGGTAGGAATATATATATATAATGACAACAACGATTTGCTGTTGTAAAGCAATATCAGTTTCAAATAATTTCAAAATAAATTTTTTATAGAGACTTTGAACATGAATTTGTAGCTCTTTCAAAAAAATTCCACTTCTTTTCTCGAACACAAAATTAATATAACAGAAAGCGATAATAACGGCAACAACACTGCCAGTCAGATAAATAAAGGTTTAATCTTTTATTTATCGAGTTTAAAAAGGTCGTGCATAACACACAAACTCTTTACGCTACACTGAGGGAAAAAGTACAGCGAAAATTCGAGTTAAGACTAATATTTACCGTTTTTGACGGTAACGGAGGGATATTCGCTTGGAAGGTTGAGTTTACTGTTTTCACAGTGAAAAATCTGTTTTTAAGCTAGGAAATTTTTTCTGGCTAAATTTTACTGTTTCCAGTGCGAGAAATTTACTTTTCAGAAGTCGTAAAAATTATTATTTCGATACTGCATTTTCTGCTCTTCTCAGGCAGAACGAATCACCGTTCCTTAAGAGCATCTTTAAGCTCCACCTACACTTCAATTTTACTGTTTTTGACAATAATTTTTGGTTGCACGTACGTCGAAAAAAATTCTCAGTAGGTTTGACTAATTTTTAACGACTTTCCGCAGTTCGTAAAGGCCCCATTGTCATTTCTGAAGTTAAGTGCACTACAGGAACATAGTTAACTCAAATAAGAGCAGTACCCGTGTAGAAATTGCCCTATCTTTCCTTATTTCAAGTTGGGTTCTAGTGGGGCCCGGACTAGAATTTCTTCATCTAAAAAAACTGGTAGGGGCCCTGTTAGCACCCGATTAGTATTTCTAGTCCAGAAAAAACTGATAGTGGCCCTGTCAGGTTCTAGTGAGGAATTCCTTGTTTCGCTTAAGTATGGAAAATCTATTTGTATCTGGCGGGGCCCCGACTAGAGAATCCCTATTTGTAATATTTGTGGTTAAGGTTAGGTCCATAGATACAACATAACCTTTATTCTTTATTCCCATTAAAATTTGATCTTATCTGAGAAAAATGGAGATTTTCTGAACACGGTCTTGGATATTATCAATACTTAAGAGGAAGCAACAACATTTAAGAAAACTTTTTCATAATTTTAACTCGAATTTGCATGTAATTGTAATAATCATATGCGAGCACGTATGTGTATGTGTGTGTATCTTATTGTGTCGAGGTAATAACAATAACTAAGCATGTAGTTCAATTAACATGGGGTGAATAGTAAAATCAATTTAAGCTTTCACAATAAACATAGGCGGGAGAAGTTACTACATAAGAGTAGTTAGAAAAGCAAACTATGGATAAGTAAATAAGTGTATTGTGTAATAGTACTTCATTAGTAGGAATTACTTATTGCGAACTTTAATGCATAATTTCGTTATGAGATAATTTTCTTGATTCAAAAGTTTCATCATATTTTTGGAATTGAAAAAACTCAAATTTTTTAGATTCTGAACATACGTTGATTTTACTCTTGAAAACAAAAATTAAAGGAATCGTAACCCGTATAAAGTATCACTAATATATAATAATAAAAATGAATTCATTTCTTTCTTTAATTCAAAAATTTTATCTGTTTATTTCAAAAATATTTTATTTGATAGAAAATCGATTTAATAATTAAAAATTTTAATCAGAATCATAAATTGGCATAAAATTAAAAAATTTCCGATTACACTGGGCCCTTACACTTCTTACACGGCCCTGCTGTAGTTGCAGGTTATAGGCGCTATTTCATTTCTTGTATTCTAAGCGTGCGCAGCCGAGAGGCTTAGTCTTTAGGTTAAGTAACGCGTTAATCATAAGTAGAGAGAGGGTTCGAACCCGCAGCGTTAAGAATAATTTTTAATACTACCTAAACGAGCGTTTGTGCAGTGTAGGGGGGAATGTGTGTTTGTAGGTAAGTTTGCATAAAAAAATAGTAAGTTAGAGTCTACTTGAAAGTAAGTACAGTTTTGAAATGTACTAAGAATAGTCATCGATTCAACTAGTGCTCTTACTTGATTTAACCCTATGTTCCTGCTGTTCACTTAACTTAAAAAATAACACTTTGGAGACTTTACGAATTACGGAAAGAAAGTTAAAAAGTAGTAAACCTACTGAGATTTTTTTTGGTGTACGTGTAACAAAAAAGTACTGTCAATTTACTCAGAAAAAATTTCCTAGCTTGAAAACAGGTTTTTACTGCGAAAACAGTAAACTTAACCTTCCAAGCGAATATCCCTCCGTTGCAGTTAAAAATGGTAAATATTAGAGTCTTAAGTCGAATTTCCCCTGCACTTTTTCTCTCAGTGTGGAAAATCGTTTTTATTTATTATTTTCTCAGTGAGATACCTGAACAAAATTGGTCACGTGACTCTGCTGATATATATGCCCTTAAATTCAATACGGAGGTCCAATATGGCCCTAATGGTGTCCTTTTTTGTAGGTGGGGAAGTGTAAGGGCTGACCTCACTAAACCCCCACTAGAAAGTCTAGTAGGGCCCACCTCGACAAAAGCGTTACGTTACCGACGGGGCCCTGACTAGTTTTCCACGCTAGATCCCGACTAGAGCTAGGGCAAACTCGTCGGGGCCCCACTAGACCCCTATCAAAATTTCTACACGGGTAGTTGAGTCGATGAATATTGTTAATAGATTACAAAACTTCCTTTACTTTCAAGTAGACACTAACTTACTGGTCGCACGCGTAACTGTGCTGAGGTAAATTGCTAATGTTAATTTCAACTCTATTTATTCAGTCAATAGATGAACAAAAGGTACAATGGTTGATGTACAAAACGGAAATATTTGTATACATTCGGATAAGTTTAGTCATGTACATACTTCAAGACTGACCGAGCCTAACTAACCCTTGGTGCCTTGCACTGGTGGCCGTCAAGGGTGTCTTCTGAGATTCCGATGTTGCCAGGAAAGGTTACAACTGGCTAACATGTAAATTGACAAACTATTAGAATACTGGCAACCTCGGATCATTACCTGAGATTTTCCATTAAGCACGGAAAGACGTGACAATAGAGGAGGCGGGGGTTTATTACAGTTGGGATGAACAGTCTGTGCCTACGTGCCAAAACACGAATTTCTCCGCTTAATGAATTGTCTCATCGATAGATGTAAGGGTTTAGAAAAATCCTAGTCATTCATAAATCAGATGGAAATAAAATCATAAAGAACGGTTCGTTGAAAGTGCACATTCTTGAGTTTAGAGGCCTTAAGACGAAACATATAAATAGTGAATTACAAGGGGTCTAAAAGTGCAAAAATAAGATGAGAATTTACAATACTTAAAACAATAAAAGGGCGTTCACCATTTTCTCAACACTTACTATTTTTATAGTATACACTTACCTACAAACACACTCACTCTACACTACACAAGCCGTGTAGAAATTTCCCTATCTTTCCTTATTCCAAGTTGGGTTCTAGTGGAGCCCGGAATAGAATTTCCTAATACAGAAAAAACTGGTAGGGGTGCAGTTAGCACCCGATTAGTATTTCTTGGCCAGAAAAATCTGATAGGGGCTCTTTCAGGTGCCAATGAGGAATTCCTTGTTTCGCTTAAGTATAGAAAAGCTATTTGTATCTGACGGGGCCCCGACTAGAGAATCCCTACTTGTAATATTTGTGGTTAAGGTTAGGTCCAGTAGATACAACATAACCTTTATTCTTTATTCCCATTAAAATTTGGTCTTATCTGAGAAAAATGAAGATTTTCTGAACACGGTCTTGGATAAGATCAATACTTAAGAGGAATCAAGCACTTTTAAGAAAACTTTTTTATAATTTTGACTTGAATTCGCATGTAATCATAATAATCATATGCCAGCACGTATGTGCATGTGTGTGTATCTGATTGTGTCGAGGTAGTAACAATGACTAAACATGTAGTTCAATTAACATGGGGTAAATAGTAAAATCAATTGAAGCTATCATAGTAAACATAAGTAGTAGAAGTTACTACATAAGAGTAGTTAGAACAACAAACTGATGATAAGTAAATAAGTGTACTATTTTTTTTAATAATACTTCATTAGTTGGAATTACTTATTGCGAACTTGATTGCACAATTTCGTTATGTGATAATTTTATTCATTCAAAAGTTTCATTATATTTTTGGAATTGAATAAACTCAAATTTTTTAGACTCTGAACATACGTTAATTTTACTCTTAGAAACAAAAATTAAAGCAATCATAACCTATATAAAGTATTACTGATATACAATAATAAAAATTAATACTTCTAAAATATATATAAATCTTTTTATTATGTAATGTTCTTTAATTCAAAAATTTGATCTGTTTCTTTTAAAAATATTTTATTTGATAGAAAATCGATTCAATAATTAAAAGTCTTAAAAATTTTAATCAGAATCATGAATTGGCATAAAATTTAAAAATTCCCTATTACATGGGGCCCATACACTTCTTACACGGCCCTGCAGTAGTTGAAGGTTATAAACGCTATTTTCTTTCTTGTATTCCAAGCGTGCGCAGCCTAGAGGCTTAGTTGTTAGGTTAGTGATGCCTTAATTATAAGTAGTAGTAGTAGTATAAGTATAAGCAGCGTTAAGAATAATTTCTAATACTGCCTAAACAAGCGTTTGTGTAGTGTAAAGGGGGTGTATGTGTTTGTAGGTAAGTGTGTATATAAAGATAGTAAGTTAGTGTCTATACTTGAAAGTAAATAAAGTGTTGAAATGTACTAAGAATATTCATCAATTCAACTACTGCTCTTATTTGATTTATCTATGTTTCCTGCATTTCACATAACTTCAAAAATGACACTGGGGCCTTTACGAACTACGGAAAGCAAATTAAAAAGTAGTCAATCCTACTGAGATTTTTTCTTGGTGTACGTATAACGAAAAAGGACTGTTAATTTACTTACAAACAGATTTTTTACTGTGAAAACAGTAAACTTAACCTTCCAAGCGAATATCCCCCCCTTGCCGTTAAAAACGGTAAATATTAGAGTCTTAATTCGAATTTTCCCTGAAATTTTTCTCTCAGTATGGAGAATCCTTTTTATTTATTATGCACGGATAATAAACATTTTCACAAGTTTTTTTGTTAATTTCTTATTTTTTTGGCATTGGGCCAGCCTCTTTTTATTTTCTTCTATTAAAATCATCAATGCTACTTACGATAAAAAACGCAAAAGAAAAATTTATCTCATCGCTTGAAATTCAAATTGAAGAAGTCCAGTAAGCAATAACACGAATTGGAAAAAATATGTAGAATTCACTGTATATAGAAAACCGGATAAAATGAACGAAAAACTTAGAAATTTGTAAACAACAGGCTGGAATTTTTGTTTGTTTGTTTTTCTCCTTTATAAAGAACGGATGACCAATTGGTTATTAATAATAAAACGCGAACAGTTTTTTCAATTTTGAAAACTTTCCTTGAGGACTTTGTTACCGGAGTCCCTCAACGATCGATCTAAACTGTTTTAAAAACCGACTCGGGACATGTGGCTTTGCTGACTGACAATTTTTTTTTTTTTTTTTTAAAGTCATCCTGAAAGGTTTTGTTCATTTCTTTGGCATAGGGTCAGTTTCTTCTTATTTTCTTTGATTAAAATTATTATTAGATTTAAAAATGCGCAAAAAGAAAGAAAGGCAAACGTTTCGGCCACATATGGGGGCCCTCTTTAGTGCCATCAATTCAAAGATTGATTAAAAATTTCTGAAAGGATTAGAATATAGAAGATAATTCAAGAAAAGAATCATCATAGAAATTAAAACCTTATCTCATAGCTTGCAATTCAAAATGAAGTAGTCCAGTATGCAGCATCACGAATTGAAAAAATATTTGAAGTTCACTATGAATAAAAAACCGGATAAAATGAAAAAGTATAAAAGATTTTGCACACGAACCGACCGGAATTTTTTTCAAAAAATGTTTATTATTAAAGAAGGGTGCCAAATTGGTTCTGAATGGCAAAACGCGAACAAGTTTGACATTTATGAAAACTTCTCACGAAGACTATTACCGGCGTCTCTTACAGAATGATCTGAACTGTTTTAAAAACCGACTCGGGACATGTGGCTTTGCTGACCGAAATTTTTTTTCTATAAGCAATCCTGAGAGGTTCTTTTCCTCCTTGAAGAAGACTATTGTCCTGTACCTATTTAAGACAGGTTCTTTTCCTCATTGAAGAAGACAATTGTCCTAAACCTAGTTAAGAAACTCGAGACGGTTATGGTGATTTTTACGAGTGGGCGAAAGTGTGTATTTTTGAACAAAAAGAATTTGTATATCAGTTTTCCGGATAATTCATTTTATATTGAATTTGCAAGCACGTCTTTGTAGAATTATAAATTATTATAATATCTATATATGTCATTTTACTCAATATTATTTGAGTATGTTCAGAAATGAAGAAAAAAGCGATGGGATAAGTTTTTGAGTTTCATTATTATCCTTATTTTAAATATCTTCTACATTTTTATCTTTTATGAAAATTTTGACTTAATCTTCAAATTTATAGCACTCATATGTGGCCGAAATGTTTGCCTTCTCTCTTTTCTTTTGCGTTTTTTATCATAAAAGTAGCATTGATAATTTTAATAGAAGAAAATAAAAAGAGGCTGACCCAATGCCAAAAAAATGATAAATTAACAAAAATTCTGTGAATTTTGGGTCAATATAATAGCAGACATGTCATCAAACATGTCACTTAACAATTTTCACAAGTGTTTTAATTTATTCCCTCACGAATTGAATAGCTAGGGGAAAATAATCGAATAGAAACTCGCTGTAGAAATAAGAATTTTAATTGATAGTCAATTGTGTTATTTGATTAGGATTTAGAATTTAAAGCATGAAGAACAGTTTATTTACTCTAACTCTTAACAAAAAGTGTAATATTACGTTTTTCATTCATGCTGCAGAGTACACGGAAAAAATTTGTCGCTTAAAATTTAACAGACTATTCGAAGAGTCGTGGACAGAAAGTAAAATCGGAGAAAGTCTTGTAAGGTTTCAATGACTTTTAGGAAATGATAGAAAAAAGTCGAATAACTTTTAGAAAACCAGGTCGAAGAAAAAAAGTCGCGTTTTACTATAATAAAAGTATTTTAAACACTAACTGATCTTTTCTAAGAAGTAATGAAAAGTTTCATAATCATTGGATTCATTTGTCATAGATTTTAAAAGACTATCGAATAATTTGAAATGAAAGTAATTCAAACAAATAGTTTTGTAAATTGTATTCTAAAGTCCATCAGATTTTATATGCCGTCTTCTAAAATTTTCTCGGCAGTCGCAAAAAGCGATGTGCAGAAACGTAATTCGTAGCATCGCACAGCAGACAATGCAGCTCGGCTTTATGTTTTTGTAATAATTTTGGTTAGATTTTGAGATTACGAGTCGTTTGGTTTCGTTTGAATCTGGATTGAAGCGTACATTGAAGAATTAGTTCCGAGTAAGTATATGTTTACCTTGATAAAGTGTATTACGTCAAATTTGAAATTTATCTATTATTTTAGTTTTACCTTCAAACTCTGAATGTGATCCAAATATTTTACACAAGTCTCCACGACATGTATCGACTATGCAGGTTAGGTTGTGCGATTACAATTGGGTTAGGATGCGTGCCTGGTTTAGAGAAAATGGAACCCAACCCACGTTGTTTTAAATTTTCCGCGACTGTCACTTAAACTTTCGAATTTACGTTTTACATCTTCAGCGATTATCTATCATATTCTTCAATAAGGAGTTTCATAATATTTAGTCGACTTTCTAACCTATCCACGAGTATTACACAAAGTCGATGACTTTTTAAGCGACAAATTTTTTCCGTGTACTTGTCAACATTGGCTTTAAAAGATATACGGAAAAAATAATTACTGGGAAATTTACACGGAGAAAAATAGTTGAAGTAATTTTACTCGACTCTGTCGGTTAAACTTAGGACATTTCAACATCTTTTAAATCCTAGTCGAGCAAAATGAATTTTATAAATACTTAATTCACCCAATGTGAATAATAATAATCCCAGTGAACACTCACATTTGTTACGTAATTGTCACATAACAGTTCTGTAAAAATGTCGCCACACAAGTGTCGCAGTTACAGAACAAGATTCGTTATATAATTGTTCCATACCTTGAGATGCAGGTTTTACCCGTAATCTAGCACTCTTACTTTTGGCTGGTCCAACCAATTTTATCTCATATAAAATTTACCTGAAAATAAAATGTTCTCTTAATAACTTATTGAGCGCCAGTCACCCTGGTTAGTGACGAAATTTATTTTAAAACAATGATGAGACTCGAAACTGAAAACAAGACAGGGTCAAGGCAAGGTTACAACAGCTTACCGGGTAAATAAGTATAACGTCAGAATTTAATTAATAAAATAAAAGGATGCACAAGATTTATTGAATATTATCAATCAACTCGATACAAATCAAAAATGAATTCACTAAAAGCCCAGAATATTTACATTGATTTTAATAAGCACAAATAGAATGAAAGGTAACAGGAATCTCGGAACATTCCCGAGTCACGCGACAATATGGTGGAATCAATTCAAAGGCGCGTGTCACCACCCGAGAGAACTGAAATTTATCACTAATTTACTTTAATTAACCAATTCCTTTTTCTATCCAAACATAAATAAAAGGCCACTGATATAAAAAAAAGAGCACTCGCGAAGAAGAGAGAGAAGAGAGGCGAAGTGGTTGCGGTGCGTGTGACAGACGCCATAAAGTGTTCAAGTCAATCTGTACTTCTACTCGGAGTTCCGAGCCACTTGCCAAAAGAAAATTGGACAAAAGTCGCGCACTGTATTACGTCCTGGAGTTCCGGAATAAACCTCAATATGAATTCCCCTTCCATGACTCCAAATTCCTTGCCTTAAATTTATTTAATTTAGCTGACCGAAACGTGGGTGACAGTTGCTACTTAGAATCGCAGGACGAGAGTGACGATGGCCGACGCGACGCTGACAGAATTCCCGACCTGCCCCACGAATTACATGCGTGACACACTCGCGGACCCGGAAGCAGGTCACATGACATACATCCAATAGACGACTAGGCAACCCGTATCTAGTATAGTAGTTGCCCTCGGCAAATATTTTCTACACACATGCGGTTCTCTCTATTACAACGAACGGCGAGTGCAGTGGATTGACACTATTATGATTAGTGTCCATTTACATCCTACGACGTAAATTTAGTATCACAAAATGTCTAAGATACTAAATAACAACTCGCGGGGTCTATGTGCCCCAGGGTACGTCTTCCGGGTCGCGTGATGGCATCTGGTCGTCTCGTGCGTCGCTCTCCGACGATCGATGGCGGCGATAATCGAAGCATCGATGTATCGATGCTCGAAGGTCGACATGGCGGCCAGTGTTGACGTAAATTCGGTAGCTGGCTGTGCCCCATCTTCGACGCTGCTGTCCTCCGGTGCTGCTGTCCTCGTATCGCTCATGGAACAGACGGGACAGGAAGCGTGAGTGCGTGCAGTGCGTCATTAGTGTATTTCGAGTGCTCTCGGGTGGCGACGAAGTGCGGGCTCTCGTCACACGACTTTTTCCCCAGGGACATAACCCCACCTGTCATACCTGTGAGTTTACGAAATTAATCTTTTCAATGTGACCGGTAAAATTTACCACGTCACAACCTGTTCCATAACAGTTCTTGTTCTGTAACTGCGACACTTGTGTGACGACATTTTTACAGAACTGTTATGTGAAAATTACGTAACAACTGTGAGTGTCCACTGAGATAAGCGTTACATGGAAAAAATAAGTACTGGGAAATTTACTTAACAGTTCTCGACATTTAGACAGGAAAAATTTTTCCGAAGATCCTATATACTTTTCATGAAGAAACTTAGAACTTCATCGAAAAAAAGAAAGAATGTCCTAGATTAAGTGAAGCGCAGTCAGAGAATGAAATTCTTTCAAATTTTATTGTACAGTTATTGAAAAAATTATAGAAATGCAAATATTTCTTCTAAAAAGTGCTTCAGGTTTTAAAAGAGTTTGGATAGTATAATTTGATTAGAAAGAGATGAATACCTGCTATACAAATCAAAGAAAAATTCTTGGACTGCGCTTGAAAGTCTTGTGGAATTTTTACTGGCACGATGTGAAGTTGTCGGTGTCATTATTTTAGATATGCACAATTTTTATTACTTCGTAAATTTTGACATAAACTTAAGAAATTATGAAATTCTTATATTCAATAATTTAGAATTATTTAGTAGTTAGTTTATTAAAAATCTCATCATTTAAAAATGTAGAAACATAATAATTCTTAAAACTTCTTTATTATATAAAATTGTTGGTGAAACAAGGTGCAGCAATTTCTTACACGGCCCTGAATTTCCTATGGATAAAATGTACCTAACATTTTTTGGGAAATATCCCAAGTGCTTCGGTAAACGTGCGGTTTAATTTATAAGGTTACACTGCGTCATACGTGTAGGTTAGGTAAAAGTTAAGGTTCGAATCCTGTCAACGTAAGATTAATTTCAACAGCGGTAATATATTATGTTCAGCGATGTGTAGTGATAGTGTATAATTGTATAATTTGTAATAAAAATCAATAAAAAGGTGTGAGCCATATCAGCCTATATTCAGAATTTTATATTAAATCTTAAAAATATCCAATTTTTGAACTTTATTTTCTCGAATGACTCATAGAAATTATACATTTTGCGTACTCAGAATTTTTACCGACTTTCTACTGAATACTTTTGGAAAGTTCTATACTTTTTCCAGGATTGTTGATCTAATTTTACAAGAACGGTACTTCTGGTTTTAAGTATCTTTTGAACGTATCTGAAAGTCGAGCACTCTGTCTTGGAAATTTCCCACTACTTATTTTTTCCTTCTACATATGGAATAGTGAGTAGTTTAGTGAAACGTGGTCTAGGACCAGGTATCCACACGCGTCAGTGGGTAAACGTGAAATGTATATCATTGACGTTCGAGGTGCTTCAAACGATAGTTTAGTAAAATGAGCATCGGGCTCATTAGTCATCCGATACACACATACATAAACAGCATACAAAGAAAATAAATCATCCTTTTTATAAATTATTTATAAAATATAATAAAAAATCAAATTCTTTAAAATTTGAATTTATTTGCATTATTTGTGATATAAGAGTTTGAAATTGTCTAAGAGGACATGTACGCAGTAGCAACGATTTCAAACTCAACTAATTGTCACGTCACGCGACTCTACCACCACAAGTAACAAGCAGATTAAGAAACCAATAAAGGGATCAAGACAGCATTACAGCGAGTGTGATTTTAGCAACGCAGGTTATAGACAAATCTATAGATCAATAGGATGATCAATATGAATTTACCATGTGCCGTTATAATACCCACACATGATAACAAATGGACTGACCCAGAGAGAAAGTGAATTAAGCCCCACAGTACCAAAGCACTACTACATGCATTCATCACGCACACTACAGTCACAACATGTAACTTGTAATAGCATGTAACTTGTAATAACATGCGACTGGTAATAACATGTGATTGGTAATAACATGTGATTGGTAATAACATGTGACTGGTCATAACATGTTACTCGTCATAGTTGGCCTTTCAAAGCTCTATAAAAAGCGAAAGGTCCAAGAGAAGTCAGTCCAGTACCATCATCTCTAAACCACGAGTTCAGTAGTTAGTCAACGTCCGATTTCTACAATGTAACCAACGCGAGTTCAGTGCCATCAAATCTATACCGCGAGTGCAATCCAGTCAGTCTAATCCAGCTTCACTAGATTTCTACCACAAGCCAACCCAATTCTGACTCGACGCTGAGTTCAACGACTTTAAAAAGTGAAAGGGAATCGCCTTCCGAATTCTCTTTGAAAGTGGGATCAAAGAATCAACTAGATCAACCGTCTGGACTACGAATTTCCTATCCAACAACAACTATCTCAAAGATTACAATGAAGACTCAAGTTGCCACATTCGCTCTACTGGACTCAATCATCAAACAAATTACAACTCAGGGTACTTACAAGGGTATTTCAAAATTTCAATTCAATTTCCATTTCCATGGTGCTTACTCAATATAATTTTAATGTCAATAAATATATTTTATATCATTAACCATTCTCAATCACTGACTATTCCTCATTCCTTAGAGAGGATCCTTCCGATCCTTACATAAAACGAGGAGATCTTTTAAGAAGATAAGTGTTACGTTTCTGACGTAACGTAACATAATAATAAAAAATCAATAAAATTATTACTTTATTAATATTTAGTATACATTTTTATTATAACTACCTATGAAGTTTAATGAAAATAAATTTTGAAATGTATAATAAAAAAATTGCATTATTATCAAAAAGTATATTGTGTAAAAACAATTAAAAAAGGTTCTTTTATTTTCTGTGTGGTATATTTTAAAAATAAGTATTTTACAATATTGTGAATCCCAAATTATTACTATTCCCAATAAATTAAAAGAGGTTCACTAGGACAATAATTTTGCGGACTTTCAAGGAAATCGGAGACAATAGTATATTACGTGCCTAGGCGCATAAGGAAGGTTATTGCGTGACGAGCGACAATGCTCGCATTGTCGCGAGTCTCGTAATTTCCCGAATTGTGTGCATTGGCACGTATTCTATTTTATGTGCTACCAATGCGCAAACTCGTTTTTTCGCTAAAGTTAACAGTAGCGCAATGTAGTATATTGCGCTACAGAGTAATGAAGTGTAAAAATTGAACTGCGCATGCGCCTATAGCCATGCAACGGAGCACAATCTTCTTCTTATTCTTCTTCTTCTTCGTACAGCGTTAGCACCTTATTGGCAAAGCCTTGTACATTTGAATTGCACATGCGTCTATTAAAATCCATTACTACTACACAAGATCGATAAAATCAAAATGGCCGGGACTAGTTGTGACATATCAAGTGTAATGAGTAGCGCCGCAAACAACTACAATACTAGGTTAGATTCGAGTGTACGCATAAAAACTCGTATACGCACCAGTCACATAAAATAGAATACGTGCCAATGCACACATTCGGGAAATTACGAGACTCGCGACAATGCTCGCAGGACTGATCGCGCTTCGGCTTCGTCTCGGCATTGTCTCGGCTTCGTCTCGGCTTTGCCTCAGCTACGTCTCGGCTACACCTCGACTACGCATCCGCTACACCTCGACTACGCCTCACCTACGCCTCGATTACGCCTTGGCTTCGATCTCCTGCGAGCATTGTCGCTCGTCACGCAATAACCCTCATTGTGCGCCTAGGCACGTAATATACTATTATATCACTTCGGTGCGTATACGAGTTTTTATGCGTACACTCGAATCTAATCTAGTATTGTAGTTGTTTGCGGCGCTAGTCATTAAACTTGATATTTCGCGACTAGTCCCAGCCATTTTGATTTTATCGATCTTGTGTAGTAGTAGCTTGTTGTAATAGAGCATGCGCAGTTCAAATGTACAAGGCTTTGTCAGTAGGGTGCTAACGCTGTACGAAGAAGAAGAAGAATAAGAAGAAGATTGTGCTCCGTTGCATGGCTTTAGGCGCATGCGCAGTTCAATTTTTACATTATATTCCTCTCTAACGGAATACACAACATTCCTTTACTCTCAGCTGTAACGGAAAAACGAGTTTCCGCGCTGGAGGCACATAAAAGTTTTTAGGCGGGTACACTTGACGAATTTTGCCCCATATAGACTGTTTGACTAAAACAGAATTTCTCATAAAAGTGTTAGATGAGAAAAATTACTTGTTTCACTAAATTGACTAGAGGTTTTATACCTGAAAAGTGACGAAAGATCTAGTTGGAATGAAAGTAAAAATTCTTATTTTAGTCACTTGTCGTCGTCTTTTGGATAAGACTGAAATTGTAAAAAATTCTTTGACGAATTCAATAATTCCAGACACCTTTCACTGAAAGCTTCTAAAAAAGTTGTCAAAATTCTCATTGACTAGTTATATTCAAATTTCGATGACAATTAAAGAAAGTTTAGATTGCGTAAGATTGTATAAGAACGTGGAACATCAGTATGCTGAAAATTTAACACTATTTTGAAATCAGAAGACTTTTATGTGTGCCTAAGATGCAGGTTACTTTCATTCGTTCCTGCGTGAATAGGTAGGTATTGGAACGAGTCTAGCAACTCACAGTTTACTAACTCTCGAGTGAAGCCAACACGGAGAAATTCATTCGTGAAAATTTAATCCTCAGTTGAGTAAAGCTGGGACATAGTTGCTTTTGGAGTAAATTAAATTTTTTTGCGTATTCATTCAATAACGAATTCTAAAGTTTAATCAACTGTTTTAGAGTTAACTTAACAGTTGAATAAACGATATAATTCGTTATTGAATGAATACGCAACAAAATTTTCATTTTCTCCAAAAGCCACTATGTCTTAACTTTACACAACTGTTACGTTACAATTGCATACATACTTACTTTGATCGAAGATTCCTCGCTTTAAGTTAGAGTCAAGTGATCCTCGCTTAGGGGTGAGCATAAGTCAATGAAATAACACAATGTTAATAAGTAAGACAATTTCAGTTTATTTGAATTATGAGTCAAAGAGACAGAGAGACAGAGAGAGGTTCTGTACCTTATGAGTTCTTTAATCCTCCGTTACCAAAATTAAAAATTGTTACACGGTTACGAAACCCTAGAGGATTTCCCTCCGCGTGTTAGAACATCTGCAGTGTTGCCAAATGTTGTGACTACTTAGCTGAACGTGTAACAACAAAATCTGGCAACACCGCACTCTAGAACTCAAGCTATTTCCATTGCACGAAAGCCAAACTATGAAGGGATTCCCTCAGAATTCACGTCACCTTTGGTTTTGAAAAGTGATTATTGAATGAGTATTCTACTTGAACATTTTTTATTGCTACAAAAAGCTTCAGGAATAATTCGTGGAAAGGTATTCAAACGGACCAGACTGCGAGAAGCGTTAATTAGAAGTTATTTCGAAAAAATTGACCCCACTGAGGGAATTCCTCATATGTTTGGTAACGGAGGGTTAATGAGATCCTTTGACATGTTCTCCAAATCTGAAATAAAGAAAATAGCACTAATTAAACTAGTATTCGAAGGATTCACTCTTGAAATAGTAATTTTTATCTTTGTATCACTGAATTAGTGAAATTTAATTGGAAAAATGAAGATAAGCGCCATGATTACGGCTAAGCACAATCACCAAAAGTGTCTTAATATGTCATACAGTCAAGTCTCGTTTATACTTGAAATAAACGAGACTTGACTGTATATCGAGACGAAAACGTTCTATAAAATTGCAGTGACGTGGTCACATAGAACCTGAGCATCTTGTTTGTTTTTTACAGGTGCTACATGATTTTGATTGAAATAATATTCAAATTTTACATAAAGAGTACAATTATTTTGACAGAATAATTGCAGAAATGTTTTACACAAAAAAAACGAAAGAGAGAATAGTATTTGTGTAATGAAAGACTCAAACGACTACAGTCCTTCTACTAAATTCATACATTTTTCTAGATCACTTTCTATCCATTTCAAAATATAATAGAAACAATTGATTCTATATTCTGAAAAAGAATTAAATCTATCAAATTATAACATATACTCTTAATTACTACGGGACAACTGTACCCAAGAGGGGCCGGGAAATGACATTCATGCAAAGGGACGCGGAGTCGATAATTGACCTTACGATTATCACGTCCCGTTTTGCTTTAAGGATACACGACTGGTGCGTTCTCGAGGTGAATACCTTGAGCGACGACTGATGCATTGAATTCAGCATGCAGGAACGGAGTCACCCTGTGAACTCAGGAAGGAGCGGTAAAGGAAGCTTGCCACCTGGCTGGATTGAAAGCATGGTGATGTTCGCTTTTACCTGACGTAAGCGCCTTCGAGCCATGGCTGCTTTAATGCGTACCTAAAGTGCTTTAAGAAGAGAGACCAGTTGCGGCGTGGCAAGGAAGGCCGTTGGTCGAGCAGTGGGTGCTGAGCTCACTTCTGACACAGTTGTTCCTCTCATGCTCCAGTCTGAGGGTGTCTGGTAGCATATCGAGTCATTCATCACATTAGTGATAAGGACGAAGGATCTCGATGTGCGTAGGGAGCGCAAACTCAAGAAGCGTGTCAAGCCTGACGAACTGGGCGCTACAGTATAGGGAATTAGGGAGACGCGCTCCAAGGACTTGCTGGTTGAATTTTAATGTTCAAAAAAAGACAGAGGGCGAATGGACACCGCCTTTAAAAAGGTGATTGGTGCTAGTTGGGTGGTCCGTCATCTCATTCCAAGGATCGAGGTCGAGATCGCCGACCTAGAACCAAGCGTTGAAACCGAAGACGTCGAGGAGGCTATAGGAGGTTTCTTCGAGCAAGAACCGGAGATGGAGCTCAGGGTCTCCCTAACGAAGTCACCCTATAGAGGGCACAAAAAGGCGTACGTGCTTTTGGAGGAGGCAAGAGCATTGAAACTTCTCAAGGTGGCCCACATCAAGATTGGATGGGTATTCTGAAAGGTGCGCAGAAAAAAGGTCGATCATGTCCCGGGGACAATGCGTTGCGCGGCTTTTCGGACCGCAGCCCCCAAAAGGAGGCCGTAATAAGCCGCAAAAGCTAATATGGAAGATGGACTCTACGAAACAGAAGAAGAAGAAGAAGAAGCGAGTAGCAGAGGGGAAATATTGGCACAGGCTAGCTGAAAAAAATATGAAGAGAATTTGTGCAAATTCCTAAATCGTCCCTTTCATTATTATCTTTGTCTATTCATGGATTCCTCCATCATCAAAAAACCCTACCATGTTCACCTCGCGATGAACCAGTAAAACACACAAGCCTTCATCTGGATGGAAGAAAATATATAAGATATATTAAAATATATGAAAATATATTTTTAATATATCTGCCTTCGGCGGACCATTTTCAAGGTCCAATTCGTTTAAATAAAAATGGCAAAAAGGTGCAAGAATTACCGAAAAATTAATACTACCGAAACTCAAAAGGGTAGTAATAATTTTCCATCAAATATTTAAATTAGAATTAATAGGAAATTTAAACGGTGAAAACAGCGAATTTAAAAGCATTCGACTCTTTTCTGGTTTAAAACCAATCATTTCTTTTTTTAATTAAAGCTAATAGAAAGTGGAAAAAAACGGTTTTTGTGTTTGCCTGCGCGTATGTTTGTGCGCACCTTACAATAACAGAACTGGAGTTCTCTTTTCTGCAACGGTCATCAGAAAATTTCTCCGCCTAATCTAGGAAGGGCAAGTAACTAAGGGATAGATCGCTCTCCCTCTTTCCCACCTAAGACTGGTAGAATTAAGGAACTTTCGTTGCGAAAGAAAGGTATCGTTCCAAATATATTCATATATACACTACCGTCGGAAATTGTGCGCACGGTGCTTGTCATCGCTATTAAAAATCACTGCTGACTTTGAACCACGATATCTCGGTGAAAAAAAAAGATAAGGCATTTTTACAAAACCAGTTGAAAAGATTATGAAATTCTACGTCTAGTGATGCTCAATAAATATTTTTTTGACCTTCTGAAAATAATACAGCACGTAAGGAGTTAAAAAAAAATTTCAAGATTTGTTCAAATTCTCTACCTCAACTTCAACTTTTTGCATGACCTAGGAAATTTTTTTCCAAAATCTGAAAAGTATACGACATAAAGTCTAAAATCTTATCTTTAATTTAAGCCAAGAAAACTTCAAAAATATTTATGGGTACCCGAGATACGATTAAAAATGTTCAATCGTATCTGAGTTGAATTTCAATCGACGATCACGGTTCTCGGCTGGTTTGTTGCTCGTCTCCTTCGCTGACGCAGGACCGAATAGGCCACACACAAAGGTGGCGCTTAAGAGGAGCTCTCTTATATGTTCTTTGATACAAGAACGTGTTTCCTTTATTTCCTTTCCTTTCATTCTTAGTTGATATTTACAATGACTATTAAAATTTTTATTAATGTTCTAGTTTATAAGAATTTTAAGAAATAAAAAATGTTTACATATCATTGTTCTATTCGTTAATATGGGGATAATATTGGATTTAAATAATTTTTAGTAATCACAAATAACAATAAATATTTTTTTAATTTTAGAATAATTAGAAATAAAAATTACTAATGAACAGAATCAAAAATACATATAAGAGAGCTCCACTTAAGCGCCACCTTTGTGCGTAGCCCATTCGGTCCTGCCTCAACGAGGAGACGAGCAACAAACCGGTCGAGAACCCTGATCGTGGATTAAAATTCAACTCAGATACGATTGAACATTTTTAATCGTATTTCAGGTACCCATAAATATTTTTCAAGTTTTCTTAGCTTAAATTAAAGATAAGATTTTAGAATTTATGTCGTATAATTTTCAGATTTTGAAAAAAAATTTCCTAGGTCATGCAAAAAGTTGAAGTTGAGGTAGAGAATTTGAACAAATCTTGAATTTTTTTTTAAACTCCTTACGTGCTGTATTATTTTCAGAAGGTCAAAAAAATATTTGTTGAGCATCACTAGACGTAGAATTTCATAATCTTTTCAACTGGTTTTGTAAAAATGCCTTATCTCTTTTTTTCACCGAGATATCGTGGTTCAAAGTCAGCAGTGATTTTTAATAGCGATGACAAGCACCGTGCGCAAAATTTCCGACGGTAGTGTATACACACACGCTTTTTAATAAAATTGCTATGATTGGGAAATTGATGCTTATATTTTTCTTTCACCCCTGACGTATGCACTATTGACTTTCTTTTGTTTAACTGGGTGTAGTTTCATTATTCAAAAGAGACAGAAAAAACAATTCCCAAAATAAAAACGGAATTCAATTAATTCTTCTTTTGAAATTCGGCAGTTTGGAGCCTCATTGGACGATATGTTTATAAATTGGTTAATTTCTAAAATACATTTATTCTCCACATTTTCAATTAAATTATTTGTGCGTAACAAACTGATGGTGGAAGCGGTGGGAGTTTGACTTGCGCTGTTCACAGCCACGTTACACATAGCGAAGTCACACTTACATAAAATAGAATACGTGCCAATGCACACATTCGGGAAATTACGAGACTCGCGACAATGCTCGCAGGACTGATCGCGCTTCGGCTTCGTCTCGGCATTGTCTCGGCTTCGTCTCGGCTTTGCCTCAGCTTCGTCTCGGCTTCGTCTGGACTACGCATCGGCTACACCTCGACCACGCCTCACCTACTAGACCAAGCAACAGGGAATTTGTTATAACATTATTTATTTCAGAAAACGGACTGCGCCATCAGAAGAAAGGTTGGTTATAGAGTAATCGTATCATGTTTTGGACAACGAAATATGATTTATAAATTTATTATCAACGCTTAAGACCAAAAAATCGCATTTTTTTTAGTTTTTTGTTTATAAATTAAAGGTAATCCTCCAATCTTGATGACATTCATTTAAAAGTTTTAGACAATTAAATTTCCAACAAAATGACCGTCGCTCGATCTGATTGAATAATTAGAAGCTGAAAAAATTCGGAAAAATCGGCAAATTTAGCTTTTGTTGAACAAATTAATATCTCAGTTAATTTTTAACTTTTTTGGTTGAAGATTAGTGGAAAAGTAGCAGGCTTTATGGTCTTCAAATGTATAAAAAAAGGGACACTTTAAGATAATGCGTTTCCGCGCTATTGACACATTAATTTATTTAATGCGTTAATTGTAAAATGTCTGCTTGCCGCAGAGGTGGTCCGATTTTTATTTTGAAAACGGCTTTTAAAAAAATAAATCAAGCACAACAGAACGACAATCTCGGTTTTTCACTAAAATTTTGCAAAGTTTATTTAAAAAAGTCCCAAACATGGCTCCAAACGCCTGAACGCAGCAAAGTGACTCAGTGAGCCTACTCACCTTCTTCCCCCACCACTGTCACTTTGCTGCTTTCAGGAGTTTAAGTCATGTTTGGGCCGTTTTTTAATGAACTTTGCAACATTTTAGCGAAAAACCAAGATAGACGTTCTTTTGTGCTTGATTTATATTTTTAAAAGCCGTTTTCAAAATAAAAATCGGACCACCTCTGCGGCAAGCAGACATTTTACAATTAACGGATTAAATTAATTAAAGCGCCAATAGCGCGAAAACGTATTATATCAAAGTGTCCGTTTTTTTATACATTCGAAGAGCATAAAGTCTGCTACTTTTCAAGCAAACCTCAACCTAAAAAGTTAAAAATAAACTGAGATATTAATTTGTTTAACAAAAGCTAAATTTTCCGGTTTTTCCGAATTTTCTCCGCTTCTAACATGACACAATTACTCTTGCGAGCATTGTCACTCGTCGCGCAATAACCCTCATTGTGCGCCTCGGCACGCAATATACTATTCTGCAAATTCCTATTTGAAATCTCCTTTTAATTTTGAAAATAAAATAATCCTTTTTTTTCCATAAAAAAATGTCGTATTTTGTGCTCTTTTGTGCTTTTTTGCTCTTAAGCAAAGTGTCAATGTTAGAATTAAATCTTTCGTGCTCTTCAGCAGAAAGCATTATTTCCTAAGGCTTCAATTATCACTATAAACTATTTTTCGTGTTAAGGGGTAACACCACTAGGCGAGCGGGACACCCCCAAATAGATGCTTAGAAATAGCAGTATGTGACCACGCAGTCCTAGTCGCTAAAACTACATTCTCTTTATGTTTTCGAGGTCGCTGGATACGAATCTGAAATTGTTTTTTCGATAAAATAGGTGGAACATTGAAACAAGCAAAAATTTAGTGGAAAATTGAAAAAAATGAATTTTAGGTTTTTCAATGTCACTCTCGCTATATTTCAGACGATTATTAATATATCTTCATGAATTTTTTTCTTATTATTGTGCAACTAAAGAGCTAAATAACAAGCCTACTCCGATAATTCTGCGTCAACTACACAGGTCTGCAAATAATGGGTTTGTATTTGTTATTGAAAAGCTATGGGTCGTTTTCGGATTAAATTTTGACGTAGAATGCGAATCCGGAATCAGAATCAGCCTATCATGTCAGGATTTTGAGATATTTGAGGTTATGTGCTCGAAAAATGGGGGTTTTCGTTAATTTTGAGGTTACTTACAGCGCGCAAGAAATTATTTTGGTTTTTTTCTCAAATGTCATCATTTAGAACTACTCTTTTCCTTCAAAATGAGCTATTGAACAGTCACGAGCGATTTTTTTTCACAAAGATACGGCCATATCAAGTTTTGACATTTATTCGAACAACCTTATGAGCATTCACATTGACTCTTTGGTGCATATCATTTTGCATTCGAAAATTTATTTTGAAAATTTGTGCTTGTGGGTCTTGATGGCCTGTGAATAAGAATTTAGAGTCAGAAAATTGACATTTCCATTTATAAGATGGTAGATTCAATGTCGAGGATCTAAATCGACAAAGAACACAGTATTGGTTTCTGAAATCCTGCATTCGGGGTTTTTACGGTCGTCAAGTATTTCATGTAAAAAAAAAAAAGAATTTTTTGCTCAAGGTGATGAATTTAAAATGAAGAATAAAAATTAGCTACATAGTGATAAATAGTATAAATTTCTTAATTCACAGACCATCAAAATCGCTCGTGACTGTTTAATAGCTCATTTTAAAGTGAAATAGCAGTGCTAAATTATGACATTTGAGAAAAAAACAAAAAAAATTTATTGCGCCCTGCACATAACCTCAAATTTAGTGAAAAACCCCATTTTTCGAGCACACAACCTCAAATATCTCAAAATCCAAACGTGATAGGCTGATTCTGATTCCGGATTCGGGTTCTACGTCAAAAATTACTCCGGAAACGATCCATAGCTTTTCAACAACAAAACCTTGCAGACCTGTGTTATTACTCGCTCGGTGAATTTTTCAAATGTGTACTACTACGAATTCCGAGTTTTGTCATACAATCGCAAAAGTTGAGTGATGAAGTTTCGAATTTCCAATAACTAATTATTGAGTATTAAAATATAATACAGAAAGAAGTTTTTGGGAGAAGTTCAGCTTAAAATATCAAAAAGAAAATAAGCTGTTCTATTTCAAAGTCGTGTGTCGCGTCAGAATGCACGGAGCGCGCTAGCGCGCAGCGATCGTGCGGCGCGACAGCAACTACCAATGAGTTTAAAATGCGATTTATTACTTTGCTATTTAGTTTCTTTATTTTATTTTATTGATATGGTAAAGAAATAATTTATGATTTGTTGTTATTATTTCCAAAAAAATAACGAAGTTTGGATGGTTGACAGAGAATGGCAAATTGGCTTTTGATTATTACGATGGCCCCACTGCAATGGAAGTATTGCAAGAATACTTTTGTTCTTGTACTGGTAAAAATGCCTGTAAAACGGACGTTTGCGCATGTAAAATAAATAATTTGAAGTGCTGTGATGTTTGCAGTTGTAACAATACGTGTGCAAATCAAGATGTTATATTAGATGTAAATGAATAAATGAAATTTTTAAAAAATATTCCAATGGTTTTGATTTTAAATTAATATATTAAACCCGTATTTCAATCTCATCGATTGTTGCTGCCGCGCCTAACGATCACTGCGTGCTAGCGCGCTCCGTGCATTCTGACGCGACACACGACTTTGAAATAGAACAGCTTTTTCTCTTTTTCATATTTTGAGCTAAACTTCTCCCAAAAACTTCTTTATGTATTATATTTTATGTGCCACCGGCGCGCAAACTCGTTATTTCACTAAAGTGAACAGTAGCGCAATGTAGTATATTGCGCTACAGAGGAATGAAATGTAAAAATTGAACTGCGCATGCGCCTAAAGCCATGCAACGGAGCACAATCTTCTTTTTATTCTTCTTCTTCTTCGTACAGCGTTAGCACCTTACTGGCAAAGCCTCGTACATTTGAACTGCGCAGGCGTCTTTTAAAATCCATTACTACTACACAAGATCGATAAAATCAAAATGGCCGGGACTAGTCGCGAAATATCAAGTGAAATGACTAGCGCTGCAAATAACTACAACACTAGATTAGATTCAAGTGTACGCATGAAATCTCGTATACGCACGGAAGTCACATAAAATAGAATACGTGCCAATGCACACAATTCGGGAAATTACGAGACGAGCGACAATGCTCGCAGGACTGATCACGCCTCGACTACGCCTTGGCTTCGATCTCCTGCGAGCATTGTCGCTCGTCACGCAATAACCCTCATTGTGCGCCTAGGCACGTAATATACTATTAATACTCAATATTTAGTTATTGGAAATTCGAAACTTCATCACTCAACTTTTGCGATTGTATGACAAAACTCGGAATTCGTAGTAGTACACATTTGAAAATTCACCAAGCGAGTAATAACACAGGTCTGCAAGGTTTTGTTGTTAAAAATCTATGGGTCGTTCCCAGAGTAATTTTTGACGTAGAATCCGAATCCGGAATCAGAATCAACCTATCACGTCAGAATTTTGAGATATTTGAGGTTATGTGCTTGAAAAATGGGGTTTTTCGCTACATTTGAGGTTATGTACAGGGCGCAATAAATTTTTTTGGTTTTTTTCTCAAACGTTATCATTTAGCACTCACATTGACTCTTTGGTGCATACCATTTTGCATTCGAAAATTTATTTAAAAAATTTGTGCTTGCTGGTTTTGATGGCCTGTGAATAAGAATTTACAGTCAGAAAATTGACATTTCCATTTCTAAGATGGCGGATCGAAATTTACGAAATTAAACGATTTCTCTCTCTAAAAACTCTTCATTTAAAATTATTATAAGAGGATTTATTAGGTCGCTGATTTTAAATATTATTTTATTTCACAATTCACAAAATTCACCTCAGTTTTTGCCCACAGTAGTATATTTAAGTATATCACAAAAAAATTTTGCAGGAAAATATTACAAAATGGCGACTCTGCAGCAATTCTCCTGAGGCATGTTGAATTTGAGGCGATCTGCGGCACGCACTATAACCGGTGCGAATTTGAAAGTGGAGAAAAAAAAATCTGTGTAATCTACATGAGTAAAGCTAGTGAACCACGTAGGGGATTTTATAAATATTAATTTGTGTGTAACTGGCGATTGAATAAAGTTTCTTTTTCTTTCAGAAATTTTTATTTTACCATTTCAAGTTTTTTATATTATTTTGTATGGTTATTGAAGTATAAGAGAAATTTTTTTCGGAAAATTTTGGTGACACCCCGCTGAGTTATGGCCGGCCGAATGCTCAACAATTTTTTTCTTTTCGGCACGATTTTTCATGTTTGGATGATCTGAAACAGTAAATCCATATTTATTCTTGAAGAGGGCATGAATGGTTATCGTCCCTAGCAAAATTGTGAAAATTCGTTTATAAATAAACAAATAGTGAATTTTTTTTTTTCCATTTTTCACCCTGTTTTTCAACATAAATGTTGCTATAATATTGTTAATGAACAACTGGCATGCATGTCCGTGCAAAAGTTTAAGCAAATCCATTCAGTAGTTTTGCCGGAATCATGCCGACAAGTTGAAAAAATAGTGTTTTGAGAAAAACGCGTTTAAAGTTTGAGATGCAGAAAAAGCACATAAGTATCCAAATGAATGTTGTACATTCGACCATCTTTTGATGGAAAAAAAGGTTTCTATATAAATTCCAAGGCTTTAAACTAAGTAAAAATGAAAAAAAATCGAATTTTTGAAATTTGAAAGGTGGGCTGCCTCTTTAAGGAATTAACAAATTTTGACGAGTTATCATTTATCTTTGAATACCTGCCTAATAAATCAGAAATTGACTTAAAGAAATTCAGGCAGACAAGACGAGAGTCTCAAGAAGTGTCCACTTTCAAATAATGAAGTTATCTATTTGTTGACTTTTGCCACATATATTTTGCAAATTCTTATATTTTGACTCATGTATTTATTTTTTCTTTCTTTCTCTTATAATAAAAACATATTATAATATCAACCTCAGACCTACAATAAATACTTGTTGTAACGATTTCTAAATTTTCTTTCATAAATTGCATATACCCGCGGCAGGAAAATAATATAACAGAATTTCGATTGAGTTTTAATTCAATCAAAATTCTAGTGGTTCTCTCGCTCTGTAGTGCGTACGTGAGACATAGGCTCTATTGACAACGTTGAGCGTTTGAAATAATTATTAGTGTCAGTGGTACTTTGAGTATATTGTGAACTTGCGGATGAAACAAACGGAAACCGTAAGCGACTATTCCGACTGATTACAGGGTTTGCTGAGTGGGGAAATACACGTGATCGAGGACAAGTCCACGCAGATTCATTATACCGGTACTGTCCATGAGGTAAGTGAGAGTACCGTCATGATGAAACTGGCGGTGAAGTGTACACTAGACGCTTTTGTTAAGGGTCTTTCGGACGAAAAGTCTACATTCGTAGACACCAGAAATCCAAAGAACTTTGGGAAAGCCCTCAAAGATGCCCTCCACAAAGTGGAAAGTATAGGGCAAACAAAAAGAGAAAGGTCATTCGTGTCATCTAACAATATTATGCGGTAGAACGAGAGACTCCCAAAACGCGCGCTTTCGTCTAGCCCTTATACAAGGCAGATGGCTAAGCCAGGTAGAGCAGAAAGGGCAAAAGCTAAAGTTGCGACGGAAGTTCCTGGCCCTCGCAATCCAATATCACCACACCAACAATTTCACCAGTACTCATCACAGTATCCTTCATACCCACCACAATATCCATACCCGTGTCCCCCACCATGCCCTCAAACCTACCAATATCCCTAGTCATACCCACCCCTTCCGCCTATGCCACAGTACTCTTCTGAACCTCCGAATAGGCACGGACCATGGAATAATAAACCGTGGCGTGCGTATAATGGGCTGTCAGGAATCAAGACACCTCCTAGATCGACTTCCAGGGGAGCTCCGTAGGATCTTTCGAATGAGATCAAAAACCGAAGACTCAGCTGTAGTTGAGTTGAGTGCTCCTGAGTTCCGCAAGAATAAAGCTAGTTTTCTTGCAGACCCAGACTTCAACGTCAACTTAATAAAACTGAGCGTTTTGCATCAAGAATGAATTCTCGACCCAAAAAAATCTATTCCAATCACGAGAAAAAAAATCATCCCGTAACCACAATAGGTAAAATCCAGCTTTCGATTCCAAATACTTTAGTTGACTTCCACGCCGTGGAAAATAGCATCCCCATTTCGCCGGATGGAATTCTAGGAAGACCTTATTTGATGTAAGAACAAGCACAAATTTTATTCCGACCCAACACGTTAGTAACTGTTTCCGACCCTCTTAGGCCGATCCTCTTCATCGACCAAGTATCAAAGGAAGCCAGAGAATTGCTTAAACCTGAAATTAAACCTGTCTCCAGAATACTCAAAATCAGAGCTAGGACAACGCAACCTGTTGCTATAAACGTAATGAACCCTGAGATCTCAGGAACTCAGGACACTAATGTTCTACTCATTGCTCAAAAGGATGTCTAAGCTCTTATGCCGAACGTGTTAAGAGTCTGTACATTTTCCATCTAAATAAGGAAGAAAAGAGCTATACCCCAAGATGGGCAGATAACTACGCTGATATATTTCACTTTAATGGTGACAGGCTTAGCAGTACTCATCTGATCCAACACCAAATACCAACGATCGATAATGAGGTGATTGCCAAAAAGCAATACAGGTAGCCTCATGATGCGACAAACCAAGTCATTCTGCAAACTGGAAATCAATATAATAGCGGGACTATTAGTGACTCTAAATCTGTTTAAAATTCTCTATTTTGGATTGTTCCAAAGAAGCTTGCAGATACGCATCCCGATGATCGATCAAAAACAGCTTTCGTGGACAGTTCGAGTATCTGCGAATGCCAGTGGGGATTACAAATGCTCATGTTACCTTCTAACGCCTCATGGACGTCGTTTTGAAGTGCATGCATAGAACCGAAGCCTTCGTTTATCTAGATTACATTGTCATTCATTCGGAAACCTTAGAAGAACACGACACAAAAGCGAGGAGATTGTTCAATAGGCTAAGAGAAGCGCGTCTAAAGCTCCAGCCGGACAACTGCGAGTTTCTACAGACTGAGTTAGCCTATTTAGTCCACATAATTAGACAGGACGGAGTTAAACCTAATCCTGCGAAAATAGCAGCGATAAAGAATTTCCCACAACCAATGAAAGTCCGAGCTATTTGACAATTCCTAGACCTTTCGGGCGAACGATTATTATCATTATGATTATTATCTTCTTTTTCAGAGTAACCTGTCGGTTTACTATAAGAGGTTGATAAAGGACTACGCAAAATGACCAAAGCCTTTATCCAATCTTTTAAAAAAGGGCACAAGGTGGGAATGGGACGCACGCAACGAAAAAGTTTTAAAAAATACGCAGATACCTCTGCAACGAATCTTTGCTCCAATACCCCGACTTTAACTAGCCCTTTAAGCTAACCAGTAAAGCCTCTGAGCATGCATTTGGTGCTATGTTAACCCAGGAAAAGGTTGAACTAGACATGTCTATCGCCTAGTTTTCCAAGGTAATGAACTCTTGCGAGCAAAACTACTCAAAAGCAAAAAAAGAATGTCTCGTCGTGTTGTACGCTTTTACAAACTTCCGTTCATATTTGTATGGCAGGGGATTTGTGCTAGCGTGTGACTACGAGTCAGTCTATTGGATGACATATATTAATAATCCATGAGCAAAGTTGCTGCGATGACGTCTCAGACTCAAGGATTATGAATACAAGTTTGAGTATAAACAAGCAAAACTAAACAGAGGTGTTGAAGACTTATCAGTCAAACCTGTGGTTGACAGACCATGCTTAGAATCTACTGACTTTACTGACTCTTACAATTCTGACGACTCTGATAGATCCTACAAATCCTCTTCCCTGCAAAAAAAATCCGAAAAACTTAAGAGATTCACAGTCAAAGGGACAATCCACTTCCGAACCCAGTGTTAAATTCGCGTTGACAGTGAGGAGAAAAATAAAACCTTTTTTGCCCCGATCCACCCCCTTCAACTCAGCAAGGACTAAGCCCACAGATCTTCTACAACCATCCACCGTAGTGTTTTATCGAACTTTTTTTTTTCTTTTGGTGAGGAGGAAAAATGGCGAAATCGTTCATAGACGTTGTACAGGACTCTCCTCGGACGGGTCTAGGCATACTTTTTAAAACCAAAAACCCCCTCTCTCGAACCAATACACCAGCCGCGGAACAGCCTTTCGGATTTAAACTTCACGGGTGGTTGCTTCTAGCTTAAAGTCGCGTACGACTCTTCCGTCATCCGTTCGCCCGGAACCTACACCCGCGGCCACCTGCCCGTTGGGCAATCCGACTAACCGCGCCAGCCAGGGGAGGAACAAAGAGATTCCTCCCCCGAACGACGCGGATAGCCAAGTCCACCCGAGACGTAGGACCGTGGGTGCAGGTCCCGATGCGATTTCTACTGGCCCTCCCCGTTGTTTCGCTCCCGACGCCTATTGAGCTCTCTCATCCTCATCACAAGTGTGACGAATGACTCGATAAGCGTCCAAAACCGCTCAGACTGGAGCATCAGAGAGACCATCGTGTTAGGACTGAGCTCGGGACCCACTGCCTGACCGAGGGCCTCCCTTACCGCGCCTTACTTGGCGCAGACGAAGAGTGCGTGCTCTGCATTATCCACCGGGGATTCGCAGTAATAACACATCTCCTCGTGTCTCTTCTTAAAGCGCTTCAGGCACGTGTTAAAACAGCCATGGCCTGAGAGAGCTTGCGCCAAATAAAAGCCGACTTTTCCGTGCTTTCTGTTCAGCCAGGTGGCGAGCTCCGGGATGAGGCGGTAGGTCAATCTCCCGATCTGCTCATCATGCCATCTCATCTGCCATTTCTCGACGAGTCTGTGCCTTCCATCCTTGCGGATGGCCTCCTTCACATGAGCGGTTTCCTGCAGGTCGGTACAGGTAAGCTCCTTGCGAAGCTGTAAGGTCTATTGCCTTTCCTCCGCCAATAAATCTATTGGCGGGACGCTCGCCAGGTCCAATACAGCACTCGTCGAGACAGTTCTATATGCACAACGCTCGCCACCAGTCTCCTTTTTGCTTCCTTGGGTCCACCAATGTTTGTCATAAGCCGAGCCAAGTTTGCTCCACATTGGATGGCTTTGGCAGCTGCGATCCTTAGGTGTTGGACAAAGCTAAGCCTACGATCCAACTGCACTCCCAGATACTTTATACTTGTTTTCCACTCGACCTCATGCTATCCGAGAACGATCCTCGGGTACTGAAGGGATCTCCTGTCCGTGACGAGCAAAGCCTCGGTTTTCTCGGGGGCCATTTTCAGGCATCTGCTATCCAACCGACGCTTTGCCCGCCGCAGATTTTCATTGATCCTCAGCTCCAGGATTCCGACGTCATCAGCGGCGCACACGACAAGTGCGTCATCCGTGAAGCCGATGATGCTCGCTCCAGCAGGCAAGTACATGCGCAGAAAATCGTCGTACATGATGTTCCAAATGAGTGGACCCACCCGCGACCCTTGAGGGGCGCCACATGTCATCTCTTCCTTGAGAGACCATTTGTCGCCCTGGTATATCACCCACCTGTCGCTGAGATAGTCATCTATCATTCGCAAAAGGTAGTCTAGAACCTTTTTCCGCACCATCGCCTCGATGCAGATGTTCCATCTTGCGGTATTAAACGCATTGCGTATGTCAATGCTGATCGACGCGCAGAATACCTTACGCTTACCAGTTTCTTTTCTTGCATTTGTGGCGATGTTAACCACAGCTTGGATAGCGTCCATAGTGGACCTGCCTTTCCTGAATCCGAACTGGTTTTTCGAGAGATCGTTCTCCCCGACCAAGAGGGCCTAAAGCCGTTGTAGAATCAACTGCTACAAAAGCTTCCCCATCGTATACAATAGACAATATTGGTCAATACGATGAGGCATCCCCTAGAGGTTTGTTGCCCTTCCTCAGCAGGACCAACCTCTGCTTCTTCCAGTCTACGAAAAACCTCCCCTCTCGAAGACAGGAGTGAAAGGCTCCTAGGAGGATCTCCGGGTATGCCTGATCACCTCTTCAAGGATCTCGTTTGGCACTCCGTCGATCCCCGGCGCTGTATTCGCCTTGAGCCTCCCACCCGCTCTCTTTAGTTCTTCGAGAGTGATGAGTTCTTTGCGCCGGACCAGACAGGAGCTTTGATCCTGTCTTTGGAACGGCTCTACATGCGGAAACAAGCTACGCACAATGTACTTGACTCGATCGGGATTGCCCAGGCCCGGGGTTTTTCTTCTAGTCACCAATTTCTTGGTGAATATTTTGAAGGCGAGACCCCATGGGTCCTTCTCGACCTCACCGATCAAGTCTTTCCAGCATTGAAGTCGGCTTTTCTTTATGCCTCGCCTCAAAGCTGCTTTTGCCCTTTTCCATGCCTCGTGTAGCAGAGAATCACCCTTTGAACGGGTGAATCTCCACCGCGCTGCGAGGCATTCACGACGTAGGGCAGCCAACTGGTCATTACACCAGTGCATCGAGCCCTTGGCTTGCCTGCGCTTGCGGCGGGGCATCGAGTAGTCGCAAGCTGCGGCAACCTTTTCCCTTGTCGAGCGCACAGTGTCCTCCAACGACTCACCAAGCTCATCGATGAGCCTGGTCGTCTCGAGATGGACTCTGAGTCTCTCCCTGCAGAGCCCTCTCGGGTTCCAGGAGTGGCTCCTTCCTTCGCTGCCTCTACCCTTATCCATTTCTTGGCACCGTTGTTCTAAATCAAATTCGATGCACCGGTGGTCACGCAAGGTTATTTCCTCGAGAACCGGCCAGTCCAAGCCCTTGGTTAGCTTCACACTTATGTAGAAGTCTACATCGACGAAATATACTTTATATACATATAGATGGCACCACTGTTGTCAAATCATTATGATTTCTGGATAGTACCAACCTTCAAACGTTAAGTGTCAAAATTCCATGACAATGTGACGTTTAGTTTAGAAGTTACAGAGGTTGTGGTGAAGCAACTTTTGTGATTTCCAAAACAATGGATAAAAAAGAGTTTTGAATGTTAATCAAAAATTGTTTTTTAATGGGAAAAAATAGTGTTGAAGCAAAGCAGTGGCTTGATAAGCGTTATCGAGACTCTGTGCTAGGAAAATTAACAATCATCGACTGGTATGCTAAATTTAAACGCGGTCGTACAAACACCGATGACGCTGAAGGCTCTAGTCGCTCAAAATCAGCAGTTGTTCCGGAAAACATAACAAAAAGTAAGTGTTTTCGAAGTGGGTGTCGCGTTTGTTCACACCTGACCAAAGACAACAACGCGTCGAGGATTCAGAGCGCTGTTTGGAGCTGTTCAAGCGATGTAAAAAGGATTTTCTGCGGCAGTATGTGATAATGGATAAAACATGGATCCACTATTACACACCTGAAACAAAAAATCGTCAGCTGAGTGGATAGCAGATGGTGAAAGCGGTCTCAAGCGTTCAAAAACTCAACAGTGGGTTGGCAAGGTTATGGCATCCGCATTTTGGGGCGCGCATGGTATTTTGTTTATCGACTATCTTGAGAAAGGTAAAATCATTAAGAGAGACTATTACATGGCATTACTGGATCAACTGAGCGCATAAATTGAGAAAAAACGCCCTCACATGCAAAAGAAAGAAGTGCTGTTCCACCAAGACAATGCACCGTGCCGCAAGTCCATGAAAACGATTGGCTCTTTGCTGAAGTGAAGAAAATGCTCCAGGAAAAGAGATTTGGATCCAATGAAGAAGTGATTGCCGAAACTGAGGCCTATTTTGAGAGCAAATACGAATCATTCTACAAAAAAGACATCGAAAAGTTAGAGAAGCGTTTTAAAGAATGTATTATGCTTGAAGGAAATCATGTTGATCAATAAAATCGAATTTCTCGAAAAAACTGTGTTTTTCTTAGGTAGACCGGAAACTTATTGAATGATGTATTATATGACTAATTTTTCAAGTTTTTAAAATACTAATTGATCGTAATTTCAATTTTTGAGATAATTCAAGTAATGATTAAATTGATAATTTTATATTATTCAAAGTTTCGAATAAATAGTCCTTAGCTTCTTCTTTAATTGGAAGGGCAAAATGGTAGTAGTTTCCTTTTTGACTTTCTCTTGCTATTCCTTTTTGTAAATTTTTTAATTTTGGTGAAGTTTTTCGTTTTTATAAAGTTTTTGGTCCCTTATCGGGAGGGATTCCATTTTTTGTAACAAAATATGCATAATTGTCTTTTTGGATAGTTAATTGATCGCGACATTCACCTGTATTTTTTCTTGTCATAATTTTTTCTGTTGGAGAGTTTATATAAGGGGCTTCTCGGGGTGAACGATTATCATCATTATGATTATTATCGTCTTTTTCAGAGTTTATTTGATATTTTTGGATTAGTTTTAAATTTTCGTTAAAACAAATCTCTTAGAATTTTTTGTCCAAGTTCTCTTCACGGTTTCCTTTAAAATTCTCTTCAACATTCTCTTCGTAATTTTTTCCACAATTTCCTTCGTGTGTGCTTTTAATTTCTTTGATTTCATCTTCTGAGATTGAAAAAACAGTCTATGCGCAAACAGCAAGAGAAGTCGCCCTTACGAACCATTACCACTGGATTACACCATTCACTGGTAAAAGGTTCGATCAGCTCTTGGTCGATCAACTGATCAGCGATTTTGACGAATTCATCGTACGCTCTAAGCGACATTCGGTGATTCTTCTGCTTAATTGCCGAGTGCCTCCTAGTGTCGATAATATGTTCAACAATCTTAGCGGCAGGTAACTTATCAGATTGGGACCGAATAACCTGATTAAAGAAGGCCTTAAGTTCCTGTTTCTCGGTATCCGTAAACAACGCGATACCCCTACAGGTATCGAGGTCACCATTGAATTTAAAATCGTAGGCATGCTTAATGATTGAATTATCCGCCAGCCATACTTGCCTGATTTTGCATCAATAACCAGACCAAATATCGTTACGAAATCTGTGTCCAATACATAAGAGTCATTTAATCTGGGTGATATACGCACCGTGATTGCGTCACTGACACCGCCAAAGGTAAACAGCAAGCGGGCTGTGCCTATCACAGTTTCAACATTTTCTCGATATCATGCATTCCAGTGTCTGTCGATGTGATGTGACTGTATTCCTGTATCAGAGGAATCACGTATCCGTTATCGCATGAATCATCAACATAAGATCAACTTCGAATGATACCGGTCGGAGTCAACTCAAACGTAATAAATTTAGGATCAATGACCACGTCTGAATGAAGACTGGAAATGACTTAATCTGTATCTCAGAAGCAAGCTACTTCCCGAGTCAGGGTTTGTGGTTTTCGTCATAATTGAATTTAGGTCCTGCTGGAGAACGGAAGGAGGAGCATTGGCCCTGAGCTTGCTCTCGTTTACACGTTACCGTGGCAGTAATCGGAGTCACATGTTCGTTTTACCCAATCTTGCTTACTGCATATGTGGCAGACTTCAACCCAAGGAGAAGGACATTGTCTCCATACATGGTCTTCCTTACCACTATTAAAGCAAGGGAGTCCCAGCTTTGGAGTGCGTTCTTTGACCCTATTCTGGTCCCCGTTACGTACTCTTTCTGAATCAGTGCCTCTACTAGACACGGCCGATTTATCTTTACCATTTCGCGACCTAAAGTCCCTATCATAGCTTGCTTGATTGATTCCACGGTGATTACTATCGCCAGTTTTTTGGAACACGACTTTAGGTCGTCCAGTTTTTTATTAATTTCTAATACTGACTGAAACAGTCGATTCACGGTCGTATCGACTTCTCGTCTGCGTCCTTCCTTATTTGCAGTAATATGTTCTACCAAGGAAACAGGGCACTCGGATTTTTTATAGAGACCTTGGGCCCAGATCAAGTAGTAACAATTTCGACTGTTTTCATCATTCTGAAATTTTCATCGATTCTAGCAGCGTATTCTGAGTATGTAGGTGAAATTTCTAATTTTTCCATACGTATCCTTATGAGAAATCACAAATTGATTGTTGAGGATTAAATATTTTAAAAATGAAAATGAAATGAAATTCTGAATTTAACGAAGATTTAAAACAACGGAAAAATCTAGGTATTACTTTGGAAAGAAGAAAAATGCAAAGGATGTTGCTGCTTAACTGTAAAACAAGTAATGTAACTTTGCTACATATTTTAAATACTTTAAATAAAGATGTTTTTTAAAAAATGTTCAGACTAAAATAGAAAATTCAATGCAACTCTTTGGTAGAAAAGTTCATGGACATGGAATCAGAGAATCAGTCTAGATAATATTTAATATAATATACATAACATTCCTGTTTCAGAAAGAAATGAAAAAAGAAGTGATGTGTCATACTGGATAAAAAACTTAGCTTTGAATACAAATAATTACAATTAAAAAATTGAAAAACTTCAATCTTATAATTCTACTTGAATTAAATTCACAAAAGATCCAACTAATGCAATTTTTGTTTTTTTTTTGGGTGAGGAGAAAAAATGGCGAAATATTTTATAGACGTAATACAGGACTCTCCTAGGACGAGGCTCGGCATACCTGTTAAAATCGAAAACCCTCTCTCTCTCGAACCAATACACGGGCGATTGGTTCCGGCTTATAGTCGCGTGCGATTCTTTTATCATTCTTTTGCCCGGACCCCCCCCCCCCCCCGGCCTCTTGCCCCTTAGGCTTAACCGATCAGCCGCGCCAGCCAGGGGAGGAACAAAGAGATTCCTCCTCCGAACGACGCGGACAGCCAAGTCCACCCGAGACGTAGGACCGCGGGTGCAGGTCCCGATGTGATTTATACTGGCCCTCCCCGTTGTTTCACTCCCGACGCCCATCGAGCTCGCTCGTCTTCATCACTAGTGTGACGAATGACTCTATGAGCGTCAATATCCGTTCAGACTGGAGAATCAGAGAGACCATCGTTATAGTTACGCGTTAAAACGCGTTAAAAAGTTTTCTCTAGATAGCGTGGTTCTGTACGGCATTAGCCCAGACCGGAGCTGCGTAAAGCAACTTTGAATGCACGACGCTCGCCACTAGTCTTCTTTTCTCTTCGCTGGTTCCATCAATTTTGGGCTTAACCCGAGCAAAATTTGCTTCACATTGGATGGCTTTGGGAGTTGCGGTCTGTAGGTGTTCGCCGAAGCTAAGCCTTCGATTAAACTGCAGCCCCAGGTACTTGATACTTGTTTTCCACTTGACCTCATGTTCGCCGAGAAGGATCCTCGGGTACTGAGAGGATCTCCTGTCCGTGACGACAAGTGCGTCATCCGTGAAGCCGATGATTCTCGTTCCAGCAGGTACGTCCAAGCGCAGCAAGTCGTCATACATGACGTTCCATACAAGTGGCCCTACCCGCGACCCTTGAGGAGCACCACATGTCATCTCTTCTTTGAGAGACCATTTGGCGCCCTCGCATATCACCCACCTGTCGCTTAGATAGTCATCTATCATCGGCAACAGGTAGTCTGGAACCTTCTTCTGTACCATCGCCTCGATACAGATCTTCCATCTCGCGGTATTAAACGCATTGCGTATGTCAATGCTGATCAACGCGCAGAATCCCTTACGCTTACCAGTTTCTCTTCATGCGTTTGTGGCAATGTCTTTCACAACTTGGATGGTGTATCCAATAGACATATTGGTCAATAGAATGAGGCCTCTTCCAGAAGTTTGTTGCCCTTCCTCAGCAGGACCAACCTCTGCTTCTTCCAGTCGGCGAACAACCTCCCTTCACGAAGACAGGAGTTGAAGGCTTCTAGGAGGATCTCCGGGTATGTCGCGATCACCTCTTTGAGGATCTCGTTTGGCACCCCGTCGATCCCCAGCGCTGTGTTTGACTTAAGCCTCCCACTTGCTTTCCTCGGTTCCTCGAGAGTGAAGAGTTCTTCGGGCTGGACCACGCAGGAACTTCGGTCCTGTCTCTGGAGCGGCTCTACATGTGGAAACTAGCTTCGCACAATGTACTTGATTTGATCGGGATTATCCAGGCCTGGGGTCTATCATCTAGTCATCAATCTCTTGGTAACTATTTTGAAGGCGAGACCCCATGGGTCCTTTTCGACTTCACCAATCAAGTCTTTCCAGCATTGAAGTCAGCTTTTCTTTAGGTCTCGCCTCAAAGCTCCCTTTTCCCTTTTCCATGCCTCGTGCAGCAAAGCATCCCACTTTGAACAGGTGAATTCCCGCCGCTCTGCGAGGCATTCACGACGTAGGGCAGCTTTCTCGAACCCTTGAAATGCCTGCACATGCGGCGGGACATCGAGTAGTCGCATGCTGCGACCACCTTTTGCCTTACCCAGCGCAAAGTGTCTTCCACAGACCCAGCAGGCCCGACCCAACCAAGCTCCTCAATGAGCCTTTTCCACTGCTTGGCTCCGTTGTTCTAGGCTAAATTCGATGCACCGGTGGTCACTCAAGGTTATCTCCTCGAGAACCGACCAGTTGCCTATCCTTGAAGCGAGACGGGGCGCGGCAAACGTGAGGTCAATTATTGACCCCCCGCCCCTCGTCTGAACGTCGGGTGGCTTACTTTTGAAGTCACTCCCTATAAGGGTCCGCCCGACGGCCTCACTGAGGGCCTCCTCAAGAAGGAGGATCTGGGCCTCGAAGACCTCGTTCTTCATGGAAAGATAAAAAATTAATAATGAAAATCTTTTTAAGTAATAAAATTTAAATACTAGTGTTGCACCACAGTTTTATGGCTTACCCAAACTATATAAACCTAACTGTCTATTAAGACCCATCACTTCATTTATTGGTTCGCCGACTTATCATTTTTCAAAAAACATTTCCATATCATTTCAAGAAACTGTTGGTCGAAACGAATTCTATATCAAAGACAGTTGGAGATTCAAACATAAAATTAATAACATTTGAACTGCGCATGCGTCTATTACAATACGCTACTACCACACAAGATTGAGAAAATCAAAATGGCCGGAAGTATTAGCGAAATTTCAAGTGAGATGGGCGATAATTACGGCAATTTTGACCTTTTCAGATTGGATTCGAGTGTACGCATAAAAACTCGTATATGCGCCGAAGTCACATAAAATAGAATATGTGCCAATGCACACAATTCGGGTAGTTACGAAACTCGCTTAAAATGCTCGCAGGACTGATCGCGCCTCGGCTTCGTTTTGGCGTTGTCTCGGCTTCGCCTCAGCTACGCCTCGACTACGCTTTGGCTTCGATCTCCTGCGAGCATTGTCGCTCATCCCGTAATAACCCTCATTATGCGCCTAGGCACATAATATACTATGACAATAATTTCTTTAGACATTGTCTCAATGTATACAAATATTACTTGGGATCTAATTACAAAATCTATTAAAAAAAGATGAAATTTTATTAAACAAACACTTTCTTAAATTATAGAGAATTTAATACAGCTCTACAGTTATGTTTAGATATTGCTTATTGTAATTTTGAAAACAATGTTTATAAATAAGTTAATGGTTCACCAATGGGATCGCCGCTATCTGCTACTCTAGCTAATATTGTTATGGAAGAAGCTGAAATTAAAATTATAAATGACGCTGCATATTACATCAGATTTTACTATCGTTACATTGATGACACTTTAATTTGTTTGCCTAAAAGTAAAATTACTGATATTTTAAACAAATTTAACAACATACATCCAAGATTAGTTTCCCCAATTGAAAAATCTATTAACAATAGTATAAACTTTCTTAATCTCAATATTAAAATGAAAATAATAAAATTATTACAAATTGGTACAGAGAACCAATTTATTCTGGACGTTTTTTAAATTATTACTCTAACCATAGTTTGTCAAATAGAATAGGAATAATTTATTCGTCAACCAACAAGGCAATCTTGTCATCACGCGGAAAATATCATAATGAAAACTTGAAGTTTGTAAAAAAAAAATTATTAAAAATGGATATCCATTCGATTTATTATCTGAAAAATTTACGAAAGATATAAATTTCCTATACAAAATAAAAATGTTAATAGAATCTCAGACGATATTACAAAAACTGAAAAATTAGTAAAAAATTATCATTTTACCTAGCATAAATAACTTGCAAGAACAATTTTACAGAATTTAAAAAAAATCTAATTTACAAATTATTTTCAGACTAAAAAACACTATTCAGAAAAGAAATTTTAAGTCAGTTAAAACACAAACACCTATTAAATTAAAACATGATATTGTCTATAAAATTAAATGTATACAATGTAATGTTGCATATATAGGATAAACCGGTATATTTCTACATACTAGAATGTTAGAACATGCAAGATCGATTACAAATTATAAAATAAATACTACAGCTTTAGCTCAACACGCACATAGCTTTAAACACAATTTTTGATTTTTAAGGAGTAAAAATTTTAGAACAAGAACAAAATTTATAAAATATATTTTGCCTTAAAATGATTTACTCTGGTTTTAAATTTCTACTAATATTTTCTCCAAAATGAAATTGGTGAATTAATAATAACTTTTATATCACTATTTTATTAAATTTGTAATACATACAAAACATGTGTTCACTACGTTCAATTTTATAAATCTACAATTTCAAAAGGTAATAATATATTTTTTAATAGTTTTTCTATCTCGTCTTTGTTAGACTATATTTGTCGCTCACATTTTATAACCCACTTTATTATTTTTTAGTCTTGATAAGGACTGAAGCTTCAGTCGAAACGTTGACTTTATTAGGAAATAAATATTTGCTTAAAAACTAAAAAAAGAAATTTACTTCCAAAAAGATCTTTTAAAAAATACCAGAAAGGCCATTACTATTATTATTCTCAAACAATCGTCCGAGGGGGAGCACGCGCTTGGCTCTAAGTTGCATACCATACTTTATTCAAGGGAAGGATGTTTTTCGCGTTATTTCAGGAGTGTTTGGTAACATTAGCAAATCGGGAAATATTTGTGGTGGGGATTTTGACCGTACTTGGACGGTAAAACTCATGAACTGCGCATGCGCAAGCGCTGGTAAAGTTAGTTTTGCTGTCCAAGTACGGTAAACATCCCCACCCCAAATATTCCCCGATTTGCTAATGTTACCAAACAGTCCCGGAATGACGCGAAAAACGTGCTTCCGTTGCACAAACTTTATTCACCCTAGTTGTACAATATACTATTTTCTAAACTTTTTTTCGTTGAAAGTTACCAGTTTTGCTCAATACATAGTAGAGAGTAAAACTTTGCTGTATCAAGCAAACGAAGAAACTTTTTGCTAAGCAGAAAAACGGAATGGGCTCTGGGTATATAAATCTGGTTTTCTTGGGGCACAACCCCATCCTTTGCAACATAACCTTCCTTTCCCTATACTTCTCCTCACTTTCATCGTCCCTTTTTTTATTTCTCTTACTAACTTTTTTTTGTCTCGCACTGGTTGCCTCATTCTCTTTCTTGTATACGACTCTTTATTTTTTTCCTCTCTTTCATCCATAGCATTCTTTAGTGATGAACAGAGGGGTTTCAACCCTTTTTCCAAGCTCATATATATATATATATATTGATTTTTAGTTTTAGAAAAATGAAAGAGCTGACACATACCTTTTACGACCACCTTTCAACTTCTCTTATAGTCTAAGAGCTGAACCTGGAATTTATGCACCTATCGCGAAGCAGCAAAATGTTGTTAAGGGAAGACAGTTTATAGCTATCAGAGGTTATCAGGAAAATTATCTGCCTAAGCCAACATCTCATCTACCCTTTTTCTGCCACCCCCCAAACATTTTTTTCGTGAGCGTTTTGCACCTATTGCAAAGCACATTATCTCAAAGCTATTTAGAAAGGCTTCGCGATAGGTGCATAAATTTTAGGTTCGGCTCTTGGACTATCAACTTCATTGAGATCACTCAGCTGCTCTCAGCTTTCATGGAGGCAGAAAATTCTGTTTCTTGATTTATTATCTGCATATTCGCCTTTATTTACAATATTCTTGTATTTAGTCTGATTATCTGTTTAGATATAAAATTACCTTTTCCTCTTGAATAGTGCCTGAAATTGAGGCCATGGATCAAACGGACCACGTGACTAAATTATAAATTCATTCGCTGATGTGATATCATTTTTTTAATTTGTAAAACATCTTTCTGAGAATTTTGAAAACATGAAAATAATAATAAAGTACGCCTCTTAACTTCTTTTTAGTAAAAATTTCGAAAAAAATTGTAGGACTTATCGACAATTACAGTTAACTGTGAAAATGTTAACCAAATTTTTACTCAAAGGAACTTGACAGACGTTCTTTATAATTTTCTGTTATATTTTTTAAATTTTCAGGAAAATATTTTATAAAATAAAAAAGTTATCTTAAATAAAATTTTTGAGGAATTTGGTCACGTCGTTGGTTGATCCGTGTCTTCAAATAACTAAATTATGATAATTTGACGCAAAAGTTTATTATTCATTACAATACTATTATAAAGAAATATAAAATGAATTAAAGATTCATACTAACATACTTTTTAAGATAATTACTTTATTGATATGATTGCACTTCAACGTGAATAATTAGTATAATTTAGAGAAATGAGTGGCATGCTAACCGATTATACCACCGGAACCTCATTAAATCCTTTCTCGTTCTGCGTATTCACCCACAGGCTGATACTCCCTACATTCATAATTGTAAGTCCTAAAATTAAATAGAGAAACTATGATTAAACATTGTATCAGCTCACGTGTTTTAATTGTTGAAAGATGTTATTCAACACGTTTAACGTCTTGGATTAAACCTTGGACGTAAGGACATTTGAACATCTATTAAATCCTAGTCGGGTGAAATGAATTTGATAAATACCTATTTCACCCAAAGTGAATAACTTTAAGCGTTACATAGGGAATAGCAAGGAGTTGAGTAAAACGTTATCGATGACAGGGCATCAACATGCGCCAGTGGGTTAATATGAAACGTATAAGCACCTATATCGCCGACGCTTGAGGTGCTTCAAACCGTAATTGAGTAAAATGAGCATTGGGCGTATTTTTGAGCCTTCTTCAAGTAAAATACATCAACTTCTTTCATAAATTATTCATAAAATATTTTTCGAAATTAATATAATTAATTAAAATGGTAGATTGTATTGATCCTTGATTTAATTTATAAAACTTGGTACGTTTGCATTGACTTTAGGGTCCATAAAGGAAGAACTCTATTCAATCAGACGTTTCGGCTCTGATCGGAGCCCTCATCAGTGATATTTATTCAAATCTAGAAAATACAAAAAAAGATGTTGTCGCTAATTTCACATATTTTTTCGGAATAACTAAAGTACAAAACATATGATACAAAAAGAGTACTTGATATGTTAATTCAAATCTGTGATTGAAAATGGAAAGTTTGGATATACGATCAGGAAAAGGGGGTGTTAACATTGATCTTCCCTATTATAAAACACTCTACATAGATGTGATTCATTTCTTAAAAAGTTTGCAGGGATTCCTTGAGAAACCATAAAATTATATAATTAAGTTTGAACCCAAATAAATTCTTTGGTGTGACGCTGAATGTTAATAGCTTGATCTAGACCATTGAGGCTATTTTTTTGACTATTTTTTCTGAAACTATTTTAAAACTACTTATAAACTATTTATAAAAAAATATTCACATTTTTGAATGTCTTGTCCATACCGATGTCTACAATTAAATTCTTGGGTGACAGGTTGAATAGAAAGAGCTTGATATTGAGCATTAATGCTATTTTGAACTAATTTGACTAAACAACCCATTTTTGAACTATTTCTACAGAATTATTTATATTTTTTTAAAGGCTTATTAATTACTGTATCCACAATAAGTTATTTGGTGCGAAGCTGAATTGCTTGAGGCTATTAAGGCTTTGTTTGAATTATTTTACCTAAACTATTTTAAAACTATGTTGAAATATGTGTATATATTTTGGTATGTCTTATCCATATCGGTATCTGCAATGAATTCTTTGGTGTGTAACTGAATGGGAATAGCTTGATCTATACCATCAAGGCTAGTTTTGAACTATTTGTCTGAAAGTTATTTTAAAACTATTTCTAAAGAATTATTCATTTGTTAAGGCCTATTCATTACTGTATCCACAATAAGTTCTTTGGTGCGAAGCTGAATGAAGCCTTAAGGAACACATTCTCATCATGACGCTCGCGCTTCGCGCTCGATTTTCTGTATACATTTCAGTAACTTTTTGATAAATTACATGATTAAAATAATTAATTTTCTTCCAAATCTCTCAAAAAAGAAAAACAATCGTAAACTTTATTTAAGGAAACGACTTTGCAGAACAATGCTTATTTCGTATCTCACATATTTTGGTGAAAAGAAATGAAATTTATTCAATATTTAAAATCAAAACATAAAATATACATCCTGTCGAGAAATATCTTAATGAGAATTTGTAGACCTCATTTAGGCAAATAATTTTCCATATAAACGTTTTTTTTGTATCTCATATTTTGTCTACAAAATGGAATTTTAAAATTTTAATCGTATTTTTTGTAATTAAAACGAAAAATATATGTTCTATCAGAAACTGAGTGAGACGAAAATTGTAGGTCTTTCTGAAACGAAAAACTTTTCATTCTTACGTTTTTTTGCGTATTCCACATATTATTGTTAAAAAAAATTGAATTTTGGATTTTCAATAGTATTTTTTTAAATTAAAAAGAAAAATATACATCTTATGGAAAAATGTTGCAATTCAAATTTGTAGATCTTTATGTAGGAAATAATTTTGAATGATAACTTTTTTCCACATCTCGTACAATTTAACTGGAAAATGGAATTTTGTTATTGAGATAATTAGTAGAGATTTATGAGCACTATCAAAAGCCAGTCATTTTTCATATAAAACTAATACCTTCTCATCCATGATAAGAATGTAAAAATTGCATTATCATTAAAAAGTATCTTGTGTAAAAACATTCAAAGGAGGGTTTTCTATTTTCTGTGTTGTATATTTTCAAAATATGGATTTTACAATTGCGAATTCCAAATTATTATTATACATAAGAAATTTATGTGAAATCTAAATCCTGTGTAGAATTTTCACATTGTATGTAATAAATATACTTATTAAGACTTTTGGTGTTTAAATTTTCATGAAATCAATTTAATTAAAAATACTTAAGTGGAAAAGAAAGAAGTAGTTATAAATGAATTGAAAAAAAATTATGATACAAGAATTTATTAAACTTACAGAATCTATATAACAAGATTATGTAAAACTTTTAAATAAATTATATAAACTAGTGGATGATCATAAAAATAAATAGTGGTTAACACTGCGGAGCACGTACAAAAGCTTCGTGATGAACAGACAAAACACGATCAAACACGACTGCAGAACGATAAATTTTTAAAGTCACTAGTTTTTAAGTGGAATCCACTATTTTGGATTTAGAGAGTACTAAAATAAACTGTAACTGTATTTTGTATGTTTTTAATTGATTTTGATTGTTAAATATAATAAGTTGGGGCATCAGTATGCTGAAAATTCGACGCGTTTTTCAAATTAAAAGTTTTTATGTGTGCTCAAGGCGCAGATTACTTTCATTCGTTACTGCGTGAATAGATATAGCTGGTACAATAAGCCTTGCGATTCACGGTTGACTAAACTCTCGATTGAAGCGTAGAGTAGAATGAACGGAAAACTCTACTATTTTTATGATTTAATAAAAGATTGGTTTTTTATAATTATACACGGAGAAAAATAGTTGAAGTAATTTTACTCAACTTCCGATCAAATTTGGGACATATGGACAAGTTAGGAGTTATTTAGTATCATTGTAATTATTTGTGATGTATTAAATGTTCAAAAATGATTCAAAGTTGAATGTACAAATGTCTCCATCTCTGAGAAAATAGATGAACTTGAGAAAAATTTGTCACCACCCAATAGACCCAGATATGAGGGCCCGCTACAGAATCTTCCCATGAGAATCAAGAGTGTATCTGCTCTTGCTTATCTCAACCAATTAAAAGACAAAAAGATAACTCCAAGTAACATTGGAAAACTTTTTTATGGAAAGGGAAAATAGAACATTACATAAAAACAGGTTGCACATCTAAAAAAGTCAGTTCAGTTAAAAAAAAAGTTTAATTCAAAAATTAAAATCAAAAGTTCTAAGTTCACAGTTAGTTCAAAAGTTCAATTCTAAGTTCAAGAGTTCTAAATTCTAAAGTTCTCCAATTTTCAAAGTTATTTTAAAATAAAAACAAGAAAAGAAATTTTACTTAAAAGGGTCATTCTCAAGTTTGCGGTGCTAAAATTTCCTCAGTTTCAATCTACAACTACAGGGATTATTCACATCAAGGGAAAATTCAAATAAGAAGTAAGTTCGAATAAATTGGCTGTCTATATTTCTCTTTTCCTTCCACCTTTTTAAACATTTATATAAAAAAAATATATTATTGTATTTCCTCCCCGAATTTACTTAGTGCTGGTAGTATTTACTTCAGTTCTGTAGTTAGTTTATCACAGTTTTCAACCCTTCCTTAAAAAGGCTTTAAATGTTTTGCGTGCTCCTTATTATAGGAAGTGCGAGAATTTAACCTTTACTTCCCTTTTTTCAAATTCACATATCCCGTTTAGGTATTTTAAATTTCACAAGAGTGAAATAGTATCGTTCTGTCAACTCTAAATTGCAGTAAACAATAAAAAAATGAATATCTGGATGAAATATTCAAATTTATCCAACATTGAAAATGCAATTAAATTACATTTTTTTTTAAATCAAACCTCGAATCCAGCAACTCATTGTGTCATCGAATGTTCATGACCATGCGTAGAGAATTTATAAAATAATGCAATATGAGATTTGTTTTGAATGACAAGTCAATACGTACTTCGACAAACATCGACATACAATGCAAGTTCGAAATGATCTAAAGTGTTTTGTACAAAATAAACGACAGTTGTAACTGCGTGACTTTAAATTGGGGCTAATGTATTTTATAGTAGCGTCAACTGCAAGGATTAGTTGGCGCCAAAACGAAACTGTAAAATACAGTTGGAGGTCTGCAATTGCGAACGCAGTTACAGTAACTATAAAATAGTTGAACCAACTTCAAAATACAGTACATCTAACAGGAAGCCAAATAACTGTGTAAATATAGTTGTCACGACTATAGCCGATTTTTTCAGTGCATATTCAAAATACTAAGATATTTAGATACCAGATTGACAGCATAACTATTGTACTATTGTACTTTTTATTGAAATTCTTTGTTCTGACAGATTTTTTAACATATGGGTCATTCCACGGGAGATTTAGCCCCTACATTTTTATTTGCTTGAAATATATTTTTTTTCGTTCTTTGTTAAAAAATATTTGATACGTATTTTTTTATTTCAATTTGATATGCAAAATTTCCGAGAAATAAATTTTTGAAAATTATCGTGTTAAAAAAAGTAATTGTCTTAACTTTTTTATAACTAAAAAAGTACTTATCAAAAAAATATTGAACATTTTATCTAATATGCAGTTGATCCCGAACTTCGAAATGACATATACTGAAAAATTGTTCCAATGAATTTTCATAAATAAATTAGCCATTTTTACAAACAAATAGAGATTGCTAAAAAAGGACCTAATTTTTTTGACTTTTTTTTGTCGATTAATTTTCCTAACACATTCCAGGATATACTGTAAAAATTTGAAAGTGGAGAAATAAATAGTTGTTGAGTAACAAATTTTCAACTAAAGCCGTTTCACTTTTCAAGCACGCGTGCTACCATGCGCGTGACGTACGACTCTCTCAGTATGATTCAAATTTGGATATACGTAAATACGATACACCAAAAAATGATATATTTGTTCCCATATTATTTTCTTTAATGAAACAAAATACATACTTATACGTTATGTAACAAACTTCATCTTCAATTTTTTCGGATGGCCTTTTTCTCTGATTTCGTGAAGTTCACAATTTGAAAGTTTTCGAGAATCGAAAAAGAAACACGACGCAAACTCTTTTTTTGCTTCTTTCCAGAATATTTTGACATGTTAAATGGATTTCAACAACGATCTTTTCTGCTTTTAAACGACATTTTCGTTACGAAGCACGTTGAAAATTAAAGTTTTACTCTGGCAAGTTACGATGTCCAGTGCGATTACTTTTAACTAAATTTTATTCTAAAGTCTACATCAGAAAAAAAAGCCATCCGAAAAAATTGTATATGAAGTTTGTTACTTAGCGTATAAGCATGTATTTTGTTTTATTAAAGAAAATAACATGGAAACAAACATATCATTTTTCGATGTGTCGTATAAACAAATTTATTACTCAACAACTATTCATTTCTCCAGTTTCAATTTTTTACAGTATACCCTGGAATGTGTTAGGAATATTAATCCACAAAAAATTTTTTTAAAAATTAGGTCCTTTTTCAGCAATCTCTATTTGTTTATAAAAATGGCTAATTTATTTACGAAAATTCATTGGAACAATTTTTCAGTATATGTCATTTCGAAGTTTGGGATCAGCCGCATATTAGATGAAATATTTAACATTTTTTTGATAAGTACTTTTTAAGTTATAAAAAAGTTAAGACGATCACTTTTTTAACACGATAATTTTCAAAAATTCATTTCTCGGAAATTTTGCATATCATATTGAAATAAAAAAATACGTATCAAATATTTTTTAACAAAGAACGAAAAATAAAATGTTTCACGCAAAAAAAATGTAGGGGGCAAATCTCCCGTGGAATGACTCATATATATTTTTTGATTAAAGTAAGAACGAAGTGTTTTAGAAAATTCAATATTGAATACGAAATAAAGATGTCAAATTACTGAAAACAAAACACAGGGATAATGGTCAACTATGTTTAAGTCTGATAAATATACACTACCGTCGGAAATTGTGCGCACGGTGCTTGTCAATCACTGCTGACTTTGAATCACGATATTTCGGTGAAAAAAAGAGATAAGGCATTTTTACAAAACCAGTTGAAAAGATTATGAAATTCTACGTCTAGTGATGCTCAACAAATATTTTTTTGACCTTCTGAAAATAATACAGCACGTGAGGAGATAAAAAAAAAATTCAAGATTTTTTCAAATTCTCTACCTCAACTTCAACTTTTTGCATGACCTAGGAAATTTTTTTCCAAAATCTGAAAATTATACGACATAAAGTCCAAAGTCTTATATTTAATTTAAGCCAAGAAAACTTGAAAAATATTCATGGGTATTCCCAGGTATATATTCCTCAAAGAAGGAGGCGAGCAACAAACCGGCTGAGAACCATGATCGTCGATTGAAATTCAACTCAGATACGATTGAACATTTTTAATCGTATCTCGGGTACCCATGAATATTTTTCAAGTTTTCTTGGCTTAAATAAAAGATAAGATTTTAGACTTTATGTCATATAATTTTCAGATTTTGAAAAAAAATTTCCTAGGTTATGCAAAAAGTTGAAGTTGAGGTAGAGAATTTGAAAAAATCTTGAATTTTTTTTTAACTCCTCACGTGCTGTATTATTTTCAGAAAGCCAAAAAAATATTTATTGAGCATCACTAGACGTGGGATTTCATAAGCGTATATAAAAGATTTTGCCATTTTTCCTCCTCACCAAAAAAAAGACAATATTATTTTTCTGACAAATTAGATGATTGGAAAAATAATTGATTGATCTATTTAATGAAGTCGGTTTTTGAAACCAATTAGAAATAATTTGATTTGATTTTGTAATTAATGACAAGTCCAGAAAGTTAGTTTGATTATTTTGTTGCACTTTAAAGGTGAATTGTAAGTTATTATCTTGTGAATTAAAAATGTTGAGAACCAAATTAATAAATTTCTCTTGTACAAACAGAATAGTATCATCTACGAATTTGTAATGAAATAAAGGAGAGCAATTATGTTCGTCTTTTGAAATTCGTAGGCAATCATTTTCCAAATCATCCATAACAATGTCTGCGAATAGAGGTGAAATTGGTGAGCCCATTGGAGTACCAAAAATTTGCAAATAAATATTATTGTTCAAGGTAAAGTATCTGTTTCCAAAAAGAAATTTAGTACAATATATATTTCCGTCAAATGGAATTCTACAGTTATTTTGAATAAGCTGACATCTTTGGTCTAAACTCTTTCGTCGACTACATGACATCACGTCATTTTATTAACTAAAATCATGATTTTTGTTATAATTTTATACTTTCGACATTACTCATCATGAGTTAACCTTCATTTATAAAGGTAAAATTTAATACGTCGCTACAATTTTGAAATTATGAAGAGGTTTCTTCTTTATATTTTACCCTCATCGATCGCAAATCAGCATCTTTTATAATAGTTTATTCTTTGTTCTATAAATTCAAGTTGCGTCGGATGATCGTATACGTTACAATTATTGGCAATGTCTAAGAGTATTTACTCGATGTAATAACATTGAGCGACCATCAGTGCATTGAGTTTAGCATCCAGGAACGGAGCAGCATGTGACCACTCCATGCCTCTTGATCGGGGAAGTCGAGAAGGACCCATGGGGTCTCGGCTTCAAAACAGTCACTAAGAGATTGGCGACTAGAAGAAAGACCCCGGGCCTGGATAATGCCGATCGAGTCAAGTAGATCGTGCGAAGCTTGTTCTCGCATGTAGAGCCGTTCCAAAGACAGGATCAAAGTTCCTGCGTGGTCCGGAGCGAAGAACTCTTCACTCTCGAGGAACTAAAGAGAGTGGGTGGAAGGCTCAAGGCAAACACAGCGCCAGGGATCGACGGGTTGCCGAATTAGATCTTCAAAGAGGTGATCGGGGTATACCCAGAGATCCTCCTAGAAGTCTTTAACTCCTGTCTTCGGGAGGGGAGGTTCTTCGCAGACTGGAAGAAGCAGAGGTTGGTCCTGTTGAGGAAGGGCAACAAACCTCTAGGGGATCCCTCATCGTATAGACCAATATGTTTATTGGATACGATGGGGAAACTTCTGAAGGAAATGATCCTACAAAGACTACAGGGCCACATGGTTCGTGAGAATGGTCTCTCGGAAAACCAGTTCGGCTTTCGGAAAGGCAGGTACACAGTTGACGCCATCCAGGCAGTGGTGGACATTGCCACTAAAGCAAGAAGAGGAACTGGTAAGCGTAAGGGATTCTGCGCGTTGATCAGCATTGACATACGCAATGCATTCAATACCGCGAGATGGGGCATGTGCATCGATGCGATGATGCGGAAAAAGGTTCCAGACTACCTGTTGCGAATGATAGATGACTATCTGAGCGACAGGTGGGTGATATATGAGGGCGACAAATGGTCTCTCAAGGAAGAGATGACATGTGGCGCTCCGCAAGGGTCGCGGGTGGGTAGACTCGTTTGGAACGTCATGTACGACGACTTTCTGCGCATGGACCTACCTGCTGGAACGAGCATCGTCGGCTTCGCGGATGATGCACTTGTCGTGTGCGCCGATGACGACGTCGGAATTCTGGAGCTGAGGATCAATGATACTCTGTGGCGGGCAAAGCGTTGGTTAGATAGCAGAGGCCTGAAAATGGCCCCTGAGAAGACCGAGGCTTTGCTGGTCACAGACAGGAGATCCTTCCAATATCCAAAGATCGCTCTCGGGGAACATGAAATCGAGTGGAAAAAGAGCATTAAGTACCTAGGAGTGCAGTTGGATCGAAGGCTTAGCTTCGGCGAACACCTGCAGATCGCGACTGCCAAAGCCATCCAATGTGGGGCCGCCCTGACTCAGCTCATGCCCAACATTGGTGGACCCAGGGAAGCTAAGAGAAGGCTGGTGGCGAGCGTGGTAAACTCGAAGCTGCTTTATGCAGCTCCGATTTGGACAAGTGCCCTTAACAACCATGCTATCCTGAAGAGGCTGTTCTCGGTACAGAGAGGTGTGGTGATGAGAATTGTCTTAGCATACCGAACTGTGTCGACGAGTGCTGTGCTGGTCCTGGCGACCGTCCCGCCAATTGACTTATTGGCGGAGGAAAGGAAAGAGACCTTTCAGCTCCGTAAGGAGCTCACCTGCTTAACAAACCTGCAGGAAATCGCTCCCGCGAAGGAGGCCATCCGCAGGTTGACACGTCGCATTATTCGAAGCGAAGGAATGATCGCAGCCGTAAGTGCATCGATTCAAAATGAGCCAAATCAGTCGATTCCACGTCTTTCTCAAGAATTGGGCATCGCTCAAACGACAATGTGGCGTATTATGCAAAAAGATCGTGGCATACATGCTTTTAAGATTAAATTGAGTCAAGAACTACAGCCACTTGATCATTTGAAACGCCGAAACTTCTCCAATTGGGCTCTAGCAAAGCTTGAAGAAAATGAAGGATTTCATCGAAGAATCATCTTCAGCGATGAAGCTCATTTCTCGCTCAATGGCTTTGATAATAAGCCAAATATGCATTATTGGTCAGCAACAAACCCAAATGTGCTTCTTGAGATACCGTTGCATCCGCAAAAAGTGACTGTTTGGTGCGGTTTTCATGCCAGAGGTGTGATTAGGTCGTATTTTTTCGTGGATGAAAACGACCGTCATGTTACCGTCAACGGAGAGCGCTATCGTGCTATGTTGGAAGATTATTTGCGGCCAGAATTGGATGAACTTGACATCAATGATATGTGGTTTCAACAAGACGGTGCCACTAGCCACACAGCACGTGTCACAATCGATTTATTGAAAGGCAATTTTGGTGAACGTGTTATCTCGAGAAATGGTCCGTTCGAATGGCCGCCTCGTTCATGCGATCTAACTCCATTGGATTTCTTTTTATGGGGCCATATCAAGTAACTGGTCTATGCCAATAAGTCAGCAACTTTAGACGACCTCAATGACAACATCCAACGCGAAATTGCCAAAGTTCCGGTCGAAATGTGTGCTAGAGTGGTGGAAAATTGGGTCCAAAGAATCGACCGCTGTAAACGGGCTCGTGGTGGTCATATGACCAATATAGAATTTCATTCATAAAATGTAATGTTTGTACTACACCAACAATAAATTTGAACTCAATTTCTCAAATATTTCTGTGTTTCATTCATAGATAAAATTGTTATGTCCCTATTGGAAAACCCTTTACTATTGTTTTCAAATTCTGATCAGGATAGACTATATATTGCGGTAACGGCAATCCATATTTTATTGAGAAATTCATCAAAATTTCTACGCGGTTTAAAAATCCCATGGAGTGTTGGTTCTATGTCTCTTTTTTGGTAACTTGGTACGTGGGTAAGCTCAGTTGAAGTTGATATCCTGAATTGGTTTGGGATGTTTATATTAAAATTTATTGTACTGATTGGGAGGTCTATATCTGTCTTTGAAACATTTTTAAAGCTTTTTGTAGAGAAAGATGATGTAGTAAAATTATCATTTTGTTTCATTTTATATGAATTTATATCTTTAACACGGTTATTATTTGAAGTATTAGGTTTTTTTATTTCGATCCTCCTTGAAGGTTCTAGTGAAGAATCTCGTGAGTTTTTTAAAATTTATTTTAGATTTTTTGTCTTTTTCGAGAATGAGAATTGATCATTTTTATCGCAGCAAAATCCTTTGTTGTTTTTATTTAGTTTGCTATTCCCATTTGTTTAACATTATTATTAAAACAAATTGCTATGTATGCTGAATCTTCTAATGAAGGTTTTATTGTTAATTGATTGGGCATTGTGGTTCGTTTTTACCGATTCATTAATTAAGGTTTGATCTATTTTAGTTTAGAGTGAGGATAAAGAGTAGTCTTTGTATTATTGTGATCTTTACCTGAATTGGTATTTGCTCTCAACGGGAGGTCCTGAGGATCGGTTGGTATCTAAGTCTAATAAGAGGTTATTGATCGAATGCCAAAAGGCGCCTAGTAGATCCAGAGATCATTGAAATAATTTGTGTAACGTATATCCATGAAGAATGGTATCCGCTATTAATTTGATGCTTCTAATTATTGTAATTAGTCCGATTAGACCTGCACTAGTAATTCCAAAACTTGAAAAATTGCCCAAAATCTACCCCAAGCGGATTCAGCAATTTTATCAATTACATAATATGATATTATGAAAAAAAATTATATATATATATATGAAAATATGATATTATGAAATATGATATGATCTCGTAGCTTATCAAGGTCATATTAATAAATAAATACCACTTGTCGCTAAGGATGAAGGATTTGTGTATTTTCAGGTTGCTTTTGTAAGAGGTCTAACAACAGTTTGTGCTATAAGTTCGAAAGCAATTGTGAGTTATTTGTACCAGGATTCACAAAAAAGGTACATTGGCGGAAGAAATCAATTGAAATTTGTCTGGATACCGGATTTTCACAATATATGTGTTGGTGAAGAGAGGAAAAAGGATTGAATTCCCCTAGATACTGGTAGTTGTAGATTACATTCTTTAATTTTGCGGTATTTTACTTCAGCCCTTATGCATTTTATGATATGTACTACTCCTGCAATTATTGACATATATCCTGGGCCTTCCATTCAGTGGTATGCAAATTCGTCTGGTGATTGGGTTGCTAGGGTTAACGTATTTAAAAAAACTTGTTGTTCAAGTATACATCGTTGAGTAAGAACATCGTGATAAAGTCTATTTACTTCAGTGTGTATGTGTCATTCCATATATATGTAAATTTAGAGTCAACGTATGTAAAAATATTCATATTTTGAATTCGCAAGTGTTTATTTTCCATAGGTTATATCTTCATTAGTCAATGAATAAAAAATTTCGGAATTTTTTGTCGTGTTGTCATAAGTTTTGTTTGCTGTTCCTTCATAAATAACTTTATATTGGTTAAAATTACATACGTGATTATGTAATGTATTTCAAAATGTTTGTCCATATTCTACGTCTGTACAGAATGTGTCTGAAAGTATGCATATTATTACGGTTCCTAATTGAATTTTATTTGAATTTAAATGAATAGTTGCGTAATTTTCTTGTAAAGACAGTTTGAATATTACTTGGACTTCAACATTATTCCATGTTCCATATGGGTCAGAAAATTGTGTGCACCGAAAAAAAACGAAGGGGTCGAACTTAAAGCTTCAAAATTTAGAGAGTCAGACCGACCCTCTAGATTATCAAATCCTTATAATGTGCGTGGAAGTTTAACGGTCACGTGACCATTATGACATGCAGTTCGCGCTAATTTCACAAAGGACGCGTCTACCGACTAATCTCGGAAATTTTATCCGCTTAAAACGGTAAATAATTTATTAATTATTCTATGAACAATTGTATTTCGTGAAAGAGTGTTTCTGGAGTTTTTGTGAGAATTTGAAAGGTCATTGGTAAATACCTTTTTACATTCTCATCATGGATGAGAAGGTATTGGTTTTATGTGAAAAATGGCTTTCGAAATTTTCATCAAATCTTTACGTTTTGAGACCCCCTGAGTCAGAAAAAATGGTTTTTACGAAAGTGTCTGTCTGTCTGTCTGTCTGTAGGTCGTGTGCGGCATAACTCTCGATAGAATCATCAGATTGAATTGAGCTTTGGTACACTTTATCGGATTAAATCAAAATTAGAAATGTTACAGCATATTCAAATTCGAAAAAAGTCAATATCAAAATTCCATTTTCCAGTTAAATTATACGAGATACGAAAAAACGTTATGATACAATATTATTTTCTACATAAAGACCTAGAAATTTGAATTGTAACATTTTTTCATAAGATGCATAGTTTTCTTTGTAATTAAAAAAAAACTATTGAAAATCCAAAATTCAATTTTTTAACAATAATATGTAAAATACAAAAAAAACGTAAGAATACAAAGTTGTTCGTTTCAAAAAGATCTACAAATTTTGTCTGACGCAGTTTCTGATAAAACATATATTTTTCGTTTCAATTCCAAAAAATATGTTTAAAATTCAAAAATTCCATTTTTTAGACAAAATATGTGAGATACAAAAAAAACGTTTATATGGAAAATTGTTTGCCTAAATGAGGTTTACAAATTCTCATTAAAACATTTCGGGACAGGATGTATATTTTAATTTTTTGATTTTTAATATTGAAAAAATTCGATTTTTTTCACCAAAATATGTGAGATACGAAATAAGCGTTGTTCTGCAAAATCGTTTCCTTAAATAAAGTCTACGATTGTTTTTTATTTTTGAGAGATTTGGAAGAAAATAAATAAATTTAATCATGTAATTTACTAAAAAGTTACTGAAATGTATACAGAAAATCGAGCGCGAAGCGCGAGCGTCATGATGAGAATGTGTTCCTTAAGGCCGATAGAGCCTTAAGTAAATTGAATCTCCTGTTTCACTTAAATTCTAAAAGAAATAGAGTGACTTTGAGAAAATGTGTAATTCACATCATCTGTAATATTATTATAAAATTGGTTTGAGCTACAGTATCAAATTATAAGAAATAAACTTGAATGTATGCGAAGGGTACAAGACCGAGCGCGGTATCTCGGATACCCACAAATATTTTTCAAATTTTCTTGGCTTAAATTGAAGATAAGATTTTAGACTTTATGTCGTATAATTTTCAGATTTCGAAAAAAAATTTCCTAGGTCATGCAAAAAGTTGAAGTTGAGGTAGAGAATTTGAAAAAATCTTGAATTTTTTTTTAACTCCTCACGTGCTGTATTATTTTCAGAAGGTCAAAAAAATATTTGTTGAGCATCAGTAGACGTAGAATTTCATAAGCTTTCCAACTGGTTTTGTAAAAATGCCCTATCTCTTTTTTCACCGAGATATCGTGATTCAAAGTCAGCAGTGATTTTTAATAGCGCTCACAAGCACCGTGCGCACAATTTCTGACGGTAGTGTATAAAATGTGCTCTTTAAATTTTAATAATAGTCAAGCAGTAAAAAAAATATATGACGTGCATTATTTAAATCTGAATTAGTAAGAAGTTAGAAATGTTACCAATTAAATATTGTGAAGTTGTTTATCAAATGATTTAGTAAAAATTTCTACTAAAATTTGATATAGAATTACAAATTCAGAGTGTAATCGTTACAAATTCAATTATTCCATTTTTTAGTAATTTTTATTTTTTAGTAATTATAAATCACTTGATTCACGACTTTGCACATTTTAGTAACATTACGAACTTCTTACTACTTCAGATTTAATGAGTGTACGTCATATTTATTTTGAATTAATTTTTTCAAATAATAAAAAAAATATTTGACTGTGAGAGATAGTCAGTTTTAACATTTTAGATATCAGAGTCGACACTGCGATAATCGAATTTTCCCTTCTGGAATATTCATATTGACGCTCCGGGATGATTAGGTCAATTCTTTTTTGATGGTCGAGTTCACCATCTTGAATCATTCAATCGACCCTCTAGGCTGATGAAATCGACCCTCTAGGATGATCAAATCGACCTTTTACGATGATCAAATCGATTTTTTTTTCTGACCCTCTACGGATGACCAGTTTGATTATCTTGAAGGCTCTCCTATAGTCGATCATCATATTTGGTTGGCCCGAGCTCTAGATATTCAGGCTGACCGTCCATTTTTCTGCATGTGCCAGTACAGTCTCCGTTAGGTGTTACAGAACTTGCTATGGTAACATTATGGAATAAAGTTTCATTTCCTTTCAATTTCGATATTTGAAGAGAAGAGGTTACTCAAAATCTTCCTATTGTATGCATTTCGTTACATTGATTTCGTGTAACATCTTGTATATATTTACTGTGGCCATTTGCAACTATGGAAATGTGTGAGTGCATCCCTTATCAAAAAAGCCCTGGGATTTTTAGAGTTAAACTCTCGATTTTTCAGGGTTTCGCTCTCAAGTGAAAGGGCCAACCCACGACTGTTTTTTTATTACAATTTGTTGGCTGCTTTTTTTTTGTTACAATCGCGTTTAGTCACATACACATAGTCTCACTAGTTGACTTCGACTTTCTCGTTAAATGAGTTTTGTTATTCAGTTTCTTGTTTGTTGTTTACTCTGATTACTCTTATACTGAATTTTTTATATGACATGGAGTCATTTTCTACAATTTCCCCAACTATTGATTAGATAGTCGACGTCCTAACAAGATTTACGTGGAAGAAATCCCCATGCCTGTAAATAATTAAATGAGCGAGTGCAAAATTATTGATTTCGATTATTCACTGAATTTTATTCATACAATTAAATTTCATTGTCCTCCAAGGTGTCTATTCCTTGGTAATAACATTGGATTTCTCGCAATCTTTTCTTACCTAATATCTCTACTATCAACATCTATATGTTTTCTCCTATGTTTTGAAACCCCTTCGAAAAAAACCCCAGACAATTTTTGAGTTAAACCATTAAAATAATTCTCAACTAGTTAAAAATATTTCGGAACGGTTAAACACCCAACTCGAAGGTTTAACCCTCAATTACAGAGTATAACCCTCAAATCGAGGGTTATACCCTTATGTATTCCATTTCATAAAACACAGAAAAATGTTAAATAATTTTTAGGTTTAGCAGGATATTATAGACGATTATATTATACCTTTATATTATTATATACCTTTTAGTGGACTGAAAACAACAAACAGCTTTCAATAATTTAAAAGCAAAATTATTTGAAGAACCAGTTTTACAACGACCTAATTTTTCTTAACCTTTTATACTCACAACAGATACCTCAGGATTTGCAATAGCATATGCTGTACACAGTCTAAGTGATACTGAAAAAAATATGATAAAAATGAAAAATAAGCTCTTGCTATGATATTTTGTGTCATTCATTTTCGTCCTTAATTGTATGAAAGAAAATCTACTAGAGTAAGCAATCACAAACCTCTGTTAAAAAACCCTATTAATAATAGTTAAGAGAAACGGAAAGACTTGCAGGTAAATGATAAAAAAATTTTTATTACTTTTCATGAGAAAATAATTACCAAGAAAATTTCTACAAGGAATAAACAATGTTGTAAAACCTTTAAAACAAAGAAATTTGAATCCAGTGGACGTACTAGACGACGTAGACCATATGAGTGAAATTTCAGAAGCTTGAATATCAAATATTAACAATGAAATTCCAGAAATTTGTCAAGGCATTTGTAGTGAAGAATCATTTAGTGAGATTGGTAAAAATATTTTAAAATACACAAAGGGCATAGCAGGATAACAATGTATTAAATGCCCCTGGACGAATTTGCTTGGGATTTTTACTGTGAGTTGGCACTGATGTGAGATTAAATTTGACAAAATATCATATTTGTGAAAACATTTTTATGGGAGTTATGGGGATGTGTAGAAAACTCGAAATTTTTTTCCTCAAGAACGGCTTGACCGATTTTGATGAGCAAAAAATAATATTTTTAAAAACACGTTCACTTAACTTGATTAATTGGTGAAAGTTTGAAATTGATCGAAAAGGTTCTTCATAGTTAAAAGAAATGAAACCCTTAATCTTTGTCACTGTCACTTTCAATGACAGGAACAATGTTACTTTCGTGAAACATGCAATGTGTGAGCAGAAACCAACATTTCTGTTCCCATTAGCACAATTTCATACATACTCTAGTACCCCGGAAATTCCAACACTATCAGGTTTATATTTTATGAAGCATTCTTATACTCTTCTGGAAATATGACGAGAGGGAACCCGTAATTTTAATACGTTAGTTTGATCTTTTACATGTTGCAGGTTAATTTGCCCATCTTTGCCAATCATTTCGGCTAAGCATGATACCGGCTGTGTAAGTTTATATGATCGGTAAACAGAATTCTCAAGTCCTCTTCAGCCATTTATAGGAAATCCAGTATATCATCAGTTGACATTCATTGAAATACTAATATTTTGCGCCACCAGCCTTTTTCTTCTGCTTCAATAACCAAAGAATTTTGAAAATCTTTTCTTTTTTTCATTCTTTCTAAGATCTTGTCTGAAAATTCTGAATCGGATTGTAACCTGTACCCAAATATATTCTTAAGAAATGATGCGATTCGGAAATATGTACTAATTTTTGGAAGCAATTTGTTATCTAACTTGTGGTCTAAAAGTCCATACTTATGTTTCAGAATCCCATGAACCGCTTCTACTGCCCAGCGAATTTTTGTAACACAGCGGGACTCATTTGACTCTCTTATCGTTGCACATTAAAACATTAATTTTCTGCAATTCTAATTCAGGTCTGACATCTCGAAAGCCACGATCAAGAACTGCATAATCATTCTCCTGCAACAGTTTGCATATGCCGTTTTCATCTTGAAGCCAATTCCTTAAAAACAAATTGTAAATGGCTTACAGAGAGGAACTTTCTTTTGGCCAGAGAATGATTTTCTTAGAAATTCATTGTTCGTGCTTTTCTGATGACGAGCATATGTGCCATCACATATTAAAAATAGTTGTCATTAACAACAATCGTTCGTTGAAGCTTGCTACTGAAAAGCATAGCTCATCTTCATTTGAAATTGTTTTTTTGAATCCAGTAATTTTTATTAATAACTTACTATATCCAGCACACTGAGAACTTTTCAGTGACTCAGACATTTTTCGCTAAAAAAAATTGCTAAAAAAACTAATACTAGCAAAGGAAAATAAGCTATGAACAAAAAAACAAGATGCATGGACGAAGTAATTATCGAAGAATAGACGATATTATGCAATACTACCCGAAGACAAAAGAATAATTGTTAAAAGTCTCAGCTATATAAGACAGATAGTTCAGTATATTTAGGTTTTATTATTGCAATTCATTGGGTAAGAAATTTTTTTTTTGCTATCTTTAGGGTACCACATAGGAAGCTTAAATCCAAGTTTTCGACCATAAACCCTTTGCAGGTTGTCCGCCATCTTGAGTTAAGGGGTGATTTCTTGTATCGCGAATAACAGTCGTATTTTTGATTTGATCAAGAAAACAGTTGATACCATTTTTCATAAGAAAAATGAGATCTACAAATTAGTTGATTTAATGTTTTTTCGTATTTTGCTTACTTGTTGCTCAAAAATCTATTATAAAAATTAAAAGAGGGTTGAACATTTTTTTAGATCGAATATCTTTTTTTATTTCGGTGCTACCGCAAAACTTTTTGGGCAAAAGTTGTGACTCACACGATCCTCTACAACTTTTGTCGGAAACTGTTTTTTGTAAGAGCAATTGTTTACTTACCGTAACGTCTGAAAGTTGCGCGCTGCGTCACTCTGTAGTTGGTAGTGCTGGATTGCGAGCGCTGTGCCGTACTAAATTATTCTAAGTTTCGTTGATGGAATGGAGCTCAACATTTCTTCTCTTTCTTTTTTATTTTTTTTTCAATTAAAAATAATTTTGAATTTTTTTTATTTTGTATGATTTATATTGCAATTACCTTTTATTTGTTATTTTGACTTTTTCCTGCTTTTAAATTTAACTCTGTTTATTTTTTATTGGCATTTCAATTACTTACTATTGCTCAATATAATTTAATATGATTATTTCTATGATTTATCTTGTTCGTTGAAAGAATAAATGAGAAATTCTCAAAAATGAAGAATGAGAAAATTTTTACAGGAATTCGATAACAAAACTTATTTCCTACCATTGTAAAATTCATGTTACGAACCTCACAATCATTAATTTATGAATATGCAAAAATATGACGAAATATCAAGATTCTCGATCAGTTTTAATTCATGTTGTATGGTAACTGCTGTTTTGTTCTTTAAACAGCACTCATTTTCCTTGTGATTTCGCGAATTTGCCTATTTGATTAGTGTTTGAATGCATTTTTCGTTAACTGTGATATTATCGGAAAGACTTGAAGTCTTTTTACAAATAAAACAATCACTCATGGTTGGTCGGCTGCACGAGATGCATTTCAGCGAACGTTCCAAAATAGACTGATTTTTCGAGAAAATCAGACCTTTCTTGTCACATCGCGCTAAATAAGATATGAAAAACGATCATTAGGAGTGAGCAACGTCACACACATTCCACAGTAGGCAGGTGAAAAAAGCAAGCCATTTTCCGCCAGGTACAGCGCGCGCCACTGAGAGCTACGAGTTACCGACGATGCGCGCAACTTTCGGACGCTACCGTAAGTAAACAATTGCTCTTACAAAAAAAAGTTTTGGAAAAAAATTGTAGAGGATCGTGTGAATCACAACTTTTGCCCCAAAAGTTTTGCGGTAGCACCGAAATAAAAAAAGATATTCGATCTAAAAAAATTGTCAACCCTCTTTTAATTTTTATAATCGATTTTTGAGCAACAAGTAAACAGGTTCATTTAATTGAAGAAGCTCATTCTTCAGCATTAGGAGGCCATAAAGGCGTCAAAAAAACTTATAATACAATTCGTTAGGATTTTCTGGAAATTATGAAAGTAGACATTCAAAAATATATTTACGGCTGTTTACAACGTCAACTGAAAAAATTGATCTGAGTTAAAACAAAAATCCCTATGGTAATCATTGACACACCTACTACTGCTTTTGAGAAGATATCAATGGATATTTGCATATTGACATTGGTTTTTTCATTCCTAATCATCAAGCTAGTACAATAGCAATGTTTTCGTATAATACTAGTGTACATGAAGGCACAAAATGGACACCCTATGAATTGGTTTTTGGTAAATTAGCTCGTGAACCTTCCAGTGAACCTTCCAGTAAACCTTTATTAGAACAAAAAAAATTACAGACGTATGATGATTATTCAATTAATTTCGTAACACAACTACACGAAATGCGAACACAAGCAAGAGAGAACCTTATTTCAGCAAAAGAAAAATCAAAAATATTACAATGATAAAAAAATTAACTCTTTACATGTATAAATAGGAGATAACGTATTTTTAGCATAAAAAAAAGAACAATTCAAAAACTTGACAACCCTTATACAAGGCCTTATCAAGTGTTGGAAGTGTTAGGGAAAGGAAATGTTAAAATCAGCTATTAAGGCAAACCTACTGTAGTTCACATTAATAGACTAAAAAGTCCACACATGTACGTACAAAAGTAGAAAATAAAATGCCTTTCCCTTTATTAGTTTAAAGAAAATATATACAATTAATCAAAAATTTCAAATATAATGGATAAAATTCATCTGAAACGCATTGACGATCTTATTAAAATAGTTCCTTATTTTATCGACATGCTAGCTCTCTGGCCACATTTAATTCGAACTAGAATTTTTTATCAAGATGACTGTAATATTCCCACATGCAGCAGTTACCTGAAAATTCTAGATACAATAAAAGACATTTTTTCAAAAACAAAAACAGAAGGACCGGATGCATACAGTAACTTGATTCTCAGTTTACGCCTATCTGATCAAATTTTCATAGCGGACATGTTGGATATAATAAACTAAGTGCACAAAATATACAATAATCCGCCGTTTCCCAGAGATGAGATTATGAGACTCCCTCATGGCACTGCTCAAGTTAAGGGTCAACCGTCGACTGTTCAGGGTTTAACCCAGTGTCTCCAGAACGTGGGATTTTTCGGCCCCCACCACGTTCCCATCTGGGAGAAACACATGCAAACGTGGCGTGTCAGTGTGTCGGCTCTGCTACACGCTGCGGTCACCAGCTTCGTGTAAAGCCGAAGGTGCACGAAGACGGACTTCGTTACAATGCTTGAGTTTTCAAGTTATTTTTAGATTTCACGCTTTCGTTTATCGAGTCGAAATTAAGAATTGTATTTTTCTCGAGTACGTGCAAAGGAGGCGCGAAGCAGACGACGAATTTGAATTTACGAAGTATATAGTTCAAGAAATAACACTTTTCTTCAATTTCTTGAAGAAAGTCTGCATGAAATAAACATCAGTATGATCTTGGAAAATTTCATGAGGATTTCAACACTTCAAAAATAAACTTTCAGTGAAATTTAGTGACAATAAATGTATAAAATTTGAATCAATATATAATTTTCCATTCAAATTTATATACTTCTTACTAATTTTGTACATTTAACAATTTTTCAATTAGAACAATATTTTCTATCAAGATAAAATGAACATAAAATTCAAGTTCATAATTTATATTTTCAGTTATATGTTAGAAATATTTTCATCTCACATTTTTGTAGCCTAAGCACAAACTTTTCATTCCAAAACTTAAAATCTCTACGGAAATGGAAAATTGTCTAATAGCAGTAGATAAATTAAAAAGCTAAAATATGTGTTTATTGGTATTTCCATATTAACATATAAATATCAATCAACTTTAAATTTTACATAAAAATGTTCGTTCGAAGTGTTCAAATCTTGTTACAATTTGACAAGATTTTATGGAGGAGTGCAATCTTTTGGATGGAATATTTTGTAGTTCTTAATTTGTCTGTCCGTCTGGAATCGTAGTAAGATTTGAACAGTAAACAACAAATTTTCCAATAGAATTCAGGATCAATAATAATTGATTCAGGAAATACTTCAACTCTGTAGAGCATTTTTGTATTTCGAATTCAAAATGTGTGCTTCAGCCACAAAAAAGTAAGCTTAAAATGTAGAAATAAAACTAATTATGTCATGTTTATGTCTTCTTAATGGAAAATACTTTGCATATAATTCTCTAATTCGATATTTTTTTAATGTATGAACATTCAAGAAATTGATAAATATTCCATCTTTTTATAGGAACTAAAAAATTTCCGGATAATGCTTTGATTGAGAAAGCTAAAAATTTGTCAAATATTGATATAAATTGCAATTTTACAATTGCATTATTTTTCAAATATTTTAACATCTCTTCAATCTTGATAATTCTTACAGAAGTTTATTTCATGTGAGTGACTTTTTCTTTTTCTAATGAAAGATTTCGTAATTCTAAATTCGGCCCAATTCGTAACATTGTAAAAAGATTTTAAAACTTCATAAAAATTTTTTTTCTGTTTTATTCAAAGTCAATAAATATTCAATGTTTGGAATCGAAATATTAAGTAAATGATTTTTAATTTCTGGGAATAAACTGCTTTAATAAGACAATCTTTCTTCTTTGTGAGAAATCTCAATTTTAAAATTAAAATTCTACGCATAGGATACAAAAACATAATATGAAAATACTTTTATTACAGAATTTTGAAATATACAAGTTGACCAATTTTTAATCGAGTAAATCGGCTACTTTAAGCAAAAAATTATGTTAAAAATATTTTATCAAAAAAAAATAAGACACATTAAATTACGGTTTAAAATCCACATTCATAGATTGATGGTAAAAGCAGTTTAAAGTTTTTTAATCTTACGTTTTAGTGACGTATGCACAGACTTTTAATCAGATAAATGAAATGCTTTATAGAAAGTCAAAATTTTCTTATTACTGCACTTAATCAAATTTATAAAGTAAAAATATTTTTTAATTGATGCTTTCACTCAATTCTTTAAACATTCTTTAATTGAAAATTGTACTCAAAATTTAATCTTGCAGCGTTCCAATATTCCCACAATGTTACAAAATCTTATTAATCATTATTTCAGTCGAATTATTTTCAAAATATTTAAAAAATAAATGTAAATATTTTGATTAAATACTCTGTCAAATTTTGCATTTGACTGATCTTGCAAAATTGTTGAAAGTTTTGAATACCGATAGAAGAAACTTTAAATGAAATTTTATGTCCATAAATGCTTAAAGTTCTATATAGAAATATCAACTACAACATTCTCAAATTTTATAAATAAACTACTAAATTCAAAAAGTTTCGGATTTTTTTAAAAACTGTACAAATTTCAAATATGAATCAGTCAAAATCTACTGATTATCAGTGAAATTTGACTGATTTAAATAACTAAAAACAGGTTACTGTGAATCAGTCAAATTTCAGTGATTACTTCAGTGAAAAGTAACTGATTTAACAGTGAAAAATATTGTTTCCACTGATGATTCAGTGAAAAGGCAAATCACTGATTCAATCAATGAAAATTTGACTGAATCAGATTTAGAGTGTATACAAATTTCAAATATAAAGTGTACTCTGTACATTAATCAAACAAATTTAGAAGATGAATATTTTAATAAATATTCCTAAATATTATTGGAATATGATACATATCGATTTAGAAAAACTTCTTCAAAGTACTCAGACATTTTTCTTATTTTACGACATTTTTGCACCATGTTTGACCTTTGGGTAGGATTCAAGAAAACAATTGTAGACATACTTTCATTACTTAGTAAAATACTATGAAGACTTGCTTTTTAAATTAAAGCGAAAACTTTTAAAACCTTTAACAATCGGTTGCATAGATTCGGCTCTAATCTTGGACGCAATTAGAGAAATAGGTTTTTTTGCTTTTTTTAGATCTAGTTTTTGCCTTAAACATAAAAGAAAGAAAACACATTTGAAATATTAAAATAAAAAAGCTGGTTCATTCTTAGAGAATCCCAAATATTCTGAAATAAAACTCCTTTCCACACCACCACGGAGGTAGAGTTTACTAGTAATAGTTTAATAAATTTTATATACTCTAAATAAATTTTTTCGTAATTGCAAAAAACTTATTCCAAATACAAAAATTGTATCTTCAAATGTACAGGATAATTAATTATAAAAATCGTTCGAATTTGAATTTCAAGGACTTGTACACACTTTCAAGGCACATCGTTTTTCCTTTTGCAAAAATTTTTTAAACTTCTAATTTTTCAAGTAATTGGGAGAAGTACATTTAAAAAAAATTGTTTTCTCTACTTCCACTCGCGCTAGCTTAACAAATTTTCAGAATTTTACGATTTTATTAATATTGTATTATTGTATTATCTACAGGAGAAAAATTTTAATACTTTAGTAAAGAAAGTTTTCTGAAAAGTTGTAGCTCAATCAGATTAATAGCCAAAAAGTTACCAATGTTTTAAATCGCAAATGAACGGTATAGAGGTCAAATTGGAGACGAAAACAAATAATAATAGCAACCTTCTTTTGTTTTCTTCTAAGATATACTTGATTCTCACTTTATGCGTTATTTGTGAAGGCAAGAGTGTGGATTCTTCATATTTTTATCGTAATTCCTTATTGAAAACGGCAAAAGTAAGAATATTATATTATTATTTGGTGATACGTGAGTGCTCTTACGTACGTTATTGTTTGATGCTTGTGGGTAAGCTTATTTTGTGAAACTTAATTTGTAT